>CM062809.1:201015189-205815189 GCA_031772625.1 Pinus tabuliformis | reverse complement strand
CACCTGCTGCAATTTGTCTCTATCTTCTTTTTAATTAGAAACTTCTTTTTACAATGATTCTGTACTCGTGCAGTCCTTTACCAGTACGCAGGCTGCAACCTGCAGAGAGCTACAACCCTCTCTCATTCTCCAGCTTCTTCTGGAAGGGAGCTACAACCCCCTTAGCTCTTGCACTAGCCAAGATACTAGTACGTAGGTGCTGGCCTACAGATGTCTACAACCTTCTCTTTCTTCCACGGACCACGTTTCATAAATTTTTAGACTAGATCCATGAACATAAATCAATCATCAAGAATTTCTACATCGAACAATCTCCTTTTCACCAATTAGAACTAAATCAAGTAGACACTTCTCTGACAGCTGCACCCAAAACACAGTAACAGTAATCACACGCCAAATTCTGAACCTAGAACACTACAGCAATAAACAGAAGCAGTTAGAACCCAACTCAAGAGATGTACGCTACTTCAATAACGTGAAACCTGCGTGCATACGCTTCTGTGCTTTGACCAACCTGCGGATACGTTGTTGTTATTCACTGAACCAACGTGTATACGCGCCTTTGCTTCACTGAAACTTCATACAGATATATAAAGGATAATTCACTCTTTCAAATATTCAGACACTAATTAACCCAGATTATCAGATTTATAGATCAAGCATGTGCCACATATAACAGATCAAAATCATACAAAGATACTATTATTCAAGCCTTAAGATTATGACCCATCAACAGAACTCATCCTTCTCTTTGCGCTAAGGTTCCTCCTTCAGTCAGATCTAGATCTGCACCATAACCCCAATCACCAATATTTCAGATCTAGCACTTATTAGATATTCAATGAATTCGGATGATCCCTTGCCAAATGATCTCCTTCCTCTTTTATAGTCTTAGGCCTTTCATAATACCACGGTCCAAAACCATAATAAAACAATACCAAGGACCCAATACTTGGGATCAACACTTCTGACGAGATACCATGGTCCAAAACCATAGGTTCAAATACCAAGGACTAAATACCACGGACCAAAAGTAAGTTCTCCAACATATACGTGCTTTTCCTTGCGTGAAAGTGCATGTATACACATACGCGCCTTTGTAACGTCTAACCCCCTTGTATACGCACCTTCGTCTAGGTGAAACTGCCTATATATCTTTTTCCTTCATTCTGAGAGCCTGTACTGAGATCTGTCACCAAAGTGAGTTGCCATCAAGGACAACACCTGTGCCATAGCTCTAAATCAGTGCCACAATGCCAACAGGGATACAATATGAGAAATGTTGATGTTTGTATAGGAATGGTATTTGGTTTTAATCACAATCACAAGATCTAAGTGTGAAAAAAAATACTATACTACCTACTTGCAAATCAAGAAAGTGAGAGATTAAAATTGTTGAGAAATTAACTGATGAATTAAGGAAACAATTCAAAATACTCATAAAATTTGATGATATATTATTTCTAAACATGAATATAGAAAATAAACTCTCTAATAAAAAGAGTTGATTTGAAATAGTTTTAGCAAATCACTTTCCCTAGTTTGCAAGTAAGTCAAAATTACATTAGGATACCCAAAATTAGAAAAAAATCCTAAAATGGATTTACTTGGTAGTAAGTTGAGTAAAAGATAACTTAGAACTGATTAATAACTCTCACGTACAAAACCCCAACTTGGTTAGATTTAGTTATACTAAAAAATGATGTTAAAAGTCAACTAATAACGGATGGAGAGACAAACATAGTAGTTAAGTGCTACAATAATTGTGTTCTTTCTCTAGGAAGGACTGACCATGACAAAATTTAAATTAATGGAGTGCAATTAGATATGTTATCATCTAACCAATGTTCATTTAGTGCACATGTCACCCTAGCAAGCACCACGTGCTTAAAAGAGGAAACCCTAAAAATAGAAAATGTGCCAAATGATAGGGAATGTCTAGTAATGAATGAAAAGTGTCATATGTTCCCCTATGATCTATGGAATAGGGTTTAATGGAAAATATATGGTAGGTCCTAATGAGGTCCTCATGAACTACTAGGTGATATGTACCCTAGCGACCTATTGTAGCGGTTGCAACACCTTCCAAAATTTTGGCCTACACTTAAATTTCGAATCCTACTGTGGATTATGTCATCAATCTTTCCTTAGTCACTTATTGGTAAGCTAACAATATCAAGATCCCCTCTTTGATCTTAAGAGTCGTTCACGCTTTTATCTTTATACAGTATGTGTCATCTTTGGCATGGGGATTATCGCTCGTCATGTAAAGGAAATTTTATTTTTCTTCAAGGGGAAATATTTGTGAGAATGGGTTGTTCTCATCACATAAACATGTTTCACACTCATTTCATGCACTCTTGCACAAGTGTTTTGTTTATCCTCCCAAAGTCTATCATTGGAGCTGCACTTGTCATAAGTTGCCGCAAAGGTTGTTTCATTAAGATAAGTATGTTTTGATATGTTTTGGATGGTCTATGTTGTGTCACTAAGTGTTCAAGTGTGTGATCATAGTCAATTTATATCATGTTCACATAGGTTCCATGGATCTCACACTTAAAAAATTTCGAGAGCTTCCCTAACAACCTAGCCTTATCCAACTTTCCTGAATTACACATTTCGCGTCTGCAACCCTAAAAATTATTCCCTTTCATGTTCGAACTACACAATGTACAGAAAGCCCAGCCTCCCTTGGTATCCAAAAATACATAGTGGTTTCCTCTAGTGTCCTTACCTCATCTGGAACCCACTGTTTGCAGAAACTGTGCAGTTTGGTCCCTCAGGCATCTTAGCTACCTAGTATGCCTTGCATCCTGAAACTGCACACATGTGTCCTGCCAAGGCCATATGTTGCAATAGTCACTACCCACTTAAACTATCTGATTGTGTCTCTCAATGGCCATGAACAAGGATGACATGCTAGATGACTCTCAAGGAGCTGAGGAGAAAGCTAATGAGACCAAAGAACCCAAGGTATGATAGAATATCGAGACCACATGAAGACTATGTCTGATGCATAACCCTTTGGATGGTAGGTATGGAAAACAAAGCACATATTTTTGAAATACACCTCTTAATGTAGCATGAAGCACCACTTATCATTTACATATCATTATGTCTTCAATGGCATGGATGGTTGCAAGCACTGATAGTCATTGTATGTGTTTCCTCCAAGTGTCTTGCCCCCTTTCACTTGTTGGATCAATTGTCGTCTTTTGGAATGTTTGGTTTTTATGTCATGTTTGATAACGTTTTCGGTGACGTCAAATGACGGTCTTTGTGTATACGAGTTGTTCTAGCCATGTAAACACTTGTCACACTCATACACAAAGTTCAAAGCATTATCGCACAAGTGTTGTCACAGTCTTCCCAAGGCATATCTCAAGTGTCACACTTGTCACTTTTTGTTATAAATAGTCTCACATAGGGTAGTTATTTTTCTTGTTGTCAAATTATGCTAAGTATGTGATCACAATCTCAAGTTCCTCACGACTTCACTTACCTCCTACACTTAGCCATTTTTTTTAAAATCCTTTTGACTGGACAACTGTCTTTCACTGGACCCCAACTGAGTTGTACACTATAAATTATCAGCCCTTAGTGATGATTCTCTACTACCTAGAATTTCATAGTGCACAGTCACTATCCTCTAGGACATTTGCACTACACAATCCTATAGTTGAGAAGCCTGCCTTCCTTCCTAGAATTACATAGAGGCTTCCTCAAGCCGAACCCGAATTGCGCATTTCACAAGATCAATCATCAAGCCTCCTCCTTGCTGGCTGGAACCCCACAATGCGTAGCAAACCAGGCCTTCTTTACCTCCCAAAACTGCGTAGAAGTGTCCCTAGTGTCCTCCCTCTGTTGGGACTCACTGATCTCTAGAACTGCACATACATGTCCTCCCAGGACCCTGTAATGCCCAATCCTACCTTGCCTCTGAGAACTTGGTAGACCTACCTCTGAGGGTCCCATATTACAGAAGCCACTGATTGTACCAACTTCATAATCCTATCTCTCAGTCGCCTTTGGGAATTTTTTCTCGATAGTGAATATTGTGTTCAGATGTTCCTCAGACAAACCTGAGTTGCACTCTAAGTAGTCTCAATGAACAATCTCCCTCCCTATCACATGGAACTATGTAATGCATAGTTACTGGGCCTTCATTCCTAGCTTGCCATTGTCCCAGGCTCAATCCATAGATTACAGTGCATCATCTTAGACTAGGGAGTTTTTGGCTTTGATGTCGTCCTGTCATGAGTGAATTGCAGGAACAGGTATACTATTAGATCATGGTGAGATGATGAAGAAGGAGAAGGAGGAGTGAACATGCTAGAAGACTCACTTGCAGTTGGATGGACAAAGAAGCTTATCAAGCACAAGAAAAGGGTACACACGCATGAAACCACCTCTCAAGACCAAATATTGTGGAAGACCTTGCATCATCAAGCTATGCAGAGGAGAATATAAATCATATCCAAGAATCCATCACTCAACAACAACAACGGCTTGAAATTTCCATCTCATCAAGCTAATCCATCTCAATAGTGTCATGTCAAGCCATGTCATGAGTTTTCAAAGACCACATCACTATTATGAGCCATGTCTATTGTAAATCGAGTTTAATGTAAATTGGAAGTCCAATAGACACACATGAACATGAAGAGTCATGTCAGTTAAAAATTCATAGGAACTTGAACAGTCATGAGGCTATTATAAGAGTCACAAGAGTCAATCATCGCCCTTGGTTATATATACCCCCTCATTGTATGAGAAAAGGACTTTTCACCTTGGATCCTCCCACAAAGCGTAGATTTTAGTCAGTTCTTTGAGGGGCAAGGAGTGGCTCCAATGTACCACTATTGGGGCTTATGATGTATGGTGTACATATGTGTCTTGGAACTTTTTCTTAATATATAAGCTTGTTCAGGTCAACGTGTTTTCATGCATGTCTTGTGGATGTTTGTAAGACTACTCTTTCAACATTTTAATTCATGTTTGTTTCACATGTAGTAAGATAGTTAAATTATTTCGGTTGTTTTAGTACTTACCTTATTGGGAATGTGTTGTATTGGTTATCACTACTGTCTCATCCTTGTGGATTTCTCCACAGGATACTAGATAGACCTTCCTTTCTTATTCTTTATAACTATTTTCACATCCATTTTCGACTACTTTTCTGGATGATGGACAATTCTTCCCTTGTACTTTGGTTTTAATGATTGTTGCATCCGTTGTGGACTATTCTGCTACATGATGGAAAGACATTTCTAGTTCGCATGTGTCTCTTCCTGGGTGGTACTATTACCTTTCACTTAGAGGCTCACTTTACTCCCCCCCTCTTATTGTAAGATAACCAAGACACAGTTATGTTACACACTCACTAGGTACACTTACCTTATTGTTTGAAGATACCAGCGTAACACTCTCATGCGCTGACAACTAGAGCCAAGGGAGGCCTCTAAGTATATGGAAACTGGGCCTTTATACCGAATGGGACTCCTACACCAAATAGTGTGAGGTCTATTCAAGACTTCATATTAGGGAGATCCCCTTTGTTGATGGATTTCCAACAACGTCAACAAAATGGTGCTAGAAGGAGGGCCAGGCGACAGGTTGTGCCCGTAGAGTCTGGTTTGAATCTCTTATTTTCAAATGGCTCTTCCTAAAATCACAATCCCAGGATGTTTTTCTAAAGAGCTTAATTGTACCATCCTTGTAGAAGTCATTCATGACCTATCTGAACTTAAGTTTGATGGTGAGGGTGAATCAAATTTTCATGAACATATGTTTTATGTTATCCATTTTTGTCTTTGTAATAGAATAGACTCCAAAGATGTCATGGCTAGATTACTCACCCTCACATTCGAAGGTCATGTTAAACAATGGTGTCATACATTACCCATTGCTTCTATCCATTCACTCACTTAGCTTACCAAGATGTTGTATAAAGCTTTCGATAAGTATAACAAACAATATGTTTGTGAAAGAATCTTCCATTTAATAATGGAGCCTGGTGAATAATTTGAGGATTTTGTGAATTGGTTCCTTCACCTCTATTGCCAAATTCCTAAAAAAGAATTGAACTCACATTTCTTGAGAGAAGAGTTTAAACGCTTAGTTCATGTCTTCTTATACGTTGAGCCTGGACCTATGGTTTTCCCTTCTTCCCCGACTCTTGTGGATCATGAGGCACCTCATATCACAGAGGAGGAGCTTACTACTCATTTCATTCCTTTTCCTCCTCCTTTTTCAGTCCCAATGTAGGTGCCTCCTTCCGATGATCGTGAAACTAGGAAATCTATGAATCACATATCCAATCCATCTTCTCATTCATCTCCCGCTTCAATGGAGTAAATTCTAGAATGGTTCATGAACTCACTCCTCCATTCTGCCAGTGGATGTCACTGTTCACAACTCTAATCTCAAGACATCAATATTTATGTTATCCTCTATCTTCTTCAGATCATGACTCCATGTACCATGACTTGCTTGATCAATCTGCTTCACCATCCAGTTTTTCACCTTCTCTTGATTTTTAAGTTGTTGGCTCAAATTGCGATCAGGCATAAGGCCATCACATTTCACATGTAAAGGAGCAAAATGGTATGGACACTATCACTTACTCTATGTTTCAAAATTTCCCATGCTAAAACAATGAGCTTCCATTCTTGAATGATTCTCAATCTATTAATCTCAATGGAACATCTTGTACAATCAATTATTTCAATCAACCCCCAGGCTTGGGTAGTGATCATTCCAATGCTTCTGTATGTCGTGATGGATTCCCAAGCACATCAAATGATATTTCGGTTCCTTATGAATAATTTAATTTGAATGTACAATTTGTTTTGGTCATAGAAGATGTTCCTATTGAAACTTCCCCTTCACCTCACTTTCCCTTGTGCCCTACCATTCACAACACATCTGCTTGCGATGGAGACACTACATGTTTTCTTGCTTCTTCACCCGATGAGTTGTCTCCCTGATTGACATAAGGCGGAGAGGTTGTCCATGATGAAATTGAAAACAATCAAATCATTGAGAACTCTTTCCACCCCTCATCATCTCTTCTTTTGCATGAATACAACCTCTCAAATCAACTTAATCATGAGATATCACCAATGCATTTATCTTTGAATGTGATATCACAAGACCCTCTTCAATTGAGTAATATATATGGTGAAACATGTGACAAAGATGGCTTCCATCTGTAGAGCAATTTTGAAATGAATAACAACAACCACCCTCAAACCATGCATGATCTGGTTCAGGCTTCAAAATTTGATTCTACAATTCTAGAAAGTTCTAGGACCTACCAGGAAGTCGAGTCACTTCAACATCCATTGATAGTTATGTCAGAATATCACGACTTTGGTAAGCCTCCCTGAACTAAATCAGATTTGGTTTCTCTTGCGTAATCTATTTATCTGCATGGTTTCATTTGGTATTCCGGGTGTGATCTCTCAAATTTTCAAACTTTCACTTATGATCGAACTAAAGAATCCATGGAAAATTTTAGGGGCTAATGTTCGCCCAGTGGGCTAATTTTCCATGATTTTTCCACAAAAAAGATTCGCCAATTTCCAATTTTATAAAAGACGATTAGCCCAAATTTTAGAATATAAAATTATTTTACCTTAAAAATCGCCAACATTATAGAGAGACTATATATAAAATAATTATAAATTTGATTAATTTTACAAATATATCAATAAACATTTATAATTTGCATATTAGGCATTAGTGCGATTCGCCAATGTTTTAAACTTCAAGAAAATTTTCCATCCTTAAAATTTTCCTTGAAAGAATCTATTACAGTTCATTCGTCTTCATGAAAATCTCTCATATCAAACTCAAGTTGGGAATTTCCAACTTTCACAAAGTCATGCAATTGTGAAGTTGATCATCTCAAAGACTCTATTTTCCCATGATCATACTTATCAAATTTCTCCCTTAATAGTAAGCTCCTCAATCTTCTTGTGAATCTTGTATTGCAAATCTATCCTCTCATCACACCATACATATCCCTATGTGATAATAAATGCACAAGCTTTAACATGAATCAAGTTCTTCTCCATTCACCATGACTCAACTAGTTTCATGCGTTCACCATCCTAACATCCTTTTTGAATTCTTTCAATGACTACATTGCTTGTCGAATTAGTCACCAGTTGCAAGAAGTTGTCTGTCATATCTGGCTCACAAGGAACATGGTTCGATTGTTCAGATCATTCGCAAGATTGTTCAAATTGATTTTTCTGTATTCATTGAAAATTGGGAATTTGGTGTTTTAATCAGCTCATCTGACCAGTTCTCCATCTTTGGTGACTGGCATTTGACTTGTCATTTTCCCATCAATGTTATGCTCTTAACCTGTAAGATGATACAAGATTACCAAATATGCGCAGAGATATACCCAGAACATAGAACAGTGATAAATAACAGCAGGTATTTTATTATTCAGAAAGTAATGTTCACTTGCCTCCTCGAGGGGGCAACCTCCAATAGAGCAGAGCTCGGTTACAAAATAAGACATGATGCTCCTCGCAGGGAGTCTCTATCCTTTATATATGACTCATACATGTAATACCATGGAGCAATACCATGGCCCATTTGCAACTAACTTTGGTCCTCTCATTAAATGTGGGTTAACCACTTACAATTATTAATATGGGCTTTATTGACTCTTTACTTAACTATAACTATGACTCGATCCTATTACATAAATAAGGGGGTTAGGGTGGGACCCTAACATGCCCTCCCCCTTAAGAATAGCCTTGTCGTCAAGGCTGAAGCTACGGAAACTGCTGAAGAATAGTGGCTGGTTCCCAAGTTGCATCTTCCGGAGAGGTGTCTTTCCACTTGACAAGGAATTCCTTGATCATGCGGCCACGCAGGTGTCATTCTCGTGTGTCGAGGACCTGTTCAGGTTGGAGCCAGATTGCCCCTTCATCATCCAATTCAAGTAGACTAGTTTGAATTTTGCAATTGTTCCCAATCACTTTCTTGAGGCATGAGACATGGAAAACTAGATGGATTTTTGCAGCGGGTGGCAAAGCTAGCTTGTAGGCCACTTCTCCAATGTGCTGAAGTACTCGATATGGTTCGTAGAATTTTGGAGATAGTTTCTGACAACCCTTTTCTTTGAGTGATTTTTGCTTATATGGTTGCAGCCTCAAAAATACCTGATCCCCTTCTTAAAATTGGCATTCTGAGCGATGCTGATCTACCTGTTGCTTCATGCAGTTTTGAGCTTGATGAACATTCTCTCTAAGATGGGCGAGCATGGTTGTGCAGTTCTGTACGAGTTGATCCACTGCTTGTACCTTTGAGCACCCCTTGATATAAGAAGTAGGGGAAGGAGGGAGTTGAGCATAAACTGCTTCATAGGGAGTCACTTTGGTGGTGGCATGATAGTTGGTGTTATACCACCATTCAGCTAGAGGTAACCACTGTACCCAAAGATGTTGCTTTTCTGAAGTGAAAAACCTAAGGTAGGTTTCCATACATTTGTTGACTGCTTCAGTTTGACCATCCATTTATGGATGATAGGAAGTACTGAGTTTTAGTTGGGTACCTTGTAGTCTAAAGAGTTCCTGCCAAAAATTACTAATGAAGATCAGGTCACGATCAGACACAATAGAAGTGGGCATGCCATGCAATTTGAAGATCTGAGCATACTTAGAAAGTCGGTCCACGACCACCATGACAACTGACTTGTTCCCTGACTTTGGAAGACCTGTAATGAAATCCATAGAAACCTTTGTCCATATTGATGCCGGGATGGGCAATGGTTGTAATGTGCCTGGTGCTTTGACTGTCTCCCCTTTGTGGTGCTGACAGACATCACATTCAGCTACAAAAGTAAGAATTTCCTTTTTCATGCCTGTCCAAAAAAATTATCTTCTAGTGCGAGCATACGTCTTCTGAAAGCCTAAATGTCCTGCAGTGGGAGATGAGTGCAACTCCTCCAAAATGCGGCTTTTGAGGGTGGATGTTGGTGATATTACGACTCTGTCCTTGTAGCGAAGAATCTCATCCTGCCATGAGTAGCCCTTGGTGGAATTTGGATCCGCCTGCAATTGAGTAATGAGTTGGGAGAGCCAGGGATGTGAAAACCATTCCCTGCGAGCCTCTTCAATCCATTCTGGAATGGGAAGGGAAATTGCGAGCAAGGTAATTTCCTCCTCAAATTGGCGAGATAATGCATCTGCTACAATATTTTGGCCCCTTTCTTGTAAATGATCTCATAATCATATCCCAGCATTTTGGCGAGCCATTTATTTTGTTATGGTGAGGATAGGTGTTGCTCCAAAAAATATTTAAGACTATGATGGTCTGTGCGGATTTGGAAACGTCGCCCCAATAAGGAAGGTCGCCAGGTATCTACTACATGTAATATGGCCATCATTTCCTTCTCATAGGTAGATTGTTGCAGATTCTTCCCACTTAGTTGTTGGCTTGTGAAGGCCAAGGGTCGACCTTCCTACATTAAGACCGCCCCAATACCCGTACCCGAAGCATCACATGCAATGACAAAATATTTGGTGAAGTTGGGTAGTGCTAAGACTGGAGTGGAACACATGGTATTTTTTAGAGCTGTAAAGGCCTGTTGTGCTTCATCATTCCAGAGGAATGAATTTTTCTTGAGGATTTGAATGAGGGGTTTTGCAATGTGACCATAATTGTGGACAAATTTGCGATAGTAGCCCGTGAGACCCAAAAATCCTCTCAGGCTCTTCAAGGTCTTAGGTTGAGGCCAATCCTCCATTGCCTGGATCTTTTTGGGGTCCACCCTGACACCTTTACACACCACAATGTGGCCCAAATACTCAACTTCTTCCATGCCAAAAGAACACTTGGACATCTTAACCAATAATTTGTGCTTGCAGAGCACTTGCAAGAGTAGATCTACATGCTGAAGATGTGCAACCCAAGTGCAACTGTAGATGAGGATGTCATCGAAGAAAACAAGGACAAATTTTCTGAGATATGGTTTGAGGAGGTGGTTCATAAGGCTTTGAAAAGTAGATGGGACATTACAAAGGCCGAATGGCATGACCAGGAACTCATAATGGCCTTCATGAGTTCTGAATACAGTCTTTGGAATGTCGACTTCTTTCATGCGAATTTGGTGGTAGCTTGAGCGAAGATCCAGCTTAGTGAAGAATTGAGCCCTATTTAGTTCATCCAGTAAATCATCAACAACCGGGATGGGAAATTTATCTTTGACAGTCAACTTACTGAGGGCCCTGAAGTCTGGACACATACGCTATTCCCCATCTTTCTTGAGCACCATGACCACCGGTGATGAATAAGGACTAATGCTGGGACGAATGACTCCTGCTTTCGAAATTTCCTTGATTATTTTTTCTATTTCATTCTTTTGGGCAAATGGATATTGATATGGGTGCACATTTAGTGGTTGGGCCCCTGGGACCAAAGTGATGCTATGATCATGTTCCCCTCTCGAGGGTGGAAGCTCATGAGGCTTGTCAAAGACTGGCAGATGGTTATTTAAAATCTATTGCATCTCAGGATGAATCAGAAGCGAATTCAGTTCGACGGCCTGGATGGCATTAAATTGAGCTATAACTCCATGATGGCCCTTTTTTAACAATCTTTCCATCCGATGTGAGCTGATGATAGAGGGAGCTCTCGCCTGGAGCTTGCAGAGGGTATGTGTGGAGTTGTTCTGCTTAAAGCTCATATATAACTCCTGGAAATCCATTGTGATTGGCCCAAGTGTACGAAGCCATTCAGCACCGAGGACAATGTCGCACCCTCCCATGTGTATGGCAAACATGTGAGTCTTCAACTGATAATTCCCCATTTGAAGTTTGACATTTTCATAGTGACCTTCACATTTCATTGTTCCCCCATCCGCAATTTGGACTTGGAAGTTAGAAACGTCTCGTACAAAACAATGCACTACTTCCGCAACTCTTTGATGGATAAAATTATGTGTGCTTCCACTATCAATCAAGACTACTACTGGGCGGTGCTTAATAAAACCTCTGATTTTGAGAGTTTGAGGTGAAGAAATCCCTGCCAAAGCATGCAGCGAAATAAATGGTTCATCAGGGACATTGTCCTTCTAGTTGTCTTCTTCGTCCTCCTCAGGTTCCTCAAGTGGTGGGGCTTCCTTTGATGAGCTGTAATCAGTAGCATCAATTTGAAAAAATTTGGGCTCCTTGCATTTATGACCTAGGGAGTATTTTTCATCACAGTAGTAACATAATCCCTGCTTTCTTCTTTCTACCATTTCTGCAGGTGACACCTTTTGAACCTTAAGTGTTTGAGTAGTGTTGTGAGCCTATGGGGGGCGACCCTTGGCAGTGAAATTTGGGCGATTGGACTGGGCCGCTAACACACATTCAACTTCATGAGCTACCCTGCAAGCCTCCGACCATGTGGGAGGGTGGTGCAGCCGGACGTGAGCTTGTGTGGCCTCTTTCAGACCACTGATAAAACATTCTGTGTAGAACGCATCTTGGAGAGCCGTAGTGCAGAAAGCTAAAGCTTCAAAGGCTAAAATATATTCATCCACTGTTCCAGTCTGTCAGAGCTTAGTGAGACGACCAAAAAAAGCAGAGTCATGATCAAAGCGCTCTATAAGAGCTTTTTTTAAGGTGTCCCAAGTCAAGAACCTTCCATTGCAACGTTGATGCCATTGCCACCATTGCCATATTTCATTGTCCAAGTACATGCTCCCCACCATAAGCTGAGTCTCATTATCTAAGATGTAATTCAAATTGAAATACTACTCCATGTGTGCTACCCATGCTGCCGGGTGAGAACCATCAAATTTATGCATATCCAACTTGGGTGGTCACAGGCGGGATTGTTGGTGGGTGCCCCGGAGGTGAAGAGAGTGGCTAGACTCACCCTCACTATGTTCATTGCCAATATACGCCTCCTCGCAGGCTTCCGCCTTGCCCTTTGAGAGTGTGTTAGTTAGTGTCGTCAACTGATCTTGGAGTTCTTTCAAGGATTGTTCAAGTTTGTCGGTATTCTCATTGGCCATAGCTTGAGCTCTAGTTTCTACCATGCACCGATCCGATGTACTTGAAATTTGGGACTGCCCAAAATATTTTTGCACTAACAATTGAATGGTACCACCTTGCTCAGCTCGTCATCATGATTCTTATGGGCTAGATCACCAATAAGCGCCCCGAGGGGTCTCAGACGACTTTTTTTTTTTTTTCTTTTTTCTGAAAACACCTAACGGAGTCTTACTCCTTGCTTAGGAATACTGCAATAGCCAAATCCCCAAAATGTCAATGCTGCCAAAAGTCCTACGAAAATCACACCCCGATATAGGAACCCACACAACTACTTAGTTCTGGATGGCAGCTCTTGTGGATCTGAGAGATCTGAATGGAGGATCGGATAAATCTGAGTGGCGGAACAGATTACTGCTACGGATCTGATGGATCTGAGTTGCGCGAATGATTTCTGCTGCTACTGCAAACCCCACTTGCAAGATATGATCTGGCAGAGATTATGCCTACTCCAGAGATAGAAAAGGGAACTATGGTCTCGAGGAGTGTTAGGTGCTACAGATCACAATATACATAAGGGTCTAATAGTAGTACTCGGCCCAATTTTTTAGGGCACTAACCAAGGAGGATCAACCATACCCTTAGCCGTACAACCTGACTAACCTATCGTATGGGCGAGTAATCTCTCCGAGTTTTGTTCTCGGTGTACTATAGCAGCCAAACAGCCGACGTTTTATCTATGGCGAGGGTTCAAGGGAGCTAGGGGGCTTCTGATATACCAGAGGGTGCTTGGAAGATAGTCCGTGCACGATTCTGTCTAATGCGCTACTACTCGAAGGGGTACCCATAGGGGTTACAAGGGAGTCCAACAAGTGTGACCACCTCTTGTATTTCCTGCGTGCATGCCTCCCCAAATGCGCAGGTTTATGCACCCAATGATAGATCCCGTGGTTTAAAGACGCCGGAACACGTCTCTAGCCAAAAAAAAATTGCTAAAAAATGGAGATCCCACCGGCCCTGGAAAGCGCTCCGATACCACTTGTTATGCTCTTAACCTGCAATATGCTACAAGAATACCAAATATGCATAGAGATATACTTAGAACATAGAACAGTGAGAAATAACAGCAGGTATTTTATTATTCAGAAAGTAATGTTCACTTGCCTCTTCGAGGGGCAACCTCCAATAGAGCAGAGCTCGATTACAAAATAAGACACGATGCTCCTTGTAGGGAGTCTCTATCCTTTATATATGACTCATACATGTAATACCATGGAGCAATACCATGGTTCTTATTAATACCATCTATCTAATACCATGGCCCATTTGCAACTAACTGTGGTCCTGTCATTAAATGCGGGTTAACCACTGACAATTATTAATACGGGCTTTATTGACTCTTTACTTAAATATAACTATGACTCGATCATATTATATAAATAAGGGGGTTAGGGTGGGACCCTAACAATCAACACATCCAATGAAAATTGTTTCACACTATTTGATCTTCACTATTCAACATCTCTCTATTCAGATTTTTTTTCAAGCATGTGAAGCACTTTAGTCTTCACTGATGGTTATGGTAGGTCCTCACTGTCTTGGCACGACTGTTGGGAATGATAGGATCTATTTTCCTATACAATATTCCCATCATGATCCCATATCTCAAATAAAAAAATCCATCCCTTTAAAGATCACAAGGCTTTTAAGATGACCACCATGAATTTTATGATCCAATCGTTGAATGGTTGGAACAATCTTACATGGCAAGCTCTATTGCAGGCAACAGATTTCAATCCTTCCTCACACTTTCTAAGAAGCTCAGTGCATATGGGGACACATCCACAAGAGGCTTTCAAGGTTTTTTGAAACGTTGTATCCATCAAGAAGGTAAGAATGGACACTGGATGCTAGTAGTGGTTTTGACACACCTTTTTGCCCACAGGCAAGACCTTCCTTTTCTTATTCAAGTCTTTCAAGTTTTTATATCTTATGTTGTACATCACTTTTTATCTTTTTTAACTGTTCCTATCTTTGTGGATGCAGGTCGGGAACAATCATGGTGGCTTCACTGGAAATTTCAATTCATGTGGCCCTAACCCTCTAGATGTTAGGTTAGGAGTAGGATTAGTTACATCATTAGCTTTCCCTTTCATGCACTCATTCTACACTTTTTTTTTGTAATCAGTCCTGGCTTCCTTGTTCTAATTCTATATCCTCTTTTATTTAGTGATTTTGTTCACTTGCATTTTGATTTTTTTTCCTTGTTCTGTGTGTTCTATATTGTTTCTTTAATTCTGTCCTTGTTGAATTTTCTTTTTGTTCCATTACATGAAAAAGTGTTGTGTCTAGACCTGTTTGGCTTCCAAGAGTGTATGTGGCTGAAGTTCAAAGATTCTTGTGACACTACAACCCTTGGCCAATACTGTGTCCGCCTTATTTATTTTGGTTGTAAATTTTGGCTGATGAAGTATTGACATAAAATTGATCGGTCTGTAAGGAGTACTTTGGTCCAACCAGGGACTTGTGTCTAGTGTGGGAACCTCATGCCTATACTCAGTATTTTGCTTTGCTATTTTCAAGATTATCCAACTAGTAGAAATGGAGAAGGGGAAAATCTAAACGAGTAAACCTAAATTAGAGGTATTTATATGCTTTTTTGAAGGAGCAATCTCTCCTACTTTCAATGAGTCAGGATCCCTCTTCTGCCCCAAAATAAATAAGTGTTGATGCACATTTCTCTTTCAAAAATGAAGAAAGGCGAAAGAAGAGAAAGGCTTCTTGTGCAAAGAGGTGAAGTAGGCAACTCCACCAGGGTACTGTCCAGGCTCGCTGGCAGTGAAGCAATATTTTTTTTCTTGCGTGACTCTGTTAGGGTACTTTCAAGGCCTGCTGGCAGTGGAGCAACATCAGAGATGAAAAATATATTCTGCAAATCTTAAGCTCACGAGCTAAATTACCTTTCCTAATTCAAAACATTATGATCTGGTTGAATCTTTTGTTGTGTTCAACTAAGAAGGTAAAAAGGGTACCATGTCTACCCATGGGGTACGTGGATAAGCCAAAGTAATCTACATGATGAATCAATACTACCTGATGGGCCAAGGCCCTGCACTAAAATGAACCAGGAAAGAGAATCTTGTATTCAACAAGTGTATTGCCAAGTGTTGTAGCGGCTACAACACCCTAAAAAATTTTGGCCTACAATTAAATTTCGAAGCCTTATGTGGATTTTGTGATCGATTGTTCCTTAGTCCCTTATTGGTAAGCTAATTATCTCAAGCTCCCCTCTTCAATATTAAGAGTCATTCACGTTTTTATCTTTATATAGTATGTGTCATCTTTGGGCATGTAGATTATCGCTCGTCATGAAAAGGGAAGTTTGTTTTTTTTCAAGGGAAAATATTTGTGAGAATGGGTTGTTCTCATCAGATAGACATGTCTCACACTCATTTCATCCACTCTTGGACAAGTGTCTCCTTCATCCTCCCAAAGTCTATCATGAGAGCCACACTTGTCGTAAGCTGCCACAAAGGTTGTTGCATTAAGAAAAGTATGTTTTGATATGCTCTGGATGGCCTATGTTGTGTCACTAAGTGTCCAAGTGTGTGATCATACTCAATTTCTAACATTGTTCACATCGGTTCCACCGATCCCACACTTAACCAAATTCTGGAGTTTCCCTAGCAACCTAACCTCGTCCAGCTTTCCTGAACTACACACTTCGCATATGCAACCCTCAATATTTTTCCCTTTCCTATTGGAACTGTGGAATGTGTAGAAATCCCAACCTCCCTTGGCATCAAAACTATGCAGTGGTTTCCTCCAGTTTCCTTCTCTCAGTCAAAACCCATTGTCTCCATAAACTGCGCATTTTTTCAGTCGGGCATCTCAGCTACCTAGTCCTCCTTGCATCTTGAAACCGTGTAGGTGTGTCCTCCTAGGGCCATATCTCACAACAGTCACAACCCATTTAAACTACACAATTGTGTCTCTTAGTGGCCATGAAGAAGGATGACATGCTAGATGACTCTTAAGGAGCTAAGGAGAAAGATAAGGGGACCAAGGAACCCAGGGTATGATAGAAGATTGAGACCACATGAAGACTCATCAAATGCATAACCCTTTCGAGGGTAGGTACAAAAAATAAAGAACATGTTTTTGAAATACACCTCTTAGTGTAGCATGAAGGATTACTATAACAGCCATGGTGAAAATTTCATGTAATAAAGGTTAATAAAGGAAAAATAAGACCACAGGTAAGGGAAAAGTATTCCAAGATGAATGTCAAATGTATCTTAGTGTGCATCAATGGATGTGTTTTGGCTAAAGAAACTTGGAAAAGGCTAAGGCAAAGGCATTAAAAGGAAAAAATGAAATTTTGGCACATTTACTTATGAAAATAAAGGAAATTATGAGAAAAGTAAGGTGAAAGGTCATAGGTTTCATGTGAGGAGGAAATTGAAGGAAAATAATGGAAAATGAAGAAAATAGAGGCCTCATTCATAAAAAGGCTTCTCATGATCAGTTGGTAACCTTTTTCCAGTTCAAGTTTGGAGCTCTCTCATTATTCTCTGTCTCTCTCTCCCTCTCACTCTTGGTCACTTAGAGTTTTCTTGGAGCAATCGAGTTTGGAGAAAAGGAAACGGAAGGCAAGGAAAGGAAAGGAAAAGCAAGCAAGGAATAAGGAAAGGAAAGAAATATCAAGCAACGTTAGCAAGAATACTTGTAGGAAACCTTTTGCATGTGTGTTTTCCTAGTTGGTTTGGACATGCATCACTTTGCATGTTGGTGTATGGTTCTCTTGCTATCGGTGGCATGGTCTTGCCAGGCTATGACAATGGTTTTCAGCTTAGCTTAGTGTTGTTGGGAAAAGTATCTATTCAGAACGCCCCTATCCCACTCTAAGGTGTGATAGTGCCTTAGCAACAAACAAGGAAAACTACTTGAGTATTCTTCTTTATGAAATGTAAATGAGGAGAAAGGATGTAACTAACCTGTGTCTTTCGCTAGTTTGTTGATCCAATCTCTCCTCTTTTCATTAGCTCCCAGCTCCCTGCTCCCTTACCGGCCTAGCTTCACCGAATTCCTGCAAGATCACAAGAGAGAGAAACTACACGAAGATATAGATATACATTCATAAAAAGCTCAGGATCAGATTAAGCTAAACATGCAAATATAACAAAACATCATTGATACATAGCATGTAGGAGAAACTCAAATAGTTTATTGATAGAATAAGAAAGTCCAAAAGGAGATACGACCAAGTGAGTCCCGATCCAGCATCTACCTCCGAGCAAAGGAATCCCTTCCTCTCCTCCAACAAAGCATAAATCACCCAATGTACTAATCTCAATCTCAAACCAACAACAATTCTCTGCAAAGTACAAAATTCCAGCCACTGGATCTCTGGGATGAGGGATCCATATATAGATGTAAGCAGAGAGGATGAGTCAGCTTATGTTTTGACTTGTGGCTTCTCTTTATCATTTCTTGCTTCCACTTGGAGACTGGGAGCCTCTTACTCATCACTTGGTCGAATTCAGTGAGACAAGTGTCATTGGAGAAGATTCTGGAAGCTTCCATGGTCTTTCCACCTCGTTGAATGACTCTGCCACTTGTCATTTCCCGCTCAAAGCACCTGGGTAGTGCATTCAAGTGCGTTGCAACGCACCTAGCCAGTGTATTTGGGTGCTTTGCAATGCAGGCAGCTAGTGGAGCTTCTGAATTGATCCTGATTTGACTAGTTCTGAGTGGTTTTTTGTGGAGAACTTCTGGGAGAAGCTGTCATTGGTTGACCTTGTTCCTTTAGGAGTTGTAAAAACATCTTTAGGGACTTTGGATCCCTTGGATTATGGACATTTCATGCTCAAAGCTGTATGGCACAAAAATGTCTATAACAGTTGCCCCCTAAAGTATGAGGCTGTTTATCGGGTGAAATGCTTTATTAGGAGGATCTGAAGTTCTTTCAATGCTGGGAGGAGACCTGTAATAAGATACAATACAATACATTATTTTTCATACTGTTTTCATGATCTAGCTGAGGCGGGCATTCCCATGCTCAGCTTTATAAATTCATTTTTATGTACACAGGACAATCGTCTGATGGTAGACTAATGATTGTGATGAAATCATCATCCTTTTGGTAGGATGATTATCTGTTCTGCAATGCCGTACATGTCAATGTCTTTATTTTTCCTGAATATATATCGCAGCCCGGATGGATGAAACTAGATCCGGGGTCTTCAATCTCGTCCAATTTTCACTCTAAGTACAAGTCGATCCATGTGAGAAATGTTTTGAAGTCAAACATGGAAAGACATCGCTTGATTACCAGTCAATGATGTAAACTGTTAACAAGCGCGAGATGAATCACCGATAATGATAATGACCCTCAAGGTACTGCAGTACAATTCACGTGGTGTGAATAAAGGACTTGGCGTCGAACACCACGCAAAATCTTTCGGTCGAAGGTCATTGATGTATACCTGTCGCTGGTAGTGAGAAACTTGCCATTGAGGCATGCAAGCTTCAAAGTACTGAAGGGGGTGTTCCTAGATCAACTTCTTGGATAATGAGCTGATGTCGACAAGAAGCAATCCATCAAAGGAGGGCCTTGATGTATCCCACATCAGTGACACGGAACGGAGCAAACGATTTTGATGGAGGTGAAAATGATCTGATGATATATGGTTCAGGGTGGCGGTCATGAAAGAATGAAGTATAATGTATGGTAGTGGATGGGACACGGTTGACTTCTCTGGATGACTTCTCTTGAACATATCAGCGACACTTATATGATGGATTGGTAGCATTTACCCCAAAGGTGGATGGTATGGCGAGACCATGGTGATGTGACCGGTGAATGAAACAACCCAACCCGACTCAGGCACAGAGTGGAAGTGTCATGTTCAAGAGCGACTTGCTACCAATAAAGGTTCTTTGAGTTTCTTCCCAATTTTTCCCCAGTCATTGCTGACCAGTACCTCTTTATTTTTGTCAAGCTTGAGGAGGATAACATATGCTTGTTCTATAATTTGCCCTTCGGGCAAACCCATCGCTATGTTTTAACGAGCCTAGAGACAGTGAAAGTCGTTCTCGTCTAAAGACAAGTTTGTCGCTATTTAATGTTTTTAACGAGTCTGACGACAAAGATAACTCGGTCCTTTTCATTTTTAGAGAGTCTGAAAAGGTACGTAAAGTTAACTCCGAAAGTCCTTTTTCATCATCTAATCCCTTAAGTCCGAAAAAGTATAAAACAATACAGAAGGGATGAATTTTCGATAGTTTTAACGAGCCGAACAAAACAAGCACTCGATCTTTTTGTGCAATAATCCCTCAGGTCCAAAAAGATTAAAATCTAGAGGAGGGATAGCTCTTTCGGTCGCTTTAACGAGCTAGAAGGCCAAAACTCGGCAATCTTCTCATATTTTACGAGTCAAATGAAAAGAGCTTAAAGAAGACTCGTCTTTTGAGGAACAAGTGATAAAATGGGTAGCAGCTGATTCCAGGTAAGGGTTGGAATTTTCCAATCACGGCAGTGTCACAAGGATGGCTAGTGAAATCACTCTTCGCAGCTGTTCCTCAAAATGGGTAAACAATCAATTGGAGGTGAATGATCGGCCAATGGAAAAGTGGAGGTGACGTTGCAAACATGACCAAGGCTTTAATGGCTGATAATGTTACATTGACGAAGGTTATTTACCGGAGGATAGTTCATTTTTTAACGAGCTTAAATGCGGGTTGAAACACTTGCTCGATTTTATGTTTATTTTTTAACGAGCTTGAACTATGCGCTAAAACTGCTCGATTATCCAGTCATATGATAAGAATGTCTCATGTAAGATGCCATTTTTTATGGAGCTTGCGCCTTACAAAGCTCTGCCCCACATCCTTTCGTTATGCAAGTTCGGAAACGACTAATCCTACGAGTTTAAAGGGTTAGACCTACAGGTTTAAAGGGAGGACCTAAAAATTTAAAAAATAAATAGTCGCCCCTTACTTGTATTCCAAAAGGTTTGCATGCCTCCAGGTATAAAATAGAGTTTCAAGGTTACCCCTCAATTTGCAAGAAAAACATTTGTTTAACCAGGAGAGGCCTACCTCTTTCAGGTTACCCAAAGATTGTTCTATTAATCTTTCAAACAAAACACTTCTTCGGCGATGTCTACCGAGATAAACAAAGGTGAGTGACAACGAGCGCCAAACACATAACTTTTACAAAAGAATCTTATTCTAGAACAACCCCTCTTCCAATCACGGATGGGGTACAGACTAGTCATATTCTCCCGCGGAAACCTACCTTATACCCAAAGTTTTCCTGCCGAAGCAGACCAGGACGCATGCCCCCTGGGTTCCAGTCATATCCCTCCGAATTACTCGTGCTCGTCAGGAGGACAGACCGTGGGTTGAGACATTTCTTGCGTGAAGAGACCATTTAGGGATGGTATATGACTATTTGCGATGCGTGATCCGGGAAATGAAAGCTGGTCTACGAGCTTGACCACTCTTCCTTCGTGCGGAAAACACATTACTCTAAAGAGTGAGGAGATGATGGCTCCCATGCAATATATATAGTCTCATCCAAGGAGTAGGTTATAATCCAAGGGTCCTTGAACGACCATCACGTTCATTTGAACGGTCTTCCCTTTCAATGTTATGGGCACATTGGGGAGGATCCCTAAAGGTCGACTGGTTCCTTTATCAAAGCCTGTCAGATTTCTCATTTCAGGCAAAAGCGATGGCGAACCGAGCGCTTTCCAAGCAGTAGAGGAAAGGATACTCACAGATGCCCCCTCATCAATGATGGTGCCAGCCATAACCATTCTGTATATTTGGACGATAATTCGGAATGGTATGCTTGCTGGCAAACGGGGTCTGCCTAGTTGGTTCCAGTCGAAGGATACAACTAGGTTGCTTGGTGGTGGGACCGAGTAGACGGCCGGGTATCGCTCTGACGAACTTCCTTCCTGCGATAAAGGAATGGGTGGATTGCCCCCATGCTCGTCGGAGTCTGTGTTGATGAAGAGAATTTGGATGGTGTCATCTTTATCCTCTTCAGTGACTGTATCATTCGAAGATAAATCCTCTGAAGGCAAGACCGGGTCAACTGCCACCTCGACCTTTTGACTTTCGTCGGGTATGGATTCAGCTGGTTCATCTTCAATGACCGACGCTTCAGCTAACCACTTGAGCGAGCCAGCTGGATTCTCAACTAACGAAGGACTCGACAAGAGTTTTTTATATCCAGGAGGAAGTCGTAACGGTGAAACCGGACGATCATCCAAAACTCTTTTAGCTTCGTCTAAGAAGGGACAATGGTGGATGGCATGGTTGCCTTCGCACAGTCTACAGGGAGATCTAGCTCTCCCTTTTTGTCCTGGGACTTCATTTTCGCTAGTTGACGGTGTGCTTTCAACATGGCTATCAGAGGTTGACGCCACTGGATTGTGCAAACGGGGAGACCAGTCCCTTAGTATCCGAGGGATGCAGGGACAATCTCTGTGGAAGTGGTCTCCCTTGCAAATGACACATGGCGATTTAGGCCTGGTCAGTGCAGTGTGTGGATTTTCGTTAGACAACACTCGTTTGCCCCCAGTCGCCTTTGGCTCCTTCTTCTTCTTCTCTTTCTTCTTCTTTTCCTTCTTCTCCTTAGGAACCTGACTTTTGGCTTTGCCAGCCCCATCAAGCGAAGAGGAAGGAGGAGAGGAAGAATTAGAGGAAGTAGAAGGCTGGTGGGTAACTCTGGACTGGTCTAACTGCTGATTCGACTGTTCAGGAATAGTGGTGTTCTGAACGACATTGGTTGAGAAGAGCCAGACCGACAAGCCAATTGTCAGTCCTGGAAGCGACAATGTGGCCATATGGGGCGCACCAACATCTCCCCAAGAGGAGAAGGGACTAGGATTTCCACCAAGGGGAATTCCTTGGTTGGTGGGCTCCATTTTCTCAACCTAAAGATCAACGCAGGAAAAAGGGTATGAATATTCCGTTTAAAATAAATTTTAACGACGCTTGGACACAACTTGCTTTGTCAATTTTAAAGAGTCGAGAAAAAGCAAAAGATGACTCTAGTCTCCTTCGATTTTTAATGAGCCTGAAGTGACAAGTGCTCAGATGGACCTTTTCCGTTAAGGAGTCTGAAAAGGAACGAAAGGGAATGCTCTGGAGTTCTAGATAGAGGGTGTGCCAAACCAATCGCAAAACTACAGAATACTTTTTAAGGTACGGGCGGTCAATCTTCCCGAATGCTGTGTTCAGTGCATTGCGATCAGTAGGGTGGCCGACACGGCTTCCTATGGATAAAGGTTTTATGCCTATAGGGGTCTCCCAATATATACTTGACGGTACGTGGGAGCACAATCCGTACTGGCGCTTATCGTCTCCCAGGAGGAATCACCCAACCATTAGTGAGACCGACAGTCACCAATTTTTACAACGCCGGAACACGTCTCTAGCCTAGACCTCTATGTTGTGCGTTAAGTTACAAAGCGTTGTTAAGTTCATTCAATTTATTTTAGGTTGATCTTTCTTAGAAGTTTGCCTTTTTGGATCACCACGAGATGTAGATACAATTCCTAAATGCAGTCTAAAGATGATAAGCAAGCTTTTATCTCTTTTCAACAATGAAAATCCTAGCTACAAGGGGAAAAGAAAGACACAATCTTTTCTCAAAGAGCAAAGAGCACACTGTAAATGCACTTTTTCCTAAATCAAACCATACAAACGATCAATATGCAAATGCACAAATGCATGTATTTGTTTTCACTTTCTTAATATTGATGCCTAAAAAGAAAGTTGTTGTACAAATTTGAATTCGATTTCAAGTGAAAACACAAACAAGTTTCTTTTTGAAATCAAAAAGACGATTACGACACTTTATGATTTTGAAGTAAACACTTGTTTCGACACTAGAAATTCACAAATTCAAACCAAAAGACAAAAGTAAAAGCACAATCAACTGTCAACAGCAAACAAATTTACTCCTAAGATCAAAACGACACTTATGACAGGTCTAGATCTAAGGGCGACAGTATGACTAGTTCACTTTTGTAATGGGAAACTGCAAATGATGTAAAAAATACACAAAAACAAATACAGTTTCTTTTATACAACTGAGGTGGAATTAAGGAAGAGAAAAGGGGTTTTCAGATAGGTACACACACTGATAACAGGCTGCAAAAAACAGAGATAAAATTGAACACAAGGATGCAAAGAACCACAGCTGCACAGGGCAAAGGCTGATCAGCGCACCTGTTGCACAGAGAAACTGAATTGCAGTGCAGGTAGCCCTCTCGGGACCTGCGTTGAAATGTAGAGTCTCTTCAGAGAGCCTGCGCTGAAGCAGAAACGAGAATTGTCTCTGGGTTCTGGGTCACGATTTGCAGTTTGATCTAAGGTTTTTGGTCGGATAAAAGCTATTAATAAGGTACAATTAGAAGGATGATTTAAAGGAGGACTAAGAGCTATCACAAAGGGCAGTTAGAGCATTTGTGGATCAACTGTTTAGATCATAAACAGGCCCAGTGAATGGACTAGAGTAGCAGATCTCTACTTTGCATTTGTAAATGGCAAATGCAGTTCGATTCAGCACTCCTGAGTTTATGAGAAGAAAAACAATAGAAACACAAATAAACTAACTAGATACGATTCCCAGCGGAGTCGCCAATTTGTTGTTGGGAAAAGTATATATTCAGAACGCCCCTATCCCACTCTAAGGTGTGATAGTGCCTTAGCAACAAACAAGGAAAACTACTTGAGTATTCTTCTTTATGAAATGTAAATGAGGAGAAAGGATGTAACTAACCTGTGTCTTTCGCTAGTTTGTTGATCCAATCTCTCCTCTCTTCAATAGCTCCCAGCTCCCTGCTCCCTTACTGGCCCAGCTTCACCAAATACCTGCAAGATCACAAGAGAGAGAAACTACACGAAGATATAGATATACATTTATAAAAAGCTCAGGATCAGATTAAGCTAAGCATGCAAATATAACAAAACATCATTGATACATAGCATGTAGGAGAAACTCAAATAGTTTATTGATAGAATAAGAAAGTCCAAAAGGAGATACAACCAAGTGAGTCCCGATCCAGCATCTACCTCCCAGCAAAGGAATCCCTTCCTCTCCTCCAATAAAGCATAAATCACCCAATGTACTAATCTCAATCTCAAACCAACAACAATTCTCTGCAAAGTACAGAATTTCAACCGCTGGATCTCTGGGATGAGGGATCCATATATAGATGTAAGCAGAGAGGATGAGTCAGCTTATGTTTTGACTTGTGGCTTCTCTCTATCAGTTCTTGCTTCCACTTGGAGACTGGGAGCCTCTTACTCATCACTTGGTCGAATTCAGTGAGGCAAGTGTCATTGGAGAAGATTCTGGAAGCTTCCATGGTCTTTCCACCTCGTTGAATGACTCTGCCACTTGTCATTTCCCGATCAACGCACCTGGGTAGTGCATTCAAGTGCGTTGCAATGCACCTAGCCAGTGTATTTGGGTTCTTTCCAACGCAGGCAGCTAGTGGAGCTTCTGAATTGATCCTGATTTGACTAGTTCTGAGTGGTTTTTGGTGGAGAACTTCTGGGAGAAGCTGTCATTGGTTGACCTTGTTCCTTTAGGAGCTGTAACAACATCTTTAGGGACTTTGGATCCCTTGGATTATGGACATTTCATGCTCAAAGCTGTAAGGCACAAAAATTTCTATAACACTTAGCCTTTTTCGAGATGCCATGGTATGTTGGGATGTTTATTTAATTTTTAGAATTTTAGAATTGTTGAATGGATTTCAAAATCCAGGGTAGAGGCGGTCTCAAGGTTCATTCCCAAAGGCCTAGGAATCCCTTGATATTTTTTAGTGGGATACATTGTCAATCCTAAGGGAGAAGTCTCGGTTTAAGGCCTAGTGATCTGGGTTTAGATTGTGGTAAATATTGGAAGACAAGGAGATGGAAAATTTCTCAACGACAATGATGGATTACAGATGGCAATCCAAGTTATGTTTGGTGGTGATTAGAGCACCAGTTTGGTGTGGTAGTAGTTTGGTGAGGGTGGAGGTGGTTAAACCTCTAGATTCCCTTGTTTGTTCTTGAAATTTTTGTTCTGTGAGATCCCACATTCATGCTTGGAACATGGAATGGGGGTGACTGGCGGATAGAGAAATTTGGTTCAGCCATGTCTATGGTCAGGTGGTACATGGAAGTCCAGAACCTGGTCAGATTTTCCTATGAGTAATAAAAGATAAGTTCTCTTAATGTTTCGCTGGTTTATATGTGGATTTAATGGCTATCATATCTCTGATATTTATGTGGTTTTATGCTCATTATAAGCATGGTTGAATGGTTGGTTTGTGTCATGGTTATTTCATATATTTACTTGTAGCTACTAAATGGATGGATGCAATACCTAATTGATGATCTAGTAGTTCAATGGAGAAGGATTTGATCCTTCTGGTTATGTTTCATAAGTTCTTTCGGTCATTTATTCTCTATCTTGTATCCTAGACTTATAGGTTGCATTGATGCCAAGTGTTTGAAAAAATATCAATCCCGGTTGGGGATGCTCAGGCCTAGTCCTGAGGATGATTTTTGATTGATCAACATTGTTAACATGTTTTAAATGAATTCTGGAAGTTACAACAAGCTATGGTTAGAGGCCAGGATTCTGGGCTAGAAAAGTGGCTTAAATCTCGGAGTTACTAGCACATAACTAGCACTTTTGGTCCACATTCGCTACCATGCAGGCATGTGAGAGTGAGCGTGGGTTTTTGGTTTCTCCCTTTGCCATAGCATGAGAGAAAGTATGGCCTAAGAGCTATAGAATAGCAGTGGGACCAAGGGATAGTTTGTCTGAGTGATTGACTTGTCTCCTGAGGGTTCTGTTGAAGATGATGGATGACTATATGTGAGGTTCCATCGATTCCACTTCCCTAAGCTGACATAGGAGGTCAAATCGGATTGTAGTGGCATCTCTCCTCATGTTTACCCATGTTAGCATGGTTACTTTGGGTAGAAGTGGGAGGGGATGTTACAGATTGGTATCAGAGCATGGTTACATTCTCTTTCGATCATATTTTATTCTATAAATATGGGTGAATGTGTTGGTCATGCATGCATGTCAGTTGTGAGTGTGGCTCTTAGACTAGCGTTCCATATGCTTGTTTCATTGCATCACATTGATCATGGTAGTAGTAAGGTTATCATGAGGAATTTGATGTCAGTTTTATGGAATGGATTTTCATGAGTATATGATTGGTTATACAATTATATGTTGCTTTATTACATCCTTGTATGTTGGGTTGCATTCTTGGTTATTTGATTGCATGCATCAGTCTTGTAGGTTGATTACAATAATTTCTTGTTTATGATCGAGTACATGCAATTATGTGTATGTGTACTTGATTAGGCATTGCTTATGCAGGTGGATAGTTATATGCAGAAATATGCATATTAGAGTAATGGTTGTTGTCATGCATGAGGTCATAGCATGCATTGTTGATATTGCCTTACATTGATGATTGGACCCTATTTAGTATGATGGTTATGCGTTGATGCACTTATTAATATATGTCTATATGTTGTTATGGTTATGTTGTACATGCATCACACTAATTTTATGATCTTGCAGACAAGGTATCCTACCCAAGTATTCTAAGGTTTGTTGATTTATGGTGATTTGGTTTAGCTTACATAGTATGCCTTGCAGGAAAGAGATAAGATGAATAGAAAGGTGGTAAACTACATAGAATCTCCTTATGCGTTAGATGGGCAGCGTGGTGTGGGGCACTCTTCTTAATTGGTAGACACATTGAGAAGCCTGAAGGAAGAAATAAAGAGTTTCAAAGTAGATAATGATAAGATTATGCAGGCACAAGAGAAACAAGCAGAGGTGAATGTGATATTACTTTGAAGTTTGTTAGATTTGCAGTGCAGGGGCCTCTTTGGATCAGCCATGGACATGAGGACATAACTAATGGGGCATATGGAAGCATGCCTCATAGTAGACATAGGTTAGATAGATCTGACATTATCAAAGATGGAAAGATGTTGGACACTTCGGATAGGAGGGGTGACAGACACAGGTATTATTCTAATTTTGGTTTTGATAGACATCATGATCATCATCATTATCATCAATACAAGAGGAATGATAGGGTATACTTTTCAGATGAGTTCAACAAGGCAAAGCCACCTACCTTTTATGGAGAGTTGAATAAATCGCAATATGTGGAGGCTTGGTTGCTTGGCATGATTAAATTCTGTATATTTTTACTCAGAAAACATGAAAGCAAAGGATAACCCTTTTCAGTCTCAAGGGTAAAGCATATATTTGGTGGGAAGATGTGAAGAATGTCAAGGAAATACATGAGGATGATTTTACTTGGCATGTGTTTGAAAGGCTCTTCAAGAAGAAGTACTTCTCAGAGAGGTATTATGATGACAGACCTAACGATTTTTATGAGTTGTGAATGGGTTCTATGACAAGGGAGGAGTATATTAACATACTTTTCAAGCTGTTGAGATATGTGCCTTACCTCAGAGAGGAGAAGGCCAAGGTTTAGAGATTCATCAATAGATTTCTATTTCCATATAGAGACCAGACTGAGTTCGATGAGCCTATATTGTTGGAGGAGGCCATCCGAAAGTTGAAGCATTGTTATGAGCAGTCGAAGCGCAAAGTTGAGTTGAAATATGACTTGAAGATAAATGACAAAGCTAAAGGAAAATGGCCACCAAAATGAGGAATACCTCAAGATGCAATTGAGAAAGATAATGTAGTTCCTTATAAGAGATTCAATACATCTGAGAAGGGATATGGAGAGCAATAGGCTAGAGGCAGTGGTAGGGAACCATTGCAGTGTTGGATATGTAGTAAGGATCATCGTAGGAGGGATTCTCTGTAGTATCAGAATGATAGTAGTCTCCAGATCTACAGTTCTCAGGAGGCGCATACAGTTGGTGATGTTTGTCATAGTATTCCTTAGATTTATGTAGCTGCGGACAATAGGAAGACAGATCATCAAGAATCAATCATTGAGATGGCCAGTAAGCTTTGTGATCAATTTGTTTCTATTTTGATTGATCCTAGATATAATTATAGTTATATTAATCTTAACCTAGTGGACAAGTGTCGTTTGAGAAAAGAAATGCATGTAGAATCTTGGTTAGTATAGTTGGTTACTGGTACAAAGAAGTGAGTTCACCATTGGGTACAAGCTTGTGCATTTAAGCTAAATGGTATGCCTACAACAACGCATTTGAATGTATTTCCATTGGGATTGTATAGTATGCTTTTGGGTATGGATTGGTTATACCTACACAAAACCAAAGTGGATTCCTTTGAAAAGGCTATTAAGTGTGTGGATGATAGTGGGGAAAATAGGACCTTGCAAGGAAAGAAGAAGCCTACATCAGTGAGGATGGTTACCGCTATGCAGGCTAAGTGGAGATGCAAAAAAGGTTGTGTGATATTTTCAGTGCACATTTCCTATGACAAGGGTAAGGAGGTTGAGGATGTTGATGTGTTAAGAAGGTACCTAGTTTTGCAGCAATTTCATGATGTATTCCCTTAGGACATTACAGAGTTTCCACCTCACATGGAGGTATACTTTTTGTTAAGTTAGTTTTCAGGGAAGCTTCATAATCAAAAGCACCTTAAAGATGAGCACACCTGAGTTGGTAGATTTGAAGTTGCAGCTAAAGGAGATGTTGGACAAAATATACATAAGATCTATTGTATCACCTTGGGGCACACCAGTGTTTTTCATAAAGAAGAAAGATGGTACTCTTAGATTGTGCATTGAATACAAGCAGATGAACAAGGTAACGATCAAGAAGAAGTACCATTTTATGAGGATTGATGATTTTTTTGATCAACTAAAGGGAGAGGCAGTGTTCTCTAAGATCGACATGAGATCAGGATACCATCAGGTATGCATCAAGGAAGATGATACCTTCAAGACTTCCTTCAAGACCAAGAATGGGCATTATGAGTTTGTTGTTGTTCCATTTAGTTTGACTAATGCTCTAGCTACATTCAAGTGTTTAATTAATAGTGTGTTGCATCCTTATTTGGACAAGTTTTTTGTTGTATTCATTGATGACATACTCTTATATTCTAAGAATGAGGAAGAACATGCCGAACATTTAGCAGTAGTGTTGAGATTGCTAAGAGAGCATGAGTTGTATTCTAGTCTTATCAAGTGCAGCTTCTTTCAGACTGAGATACTGTTAGGCCCCTATACTACTAGTGTAACCCCTTATTGTTATTAGTATAACCCACTTATTATATTGATGTACCCATGTAGTGCCCATATTGTTACTATTGTGCCCCATAGAAGCCCACTATTGTTATTATTTTGCCCTTACATTATTATTGTTATGTCGGCTCTGATTATGTTATCACCCCTTAGACTCCTATATATAGAATGGAGGTCTTTTCATTTGTATCATCCAAGAATTTTTCATTTATGTAATGTAAAGGAGGTTTCCCCATTGAAGAGGCTTAATTCTAAGGCATTGATCTATCTTTTCTATCTTTTCTTGAGCTGGTTTCATAACATTTGGTATCATAGCTTTGGATTCTATGGTTTCGCTGCTCCAAACAGGTCAACGTTGCATTTTCGCTATAACGTTTTTCTGTGATGTTTCAGAAGTTGCAAAATAAACCTATTTGAGAAGAAATCATGCTGAATCTTGGGTCTGAATTTCAGAGCTTTTCGCGCATTATTTGCGGAGATATGATCTGAGGAATTTGGTCTTTTTGCAAACTCCTGAATTACATTCAAAACAGGTGACCTGCGGAAAATCGTCATAACTTCCTCTCTGGGGATCGGATGGAAATTTCGTAAGAAGTTACAGAAAGAGGACGGATTGTAGTTTCTTGTGTGCATGCTTTAGATCCAAAGGTTGAAACAGTGACTCGTGGCACATCGTACAAGTTTGCTCTGCTGAACTAGTCTAGAATCAAGTCACTGTGGGATATTGTGCATAACTCTTCCTTAGAGAATCCAATTTCGATCAGACTGGTGGCATTGGAAAGAGGACATAGAGGGCTACTATAGGTCGCAATTTCAGAACTTAAAATCCGAAAGTACAGAGTTACAGTCGTTTCAAGGTCGAGCTCCTAAAATCAAGAAAAAGCAAGATGAGGAAGTTTGATGGCAAGGATCCAGTAAATTGGATACTTCAGATGGAGCAATATTTTGATCTACATGGTGTACAACTATTAAAAAAGGTATGTATTGCATCTTCATATTTAGAACCAGATCAATTTTTATGGTACAAAGGGCTTTGTTCTCGTAAACAACTTGTTACGTGGTCAATTTTCACGGAGGAAATGATAGCACATTATGAGGATACAAAGAGCAACACCTTCTTTAGAGAAACATGACACGTGGCACAGTGACACATGTCACTGTTTCAACCTATGGATCTGAAAAATGCATACAAGAAACTACACTACGTAGGAGATGTTGTCTCCAACGAAGGCATAGTAGTAGATCCAGAAAATATAAGGGCTATCATGGAATGGGTAACTCCTAAGAATGTAGATGAGGTGAGATAATTCATGGGATTGGTAAGTTACTATAGGAGGTTCATCATGAAATTCTCACGTATTTCATATCCTACCACATCATTGCAGTGGAAAGGTAAGAAGTTTGAATGGATGACAGAATGTGAAGATAGTTTTGAGCATCTCAAGCAATGGTTGACACATGCACTAGTGCTAAAGATTGTGGATCCAGACATGGATTTTGTAGTATGTACAAATTCTTCCAAGAGGGGACTTGGTGGAGTTCTCATGCAAGAAAGATAGGTAGTGTGCTATGAGTCATGAAAACTGAATGAGCATGAGCATAAATATCCAATGCATGATCTTGAGCTAGCAGCGATTATACATTCATTGAGGATGTGGAGACACTGTCTTCTGGGAAGGAGGTTTACATTGATGAGAAATCACAGTGGCTTGAGGTATTTGTTTGACCAACCAAACTAAATGTTAGGAAAGCTAGATGGTTGGCTACCCTTATTGAGTTTTATTTCAAGATCAAATACATCAAAGGGAAGGATGACCGTATTGCAGATGATCTTAGCAGGAAGGTATAGGTAAATAATATAGCATCTATAACCTCTTATGTGATAGAGTTACAGGATAGGATCTTGTAAGCAGGACATTGGGATGAAAAATACATGGAGATCACGTACATGTTAGAAAAGCGTACAAGTACATATACAAGTTCAAGTACAAGTTCAGGTATAAGGGATCAGGATGCAGACTATAGCCTCATAGAAGATGGCTTGGTGAGGTTTTGAGACAAGATATATGTCCCAAATCGTAGTGAGCTCAAGAAGCTTATCTTGAGGGAGTTTCACGTGAAACTGTATTAAGGTCATCTAGGATATCAGAAGACATTGATGACGTGAATAAGTTTTACTATTGGTGGAATCTGAAGAAGGAAGTGGCTGAGTTCATGGCTATATGTTTATATTGTCAGTAGGTAAAGGTGGAATGCAATCATTCAAGTGGTCTACTAAAGCTTATTGTGATTTTGGAATGGAAATTGAAGGTCATTTCCATGGATTTCATCAAAGTATTCCAAGGACTATGAGGTAGCATGACTCTATTATGGTCATGGTTGACAGGTTGAGAAAGGTAGCTAATTTCATTCTGGTAAAGACTACATATTCAGCCAGTGAGGTAGCATAGGTGTTCATCAAAGAGATGGCTAGACTAAATGGTGTTCCAAAGAACATTGTGTTAGACAGGGATGCAAAGTTCACTTCCAAGTTTTGGAAGGAGCTATTTTCAGGCTTGGGTACAAAGTTGGTCTTCAGTACAACTTATCATTCACAGAAAGATGGTCATACAGATAGGGTCAACATGATATTGGAAGATATGTTGAGGATGTACATGATGCACTAGTGAAGGAAATGGGAGAAGTATCTTCCATTGGTTGAGTTCACATACAAAAATGGTTATCAGGAGTCATTGAGGATGAGTCCTTTCAAGGCATTGTATGAATAGATTTGTAGCACTCCCATTAGCTGGAGTGATCCAGTGAATAAGGTACTTATTGTATCGGATGCGTTGATGGACATGGAACAGAAAATGTAGGTTATAAAGAATAATCTAAAGGAAAAACAAGATAGACATAGGAGTTATGCCCATCATCACAGGGTATTCAAAGAGTTCTAGGTTGGGGAGAATGTATAATTGCGCATCAAGCCCAAGAAAAGATCTTTGAGGATTGGTTCATGTGCCAAGTTGGAACCACGGTATTACAGGCCTTTTGAGATCCTTAAGAGGATTAGACAAGTGGCATATCGACTTTCATTTCCTCCAATAGTGAAAGTCCATGAATTTTTCCATATTTCATTGCTTAAGTAGTATATAAAGTATGGTAATCATGTTATTGATTGGTATGTATTGTAGGTGGAGCAAGAAGGAGAGTTCCAGCCAGAGCCTCAGTGCATATTGTAGCAAAAACATCTCATGCTCAAGAACAGAGCCATAGAGCAAGTTAAAGTGCATTGGAAGTACTTTGGGCCTCAAGAAGCAACATGGGAGATGGCGGATCAGATGCGGGCCCTATATCCTTCATTGTTTTACAGTTGAGGAAAAAGAATTTTGGTTTGATGTTGGTTTATGTTTAGCATATGTTTTGCTGATGTTTTTTATATTTGTGTATCTATATGTATAGAGATGTAAATATCACCATGCGATAAGTTATAAAGCTCCAATAAGTAGTATCTTTATAATCTTCTCATGTTGTCATGATGTTTTGCTTTTAAGTAGGTTCTTCACTATAAATACTGCAACAAGCTAAGTTATAAAGCTCCATGGGTAGTATGTTTTTTTTCTGAGTGGTGTTGCTGAGGTCTTGGTGTGGTTTAACACCGAGGATGGTGTTCCCTAAAGGGGAGGTCTCTGTAACAACGCTAGTGAAAATTTCACGTAATAAAGGTTAATAAAGGAAAAATAAGAGTATGGGTAAGGCACATGTATTCCAAGCTAAATGTTGGGAAAATATATCCTAGTGGGAATCACTGGATGTGTGTTTTGGCTAAGGAAAAGGCATTAAAAGGAAAAAAAGGAATTTTTGATACATTTACTTATAAATAAAGGAAATTAGGAGAAAAGTACGATGAAAGGCCACAAGTTTCATGTGAGGAGGAAAATGAAGGAAAATAACGGAAAATGAATAAAATAGAGGCCTCATTCATAAAAAGGCTTCTTAGGATCAGTTGGTAACCTTTTTTCAGTTCAAGTTTGGGGCTCTCTCATTATTCTCGCTCTCTCTCACTCTTGCTCACTTATAGTTTTCTTAGAGCACTCTAGTTTGGGGAAAAGTAAAGGGAATGAAAGGAAAGGAAAGGAAAAGAAAGCAAGGAACAAGGAAAGGAAAGCAAGATCAAGCAACTTCAACAAGAATACTTGCAAGTAACCTTTTGCATGTGTGGTTTCCTAGTTGGTTTGGACATGCATGGCTTTGCATGTTGGTGTATGGTTCTCCTGTTGTCGGTGGCATGGTCTTGTTGGGTTATGACAATGGTTTTTAGCCTAGCCTAGTTTTTTTCTGAATGCCATGGTATGTTGGGATGTTTATTTCGATTCTAAAAATTTGGAATTTTGGGATGGATTTCGGAATCTGGGGTGAAGGTGGTCTCAAGGTTCATTCCCAAATGCCTAGGAAACAATTTTGGCGGGATACATGGTAAAGAATGAGGGAGAAGTCTCAGTTTAAATCATAGTGATACGGGTTTGGATTGTGGCAAAGCCTGAGAGACAAGGAGATGGAAAATTCCTCAAGGATAGTGATTGATTTTGAATGGAAATCCATGTTTTGTTTGGTGGTGATTGGAGCACTAGTTTTGGTGAGGGTGGAGGTGGTTTAACCTCTAGATTCCTTTGGTTGTTATTGTATTGGTTGTTCTATGAGATCCCACATTCATGCTTGGAATATGGCATGGGGGTGACTAGCTAAAGGAGAGATTTGCTTTAGCCATGTCTATGGTTGGGTGGTACATGGAACTCCTGAACCTGGTTGGATTTTCCTATGATTAATAAAAGCTAAGTTCTCTTACTTTTGCATTGATTTATATGTGGATTGAATGGTTTTCATATCTATGATATTTATATGATTTTATGCTGGTTATAAGCATGGTTGAATGGTTAGTTTATGTCACGGTTATTTCATATATTTACTTGTAACTGTTAAATGGATGGATGCAAGACATAATTGATGATGTAGTAGTTCAATGGAGAAGGAGGTGATCATTTTGGTTATGTTTTATAATTTATTTCAATCATTTATGATTTGTATTGTATCCTAGGATTATAGGTTACATTGATGCCAAGTGTTTGTCATAATGTCAGTCCCAGTTGGGGATGCTCAGGCCTAGTCCTGAGGGTGATTTTTGATTTATTAGAATTTTTATCATGTTTTTAATGAATTCCAAAAGTTACAACAAGTTTTGGGTAGAGGCCAGGATTCTGGGCTAGAAAAGTAGGTTAAATCCCGGGGTTGCTGGCACAAAACTAGCACTTTTGGTCCACAGTCACTAGTAGGTAGGCCCGTGAGAGAAAATTTGGGTTTTCAGTTGCTCCCTTTCCCATAGCATGAGAGCCACTATGGCATCAGAGCTGCAGAATAGTAGTGGGACCTAGGGACAAGTTGTTTGAGTGGCTAACATGTCTCCTAAGGGTTCTGTTGATGATGTTGGATGATTGTATGTGACGTTCCATTTATTCCACTTCCTTAAGGTGACACAAGAGGTCGAATATGATTGCAGTGGCATCTCTCCACATGTTTAACCTGTTACACGATAGTTTGTCACACCTCCTGCACTTCCCTGTGTCATAACCCAGGGTGCCAAAACCTTGACAAATACGTAGTGTACCCATCCTGATATGCAATCTAGATCCTCCTTGAAGAACTAATGAGAAGTTGACTCGAGCCTTTCCTGAGGAAAATGAGCTCAAAACCCTAATTTCTGGGTCAACGCGATTGGTACAATTCCCTCTCGAGCTGATGTCAGGTTGCACCATATGAGCCTCACGCTATTAGCATGGATTTTTCCTCAATACCCATGCTAAACCCTAGAAGGAAAGTTTTCCCAAAGTGGAGGAGAATCTTCATGATCTAGAGGCTTCTAGAATGGCGAGCTGGATGATGGTCATTGTGGATGTGGTCAAATTATCCTAATATTACCCTTTGATATTATATGTATGAGCTTCCTCCTTGAGATGAGGACCTTCCCCTATATTTGGTGAGATCCTAACTCCCTCTCCCTGCCTATACATTCATCGCCCTCTATTCCCAAATGGTTTGTCTCTAATTATTTTCAACCTTATGTTGAGATAGTGCCCACATGCTATTCACTTTGGCTTGGAGAGCTTGAGCTTGGACTTGGACATTCACTGAAGGAGGGCTACTAAAATCAAGGCCTAGGTTGTATCCTTCTTATTTCTTAATTAATATATACAACTATTGGTTCACTTTCCATATATGCTTGTGTCAATGCTTCATTTATCTTAATGCTTCTTGATTTATTAAGTGGATTACATTTGATTATTTGTGTTGCACTTTTATGCTTTGTCATGTAGTTGGCCTCTTATGCAAGTATTCAAACGCTATGAGTAGCAAGGACTAAGCCTAAGGAGCAAGTGATCAAGATATTCAACAAAGGAGTGCATTATAGCATCAGAGTGAGGTAGGTCTCCATCCTCTTCTCTTATTTCAATTGTAATCTAGGAAAGTGTCTTGTAGATTGTCTCGTTTGTTGCTAGACCCACTCATTGAGCTAGAGCGATTATCTTTATCTGGAGAGAGGATTTACCTACACAACAAAATGGTAACTCCACTAGGGAAGTTATAATCTTTCCATCCATTTCTTCGATCTGATCCTCAGATTAGTTTGACCAATTGTAGAGTTATCGGCTTCTGTCCATCATTGTAGGTTTATACAGTCACTGGTTTTTCTTGAGAGTGTTGAGTCTAGTCTAATTTTTGAAACTTTTTTGTGTTTTCCTTCTTTTCCTCTCAAAACACATTTTTTTGTTTTACAGAATCCCTGCTAGTGTTGATTTATGATTAATAGTCATGATACTTTTCCTTTCAGCACTACTTTTCTTTTCACAGGTGCACTGATCCCAGAAGCTAAAAAAAATATAGGGTTTCTTCTCATTTTCAGTGTGTCTCAACCTTTTTGAAGTGTTTTTCCAGTGTGACCTCATTGCGTTTGCCTTGATTGTTGTCCTTTAATGGTTGCAATTGTCTCTTTGCTATTGGTGTGGGATTGAAGTTTGATTGTCTTCTAGGGTCTCTAGGTCTAGGTTACCCTTCACTCATCACTTGGCTTGTCTTTGTGAGATCGAGTGTCTCCATTTATAAGTTTTACTACAATCAGGACACCATTTTCAAGTTTCTTTTGGTTCATATTTATGAAGTTTTTTTCATTAGTCTTGGATCGTATTTGTACATTGAAAATTACTTTTTCTCCATTGTCAAATGTAGGTTACAATTGTTTGCTTTGGTGAAACTTAAATTATATGCTTGTGTTGATTTCATTGTTTCAAAAACAAAAGTGAAACAATATCTTCATTTAAGTATTTTGGAAATGATTTTTGTTTTATTTGAAAGCAAAGTGAAGGAAATATTCATTTTAGTTGTTTTGAAATCCATTTTTCCTTTTCTTATCCATTAGTTTGCATTTTGAATCAAAGTGAAAGAAAAAAACAAAAATATTAGTGCATCTTAGTGAAATAAAGTGATTTTGTTTCTCATATGATTGCATTTTGGCATTGCATTTGTTAGTGAAAGTGAAAGAGTAATTTTCATTTTTTACATCTTGCATTCGAAAAGTTAGGGAGATATGTTTTGATGCATTTTGCTTGAATGATGCATTGTTTGGTTTTCTCTCTTCCATCATTATTTTCACCAAATGAAAATATCTCATTTTTCTCATTTAGTTGCGTCATATGAATTCAGGTGGCATCGTTGAGCCATAAAACTGAAACCTAATTCAAGATAAACTAAAAATTTACCGCAACTAACCTATGGAGAATTTGTAACCTAACACAAATATCTATAGGTCTAGGCTACAGACATGTTCTAGCATCTTTAAACATAAAAATTGTCATTACCTACCTGCATTGTATCCCAGGGGTGAAATCTCATTCCAGTATGGAAGTATATCGAAGCCTCTCTAGTACTTTCGGGTATATCGAAGGAACTTCAGTATGTCAAGTATATTGGAACACTCTCACTGAACTATTATGCATTAGACAGTGCTAGCACAGACTTGTGCTTCCTGTACCATCGAGCATATATTGGGAGACCCCACTAGGTTTATATCTTTCTGCCCCATTTTTGTTTAGGTAAATCCTCTCTGTGGACAGAGGTGATCCCTCTAGCCCAATGAGTGGGTTTAGAAACCTAGGTGACAATCTACTAGACACTTTCCTAAGTTACAATTAAAAAGAGAGATGAAGAATATGGCCTACCTCATTCTAATGCTATCTTGATCTCCTTTGTTGAAGACCTTGAATCACTTGCGTCATGGGCTCATTCTTACTACTCACAACATTTATGCACCTACACAAGAGATCAAGACACAACAAAGCATGCAAATACGAGAATATTCAAAATTAACCTACTTAACTGATCAAGGAATGTTAAGCTAAATGATGCATGAGCATGCACATTTACGGAAAATAAACCAATAGTTGTATATTAATAGAAAATAAGGGGAAGCATACAACCAAGCCTAAAAGTTGATAGGCTCTCCTTGAATGAATTTCCAAGTCCAAGCTAAGCTCTTCAAGCACTCCTTCTCCAAGCCAAATGAGTAGCATATAGGTACAATCTTACCATATGGATGAAAATAGACATAGACCAACCATTTGGGAATGGGAGAGGATGAATATATAGGCTAGGAAAGGGTGTTAGGATCTCTCCAAAGATAGGAGTAGGCCCTCATCTCAAGGAGGTAGCTCATAGGGATAATACCAAGAGGCCAAGTTGGGAGAACTTGAGCTCATCTACGCTGAACAACCTCCATCTCACCGCTCTGGAATCTTCTAGATCATGAAGCTTCCCATCCTCTTTGAGAAAATTGCCTTTTTGGGATCAGCACATGTATACAAGTAAATATAGCGATGTCATCATGGGTAGGGTAAAATACAACATGCAACCATCGCAATTTTTAGTCTCATAAGAGCGATTTTTCTCAAATTAGGTTTTAAGAGTTATTTCCTTTAGGGGAAGCTCAAGGCATTTTCCAATCAATATCTTAAGGAGGATCTGAGCTGCATATATGAATGAGTACACTGCATAATTTTATGTTTCAGGCACTTTGGGGTATGTCACAGGGAAGTGCAAGAGGTGTAACAAAATACTATGTAACAGATGCCCCCTAAAGCATGAAGGAAGAACGGGGAGTGATGGCTAAGATGCTTTACAAGTTTTCGCAAGGATGAGGACAAACACTATCAAGAGATCTACAAATAAAGGATGCATATACATATACATATCTGATATCAGAAAATGAATCCACAATATGGACGCATCCATCCAGATGATAAGGAATATATGAGAGGATCCATGGCATGGGCGCAGCCATCCAAATGAAAAGGATCATCTATAAATCTAAGATCCAAGGTATGGACGTAGCCATCCAATATAGAAGGATCACTATAAATGTAAATTCCCACGATATGGTCACAACCATCCATATAGCAGAAACATGTGTACAATCATGAATAACACATAACTCCATGCAACCTGAGTCATATCAGACAAGACTCAGGGTCTTGCACTCCATCCCAACTTGATCCAAGTATGAATTCCAACATGCGAATGAATGTGTCAAAGTCGAACATGCTAGAAAACTACCTGATTACTCGCCAATGATGTGGATGGTTAACATGAACGAGAGAAACCACCAATAATGGCAATGGTTCTCAAGGTGTGACATACAATCCATGAATGTGATAATGAAGCTAAAGTCGAACACTCGTGGAATCACCTGATCAAAGTGTTACAGGGAAAAGTGTCTATTTAGAACTGCTCTATCCCACTAAGGTGTGATAGCTACCTTAGAAACAAACAGAGAAAAACTACTTTTGTTTTTCCTTTATGAATTATAGATAGAGAGGAACAGAAAGACCAACCTCTGTCTTGCGCTAATCCTTTGATTCGATCCCTCTCTTCTTTGATAGTCCTCAGCTACCTGCTCCCTTGCACGCTCAACTTCACAAAGTACCTATAAGATCACAGAAGCATAGCACTATACAAAGACATGGATCTATAATCATAAACAATCTAGGATCAGATGTAAATTGACCATACAAATGTAACAATCATCAATGATACAAAAGCATGGAGGAAAACTCAAATAGTTTTTATTGATAAACAAGAAAAGATCCAGGAGGAGTTACAACTAGTTGTTCCGACCCAGCATCAACCTCCCAGCAAAGAAGCCCCTCTTCACCTCAAACAAAGCTTAGATCACCCAACAATCTGATGTTTGTCTCTAGAAACCAACAACAATTCCTTACAATATGCAAAATTCCAGCCTCTGGATCTCTGGGATGAGGGATCGATATATAGATATCTGTAAGGGGGATGAGTCAGCTTGTGATTTGATTAGTGTCTTCTCTCTGATAGTTCTTGCTTCCACTTGGAGACTGAAGGCCTCTTACTCATCCTTGGTCGAATTTAGTGAGGCAAGTGTCACAGGAGAAGATTCTGGAAGCTTCCATTGCCTCTGCACCTCACGGAATGACACTGCCATTTGTCATTTCTCGCCCATTGCACCCCACATAAGGGACTTTTGAAATGCAACGCACCCTCACAGTGTATTTAGGTGAGATGTAACGCACTTAGCCAGTGGAGGAGCTGCAATGATCCTGTTTTGACCAATTCTGAGCAGTTTCTCATGGAGAACTTCTGGGAGAAGTTGTAATCTGTTGACCTTGTTCCTTTAGGGGTTAGAACAACACTTTTAGGGACTTAGGAACCCTTGATTTATGGACATTTCATGCTTGGGGTTGCAGGGCCCAAAAATCTCTATAACAGTTGCCCCGTAAAGTATGAGGCCGTTAACCTTTTGGTGTCGGGTGAAATGCTTTATTATGAGGATCCGAATTTCTTTCAATGTTAGGAGGAGACCTGTAATAAGATACAATACAATACATTATCTCCATACTATTTTCATGATCTAGCTGAGGCAGGCATTCCCATGCTCAGCTTTATAAATTCATTTTCATGTACATAGGACAGACAATCGTCTGAGTGTAGACTGATGATTCTGGTAGAGCCATCATCCTTTTGAGTGGATGATTATCTATGCAGTAATGATGTACATTTAATGTCTTTATTTTCCCTGAATATATATTGCATCCCGGATGGATGAAACTAGATCCGGGGTCTTCAATCTCGTTCGATCTTCACTCGAAGTACAAGTCGATCCATGTGAGAAATGTTCTAAAGTCGAACATGGAAAGACATCGCTTGATTACCAGTCGATGATGTAAACTGTTAACAAGCGCGAGAGGAATCATCGATAATGATAATGACCCTCAAGGTACTACAGTACAATTCACGTGGTGTGAATAAAGGACTTGGCATCGAACACCACGCAAAATCTTTCGGTCGAAGGCCATTGATGTAAACCTGTCGCCAGAAGTGAGAAACTTGCCATTGAGGCATGCGAGCTTCAAAGTACTGAATGGGGTGTTCCTAGATCAACTTCTTGGATAATAAGCTGATGTCGACAAGAAGTGATCCGTCACAGGAAGGCCTTAATGAATCCCACATCAATGACACAGAACGGAGCAAATGATTTTAATGGAGGTGAAAACGATCTGGTGATATAAGGTTTAGGGTGGCGGTCATGAAAGAATGGAGTATAATGTATGGTAGTGGGTGAGACACAGGTGAATTCACTGAATGACTTCTCTTGAACATATTGGCGACACTAATGTGATGGATCGGTAGCATTAACCCCAAATGTTGATGGTATGGCATGACCACGGTGATGTGACCGGTGAATGAAACAACCCAACCCAACTCGGACACGGAGTGGAAGTGTCATGTTCAAGAGCGACTTGCTACCAACAAAGTTTCTTTGAGTTTTCTTCCCAATTTTCCCCAGTCATTGCTGACCAATACCTCTTTATTTTTGTCAAGCTTGAGGAGGATAACATACGCTTGTTCTATAATTTTCCCTTCAGGCAAACCCATCGCTATGTTTTAACGAGCCTAGCGATAGTGAAACTCGTTCTCGTCTATAGACAAGTTTGTCCCTATTAATCTTTTTAACGCGTTTAACGACAAAGATAACTCGGTCCTTTTCAATTTTAGAGAGTCTGAAAAGGAACGTAAAGGTAACTCCAAAATTCCTTTTTCGTCATCTAATCCCTTAAGTCCGAAAAAGTATAAAACAATACAGAAGGGATGAATTTTCGATACTTTTAACGAGCCGAACAAAACAAGCGCTCGATCTTTTTGTGTAATAATCCCTCAGGTCCAAAAAGATTAAAATCTAGAGGAGGGATAGTACTTCCTGTCCCTTTAACGAGCTGGAGAGGCCAATGGCTCGGCAATCTTTTCATATTTTACGAGTCAGTTGAAAAGAGCTTAAAGGAGACTCGTCTTTTGAGGAACGAGTGATAAAATGGGTAGCAGCTGATTCCAGGTAAGGTTTGGAATTTTCCAATCATGGCAGTGTCACAAGGATGGCTAGTGAAATCACTCTTCGCAGCCTTTCCTCAAAATGGGTAAACAATCAAATGGAGGTGAATGATCGGCCAATGAAAAAGTGGAGGTGACGGTGCAAACACGACCAAGGCTTTAATGGTTGAAGTACTACATTCACGATGGTTATTTACCGGGGAATAGTTCATTTTTTAACGAGCTTAAACGTGGGTGGAAACATTTGCTCATGTCTTATGTTTATTTTTTAACGAGCTTGAACTATGTGCTAAAACTGCTCGATTAATCCAGTCGTGTGATAAGAATGTCTCATATAAAACGACAACTTTTAGAGATTTGCCCCACATCCTTTCTTTATGCAAGTTAGGAAACGACTAATCCTACGAGTTTAAAGGGTTAGAGGACCTACAAATTTAAAAAATAAATAGTCGTTCTTTGCTTGCACTCCAAAAGGCTTGCATGCCCCCAGGTATAAAATAGAGTTTCAAGGTCACCTTCTATTCGAGCTGACAAAACATTTGTTTTATCAGGAAAGGTATACCTCTTTCAGGTTACCCAAAGATTGTTCTATCTAGCGAGTAAACAGAACATTTCTTTGGCGATGTCTACCGAAATAAACAAAGGTGAGCGGCGATGCCCACCAACCCACATAACTTTGACAAGAGGATCTTATTCCAGTCCAACTCCCTCTTCCAATCACGGACGGGAGTACGGAGGTCATATTCTCTCGTGGAAACCTACCCTATACCCGACGTTTTCCTGCCGAAGCAGACCAGGGTGCATGCCCCCTGGGTTTCAGTCATGTCCCCCCGAATCACTCGCTCTCATCGGGTGGACAGACTGGGGATTGAGATATTTCTTGCGTGAAAAGACCATTCAGGGATGGTATATGACTATTTTCTCTGTATGATCCGGGAAATGAAAGCTGGTCCACGAGCTTGACCACTCTTCCTTCATGTGGAAAACACATTACTCTAAAGAGTGAGGAGACAATCGCTCCCATGCAATAAATATAGTCTCGTCCCAGGAGTAGATTATAATCCAGGGGTCCTTGAACTACCATTACATTCATGTGAACAGTTTTCCCTCTCAATGTTATGGGCACATTGGGAAGGATCCCTAACGGTCGACTGGTTCCTTTATCAAAGCCTGTCAGATTTCTCATCTCAGGCAAAAGCAATGGCGAACCAAGCACTTTCCAAGCAGTTGAGGAAAGGATACTCACAGAAGCCCCCTCATCTATGATGGTACCAGCCATAACCATTCTATATATTTGAACAATAATTCGGAATGGTATACTAGCTGGTAAACGGGGTCTGCCTAGTTTATTCTAGTCGAAGGAGACAACTAGGTTGCTTGGAGGTGGGATCGAATAGACGGCTGGGTACGACTCTGACGAACTTCCTTCCTGCGGTAAAGGAACGGGTAAATTTCCCCCATGTTCGTTGGAGTCTGTGCTTATGAAAAGAATTTGGACGGTGTCATCCTTGTTCTCTTCAGTGACTGTATCATCTGAAGATGGAACCTCTGAAGGCAAGACCGGGTCAACTGCCGCCTCGACCTTTTGACTTTCGTCTGGTATGGATTCAGATGGTTTATCTTCAGTGCTAGATGCTTCAGCCGACCACCTGAGCGGGCCAGCCAGATTTTCAACTGGTGACGGACTCGGCAAGAGTTTTTTATATCCAGGAGGAGGTCGTAACAGTGAAATCGGATGATCGTCCAAAACGCTTTTAGCCTCGTCTAAGAAGGGACAACGGTGGATGGCGTGATCGCCTTCGCACAGTTTACAAGGAAATCTATATTTTCCTTTTTGTCCTGGGGCTTCACTTTCACTAGTTGACGGTGTGTTTTCAACATGATCATCAGAGGTTGACGACACCAGGTTGTGCAAATGGGGAGACCAGTCCCTTAAGATCCGAGGGATGCAAGGACAATCTCTGTGATAGTGGTCTCCCTTGCAAATGACACATGGCGATTTAGGCCTGGTCGGTGCAGTGTGTGGATTTTCGTTAGACGACACTCGTTTTCCCCCATTCGCTTTTGGCTCCTTCTTCTTCTTCTCTTTCTTCTTCTTTTCCTTCTTATCCTTAGGTACTTGACTTTTGGCTTTACCAGCCCCATCAAGCGAAGAGGAAGGAGGAGAGGAAGAATTAGAGGAAGTAGAAGGTTGGTGGGTAACTCTGGACTCGTCTATTTGCTGATTCGATTGTTCAGGAATAGTGGTGTTCTGAACGACAGAGGTTGAGAAGAGCCATACAGGCAAACCAATTGTTAGTCCTAGAAGCGATAATGTGGCCATATGGGGTGCACCAACATCTCCCCAAGAAGAGAAGGGACTAGGATTTCCTCCAAGGGGAATTCCTTGGTTGGTGGACTCCATTTTCTCAACCCAAGATCAACGTAGGAAAGGGGTAATGAATATTCCATTTAAAATAAATTTTAGATGCTTTGACACAACTTGTTTTTCAGTTTTTAAGAGTCAAGAAAAAATAAAAGATGACTCTAGTCTCCTTCGATTTTTAATGAGCCTGAAGTGACAAGTGCTCAAATGGACCTTTTCCGTTAAGGAGTCTGAAAAGGAATGAAAGGGACTGCTCTGGAAATCTAGGTAGAGGGAGTACCAAACCAATTGCAAAACTGCAGAATACTTTTTACGGTACGGCAGTCAATCTTCCCGAATGCTGTGTTCAGTGCATTGCGATCGATAGGGCGGCAGACATGGCTTCCTATGGATAAAGGATTAAGCCTATTGGGGTCTCCCAAAATATACTCGACGGTACGTGGGAGCACAAGTCCGTACTAGCACTTATCGTCTCAAAGTGGAGGAATCACCCAACCATCAGTGAGAACAACAGTTATCAGGCTTTACGACGTCGGAATATGTCTCTAGCCTAGACTTCTAAATGTTGTGCGTTAAGTTCCAAAGCGTTGTTAGATTCATTGAATTTATGTTAAGTTGATCTTGTTTATGAAGTTTGCCTTTCGGGTTCACCACGAGATGTAGATGTAATTCCTAAAATGCAATCTAAGATGATAAACAAACTTTTTATCTCTTTTATGCAATGAAAATCCTAGCTACTAGGGAAAAGAAAGACATAATCTTTTCACAAAGAGCAAAGAGCACACTCTAAATGCACTTTCCTAAATCAAGCCAATCAGACTGTCTATATGCAAATTCACATGCATGTATTTGTTTTTCGACTTTCTTAGTATATGGATGCTAAAAAGAAAGTTGATGCACAAATCTAAATTTCTTTTCAAGCGACAAATATCAACAAGCTTCTTTTCGAAATAAAAAAAAAATGGAGACAATCACAACACTTCACTATTTTGAACTGAATACTTGTTCTTGACACTAGAAAATTACAAATTCAGACCAAAAGCAATAGTAACATGATAATCGACCATCAACAGCAATCAAACTTTTTCCTACGATCGAAATCGTCACTTGCGACAGATTCAAATCAAAGGACGACAGTACGACTATGCTACTTTTGCAAAGGAGAACTGTAAATGACTCAACAAACACACAAAAACATCTACAGTTCTTTTGTACAAAGGAGGCGGAATAACAGCAAGGAAAAGGAGTTTCAAATAGACATATACTGATCACAGGCAGTAAAATTCAGGAATAGAACTGGAAAGAATGAACCACAGAAGCCACAACTGCACAGAGCTAGTTGATCAGCGCACCTGTAACACAAAGAATCTGAAATGCAGTGCAGGTTGTCCACTCAGGAAGTGCACTGAAATTCAGAATCTCTGAACAGTACCTGTGCTGGGCCAGAAACGAGACTCTGTTCGGGTTCCGGGTCACAGTTTGCAGTTCAGTTCTTGGGTTTTGGCTGAGTAAAAAGCAATCAGTAATGCAACAATCAGGGGTAGATCTAAGGAGGATCTAAGAGCTATCACAAGGGCAATCAGATAGTTTGTGAATCAGTTGTTTAAATCATAAACAAATCCAGTGGATGGATTGAAGCAGCAATTATCTACTTTGCATTTGTTATGACAAATGCAGTTCGAATGCTACTTGTAAGTTTATGAAATAGACAACAAGGAATGATAAACAAACAAACTAATTAGCTCCCCAGCGGAGTCGCCATTTTGTTACAGAGAAAAGTGTCTATTTAGAACTGCTCTATCCCACTAAGGTGTGACAGCTGCCTTAGAAACAAATAGAGAAAAACTACTTTTGTTTTTCCTTTATGAATTATAGATAGAGAGGAACAGAAAGACCAACCTCTGTCTTGCGCTAATCCTTCGATTCGATCCCTCTCTTCTTTGATAGTCCTCAGCTACCTGCTCCCTTGCATGCTCAGCTTCACAAAGTACCTGTAAGATCACAGAAGCATAACACTATACAAAGACATGGATCTATAATCATAAACAATCTAGGATCAGATTTAAATTGACCATACAAATGTAACAAGCATCAATGATACAAAAGCATGGAGGAAAACTCAAATATTTTTTATTGATAAACAAGAAAAGATCCAGGAGGAGTTACAACTAGTTGTTCTGACCCAGCATCAACCTCCCAGCAAAGAAGCCCCTCTTCACCTCAAACAAAGCTTAGATCACCCAACAATCTGATGTTTGTCTCTAGAAACCAACAGCAATTCCTTACAATATGCAAAATTCCAGCCTTTGGATCTCTGGGATGAGGGATCCATATATAGATATCGTAAGGGGGATGAGTCAGCTTATGATTTGATTAGTGTCTTCTCTCTGATAGTTCTTGCTTCCACTTGGAGACTGAAGGCCTCTTACTCATCCTTGGTCGAATTCAGTGAGGCAAGTGTCACAGGAGAAGATTCTGGAAGCTTCCATTGCCTCTCCACCTCGCAGAATGACACTGCCATTTGTCATTTCTCGCCCATCGCACCCCACAGAAGGGACTTTTGAAATGCAACGCACCCTCACAGTGTATTTAGGTGAGATGCAACTCACTTAGCTAGTGGAGCAGCTGCAATGATCCTGTTTTGACCAATTCTAAGCAGTTTCTCATGGAGAACTTCTGGGAGAAGATGTAATCTGTTGACCTTGTTCCTTTAGGGGTTAGAACAACACTTTAGGGACTTAGGAACCCTTGATTTATGGACATTTCATGCTTGGGGTTGCAGGGCCCAAAAATGTCTATAACACAAAGGCCAATAGTGAAAACCTGTCATCACATGCGAAGAACTTGCCATTAAGGCATGCAAGCTCTAAGGTACTGAAAGGGAATTTCTAAGTCATCTTCTTGGATGATGAGCTGAAGTCGACAGGAAGTGACCCATCGAAGGAGGGCCATAATGACTCTCTCATCATTGACACGAAACAAGGAATAATGTGGAGTATGATCCAAGATTGTAGCAAAAGTTTAGATAAGGTATAGGTAGTAAACTACAGATAGGACATCTCTTGAACATATTGGAGACACGACTCAGAAGTGTGGCAGCATTAGACTCAACATAAGACCAAGGGTCAAAATGGTGAAGTGTAATAATAAAATGAGAGGCAAAATGGATTACCCAAACCTAGGAGGACAAGTGATTAAGTGAGCATGTCCCAAACCCCGTACGATAAATAGATGAGTTTCATGTTCAAGAGTGACATGCTGCCTATACAAGAGATGTTTCACTTTCACTTTTCCCCCACTATTTCTAGTTAGTACCTCTTTATTTTAACACAATCTTGAAGAGGATACCATATGCTTGTCATATAAGTTCACCCTTTGGATGAATCCATCGAAGTTTTATGAGTCCTAAGAAGGAGAAACTCAGGCTTGTCATTGTAACAAGTCTTTTTTCGTTTAATTTTTTTGAGACCTACAGAAGAATAACTCAATATTTTTTTCATATTTAGAGAGTTTGAAATAATGACAAAAAATAAAACTCCATCATGTCCCTTTCTGTAATTTGTCTCTCGAATCCGAAAAGGTAGAAAACAATATTCGAGGGAACCTCTTAACCATGTTGACCAAGGTGTACATTTTTCGTAAATAGTCAATCTCATCCTAAAAAAGGGGTAAATGTATACTCAAATGAAGTCAATTCATTTAATTTAGCGAGTTTGAAAAGAAAAGTAATCAGAAATATTTCCATATTTTTGGAGTCTGAAAATAGTTGAAATGGGGCTCCACGTGGAGGAATGAGTGGTATAAAAGGATAGCAACTAGTTCTAGTAATGATGGAACTTCTCAAAACATGTAATGGTCAAGAAGCTGGCTAAGAAGACCACTGATCATAGATGTTCCTCAACCACAGGTAAAACAACCAAGTGAAAGCATATGATCGGCCAAAGAGATGGTGATGATGGAATGAAAATCCCAAGGCTCATCTAGCAAAAATCAACTGATAAAAACAATAGTCACAAGATGTAAAATGGGAATGGTTCCATTTTTACACAATCTTAAAACAAATATAAACTGTGCTTGAGATATGTTTGCATGCCCCCAACATAATGACTCAATTTGAGGTACATGCACCCCAAGCTTCCCTTCATTCACCTAAGTAGACTACTGGTTAATAACGAGTGGATGGAATGAAGGTTCACATATGAAATCAAGTGAAAGACTCGACTGTGATTTTACGAGATATAATCAAAGAATTGAATTTGAAGGGGATTTGTTTCATTTTTTAACAAGCTTGACACAAGAAAATAACCATGCTCATGGAACATATTTCATTTTTTAACAAGGTTGACATAGTAAAAGAACTTTCCTCATGGTCCTTGTTTCATTTTTTAAATGAGCTTGAAAAAAGTAAAATAAATTTTCTCATGGAGGCCTATTTCATTTTTTAACGAGGTTGAAATAGTAAAAGAACTATCCTCATATCCCTTGTTTCATTTTTAAGGAGTTTGACACAAGGCGAGGAACGTTCCTCCACCACTTGTTTCATTTTTTAAGGAGCTTGATACAAGAAAAGGAACTCTGCTCCATATCCCTTCATTTTTTAAGGAGATTGATACAAGACAAGGAACTGTGCTCCATATCCCTTATTTCATTTTTAAGGAGCTTGACACAAGACAAAGAACTATGATCCAAAGCCCTTGTCACAGACCAAAATTTGTCATGGCTTCCAAGGGGTTCTCATCATATGGGAGAATAACTCTCTCGAAGGGATCCAATGGAAAAACGAGGCTCCAATGCCCCAAGTACATGGTGTAGTACATCGTCTACTAGATCATCAGTAGATGGGGGCATGGAACAGTTGTTGACATAATTAACCTGTGGCAGGGGTGATACCACTTTCACATAAGAACCATTTAGGGGTGATGGTTGATTGGGAGTGGAGTCACCATTTCATTGTCTAGGTAAACCCTCTCTGCAGACAGAGACGATCCCTCTAGCCCAATGATTGGGTCTAACAACCTAAGTGACAATCTACCAGACACTTTCCTAAGTTACAATTTAAAAGAGAGACAAAGAAGATGGCCTACCTTGTTATGATGTTATCTCGATATCCTTTGTTGAAGACCTTGAATCACTTGCGTCACGGGCTCGTTCCTACTGCTCACAACATTTATGCACTTGCACAAGAGATCAAGATAAAACAAGGCATGGAAAAAAAAATATAATATTCAAAAGTAACCTACTTAACTGATCAAGGAATGTTAAGTTAAATGATACATGAACATACACATTTAGGGAAAATGAACCAATAGGTGTATATTAATAGAAAATAAGGGGAAGCATACAACTAAGCCTTGATGTTGATAGGCTCTCCTTGAATGAATGTCCAAGTCCAATCTAATTTCTCCAAACACTCCTTCTCCAAGCCAAATGAGTAGCATATAGGAAAAATATTAGCATAAGGGTGCAATTAGAAATATACAACCCATTTGGGAATGGGAGAGGATGAATATATAGGTTGGGAGAGGGAGTTAGGATCTCTCCAAAGATAGGAGTAATCCCTCATCTCAATGAGGTAGCTCATAGGGATAAGACCAAGAGGCCAAGTTGGGATAACTCAATCTCATCTACACCGAACAACCTCCAGCTCGCCACTCTTGAAGCTTCTAGATCATGAAGCTTCTCATCCTCTTTGGGAAAATTTCATTTTCAAGATCACAGTGGGTATACAAGTAAATAGAGTGATGCCATCATGGGTCGATTATAATACAACATGCGACCATCACGGTTTTTATTCTCATAAGAGTGATGATTCTCAAACTAGGGTTTAAGAGTTATTTCCTTCTAGGGAAGCTTAAGGAATTTTCCAATAAATATCTTAAGGAGGATCTGAGCTGCATGTATGAATGAGTAAACTGCATAATGTTATGTTTCAGGCATTTCAGGGTATGTCATAGGGAAGTGCAGGAGGTGTGACAAAATACTGTGCAACAATGTTACCCTTCACTCATCACTTGGCTTGTCTTTATGAGATCGATTGTCTCCATTTAGGAGGTTTACTATGATCAAGACACCATTTTCAAGTTGCTTTCACTTCATATTTGCAAAGTTGTTTTCATTAGTATTGGATCATGTTTTCACTTTGAAAATTACTTTTTCTCCATTGTCAAACATGGATTACAATTGTTTTCTTTGGAAAAATTGAAAGTATATGCTTTTTTTTATTTCGTTGTTTCAAAAAAAAAAGTGAAAGAATCTCTTAATTTAAGTATTTTTGAAATTATTTTTGTTTTATTCGAAACCAAAGTGAATGAAATCTTCATTTTAGTTGTTTTTAAATCCATTTTTCCTTTTCTTGTGAATTAGTTTTCATTTTGAATCAAAGTGAAAGAAAAAAATAAAAATATTAGTGCATATTAGTGAAAGAAAGTGATTTTGTTTCTCATAATATTGCATTTTTGCATTGCATTCGTTAGTGAAAGTAAAAGAGTAATCTTCAATTTTTACAGATTGCATTTGAAAAGTTAGGGAGATATGTTTTGATGCATTTTTCTTGTTTGATGCATTGTTTGGTTGTCTCTCTTCCCTCATTGTTATAGACATATTTGAGCACTGCAACCCCAAACTCATATGTCCATAAACCAATGGCTCTTTAGTCCCTAAAAGTGTTGTTTCATACCCTAAAGGATCATGGTCAACTGATTACATCATTTCCCAGAAGTTCCACCTGAAAAACCACTTACAACTGGCCAAAACTGGACCATACTGACTGCTCCATGGTCAAGGTACGATGCATAATGGTTGCCACACTAGCTAGGCGTGATGCATAATGAAATGGCCTTCTCTAGGGTGTGATGAGTGAGAATTGACAAATGGCAGAGAAAGTTTTCTAGGTGGAAGCTCATGGAATCTTCCAGAAACTTCTCCCAGGACACTTGCCTCTCTGGATTCGCCCAGGGATGAGTAAGAGATCAATGAAATCTCCAAGTGGAACCAAGAACTATCAGTCGAATGACACTAATAAAAAAACCAAAGCTGACTCACACCCTTGTAAGACATCTATAAATGGATCCCTCATTTGAGAGATCTGGAGGCTGGAATTTTGTAATTTGTAAGGAAGTGCTATTGGTTTATCTATGAGAAGAGACATTGTATTGTTTGGTGATCTTGCATTTCATGAGGTGAAGAGGGCTTCTATGCTGGGAGGATGACGCTAGATCAGATAGCTGGGTTGTCATCCTCTCTTCTACTATTAATAAAGTTCTTTGAGTTTTCCTCCATATAATCGTGTTTTTGTGAATCTTATTGTTTATGAATGCAGTTGTATGGTCAATGTGTTTCTGATTCTGCATTGTTTATGATGTTTTAGATAGAAATGCTTTGATGGTTTTCTGTTACTTTGACTCTATAGGTACTATTTAAAGTGAGACAAGTAGGAGAGGAGTGGCAAATTCTATCAAGGGAAAGAGAAATCAATCAAGGATCCAAGCGGAAGATCCAGGTTGGTCCTCTTTTCTTCCCTCTTATCTATTACACTTAAAGGAAATCTTGAATTGCTTTGATTGCTTGTTTCTAAGATAGCTACCCATCTTAGTGGGACTAGCAATTCGAATTGACACTAGTTTTCCGGGAAACACTCATTAGTTTAGCTTTCACCGAATGAAAAGATTTCATTTTTCTCACTTAGTTACATCATAGGAATTCAGGTGACATCGTTGAGCCATAAAATTGAAACCTAATTCAAGATAAACTTAAAATTTAACTCAATTAACTTAAGGAGATTTTTTATCCTAACACAAATATCTAAATTTCTAGGCTAGAGACGTTTTGTAGCATCTTTAAACATAACAGTTGTCGTTAACTGCATGCATTGTATCCCGGGGGTGAAATCTCATTCCAGTATGGAAGTATATCGAAGGTTCTCCAATACTTTCGGGTATATTGGAGGCACTTCAATATGGTGAGTATATCAGAACACTCTCACCAAATGGTTATGCATTAGACATTGCTAACACAGACTTGTGCTCCCCGTATCGTCGAGTATATATTGGAGACCCCACTAGATTTCTATCTTTTAGCCACAGGTAATCGAGTCTGCCACCTTGTAAACATGATTCACTGAACACAACATTTTGGGAGATTGGTTGCCATACATTAAGTCCTTGGTTTCGGATAAGGTGTATATAGTAGTTCACGGATACTTGGTAAACCATCTTGCCTAGTATAAGCTTTTTTTATTTATTTGTTGTTTTCAGTTATAAAATTAACTGTCAACGATAATATGTCGAACCCATGCAATTTCTTATTGACCTCATATTGAGTAATTCCCTGTAAATTTTAATTTTAAAGCCCTCAACGAAATCATCTATTCTCCTTTCTCTTTTGGGAGAAAGTCCTCATGGCTAAACCACTACGTTCACTTCATGATTCCCCGTCATCATCTAATACTCAAGGGTCATCACAAGGAGTTCATCATGAACTTTCATTGTCACTTGAAGCTCAAGGTATTGAGCTTGGAATTATCCCAAGTATCCAACCCCTTTCTTCTCATCTCCCACCTTGAGACTCATCATCATCATAGGAGTCTAATCCAGAAACCCCTAAGAGTCCACAAAGAATTTTTTTTATTCCCTTCAAATATTATTTTTGATTCGTTGGCGATATACCCTCAACAACTGTATAGTCCATACTATAATCCTGGTGTACCTTTGGAGTTATATCCATCATCTTAGATCCCCTTCACCAATTACTTCAACCTATGGCATCAGAAGGTGAGTTTACAACCTCTCCTTGAGGCCCTCCAAAAATATCTGCTACTCACACTCCTAGTGTTGATAATGATTCTGAATATGACTTTCCACTGGAAGGTTTTTCTTATGTAGGAAGAGTTCCATGTCAACCACCTCCTGAAAATAGTGGGCCTATGCTTCCACATGGTTATATGACCTTGGCTAAACTAGTTTTCGCAACTCCCAATGCTTCTTCATTATACCAAAATCTAATTTGGTCATCGAATGTTATGCCTACTTTTGATCTGTTTATTCCTAACGTGACGTCTCATATCCATGTGCAAATTGTCATTTCTTCAGTTCTGATTTAACCGACTATTCTGACAAAACCTTTACCTTCATTTCAACCTACAATCCCAATGCAGCCAACAGTTTCAGTTAATATGTCTATAAGTTCCTCAATCCCCCCATCAAGTGGAAAAAATGTGCCACCACCTCATTCAGAGCATGTGGGGAAATTTCGAAATATCCCTCTTATATCAAGTGGAACCCACGTGAGTACATCACAACCTCACATGGTTGGAGTGAGTCAACCTCTTAGTGGTATTCCTAATCCCGTTGGATCATCTATTCCAGTTGGAGAAATTCATGTCCAGTATCAACAACCTTATTCGGCCTAGATACCCCACCAATAATCTTATGTTTCATATGCTTCATAAAAACTTCAAAATCCACCTTATACTCCACAAGTAGGTCCTCATATGAAACCTGGTCAAAATCCTATTTCCGGTACATATGGTCAATACCCAATTGGAACTTATTAGTACCAACAAGGAATTCCTCAAGGAACTATTCAACAACAACCTTTACAGCAATAGGGAAACCTTTGCAACAACAGGAGAAACCTTTTTAGTAGTATCAACAACCTTTGCATCGACAAGGGAAGTTTTTCCAACAACCGAATCAACTCTTGTATCCACAAGATCAACCATAGTAGCAACAAGGTCATCCCTTGCAATAGAAAAACAAACATTTATATCAACAAGGTCAACCCCTACAGCAACAGGGCCAAGAGGTTACTTTGGGTAGACTTGGTTGGAGGTGTTACAACCAATTATCATTTTCATATCATTATGTCTTCAATAACATCCATGGTTGCAAGCATTGGCAGTCATTCCATGTGTTGCCTCTAAGTGTCTTTCCCCCTTTCACTTGTTGGATCAATTGTTATATTTTTGCATGTTTGGTTGTTATGTCATGTTTGCTAACCTTTCTCGTCACCTCGAAGTTTTGTCTTTATGTATACAAGTTATCCTAGCCATGTAAACACATGTCACACTCATACACAAACTTCTAAGAACTGTCAAACAAGTTCTGTCACGGTCATCCCAAGGCCTATATCAAGTGTCACACTTGTTTCTTTTTGTTCTAGGTAGTCTCACAGAGGGTAATGCTTTGTCTTCTTGTCCCAGTGGTATATGTTGTCATGTTTTCGAAGAATGCTAAGTATGTGATCACAATGTCAAGTTCCTCACAAGTTCATTTGCCTCCCACACGTAGCCATTTTCCTGAAAATCCTTCTGACCGAAAAATTCTCTTTCCCCAAACCTTGAATGAGTTGCACACTGTGTAGTCTCAACCCTCAATGATGCTTCTCTACTACTTGGAAATGTGCAGTGCGTAGTCACTGTCCTCTAGGATAGTTGCACTACACAATCCCAAAGTTCAGTAGCATGCCTTCCTACCTAGAATTGTGCAGAAGCTTCCTTAAGCCTGACTGAACTACACATTTAACAAGCTCATTCATCAAGCATCCTCCTTTCCTGTTGGAACCTGCAATGCATATAGAACCATACCTACTTCTCCTCCCAAAACTATGCAAAAGTGTCTCCTAGTGTCCTCCCTCATCCGACAATCACTGATCTCCAGAACTGCGCGTACATGTCATCCCAGGCCCCTCTATTGCTCAGTCATGCCTTGCCTCTGATAACTGCATAGACCTTCCTCCCAGGGTCCCATCTTGTAGCAGCCACTAGCTATACAACGTGCACAGTCCTATCTCTGAGTGGCCTTTGCACAATTGTTACCGGCAGTGAAGACTGTGCTTAGGAGTTCCTCAGCCAAACCTGAGTTGCGATCTATGTAGCCTTAGTGACCAGTCTTCCTCCCTATCACCTGTAACTGTGTAATGCATAGTTAATGGGTTCTACCTCCTATTCTGTCACCTGTCCCAGGCTCAGTCCATGGATAATAGTGCATCATATTAGACTAGAAATTTTTTGTATTTGATGTCATCCCATCAGGAGTGTATTGTAGGAGCAGGTACATTGTTAGATCATGGCGAGATGATGAAGAAGGATAAGAAGGAGTGAACATGCTAGAATACTCAGTTACAATTGGACGGACAAAGAATCTTATCGAACACAAGCAAAGGAACACAATAATGCAACCACCTCTCAAGGCCAAAGATCGTTGAAGACCCCACATTATCAAGTTATCCAGAGGAGAAGAGAAAGTGCATCCAAGAACACATCCATCACTCATCAACAATAATGGCTTGACATTGCCACCTCAACAAAGTAATCCATCTTAGCAGTGTCATGTTAGGTCATGTCATGAGTTGTCAAAGGCCACATCACTATTATGAGCGATGTCTATTTTAAATCGAATGTAATGTAAAGTTGAAGTCCAATGGACACACATGTATATGAATAGTCATATTTGTTGGGCATGGAATCCCCCCACGGCATGTTTTGGGGCTCAAAGCCCAAGTTTTGAGTTGATATTGTTGTAAAGCTCCACGAATTGTGGGTGCAAAATGTATGTTAGAGTCATAGGGCTGTCTGCCCTAAGTTTTGAATGTAATGTCAGCCTACCCATGGTCTGTGAACCATGGAATTGTATAAATAGAGTGAGGCTCTAAGTTGTAAAAGACATCTAATGGGATCGAATAGAGAATGGGCATGAATGGTCTTAGAGAGTAAGTAAAAGTACGAAGTGTGTATTGGGTCGTAGAGTAGAAAAGGGCTCTGCAACTGAGTGCACGAACCCCTGCAGCTGAGTGTGCATGGTAGATTCGAGTTTGTAACCAGAGAAGAGAATAATAAAATAAGTTTCTTCCAATTTATGTCTATCTGATCTTGAGTTATTACATGTTTGATATCAATTGCTAATGTACTGTTTATTTACTATTCACACTTGTATGAATGATTTATATTGCTAAGTATACTTTACACATGCAACTAAGCTAATTTAATCAACTAATATCAGATTACTAGTAAGGACTTGGGTGATAACATTGTTCAGCCCCCGAATAGGGTTACGCAAAGGGAACACCTCAAGTTGCAAGGAACGGGTAAGTGCGCATAGTCACGTGCGTGCGGGGTCGAACTGTGGACCACTTGAACCCATCAGACATCTCTAGGGTGTGGAAACCTGGTTCTAGCACCCTCCAATACTACTTCGAGTGAGACCTCAGCCTGCGCCCCGCGGACTGTTGCCGAAAGGGCCAGTAGTACTGGGATTTGTTTGGTTAAATCACCTCTAAACATGGGTCAGGCCCCAATAAGCCAACAAATGGTTCCATTGCCAGGACCGGGATCTGCATAAGGGATGTCTGATGTCGTGGAATCTGATGAAGAAAGAAATTCAAGGGTGGTTGGACAGAAAGATTCACAAGTTCCCAACATAGGAAAATAGGAATCCACGAGTATCAAAGGAACAATGGTTAGAGTGCTACTTATATATGGAAATCCATGAAATTTTCTTTGCATCCTTCCCCTTTGAGTTGTATGAGTGGATCGTGAAGCTAGTAGATAGTCAGGGAAGGTGTATGCTTGACAAACCAATTGTGTGGACTCTAGAATTGGTGTGCATACTGGAAGCATCGGAAGATAAGATTTTGTGTGTTGTGGACCATTGGCTTGATCAAATTATAGGAGGGTTTATCACCAAGTTCGCGGTAGATACTTCAGTCAGCTATAGTAAGACAAAACGACACTTGCTCAAAGGACCGTGAGGTAAGTACATTAAATCTTTGAACACTTGGATTAAAATGTTATTGTGTGAAAAGCGGGTTATGCGAATAAATTGATGTTTGGGGCTACGCGAAGTGGGAGGATCAATAGAAATGAATGTAGCGCAGAAATAGAAAATAGCCCCTTGATTTCACTTCGGCGAGAAAGCCAGGAAGAGATCGTGAAAGTTTCACCAAGAAGTGTGATAAGTCTGATAAGATAGTGAATTCCCCACATACCGCCTCCACCTACACCACCACCAGTTTCACCATCTTCACCCCCATCTCTGCCCACACCACCTCCACCACCTCGACAATTCAATATGGCGAGCGCGATAAAATTTCTGGTGTTCAAAGGAGTAGGGAACGAAGATCCAGACCAATTTTGGTTCGTGGTGAAAGCTGTATGGCAAGCACAAGAAGTCGTGGATGAAAATATAAAGAAGAAAACATTGGTAAGTGCATTGCAGGATTGTGCGCTAACATGGTACATTAAGAATTCTAATGACCATCCAAATGCAAGGATCACAGACATCCAGGTTTTATTGCATAGGGAATTTAGCAGGCCAAAATCAGAGACACAATCAATTATCAAGTTTAAGGAAATCACGATGCTTCCAGGCGAGACCCCATGGAATCTATATCAGAGACTGAAGAGTATGATTCACGAAGCCAGCATGACCTTGATGGATGGACAACACCGCGGATGGTTTGTAGCGTCACTAACACCACATTTAAGGACAACGTTGTCACAGTAGAAGTTATCCACTGAGGCCGAATCTTTGGATATTGCAATGAGACTGCAGGAGACCCTAGTACAAGATCCCGGCCTAGGAGTCCAACAAATACATGCGCAACTGAAAAACTTGTGTCTGGAAATGTAGAGTTTGAAACAGGACAGGACAACTCGACCAGAGGCGCGCGAGGAGGTATGGTTCATAAAATGCAAAGGCCAGGGGCATGACAAGGACCATTGTCCAGTCTTCGCGAACTACTTGGTGGGAGGAGGGTTGATGCCATTAAGACCAGAGGCACAAGTAGGATCGAGCGTAGCTTCTACATTATGGTGCACAATTTGTAAGATAGGAGGAAAAAATGCTACGGATAATTTTCATCTATTACAGAAGTATATGTAGATGTCCCAGCAATTGTTCTATAATTTCTATAGGTTGGTAGGCCATGATGAGCGCACCTGCAAAAGTTATGAACTGATGATGGATCGGACACCTACCTACAGAGTGCAGACCTAAACGCGAGCCCTCAATCAAAATGCAGGGATGGCTCACACTGGATTTCAAGGGCATGGACAAGGTCGAGGTGGAATGGGACCAGGAAGGGGTCGACGATAGCTGATTTGTTACAATTGTGGAGGGCCAGGGCATTATGCCCACAATTATACAAATTCGATGAGAGCATCATTTTTATATTGTACTCCATTTGATCATGAGACAGAGGACTTCCCTACACTGATAGCGAGGCTATGCAACAAAGGGATACTCTAGCCTCCCCTGACTCAAAATTTGCAAATGATGAGGTCTGAGCCGTGCGAAGAGGACCTGAATGTAAACATTGTGCTCCAAAACGGTATCATGACAGGAGATGAGAAGGGAAAGCAACCCAAAGAAAGTGCTTGGGTTCGCAAGGATCCTATAAAGGAACTAGAGTTCGATTTGGAGCACGCGAGGGAGACATTCATGGAAGCTAAGAAGAGCTTCACAGACGCCTCCACTTCAGGTAGTAAGGATCAACTAGAACCAGTGATGGATCCTTCAATGCTCACTACCTTTTTGGAGACATGAATGAAGATGTTGCTTGATAGCAAGGCTGTGAAGGGGTTACAGGAACTCATCACTAGGTTTGCTGGGTCAGGAGAACCGCGCGTAGTCTGAAAGCTTGGAAATCACACATCGCAAATAGGAAGGCAGATGAGATTGACTGTGCAAATCGGAGAGTATGAAATGGATCAAGTGATTCTAGATCTAGGATCAGACGTGAATGTAATTCCAAAGCAAACATGGGAACGTGTTGTGGGGAAAAATGCCTATGGAGGACGATCCTATCCACCTAAGGTGTGACAGTACCTTAGCAACAAACAGATACAGCTACTTCGGTTTCTTCCTTTATGAAATGTGAAAGAGGGGAGATTGGTAGACTTACCGTTGTCTTCCGGTTGTCCCTCGATCTAGATCCTCTTCTCTTTGGGTGTCCACAGCTACTCACCTCTTCGCTTGCTCAAGAGAACAACTACTTGATTCCCACGAGATAACAAGAGAACAACTACCTGTGACAAGAGAACAGCTACTTGCGACGAGAGAAGAACACAACACAAAGGCAAATATACATATTCATAAATGATTCAGGATTAGAAGTAAATCAAATACACTAATGCAATCATACAAATACACCAGCATATAGGTGCAAACCAAGATAGCTTTATTGATAAGTAACAGGGTTCAGGAAGAGATACAACCCATAGGGCTCCAATCCAGCATCTCCTTCCCAGCAGAATGGAATTCCTTCTTCAGCTCCCTTCAAAGCATTAAGCACCCAATGATCTAGTCTCAAACCAACAGCAATTCTTTACATTCACAAAATTCCAGCCCCTAGATCTCATGGAGGAGAGATCTATATATAGATCTTTTGGAGAGAGGATGAGTCAGCTTGAGGCTGGTATGAAACTGACTAGTGTCCTCTCCCTCTCTCAGTTCTTGAGTCCACTTGGAGGTTCTTGCTTCCACTTGGAGATTTGGAACCTCTTACTCATCACCAGTCGAATTCCTTGATCCAAGTGTCATTTTGGAAGCTTCCTGGGCATTGACACCTTGAGGAATGACTCTGCCACTTGTCCAAACTCGCTCAGCGCAGGTAGCCTTTGTTGGAGTTGACATTCAACGCAGGTAGACAGTGGAGCAGTTGACATTCAGCGCAGATGCTCAGTGGAGCAGTTGACATGATCCAGAATTGGCCTGTTTTGAGTGTTTTCAGGTGGGGAACTTCTGTGAATTGCTGTAGTTAGTTAGCCTTGTTCCTCTAGGGGTAAGAACAACATGTTTAGGGACTTTGGATCCCTTAGATTATGGACATTTCATGCTCGATGCTGTAAGGCACAAAAATGTCTATAACAGTTGCCCCCTAAAGTATGAGGCCGTTTATCGGGTGAAATGCTTTATCCAGGAGGGTCCGAAGTTCATCCATCTGCTGGGAGGAGACCTGTAATAAAATACAATACAATACATTATGACTCATACTGCTTTCATGATCTAGCTGAGGCGGGCATTCCCATGCTCAGCTTTATAAATTCATTTTTGTACATAGAACAGACGATCGTCTGATGGTAGACTGATAATTTTGGTGAAATTATCATCCTTTGAGTAGGATGATCATCTGCTGCAATGATGTACATGTCAAATGTTTTTATTTTTCCTGAATATATATCGCAGCCCGGTGGATGAAACTAGATCCGGGGTCTTCAAACTCGTTCGATCTTCACTCTAAGTACAAGTCGATCCATGTGAGAATTGCGCTGAAGTCGAACATGGAAAGACATCGCTTGATTACTGGTCAATGATGTAAACCGTTAACAAGCGCGAGAGGGATCACCGATAATGATAATGATCCTCAAGGTACTGCAGTACAATTCACGTGGTGTGAATAAAGGACTTGGCGTTGAACACCACGCAAAATCTTCTGGTCGAAGGTCATTGATGTATACCTGTCGCCGGAAGTGAGAAACTTGCCATTGAGGCATGCAAGCTTCAAAGTACTGAAGGGGTTGTTCCTAGATCAACTCCTTGGATAATGAGCTGATGTCGACAAGGAGCGATCCGTCACAGGAGGGCCTTAATGAATCCCACATCAGTGACACGGAACGGAGCTAATGATTTTAATGGAGGCGAAAACGATCTGTGACATATGATTCAGGGTGGCGGTCATGAATGGATGAAGGATAATGTATGGCAGTGGATGGGACCCGGTTGACTCTTTCCGAACGACTTCTCTTGAACATATGGCGACACTGATGCGATGGATCGGTAGCATTACCCCAAATATGGATGGTATGGCGAGACCATGGTGATGTGACCGGTGAATGAAACAACCCAACCCGATTGTGATACGGAGGAAAAGTGTCATGTTCAAGAGCGACCTGCTACCATCAAAGTTCTCTTTAGTTTTCTCCCAATTTTTCCCCAGTCATTGCTGACCAGTACCTCTTTATTTTTGTCAAGCTTGAGGAGGATAACATATGCTTGTTCTATAACCTGCCCTTCGGGCAAGCCCATCGCTATGTTTTAACGAGCCTAGCGATGGTGAAACTCGTTCTCGTCTAAAGACAAGTTTGTCGCTATTTAATAATTTTAACGAGTCTAACGACAAAGATAACTCGGTTCTTTTCATTTTTAGAGAGTCTGAAAAGATACATAAAGTCAACTCCAAAATTCCTTTTTCGTCATCTAATCCCTTAAGTCCAAAAAAGTATAAAACAATACAGAAGGGATGAGTTTTCGATATCTTTAACGAGCCGAACAAAACAAGCGCTCGATCTTTTTGTGCAATAATCCCTCAGGTCCAAAAAGATTAAAATCTAGAGGAGGGATAGCACTTCCGGTCCTTTAACGAGCTGGAAGGCCAAGACTCGACAATCTTTTCATATTTTACGAGTCAATTGAAAAGATCTTAAAGAAGAATCGTCTTTTGAGGAACGAGTGATAAACAGGGATAGCAGCTGATTCCAGGCACAGGTTGGAATTTTCCAATCATGGCAGTGTCTCAAGGATGGCTAGGTGAAATCACTCTTCGCAGCTGTTCCTCAAAATGGGTAAACAATCATATGGGGGTGAACGATCGGCCAAATGAAAAGTGGAGGTGGCAGGTGCAAACACGACCAAGGCTTTTATGGCTGATAAATTTACGATCACAGTGGTTATTTACCGGGATAGGTTCATTTTTTATTTAAAAATGAGCTTAAACACTGGAGGAAACTTTTGCTCACTGCTTTTATTTATTTTTTAACGAGCATGAAGACCGCGTTAAAACTGCTCGGATCTTGCTTTTATTTTTTAACGAGCATGAACTTTATGCTAAAACTGCTCGATTACCCAGTCATAAGATAAGAGTGTCTCATCAAGATTCTATTTTTTATGGAGCTTCATCTCACTAAGCTTTGCTCCCCATCCTTTCTTTATGCAAGTTTGGAAACGACTAATCCTACGAGTTTAAAGGGTTAGAGGTCCTAAAAATTTAAAAAATAAATAGTTGCCCCTTGCTTGCACTCCGAAAGGTTTGCATGCCCCCAGGTATAAAACAGAGTTTCAAGGTTACCTCTACTTACCCTCCGCCAAAACATTTGTTTTAATCGAGAGAGGCTTACCTCTTTCAGGTTACCCAAAGATTGTCTCGTTACTCTTTCAAACAAAACACTTCCTCGGCAATGTCTACCGAAATAGACAAGGGTGAATGACTGGTGCCAAACACGTAACTTTGACAAAAGAATCTTATTCTAGAACAACCCCTCTTCCATCCACGGACGGGGTACGGACTAGTCATATTCTCCCGCGGAAACCTACCCTATACCCAAAGTTTCCCTGCCGAAGCAGGCCAGGATGCATGCCCCCTGGGTTCCGGTCATATCCTCCCGGATTACTCGCGCTCATCAGGAGGACGGACCGTGGGTTGAGACACTTCTTGCGTGAATAGACCATTTAGGGATGGTACATGACTATTTGCGATGCGTGATCCGGGAAACGAAAGTTGGTCCACGAGCTTGACCATTCTTCCTTCATGCGGAAAACACATTACTCTAAAGAGTGAGGAGACTACAGCTCCCATGCAATACATATAGTCTCGTCCAAGGAGTAGGTTATAATCCAAGGGTCCTTGAACGACCATCACGTTCATTTGAACGGTCTTCCCTTTCAATGTTACAGGCACATTGGGGAGGATCCCTAAAGGTCGACTGGTTCCTTTATCAAAACCTGATAGATTTCTCATCTCAGGTAAAAGCGCTGGCAAACCAAGCGCTTTCCAAGAAATAGAGGAAAGGATACTCACAGATGCCCCCTCATCAATGATAGTGCCAGCCATTACCATTCTGTATATTTGACAAATAATTCTGAATGGTATACTGGCTGGCAACCGGGGTCTGCCTAGTTGGTTCCAATCAAAGGACACAACCAGGTTGCTTGGTGGTGGGACCGAATATACGGCCGGATAGCGCTCTGATGAACTTCCTTCCTGCGATAAAGGAATGGTGGCATTGCCCCCTTGATCATCAGAGTCAGTTCTGATGAAGAGAATTTGGACGGTGTCATCTTTATTCTCCTCTGTGATGGTGTCATTCGAAGATGGAGCCTCTGAAGGCAAAACTAGGTCAACTGCCGTATCAACCTTTTGACTTTCATCAGGCATGGATCCAGACGGTTCATCTTCAATGACAGGTGCTTCGGCTGACCACCTGGGCAGGTCGGCCAGATTCTCAACTAGCGAGGGACTTGGCAAGAGCTTTTGATATCCAGGAGGAAGTTGCGCTCGTAAAATCGGGCGATCTTCCAGAACTCTTTTCGCCTCGTCTAAGAAGGGACAATGGTGGATGGCGTGATCGCCTTCACACAGTCTGCAAGGAAATTTAGCTTTCCCGCTCTGTCCTGGGGCTTCACTCCCACTAGTTGATGGTGAGCAGTCGACATGGCTATCAGAGGTCGATGCTACCGAATTGTGCAAACGGGGGGACCAGTCTCTTAGTATCTGGGGGATACAGGGACAATCTCTATGGAAATGGTCTCCCTTGCATATGACGCATGGCGATTTAGGCCTTACGAGTGCGGTGTGTGGATTTTTGTTAGATGACACTTGTTTGCCCCTAGTCGCCTTAGGCTCCTTCTTCTTCTTTTCTTTCTTCTTCTTCTCCTTCTTCTCCTTAGGAACACGGTTTTTTGATTTACCAGTTCCGTCAAGCGAAGAGGAAGGAGGGGAGGAAGATGAAGTGGAAGGCTGGGATGCAGCCCTTGTCTGATCTAACTGTTGACTCGACTGTTCAGGAATGGTGGTATTCTGAACGACATTGGTTGAAAAGAGCCAAACTGGTAGGCCAATTGTCAGTCCTGGAAGCGACAATGTGGCCATGTGGGGCGCACCAACATCTCCCCAAGAGGAGAAGGGACTAGGATTTCCACGAAGGGGAACTCCTTGGTTGGTGTGCTCCATCTTTTCAACCTAAAGATCAACGCAGGATTAAACGGTGATTGTTCCGTTTAAAATAAATTGTTAACGACGCTTTAGACACAACTTGCTTTTTCACTTTTAAAGAGTCGAGAAAAAGCTAAAGATGACTCTAGTCTCCTTCGATGTTTTAACGAGCCCGAAGTGACAAATGCTCGGATGGAATTTTTCTATTATAGAGTCTGAAAAAGGCCAAAAGAAACTTCTCTGGAGATCTAGGCAGAGGGTGTGCCAAACTTTTCGCAAAACCGCAGAATACTTTTTAGGGTATGGGCGGTCGATCTTCGTGAATGCTGTGTTCACTGCATTGCGATCAGTAGGGCGGCCGACACGGTTTCCTAAGGATAAAGGATATATGCCTATAGGGGTCTCCCAATATATACGCGACGGTACGTGGGAGCACAAATCCGTACTAGCGCTACCGTCTCTCAGGAGGAATCACCCACCTTCTTCGAGATCGACAGTCACTAGGCTTAACGACGTCGGAACACGTCTCTAGCCTAGACCTCTATGTTGTGCGTTATGTTACAAAGCGTTGTTAGGTTCATTCAGTTTATTTTAGGTTGATCTTTTTAAAGTTTGCCTTTCAAGGTTCACCACGAGATGTATGATACAAATTCCTAAATGCAGTCTAAGATGATATGCAAGCTTTATTATCTTTCAACTTTGAAAATCCTAGCTACTAAGGGAAAAGAAAGATACTATCTTTTCTCAAAGAGCAATCAGCACACTCTAATGCACTTTCCCTAAATCCAAACATGCAAACTATCAAATGCAAAATGCACAATGCAGGTGTTTGTTTTCAACTTTCTTAGTATAAATGCCTACAAAGAAAGCTTTTTGCACAACTTTGAATCTGCTTTTAAAATGATCAATACAAACAAGTTCACTCTTTCGAAAACAACAAGGGTAGAAGAGATTACAATCACTTTGCTACTTTCGAAATAAAGACTTGTTTTGACACTTAAAAGACACAAATTCAAACCAATAAGCAAAAGTAAATCTATAATCAATCTGCAAACAGCCAATGAACTCTCTTCTAAGATCACAATCAATCAGATCTGAATCAAAGGCTACAGGATGACTACTTTACTCATGCAAAGGAAGACTGTAAATGGCACCACAAACACATAAAAACATTCACAATCTTTTTGTACAAAAGGAGGCGGAATCTAAGCAAAGAAAAAGGTTTATCATACTGGTACCTATGCTGGTTAAAGGCTGCAAAAAACAGAGATTAAAACAGGGCAACAGATAACAGAGAACCCCAGCTGCACAAGGCCAAACTGGTTCAGCGCAACCTCAACACTGAGGACTTGACATTCAGCGCAAGTAGCCCCTTCGGGACCTGCGTTGAAATGCAGACTGCCTTCACAGCAGTTGCGCTGAAAGAGAAACTCTCGTTTCCCTTGGGTTCTGGGTCATAAAAAGCTCAAAAATCAACTGTTTCAGGCCAAATCAGAAACACAAGCAAGGTATAAACAGAGGGATGCTTTGAGAGGGTACTAAAGACTATCACAAAGGATCATCAAATCATTTGTGGATCTAGTTTATATCATAGACAAGTCCAGCAACTGGATCAAAATAGCAACTTTCTACTTTGCATCCGGGAAAGATGCAGTTCAATAGTTACTGTCAAGTCTATGAAGTAAACAAATGACGGAAACACAAATGAAATGAATAAACAAATTCTTCCCCAGTATGGTCGCCAATTTGTTGTGGGGAAAAATGCCTATGCAGGATGATCCTATCCACCTAAGGTGTGACAGTACCTTAGCAACAAACAGATACAGCTACTTCGGTTTCTTCCTTTATGAAATGTGAAAAAGGGGAGATTGGTAGACTTACCGTTGTCTTCCGGTTGTCCCTCGATCTAGATCCTCTTCTCTTTGGGTGTCCACAGCTACTCACCTCCTCGCTTGCTCAAGAGAACAACTACTTGATTCCCACGAGATCATAAGAGAACAGCTACCTGTGACAAGAGAACAGCTACTTGCGACGAGAGAAGAACACAACACAAAGGCAAATATACATATTCATAAATGATTCAGGATTAGAAGTAAATCAAATACACTAATGCAATCATACAAATACACCAGCATATAGGAGCAAACCAAGATAGCTTTATTGATAAGTAACAGGGTTCAGGAAGAGATACAACCCATAGGGCTCCAATCCAACATCTCCTTCCCAGCAGAATGGAATTCCTTCTTCAGCTCCCTTCAAAGCATTAAGCACCCAATGATCCAGTCTCAAACCAACAACAATTCTTTACATTCACAAAATTCCAGCCCCTAGATCTCATGGAGGAGAGATCTATATATAGATCTTTTGGAGAGAGGATGAGTCAGCTTGAGGCTGGTATGAAACTGACTAGTGTCCTCTTCCTCTCTCAGTTCTTGACTCCACTTGGAGGTTCTTGCTTCCACTTGGAGATTTGGAACCTCTTACTCATCACCAGTCGAATTCCTTGATCCAAGTGTCATTTTGGAAGCTTCCTGGGCATTGACACCTTGAGGAATGACTCTGCCACTTGTCCAAACTCGCTCAGCGCAGGTAGCCTTTGTTGGAGTTGACATTCAACGCAGGTAGACAGTGGAGCAGTTGACATTCAGCGCAGATGCTCAGTGGAGCAGTTGACATGATCCAGAATTGGCCTGTTTTGAGTGTTTTCAGGTGGGGAACTTCTGTGAATTGATGTAGTTAATTAGCCTTGTTCCTCTAGGGGTAAGAACAACATGTTTAGGGACTTTGGATCCCTTAGATTATGGACATTTCATGCTCGATGCTGTAAGGCACAAAAATGTCTATAACAGAACGCATGGGCAGGCATGGATTGTAATTGTCCCCTATTCAATTGCGAATGGCGAACTAGAAGAAGATCTTACGGATGGGGAGATTGCAGAGAATAACGATAGATATCAAAGGTGCAAGCGCAATTGCAGATTTCGAAGAGATAGAGATTTTTGATGACATCAATCCCCATCCCGCGCTACTGGGAATAGATTGGGCCACTTATATGAACAGAGTGATAAATCTAAATAAGCCCAAAATGATTTTTGAGAAAAAGTCACTACGCATAGTGGTACCTTTAGACCCTGTGGAAGGATCGTGCTACACAGAGCCAGTGCGCGATGAAGAGATTGACAATGATCTAGATTGTATCTAAAAAATCACTGCATGGGAGTAGGATTGGATAAATCCTATAGCTGATGGAAAGATTTCGGGGGAGAGCGAAAGCTCCTGCACATCATATTCGAATGAGGAAATAGAACGATGGCATAACCGGTTACACGAGGTAACCACACTCAATTGCAACATGATGGTAAGATCACTACGCTGCATGAAAACATAAGTAAGGGATCTACCTATGTATGACGGGTTGACAGCGGTGGATGAATTCCTAAACAAATTTGAAAGCGAAGTGCCAGAACAGGAGCGTTTTGACACTCTAAAATGGGCACTGCATGCTATACTAGCAAGGTGGTGAGGTACGCATAAGAGAAGCTTTGAGGACTGGCATGGATGCAGAAGGATGATGCATCTACAATTTGGGAAACTGCAGATGTGCCTAGAAGACAAGTACGACGGACGGGATGATCCACATACACACCTCGTGAAATGGACCACAGTCTACGGGGAAAAGCCACAACTAGAATGGGTGCATTTGTTCTGTCATACTCTGGATACCATACCCATGAATTTGTATACTGAGATAGAGCTCCACCATGGCATGAGCAAATGGGATATCTTGCGCAAAGGATTCCTACTAACCTTCACATTTGAAGATCGTTTATGGGATACTATTGATGATGCGCTACAAGCAGTAAAAGCAGTTATCTTCAAAATACTCCAGGAGCTAATGGAAGTGCTTCAACCAGAATGGGCGACATAGCTGAGATGCACGCTGGAGTGTTACAACGTAAATGTTGAGGAGGATGATGAGGACCCATGAAATATTAACATTCCAGAAATGGAAGGTAGTCGTGAGGCTCGAGGACCATTGATTGAGGATCTCGACATCACCGCACCGCTAAAAACGAAGCAAGTAAACATTGGAACAGAGGCGGAACCAAAGTATGCAACAATTGGAGACTATTGGGATGATGCCACGGTGGATAAGGTCATTGAGTTACTCCACGAATACCAAGACTTATTCCCCACCAAAATTACGGATTTAAAAGGGATCGTTGGTGACTTAGGGATGATGAAGATCACCCTAAAACTCAATGCGAAGCTGGTTAAGTAGAGGCCTTACCACTTGAATCCAAAGTACAAGGAAAAGGTCCACGTAGAATTAGAAAAAATACTCGTAGCCGGAATTATTGAGCTAGTGGAATAATCCAACTGGGTAATGGTAGTACAGGAGAAAAAGTAGAAGGGTGAAATAAGAATATGCGTGGACCTTAGGAAGCTGAATGACACCTGTGTACATGACCCATTCCTAACATCATTCATAGATGAAGTATTGGAAAGCGTTAGTGGACAAGAAGCATACTCGTTCACGGATGGGTTCTCAAGGTATGACTAGATCAAAATTGCACTGGAAGACATAAGCAAGACGACCTTCACAATGGAATGGGGCTGCTTTCAATACATCGTTATGCCGTTTGTATTAAAGAACGTGACAGCTACCTTTTCACACATCTTTATTGTCGCATTCAAAGAATACATCCACAAGTTCCTAGAGGTCTATCTGGATGATTGGATTGTCTTCAGATTAGTTAAACACCATGTAGCAAGCTTATGCTTGACGCTGGATACTTGTCGATGACACCAGATTGCGCTAAACCTTAAGAAGTGCACATTCCTCGTTCCCTTTGGAAACCTGTTGGGACACGTGGTTTGCAAACAGGGGTTGATTGTGGACCCTGTGAATATTGCAATAATTCTAAATTTGGAAGCACCGTGAAGTGTTAAACAACTGCATGCTATGATGGGACACACAAGATACTATAGGAAATTCATCAAGAGCTATGCCCAAATCACCATGCCGATGGAGAAACTATAAAAAAAAGATGTCACATTCTGCTCGAATGATGATTGCATGAAGAGCTTGGATTTCCTAAAGGGGAAATTGGCCTCCGCTCCAATCCTGGTCTTCCCAAAATGGAATGTGGAGTTTCATGTCCATGTTGATGCATCATGTATCGCACTGGGAGCAGTGCTCACACAAGAGGGCGACGAGGGATTGGACCACCCTATTGCATTTGCAAGTCGTAGATTGTCTAAATCTGAGAAGAATTATTCCAAAACCGAGCACGAGGGGTTAGTGATGGTGTATGCCCCCAAAAATACCGACACTATTTGCTAGGAGGACATTTCAAGATGTATATAGACCATTCCACACTGAAATACTTGGTTAATAAGCCTGCGTTGGGGGGGGGGCGCATACGCAAGTGGCTCTTATTATTTCAAGAATATGACTTTGAGGTCGCGGTCAAACCTGGACGCCTGAACGCGGGACCGGATCACTTTTTGCATATTGAGACAGGTAAGGAACCTACTAGTTTGGAGGAAGGATTACGTGACGCACAGATCTTTGTGGTGTGCGTCGTGGACAAACACATCGAAGATATAATCCATTTTCTGACAATAGGGACTATGCCAAAGGAATACTCCGTCCAACAGAAGAAGGAATTGGCAGTGCGCGCGACGAATTTTTCTGTCATCGCAGGGCACTTATACAAAATGGGAAATGATGAGATATTGCGAAGATACGTACCTAAATTTGAATGAAGTCAGATCCTCACGGAAGCACATGGGGGCATTACAGGAGGACACTATGCAGGACGCGTGACCACGCAAAAGATTCGCAGGGTTATGGTGGCTGACCCTTCACCAGGATTCAAACGCCTACTATAAGGCCTGCGATATATGTCAAAGGACCGAAAAACCATTGAGAAGGGATGAAACACCATTGAATCCGTAAATGACACTGCAACCATTCGATAAATGGGCAATTGACTTTGTGGGACCTATCAAACCTCAGGGAAAGATGGGCATGCACTACATCATCACTGTGACTGAGTACCGGACACGATGGGTGGAAGCATAGCTGGTCAAAGACTGCAGGCTGTTATGGCTGCAAAGTTTTTGTTCGAACATGTGTTGACTTGATTTAGCTATTTGAAAATTTTAATGAGTGATCGCGGAACACATTTCTTGAACAAAACCATCAGCGCACTCACAAAAGAATTCCAAGTGTATCATCAGAAAAGTACACCATACCACCCACAAGCCAATGGGACTGTAGAAGCTTTCAACAAAATACTAGAGACTGCACTGACCAAAGTGTGAAATGTGCAGTGAAACGATTGGGACCTATGTGTACCTGCCATGCTATGGGCTTACAAGACAACATGCAAGAAACTGATGGGACAAACACCTTTCCGGTTAGTTTATGGCATGGAAGCTATCATGCCGATGGAATGTATTATACCTAATCTTCGAATAACAGTGCTCACAGGGATGACGGGCCATGAAGCTCTGGAGGAAAGCCTCGCCCAATTGGGGGAACTTGAGGAAGAACAGTTTTTGGTTGGGTTTCATCAGTAGGTACAAAAGCAGCGTGAAAAATCCTAGCATGACCACCATATCAAGTTGTGCACCTTCAAGGTAAATGACTTAGTACTACTGTATAACAATAAGTTTGAAAAATTTATGGGAAAATTCAGAATGCATTGGCTGGGACCATACGCGTTTAAGGAGGTCATAGATGGAGGCACGGTCTAGCTAGTCAAACTAAATGAAGAACCCTTCCCAGGAAAAGTAAATGGCAACCACTTGAAGCCCTACATGGGTGGGCCAACTATCTGACTAGCCGGATGAAGCAAAATCTTTGCACTCTGAGGAGCCGGACAAAGGCGTGGGACTATAAACATACGCAACAGATGCTGATACAGATGTAAAGAAACAATTCAGCCACGGAGTTCTCATAGCAGAGGATGCAACAAATTCAGCAAGCAACGGCACAGTGCACTGCTGACATCATCACAGTTCAAGAACAGTTAGAGGGACTCCGCGCCAAGATTGTCATGCCGATAGAGTGACTCGAGGGCGAGTCACGATGTTTGTGTTGGGGGCCTGTTGGGCATGGAATCCCCCCACGACATGTTTTGGGGATCAAAGCCCAAGTTTTGAGTTGATATTATTATAAAGCTCCACGAATTGCAGGCACGAAATGTATGTTAGAGTCATACGGCTGTTCGCCCTAAGTTTTGAATGTAATGTCGGCCTACCTGTGGTTCGCGGACAATGGAATTGTATAAATAGAGCGAGGCTCTAAGTTGTAAAAGACATCTAATGGGATCGAATAGAGAATGAGCATGAAGGGCCTAAAACATCTAATGGGATCGAATAGAGAATGAGCGTGAAGGGCCTTAGAGAGTAAGTAAAAGTGCGAAGTGCGTATTGGGTCGTAGAGTAGGAAAAGGCTCTGCAGCTAAGTGCACAGAGGCCTAGTAGAGTGCGCAGCTGAGTGCGCGGACCCCTACAACTAAGTGCACAAGGTAGAGTTGAGTTTGTAACCAGAGAAGAGAATAATAAAAGAAATCTATTCCAATTTTTGTGTATTTTTTCTTGAGTTATTACATGTTTGATATCAATTTCTAATGTACTGTTTATTTACTGTGCGCACTTGTATGAATGATTTATATTGTTAAGTATACTTTACACATGCAAGTAAGCTAAGTTAATCAATTAATATCAGATTACTAGTAAGGATTCGAGTGATAACACTATTCGAACCTGAGTAGGGCTGCGTGAAGGTAGCACCTCAGGTTGCGAGGAACAGGTAAGTCGTGTAGCGACATGCACGCAGGGTCAAACCATGGACCAATTGAACCCATCAGACATCTCTTGGGTGCGAAAACCTCATTCTAGCACCCTCCCATACTACTTTGGGTGATACCTCAGCCTGCGCTCCATGGACTGTTGCCAAAAGGGCCAGTAGTACCGTGATTTGTTTGGCTAAATCACCTTTGAACCTGGATCATGCCCTAATAAGCCAACAATGTTAATTGAAAATCCATAGGAATTTGAACAGTCATGAGGGTAGTTGAAGAGTCACAAGGGTCAAAAATCACCCTCAATCATATATACCCTATCATTGTATGAGCAAAGGACTTTTCACCTTAGGTTCTCCCACGAAGCGTAGAGAATTTTTAGTTAGTTCTTTGAGGAGAGAGGAATGGCTCCAATGTCCCACTATTGGGGCTAGTGATGTAGGATGTACATATGTGTCTTGGAACCTTTTCTTACTACAAAATCCTGTTTAGGCCAACACATTTTCATGCATATCTTGTGGATGTTTTTAAGAGTATTCTTTCGGTATTTGTAATTCATGTTTGTTTCACATGTACTAATATAGTTAAAATATTTCGATTGTTTAATAATTACCTTGTTTGGAATGTGTTGTATTGGTTATCACTATTTTCTCATCCTTGTGGAATACTGTGCAAGATACTAGATAGACATTCCTTGCTTACTGGTTATAACGACCATCACATCTGTTTTGGACTACTCTGTTAGATGGTGGATGGTTCTTCCCTTGTACTTTGGTTTTAATGACTACTGCATCTATTGTGGACTATTCCACTACATGTTGGATAGACCTTTCTGGTTCACGTGTGTCTCTTCCCTGGTGGTACTGTTACCTCTCACATAGAGGCTCCCTTTACATCCCCCATCTTGCAGTAAGAGAACCTATACGCAATTACGTTACCCATTCACTGGGCACACTTACCTTGTTGTTTGAATATACCATCATAACACTCTCATGTGCTGACAGCTAGAGCTAAGGAAGATCCCTAAGTATATGGTAACTGAGGCTTTATACTAGATGGGACTCCTACACAAAACGGTGTGAGGTATAGTTGGGAATTCATATCAGGGAGATCCCCTTGGTTGACGGATTTCCAGCACCATCAACATAGTATCTCATAGGATTCATCCAAGCTATTGAATTATTTAAATTTCTCAATAGGGTATGTAGGCTCACTTTTAGTATCCATTGTAATCTTATAGAATCCCTTATTGCATAGCAATAGAAGGATCTTTGGTTTCTAATCAAAGTAATTGAAAGGATTGAGGATCACTATGAGCTGATCCATTCTTTGTGGGTTGTACTAATATCGTAAAATATGCAATAAATATCAATAGATTTCAAAAATTCACTTATTCTTGGATACCATATTAGATTTTAAGCATAATCCCAGGATCCAAGTGTGAAAAAGAACTATACTAGCTACCTGGAAACCAAGAAAGAAGAGGGAATAAAACTATTGATAAATTGACTAAAGAACTAAGAGATAATTTGAAATACTCATAAAATCTAATGATATATTATTGTTTAACATGAATAAAATATATTTAATCTTTAGGATCAAGAACCAATTTGAATTATGTTGAGGTTCAATATCCGTGCACTCAGTATAACTCAAAAGAACTTTATCTAGTTGGAAAATAAGTCAAAATTAGAGTAGGAGACCCAAAATTAGAAAAATATCCTAAAATGGAGTGAGATTGAAGCAACTGGAGTCAAAAATATGTTGTAACTAATTAATAACTATCACATATGAAGAAATAAGTCAGTTAGACTCCAAAATAGCACTTAAAGTCAGGTAACAAGGGGAGGAGAGAGAAAATTGATGGCTAGCTTCTACAAAGTAGGGAGGAATTCCATACTCACTATAAGAAGGCCTAAGCATGGTACAATTCAAATTAATGGAGTGAAATTATAAATTTTATCCTCCAAATAGTTTCGAGTTAGTTCCATGTGTCCCCCTAGGTGTCAAACCCACTAAAAATAAACCTAATAAAGATAGAAAACCTTAAAAATAGAAAATGTTACAAATGATGGGGAATGTCTCATAATGAATTAAAAGTGGTCATATGTGCCCCTAATGATGTATGGAAGAGGGTTTAATGATAGCTAAAGTGTAGGTCCTACTGAATTCCTCATGAACTATTGAGTATAATGCACCCCAACATATGGAGGGTGTTAATGTATTTCACGAGGATTTACTAACAAGAGGATGCACTGTGAGTAGTGACAGGGTTGGTGAATTATCCCAACAATCAAGCAAAAAACCATTTTTATAACTTTTATGTTTGACATGAAAATATAGAGATTAATGAGGGGAAATCCTTTATCACAAGGAAAAGAACATTTTCTCACTTTACTGAAAATATACTTCTTCAGTGAGGAGAATGGGGAAGGTGGGAGTTCATTACTAAATTATTTTTTTTATGATGTTTTGTGAGAGGGTAAGGAAATTTTATAGTGATGTATCATGAATATTGTGTCTTTTCCAGTGAAACTTCTAAAACAATCAAAGACATATGAACAAGGGAAACTTGAATAGTGATGATGTCCAAAGGTTGATTTCGCCAAGGAAGACTCTTCTTCCACATTGTATCACTAAGTAACCTTTTGTGCATTGTATCAATGAGAAAGAGACTTAATTTATGATTTATATCCAAGAAAGTTTCTTTTGTCTTTTTTAAAATGTTGTATCATCGACAATGGAACCTGCTCAAGAATTATGTCATTAGGAATATAGTTTTTCTAGCAATGTATCACCATGAAATGTGTTTTTAAGTATTATGTAGTTGAGACAATAGTTTTTTTCTAGTATAAATTTATTCGGAAAGAGACTTTTTCCATGCCAAGTAGCCAAAAAGGAGACTTATTTTGCATTTTAACACTGAGAAAGTATCTTTTCTAGTAACATATTGCTAGAAAAGGTGACTTTTATTTAGTTTTTTGCTACAAAATAAAATTAATTAAAAGACAATATTTTCCAAAGAAGCAATTTAGGAGAAAAAATAAGTCCATTAATACTTAGAACATATCACCAAAGAAAATAAAACTTACGATGAAAAACTAGGGAAAATGACTTCAACTTTTGACAAAAAATACATTACAATTCACTAGAAGAAAGAGGCCCCCTTTACTATTTTTTGAGTTTGCTTGAGAGTAAAAACACTTAAATGTCTCACCCTCAAAGTATAAAGGATAGGTGTTAATGCTTTCATTACAAGGCTTGATTTGTATTTTCAAATAGGAAAGAGTTTGGTGGTTGTACCTTTGATTTGGGTTGATAAGCTATCAAAGAAGTGTTATGTGTAGTTTATATCCCACCTAAATAGAGTAGATTTAAAAAAACAATTCATGAGAATACCTAAAGGATTAAGCCTTGGAAAGATAGGTCACCCAAAGAACTATTAAGCAAAGAAGGGGATGCCTAAGCCTATAAGAGCCAAGTTTAGTGGAAAAGGCTAAAAATTGATGTGGTCATAGACAAAGATGGGTACAAGATTAAGTGGCATGAAGAGATGGTCCATAAGGTTTTAGAAAATTCATTGCTAACATGGCACCAAGAATGTGAACAAAGTAGCTTTAAGTTTGATGGCATGTGAGAATGTGTGCAGTAGGTGTATCACCATGTGCTATGTTTTATGTTTCCATATGTCAACAATGTGTATTGTACAGGCTTAAGTATGTAGGCCACATGGTATTGATGGGCAATTTAGAGGCTTCAATGCAATTACTTTGAGTTATTGTATTTTGTGTATGTAAATATGGAGTTGGTGCTTCAATGACTCATGATGTGGACGACAATATTGGTTGTAAAAAAGTGATACAAAATATGTATATGTATGTTTTAGCTAAAGAGTAGAAAAGATAAAGAATAATTTTTAGTTATAAAAACTATTCCAAAATAAAAACCATGATGTATCTAAATGTTTAATATCACATACACATGTATAACATGGGCCACAAAGGAGAAAGAGGTTATGCAAGCACACATATTCTACTAAAGATTACTTTAAAAATATTATATATGCTACATAAGTGTATATAGGAGATACTAGATTTTATTAATAAATAGTTTAATATAATAATAAATTAATGTAGATTAAGAGACTCCAACATTATATAGAAGTATGATGTATTCACACATTTCTATAAAAGATAATTAACAATTATAAAATGATTTATTACGAGGTATTTAGAGAAATAAGAGAATGTTGTGGAAAATTTTACACATAAACATATCATTCGCAAGTTCATAAAACACATACATTCTAAACATATTTTTACTAAGTATTATTGTGTAACCCATTAATATCGTAATTAATCAATGACTATGTGAGTAAGAGAACCACCAAACTTTAACTTTTAGTTTTACTAAGTGGCATTGTGTAACCCATTAATATTGAAATTAACCAATGACTATGTAAGTAAGAGAACCACTTGACATTTCGATTGACATGTTCCACTTGCGACAAATAATGCTGAGACTTATGATAACGTTGGTGCTGAGACTTATGATAACGTTGAAACTAGAGCTGATAACGTTCGTTGGTGCTGAGACTTATGATGACGTTGAAACTAGAGTTGAAAGTTGCGTAGGAGTAAAGGTTGGGCACCGAAAGAGGTATTAGGACGAGCACCGAAAGAGGTAAAGTGTAAAGCAAAAATAAAGCACATGGAAATGAGTCATTGAGAACATAAAATCCATTGAAGAAGTAAAGGATACACGTAAAAGATAAATGCATATCAATTAGAGTCACCAAGGGTATCTAAATCATTATAGCATGCTATATTGATTAAATCATTATGGTATCTAAATCTTTAAATATTGTACGTTCACACGATTAAAAAATAACAAGAAACCGACCATAAATCTTTTAAGCTTTAATATGGAAAAAAAAATTGAGAATAACAAGAAACCGACCATAAATCTTTTAAACTTTAATATTCAATGATTATTGCTTTTGTTAGAATTTGAAAATCAGGAAAAACGACAAGACTATAAAAAAAAAACCACCGATTTTATTACAAACCAGAATTAAAATTATGATTATTATGCTATGAATATTTTAATTTAATGAAAAATGAAATAAACATGTATAATAAAATATTGACATAGGGGTATTTTATAACCTAGGGAAGGAAGGGAGATATGTAACGTATGAGCAACAAGTCAACAAATAAATTAAAATATATATATATATATATATATATATATATGAAAATAAAAAATATGAACGTTTTATAATAATTATTTTAAATGTATAACAATATAAGATTTATTAATTTTTAAGTGAAATCAAATATTTTATGGTAAAATTTATTCAATTTTAAAAATAAAAAACATTTTTTTTATAATGTTTAGAAATTCGTATAGAGTTTATGTGTACTTTTTAATTCAATATATTTGAAATGTGCAATACTTTAATAAATCGAAGTCTCCGACATAAACATAAAAGAAAATTAGAAATATAATATAATAAATTAAATTAGTATAGACTTACTTTAATCTCCAATTTTAAAAATTATATTTTTTATTTGTTTATTTATTTTTATGTTTATATTAAATAAAATAAATCTATAAAGATGAAAGTTTTAATATTATAAATAATATAAATTTAAAAGGAGAGTTGTGATATAATAAAGATTACAAACAATTCAGCCTCTATCATTTGAATTAGCCGGTAGAAAAAGATGAGAAATGTCATGCAAATTAAATTTAAAAAAAATAAAGAAAGGAACATAATGCCTTTTATAATTAAATATTAGAGTGGTCAATAATGCATAATATTGAGTTGAACAAGAATTCAAAATACACAGCATGGAAAGATGAAGATGAAGATATTGTTGACATTTAAGAGACCAAATTCATGTCCAAGTTGAATGAGAATCTACTTACTATTGTAGTTGTACAAATTATGCACACACAAATTACTTATTAAATGTTTTTTAATCAAAATTTCACATTTCATATGGAGAAAACAATAATTATTCAACTGTCAACCTTTTAAAATGTTGTCTATAATAATAGTCATGCATTATTAGTACTTAATATAGGATCTCACAACCAACTATAAGGCTTGTGTAAACTACATATCGATGTAGAGTCATCTTAACACTAGATCTATCGTGCATTAAGAGGGATAAAATCCGTCAAGGTGCAATACATAATCATGAGTTCATAGTACTTAATATAAGATCTCAGAACCAACCATAAGGCTTGTGTTACCTACATACCAATATAGATCCATCTTAACTCTACATCTATTATGCACTGAAAGGAATCAAATCCCTCAAGGATAAACTTATTTTTAGAGTGCAAAAATCGAGGAGAGGTTTGCACCTTGAGGGGTTTGATCCCTCTCGGTGCATGATAGATAGAGTGTTAAGATGGATCTATGCTAGTTCTAATAGTTAAAAAGAGCATGGAATTTTTAGACAATCATCATTATGTATATGTATATGTTTGTGATGAATATGGTCATTTGAAATTCATATCATTATGAATCCAAATACTAAAAAAAGTAACAATGTTAAATGATGAAGATGTTGATTAACAACAAAATGCAATGATGAAGACATTGAATCCTTCTCAATATAATCAAGAAATATCAATGTCAATCAATCTTCTAATTTTTTTAGTATAGTGACATAATTTATAAATGATAAAAGCTATGCTTATGTGTATGCCTAAGATGAATACGATCATTTAAAATTTACTTAGTTTTCCTATTTTATTGAGAACATAAAGAGTATTGTTTATAGATATATTTCAATAATTATACGAGGAATAAGTAGAATAGAAATAAAGTAACAATGTTGTATGATGAAAATTGGACATTGAAATCAATACATGTATACATAAATCAATGTGTTGATTTCAATGTACAAGTCAATTTCTATTTCTGTTTCTATTTCTAACACATTGATCTAAATGTATGCGTCAATCTCTAAATGTATTGATCTAACATTATAAAAAATTATATTCAAACCAATGTGTTGATTTTAGTGTGCATGTCAATTCCAATGCGAATTTTTATTCAAATTCTAATGCATTGATTTCAACATATATGTCAATTTCTACAGTGTTGATTTAGAATTGATGAAAAATAGAGATTGAAATCAATGAATGTACATTAAAATCATTTTTTCTTGGAATGACAAATATTTGTTGACTTGCACGTTTATGTCTCATTGTTATTGTCAAAGAGATATAAATGATATTTATTCATTGGTTTTGATAAGATTGTAACTATAGATTGTGTTCATCTTCTATTTTGGTCTCTCTATGGGTCTATTGCTATGTTGTTAATCTATGTAGCCTAGTGAATCCTATTGGCAAATTATATTTAGAAAAAAATGCCATTTTTTCATTCTAATTCCTCTTGTTAGGATTCAAACTCCATTATATGGATGCCACTTATTCTTTTCAAATTACTCTACCAATGCATATACATTGAAAGTCAATGTATTGACTTCAATGTACATGTCAATTTCAATTTTTGTTTCTATGTCTACTTCTATATTAATTCTCTTTCTACATCACCTTCTATTTCTATAGAGTTAGGGATACCATGTTAGTGCAGTGTTGCTCCAAGTTATTAATTTTAATATTTATTTTTCCACGTAGTTATTCCTATTTCTTTCAACAATATCGACATGTTCAATGATGTCCAATGACATTGTTTTATGTTCAACAACAACATGTACGTTTTTTTCTTTCTTATTTTTTTTTTCTACAAACAATTCCTTATCTCACTATTTATGTAATCCACACTTCAACAAAACAGTGTAAAATGTCTTTTTAATTTCACATTCTTATACTAAAATCTATATTTATTATAACATTTTCTTTTTTAATTTTTATCTTTCATTCCGAGAAACTATCATTCTCGTTTGCCACTTTCATCCCATTATCTTCACTTTTATTTTCTTTACTTTTATTCTTACTTAAATCTATATTCTAATATTTATATTCTTCACTTTTTACTTTTTACATTCTATTATTTCCCTTATTTGTTTTATTTCATTATATACTTGTATTATATCTGTGTTATTTGTATATTTTTTATTCTTGATATTCTTTATTTTTCACTCATTTACTAGTTCTACTTTCATCATTATATCATTTTATTTTCTATATTTTATTATTATTATTCCCTTTTTTATACCAGTCTTCTTCTTCATGTTTTACATTATTTTATATTAAGCTTATATTTATTCTTATTGACCATTTTTCCTATTTTATTTTATTATTTTTATTCATCATATTGGATTATCTCTCTATTATACTTTACTATTTAAATCATTATATTACCTATATATATTTTGAATAAGTTTCATTAACCTACAATTTTTTTTTAAATAGTAGAGGAAACTTGTTTTAAAAGTTAAAGTGCTAAAAATAGTGACAATAAGTTCATATTCCAACACACACATATATTTTTTTTATAATTTTTTTTTCCATATTTTCTTATTGTTTTTCCTTTAGTTTTTGAATTCATTATATATATATATATATATATATATATATATATATATATATATATATATATATATATCCTTTTACATTCATATTTTTATATTTAATTTATTTATTAATTTTATTTCTATTTTTATATCATTTATTATTTTTATGTTATTTTATTTAGTTTTTTTTAAGTATTATTCTTTGTTTTTTTATACTCTTTTGTTCTAGGGTTATATTTTTTTTCTTCATGCTTTACTATTTATCTTTCTTATTATTTTTTCCTTTAATTTTGTATCAATAATAATTACACAATGGGTCCCTTAACCTCCTACTCATTCGTAAATTCTTCTTCACCCCCATAGACTTATTATTTTTATTCTTTATTATTTACCATTTTTTTAAAGTATATTTATAATTATACTTTATTAATTTTAGCATTATGTACCCATCTCATATTAATATATTAAATGGAGTTCATTAACCCATATACTTGTTCTAATTCTGTAAGAAAACATTATTTTTAGATTTAATGTGTTAAAACTAGTGGACAATAACTATATTGAGATTATTTATACAGGTTTGCTCATTAATTTCAACTTAATTAATTTTATCAATCTGTATAAGAATAGTTTTAGGGGGGGTGGAAAGATGGCGAAGGTGAGAGTGAAGAGCTCTAAGGTTTTGGTAGAGAACTTGCATCAAGAGTGATGAAGGCTAGCGGTCCTTGTACAAATGGTGATCGATGATAGGAACATGCCAAAATTTGGACCCTACCCAGTAGCATTTCAGGTTACCTAGGCAATGACGCAGCTTGGAAAAGAAAAAGCAGTAGTCACAAAATCTAGCGGGTTTTCTTTACTTTATTCTTGTTAGGAAACTAGCTCACAAAAAGATAGAAAAGATAGATCAACACCTTAGAATTTAGCCTCTTCGAAGGGGCAACCTCCTTTACATTACACAAATGAATAATTCTTGGATGATACAAATGAATAAACCTCCCTTCTATATATAGAAGTCTAAGGGGTGACAATATAATCAAGCCGACCCAACAGTAATAACATAAGGGCACAACAATAACAATAGTGGGTTTTTATGGGGCACACAAATAACAATATGGGAACAATCGGGGCACAATAATAAAAATAAGGGATACAATGACAATAGTAATGGAGGAATCACTAGTATTATAGTGACCTAACATGCTCCTCTCATTCTGAAAAGCGTTGTCCTCAACGCTTGAGTAGTTCTCGATCCTTCTGTATAAATTTCGCATCCTCCCATGTGGAATATTCAATCGTTAAGTTCTTCCACTTGATGAGATACTCTGAAATTGATCGATTTCGTAGCTGTTGAGTTCTTGTTTCTGTGACTTCTTCCGATTCGTATATGATTTTTCCTTCCTCATCAAGTTCGGGCAATATTGTTTGAACTCGGAGCTTGTCACCTATAACCTTCTTTAAACATGAAACATGGAAAGCTGGGTGCACTCGGGAAGTAGCAGGAAGCTCCAATTTGTATGCCATAGTACCAATCTTTTGCAACACCTTGTACAGACCATAATGCTTTGTGATAATTTATTATCCTTCTTAGCTTGCTTAAGGGACATTTGTTTATATGGTTGTAGTCGTAGGAATACCCACTCACCTACATCAAAACTTCTTTCTCTACAATGTTGATATGCCTGTTGTTTCATTCTATTCTGTGCCAACGTGAGGTTATCCTCTAAGAGTTGGAGAACTTGTTGTTGATGCTCGATGTGATGTTCCACTGCTTGAACCTTAAAATTTTCTCTTAAATATGATGTGATGGATGGTGGATGATATCCATAAAGTGCCAGAAATGGGGTCATTTTTGCTATAGTATGGAAGGAAGTGTTATACCACCATTCAACCAGAGGCAACCATTTGACCCATTGTGTCTGTTTATCATATACAAAGCAATGAAGATATCCTTCCAAACATTTATTTACTATCTAAGTTTTCCCATCAGATTGAGGATGATAATATGAGCTATGAGTTACTGAGTACCGAAACAAGAAAATAATTCTGTCCAAAATTTCTAGTGAAAATGGGATCTCTGTCACTTACAATAATCTTTGGATTTCCATGTAGCTTTTGAATTGTTTCCGTAAATGTAGTAGAAACTGTACTGGCTTTAAATGGATACGATAATGCACAAAAGTGTGCATACTTGGTAAGTTTGTCAACTACCACCATGATGACACTCTTTCCTTCAGACTTGGGTAAACATGTGATAAAATCCATTGAAACCTCCTCCCAACATTGGCTTGGAATGGATAAAGGTTGTAATAGACCTGGGGTCTTAATTGTTTCAACTTTATTTTGTTGGCAAACCAAACATTCTGCCACAAACTTTTGAATATCCAATTTAAGGCCATCCCAAAAAAAATTCCTTCTTAACCCTGTGGTAATTTTTTTAAAATCCTGAGTTCCCTCCTACGAGAGAAGTGTGAAATTCCATAAGAATATTTTGTTTGAGTTGGGAATTCTTACATAAGTATAAGCAATCTTTGTACCATAATGAATCATTTTTCCAGCTAAATGTATCATATTTACTGGGATCTTGTTGTATCCTTTGAATGAGTGCCCACACTTCTTCATCATTCTTCCATTCATCCCTTGCATCATTTATCCAATCTGGTTGGATAATAGAAATGGCACACAACAATGCTTTCACATCCTCATCCTTTCTTGAGAGTGCATTTGCCACAACATTTTGCTTCCCTTTTTTGTAGATGATTTCAAAGTCATAACCCAACATCTTTGTGACCCATTTTTGTTGCTCTTCAGAGGATGACCTTTGTTCTAAGAAGTATTTAAGACTATCATGATCCATTTTTACCTTGAAGTTTCTTCCCACTAGGTAGGGTTGCCATTTCTTAAGTGCATGTAGTATTGCCAACATTTCCTTCTCATAAATAGCTTTGCGTAAATACTTTCCTTTGATTGGATGAATTTCAAAAGCAATGGGTCTTTCATCTTTCATTAGAACAGCACCAATACCATTTCTTGAAACATCACATTCCACAATAAAGGTTTTTGTGAAGTCCAGTGTAGCTAAGGTCGGTGCTTGGCACATGGCCTCTTTAAGATGTTCGAAGGCCTTTGTTACTTCTAGAGTCCATGAAAATGCACATTTCTTCAATAATGTTGTTAGAGGTGCTATTATTCTCCCATAATTCTTAACAAACATGCGATAATACCCTATCAACCCAAGAAATCCTCGTATATGATTTATGGATGTGGGGATTTTCCATTCCTCAATAGCTTTAATTTTTCTAGGTTCTACCTTAACACCTTCATGAGATTCTTGTACTTCAAAGAAACATTTGGAGATTTTTGCATATAATTGTTTCTCCTTCAATAGCTTGAGCACTCTGTCAACATGGTCAATATGATCCTTCCAAGACTTGTTGTAGGTGAGTATATCATCAAAAAATACTAACACAAATTTTCTAAGGAAGGGTTTGAAAATGGAATTCATCAAACCTTGAAATGTGGAAGGTGAACTAGTAAAGCCAAAAGCCATGACCAAAAATTCATAATAACCCTCATGAGTTCTAAACTCTATTTTCAGAATGTCTTCAGTCTTCATTCTGATTTGATGATATCCTGAATGAAGATATAACTTGTTGAAGTAAATTGATCCATGCAATTCATCCAATAATTCATTAATGACAGGAATGGGAAATTTGTATTTAATAGTGAGCTTGTTGAGCTCCCTATAATTCGGACACATGCATCATGATCCATCCTTCTTCTGCACCAATACTACTAGAGTAGAAAAAGAACTTTGACTAAGTTGAATTATACCAACCTCTAGCATGTCAGCAACCATACGTTCAATTTCACTCTTTTGGGCATAGGGATATCTGTATGGCCTAATGTTTGGAGGAACACTTCCTGGAATCAAATGAATAGCATGATCATGATCAAAAATAGGTGGGAGGCCTTTGGGAGTCTCAAATACCTTGGAATGATTGTCTAAGACATTTTGGAGATCTAGAGAAATATATGATTTCGATGTGGGAACCTCTAGCGAACATAATTCTGCAATTACACCTCATTGTTCCTTCTTTAGAAGCTTCGTCATACTGTTAGAGCTGATTATATTTCCCGGTTTCCCTACAATACCCATTAATTCAACTTCCTTTCCTTCTTCACAAAATTTCATGAAAAGTTCTTGAAAAACATAAACTATTGTACCCAAGGATTGTAGCCATTAGACTCCTAGTACAACATCAACACCACCATTGGAATGGAAAGCATTGTGCTATTCAATACATATTCTCCCATGGATAACTTGACAATATGGCACTTTCTAGAGCAATTTATGGTTCCTCCACTTATAATCATCACTTGACACTCTAGTGTTGGATATAAGAAGCAATTCAATTCCTTGTCTATTTTACAATGAATAAAATTATGGGTAATTCTTGAATCAATCAACACTATCACCTTTTTCTTCTTGATATGTCCTTCTATCTTGATAGTTTGAGGAGTGGTAATTCCAGCTAATGCATTAGAAGATATGTTCAGATTCATTTCTTCTTTATATAGGGTTTTTTCTTGGAGTATATCCTCTTCTTTTGACATTTCTTGTTCTGTTTCTTCCTCCTCTTCACAATCTATGTAGAATAATTTCTTCTCAACACACTTATGACCTTTAGTGTATTTTCTATCACAACTGTAACAAATCCCTTTTTCTCTTTTTTATTCCAATTGTTGTGGTGTCAACCTTGTAGGTTGTGGAAGGCTAGGGGCAACAACACTTCCATATTTACAGCTGTGAGTGGTAGGCTTCCTAGTTGCCATAATTTTTCTTTCCATTTTTCTTGTTAACCTGAATGCCTTCTCCAATGAATCAGGTTCCCAAAGGCGAACCTCATGTTGGATATTATCCTTTAAAGTCCCTATGAACACATCAATCCTATGCTCCTCTCAAATATCTTTTACCCTTATGTTCAATTTTTGGAAGTCCTCAATTTGCTCCATCATTGAACTCTTTTGTTTGAGATTTATCAATTGGGTAAAAAAGGTGTTGCTTTTTGTATCCTCGTAATCTTCTACCATTTCTTCCATAAAAATTGCCCAAGTGACAATTTTTTTTCGAGAGAAAAGCCATCGATACCATACAAATTGATTTGGTTCCAAACATAAAGTTGCAATGCGTACCTTTTGTGTGTTTTGCACATTATGGAGATCGAAAAATTGCTCCATCTATAGTATCCATGTTCTGGGATCATTGCCATCAAACTTTCTCATATCAATTTTTGTAACATGGTGGGTCTTCAATCCAACATTAGAGTCTATGAAATCATGATTAACATTTTTTTTGTTCTCATCATGAGTTTCCTTTACTACCCTTTTGCCATTAGTAACCATTTCTTGTAGCAACTTATTTAAATTTATCTTCAATTCTTCCATCTTAGCCTCCATGCCATTCATCCTAGCATCCATGCCATGCATCTTAACTTGCATGCCATTCATATTAGCTTCCACACCATTCATCTTAGCTTAAGTTACCTTTTGTGAGTGAAATGTTTTGTACTTGGTCTTGTAATTTTGATATATCATGTTGCATTTCTTCCTCTTCTACATGAGTCATGCTACAGCTTTCAGGTTTCTTACTATGTGTTTCCATTTTCTTTCTTCAGAGAATCAATTAATGCTAATAATTCTTCACTATTCCCTTTGAATTCCTTCAAAGTAATTTTTCAAACCAATCTTATGCAAAATTAGAAAAAACACTACACACCTTTTTTTCACTTTGTAAGAGCTCGATATTGAATCTGTTGTATTTTTGTAATTGTGGATCTTGAATATCTAAAATCACATCCTGTAGTAGCCTTTTGATTCCTCTTTCTGATCCCACAAGTCTAATCAATATTGGATTCTCCAAGCAAGAGTTATGCCAAATCTTCCATGGTGACCTGACTATAGACTAGTTCAATAGAGTGCACTTGTACGAAGTGCCACATGTCACTGTTTCATCCTTAGTACCTAAAACTGATATACAGAAAATTAGAGGCCTTCCTCTTCTTGAAACTTCTAACGAAATTTCAATCTGATGCTTAGAACAAAATTTATGATAATTTTCCCTAGCGGGAGTCCGCAAAAACACTAACTTCCTTAGATCATATCTCCAATAATATAGCGAGACAAGCTCTTAAATTCAGAACTGAAGTTCAGAAAGCTTTCGGCTCAAATGGGTTTTTCTTTTAGCTTCTGAAAAATCATAGGAAACAAGTTATAGCAAAAATTCCACGATGATCTGTTTGGAGCAACGAAACCCTAGAATCCAAAGCTCTGATACCAAATATTAGGAAACCAACTCACAAAAAGATAGAAGAGATTGATCAACACCTTAAAATTCAGCCTCTTTGAGGGGGAAACCTCCTTTACATTACATAAATGAACAATTCTTGGATGATACAAATGACTAAAACTCCCTTCTATATATAGGATTCTAAGGGGTCACAATATAATCAAGCCGACCTAAGAGTAATAACATGAGGGCACAACAATAAAAATAGTGGGTTTCTATGGGGCACACTAATAACAATATGGGGACAATAGGGGCAGAATAATAAAAATAAGGGATACAATGACAATAGCAATGGGGGATCACTAGTATTATAGGGACCTAACAATTCTCATTTTTACTTTTAGTGTATACCTTCTACACCCTGCAACATGGTTTCAACAGTAGGGCCAAGGAAGGTTATTGTTATCTTTGTACCCTTTAGATAGCAACAATGGTCAAACCATCGGAATATGTCAATTTGGAGCCTAAGGTAGAATATATCCTGTGAATTTGGGGCTTCGATCCAACTTAGAAAAATTTGGCCAAGGTGATTCTTCGAGCTAGATCTCTAGGTGGAAAAAGGGGAGCCATGATGATTTATTGGAACCCATAAGGAGGCTTAGGATTTTTGGAAGTAGGAAAATACCGTGGTTCAAAGGCAGTCAGTTGGGGCTTTGACATCAATATCCTAGATGTTTGGGCAACAGTGGAGATTTTAGCAGATTAAATGGATGCTAAGAAGGTAGTTTTACTGGTAATTAAAAAATATCCCTCACAATCTCCAATTTCTAGTTTGTTTTCCGGAGGTTTGGAAGACATAGTTATTAGTAGTGGCCTCAGGAGGAATGAAGGGATAAAAGCATTTCTATTTAGGGAAAGGTTTCCAAATAATCTTCTTGCGAGGCAAAGTCTAAGAAATGCACTTGCTTGTAGAGGGCTAGAAAACCGAGAGGGAAATGAGATTTATTTTTCCTTGTAGACCCCTAGTTTGGAGGCGGCGAAAGGAGAGGCTTTTTATTGGAGGGTTTGGAATAGAAGGAAGGAACTGTAAATATTCTTTCCAAAACTGATGAGAATGAACAAGAGTGCATCCCATATTATACCTTTCTGGGTTTTAATAATGAAGCCCTTACTAGATATCACTCCAAATTTTTGGGGGAGCGAATTCAGAATTTTTCCTTTGATGTGGAGGCACAACGCTTAGAACCCTAGGTTTGAATTATCTGGAATGAGCATGTGGAGCAGTGGCTAGTTCCACTGGAGGAGGAAAAAAATCATGTGTGGGAGAGCATCTTTTTTAGGCATAGTTGAGAATGGTCGGAATATTAGCTTGAAGAGAAAGAAAGGGAAGGTAATAAAGGAAAGATATGAACGCCCTAATTTAATTCTTGGGGTCAACATTCTAATAAAAAAGGCTATGGAAGCCTTATAGCTTATTTTGGTTGGAAGAGTGAGAGGGAAATACTTTTATGCAAAGTATATCACAGGGTGGATATACAAATCTTGGTGTGGGGCTTCGGATAATCAAGTTGAAGTAATCACTTTTGCTAGGGGTTGGTTTATGGTTCAGTTAAACAATAGTGAGACTTTGGGATGGGTCTTGAAACGCAACTGGTGTTTTGGTATATCAACAATTCTATTTAATAAATGGACACCCCTATTTAATGCTCAAAGAGAAAAATTGGAAGAAATTATGGTATGGGTCCGTCTCCCAGCTTCACCCCCATATCTATGGACAAAGGATGTATTCAGAGCCATAAGTAATACTTTGGGCCTAATTTTAGAGGCATACATGTCATTTTTGGAAACTAAGAGAAGGAATGTGTCACACATTTTGGTAAGACTAGACCCAAGGGAAGGGTTGGCAGAAAAAATCCAGTTATAGCTTCAAGTCTATTCTCATTGTCAAATCATTGGTTATGAGAATCTTCCCTTCAAATGTCATAGATGCCACAAATATGGACATTTAGCCCATCATGTTTCATTGGGATTCATAAGGAGAAGAAGGAAAAGGGGAAATCCTAGGACTAAGGGTCCACAGCAGCTGAAAGTAGAGGTGAATGAACAAATGGAAGGGTTAGGACCTCATCAAGAAGGGAAACATGTGCCCATGGAGGTACAATAAGAGAAAATTGAGAGGTCAGAGATTCATACTACACTAGAACAGGAACATCTCCTAGGATCCCAGGAAGAGAATGGACCTAATGATTCAATGTCTCTCTCGGCGGGTACTTATTCTCATCCCCTATCCACATTACATGATTTTCTTCAATATTTTCTAAATGTAATCCCTAGGCCTGGTCCTTATAGGCCATTTATGACTAAATCTCCTATCTTTGGCAATATGTATCTAGCTCTAGATAGTATTATTACCTCCATTCTGGTCCTTTCCTTTGATAAGCTTGAATCATTGGCCGAACCTGAATCTTCGCCTTTACCTTTGGACTCCTTTGAGAACCCCCCCTATAATTTGCACCCTTAGGAAAAAAGGGCTTTGTCTATTGATCCTATAGGAGGCCAGAGGAGCATTCAGGAATCCAATAAGCCTTGAAATACTAGAGGAAGGAAGACTGTCCTATCTAAAGTACAACTTAAAGCAAAGCTAGATATTGTTGATGGAAAGAAATTATCCCTCGAAGGGGCACTTAGAGTGCAGGTCCCTATCATTGTTACTAAATGATCCTTTTGTCCTTTAATTGTCTTTCTTTTTCTACCATCTGAAATACATTAGCCTTAAGAGCTCTTTTCCAAACCTATTTTCCCGATTTCATTATGTTGCAAGAAACCCTTGGGCCTGGGGAAGTGGTGATGACCTCCCTTAGAAAAATGATGCCAGGTTGGACCTTTGTAATTGTTGATGCAAAAGGTAGATCAGGGGGTCTGGCTTTGTAGGTTTTAACCCTGTACGTAAATTACCTACATACAAATTCTAAAAATAGAAAATAAACGATGGTGAGAGCAGAAAACATAAAACATATCTACACAAAGATTTTCCCCTGGATCCCAAAACCGGGACTGCTAGATTGATTTTTCATTATGTTCCTTTCAATATTACAATACATATATATACATGACGAAGTATCCATAAACTAAAATCCATTAACCCTAGATTAGAACATAACCATAGTTCCCTTGATCGAATCTACAAAACAACATGGATAGTAAAATATCATGCCAAAAACCATGTGCAAAATCCATGCACAAAACCATCGGTAGGTCCCCCCACCTAATATAGGGTCTAAAAAAAATTTCTCAGGGCACTGCCCTAGACCTTGTGTAGGGGGGCTTCTGCCCCCCTACTAACACCCCAACAGGGGAGGCAACCACCCCCCCTGTGACCCCCTCGCGCAAAGTACAAGGGAGGCTACCACCCCCCCATTAATGGGGTAGTCGTGGAAACATAACACAACCCAACATTCTCCCACTTGCTGTTTTCTTTCCACAATGGGCCATAAGAGAGCTTAGTCATTAATCTACCCCTCCAATGACCATTATTTCTCTACACTAAGAGAACTCCTTAGTCCTCACAGGCATTGTCAATGCATCTACAATATTCTTCAAAATGTCCACCCTTACCAGTGTCACATTTTTTTCCTCAACAATATCCCTCACAAAGTGATAGTGAACATCAATGTGCTTTGCCTTTGCATAATAAGTAGGGTTCTTTTCCAAGAAAATTGAACTTTGGCTGTCATAGTCTATCCATATATCTCGGTGTATTAACCCCATACTTGAACACAATCTTTGCAACCAAATTGCTTCCTTGCTTGCATGAGTGGCTGCCATGTATTCTGCCTCTATAATTGAAAGTGCCACTACAGACTGTCTCTTGCTCATCCAACCGACTTCATCTCCAAATAGGTTAAACACATACCCACTTGTATATATTCTCTAATCCAGATCTCTGGCCTAGTCTGCATCAACAAAGCCACAGATGTCCAAACGTTTGTCCAATATTAGTCTTCCTTGTTAGCACAAACCATAATCACAAGTGCCATGCAAATACCTAAAAACTCATTTCATTTTTATCTAATGCTCCTTCCCTGGTCTGGTCTAGTACAAACCATTTCATACATCAGGCTACCAATTTCACTTGCATATGGAACATGATACATGTCCTCTTCATCTTCTTGTGTCTTGGAACACTATTCAACAGATAACTTTACACCTACAGGAATAGGAAACTTCACTGGTTTACTATCCTACATATTAAACCTCTGTAGTATTGTCTCAACATACTTCCTTTGGTTTAACTATAGCTTCCTCTTTGCTTGATATTGTTTAATTTCCGTGCCCAAAATATAGTTTGTAGCACCAAGATATTTCATGTCGAGTTTGGAGGAGAATTGGGTCTTCAAATCCTAGATAATTTATTTGTCATTTCCAACTAGCAACATATCATCCAGATACAAGACCAGATAAATGACATAGTCACCAATTAATTTAAAATACACAAAGTGATATGCTTTGCTTCTAGTGAAGCCAATTCCCAGTATAAATGTATCAAATTTTTGATACCACATCCTTGGTGATTGTTTTAACCCATAAAAAGACTTTTTTTTTAACTTGCATACTAGTTCTTGCATATCCTTCACCACATAGTTTTCAGGTTGTGTCATGTAGATCTCTTCTTCCACATTCCCGTGATGAAATGATGTCTTCACATCCATTTTTTCTACCTCAAGATCAGAAATAACAACAACAGACAAAAGTAATATAATAGAAGATACCTTGGGAACAAGAGAAAAAATATCAGCAAAATCAATCCCTGGCACTTGGGAATAACCTTTTTATACCAACTAAGCTTTGTTTTTCTCCACGTTTCCTTCTGCATTCATCTTCTTCTTGAACATCCATTTACTTCGAATGGGTTTCCTTCCACTCGACAACTCCACCAGATCTGAAGCCTTATTTTTGTGCAAAGATGTTATTCATCAACCATGGCCTGTTTCTAGAGTTTTCCATCATCTGAATCTACTACTTCCCTCATAGTTCTAGGATCACCATCAGTAATAGATAAAGAAAAAAATGAACAGAAAGGAGATGGACTATACCTTTCTAGCTGCCTTCTTTCTTGAACTGATCTTCTCATAGCTGAAGTTTGTGGCTCTTCATCTTCTGATTCCTCTTCTTCTGTAGAGTCTGATTCTTCCTCCTTTAGCTCAAGCTCTATCTTCTGAGGTTCCTTTGGTAAGAATTAATGTTTAATAACATCTTTCTCCTCTCTAAGTAACACATCTTGGTTGTATACAACCTTCCTTTTTTATGGGTCCCAAAGCTTATAACTTTTTAAACCATCCTTATACCCAATAAAGATGCACTTTTCAGATTTACTATCCAAATTTGTTCTTTTCTCCTTTGGAACACGTACATATGCATCACATCCAAATACCCTCATATATGAAAGAGAAGGTTTCTTACCAGTCCATACCTCATGTGGAGTCTTATTCTCCAACGTTGATGAAGGTGATCTATTGACCAAGTAACATGCAGTGTCCACCACCTCTGCCCAAAATTCTTGTCCTAACCCGATACCATTGAGCATGTTTATTGCCCTTTTCATCAACACCTTGTTCATTCTTTCTAAAACTCCATTCTTCTTAGGTTTGTATCTAGCATGATTTTGTCATGCTATACCACATTTCTTATAGAACTCTTTAAATTCCTTCTTGCAAAACTCTCAATTGTTATCTGTTCTCAGCACCTTTGTCTTCTTCTCTGTTTAGTTTTCCACTGGAACCTTAGATTATTTAAACCTGTCAAAGACTTCAGATTTCTTCTTGAGGAAATATATCCATGTTTTCCTTGAGAATTCATATATAAATGATACATAGTACACTGACTTTCCTAGTGATGGAACCGACACAGGTCCAAACACATCACTATGCACAACCTCTAATATATGTTTCACCCTCTTACCACCAGAGGGGAAACTCACCCAATTATGCTGCCCATATACACAATTTTCACATAATTCAAAATCCAAAGAGAAATTAGACATACCTTCTATCATACCATTACCATGAAGTATTCAAAGGCCCTTCTCTCCAATATGTCCAAGCCTGTGATGACATAACATGGTCTTTTCTCTAGATACCACTAGATTTTCTGCTCCACTTTCAGGAACCACATAGCTATTTCATCCATCAATAATAGTGTTACCTTGAATATTGTACATAGTTCCAATATGAACTCCCCACATCAATACTAGCGCTCCTCGAACCATCTTGCAGGTATCTGTCTCAAACACTATTTTTACACCTGCATCATCCAACTTGCTTAGAGAAATTAGATTTCTGACCAATGGAGGAATATGCAGAACTCCCATAAGTGTTCTAATCCTTCCACCTTGCAACTTCAACTTGATTTTTTCGTGACCAATGATTCTAGAATTCCTGTCATCCCCTAAGAAGTCATCACCACCATCATATTTCTCATACTCGCAAAACCACTCCCTGTGGAGAGTGAAGTGAAAGGATGCACCTGAGTCAGTCAACCATGCCTCATGATCTACATTTGTACTTGAAGGAGAAGCCAAGTACACATCTGATGAGCCTCATAAATGCGTAATTATATGGGCTCATTTTACCTCCTAACCTAGTCAAAACAACCATTGTCTTAGCTTATTGTATGATTTTTTGATTATATTTATGCTTATAGTGTGAGTTGAGTTAGTTATGATGCCATATGGTCTAACATGTATTTAATGCAGATTATTGATGGATTTCAAGGTCAAAGTCAAGGATACAGTGGTAAAATTATAGCAATAACTCAAAGTAGACAGAGGAGAGGACTTATAGGAGGGAATCCCCCTCATTTATTACCCCTCACTTCGAATTCCCCTTCATTCAGCTCGGAGTACAAGTAGCTGAATCATGCACTAGAAGGCAGCCAAGCAAGTGGATGATGACTGAGAGTTATCTCGAGTTTTGGGAGCCAAGCCTCCCTGATTTTAAGGAAATTGTTGGTAGCTTTAGATGTATAAGTAGAGATGCCTAGGGCCTCACTAGGGTTGGATATTTTTGCCTTTGTAAACTCTGCTCAAATTTTGAGCATATTATTTTGTGACAGTTTCATGTAATCTTGCTATTTTTTGATAATGAAGATAGAATCCTTTTTGAGCTAGCACTGAGTTACCTCAGAGGGCTGAAGCTCTTGGGTTAGGGCCCAATCCAAGCATCCAAGATTATCTTTACTTGTATTTGTATGCTTTACTTCAGTTTTAGATTAATTTGTTATTAGATGTATTTCTCTTATGGTTTAAGAATAGTTTGCTTTTGATGATTTCGTAGCTTGCTTCCATTTAAGCTTTCTATATCAGGTTAAGTAGTGATTAGAGAAGATTCAAAAGACTAGTAGCAGTGCCTTGGTCTCTATTCCTCCCTCTGGGACCATGATTTGAGGCAAAGACGCTCTTGATGCCCCCAAAAACATAGATTTTCCTCATTCCTAGGACTTCTAGTGTTTTCAGCTCTTTAGTAGGTTGATAGTCCAATTTTTCTTTGGTTTATATTTTCTTTATCATGTTCACTTGATGATTTGCAATAGTCCTCTTTCATGCTTTCCTTTCTTACAGCATTTTCCAACATTTCCTTCTACACATCATATTTTAGGCCATTTTAATGCAAAACTCTATTTTTCCTAAGATGCACTCATTTCATTGGTTGCTTGATTCTCTTGGTTTACTGTCAGTTTCTATGCAGAAGATCTCTTCCAGAAGTAGGCCAACCTACCAGCAATCAGACCCTCCATCTGATCCATGCCCTATAGGTCTCCTAAACCTCACCTCAATTCCGCCATAGTTTCCTTCATTTTTCATAGAACTTCTTCCTCTCTCCTTGAGCAAACCTAATCATCTTTCTCTCCTGGCGACTCATGGTAGACCTTAGGCACCCTAACATCTCATTCCAACCTTCATCCACCTTTTCCACCCACTCTCAAACCCTCAAAACAGTGAAAATTGCTCTCGGCCTCCTCCTGTAGTTTCCCAGTTTTCCTCCTGTAGTTTTCCTGTTTCCTCCTGTAGTTTTCCTTGTAGGCTTTCTTTTGAAGGCCAAGTGTGGAAAAAGCATGCAGAAGGCCACCTAAGACCTCCTAGGACCCATCCACACTATTCTACATCCTCCCAAGCTCCCAAGCCACCCTCTAACACCCCCTGTTCACTGCCACACTCACACATAATAAATTAGATGTATGTTGAATTCACGTAAAAACACATAAAAATCCAAAAATGTTTTTCTCTTATTTACTTCTAAAAAGAGCATGGTTAGATATTGTTTACTTCCTTGTGTAGGTAATGGAATTTCGTTCATGGTTTTCATAGTGTTTTTAGCAAAAGTAGAATTAGCTTGTTAATTAGGGTTTATTAGGTTTTTCTTTACATTCCAGTCTTTCTCCTTTCTGTAGTTAGAATAGCATCTGTAGAGTAATATTTATTTCCTTTCATCACCCATAGCTTCTTCTGAAATCTATATAAGTTGGCCCGAGCTCCTAGTGATCTTGCGTCAGTTGACCAAGTGACAACATGCAGTGAGAACTAGTACTTGTGCATATAGCACCAACGCTTCCAAGTTTGTTACGAACTACCGAGTTGATAAAAGTAAAGTTGGTAGCCCAGGAGTTGTAGCATTCTTGCTGCAATACTGGTACCTACCACCTTTTGGCTCCGTTTCCAGGGAAGCGTTCGAGTATTCTGTGATTACTGCTTTCTTCTATTTTCCATTGCAACATTCTACTAATAGTTTGTTTAAGCAAAAGTTGACTAGTCATTTCTTTTCTTTTAGTTCTGCATTTCCTTGCTTTCCTTTTCAATTCTGCAAATTTCCATTCAGCAAGTTTGTTTCAGTTAGTTGTAATTTGTTTTCTTCAATCACAATTTCAATTTCTGTAGGTAATTTCAATGTGGGGAAAGAAAACAAAAAAAAACCAACCAAAAGTATTTCCTTTCATGCCTCGTAGGAGTAGAGATAACTCAGGAAAAATTTTGCCCAACACCCCACTACTTCACTCAGCCAACCTTCTCTCTTCTTCGGTGGCTACAATCAAGCAGAACCCTTAGGTGAGAAACCAGACATATTTGAAGAACCTATAGGGGAACAAGAAGAATAAAGCATTCCTCTGGAGCCAATGGCTGAAAACAGAAATGCTAGGGGGAATGGAGAGAGAATAGAGGGTACTTTTCCCATTCGGGAAACCAATGGGAACACCAAAGAAAGAATATAAGTCCTTCAACCCTACCTCACTTCCATGGTCTGACTACAGAATATCCTGACACCTTCTTGTTTGAGTTTTTTGTCATCTGTCGAACTTATGACTATGCAGAAGATGAGAAAAAGTTGAAACTGTTCCCTTCTACTCTCAAGGACGCAGCACTACATTGGTTCATGGGATTACCTAGAAATAGCATCACATCTTGGGCTCAGATGCTGCAGGCCTTTAACAACAAGTATTGAGACTATTGTAGGTCAAAATATAATAAAGAAGAAATCTTCCGAATGACCATGGGAAGTGATGAATCCCTGGAAGATTATGAAGAGAGGTTCCAACTCAATTACAAAAGGGTCAGGTCTACACTTGACCCTGAGTCTCTGAAGTTGGTCTTGCTCAGGGGAATTCGGGAAGACCTTTTAGACACCCTCCATCTACTGGATGGGGGAGACATATACCAACTATCCTATGAGGACATAAAGACTGTTTTTAGAAACCATTATAGAGTAGCTAGAAAGAAAGGTAGGGGGAGTCAACCCATAGCCAGTACCTCTTCTTCTAATTCATCCATTAAAGGTGAAATTGGAAACATGTTGGAAGACTTCAAGAGTGAGATGCTACAGGCTCTTGCCATGCAAATGGATACCTTACATATCAAAATAAAACAAGAGGAAGCAGAGAGGCCTTTGGCCATTTTTTGCCCTAAATGCACCAGGAGGCATCCTAGGAATGAATGCCCATTGAACTCTATATAGGTTTGTTCAGTCTGTGAAGAAGATCATTCTACAGATAAGTGCCCTTCCTTGCCTATATTTAAAGTTGTATACCAAGCGGCCGAAGGATTCACTGAATAGATCTATTACATAAACCAAAGGAGGCCGCCTGGACCTAGACCATACCAGCAGGGGATGCAACGGACATCTCAGGCATACTACAACCCCAACCAAGTCACCTCCATACCTTCTTGGGCCCCCCCTACTCATCCTTCCTAGTCCACGCCTCCTCCTTGGTCCTTCATATCTCAATATCATGCCCAACCAGCCACCCATTCATTTCAATCCTGTGCTTAGCCGCAACCTTAGTCGAATGCATCTCATGAGGGGTGGAGGCCCTAATACAACTCTCTTCCCGCTCTTCTACCTCCACCACCTGCCCAACCACAACCGTTACCTTTTGCTCCACCAAGGGAACCACAAATGCCTACCCATTCAAATCCGAACCTAAACAACAGATAGGCTGAGCAAGCGTATAGTGGGGAGCCATCATGCCCAACTTATTCTATGGAGATTCAAGAAATTAACTTGCGATCTAGGAAAGTTCTCCCAGATAACTAGCTTCTAGCCAAGGTGGTTGAGGAAGATAAAGAGGAAAGTGAACCTAAAGCAAATCCACCCTTTCCTGAGAGACTATCCATGAAAATCCAGCCTACCACGGAAGAGAATGAACTCCTGGGAGAATTGAAACATTTATGTGTGAAGATACCACTTCTCCAAGCCATAAAAGATGTGCCTATCTACAATAGGTTGATCAAAGGGAAGTGCTTTAGGCATCCAGGAAGGTGCAAGAGAGATGCCCCAACCATCAATGTCATAGGACAACTATCCGACCTAGTGTTGGGGTAGATAATCTGTCCAAAATATCTAGACCCTGGAAGCCCAGTAGTTGATGTCCACATCAATGGTAAAATGGTCCCACATACCTTGATTGATCTGGTAGTTGCCATTAATGTGATGACAAAGGACACAATTCTCAAACTTAATCTCCAAGGCTCCTTGAGGAAGATCACAACAATGCTGCAGCTAGCAGACTGCTCCACAATGACCCCTGAGGGGATTGTGGAAGATGTGATGGTCTCCATTGAATCTTGGGAGTACCCTATTGATTTCTTAGTTCTCCAGCCAAAGGCAAAACTCACTAGGTATCCTCTCATTTTGGGAAGACCCTAGTTGGCTACAGTGGATGCCTACATCAGCTGCCGAGCTGGGAACATGACCATAAAGAACGAGCACATGTTCAAGTAGTTAACCGTGTATCCTCCTACCCAACCCTTGCTAGAAAATGATCTACCCCTCTGGTTGAAGAAGGATGATGAGCATGAAGTTTATTCTGCACCACTGTGTACATTAGAAATCACCATGGGGGGAATCGGAAGATGAGGATGATATGATTGAAAATTTGATTCAGAATCCACCTCCTAGTGCATCACGAGTAGAAGACATAGTAAGAGAAACCCAAAAAAACCCCTCAATTGATCTCTATGTGGCCAACCCCACTCCTCTTCGTGTTGAAAATATAGAGTTCGGTTCAGAAAGAACATTGAAAATCAATCCATCGCTATCCACTTCCTAGGAGAATGAGCTATTTATCATACTGAGAAAACATCTAGATGCCTTCGCCTGGAGTTAGAAGGAGATGAATGGAGTGCACCATTCAGTATTTACTCATCATATATATATCAAGGAAGACTACAAGCCAGTCAGGCAGCGTCAAAGGAGGATGAATCCTGCACTTAAAGATATGTTAAAGAAGAATTGCAGAAATTTCTTGATGTCGAATTATTTATCCCATTTCTGATAGTGAATGGGTCTCTCCTTTCGTGCTAGTGCCAAAGAAAAATGGTAAGTGGAGAATCTATGTCGACTATTGGGAATTGAACAAAGCCACTAAAAAGGACCATTTTCCTTTACCTTTCATAGATCAAGTGTTACACAGTTTGGCAGGGAAAAAGCTTTTCTCCTTCCTATATGGGTTTAGCGAGTACAATCAGATTCAAATCAGCCTAGAAGACCAAGGTAAGACCACTTTCACTTGTCCTTAGGGTACCTTTGCATACTAGGTCCTTCCTTTTGGTTTGTGTAATGCTCCAACCACTTTCCAAAGAGTGGTACTAAGTATATTTTCTAAACTAGTTCGTGATGCAGTAGAAATATACATGGATGATTTTACTCCTTATGGCTCTGATTTTCAAGAAGCTTTATCTAACTTGGGAAAATTTCTAGATAAGTGTATTGAGATGAACTTGTCCCTCAGTACAGAAAAATGTGAATTTTTGATGACTGAAGGGACTGTGTTAGGTCATGCAATATCTCAACAAGGACTGCAGGTGGATCCCAATAAAATTGCCATCATCCAAAGGGTCCCACCTCCTCAAAAGGTGAGATATGTTAGAAGTTTCCTAGGCTTAGCTGGATATTATAGGAGATTCATTAAAGACTTCAGTAAGCTATCTTCTCCTTTGTTTGGCCTCTTAGGTAAAGATGTTGAGTTCATATGGTCGGAAAACTATCAAGAAGCCCTAGATACCTTGAGTAGCAAGTTAGTGACTGCCCCAATTCTCAGAGGCGCAAACTGGGACCTACCCTTTCACATTCACAAAGATGCTAAAAAAAAAAAGAAATAGGAGCAGCCTTAGGAAAAGTTGATGAAAAGTTACCTTATTTTTGTGGGGAAAAATGCCTATGCAGGACGATCCTATCCACCTAAGGTGTGACAGAGCCTTAGCAACAAACAGATACAGCTATTCTGGTTTCTTCCTTTATGAAATGTGAAAGAGGGGAGATCGATAGACTTACCGTTGTCTTCCGTTTGTCCCTCGATCTAGATCCTCTTCTCTTTGGGTGTTCACAACTACTTGCCTCCTCGCTTGCTCAAGAGAACAGCTACTGGATTCCCACGAGATCCCAAGAGAACAGCTACCTGTGACAAGAGAACAACTACTTGCGACAAGAGAAGAACACAACACAAAGGCAGATATTCATATTCACAAATGATTCAGGATTAGAAGTAAATCAAATACACTAATGCAATCATACAAATACACCAGTATATAGGAGAAAACCAAGATAGCTTTATTGATTGATAACAGGGTTCAGGAAGAGATACAACCCAGAGGGCTCCAATCTAGCATCTCTTTCCCAGCAGAATGGAATTCCTTCTTCAACTCCCTTCAAAGCATTAAGCACCCAATGATTCCAGTCTCAAACCAACAACAATTCTTTGCAATAACAAAATTCCAGCCTCTAGATCTCATGGAGGAGAGATCTATATATAGTTATTTTGGAGAGAGGATGAGTCAGCTTGAGATCTGACTAGTGTCCTCTCCCTCTCTCAGTTCTTGAGTCCACTTGGAGGTTCTTGCTTCCACTTGGAGATTTGGAACCTCTTACTCATCACCAGTCGAATTCTCTGAGGCAAGTGTCATTTTGGAAGCTTCCTGAGCATTGACACATTGAGGAATGAGCCTGCCACTTGTCCAAACTTGCTCAGCGCAGGTAGCTAGTGTTGGAGTTGACATTCAACACAGGTAGCCAGTGTAGCAGTTGACATTCAGCGCAGATGCTCAGTGGAGCAGTTGACATGATCCTGAATTGACTTGTTTTTGAGTGGTTTCAGGTGGAGAACTTCTGTGAATTGCTGTGGTTAGTTAGCCTTGTTCCTCTAGGGGTAGGAACAACATGTTTAGGGACTTTGGATCCCTTAGATTATGGACATTTCATGCTCAATGGTGTAAGCCACAAACATTTCTATAACAGTTGCCCCCTAAAGTATGAGGCCGTTTATCGGGTGAAATGCTTTATCCAAGAGGGTCCGAAGTTCATCCATTTGCTGGGAGGAGACCTGTAATAAGATACAATACAATACATTATGATTCATACTGCTTTCATGATCTAGCTGAGGCGGACATTCCCATGCTCAGCTTTATAAATTCATTTTTTTACATAGAACAGACGATCGTCTGATGGTAGACTGATAATTTTGGCGAAATTATCATCCTTTGAGTAGGATGATCTTCTGCTGCAATGATGTACATGTCAAATGTCTTTATCTTTCCTGAATATATATCGCAGCCCGGATGGATGAAACTAGATCCGGGGTCTTCAAACTCGTTCGATCTTCACTCTAAGTACAAGTCGATCCATGTGAGAATTGCGCTGAAGTCGAACATGGAAAGACATCACTTGATTACCGGTCAATGATGTAAACCGTTAACAAGCGCGAGAGGAATCACCGATAATGATAATGACCCTCAAGGTACTGCAGTACAATTCACGTGGTTTGAATAAAGGACTTGGCGTCAAACACCACGCAAAATCTTTCGGTCGAAGGTCATTGATGTATACCTGTCGCCGGAAGTCAGAAACTTGCCATTGAGGCATGCAAGCTTCAAAGTACTGAAGGGGTTGTTCCTAGATCAACTTCTTGGATAATGAGCTGATGTCGACAAGAAGCGATCCGTCAAAGGAGGGCCTTGATGAATCCCACATCAGTGACACGGAACGGAGCTAATGATTTTAATGGAGGTGAAAACGATCTGTGACATATGATTCAGGGTGGCAGTCATGAATGGATGAAGGATAATGTATGGCAGTGGATGGGACCCGATTGACTCTTTCTGAACGACTTCTCTTGAACATATGGCGACACTGATGCGATGGATCGGTAGCATTACCCCAAATATGGATGGTATGGCGAGACCATGGTGATGTGACCGGTGAATGAAACAACCCAACCCGAATGTGGTACGGAGGAAAAGTGTCATGTTCAAGAGCGACCTGCTACCATCAAAGTTTTCTTTAGTTTCTCCCAATTTTTCCCCAGTCATTGTTGACCAGTACCTCTTTATTTTTGTCAAGCTTGAGGAGGATAACATATGCTTGTTCTATAACCTGCCCTTCGGGCAAGGCCATCGCTATGTTTTAACGAGTCTAGTGATAGTGAAACTCGTTCTCGTCTAAAGACAAGTTTGTCGCTATTTAATAATTTTAACGAGTCTAACGACAAGGATAACTCGGTCCTTTTCATTTTTAGAGAGTCTGAAAAGGTACATAAAGTTAACTCCAAAATTCCTTTTTCGTCATCTAATCCCTTAAGTCCGAAAAAGTATAAAACAATACAGAAGGGATGAGTTTTCGATAATTTTAACGAGCCGAACAAAACAAGCGCTCGATATTTTTGTGTAATAATCCCTCAGGTCCAAAAAGATTAAAGTCTAGAGGAGGGATAGCTCTTCCTGTCCTTTAACGAGCTGGGAGGCCAAAACTCAGCAATCTTTTCATATTTTACGAGTCAATTGAAAATAGCTTAAAGAAGACTCATCTTTTGAGGAACGAGTGATAAACAGGGTTAGCAGCAGATTCCAGGTACAGGTTGGAATTTTCCAATCACGGCAGTGTCACAAGGATGGCTAGGTGAAATCACTCTTCACAGCTGTTCCTCAAAATGGGTAAACAATCATATGGAGGTGAACGATCGGCCAAATGAAAAGTGGAGGTGGCAGGTGCAAACACGACCAAGGCTTTAATAGCTGATGATATTACATTCACAGTGGTTATTTACCGGGTAGGTTCATTTTTTATTTTAAAATGAGCTTAAACACTGGAGGAAACTCTTGCTCATTGCTTATGTTTATTTTTTAACGAGCATGAAGTCCGCGTTAAAACTGCTCGGATCTTGCGTTTATTTTTTAACGAGCATGAACTTTATGCTAAAACTGCTCGATTTTAAGTTTGCATGCCCCCAGCATAATAACGCAAATCGAGGTGCATGCCCCCCAAGCTTCATTGCATTCAACTCGGTGGTTGAAATGAAGGTTTACCTTTGAGATTTGGAAAGGGGATTGTTTCATTTTTTAATGAGGTTGACACAGTAAAAGAACTATCCTCATGACTCCTTGTTTCATTTTTTAACGAGGTTGACACGAGATAAGAACTGTCCTCAGAGTCCAGATCCATTAGATATAGAAGGTTTCATATTCCACTGTGGCCACTTCCGCCAGATTACTTGGAGGCGGTAAGGCAAAAGTACCCATTAAAGCAGGGTCTTTTAGGAGACCTACTCTGATATTTTGGAGCGAATGATTGCTTCCGTGGATCATTGGAATGCTTCCCGTAACTTGTGAACTGTTGGAGAGAAAAGTTTGTTGGTCGACGATTGTAATTCCTCCTTGGAAGGGAAATGCAATCTTCCTGAAGTAGGTCGACACAACTGCGGCCATGGCATAGATCCACGGTCTTCCTAGCAGGATGTTGTAATCAAGATTCCCATCGATGACTTCAACATCTATTTCTACTGTTTTCCCTCCTAGTTCAACTTTCAAGTTATTTAGGATACCGTATGGGGTATATGTCCTTCCGTCAAATGATTTTAACGTCGTCGCAGACCGCGACAAGGTTGGAGATCCTAAATTTTTCCAGCAACTCATCGACATAATACATGTAGATGCCCCCTCATCAATAATTGTTCGATGAACAGTTTTTTTGAGGGCTTTCACTTGGATAAGGAAAGCTAGTTGAGCTGGTAACTGAGGGTCATATCCTTTATGATTAAAGGCCACAAGATTGGAATCCATTGGGTCAATCCCACCTATTGCTGATAATAAAGCTTGCTCTTGGGCGAGGCAATTTTGCGGTACCTCAGGCATCGACATAGCGGACGACGATTGGGCCAGGTCCTCTATTATATTATAATTCTGTGCCATTTTTGCTCGAGGATTAAATGTCGACTTGTGTACTACTCCCTTTGGCGACTTTATCATTTGTTCAGGAATGATGGGTGGCACAGTTTTGGTCAAAGTTGTTGTCGAACTACTAGGTTGTTCATTAGCCTTGTTATTCGACACCTGTGGATTCCCGTAATCTTTATTTCTTGTCAAAGCATCATTTTGCTGCTTTGAGATAGACAACATAACCACTTGGGATCAGGAAGAATTTTGATTAGCAACCAATTTGGTTCCAGGGTTTGGAAACGGATCAGTCAATATTGCTGAGGTTTTTGAACTCTTAATGAGTTTCTTAACTTCAGCTATATGTGGAAAATCTCTCGTCCAATGATCCTCATCGCATATATGACACCCCGCAGGGGGTTTCCTTTTTCTCCCTTTCTTTTTCTTCTTGCCCCCTGGTTGCTTCAGTTGTTCGCCCTTGTCGGTCGACACGGCATTTACTTCCGAGGCAAGAATTTCATCTTTTGCATTTTGATATGAAATATTACGAGTTTTCTTGGACGTAGCCTTTGTCGATTTCGTGTTTGTCATGCCAATCACGCCATCGCTGGCGTGAGAGTCATTGTTTGATTTAGGAGGAGGAGGAATTGAGAATTCCGGTCTAGGGGCATCAGGTATTTTGTCGTAAAGCGTGCCAGACTGAGTATAGACCAAGTCCAGATATTGCGCACGAGCGATGACTTGCTCTTCCGTTACAACTCCCCCCTTTGCCACATCTTCTGTGATTGTAGGAAGTAAAGACTTGATAAACCATTCAGCTAATAGTTGATTGGGAACGTACGTTTTTACCATCCTGCGACGACGTCCCCACTCATGTATATGATCAGATATGTGAGTGGTCGTTGTCTGTTTGAAGTTGGTAAGGAGTTCTGTTCCCGTTTCATACCTTATCGGTAATTGAAAATGGGTTAAAAAGGTTGTGGCTAAGGTACTGAAGTTGTCGAACAAAGCTCTAGGAAACTCAATATACCATTTTGCCGCTGCACTGGTTAACGTCCTCTGAAAAAGGCGAAGCCTTATCGAATCATCATTCAGTGTGTTTGATGAACACCACAGATGAAATGTCATCACATGATTCGACGGGTCTTCACCCAGATTCAAATTAAATTTAGGAATATCTGATGGAAGTTTATGCGGAATCGCTGGCCACCAAGGGGCATAAGCAATTGGATCATTCGTCAGCCGGTTTAGATCTAGTAATTCTAGAGTTGCTACAAAGGGCAACTGTTGATTCAGGTGAGGCGAAGCATACCCAGGATAAGATGGAATCGCCTGAGTAGTGGGTCTTTGCATACCAGTATAATGTATTTGATGCTGGCAACTTTGACAAGGTTGATGGGCACAACCATTATAATATGGTTGTTGATAACCGCTTTGGAAATGCGATTGTCCATTACTTACAAAGACTTGTTGCTCAGGTCCTGGATATGATTGCTGGAATGGGGGTTGATGAGTTTGAACCAGCTTTGGTTGTTGGACCATTTGCTGTTGTCCAATACTGGATGATTGACCAAGATGACGAGTCATAGTACTTGTTTGAGCCTGAGTTGCTCCAGATAAGGAGGCACTAACCGGAGGTTGCGATTGAGTTGTCGAGACAAGGGACTGTTGTATGGCAACCTGAGAAACTTGGGGTTGACATGCCACAGGTAGCGCTTGTACTTGCGACGCAATCACCATACCAGGTATAGTGGCAACATTCGACACAGGGTGGACTGGTTGCATTGAATATGCAACCCTTGGTTGCTGAGGTAGTATTGGTACCCAACCGCTGGATGTAATTCCAGTTTGACCTGAACTTTGTTGTAAACTCCCATATGGTTGTTCTCCGGGAGGGAACAATGAAAAGGCATACTGCCCTCCACATGGTGGCAATCCAGTACTTAAAGGGTAGATTGGCCTTTGAAGACACATTGGATCAATTTGTTGAGTTTCAACATAAGAAATACCAGATGGTAATCCGGATGAAGAAATAGGAACTAACCATGTCGTAGAAACAGTCTCTGATTGGACTCCAGCTTGTTGCTGACAATTTGCCGGTACAGATGGTATACCAGTGAACATCGTTGGAGTAGCAGCAGGAGGCTCTGCCGCTGCTGTGTCGGATGACACAGTCCTGGATGTCGACGGTTGTTCAGACATATTTAGTCTATCCAAAAGAATTTCTAGCGATTCTACAGGAACTTCCACTTGTGGTGGATTAACTTCTGATGAAGGAAATAGAGTGACCCCGATTCCAAAATGGGTTGGAGTACTTGCTTGCGGATCCTCTACAATTTCCTCTATCGCAATCAAACTCGGTGGAAGAGGAAGACCGTCAGGTCCGTAAAATATTTCTGGTGCCGAAGAAGGGGTTGAATCGACAGCGACAGTTGTTTGGGGAGCAAGACTCTCTAAACCAGTTACAGATGGAACTGGTTCAGTAACGCAAGTATTTGCCCCCAGACTAGGATCAGTATTACTGTCCCTCTGTGGCTGTTGAACTTCTTCTATAGAGGCAGGGTTTCCAGAAATGTTTGGAGTAACCGGAATCTCAGATGTGGTTGGAACACTTGTTCTAACTTTGATAGGAGATTTTGAACCGGTTAAACGAGTTCGCTTTGTCCGTACTATTTTCGATTCCGAAGACAAAAACAGTTGACTCGTAAGCCTCCGCGAACGACAGGGTTTCAATTGACTTTCTTCCACGATTGCGGATTACTCGATCAACCAAAATACAAAAGGGAAATTGATGTTTCCGAATTGAATGAATTTTATTAGACGCTTTAGACACAACTTGCTTTTTCACTTTTAAAGAGCCGAGAAAAAGCTGAAGATGACTCTAGTCTCCTTCGATGTTTTAACGAGACCGAAGTGACAAATGCTCGGATGGACTTTTTCTGTTATAGAGTCTGAAAAAGGCCAAAAGAAACTGCTATGGAGATCTAGGCAGAGGATGTGCCAAACTTTTCGCAAAACCACATAATACTTTTTAAGGTACGGGCGGTCGATCTTCGTGAATGCTGTGTTCACTGCATTGCGATCAGTAGGGCGGTCGACACGGCTTCCTAAGGATAAAGGATATATGCCTATAGGGGTCTCCCAATATATACGTGATGGTACGTGGGAGCACAATCTGTACTAGCGCTATCGTCCCTCAGGAGGAATCACCCACCTTCCACGAGATCGACAGTCACTAGGCTTAACGTCGTCGGAACACGTCTCTAGCCTAGACCTCTATGTTGTGCGTCATGTTACAAAGTGTTGTTAGGTTCATTCAGTTTATTTTAGGTTGATCTTTTTAAAGTTTGCCTTTCAAGGTTCACCACGAGATGTATGATACAAATTCCTAAATGCAGTCTAAAGATGATAAGCAAGCTTTATATCTTTTCAACTTTGAAAATCCTAGCTACTAAGGGAAAAGAAAGACACCATCTTTTCTCAAAGAGAAATCAACACACTCTAATGCACTTTTCCTAAATCCAACATGCAAATTATCAAATGCAAAATGCACAATGCAGGTGTTTGTTTTCCACTTTCTTAGTATAGATGCCTACAAAGAAAGCTTTTTGTTCAACTTTGAATTTGCTTTTAAATGACAGATACAAACAAGTTTACTTTTTCGAAAACAACAAGGGTAGAAGAGATTACAATCACTTTGTGACTTTCGAAATGAATACTTGTTTCGACACTTAAAAGAGACAAACTCAAACCAATAAGCAAAAGCAAATGATAATCAACTGTAAACAGCCAATGAACTCTCTCCTAAGATCACAGTCAATCAGATCTGAATCAAGGGCTACAGGATGATTATTTCGCTCATGCAAAGGAAAACTGTAAATGACGCCACAAACACATAAAAACACTTACAGTCTTTTTGTACAAAAGGAGGCGGAATCTAAGCAAAGAAAAGGAGTTATCAGACTGGTACCTATGCTGGTTAAAGGCTGCAAAAAAACAGAGATCAAAACAGGGCAACAGACAGTAGAGAACCCCAGCTGCACAAGGCTAAACTGGTTCAGCGCAAGTCCAACACTGTGGGTTTGACATTCAGCACAGGTAGCCTTCACGGGACCTGCGTTGAAATGCAAACTGCCTTCACAGTGTCTGCGCTGAAGGAGAAACTCTCGTTTCCCCTGGGTTTCGGGTCACAAAATGCTCAAAAATCAACTGTTTCAGGCCAAATCAGAAACACAAGCAAGGTATAACCAAAGGGATGCTTTGAGAGGGTACTAAAGACTATCACAAAGGATCATCAAGTCATTTGTGAGTCCATTGTTCAGATCATAGACAAAATCCAGTGAAGGATCAAGGCAACAACAGTCTACTTTGCAGAAGCAGTTCGATTGTTGCTGTTGAGTCTATGAAGCAAACAATGATGTAAACACAAATAAAATGACTAAAGCAATTTCCCCAGTGGAGACGCCAATTTGTTGTGGGGAAAAATGCCTATGCAGGACGATCCTATCCACCTAAGGTGTGACAGAGCCTTAGCAACAAACAGATACAGCTATTCTGGTTTCTTCCTTTATGAAATGTGAAAGAGGGGAGATCGATAGACTTACCATTGTCTTCCGTTTGTCCCTCGATCTAGATCCTCTTCTCTTTGGGTGTTCACAGCTACTTTCCTCATCGCTTGCTCAAGAGAACAACTACTTGATTCCCACGAGATCACAAGAGAACACTACCTGTGACAAGAGAACAGCTACTTGCGACAAGAGAAGAACACAACACAAAGGCAGATATTCATATTCACAAATGATTCAGGATTAGAAGTAAATCAAATACACTAATGCAATCATACAAATACACCAGTATATAGGATAAAACCAAGTTAGCTTTATTGATTGATAATAGGGTTCAGGAAGAGATACAACCCAGAGGGCTCCAATCCAGCATATCTTTCCCAGCAGAATGGAATTCCTTCTTCAGCTCCCTTCAAAGCATTAAGCACCCAATGATTCCAGTCTCAAACCAACAACAATTCTTTGCAATAATAAAATTCCAGCCTCTAGATCTCATGGAGGAGAGATCTATATATAGTTATTTTGGAGAGAGGATGAGTCAGCTTGAGATCTGACTAGTGTCCTCTCCCTCTCTCAGTTCTTGAGTCCACTTGGAGGTTCTTGCTTCCACTTGGAGATTTGGAACCTCTTACTCATCACCAGTCGAATTCTCTGAGGCAAGTGTCATTTTGGAAGCTTCCTGAGCATTGACACATTGAGGAATGAGCCTGCCACTTGTCCAAACTCGCTCAGCGGAGGTAGCTAGTGTTGGAGTTGACATTCAACGCAGGTAGCCAGTGTAGCAGTTGACGTTCAGCGCAGATGCTCAGTGGAGCAGTTGACATGATCCTGAATTGACTTGTTTTTGAGTGGTTTCAGGTGGAGAACTTCTGTGAATTGCTATGGTTAGTTAGCCTTGTTCCTCTAGGGGTAGGAACAACATGTTTAGGGACTTTGGATCCCTTAGATTATGGAAATTTCATGCTCAATGCTATAAGGCACAAAAATTTCTATAACAGTTGCCCCCTAAAGTATGAGGCCATTTATCGGGTGAAATGCTTTATCCAGGAGGGTCCGAAGTTCATCCATTTGCTGGGAGGAGACCTGTAATAAGATACAATACAATACATTATGATTCATACTGCTTTCATGATCTAGCTGAGGTGGACATTCCCATGCTCAGCTTTATAAATTCATTTTTGTACATAGAACAGACGATCGTCTGATGGTAGACTGATAATTTTGGCGAAATTATCATCCTTTGAGTAGGATGATCATCTGCTGCAATGATGTACATGTCAAATGTCTTTATCTTTCCTGAATATATATCGCAGCCCGGATGGATGAAACTATATCCGAGGTCTTCAAACTTGTTCGATCTTCACTCTAAGTACAAGTCGATCCATGTGAGAATTGCGCTGAAGTCGAACATGGAAAGACATCGCTTGATTACCGGTCAATGATGTAAACCGTTAACAAGCGCGAGAGGAATCACCGATAATGATAATGACCCTCAAGGTACTGCAGTACAATTCACGTGGTGTCAATAAAGGACTTGGCGTCGAACACCACGCAAAATCTTTCGGTCGAAGGTCATTGATGTATACCTGTCGCCGGAAGTGAGAAACTTGCCATTGAGGCATGCAAGCTTCAAAGTACTGAAGGGGTTGTTCCTAGATAAACTTCTTGGATAATGAGCTGATGTCGACAAGAAGCGATCCGTCAAAGGAGGGCCTTTATGAATCCCACATTAGTGACACGGAACGGAGCTAATGATTTTAATGGAGGTGAAAACGATCTGTGACATATGATTCAGGGTGGCGGTCATGAATGGATGAAGGATAATGTATGGCAGTGGATGGGACCCGGTTGACTCTTTCTGAACGACTTCTCTTGAACATATGGCGACACTGATGCGATGTATCGGTAGCATTACCCCAAATATGGATGGTATGGCGAGACCATGGTGATGTGACCGGTGAATGAAACAACCCAACCCCAATGTGGTATGGAGGAAAAGTGTCATGTTCAAGAGCGACCTGCTACCATCAAAGTTTTCTTTAGTTTCTCCCAATTTTTCCCCAATCATTTTTGACCAGTACCTCTTTATTTTTGTCAAGCTTGAGGAGGATAACATATGCTTGTTCTATAACCTGCCCTTCGGGCAAGCCCATCGCTATGCTTTAACGAGTCTAGTGATAGTGAAACTCGTTCTCGTCTAAAGACAAGTTTGTCGCTATTTAATAATTTTAAGGAGTCTAACGACAAGGATAACTCGGTCCTTTTCATTTTTAAAGAGTCTGAAAAGGTACATAAAGTTAACTCCAAAATTCCTTTTTCGTCATCTAATCCCTTAAGTCCGAAAAAGTATAAAACAATATAGAAGGGATGAGTTTTCGATAATTTTAACGAGCTGAACAAAACAAGCGCTCGATATTTTTGTGTAATAATCCCTCAGGTCCAAAAAGATTAAAATCTAGAGGAGGGATAGCTCTTCCTGTCCTTTAACGAGCTGGGAGGCCAAAACTCGGCAATCTTTTCATATTTTACGAGTCAATTGAAAAGAGCTTAAAGAAGACTCGTCTTTTGAGGAACGAGTGATAAACAGGGTTAGCAGCAGATTCCAGGTACAGGTTGGAATTTTCCAATCACGGCAGTGTCACAAGGATGGCTAGGTGAAATCACTCTTCGCAGCTGTTCCTCAAAATGGGTAAACAATCATATGGAGGTGAACGATCGGCCAAATGAAAAGTGGAGGTGGCAGGTGCAAACACAACCAAGGCTTTAATAGCTGATGATATTACATTCACAGTGGTTATTTACTGGGTAGGTTCATTTTTTATTTTAAAATGAGCTTAAACACTGGAGGAAACTCTTGCTCATTGCTTATGTTTATTTTTTAACGAGCATGAAGTCCGCGTTAAAACTGCTTGGATCTTGCGTTTCTTTTTTAACGAGCATGAACTTTATGCTATAACTGCTCGATTTTAAGTTTGCATGCCCCCAGCATAATAACGCAAATCGAGGTGCATGCCCCCAAACTTCATTGCATTCAACTCGGTGGTTGGAATGAAGGTTTACCTTTGAGATTTGGAAAGGGGATTGTTTCATTTTTTAATGAGGTTGACACAGTAAAAGAACTATCCTCATGACTCCTTGTTTCATTTTTTAACGAGGTTGACACGAGATAAGAACTGTCCTCAGAGTCCAGATCCATTAGATATAGAAGGTTTCATATTCCACTGTGGCCACTTCCGCCAGATTACTTGGAGGCGGTAGGGCAAAAGTACCCATTAAAGCAGGGTCTTTTAGGAGACCTACTCCGATATTTTGGAGCAAATGATTGCTTCCGTGGATCATTGGAATGCTTCCCGTAACTTGTGAACTGTTGGGGAGAAAAGTTTGTTGGTCGACGATTGTAATTCCTCCTTGGAAGGGAAATGCAATCTTCCTGAAGTAGGTCGACACAACTGCGGCCATGGCATAGATCCACGGTCTTCCTAGCAAGATGTTGTAATCAAGATTCCCATCGATGACTTCAACATCTATTTCTACTGTTTTCCCTCCTAGTTCAACTTTCAAGTTATTTAGGATACTGTATGGGGTATATGTCCTTCCGTCAAATGCTTTTAACGTCGTCGCAGACCGCGACAAGGTTGGAGATTCTAAAGTTTTCTAGCAACTCATCGACATAATACATGTAGATGCCCCCTCATCAATAATTGTTCGATGAACAAATTTTTTGAGGGCTTTCACTTGGATAAGGAAAGCTAGTTGAGCTGGTAACTGAGGGTCATATCCTTTATGATTAAAGGCCACAAGATTGGAATCCATTGGGTCAATCCCACCTATTGCTGATAATAAAGCTTGCTCTTGGGAGAGGCAATTTTGCGGTACCTCAAGCGTCGACATAGCGGACGGTGATTGGGCCAGGTCCTCTATTATATTATAATTCTGTGCTATTTTTGCACGAGGATTAAATGTCGACTTGTGTACTACTCCCTTTGGCGACTTTATCATTTGTTCAGGAATGATGGGTGGCACAGCTTTGGTCAAAGTTGTTGTCGAACTACTAGGTTGTTCATTAGCCTTGTTATTCGACACCTATGGATTCTCGTAATATTTATTTCTTGTCAAAGAATCATTTTGCTGCTTTGAGATAGACAACATAAGCACCTGGGATCGGGAAGCATTTTGATTAGCAACCAGTTTGGTTCCAGGGTTTGGAAACGGATCAGTCAATACTGCTGAGGTTTTTGAACTCTTAAAGAGTTTCTTAACTTCAGCTATATGTGGACAATCTCTCGTCCAATGATCCTCATCGCATATATGACACCCCGCAGGGGGTTTCCTTTTTCTCCCTTTCTTTTTCTTCTTGCCCCCTGGTTGCTTCAGTTGTTCGCCCTTGTCGGTCGACACGACATTTACTTCCGAGGCAAGAATTTCATCTTTTGCATTTTGATCTGAAATCTTACGGGTTTTCTTGGACGTAGCCTTTGTCGATTTCGCGTTTTTCGTGCCAATCACGCCATCGCCGGCGTGAGAGTCATTGTTTGATTTAGGAGGAGGTGGAATTGAGAATTCCGGTCTAGGGGCGTCAGTTATTTTGTTGTAGAGTGTGCCAGATTGAGTATAGACCAAGTCCAGATATTGCGCACCAGCGATGACTTGCTCTTCCGTTACGACTCCCCCCTTTGCCACATCTTCCGTGATTGTAGTAAGTAAAGACTTGATAAACCATTCAGCTAATAGCTGATCGGGAACATACGTTTTTACCATCCTGTTACGACGTCGCCACTCATGTATATGATCAGATATGTGAGTGGTCGTTGTCTATTTGAAGTTGGTAAGGAGTTCTGTTCCCGTTTCATACCTTATCGGTAATTGAAAATGGCTTAAAAAGGTTGTGGCTAAGGTACTGAAGTTGTCAAACGAAGCTCTAGGCAACTCAATATACCATTTTGCCGCTGGACCGGTTAACGTCCTCTGAAAAAGGCGAAGCCTTATTGAATCATCATTCAGTGTGTTTGATGAACACCACAGATGAAATGTCATCACATGATTCGACGGGTCTTCACCCGGATTCCCATTAAATTTAGGAATATCTGACGGAAGTTTATGCGGAATCGCTGGCCACCAAGGGGCATAAGCAATTGGATCATTCGTCAGCCCGTTTAGATCTGGTAATTCTAGAGTTGCTACAAAGGGCAACTGTTGATTCAGGTTAGGCGAAGCATACCCAGGATAAGATGGAATCGCCTGAGCAGTGGGTCTTTGCATACCAGTATAATGTATTTGATGCTGGCAACTTTGACAAGGTTGATGGGCACAACCATTATAATATGGTTGTTGATAACCGCTTTGGAAATGCGATTGTCCATTACTTACAAAGACTTGTTGCTCAGGTCCTGGATATGATTGCTGGAATGGGGGTTGATGAGTTTGAACCAGCTCTGGTTGTTGGACCATTTGCTGTTGTCCAATACTGGATGATTGACCAAGATGAGGAGTCATAGTAATTGTTTGAGCCTGAGTTGCTCCAGATAAGGAGCACTAACCGGAGGTTGCGATTGAGTTGTCGAGACAAGGGACTGTTGTATGGCAACCTGAGAAACTTGGGGTTGACATGCCACAGGTAGCGCTTGTACTTGCGACGCAATCACCATACCAGGTATAGTGGCAACATTCAACACAGGGTGGACTGGTTGCATTGAATATGCAACCCTTGGTTGCTGAGGCAGTATTGGTACCCAACCGCTGGATGTAATTCCAGTTTGACCTGAACTTTGTTGTAAACTCCCATATGGTTGTTCTCCGGGAGGGAACAATGAAAAGGCATACTGCCCTCCACATGGTGGCAATCCAGTACTTAAAGGGTAGATTGGCCTTTGAAGACACATTGGATCAATTTGTTGAGTTTCAACATAAGAAATACCAGATGGTAATCCGGATGAAGAAATAGGAACTAACCATGTCGTAGAAATAGTCTCTGATTGGACTCCAGCTTGTTGCTGACAATTTTCCAGTACAGATGGTATACCAGCGAACATCGTTGGAGTAGCGACAGGAGGCTCTGCCGCTGCTGTGTCGGATGACACAGTCCTGGATGTCGACGGTTGTTCAGACATATTTAGTCTATCCAAAAGAATTTCTAGCGATTCTACAGGAACTTCCACTTGTGGTGGATTAACTTCTGATGAAGGAAATAGAGTGACCCTGATTCCAAAATGGGTTGGAGTACTTGCTTGCGGATCCTCTACAATTTCCTCTATCATAATCAAACCCGGTGGAAGAGGAAGACCGTCAGGTCCGTAAAATATTTCTGGTGCCGAAGAAGGGGTTGAATCGACAACGACAGTTGTTTGGGGAGCAAGACTCTCTAAACCGGTTACAGATGGAACTGGTTCAGTAACGCAAGTATTGGCCCCCAGACTAGGATCAGTATTATTGTCCCTCTGTGGCTGTTGAACTTCTTCTATAGAGGCAGGGTTTCCAGAAATGTTTGGAGTAATTGGAATCTCAGATGTGGTTGGAACACTTGTTCTAACTTTGATAGGAGATTTTGAACCGGTTAAACGAGTTCGCTTTGTCCGTACTGTTTTCGATTCCGAAGACAAAGACGGTTGACTCGTAAGCCTCCGCGAACGACGGGGTTTTAATTGACTTTCTTCCACGATTGTGGATTACTCGATCAACCAAAATACAAAAGGGAAATTGATGTTTCTGAATTGAATGAATTTTATTAGACGCTTTAGACACAACTTTCTTTTTCACTTTTAAAGAGTCGAGAAAAAGCTAAAGATGACTCTAGTCTCCTTCGATGTTTTAACGAGCCCGAAGTGACAAATGCTCGGATGGACTTTTTCTGTTATAGAGTCTGAAAAAGGGCAAAAGAAACTGCTCTGGAGATCTAGGCAGAGGGTGTGCCAAACTTTTCGCAAAACCGCAGAATACTTTTTAAGGTACGGGCGGTCGATCTTCGTGAATGCTGTGTTCACTGCATTGCAATCAGTAGGGCGGCCGACACGGCTTCCTAACGATAAAGGATATATGCCTATAGGGGTCTCCCAATATATACGCGATGGTACGTGGGAGCACAATCCGTACTAGCGCTATCGTCCCTCAGGAGGAATCACCCACCTTCCACGAGATCGACAGTCACTAGGCTTAACGTCGCCGGAACATGTCTCTAGCCTAGACCTTTATGTTGTGCGTCATGTTACAAAGCGTTGTTAGGTTCATTCAGTTTATTTTAGGTTGATCTTTTTAAAGTTTGCCTTTCAAGGTTCACCACGAGATGTATGATACAAATTCCTAAATGCAGTCTAAAGATGATAAGCAAGCTTTATATCTTTTCAACTTTGAAAATCCTAGCTACTAAGGGAAAAGAAAGACACCATCTTTTCTCAAAGAGCAATCAGCACACTCTAATGCATTTTTCCTAAATCCAACATGCAAACTATCAAATGCAAAATGCACAATGCAGGTGTTTGTTTTCCACTTTCTTAGTATAGATGCCTACAAAGAAAGCTTTTGTTCAACTTTGAATTTGCTTTTAAATGACAGATACAAACAAGTTTACTTTTTCGAAAACAACAAGGGTAGAAGAGATTACAATCACTTTGCGACTTTCGAAATGAATACTTTTTTCGACACTTAAAAGAGACAAACTCAAACCAATAAGCAAAAGCAAATGATAATCAACTGTAAACAGCCAATGAACTCTCTCCTAAGATCACATTCAATCAGATCTGAATCAAGGGCTACAGGATGATTATTTCGCTCATGCAAAGGAAAACTGTAAATGATGCCACAAACACATAAAAACACTTACAGTCTTTTTGTACAAAAGGAGGCGGAATCAAAGCAAAGAAAAGAAGTTATCAGACTGGTACCTATGCTGGTTAAAGGCTGCAAAAAAGCAGAGATCAAAACAGGGCAACAGACAGCAGAGAACCCCAGCTGCACAAGGCTAAACTGGTTCAGCGCAAGTCCAACACTGTGGGTTTGACATTCAGCGCGGGTAGCCTTCACGGGACCTGCGTTGAAATGCAAACTTCCTTCACAGTGTCTGCGCTGAAGGAGAAACTCTCGTTTCCCCTGGGTTCCGGGTCACAAAATGCTCAAAAATCAACTGTTTTAGGCCAAATCAGAAACACAAGCAAGGTATAATCAAAGGGATGCTTTGAGAGGGTACTAAAGACTATCACAAAGGATCATCAAGTCATTTGTGAGTCCATTGTTCATATCATAGACAAAATCCAGTGAAGGATCAAGGCAGCAACAGTCTACTTTGCAGAAGTAGTTCGATTGTTGCTGTTGAGTCTATGAAGCAAACAATGATGTAAACACAAATAAAATGACTAAAGCAATTTCCCCAGTGGAGTCGCCAATTTGTTGTGGGGAAAAATGCCTATGCAGGACGATCCTATCCACCTAAGTTGTGACAGAGCCTTAGCAACAAACAGATACAGCTATTCTGGTTTCTTCCTTTATGAAATGTGAAAGAGGGGAGATCGATAGACTTACCGTTGTCTTCCGTTTGTCCCTCGATCTAGATCCTCTTCTCTTTGGGTGTTCACAGCTACTTACCTCCTCGCTTGCTCACGAGAACAGTTACTTGATTCCCACGAGATCACAAGAGAACAACTACCTGTGACAAGAGAACAACTACTTGCGACAAGAGAAGAACACAACACAAAGGCAGATATTCATATTCACAAATGATTCAGGATTAGAAGTAAATCAAATACACTAATGCAATCATACAAATACACTAGTATATAGGAGAAAACCGAGATAGCTTTATTGATTGATAACAGGGTTCAGGAAGAGATACAACCCAGAGGGCTCCAATCCAGCATCTCTTTCCCAGTAGAATGGAATTCCTTCTTCAGCTCCCTTCAAAGCATTAAGCACCCAATGATTCCAGTCTCAAACCAACAACAATTCTTTGCAATAACAAAATTCCAGCCTCTAGATCTCATGGAGGAGAGATCTATATATAGTTATTTTGGAGAGAGGATGAGTCAGCTTGAGATCTGACTAGTGTCCTCTCCCTCTCTCAGTTCCTGAGTCCACTTGGAGGTTCTTGCTTTCACTTGGAGATTTGGAACCTCTTCCTCATCACCAGTCGAATTCTCTGAGGCAAGTGTCATTTTGGAAGCTTCTTGAGCATTGACACATTGAGGAATGAGCCTGCCACTTGTCCAAACTTGCTCAGCGCAGGTAGCTAGTGTTGGAGTTGACATTCAACGTAGGTAGCCAGTGTAGCAGTTGACATTCAGTGCAGATGCTCAGTGGAGCAGTTGACATGATCCTGAATTGACTTGTTTTTGAGTGGTTTCAGGTGGAGAACTTCTGTGAATTGCTATGGTTAGTTAGCCTTGTTCCTCTAGGGGTAGGAACAACATGTTTAGGGACTTTGGATCCCTTAGATTATGGACATTTCATGCTCAATGCTGTAAGGCACAAAAATTTCTATAACACTTATGCCATATACTTTATAAGCGAAAACTTGTCAAAGGCAGAGTTAAACTATACAATGACCAAGAAGGAACCCCTAGCTGTCATGCATTCCTTAAAAAAATTCAAACATTATATCATAGGCTATCAAACCTTTGTGCACAGTGATCATGCTGCAATTAGATATTTAATGAAAAACTAGATGTAAATGCTTGCATTATTAGATGGTTGCTTTTACTGCAGCAGTTTGATTTAACAATTATTGATAAGCCTAGTAAAGAGAATGTTGTTTCTGGCCTTTTGTCTAGATTAAATTTTCCTGCAGGTGAAGAAGGGATGGTGGATGACCAAATGCCATATGAACACATATTTTCTATATCGGTACTCTCTCCATGGTTCACTGATATAGCAAACTACTTGGTTTCAGCACAGTTCCCACCACACCTATCCTCAAAAGAGAAGAGCAAGATAGTAAGGAAAAGCGACCCTTTCACCTGGATTGGAGGTAATCTCTTCAAACTTGGCCTAGATCAGATCTTGAGAGGATGCATCAGGGAGGAGGAAGCCTTTGACATCCTCCTGACCTATCATGATGGGCCTTGTGGAGGTCATTTTGCAGTAAAAAGAACCACCTTCAAGATATTGCAAGCAAGCTACTACTGGCCCACTCTTCATCAAGATGTGAGGAGATACATGAGCCAGTGTGATTAGTGTCAGAGGATGGGGAAACCCACTCCAATGGATGAAATTCCCATGCAACCTCAAGTGAACTTTGAGCCATTTGAGAAGTGGGGCATGGAATTTGTGGGGCCTATCAACCCCCCTTCAAAGTAGAAGTAGTACATCATCGTGTGCACCAACTACCTAACAAAGTGGGCAGAGACAAAAGAAATCAAAGCAGTGACAGAGGAACAAGTAGCTGAGTTTTGAGAGAAAACATATTCTACAAGTTTGGATATCTGAGAGAGTTGGTCATAGACCAAGGTAGTCAGTTCACTTCCAGCCTAATTGAAGACCTGCTCACACATCATAAGATCAAGCACAGGACTTCCACCCCTTACCATCCACAAGTAGATGGGCAAGTGGAGGTCACTAACAGAGCATTGGAAGGGATACTAACCAAGGTAGTGAGCAGCGGTAGAAAATACTAGCAGATAGATTAGTTGAGGCCACTTGGGCCTACAACACAAAATGGAAGACCACCACCGGGTTCACACCCTATGAACTGGTCTATGGGAAGAAGGCTTTGTTGTCAATAGCATTTGAATTCTATACCTTAAGGATGGCATCTCAGCTGGACCTAGACCTCAGCCATGCACAAAAGAAGAGATTACTTCATCTCAATGGATTGGATGAATACATATTGCAAGCCCTTCTCCATATAGAGGTAGTTCAGCTTCAAAGAAAGATATGGCATGACAAAAATATTAGGGAGAAGCAATTCCAAGAGGGAGATTGGGCACTACTCTATGATTCAAGATACAAGGATTTCAAAGGCAAGCTGAGGACAAGATGGCTGGGACCCTATACTATGGAGAAATGCAATGACAATGGTCCAGTTCTGATCAGAACCATTGATGATGAAGCCATCCCCATGCTTGTCAATGGACATCGGTTGAAAGTATACAAGAAGCCCCTCTCCAAGCGAGAGTTTATTGAAGATTTGAATAAAACAGTGATGGTATTGGAGCATGTCTTAGCTTCCACTTCACCCACTCACTAAAGGAAAAAAGAAAAAATAAGGACTCAAGTGAAAACCTCCATGAGGCGCTTGAGTCCCATCATTGGGTTGAAAATGTTATGAAACCAACTCACAAAAGGATAGAAAAGATAGATGAACGCCTTAGAATTCAGTGTCTTCAAGGGGGCAACCTCCTTTACATTACACAAATGAACAATTCTTGGATGATTCAAATGAAAAAACCCCCTTTCTATATATAGGAGTCTAAGGAGTCACAATATAACCCAGCTGACCTAACAATAATAATATAAAGCCACAAAAATAACAATAGAGGAATTCTATGGGGCACAGTAATAACAATATGGGGACAATAGGGGCACAACAATATTAACAAGGGATATAACTATAATAGTAATGGGGTAATCACTAGTATTTTAGGGACCTAACATGCCCCTCTCCTTCAAAATAGTGTTGTCCTCAATGCTTGAGTAGTTCTGGATGCCAAATTCTCATCTTCCCATGTGGAATCTTCAGCGGATAAGTTCTTCCACTTGATGAGATACTTCGAAATTGATCGATTTCATAGCTGTTGAGTTCTTGTTTCTATGACTGTTTCCGGTTCCAATATAATTTTTCCTTCCTTGTCAAGTTCTGGCAATATTGTTTGAACTGGAAGCTTGTCGCCTATAACCGTATTTAAACATGAAACATGGAAAACTTGGTGCACTTGAGAAGCTGCAGGAAGCTCCAATTTGTATGCCATCATACCAATATTTTTCAACACCTTGTACGGACCATAATAATTTGGTGATAATTTATTATCCTTCTTAGCTTGCTTGAGGGACATTGTTTATATGGTTGTAGCCGTAGGAATACCCAATCACCTACATAAAAACTTGTTTTGCTGCGATGTTGATCTGCCTGTTGTTTCATTCTATTCTGTGCCAACACGAGGTTATCCTTTAAGAGTTGGAGGGTCTACCTTAACTCCTTCATGAGATAAAATATGACTCAGATATTCCACCTCTTGTACTCTAAAGAAACATTTGTATCTTTTTGCATATAATTGTTTCTCCTCCAATAGTTGTAGCACCCTATCAACATGTTCAACATGATCCTTCCAAAACTTGCTGTAGATTAGTATATCATCAAAAAATACTAACACAAATTTTCTAAGGAAGGGTTTGAAAATGGAATTCATCAAACGTTGAAATGTAGAAGGTGCATTGGTAAGGCCAAAAGGCATGACCAAAAATTCATAATGACCCTCATGAGTTCTAAATGTTGTTTTCGAAATCTCTTAAGTCTTCATTTTGATTTGATGATGTCCTGAAAGAAGATCCAACTTGGTGAAGTAAATTGATCCATGCAATTCATCCAGTAATTCATCAATGACAAGAATGGGAAACTTATCTTTAATAGTAAGCTTGTTGAGCTCCCTATAATCTAGAAACATGTGCCATGATCCATCCTTCTTGTGCACCAATACTACTAGAGCAGAGAAAGAACTTTGACTAGCTTGAATTATACCAGCCTCTAGCATTTCTGCAACCATACGTTCAATTTCACTCTTTTGGGCATAGGGATATCTATACAATCTGATGTTTGGAGGAACACTTCCTGGAATCAGATGAATAGCATGATCATGATCACGAATAGGTGGGAGACCTTTGGGAGTCTCAAATACCTTTGAATGATTGTCCAAGGCTTTTCTGAGATCTGGAGAAATAGATGATTCTGATGTCGAAACATCTAGCGAACATAATTGTGCAATTACACCTCTTTGTTTGTTTTTTAAAAGCTTTGTCATATTGTTAGAGCTGATTATCTTTCTTGGTTTTCCTGCAATACCCCTTAATTCAACTTCCTTTCCTTCCGTATAAAATTTCATGAAAAGTTCTTGAAAATTAAAAGCTATTGTACCCAGGGATTGTAGCCATTGGACTCCTAGTACAACATCAGCACCTCCCATTGGAATGGAAAGCATGGGGCTAGTCAATACATATTCTCCCATGGATAGCTTGATGTTATGGCACTTTCCAGAGCAATTTATTGTTCCTCCATTTGCAATCATCACTTGACACTCTGGTGCTGGATATAGGAAGCAATTCAATTCTTTTGCTATCTTACAATCAATAAAATTGTGGGTACTTCCTGAATCAATCAACACTATTACCTTTTTCTTCTTTATTTGTCCTTCTATATTGATGGTTTGAGGAGTGGTAATTCCAGCCAATGCATTACAAGATATGGTTGGATTCATTTCTTCCTTATCTAGGCTTTGTTCCTGGAGTATATCCTCTTCTTTTGACCTTTCTTGCTCCTTTTCTTCTTCCTCTTCACAACCTATGTAGAATAATTTCTTCTCAACACACTTATGACCTTTAGTGTATTTTCTATCACAACTGTAACACTTCCGTCTTTATAGTTGTGAGTGGTATGCTTCCTGGTTGCCATAATTTTTCTTTCCATTTTTCTTGCTAACCTGAATGCCTTCTCTCATGAATCAGGTTCCCAAAGGCGAACATAATGTTGAATATTATCCTTTAAATTCCTTATGAACACATCAATCCTATGCTCATCTGGAATATTTTTTACCCTTATGTTCAATTTTTGGAACTCCTCAATGTGCTCCATTATTGAACCCTTTTGTTTGAGACTTATCAATTGGCTAAAAAAGTGTTGCTTTTGTATCCTCATAATGTGCTGTCAATTCTTCCATAAAAATTGCCCAAGTGATAATTTGTTTACGAGAGCAAAGCCATTAATACCATACAAACTGATTTGGTTCCAAATATAAAGTTGCAATACATACCTTTTGTGTGTTTTGCACATTATTGAGATCGAAAAATTGTTCCATCTGTAATATCCATGTTGCGGGATCCTTGCCATCAAACTTCCTCATATCGGTTTTTGGAATATGATGGGTCTTCGATCCAACATTAGAGTCTATGAAATCATGATTAACATTTTTTTTCCCATCATGAGTTTACTTTAATACCCTTTCACCATTAGTAATCATTTTTTGTACAAACTTTGTTAAATTTGTCTTCTGTCTTCAAATCTTCCATGTTTGTCTTCAAACCTTCCATGTCTGTCTTCAAATCTATCTTCAAATCGTCCATCTTAGCTTCCATGTCATTCATCTTAGCTTCTACACCTTTCTTTAAACAATCCATCTTAGCTTCTACGCCTTTCTTTAAACCATCCATCTTAGCTTCTACATCTTTCTTTAAACCACCCATCTTAGATTTTATTCCTTCTTGTGCAAGTGACACTTGTTGCAATTGGTCTCGTAATTTTGATATATAATGTTGCATTTCTTCCTCTTCTTCATGAGTCATGCTAGAGCTTTCAGGTTTCTTACTAGGTGTTTGCATTTTCTTTCCTACAGGCATCAATTATTGATAATAATGCTTTACTATGCCCTTTGAATTCCTTCAAACTAATTTTTCAAACCAAGCTTATGCAAAAATTAAAAGAAACTACAGACCTTTTTTCACTTTGTAGAGCTTGATATTGAATCTGATATATCTTTGTAATTTTAGATCATCCAGTTTTGAAATTACAACCTGCAATAGCCCTCTGTGTCCTCTTTCCAATGCCACCAGTCTTATCCAAATTGGGTTCTCCAGGGAAGAGTTATGCCAAATCTCCCACAAGGACCTGGTTATAGACTAGTTCAATAGAGTGAACTTGTATGACATGCCATGAGTCATTTTTTTGACCTTTGGCTCTGAAAAATATATACAAGAAACTACAGTTTGTCCTCTTTCTATACCTTCTGATGAAATTTCAATCCAATGCTCAGAGAGAGTTATGACGATTTTCCCCAAGTCACATGTTTGGAATGTAATTCAGGATTCTACAAAAGACCAACTTCATTAGATCATATCTCTACAAATATAACGCGAAAAGCTCTGAAATTCAAACCCCAGGTTTAGTACAATTTCATCTCAAATGGGTTTTTATTTTAGCTTATGAAATGTCACATAAAAAAAGTTATAGTGAAAATGTCACAATGACCTATTTGGAGTAGCGAAACCCTAGAATCCAATGCTTTGATACCAAATGTTATGAAAACAGCTCACAAAAAGATAGAAAAGATAGTCGAACACCTTATAATTCAGACTCTTCGAGGGGTCAACCTACTTTACATTACACAGATGAACAATTCTTGGATGATTCAAATGACAAAACCTCCTTTCTATATATAGGAGTCTAAGGAGTCACAATATAACCCAATAGACCTAACAATAATAATATAAAGCCACAAAAATAACAATAGAGGAATTCTATGGGGCACAGTAATAACAATATGGGAACAATAGGGGCACAACAATATTAACAAGGGATACAACTACAATAGTAATCGGGTAATCACTAGTATTTTAGGGACCTAACAAAAAACCTCTTCTGAGGTGGCCCAATGATGTTAAAAGAAAAGGAAAAAAGAAAAAAAGGAAAAAATAAGATCCCTGGGTGAAAACCTCCCTTGGAGGCATCCAGGGCAGGCAATTAACATGAAAACCTCTCTGAGGCCCCCTAGTTGTTTTCAAAAAAAAAAAGAGAAAAAAGGGAAAGAAAAATGAATTTTTATTGCATTGCAGGTTTGCAGGAGGACTACAGGGAGCAGAAGAAGGTGCCAAGGGAAACCTGACATTCACACCAGCATCCATTTCATCTTCTCCACACCTTCCTCCATAATTTCTAGCATCTCTTTCTCCCCACTATACCTTTTTCTTTCAAAATTGTGTTTTCTACAAGAGGCTCCTGTAGGAATTACAGAGAGCCAGAAGTGTCTACAGGAGGCAGTTTGAGGGACAAGAACAGCATCATGAGGAAACTATGATCCCTCTTACCATCTTGAAGCCTCCTTGCCATAATTTCCAAGACTTCATAACACTCCAAGCATCATTATTATGTTTTTTCCTTTCCAAGAAAAACACATAAAAACAGTTTTTCAGTTTTGAAAGAAAAACAAAAAATAAAAGGAGAAAAGGCACCATCAACTTCAGTTGAAGCTTACCTCCTATCCCTCCATCTTTATCTACACCTCTAGCATCATTATCGAGCTCCAAGCACAAGGAAATTGTTGAAGTTTCAAAGGGAGAAGCAGCTACAGGAGCTCCTGTAGGAATTCCTATAGTAGTTGATCCCATAGAAGTCCAACACCAACAGCAAAAGAGTGCACATGTATAGGTTGAAAAGGCACATGCAGCTTAGCTCCGGCAAAGGAAGAACCTACAAAACCACACAACAACACCTTAGCAAGTAGAGACAGAATGCATGAAGGAAAGTGAAAGCATGTTGTAGCACCTCAGAGTAGATGGCAGCAAATACACTTGGATCACAGGTAAGTAACTAAGTCACTCTTCTATTTTCATCTATGTAATTAGAAATCATATGAAGGAAATGAGACAGTTGAAATTGAAAGAGGAAAAGGTATCTAGTTAACTTGGCCACCTTCATTTAGTTGACTCCACTTAACCGAGATGTCACCCACACGTGCGCACAGTCAACTCCAACAAAAGATGCCAAGGACAGGTAGTGGGAGGAAGAGTTAACTCCGATGCAATAATGAGGGATGATTACAAGGAGGGTCCATGATGACCAAGTAGGTGGGGACCAATGGTCCTAATTCGGGAAATGTGCACCTTGCCAGCTCAGCACTCATAACCGAAAATATCCATAAAGGGTAATGAGCATTCCTCCCCATGCATTCTCAGCACATTTTCTTCATTTCCTCCTCATAACTCATCCACACAACAGTCCTCTTATGCCCCCACAACCTCATAACCACCATCCTCCATCGATTTCCTCCATATTCTTGCTCTCGACATTTTCTACAGGAGCACCCAGAGGAAATCTATAGGAGCACCTATAGGAAATCTATAGGAGGGACAACAGGCTTCTACAGGAGGGGCAGTGAGTCATTTTGAAGGGAGAAAATGTGACTTTTGGCATGAATTTCTGTCTGAGGAGGTAGGGTTCATGAATTCCCTTTGATTATATATCAAAATGTGAAAGAGTGGTCTCAAATTGAAGATAAAACGAGTCTTTAAGAGGGTAGAAAGTACATTAAAAAAAAAATTGTTTGTTTTAAAAAAATAAACTACTCTATTTCTCTGTTTTTCTCAAAATTCTTTGCCTCCACCTCCATATTTGGTTTTTCAAAAGAAGTACAAACAATATGACAAGGGGGTTTATGAGAAAAGAGCCCACTAACTCCACTAGGCTCCATGCACATCCTCAAGTGGTGGACATATTTACAAGGGAAAATTGGATGAATTTCTTTGAAAAGTTTAGAGGGTTTGATGATGAAATTGCCCAAGAATTTTCTCTCTCTGGTCCCTCACACAAGAACTCATGCTACTGTAACCATTAGAGGCCTCTCCATTTAAATAACCCTTGAATTCATCAGTAGGGTCACAACCCTTCCTCTTGGGCTGCCTTGGAGTAGAGATGAGAAACCAATTGGATAGGCTACCAAGAAGAATTTTTTCCAAGATAACGAAACCCTTGTTGAAGACAGAAATGGAATTAGGAGGGCTAGTATACCATATCCCTGGGAAGAGGCTAGCTACCAAGTAATCAAATACATTTCTTGTGAGGGGAGGCACAACATTGTCTATGGATATCATTTCAGGATCCTCCATGACTTGAGATATGGCATGGATACCCCAACACCTAAAAAGCTCAGTATCCCTTACTTTCTCATTCAGTCCCTCATTGACTCCAGCACCAAGGTACAATAAAGAAATTCAAAGCAGGTAGCTCAACATGGCTTAATCAAAATCCTAGTAAAGGAAGCCCTCCATATCTTTACACTCCCTATAGCATGGGAAGTTTTCCGAAATATTATAGCTGAGGATGACATAAAGGAATTAACCTATGATGTCAGTCTTGTTTTTAGTTAGGAGGAAGAACAACAAGGAGGAGAAGATGAAGCCAATGGTGACATAGCAGAGCAAGAAAGGAAGGAGAAAAGAAAAGAAACAGAGGAGGGAAAAGTTGAAGAGATACAAAAAGAGATAGAAGAGGGAGAAAATGAGGCAGAGAGGGTAGAGCAAGGAGAAGACTCCCCTGAAACATTGGAAAGAGAAGCAACAACTACCCTCACTACCCTCAGTACACCAATCAAGCCAAAGCAGAAGAGGAAAGGAAAAACCTCCATGTATTTTAGGGCAAGGAAGAGCACAAGAATTAAAACAGGCAAACATCAACCCTCCTCAAAGATTCCCATTACCATTGAAGATTCACCATTTTCCAAGGTGCAAGAATCTCCTTCCAAGTCACCTATAACCTATGAAAGGGGGACTCCAAGATCTTCTACATATAAGGGAAAGCAAATTCTCCAGAACCCCAAACCAAACCTACAGGAGGCTGAAACAGTCCTACAGAAGACACTATCCAAACTACAGGAGACACAAAATCTTGAGAAAAATATAGGGGGGATAGCCAAAGGTGAAGGAGGAAGCATAAGAGCTACAAGAACCTGACCCCTAGCCTAATCTTGCCTCCTATTACAATCTACTTGAGGGAGGCAGGATAATCCCACAGAAATTTGCAATTGCACTATTTTTCGAATTGGAGAAAGAGAGAGTGAGAACACATAGGTGGATGTAGATAGCCAAGTCCAAAGGACTTGAGGGTATTGGCCACATCAAAAACAAACTCAGGGAAATGGGCAGAGAATTGAGTGCTCTCAGAGACAGAGAATCCATGACATGAATCCACCTTGAAAATGAGAATGAATTACTAAGGAGGCAGCTGGAGGAGAAAGAGACTCATTTGGCATACATGGTCAGCTTATCCATGGAAGCATTGCAATACAAAACACCAGCCAAATCTTATGGCCTCTATCTGAAGGATTAATGGCTTCAATTCCAAATAAAAACTTTGGCACAAAGAAGCACAATGCCTTTCCAAGACTATAGGCAGTTCATGGATTTGTGTGACCAAAGCACCTCAGAGGATAAAGCAAAGATGGAAGAGTTCTACCTACACAACATGGCCCTCATAAACATGAATGTGTGGGACCCCAATGCCAAGCTAGGGGATCTGCAATTAATGGCCATGCCCTCATGGATGAACCATGAAGAATTAAGGGCAGCAGAAATGAAAATATTGTTAATAAAAGAGGAGAATGAACCATTGATGATAAGAGCTAAGCCATCAGATCCTATGGCACTCATCAACACACACAACCTGATTGCTAATGACCCTCAGATTGCCCCTAAATATTTGGCCAATCAAGAACAAGCCATTGCACACTTTGAGGATATGTTTAGGCTACTTGGGGAGGACTGTGTGCATGCATGCATGAGAAGATGGAACACCCTACCCCACATTTTGCAGATCAGGGAATACCATTCCCCCATGAGGCTGAAGGAGGCATTAAAAAGAGTGCCAATGTACAAGCGCTCCATGCAATGGCTGAAGGTCGACTGGATTGGTCTCAAATTGAGTCCTCCACTCATATTAGGCATGCTAGAAGGCATACGAGAAGAAGAAGAGGAGGAGCAGTGGAAGGACATAGATAAGAATTGACCAAACCACATCAGAAGCTTGGAATGCTAGGGAGGCCATCAGGGCCATAAAATATTAAGAGATTGACTAGGTTGCTTAGAGGATGAGCAACACCTTTAGTAGGGGGGTGATGATGAGCCTCATAAATGGGTAATTTTATGGGCTCATTTTACCTCCTAACCTAGTCAAATAAACCATTCTATTAGCTTATTGTATGATTTTCTGATTATATTTATGCTTATAGGGTGAATTGAGTTAGTTATGATGCCATGCGGTCTAACATGTATTTAATACAGATTATTAATGGATTTCCAGGTCAAAGTCAAGGATTCAATGGTAAAATTGTAGCAATAACTCAAAGTAGATAGAGGAGAGGACTTATAGGAGGAAATCACCCTCATTTATTACTCCTCACTTCGAATTCCCCTTCATTAAGCTCCGAGTACAAGCAGTCGAATCATGCACTAGAAGGCAGCCAAGGAAGTGGAGGATGACTGATAGTTATCTCGAGTTTTGGAAGCCAAGCCTCCGTGAGTTTAAGGAAGCTATTGGTATCTTTAGATGTATAAGTAGAGATTCCTAGGGCCTCACTAGGGTCAGATTTTTTTTCTTGTGTAAACTCTGCTCAAATTTCGAGCTTATTATTTTGTGACAGTTTCATGTAATCTTGCTATTTTTTATAATGAAGATGGAATCCTTTCTGAGCTAGCATTAAGTTACCTCAGAGGGCTGAAGCTATTGGGTTAGGGCCCAATCCAAGCAGCCAAGATTCACTTTACTTGTATTTGTATGCTTTACTTCAGTTTGTAGATTAATTTGTTGTTAGATGTATTTCTCTTATGGTTTAAGAATAGGTTTCTTTTGATGATTTCATAGCTTGCTTCCATTTAAGCTTTCTGTAGCAAGTTAAGCAGTGATCAGAGAAGATTCAAAAGGCTAGAAATAGTTCCTTGGCCTCTCTTCCTCCCTCTGGGACCATGATTTGAGGCAAAGACACTCTTGCTGCCCCAAAAAAACAAATTTTCCTCATTCTTAGGACCTCTAGTGTTTGCAGCTCTTTAGTAGGTTGCTAGTCCAATTTTTCTTTACTTTAGATTTTCTTTATCATGTTCACTTCCTAATTTGCAATATTCCTCTTTCATGCTTTCCTTTCTTACAACATTTCCCATCATTTCCTTCTACACATCATAGTTTAGGCCATTTTAATGCAAAACTCTGTTTTTCCTAGGATGCACTCATTTCATTGGCTGATTGATTCTCTTGGTTGACTGTTAGTTTCTATGCATCAGATAAATTCTAGTGGTAGAATAGCTTACTAGAAATCACACCCTCCATCTGATCCATGCCCTATAAGTCTCCCAAACTTCACCTCAATTATGCCCTAGTTTCCTTCATTTTTCATAGAACTTCTTCTCTCTCCTTGAGCAAGCCCAATCATCTTTCTCTCTCCTAATGACTCATGGTAGAGATTAGGTGCCCTAACACCTCATTCCAACCTTCATCCACCTTTTCCACCCAATATCACACCCTCAAAACAATGAATATTGTTTTCGGCCTCCTCCTGTAGGCCTCCTATAGTTTCCCTGTTTTCCTCTTGTAGTTTTCCTATGTCCTCCTGTAGTTTTTCTTGTAGGCTTTCTTTCAAAGGCTGAGTATGGGGAAAGCCTTAAGAAGGCCACCTAAGACCTCCTAGGACCCATCCACACCATCCTACATCCTCCCAAGCTCCAAAACCGACCTCTAATGCCACCTATTCGGTGCCACACTCACTCACAATAAATTAGATGTATGTTGAATTCACATAAAAACACATAAAAATCCAAAAATATGTTTTTTGCTTATTTACTCCCAGAAATAGTATGGTTAGATGTTGTTTACTTCCTTGAGTAGGTAATGGCATTTTGTTCATAGTTTTCATAGTGCTTTTGGCAAAACTAGAATTAACTTGTTAATTACGGTTTACTAGGTTTTGTTTTACATTCCAGTCTTTCTCCTTCTATAGTTAGAATAGCAACTGTAGAGTAATTTTTCCTTACTTTCATCACACATAGACCTTCTTCTAAAATCTATAGAAGTTGGCTTGAGCCCCTAGTGATTTTGTGCCTACTGACCAAGTGACGACCTGCAGTGAGAACTAGTACTTGTGCATATAGCACTGACGCTTCCAAGTTTGTTACGAACTATCGGGTTGATAAAAGTAAAGTTGGAAGCCTATGAGTTGCAGCATTCTTTCTGCAATACTAGTCCTCGCCAACATACCCACCTTCATTTGAGGTGGTTTTCTCCTCTGCAGATGGATCATCATCAAATACCTTTACTTTCTTAGGAGCTTTATATTTGCAGCCCCTTTTGAAGTTCCCTTCCTTTCCACATTTATGACACACCTTTACAATTTTTCCTGGAGATTTAGATCTCCTAGTTGATGACTTATTTTTTTTTCTGTTCTGGGACCATCCTCATAAAGGCAAGGCATCACCATTCTGGCCCTCCATATTTTTTTGTCTTATCTCCTTTGATAACAAGGATGAGACTATTTCATCAAACTACAAGGCAGTTTCATTGCTACCTATTGCAACAACCGAACTATCCCACGAATATAGTAGAGAACACAAAATACTGATGCACTTATCTTCATCTAAAATTTTAATATCAACACATAATAATTGGCTTACCATAGTATTAAATGCGTTCATATGCTCTCTCACCGAGTCTCCATCTTTCATCCTAAATTTATAAACCTTTTTCCTTAGGAATAGTTTATTCACCAGAGACTTAGATTGGTACAAAGTCCCTAAATTGTCCCACAAAACCTTCGTCGAAGTCGCTAATGCAAGAGCATTCAGCCCAAGAAAAATCATTGTAAATAGTAGACATAGGGGGTCATGCATTTTAGAAAATAGTTTTCCTATGTCTCAAGTCCATGTAATATGTATGATTTTAAGTGATTTAATTAGATAATGGGAGAATATGTAAATTCTCTCAAAATAAATAAATGAGAACATGAGTGGTAGAAGTGAAATCCAACTCTTAAACAGTTTCATGATTCTAGGAACAAGAGAGATCTTTCAGGCATTAAATCGGAAGCTGATAAGAAGAATTTTCTGTTTTAAAATAGAGGAAAAGATGGAATGGATAAAGTCTCAAGGAGACTTATCTGCCACATATGTATGCATGCAGAGAGCTTTAGGGATTTTGTTAGAGGGGTGATCAGATCCTCCAATGACCCAATCCAATGCATTCTTTTAAATAGTGAACCTTCAAATTCAATAGGGGAAAGAGGCGACCAATAGTATAATTAGGCCTGTGTGTGTGTGTGTGTGCGAGACCGAAGAGTCTCGAATGTGATCATTGTTTTTACATTAATATATATTCTCAGTTATTTCCTGTCTATGTCAGTATGCTTAAGAAGTAATTTATGTATGAATTACTTGTGAATTTGTAGGCTCTGTTATATGTTGCAGGCAGAATTATGATGGATGCAAAGGAACGAAGATGATTCAGAGGAATCATATAAGGATTATTGAATCCAAGTGAAAGGTAGAGTTTGCTTTAGAGAGGAGTTGAGAAGTAGGAATTCACTAAGGATTCTAGTGTAGAGAGAAGAGCGATGTGAAGAAATCATATTGATCTACTTAAAAGATCAAGAGTTGCTTTGAAATAGAAGTGCATGCAAAGTGAAGCTCAGAAGGAAGAGTTGCAGTGAAATAACGAAGGAGGAAGAACCTCTGAAGAACCCAAAAGAGCTGCAAAAACCATTGAAAATGGTGTAAGGTTTAAATAAAGGGATGAGTGGAGAAGTAAAGAATTGATGCTCAGCAGTCGTTGGATCTTCAAAGATCAACGACCATGAGTGAATTGCTAAATCACAATCAGAGGTACCAAGGGCCACCAATAGTGTTTAGCGAAGTTGCGATATCGCCAATAGCGATATGTCCACGATCGACGTCGGGATTTATTGGTGATCAGCGTCGGGCTATCGAAGAGCATGAAGAAAGCGTAGAGGAGGCAAACCTAGCGAGGATATGAACGCGAAAATATAGAATCTGAAATCCAGCGTATGTTGTTCAGAGCGGGAATTCCTTTGTATTCCCAAATGGTTAATATTTCCGATAGTTATATGGCTTGGGGATTTTAACATGAAAACATGTGTTATCGCTCTGATAGTCGGAGATTGGAGTCAGAGAAGGGTGATGGCTCATATGTATATGACCATTGAAGATTGTCGATAGCGATTAGATGAGGTTTTAGCCTCGGGTTCTGTGCAGAACCATATAAAGGAGGAATAAAGTGTATTTGCATAAGGATTTCGCCCAGAAACTAGTGCCGATAGTGTTTTGTGTTAATATGTATGTAATCGAAGCATATGAAAAGAGTATGGTTATATATATATATATATATATATATATATATATATAGATTGTGGTTTTGAGGGGTTCATATAAAATCCTGAGAGGAAGGTTTAGGCGGCGTGATTAAGTTCCTATACATAGGACCTGATGAATTGGCCATGACCATTTATGGTCTGAAGATTTTATTCCATTGTAGAGTCAAATATCTTGGGAAAGTTGTGGATGCATTGTTGAATAACACAGACTGTGGGTATGTGCGGGTGGTTTACCCTGCACCATTAGTGATATCAGAGCAGATTTGTAATCTGTAAAAAGAGAAGTTTTGAAGTTCTTGGAAGACTATAGTAGTTCTAACAGAGGCTTAGAGCATGCAGGAATAGAGAATTCCTTAAAGGAAAGAAAAAGCAAGATTTCTTAATGCAAGTTCTAAAGGAAAGAGGACTTGAGGGACAAAACAAAGGACAATCCATTCAAAGTGCAGAAGAATGGGTGAAACAAGATCATGCTAAGATCTTGAACGTGAGGTAATGTGTTCTATTTTAAATTAAGAATGTGTGTTTTTATACTAATGCATAGGTGATAGCAAGAGACGATGTGAGAGAAGAACCAGGTGAGTTTGAAGAAGAAGTGGAAGTGATCCTAAAAATCCAACAAGAGATTGGACAGAGAGGACAACTGAAGTGTTCTCAAGAGAGAGTGAGAGACTATAGAAGCCTAGAAGGAGTAAAGGTGTTGCTCAAGAAGAGGTTCTAGACAGAGGACCCATGCTTAACAAAAGACTGAGTGAGGAGAGCTTAGTGATGTAAGATTGCAGCCAGGAGGACTAGCTGTTGCAGAGGCTTATTGTAAAGGAGCTCATGAAGAAATAAGAGAAGAAGATGACTACTGATAGTCATAACAGAGGTTCAGAGAGAATCCATATCAGAGGATATAAGAAAGAGGATTCCAAAGAAAATGGAAAGCGGATGAGTCAAGAAGAAATTGACAAAGGGGTTATTGAATTAAAATAACAACTCAATGCATTAAGGAGAATGCTTGAGGAAATCCAGAGACTAGGTTGGGTCTTGAAGAAGAAGCTAGTGGAATGGCATGAGATGTAGAGAAGGCTACAACAAAAGCGAGTAAAGTGGCTAAAGAAAAAACTCAGGGAAGTTGAGTTAGAAATGAAAGAATCCATTTGTGAACTAGAACAAGGAGAAATTCTAGGAGAAAGTGAAGACTACACTGAAGCTAAAGAATGGGGATCAAGTGAAGATCTCATGGACTATTGGTATAGTTCAAAACAACATGAGAAGATGTTGACTGAAGATGAAGACTTGAAGACTGAAACTTGAAGTGAGACCAAATAGTCTGATGATTTAAATCTGACAATTTGTGTATGTTTGTAGGTGAAGGACAATTGACTGATATTGTCGTGAAGAAGGAAGAAGACCAGCAGAATCTAAATTCTGTTCTAGAAAAGGATGAGATAGATAGCTCTCATATCCAGGTCGAGAAAGATATCAAGCAACCAAACGAAGGGCTTGAGGAGATTGAAGAAGAGACTATCAAAGAATTTCTGAGTCATATGAATGATTTAGAACAACAAGGAGATATGATGGCCGAACCATCAAGTGAGACCATAGGGTCTTATATTTTTAAAACTGATACTTTGTGTATGATGGCAGATATTGCAGGAGAAAAGCAGCCCTTTGAAGATATCTTCAGAGGAGATAAACAGCAAGGGACTGAAGGAAAACTTGAGGAAGAGACTATGTTAGCTGAGAACATAGTAAAGGATCATCAATTCACTATGATGATAGGAACAGTGGAAATAGCGATGAAAGCTATTGAGACAGTCGGTTAAGAAGAAGAACATCTACTGAAAGATGTTAAGGAAGAGGAAGTCTATGGGAAATACTTAGCAAAGAGAAAAGGAACACTAATAAAGGAGTGTTTTACAAAGGATGGACGGTCTTTTGAAGATGTCGAAAGTCTGGAGGAGTACTCTAGGAGAATAGAGTATAATGGAGAAGACCTCTTGAATGAGGGAAGTACTAATTTGCTACAGTAGAAAGACCTTGAGAGTACAAGGGTCAAAGGAAGACAATATTTTAATACTGTAACACATCATGTGAAGGATGAAGCTGGAAAAAGAGAGCATTGTGATAAAGTGCTTGCTAAGTGTGAAGAGGAAATTAAACTACTGGAGAAACTGATGAGAGAACCTGACAGTAGAACAAAAGTCGCAGTTACAGTTTCTGAAGAAGAAGATGTGTCTCAAGTAGTCATAGAGACAGGAAGATGCAATAATTTGTTTGCAGGTTCATTAAAAAGCATGAACGAGTATGAGTATGTGATTAGAGAGATTGAGCAGAGGTTGTTTGAAGATGGTAAAGAGGCAGCAGGAATCAAATAATTTCAAAGTGAAGATAACCAACAATAGGTTAAGGAAGGAGAAATTCATGATTGTGAATCCAAGCAGGAAGACATCATTAGAATAGATGGTGTGGAAGAGAGGCTAACTGAAAGTCTCATGAATTCTGTTAGTGCTGGAATCTACCTTAGGCTGAGGGAAGGCGAGACTCAAGGCCACATCAAACCAAGCTCAGCCTCGTAGCTAGCCCTACGAGGACAGGAGAGGGCTCTCTCCCAGTCTATCTCGGCAAAATGTCTTCAAAGGAGCTGAGATGACTTATAATGGATATTGATTTTAGGCTAGTAAATGGATAGGTAGGTTTGATTTAAAATTTTTTGGGGTTTTGTTGGAGAAAAGGGAAAAAACAAATTTGGGCTCGGGGATGAGACCAGATCTTTGCAGAATTCGATTTGGGGCAAGGTAGGTAGTAGCTTTGATGATTTTTGATCATATGTATGGATGGATCAGAATGACAAGGAGCTAAAAAAGGCAAGGGGAAATAGGTATCCTCTTCAGACTGGTGAAAACATATAAAACTAAACAAATTTAAAAGGCAGAGCACTGAAATCAATGGATTCTACCTCACTTACTCATTCATTTAGTTTCAAAAACAAAAGAAGGTAATGTAATACATTAAAACATTAAAGAACTTACAAATAACTGAGAGAACACACCATCAAAACTAAAAACCACAAGAATCCCAACAGGTGCTGCAAAACCTCTGATCTTTCCTTAGCCAAAATGCAGAAGATATGTACAATAGTGTGCCAAAATTTTCCCAAAAGTCCAACCCTTGCTACTGACTGAAAATATACATAATATAGACCATGCCAAACCATCTCCTAGACTCTAGGGGTCGATCTCCTCCTTTTAGGAGTAGTTTGAACTAATTCCAAACATGGAGCTAAAAACTAGGCATCCAAACAACTTGCCTCTAAAAGAAGGGAAACTGATTCATTTCATTAAATTTTTTCTATTTTGTGAATGAATCATCTAGAATAGGTAAATAAGTGCCAAATTTACATCATATACATCAAATTACATCAAGATAAGTCAAATATTACATCAGAAGGTGAAACTAGTGAAAACTGAACGAATTTCTGAGTTGGAAGATGAAAATTTGACAAAAAATCTCTATGCGCCGCGCGCCTGAGCTCTATGTGTCGTGCGCCTTTCAGACTACTTTTGGGGCACTTCCCGACATCAAAATCAAGCTCATGTTAGCTTGTTGGAAAGCCCTGGATGTCTGTTATCCATCCCAAGTGGAATTTCCCAATTTGGAGCTCATTTTCCCTTTCAAAATTTCATTCTGCCACAAGTACTTCCTACTGGTGCAAAAGGTGGCAGAAAGGTGATTTTCATAGTGTTTTTGACCCTTTTGATCATCCAGAACTTGATGAAATGCCTTGGCCATACTAGAGCATGCATAACTTAGCATGAAAAATCCAAAATTATAAAGCTTTCCTCCAGAAAGTGTCCCAATCATAAGCGCGCGCATCGATGCGCTACGCGTTGGGTTGAAAAATCTATTTTGCAAGCCAATAATTTCCAAAATGACAAATATTTCTCCGAATTCACTCAAATTTGGAGCGAAGACCCTCCATCATGTATCATGTCCAGTCACTGAAGCCTCAGCCAAAATCCGAAGTGGATTACGCCTCTTTCGCCGTTCTAATTCTCTTCTCAACCTCCTCTTCAAAATATTTATTTTTTCTTTACCGAAGTGCATGTGAGCCCAATAGTGATGTTTCATATGACGGAGCATGTCTTTGTCTCTATTGCCCTTCACCAACAACTCCTCCAGATTTCGATTTATTTTCTCAAGCCAAAATTGCCGCTCAAAAGGTTTCAAATCGCCATGTCTTTTCCGGGCCAACTTTCGGTCTTCACGGATTTGTCACAGCTCTACAAGTGTGTGCTAGTCCTCTAGCTACTTATTGCACTACTCCAAATAGTTGATCACCCATTCTGCCTTCAGCAACTTCTCATTCAAGCTGTCAATCTCAGCTTTCTGCTCTTGGATGATCTCTTTCAGTTTCGAGCTAGGAGAGCTCCCATCCACATCACTGAGTGTAACATCAATATCATGGCCTCCTGAAGGGCCCTCCTCATGCATCGGCCTCTTGCCTCTGTCCTAAACTTGTACCTGTGCTGAAGAAGAAGGCGAGACCCCTTCCATGCCATGTGGAGATAGTACTCGTCGTGTAGCTGCAAATAAGGCCCTATGGCCTGGCTGGTATGTCACATACACTGGAACACTAATATGCTCGGTCTCAAGAATGTCAAGCTGATGTGAAGGCTCTCCCTCATCATGAACTACCTCGGGAGGTGGCTGTAGCGCTATCAAGAAGTCACTAGAGATGAAATCCTCCCAAGTAATGTCCTGCTGTGTGAGCTATTGTACCACAATGATTTTGATCAGTGCGTAATGATATATACTGCTATGCTGCTGTGCTGGGGTCTTCCTCTGTACAAGATATGTCATCCTCTCTATATTGCGATACATGAAGTATGGAATGCTCATCATATGTAACCTCGTGAAATACATCAACAAACAAATATGGTACATATAGAGGCGCGAGAATTTGCCCTCACAACTGAAATATCGAATGATGAGCTTCATCAAGGGTGCAAACTCATCCTTTAGAAATCTGAATGGAAATACCCTGCTTAGCTGCCTTATAAACCCAGGTTTGATGTATGGCTCATAGTAGAATTTTTCTAGCTGCTGTCGTTTGTTCCACTCCTCTCCTACGTTTGGTATTTCGGTGTCCTGAGCATTGATCTTTGGTGACAGAATGAAATCTACTCTGGAAAGATTTACATGGCCATCATGTAAGTGTAGAACAAATAGACGAGCTAGCTCATGATGATGTTGAGTTTGTGAAATCATCTCACAATAGTGGTAACATGACTGACAGCGAAAACAATCAATTGCAAGTGGGCAAGCATGTAATTGAGCCAAAGAAGTAGGTTCCTCCCTGAGATGCTTACCACTTTTGCCACTTCTATGAGACCTTCATGGCACATTAATCTCTGTTGTGGAATCATTGTCATACTCCTGTTCATAAACTGAATCCATCTCTGACATTGTGCTGAAATCAGACTGTTTGCAAAATGTATGCTGATATAGGTATAGTGAAGGCAAAAGTTCAGTGTATGCTTTACTCCCCAAATGTGTCACATGTGTATCAAAGTATCATAGTAAAGCCACAATGAGAATAGTTTTGTCAAATGAGTTTGCATAAAAAAAATAGTCATTGCTTTGATTTTGAGGGGATTTGAAAAGTGAGTAGAAAAGAGAATAATGCGGGGAATAACATAAATGATAAACAATGTGCAAATGAAAATGGCCATAACAATGACAGCAGTGATGTAATGGCTAAGAGAGAGTGTGAGACTAAGGTTAATAATGAGCATGGACACCACTGAAAATAGATGACACGGGCATATATTAATAGCACAAGTTTGGAAAACCCCCACCAGTCCCTAATATTTGTTTCCAACCCTAAGAAGTGAATTTGGAAATAAACATAGGGTTTTACATTTCTTTACATTAAACACTTGTTTCTCCACATTCAAAACACCATAATCATGTCCAAAATTCACTGGGCAAACGTAAAGAACCTACTTGCAAGCAGTTGGAGGCAATTTGGCATGAATCTGGACGAAGGAGCGAAAATTTTTGGCTCTGAGATTATATGCGTCGCGCGCTTACCCAGTGCGTTGCGCGCGGTATGTGCGTAGCGCGCATGCAAATTTGCACAGGCCGGTGAAGCCCAGTGCGTCGCGTGCTTCTTGTGCGTAGCGCGCCTGCTCTGTGTGTAGCGCGCACTTCCCCTTCGACTCCACAATTTTGAAACACTCCCAATTTGTCTTCAACACTCTATCTTGGTTTTGCTTTGGGAAATTTGTGAAAATGATTTGTTTTCAATGCTTTATATGGGTTGTAAAATATCTCATAAACCATAACCCATTTTTATAATGTTTGGCTTTTGGCACTTTATCATTTAATGCAATTTTGTCTTTGGCTTTTCACTCTTTTTCTGAATCTTGGAATAATGAAATGTCTTGATTTTTTGCAGGGATTTTGGCATTTGGCTTTGGCAAACATCAGAGGATTGCTATGAAACTTCTTATGGTGAAACAAATACATCAATATTACAAAAACTAAATTTGACAGTTTCTAATTCAAAACAGAGTTTTGAACTAAAAATGTCTTCAAATGTTTTTGAGAATAAAAATATGAAATGGCAACCTCTCGAAACCAACCTCATGGCCTGCGAGCTTTTATCACATGTATCAAAAGATTTGAAACCCTAGACTCTATGACTAAAGACTCTTTTTTAACGAAAATAATCATTTATGACCACGATGACGTGACCTAAACTTCAATTATTTTTGAGGAATTTTAATTAGCCCTGCAGGTACAAGCATGAGGAAAGACAAGACGACCAGACCATCTCGTCAGTCAATGGCATGCCCCTAGCGAAATGCAATGAAGTGGAATGAGCGAGACACCTAAGAATGATATGAAAAAAGTGAACAAATCTCTGATGGAGAGCTGTAAGGACCGACTCTAACAAATTCTACTGAGAATTTGAATCAACATACTGATGTGCTAACAAAGGAAAAAATAGAGCAGCACGCTGAATTGTTGCCAAAGGGAAATAAGGCACATTAGCCTTATGATTTTAATTTTAACAATAGAGAAGCACACTGAATTGTTGCCAAAGGGAAATAAGGCACATTAGCCTTATGATTTTAATTTTGACAAGTGTTTTGAGTGTGCAGGTTTTGTTGCCAATGCTAGAGGACATTTGGCACAAGTGAATAGCCAAATAAAGATGAAAAAAGGAGATTATGTGGAAGAATTAAATCCATGGAATAGAGAAGTTAATTTTCTAGAAAGAATGTTGAATAGTCATGATTTAGTCATGAGAGAGGGTAAGGATGATAGGGAGGTAGCAAACAAAACAAGTAAACCAAAGAATGAAGCAAGTAAAAGAGAAATCAGCATAGGAGTCAACATAGAAGATAGCAATAGTAACTTGAAACAAAGAGAAAGAGACAGAAATACAAAGTAGAATATGGACCAGCCTAAAGATATGTTGGACATACAAATTGAAGAAATATGGCAGCAGATGATGAAGCAGTCCAAATGGAGAAAATGATAGTAACAACAAGCAAGATCAATCAAAGTTTGAATCTAATTTACAAGAAGAATAAGAAAGCAGACATATAGCAACAACAAAGGTACAAAGCATCTGGACAGTTATAGAACAAAGTGTGGGATCCAGGAAGACAAAGATCAAAAGAAACATGATCAGGAGATCATGAATATTTGCTACTTTTGGAGTCTGATGCAAGAGCATTCATCCCAAGGAAAATCATTGTAAATAGTAGACATAGGGGGTCATGCATTTCAGGAAATAGTTTTCCTAAATCTCAAGTCAATGTAATATTTAGGCTTTTAAGTGATTTAATTAGATAATGGGAGAATACGTAAATGCTCTCAAAAATAAATAAATGAGAACATGAGTGGTAGAAGTAAAATCCAAATCTTAAATAGTTCCATGGTTCTAGGAACAAAATAGATCTTTTAGGAATTAAGTGGGAAGTTGATAAGAAGACTTTTCTGTTTTAAAACAGAAAAAAAGATGGAATGGATAAAGTCTCAAGGAGACTTATCTGCCACATATGTATGCATGCAGAGAAATTTAGGACTTTTGTTAGAGGGGTGATCGAATCGTCCAATGATCCAATCTAATGCATTCTTTTAAATAGTGAACCTGCGCATTCAATAGGGGAAAGAGGCCACCAATAGTATAATCAGGCCTATGTGTGTGCGCGCGCGAGACCGAAGGGTCTCGAATGTAATCGTTGTTTTTACATTAATATATATTCTGAGTTATTTCCTGTTTGTGTTAGTATGCTTAAGAAGTAATTTATGTATGAATTACTTGTGAATTCTTAGGCTCTGCGATATGTTGCAGGAAGAATTCTGAAGAATGCAGAGGAACAAAGATGATTCAGAGGAATCATATAGGGATTATTGAGTCCAACTAAAAGGCAGAGTTTTCTTTAGAGAGGAGTTGAGAAGTAGGAATTCACTAAGGAGTTTAGCACAAAGAGAAGAGCAATGCAGAGAAATCATATTGATCTACTTAAAATATCAAGAGTTGCTTTGAAGTAGAAGTGCATGCAAAGTGAAGCTCAGAAGGAAGAGTTGCAGCAAAATAACGAAGGAGGAAGAACCTCTGAAGAACCCAAAAGAGCCACGGAAACCATTGAAAATGGCGTAAGGTATAAATAAAGGGACGAGTGGAGAAGTAAAGAATTGATGCTAAACAGTCATTGGATCTTCAAAGATCAATGGCCACGATTGAATCGCTAAATCACAATTGGAGGTACCAAGGGCCAGCAGTAGTGTTTAACAGAGTTTATATATCGCCGATAGCAATATCTCGGCAATTGGCATCGAGATTTATGAGCGATTGGCGTCAAGATATCAGAGAAGGCAAAGGTAGCATAGAGGAGGTGGGCCCAATGAGGATATAAACACAAATATATATAATTTTAAATCCAGCATATTTCGTTCAGAGCGGGAATTCCTTTGTATTCCCAAATGGTTAATATTTTCGATAGTTAAATGGCACGTGGCTTTTAATGCTAAAACATGTGTTATCACTTCGATAGTCAAAGATCAGAGTTGGAGAAGGGTGATGGCTCATATGTATATGACCATTGAAGATTTCCGATAGCGATTGTGATGAGGTTTTAGCCTCGGCTTCTGTGCAGAACCGTACAAAGGAGGAATAAGGTGTATTTACATAAGGATTTCACTGAGAGATTAGTGTTGATAGTGTTTTGTGTTAATATATGTGTAACCAAAGCATATGAAAAGAGTAAGGTTATATATATGTATGGACTGTGGTTCTGAAGGGTTCATATAAAATTTCAAGAAGAAGGTTCAGGAAGGGTGATTAAGTTCCTATACATAGGAACTAATGAATGGGTTGTGACCATTTATGGTCTTAAGATTTGATTCCATTGTAGAGTCAAATATCCTGGGATAGTTGTGGACGCATTGTTGAATAATGTAGACTGTGAGTATGTGCGGGTGGTTTACCCTACATCAGCTACCCTTGATACATTTAGCAATATTGAATTTGAGACACACAATCATATTGTGATATTTTCCTTTTGATCCAACTTCACCCAATCTTCATCTGACATTGTTTTTGGTTTAGTACCCAGATCTACCGCTACCCACTGATCTTTATCCACCAAGAAGTCCTCCATCTTGAGTTTCCACAAGTCAAAACTCTGACCATTAAATTTCTCGATCTCTATCTTTCCACTGTTCGCCATCTTCTTTCACCACAATAGTCAATCCCATATATCTCCCACTGAACAGGGTCTACCATAGGCCTAAGAAAAAACCCCTCAATAGCAAAGGCAACCCCTTGAAGCCAAAATAACTCTAATACCAAATGTAGGTTTTAACCCCGTACAAAAACTACCTACATAAAAATTCTAAAAATATAAAATAAACAATGGCGAGAGCATAAAACATAAAACAGATATACACAGATGTTTTCCTCTCGATCCCAAAACTGGGACTACCAACTTGATTTTTCATTATGTCCCTTTCAATGTTACAATAAATATATATATGTATCATAGCATCTATAAACCCCAATCCATCAACCCTAGATTAGAACATAACCATAGTTCACTTGACCCGATCTACAAAGTACCAAGGAAAATAAACTATCATGCCTAAAACCATGTGTGAAATCCATGCATAAAACCATAGGTAGGTCCGCCCACCTAATATAGGGTCCAAAAACAGTTCCTGGGGCGTTGCCCCAAACTATGTACAAAGGGCTACCTCCCCCCTTCTTACCCCTCGGCAGCACCGAACGCAACATACAGGGGGGGTGTCGCCCCCCCTATAACCCCCCTGCACATGCGGTAGTCATGGAAAGAATATAACACAACCCAACAGGCTCTAAGTTTCAAAGACAATAGTATGAAACTAAATAATTCTTGGGGATTAGAACTAGTGCTAGGAGTTGAGGTTTACTCATCAAAACTATTTTATGATATATCTCTTGTCAATATCTATGTTATGTGTCAGTACAGGGTATAGTTATGGAACAACCTTTCTTCTAAGTCTTTTATGAAAGTCTCCAATCTAAGGGGGGCTCAGTTTTTATTTGGGTTTGTCTGAGGCTTGGTGCCCCCAAGCCCAAGCTGACCCACTAGCAGACTTCTTCTTGAATAAGATCTAGACTGGAAGGCTTATAGACATTATCCTGATAAAATATAGCCCTAAATGGAGGAACATAAGAGTATGGGATGCTAGGGTGGTGAAGAGATTGGATCGTTTCCTCTTAAACGAGGACTTTATAAACCAAATTCCCTCTTTTAGGCAATGGGTTGGATCAAGAGGGGAATCAAATCACTTCCCCATTCTCTTGGAGCTAAAAGGGTCCAGTAGGAAGCCTGGCTCTCCCTTCAAATTCAAACTTGGTTTACTCAAAGAGCCTAGCTTCAACAATTATTCAAATACACGTGGAGGCCTCTGGATCATAACCAAGACATATCCCCTACACAACCTTTCATGAGAAACTTAAAAAGACTGAAATTGGAAACTATAATATGGGCTAAAGAAATAAGATGAGGGATGAAGCCAATTCAAGGTATATTGGGGAGGAACTGGAAGCCTTGAAAATCCTGAAAGGGCATGGGTATGAGACATAGGAGAAGGGATAAAGGATAAAAAAATTGGAGTCTAGGATGAGGAAGATTCTAAATGAAATTGAAGAACAATGGAGACTCAAAATCCAAGCTATTTGGCTTTCAACAGGGGATGAGAATTCATTTTTCTTTCACAATTATGAAAAGGGAAGGAAGAACATCAACACTCTTTGGGAAATGAATCAGATAGATAGGGGAATAGAGCAATCATTTAACAAGCTAGCAACTCTAGGAAGAGATCATTTTTAAAATTTGTTTAGAGCTACACAGACAACTTCAATTGTTGAGACCATTCGGGTGGCTCAGCTCTTCCCTAGGTACACAAAGGAGGAAGAAAATTATATGTTAATAGTTCCTATGATGAAAGGAGAAGTCGAAGGAATTATAAAATCCATGGAAAAAGACAAGAGCCCAGGGCCTGACAGATGGACTGTGGAATTATTCCATCATTTCTTTCATTTAATAGGGGAAGAGATTATAAGGGTGGTGGAAAAATCCAATATTAGTGGTTATATCCATGAGCCTTTCAGTTCTAATTTTTTGGCTTTAATACCTAAATTGGTTGAGCATGCATCATTTTAGGAGTTCAAGCCTATATCCCTCTACAATTTCATCTATAAAATCATTGGTAAAATTATTGTGATTCGCCTGAAGCCAATCCTTTCTAGAAACATCTGTAAGGAACAATATGGGTTCCTTGATGGAAGACAGATCCATGAAGCCATCAGAGTTTCCCAGGAATTGATGCATAGTATAAAGAAAAGAAAATTAAAAGGCTTGATAGTAAAAATTTATCTACCAAAGGCATATGACGGGATTGGCTGGTTATATTTATAGCTCCGAATGACTCACCTAGGCTTTAGTATTGGCTTCATCAACTGGGTTATGGGTTGCATATCAAATGTGACTTTTGTTGTTCTCATAGATGGGGTAGCCTCACCCTTCTTCCACAATCATAGAGGGCTTATACAGTGATGCCCTCTATCTCCTCATATATTCTAACTGGTAGTAGAAGGACTAACTCAGTTGATCCTAGCTACAGAGAGGAGAGGTAATTTAAAAGGAATTGAAATAGAAACAAATATGTTAATTACTCATTTGTTATTTGTGGGTGGTATCCTACTTTTCATTAATGAATTTGGGGATGATGTTCAACAACTTAAGTTCTCTCTGGATGTATTCCTCAAGGAAATTGGGAGGTACATTAATGCTCATAAATACTCAATATTACACGAAGGGTTGATGGCAAACGAGGTGGAGATAATTACCTCAAGTCTTCCATTCGATACAAAGATAATGGGGGATAGATTTAAATACTTGGTTTCCATTTAAAGATAGATTCCTACGGGAAAAGTGACCGGAATTGGTTGTTGGAAAAAATTGAGAACCATATTAAACTATGGAGCTTTAAGTGGTTGTCGAGAGCTGGCAGGTTGGTGCTCATTAAATCAGTTATTAACTATATCCCTGTATATTGTATTTCTCTCACCTGGGTTCCAAAAGGAATACTATCAAAAATAAGGAAATTGTGTAGTTTTTTTCTATGGGTAGGTGTAAAGGAGGACATGGTTCTTCATTGGGTAGCTTGAGACAAAATTGCTCGACCCAAGGCCTAGGGAGGATGGGGTATAAAGGAACTCCAATCTTTTGCATCGTCATTGGAAACAAAATAAGGGTGGAAACTATTGACTATTGTGGTAAAAAGGAAGTATATAGACCCAGATCCTATTGATGAATGGATGCACAAGGCTGATAAAAAAACCACTGAAATGCATCAGAAATATGGAAGGAAACTATAAATTGCTTCAAAATCGTCAAATATGGTCTTGTCTAGAACATAGGTAATGGAGAAAAGCTCAGAATAGGAATTGATCCTTGGGTGGGATGCAATGAGTCCTCTTTACTTTCAAGGAAGATTTTGGACTTCCCTAATGCCCAAGGCATTTTGTTCCTGAATCAGATAGAAAAAGTTGAAATATCAACTAATTGGCATCGGGGATGAAAATATACAGTAGATATTTTCATAGAGCCACAATGGGGGAAGAGTGGAAGATGTACATAAGATAGATGCAATGCACAAATGTTAGGATTAGGGATCATTCAAACTCTATTCGACAGGTACGTGCTCCTTCCGGCTAATACACCCCAAAATTTGGATATAGTTTATTGATGGCTAGAAAAGCATGGGGGTGAAGGTATGGTGGTGCAAACTATTATGGAAACAGAAAAGTCCAGCATAATCAAGACTATTCTTCTGGTGCATCCTAAAGAATAAAGTGTCCACTTGGGACAACTTACAAAAGTGGAAAAAGCATGGTTTGTGATGGAGTATCTTATGCAAAAATGTTGAAGAATCTATTAGCCACTTGTTTTTGAGATTCTATTTCATCACCAAGGTTTGGGAGTCAACTTTGAATCTATTAGGGACAAGATTAACCTAGAATGGCGAGAGTTGTGGGGAAGCTTGGAAAATCTGGTGGAATTCAGTCTCAGACGAAAACTTAAGAAACATCCCTTTGGTCATCTCTTGGGAAATCTGGCTAGCAAGAAACAAAGGCATATTTCAGGATCTTTCAACTTCTCCCTATTCAATTACAACAAAATGTGCTTCGATTTTTTTTTTATACCTATTACTACTCCATCTCAAAACTCCAGGATCATCTATGAAGAACAAATTAGACCTGATATCCCTTGGGCATACATTGATGGTGCCTCTGATGCACAACATAGGTGTGAGTCGAGGTTGGTAATTCACATCAATGAAAATAGATTTTACGAAGCTTCAGTGGGCCTCGAAACAAGAATAAACAATTATGCCGGATTACAATCTCTAAAATTATTAATATGTTGGATTAAACAGTTGGGGATTGGTTGAGTGAAAATTTTTGGTGAATCATTGAAAGTTATAAATTGGTTCAACAATATGTAGAGATGTCAAAATCATATATTGATTCCACTCTTAGAAGAAATATTTCAATTAAAAATGACTTTTGATCATATATATGTTTTTCATATCTATAAGGAGCTAAATACAACAAAAAACCCCCTTTCTAATGAGGGTCGACAACAGGTTTTGGGCGTATGGTATATAACAAAACATGAAGATGGAAGGATCCGTGTGTCAAATCAACAACCATACAATATATAATGTGGCATGATTGGTTTTTTCATCATATATCAGCTCACTATAGTTTTGTGGTTTTAGAGGATACTTGTTTACTCTGAATTTCAGTTATTTTTATATAAGCAATTTCCTTTTGTAAAAACTGGTATTTATATGGGTCATTTTCTCCTAAATGGGGAGGAAAAAAATATGGACAGTATTATTTTTATGACGAGACTGTTGGAAATAATACTAATACGGAGGGGGGAGGGGATCAATCAATATTTACAAATCAATAACTTTTTCATTTCCATAATCAGATTTATATACACTACTTCAGTGACGGGAACTCGCTTGTGCATGCAACTATTCTTAAGGCAACTAGCATATATCCAGTGAACTTAAGATTCAGTTAATTCATCATATGTTGATCTTTAATCAATGCATCAGTATTTTATTAAACATTAAATAGTAACCATGTGCAGTAATACCAGAATAAACCATCACACATAAGAAACACACATGAACACCAAGATTTAAGGTCGAAACCTATTGTCAGAGAAAAACCACTTGCTATTGTTGTCTCTGTCTTATTTGAATATAAAGAATAATCTATTTAAAATCTTGTACTAGTGCAGACTCATGCTAGTATGTAGGCACCCACATGCCGAAGGCTACAACCTTCTCTCATTTTCCAACTTCTACTGGAAGGGATCTACAACCCCCTAGCTCTTGTACCAATTGATATGTTTACTAGTACATAGGCACCAGCCTACAGAAGGCTAAAACCTTCACTTTTTCTCCAGCTGCTATAGGAAGGGAGCTCCAACCCCTTCATCAAATCACCAACCACTACTGGCAGGAAGCTTCGACTTCCTCACTAAACGCTCCAACCCTCAGTATCCTCCAAGGACCACATTAAATAAATTTTCAAACTGGATACTCCTGGTACACAACAACACTATATGAAGGCCATGTTTCATCAAATTTTCACATTGGACCCATTAGTAACATTGAATCTCAAAATCAATCAGCACTACAATACATCCAACAAATACATCTGGATCAACCAATCATTGAAACCCAATCATCAATCTATGATATAACTGAAGCCCAACCATCAATCTTTGAATCAACCATAGTTGAATCAATCGATCACTGAAACATATGACACATGGAATCAAACATTCATTCAAACCTTAATCAAAATTAAACCAATCCACTAGAACATACAAATCACTGTAACCAGTACATAGATCTGAACCTAGAACATTGCATCAACAACCAGAACCAACTGTAACCTCAAAAATCATGTGTCAAAATGTATACACTACTTCAATCAAGCCAACCTACATGTACACGCTACTTCCTTTAACAAAACCTGTGTATACCTCCAAAATTACTAAATCATAAAAACCTCTTAATCAAAATTATACCAACAAGTAACAATCTGAAGATCTACTATCAAATTATAGATATCTAAACAGATGGTAGCAAAGATCACCCTTCTCACTTAATCAGTCAATCAATCAGACTCAATCTCCTTATGCATTTAGTTCTACTTTCAAATCTAAGAAGACATCATTGACGGACAACAATAAAGAAGAAACACTAATAAGATAGATCAGTCATCTTTGAAAAACATGCTTTTCTTTTGCATATGCTACTTGGAATTGTCTAATAAGCATGTATACGTGCCTTCACCAAGGTGAATCGACGTACATATCTGTAGATAAATACTTATAACTTTGCACTTATTCCAATCTTCATATATACTCATATTATAGCATTTAAAGCACAAAACGTTTGTTAGCACTAAGATCTAGCCTTTCCATTATCGAATCTCATAATCATAAGTCATTATTATTATGATCCATCATTAGATCTCATCCATCATCAAACACTCAAGTGCATACTTAGTTCAAATCAAGAAAAGCATCAGAAACCCATAAAATGCATAATTTATTTTGATCTAGCACTTCATAAGATATTCATTACTTGTGCACTTAGCCCTTTGATCTTCACCTCCTTATACACTTTTAGCCTTTATCAATACCTTGGACCAAAAAAACACTTAGAACCTATGGTATTCTTGGACAGGATCAAATAACCGTTACTTTACTCAATATTGTGGGCTAATACCATGGTATGGACCCTTGGTATTATTTCACCTTAATTTCCTTAATTTTTCATCTCATACATGCTTTTCCTTCTGTGAAAGTGCGTGCATACGTACATGCTCTTTTTGTATAGTGAACCCGTGTGTATACGCTCTTTTTGTACAGTCAACCCACATATACAACTTAACATACCTAAAAACATTATTTTTCCTCAATTGCTTCATTCTGATCTATAGTCCTCTGTTTCATCATCTTGTTCTTATGTATCATTACTCTATTACCTCTGAATAGACCTGTTATAATGTGATTTTCCTTTTTATATTACTTATGAACTGATTCCTTTGAACTGCCTTGCATTTTGTAACATCTGTAAACAAAACTTCCATGCATTCTGTCACATCCTGTTTATGCTTTTATCAATTAGTTCATTCATCAAACAACAACTTGTTATAAAGGACAACACACACTAACAATCTCCCTGTATCAAACCTTTGACCATTATTCTGTTCCATCATTTTGTTACCTCTGATCTTCCTAGTAGATTCATATAGTTCCCATATACTTGTTCTGCTACAAATGGGTTGCCATCAAGTACAACACATGCATCATAATGCCAAAAGTATCCCCCTTTGGACTTGATGTCAATTACTTTGGTGTTTGGTCACCAAAACCTGTAAATAACATCAAGACATGCACCAAGTTGTTCTAAACATCAAGCTACTCTCCAAACACCAAGATACTCTCCCCGTTTGACATCAAGGGCAAAGGGTTGGTTGACCAATGTTAAATGAAGAATTCTATATCTAAACTACTGAATATGAACACAGATCATGCTCCCCCTAGGCACATGCTAAATCCTCTAATCAAACTCCCCCTTAGTACATGCTGAGATACACTATATTGTCTATGCTCCACCTGAGCACATGTAGAGTCTGCAAAAATATTTTTCAAAATAATAAAATGACTTTATAATGACCTTCCTATCACTAATGATTCATACATACATAAATCACCCAACCAAGTGGGGATACACCAAATTTGACTCATCCATCCAACCAAGTGGGGATATACCAAATGACTCAACCACTCATCCAAATGGGATTACATGTTTGACATGATCTCAAAAGTCTATACATGACTGACTATGAAAAATATTACATCATAGGTCTTTACCTGAACTTTACATCAAATGATATACATGACATTTATAACAAAGACAAAATATATAAACAACAGCATGATAGTCATTAGAAACTATCATACACCATATATGATCTGTACCATAAGCATCTGTCAGCAACATCCAAACTAGCAACCTATATATGTCCATCATCAGTTTCCAAGATATGACAATGTAGATATCATGAACCTGTGACAAAGTATCAACTCATCCTCTTGATCTCATCAAGATCAACTTGCTCTGTTTCTTTAGTAGAAAGTGCCTTATCATAACCTTCCATGAAACAACTAAGCATATGTCATATCTCCAAGCAGTAACACAAAATCATTCTCATCATATCATATGTATGTGAAAACACCATAGTCATCATCTATAATCATAACATCATCATCAAGAACTGCATGATCTTTCCACAAGAACCCTCAATATATCAACCATATATCATCACTATGGAACATCCCACATATGATAAGCATCAACCATGATAATCAGTATATGTGAGTATCAAAATGTTATAGACATTTTTGTGCCTTACAGCATTAAGCATGAAATGTCCATAATCTAAGGGATCCAAAGTCCCTAAACATGTTGTTCCTACCCCTAGAGGAACAAGGCTAACAAACCACAGCAATTCACAGAAGTTCTCCACCAGAAACTGCTCAAAAACAAGTCAATTCAGGATCAATTCAGTGGCTCCACTAGCTGTTTGCGCTGAATGTCAAAGCCAACACTGGCTACCTGCGCTGAATGTCAAAGGCAACACTGGCTACCTGCGCTGAGCGAGAGTTGACATGTGGCAAGTTCATTCCACGAGGTGTCAAATCTCAGGAAGCTTCCAAAATCTTCCTCAATGACACTTGCCTCAGGGAATTCGACTGGTGATGAGTAAGAGGTTCCAAATCTCCAAGTGGAAGCAAGAACCTCCAAGTGGAAACAAGAACTGACAGAGGGAGAGGACACTAGTCAGATCTCAAGCTAACTCATCCTCTCTCCAAACATCTATATATGGATCTCTCCTCCATGAGATCTGGAGGCTGGAATTTTGTTATTGCAAAGAATTTCTGTTGGTTTGAGATTGGAATCATTGGATGCTTAATGCTTTGAAGGGGGTGAAGATAGGAATTCCATTTGCTGGGAAGGAGATGCTGGATTGGATCCCTCTGGGTTGTATCTCTTCCTGAACCTTGTTATTCATCAATAAAGCTATCTTGGTTTCTCATATATACTGGTGTATCTTTGATGTATGATTGCATTAGTATGTTTAGTTTATTTATAATCCTGAACTAGTTATGAATATGAATCCATGTCTTGTGTAGCATTCTCTTCTTGTGATCTTGCAGAAACCTCTTGAAGCTGGGCGAGCGAGAAGGCAAGTAGCTGGGAACTCTCCAAGAGAAGAGAAACCGGATCGAGGGACAAACGGAAGACACCGGTTAGTCCATCCATCTCTCTTCATTCTTAATTCATAAAGGAAGAATACTAGAATAGCTGTCTCTGTTTGTTGCTAAGGCACTGTCACACCTTAGGTGGATAGGATCATCCTGCATAGGCATTTTTCCCCACAAAAAATTGGCGACTCCACTGGGGAGATTTGTTTAGTCATTTTATTTGTGTTTCTATCATTGTTTGTTTCATAGACTCGACAGCAACAATCGAACTGCATCTGCTATTCCCAAATGCAAAGTAGACAGTTGCTGCTTTGATCCAATCACTGGACTTGTCTATGATCTGAACAATGGACTCACAAATGATTTGATGATCCTTTGTGATAGATCTTAGTACTCCCTCAAAGCATCCCTTTGATTGCACCTTGCTTGTTACTTTGATTTGGCCTGAAACTGTAGATTAAATAGCAATCTCTGACCCAGAACCCAGTGAGAAACGAGAGTTTCTCCATCAGCGCGACAACTGTGAAGAGGTTCTGCATTTCAACGCAGGTCCCGTGAAGGCTACCTGTGCTGAATGTCAAAACCCCTGTGTTGAGCTTGCGCTGAACCAGTTTGGCCTTGTGCAGCTGGGGTTCTCTGCTCTGTTTTTCCTTGTTTTGATCTCTGATTTTTGCAGCCTGTAACCAACATAGGTACCAGTCTGATAACTCCTTTTCTCTGCTTAAATTCCGCCTCCTTTTGTACAAAAAGACTGTGAGTGTTTTTATGTGTTTGTGGCGTCATTTACAGTTTTCCTTTGCATGAGTGAAATAGTCATCCTGTAGCCCTTGATTCAGATCTATTGATTGTGATCTTAGAGGAGAGTTCATTGACTGTTTGTAGTTGATTATACATTTACTCTTGCTTACTGGTTTGAGTTTGTCTCTTTTAAGTGTCGAAACAAGTATTCATTTCGAAAATCGTTAAGTGTTGTAATCTCTTCTACCCTCTCTGATTTCGAAAAAGTAAACTTGTTTGTATTGGTCATTTAAAAGCAAATTCAAAGTTGTACAAAAAGCTTTCTTTGTAGGCATCAATACTAAGAAAGCGGAAAACAAACACATGCATTGTGCATTTGCATCTTGATAGTTTGCATGTTTGATTTAGGAAAAGTGCATTAGAGTGTGCTGATTGCTCTTTGAGAAAAGATGGTGTCTTTCTTTTCCCTTAGTAGCTAGGATTTTCAAAGTTGAAAAGATATAAAGCTTGCTTATCATCTTTAGACTGCATTTAGGAATTGTATCATACATCTCGTGGTGAACCTTGAAAGGCAAACTTCTAAAAAGATCAACCTAAAATAAATTGAATGAACTTAATAAACGCTTTGCAACATAATGCACAACATAGAGGTCTAGGCTAGAGACGTGTTTCGGTGTCGTAAAGCCTGGTGACTGTCGATCTCGTTGATGGTGGGTGATTCCTCCTGATGGACGATAGCGCCAGTACAGATTGTGCTCCCACGTACCATCGCGTATATATTGGGAGAACCCTATAGGCATAAAACCTTTATCCTTAGGAAGCCGTGTCGGCCGCCCTACTGATCGCAATGCACTGAACACAGCATTCAGGAATATCGACCGCCCGTACCTTAAAAAGTATTCTGCAGTTTTGCGAAAAGTTTGGCACACCCTCTACCTAGAACTCCAGAGCAGTTCCTTTTGGCCTTTTTCAAACTCTATAACGGAAAAATTCCATCCGAGCATTTGTCACTTCGGGCTCGTTAAAACATCGAAGGAGACTAGAGTCATCTTTAGCTTTTTCTCGACTCTTTAAAATTGAAAAAGCAGGTTGTGTCTAAGCGTCGTCAAAAATTTTTTTAAACGGAATAATCATCACCATTCCCTCGTTGATCTTCGAAGTTAGTCTACCTTCATCACAAAGTTCTTGTAGAATCACTAGAAAATCTTTTGGATAGACTAAATATGTCTGAACAACCGTCGACATCCAGGACTGTGTCATCCAACACAGCAGCGGCAGAGCCTCCTGCCGCTACTCCAACGATGTTCGCTGGTATACCATCTGTCCCGGCAAATTGTCAACAACAAGCTGGAGTCCAATCAGAGACTGTTTCGACGACATGGTTAGTTCCTATTTCTTCATCCGGATTATCATCTGGTATTTCTTATGTTGAAGCTCAACAAATTGATCCAATGTGTCTTCAAAGGCCAATCTACCCTTTAAGTACTGGATTGCCACCATATGGAGGGCAGTATGCCTTTTCGTTGTTCACCCCCGGAGAACAACCATATGGGAGTTTACAACAAAGTTCAGGTCAAGCCGGAATTACATCCAGCGGATGGGTACCGATACTGCCTCAGCAACCAAGGGTTGCATATTCAATGCAACCAGTCCACCCTGTGTCGAATGTTGCCACTATACCTGGTATGGTGATTGCGTCGCAAGTACAAGCGCTACCTGTTGTATGTCAACCCCAAGTTTCTTAGGTTGCCATACAACAGCCTCTTGTCTCGACAACTCAATCACAACCTCCGGTTAGTGCCTCCTTATCTGGAATGACTCAGGCTCAAACAAGTACTATGACTCCTCATCTTGGTCAATCATCCAGTATTGGACAACAGCAACTGGTCCAACAACCAGAGCTGGTTCAAACTCATCAACCCCCATTCCAGCAAAAATATCGAGGACCTGAGCAACAAGTCTTTGTAAGTAATGGGCAATCGCATTTACAAAGCGGTTACCAACAACCATATTATAATGGTTATGCCCATCAACCTTGTCGAAGTTGCCAGCATCAAATACATTATGCTGGTATGCAAAGACCCACTGCTCAGGCAATTCCATCTTATCCTGGGTATGCTTCGCCTAACCTGACTCAACAGTTGCCCTTTGTAGCAACTCTAGAATTACCAGATCTAAACCGGCTGACGAATGATCCAATTGCTTATGCCCCTTGGCGGCCAGCGATTCCGCATAAACTTCCGTCAGATATTCCTAAATTTAATGGAAATCCGAGTGAAGATCCATCGAATCATGTGATGACCTTTCATCTGTGGTGTTCATCAAACACCCTAAATCATGATTCGATTAGGCTTCCCCTTTTTCAGAGGACCTTAACTGGTCTGGCAACAAAATGGTATATCGAATTTCCTAGAGCTTCATTCGACAACTTCAGTACCCTAGCCACGACTTTCTTAACCCATTTTCAATTACCCATAAGGTATGAAACGGGAACGGAACTCCTAACCAACTTCAAACAGACAACGGCCACTCACATATCTGATCATATACATGAGTGACGATGTCGTCGTAGGATGGTAAAAACGTACGTTCCCGATCAGCTATTAGCTGAATGGTTTATCAAGTCATTACTTCCTGCCATCACGGAAGATGTGGCAAAGGGGGGAGTCGTAACCGAAGAGCAAGTCATCGCTCGTGCGCAATATCTGGACTTGGTTTACACTCAGTCTGGCACGCTCTACGACAAAATACCTGATGCCCCTAGACCGGAATTATCAATTCCTCCTCCTCCTAAATCAAACAATGACTCTCATGCCGGCGATGGCGTGATTGGCGCAACAGACATGAAATCGACAAAGGCTATATCTAAAAAGGCCCGTAAGATTTCTGGTCAAAATGCAAATGAGGAACTTCTTGCCTTGGAAGTAAGTGCCGTGTCGGACGACAAGGGAAAACAACTGAAGCAACCAAGGGGCAAGAAGAAAAAGAAAGGGAGAAAAAGGAAACCCCCTGCGGGGTGTCATATATGCGATGAGGATCATTGGACAGCAGATTGTCCATACAAAGTTGAGCTTAAAAGATTCTTTAAGAGTTCGAAAACCTCAGCTGTGTTGACTGATCCGTTTCTAAGCCCGGGAACCGAACTGGTTGCTAATCAAAATGCTTCCCGATCCCAAGTGCTTATGTTGTCTGTATCAAAGCAGCAAAATGATGCTTTGACGAGGAATAAAGATTACAGGAATCCAAAGCTGTCGAACAACAAGGCTAATGAACAACCTAGTAGTTCGACAACAACTTTGACCAAAATTATGCCACCCATCATTCCTGAGCCAATGATAAAGTCGCAAAAGGGAGCAGTACACAAATCGACATTTAATCCTTGTGCGAAAATAGCACAGATAGAGGACCTGGCCCAATTGCCGTCCGCTATATCGACACTTGAGGTACCGCAAAATTGCTTCTCCCAAGAGCAAGCTTTATTATCAGCAATAGGTGGGATTGACCCAATGGATTCCAATCTTTTGGCCTTTGATCATAAAGGATATGACCCTCAGTTACCAACTCAACTAGCTTTCCTTATTCAAGTGAAAGCCCTCAACAAAATTGTTCATCGAACAATTATTGATGAGGGGGCATCTACATGCATTATGTCGATGAATTGCTGGAAAACTTTAGGATCTCCAACCTTGTCACAATCTTCGACGACATTAAAAGCATTCGATGGAAGGACATATACCCCATATGGTATCCTAAGTAACTTTAAAGTCGAACTAGGAGGGAAAACAGTAGAAATAGATGTTGAAGTCATCGATGGGAATCTTGATTACAACATCCTACTAGGAAGACCGTGGATCTATGCCATGGCCGTAGTTGTGTCGACCTACTTCAGGAAGATTGCATTTCCCTTCCAAGGAGGAATTACAATTGTCGACCAACAAACTTTTCTCCCCAACAGTTCACAAGTTACGGGAAGCATTCCAATGATCCATAGAAGCAATCATTCGCTCCAAAATATCGGAGTAGGTCTCCTAAAAGACCCTGCTTTAATGGGTACTTTTTCCCTACCGCCTCCAAGTAATCTGGCGGAAGTGGCCACAGTGGAATATGAAACCTTCTACATCTAATGGATTTGGACTCCGAGGACGGTTCTTATCTCGTGTCAACCTCGTTAAAAAATGAAACAAGGAGTCATGAGGATAGTCTTTTTACTGTGTCAATCTCATTAAAAAATGAAACAAATCCCCTTTTCAAATCTCAAAGGTAAGCCTTCATTCCAACCACCGAGTTGAATGCAATGAAGCTTGGGCGGCATGCACCTTGATTTGCGTTATTATGCTGGGGGCATGCAAACTTATCATCGAGCAGTTTTAGCACATAGTTCATGCTCGTTAAAAAATAAACGCAAGACCCGAGCAGTTTTAGCGCATAGTTCATGCTCGTTAAAAAATAAACATAAGATCGAGCAAGTGTTTCAACCCGCGTTTAAGCTCGTTAAAAAATGAACTATCCCGGTAAATAACCACTATGAACGTAATATCATCAGCCATTAAAGCCTTGGTCGTGTTTGCACCGTCACCTCCACTTTTCATTTGGCCGATCGTTCATCTCCATGTGATTGTTTACCCATTTTGAGGAACAACTGCGAAGAGTGATTTCACTAGCCATCCTTGTGACACTGCCGTGATTGGAAAATTCCAACCTGTACTTGGAATCAGCTGCTAACCCTGTTTATCACTCGTTCCTCAAAAGACCAGTCTTCTTTAAGCTCTTTTCATCTGACTCGTAAAATATGAAAAGATTGCCGAGTTTTGGCCTTCCAGCTCGTTAAAGCGACAGGAGGTGCTATCCCTCCTCTAGATTTTAATCTTTTTGGACCTGAGGGATTATTGCACAAAAAGATCGAGCGCTTGTTTTATTTGGCTCGTTAAAACTATCGAAAACTCATCCCTTCTGTATTGTTTTATACTTTTTCGGACTTAAGGGATTAGATGACGAAAAAGGACTTTTGGAGTTAACTTTATGTACCTTTTCAGACTCTCTAAAAATGAAAAGGACCGAGTTATCTTTGTCGTTAGAGTCATTAAAATCATTAAATAGTGACAAACTTGTCTTTAGATGAGAACGAGTTTCACTATCGCTAAGCTCGTTAAAACATAGCGATGGGCTTGCCCAAAGGGCAGGTTATAGAACAAGCATATGTTATCCTCCTCAAGCTTGACAAAAATAAAGAGGTACTGGTCAGTAATGACTGGGGAAAAATTGGGAGAAACTCAAGAAAACTTTGATGGTAGCAAGTCGCTCTTGAACATGACACTTTTCCTCCGTACCACAATCGAGTTGGGTTGTTTCATTCACCAGTCACATCCATGGTCTCACCATACCATCCATATTTGGGGTAATGCTACCAATCCATCACATCAGTGTCGCCATATGTTCAAGAGAAGTCGTTCAAAAAAGTCAACTGTGTCCCATCCACTGCTGTACATTATCCTTCATCCTTTCATGACCGCCACCCTGAATCATATGTCACAGATCGTTTTCACCTCCATTAAAATCATTAGCTCCGTTCCGTTTCACTGATGTGGGATTCATTAAGGCCCTCCTTTGATGGATTGCTTCTTGTCGACATCAGCTCATTATCCAAGAAGTTGATCTAGGAACAACCCCTTCAGTACTTTGAAGCTTGCATGCCTCAATGGCAAGTTTTTCACTTCCGGCGACAGGTATACATCAATGACCTTCGACCGAAAGATTTTGCGTGGTGTTCGACGCCAAGTCCTTTATTCACACCACGTGAATTGTACTGCAGTACCCTGAGGGTCATTATCATTATCGGTGAATCCTCTCGCGTTTGTTAATGGTTTTCATCATTGACCGGTAATCAAGCGATGTCTTTCCATGTTCGACTTCAGAACATTTGTCACATGGATCGACTTGTACTTAGAGTGAAGATCGAACGAGTTTGAAGACCCCGGATCTAGTTTCATCCATCCAGGCTGCGATATATATTCAGGAAAGATAAAGACATTGACATGTACATCATTTCAGCAGATAATCATCCTACTCAAAGGATGATAATTTCATCAAAATTATCAGTCTACCATCAGACGATTGTCTGTTCTATGTATAGAAAAATGAATTTATAAAGCTGAGCATGGGAATGCCCGCCTCAGCTAGATCATGAAAGAAGTATGAAAAATAATGTATTGTATTGTATCTTATTACAGGTCTCCTCCCAGCATTGGATGAACTTCGGATCCCCCAAATAAAGTATTTCACTCGATAAACAGCCTCATACTTTAGGGGGCAACTGTTATAGACATTTTTGTGCCTTACAGCATTAAGCATGAAATGTCCATAATCTAAGGGATCCAAAGTCCCTAAACATGTTGTTCCTACCCCTAGAGGAACAAGGCTAACAAACCACAGCAATTCACAGAAGTTCTCCACCAGAAACTGCTCAAAAACAAGTCAATTCAGGATCAATTCAGTGGCTCCACTAGCTGTTTGCGCTGAATGTCAAAGCAAACACTAGCTACCTGCGCTGAATGTCAAAGGCAACACTGGCTACCTGCGCTGAGAGAGAGTTGACATGTGGCAAGTTCATTCCACGAGGTGTCAAATCTCAGGAAGCTTCCAAAATCTTCCTCAATGACACTTGCCTCAGGGAATTCGATTGGTGATGAGTAAGAAGTTCCAAATCTCCAAGTGGAAGCAAGAATCTCCAAGTGGAATCAAGAACTGACAGAGGGAGAGGACACTAGTCAGATCTCAAGCTGACTCATCCTCTCTCCAAACATCTATATATGGATCTCTCCTCCATGAGATCTGGAGGCTGGAATTTTGTTATTGCAAAGAATTGCTGTTGGTTTGAGATTGGAATCATTGGATGCTTAATGCTTTGAATGGGGTGAAGATAGGAATTCCATTTGCTGGGAAGGAGATGCTGGATTGGAGCCCTCTGGGTTGTATCTCTTCCTGAACCTTGTTATTCATCAATAAAGCTATCTTGGCTTCTCCTATATACTGGTGTATCTTTGATGTATGATTGCATTAGTATGTTTAGTTTATTTCTAATCCTGAACTAGTTATGAATATGAATCCATGTCTTGTGTAGCATTCTCTTCTTGTGATCTTGCAGAAACCTCTTGAAGCTGGGCGAGCGAGAAGGCAAGTAGTTGGGAACACTCCAAGAGAAGAGAAACCGGATCGAGGGACAAACGGAAGACACCGGTTAGTCCATCCATCTCTCTTCATTCTTAATTCATAAAGGAAGAATACTAGAATAGTTGTCTCTGTTTGTTGCTAAGGCACTGTCACACCTTAGGTGGATAGGATCATCCTGCATAGGCATTTTTCCCCACAACACAAACCTATCATCATAAAGTAATAAGTCATCATCATTATAAGCCATGTCTTCGAATATCCATGTCTCAAATTAGCTATGTCTTCATGAGACCTGAAATAACACCATTCTCTTGGTCAACGAACAATATTGATCAATATGAAACTTAACTAATCATCCATGTATCTAGCATAATGTGTATCCATCAAAGAGATAACAATATGTGTCTAGAAAACCATGAGCTCATAGTCATTTGTCAAGCTTTCTTGATACCATCAATGGTAATAATCCTCAACCATGTGAGAGCCAAGAACTATAGGAATCCTAATCCATAATTGCACCATATGAAGTTTATAGGCATGATGACAACAACATAAAAGAAAAGACACTTATGAAATAAGGAAGTTGTGTACTCAAGCTTTGTTATTCTCCTTGTCCTTATGAGGATCACCATGTAAGAAACATGCCATATTTACTATATGCATCATCAAAAGGGTTATCTACAATCATCCATAAATCTGATATTAATAACGACTATGTGGCTCAAGGAATATAAGTATTATTTGAGATTTCATCATAGGAAAATCTTGACTGCAACATAGCATGATGTATCATTTAAACACTTCAACAACTTAAGCATCCTCATCATTGATAAGAATTGTTATGTGCCAAATAATTCTAAACATAATGCCAACAATGCATTATTAGAAGCATCACATATTCCCCCCCCCCTTGAACCTGTGCCAACTATTCACTCTTAGATCTAATCATTGCATATATCGGTAATATTCATCAAGGCATCATCATAAACTAGTTATACAGCAAGTCATCAACAACTTATGAGGATCAAAAACATCCACAGATTGTAGTCATCAATCATCTAGACAGGAAAGATAATTGATAATTGTTTGAACCATATTAGACCCTTTTTCTGAGTTTGTCCGACTACATCTTCATCAAACAAACATATACACGACTATGCAGCTTATAACTCGTGTATGTACACGACTTGTATTGATGATAACGATGTATGAGAATTAGAACACTGAAATTTCATACTTTCCTTTCCTCCTGAGTCTATTCTGTTATGTCACATTTTTCTAACTGTAGTTCCTTCTTCTTCCATACCTTGGAGTGTGATGATGTTTTCTCCTTTTGGTATGTTGGCCAAAATTTGCTCCTGCATTCTTTTGTTGTATGCCCAAAATTTTTACAAGCATAACATCTTATATGTTTCATATTCCTTTTAAATCAATCAATGGCTTTGTGATCAAACATATTGCAAGAAAAACAATATCCCTTAAAGTACCTAGAAGCTGATGATCTTTCTGTGTGACTGTTATTAGCTTGAACCATTCTATTTCTACATCTTGTTGCAACATGTCCAAAATTATGACATATAAAACATTCAACATTATTCATTAGAGGAAATAATTGACTAACACTTCCATGGTTAGGAGTAAATGATATTCTTTGAAGACTTTCTTTCCTTGGTTGTTGATGGGGTTGAACTCTTATCTCCTTATTGAGCATTTCATATTTTGCACTAGAGTTCCTTGCTTTAGTTTTTGAGGTAGATTCATCTTTAACAGATTCATGAAAACCAAGACCAGATTTGATGGCATGAGACCTTTGACTACTAATAATATCATCCAAAGTACTATCTTGAAATCGTAAAGGTTTATACTTTTCTTCTAATATACCTTTTAGGATATTTACCTCAACCTGATATTGCTCCTCCTTCTCAAGATACTACTTCTTCATGATTTCTTCAACTTTTCTTCCTTCTTCCACTTATTGTCTTAATTTGAGAATATCATTTTCTTGTTCTTCGTCTACTTGAGGTAGTTATTCATTTTGCTTATTTGAATTTTGAAGATCTTCTTTTAGAGAGACGACCTCATCTTGAAGAATTTTATAGTAACTGGACCTTTCTATAAGTTCCTTGATTGTTGTATCCTTTTCATTTACTTCATTTCTTAATGATGTCACTTCATCCTGTAGCCTTTGACATTGATCTTCCTTTTCTTTTTAATGCTTCCTTACTTTTTTTCCTTCCTCCAACTCAACTTTTAACCTGGTAACTTCTTCGTTGTAGGCACATTCCCTTTTATCAATTATATATTTTTCATATCTAATTGTGTCTGTGAGCATTTTAAATTCTACCTCTATTTGATTTCTTTCTCTTTCACCCATAAGAGAAAATTCAATTGTTTCACTATCACATTCATTATCTTCAAATGAACAGAGAAATGTAACACTAGAGGACAACAAATTTGTACCTGATAATTCTTTTTCTTGTTCATCTTAATTCTTAGGTGATTCTAAATCTGAAGCATTTCCTCCACATAATAGCCAATCATCTCTCCCACTATCACAGTACCTTTGAGATGTCTTCTTCTTGTGATTTCTTCTTTATGTTCTTTCCCATTGTTTCTATGGATCTCCTTCAAGTGATCAAGCTTCCTCCAAAGGACCCACTTTCATACCAATTGTTGGAAATAATATTAAGGGGGGAGGAGGGTGAATCAATATTTACAAATCAATAACTTTTTCATTTCCATAATCAGATTTATATACGCTACTTTAGTGAAGGGAACTCACATGTGCACCCAACTGTTCTTAAGGAAACCAACGTATATCCAGTGAACTTATGATTTAGTTAATTCATCATATGTTGATCTTTAATCAGCGCATTAGTACTTTATTAAACATTAAATAGTAACAATGTGCAGTAATAATAGAATAAACTATCACACATAAGAAACACACATGAACACCAAGATTCAAGGTGGAAACCCAATGAGGGAGAAAAAACACCCATTGTTGTTGTCTCTATCTTCTTTTAATATAAAGAGTAATATGTTTACAATCTTGTACTGGTAGAGACTCATACCAATACATGGGCACTATTGAGTCCCAATTTTGCTCATTTTTTTATCATATTTTTGAGGCCTTAACCCCCTTATTTTGAACCCTTCTTATCTTTAAAAACCCTCTTTTACTACATTTTGTGTGTTTTGACCAAGAGGGTGCTGTGAACTTGAAAGAATGCAAATTATTTTAAAATGTATCATTTAATTTAATTCCTAAGTATTTTTGAGGTTAAAATGTTATCTAATAAAATCACCTACAATGTCAAAGAAGTTGACCACATCTTGTGCAGATCAACCATTTTCTGAAGCGGTTCCAAGATTCCTGCAACTACTTTGCAATCTCCTGCAGTCGTCGATTTCCTATAAATGAGGAGATTTCCTGTAGTCTTCGATTTGGTATAGATGGGGACATTTCCTGTAGTCGCTGATTTCCTATAGATGCGGAGATTTCCTGTAGTCACCAATTTCCTGTAGTGGCAAAAATTTCCTGTAACCACCTCGATTTCATGCAATGATATACACGACTAAGCATGTTCTAGTCAGCCTAGAGGAGAATGAAGACATGGGTTTTGTTAAGAAAGTCACTAATATGGATGTTGTCATATTCGTCACCTTAGAAGTTCCATTGAAACTGCCTAGACCTTCATTCCTTTTTCATATGGCTGTATTGGGAGGTAGTTCCTACAACTTCACGAAATCATCATGCTTATTTATTTTATCTTTATCAGCTATTGTTAGTCAGTAGTTGTAGGGTGTTATATTTTCTAACTTGAGGCAGGTTATGACCATCTATTTGTATAAAATAACTTTATGTTTATTTGGATCGGGGGAGGATCTGAAGAGAAGAAGGATAGATTGAATATATCAAACCTGTATGACTGTATATTTTCTAGATTAATATAATACTTGATGTTCTGTTGAATTTAATTGAGTAACTCCTTCCATAGTTGAAAGGGTTGTGAGTAAGGGAGGGCCCCCTTTACTGACAACTCCTGTAGCTACAGATTTGTTTTATTTCCATTTATTTTTGTCATGCATTACTAGAATTAGTACACAATTTGTAGTTCTATTTTCTAATTTGTAACAACTTGTGAATGATGGTTAAATGTGAGCTCATTTGATGAATGATTTGGAATTATTGATTATGGTTTCATTTCTGTTATGCCAAATGTGAAATGAGTTAATTGATGTTGTTTGGGTTTGTATCTTTTCTGGATCTGCATAAGCAATTCTAGGTGTTGTAGAGAGATGAATTATCTACTCCATACCCTTTGCTGCTAAGTGTTAATGAAGAAAAGGGTTCTTGAAGTTGTGTGTGTGTGTGATTTTATTTAGAAAAACACTTACGATATTAGCCTGCATATATTTTGCACAACATATCACAAGATTACCTACCCCTCGTTGACAATTTATGTCTGTCAAATTATAAGTCTATAATTTGCCCAAACATTTTGGCGTCGTTGCTGAGGAGGTGCTAAGGTGTGATATTGGAAGTGTCTTAGTATGATTTTTTTTGTTTGAAATTTTTCAAGACTGGAGGAGTCGAAGTGGTAAGATGTGGGCAAAGGTCTATGCACCTGTAGAGATAAGAATTCACCAAAGCCATGTCCTGATTGTTTGGTAAGTAGAAGTTTTTTAATTTTCTGCATAATATACGAATAGGGTCCAATATTTTCAAATATTTTTAGTGGTGATGTGAGCACCACTTCATCCACTAATAAGCTAGTAAGTGGGAGGAAGTTCATAAAGAACAGGGAAAAGGAAATAGGGGAATCCAACATGAGGTTTACAACAAGGTTTTATAGTTGACATTAAGTAGACTATACTCCCACAATAGCTTCTTCTTCACGAAAATCCTCTGTTGATTCTAATTCTGAATTTGCAATGGCATCTCAGAGGCCATGGAAAACATGTCTTACAGGTATGTTACAACAACATTTTCAATTTACTTATTCCCATAATCGGATGTGGAATATTCTATTTCCTTAACATCCCTAGCCTCAGTAGTGGAATTTCCCTTACCTTGTTGCACCAAATTATTCCCTTCAAAACTTTCATTTACAACAAATGGTACAACAACAACATCCTACCCATCCAGTATTCAACAATAAAGCCATCCAACCTACTCACAATATTGGAATGGCCATTTATCCACTTATCCTACCTATTGTACTACATCTCAACCTCTGCAGGAAATTTCTGTAGCTTTGCTATAGGAGTTTCCTGCATCTCTGCAGGAAATTGAACTGAGGTTAAGAAAAGTGGTGACCCAACCAGAAAATATTGAAGAGGTTATAAAGGAAGAAACCCCTGATACACCTGAAACATAAAATGTATAAGAAACAATAGAACAAAAAATTCTAAGATCACAAGAACCCTCTACAATTCAAGTAGGTGGGAAAATTGCAAGCCTTATGTCTACCGGATATGCCACTGAAAAATATGCAGACCCTAGAATCCTTGTGGTTACCACCTTCATCAATGGATATCCAATAATAAATACTTTAATTGGTTTAGGTGCAGCCATTAATATTATGAAAATGGAAACATTATCCCATATAGGATCCTTTGACTTGATTCCTACCCCTACTATGTTAGAATTAGAAGATAGATCCAAGGTCAAGCCATAGGGTGGATTGGAAGACATTGTCATTTCATTAGATTCCTCAGAAATTCCTACAGCTTTTTATGTTCTTCATCCTAGACTAATTTAGGGAGGTACCCTTTAATCTTGAGGAGGCCTTCATTGGCCGTAACGGATGCCTTCATTAGGTATAGGTCGAGGAACATGGCCATCATTCATGAGGCTGAAATTAAGAACATCAATCTGTATCCCCCTGCTAAACCCCTCTTGAAATCAGAAAAGATTCATTGGGCTGAGGAAGAACTTAATTCAGAAATTATTCAACCAATTTTGACAATAGCCCAAGCAATAGGCCTTAAAGAAAACACCGGGGATAATTTAATTAATTTCTCTATTTCAAACCATAATTTCTCTTAGCACTTAGAGGGGCAGTCAAGTCATGAGATAAATGTCATTGCTGAGCATAAATTCCAAGACCATAGTACAACAACTGAATTAGATTCATCCCTCCTATTTGTATTTCCTGCAGAATCAACAACTAAAGGTGGAAGCAAGGTAATTGAGATCTTTCCCAGAAAAAATTTAATTATCAATTCTGCCATAACTTATGAATAAAAAAATGATTAACTCAGATATTGAAATCTTTTTTAGACACATTTTCTTGGGAATATGCAGATACGGATATGATACTTGGTAGCTTCTCTGATCTTTTATATGATTGCATAGATGTTTATATGGATTGTTTTATGGTGGTGGGTGATACTTTTGAAGAGGCTTTACTTAATCTTAGGAAGGTTTTGCAAAGATGTAGGGAGACTAATATTTCATTAAGAAGTGAAATTGTTTTATAATCATAACTGAAAGCATTTTCTAGGATCATCATGTTTCTTCTTCAGGAATTAAATTTGAAATTGAAGTGATTTTGAAGAAGAAAGAGTTGGAAATGGTGGGAAAGAGGATCATTGCTTTCACTACCTCTTCTTGATCTTCTGCTGCAATAAACTAAGCTTACATTGTTCCTTCTTATCCTCATTAAACCATGAGAGGAACATCTAATGGGTATAGCTTTATTCCTTTTTCTGGGCCCAATGGACTAATTATGGAAAAGGAGCCACCTTGGAGTCTTCTATTTCAGTATTTTATACTCTCTAAAATTGAAATCTGGCAAGCGTAGACTATTTCGGGATCATTAAAATAATAGGTCAGTGGATCCTTAGAATAAATTTTATTTTTCAAGACAATTTTTGGTTTTCTCATGTTAGACTGATGTGGGATTTCTTAAGGAACACCTTCCAACAATCTTCACCCATCAACATCAACAGATTATCTGGGTTTCAAAATTAGAGGTTGGTGATGCCTTGAAGCTTGTATACCTTAAGGATAGGCTATCTTGTTAACAGTAATGGGGATTCATTATGGCACCTTGACTGCTGGATCCTACTGGGGGTTCGACAAAAACTCATACATTCACACCTGATAGGATGCATCAGATGTACATTGGTCCTCGCTCTCATCATTGGTGATGGGCCTCGCATTGGTTAACAACAGACCTTAATGGCTGCTAATCCAGCGAGTTCATTGTACATTCTACGTCAGCCTATTTATTCATGTACAGTTAACTATACAAGAGGGGGAGGATATGCTTTCCTATAGATGGACTTCCTACAGAACATTCCCCCAACAACATTTCCGCAGCAAAAAAAATTATTTCCTGAAGAACGAATTTCAAGCAGAGCATATTGTACAGAATGTGGAAAGTACTGATTATCATCATTATCATTTGAGGACATGTAGCTGATGAGCCTCATCATTGGGTAATTATATGGGCCTTAATTCACCTCCTAGCCTAGTCAAACCAACTATTCTCACAACTTATTGCATACTTTTGATTATATTTTGTTTATGGGATGAGTTAGAGTTGGATATTTTTCTTTATGGTCTAATGTGCATTTAATGCAGGATTAAAGGATAAAGGCAAGGAATTTTGGCAAAGACCTTGGTCAAAACTCGAAGGGGACAAGGGAGAGGAATTATAGGAGGTAAATCCTCCTCATTTACTACCCCTCCATTCGAATATTCCTCCATCAGCTCAGAGTGCAAACAACCAAATTGTGAGGACTAGAAGGTAGCGGAACAAGTGAAAGACAAAGAACCAGTTTATCTCGAGTTTAGGAGCTGAGCCTCCCTTATTTTAAGGAAGTCATTGGATACTTCTGATGTATAAGTAGAGAGGCATAGGACCTCATTAGGATTCAGATTTTTGATTGTAAAACTCTACTCTATTTTCGAGCTACAAGGCTTGTGATAGTTTTTGATGTAATCCATTGTCTTGATAATAAGAATGAGTGTTCTTTTGAGCCAACACTGAGTTGGATGAAAGGGCTAAAGCTCTTGGGTTAGGGCCTAACCCTAGCAGCCAAGGCTCCTCCTTATTATACATGTATGCTAGCATAGATTCATAGTTTAATTGTTCATTTTATTAAGTAGCTGAATTTCCATTACAACAGTGTTGAGTAGATTGGTTGTATGTTAGTTTTCTTCCAATTGTGCCTTCTTTCAATTAGCAGGTTAGTAAGGAGAAAAAGATCACCATAAGGTTGTCAGCAGGTGTCTCGGCCTCACCTCATCCCTTTGGGACCATGACTTGAGGAAGAGACCCTTTAGCAACCCCATAAACATACATTTGTAGTTCTTGCATGAGATTTGGAGTTTATTGTCCTGATTCAGTACTTGGTTCATTTCATTGTCATCTTTTTCCACTACTCTATTTTTTCAATAAGATCTTACTCATGTTCCCATTTCCTTCAGCACTTTCTTCATGCATAACATGGGCAATTGATTCATGATTTTCTAGTTTATGAAGATGTATCTTGTTGCATAGTTCTTGAAATACACACATGTTTTAAGCACTGTAGATACTTCAGGAGGAGGTCTAGACTTCATCACCAGCATCCATCTTCGACCTCATAAACCTTAACCATCTCTTGTTCCACCATCACCCTCACTAGTTTTTTGACCTTTTTCATTGAAATTCACCTAGACACATTGATTGAATCTAGCCATCTCTTCTCTTGGATATTGACTCCTGAGTGTTACCAAACCTTCTAGCACCTTATCCCACTCATCACACACATTTTCCTAGCTTCCCAACACCTCACAATTAGCTCTCGGTTGTATCCTGTAGGTTTCTTGTAATTGCCACAGGATCATCCTATAGGTTTCTAGTACATCCTATAGGTTTTCCTGAAACGAGCTATTTTGATCTTGACTTGATGGGGAACCTCTAGGGAGTCACAAAAATCCTCCTCGTACCCTTACACACCATCCAATCACTCCATAAACCTTCTAGCTATCCTCAACCAACTTCCATCCACCTATCACATCCACAAGAACAATTAAATTGCATGCTTGATTGTCCCAAAAAACCAAAAAAGTGAAAACAGATTTAGTTTAGTTTTCTTGCTCACACATTAGTATGGTTTGATTCTCTTTAGTTCTGTAACTTAAATAACAGCATTAGGTTAGTGTTGATTTATAAATTCTTCTTAACATAGCTGTTTAAATGGTTAATTAGGATATTGTGTGATTCGCATTACATGTTTTTTTCTTCATTACTGGAATAGAGTAGCTCTCTCAGAATAGATTTCCTCTTCTTCCATCAAAGAATCAAGCTTCTTCTGACTCTATAAAAGTCTATCTTGGAATCCCTGGGTCTCTCGCCAGATGAATAGTGACAATAGGCAAAACCTTCACTTTTACTTGTGCATATAGCACTGTCACCTCCAAGTTTGTATGAACCTCCAGTTGATAAGTAAAACTGCTACCCTAGGAGTTGCAGCATCCTTGCTGTAATACTAGTGCTCATCCATTTTTGGCATCATTGTAGGGGAGGTGTTTGAGTAGAATGTGATTACTTCTTTCTTTTCTTCTACTTCTTGTCTTCAATTTTCTTCCATTAGTTTATTTCTGAAAAAGTAATCTAGTAGCTTCCTTTCTTTCATCTTTCATTATTTGCTTTCCTTTCCATTCTGCAAGTAGAATTTCAATTTAGCAAGTAACTTCTTCATTTTGTCGGTGATTTTTCATTCAATCAGCAATTTCATTTCTGCAAAATACTTTCCAGCTTAAAAAACTTACAAAAACCAACCCAAAAACATTTCCTTTCATGCATCATAGGAATGGGGACAATTTAGGGAAATTCTTGCGAATTACCCCCACTGCATCCAACAACCAACCTTCTCTCTTCTTCGGCGGTTGTGAACTGGAGGAACCTCTAGGTGAGAAACTTGGAATATTTGAAGAACCTATAGGGGAAGAAGAAGAAGAGGAACCCATTCCTACTAAACCAATGGCTGAAAACTGAAATGACAGAGGGAATAGAGAGAGTTCAGGGTTCCTTCCCCATCAGGGAAACAAACGAGGACACTAAGATGAAGAATATAAGCCCCTCTGCCCTACCTCATTTCCATGGCCTAACCATAGAGGACCCTGACACTTTCCTAATTGAGTTTGATGTTATATGCCTAACCTATGACAGTATAGATGATGAGAAAAAAATAAAATTGTTTCCATCTACCCTCAAGGATGTAGCATTGCATTGGTTCATGGATTTACCTAGAGATAGTATCACAACTTGGGCTCAGATGCAACAGTATTTTAACAACAAATGTTGGGACTAATGTAGGTCAAAGGATACTAAAGAAGAACTTTTCAGTATGACCATGGGCCAGGATGAATCCTTAGAAGACTACTAAGAAATATTCCAGCTTAGTTACAAAAGGGCTAGGTGCACACTTAACCCGGAGTCACTAAAGCTAGTCCTGCTCAGAGGAGTAAGGGAAGATCTTCTTGATACATTACATTTGTTAGTAGGAGGAGATATCTACCAATTACCCTATGAGGATATCAAGACTGTGTTTAGAAACCATTCTAGGGCAGCCAGGAAAAAGGGTAGGGGTAGTCAACATATGGCCAGTACATCATCTTCCAACTCATCCATCAAGGGTGAAATTGGAAATATGCTGGAAGATTTCAAAAGTGAGATGTTGCAAACCCTTTCCTTGCAATTAGACACCATGAACATCAAAAGGAAGCAGAGAGTGGCTTGGCCATCTTTTGCCTTAGATGCACCAGGAGGCATCCTAGGAACGAATCTCCATTGAACTGTATTGAGATTTTCTTGGTCAGTGAAGGAAACCACTCCACAGATAACTACCCTTCTTTACCCAGACTCAAAGCACTATATCAAGGAGCTGAAGGGGTCACTAAGTAGCTTTTCTACATCAACCAAAGGAGACCTCTTGGGCCTAGACCATACTTGTAGGGCATGTAAGGGTCATCCCATGCATATTACAACCCCAACCAAACCACAGTTATACCTTTATGGGGACCCCCTGCTCATCCTTCCTGGTCTACACCCCCTCCTTGGCCCTATGCATCTCAGTATCATTCCCAGCTAGCCAGCGAGTCACTTCAACCTTATGCTATGTCACAACCTCAGTGGAATGCACCACTCTAGGGGTGGAGGCCCCAATACAACAATGCTCTAGCTCTATTGCCTCCACCACCTACCCAACCATAACTCCTACACTGCTCCACCCAAGCAACCCCAGATGCCAGCCCAGCCAAATCCAAACTCGAACAATAGGCAGGCTCACCAAGTATACAATGGAGAGACATCATATCCAGCTTATGCTGTAGAAATCCAGGAGATTAACCTAAGATCTAGGAGAATTCTCCTGGATAACCAACCTCCCCCTTAGGGAAAATTTTAAGAACCCCCCCAAATTTACATGTATAATAAATGGGCGAATCTCCAGGGTATATAGGAAAAATGGAAGGTGATTTTATCAATAACATGATATTTATATATAATTTTTTGGTGAATCTCTCACTAGGCATGGCGAATATTTTACTCAGTTATAAAATCTTGTGTTTACTGAATACACAAATGAAATCATTGCATTTCTTTAAAATATCTTTTGAAATCAAAATTACTAAAATTTCATATCAATAACCTAGTGGGTGTAGGATAAAATTCACCCGTGCCATTCACAGAAAGCATGAGAAAAAACCTAATAGTATATATAAAACCAAGAAAAATTCAAATTCATCACTTCTACGGACCTTGTAACCACCCTGCCAATACACAAGTATGTTCCTGTTTGCAATTAGAAAAATTACCCAAATTACAATCTGTTTACTCCAGCATATGTTGGAAATTTATAGAAGGATGACTAGTGCAATCAATCCATTCATTTTAACCCTGGATTTGTTTCAGTTTAAAACAAAAGTATACAAATATACTTGTACAATTTCTATGCTTTAACCCTTCACCTTAAGATGTTTTTACAATATAATTTCCTAAGTCTATTTAATATCTTCATTATCATAAAAACCAACCTATATCCATCTGAACTCCACATCTACCACTCTTAGGGGGATGAAATCTATTTATCCCTCTGAGCACTTGGTAGACCCAGAATTAAGATGGATCTAAGGTGTTAGAATCTCCCCTTTAAATAGTCTATGCTCACATGAATACCATGGTATTACCATGGGTCAATACCATGGGTTATCATAAACCTGGAGCTTAAAAATTACTATTAGTAATATATAAAAATTAATAAAATTAATAGTTGATTTTTATTTTATTTTTTATTTTAACCACGCTAAAATGTTTAACATACATTAAATTACAACATTCATTTTTACTCTTGATTGGATCAAATATTTTTTCGCTCTATGCTAGTTTGCATATCACGATATTTGATACCTCTCAGGGGTTAGTAGATCTAGGTTTAATTCCCCAATTTAAATAGGCTACATTCCAGGTGAATACCATGGGTCAATACCATGTGTCATTTTGGTGAATACCATGGGTCAATACCATGTGCCATTTTTATTTCTATTAATACTAATATTAGGGTTAATAATGTTTTTTTGCATGGTATTAATAACAATCTAGTCCATGGTATTTGTCCCATAGTATTTTGCCCATAGGTTTCACCTATAATGCATTTTTGAGTGTTCGTAAATATAAGGTGACTTATGGAGTAAATATAAAAAAATGTTTTATTTGTTTACCATACCTCTCGTTTATTTATAATTTTATTAATTTACCATACCTCTTTTACATATATGGTATTTGGACCAAAGGATTCACTTAAATAAAACCTCTTTCTTGAGCCTTCATAAATAGAACGAGGGTTATGGACTAAATATAAAAAGAGGTTTATTTATTTACCATGCGTCTAGTTTATTTATATTTTTATTTATTTACCATACCTTTTGAGTAAGCATAAAAGGACGTTTTATTTATTTACCATACCTCCACTTTACTTATATTTCTATTTGTTTACACCCTTGCATGTATATAAGGTGACTTATGGAGTAAATATAAAAAATGTTTTATTTATTTACCATACCTCTCATTTATTTATATTTTTATTAATTTACCACACCTCTTTTATAAATATGGTATTTGGGCCTTTGGCCCATAGGATTCACTTAAATAAAAACTATTCTTGAAAATGGGCGAATGGATTCACTTAAATAAAACCTATTCTTGAAAATGGGCGAATGGAAGGTTGTAACTCCTAATTTCAAGTGCTAAATTCACCTTTTTTACCCTCTCCCTTAAAATAAGGTGGGCTATTTGAGGTGATTTGTAAAAATGTACTATGATACAAAATATTCGCCCACTAAAAATTTATAACCCCTTAATTTCGCCAAAGGGCGAACATTCGCCCCTAAAATTTTCTATGCTCCCCCTCCACATAAGGAGGTTGAGGAAGAAAGAGAGAAAAGAAACCTTAAATTAAATCCACCCTTTCCTAAGAGATTAACCCAACCACTCCACCCTACCCCAGAATAAATTGAACTTATGGGAGAATTAAAAAATCTATGTGTAAAGATCCCCCTTCTCTAGGTAATAAAAGATGTTTCCATTTACAAAAGTTGATTAAGGAGAAATTCTTGAAGCATCCAGGAAGAGGAAAAATGGATGCCCCTACCATTAATTTCATTGGGAAGTTGTCCAAATTAATGTTGGGGCAAGTAATATGTCTAAAATATTTGGATCGTGGAAGCCCTGAAGTAGATGTGCACATCAATGGCACCATCGTCCCACACACTTTGATTGATCTTAGGGCTACCATTAATGTGATGACCAAGGACACCATGCTCAAGCTCAACCTTCAAGTGTCATTGAGGAAGGCCACAACAGTTCTGCAACTTGCAGACCATTCCATAGTCACCCCTAAGGGAATTGTGGAGGATGTGATGGTCTCCATTGACTCTTGGGAGTACCCTGCAGATTTTCTAGTTCTCTAGCCTAAGGCTAAACTTACTGGTTATTCTCTCATCTGTGGGAGGCCATGGTTGGCCACAGCCAATGCTTACATTCGCTGCAAAGATGGGAATATGACCATCAAGAATGGGCATATGTCCAAACAGTTAGTCTTATACCCTCCTACTCAACCTTCTCTAGAGAATGATTTACCTTTATGGTTGGAGGAGAAGGAAGAAGATGAGGTTTATTCTGCCCAACTTTATGCTTTAGAAGAACCCATAGGAGGAGGACAACAAGATGAGGATGACTTAATTGAACACCTACTCTAAAGTCCAACTCTTGGTTCGTTACCATTAGAAGAAGAAGTAAGGGAAACCCAAAACAATCATCTAATTGACTTATGCTTGGCCGATTCCAACCCACTCCATGTCAAAACCATATAATTTAGTCCAGAGAAAACCTTGCAAATTAATCCATCTCTTTCTTCTCTTGAAGAGGAAAATCTATGCAACATGCTGAGAGAAAACCTTGAAGCCTTCGCTTGGAGTTACGAGGAAATGAAGGGAGTACACCCCTGAGTGTGTACTCACCACATATACATCTAAGAAGGTTGCAAGCCAGTCCAGCAACCACAAAGGAGGATGAATCCAGCTCTTAAACATATAGTCAAAGAGGAACTGCAAAAATTGCTAGATGTAGGATTCATTTACCCTATCTCAGACAGTATGTGGATCTCACCTTTAGTTTTAGTTCCCAAGAAAAATGGTAAGTGGAGGATTTGTGTCGATTACAGGGAGTTTAACAAAGCTGCAAAGAAGGATCATTTTCCCCTACCCTTCATCGACCAAGTGATAGACAGGTTGGGAGGGAAAAAGTTTTTTTCTTTCCTAGATGGATTCAGTTGGTACAACCAAATCCAAATCTACCTAGAAGACCAGGATAAGACAACATTCACTTGTCCTTGGGGTACTTTTGCCTATAGTGTCCTTCCTTCTATCCTATGCAATGCTCCTGCCACTTTCCAAAGAGAATTCTTGAGTATTTTCGCCGAATTAGTACATGATGTGGTGGAAATTTATATGGATGATTTTACACCTTATGGCTGTGATTTTCAAGAATCCATGACTATCCTAGGCAAAGTATTTCACAAATGAATTGAAATGAACCTGTCTCTCAGACAGGAAAAATGTGAATTCTTAATGACTGAAGGGATCGTGCTAGGTCATTCAATATCTTAGCAAGGATTGCAGGTGGACTCGAACAAAATAGAGATCATCCAAAGGGTCCCACCTCCACAAAAGTACAGAGATGTCAGCGGTTTCTTGGGGTTAGCTAGATACTACCGAAGGTTCATAAAGGACTTCAGCAAGTTGGCCTCTCCTTTATTTGGGTTGTTTGCCAAAGGTTATGAGCTTATATGGTAAGAAAGCTGTCAAGAGGCCTTAGACATTCTAAAGGGTAAGTTAACCACTGCACCAATTCTCTGAGGCCCAAATTGGACCCTCCCTTTTAATATTCATGCCTATGCCTCACATGAAGCCATAGGAGCAGCTTTAGCTCAGGTAGAGGAGAAACTTCCTTATGCCATATATTTTATCAGTAAAAACTTGTCAAAGGTTGAGCTAAATTATATAGTGACCAAAAAGGAACTCCTGGCTATTGTGCATTCATTAAAAAAATTTAGGCATTTCATTACAAGCTATCAAACATTTGCACATACTGACCATGCGACAATCAAATAGATAATGAACTACCCTGATGTGAATGCTTGAATTATAAGGTGTTTGCTTTTATTAGAGCAGTTTGATCTAACCATTGTTGATAAGCCTTGTAAAGAAAATTTTGTTGCAGACTTTTTATCTATGGTGAATCTGCCTACAGGTGAAGAAGGAATGGTGGATGACAAGTTACCAGATGAGCACTTTTTTGATATTTCAGTTCTCTCTCCATGGTTTGATGATACAACAAACTATTTGGTATTAGCACAGTTCCCACCAAAGTTGCCCTCAAATGAAAAAAGCACGATAGTTAGGAAAAGTGCCCCCTTCACCTGGATTGGGGGAAATCTTTTCAAACTTGGACCAGATCAAATATTGAGAAGGTGTGTAAGGGAAGAGGAAGTTTTTGACATTCTTCTAACCTATCATGATGGGAATTTTGAAGGCAACTTTGTAGCAAAGAGGACAAAATTTGAAGTGTTACAAGTAGACTATTATTGGCCCACTCTTCATCAGGATGTGAAAAAGTACACTAGCCAGTGTGATTGGTGCTAGAGGATGGGAAAGCATACTCCAAGAGATGAAATGCCCCTACAACCTCAAGTGACTTTCAAGCCATTTGACAAGTGGGGCATGGACATCATTAGGCCTATCAACCCTCCTTCAAAGCAAAAATAATACATTATTGTGTGCACTGATTATTTGACTAAGTGGGCTGAAACCAGGGAAATTAAGGCAGCAATAGAAGAGAAGGTGGTGAAGTTCCTAAGGGAGAATGTATTCTACAAATTTGGGTACCATAGGGAGCTAGTCACAGACCAAGTGTTATCAGGAAATCTAGTGTCTATGCAAAGCTGCTAGTCCCACTAAGGTTGGTAGATACCTTAGAAACAAACAAACTAAAACCACTTTCGTTTTCCTTTATGAGAAGTAGATGAGAGGGGAACAAAGGAGACCAACCTCTTTCTTGCGCTTGGCTCTTTGCTTGATTCCTCTCCCTTCTGATAGATCTTTGCCACTCGCTTCCTCACCTACCCAGCTTCAAAGAGCACCTATAGAATCAAAGCAGCATAACACTATCCAAGAACATAGATCTACTATCATAAACAATATAGGACCAGATATATATTGAACACACAACTGCATATATCATCAATCATACAAGAATGTGGAGGAAAACTTGAATAGCTTTATTAATAATCAAGAATAGCAAAGAGGATTACAACCAATTTTTCTGACCCAGCGTCATCCTCTCAGCAAGAAAGCCCTCCTTCACCTCATGAAAAGCTTAGATCACCCAACACTATGATGTTACACCAAGAAACCAGCAGCACTTCCTTATAAGATACAAAATTCTAGCCTTTGGATCTCTGGGATGAGGGATCCATATATAGATGTTTGCAAGGGGGGTGAGTCAGATTTTGAGATTTGATTAGTGTCCTCTCTCTGATAGTTCTTGATTCCACTTGGCGATTGATGATCTCTTACTCATCCCTGGGCGAATTCAGAGAGGCAAGTGTCACAGGAGAAGTTTCTGGAAGATTCCATGATCCTCCACCTCACAGATTGACCCTGCCATTTGTCCACTCTCACCCATCGCACCCCATAGAAGGGATTTTTAGTATGCATCGCACCTCCGGTGTGCATTTAGGCGGGATGCAACGCACTTTGACCATGGAGCAGGTGAGATGGTCCAATTTTGACCAGTTCTGAGTAGTTTTTCATGGAGAACTTCTGGGAGATGATGTAATCAGTTGACCTTGTTCTTTTAGGGGTTGGAACAACACTTTTAGGGACTTAAGAGCCCTTGGTTTATGGACATTTATGATTGGGGTTGCAGTGCCCAAAAATGTCTATAACAGTTGCCCTCTAATGCATGAGGTCGTCAATCTTTTTTGATGTCGGGTGAAATGCTTTATCATGAGGATCCGAAGTTTTTTTCGAGCTGGAAGGTGACCTATAATAAGATACAATACAATACATTATCTTCATAATATTTTCATGATCTAGCTGAGGCAGGCATTCCCATGCTCAGCTTTATAAATTCATTTTCATGTACATAAGACAGACAATCGTCTGAGTGCAGACTGATGATTCTGGTAGAGCCATCATCCCTTGGATTGGATGATTATCTGTACTGTAATGATGTACATTTGATGTCTTTGTTTTCCTTAATATATATCGTAGCCCGGATGGATGAAACTAGATCCGGGGTCTTCAATCTTGTTCGATCTTCACTCAAAGTACAAGTCGATCCATGTGAGAGATGTTCAGGAGTCGAACATGGAAAGACATCGCCTGATTAACAGACAATGATGTAAGCTGTTAACAGGCGCGAGAGGAATCACCGATAATGATGATGACCCTCAAGTTACTACAGTACAATTCACGTGGTCTTAATAAGGGACATGGCGTCGAACAGCACGCAAAATCTTTCGGTCGAAGGCCATTGATGTAAACCTGTCGCCGGAAGTGAGAAACTTTCCATTGAGGCATGTAAGCTTCAAAGTACTGAAAGGGTTGTTCCTAGATCGACTTCCTGGATAATGAGCTGATGTCGACAAGAAGCGATCCGTCATAGGAGGGCCTTAGCGAATCCCACATCAATGACACGGAACGGAGCAAATGATTTTAATGGAGGTGAAAACGATCTGATGACATAAGGTTTAGGGTGGCGGTCATGAAAGAATGGAGTGTAAATGTATTGCAGTGGATGAGACACAGGGGAATTCTCTGAGCGACTTCTCTTGAACATATCGGTGACACTAACATGATGGATTCGTAGCGTTAACCCCAAATATGGATGGTGTGATGGACCAATGGTGATATGACCAGTGAACGGAACAACCCAACCCGACTCGGATGCAGAGCGAAAGTGTCATGTTCAAGAGCGACTTGCTACCAATAAAGTTTCTTCAAGTTTTCTTCCCAATTTTTCCCCAGTCATCATTGACTAGTACCTCTTTATTTTTGTCAAGCTTGAGGAGGATAACATATGTTTGTTCTATAATTTTCCCTTTGGGCAAACCCGTCGCTATGTTTTAACGAGCCTAGCGATAGTGAAACTCGTTCTTTTCTATATGGACAAGTTTGTCGCTATTCGGTTTTAACGAGTTTAACGACAAAGATAACTTGGTCCTTTTCAATTTTAGAGAGTCTAAAAAGGGACGTAAAGAAAACTCCAATAATCCTTTTTCGTCATATAATCCCTTGAGTCCAAAAAGGTATAAAATAATACAAAAGGGATGAACTTTCGGTAATTTTAACGAGCCGAACAAAACAATCGCTCGATATTTTTGTGTAATAATCCCTCAAGTCCAAAAAGATTAAAATCTAAAGGAGGGATAGCACTTTCGGTCACTTTAACGAGCTGGAGAGGCCAATTGCTCGGAAATCTTTTCATATTTTACGAGTCAGTTGAAAAGAGCTTAAAGGAGACTCGTTTTTTGAGGAACGAGTGATAAATTTGGGTAGCAGCTAATTCCAGGTAAGGTTTGGAGTTTTCCAATCATGGTAGTGTCACAACGATGGCTAATAGGATCACGCTTCACAGCTGTTCCTCAAAAAGGGTAAAAAATCAAATGGAGGTGAATGATCGGCCAATACAGAGTGGAGGTGATGATGAGAACACGACCAAGGCTTCAAAGGCTGATGATAATACATTCACGATGGTCATTTACCGGAAATTGGTTCATTTTTTAATGAGCTTAAACTTTGGGGGAACATTTGCTCATTGCTTATGTTTATCTTTTAACGAGCTTGAATTCCGCATTAAAACTGCTCGATCTAGTCGTATAATAAGGATGTCTCATTTAAAATGACATTTTTTCAAAGCTTTTCCCCGCATCCTTTCTTTATGCAAGTTAGGAAATGACCAATCCTACGAGTTTAAAGGGTTAGAGGACCTACAAATTTAAAAAAATAAATGGTCGCTCTTCGCTTGCACGCCAAAAGTTTTGCATCCCCCTACGTATAGCGAAAAATTTCCAGGTTACAAAAGATTGTTCTATCCATACTTTAGGCAGAACACTTCCTCGGCGATGTCTACCGAAATAAACAAAGGAGAGTGGTGCAACTAGCTCCACTCACATAACTTTGATGAAGGAATCTTATTCAAGTCTAATTTCATAAACCAGTCATATATCCTTCGCAGAAACCTACCCTATACCCAAGGTTTTCCTGTCGAAACAGGCCAGGGTGCATGCTCCCTAGGTTTCAGCCATGTCCTCCAAATCACTCACGCTCATCAGGTGGACGGACTGGGGATTGATGAGACATTCCTTGCGTGAAAAGACCATTCAGGGATGGTATTTGACTATTTTCTAAGTGTGAACTGGGGAATGAAAGCTGGTCTACAAGCTTGACCACTCTTCCTTCATGCGGAAAACACATTACACTAAAGAGTGAGGAGACAATGGCTCCCATGCAATAAATATAGTCACGTCCAAGGAGTAGATTATAATCCAGGGGTCCTTGGACTACCATTACATTCATGTGAACATTTTTCCTTCTCAATGTTATCAGCACATTGGGAAGGATCCCTAACGGTCAACTGTTTCCTTTGTCAAAGCCTGTTAGATTTCTCATTTCAGGCAAAAGCGATGGTGAACCAAGCAATTTCTAAGTAGTCGAGGAAAGGATACTCATAGAAGCCCCTTCATCTATGATGGTACTGGCCATGACCATTCTATATATTTGAGAAATGATTTGAAATGGTACACTAGCCGGTAAGCGGGGTCTGCCTAGTAGATTCCAATTGAAGGAAACAACTAGGCTGCTTGGAGGTGGGACCAAATAGATGGCCAGATACAACTCTGAAGAACTTCCTTCCTGCTGTAAAGGAACGGGTAGACTGCCCCCATGTTCATCAGAGTCTGTGCTTACGAAGAGAATTTGGACGGTGTCGTTCTTGTTCTCTCCGGTGACTGTATCATCTGAAGATGGATCCTCTGAAGGCAAGACCGGGTCAACTGCCACCTCGACCTTTTGACTTTCGTCTGGTGTGGATTCAGATGGTTTATATTCAATCGCTTCGGCCGACCACAATGGCATTTCAGCTAGATTTTCAGCTAGTGACGGACTCGACAAGAGCTTCTTATATCCAGGAGGAAACTGTAACGGTGAAACCGGACAGTCGTCCAAAACTCTTTTAGCCTCGTCTAAGAAGGGACAACGGTGGACATCATGATCGCCTTCACACAGTTTACAAGGAAATTTACATTTTCCTTTTTGTCCAGGGGCTTCACCTTCACTAGTTGACGGTGTATTCTCAACATGATCATCAGAGGTTGATGACACCGGATTGTGCAAACGAGGAGACCAGTCCCTTAAGATCTGAGGGATGTAGGGACAATCTCGATGATAGTGGTCTCCTTTGCAAATGACATATGGCGATTTAGGCCTCGATGGTGCAGTGTGTGGATTTTTGCTAGACGATGCCTAGTTGCCCCTTTTCGCCTTTGGCTCCTTCTTCTTCTTCTCTTTCTTCTTCTTTTCCTTCTTCTTCTCGGTTACTTAATTTTTGGCTTTACCAGCTTCATCAAGCGAAGAGGAAGGAGGAGAGGAAGAATTGGACGAAGTAGAAGGTTGGGGGGGTAACTCTGGTATCGTTTAGTTGTTGATTTGATTGTTCAGGAATCACGGTGTTCTGAACGACAGAGGTCGAGAACAGCCATACGGGCAAGCATATTGTCAATCCTGGAAGTGACAATGTGGCCATATGGGGTGCACCAACATCTCCCCAAGAGGAGAAAGGACTAGAATTTCCTCCAAGGGGAAATTCTTGGTTGGAGGACTCCATTTTTCTCAACCTAAGACCAACGTAGGAAAGGTGATGTTTATTCCGATTAAAATAAATTTTAGATGCTTTGACACAACTTGTTTTTTCCATTTTTAAGAGTCGAGAAAAAACAAAAGATGAATCTAGTCGCCTTCGATTTTTAATGAGCTTAAAGTGACAAGTGCTCAGATGGAACTTTTCCTTTAAAGAGTCTGAAAAGGAATGAAAGAGACTACTTTGGAAATCTAGACATAGGGATTACCAAACCAATCGCAAAACTGCAGAATACTTTTTATGGTACGGTAGTCAATCATCCCGAATGTTGTGTTTAGTGCATTATGATTGATAGGGTGGAAGACACGGCTTCCTATGGATAAAGGATAAAGCCTAATGTGGTCTCCCAATATATACTCGACAGTACATGGGAGCACAAGTCCGTACTGGCACTTATCGTCTCAAAGTGGAGGAATCACCCAACCAGCAATGAAAACAACAGTTACCAGGCTTTACGATGCCAGAATACGTCTCTAGCCTAGACTTCTAAATGTTGTGCGTTAGGTTCCAAAGCGTTTTCAGATTCATTAAATTTATTTTACAGTTGATCTTGCTTAAAAAATTTTCCTTTCAAGTTCACCGGGTGATGTAGAAATACAATTTCCTAAAATGCAATCTAAGATGATAAACAATCATTTAATCTTCTTTTTGCAATGAAAATCCTGGCTACTGAGGAAACAGAGGCAATATTCTTTCAACATAGAGCAGAGAGCACACACTATATGCACTGTCCTAAATCAAACCAACAAATAGTCTAAATGCAAATGCACATGCATGTATTTGTTTTCAGCCTTCTTAACGTGTGAATGATAAAAAGAAAGCTAAGTGCAAATCTGAATTATTTTTCAAAGAGACATTACTAACAAGTTTATTTTCAAGACAAAATGAAGACAATGGCGACACTTCATTATTTGGAATTGAAAACTTGCTTTCATCACATGAAAAACTACTAATTCAAATCAAATACAAGAGTAACAGTGTATCGACTATCAAGAACAATCGGGTTCTCTTCTATGACTGAAAACGACACTTGTGACGCTTCCAAATCAAGAAACGACAGTTCAATTACGCTACTTCTTTGTAAAAGAGAACTGAAAATGGCTCACAATACATAAAAACATTTACAAGTCTTTGCACAATGGAGGCGGAATAATGGCAAGGAAGGGGGTTTCCAACAGAGGTATACTGACTACAAACAACAAAACTCCTGAATAGAGCTGAAAAGAGTCAAAAAACCAAAGTCTGAAGGAAAAATTATCCCTTTCTGATCAGTGCACCTGTTACACAGGGATTCTAGTATGCATCCCACCTACAGCACACGGGAAGTGTGATGCATACTGAGATCCTTGAAGAGAGGGTGCGATGGTATAGTGTGAGACTTTTGATCCAGTTCTTGATCACAGTTTTCAACACAATTCAGGGATTTTGGCCGAGCAAGTGGTAATAAGTAAATAAATCACAGGGGTAGATCTAAGGAGGTTACTAGAGCCACCACAAGGGAAATTAGAGAGCTTGTAAATCGATTGTTTAGTTTATAAACAAAACCCAGAGATAGACTGAAGAAGCATTGATCTACTTTGCACTTGCATAACAAATGCATTTCGAAGGCTAGCTGGCTTGACTTCAGGCTCTGTTTGTAAGTTTATAAAGCAAAAAAATATAGACAAACAAACAATCTATTCACAACCCAACGGAGTCACCATTTTGTTATCGGGAAATCTAGTGTCTATGCAGAGCTTCTAGTCCCACTAAGGCTGGTAGCTACCTTAGAAGCAAACAAACTAAAACCACTTTCATTTTCCTTTATGAGAAGTAGATAAGAGGGAAACAAGGGAGACCAACCTCCGTCTTGCGCTTGGCTCCTTGCTTGATTCCTCTCCCTTCTGATAGATCTTTGCCACTCACTTCCTTGTCTACCCAGATTCAAAGAGCACCTGTAGAATCAAAGCAGCATAACACTATCCAAGAACATAGATCTACTATCATAAACAATATAGGACCAGATATATATTGACCACACAAATGCATATATCATCAATCATACAAGAATGTGCAGGAAAAATTGAATAGCTTTATTAATAATCAAGAATAGCAAAGAGGATTACAACCAATTGTTTTGACCCAACGTCGTCCTCTCAGCGAGAAAGCCCTTCTTAACCTCATGAAAAGCTTAGATCACCCAACACTATGATGTTACACCAAGAAACCAGCAACACTTCCTTACAAGATACAAAATTCCAACCTCTAGATATCTGGGATGAGGGATCCATATATAGATGTTTGTAAGGGGGGTGAGTCAGCTTTTGAGATTTGATTAGTGTCCTCTCTATGATAGTTCTTGATTCCACTTGGAGATTGATGATCTCTTACTCATCCCTGGGCGAACGCAAAGAGGCAAATGTCACAGGAGAAGTTTCTGGAAGATTCCATGATCCTCCACCTCACAGATTGACCCTGCCATTTGTCCAATCTCGCCCATCGTACCCCATAGAAGGGCTTTTTAGTATGCCTCCCGTGTGCATTTAGGTGGGATGCAACGCACTTTGACCATGGAGCAGGTGAGAGGGTCCAATTTTGACCAGTTCTGAGTAGTTTTTCATGGAGAACTTCTGGGAGATGATGTAATCAGCTGACCTTATTCTTTTAGGGATTGGAACAACACTTTTAGGGACATAAGAGCCCTTGGTTTATCGACATTTATGATTGGGGTTGCAGTGCCCAAAAATGTCTATAACACCAAGGCAGCCAGTTTACCTCCAACATGATTCAAGAACTAGTCAGCCATCACAAAATCAAGCATAGGACCTCCTGTTACACAAAAATATTGTCACCATGATTATTTACAGTCAGTATGGGTCTATCATCACTTGTATTGTCCTCCTAAGCAAGTCTCAAACCTCAGCTCTTCAAGTCAAGCTTTGAAAATGAGAGAAAGATATTGAAAATCAACAAAGCTCTGGTTCCGCACTTTCTCTCACCGTTGCCTACGGTCCCGCACCCCCTGTTTACAAAAAATGCGGACTTGCCCACTCTGTTCCTAAAGGAGTGGGTGCGAACCCGTGTGAAAGTCAAAAAGGCACAATTTTATTCTAAAAAACTCACTTTGGGTTAATTCTAGATGATTTTAGAAGGAATTTTGACGTGGATTGGTCACTCTTAGGTGGTTCATGCATCCCAAAAGAGAAGGAGATAATCCCTTGATGAGAGGAGATATCCCTTTGAAGGAGGGCTTTATCCCTTTGAAGGAGGACCTAGTAACTTCCCTCCATTGCACTATAAATTAAGGCATTGGGGTGGTTGCTAGAGAGGTTAGAAGTTGAACATTTTTTAGGGTAAATGCTGGTGGAATTGAGACTTCCTAGTTCAGCTTGAGAGGAGAGATCACATACCTTTTTGGCTTCATTGGGAAGAGAGTGAAACTTGTCAAAGTAGAGGAGACTTCTTGTTGGACCCTAGGAGGAGCTTGTACAGCATCAAGAAACAGGTTGTAAAGTTCTTCTTTGATTTGAATTAATACAATCAGATTCATTTTTCTCAACAAATTGTCTTATGTCATTTGTTTCATGAATTCCTTGATCATCATGTTAAGTATGCTTTATGATATTGGCTTTTCAGGTGCTATTTAATTTGTTTTCTTGTTTGTGTTTGCAGATTCGCAATGAGGGAGCTCATTTGGATCAAAGGAGCGAGGCTTCCACAAACTTGCATTGGACCTAGGGTAGGCCTAAAACACTTGTTTGCCTTTGTTTATAAATGCATATTTAGAGAAAGATAGTTTTTGATTGGCTTTCTTGTCACTAGATATCGTTAGATTCTAGGAAGGTCTATCTTGTCCGCAAGATCGACTCATTCCGTGTGACAAAATGGCGACTCCACTGGGGACTTGATTTTTTCCTTGTTTTTACTTTGACCTGAGAAACAATGCTTTTGTTTTTGTTTTTGGCTTGTTGTGTGTGGAATTGGGTAGATTTAGTAGATCTAGGATTATTTTTTGTTTTTCATAACTTTGGGAGAGGACTGCACCATAGGCTTGTGACACAGTGCATACCTATCCACACTTTTGCTTTTAGCACAGAGCGGTACCGCACCTGTGTTAACTGTGGGCCTGTGGACCTTGTCAAAATTTTGGAAAACCTAAGATTTTTTTAGTTAGTTAGCTTAGTTTTGTTTAGATGTTATTATCCCCTACCCAAACCTACATATAACTTGTCAGAAGCTTTCCTTAGGTTAATTTCATTGGTGTTAGGGTTCAGGTGAAATTCCCAGAAGTTTTGGTTGTTGGGTTTGGTTTTCTGTTTGGTCTTGTAGTAGCTCTGAGCTTAGAAGCTGTAGAAGCCTCAGATCACCTTGGTTTTTACCAGTCTTCTTATGAGTCTGACCATTTGAAAAATCTACCTTTCTTGAGGAATCCACCTTATGTTTTCTCTTTACAAAACTTCAAAAATATTGTGTTAAAATTTTGGATTTCATTTTTAGAAAAGAAAACAAAAATTGGTTGTTTTTTGACTGATTTGTGATTCTACATAAATTGGTCCTTAGTTTACATCTAGCTAAGTAAAACATCCTTAAAAAAGACATATTGTAAGCTTTGACTTCAAATAGGTTTTTATAGTTTATAGATCTCAAGGTTAGTGGTTTCCGTAGTTTTGAGTGTTTTATAAAAATTAAAAATAAAAATCTCTTTTGGAAAAAGTTTGCTTTTGTAGTGGTTGAGTGTTTTGAAAGAAAAGGGAAATTTTAGTGAAAATAACTAGTTGTCTCGTTTTGAATGCATTGGAAAGGACAAAAAGCTCTTCTTTTAATTTGTTTGTTAAGAAAGATTTGTGTTTAAAAGTATTTGCATTCTCAAACTCTTTCCTAAATAGAAGTTCATTGCAGGGAAAATCTTGTTTAATCATCTTAAGTGCATTTTTTTAGTGATTTCAAGTCGAGTCTTCATGCCACGAGTTTCATCTCCACACCTCTTGACTTAAACAAAAACCAATAAAAATAATGCTTAAATTAAAATTTATCTAGTAATATTTTTATTTCTAGGACTCTGATACACAAATATAGCTTAGGCTAGTGTCTTGGAGTAGGGAATAGTTAACTCTCCAAGACAGTAAAACAAACAAGTAGCTGTATCTTGCGGTAGGAGAGAAATCCAATTGTTGCATGTATGCTCTGGGAAAGCTCCTCTTAAAGGAGAAGCATGAGATCGTGTCCGAACCAGTGTGGGAATCAATCCTTCCTCATTGGGAATGACGCCAGATATTCACGTATTAAAAATGGTAAACCTTGGATTAACCATTGTCGAGGAGCCTGGGGTCACTTGTTGGTAAACCTTGGATTATGTCAAGGAGCCGTCAAGGGGATTGAGCTTGTTACTCTGCCCTTGCGTGCGTATTGGATCGTAGACTGTTCCCCCAGGTATATTTGTTTTTGTTGGTAACCTTAGTGACCATATTCTTTAGGATTCTTCCTAAGGTGACAGTGGTGGGAAGATCCCACTGTACCTGGAGCAGACGTCGGCTAGACTCACTTGGATTTTCTGGGGGGTTCTCTTCACTCGAGACGGTTTAGTGGAGGAACTTGTGCCAGTCTATTCATTAAGCAAGTTGTCGGGGTAACTGTTCCAACCGCCATTTCTGTATTGAACTCTGCGACGTTGGGCTTCATCACCAACTAGTGTTTTTAGTACAGAAAGTTACTGTTTGTGTGTGTTTGATTTCCTAGATTCTTTAGGCGTGTGATTCAAATTTGTTTGGTTCTTTAGAGGCTTTAGGTGGTTTTAATTGAGATTTTACTTTGTTTGCGTGTGAAGTAGTTAAATTTTTTTAATCATGGCTGAATTACTGAGGAAGTCCCGTAGACTTCAGGTCCAACCTCCTGAGTTTTCACCAAGCCAGCCTGAAGGGTTAAGAGCCCTCGTAACTCCTAGAGATAGTAGAGTTGGGTCACCTAAAGAAGGAGAGTCTTATTTGGTGGTACACCCTGATTTTCAAGCTTTAGTAGCAGATTATAATCCACAATCAGTGCCAATTTCCGAAGTTACTGGTAGCTTTTCATCTACTAGTGATATAGGTGAGGAACCTGAAATATCCGAACCTGAATTTGCTGCTACTCCAACATCGGGGTTTACTTCTCTAGCTTCTAGTGGTCCTGGTTCACCTAGGGTAGAAAGATTAATTACCCAAAATCTTTCTTCTGGACTTATAGCTATCGAAGAACTTGCTACTCCGGAAGAAGAAGTAGGCATCCCTATCCCTGAAAATCAACCTGCTATTGAACTAAGGGAGCGTGAATCAATTTTTTACAGTCCACCTAGGAGCAGTGCTTGGTATCTTTCTTTGACTAATTTCTTGGAAAACCTAGGGCTAAGTTTTTCACCACCTTGTGTTCCTTATCACCCAACACCTAGAGGTTACTATCCTCCATTAAATATGTCAAGACAGTCGTCCATGTTTACTCAATCGCTAGAATCCTTTTTGTACGGCAGTCCTTCTGTTCCCTCCGGGTATCAGTCACTTTCTGGTACTTTTGCGGGAGCATCTCCTCAACCCATTGAACAAGGGTTATTAACTGGAAGCAATGGTACTAAGCCGTTGAGTGTAGAAGATATTCTCATGATGTCAGGTACTATTCCTAATCCTCAACCTCAAGGTGGCCAGTTACTGCCTGGGGGGCAGCCTCAAAATCCTCAATTATCGCCTGGGGGGCAACCTCAAGGTATCCAATTTGCGCCTGGCGGGCAACCTCAAGGACAGTACATACCTACGGGACAGTACGTTCCTCAAGGTCAACCCCAGACTCAATATGTACCCCAAGGTCAACCCCAATACCAATATGTACCTCAAGGTCAACCCCAGTATCAGTACGTGCCTCAAGGGTATCAACCCTAAGGTCAGTACTCGAACCAAGGTTTCCAACCACCCTCCAGTCAATCATATGTTCAAGGAACGGGAAATGTACCTTTGAATTATCAACCCTACCCTCAACCCGGTTATGGTCCTCAATATCCTCAACCTATTATGGGTCCGTACCCGGGAATGAATTTAGTGTGGGATCCATCGCAAACTCAACAGGTCTTGCAACTGAATGTCCAGTTGTCATCTCAAACTGGACAACCCTTAGTTTATGGTACACCCCAGCAACCTGTCCAGTCTACTATTCAAACTTCTGTACCTTCGGTAGTTTCTCAGCCTGAGCCTAGTACGCCTCGTACTCTGCCTCAAACGACTGCTGCAACTGCCGCAACATTTGTTCAATCTACCCCACCTACTTCTGGAGTATCGACAGCTTCGATTTCTACTGTTCTTGTATCTACTCCTTAGACATCTTTAGCTCCATCTGGATCCACGATTCAAACTTCGGTTCAGATGCCTGTAGGACAACCTGGTTCAAGTACGGTTGTCAAAAGTCAACCACAATTTACTTATCAACCGTACCAGGGACAATACCCATTCGGTCCTGCTGTGCAGCAGCCAGTCTATCAGTATCAACCATACCCTGGGCACACATATCAACAACCTCAACAACCCCAGTACGGTCCGGTTAATCCTAGTTTTCTAGGAGGATACAATATCCCAAATGCAATCCCTATTCCTAGTTATCCTGGATATCCTCCTCTTGGGGCTGGTCTCATGACCCAAAGTTTTAGGGACCCTAATCGTCAGTTACCATTTATTGCAACTTTGGACTTGCCTGACTTGTCGCGCCTAACGAATGATCCCATTAATTATCTTTCGTTTTGGCCGCTAATGCCGAATAAGTTGCCTAGTGATATTACTATGTTTGAAGGAAAATCAGGAGAAGAACTGTCGAACCATGTGATGACTTATCACCTCTGGTGTGCATCTAACTCCATTTCAAATGATTCAATCCTTCTAAGGCTTTTCTAGCACACTCTAATTGGTCTTGTGGCCAAGTGGTACATTGAGTTACCGCGAGGCACTTTTTATAATTTTAGTCAGTTAGCTACCTCGTTTTTAACTCATTTTCAGTTGCCAGTCAGATATGACAATGGCACGCAATTACTAACTTCATTAAAGGAGTCGACGTCCACTTACATTTCAGATCACATTCATGAATGGAGACATCGACGGCGTTTAGTGAAGGTTTTTATTCCGGATCAGATTTTAGCTGAATGGTTTGTAAAATCTTTGTTGCCAAAGATTACTGAGGACGTAGCTAAGGCCGGAGTCGTTACTGAGGAGAAAATAATTGCTCAAGCACAGTACCTTGACTTGGTTTATACTCAGTCAGGTATGTTACACGAGAAAATCCCTGATCTTCCTAAGAAAAATCAAATCGTTGCAGCTCCTTCAGGGTCTCATGCTGTTGATGGTATGATTGGTACGATTAACACCAAAAGTAAGAAGAAGTCTTCCAAGAATTCTTCTCCTATCATAACCTTGCCAGATTCCCCGACAGGAGATTCTTCCGCGGAGATTTCCGTCAATATTCACGTTATAGAGTCATCTATAGCCAAATCAAAATCCGGTGGTAAGAAGAAAGGGAAGAAGAAAAATAAAACGGACAAAAATTCAAAAGAGAAACCTGAAAAAGTGGAATCCAATGATGAAAAACGCGAACCTCGTTATCCTTGTCTCATTTGTGACAAAGAGCATTTTACAAGAGACTTCCCTCATCGTGCAGAGGTTGCGAAGATTGTCAAAGGTTCATAAACGCCTGTTGTTTTGAAGGATCCTTTTCCAAGTCAAGACAGTAAGATGATAGGTTCTTCCTCGAGTGCCAATGAAGAACCCATACTGATGATGTCCCATGTTAGGATTGCGACTCGATCGCATGATTATGGTAGTAAAAGTCATGTTGATGGTAAAGAAGTAGAATCTTCTCATTCTAACCCATCAACCTCAGCTCCCAGTTCCGATCCACTACAGATCGATAAACCTAATCCAGACTTAGTAATCAAACCGCCCGGCAAGGGTATACTTCGAAAGTCAGCTTTCAATCCACATGTGAGAGCGGCTCAGAACTATAACATTGTTGAGGATTTAGCTGTTTCACCCTCAGCAATGTTGGCTTTGGAAGTGCTGCAATCATGTCCAGCACAGCGTAAATTAATTTTGTTGGCTATAGGAGTTGTTGACGTTCAGGACTCGAACCTAATAATTTTTTATCTAGAAAATAGTACACCGTGCTTACCTCATCAAATGGCTTTACAGATCCCAGTGATAGTAAAAAATAGGCCTATTCACAGGACTGTGATTGATGAGGGAGCCTCAACGTGTATTATGTCGATTCAGTGTTGGAGATCACTTGGTTCTCCTTCACTAAATCAATTCCCGATGATTCTAAATGCCTTCAATGGCTGTGGGTTTCATCCTTTTGGCATTCTACAGGATTTACCTATAGGGGTTGAAGGAAAAACCGTTAATCTAGATGTGGAGGTGGTTGATGCCCCTCTAGATTACAACCTTCTCTTGGGTCGTAGTTGGTCTTACGCTATGACAGTTGTCGTTTCATTGGTCTTTCAAGTTATAAAGTTTCCTCATAATGGAAATATCGTAACAATAGACCAGCTGGCTTACTTTTCATCCGACTCAGCCTCTTCTGAAAGCATTCAGCATGTCGGTAAAACGACTATCCCGTATAAGGATGTTGGAGTAGGACTAGATAAAGATGCTGGTTTACTGGGAACTTTTCCTTCTCCTCTGATCAACGCATCGTCTTCTTTTGCAACCATTCATATGATTTCGTTAGACACCATTGTTTATGGTGATCCTTGCATCATTCCTTCTAGATCCGAGATAGACTCATTTGGTGATGTTATGCCTTTGAGTCCATATGAAATTGCGTATGAGGCCGTGCAATCATTTACTGACCCATCTTCAACCAAAATTGACTTAATGAATGTGGTCCATGAGGAATCACTTTTCACATCAAGCTCGGATTTAACAACGTTTTCCAAACTTGTTCACTCTGATGAGCAAATTCGTGAAATCCTATGTGTAGATGATTTACCATGGGAAGATCTCCATCACAGATCTTCGTTCTTACACGAGAATGATCGTTTTGAAAATTATTTTTCATCAATTTTTACGACTGAATATGTCAAGGAACCTCAGAATCCAATGAAAAATCCTGATTCAGAGTTAAATTTGGGAAACATTTCGCAAACTATTCCTATTGACATTCCGGTTAAGCCTGGAATTGTTGAAAACATTCATATAGGTGCCTCATGTACAGAAGATGAAATTCAAATATATAGGGCCCTATTTCAAGAATTTTGTGACGTGTTTGCCTGGTCCTATGAGGAAATGTCAGGAATTGACCCCGAAATTGTTCTTCATGAAATCAAGACTTACCCAGATGCTAAACCCGTCTGGCAACGTTTGCGTCACATTCACCCAAGAAAAGCTGTTGCTATTAAAGCAGAAGTTGAAAAATTACTCAAAGCAGGTTTCATTTATCCGATCCTGTTAATGGATTGGGTATCGAATATTGTCCGGTTAACAAAAAGCAAGGGACAATAAGAATATGTATCGATTATAGGGACATTAATCGAGCTTGTCCAAAGGACAATTACCCAACTCCCTATATCGATCAAATCATTTATGATTGTGCCGACAGTGAAATATTCTCCTTCATGGATGGTTTTTCCGGATACAATCAAATCAATATTCTACCTGCCGATCAACCAAAAACGGCTTTCATTTGTCCATGGGGGACATTTTCTTATTGAACATTACCTTTTGGGCTCAAGAATGCCGGCTCAAATTTTCAAAGGGCCATGTCTTATGCGTTTCATGACATCAAGCACATTGTGCAACCCTATCTCGATGATTTGCCTGCTCATTCATTACATCGAGCTAATCATCTCATCCATCTACGAGCAATCTTTATGAGGTGTAGGCATTATCAGATTAGGTTGAATCCACACAATTGTGTTTTATGTATAGAAACGGGTCGATTGCTGGGGTTTGTTGTTTTGAAATCTGGCATTCGCGTCGATCCCTCGAAAGTTGAAGCTATTTTCAAATTGCCTCCTCCTTTGAGTCTTTGCCAACTCCAAAGTTTGCAAGGGAAAACAAACTTTTTACGACGATTTATTCCTAACTACGCCGAGGTTACAAAGGGTTTTACCCGGTTGTTGAAATAGAATACTTCATTCTATTGGGATGAGATAGCTCAGAAATCTTTTGATGCACTAAAACACGCGTTGACCCATGCACCATTATTGCATCCTCCCAACTACAACCAAGACTACTTCTTGTATCTCGCCGCCTCTCATTCCACCATTGGAATGGTCTTAATTCAGGAAGATGAATTCGGTATTGAACATGTGATATATTACCTTAGTCAAACTTTAGATCCGACTGAGCTAAAATACTCACATGTGGAGAAATTGGCATTGGCATCTGTTCAAGTTGTCCAACATTTTCATCACTACATTTTACTACGTAAAACTACAGTAATTTCTAATTGCAACCCTATGATCTACATTTTGACCAAGAAATTGCTAGGGGGCAAGTACTCTAAATGGATTGTCATCCTGCAGGAGTTCGACTTGGAATTTGAAAAATCTAAGTCTAAGAAATCTTCAGTTTTTGTGGAGTTAATGTGTGACTTCCCGCGTGCTGACACGGAAACTGTGGCAGAAGAGCCCATTGCGGATGAATCCTTGTTTCTAATCAACACTTTAGATCCGTGGTATGGGGATATCATCGTTTATCTCCAGACCCAATCCTTTCGGCCAGAAATTTCAAGGTCAGAACGTCGAAAAATACGATTCCAGTCCCAACAATTCAAGATTATTGGAGATACTCTTTATCGCCGTGGGGCGGACTCTATTTTTAGACGTTGTTTAACTCACGAGGAAGCTGAAAGGGTTCTAAATGACTGTCACTCTGGAGCGTGTGGCGGTCATATGTCTGGGTATGCCACAGCCCAAAAGATATTGCACGCTGGCTACTTCTGGCCGTCTTTGTTTAAAGATTGTATTAACGCAGTCCAAAAATGCCACAATTGCCAAATTTTTGATCGAAAGATGCGTGCTCCACCTACTCCTCTCCACCCTATAATTGCCGTTGGTGCTTTTGCCAAATGGGGTATCAATTTTATTACATGTAACCCTCACTCGGCCGGGGGGCATGCGTATATCATCCTTGCGGTAGATTATTTTACCAAGTGGGCTGAGGCGATACCTACATTTGAGGCAGACAAAAAAACAGCTGCAATTTTCATGTTCAATCATATAATTGCTAGGTTTGGTTTTCCACAAGTGATTATCACTGATCATGGGCATCATTTTCGAAAAGTTATGATGACCAAACTTACAGGCCAGCTTGGCTTGCGTCACAATAGTTCAACTCCTTATTATCCACAAGCTAATGGTTTGGTTGAATCCATCAACAAAGTTTTAGTCATCATGATCCGACGAATCATTGGGATTCATCAGTCGAATTGGCATAACATGCTATTTTCAGCGCTTTGGGCGTATCGAACCTCAGTAAAAACGTCAACGGGGTTCACTCCTTTCCAACTAGTTTATGGTCTGGAACCTGTGTTACCCATTGAATGCGAAATCCCATCATTGAAAATGGCCATCGAGTTACTTCCAGCCACTTATGAAGAGGAAAAATGTTTATTATACTTGGCTCAATTAGATGAGAATCAACATGATGCTGCATTGGTGATCGAAACTCACGCAAAACGGATGAAAGCTCAGTATGATCGAAATGTGACCCCTCGAAATTTTTCGGAAGGATATCTAGTCTTAGTGTACGATCAAGCTGATGATAAATTAGGCGCTGGAAAATTCGTTCCTATGTGGCATGGTCCCTATGTTGTCAAGCGAAAGCTAGCAAAAGGGGCCTATGAATTGGTAGACTTTGACAGGGACTCTTTAGGTAAACCCAGAAATGGTCTTTACCTGAAAAGGTATTATGCTTAAAGAATGGGTATGGAGATTTTTAGTTAGGATAGTTTTCTTTCTAAATGGTGTGTTTTAGCTTAAAAAGTGTGCTTAGCTTAGAGAGTGTTTTTCGTCATTATTCCTGCTTATCTTGGTTTTACTCTTGATATTGCAGATGTCGATGCCTCTCTAAACATACATTGGTTTCGCTGATGGTGCTTGTCGTAATACACGGAACATTTCTTCTGCAGCTTGGGTTATCTATTCGTCCTCTAACAAGTTGGTATCTATGCATGGGGTAAGCCTCGGTCAAACAACGAACAACATTGCCGAGTATAGTGCAGTGATTGAGTTATTATCTGAATCTATTTCATTTGGGATTCAGAGTTTGATAGTGAGGTTAGATTCTAAACTCGTTGTATTACAACTTAATAGAGTGTATGCCATTAGAAATCCAGTGTTATTGAGATTATTTTTGAGAGTGCATCTCTTGGAACGTGAATTTGATTATATTGAATATCAGCATATTCCAAGATCTTTAAATACATTAGCAGATGCGATTGCTTCTCGAATGTTAAGTAGACATTTGCAATAATCGTACATGTAAATTTAAAAACATTCCATAACATGATTTACAAGATAAGCCGGTAATAGTGATATATATATAGGAGTGTGTCAAAAATACATCGTCCTCAATCATAGGTTGAAAAACACCTTATGATCGGCAAAAATGATAAGTACAAAAAGCAAAAATGTCATATGTCCCTACAATAGGCGATCATCCTATCACTGGTGATAATCTCGATAAGAAACCACTGCACAGGCCACTTTGCAAAGGAACCTCCTAAAAGGTCCTGGGACCCCAATCACATAGCACTGAATTCGATGAGAAATGTCATCTATGTTGGTCTCCGGAATGTCTCCTGTCAACCGCTCTAGATGACTCTCCAACTTGGCCAAAGTCTCTGCTGATTCATCCTATGGGGCTAGCGTGGCTGTAGCTGGTTGTTTCTTCTCGTAAGGCCGGATTGCGGTTGGTCACTGTGGGCCCACATCTGCATTTGAAACTCTTACTATCAGTTTTGGGACGATATAAAAAATAAAAAAATTTAAAATAAGAAAATGTTGAAAATAATTTTACCTGAGTCATCCCATTGCTCTCCTGGTGGAAGAGCCATGTATGGGTCACCACGAAAATCTACCCTAGTGTAAGGGAAGTCCTGAATAGAAAAAACCTAGTTTTCCAACCATTGGAAATACTCAGGTTTGAATCGAACAACCTTTGTCCCCTCCTCCGGATGACGGGCCATAACTGCAACCCATCGCATCCATTTGGGCTCTCGAGGAAGCCCAGCTCCAATAGTAAGGTGCTGTGGGACCAGCATTGGGGCCCTCTCTAGACCAAAGCTCACAACCAAAGCCCCATAACCAAAGGTATTCAGTTGTCCGTTCTTGGCTCTAGTCAGTTGGCCTTTTACATTGGCCAACACAGCATCGCACCAGTTGAAGATGGTGCCTCGAAAGCAGTCAACTGCCATCCGCATCTGGGATCCGGTGGCAATATGTAATGCGGCACTCCAACAAAGTCTGGTGACAGTAAACGCAATCACCATGAGTTCAGGACAGGATATGGTTCTAATGTCTATCCCTTTGTCTCTAGCCTGGCTGTTTCAGAACTCTAGCCGGAGGCTATCGACAGACTAGCCACCTGGCCTAGTCTCGAATAGAGTCAAGTCTTCACCTCTCTTAGGCAAACCAGTCAAGAAGCGTATGTCTGTCGGCTCAATTTCGAGCTAGTGGCCACCAATGAAGAAGCACTGGTCCTGTATGCTCCATCTGTCTACCAGCCACAGTAAGAAATCCACCTGGGCCCTCATGCCAGGTATGGCCCAGAATTTGTACAAGCATGCCTTCAATGCATCAATCGAAGGTTAGTGATTCAACGTGGCAAGATCCACGTCCTCATGCTCCCGTTCATGCCAATCTAGCATGATGTACACTCTACATCCAACAAAAAGGCAAATTAAAATGCAAGAAATTAAATTGTTTGGGTCAAATTTGAGAATTTCTAGGTTAAAAACCCTTGCTGCGGGGACCGCACCCTCTGTGTTAGAGACATTGCGTGGGTCCGCACCTTGCCTTCATGGAAGGTGCGGACCCCTAACTTTTTCCCCATTGAGAAAAAGTCGGGGTCCGCGGGCTGCCAGTGTTATGCCTGCGTGCCCCCGCGCGCGGTTTTTAGCCTAAAAACCCTCTAAAAAATGAAATAAAACCCTAAAACAAAAAATGAAACCATTGAAATTGAAGGGTAGGATGATGTGGATTACCTGAAGAAGACGACATTCGATTCCGACGGTTGGATTTTTCGCAATCTTCACAGGAAGTTTCTGAACAAAAGCACTCTTTTCTCACCCAAATCTCAAACAGTAAAAATGAATTGATGAAAGCCCTTTTTATAAGATTTTTGAATAAATTAATTGCAAATTTGTTTATGTTTCACTTTAGAAAGGTAATTTTTGCAGCATTTTTATCCATTTTAAACAGGTATGAGTAATGTTTGCATTTTTGCTCAGGATAACGGATTATTCAGGCGAAATTTATCATTTTCAACAAAAAAACATTTAGAATCACCTTTAAGCTCTTTTCTAACTCCTAAAACATGAAAATATCGCCGAGTTTTTATTTTTAAACTCGTTAAAACGGAACTAAAAAGACGGTCCACTTACAGCTCTTTTCTGACCGTAAAAACATGAAAAGATTTCTGGATTTTTGTCATTTCAAATTCAATATTGGTTATAAAACGACGTGTCGTTGATCGCTTTTTTACTTTTTCGGATCAGGGGCACTAATTATGAAAAGTACTCCTTGGTCGTAAAGATCAAGCGGTTCTCTCAAGTATTATTTTATACTTTTTCAGGCTTGGGAGACACAAATTTACGAAAAAGGTCAACCCTGGAGTCTTCTTAAGTTTTTTCAGACTCTCTAAAATTGAAAAACGCCAAGTTTGTCCTATACTGGACTCGTTAAAATTTCACAGTAAAGGACCTGTTCAATTACAAACAGGAACGAACCACTCCTTCTTAGGGTTCGAATTTAAACTAAGTTGGACTCATCCGAAGGATGAGCTTATAATCAAGCAAATTTTATCCTCCTCAAGCTTGTCAAAAATAAAGAGGTACTTGCCAAAAATGGTGGGGGAAAAGAGAGAAAAATGAACCTGTTTGTCATACTTTGTAACCACTCTTGAACACGACCCTTTTATTCACCTGGGTTGGGAAATCCTTTGCCTAACAGTTAATCAAACCACATTTGAAAGTCTTCAGCCGGTTTCTGGGTATTAACTTTGGGTCAATTGTCACCAAACCATATGTTGTGTCGTTATGTTTTCAAGAGGTCACTGCCAATAAGCCATTCATCTGCAAAATATCTGTCATCCATATTGACCATCCCTGATTCAGTCCTTGCAACTAAATTTCTTCAACTTGATCTATGATTTCGTGTTGTGGGCTTGCCTGCGACGGATCGCTTTCTATCGACTTCAACTCATTATCTAGAAAGATGATCTAGAAATCGTCAGTACCTTGGGATCTGCATGCCTCAATGGCGGGTTTCTCGCCTTTGATGATAGGTTACATCATTGACCTTCGATCAAAGGATTCCGTGACATGTTCGACATCAACACATCTATTCACATCTCATGGATTGTACTGGGTATTTTGAGAACCATTGACATCACTGGTGGTTTCTCTCACACTTGTTAACAGTTTACATCATTGACAGGTAATCAAGTGGTTTCTACCATGTTCGACTTCAACACAGTCATTCGCATGGATAGAATCGTACTGTTTCGGGAAATAGAAATGAAGACCCTGGATCTAGTTTCCACAATCCAGGTTGTGAGGAATTTTGTATTCATTATATAGTGGACTATTCATAAACAGATGGCTGCGTCCATACTGTGTCCACATGAGTCTATACTTGTGATGTATTACAAGATCATTCCTATATCAGAGTAGTAGTTAGTTTCCTAAGTCAGTTTTGATCTGAGAATGGGAATTCCTACCTCAACGATGATATGATCTCATATATATATCTTGCGTTGAATGTTTTTACAGGTTCCGACCGGGCTCTCCACAAGATGATCCTCGAAATGATAAAGTACTTCACTCTTCCTAAATGATAAATGAAATCCTCATCTACTACAGACTTCGCACTTTAGGGGGAAATCTGTTACACAAAAATATCGTCACCATGATTATTTGGAGTCAGTATGGGTCTATCATCACTTGTATTGTCCTCCTAAGCAAGTCTCAGACCTCAGCTCTTCAAGTCAAGTTTTGAAAATGAGAGAAAGACATTGAAAATCAACAAAGCTTTGGTTCCGCACTTTCTCTCACTGTTGCCTACGGTCCCGCACCCCCTGTTTACAAAACCTGTGGACCTGCCCGCTCTGCTCCTAAAGGAGTGGGTGCGGACCCCTATGAAAGTCAAAAAGGCACAATTTTATTCTAAAAAACACACTTTGGGTTAATTCTAGATTATTCTAGAAGGAATTTTGATGTGGATTGGTCACTCTTAGGTGGTTCATGCATCCGAAAAGAGAAGGAGCTAATCCCTTGATGAGAGGAGCTATCCCTTTGAAGGAGGGCTTTATCCCTTTGAAGGAGGACCTAGTAACTTCCCTCCATTGCACTATAAATTAAGGCATTGGGTTGGTTGCTAGAGAGGTTAGGAGTTGAACATTTTTGAGGGTAAATACTGGTGGAATTGAGACTTCCTAGTTAATCTTGAGAGGAGAGATCACATACCTTTTTGGCTTCATTGGGAAGAGAGTGAAACTTGTCAAAGTAGAGGAGACTTCTTGTTGGACCCTGGGAGGAGCTTGTACATTATCAAGGCACAGGTTGTAAAGTTCTTCTTTGATTTGAATTAATACAATCAGATTCATTTTTCTCAACAAATTGTCTTATGTCATTTGTTTCATGAATTCCTTGATCATCATGTTAAGTATGCTTTATGATATTGGCTTTTCAGGTGCTATTTAATTTGTTTGCTTGTTTGTGTTTGCAGATTCGCAACGAGGGAGCTCATTTGGATCAAAGGAGCAGGGCTTCCACAAACTTGCATTGGACCTAGGGTAGGCCTAAAACACTTGTTTGCCTTTGTTTATAAATGCATATTTAGAGAAAGATAGTTTTTAATTGGCTTGCTTGTCACTAGATATCATTATATTCTAGGAAGGTCTATCTTGTCCGCAAGATCGACTCATTTCGTGTGACACCTCCACTCCCTATCATCCACAAGCTAATGGGCAAGTGGAGATGTCCAATAGGGCACTAGAGGGCATCTTAACCAGGGTAGTGAGTAGCAAAAGGAAGGATTGGGCAAAGAGACTAGTTGAGGCCACCTGGGCCTATAAGACCACATGGAAGACCACCACTAGATTTACACCCTATGAGCTAGTCTATAGGAAAAAGGCTTTGCTATCCATTGAGTTTGAATATAACACATTGAGGATGGCAGCCCAACTAGATTTGGATCTCAATCATGTACAGAAAGAAAGATTGTTCCAATTGAATGGCTTGGATGAATTCAGAATGCAGGCCCTCCTACATACAAAGATAGTTCAGCTTGATAGGAAGATCTGGCATGATAAACATATTAAGGAGAAGCAATTTCAAGAGGGTGATTGGCCATTTTTATATGATTCTAGGTATAAAGACTTCAAGGGAAAGCTAAGGACAAGATGGCTTAGAACTTATGTGGTGGATAGATGCCATGATAATGGTTCAGTGAAAATTAGAACTATAGATGAGGAAGCCATTCCATTTCTTGCCAATGGACACCGATTGAAAATGTACAAGAGGCCTTTATCAAAGCAAGAGTTCATTGACAATATCAATAAAACAATGATGATGGTAGAGGAAGTTCCAGCACCTCCCTCATCAGGTCACTGAAAAAGAAAAAAGAATAAGGACTCGGGTGAAAAGCTCCATGAGGTGCCTGAGTCCCATCTTTGGGTTGAAAACCTCATGAGGCTACCCAATGAGGGAACCCTACCTCACACATATCCATCTGCTCCACTCCTTACCATGCATCCCTCCATCATTTCTATCATTTTCCCACTTCATTGCTTCAATTTATGTGAAGATTGTGTTTTCTACAGGATCCCCTGAAAACCTACAAGATGATCCTATAGGAATTACAGCGGCCCGAAAAACCTATACGAAGCAATCTGAGGGCACATGGTAGGCTTGTTAGGTCCCTAAAATTCATCCTATACATGATCTAACACCTCACCTTGTCCATTATCTTCATCCCTGCGCTCACCATTAAAAAACGAAAGAGATTAGTTTCTGCCAGTTATGAAAAAGAAAAAGAAGAAAAACAGAGGAGAGTAAGAGCATTACTAAATATCCCTTGCTCCACACACAGTCCTACTCCCTCTATCCATTCATTGCACCATCCTCATAGCCCAATCTAGTGACATGATTAAGTAATTCTGAAGGAGAAACAGCTACAAGACATCTTGTAGGAAATCTTGTAGCAACCTATCCCACAAAATGTCAATCATCAGCTACAAGTGTTCACTAGGATCATCCAGGAGCTCCACAGTAGTAGAAACATCAGATCTTCAGTCACAGATACCTACAAAAGCCAAAAAACCATCAATAGACAACAAGAGGAAGAAGAAGAATGACCACGCAACAAATAAACACTGCAACACCTCTGATCTTCGACAACTGCAGCATGGCATCAAAACCATAGGTAAGTATTCTGCTCACTCACTCATATGCATCATTTAATCAAAAGTTGTAAAGGTTATTAGATAGTTGGTTTCTAAGTGAAAAGGTGGCCAATTAACTTGGCCACCTTCGTTCAGTCAGTGCATGCAAAACCAAGTGTCCTCTCACATGTGCTTGTAGTCAACTCAAAGACAGAGGAGGAGTAGGACAAGAAGTGGTTAACTATGGATCTACGAGGTGGGAGTTGATTATGAGGAGTGGGAAATGATGAGGTGGTAGTGGGGGTCAACAGTCCAAAAATGGCAATGTACCTCTATTGCTAGCACACCAACTCACCCCGAAACACCATAAAGGGAAATAAAACATCATTTTCATGCATTCACGCATTCCACCTCCTTGAAACTCCCTCACTCAAGTCGCTCTCATAACCCTGGCCACCTAATGAAAGCAAGGATCCATCGTTCTGCAAGAGAATTTCTACAAGATCATGCATAGATATTCCTATAGGAAAAGTCTACAGGATACAATGTACAGGATCAGCCTACAGGATACACAGAGGCAGTCTATAGGATAGGTAGAGAACAGTTCAAGAGGGGATATCACAATAATTGTCCACTACCACCATTCTAAAGAGGTGGGCTATAAAAATTCATCCCCATTTACAAACAAATGAACTAGAAATTCTCTAAAATCTAGTGAATTTAGCAACTGTGGGAGGTGAATTACATACATAGTAAACTCTCTTTTCCTCCTAAATTTAAAAAATTTGAGTCAACCCTCTCATTTTCTCCTCAAGCCTCACAAGTAAGATGATAGGAGGGTTTAATAGGAGAGAACGCACAAACACTATAAGGTTACAACAACACCCCCAAGTGCTTGAAATCTTTACAAGACATAACTGGATGGGGTTTTTCCAAAAATTCACAAGGTATGATGATGAGGTAGCTCAAGAATTTTCTCATTCCCTCACTCCACAGAACCGAATCCATGCCACTGTTTTAGTTAGAGGCCTCACTATAGATCTCACATGAGAGCTCATCAGTAGGGTCACCACACTTTCCATAGGAATTCCATGGAGAAAATAAGACAAAGGAGATAGTCAGGTGGCAAAAAGGAAATTCTTTTTAGAAGCTGAAGAACCCACAAAGGAAAAAAATGGAGTAAGGAGGGACAGTCTGCCATACCCATGGAGTGAGGTAGGCTACCAAATCATCAAATATATCTCATGTGAGGGTAGATATAGTGTTGTTTATGGCTAACATTTTAGGATCCTTAAAGAATTAAGATTTGGGGTAGAAACACCAGTTCACCAAAGACTCAACATAACCTATTTCTTGATGCAATCACTCATAGACTCTAGCAACAAAGTAAAGGAAGGGAATTCCCAACAATTGGCTCACCATGGGTTGATCAGGATCCTCATTGAGAATGCCCTCCAAAACCTTAGAATCCCTATAACATGGTTAGTCTTCAGAGACTTGCTAGCAGAGGATGACATCAAAACCCTCACTTATGATGATAGTCCCTCTATCAGTGAGAAGGAGGCAAAATAGGAAGAAGAAGATACAAAGATAGATAGTGATGAGATGGATGAAGGAGAAACTGATATAGAGGATCATGATGAAGCATCAGAAGAAGAGGGAGAAGAGAAGGATGATGATGATGGAACATAGGAGGAAACTAAGGAAGAAACTGATGGAGATGAGGATGAACAGTAAGAGGAAGAAGATAAGAAAAAATGAGAATAAGAAGGCATTGAAACAGAAAGGGAAGAACACAAAGAGGAGTCACCTAGGGTGTCTCCAAAGGCTACTAATAGGGAGGCAGTAGCTGACCTCACTTCTATCAGCACCCCAGTCAAGAAAGAATGGAAAAGAAGGAGGCAAGCCCCACTATATTTCAGATCAAGAAAGAGCACAAGAATCAAACAAGGGAAGCCACAAATATCAACAGAAATTCCTATTGAGATTGAAGATTTCCCTACACCAAGAGACAAAATGCCTTCCCCTAAGTCACCAATCACCTATGTAAGGAGGCATCGTACCACATCAACTACCTTAAAGGTTAAGGCCATCCTATAGGATCCACAACAAAACCTAGTGGAAGCAAAAACAATCCTACAAGATACTCTACAAAAACTACAGGAAGCATAGAAATTGGAAGGCAAGGTAGGGGATTAGCAAGAAACAAAAGAAGAAGACCCTAAAACAAAGTAACCTAACCAGGCCCCCAACCTAACCTAGACTTTTACTACCATTTATTGAAGGAGGCAAGGTGATACCTCAAAAAATTTCCATCCCATTGTTTTTCAAGCTTGAGAAGGAGAGGGCCAGAACCCACCGATGGATGAAAATCGCCAAGTCAAAAGGGGTGGAATACATTGGGCACATGGAAGAGAAGCTCAAATAAATGGGAAAAGAGCTAAGTGGCTTAAGGGACAGAGAAGCAATAATGAGAGATCAACTTGAGAGAGAAAATGCATGGCTGAGGGAATAGTTGCAGGAAAGGGAGAACCAACTAGCATGTATGGCTAGCCTCTCCTTGGAGGCCATCCAGTGTAGGATGCCAACTAAATCCTATTCTCTTTACCTCAAAGAATAATGGCTATAGTTTCAGATTAAAACACTAGCACAAAGGGTCACCATGCCATTTCAGGACTACAGGCAGTTTATTGATCTTTGTGATCAAAGTACACTAGAGGATAGGGCCAAAATGGCTGAGTTTTACTTACAGAACATGGCCCTAATAGACATGAATGTTTGGGACCCTAATTCTAAGCTAGGAGATCTACAATTAATGGCTTTGAAATCATGGATGAACCATGAGGAGTCAAGGGCTGCAGAGATGAAAATAATATTGGCCATAGAGCAAAATGAGCCCCTTTTCATCAGAGCTGAACAACCAAATCCCATGGCCATAATCAGCACACATAATTTGATTGCAAACGATCCTCAGCTGGCATCTAGATATCTTGCTACCAAGAGAAATAAATTCCACATTTTGAGGATATGTTTAAGCTGCTAGGAGATAATAGTATACATGACTGCCTAAGGAGATGGAACACACTGCCACATAGCTTGAAGATCAGGGAATATCACTCCCCTCAAATGTTGAGAGAGGCACTCAATAGGACACCTATGTATAAGAAATAAATGCAAAGATTGAAGGTCAATTGGATATGCCTAAAACTCAGTACACCACTACTCCTAGGGATGCTAGAAGGGAGAAGAGAAGAAGAGGAAAAGAGGCAGTGGGAAGAAGTAGAAAAGAATGTAGGCTTCTATGAACGAGAAGAAGAGACCGCAATGGAGGCATGGGATGTCAAAGAGGCTACCAGAGCCATGAAGGACATGGAATTTGACTAACTTTCTTAGACGATGAGCAACACTTTCAGTAGGGGGTGATGATGAGCGTCATCATTGGGTAATTATATGGGCCTTAATTCACATCCTAGCCTAGTCAAACCAACTATTCTCACAACCTATTGCATACTTTTGATTATACTTTTTTTATGAGATGAGTTAGAGTTGGATATTTTTCTTTGTGGTTTAATGTGCATTTAATGCGGGATTAAAGGATAATGGCAAGGAATTTTGGAAAAGGCCATGGTTAAAACTCGAATGGGACAAGGGATAGGAATTATAGGAGGTAAATCCTCCTCATTTACTATCCCTCCATTCGAATATTCATCCATCAGCTTGGAGTGAAAACAACCAAATCATGAGTACTAGAAGGCAGCTAAGCAAGTGAAATAAAAAGCATCAGTTTATCTCAAGTTTGGGAGCCGAGCCTCCCTAATTTTGAGGAATTCGTTGGATACTTCAAATGTGTAAGTAGAGAGGCCTCGGTAGGATTCAATTTTTTTATTGTAAAACTCTACTCTATTTTCAAGCTGCAAGACTTGTGACATTTTTTGATGTAATCCATTATTTTGATAATAAGAATGAGTGTTGTTTTGAGCCAGCACTGAGTTAGCTCTGAGGGCTAAAGCTGTTGGGTTAGGGCCCAACCCTAGCAACCAAGGCTTCTCTTTATTATACATGTATGATGGCATAGATTCATAGTTTAATTGTTCATTTTCTTAAGTAGCTGCATTTCCATTGCAATAGTGTAGAGTAGAATAGTTGTATGTTAGTTTTCTTCCATTTGTGACTTCTTTCAATTAGAAGGTAAGAAAGGAGAAGAATATCACCATAGGTTGTCAGTAGGTGTCTCAGCCTCACCTCCTCCCTTTGGGACCATGACTTGAGGAGGAGAGCCTTCAACCATCTCAAGACAGATTTGTAGTTCTTACATGAGCTTTGGAGTTTGTTGTCTTGATTTAGTACTTGGTTCATTTCATTTTCATATTTTTCCATTACTCTATTTTTTCAATAAGATCTCACTCATGTTCCCATGTCCTTTAGCACTTTATTCATGCATAATATGGACAATTGATTCATGATTTTCTAGTTTATGAAGATGTATCTTGTTGCATAGTTCTTGAGAGACACACATGTTTTAAGCACTACAGGTACTTTAGGAGGAGGTCTACACTTCATCACCAACATCCATCTTCCACCTCACCAACCTTAACCATCTCTTGTTCCACCATCACCCTCACTAGTTTTTTGTCCCTTTTCATTGAAATTACCCTAAACACATTGAGTGAATCTAACCATCTCTTATCTTGGATATTGACTCTTGATTGTTCCTATACCTTCGAACACCCTATACCACACATTACACACCTTTTCCCAACTTCCCAACACCTCCAACACCTCAAAATTAGCTCTTAGATATATCCTGTAGGTTTCTTGTAATTCCTATAGGATCATCCTGTAAGTTTTCCTGAAACGGCCTATTTTGAGGCTGAATTGATGGGGAACCTCTAGGATGTCACAAAAAGACTCCTAGGACCCTTCCACACCATCCAAAAACTCCATAAACCTTCTAGACATCCTCAACCACCTTCCATCCACCCGTCACATCCACAAGCACAATTCGATTTCATGCTTGATTTTACCAAAAAACCAAAAAAGTGAAAACATATTTAGTTTAGTTTTCTTGCTCACACATTAGTATGGTTTGATGCTATTTACTTCTGTAACTTAGATAACAACATTAGTTTATTTTTGATTTAGAATTTCTGCTTAGCATAGCTATTTAAATGGTTAATTAGGATATGGTGTGATTTAGCATTACAAGTTGTTTTCTTCATTACTGTAGTAGAGTAGCTCTCTTAGAATAGATTTTCTCTTCTTCCATCAAATAATCAAGCTTCTTCTAACTCTATAGAAGTATGGCTTGGAACCCCTGGGGTCTCTCGCCAGATGAACAGTGACAACAGGCAGAACCTTCACTTTTATTTGTGCATATAGCACTGTCACCCCCAAGTTTTTACGAACCACGGGTTGATAAGTAAAGCTGGTAGCCTAGGAGTTGCAACATCCTTGCTGCAATACTGGTGCTCATAAATAGCTCTATGATATTTCATCTAATATAATTTCAAAGTGGTTCATAATTTCAAAGTAAGTACAAGCATCATAAAATGTACTGACAATTGTAAGGTAAGATCGAAGGTACCTTTTGATGCCAGAATAATTAGGGTAGAAAAGTAATGGTACTAAATTTTTTAAATTTACATGAATTTAAGTCATAGCTACCTTCGTAGAAAATATCGCCTTAACTGTTGGTATCTTACATAAATTCCAATTCCCACCTATTATTTTGATTTGCACAATGTTATCTTCCCAATGTTTATCTGGCAGAATGGATCATGATGACAATCATGATCACGTTCCATGTAGTTTCCCTTCTTGGTGAAATAGCTTTGATGACACTTAGAGAGGGTTATTGTGATATAATGATATAATACTATGTGTGAGAAACTTATGTACATGCTTATATGCTATAGACCTAGTTTGGGTCACCTAGTTGTTGTGTGCTTAGGATAATATATATGGTTGTGTGTATAAGAATTGATTTTGGTTAAGAACCTATTATCGATGTTTTCTATTTTGGTATCTTAGCTTGGATTAAAAAAATAATGTGTTGCGAAAGTTTTAAGTTCTTTTTATAATGAATTTTTTTCCATTTCAGGTTGCCACGAGTTGACTACAATACCATATTATCATAAATTTGATTTTTTGTTTCTCCATGTATAGCTACAGATGAAGTTTGTACACTAAGTGTTTGACAAAGTGACAAATGAGATAGTAGGAATGTTTTTGTTGTTGTTGTTTTAATAAATGCATCTCTGGAACATTTTGTTACTTTTCCAATCAACATCACGAGGTATCTGTGCCATATGGTCATTTACCCCCCCATTTGATTCCAAAAAAGTACTTTGCAGAACCTAACTTGAAAATATGGGTGATTTTACAGATTTTTGTTGTCAATTATATGCGTATGTTTTTGAGTTTTTTGATGAAAAACTAATATTGTTTAGTCCCTATTTTAAGATGCCAAGATTTGAAGTTTCAATTTCTGAATTTTCTGAGTTGAATAGGTTGAAGAAGAATCTCAAATTCATTGTTGCCAAGTGTTTTGCAAAATGCCTCAATGGTTCGAGATTTCATGCTTGCAAAGTGTTTGTCAAAATGTCTCAATGGTTGTAGATTGCATGTTTGCAAAGCGTTTGTCAAAAGAAATGAATGGTTGTAGTTTTTGTGCATATAAATTGTTAGAGTAAAATTCCTACTTACTACCATGCAAAGTGTTTGTCAAAAGATCTGAATGGTTGTAGTTTTTGTACATATAAATTGTTAGAGTAAAATTCCTACTTACTATCATGCAAAGTGTTTGTCAAAAGACATGAATGGCTGTAGCTTTTGTGCATAGAAATTGTTGGAGTAAAATTCCTACTTACCTTGGTTTTTATGTACTGGAGATTTATGAATACAGTATTTGATGGATGTAGCTTCTTATGTTTGCAATTTTTTGGTATGAATGTGAAGATTAATTTAATAATTTTCTGAGGTGTGAATAGAGAATAGTAATGTTGTTACTTTTATTATCTAAATCTTTCATAAAAAAAAGGGTTGTTGGAAACAATTTTATAGTGACATTCTGTAGGATTTTGTGCAAGTGAGCATAATAAGTTTTGTCTGAGATGCATGTGTTCATGGGTGCATTCTTGTGCTTCAATGATTGTAGAAAACAACTACTTGTGCCAAATTTTTGCAATTTCATTATTTTACATGACATTTTTTGAAAAATAACATGCTTATGAATTAGTAACAGTAGTTGCTTTTGTTTCAACATTCATTATATAATTCTCATGATTGCAGCATTGCCTTAATAATTGGGATTGGGAATTTCAATTGATGAATTTGGAAATGTTGTTGGGTCAATATATTTTGTGATTCTATTTAATAAACATATTATATTTATTAGATTTATTGATGAAGAGAGCCATATTATTCCCTTGGTTACCTTGCTATAGGTAGGTTAATACTCATACACTTATATGTGATTTTGGTAAAAGAACTATAATACTTGTGTGGTTATGATATCAAGAGTCAATAAATGAAGCTTATTTAGCATAATCTAGGAAATCAAATAGGTTGATCTAGCTTAATGTTTTCAATAGAATTATGGTAGAATTTATTTCCACTCTTGCTTAGAGCCCATGTACAATTATGAAAAGAGCACATGTTATGATCTTTTAAACTTGAGAGGAAATGTGTTTTGGAATTGGTCTTAAGGGAAAGCTATCCCCAACTTCTTATGTTATATTCTTACATTGAAATAGTCGAAGGAACATGATTACATGATATCTAAGGTAGTCATATTACGATTAAAACAACAACAACAACAAAAAATAAAAAATTGAGTAATAGTATTCAATGTGTTATTTAATTCTCTATACTATTGATGGTTGGTAAGGTGGGATCTTACACCCCATACCTCAAAGTTTCCCATTACTCCTGAGTCATTCCTAATTAAACCTTCTTGTTTTCATTGGGTTCAAATTATTTCTGCCTAGTTTTAGTAACAGGGGAAATTTTTGGGCAAAACGCAATAGAGAAAGGGCACCCTCACGCCTACTAAACCATTTACGAGGAGCCAAGCCGCAAAGCTGGTGATTAAAGAACATGAAGAGGAAAGGGCACAACCCGTCAAGACTGAGGAACCAAGTCTACCACAGTCCTCCTAGGGACAATGCAAAGATGAGGGGACCTCTAAGGAATTAATAAGCTCACCATTTCTGAACAGGTGCTCCAAACAAAAAAATAAAACAACTTGAAGGATAATAGCTTGCGATTGCAAAAAGAGGTGGAAGAATGGAAAACCAAAACATCAGAAGGCCTGCCATATTATGAATAAACATCAAGTTCAAATTGGACATTTGTAGAAGAAGAATGAAGAGTATTGTAACAGGGTACAAAAGGTAAAATCTAGCAAGGCACACCGATACCATCTTGTTGCACTAATTGCGGCCCAGAACAAGGACTAAATTTTCTTCATGGAGGAAAATTTTTGCTTGCATAAGGGACATGCAAGAAGCTAGGTGTGGGGGAGATGTTGAGTCCCAATTTTTCTTATTTTTTTTAATATTTCTAAGGCCTTAACCCCCTTATTTTGAACCCTTCTTATCCTTAAAAACCCTCTCTTACTACATTTTGTGTGTTTTGACCAAGAGGGTGCTGTGAACTTGAAAGAATGCAAATTATTAAAATGTATCATTTTACTTTAATTCCTAAGTATTTTTGAAGTTAAAATTTTATCTAATCAAATCACCAACAATGTCAAAGAAGTTGACCACATCTTGTTCAGATCAACCATTTTCTGAAGTGGTTCTAAGATTCCTGCAACTACTCCGCAATTTCCTGCAGTCACCGATTTCCTTTAGATGTAGAGATTTCCTGTAGTCGTCGATTTCTTGTAGATGCAAAGATTTCTTGAAGTCGATGATTTCTGGTAGATGCAGACATTTACTGTAGTCGCCGATTTCCAGTAGATGCAAATATTTCCTGCAGTCGTCGATTTCCTATAGATGTGGAGATTTTCTATAGACGCGGAGATCTCCTGTAACCGCTGCAATTTCTTGCAGTGATATCCATGGTTGAGCATGTTCCAATTATCCTTGAGGAGAATGAATACATGGGATTTGTTGAGAAAGTCACTAATATGGATGTTGTCCTATTGGTTGCCTCAGAACTGCCATGAAACTGCCCAGACCTTCATTACTTTTCCAGATGGCCGTATTGAGAGGTAGTTCCTACATCTTCACAAAATCTGTTCGATCCATAGTTTCAATCATGGATCGACCTCATCATGCTTATTTCTTCTATCTTTATCAACTCTTGTTAGTCAACAGTTGTAGGGTATTATATTTTCTAACTTGAGGCAAGTTATGCCCATGTATTTGTATAAAAGAAATTTATATTTATTTGGATGGGGGGAGGATCTGAAGAGAAAAAGGATAGATTGAATATATCAGACCTATATGAATGTGTAATTTCCAAATTAATATAATACTTGATGTTCTGTTGAATTTCATTGAGTAACTCCTTCTGTAGTTGAAGAGGTTGTGAGTAAGGGAGGGCCCCCTTTACTGACAACTCCTGTAGCTGTAGATTTGTTTTATTTCCATTTATTTTTTTCGTGCATTACTAGAATTAGTACACAGTTTGTAGTTCTCTTTTCTAATTTGTAACAGCTTGTGAATGATGGTTTAATGTGAGATCATTTGATGAATGATTTGGAATTGTTGAATATGCTTTCATTTATGTTATGAAAAGTGTGAACCGAGTTAATTATTGTTGTTTGGATTTGTATCTTTTCTAGATCTGTATCAACAATTCAAGGTGTTGTAGAGAGATGAATTATCTACTCCATATCCTTTGCTGCTAAGCGTTGATGAAGAAAAGAGTTCTTGAAGCGGTGTGTATGTATAATTATATTTAAAACAACAATTATGGTATTAGCCTGTATATATTTTGCAAAACATCTTGCAATCTTACCTACCCCTCGTTGATAATTTATGTCTGTGAAATTATAAGCCTATAATTTACCCAAACATGCACCCACCTGCAGAAGGCTACAACCTTCTCTTGTTCTCTAGCTTATACTAGAAGAGAGCTACAACCCCCTAGCTATTGTACTAGCTTATATGTTTACTAGTATGTAGGCGCTGACCTACAGAAGGCTATAACCTTCAATTGTTCCCCAACTGCTACTAGAAGGGAGCTCCAATCCCTGATCAAATCACCAGCCACTACTGGTAGGAAGCTTCGACTTCCTCACTCAGGGCTCCAACCCTCAATATCCTCCAGGGACCACGTTTCATAATTTTTCAAACTGGATACTCCTGGTACACAACAACACAATATGAAGGCCACGTTTCATTAAATTTTCACATTAGACCAATTAGTAACATTGAAGCTCAAAATCAATCACCACTACAATACATCCAACAAATCTGCATCAACCAATCATTGAAACCCAATCATCAATCTTTTATATAACAGAAGTCCAACCATCAACCTCCGAATCAACCATAACTAAATCAATTGATCCCTAAAACCTCTGACACACTAAATGAGCCATTCATTTAAACCTTAATCAAAATTCAACCAATCTGCTGGAACAGATAGATCAATGTAACCATTACATAGATCTGAACCCAAAACATTGCATCAACAACCATAACCAACTATAACCTCAAAAATCACGTGTCAGAATATATATGCTAGTTCAATTAAGCCAACCTATGTGTACATCCCACTTACTTTAACAAAACCTATGTATACCTCCAAAATTACTGAATCATAAAAACCTTTGAATCAAAATTGTACCAACCAGTAACAATCTGAAGATCTACTGTCAAATTACAGATATCTAAACAGATAGCAGCAAAGATCACCTTTCTCACTTAATCAATCGATCAATCAGATTCAATCTCCTTATGCATTTTGTTCTACTTTCAGATATAAGAAGACATCATTGACAAACAACAGTAAAACAACATCACTGATCAGATAGATCAGTCATCTCTAGAAAAAAGGCTTTTCTATTGCATACGCTACTTGGAAGTGTCGAACTAGCATGTATATGTGCCTTCACCAAGGTCAACCAGTGTACAGATCTGTAGATAAAAACTTATAACTTCACAACTACTCCAGTCTTTAGATATACTCATATTATAGCATTTAAAGCATAAAACATTTGTTAGCACTCAGATGTAGCCTATCCATTATTAGATCTCATAATGATAAGTCATTATGATTTTGATCCATCATTATATCTCATCCATCATCAAACACTCAGGTGCATACTTAGTCCAGATCAAGAAAAGCATTAGAAACCCATAACATGCATAATTTCTTTTGATATAACACTTCATAAGATATTCATTACTTGTGCACTTAGCCCTTTGATCTTCACCTTATATACTTTTAGCCTTTCCCAATACCATGGACCAAAACAACACTTAGAACCTGTGGTATTCTTTGACGAGATCAAATAACCATTACTCCACTCAATACTGTGGACTAATACCATGGTATGGACCCTTGGTATTCTTTCACATTAATTTCCTTAATTTTTCATCCCATACATGATTTTTCCTTCTATGCAAGTGCATGCATACATATACAGTCTTTTTATATTGTGAACCTACGTGTATACGCATTTTTTGTACAATGAACCCACACCTTCAAACATTATTTTCCCTAAATTGCTTAATTCTGGTTTGTAGTCTGTTAGAGTCAGCCTTGAGCCCTCCATCAGCGATCAAAACTCTTTGCATTTGCATATGTAGGTGTCTCATCAGTGTCAATTTTTTTCATCCCATTAGGCATGCCATAACCCTGATGGAGGAGCTGGTATATTTTTCCCCTCTTGGCATTGTTGGCTTAGGTCATTTCAGTTATTAAGCTCTCTCAAAGCTTGTCTTGTCTTGTCTTGAGGTTAATTTCCTAGGTCTAGGGTTTTGATCAAAAATGTCTACAAGGTCATGTTTTGAAGGTCAATAAGTGTTCAGCAAGCCAGAGGGATGATTGTAAAGATGTTTATTCGAGATTTTTAATCATGTACAGTTAATTTTCACCTTGGATTTAAAAACATTGTTTTTAAAGCCAAGGTCATTTTTCAAATGTTTGTAAAAAGTGATGAAATTTCAAAAGACTTCAGTGGACAGTATGCAACCCTGGTCCCCTTGCCAAGATCCCTCAGATGATCTACCTGCAAAAAGAATCAAGTCAAAGCACTAAATGAGTCAATTTCAGGACAAAGGAAACCAAAAAGTCAATTTTATAAAGTGTCAAAGAGAAACATTAGAAAGTGGGTTAGAGCATGAAATTTTTTCAAATGAAACTTATAAAAGCTCAATCTCCCTCCTTTCACTCTCATTGTGCATCCAAAATACTTGCAAGCGAAGTTTGAGTGAGTGATAGAGTGAAAGGAGTGAAAGCAGAGCAAGTTCGGGCGAGTGACAAGCACGCGACCCGTCAGGCTAGGCGCGCGACCCGTCAGGTGTGTGCGACCCGTCAGAGGGTTCCCTGCAGTGTAAATTTTCAACGGGCGCGACCCGTCAGGCCCGCACGACCCTTCATCAGGGCAACTCCTTTTGACCGAAACTCAGCATTTCCAAATTTTTCATGCAAAGTTACATATTCTCATCGATGGACTTGAGATTTGGTGAAGTTTTGGGCCTCCAGAAAGTCAAAAAACTAGTAAAAATTGACTTTCTGCCACTTTTTTGAATTGCAGAAAGCAGTCTTGGGAGATTGCAATTTTGGAGGGGCAAATGACCACCAAATTCAGAAATTCCAGTTGGGTTGGAAAGTAGACTCACAGACCTTTCCAACAAGCCCACTTTTGCTCAATTTGGACACCTGTAAGTGCCCCAAACATGGCTCCAAAGGCGCGCGACCCGTGAGGCAGGAGCGCGCGACCTGTCAGGCAGTTCTGTCCAGAAATGCACTGTACAGCCCAGAAAACGCAGATTTGACTTAGTTTGACTTTTTGGGATGAAATGTGATTCTCTTTGATGTAATTATTGTACTTTTTAGACACTTTTACTCTTATGTAACACTTCTAGAACATTCATTCATGAAAAGGGTAAATATTTAGTGAATGAATTGGTTTCCAAGTTTATAGAGGCAAGTTGTTTTGACTGCCTAATTTGTAGTGCTTAGTTTAGAATTGGTTGAAATAGCTCCTAGGATAGTGAGCTCGACCCATGGAGGCAGGGAAAGAGGTTAGATCATCTATATTATGTACTTTTTTTCTCATTTTCATGGTTGGACTCTTGAGGGAGAAGCTATCATTGTATTATTTCACTGTATCTCTGCAATTTTTGGCTAAGGAAGACCAGGGTTTTGCAGTCCTCTTTGGGATTCTTATGGACTCATGTGTTGATGGTGTGTTTCTCAATGTACTTGTAAGCTTTTTATGTGATTCATTTCCTTTCTTTTACTTCTGCACATTAAAAAAATGAAGTGTTAAAGTAAGAATTCATGCTTGCCATGCTCTGCTTTTAAGTTTGTTTAATTTCAATGTTTTCTTCTGTCTAAAGAGAATTCAAAGTCATTGTTTGCTCTCTTTAGCTCTTCGTCTTTCATTCCTGACCATCCACCTCAGTTAAAGACATCAACGCTGTCTCCTACCTCGCCCCAAGGAACCCCTTGCAGAAACTGTGTCCAATCCCCGCACCCAAAATTGCCCTCTCCTCAATTTGCCACCAAAAACCCAAAAAACCCCAAATCAAACTCTTTGATCAGTTTACTAGCCTAATATCAGTGTTACCTTATTGGTCATCTCATCTATTGAAGATTTTACGAGCTAGACCGGAGAGAGCCTTCTCCTGCTCCGTAGGGCTAGCTACGAGGCTAAATGGTTTGATGTTGCCTTGAGGTTTACCTTTCTCAACCTGAGGTGAAATTTCAAGCGCTAACATACTGGCGACCATACTGGGGAGAACACACTAATCATTTGCTCATTGACGTGTTATTTCATAAGTCTTAGACGGAGCCTGAAGTTACGCCAAGTAGCCTTCGAAAACGCTCTTGTTTTACATCAGGGTTAGTAGATAAACGCTGCTTCAGTCAATCTTTGTGAGCTTGTGAACGTAGCGCTTCATTGACACTTTATCCCAGTATAATTGTTAACTCTGAACCGTGGATGATAGGTTGAGAGTTTTCACAGGCTGAATGGTTTTTCTTTCCTAGTATTTTTGAGAAAAACAAGCTGGCTACAGATTCTAAACCCATTTTCAGATCTCATTCATGCCCAGCTATTTTTTATTATCTTGAAGATTTAGATTTTGACGAAAGCTTTGAGTTGTCTCTGTTTAAAGCCAAGTCTGAAAGTGCGCTTGATTCTCTAGTCCTTGACCCTGATTTTGCAGCTGCTATTGAATTTGAGAAACATAACAAATTGGTCGAAAATTTCATCTTGGGACATCTCCAGACACATATTCAAGCTACTACCCTTGCTGATTTTGTTGAGAATATGTCTGATCACATTGGATCCACTATCACGGCTCATGAAGAATCTTATCCTCCTTATGTTTCAGTTTTGCCTATAATCACCTATCCCAAATCCACAGTCGGTTCTCCTTCTACACCCCATACCCCTCCTACTTCTCCTACCCCTCCGACTCCGCCGACTCCAAAGCCTCCTTTTATTATAGTCCCTGCTATCACAGCTCCTCCTCTTCATACTCATCCTACTCCCCCTCCTAGAACAATGGATGCTTGGTTTGCCCCACTTGCTTTGCCTGCAAATCTTCATGATATGCCAGCTGATTATCAAAGAAAAATTTGCATGTTTGATGGTACTCCACAAGGTATTACTGCTCAGCAACATATCGAAAAATGACCACTTTCTTTGATCTATATGAGTTAGATGAAGAAGATGTTACCATGCGGTTGTTCGTGCAAACATTTGCCGGAGAAGTTAGAAAATGGTTCAGAGGGTTGAAAGCTAACAGCATTGCCACTTTGGAAGCACTTCAGAATCAATTCTTAGATCGATGGGAAATTAGAAAGGATCCGCTTCAGATTAATGCCGAATACAACAACCTCAAGCGCAATCCGGGTGAGTCAGTTCAAGATTACATAATCAGATTCAATACAGTTTACAATGCTATTCCCGATGACTTGAGACCGTCAAGAAAATCAACACTTCTTAAGTTCCCGGATGGTTTTGATCCGGAGATGGCCTACTCATTGAGAGACAGAGATCCACCTACCTTGGAGGATATGCAGAAGATTGCTGTCAGCGTTGAGGCAAACTTGAATGACAAAAGAGCAAGGATGAAGGCAGAAAAGCGAGTCACAATCAAAGAGGAAGCATCCACATCAAATCAGGTTCTCCGTGAAATTGAACAGCTTAAAAGGGCATTTGAAAAGGTTACTATTGACAAGCCGGAGCCTCAGATTCATAATCCAAATTTCAGAGATCAACAGCAGCAACAATATAGGATCAAGCAGCATGAAACAAAGGCACAAGAGGCAGCAGTTCAGCAGCAAATGAAACCTCCTTTTCAGCAGAATTTTGTTAGTCAAGAATCTGATGATGAAGGTGATAATGTTGGAGAGGAAAACCACTTCTTCACTCCTGATGACATGCCCACTTATATTACAGAAGAAGATGAGTTGGTCAGTAATTTTGTCATTCCCCAAGATGAGCATTATATTTTGTCAAACGATGAAATACTTGAAGAAGAATCCGAAGAGTATCAAAGAGTGTATTTGCATGCGTTATCAGCCCAGCAAGGCCAGCAAAGGCAATTGAGAAACCGAGCTATTCCCATAAATCCCATTCAGAAAAGGAAAGATACATCAGCAAAGAATGATTCAGCTTCCTCACACGCAAAAGGAAAAGATATAGTCGGTCCTTCAACAAGTCAATCATCACCAGCTGCTAAGATGGATCAGCCATCAAATGCACCAAAAGATAAAGCTGAAAAAAGAGATACTCCGGCTAAAGAAGGTGAGAAGGTTTCAGTTTTCAGTTTGGAGAATGAGATTGCAAAGTTGAAAGTGCCCATTCCTTTGACAAAAATTATGAAGAATAGCACATACCGAGGCCAACTCTCCAAGATGTTGAATTTTGATCCAATGCTAGACACGGTGAATATACAAGATGATCAGCCAGAGTTGATTTTTGGGCCAGCTTTAAATGGTGAGTCTCCTGAAAGAGATGTTCCTCCATTTTATATCAGTTTGCGATTGCATGAGTTTGTGTTGCACAATTCCATGTTTGACTCGGGAGCTTCGCATAATTTGATGCCGAAAATGATCATGGAGAAGCTGGGACTTGACAGAACAAGGAAGTATCATGATTTGTATTCGTTTGATTCCAGCCGGGTAAGATGTATTGGTTTGATCAAAGACTTGGTGGTGAGTCTAGATCAAATTCCAGCGAAGAATGTTTTGATGGATGTGGTGGTCGCAGATATTCCTCCGCGGTTTGGCATGTTGCTGTCGAGATCATGGGGAGCCAAGCTCAAAGGTACACTTCAGCTTGATTTTTCTTATGCTACAATTCCAGTTTTCGGTCAAATGAGGAAGTTATATCGGGAACAAAAGATGAAATACATGATCACTAGTAAGGAAAAGCCCGTCAATCATCCTGTAAATTATGTACAAACAGATTTAGAATCTTTTGTTTTGTTTGCGGATAATTCCAGTGAGGTAGATAGTCAGTTAGTGCAAGTAGAAGATATACCAGGCATTTCAGAAAATTTCAGAGAAGCTTTGACAAAGGAAAGTGAAGAAAGGTTTGCTGTCATAAGGCCAATTGCTGAAACAAGTGGGCAGCAAACAGAGCATGCAACAACGTCAGATTTTCAGCATTTAGAAGATGATGAGGATGGTCTTTGGACCATGGATTTTGATGGCGCAGTGGGCAGCGATGGTGCTGGTATAGGTGTGTGGATTCGAAGCCCATTTTCAGTCCAAAACCAAGTTCCAAGAAAGGTACGGGTATGTTCTTATAAATTGGCATTTGATTGTTCAAATAATGAGGCGGAATACGAAGCTCTTATTGCTGGTCTGAAAATCCTTCAGAAGTTGAAGGCAAAGAAGATAGCGGTATATGGTGACTCCGAGTTGGTTATCAAGCAAGTGAAAGGTGAATTTCAGGCCAAACATCCTCATATGCGAGCATATCGGAATGCTGTCCTAGATATCTTAAAGCGGTTTTCAGAACATACTTTGACATGTGTGCCCCGGATTCAAAACGGTGTTGCGGATGCATTGGCAAAGGCAGCAAGTAATCTGAAAATACCCATGAATTCCAGCAATAAGTTTGAGATATATGTGAAGCATCGTCCTACAGTTCCAGATAATCAAAGGTGTTGGCAAGTTTTCCAAGATGACGAAGAAATCAAAGATTTTCTGCAAATTGAGGGTAAATTCGAAGACATTTCAATAGACACGGAAGCTGAAGGAGTAAATCAGATGGATGTATTGCAGCTCAAGGACAATTACATTCCTAAAGGATTAATTCCTTTGGAAGAATTGTTCGATCAAGATGATGTGGCTCGCAAGCCAACTTTGAGGCCAATGGACGAAGGTGTTGAAGATGTCAATCTTGGGAAAACCGAAAATCCAAAGATGGTGAAGCTCTCGAAAGCATTGCCGCCAAAGGTAAAGAAAGAGTATATCAGATTATTGTCTTCTTTCTCTAATGTTTTTGCATGGGACTATTCAGACTTGAAAACTTATGACACAAGTATCATTCAGCATACCATTCCCATAAAGCCAAATCAAAAGCCTTTCTGACAAAAGTTGAGAAGAATTAATCCTAAATTGCTGCCATTGATTAAGAAGGAAGCCAACAGGTTGTATAAGTCGGGAATCATAGTGCCAATCCGGTTTTCTGATTGGATTTCCAACTTGGTGCCTGTGAGAAAGAAGACCGGCGAGATTCGATTGTGCATAGACTTCAGAAATCTGAACAAGGTGTCATTAAAGGACAATTATCCGCTGCCCAAAATGGACCATATATTGCAACGAGTAGTGGGGGCATCAAGGATGTTATTGCTTGATGGTTATTCCGAGTATAATAAGATTTTGGTACATGAAGATGACCGTGACAAGACAGCATTTACTACTCCATGGGGTACATTTCATTATGCCAAGATGCCATTTGGATTGAAGAACGCGGGTGCCACATTTCAGCAGGCAATGGACATGGCCTTTGCAAATGAGAAGGATGTCTTTTTAGTTGTTTATCTTGATGATCTGACCGTGTTTTCTAAATCAGATGAAGAGCATTTGTTTCATTTGACTAAGGTGTTTCAAAAGTGCAGAAAGTATGGCATCTCATTGAATCCGAAGAAGAATCTTTTTGCTATGAGCGAAGGCAAGCTGCTGGGCCATATCATTTCTAAAGATGGCATTCGTATAGATCCTGCACGGGTGGAAGAAATTCAGCAATTAGAGCATCCCCGTAGCAAGAAATAAATTCAGCCCTTTAATGGTAAATTGAATTTTCTGCGTCGCTTCATTCCCAATCTTGCCGAACATCTTAGAGAGATAACCAACATGCTCAAGAAGGACAGCGAGCTCAAATGGACTGAAGAGGCGGTAAAGTCTTTTAATTTGATCAAGGTAATCTTATCTTCAGCCCCAACTTTGATCAGCCCAGATTATACACAGGATTTTATTTTATTTTCATTTGCTTCTGAGCATACGTTGGCAGCCGTATTGATGCAAAAGAGAGATGGGGTTGAAAGGCCCATCGCTTTTTTCAGCCATATCATAAGGGACAGAGCACTGAATTATAATATTATTGAAAAGCAAGCATTGGCGCTGATCAAAGCCTTGAAAGATTTCCGGGTATACATATTGAATTCTCATATTCTAGCATATGTTCCCAATGCAGCTGTTATGGATGTTTTAGTACAAATGAAACCGGAAGGAAGAAGGGGTAAGTGGATCGCTGCACTATTAGAGTATGATGTAGAAATTAAGCCTACCAAGTTGATTAAAGGTCAAGGTCTTGCTAAGTTGATGGCTGAAACAAATCTTCACGTCCTTGATATCAATTTGATTGCTGCCTTGTTAGATGAAGATGAAGAAAATTCAGTTCTACAGGTATCCGATATCTTTGTGTCTTCTCCTTGGTATGCTGATATAGTTTATGTGCTTCAAAATTTGTCTTCACCTCCTGGGATGCCTAGAAACAAAGCTAGAACATTGAAGCTAAAGGCTGCCAAATTTTGCATTATCAAATCAGCACTTTATTGGAAAGATCCCGGTGGCATATTGCTGAACTGTTTGGTTGAAGAAGAAACTAAGACAACAGTAGAAGATTTTCATAAGGGTGACTGTGGGGGTCACTTGTTTTGGAAGACCACGGCTAATAAGATCTTGAGAGCTGGTTTCTATTGGCCTTCTTTATTTTCTGATGTGTATAAAGCGGTAAAGAGTTGTCATGAATGTCAAAATTTTCAAGGAAAGCAAAAGTTACAGCCGTTGCCTCTCAAGCCCATTGAAATCATCGCACCATTTCAGCAATGGGGCTTGGATTTTATTGGCGAAATCCACCCAGCATCTTCTGGGCAGCATCGATGGATCTTGACCGCCACAGATTACTTCACGAAATGGATTGAAGCCATTCCCACCCGGCAGGCCACGGATTCGGTAATTATCTATTTTCTTGAAAATAATATATTGTCACGTTTCGGCTGTCCACATAAGTTGATTACAGATAATGCTGCAACATTCAAATCGAAGAAAATGGTTGATTTTTGCTATAAATATAACATCAGCTTCGGGCATTCGACCGCCTACCATCCGCAAGGTAATGGGCTGGCTGAATCTTCGAACAAATCTCTAGTGAACATCATAAAGAAATTGCTGGAAATAAATAAGAAAAGCTGGCACAAAAAGTTAGTAAATGCATTATGGGCTGATCAGGTAAGTCAAAAGAAGTCAATTGGTATGTCACCTTTTGAGCTGGTTTATGGAGTTGATGCAGTGTTTCCTACTTCACTTAGTGTTCCAGTAGCTAAGTTGTTTCAAGAAGCTGGTGGCGAGGAGGATCCTATGCAACGGCGGATCGATCAAATGATTCATTTACAGCAGACACGAGAGGAGGTTCATCGAAATTCCCTTAAGTTGCAGGAGCGCATAAAGAAAATCTATGACAAAAAGGCTAAATCAGAGGATTTTCAGATCGATGATGTTGTGTTGAGATGGGATGCCCGAAATGAAGACAAAGGGAAACATGGAAAATTTGACAACTTGTGGAAAGGTCCCTACAAAATTGCAGCATACCGTGGTCCAAATGCTTTTCTTCTCAAAGAAATGAACGGTGATGAATGTCTTGGTGGGTTGGTGAATGGCCGGCTGCTCAAAAGGTATCATGCTTGAGCATTTTCTGCTCTAATCACTCTCATTGTAATTACCATTTTACTTTCATTCTGCAGCAAGTGTGAGCTGATCACCCATCTTCAGTTTGGGGCCCGCGGTGAAGGCTATAATTCTGAAAATGGTGATTAGTTGGTGTGAGTTTCTGAAGTTGTTTCAGTCAGTTTATTTTCTGCATAAAGTGAGTTAGTTAGTGTCAAAGTTAGTCTAGGTTTTCAGTCAATTGTCCAAGTCAAATAAAGTTGTTCAAATTTGGTCACATGTGTAAAAGTTGACTCCATTGCCCAATGTTAATAAGGCACTGGTCTGCTCTCCCAGAGGTCTAAGGTTCTTGGTACCTCCAAGGAGCTCCCATCCCCATTGGAGCCAATGTTAGAGTCGGTCTTGAGCCCTCCATCAGCGATCAAAACTCTTTGCATTTGCATATGTAGGTGTCTCATCAGTGTCAATTTTTTGCATCCCATTAGGCATGCCATAACCCTGATGGAGGAGCTGGTATATTTTTCCCCTCTTGGCATTGTTGGCTTAGGTCATTTCAGTCATTAAGCTCTCTCAAAGCTTGTCTTGTCTTGTCTTGAGGTTAATTTCCTAGGTCTAGGGTTTTGATAAAAAATGTCTACAAGGTCATGTTTTGAAGGTCAATAAGTGTTTAGCAAGCTAGAGCGATGATTGTAAAGATGTTTATTCGAGATTTTTAATCCTGTACAGTTAATTTTCACCTTGGATTTAAAAACTCTGTTTTTAAAGCCAAGGTCATTTTTCAAATGTTTGTAAAAAGTGATGAAATTTCAAAAGACTTCAGTGGATAGTATGCAACCCTGGTCCCCTTGCCAAGATCCCTCAGATGATCTACCTGCAAAAAGAATCAAGTCAAAGCACTAAATGAGTCAATTTCAGGACAAAGGAAACCAAAAAGTCAATTTTATAAAGTGTCAAAGAGAAACATTAGAAAGTGGGTTAGAGCATGAAATTTTTTCAAATGAAACTTATAAAAGATCAATCTCCCTCCTTTCACTCTCATTGTGCATCCAAAATACTTGCAAGAGAAGTTTGAGTGAGTGATAGAGTGAAAGGAGCGAAAGCAGAGCAAGTTCGGGCGAGTGACAGGCGCGCGACCCGTTAGGCTAGGCACGCGACCTGTCAGGTGTGTGCGACCCATAAGAGGGTTCCCCGCAGTGTAAAGTTTCAACGGGCGCGACCCGTCAGGCCTGTGCGACCCTTCATCAGGGCAACTCCTTTTGACCAAAACTTAGCATTTCCAGATTTTTCATGCAAAGTTACATATGCTCATCGATGGACTTGAGATTTGGTGAAGTTTTGGGCCTCCAGAAAGTCAAAAAACTAGTAAAAATTGACTTTCTGCCACTTTTTTGAATTGCAGAAAGCAGTCTTGGGAGATTGCAATTTTGGAGGCGAAAATGACCACCAAATTCAGAAATTCCAGTTGGGTTGGAACGTAGACTCACAGACCTTTCCAACAAGCCCACGTTTGCTCAATTTGGCCACCTGCAAGTGCCCCAAACATGGCTCCAAAGGTGTGCGATCCGTCAGGCAGGGGCGCGCGACCTGTTAGGCAGTTTTGTCCAGAAATGCACTGTACAGCCCAGAAAACGCAGATTTGACTTAGTTTGACTTTTTGTGATGAAATGTGATTCTCTTTGATGTAATTATTGTACTTTTTAGACACTTTTACTCTTATGTAACACTTCTAGAACATTCATTCATGAAAAGGGTAAATATTTAGTGAATGAATTGGTTTCCAAGTTTATAGAGGCAAGTTGTTTTGACTACCTAATTTGTAGTGCTTAGTTTAGAAGTGGTTGAAACAGCTCCTAGGATAGTGAGCTCGATCCATGGAGGCAGGGAAAGAGGTTAGATCATCTATATTATGTATTTTTTTGCTCATTTTCATGGTTGGACTCTTGAGGGAGAAGCTATCATTGTATTATTTCACTGTATCTCTGCAATTTTTGGCTAAGGAAGACCAAGGTTTTGCAGTCCTCTTTGGGATTCCTGTGGACTCATGTGTTGATGGTGTGTTTCTCAATCTACTTGTAAGCTTGTTATGTGATTCATTTCCTTTCTTTTACTTCTGCACATTAAACAAATGAAGTGTTAAAGTAAGAATTCATGCTTGCCATGCTCTGCTTTTAAGTTTGTTTAATTTCAATGTTTTCTTCTGTCTAAAGAGAATTCAAAGTCATTGTTTGCTCTCTTTAGCTCTTCAGCTTTCATTCCTGACCATCCACCTCAGTTAAAGGCATCAACGCTGTCTCCTACCTCGCCCCAAGGAACCCCCTGCAGAAACTGTGTCCAATCCCTGCACCCAAAATTGCCCTCTCCTCAATTTGCCATCAAAAACCCAAAAAACCCCAAATCAAACTCTTTGATCAGTTTACTAGCCTAATATTAGTGTTACCTTATTGGTCATCTCATCTATTGAAGATTTTACGAGATAGACCGGAGAGAGCCTTCTCCTACCCCGTAGGGCTAGCTACGAGGCTAAATGGTTTGATGTTGCCTTGAGGTTTACCTTTCTTAGCCTGAGGTGAAATTTCAAGCGCTAACATAGTCCTTTGTTCCATCTTCTTGTTCTTAAGTATCATTACTCTATTACCTCTGAATAGACCTGTTATAATGTGATTTTCCATTGTATATTACTTATGAATTGATTCCTTTGAACTGTGCTACATTTTGTAACATATGTAAACACAACTGCCATGCATTCTGTCACATCCTGTTTATACTTTTATCAATTAGTTCATTCATCAAAGAAAAACTTGTTATCAAGGACAACACACACTAACAATCTCCCTGTATCAAGCCTTTGACCATTATTCGATTCCATCATTTTTTCACCTCTGATCTGCCCTATAGATTCATATAGTTACCGTATACTTGTTTTGCTACAAGTGGGTTTCCATCAAGTACAACTCATAATGCCAACAGGGACTAGGGTTGTTTTTATGCTCAGTTTTGTTGTGGCTTTTTTGCCTTCATCATGGTGGATACATAATATTCATAATGCTTCATTGCATCTACTTATGTAACTTTTTATTTCCTTAATAAATAGTTTGATTTTCCTCGGGGAAAAAATCAATCTCCATCGTAAATGAGTATTATTATAAAAATTGTATATAGTAGAATATAGACTAATATATTAACTTAAGATAAAATAAAATAAAAAGTACTAAATTTTTGTATAACTAACCTCCTTGTTATTATTATTATTATAACTTTTCTCTCCTTCTATTGGTATAATTTAAACTCATTCTACACTTTCATCTTTTATTTAGTTTTAATTGCTAATGATTTACTACTTTTACTTTCATCTTTCTATCTTCTATTATTATCCCTCCTTTTTTTTTATTATCTTTTTTACATTATTTTAGATTAGACTTATACACATCTTTATTGTAATTTTTTTCTTATCTTATTGTTTTTAATCTTATACTTTATGTATATTTATGATTTTTACTATTCCTATTTTATCTTTATTATTTATACTTTGTTATTTACATCATTATGAACCTATTTATGTTTAAAATTTAGGGTTTTATTAACCCCTCTTTATCTAATTCTAAACAAAATATTATTTTTAGGATTAGATGTTAAAAACCATGGACAATAAGTTTATATTGAGATTAATTTTGTAGGGTCTATTCATTGATTTCAACTAATTTGTTTTTTCAATCCCTATCATACAAAAACTATTATCTTAGAAATTATAAAATATAAGTCTACATAATAACTTAGGATAATTTATTAACTTAGGAGAAAATCAAATAAACTAAGTGCTAAATTATCACATGTAAACTAGAACAAAGTGCTAAATTAACACATGTAAAATCCAACCTATCTTTATCTAATTCTAAATGAAACATTCTTTTTTAGATTAAATGTTAAAACCAATGGATAATAAGTTTATATTGAGATTGATAACTAATTTAAGATAGGGAAGGAGACTAGCGATGGGAAGAGCTATGGTTTTCAGGAGTCTGCAGGTGTAGAAATCCATGGAAGGGCACAAAGTGGGGAGCTCCACTCCCTCCTACAGGCATGCAGTAGCCAGCCGAGGCAAGAAAGCATTAGAGAGTGTCAGAGGCCCTTTAAGATAAGGGATAAGGAACACGGAAGAGGAACAAGAATGTAACAAGTCAAGGGAGAATAATAGCAATAAAGAAAATGATGAAGAAGACAAGGAACGGGGAGGAAAAAGCAAAGCACATAAGGGACCATGTAAACATAAAGTTGAGGTCACACCCAGAGTAGTTTTAAATGACCCATCTTTGTAGGCACAGAGGGAACACATGGGGACATATGATATCATTTGTAAATTTATGGGATTATGGCCCACTGAAAAGGCTTTATAGATATGGATTAAATACCACTGGAAACCAAAAGGAAGCATTGACCTACATCTTGGGTCAAAGGGTTTCTTCACTATGGTCTTCATAAATATTGAGGAAAAAGATAGAGTGTTTGAAGGAGGGCCTTACTTCTATGCACCAGTATTCCTGTACATGCAAGCGTGGATGATAAATTTTGTCCCTGAGTGAGAAACTTTCACTTCAGTCCCAGTCTGGGTAAGACTCTACTCTCTACCTCTTGATTGCTGGCAACCAAAATCATTATCTACCATAGGAAACAAATTAGGGTGTTTTCTCAAAACTTTTGAGGCAACCAAAAGGGGTAAGTACACTTCCTTTGCACGAATATGTGTGGAGATGTATCTCTCTAGAGCTCTACCAGATGAGGTCATCTTGGAAGTTTTTGATGAAGAATGGGTGCAAACAATAGACTATGAACATATTCCTTTCAAATGTCAGAGATTCCATGAGCATGGGCACCTATTTAGAGACTACCCTCTCAGCAGAACAAATAATAGAAGTAAAGCGACCACAATGAAAGATATTCAAGGCTTTCACAAAGTGGTTCATAGAGGAAAAGGGGACAAGAAGGGGCCAAAGCAACAATAAATAGAAGGGCTATAGGCTAATCTAAATAAGTTCCAAGTACTTGAAGAAGAAGAATAAACAACAAAAGAAGATCAGGTAATAGAAGGAATCCCAATGGAGCAGGAGAAAGAAGAAGACAAAGTACAAACAAATGATATTAACAAGCATAAAGAGGCTATGTTGAGCGATGTAGAACTAGAAATGGATCAAGAAATGACCCAGAGTGAGATGGAAATGGAGGATCATGAACTATAGGAGATTCTTGACATGGAACACTTAGATCTGGAAGGGTTCTTGAAATAGAGAACCATGAGGGGGGTAGACTCTTTACCGCCAAAAGAGTTCAATAGAGTACAGCAGCTGTTCCTATGGAAAACTCATGACAAAGGGCTAGACAGGCAAGAAAAAAATGAAAGGTAGGGCAAAGAAGGTGTGAAAACTATGAAGATCACACCTGAACTATCACCCAGAAGCCCAGGCAAGAAGAGAGGCAGGAAAAAGTAGAACGAGTTATTGATGGAATGTGGAAAGCTTATGATAGATTCAAGTAAGATGAAAGATCTAACTAGCTACTCCTTTATGAATCTTTAATAATGAAGTTCACATCTTGGAATATCAGAGGTCTAGGTAGTAAAAGGAAACAAAGAATTCTTAGTAATGGAATGAAAAAAGAAGCTCCAGATATGATCTTTATCCAGGAACTAAATATTCCATTCAGAAAATAAAAGAAATTCACAACAAATCGCTCAATAGATTTGAGTTTCTAGAAGTTCCAGCAGATAACTCAGTAGGGGGAATTCTCACTCTTTGGAACCCCCAAAAGATTGGCATAATTGATACTGAAGCATCTAGAAATTATTTGTCAATGGTTATATAGCCGGTGGGAGATAGAGAGACCTATCTGGTCACGAATGTATATGGCCCTCAAAGAATTGAAGATAAACTTAGGTTTCTAGATTCTCTTATAGAGATTAGAGACAGACATGTAGATGTACCATGGATCTTGTGTGGGGACTTCAACATGATCAAATCACTTTCAAAGAAAAAAGGGGGAACCAGAACATTAAGTAGAGACTCCTTAGCTTTTCAAACTTTTATAGATAATATGAAGCTTGTTGATATCGACATGAGTAATGGTCTCTTCACTTTGAACAATAAAAGAGGAGGAGATTCTCAAGTAGTGTTATGAAACCAGCTCAAGAAAAGATAGAAAAGATAGATCAACGCCTTAGAATTCAGCCTCTTCGAGGGGGAAACCTCCTTTACATTACATAAATGAACAATTCTTGGATTATACAAATGAAAAGACCTCCTTTCTATATATAGGAGTCTAAGGGGTTATCACATAATCAGAGCCGACATAACAATAATAATGTAAGGGCATAATAATAACAATAGTGGTCTTCTATGGGGCATAATAGTAACAATATGGGCACTACATGGGTACATCAATATAATAAGTGGGTTATACTAATAACAATAAGGGGTTACACTAGTAGTATAGGGGCCTAACATGCCCCTCTCCTTCAAAAAGCGTTGTCCTCAACGCTTGAGTAGTTCTTGATGCTTCTATATAAAATTCTTGTCCTCCCATGTGGAATATTCAGCGGGTAAGTTCTTCCACTTGATGAGATACTCTGAAATTGATCGATTTCGTAGCTATCGGGTTCTTGTTTCTGTGACTGCTCCAGGTTCCAATATGATTTTTCCTTCCTCTTCAATTTCTGGCAATATTGCTTGAATTGGGATCTTTTGCAACTTTTGAATAAGTGGCCATACTTCTTCGTTCTTCTTCCATTCATCCGTTGCTTCGTTTATCCAATTTGGTTGGATAATATAAATAGCACAAAACAATGCTTCCACATCCTCATCCTTGAAGCGTCTTCCCATTCGGTAAGGTCGCCATTTTTTAAGTGCATGTAGTATTGCCAACATTTCCTTCTCATAAATAGCTTGCTTGAGATGTAGCAGTAAAAATATCCAATCACTTACATCAAAACATTTTTCACTACGATGTTGATCTACCTGTTGTTTCATTTGATTTTGCACCGAAGTGGCGTTATCCTTTAAAAGTTGGAGAACTTGCTGTTGATGCTCGATATGATCTTTCTCTACTTGAACCTTTTTCTTCTTGATATGTCCTTCTATCTTTTGAGGAGTGGTAATTTCTTCCAGTCCTTTACAAGATATGGTCGGATTCATTTCTTGATGCTCGATGTGATCTTTCACTTCTTGAACATTTTTCTTCTTGATGTGTCCTTCTATCTTGATAGTTTGAGGAGTGGTAATTTCATCCATTGAATTACAAGATATGGTTGGATTCATTTCTTCTTTCTCGATGTGATATTTCACTTCTTGCACCTTTTTCTTCTTGATATGTCCTTCTATCTTGAGAGTTTGAGGAGTGGTAATTCTTGCCAATGCTTTACAAGATATGGTCTGATTCATTTCTTCTTTCTCTTGGGTGGTGTCCTGACGTATATCCTCTTCTTTTGATGTTTCTTGATCCTTTTCTTCCTCCTCTTCATATTCTATGTAAAATAATTTCTTCTCAGCACACCTATGACCTTTAGTGCATTTGCTATCACAATTGTAACAAAGCCCTTTTCTCTTTTTTCTTCCAATTGTTGTGGTGTAACCCTTGTAGGTTGTGGAAGGCTGGGAGAAACAACACTTCCATCTTTATAGTTGTGAGGGGTATGCTTCCTGGTTTCCATAATTTTTCTTTCCATTATGTCACAAAGCCCTTTTACTCTTTCCAATTGTTGTGGTGTTGCTCTAAAGAAGGTGTTGCTCTTTGTATCCTCATAATGTGCTATCATTTCCTCCGTGAAAATTGACCACGTAACAAGTTTTTTACGAGAACAAAGCCCTTTGTACCATAAAAATTGATTTGGTTCTAAATATGAAGATGCAATACATACCTTTTGTAATAGTTGTACACCATGCATATCAAAATATTGCTCCATCTGAAGTATCCAATTTACCGGATCCTTGCCATCAAACTTCCTCATCTTGCTTTTTCTTGATTTTAGGAGCTCTACCTTGAAACGAGTGTAACTCTGTACTTTCAGATCTTTAAGTTCTAAAATTGTGACTTGTAGTAGCCCTCTGTGTCCTCTTTCCAATGCCACAAGTCTGATCGAAATTGGATTCTCCAAGAAAGAGTTATGCACAATCTCCCGCAGTGACCTGATTATAGACTATTTCAGTAGAGCGAAATTGTATGAAGTGCCACGTGTCATTGTTTCAACCTTTGACTCTGAAAAATATATAAACCGAAACTAAAGTTCGTCCTCTTTCTGTACCTTCTTACGAAATTTCAATCCGATGCTCAGAAAGAAAGTTATGACGATTTTCCCCAGGTCACCTGTTTTGCGTGTAATTCAGGAGTCTGCAAAAAGACCAACTTCCTCAGATCATATCTCCTAAAATATCACGTAAAACGCTCTGAAATTCTGACCCAAGGTTCAGCATCAATTCTTCTCAAATGGGTTTTTTTTGCGACTTCTGAAACGTCATAGAAAAAACGTTATAGCGAAAATTCCACGATGACTTGTTTGGAGCAGCGAAACCCTAGAATCCAAAGCTCTGATACCAAATGTTATGAAACCAGCTCAAGAAAAGATAGAAAAGATAGATCAACGCCTTAGAATTCAGCCTCTTCGAGGGGGCAACCTCCTTTACATTACATAAATGAACAATTCTTGGATTATACAAATGAAAAGACCTCCTTTCTATATATAGGAGTCTGAGGGGTTATAACATAATCAGAGCCGACATAACAATAATAATGTAAGGGCATAATAATAATAATAGTGGGCTTCTATGGGGCACAATAGTAACAATATGGGCACTACATGGGTACATCAATATAATAAGTGGGTTATACTAATAACAATAAGGGGTTACACTAGTAGTATAGGGGCCTAACAAGTAGCCTCAAAGTTAGATAGATTCATAATCTCAGAGGACTTTATGCTCAACAACAAGGAAATGATAGCAAGAATTCTCCCCTTTGGAGGTTTGGACCATTGCCTTGTTCAACTTAAGGTTCAGGGCATTGGTACATCGAAGAACATACCTTTTAGATTTGAGAATATCTAGCTCACACACCCAGACTTCATCAGTGACATTACAAATTGGTGGACAGAAGATTTGCATATTCATGGCACAAGTATGTTCCAACTACACAAAAGACTAAAGCACATCAAGCTAAGACTTAAAGATTGGAACAAGAATGAATTTGGCAATATTTTTGCAACTAAAAAAGTTGTTGAAGATAAAATGAAGGAACTCAATCAAACCCTTATCTCAGAGGGCTTTGATAAAGTTAGAAATGACCAAGTCACCAAATACCATCAAGACTGGGAGAATTTATGTAAACAAGAGGAAATATTTTGGAGACAAAAATCCAGAGTTCAATGGTTGAAAGAAGGGGAGCGTAACACTAGATTTTTCCACAGATCAACCATTGCAAACAAATCTCATAATAGGATCTCTTTGATCAAGGATGAGGATGGTCATATTCTTAATTCCCATGAAGATATAGAAAACGTGTTAGTACAACACTTTCATGGAATAGCATAGGAAACCATTTCAGATAGAGAGCATTTTATCAGGGATTTAACTGGGCATATTCCTAGACTGGTTACTAGAGAGGATAATTTCAATCTCAATAGGCCAGTGATAGAAGAGGAGGTTAGTGAAGTCATCAAAGTAATCTAGAATGGTAAAGCGCCAAGCCTTGATGGTTTCAATGTGGATTTCTTCAAGGCTTGCTGGAATATAGTTAAACAGGATAGTCTAAAGGTAGTGGAAGATTCCAGGTTGAATAGAACTATTTTGAATGTGCTCAATACTTCCTTTATCTCCCTGATCCCCAAACAGGACAATGCTCAGACTCTAGATAGGTTTAGACCCATATCCTTGTGCAATGTGGTTTACAAGACCATAGCCAAGGTTTTTGCTAACAGACACAAACCACTTCTTCCTACTCTAGTGTCTATAGAGCAATCTAGTTATGTGGAAGGTAGACAAATTCTCAATAATATCATTCAAGTGCATGAGGTGGTGCACTGTTTGACAAGAAATAAGAAGGTTGGTATGATTATGCAATTGGACGTAGCCAAAGCTTATGATAAGCTGAATTGGTCCTACATAAGGAGGGTCCTTATTGATTTTGGGTTTGATCTAATTGGGTAAGATGGGTTATGGCACTGGTAACCCCTTCCAGCTTTTCAGTTCTGGTAAATGGTTCTCCTTCCAAGACATTAACTCCCTCTAGAGGCCTTAGGCAGGGGTATCTGCTCTCTTCCTTTCTCTTCATCCTCATGATGGAAGGTTTGGGTAGGTCTATCAAGCATGCTAAAGAAGTTGGTAATATCAAAGGACTCCAACTTTCAGAAACCGGTCAGGCTTTGACCCATCAACAATTTGTTGATGATACCATGCTGCAAGGAATCCCGACGGTTAAAGAAGATCTAGCATACAAGCATATCCTATCTGACTTTGCCATGGCTACAGGTATGGAAGTTAATCTCTCTAAATCTAAGATTTTTTTCTTTAACACCAATATAGCTATTCATAAAAATATCTCCAGGATTCTAGGACTTCAAAGGGATGTCCTTTCCTCCAAATATTTGGAATTCCTCTTACTGATAAGCCTTTGCACAAAGGCATTTGGGAGCTGGTGATTAATAAGATGTAGGACAAAATCAGGAAATGGACCTTTAGATCTTTAAACCTAGGCAGTCGGTTAGTGCTTACAAAATTTTTTCTCCAATCAATCCCTGTCTTCATGTTATCATCCCTAACAACTCCAAAAGGAGTTTTACAACTCTTTAGAACCATTCAAAGAGACTTTCTTTGGGGTAAGGGGGAGGAAAGAAAGAAATGGGACTTTTTAGCTTGGGAGAAGATATGCAAACCCAAAAATCATGGGGGTCTTGGACTGGATAATTCAGAAAAACTAAGTAAAGTCTTAGGGGTGAAATTATGGTGGCACTGGGTGAAAGACCCAAAGGCACAGTGGGCTAGAATCTGGAAATAAAAATATGCCAGCAATTGGAAAGATAATGATCTAATAAGGATTTCTGGAAGTCTAAAGGGCTCACACATCTAGAATAAGGCCTGGGGGAATAGAGGATTAGTTCAAAAAAACATCTTATCGGAAATCAGACAGGGTGATCTTGTTTTTTTTGGGGGAACAAATGGCAACAAGAACCAACACTCTTAAGAGAGGACCTTTTGGACCTCAAGAAAGAAATAGATACCAAAAGGTTATTCAAGGTAAAATATTTTTGGGATCAATCCAATAGTGAAGGAAAATGGAGAACCTGGAAAAATTTGGGTCACAAGGAGGACATCCCACTGAAAGCCAAAGCAGAGGCACTGATGAGAATTTTGGAGCAAAGGAAAATTTTAGTGATAGAAGGACATTCCCAACTTAGATGGGGCAAAACACATACTTCTTGAGCTGGTCTCGAATGATTCGAGAATGGTTTGGTAAAACATATGGAAAAATCAAGGATGGATGAACATTAAACTCTTCCTGTGGTTGGTGCATCATAGAAATTTTTTGACTTGGGATAACATTCAGAGGAGGGGTGTTCTGGGCCCTTCCAGATGCCAGCTTTGTGAAGCCCAAGAGGAAATAATGGAGCACCTTCTCAATGATTGCATTTTCACCTCTTGGTTGTGGGATACTTTTGCCACTATCTTCCAGCAGTCAGATAGGGATAAAGGCAACATTATCAATACCCTAATAAATTGGAGAAGCAACTTATTTGATTTTGAACTTCTAATCTCTGCCTAGGCTTTAACACCAAGCTTCATAATCTGGACTATCTATAAAGAAAGGAACAAAAAAATCTTCAAGAATGAAAATTGTTCCTCACAACACCTTTCTGAGCAAATCTTAAGACAACTTAAAGAGACAATCAGTACCATAGGGTGAACTTTCCCTAAAAATCCACATTCAATAGTTGAAACTCAGATTCTTCGCAAGTTAGGTATGCAGGGGCTTATTCCATAGGGCCTAAACAGGAAGTTTTTAAAAATGGATACTAAGCAGGATTATTGGCATCCTCCCCCTTGGTGTTTCTTGAAGTACAACATTGATATGGGGCTTCCAAAGATAACCCGGGTATTTCTAGTTGTGGAGGGGTGTTAAGAGATGAAAATGGCAGTCCCCTTTTTATTTTTCATTGCCATTTGGGAAGAGCCACTAACAATATGGCCGAGTTAATGGCTCTAGAGAAATGTTTGGAATTCCTGACGCAGGATAATCTCCAGAATGTTATTGTAGAAGCTGATTCTGAATTAATTATTAACTCGGTCAAAAGAATCAGCTATGGCACAGAGCCAAAAAAAGTCTCAAAACAATGGAGGCTACTCTAGATCTTTCAAAGAATCTAGCTTCATCTTCGTGGCCTTCAAATTGTGAGATTCAAGCATGTGTGAAGAACCTCAAACAAACTGGCAGACATCTTGGCCAATCAAGGTGTTCTTTGTAACAATAGCAGTGTTGTGATGACATGGCATGAAATGCCTCTAAATAGATTAAAGGCACAATGTCACGACCAAGCGCATGAGGATATAATGGTGTTTCAAAGTAAAGACATAGAGGTGGGGTTGAGTTGATTTTGAATCTTTATGCAAGGTTTCTGTGTAAGAAATAGTTTTTTGGGGATTCAACGCTCAGTCGGGCCCCCCAACCCTCGATAGTATGAATACAGAAGTTTCAAATCGGAGATGCTGAGCAGATACAGTTCTATGGATATTAGGCTGAAAATATGGATTTTCACTCTACAAGGGTACATGCAATCATGGAGAAATGATGGTAAGTGGCAAAGAAGTGATGGTAAGTGGGGCCAGAATTCCAGTTTTCCTGGTATCCTAGAACACCGCTCTTCCTTTTTGTGGCTACAATACTGCTCGGGAGGCGATTTATTGTCCATCGCAAGCCTTTCATGCGGGAAATGGTTTTCTGGAGTTGGGAGCGATTCCATTCACCAATCAACACGTGTCATTGGTTGGTGAAGGAATACCGCCCTCATCGCGTGCTAATCTTCGGAATGTTAGGCTTGCACGATATGCACCTCAGCCGTCAGATGATACAAGACGGATCAACAATTAGGAACAATCGAGCACTTTGGTGGGTCCAGGATGTCGATCGCGTGGCTAATCAAGGGGTTCTCTATAATAATAGCAGGGTAAATGGTAAATGGGGCCAGACCTCCAACTTTCCCAACAGCCTAAAAACCCTCGTCTTCCTTTTTGTGGAGGAAATACGCCTCGGGTGGTGGTTTATCAGCCATCACAAGCCTTTCACACGGGAAGTGGTTTTGAAGAGTTGGGAGCGATTCCACTCACCAATCAACACGTGGAATTGGTTGGTGAAGGAATACCGCCCTCATCGCGTGCTAATCTTTGGAATGTTAGGCATGCGCGATATGCACCTCGGTCGTCGGATCATACAAGACAGATCAACGGTCAAGAACAATTGTGCATGTTGGTGGGCCTATGATGTGGTTAATTTCTGGTCTACTTGGTATTGCGATTTTATCCTCCGTCGTTGGATCGGGCATGAAGGATCGCTGGTCATGGGTAATGGAGTTGCTACCATTAGCTGGAGTTGTAACACGTTTGTCTATATTTACCTAAATTCACAAGCTTGTCAGGGTAAACATGAGACAAGTTTCACTATGACGTGGCCTGGCGCCTAAGTTCTAGTTAAGGAAGTAGGTCCTACAAACTATACACTCACTGATATCCTATAGGGACTACAAATCACTTAGGAGTTGAAAAACCACCCCAACTGATCAATCCCTAAGTTAGAACCCTTTTTCTTTGAACTAACACCCCAAACTCATGCACAATAAGGAAACAATGGGGTTATGAGGCCCCAACCGTACACAAAAACCTGTTCCATGCGGCTATAACTTAAAATCCCCATTTTAGTGCTAGTGGTTACGATATCTGAGCTACTTTTTAGGCTAGACTCCAAACCACTACCCAGAACTTCTTGGAACTGTCCAGAATCATAATTAACATGATTATGATGCTAAAAAATTCAAACTTGAAGTAAGTGATTGACCTAGACTACTAATCCATAACAAACATTTCATAAAACATATGGAAAACATGTAAGCTATAGTTCATGAATGCATATTTGATCATAAATTGATAGTCGTTATCTGAGAATCACCAAGAAGGCTTTAAGACCTCTCTCGCTAGTTGCAATAGAACTTGTTAGTCCACACATTCATCAATCATTCGATAACTTATCAAAACATGACAAGAACCATGGATAGCATACATCATATAAGCAACATATAACTAGCAAATAACCCACATAGAAACCATGGAAAATTGGCCATAATGTCAACATCATAACCAATATAAGTATTCCTAAGTCACATTCAGAAAATAGATCTTATTAACATCTGAAAATGTGAACCAATTTAGGGACTTCCATGTACCACCCAACCATAGAGTCACCTAACCAAATCTCTCTTTCAACCAATCACCCCTATGCGATATTCCAAACATGAATGTGGGATATCATGGAATAAATCCAAACAAATCAAACCAAGGATTCGAGAGGCCAAACCACCTCAACCCTCAACCACATTGATTCCACCTTTACAGTCTATACATCAATGATAATATCAACCAAATTAGTCTCTACCCATATTGTCCATGGCTCCAGGAACTAGTAAATCAACCCACTACCTTCCAATGCTCCAGAGAATTTGTCCAACTATGGATCTAGGGACTAGTAGCTCAACCCACCAAAGGCTCCAAAGCATTTGTCCTAACCAACGACTCTAGGAACTAGTAACTCAAGCCAAGTTGTTCTAGGGCTTCCAGAGCGTTTGTTCCAACCCATGGCCATAATGAATGTGAGCACCAATTAGACAAAAAGAACAAGTGAGAAACACACAACACCATGTCTATCTAGGAAATGGCAAGGCAAGGCTGAAACCACTATCACTCCAAGAAAATTTATCTGCCAATGAAAACACATAAGCAAAGAATCACACACATCCAAAAATCACCAAGGAAATCATAAGTGCAACATGTTACCTGCAAAAGAAATCTAGTTATAGTTGTTCATCCAACTATTTCCTTTCTCTCCATGTTTTCCGTTACCTTCTTTTCTTCAATCCAAGTGAACTCCCAAGTGCTCCACGAATGCTCCAAGAATGCTCTAAGTGTACAAGAGTATGAAAAAATGATAGTGTGAGAGAGTGAACTAGAGATCCGCCTCAAAAATACCAAAAATTTAAACCAATAAAAGTTGAGAATTGATTCTCTGAAGCCTTTTTATCATTGATGCCTCTATTTTCTTCATTTTCCTTCATGTTTCCTCTAATTTCCCTTACATGCAAAATTGTGTCTCTTCACCTATTTTTTCTCCTGTTTACCTTTATTTTCATAAATAAATTCCAATACTTTCCTGTTTTCCTTTACCAATTTCCATACCCATTATTAATCCATGAGTGATGCCCATTAAAGCATTTTTCCCAACATTCAACTTGGATTATGTGCTTAGTCATATATTTACATAGAAAATCAACCAGGGGTTGTTACAAACCCCTCCCCCTTTGGGGAACATTGTCCTTGGTGTTCAATGATGATTATAACCAACAAAACATGCTGCCCATGGATCTTTATAACACAACTCAATGCAACATTTACATCATACCAAATAGTTGAAACCATGAACACCATATTGCTTATTTGAGCCTTATAACACATATGGATGCGGTATTTACAACACACTACTCATTAGAGGTTTATAACATAACTTATTATAGTATATACAATACACATATGCATAAACATAAACCAAAACACATAAGTAAAACCGAAATTATCAACCTGTAAATAAGGAAGGATAGATAACCCACATCTGATCAGCCATATCCCATGTAACTTCATTGGGCCGAAAATGATTCCACTGCAATTTAACTTTCTTGATTTCTCTTTTCCAGAGCATCATCTAATTCCCTTGTAGTATGCATTGAGGTTCTAGAAAGAATTATCCCTCTAGTTCCACTTGCAGTACATACAAATCAATCATATGATCAACATCCTTGATATATCTCTTAAGCAATGAAACATGGAAAACATCATGGACTTTACCTATTGGAGGAAATGCAAGTCTATAGGCCACTGGTCCAATCCTCTCAAGAACCTCAAAATGAAAACAATACCAAGGTGTCAACTTTGAACATGATCCAATCCTCAAGGAGCTCCTCTTAGGCATAATGCACAAGTACACATGCTCCCCAACCTAAAACTCCTTGAATTCTCTATGTTGATCTTCATAACTCTTCTACATGTCATGTGTTGCCTTTAAATTCCTCTTTATAACATGCATTTCCTCTTCCATATCATCTAACATATCTAGTCCAATCAACACATTGTTCACTGGATCACTCCATCTGATGGGAGTGTTACAAATTGACCCATGAATTGCCTCAAATAGACTCATCTTCGAGAATTCCTAGTACCCATTATTATATGCAAACTCCACTTGTCGAAAATACTCTTCCAAATCATCTATTAATGCATAACATACATCATTAACACATCCTTAAGAATCTTGTCAACCCTTTTGGTCTGTCCATCTGACTATAGATGATAATTTGTGATGAAATCTAACTCTGTCCCCAAGCCTGCAACAAATTCCTTCCAAAACCTAGAAGTGAACTTGGCATATTCTTCTGATATAATCTTCTTGGGAACACCATGCAACCTCACAATCTCCCTAATGAAGATATGAGCTACCTCACTAGCTAAATTAGTAGAATTAACTACAATGAAGTGAGCTACCTTACTTATTATGTCAACCATAACCATGATGGAATCATTCTACTTCAATTTACTCAGAAAACCTGTAATCAAGTACATGGAAATGACCTCCCATTTCCATTATGGAGTCAAAATAAATTGCAACAAACCAATTGGATGCTTACACTTTGCTTTCACCTGCTGATAATATAAACATATCACAACAAACTCAAACACCTCTTTCTTCAAGTCCAGCTAATGGTAAAATGTCTTAACTATTGTCCATGTCTTCTGGTATCTCGGGTGACCTGAATATGGCTTGACATGAAATTCCATCAAGGTAAGCTTCTTGAGCTCACTTTTGTCCAACACATAAATATTGTTCCTCAATGTGACCAAGCCATCTACCATGAGGTGATACTCCTCATCCATATCACCTTCACCCTATTGTTGTAACCTAAGATTTAGCTACTAATACCTATCATCATGTTGCTCTTCCTGTGAGATCCACTCCTATAGATTTGTCCCATAGGAACTCACTGGTACAATATCATTCACGTGCGCTCTTCTACTAAGATAATTTACAACCCTATTCTCCTTGCCCTTATTGTGCCCAATTTCAAATTCGAACTCACTGAGAGTATCCAACCATCCATATTCCTTGGCAGTTATATTAGGTTGGTCAAAAAAGCACCTCAGCCCACTATGATCACTCATCAATACAAACCTCCTTCCAAGAATATAATGTCTCCACATCTTCAATAAATGAATGATAGTTTCCAACTCAAGATCATGAGTCACATAATTCCTCTCATGCTAATTCATATTCCTTGACTCATAGCATACCACTTGCCCCTCCTGGATCATAACTACATCAAATTCCTTCCTTGCAAGCATCTATACAAACCAAGAACTCCTTATCATGATCTGTAATCTTCAAGACCAGATAATTTGTAAGAAAATGCTTCAACTTCTCAAAACTAGCTGCACACTCCTTAATCCATTCAAACTTCTTTCCTCTCCTCTACAAAGATGTAATAGGATAAAAATTCTGTGAGAACTTTCCATTGAACCTCCTGTAATAAACTATTAGTCCCATGAATGATCTGGCCTCATCCACATTCCTTCAAGTTGGCAACTCCATGATATCTTTAATCTTTTTTGGGTCCACTTCTATACCTTCCTTGGAAACAACATGTCCCAAGTAATGAACTTTAGTTTGAAATAAACTACACTTACTAAGCTTGGCATACAACTGATGCTACCTTGGAAATATCAATACAACTACTAGGTGTTATGCATGCTCTTCCTCATTCTTATAATAGATCAATATATCATCAGTAAACACTATCAAATTTTTTTCTAGATAGGGATGCAACACATTGTTCATCAAACAAATGAAAGTAGTTGTAGCATTAGTAAGACGAAACAAAACCACCACAAACTCATAATGTCAATACCTGGTATGGAATGCAGTCTTGTAGATGCCCTCTTCTATGATGTTTGCCTAATGATATATTTATCTCAATTCAATATTTAAGAACACTACTACTCCCTTCAACTAATCTAACAAGTCATCAATCCTCGGTAATGGGTAACATGTTCTTGACCGTGACCTTGTTCAACTTCCTATAATCAATGCACAACCCGGGAGTATCTTCCTTCTTCTTCACCAACAATACTAGCACACCCCAAGGTGATACAATTGGCTTAATGTATCCCCTATCAAGCGTTTCCTTGAGTTGCAACTTCAATTCCACGAACTCCAAAGTGCTCATCCTGTAAGGTGCATTTGATGCCAATGTTGTTCCTAGTACCAACTCAATAGAGAAATCTACTTCCCTATGAGGCGGTAACTCTAAAAATTTGGAGGAAACACATCTTGAAACTTCTACAAAATAGGATACCTCTTCTATATTTCAACATCATGCATCCTTCCCTTTGTCACTAGAAACATGCACTACAAATTATACACATCCTTTCCTGCAACTGCACTTAGCTTGCATAGATATAACCATTCTCACTGATGTAGGCTCATTCTTTCCCTACAATATTCTCTCCTCTCCATCATCATCCAAGCCCCAGAAAGCCTTCTTGAAACAATCTACCTTAGTCTTGTGAAGGTATAACCAATATATGCCTAAATGCATGTTGTATGAACCCAAAGGAAACAAATTTATATGTGTTGATATATGCATACCATTTAGCTAAAATCCACAAACTCTTAGCCAATGGTGAACTCTTTTCTTCATCTTTGTAGCCAACTTTACTAACCAAGAATTTGTATGCACTTCTTTAATCAAGCCACACTTATCCACCAGGTCAAGATTAACATAACTATCATTAGATCCAGGATCATCAAAATGGAAAAAAATGATCACAAAGCTTACCTTCCATCTCAATAATGGATACCTGATGGTATGTATGCCTATTATCAAGTGGTGAATACATGTGAGGATTAACCTGTCCAACATCCCCATATATCTTTGCCTACTTAGCACTATAAATTTGAAGTATGCCACCCTAATGTTGTGGACAATCTCTCCTGCAATTCTCTCCACCACAATCATAGCACTCAAAAGGACTCTGGCCATTTCCTTTGTTATGCTCCTCGGGATGGAATTTATTTCCTCTATGGACTGCATCAAACTTATTTTATGGTGCTACATTCTCCTTATCACCGACAACCTAAGTTATTCCTCGCTTCTTAACCCACTTTCCTTTAGTTTTATGATCACATTTCCAATCCCACTTAGGTTCAAACTTACTCTTAGACTACTGATAACAATGTTTCAAATTCCCAATGACTTCCTCCAATGAATGAGGCTCATCATACTCAATATGATCTATAAAGGCTAAAGGAAATCCATTGATGAACCTTTGGACCTTTCTCTTCTCATCCTTAAGATATGGAAAATACCTCAAAATCTCCATAAATTTGGTCATATACTCTTCATCTATCATATGACCCATTTTCAACTCATAGATATCCTTAGTCTTTCCATCATAGTATTTATCATATAAGTACTTCTTTCTAAAGAGTTTTTTAAACTCATTTCAACTCAAATACTTTTTTTTGATGCCTCTGACACGCTTCACATCTTTCAAACAAATGCTTGTTTTTACCTTGAGACTGAAAATAGTTATCTTGGCTTTCATATTCTCTCTGTAGTCATGCAATTAGAAGAACTTCTTCATACCAAGTAACCATGTGTGTGCATAATCTGGTTTCTTCACATCTCCATCAAATGGATGAGGCTTGGCTTTCTTGAACTCATATGGAAAGCACTAATTCTCACTCCTCCTATAAGGATGATGGTAGTGATGACTAGGATGTATCTCTAAACCAAAACTAGAATAGAACCCATAAGCACTACATCGCATTTCATGTGTATCCAACCAACTGCCACCTCTGACTGTGTCATTCTTATCCAAGCTATATCCTGATCAAAACCTGCTACCATATGCCCCGTTTATCCTTTCCTCCTATTCATGACTAATTAATTGTTATCCCTATCTTTTCAAATATGTTAGGCTCTGAAGAATCACTTCATTAACCTATGTTTTCTTTTACTAAGCTTTGGAAAGTCTTTCATGTGACTAAATTATCCTGACATTATCTTTCTTACAACTTCTAATTTCTACCTTCAGACTTCTCAGTGTATCTACTATATCAGGAGAGTACTCATCTCCTTGTTTTTTAGTTGATATATAAGGAGATCTGTATGTATTGTAATCCACCATTTTTCTCATCATCTTTTATTGTCTAATTCCTACAAACATACAATGTAAGATAAACCAAATATAAACATAATCAAAATCGACCTCAGTGTGAAGTTCACAAGAGGCTATCTCATCTGCACAATCAATCTAGATTAGCATGACATATATATATATATATATATATATATATATATATATATATATATATATATATATATATATATATATATATATATATATATATATATATATATATATATATATATAGTAGATAGATAGTGACATCAACATATCAATAATCTGAACATCATCATGATGACACAAGACTACAACAATGACCATCACAGTGCATTCATAGCAAACATATCGACAACTAACATGCATGCATAGAAATCACATCTACGACAAGTTCCAGTGTTACAACCTCGCTTTGATACCACCCTGTAAAGCCTCCTCCCATATTTAGCCAAATTCACAAGATTTCCAGGGCAAACATGATACAAGTGTCATTATGACATTACCTAACTTCCAATTTCCAGTTAAGGAAGTGGGGCCAACAAAATGAACACTCACTAACATCCTACAGGGACTACAGATCACTGAGGAGTTGAAAAACCAACCCGGGTGATTAATCCCTAAGATAGAACCCTTTTTCTTTGAACTAACACCCCAACCACATGCACAATAAGGAAAGAGCATGTTTATGAGTCCCTAACTACACACACAAGTCTGCTTCCATGAAATTAAGACCTAAAGTCCCAAGTTCAATGCCAGTGGTTGTGATATCTTACCCACCTTTTTAGTTTAGCCTCCATAACACTACTCAGAAATACCTTTAGATTTCCAGAATCATAATTAACATGATGACAATTCCAAACAATTCAAACTTGAAGCAAGAACTTGACCTAGAATGCCTAATCCATAACATACATTTCTTCAAAAATATGGAAAACATGTAAGATACAGATCATAAATACATATATGATCATATTGATAGTCTTCATCTGAGAATCAACAAGAAGGATTTAAGCCCTCTATAGCTAGCTACCATAGCACTTGTTGTTCCATCCATTCATCAATCATTCGATAAATTATCAAACCAAGAGAAGAAACATATATAGCATACATTATATAACCAACATAGAAACCATATAAAATCATCCATAATGTCATCACCATAAACAGTACAAGTATTCATAAATCATAGTAGGAAAATAACTCTTATTAACATATGAAAATGCAAACCAAGTCAGGGACTTCCACGTAACACCCGACCATAGATTGCGTTGACCCAAAGCTCTCTTTCATCTAATCACCTCTGCACCATTTTCCAACCATAAATGTCGAATCTCATGGAATACACCCAAATAAAACCAACCAAGGCTTTTATAGGGTAAACCACCTCAATGTCAACCACAATGATTCCACCTATAAGGTCTAGAAAGAGCTAACTTCAACCAAATCATTCTCTACCCCAGCTAAATAGGGCTCCAGGAACTAGTAACTTAACCCATGGCCTTTCAAGGCTCCAGAGTGTTTGTTCTAACCATAGATTCAAGGATCTAGAGTGTTTTTTCCAACCACATCTCCAAGAACTAATAGATAAACCCACCAAGGGCTCTAGAGTGTTTGTCCCAACCAACGTCTCTAGGAAGTAGTGACTCAACCCAACTTGTTCCAAGGCTTCTAGAGCATTTGTTCCAATCCAGGACCATAAGGGACCTCGACATCAATAAAAAAAGAACAAGTGGGAAATCCACAACACCATGGCTCTCCTAGAAATGGAAAGGCAAGGTTAAAACCAATGTCACTCCAGGAAAATCTCCATGTCAATGAAAACGCATAACCAAAGAATCACATGCATATACTATCCATCCAAAACTCAACAAGGAAATCACACATGCAATATGTTACCTGTAAACCAATCCAACTATAAGTACTGATCCAAATGCTTCCTTGTGACCCTTTCATTCCTTTGACTTCTTTCTTGGATCCAAGTGAATGCCCAAGTGCTCCAAAAATGCTCTAAATTTCCAAGAGTATAAGAGAATGATAGTGTGAAAGGGTGAACTAGAGCTCCACCACGAAACTGTCAAAAATATAAACCAAAAAAATCTATGAATTAATTATATGAATCCTTTTTATCATTGATGCCTCTATTTTCTTCATTTTCCTTCATTTTTCCTCTAATTTCCCTTGAATGAAAATTTGTGTTTCTTCACCTTCATTTTCTCTTGTTTCCTTTATTTTCATAAATAAATGCCAATTATTGCCTATTTTCCTTTGCCAATTCCTTCGCCAATTTCCATAGCCATTATTAATCCACAATAGATGCCCACTAAAGTTTTTTTCCTAACATTCAACTTGGAATACGTGTCCCATGACCTTGGTCTTATTTTATTTACATGGAAAATCAATCAGGGGTAGTTAAATTATTTACATAAGATAATTTCTAATAACTTCAAAAATTAATTTATCAAAATGATAAACAACATAATAATGATCAATGAAATCTTAGTATATTTAAAACTTGGAAAATATGAGCTCAAAAATCAGAGAGGACATGAATATGCATGTTTAGTCACATATATGAATTAGAAACATATTAATGAGAAAAAAATTATAGATTCAATTAGTAACATGATAATAGTTAGCAACATTAGAGTCCTTTCTCAGTGTGGCCATGTATTGTTAGTTGTAAGTTTTCATAAGCATCATTATCTACCCAATTATGGAATCTAATTTTTGCTAAAACTGGGTCTCTTCCATTTTTATACATACCAAACATTCTCGTGTATTTGACATACAACAGACCTAATAGTTCAATTCCAATCTCCCTTATTGAAGTTATTTTTTTTTGAAGTAGTTCCTTTTCCTAGGATGTTCTCTACAAACCCCTTCTCATTTTTTTTAAGTGATATATTGAGGAAGCCAATCTCTGGTATTGAAAATTGTATTAGAGTGCTCGTAGGGTTCTAATAGATCAGATCCCAATTGCTTGACAAACCAATCCATATTATTGGGTTTATCTTTTATGTGTGACAATGCACAAATCCTATTAGTTTGTGTTCCTATCTACCAATTTGAGCTGTCATCAAATCATCATGTATGTAACTGATGTGATTTAATAGTACCATTTGGGTATTTTCCTTGGAATATTATTCTTTTGGATATCAAAATAACCTTGTGATATTTACTATTTAATTTGGGCATGAAATAAATGTTTGGATAACATCTAAAAGTAAATGAATTTATTTGGATATCCATTTAACTTTTTGGTTGGAGTCCTAAGTCACCATGCTATGAAATTTTATTTAATATGATGGGCATTATAAGAATTTGTTGATGGTTTTTCTATAAAATTTAACACGTCATTTATGTGAGGTAGTCAAGCATGCTCACATCTGAGTAACACAACCTAGTTTCTCTCCTAATGCTGAATGTTAAAGGGTGAGATACTCTTTTGCACCCAATTAGTTATTTAAGCATAGATATAAATAAATTCTGAAATTATAATCATGGCCCTTTCATCTTCATTGGACCCCACTAGAACTAAAATTTGGTTGCATAGACCTTCTATCAAAAAGATCAAGATTGCAATATTCTAGTCCAAACCCATATTTTCATTTTGATCATTGTTTAGAGGGTAAATACATATATCTAGTGTTTATTTAAATTCTCTATTAGTAAAATGGTAAAACTGAGGACTATTGAGCTCCTAACTTCCCATATTTATCACACATGGAAACTCAGGATGAAACAATAACTACAATATAAAAATCTTTGGTAAACATTGGTTGAGGCTCAACCAATGTTTACCAAGGAAAATGGTGGATTTTCTTATCCAAAATTACTTCAATGAAGCTACAGGTCTGACTAGATTTCATGTTTCAAATAGTTTCTTATCTGTGTTGAGTGTATTAAAATATTGACGTCAAGTTCATGGGGCATTTAGATATTTTCTATAGTTACCTTGTTCAAAGAGCATGAAAACGCTTGGTTAGATAACCCTCTTGAAGAGCTCTCTAATGGTATATGGTGCTTAGCCTAACTCCCAAGGAAGAATAAGAAACAAACATTTTAAGTCAAGAATCCTAGGTATTGTGCCATATTAAGTCTTCACCATGTTTGGAAAGTATATTGATATCTGGGGCTTGAGAAACGCATATGAAATAGGCATATCTCAATCTATCTAGATTTATCCAGGCATCTGGACTCGTCTAAGATGCACCAAGGAATACAAGTAGTCGAGCCCCAAGGAGTGCGATAGGGAAGCTCTTAAGAAATGGGTTAGATATAGATTATGTAGCTTTAAACAAGATGTGGAACCCAATACGATGTGGCTGCACACATGGTGTAATATAGGAAAGACGTGGTAGCATAGTAGTATAAGATAACAAGCACATGTGGCAGTGATGTGGCTCAGATGAAGACATGGAAACCTCAAGGTGATGACGCATGGCACTTTTTCTTAGCACTTTTAGGTGGAAATATGGACATATTGTAGATGACACATGGAAAGTGCAAGTCAGCTTAGGCCACATGGCATGTTCAAGATGGTCAATGTAAGGCGACATGGTAGTGAGTTGACAACTCGAGGTGGCAACGTAGTAGTCCCTAGTTTGATGAGTATCTAGGCATTCATATGTCTAGGAATGTAGACAATAAGAACTTAACATTATGCCAATATATGGATTTGATTAAATGAAGAAAACTTTTTCAAATTTCCACACAAACAAGGTTCCAGGATCGAAGTAATCCAGGCATCTAGGATTTGGGGCATGCATCCATTGTTGGTTAGTTAGAATACACTAGATGACAAATATCCTAGATGTATACCTTAGCACAAATTTTAAGCAGGTTGACCTGATATTAACTCTAAGGTGTTATCTGGGTGGTATCACATCCAATGATGTAGTTTTTCTATGAATGGAAGTGGGGACCAGATATCAGATCCTTGAATTCTTTTAGATGTGAAGATATATGGGCCTAGACCAAATTTGAGAGAACGCTAAAAAGAGAAAATTGGAAAAGGATCAGATACTAGATTTTGTAGGAATTGTTTTATAGCAAGAAAATGTTAGATCTTCAAGAAATCATTTAGTTGACCAAATTGCACAGGAAAGATAAAATTAGCTCGTTTTACACTTAAGTTGTCAGTTATGGTCCTCATTCACATGCTTCAAGGAACTTAAAAATTGAGGGATCGTAAATTTTGGTGACTCCGAGCAACAAATTTATTAAATGGGTGGAAAAGAAAGTCCATAATGGAGAATTATGTATTTTGAATCTATAAATGGAAAGTAAGCAACATGATAGCATGGATTTCCATTCAAATTTCCTCATCAGACTATTGTAGATGTGTAGAATAGTGGAAGTTATTTCTGAGTGAAAATAGTAATTCATGATGTTTTCAATAAGCTAATATGGGTGCCAAATATAGTAGACTAGAGTTATAACAAAGAGATGTGTGTAGTGAAGAGTGTGTAAGTGAAGTTTTGATTTGTTATAGAGTTGTTGCACAAATGAAGAAAACACATATTTGAAGAAGGTATGAGGAAATTGCTACATATCTGAGAAAAAGGATGAGAATAGGCTGAGAATTCATATTGTTAGTGAAATGAAGCTACTATGAAAAACAAAGGAATAAAATCTAAATATATGAGAAATTAAAACAAGAAAAGATCAAAGAAAAGAAGAATTTATGAGAGATAACATTGGTGTTACTGAGATATTTTAATTAAAAGCCTCATATTTGAGTTTGAAAATTAATGAAAAGGGATATGATAGGTAGAATAAGTATGTTCTTGCCTATTAGTGGATTGGAGTGTCCTTTACATTGGTACCTACAAATATTAGGGGGTTGGTTCCTTGAGCAGGTTGGTGCCTACAAAAACTAGGAGTTGGTGCTTCCAAAAAGTGGGTGATTGCAAGGAAAATTGGGTTGGTGCCTACATAATATAATGTAAATTGAAGTGGTTCTCGCATTTACATTATAATTGAAAAAAAAATTGTGGTTTTCTCCCTCATGGGTTTCCACATAAATATCATCTGTTCAAGCTCTATGTGATTGGCGCATTTGTGTTCTGATTGAATATGTTTCATTGCATAAACACTTGTTAAAATTTATATAATATTAATTTACTACCCCTCTCATTATTATACTACTTTATAACAATTTGTATCAGAGTAGGTTCCTTCAGAAATACTATAACAACTGGAACATAGTTATAGATCTAAAACATGACCAAATAGGATGGAAATTTCACTAAAAAAGCTCCTATACTTGTCGTAATAAATTTTTCATGTTGGAAGGTAAGAATGAAACTTACATAATTCCCCTTGGTGGATATGTCTTGGATGTAGCGTTGAATGGCTCTAAAAATCTATATGTATTCATTGAAAGAGATGATAAACTCAATTTTTCTTATAATTCTAAAGAAATTAATGCAATCTTAAGTGGATTTCCTAAACTTAAATTTGTTAAATTCATGCACCATGACACAATAAACGATATATGGGATAAGTTGATGAATTACTATGAAGGTGATAGGAAGGTAAATGAGGCTAAACTCCATGTTTATAGAATGCAATTTGAAACACTGAAGATGAACGAAGAAGAGAATATAGCCAAATTAATTATTCACATGGATGAAATAGTTAACACCATAAGAGGTCTTCATGAAATTATTTATGATTCCTTTTGAGTTAAAAAGGTGTTGATATATATTCCTTACATATTCAATTCCAAAGTATCAATTATTGAGGAGATGAAAAATCTCAACACATTAAGAATGGACCAACTGCATGGAACATTAGCTACTTATGAAAACATAACTTAAAAGGTAGATCTACATGAAAAGTAGTCATAAAATTTGATGGGAATACCAAATAATATTAAGAAGACTCAAGCTACGGATATGATAACGAAGAATACAAATTTGTCAGAAGATTGATGAGAGGGTCCAACAGATACAAAGGTAAGTTTACTTTCAAATGTCTCAATTGTGGAAAAGTAGGTCACTATGCATCAAAATGCCCATAAAAAAGGAAGATAATTACACGATAATAAAGAAAAGAATAACTATAAGAGATGCAAGAGGGAGAATAACTTCAAGAATAAGAGCTTATATACCCAAAAGGATAGAAATTCCTCAGAGGATGAGGATGAACAACATTTTGATGAAGAAAGAAAAAATGATTTCATGCTCATGGAATAAAACCCTAGATGAATGGAAAGGAAAGTATGAATTACATGAAGAAGAGCTTAAAGTAGATATGGGAGGTGAAATAGTTAGTACCCTAGAAGCAATGCATAGACTTAGAAAAAATAAGAGGAAGTAAAAAGAGTTGTTGATAAAGTATGAGAAATAAACGAAAAAATATGAAGACTCACCACTTCTTTTTTTGATGGTGGAGTTGGAGGAAGCCAAGAATATTGAAGACACTATTAGAATAGCTAAAATAAAATGGGAAGGAATGTGAGAAAGATAGAGGGAGAAATTGTATTGAATTAGAAAATACCCAAGCTCAGCTACACCAAAATATAAATTTTATTAAAGGATCCAACAAATTGGATGAAATTTCGAGTGATTAGAGATCACCCCTCATTAAAAATGGTCTTGGTTATGGAGGAGAGACAAGCTATAGTAAGCTTGAATACAAAGAGCCAATCAACTTCATTGAAGTACTCAAAGGATCTAATAGCTATAGAATCCAAGAAAAATGATAACAATAAAGAAAAACAAAGAAAAGTGGGTGAAAAAGAAGAAATTAGGGACACATTTGGTAAAATTCAACATCAACCAAGAGGAGAAAATGACAGCAAGGCAATAAGAGACATTAATAAAATTAGTGGCAACAAAGGAGGGAAAATTACAACAATTCAAATAGTAAAAAATATCAAGCGAGAAATCAATAGAAGCCTTATCCCCTTGAAAGAGAAAACCATCAAGGAATCAAAAGACCATATCCTTAATGGAAAATTTCTCCCAGTGACCAAAACATATTCTATGTTTATTGTTATTCATGTATGAATTTTGGTCATAATGCTATAAATTTTAGAGCTTATCTTAGAAATAGTCATATAAAAAATAAAAGAAATGAATCATTTTAGTAAAAAGGAAATAGACCTAACATATTTGTAAATCCACACATAAATGATCCTATAGATAACAATAATTTTTCTCCTTTATTTGATTACATTGAATGTTATAATTATCATAAGTATGGAAATAAAGTAATTGACTATAGAACTAGCGAAATCGGATCAACTCAAATCAAGCAAGAAGAAGAACCCAAGGCATGGAAGAAGAAAAAGGAAGAAAGGAAATACAAACATGGCATTGCCTTATATGCTTAGAACTAAGGTAGCCATTGGTATATGGAAAATGGATGCTCTAAACATATGGATGGTGATAAGAGTAAATTCTTATCACTAAGAGAAGAAAAGGAAATCAATGTTACCTTTGGTAATGATGCTCTAAAAAAAGGCACAATTAGCTTAGACAATGGAAGAGGCAAGATTCAGAATGTTCTTTTTGTGGATGGACTCAAACACAATTTGTTGAGTGTGAGTCAGATGTCTGACTAGGGGTATGATGTCACCTTTACTCTGAAGGATGTGAAATAAAAATGGAAAACACGTGGAAGGTAGTAGCAAATGTTGTGAAAATTCAAAGTAATTTGTACATACTCACCGAAGAAATAAGAAATGTTGCTTGGGGAAGCATGATGAGATCTAGTTGTCACACAAAATGTTGGGATAGTTGAACTCTGATGATATGGTGAAGCTCAACAAAATGAAAGTTATAAGGGACTCGCAAAATATTTCAAATCCAAGAAACAAAATTTCCAAATCATGCCAAATTGGAAAGAAAGTTCGAGTACCCTTCAAGACCAAGGAAAACTCATTGACAAAGGAAAAATTGAGTGTAGAATGATATTTTGTGTTGATTATTGATGATTATACAAGGCTGACCTGGGTTGTGTTTTAAAGGATAAATATGAAGCACTTGATAATTCCAAAGTCTTCAAATGTTTCAAAGCAAACTAGTTGTAAATTGAAATGCCTAAGGTAAGACATGGGTGGGGAGTTTACCTCAAATGAGTTTGATGATTTCTATGAAGAACATGGAATAAGAAGACAATCATCAAATGCAAACACCCCACAATAAATTGGTGTGGTGGAGAGGTAAAATAAATTAATGTAGAAAATGACTAGAGCAATGTTGTATGAGATAAATCTTCCAAATTGGGTTGAATTTGTTCATACAAGAGTTCATATTTTAAATAAAGAACACTTAAAGCCAAATAGTGACAATACTTCCTATAAGTTGTGGTATGGAAAATTTTCGTAAGTTTGATGCCAAAGTTAAGGCATATATTTAGGATATTCAACTAAGAGAAAATGCATACATATATGCTTTGTTATCATATGTGAATGTTAAGAAGTAAAAGAATAAAAATAACGATGTTGTTAAAAAGTCTCAACATAAACCATACTCCAAATCCAATGAAATCTCACTATGCCCCTTGTTATTCATCAACAAAGTTTTGAATTCAAAGAGATCTGAGCATCTCTGAGTTATTATGTAAAACAAGGTTGCCAAATAACAATAGGCCTATTGTGTTTGATTTTTCACTTGACAGAGGACTTAGATCATGATAAATGCAAGGAAAATTTTAAGGATGGAAATTTTTTTTGAAGTTTAAAACATTGGCGAATCTCACTAATCCCTAATATGCAAACTATAAAATGTGTATTGATATATTTGTAAAATTATTCAAATCTATAATGATTTTATATATAGTCTCTATATAATGTTGGCGATTTTTGAGGTAAAATAATTTTATATTCTAAAATTTGGGCGAATCGTCTTTTATAAAAATTGGTAATTGGCGAATCTTTTTTTGGAAAAATCAAGGAAAATTAGCCCACTGGGCGAACATTAGCCCCTAAAATTTTCCATGGATAAATGTGTTTCTCTTATGTAATTACATTGAGAAGGAGTTCCAAACATTGCAATATCTAATACACCAATGTAATTTTATTTCAACAAATATCTCTAGATCGTAACCAAAAATCGAATCCATGAAGACAAGTTCCTAAACAAAGTATGGTTGAATCTAATCATTGTAATATGCATATAAAAAGTACATTATGGCTCATAAATAATACCCACACAATGACATATCACAATGGTGATTTATAAACGCAATTTATATCATAAAACCAACCACATGAATAGTCACAACACTTCTAGGTCTGAAGATATACTAATATAAAATGAGGAAATATGTATTAAAAACATATTATATAACTTTCACTGTGAAAAACATTTAGATATGGGATCAATCACTCATGTTATGACACAAAAATAAAAAGGGACAATGCCAATCAATAGATCTAAAACTTATTAAATAAATAAACAAAAGGATGGGGGCAATGAGTGGGATTGGTGGGCCCAAACCAACCAACTCGTCCCCTCTGTCAGAAACTTAAATCGAAGAGACAAGATAAAACATTAAACACAAAAATGAGAGAATTAGAACCTCATATGAGCCTTTTGTATTAAACAATACTCAATATTTACATGATAAGACAAATGCTTAAGGTCCAACTAACCGAGGTGGCGACACACAAGAATATTGAACCAACAATACAAAACTATGGTAACATCACTAACCATTCCCAAGAGCCATTGTTCCTTTCTTATACTCCTTTCTTATTCTATATGCATTAAAAATGTAGGTTTTAACATATAAAACTAACAAATATAAGCTAGGTATGAATACCAAAATAATCATTAAGGGGCGGCTTGATCTGGTATAACTAAGAACTAACACTGGAAATATGTAGCTCTGAATTGAGAAAGAGCTCATAATATCTCCTTCCATCTTGCCCTCTAACAAATATAGTCTCGTTTGAGCACACAATCGCTTACCTAATCTCCATGAGGATCTTTGATAGGTGTGCATCGTGATGACTAGAAAACAAGCCCATGTGATGTTTCCATGTGCAAACTATCAAAATGTACGCAGTCCCTTGGTTTCAAGATCACTATATGGGTTGTAGGATCTACAAATCTTCAATGTCAAGTCTTTTAAAGATCATATATCTTAGAAAATTCATATAATGAAGGACTCTATGTACTAGAAATAATGATTTACCTTCTAAATTTTTAATAGTATGCTAATTAGACTAATTTCTCCAACATTTCATCAAAGAAATATGGATATGTGAGGTAAGGTAGGTTCAAAAATGGTAAAACAAGGGAGAAAATGGGGATATCTGAGGGTAAAAATGAAACAATTCCTAGGCCTGACAGTTATCTAGGCCTCAAGGCATCCGGTGGTGTAGTTTCAATGCGAAGGGAAGTGGGTGCTAGGTATGAGATCCATAAATTCATTTGGATGTGGTTATATATGAGCTTAGACCACATCCATGAGCTTGCTACCAAGTGCATGATGGAAAAGGAAAAAATACTAGTTTTGGTAGGAGTTTCCTTTTAATAGGAAAATGTTGGATTTTCTTAAACACATTTAGTTGACCAAATCATATAGGAAAGATAGAATTAGTACCTTTTGAGATTAAGCTTCGAGTTTTGGTCTACAATCAAATGCTTCAAGGGACTTAAGAATCGAGGGTTTGAAAAATTTAGTGACTTTGAGCAGCAAATTCATTAAAGGGGTGGACAATGAAATCCAAATTGGAGACATCAGTGTTCTTTGTCTATAAATAGAAAATAAACAATTTCATATTGTAGATTTTAATGAAATTGTCTTGTGAGATTGTTGTAGATGTGCATAATAACGGAAGCTAATGTTGGATGAAATGAGAAAGTTATGTTGTAGTTAGTAAGCTAATCTAAGTGCCCAATCTAGTATAATGGAATTAGATTAAGTAGAGGTGTGCAATGAAGAGTTTGTAGGTGAAATTTTTATGTGTTCTAGTGTGATATCCCTTGGATTAATGTTTTTTTAATTAAATGTGCATAAGTTTATTTCAGGTTATGCGAGTTAAACTAAAATACATTGGAAATAATTTAAAATTATTAGCAATATTTCATGTTGATAATAACTAATTGTAAAGTTGTTTATTTTTATTTTTGTAAATGAAGAAAAATTTTGGAAATTAGTGGTTGGGTAAAAATGGTTGAAAGAGAAAAAAGTTGCAATTTAATTATGGAAAGTTATTATTGTCCATCAATAATTCCTAGACATCTAATATGGGTGAATAGATTTAATTGCGAATTATGATATTGGCCAATTAATTGTTTCCTAGAAGACAAGGGGTTGTCCTCAAGAGTAAGAAGTTTGAGGTCATTAATGAGAAAATAACTACCCGACGCCTATTGGTGAGGTAAAGGCAATTATTAATCACCGAAAGAGTGGTAGATGGATAATATCTGATGTTTTTACTTGCTTTTATCTCATTATTCTAAGAAAAAAATAGAGACTAAAGAGAAGAAAGAAGCATGAAATAGAGAAAAGAATTGCAGACATGGTTTCTTAAGGGGACATTGGTTGTGTAGAAATTTATTGGTTGGGAGGAGCTAATGACCTAACTATTATTTTCCAGTACGAGAAAACTTGTATCAAGTCAGTATCTCTAACCTTTTTATTTACTTTTTTTTTATAAGAGGAGGTAGGAAATTGGTTATATAAATTAGTTTCTGAAGTTTGTACTACCATGATTTTATTTATACTTTGCATATAAAGGAAAACAAAAAAAAGATATTTTGTTATGAATTATTGAGAATTTCTACTGAAACTAAAGAATCATAGAATATCGAATGCAATGTAGAATGATATTTCATTGTTTAAATTTACTTGTTTATTGTTCTGATCAGAAAGAGAATTTGAATGAGTGGGATTGTATGTAGTATAAATATCAAATACAACATAGTTTCAAAATTAGACATGTACGGTCTCAAAAATGAAAATATTGATACATTAACATTTAACTAAGATACTTTTAGAAGGTAAGCAAACATATTATTAAAAAGAATAAGCAAAATATGTATATATGAAAATGGAAAGAATTTATACCATATAATATATACAATATACTTTAGAACATTCATGTAGAACCTTCCTAGAATAAGGGTTTTTAATTTGTAAACAATAGTGATACAAATTGAAAAGGAAAATCATACTAGAATGGAATCATAATCACTTTAGAAACATTTCAGAAGCATATTTTATCATAGATTTGAAGTACCATAATATTTTTTAGAAAGAACTTGTAGTATATATAACAATTTGAAATATTTTGTAACTATAGTAATAATAAATATACATATATAGAGACAAAGAGAATTTAGATTATCGAGTACTTAACAGTTCAATACAAAAAAAGGATCATAACCTATTTATAATATTAAAATTAAAAAATATCAAGAATAGTATATGCCATGACAGGAATTAAGTAAAACATTAAAATACATAGTCCAGATCTCAAGTCACTTGGTACTTTGGTCTTCAAGTAGAGGAGAAGCTTGTTGAAATAGGAGAAAGGGACTAGAGTTGGAAACCTGGACCTAGTAAATGGGAAACGAGACTGAGTAAATGAGAAGAACATATAATATGAAGCCATCCATATTATATGGAATCTATTTGTTCGAAATCAAATCTGATACAAGTTCAAACCAATGGAATACTTATATCACTCATTACTTGGATTCGCTCACCGTCTTCATACGAAATAGAACAGCTAATTTGAATCTGCAAGTTGTCCCCTTCCCTTGATAAATCTAGGGAAAAGGATGTTGTCATATTCGACCCATCAGGTATTCCATTTTCTACATTAGAATATCCAAAAATGGAATTTCTTTGTAGAATACCACTTTTGGGTATTCTAAGAATCGCATCAGGACAAGGTATTATTCATTTTTCCCATTCTTTATCACACTGCAATGAGACGATGAATCGATTCATTTGCCTTTTCCCCTTAATATTGTAATTATTAGGGTAAAAGACATAAATAGAGTCTCGATGCTTGTTGGATATGGTCCGATCAGTTTCAGTTTTTGAATAACTGAAGATTTGTTCTTTCTTCTCATAGCAATTTGAGTCACCTGATCTATGTTCCACTTGATCCACGTAAGAATCAGAAAGTGATTAACGTTTGGCAACAAAAGGTTGAACATATACTTGATCCTGATACTTATGAAATGGAAAGGGTACTACACAGGATCCATATATACCTCCCGATAATATCCATAGATAACCCGTCCTGAGTATAGGATGAACATTACCCTGTACATATTCAGGTGCATGACACACATTGGTACTCTAGTGCATTTCTCCTTCTAAGTCAGAATGTATATTTTTGCGAACGTTTTCCTTGAAGGAAGATGTTCTGGCACGAACCTCAGCAATAAGCTATTCTGATTCCACATATTGATCATTCTGAACCAAAATAAAACTTTGTGGTGGAATGGTTAAGCTCTGTACTTGATCCTGACCATCAATAGTAATGGATAAGTTATTATGACATAGATAAGTAGGATGACCATTACGTGTACGTGTGGGATAAACCAAATTTTCATCGAATTCAATCATTCCATTGAAAGGGGCTCGTATATGTTCTGCAATATCACCAGTAAATACCCCCCCGGTATGAAAAGTCCTTAGTGTTAGTTGAGCTCCTGGTTCTCCAATGGATTGGCCCACAATAATACCTACTGCTTCTCCTAATTCAATCAAGTGACTGTGAGTAGTACTCCGACCATAACATAATTGAAAAATCTGAGATATACTCTTGCAAGTAAAGGGGGTTCGTATATATATTGGTTGTGTTCAAAATTTTATTAATTGATTGGCAAGTCCAACTCCAATATCCTAATTGCGTGTGGCAATGCATCTCCTATTTATATATACATCGTCTGCTAGCACACAGCCAATCAGTATTTGTGTTCGTACAACAATTTCATTTATGTCCCTCTCTCGACCTCAAATGGGACTTAGTAAAATACCTTGGATAGTGCCACAATCTGTTCTATGTACTACAATGTGTTGAACTACTTCAATGAGTCTAGGTGTGAGGTATCCAACATCTGTTGTTTGTACAACAGTATCCACAACTCCTTTACGAGCCCCATAATAGGAAATAATATATTCCATTAAAGAGATCCCTTCGCGTAAATTCCGCCGAATGGGTAGATCGATGATTTTTCCTTGAGGATCTGACATTAATCCTCTCATACCTATTAATTGGTGAACCTGAGATGTACTTCCCCTAGCTCCTGAGAAGGACATCACATGTACTGGATTTAAGGGATCAGTCATCCTAAAATTCGGATTCATTTCTTTTCTCAAATATTCACTGGTAGCATACCATATCCCAATCGGTTGACGTAATTTTTCCACTGCATGTACATTCCCATAATGATTATGTTTCTTCGAAACAAAACCTTGTTGCTCCACATCTTGGACGAGCCATCCTTTGGAAGGCGCTGTTAAAAGATCATCAATTCCTAATGAAATAGCTGTATCAGTAGCTTGTTGAAAACTCGAAGTCTTGAGTTGATCCAAGATATGTGATGTATATGTCATTCCAAAGTGATCTATTAATCTTCTAATAAGATTTTTAATGGTAGTTTTATCCATCACTTTATTATAAAAGGGAAAATTATCAAAGGGAAATCTAGTTCATTCCTTCATAAGGAAAAATCTCCATATTTTCATGAGCAGGATTAAGTAATGGGTTCAAGCCGGTTATTCGAAGGCTTCCTCGATCTCTATATCTACACTAATGAAAAAATCATAAGATCAATAACATTAGATCCTGAGAGCTGGTAGTGATTTATTTGGGTGTTCAGAACAGGCAAACCCTTGTATGGCTTCTTCCATTTCTCGATTGAAATGAGTATGACCAAAAGTTGTTCGAATGTATATATTAAGGATTTCTCCCATTCTACCTTTTCTTATTCGATAATGTTCATGGATTTCGTGGAAGGTACCCAAAGATTCATATTGAACTTCGATAGGGCCTTCTTGGTTTACTGAGGTAATAATACATAAATCCACTTCCCCCCACCGGAGCCATAAGGGGCTGTATAAGTCAATTCATTTCTGTCGGTAAGCTCTGAGCACATCATCATAACTATAAAAGGAAGGTTTCTTACAAGAAAATCTTTTACTTTCTGAGTGATACGAATGGTACCTATTCCCATAAATACCTTGACTATTTTGGACTGTTGATATATAAAGTCGAAGAAGCATATCCTGAGTCAGTATAGAAATATGATCCCCGATAACTGGAGACAAAATATTTGTCTCAGAAAACATGAGTAAACGAGCTTCTGCTCTAGCTTCCAGAAATAAAGGTACATGGACAACCATTTGATCTCCGTCAAAGTCTGCATTAAATGCCCCATAAACCGATGGATGTAAACGAATGACACGTCCTTCTACTAAAATAGGTTGAAACACTTGTATTCCCAATTTGTGTAAGGTAGGTGCTCGATTCAACAATATGGGATGTCCTTGCATAACCTCTTGAAGTACTTCCCATACAATGCTCCGCTCTTGCAATTGGGTCGTTGTGATTACGCATTGGATGTCTAATCATCTAGGTGGTAATGATAGTATCTTTTACTCGAACCAGTGACTTACTTTTTCTCAGTAATGGAGAATAGGACCGAAACATGCCACTAAAAATCTCTACAGAGACAAAGAAAGATGGGCTGTCAAGAACTTAGAGAAGGTAGAGTGGGTAGTTGGTTAGATCTAATATAGATCGTACATGGGTGATAGTTGGAGTCGGCGGCTCTCCTAAGGTTACCTCATCTGGGATCCCTAGGGAAGAGGATCACGTTTACCCTTGCAAACAACTTGATGTACTATCTCCCTTCAACCCTTTGAGCAAAATGTGGTAAAAGGAAAAAAAATCCATGCCATGGACCGACCCCATCGTCTCCACCCCATAGGAACTATGAGATCACCCCAAGGGTGCCAAAGACATCCAAGGGTCACAGACCGACCATATACCCATAGTGGAGAACGCATTAGATGTCCTCTCCAGTTGGACAGGAAGGGTCAGAGAAGGGCAATCTTTCATAGGACCAAAGAGTCGGGTGGAAAAAGGGGAGAGCTCTCTGTTCCTGGTTCTCTTGTAGCTGGACAGCCCAGAACTACTAGAATCCCTAAAATGGGATTTAAACTCAGCACCTGTTTGGAAGAGTTGCTCTTTGGAGAGCACAGTACGATGAAAGTTGTGAGTTGTGTTCGGGGGGGAGTTATTGTCTATCGTTTGCCTCTATAGTAGAATCCTGTCGGGGAGGCCTGAGAGACGGTGGTTTACCCTGTGTCGGATGTCAGTGGTTCGAGTCCGCTTATCTCCAGCCTGTGATCCTAAATGGTAATTGGTATATGATACCACGATATTATTTAGATCCGGTAGTTTTATTTATGATTTCTCATTCATGGATGTTGATACTATCATGAAGCGATAATCATACCTATAAAAAAAAAGTTTGTTTAGAAACTAATGGTAAATGATACAAAAGAAAAACAAAAAGAATGTCGACATTGTTGGAGAATGAATAGAGGATTATAATTAATTTACCTAAGAAAGATTTTAATTGAAATTTCCACAAGTTCAAAATTTTGACATAAAAATAAGAAGGGAACGAATTAATATAAGACCTATGGATGGGAGAAATAATAAAAGTTCACAAAAGTACCATAATAATAGTAAACAACCATTTTCTAAAGACCATATGTTGATTAGTAATCCTTTGTTAGAAGGGTGAAGTATAATTTATAAAAAATAAGCTACAAAGACCAAGAATTAAATAAAATATTACAAATGTGAAACTGATGAGAAAGTACTTTTATTGAAAATAAATTACTATGAAAACGAAAATCTTAGGGTTAAAAAAGCAAGGTTAAATGCCAATTAGGTTATGGCTTGAAGTACCAAATTATAATTTGAAAACCCAAACTAGAAAAGAAAGAATTCATTAAGGGTCTGCAGATATGATTTGGATATGGCCATAAAGAGAATAGAAGTGACATATATTCTTGTGTAATAATAGGAATCAGAGAAAAATTAAGAGAACCTTCATGGTGATTCTTTCTTTGCAAGAAAATGAGAAGGAAACAAAAGTATGAAGACAGTGTGCAACAACATAAATATTATAGGAGAAATAGTATAAAAAATGATGATAACCCCATTAAATTTCCACATTAGAAACAATAATGCCTATCAAAGAAGAAATAATGGTATTTCCTTCACGCTTAACCAGTCTAAAAAATCTAAGACTAAGCTATCAAAATAAGAGAAAATAGAAACTGAAGAGAAAGACCAAATTAATGCTTTGAGAAGAACGAAAACCTTGAATGGGTTTAGAAAATTCAAATAGGTAACAAGAACATGTCTTTTAAAATAAGGAATTTAATGATAAAGGAGATGGGTTACCTGTACATGGAGGTACAAGAAATATACAAAAATAATGGAGACTTTGTGTCTAGAATCCCCTTCAAACTATCATAGAACAACAACTCGAACTAAAAATCCTCACTCAAACATAAAGTTGGGATTTAAAGATGCCCTCAATGTTGAAGATATTCTTTTGAGCCTACAAGCAAAGATAAATTAGGGATTGGAAACTATGTATTTTTACATCTTATAACACTATAATAATAGATTGAAAATGAGAGTCGCTTCAAAGAAATGGTAAAGACCAGTTACTTGTGCTATATTTGCAGAGGCGATGTGTTATGAAACCAGCTCAAGAAAAGATAGAAAAGATAGATCAATGCCTTAGAATTCAGCCTCTTCGAGGGGGCAACCTCCTTTACATTACATAAATGAACAATTCTTGGATGATACAAATGACAAAACCTCCTTTCTATATATAGGAGTCTAAGGAGTCACAATATAATCCAGCCGACCTAACAATAATAATATAAAGCCACAAAAATAACAATAGAGGGATTCTATGGGGCACAGAAATAACAATATGGGGGTAATAGGGGCACAACAATATAAATAAGGGTTATAACTACAATAGTAATGGGGTAATCACTAGTATTATAGGGACCCAACATGCCCCTCTCCTTCAAAAAAAGTGTTGTCCTCAACGCTTGAGTAGTTCTGGATACTTCTGCATAAAATTCTCATCCTCCCATGTGGAATATTCAGCGGATAAGTTCTTCCACTTGATAAGATACTCTGAAATTGATCGATTTCGTAGCTGTCGAGCTCTTGTTTCTGACACTGCTTCCGGTTCCAATATAATTTTTCCTTCCTCATCAAGTTCTGGCAATATTGTTTGAATTGGGAGCTTTTCACCTATAACCTTCTTTAAACATGAAACATGGAAGACTGGGTGCAATTGAGAAGCTGCAGGAAGCTCCAATTTGTATGCCGTAGTACCAATCTTTTGCAACACCTTGTACGGACCATAATACTTTGGTGATAATTTATTATCCTTCTTAGCTTGCTTTAGGGACATTTTCTTATATGGTTGTAGCCGTAGGAATACCCAATCACCTACATCAAAACTTCTTTCACTGCGATGTTGATTTGCCTGTTGTTTCATTCTATTTTGTGCCAACACGAGGTTATCCTTTAAGAGTTGGAGGACTTGTTGTTGATGTTCGATGTGATGTTCCACTGCCTGAACCTTAGATTCTCTTAAATATGATGTGATGGATGGTGGTTGATACCCATAAAGTGCCATAAATGGGGTCATTTTTGTTGCTGTATGGAAGGAAGTGTTATACCACCATTCAGCCAGAGGCAACCATTTGACCCATTGTGTCTATTTATCAGATACAAAGCAACGAAGATATCCTTCCAAACATTTGTTTACTATCTCAGTTTTCCCATCAGATTGAGGATGATAAGATGAGCTATGAGCTAACTGAGTACCAAGACAAGAAAATAATTCTGTCCAAAAATTTCCAGTGAAAATGGGATCTCTGTCATTTACAATAATCTTTGGGTTTCCATGTAGCTTTTGAATGTTTCCATAAATGCAGTAGAAACTGTACTGGCTTTAAATGGATGTGATAATGCACAAAAGTGTGCATACTTGGTAAGTCTGTCAACTACCACCATGATGACACTCTTTCCCTCAGACTTGGGTAAACCTGTGATAAAATCCATTGAAACCTCCTCCCAACGTTGGCTTGGAATGGATAAAGGTTGTAATAGACCCGGTGTTTTAATTGTTTCAACTTTATTTTGCTGGCAAACCAAACATTCCGCCACAAACTTTTGAATATCTGATTTAAGGCCATCCCAAAAAAATTCCTTCTTAACCCTGTGGTAAGTTTTTAAAAATCCTGAGTGCCCTCCTAAGGGAGAAGTGTGCAATTCCATAAGAATCTTTTGTTTTAGCTGGGAATTCTTACAGAGGTATAAGCGATCTTTGTACCATAACGAATCATTTTTCCAGCTAAATGTATCAGAAGTACTTGAATCTTGTTGTAGCTTTCGAATAAGTGCCCACACTTCTTCGTCATTCTTCCATTCCTCCCTTGCTTCGTTTATCCAATCTGGTTGGATAATAGAAATGGCACACAACAATGCTTCCACATCCTCATCCTTTCTTGAGAGTGCATCTGCCACCACATTTTGCTTCCCTTTTTTGTAGATGATTTCAAAGTCATAACCCAACATCTGTGTGACCCACTTTTGTTGCTCTTCAGAGGATAATCTTTGTTCTAAAAAGTATTTAAGGCTATCATGATCCGTTTTTACCTTGAAGTGTCTTCCCATTAGGTAGGGTCGCCATTTCTTAAGTGCATGGAGTATTGCCAACATTTCCTTCTCATAAATAGCTTTGCTTAAAAACTTTCCCTTGATTGGACGACTTTCAAAAGCAATGGGTCTTTCATCTTGCATTAGAACAACACCAATTCCATTTCCTGAAGCATCACATTCCACAATAAAGGTTTTTGTGAAGTCCGGTGTAGCTAAGACCGGTGCTTGGCACATTGCCTCTTTAAGATGTTCAAAGGCCTTTGTTGCTTCCGGAGTCCATGAAAATGAATCTTTCTTCAATAATGTTGTTAGAGGTGCTGCTATTCTCCCATAATTCTTAACAAACTTGCGATAATACCCTGTCAACCCAAGAAATCCTCGCAGATGCTTTATGGATGTGGGGATTTTCCATTCCTTAATGGCTTTAATTTTGCTAGGGTCTACCTTAACTCCTTCATGAGATACAGTATGACCCAAATATTCCACCTCCTGGACTCCAAAGAAACATTTGGATCTTTTTGCATATAATTGTTTCTCCTCCAATAGTTGTAGCACCCTGTCAACATGTTCAACATGATCCTTCCAAGACTTGTTGTATATTAGTATATCATCAAAAAATACTAACACAAATTTTCTAAGGAATGGTTTGAAAATTGAATTCATCAAACCTTGAAATGTTGAAGGTGCATTGGTAAGGCCAAAAGGCATGACCAAAAATTCATAATGACCCTCATGAGTTCTAAATGCCGTTTTTGGAATGTCTTCAATCTTCATTCTGATTTGATGATATCCCGAACGAAGATCCAACTTGGTGAAGTAAATTGATCCATGCAATTCATCCAGTAATTCATCAATAACAGGAATGGGGAACTTATCTTTAATAGTGAGCTTGTTGAGCTCCCTATAATCTGGACACATGCGCCATGATCCATCCTTCTTGTGCACCAATACTACTGGAGCTGAGAAAGAACTTTGACTCGGTTGAATTATACCAGCCTCTAGCATTTCTACAACCATACGTTCAATTTCACTCTTTTGGACATAGGGATATCTGTACGGCCTAATGTTTGGAGGAACACTTCCTGGAATTAGATGAATAGCATGATCATGATCACGCATAGGTGGGAGACCCTTGGGAGTCTCAAATACCTTGGAATGATTGTCCAAGTTTTTGGAGATCTGGAGAAATAGATGATTCCAATGTGGAAACATCTAGCGAGCATAATTGTGCAATTACACCTCTTTGCTCCTTTTTTAGAAGCTTTGTCATACCATGAGAGCTGATTATCTTTCCTGGTTTCCCTGCAATACCCCTTAATTCAAATTCCTTTCCTTCCGTAGAAAATTTGATGAAAAGTTCTTGAAAATTAAAAGCTATTGTACCCAAGGATTGTAGCCATTGGACTCCTAGTACAACATCCGCACCTCCCATTGGAATGGAAAGCATTGGGCTAGTCAATACATATTCTCCCATGGATAGCTTGATATTATGGCACTTTCCAGAGTAATTTATTGTTCCTCCATTTGCAATCATCACTTGACACTCTGGTGCTGGATATAGGAAGCAATTCAATTCTTTTGCTACCCTACAATGAATAAAATTGTGGGTGCTTCCTGAATCAATCAACACTATTACCTTTTTCTTCTTGATTTGTCCTTCTATCTTGATGGTTTGAGGAGTGGTAATTCCCGCCAATGCATTACAAGATATGGTTGGATTTATTTTTTCTTCATCTAGGCTTTGTTCCTGGGGTATATCTTCTTCTTTTGACCTTTCTTGCTCCTTTTCTTCTTCCTCTTCACAATCTATGTAGAATAATTTCTTCTCAGCACACTTATGACCTTTAGTGTATTTGCTATCACAACTGTAACAAAGCCCTTTTGCTCTTTTTTCTTCCAATTGTTGTGGTGTCAACCTTATAGGTTGTGGAAGACTAGGGGCAACAACACTTCCGTCTTTATAGTTGTGAGTGGTATGCTTCCTAGTTGCCATAATTTTGCTTTCCATTTTTCTTGCTAACCTGAATGCCTTCTCTAATGAATCAGGTTCCCAAAGGCGAACATCATGTTGGATATTTTCCTTTAAAGACCCTATGAACACATCAATCCTATGCTCCTCTGGAATATCTTTTACCCTTATGTTCAATTTTTGGAACTCCTCAATGTGCTCCATTACTGAACCCTTTTGTTTGAGACTTATCAATTGGCTAAAAAAAGTGTTGCTTTTTTTATCTTCATAATGTGCTATCAATTCTTCCGTAAAAATTGCCCAAGTGATAAATTTTTCACGAGATCAAAGCCATTGATACCATACAAACTGATTTGGTTCCAAATATACAGTTGCCATACGTACATTTTGTGTGTTTTGCACATTATTGAGATCGAAGAACTGCTCCATCTGTAATATCCATGTGGCGGGATCCTTTCCATCAAACTTCCTCATATCGATTTTTGGAATATGGTGGGTCTTCGATCCAACATTAGAGTCTATGGAATCATGATTAACATTACTTTTGTTCACATCATGAGTTTCCTTTACAACCTTTTCACCATTAGTAAGTATTTCTTGTAGAAAATTTGTCAAATCTGTCTTCAAATCTGCCATGTCTGTCTTCAAATCTGTCTTCAAATCTGCCATGTTTGTCTTCAAATCTATCTTCAAATCATCCATCTTAGCTTCCATGCCCTTCATCTTAGACTCCACGCCATTTATCTTAGATTCCACGCCATTTATCTTAGCTTCTGTTAGCTTTTGTGAGCGTGACATATGTTGCACTTGTTCTTGTAATTTTGATATATCATGTAGCATTTCTTCCTCTTCTTCATGAGTCATGCTAGAGCTTTCAGGTTCCTTACTAGGTGTTTGCATTTTCTTTCCTCGGGGCATCAGTTACCGATAATAATGCTTTACTATGCCCTTTGAATTCTGTTAAACCAAGCTTACACAAAAATTTAAAAAAAACTACACACCTTTTTTCACTTTATAGAAGCCTGATATTGAATCTGATGTATCTCTGTAATTTCAGATCATCCAATTCTGAGGTTGCAACCTGTAGTAGCCTTCTGTGTCCTCTTTCCAATGCCACAAGTCTGAGCCCAATTGGATTCTCCAAGGAAGAGTTATGTGAAATCTCCCACAGTGACTTGCTTTTAGACTAGTTCAGTAGAGCGAACTTGTACGACGTGCCACGAGTCACTGTTTCAACCTTTGAATCTGAAACACACATACAAGAAGCTACAGTCTGTCCTCTTTCTTTAACTTTTTACAAAATTTCAATCCGACCCTCAGAGAGAGAGTTATGACGATTTTCCCAAGGTCACCTGTTTTGAATGTAATTCAGTAGTCTGCAAAAAGGCCACCTTCCTCAGATCATATCTCCGAAAATATCATGCAAAAATCTGTGAAATTCAGACCCAAGGTTCAGCGCCAATTCTTTTCAAATGGGTTGTTTTTGCGACTTCTGAAACGTCACAGAAAAAAAGTTATAGCGAAAATGCCACGATGACCTGTTTGGAGCAGCGAAACCCTAGAATCCAAAGCTCTGATACCAAATGTTATGAAACCAGCTCAAGAAAAGATAGAAAAGATAGATCAACGCCTTAGAATTCAGCCTCTTCGAGGGGGAAACCTCCTTTACATTACATAAATGAACAATTCTTGGATGATACAAATGACAAAACCTCCTTTCTATATATAGGAGTCTAAGGAGTCACAATATAATCCAGCCGACCTAACAATAATAATATAAAGCCACAAAAATAACAATAGAGGGATTCTATGGGGAACAGAAATAACAATATGGGGGTAATAGGGGCACAACAATATAAATAAGGGGTATAACTACAATAGTAATGGGGTAATCACTAGTATTATAGGGACCCAACACGATGCAATATATGCCACTCCATGGGTGAAAAGGTGAATTGTATGGTGTACAAAGTACAATAATATTGGTAAAAAACTAAAAGAAAAACTAAAACCCTAGTTTCATAGTGGCTTATCTAGTGGAATCTCTAAACGAAATGAGTGAGGTAAAGTAAACAAAACATAGTCATTAACACCAAGAAAACATAACAACATTTCCCACCATTGATTGTGATCTGAAAATGGGTCACTAAAGGCTTCTTGTCAAGCTTACAAGAACCTCTCCCACTTCCAAAGCTTAATATATTTCCAAGACCTTATGATTAACCAATTGCGTAATTAAAAAGTGCTTGAAAATAGGTGTATACTTTTAATTTACCTTTCACTGTTACGTGCTTTAAGTTATGTTGCTTATGCTCATATTTAAATACATGTGCCAGTAAGAAAAGTAGCAAATAAACAAACACACATAACAACAATATAATATGGAGTTCACCCAAACCTCTTGGGCTACATCTCCTTGAGCTCTAGTCAACTTAACTAGGCTCTCTAGGATTATGGCATCAATTCTTTTACAAGCTCAACACTCAACTCCATTGGTTTACACAGAAATAATGGGCTTAGAATACCATCTTATCTCGCTGGCTATCCATACTTCTGCAGACAGATCTAGGCTTCTCTGGACTAGATTCATTCAATGAGCGCTCTGAGTGATCTTGCTCTAGCTTGCACCAACTCCCTCAGAATTCTTTCACTATCTCTGGAATGCCTTCTTCTATCTTTAGCACACTTTGGATACCAGCAATAGCTGGATCATTTGATCTCATTACTATTCTTGGCTCTGGCTCTGGCTCTGCGACTCTTGAGTTCTCAGAGCTTCTCTCAGCCTCTACATGCCTCTGTAGTTCGCTTGACCTCCAAGCGACTCTCAACAACCTTCCGGCGACCTTGGAAAGTTTTTGCTATTTTCAATTGAGCTCTCCAGTTCACTTGACCTCCAAGTGACTCCAGAACTCTCTGCGCTCTCTCAGCCAATTCCTCTACAATTGTACGCTCTTCTGTGTAATACAAGTTATAAGCTGGTTACAAAAATAATAGCCAACCGTCTTAAGAAAATTCTGTTGGTCATCATCCCTAAAAACCAAGGAGGATTCATCAAAGGGAGAGAGATTCTTAACAACATTGTGCTGGTGCAAGAAGAAATTCACTCAAGCTATCATTGAAAGGAGAAAGGCATGGTGATTAAGCTAGATTTGGAAAATGCCTTTGATAGGGTGAGACATGATTTCTTGTTTTCTTTGATGGAGAAATTTGGCTTTTCAAAAGCTCTCATAACATGGGTGAAAGCCTCCATAGCTTCCCCTTGGATAGCGCCTTTGGTTAATGGTTGATCAACAGAATTATTCCAGGCCTTGAGGGGGCTAAGGGAAGGTTTCCCTTTCTCCCCACTTCTTTACGCCATTCAAGCTTTGATGCTCAGCTTCCAGCTAGACTACTGTCAACAAATCCAAACTCTACCAGGCTTGAGGATGGCTCACAATGTTAAAGACATAAATCATGCCTAGTTTGTTGATGATACATTATTGCTTGGAGGAGCTAGCATAAATTCTACTAGGACCTTCAAGAAGGAGTTGGACGTTTATAGGGAGTTTTCAGGTAGAAAGATCAACTATCTAAAAAGCACGATCTATGGTTGGAATTGCTCGATCAAGGAATTGACAGACATAGCAAGGTTATCAGAAATGGAAGGAACCCTGACCTGGGAGTCTTTTAAGTATCTTGGGATCCCAATCTTCAAATCAAATCCTAAGCTAGCTCACTGGATGTCACCGCTAGACAAGCTAAAACTCAAAATACAAGCTTGGGGAGCCTCATGGTTGAATAATGCTAGGAAGATAATCCTAATGAAATTTGTTCTCATAAGTCTACCGTTATATCAGAATTCCATTCTTCTAGCCCCTAAAACCTTTATTAGTAAAGTGGATGGTCTCTTGAGAAGATTTTTGTGGGAGGGAGGGAAAAATAATGAAAGAAGGCTCCACTTAGTAAACTGGGACACTCTTAAGAAGCCTTTCTTGGTAGGAGGTCTCCAAATGTGGGATCTGGAAACCCAAAATATTGCTCTGGGCTCCAAGCTGTTATCGGGAAATCTAGTGTCTATGCAGAGCTGCTAGTCCCACTAAGACTGGTAGCTATCTTAGAAACAAACAAACTAAAACTACTTTCATTTTCCTTTATGAGAAGTAGAAAAGAGGGGAACAAAGGAGAGCAACCTCTGTCTTGCACTTGGTTCCTTGCTTGATTCCTCTCCCTTCTGATAGATCTTTGCCACTCGCTTCCTTGTCTACCCAGCTTCAAAGAGCACCTGTGGAATCAAAGCAGCATAACACTATGCAAGAACAGAGATCTACTATCATAAACAATATAGGACCAGATATATATTGACCACACAAATGCATATATCATCAATCATACAAGAATGTGGAGGAAAACTTGAATAGCTTTATTAATATCAAGAATAGAAAAGAGGATTACAACCAATTGTTCTGACCCAACATCATCCTCTCAGCAAGAAAGCCCTGCTTCACCTCATGAAAAGCTTAGATCACCCAACACTATGATGTTTCACCAAGAAACCAGCAGCACTTCCTTACAAGATACAAAATTCCAGCCTCTGGATCTCTGGGATGTGGGATCCATATATAGATGTTTGCAAAGGGGGGTGAGTCAGCTTCTAGGATTTGATTAGTTTCCTCTCTCTGGTAGTTCTTGATTCCACTTGGAGATTGATGATCTCTTACTCATCCCTGGACGAATGCAGAGAGGCAAGTGTCACAGGAGAAGTTTCTGGAAGATTCCATGATCATCCACTTCGCAAATTGACTCTGCCATTTGTCCACTCTCACCCATCGCACCCCATATAAGGGATTTTCAGTATGCATCGCACCTCCCGTGTGCATTTAGGTGGGATGCAGCGCACTTTGACTATGGAGTAGGTGAGATGGTCCAGTTTTGACCAGTTCTGAGTAGTTTTTCATGGAGAACTTCTAGGAGATGATGTAATCAGCTGACCTTGTTCTTTTAGGGGATGGAACAACACTTTTAGGGACTTAGGAGCCCATGGTTTATGGACATGTTTTATTGGGGTTGCAGTGCCCAAAAATGTCTATAACAGTTGGCCTTTAAAGCATGAGGTGATTAATATTTTGATTTCGAGTGAAATGCTTTATCATGAGGATCCAAAGTTTTTTCCGAGCTGGAAGGTGACCTGTAATAAGATACAATACAATACATTATCTTCATAATATTTTCATGATCTAGCTAAGGCGGGCATTCCCATGCTCAACTTTATAAATTCATTTTCATGTACATAAGACAGACAATCGTCTGAGTGCAGACTGATGGTTCTGGTAGACCCATCATCCCTTTGATTGGATGATTATCTGTGCAGCAATGATGTACATTTGATGTCTTTATTCTCCTGAATATATATTGCAGCCCAGATGGATGAAACTAGATCTGGGGTCTTCAATCTCGTTCGATCTTCACTCAAAGTACAAGTCGATCCATGTGAGAGATGTTCTGGAGTCGAACATGGAAAGACATCGCCTGATTACCAACCAAGGATGTAAGTTGTTAACAGGCGCGAGAGGAATCACCGATAATGATGATGACCCTCAAGGTACTATAGTACAATTCGCGTGGTGTGAATAAGGGACTTGGTGTTGAACACCATGCAAAATCTTTCGGTCAAAGGCCACTGATGTAAACCTGTCACTGGAAGTGAGAAACTTGCCATTGAGGCGTGAAAGCTTCAAAGTACTGAAAGGGTTGTCCCTAAGTCGACTTCTTGGATAATGAGCTGATGTAGACAAGAAGCGACCCGCTGTAGGAGGGCCTTAATGAATCCCACATCTATGGCACAGAACGGAGTAAATGATTTTGGAGGTGAAAACAATTTGATGATATAAGGTTCAGGGTGGTGGTCATGAAAGAATGGAGCGTAAATGTATTGCAATGGATGAGACACAGGTGAATTCTCTGAGCCACTTCTCTTGAACATATCGGCGACACTGACATGATGGATTGGTAGCGTTAACCCCAAATATGGATGGTTTGATGGACCAATTGTGATATGACTAGTGAATAGAACAACCCAACCCGACTCGGATGCAGAGTGAAAGTGTCATGTTCAAGAGAGACTTGCTACCAATAAAATTTTCTTCAAGTTTTCTTCCCAATTTTTCCCCAGTCATTGCTGACCAGTACCTTTTCATTTTTGTCAAGCTTGAGGAGGATAACATATGCTTGTTCTATAATTTTCCCTTTGGACAAACCCATCACTATGTTTTAACGAGCCTAGCGATAGTGAAACTTGTTCTTGTCTGTATCGACAAGTTTGTCGCTATTCAGTTTTAACGAGTTTAACGATAACGATAATTCAGTCCTTTTCAATTTTAGAGAGTCTGAAAGGGACGTAAAGAAAACTCCAACAATCCTTTTTCGTCATATAATCACTTAAGTCCGAAAAGGTATAAAATAATACAAAAGGGATGAATTTTCGGTAATTTTAACGAGCCGAACAAACAAGCGCTCGATCTTTTTGTGTAATAATCCTTCAGGTCCAAAAAGATTAAAATCTAAAGGAGGGATATCAATCCCGGTCACTTTAACAAGCTGGAGAGGCCAATTACTCGTCAATCTTTTCATATTTTATGAGTCAGATGAAAAGAGCTTAAAGGAGACTCGTTTTTTGAGGAACGAGTGATAAATTCGGGTAGCAGCTAATTCCAGGTAAGGTTTGGAATTTTCCAATCACGGCAGTGTCAGAGGGATGGCTAACAGGATCACTCTTGGCAGCTGTTCCTCAAAAAGGGTAAATAATCAAATGGAGGTGAATGATCAGCCAATACAGAGTGGAGGTGATGATGAGAACACGATCAAGGCTTCAAAGGCTGATGATGATGCGTTCACGATGGTTATTTACCGAAAATTGGTTCATTTTTTAATGAATGAGCTTAAACTCTGGGGGAAACATTTGCTCACTACTTATGTTTAATTTTTAATGACCTTGAACTCCACATAAAAACTACTCGATCTAGCCGTATAATAAGGATGTCTCATCTAAGATGGCATTTTTTCAAAGCTTTTCCCTACATCCTTTCTTTATGCAAGTTGGGAAACGACCAATCCTACGAGTTTAAAGGGTTAGAAGACCTACAAATTTAAAAAATAAATGGTCGCTCTTCGCTTGCATGCCCCTAGGTATAGCGAAAAGTTACCAGGTTACCAAAGATTGTTCTACACTGCAGACAAAACACTTCCTCGGCGATGTCTACCGAAATAGACAAATGTGAGTGGCACAACCTGCCTCCACTCACATAAATTTAACAAAGGAATATTATTCTGGTCTAATATCATAAACCAGTCATATATCCTTCGCGGAAACCTACCCTGTACCCAAGGTTTTCCTGCTAAAACAGACCAAGGTGCATGCCCCTTAGGTTTCAATTATGTCCTCTCAAATCACTCACGCTCATCAGGTGGACGGACTGGGGATTGATGAGACATTCCTTGCGTGAAAAGACCATTCAGGGATGGTATTTGACTATTTTCTATGTGTGAACCGGGGAATTGTTGTGGGGAAAAATGCCTATGCACGACGATCCTATCCACCTAAGGTGTGACAGTGCCTTAGCAACAAACAGAGACAGCTATTCTGGTTTCTTCCTTTGTGAAATGTGAAAGAAGAGAGATCAATAGACTTACCGGTGTCTTCCGTTTGTCCCTCAATCTGGTCTCTCTTCTCTTTGGGAGTTCACAACTACTTGCCTTCTCACTCGCCCAGCTTCAACAGGTTCCTATGAGATCACAAGAGAACAGCTACTTGCGACAAGAGAACAACTACTTGAGACAAGAGAAGAACACTACACAAAGACAAATATTCACATTCATAACTAGTTTAGGATTAGAAATAAACCAAATACACTAATGCAATCATACATCAAGAATACATCATCATATAGGAGAAACCAAGATAACTTTATTGATGAATAACAAGGTTCAGGAAGAGATACAACCCAGAGGGCTCCAATCCAGCATCTCCTTCCCAGCAAATGGAATTCCTATCTTCACCCCCTTCAAAGCATTAAGCACCCAATGATTCCAGTCTCAAACCAACAACAATTCTTTGCAATAACAAAATTCCAGCCTCCAGATCTCATGGAGGAGAGATCCATATATAGATGTTTGGAGAGAGGATGAGTCAGCTTGAGATCTGACTAGTGTCCTCTCCCTCTGTCAGTTCTTGAGTCCACTTGGAGGTTCTTGCTTCCACTTGGAGATTTGGAACCTCTTACTCATCACCAGTCGAATTCCCTCAGGCAAGTGTCATTTTGGAAGTTTCCTGGGTTTTGACACCTTGAGAAATGAGCCTGCCACTTGTCCATTCTCGTTCAGCGCAGGTAGCCAGTGTTCTAGTTGACATTCAATGCAGGTAGCCAGTGTTGGCTTTGACATTCAGCGCAAACAGCTAGTGTAGCCACTGAAATGATCCTGAATTGACTTGTTTTTGAGCAGTTTCTGGTGGAGAACTTTTGTGAATTGTTGTGGTTTGTTAGCCTTGTTCCTCTAGGGGTAGGAACAACATGTTTAGGGACTTTGGATCCCTTAGATTATGGACATTTTATGCTCAATGTTGTAAGGCACAAAAATGTCTATAACAATTGCCCCCTAAAGTATGAGGCTATTTATCGGGCGAAATGCTTTATCAGGGGGATCCGAAGTTCATCCAATGCTGAGAGGAGACCTGTAATAAGATACAATACAATACATTATTTTTCATACTCCCTTCGTGATCTAGCTGAGGCGGGCATTCCCATGCTCAGCTTTATAAATTCATTTTTTTGTACATAGAACAGACAATCGTCTAGTGGTAGACTGATAATTTTGATGAAATTATCATCCTTTGAGTAGGATGATTATCTGCTGCAATGATGTACATGTCAATGTCTTTATTTTTCCTGAATATATATCGCAGCCCGGATGGATGAAACTAGATCCGGGGTCTTCAAACTCGTTCGATCTTCACTCTAAGTACAGGTCGATCCATGTGAGAATTGATCTGAAGTCGAACATGGAAAGACATCGCTTGATTACCGGTCAATGATGTAAACCGTTAAGAAGCGTGAGAGGAATCATCGATAATGATAATGACCCTCAAGGTACTGCAGTACAATTCACGTGGTGTGAATAAAGGACTTGGCATCGAACACCACGCAAAATCTTTCGGTCAAAGGTCATTGATGTATACCTGTCGCCGGAAGTGAGAAACTTGCCATTGAGGCATGCAAGCTTCAAAGTACTGAAAGGGTTGTTCCTAGATGAACTTCTTGGATAATGAGCTGATGTCGACAAGAAGCGATCCGTCAAAGGAGGGCCTTAATGAATCCCACATCAGTGATGCGGAATGGAGCTAATGATTTTAATGGAGGTGAAAACGATCTGTGACATATGATTCAGGGTGGCGGTCATGAAAGGATGAAGGATAATGTATGGTAGTGGATGGGACATGGTTGACTTTTCTGAACGACTTCTCTTGAACATATGGCGACACTGATGCGATGGATTGGTAGCATTACCCCAAATATGGATGGTATGGCGAGACCATGGATGTGACCGGTGAATGAAACAACCCAACCCGATTGTGGTACGGAGGAAAAGTGTCATGTTCAAGAGCGACTTGCTACCATCAAAGTCTTCTTTAGTTTCTCCCAATTTTTCCCCAGTCATTGCTGACCAGTACCTCTTTATTTTTGTCAAGCTTGAGGAGGATAACATATGCTTGTTCTATAACCTGCCCTTCGGGCAAGCCCATCGCTATGTTTTAACGAGCCTAGCGATAGTGAAACTCGTTCTTGTCTAAAGACAAGTTTGTCGCTAGTTAATGATTTTAATGAGTCTAATGATAAGGATAACTCGGTCCTTTTCATTTTTAGAGAGTCTGAAAAGGCACATAAAGTTAAATCCAAAAGTCCTTTTTCGTCATCTAATCCCTTAAGTCCGAAAAAGTATAAAACAATACAGAAGGAATGAGTTTTCGATAGTTTTAACGAGCCGAATAAAACAAGCGCTCGATCTTTTTGTGCAATAATCCCTCAGGTCCAAAAAGATTAAAATCTAGAGGAGGGATAGCTCTTCCTGTCCCTTTAACGAGCTGGAAGGCCAAGGACTCGACAATCTTTTCATATTTTACGAGTCAGTTGAAAAGAGCTTAAAGAAGACTCGTCTTTTGAGGAACGAGTGATAAACAGGGTTAGCAGCTGATTCCAGGTACAGGTTGGAATTTTCCAATCACGGCAGTGTCACAAGGATGGCTAGGTGAAATCACTCTTCGCAGCTGTTCCTCAAAACGGGTAAACAATCGTATGGAGGTGAACGATCGGCCAAATGAAAAGTGGAGGTGACGGTGCAAACACGACCAAGGCTTTAATGGCTAATGATATTATATTCATAGTGGTTATTTACCGGGATAGTTCATTTTTTAACGAGCTTAAACGCGGGTGGAAACATTTGCTTGATTTTACGTTTATTTTTTAACGAGCATGAATTACGTGCTACAACTGCTCGGATCTTGCGTTTATTTTTTAACGAGCATGAAATTTGTGCTAAAACTGCTCGATTACCCAGTCATATGATAAGAATGTCACATGTAAGATTCCATTTTTTATGGAGCTTGCGCCTTACCAAAGCTATGCCCCGCATCCTTTCTTCATGCAAGTTAGGAAACGGCTAACCCAAAAAACAGATAAATAACCGCTCTTTGCTTGCACTCCAAAAGGTTTGCATGCCCCCAGGTATAAAGTACGATTTCAAGGTTACCTCTACTTCTTTTCCTTCAAAACAATTGTTTTAAAGAGAGAGGCTTACCTCTTTCAGGTTACCCAAAGATTGTCTCGTTAATCTTTCAAACAAAACACTTCCTCGGCAATGTCTACCGAAATAGACAAAGGTGAGTGACGAGACCCGCCCTTTCACATAACTTTGACAAGAGAATCTTATTCCAGAACAACCCCTCTTCCAACCACGGACGGGGTACGGACTAATCATATTTTCTCGCGGAAACCTACCCTATACCCAAAGTTTTCCTGCCGAAGCAGACCAGGACGCATGCCCCCTGGGTTCCAGTCATATCCTCCCAGATTACTAGCACTCATTAGGAGGATGGACCGTGGGTTGAGACACTTCTTGCGTGAATAGACCATTTAGGGATGGTACATGACTATTTGCGATGCGTGATCCGGGAAATGAAAGTTGGTCCAGGAGCTTGACCATTCTTCCTTCATGCGGAAAACACATTACTCTAAAGAGTGAAGAGACAATAGCTCCCATGCAATATATATATTCTCGTCCAAGGAGTAGGTTATAATCTAAGGGTCCTTGAACGACCATCATGTTCATTTGAATGGTCTTCCCTTTCAATGTTATAGGCACATTGGGGAGGATCCCTAAAGGTCGACTGGTTCCTTTATCAAAGCCTGATAGATTTCTCATTTCAGGCAAAAGCGCTGGTGAACCAAGCGCTTTCCAAGAAATAGAGGAAAGGATACTCACAGATTCCCCCTCATCAATGATAGTTCCAGCCATCACCATTCTGTATATTTGAACGATAATTCTGAATGGTATGCTTGCTGGCAACCGGGGTCTGCCTAGTTGGTTCCAGTCAAAGGACACAACCAGGTTTCTTGGTGGATATCGCTCTGACGAACTTCCTTCCTGCGATAAAGGAATGGGTGCATTTCCCCCAGAGTCTGTGTTGATGAAGAGAATTTGGACGGTGTCGTCCTTATTCTCCTCTGTGATGGTATCATTCAAAGATAGAGCCTCTGAAGGAAAAACTGGGTCAACTGCAGTCTCAACCTTTTGACTTTCGTCAGGCATGGATCCAGACGGTTCATCTTCAATGATAGGTGCTTCGGTTGACCACCTGGGCGGGCCAGCCGGGTTCTCAACTAGTGAAGGACTTGGCAGGAGTTTTTGATATCCAGGAGGAAGTTGCGCTCGTAAAATCGGGCGATCTTCCAGAACTCTTTTAGCCTCATCTAAGAAGGGACAATGGTGGATGGCGTGGTCGCCTTCACACAGTTTGCAAGGAAATCTAGCTTTCCCTCTGTATCCTGGGACTTCACTTTCACTAGTCTACGGTGAGCAGTCAACATGGCTATCAGAGGTTGATGCTACCGAATTGTGCAAACGGGGAGACCAATCCCTTAGTATCCGAGGGATGCAGGGAAAATCTCTGTGGAAGTGGTCTCCCTTGCATATGACACATGGCGATTTAGGCCTGGTCAGTGCTGTGTGTGGATTTTTGTCAGACGACACTTGTTTGCCCCCAGCCGCTTTTGGCTCCTTCTTCTTCTTCTCTTTCTTCTTCTTTTCCTTCTTCTCCTTAGGAACTTGGTTTTCTGTTTTACCAGTTCCGTCAAGCGAAGAGGAAGGAGGAGAGGAAGAGGTAGATGAAGTAGAAGGCTGGTTGGCAACTCTGGTCTGGTCTAACTGTTGACTCGACTGTTCAGGAATGGTGATGTTCTAAACGACATTGGTTGAAAAGAGCCAGACCGGCAGGCCAATCGTCAGTCCTGGATGCGACAATGTGGCCATGTGGGGCGCACCAACATCTCCCCAAGAGGAGAAGGGACTAGGATTTCCACCAAGGGGAATTCCTTGGTTGGTGTGCTCCATTTTTTCAACCTAAAGATCAACGCAGGAATAAAGGGTGATTATTCTGTTTAAAATAAATTTTTAACGACGCTTAGACACAACTTGCTTTTTCACTTTTAAAGAGTCGAGAAAAAGCTAAAGATGACTCTAGTCTCCTTCGATGTTTTAACGAGCCCGAAGTGACAAATGCTCGGATGGACTTTTTCTGTTATAGAGTCTGAAAAAGGCCAAAAGGAACTGCTCTGGAGTTCTAGGCAGAGGGTGTGCCAAACTTTTCACAAAACCACAGAATACCTTTTAGGGTATGGGTGGTCGATCTTCCTGAATGCTGTGTTCAGTGCATTTTGATCAGTAGGGCGGCCGACACGGCTTCCTAAGGATAAAGGTTTTATGCCTATAGGGGTCTCCCAATATATACGCGACGGTACGTGGGAGCACAATCTGTACTGGCGCTATCGTCCCTCAGGAGGAATCACCCACCATCCATGAGATCGACAGTCACCAGGCTTAACGACACCGGAACACGTCTCTAGCCTAGACCTCTATGTTGTGCGTTATGTTGCAAAGCGTTGTTAAGTTCATTCAATTTATTTTAGGTTGATCTTTTTAAAGTTTGCCTTTCAAGGTTCACCACGAGATGTATGATACAAATTCCTAAATGCAGTCTAAAGATGATAAGAAAGCTTTATATCTTTTCAACTTTGAAAATCCTAGCTACTAAGGGAAAAGAAAGACACCATCTTTTCTCAAAGAGCAATCAGCACACTCTAATGCACTTTTCCTAAATCCAACATGCAAACTATCAAATGCAAATGCACAATGCAGGTGTTTGTTTTCCGCTTTCTTAGTATTGATGCCTACAAAGAAAGCTTTTTGTACAACTTTGAATTTTCTTTTAAATGATCAATACAAACAAGTTTACTTTTTCGAAATCAGAGAGGGTAGAAGAGATTACAACACTTAACGATTTTCGAAATGATTGTTTCGACACTTAAAAGAGACAAATTCAAACCAATAAGCAAGAGTAAATGTATAATCAATCTGCAAACAGCCAATGAACTCTCTTCTAAGATCACAATCAACAGATCTGAATCAAGGGCTACAGGATGACTATTTCACTCATGCAAAGGAAAACTGTAAATGATGCCACAAACACATAAAAACACTCACAGTCTTTTTGTACAAAAGGAGGTAGAATGTAAGTAGAGAAAAGGAGTTATCAGACTGGTACCTATGCTGGTTACAGGCTGCAAAAATCAGAGATCAAAACAAGGAAAAACAGAGCAGAGAACCCCAGCTGCACAAGGGCAAACTGGTTCAGCGCAACCTCAACACAGGGGTTTTGACATTCAGCGCGGGTAGCCTTCACGGGACCTACGTTGAAATGCAGAATGCCTTCACTGGGTCTGCGCTAAAGGAGAAACTCTCGTTTCTCACAGGTTTTGGGTCACAGATTGCTATTTAATTCATTGTTTCAGGCCAAATAAAAGCAACAAGCAAGGTACAATAAAAGGGATGCTTTGAGGGGGTACTAAGATCTATCACAAAGGATCATCAAATCATTTATGAGTCCATTGTTCAGATCATAGACAAGTCCAGTGATTGGATCAAGGCAGCAACTGTCTACTTTGCATCCGGGAATAGCAGATGCAGTTCGATTGTTGCTGTCAAGTCTATGAAATAAACAATGATAGAAACACAAATAAAATGACTAAACAAATATTCCCCAGCGGAGTCGCCAATTTGTTGTGGGGAAAAATGCCTATGCAGGACGATCCTATCCACCTAAGGTGTGACAGTGCCTTAGCAACAAACAGAGACAGCTATTCTAGTTTCTTCCTTTATGAAATGTGAAAGAAGAGAGATCAATAGACTTACCGGTGTCTTCCGTTTGTCCCTCAATCCGGTCTCTCTTCTCTTTGGGAGTTCACAGCTACTTGCCTTCTCACTCTCCCAGCTTCAGCAGGTTCCTGCAAGATCACAAGAGAACAACTACTTGCGACAAGAGAACAGCTACTTGAGACAAGAGAAGAACACTACACAAAGACAGATATTCACATTCATAACTAGTTTATGATTAACAAATACACTAATGCAATCATACATCAAGAATACATCAGCATATAGGAGAAACCAAGATAACTTTATTGATGAATAACAAGGTTCAGGAAGAGATACAACCCAGAGGGCTCCAATCCAGCATCTCCTTCCCAGCAAATGGAATTCCTATCTTCACCCCCTTCAAAGCATTAAGCACCCAATGATTCTAGTCTCAAACCAACAGCAATTCTTTGCAATAACAAAATTCCAGCCTCCAGATCTCATGGAGGAGAGATCCATATATAGATGTTTGGAGAGAGGATGAGTCAGCTTGAGATCTGACTAGTGTCCTCTCCCTCTGTCAGTTCTTGAGTCCACTTGGAGGTTCTTTCTTCCACTTGGAGTTTTGGAACCTCTTACTCATCACCAGTCGAATTCCCTGAGGCAAGTGTCATTTTGGAAGCTTCCTGGGTTTTGACACCTTGAGAAATGAGCCTGCCACTTGTCCATTCTCGTTTAGCACAGGTAGCCAGTGTTCCAATTGACATTCAACGCAGGTAGCCAGTATTGGCTTTGACATTCAGTGCAAACAGCTAGTGTAGGTACTGAAATGATCCTGAATTGACTTATTTTTTAGCAGTTTCTGGTGGAGAACTTCTGTGAATTGCTGTGGTTTGTTAGCCTTGTTCCTCTAGGGGTAGGAACAACATGTTTAGGGACTTTGGATCCCTTAGATTATGGACATTTTATGCTCAATGCTGTAAGCCACAAAAATGTCTATAACAGGAATGAAAGCTGGTCTACGAGCTTGACCACTCTTCCTTCATGCGGAAAACACATTACTCTAAACATTGAGGAGACAATGGCTCCCATGCAATAAATATAGTCGTGTCCAAGGAGTAGATTATAATCTAGGGGTCCTTGGACTACCATTACGTTCATGTGAATGGTTTTCCTTCTCAATGTTATCGGCACATTGGGAAGGATCCCTAATGGTCGACTAGTTCCTTTGTTAAAGCCTGTTAGATTTCTCATCTCAGGCAAAAGCGATGGGGAACCAAGTGCTTTCCAAGCAGTTGAGGAAAGGATACTCACAGAAGCCCCTTCATCTATGATGGTACCAGCCATGACCATTCTATATATTTGAGCAATGATTCGAAATGGTATACTAGCCAGTAAACGGGGTCTTCCTAGTAGATTCCAATCAAAGGAAACAACTAGGTTGCTTGGAGGTGGGACCGAATAGACAGCCGTACATGACTCTGACGAACTTCCTTCCTTCGGTAAAAGAATAGGTAGACTACCCCCATGTTCATCGGAGTCTTTGTTTATGAAGAGGATTTGAACGGTGTCGTTCTTGTTCTCTTCGGTGACTGTATCATCTGAAGATGGATCCTCTGAAGGCAAGACCGGGTCAACTGCTGCCTTGACCTTTTGACTTTCGTCTTGTGTCGATTCAGATGGTTTACCTTCAATGATAGACGCTTCGACTGACCTCAATGGCGTGTCAGTCAGATTTTGAACTAGTGATGGACTTGGCAAGAGTTTCTTATATCCAGGAGGAAGCCGTAATCGTGAAACTGGATGGTCGTCCAAAACTCTTTTAGCCTCGTCTAGGAAGGGACAATGGTGGACGGTGTGATCACCTTCACACAGTTTACAATAGAATTTACTTTTCCTTTTCTGTCCTGACATTTTGATTTCACTAGTTGATGGTGTACTTTCAACATGATCATCAGAGATTTTTGACACTGGATTGTGCAAACGAGGAGACCAGTCCCTTGAGATCCGAGGGATGCAAGGAAAATCTCGATGATAGTGATCTCCTTTGCAAATGACACATGGAGATTTAGGCTTTGATAGTGCAGTGTGTGCATTTTCACTAGATGATGCCTGGTTGCCCCCTGTCGTCTTCAGCTCCTTCTTCTTCTTCTCTTTCTTCTTCTTCTCCTTCTTCTTCTTAGTTACCTGACTTTTGGATTTACCAGCTTTATCAAGTGAAGAGGAAGGAGGAGAGGGAGAATCAGAAGAAGTAGAAGGTCGGGGGGTAGCTTTGGTATCATCCAGTTGCTTACTTGATTGCTCAGGAATCACGGTGTTCTGAACGACAGAGGTCGAGAAGAGCCATACGGGCAGGCCAATTGTCAGTCCTGGAAGCGATAATGTGGCCATATGGGGTGCACCAACATCTCCCCAAGAGGAGAAAGGAATAGGATTTCCTCCAAGGGGAAATCCTTGGTTGGTGGACTCCATCTTTCTCAACCTAAGACCAACGTAGGAAAGGTGATGTTTATTCCGATTAAAATAAATTTTAGACTCTTTGACAAAACTTGTTTTCTCAATTTTTAAGAGTCGAGAAAAAACAAAAGATGACTCTAGTCGCCTTCGATTTTTAATGAGCTTGAAGTGACAAGTGCTCGGATGGACCTTTTCCTTTAAGGAGTCTGAAAAGGAATGAAAGAGACTACTCTGGAAATCTAGACAGAGGGATTACCAAACCAATCACAAAACTGCAGAATACTTTTTACGGTACGGTAGTCAATCTTCCCGAATGCTGTGTTCAGTGCATTGCGATCGACAGGGTGGCAGACACGGCTTCCTCTGGATAAAGGGTATAGCCTATTGTGGTCTCCCAATATATACTCGACGGTACATGGGAGCACAAGTCCATACTAGCACTTGTCGTCTGAAAGTGGAGGAATCACTCAAACAGCAATGAAAACAACAGTTACCAGGCTTTACGACGCCGGAATACATCTCTAGCCTAGACTTCTAAATGTTGTGCATTAGGTTCCAAAGCATTTTTAGATTCATTAAATTTATTTTACAGTTGATCTTGCTTAAGAAATTTTCCTTTCAGGTTCACTGCGTGATGTAGATATACAATTCCTAAAGTGAAATCTAAGATGATAAACAATCGTTTAATCTTATTTTTGCAATGAAAATCCTAGCTACTAAAGAAAGATGATATTCTTTCAACATAGAGTAGAGAGCACACATTATATGCACTGTCCTAAATCAAACCAACAAACAATCTAAATGAAAATGCACATGCATGTATTTGTTTTCAGCCTTCTTAATGTTTGAATGATAAAAAGAAAGCTAAGCGCAAATCTGAATTGTTTTTAAAAGAGACATTACTAACAAGCTTCTTTTCAAGACAAAATGAAGACAATGACGACACTTTGCGATTTGGAATTGAAAACTTTCTTTAGACACTTGAAAAACTACTAATTCAAATCAAATACAAGAGTAACAGTGTAATCGACTATTAAGAACAATCAGATTCTCTTCTATGACTGAAAACGACACTTGCGACACTTCCAAATCAAGAAACGACAGTTCAATTACACTACTTCTTTGTAAAAGAGAACTGAAAATGGCTCACAATACATAAAAACATTTATAGTTATTTGCACAATGGAGGCAGAATAATGGCAAGGAAGGGGTTTTCCAACAGAGGTATACTGACTACAGATAGTAAAACTCCTGAATAGAGCTAAAAAGAGTGAAGAAAAACCAAAGTCTGGAGGCAAAATCAACCTTTTCTAGTCACCACACCTGTTACACAGGGATTCTAGTATGCATCCCACCTATAGCACATAAGAAGTGTGATGCATACTGATATCCTTGAAGAGAGGATGCGATGGTACAGTGCGAGACTTTTGATCTAGTTCTTGATCACAGTTTGCAGGACAGTTCAGGGATTTAGGCCAAGCAAGTGATAATCAATAAATAAATCACAGGGGTAGATCTAAGGAGGTTACTAGAGCCACCACAAGGGCAATTAGAGAGTTTGTAAATTGATTGTTCACCTGGAGATAGACTGAAGCAGCATTGATCTACTTTTCACTTGCATAACAAATGCAGTTCGAAGGCTAGCTGGCTTGACTTCAGGCTCCGTCTGTAAGTTTATAAAGCAAACAAATATAGACAAACAAACAATCTATTCGCTCCCCAATATGGTCGCCATTTTGTTATCGGGAAATCTAGTGTTTATGCAGAGCTGCTAGTCCCACTAAGACTGGTAGCTATCTTAGAAACAAACAAACTAAAACTACTTTCGTTTTCCTTTATGAGAAGTAGATAAGAGGGGAACAAAGGAGACCAACCTCTGTCTTGCGCTTGGTTCCTTGCCTGATTCCTCTCACTTCGGATAGATCTTTGCCACTCGCTTCCTTGTCTACCCAGCTTCAAAGAGCACCTATGGAATCAAAGCAGCATAACACTATCCAAGAACATATATCTACTATCATAAACAATATAGGACCAGATATATATTGACCACACAAATGCATATATCATCAATCATACAAGAATGTGGAGGAAAACTTGAATAGCTTTACTAATATCAAGAATATCAAAGAGGATTACAACCAATTGTTCTGACCCAACGTCATCCTCTCAGCAAGAAAGCCCTTCCTCACCTCATCAAAAGCTTAGATCCCCCAACACTGTGATGTTTCACCAAGAAACCAATGGCACTTCCTTACAAGATACAAAATTCCAGCCTCTGGATCTCTGGGATGAGGGATCCATATTTTTATTTGGAAAACTAGTGTCTATGCAGAGCTGCTAGTCCCACTAAGGCTGGTAGCTACCTTAGAAACAAACAAACTAAAACTACTTTCGTTTTCCTTTATGAGAAATCGATAAGAGGGGAATAAGGAGACCAACCTCTGTCTTGCACTTGGTTCCTTGCTTAATTCCTCTACCTTCTGAGAGGTCTTCACCATTCGCTTCCTCGTCTACCCAGCTTCAAAAAGCACCTGTAGAATCAAAGCAACATAACACTATCCAAGAACATAGATCTATTATCATAAACAATATAGCACTAGATATATATTGACCACATAAATTCATATAACATCAATCATACAAGAGTGTGGAGGAAAACTTGAATAGCTTATTGATAATCAAGAAAGAGCAAAGAGGATTACAACCAATTGTTCTGACCCAACATCATCCTCTCAGCAAGAAAGCCCTTCTTCACCTCATGAAAAGCTTAGATCACCCAACACTATGATATTGCACCAAGAAACCAACAACACTTCCTTACAAGATACAAAATTCTAGCCTCTGGATCTCTGGGATGAGGGATCCATATATAGATGTTTGCAAAGGGGGGTGAGTCAGCTTTTGAGATTTGATTAGTTTCCTCTCTCTGATAGTTCTTGATTCCACTTGGAGATCGATGATCTCTTACTCATGCCTGGGCGAATTCAGAGAGGCAAGTGTCACAGGAGAAGTTTCTGGAAGATTCCATGATCCTCCACCTTGCCGATTGACCCTGCCATTTATCCACTCTCGCCCATCGCACCCCATAGAAGGGCTTTTCAACATGCATCACACCTACTGTGTGTAGGTAGGTGGGATGCAACACACTTTGACCATGGAGCAGTTGAAATGGTCTAGTTTTGACCAGTTCTGAGTAGTGTTTCATGGAGAACTTCTGGGAGATGTTGTAATCAGTTGACCTTGTTATTTTAGGGGTTGGAACAACACCTTTAGGGACTTAGGAGCCCTTGGTTTATGGAAATTAATGATTGGGGTTGCAGTGCCCAAAAATGTCTATAACAGTTGCCCCCTAAAGCATGACGTCGTTAATCTTTTGATGTCAAGTGAAATGCTTTATCATGAGGATCCGAAGTTTTTTAGCTGGAAGGCGACCTGTAATAAGATACAATACAATACATTATCTTCATAATATTTTCATGATCTAGCTAAGGTGGGCATTCCCATGCTCAGCTTTATAAATTCATTTTCATGTACATGAGACAGACAATCGTATGAGTGTAGACTGATGATTCTGGTAGAGCCATCATCCCTTAGATTGGATGATTATCTGTGCAGCAATGATGTACATTTGATGTCTTTATTTTCCTGAATATATATCACAGCCTGGATCGATGAAACTAGATCTGGGGTCTTCAATCTCATTCAATCTTCACCCAAAGTACAAGTCAATCCATGTGAGAGATGTTTTGGAGTCGAACATGGAAAGACATCACCCGATTACCAGCCAGTGATGTAAGCTATTAAGAGGCGCGAGAGGAATCAAAGATAATGATGATGACCCTCAAGGTACTACAGTACAATTCACGTGGTGTGAATAAGGGACTTGGCGTCGAACACCATGCAAAATCTTTCGGTCGAAGGTCATTGATGTAAACCTGTCGCCCGAAGTGAGAAACTTGCCATTGAGGCATGCAAGCTTCAAAGTACTGAAAGGGTTATTCCTAAATCGACTTCTTGGATAATGAGCTGATGTCGAAAAGAAGTGATCCATCATAGGAGGGCCTTAGTGAATCCCACATCAATGAACGGAGCAGAGCAAATCATTTTAATGGAGGTGAAAACGATCTGGTGATATAAGGTTTATGGTGGCGGTCATGAAAGAATGGAGCGTAAATGTATTACAGTGGGTGAGACACAGGTGAATTCTCTGAGCGACTTCTATTGAACATACCGGCGACACTGACATGATGAATCGGTAACATTAACCCCAAATATGGATGGTGTGACGGAACCATGGTGTTGTGACCAGTGAATGGAACAACCCAACCCGACTCGGATGTGGAGTGAAAGTGTCATGTTCAAGAGCGGCTTGCTACCAATAAATTTTTCTTCAAGTTTTCTTCCCAATTTTCCCCAGTCATTGCTGACCAGTACCTCTTTATTTTTGTCAAGCTTGAGGAGGATAACATATGCTTGTTCTATAATTTTCCCTTCGGGCAAACCCATTGCTATGTTTTAACAAGCCTAGCGATAGTGAAACTCGTTCTTGTCTGCTATGGACAAGTTTGTCGCTATTAAGTTTTAACGAGTTTAACAACAAAGATAACTCAGTCCTTTTCAATTTTAGAGAGTCTGAAAAGGAACGTAAAGGAAACTCCAAAATTCCTTTTTCATCATCTAATCCCTTAAGTCCAAAAAAGTATAAAACAATGCAAAAGGGATGAATTTTTGATACTTTTAACAAGCTGAACAAAACAAGCGCTCGATCTTTTTCTGTAATAATCCCTCAGGTCCAAAAAGATTAGAATTTAGAGGAGGGATAGCACTTCCGGTCCCTTTAACGAGCTGGAGAGGCCAATGGCTCGACAATATTTTTATGTTTTACGAGTCAGTTGAAAAGAGCTTAAAGGAGACTCGTCTTTTGAGGAACGAGTGATAAAATTGGTTAGCAACTGATTCTAGGTAAGGTTTGGAATGTTCCAATCACGGCAGTGTTACAAGGATGGCTAGTGAGATTACTCTTCGCAGCTGTTCCTCAAAAGGGGTAAACAATCAAATGGAGGTGAATGATCAACCAATACAGAGTGGAGGTGATGATGAGAACACGACCAAGGCTTCTAAAGGGTGAATGATCGACCAATAGGAGCCCTTGGTTTATGGAAATTAATGATTGGGGTTGCAGTGCCCAAAAAAGTCTATAACAGTTGCCCCCTAAAGCATGACGTCGTTAATATTTTGATGTCAGGTGAAATGCTTTATCATGAGGATCCGAAGTTTTTTCAAGCTGGAAGGTGACCTGTAATAATATACAATACAATACATTATCTTCATAATATTTTCATGATCTAGCTAAGGTGGGCATTCCCATGCTCAGCTTTATAAATTCATTTTCATGTACATGAGACAGACAATCGTCTGAGTGTAGACTGATGATTCTGGTAGAGCCATCATCCCTTAGATTGGATGATTATCTGTGCAACAATGATGTACATTTGATGTCTTTATTTTCCTGAATATATATCGTAGCCTGGATGGATGAAACTAGATCCAGGGTCTTCAATCTCATTCAATCTTCACCCAAAGTACAAGTCGATCCATGTGAGAGATGTTTTGGAGTCGAACATGGAAAGACATCGCCCGATTACCAGCCAGTGATGTAAGCTGTTAAGAGGCGCGAGAGGAATCACAGATAATGATGATGACCCTCAAGGTACTACAGTACAGTTCACGTGGTTTGAATAAGGGACTTGGCATGGAACACCATGCAAAATCTTTCGGTCGAAGGTCATTGATGTAAACCTGTCGCCGGAAGTGAGAAACTTGCCATTGAGGCATGCAAGCTTCAAAGTACTGAAAGGGTTATTCCTAGATCGACTTCTTGGATAATGAGTTGATGTCGACAAGAAGTGATCCATCATAGGAGGGCCTTAGTGAATCCTACATCAATGAACAGAGCAGAGAAAATCATTTTAATGGAGGTGAAAACGATCTGGTGATATAAGGTTTAGGGTGGCGGTCATGAAAGAATGGAGCGTAAATGTATTACAGTGGGTGAGACACAGGTGAATTCTCTGAGCGACTTCTCTTGAACATACCGGCGACACTGACATGATGAATCGGTAACATTAACCCTAAATATGGATGGTGTGACGGAACCATGGTGCTGTGACCAGTGAATGGAACAACCCAACCCGACTCGGATGTGGAGTGAAAGTGTCATGTTCAAGAGCGGCTTGCTACCAATAAATTTTTCTTCAATTTTTCTTCCCAATTTTCCCCAGTCATTGCTGACTAGTACCTCTTTATTTTGGTCAAGCTTGAGGAGGATAACATATGCTTGTTCTATAATTTTCCCTTCAGGCAAACCCATCGCTATGTTTTAACGAGCCTAGCAATAGTAAAACTCGTTCTTGTCTGTTATGGACAAGTTTGTCGCTATTCGGTTTTAACGAGTTTAACGACAAAGATAACTCAGTCCTTTTCAACTTTAGAGAGTCTGAAAAGGGACGTAAAGAAAACTCCAAAAATCCTTTTTCATCACATGATCCCTTGAGTCCGAAAAAAGTATAAAACAATACAAAGGGATGAATTTTCGGTACTTTTAACGAGCCGAACAAAACAAGCGCTTGATCTTTTTGTGTAATAATCCCTCAAGTCCAAAAAAGATTAAAATCTAAAGGAGGGATAATACTTCCAATCACTTTAACGAGCTGGAGAGGCCAATGGCTCGGCAATCTTTTCATATTTTATGAGTCAGTTGAAAAGAGCTTAAAGGAGACTTGTTTTTTGAGGAACGAGTGATAGATTCAGGTAGAAGTTGATTCCAGGTAAGGTTTGGAATTTTCCAATCACGGCAGTGTCATAAGGATGGCTAACAGGATCACTCTTCGGAGTTGTTCCTCAAAAAGGGTAAACAATCAAATGGGGGTGAATGATCGGCCAATACAGAGTGTAGGTGATGATGAAAACATGACCAAGGATTCAAAGGCTGATGATAATACATTCACGATGGTTATTTACCGGAAGTTGGTTCATTTTTTAATGAGCTTAAACTCTGGAGGAGCATTTGCTCATTGCTTATGTTTATTTTTTAACGAGCTTGAATTCCGCGTTAAAATTGCTCGATAATCCAATCGTATAATAAGGATGTCTCATATATAAACGGAATCTTTTCAAAGCTTTGCCCCGCATCCTTTCTTTATGCAAGTTAGGAAATGACCAATCCTACAAGTTTAAAGGGTTAGAGGACCTATAAATTTAAAAAAATAAATGGTCGCTCTTCGCTTGCACGCCAAAAGGTTTGCATGACCCCAGGTATAGCGAAGTAGAGTTTCCAGGTTACCCCTCAATTTGTAGACAAAACATTTGTTTTATCGGGAAAGGCCTACCTTTTCCAGGTTACCCCTCAATTTGCAGACAAGACATTTGTTCTATCGGGAAAGGCATACCTTAACAGAGGTATCTTATTCTGGTCTAATCCCATTTTCCAAAATGGACGGGTGTGTCAGCCAATCATATATCCTCTGCGGAAACCTACCCTATACCCAAGGTTTTCTTGTGGAAACAAGCCAGGGTGCATGCCCCCTGGGTTTCAGTCATATACTCTGAATCACTCGCGCTCATCAGGAGGATGGACTGGGGATTGATGAGACATTCCTTGTGTGAAAAGACCATTCAGGGTTGGTGTATGACTATTTGTTATGTGTGAACTGGGGAATGAAAGCTGGTTTACGAGCTTGAGCACTCTTCCTTCATGCGAAAAACACATTACTCTAAAGAGTGAGGAGACAATGGCTCCCATGCAATAAATATAGTCTCGTCCAAGGAGTATATTATAATCCAGGGGTCCTTGGACTACCATTACGTTCATGTGAACGGTTTTCCCTCTCAATGTTATCGGCACATTGGGAAGGATCCCTAACGGTTGACTGGTTCCTTTGTCAAAGCCTGTTAGATTTCTCATCTCAGGCAAAAGCGATGGCGAACCAAGCGCTTTCCAAGAAGTTGAGGAAAGGATACTCACAGAAGCCCCTTCATCTATAATGGTACCGGCCATGACCATTCTATATATTTGAGCAATGATTCAAAATGGTACGTTGGCCGGTAAATGGGGTCTGCCTAGTAGATTTCAGTTGAAGGAAACAACCGGTTTGCTTGGAGGTGGGACCGAATAAACAGTCGGATATGTCTCTGACGGACTTCCTTCCTGCAGTAAAGGAATGCGTAGACTGCCCCCATGTTCATCGGAGTTTGTGCTTATGAAGAGAATTTGGACGGTGTCATCCTTGTTCTCTTCAGTGACTATATCATCTGAAAACGGATCCTCTGAAGGCACGACCGAGTCAGCTGCCGCCTCGACATTTTGACTTTCATCTGGTGTGGATTCAGATGGTTTATCTTCAATGATAGATGCTTCGGATGACCACAAGGGCGTGTCAACCGGATTTTCAACTAGTGACGGACTCGGAAAGAGTTTCTTATATCCAGGAGGAAGTCGTAATGGTGAAACCGGATGGTCGTCCAAAACTCTTTTAGCTTCATCTAAGAAGGTACAATGGTGGACAGCGTGATCGACTTCACACAATTTACAGGGAAATTTATATTTTCCTTTTTGTCGAGGGGCTTCACTTTCACTAGTTGATGGTGTATGCTCAACATGATCGTCAGAGGTTGATGACACCGGATTGTGCAAACGAGGAGACCAGTCCCTTAAGATTCGAGGGATGCAAGGAAAATCTTGATGATAGTGGTCTCCTTTGCAAATGACACATGGCGATTTAGGCCTGGATGGTGCAGTGTGTGGATTTTCGCTAGACGATGCCTAGTCACCCCTTTTCGCCTTTGGCTCCTTCTTCTTCTTCTCTTTCTTCTCCTTATCCTTCTTCTTCTCAGTTACTTGACTTTTGGCTTTACCAGCTTCATCAAGCGAAGAGGAAGGAGGAGAGGAAGAATTGGACGAAGTAGATGGTTGGGGTGTAAATCTGGTATCATTTAGTTGCTGACTTGATTGTTCGGGAATCATGGTGTTCTAAACGACAGAAGTTGAGAAAAGCCATACGGGCAAGCCAATTTTCAATCCTGGAAGAGACAATGTGGCCATATGGGGTGCACCAACATCTCCCCAAGAGGAGAAGGGACTAGGATTTCCCCCAAGGGGAACCCCTTGGTTGGTGGACTCCATTTTTCTCAACCTAATACCAACATAGGAAAGGTGATGTTTATTCCGATTAAAATAAATTTTAGACACTTTGACACAACTTGTTTTTTCAATTTTTAAGAGTCGAGAAAAAACAAAAATGACTCTAGTCGCCTTCAAATTTTAATGAGCTTGAAGTGACAAGTGCTCAAATGTACCTTTTCTTTTAAGGAGTCTGAAAGGGAATGAAAGAGACTGCTCTGGAAATCTAGACAGAGGGATTACCAAACCAATCGCAAAACTGTAGAATACTTTTTAAGGTATGGCAGTCAATCTTCCCGAATGTTGTGTTCAGTCATTGCGATCGTTAGGGCGACAGACACGGCTTCCTATGGATAAAGGATATAGCCTATTGTGGTCTCCCAAAATATACTCGATGGTACGTGGGAGCACAAGTCCGTACTGTAACTTGTCGTCTCAAAGTGGAGGAATCACCCAACCAACAGTGAAAACAACAGTTACCAGGCTTTACGACGCCAGAATACGTCTCTAGCCTAGACTTCTAGATGTTGTGCATTAAGTTCCAAAGCGTTTTTAGATTCATTAAATTTATTTTATAGTTGATCTTGCTTAAGAAATTTTCCTTTCAGGTTCACCACGTGATGTAGATGTACAATTCCTAAAATGAAATCTAAGATGATAAACAGTCGTTTAATCTTCTTTTTGCAATGAAATTCCTAGCTACTAAGGAAAGAGAGATGGCGTTCTTTCAACAAAGAGTAGAGAGCACACACTATATGCACTGTCCTAAATCAAACCAAAAAACAATCTAAATGCAAATGCACATGCATGTATTTGTTTTCAGCCTTCTTAATGTGTGAATGATAAAAAGAAAGCTAAGTGCAAATCTCAATTATTTTTCAAAGCGACGTTACTAACAAGTTTCTTTTCAAGACAAAATGAGGACAATGACGACACTTGCGACTTGGAAATGAAAACTTTCTTTTGACACTTTAAAAACTACTAATTCAAATCAAATACAAGAGTAACCGTGTAATTGACTATTAAGAACAATCGGATTCTCTTCTATGACTGAAAACGACACTTGCGACACTTTCAAATCAAGAAACGACAGTACAGTTACGCTACTTCTTTGTAAAAGAGAACTGAAAATGGCTCAAAATACATAAAAACATTTACAGTTCTTTGCACAATGGAGGCGGAATAATGGCAAGGAAGGGGGTTTCCAATAGAGGTGTACTGACTATAGGCAACAAAACTCTTGAATAGATCTAAAAAGAGTGAACACAGAAACCAAAATCTAAGAGCAGAAGAGATCTGATCAGCGCACCTTTAGCACAGGGAAACTGAAATGCAACACACCTACCACACTCGGGAAGTGTGATGCATTCAGGTTTCAAAGAAGAGACAGTGCAATGGACCAGGGACGAGACTTTAACTGGGTTTTGGGTCACAGTTTGCAGCTCAGTTTAGGGATTTAGGCCAAGCAAGTGGTAATCAGTAAATGAATCACAGGGGTAGATCTAAGGAGGTTACTAGAGCCACCACAAGGGAAATTAGAGAGCTTGCAAATCAATTGTTTAATTTATAAACAAAACCCGAAGATAGACTGAAGCAGTATTGATGTACTTTGCATTTACATAGCAAATGTAGTTCGAAGGCTAGCTGGCTTGACTTCAAGCTCCGTCTGTAAGTTTATAAAGTAAACAAATTTAGATAAACAAACAACCTATTCGCTCCCCAGTGGAGTCACCATTTTGTTATCAGGAAAACTAGTGTCTATGCAGAGCTGCTAGTCCCACTAAGGCTGGTAGCTAACTTAGAGACAAACAAACTAAAACTACTTTCGTTTTCCTTTATGAGAAACAGATAAGAGGGGAATAAGGATACCAACCTCTGTCTTGCACTTGGTTCCTTGCTTGATTCCTCTCCCTTCTGATAGGTCTTCGCCGCTCACTTCCTCGTCTACCCAGCTTCAAAAAGCACCTGTACAATCAAAGCAGCATAATACTATCCAAGAACATAGATCTATTATCATAAACAATATAGGACCAGATATATATTGACCACAGAAATGCATATAACATCAATCATACAAGAATGTGGAGGAAAACTTGAATAGCTTTATTGATAATCAAGAAAGAGAAAAGAGGATTACAACCAATTGTTCTGACCCAGCATCATCCTCTCAGCAAGAAAGCCCTTCTTCACCTCATGAAAAGCTTAGATCACCCAACACTATGATATTGCACCAAGAAACCAACAACACTTCCTTACAAGATACAAAATTCCAGCCTCTAGATCTCTGGGATGAGGGGTCCATATGTAGATGTTTGCAAAGGGGGGTGAGTCAGATTTTGAGATTTGATTAGTGTCCTCTCTCTGATAGTTCTTGATTCCACTTGGAGATTGATGATCTCTTACTCATCCCTGGGCGAATGCAGAGAGGCAAGTGTCATAGGAGAAGTTTCTGGAAGATTCCATGATCCTCCACCTTGCAGATTGACCCTGCCATTTTTCCACTCTTGCCCATCGCACCCAATAGAAGGGCTTTTCAACATACATCGCACCTACTGTGTGTAGGCAGGTGGGATGCAACGCACTTTGACCATGGAGTAGTTGAAATGGTCCAGTTTTGACTAGTTCTGAGCAGTTTTTGATGGAGAACTTCTGGGAGATGCTGTAATCAGTTGACCTTGTTCTTTTAGGTGTTGGAACAACACCTTTAGGGACTTAGGATCCCTTGGTTTATGGACATTTATGATTGGGTTGCAGTGCCGAAAAGTTTCTATAACACATATATAGATTTTTGCAAAGGGGGGTGACTCAGCTTCTGGGATTTGATTAGTGTCCTCTCTCTGATAGTTCTTGATTCCACTTGGAGATTGATGATCTCTTACTCATCCCTGGGCGAATGCAGAGAGGCAAGTGTCACAGGAGAAGTTTTTGGGAGATTCCATGATCATCCTCCTCGCAAATTAACTCTTCCATTTTTCCACTCTCGCCTATCGCACCCCATAGAATGGCTTTTCAGTATGCATCGCACCTCCCATGGGCATTTAGGTGGAATGCAGCACACTTTGACTATGCAGCAGGTGAGATGGCCCAGTTTTGACCAGTTTTGAGTAGTTTTTCATGGAGAACTTCTGGGAGATGATGTAATCAGCTGACCTTGTTCTTTTAGGGGATGGAACAACACTTTTATGGATTTAGGAGCCCTTGGTTTATTGACATATTTGATTGGGGTTGCAGTGCCCAAAAATGTCTATAACACAAGCTCCTTTGGAACATTGTTTCTGGGAATCTTAGTTGGAGCAAGAGAGTTCTGTGGAAAAAATATTTTCATCGACAATGCTTGAGGTGTTTGGACCAGCCTCCAAGGATAACCAAAGGATCTCCGGTTTTCAAACTCTATCTCATAGCTATGAAATATTTTAGTCACAAGTTATACTGGATCCCAGGTAATGGGAAAAAAATAAGAATTTGCGAAGATTCAATCCTTCGATAGCAGCCCTTGAATCAGATGGCAGAACTTGTAAATATCAGAGTTTGGCTTCAAGCCAACAATCTGGAAACCCTCTGGGACATCTCCAATTGGACAGATGATGCAGGAAGTCTTTGGGATGGTTGGAATCTAGGGGAGGTCCCTCATTGGCTGGATGGTGAAGCCTCTTTATTGTTGGATTTTCTCCAAGGAAAATCTCCCTTAAAGGCCTCTTCTAAGGACAAAAGAGGGTGGGGCTCTCTTTCAGGCTCATACTCAGCAGCAGAAGGTTACAAAAGTATGATGGCTGTCCCAAACATTCCCCCAGAACCAACTCAATGGAAATTTATTTGGTCTTTTCCTGCTCTCCCCAAAATTGACTTCTTTTGTTGGACATTGGCGCATAAAAGTATCCTCACTAGAGATAACCAGAGAAGGCATGGAATGGAAGGTCCATCCAGGTATCCTCTTTGTGTTTTGGATGAAGAAACAGCTAATCACCTGTTGTTATTGTGCCCCTTTACTCAAGAAGTCTGGAGGGGTGTCTTGATGTTAGGACTTGACAAAATAGAGCTTCCTGGAAATATTCCAGACATGCTAAGAAACTGGGCCAAGTTATCCCCATCCTATCTCTCCAAAAAATGCCTTCTCAAGACTAGCCGGATGTGGATTCCCAAATTCACATGCTGGAAATTGTGGCTGGAGAGGAACAACAGAATTTTTAGGGAGGAGAGTTGTAATCCGGTCAAAATTATAACTAAGATCAGAGCTTTGTTGGGTGAGGCCTTAGAAGCCAAACCTGCCATAAGAAATGGTATGATCCTGGACAGCGAGGAAGATCAATGGCTAAAAGAACTAGTTCCAAACCATCAGAATAAACCCATTCCCCTTGCAAAGACCCCTTCTCATTGGGAAATTCATTTGGAAGAACAGGAATTCAGCAAATAGAGATCATATTTGGAAGATCACGACCTTTTCTTCGATGGGGCCTCTAAAGGTAACCCAAGAGTAGTGGGTGGTAGTGGAGTTATCTTGCATCCTAGTGGCTCAACTCAGCTGCACTTTGCATGGGGTCTGGGGCATGAAACAAATAATAGAGCGAAGGCTCTTGCTCCATGGCAGGGTCTAAATATGGCTATCAAGAGGAATCTCCTCTCCATCTCAATCTTTGGAGACTCTAGTCTAATTATCCAGGCTATGAATTCTCAAAAGAACCCTTCTCAAGTACATTTAGCCTCCACACTCAAAAAATCAGACTTCTTTTGCCCAAGTTTCACAAAATCTCCTTCTATCATATTCTGAGGAAGTTAAACTCTCAGGCGGACTTGGCAGCCAATCTAGGCTCTATCCGGAGCAGGAGATCTCTGTTAGTAAATGATATTGAATTGGACTGCAGCATTCCTTAATTCTGGAGAAGACTGGGCCTTTGTTCCTATGAGCAATCCACTGGTTCAGATTTCTCTCCATCCCCCAAAGCTTCGGGACCGAACCAAATTTAGCTGGCAGCTGTTAGGAGACTCGGACCCATCCAAAAGGAAAAACTTAGAATGCAACCGCGTCATTTTCGATCTCTGCTCTACGTTGGAATTCACTATTGCGTCACTCTGCAATCCATTGGGTAGGTGCTGGGGGGTTCACGAGGGCTTCATCAAGGCTTGTTTAGATAGCAGTAAGGCCTCTGCTACGTTCTATGATGAAACGGCAAGCATTGCCGGCAATGTTGACACCTTACTGGGCAATCTTGAGCACAAAGTAACAATCCACCAGACAAATCAAAAGAAAACAAGCAATGAGCCTTTGGATGACCCGGAAATGAAAGTCCGGTGCGTTGGGTCTCCTCTCTGCAAGCTAGGAAGCAGAGCTAAGTCACGGCAAGCAAAAGCAGTGGAAATTCAAGACGCCACTCTGAAACCAAATCAAGCGCATATTCAAGCTACTATCTGCAATCACAGAGTAATTCCTTCAGCGTACTTATCAAAAGCTAAATGTACTCTCCTCGCCTCCTATCAAAATGAAAGAAAAATCTGTAACAAGGAAACTCAAAGTAGCCCTGTTATAGCCCTCAGTAACTATTTTGCTGAATCTTAAATAAAATCTAGCCATTATTGTAAAAAAAAAAACATCAGTTACAGTCCTCCATCATGGAAAGCCTGATTGTTCACCATAAGAATCTGCTTACAATGGAAAGGAATCGTTGACATGGGGAAACCTGATCGTTTTGCCTTCCTCTAGCTATGACAGCCAAATAATGAAAATACACAGGAAACACATGAAAAACCCACCATGGGCATTTAACTGGACTTCAAATAATATAGGACCATGCTTAAAATCCTATCAGGTCTTCCATTCCATTGCAAATCGCAATCGCATGGTGTATTGGCCAAAAAAACCAATACATGGAAAATATATAGAAATCTCGCATTCCTGGATTTCAAAACTTATGAAGTCGGGTCTATAAACCCATTGGGTCTAGCCCTTATCGGCATATCGCTATCGCAAGTCGCATGGTGCATATAACAGCCCTTTGTATCAGGGATCTTCCGATCACTTGATCGTTGATCACCCCGATTATATCTTGACCATTGATTTGTGCACCTGATCCAATGGTCCACGCGCATTCGCACATCAGCCGATCACTTTATTGCATGTCACAATATTGTTGTTGGAATTCCCCGAGGGTCTTCCCTTTGGTTATACTGAGTTCCGATCTGCTGGTCGCTAATATTGCACCTCGCGTATCGCATCGATGGGGTCTATGCCTCTACTCCTCCAATCACCAATCGCCACAATCGCTGATTCAATCAGATATCGCTCTGCCTGGGGTCCCGATATTGGGTGTAGCCTACCTCCAACCTCATATATTGGAGATCGCTAATCGGGGGGTCCTTACACCCTTGCGTTAAGTCCTTCCCTTGGCTTTTTCCAATACGATTTCTTCAATGAGCCTTTTAGGCCATTTTCATAAGAATTTGATTCCTTTTCAAAGGACAAACGCAAACTTCTTTCTACGATAACTTCATCATCCAAAGTCCATTTCAACCCATCCAGGTTGCAGTAGATTTAGAATGAAAAGATCTATGCAATGGGACTATTCCTAGGAGCAACCCTTGACTTTCATTTTCTTCTGTGAGGAACACTTTAGAATTAGAAGTCTATTCTAAATCCATTTTAGATCACACCTTCCCACTAAAAGAACTTTTGGTCTCCAAAAGACTGACATATTGATCTGAACATTAAATGAGAGTAGCAACACCCTCTTCTCTTAGCCTCCATACACTTGCCTTGCATAGTTCGTTTGAACCAAAGCCTTTGACCACTCTCCTCCCTGGATGTGCTAGTCCTCCTCGAAAGAATTTTCTTCCTCCTTGACTTCCTACAGAACTCCTATTGAGAAGGTCATAGAAGGTAGTTTGAACTTCTCTGCCTTGATCATTGATCCAAGGTGGCTCAAACCAATGTGAAGTTACATCTTCTTCGCAAACTTTTCATTTGTACCTACTTGACATGCTGTCAACAACAACTGTTAATAAAAACATAAATACAGACAACAACTGGATGGCCTAAACTCCTGCTTCTACAAAAGAAATAGATTTTCACATCTTGTGAACACCTCCATGTCTTACATCTGCATACACATGATGGACTAGAGAACAAGCCCACAAAACATGCCTTTAAAACAAATGACCCTTCAAGTCAAGCATGCAAAAAAGATCTCAAGGATTATTTTCAAAAGATGAAACACTTCATTATTATCTCCATCTTGGAGACCACATCAACTTTTCTCAAGTCAATATTACATGTATGTTTAATAACAAAGAAATCAACCCTTCAAGTTAATTACACATACATGTTCAAATACAAGGAAACATCAACATCCCTGTGTTCATGCACATCATGCTTATGCATGCATTTCATCCTTCAACTTTCGCTTAAGTACATTGTGCTTTCGAAGCTGAAATGAACAAATGTTATAGCAACAAAGTGAGTCTCCTAATCAACTTTTTCCATTCACTTTATTGGTAAAACCCTGCAACTTGCATTCCATCAACAAAGAAATGCAAATAGATGAATCAAATCAAAAGACATGCAATATTAATTGGATAAGAACTCTAACCATTTCTTACCAATCCATTTCAAAGGTGCTACCTTTGTATGCACATCAGCATCAACATGTGAATCATCCTGAAACACATCAATCATGGAATCTTCTGCTCCATTACTGCCATTCTCTCTTTCCACCTTCTTCAAGTTTTGAGGAAGAATTGTTGGATTCAGAGTCCAACAGATTTTAGCAATATGTCCTTCCTTATGGCAGTAAGTGCAACACATGTGCATCCTCTTAAAACATGATTTTCCTTTTCCAATGGACCTTTGGCTGCTTGCTTCCTTTCCTTAAAAAGTTTCCTATATGTGGCCGTTCTGTTCCAACATCTAGAAACATTATGGTTATCTAAACCACAAAAGGAACATGCAATTCTTTTTCCATACTTATATGGAATTTATCATGCTTAACATAATCAAAAGGAATATGATTAGAACCAAATTTATACCTTTCTCTTTCACCTCTTTTACCTTCATGAGGAGGTGAATCTAATGAAGAAGTGGCTCCCTTTGGAACATCATCAATCTCTTCAAGGCTTTCAGAGTTTCCACAACTTTCTGGTCCAAGTGTATGTTGATATACACCTTCTTTCTACAAAGTATGCTTCACACTGTTGCATTCCCCAAGAATACAATCTTCACACTCCTGAGGTAGAAGACCTACAATGAAGCTCCTTCTTGGAACTGTTTCAATGGCCTTCATGGCAGCTTTGGAACTTTCTCCATAAGACTATCCATAGCCAAGACCCAAATACTTAGGCCTTTCCTCAACCATTATTGGCTCAACAATACCTTGTCCATGTTTGCCCAAGCCTTTTCCTTCATAGCCCATCTTGGACATTAACGTGGAACCTATGCCTCTGGTATGCTTTTCAAAAGAACTAATATAAGCATTCTCAGAAGAATTTGAAGACAAACAAGAATTGTTTACCTCTTCTTCAAGTTGATACTTGACTAAGGCTTCTTTGGAAACAAAGAGCTGTGTCTCCAACTCATGCATCCTTTTCAGGTTCATATTTTCAATATGAAGTTGCCTCTCCATTTCCTGCAATTTGTCAAAAGCAACTTCTTCTCTTCCTCCACGGAATTCAACTGCTCTCTAAGTATGCTGCTCTTCCTTCCATCCTCATACATTTCTCTCACCTTGTCCATCATGATGAACAAGTCTTGCTCCATCAAAGAATCTTGTGATGAAGGAGGAATTCAAGGACTCACTTGTAGAAGTTGTCCTTATCAAAATGAACAAAAGAAATTCAAACAAGATTAACAAAGAGCTTATCCATGCAACCTTTTGCAACAAAACTCTTGTTCTTCAAGGATTTCCTTGAGGTCCTTTGGGATAAGAAGAATGCCTTCAACCCTTCTTCCATTTTATCCTCTCCTAGACTGAGCTATCAATAGCCTTCCCTTCACCTCTACAAACTCAAACAATAGTCAGTCTACAAATGAGCATACAATCAACCTTTGACTGTTTAAACACCTTTCAGACAAGCAATCTTTGCTCTGTCAATCAAGCATTCTAATCTGATACCACTTGCTCTAGTATAACCAACTTTGATATCACCTTCTTTGAAGGTGGGGTTAATCAAACTTAAGCTTTGATACCACTTGATCTGAAAATGGCTCACTAAAGGCTTCTTATCAAGCTTACAAGAACCTCTCCCACTTCCAAAGCTTAATATATTTCCAAGACCTTATGATTAACCAATTGCATAATTAAAAAGTGCTTGAAAATAGGTGTATGCTTTTAGTTTTCCTTTAACTTTTACATGCTTTAAGTTTTGTTTCTTATATTGATATTTAAATACATGTGATAGTAAGTAAATTAGAAAATAAACAAACACAGATAACAACAATATAATATGGGGTTCACCCAAACCTCTTGGGATACATCTCCTTGAGCTCTAGTCAACTCAACTAGGCTCTCTGGGATTGTGGCATCAATTCTTTTACAAGCTCCACACTCAACTCCATTGGTTTACATAGAAATAATGGGCTTAGAATACCATCTTATCTTTCTCGCTTTCCATACTTCTGTAGACAGATCTAGGATTCTCTAGACTAGATTCCTTCAATTAGCGCTGTAAGCGATCTTGCTCTAGCTTGCACTAACTCCCTCAGAATTCTTTCACTGTCTCTAGAATGCCTTCTTCTATCTTCAACACACTTTGGACATTACCAACAACTAGATCATTTGATCTCTTTGATGTTCTTGGCTCTGGCTCTGGCTCTTCGACTCTTGAGCTCTCTGAGCTTCTCTCGACCTCTATGTGCCTCTGTAGTTCACTTTACCTCGAAGTGACTCTCAACAACCTTCCAGTGACCTAGGCAACTTTTCGATGTTGTCAATTGAACTCTCTAGTTCACTCGACCTCCAAGTGACTCCAAAACTCTTTGTGCTCTCTTAGCCAATTCCTCTGCAATTGTGTGCTCTGTGAATTTGTAACACATCGGTTACAGTCCTCCATCATGGAAAACCTGACTGTTCACCACAAGAATCAGTTTACAACGGAAAGGAATCATCGGCACAGGGAAACCTGATCATTATGCCTTCCTCTGGCCGTGACAGACAAATAACGGAAATACATAGGAAATGCATGAAAAACCCATCATGGGAATTTAACTAGACTTAAAATAATATAGGATTGCGCTTAAAACCCTATCCGATCCACCATTCCATCACAAATGGCAATCGCATGGTGTATTGGCCAAAAAACCAATACACCGAAAATACACAAAAATATCGCATTCTCGAATTCCAAAACTTATGAATTCATGTCTATAAACCCATCGGGTTTGGTCCTTATCAGCATATCACTATCACAAGTCACATGGTGCATGTAACAACCCTTTGTATCAGGGATCCGCCTATCACCCTGATCGAATCCTGACCGTTGATCTGCACACCCAATCCAACGATCCACGTGCAATCGCACATCGATCCATCGCTTTATCGCATGTCGCAATATCTCTGTCGCAACAACCCGGGGGTCTTCCCTTTGGTTATCCTGACTACCGATCTCCCAACCTGCCGATCTGTCGATCGCCGATATCGCACCTCATGTATCACATCGACGAGGTCTATGCCTCTGCTTCTCCGATTGCCAATCGCCCTAATCGCCGATTCAATCACATATGGCTCTGCCTGGGGTCCTCATATTGGGTGCAGCCTACCTCCGACCCGATATATCAGAGATCACTGATCGTGGGTATTTCCACCCTTGTGTTAAGCCCTTCCCTTCGCTTTTTCAGATGTGATTTCTTCAATGAGCCTTTTAGGCCATTTTCATAAGAATTTACCTCCTTTTCAAAGGACAAAGGCAACCTTCTTTATGCGATAACTTCATCATCCGAAGTCCATTTCAGCCCGTCCAAGTTGTAGTAGATTCATAACAAAACGATCTATCCAATGGGACTATTCCCAAGAGTAGCTCTTGACCTTCATTTTCCTCTGTGAGGAACATTTTAGACTTAGAAATCTATTCTAGATCCATTTTGGATCATATTGGATATAGATTAATCATAATCATCAATGGGAGTAGGTTAATATGCCATATGTGGTTCCATTAATGTGTGTCATGTATAAACCAAGAAAAATCTAGAACATCCATAGTTAAACAAATATAAAACTCATGTTAAGTAGTGAAATGAACATTGAAATTAATACCACATTCAAACCATAGTAACAGATCGAACGATTTAATTATTGAGAATTATAAATTGATTGCATGAGGAAATCAGTAAAGAGAATTAATGTTATATCATTGCTTTGAAGCCCTTTATATGATAGATAATTGAGGAATTAATTGTTACTAATGATAAACGTACATAATTCTATAATTATTATACCACATTTACTAGGTATGAGTGGAATTAAACCATTGATATGGTAATGTGCCCATTGTTCAATGCACCTATTATGGCAGATTCATTGATGAAATATTAAGTATTCGAAGCAGTTAATATTATAACTATAGTGAACCTTTAACATAGGTATTGTAGTCTGATAATACCACAAAAGTATAAAGTATATTAATTAAAAGTCATTATATGGCTAGAGGTAATGAAATAAAATATATTGATATATAATCATCAGAAATAAGTATTTATAAAACCTTACATTCATAAAGAGGTTTTAGAACAAATCTTATCCAAAAAAAGGATGAGTGGTATATTAACAAAAAAAAATGGAGTTTTTACCAAATCATATTTTGTTGTCGAGGAAAGAATGGGGAAATCAAAGGATGCTTAGAAGATCTCTAGAAATAAATAAACATTTTTTTTGTCTAGCACTAAAGTATCAATTCAATTTTAAATTATAAATGAAGTTTTGGAGTGTGACATGCTACACATCAAGACAAATTAAATTAATTATAACTCATGAAGAAATCAATCTATGAAATTGTTTTTATTATTCTTAAGGATAGAATACTTAAAGAAAAAGAGATTTCATAATTGAAATATCAGTCAATGATTAAAATATAAATTGTTGTATAGGTGGGGTGACATTACAAGTGGTATCATAACTTTAGTTTATAACATTGGGCTTCTTTTTGCTCCTGAAAACTAAAATAGTTATACATATTGTGAAAAGCTTAAATAACCGAGTTTGAAGTATGGTTGAATATTTTAATTGAAAGACTTATGTAGGATCACCAGGGGGTGGTGAGGAACATCATACTGAACAAGGAATAGTGGGTGGAAAAACCAACAATGTAGAGAAACAAGAACCTGAGTTATTGCAAGTAATAAGAAGTTTGAAAACATATTTGGATGATATTAAGGAAAATCAGGAAAGTTTGGACAAATCCAAAGATGAACATGAGGAGATTAATGGATATTTTTTAAGAAAACTATAAGAATAAAAATTCAACAGAAAGACTCATAGGAAAATATCTAGAAGAAAATCTACTACTAGAACCAATTCCTTAGTTTCTAGTGAAAGCCAAACAAATGAGTTTAGTGACCAAGAAACACAGAAATCAAATAGAAGTACTTCTATGCCTAGGAAAATAAGGAATACTTCTTAGTTATAGTGATATTTTAAGAATATTAGACTCCCTAATTTTGATTGTGAATCTAAAGAAGGAGTGGATGCATGGCTCCTCAATATGTCCAAATATTTCGAAGTATATAATTATCCTAGTAATTGTTGGCATGAGGGGGCTTGGACCCAAGTTTAGAGTTAGTTTTCCTAACTGACAAAACCCTACACAATCAGCCATTTTGGCAAGAACCCATGTAGCGTAGGCTGAAATCTCACCTGAGGCAATATTAAGGGATGCTAGAACTAGGCTTCTGCATCCAGAAGGATACGTGATATGGCTATGGCGTTTTCTTCAGTTTTGGTCTGATCTGACCTTCACGAACCCTTATTCATGAAATTAAGTGATTTTCAGTTAAAGAGAATTATAAACTTTGCGTAAACATCTAATCATTCATAAAATAATATATAATAATGGATCCAAATCTTCGCAGAGTAGTAAACTCAAAAATATAGATAACTATCATTCAAGTGCATACATACATAAAATGCATAAGTATACAAAAAAAGACACATAATTGATTTAAGTATTCATTATTACATCATATCTTCCGTATACAAACTTTCAAGACCCTACGCACACAACTACAGGGGCCCGCGCACTCAACTGCAGACTTACCAAGGTCTCCATGCACTCAGCTGTAGGAGCCTTCCCCTTTTACCGAATATAGAAATATCTATAATTATAGACTCAAAAATATCTCAGCCATCAAGTGATTTATTTCCTTTGACTCACTCAGACACTTTTTTATACTCTTTTCTATTGTAATACCATGGTTCTAAAACCATGGGTAGATCTCAAAACAATACCAAAATTTAAGGGCTTTTAACCTTCGTAAAAACCCTTGACTCCTACTTGACCTGTGCTACTTGAGATCCACTCCTCAAAATGTGGAGACTTACAATATTTTAACAAAATTGACCTGGGGGACCCTGTCCCAATAGACCCCCAACACAATTATGTGACTTGTACTTGAGTCACTCTGTTGCTATGCTTTGGATCTTTTATTTTAGGATGGTGAACGAAGACTTCACTGGGTGAAGCACCTCCGTGCATTGAAATTCTTTCTGTAGAATTTATTCAATAAAGTTTTTCATAGTTGGCCCTTCTGCTGGTAAGCTAATGGTTTGATGCATTTGCTACATACTCTTGAGTGTTTCTTCAACAGTCTATTAGAGTTAACCTGATTCTTCTTCCCACAGCTACATCCATGAAGTGATAATCTCCATCTTCTTCCACAAATCCTCAATCTGTCCTTCCAGGGATGTCCCCTCTTTCAATCGGGTGAAACATTTCATAGGGGCTAAGGTGCGTTTCGTTTCCTTTATCTTTTCATATTACAGCTCCTTATCCCAAATGGCCACATCAATATTTTTCACCTATGGGTCCTCTTGCAGTGAGGCCCATAGTTCTAGAGTCTCTTCAAACAACTGGCTACACTCTTTGATTGCAGCATCAAGCTTTTCCATATATGTTTGGATGACAACCTCATGCTACTCTTAGATCTCCAATGGTGTGGTGGGTTGCATCTTCAATTGAAGTTCAATAATTTGTAGTTGCAGATCGAAGCACACTTTATCCACCTATGCTTTTGATTCTATAAATGCTCTTCCAGCTACTGTATTGTTTCTTAAAAAGTGGCCTTTGACTGAATCTGGAGCTTTCGAAGCTCACTACATACCCTATAAATGGCCTGCTCCAGCTACTCTCTTCTTGCAGCTGCCTCATCACAATCGTGGAGAGATTTGTGCTTTTTATCACACATTTGTTGACTCGTGATTTGTGCATCCTTGAACACCATGAGATCTCGTTGCTCTTGCACCTTAAAATCATCTTCTACACCCTTCTATAGGTAATGCAATGTGGATAGGGGTAGCACCATGAGGTTAATACTCGCGTTTGTAGGTGGCTGGGTGCTCTCTGTTTTTTCTCCATCATTCAAATGTAAGGATCCATCAGGTAGGGGTACATTGCGGAGCTCTAAAGTGAGTACCGACTGTACACTACCCAATGTCATTGATTTCTCACTCACTTGAGACTAGCTTGTTTGAATCGCGCTCGCTTGAACCTGGCTTGTATGAACTTGAAACTCCTTGAGGCCCACCTGAACCTTTGTGAAAATTGATTGGTATTGTTCTTTAATGTGGCCTCAAATATCTTCTGTCGCAGACCTGAAAATATCTCTAATTTCATCAAGTTCACCCTCACTGAGGACCATGGCCTCTGCACCCATGGACTTATCAAACTTGTGCTTCTTCTGTGTGTCTCCTGAACTTGACTTGTGTTGTCGCTTGACAACAAAGGGAGAATCAATGTCTACGAGGTTGACATAGGGGTCTTCAGAACCTTGATCAAGTTATTATGTATGCTTCTCTTCATCTTGTTCTCACTCTGGTTCCTGAATGGTATTCTTCTCTACATTGATGGTCACCATATTATTTTCCTTATGCACCTATTTATTGGTGCTCATTCTACCTTCTGTACTAGTCCCTATTATACCTTCTACAATATTTGTTGGAAGGAGCTAGTCAGTTTTCCACTAAAGGACTAGTTGTGCAATATCATCTTCGGTGACCGAAAATGGCAACACCATCCATTTCTTTGTCAAATCATGCCTTGTGCGGATTTATACATGGTGGAAATAATCCTTAAAATCAACAATGCATCGATATTCTATGAACAGACTAGGTGACAACCTTGGCTCCTAGTTAATCACCATTCAAAATTCAATTTAAAACACTACCCAGAACATTTTATCTTCAATGATACAGGTAGGGTCCTTTGTTTCCCACAATGAGGAAAATTTGGTATCCTTTCATAACTCTAGATCTGTGGTGGGGAACTGGGAATCCTCTGGCATCCTTCAAGCTATCAGTGTGATCAACAATAGCAGCCACGCATAGTGGAATGATTTTACTTCCTCATGCGATTCGTGGAAATCATATAATAATTCTTGGCATAGGTACTTCACTTAATTTAATTGGACCCCCTTATGGCACTACTGATCCAAGGATACCACTGGTGTCAGTACTTCATCAACACAACAATTTCTCATGATTTTTCCTACCAAGATTTGTGTAGCAAATGACATATCTTCATCTGAGATGGAATTTAGGGCATATGCCTCCCACTTCTTCTCCAACTCGAAGTCACTCTTCATTTGGTCCACAAGCTTTTTCTCCTGATGTGGTAGTGTTGTGATTCTACGTATCATCATGTCATCAATTAGGATGGGTCCTCTGAGCGAGAGATGCCCATCGTGGACCAGCACCAACAATTGGCACACACAAATAGTATTAATAATGTTGCGTCTAAAATGTGGTACATACATCATATTGAGAAACCCTACACTTTCAATATCGTCCACCCACTTCATTGGTTCAAGCCTTGTAACACTTGCCTCTTCATAGTACACCGTCTTCAAGTACTTGCTAGGGTCTAGTTGTGGAAATTTCTCATGGTCACCCAAATCCCACTCTTCCATCTTCAGAAATGGTACCTAGGCCACCAAGTTTCCCTCAATAGGTACTTCCTCCAATAGCAACATTATGAATACCTTGAATTTTATAGACTCGGGATCCTTAGTCACTTTGGTTGTCAGCTTGCATGGTGGTATATATGGTTGCAGCCGATAAATTGGCTTGGCTCCTTCTGCACTGATATCCTCAATCTCCACATTCATCTATTCTTCGTTAAACTCCCAAGGTTCCATAGGCTGCTTGTTCTTATCCATTCTACCTTTCTTCCATTGCTCAGTAGGGATCTTTCACAGTGATTGTCGAACTAGGAGATGTTGTGGATTTTTTTGCTTTTTCTCTCCCGCCGCGGAGGCTGCAGGCTTTGGTCTTAATGACCTAGGTGATGTAATAGGGATGGGCATTGCTGCAGTCATGATGTTTCCTAACCCTCTTTTCAATCAATCTTGTTCAACTTCTACCCAAATTAGGTAACCAAACATGCAGCAAAACACTCGACTCTTTAAGTGCAACAACACATAGAAATTTCTCAAGAAGCAAAGTGTCCAAGTGTGGAGCGGGGTGCAATATTTATAGCTTGATTTGAATTCAAAATGTTCGTTCCCCCATAAATATTTCTCATAAATGCGATTTTTTCGACAGATTCTCGCATATTTGCACCTTAAATTCATTTTCCCCACTCCTTTTGACGACAAAATCATTTTCAAGTCAACTGTAGTTGTTCCAAAGGTCACTTTCAGGGTAGGCCATGCAGTTGTCCTCCTTGTGGCACAACTACCTCATCGCAGTTTCCATCTACGCAATCTTCCAAAACATCATGCAACCTTCCTTCTTTGATAATTTTTTTCCTTGGCAGAGTAGTTTATAGTCATGTGCTTTCTTTCAACTGCCAGAAGATCTAAGACTTTCATGCGTCGATGTAGTCATTATGCAGGGGTGGGATAATCCCTATAAGCCTTCAACCTACTCCCATTAATCTTACCTAGAAATACTTTCCCATTCAGCTTCATGATCTGAACTATGCCACCATTCCAAATGTCCTTAATTACATGTACATGAAATTCCTTCTTCCATTCTGGGAATACTAGGATTGGCACTGTAACCATCTTCCCTTTCAGAGCATCCAAGCTCTTCTAAAAATCATCATCCCAAAAAAAATGTAGCATCCTTCTTGAACAACTTCTCCATGGGCGCAATGATTTACGCGTATCCCTTAATAAAAATTTGTTAGTACCTAGTATGACCCAATGTCGCGTGTAGCTCCTTTACATTCCTAGGGGGCTCCAAATTCATAATTATGGTGATCTTAGCAAGGTCTACCATCAATCCCTTCTTACAAGTAACATAGCCTAACAATATTCTATAAGGTACACAAAAAATGCATTTCATCAAGTTCAAAGAGATTTGATGCTTCCTACATATATCTAGGTGTAGACTGGAGACATGCTTTTTGAAAATCCCAAACACTGTCCAATCATCGAAGTAGCCTTTCAAAAACTTATGAATGAATTATTTGAATGTTGTGACAACCACAATTGATAAAATCGTAGGAGAATTTGAGTTTGAAAGGCATGACTCTGTATTGGAATGACCCCCATTCTGTAGCGAACGTAGTCTTGATTCTGTCCTCAGGCACAATCTTAATTTTCTTGTATCCTAATAATCCATCCATAAATGAATAAGCTTCTTGTTTTCCAACATTCTCAAGAAGTTTGTTGAAAATGGCAACAAGAAATGATAAAAATAGAAATGATATAAATAACATTTCTATAAATAACATCTCAGGTACCAGTGTTCGATATAGCAACAAGGAATGAAAAATAGAAATGCTAAAAATAGCATTGCTATAAATAGTATTTTGGGATAGATTCCAATTTGTAGTTAGTCCCTGAACTAAAATTGAGAAGTAAAATTAGAATTTGATCTTAGCAGCTATTTGTAAAATAATTAATTAATTCATCTTGAGTTAATTAGTTGTAGAAAATCAAACATGAATTCTATGTCAAGACATGCAACCGTTTCCCCTTTGATTGAGGAAGTTATCCCTTGATTAAAGGAAACCAAGATGAGTTGTACTTTGAGTTGTAATTAGTTAGCTCAGTTAACTGAGTTAAGTCTAGTTATATTAGTTCAAATAGTTTGCTGAACTAATTATGAGTTTAGTTAGTTAATGCATGCATGCATGTAACTACTGCACTTCAGATAATTGAATATTCTCTCATAAATAACTCATGTATGTCAGTTTAGTCAGAGACCCAGTTGAGATAAGAGGAAGGGAGAGTGTACTATCAGTTGGAGGATTTTTCCTATATAGGAAACTCATCCATGTAGAAGTAATCATCTCCTTTAAGACTGCACAGTTACTATTGAGTTTAATGTGTTGTGTGAGAGGTGAATTCACATAGGTGGCAACATTGGACCCCAGGAGAAACTGCACAAGAAAATAGGAGGCTTGGAGGGTAGAGGAGAAGGTTTGTGAGAGGATTTTGATTGTCTATGAGCAGCAGAGGGATTGTACTGAGAGAAGGATAGCTTGTGAGCTAATGCTTTGTGTAATCTGAACATATTTCCACTTGTATGATAATACAGAGGTCATGGTTTTAAATTGAGGCTTTCCCTAGAGTACTCTTCTATGTTCATGTGTGATTGATTTCTTATTCTCTATTATATGTGTTCTATTTGATCCTTCTCAAAATCGATTAAGCTTTCGCAAGTTTGTTGTAGAAGTAGATCTTGTATTTTTCTATAGTATAATGCATAATCTATTGATCTATAGTGGGAATTTCTACATGGTATCAGAGCAAAGGTGATCAAAGTGAAGAATAGTATACAAAGAAGGGAGAAGCTCGAAGTTTCAAGTTCCTGATTATAGAAATCGAGTTCTTATCACATCTCAATTTCACCAATGGCATTCAGTGGTTTAAGACTCGAGTATACCCTTGATGGTAGCTCGAATTATATAGCCTGGAAGGATCACATGGAACCAGTATTAGAGGATAATAGTATAAATGACTTCATTGATAAAAAAGTCTACAAGCCAACAACAAATAATGCTACAGAATTGGCAGAATGGAAGAAATGTGTGGCTAGAGCTAGGAGAATCCTTCTGGAGGGAGTTCGATACCAAATAGTCTCGAGTCTCCATGGGAAGGAGACATTGTTTTTGATGTGGAAAACATTGAAAGATCTATATTAGAACAACATCAATTAGAGGAATATGGCATTGAAAGACAAGCTTCGGAAAATCAAGTGTGAAAAGGGTGACATGATCTCTACATTCTAAACAAGCTCACCACCTGTAGGGATGAGCTTGGAAGTGTAGGGATCATGACAGAAGATGATTGCATGGTCAGTCTTGCACTCTTCGGTCTTCCTAAGAGCTAGCATAGCTAATAAGACTGGGTAAATGGAAGAGAGAAACTGCCAGATTGGGAACAAATTTGGATGGATCTGATGTAGGAGGAGATAAGGAGAAGCACCAGAGATGGTTCTTCATCCAAGGGCAATGAAGAAAATTGTGCCTTATCAAGTAAGGCAAAGAAAGGGAAGGAGAAGGATTCTCATCCCAAATCGAGTTCTTCCTATGGTGGGAAGAAGTTTGAAAAATCAAAAGTGAAATGCTTTGATTGTCATGAGGTGGGCCATTTTGCTACAAATTGTCCATTTAAGAAATCCAAGAAGGGATCCACGGAAGGATCAGAGGGTGAGGCACTGGCCTTGCAGTTCGAGTTGGATTTCACCCTCTTTGCATGCATGGTTACATCCATGTTGGGATGTGGTTGGTTTCTTGATAGTGGATCTTCATTCCACATGACCAACGATAAGAGTTTTTTCAGTAACTTGGAGGAGAAAGATCTCTAGATACTCATAGCGATGGGTAATGATGAAAAGAATAGTGTCTCAGGAGTAGGCACAGTTGTTTTTTAGAGAAAGCATGGAACTCGAGTTACCTTGATAGATGTGAAGTATGTACCAGGAATGAATAAAAACTTGGTATCGATCACAATGCTGGAAGACAGAGGCTATGATGAAGTCTTCAGTAAGGGAAAGGTTTTCCTTAGACACATCACCACGAGACAGGTGAAGCAGATCAGCTCACGAATCAAGAACCTGTATGCTCTTGAGGATCAAGATGCATGCAAAGCCTCAAGGAGTGAGGCAACTGATGGAGACTTGGTAGTTGAGAGGGAGAGTACATTACCTCTCAATGTGAAATGCCAGAAGAAGTCTCAGATAATTGTGGAGGAGCATAATTGGTGAAGCAAATTTAGGAGGTTGTGGAGCAACCACAACTGGAGAAGCCAAGAGGAGACCAAGTGGAGGCATCCACTCATGCAAAGACCTCCAGTAGGGGGGAATTTCGAGCCAAGTGGGCAGAGGGATCACATGCTTCCATACCTCCAGGTCGAAGGTGGGGCGATGTGGAGTAACAGCCCCAAGAAGGCTGGAATAGGGGCAGGATCATTGAGTTACCCAACCTCTTTGATTAGACCTTGCTATGGGAGCCCCAACAAGGAGTAGCACGACTGGCTAAGTGGGTAGAGACAGATGCATATGGAGCGGAAAAGAAAGCTACAATGCAAGAATCCCAAGACAGTGCAGAGCTAGTAGGCTGCAACAATGCGAGAGGCACAAGAGTGTTGCACCAGTGCAGGATGGCATAGAGAGGTGTACAACAGTGTGAGATTCATGGAGTGTTCTAGTAGCTTAGAGGTCACAGCGGGAGAACTCATCATCGACAGAGGGAGCTTCAGCATCAGAGGGTGTTTCTAGCCCATCAGGGAGGTTAGTTGGGAGATTTTTTTGTTTCTAGAGTTGTTGGAGCAACAACACTTGGGAGAGGTGTTACATGCAGAACATTCCAAAGGTTCAAGATCAGGTTCGAGTTGAATGCCTTTCTTGTTGAGATGGAGTGTTGAGAATGGCAACAAGAAATGCTAAAAATAGAAATGCTATAAATAGCATCTCAGGTACTAGTGTTGGATATAGCAACAAGGAATGAAAAATGGAAATGCTAAAAATAACATTGCTATAAATAGTATTTCGGGATAGATTCCAATTTTAGTTAGTCCATGAATGAAAATTGAGAAGTAAAATTCGAATTTGATCTTAGCAGTTGTTTTTAAAATAATTAATTAATTCATCTTAAGTTAATTAGTTGTAGAAAATCAAACATGATGTCTATGTGAAGACATGCAATAGTTTCCCCTTTGATTGAGGAAGTTATCCCTTGATTAAAGGAGATCGGGATGAGTTGTACTTTGATTTGTAATTAGTTAACTCAGTTAATTGAGTTAAGTCCAGTTAGATTAGTTCAAATAGTTTGTTGAACTAATTGTGAGTTCAGTTAGTTAATGCATGCATGCATGTAGCTGCTTCACTTTAGATAACTGAATATTCTCTCATAAATAACTCATGCATGTCAGTTCAGTTAGAGACCCAGTTGAGATTAGAGGAAGGGACAATGTACTATCATTTGGAGGATTTTTCCTATATAGGAAACTTGTCCATGTAGAAGGAATCATCTCCTTCAGGACTGCGCAGTTACTATTGAGTTTAATGTGTTGTGTGAGAGGTGAATTCACACAGGTGGCAGCATTGGACCCTAGGAGAAACTGCGCAAGGAAATAGGAGGCTTGGAGGGCAGAGGAGAAGGTTTGTGAGAGTCCTTTGACTATCTATGAGTAGCAGAGTGATTGTACTGAGAGCAGGATAGCTTGTGAGGTAATTCTTTGTGTAATCCGGAGATATTTCCACTTGTATGATAATACAGAGGTCGGGGTTTTTAGCTGACGCTTTCCCCAAAGTATTATTTTGTGTTCAGGTGTGATTAATTTATCATTCTCTATTATATGTGTTCTATTTGATCTTGCTCAAAATCAGTTAAGCTTCCACAAGTTTGTTGTAGAAGTAGATCTTGTATTTTTCTTTAGTATATTGCATAATCTATTGATCTACAATGGGAATTTCTAAAAAATTCATCTGTAAATGGTGTAGAGAATGGATCATGGACACATGAATCATTTAACTTTCACAGATCTATGTAGATCCTAATATCACCTTTCGTTTTCTTCTCCTAGACCACAATAGGATTGACCCACTCGAATTCTTCTACAAGCGCAATTATTCCAGCCGTGAGCATTTTATCAAGTTCCTCTCATACATTTTCCTTGTATTTAGGATTCAATCGATATGGTCATTGCTTAACTTGCTTCACATCAGGTTTTAAGTTGATCTTCATCATCCCCAAATCTCCTACACTCCATTTCAAGTCAGAGAACTTGGCTGGAAATAAATCTTGATATTCATGTAATAATTTAGCTACCTTATCCACTATATCTTCATCCCAACAGTTGGCAATGTTCATGAATTTTGGTTTTGCTTCTAAACCAATGTTTACCTACTTTGTGCACACCAATTGCGAAATATCAGGGATCTCTTCATTAGGTACACCAACTTCACGTTGCCCCTCTGATTCAAGGATATTAATATTTCGTGGATCGTCATGACCTTCTTCCATTGTAACATTGTAACATTCTAAAGCATGTTGTAGTTGTGTTCTCCAGTCAGGCTATACCCATGTGATATGTTTGACGGGTGTTCTTAAGATTGTTTCTTTAATTTCTTGAAGTGTTTCATCAATGCATGTGAACCCATCTTCAAAACTAAATGTTAGAAAGAAACTTTCTTTCATCTCATCCCAATCAGTGGTCCTGTGTCACAACTTGGTCTCTAAATACCAATTCTTTAGGATAAGATCCAAGGTATGAATAAATATATGCACCCACTCAGGCTGAGGTATCTCACCCCATGCTGTAGTTCACCGCACTAAACATTCACACTGATCATCCTTTCTTGTGTATTTTTCCAGTGATTTGTGTGTTTACATAACCAAATCATAATCACATCATTCTACGATATTTCTTCTAGTAAGAAATATTATCACTATGCATACCCCACCATCTTGCAGGCATAGATATTAATGCTAGATCTAAGGCTTGGAACCGATCTTCCTCTAGTACATCCCTTTCAAAATGGTCAAGAAATATATTCACATCACCCAAACCATCAGAATAGGATAATTTATGTACATCCGTGGATACACAATGTAGCGATATTGTAAGATGATTACACCTCAGAGTAGAGACCTCATGCAATCGATTCTACCAGTTTTCTAACTCCTCATCTGAATCTGATTGGCAGGAACTGTCCTTCTTCCAGCTGATCCTTCCATCCACAGTGGATTTGGTGTAATCTTCATTTCTCAGAGTTAGCTTATAGATGTACTCAATGTCTTCATCTTCATAATAGTCATGGTTCGGTTTTTTGTATCGCACACCTTCAGTTGGATCCAACAAGACAATTACTCGAAGTTCATTTTTTTCAAATACCGTGCTTCACTTATTTATGTTAATGATTTCATTCATTTCAAAGGCCCAATCAATCCTGAGCAGTGATGGGTAGGGATTACTATCATCGATGATCTCAATAACTTCAAAATTAGTCACTTCTCTTGCTCCTTCAATATCTACAGTTACTCCATGGAGGCACCCCATTCACCGTGCGCAGCGGAATTTTCGACCACTGTAACATAGGATTTCTCATACGTTGCCAAATATGTTTCGGTAGTACATTATCATCGAAGTCCAAGTATATGATTACCTGATCCATTTCAAAATCATTGATCTATGTAGTCAACTGCATCTCCCTAGTGGTTCTCTTCTTGCTTTGGTTCACCTTACTGACCATGCGCTATCCTTGTAACAACTTATCCTTGATGGCACAGTTATCTATTAGTTCTTTCAGTCCCTCTACTGCCTTCTGATCCCATAATAACTTCATGCAAGTCTATAGAAATGATTTTAACACCATGGGATCTGAATCTTGTGTTGCAGTAGCATCTTCAACTTTCTCCTTTTGTGAGCCTATCGGCATCTGGTTTTGAGACATAGAAGCACCTGAACCCATAAAATTCTTTCTTGCCTCCATGAATGTCTCTTTTTCTCTATGTAAACCAAACCCAACATTTGTTTCACTTGCTTTTCAGAACCATGAGTCTGATTCCGACTATTTTCCATCGACCTTGTCTTTACCAGTGGCTACATTACTTCATGTGACTATGTTGACACTGGGATCATCTTCATACAACTTATATCTCATAATTTGAATATTTTGCATCGAATGTTGGTTCTTTTTCTCCTGCATCCTCACTATTAAGATTGCACAATCTTATATAACATGGTCAAATTGATGACAATACTCACATGAGGGGTGCGTTGGATTCTAACAGTCGAGCACAAGGTGTCCTGGTTCTTTGCAGCAGTAACAAATAATCTAGCTATGACCTCTTCCAGCTTCTCCTCATCCTCTTCCCCATCCTTGGAATCCTTTGCAAACTGTAGGTGAGCCTTATGTTGTGTGTGGAGCATGATTGTTCAGAGGTATTTGTTTCAGTCGGATGTATACCCCAGGAAGTTTGTACACCCCTCCACGCGGGGGGGTGCAGGGGGGACTTGTCCCCCCTGCAGGGGTCCGGGGGGGCCGATCCCCCCGGCTAGGGGGTCCGGGGGCCAGCGGTCCCCCGGCGGGGGCTCGGGGGCAATGCCCCCGAAGCTAAAAACAAATGTAAAATTTCCTTGTAAAAGTATAGTAATTTCTAGTCAATCTGGGCCGTTCATTAGACAGATGATCTAACGGTAGAACTTATGTTTAGTTTAGGGTTTTTTGCCCTAGAAGGCAACCCCCTCTCTTTGTATGAGGGTATTGTATTTGAGGTTGAGATATATAGATGTGTTTTCTATGAGTGAGAAACAGAGAGGTGAGACTGTGAGAGAAAACAGAGGATATTACAGCGGATTTGCTGTAGGTTGTGTCTCTTCATTTTGCTGGATAATAGAAAGGAAGGACTGGTTGTTCGAGGTGGATGTAGCCCAAACTGGGTGAACCACGTATATCTATGTCTCTTGTTTTGTGTGTTTTCTATGTTTATATTTCTGCAATATTTTATGTGTTCCATTGCTCCATAATATATAATTTTCTAACACCTTAGTCATTCTGCGTGTTGTTCTTAACCTACATTCTATAGAGTGTAGCTTTTCCCATCATTAGTTCATAGCTTCAACAATTCCTCTCATCATGACCAATCGATTTACAGAAGTTGTAACAGAGTTTCTTTGGAGACTATATAAACTTCTGTAATAGGGAACAATTATCTATCGAATGTTGTCCTAATACTCGGAAGATACTACAACAGGTACTTGCACAGGTGCTTGATCTAGTGTAAGACTCTAGTTTTAGTGAGTTAGGACCTCCCACAACTATATAATCCCAGGATACATGGCATTGATGCTTATTATGACCTTCAGCCTTGCATTTTGTGCATTAAACTTCAGAATGTTGCTCTCACTTAATATCATGTCCCTTCTTCGGATCCTGCAATTCCATATGCAACCTTGCTAGCTGCACCTGGACCTGCTGAACTCCTACATCTGTATCTTCAATCAGTCAAGATTCTAGCTTCATCATGATTTCCAACACTTCGGCATGAAATACAATCTTCTGCTTAGAGAGAAACAATCTTAAGTGAGGTAATAGCGAAGCTATATACCGGTCCCTATGTTGTTCATCTGAAATTTTAAGGTTGGCTTGACTCAGTAATAATTTCAGTCGCTGATCTATATCGCATGCAGACTCACTAACCCTCTACTTGATCTTCGTGATCTAGATCACACATTGATCTTTCGACTTCGGCTTCGTAAATTCTGCATTCAGCGAATCCTTTGTATTAGCCAATAAAGCATTTGGATGAGTTGTGTGGTATATAATGTACTAGGTAAGCACTCTGTCCTGCAGTGTTGTAACTAGTTGTGCTTTCTTCATATCATCATCGTTGATATATTGTGATTTCCACATAGCCTCTATGATGAATCAAACTTGTTCGGGATCCTAGGATCCCTAACACCTTAATACAACCATTTTCACTATATTCTCCATACTGAATGATAGAGGTGGAGGTGGAGGTGGAAGTGTAGGTGTAGGTGTATGAGGCAGAGGTGAAGGTGGGGGTGGAGTGGTTGGATGTTGAATTCTAGAAGTAACCTGATCTATAGTCTACGCCGCACCTCTAGGCATACTAGGTCTACTTCACTCTTCTTCACTTTCAAACTTTCCCAATAAGGGACTATATTCACTTTTGACAAATTTGTCTAGATTTACTCTGAATCGCTTTCCACTTCATGTAGATCCAGTTGGACCCTGTTATAGACATTTTTGAGCACTACAACCCCAAGCATGAAATTTCTATAAACCAAGGGCTCCTAAGTCCCTAAAAGTGTTGTTCTAACCCCTAAAGGAACAAGGTGAACTGATTATAGCTTCTCCCAGAAGTTCTCCATGAAAAACTGCTCAGACCTGGTCAAAACAGGATCATTTCAGCTACTCCATAGGCAAAGTGCGTTGCATCTCACCTAAACACACTATGTGGGTGCGTTTCATTTCAAAAGGCCCTTCTATGGGGTGCGATGAGCGAGAAGTGACAAATGGCAGTGTCATTCTGCGAGGTGGAGAGGCATGGAAACTTCCAGAAACTTCTCCTGTGACACTTGCCTCCCTGAATTCGTCCAAGGATGAGTAAGATATCATCAATCTCCAAGTGGAAGCAAGAACTATCAGAGGGAAGACACTAATCAAATCACAAGCTGACTCATCTCCCTTACAGATATCTATATATGGATCCCTCATCCCAGAGATCCAGAGGCTGGAATTTTGCATATTGTAAGGAATTGTTGTTGGTTTCTTGAGACAACATCAGATTGTTGGGTGATCTAAGCTTTGTATGAGGTGAAGAGGGGCTTCCTTGCTGAGAGGATGATGCTGGGTCAGAACAACTAGTTGTAACTCCCCTTGGCTCTTTCTTGTTTATCAATAAAAGCTATTCAAGTTTTCCTCCATACACTTGTGTAATTTATGTTTCATGAATTTGTATGGTCAATTTACATCTGATCCTAGATTGTTTATGATTATAGATCCATGTTCTTGTATAGTGCTATGCTACTGTGATCTTACAGGTACTCTGTGAAGCTGGGCGTGCAAGGGAACAAGTAGCGAAAGACTATCAAGAGAGAGAGGAATCGAACCAAGAGACTAGCGCAAGATAGAGGTTGGTCTTCTTTGTTCTTCTCTCATCTATACTTCATAAAGGAAAAACGAAAGTAGCTTTACTTTGTTTGTTTCTAAGGTAGCTATCACACCTTAGTGGGATAAGCAGTTCTGTGTAGGCACTTTTCCCTGTAACAAAATGGCGACTCCGTTGGGGACGAATTAGTTTGTTTGTTTATCTTCCTTGTTGTCTATTTATAAACTTACAGACGGAGCCTGAAGTCGAGCCAGGTAGCTTTCGAACTGCATTTGCTATGAAAATGAAAAGTAGATAAATGTCGCTTCAGTCAACCTCTGGGATTTGTTTATGAATTAAACAACTGATTTACAAACTCTCTGATTGCCCTTTGTGATAGCTCTTAGATCCTCCTTAGATCACCCATATTGTTGCATTACTGATTACCATTTGCTCGGCCAAAACCCATGAACTGAACTGCAAACTGTGACCCGAAACCCAAGCAAAGTCTCGTCTCTGGCCCAGCGCAGGTACTGTTCTGTGAATCTAAAATTCAGCACACTTCTCGAGTGTAGTAGGTGCGCTGCATTTCAAATTCCCTGTGTTACAGGTGCGCTGATCAGACTAGGCATTGTTCAGTTTTGGTTTCTGTGATTCATTCTTTCCAGTTCTATTCATGAATTTTGATGCCTGTGATCAGTATATCTCTGTTTGAAACCCCTTTTCTTTATGTTATTATGCCTCCTTTGTACAAAAGAAATGTAAATGTTTTTGTGTGTTTGTTGAGTCATTTTCAGTTATGCTTTGCAAAAGTAACGTAATCGTATTGTCGTCCTTTGATTTGAAAGTATCGCAAGTGTCGTTTTGAGGCATAGGAAAGAGTTTGATTGCTGTAGATAGTCGATTATCCTGTTACTATTGTATTTGGTCTGAATTTGTAATTTTTCTAGTGTCGAAAGAAAGTATTATTCATTTCCAAATCGTAAAGTGTTGTGATTGTCTCCATTTTTTATTTCGAAAAGAAACTTGTTGATAATTGTCGATTGAAAAGTAATTCAGATTCGTGCATTAGCTTTCTTTTTCCATTCACATACTAAGAAAGCCGAAAACAAATACATGCATGTGCATTTTCATTTAGACTGTTTGATTGGTTTGATTTAGGAAAGTGCATTTAGAGTGTGCTCTTTGCTCTTTGTGAAAGAATACTGTCTCTCTTTCCTTAGTAGCTAGGATTTTCATTGCACAAAGAAGATGAAAGACTGTTTATCATCTTAGATTGCATTTTAGGAATTACACATCTACATCTTCCGATGAACCTGAAAGGCAAACTTCATAAACAAGATCAACTATAAAATAAATTCAATGAATCTAACAACGCTTTGGAACCTAACGCACAACATTTGGAAGTCTAGGCTAGAGACGTATTCCGGCGTCGTAAAACCTGGTAACTATTGTTCTCACTGATGGTTGGGTGATTCCTCCACTTTGAGACGACAAGTGCTAGTACGGACTTGTGCTCCCACGTACCATCGAGTATATTTTGGGAGACCACAATAGGCTTAATACTTTATCCATAGGAAGCCATGTCTGCCGCCCTATTGATCGCAATGCACTGAACACAGCATTCGGGAAGATTGACTGTTGTACCGTAAAAATTATTCTGCAGTTTTGTGATTGGTTTGGTAATCCCTCTACCTAGATTTCCAGAGCAGTCCCTTTCGTTCCTTTTCAAACTCCTTAACGGAAAAGGTCCATCTGAGCACTTGTCACTTCAGGCTCATTAAAAATCGAAGGCGACTAGAGTCATCTTTTGTTTTTTCTCGACTCTTAAAAATTGAAAAAACAAGTTGTGTCAAAGCGTCTAAAATTTATTTTAAACAGAATAATCATCACCCTTTCCTACGTTGATCTTAGGTTGAGAAAATGGAACCCACCAACCAAGGAATTCCCGTTGGAGGAAATCCTAGTCCCTTCTCCTCTTGCGGAGATGTTGGTGCACCCCATATGGCCACATTGTCACTTCCAAGATTGAAAATCAGCTTGCCTGTATGGCTCTTCTCAACCTCTGTCGTTCAGAACACCGCAATTCCTGAACAGTTGAGTCAGCAACTAGACGAATCCAGAGTTACCTGCCAACCTTCTACTTCCTCCAATTCTTACTCTCCTCCTTCTTCTTCGCTTGATGGGGTTGGTAAAGCCAAAAATCAAGTACCTGAGAAGAAGGAAAAGAAGAATAAAGAGAAGAAGAAGAAGGAGCCCAAAGTGAAAGCAGGCAACCAAGCATCGTCTAGCGAAAATCCACACACTGCATCGACCAGGCCTAAATCACCATGTGTCATTTGCAAAGGAGACCACTATCACAGAGATTGTCCTTGCATCCCTCGGATCTTAAGGGACTGGTCTCCTCGTTTGCACAACCCGGTGTCATCAACCTCTGATGATCATGTTGAAAACACACCGTCAACTAGTGAAAGTGAAGCCCCAGGACAAAAACGAAAATATAGATTTCCTTGTAAATTGTGCGAAGGAAACCATGCCGTCCACCGTTGTCCCTTCTTAGGTGAGGCTAAAAGAGTTTTGGACGATCGTCCGGTCTCACCGTTACGACTTCCTCCTGGATATAAAAAACTCTTGCCGAGTCTGTCACTAGTTGAAAATCCGGCTGACCCACCCAGGTGGTCGGCTAAAGTATCTATCATTGAAGACAAACCATCTGAGCCCATACCAGATGAAAGTCAAAAGGTCGAGGCGGCAGTTGACCCAGTCTTCCCTTCAGAGGTTCCATCTTCAGATGATACAATCACAGAAGAGAATAAGGATGACACCGTCCAAATTCTTTTCGTAAGCACAGACTCCGATGAACATGGGGGCAATTTACCCATTCCTTTACCGCAGGAAGGAAGTTCGTCAGAATCGTACCTGGTCGTCTATTCGGTCCCACCTCCAAGCAACCTAGTTGTTTCCTTCGACTGGAATCAACTAGGCAGACCCCGTTTACCGGCTAGTGTACCATTTCGAATTATTGCTCAAGTATATAGAATGGTTATGGCCGGTACCATCATAGATGAAGGGGCTTCTGTGAGTATCCTTTCCTCGACTGCTTGGAAAGTGCTTGGTTCGTCATCGCTTTTTCCTGAGATGAGAAATCTAACAGGCTTTGACAAAGGAACCAGTCGACCGTTAGGGATCCTTCCCAATGTGCCCTTAACACTGAGAGGGAAAAACGTTCACATGAACATAATGGTAGTTCAAGGACCCCTGGATTATAATCTACTCCTTGGACAAGACTATATTTATTGCATGGGAGCCATTGTCTCCTCACTCTTTAGAGTAATATGTTTTCTGCATGAAGGAAGAGTGGTCAAGCTCGTGGACCAGCTTTCATTTCCCAGATCACACATAGCAAATAGTCATATACCATCCCTAAATGGTCTTTTCACACTAGGAATGTCTCATTAATACCCTGTCCGCCCACCCGATGAGCGCGAGTGATTCGGGGGGACATGACTGAAACCCAGGGGGCATGCACCCTGGTCTGCTTCGGCAGGAAAACTTCGAGTATAGGATAGGTTTCCGCGAGAGATATATGACTGGTCTGTACTCCCGTCTGTGATTGGAAGAGGGAGTTATTCTGGAACAAGATTCTCTTGTCAAATTTACGTGATTGGAGTAGCCTCCTCCACTCACCTTTGTCTATTTCGATAGACATCGCCGAAGGAGTGTTTTGTTTGCGCTGTGAATAGAACAATCTTTGGGTAACCTGAAAGAGGTATACCTTTCCCGATAAAACAAATGTTTTGTCGGTTTGAACAAAAGGTGGCCTTGAAACTTTATTTTATACCTGGGGGCATGCAAACCTTTTGGCATGCAAGCGAAGAGCGACTATTTTTTTTTTTAATTTGTAGGTCCTCTAACCCTTTAAACTCGTAGGATTGGTCGTTTCCTAACTTGCATAAAGAAAGGATGTGGGGCAAAACTCTAAAAATTTCCATTTTTAAATGAGACATTCTTATTATACGACTGGATTAATCGAGCAGTTTTAGCGCATAGTTCAAGCTCATTAAAAAATAAACATAAGCCATGAGCAAATGTTTCCCCCCGCGTTTAAGCTCGTTAAAAAATGAACTATTTCCCGGTAAATAACCATCGTGAATGTAGTACTTCAGCCTTTAAAAGCCTTGGTCGTGTTCTCTTCATCACCTCCACTCTGTATTGGTCGATCATTCACCTCCATTTGATTGTTTACCCCTTTTGAGGAACAGCTCCGAAGAGTAATCTCACTAGCCATCCTTGTAACACTGCCGTGATTGGAACATTCCAAACCTTACCCAGAATCAGTTGCTAACCAATTTTATCACTCGTTCCTCAAAAGACGAGTCTCCTTTAAGCTCTTTTCAACTGACTCGTAAAATATAAAAATATTGTCGAGCCATTGGCCTCTCCAGCTCGTTAAAGGGACCGGAAGTGCTATCCCTCCTCTAAATTTTAATCTTTTTGGACCTGAGGGATTATTACAGAAAAAGATCGAGCGCTTGTTTTGTTCAGCTTGTTAAAAGTATCAAAAAATCATCCCTTCTGTATTGTTTTATAATTTTTCGGACTTAAGGGATTAGATGATGAAAAAGGAATTTTGGAGTTTCCTTTACGTTCCTTTTCAGACTCTCTAAAATTGAAAAGGACTGAGTTATCTTTGTTGTTAAACTCGTTAAAACTTAATAGCGTCAAACTTGTCCATAGCAGACAAGAATGAGTTTTACTATCGCTAGGCTCGTTAAAACATAGCGATGGGTTTGCCCGAAGGGCAAATTATAGAACAAGCATATGTTATCCTCCTCAAGCTTGACAAAAATAAAGAGGTACTGGTCAGCAATGACTGGGGAAAATTGGGAAGAAAACTTGAAGAAACTTTGTTGGTAGCAAGTCGCTCTTGAACATGACACTTTCACTCCACATCCAAGTCGGGTTGGGTTGTTTCATTCACTGGTCACATCGCCATTCTCCCATCACACCATCCACATTTGGGGTAATGCTACCAATCCATCATGTCAGTGTCGTCGATATGTTCAAGAGAAGTCATTCAGAGAATTCACCTGTGTCTCACCCGCTACAATACATTCATACTCCATTCTTTCATGACCGCCACCCTGAACCGTAGGTCATCAGATCATTTTCACCTCCATTAAAATCATTTGCTCCGTTCCATGTTATTGATGTGGGATTCATTAAGGCCCTCCTATGACGGATCGCTTCTTGTCGACATCAGCTCATTATCCAAGAAGTCGATCTAGGAACACCCCGTTCAGTACTTTGAATCTTGCATGTCTCAATGGCAAGTTTCTCACTTCCGGCGACAGGTTTACATCAATGGCCTTCGACCGAAAGATTTTGCGTGGTGTTCGACGCCAAGTCCTTTATTCACACCACGTGAATTGTATTGCAGTACCTTGAGGGTCATTATCATTATCGGTGATTCCTCTCGCGCCTATTAGCAGCTTACATCATTGGCTAGTAATCAAGCGATGTCTTTCCATGTTCGACTCCAGAACATCTCTCACATGGATAGACTTGTACTTCGAGTGAAGATCGAACGAGATTGAAGACCCCGGATCTATTTTCATCCATCCAGGCTGCGATATATATTCAGGGAAATAAAGACATCAAATGTACATCATTGCTGCACAGATAATCATCCAATCAAAGGGATGATGGCTCTACCAGAATCATCAGTCTACACACAGACGATTGTCTGTCCTATGTACATAAAAATAAATTTATAAAGCTGACCATGGGAATGCCCGCCTCAGCTAGATCATGAAAATATTATGAAGATAATGTATTGTATTGTATCTTATTACAGGTCTCCTCTGAGCTTGAAAGAACTTTGGATCCTCATAATAAAGCATTTCACTCGACATCAAAAGATTAATGACCTCATGCTTTAGGGGGAAACTGTTATAGACATTTTTGGGCACTATAACCCCAAGCATGAAATTTCCATAAACCAAGGGCTCCTAAGTCCCTAAAAGTGTTGTTCTAACCCCTAAAGGAACAAGGTCAACTGATTACAGCTTCTCCCAGAAGTTCTCCATGAAAAACTGCTTAGAACTGGTCAAAACAGGATCATTTCAGCTGCTCCATAGGCAAAGTGCATTGCATCTCACCTAAACACACGGTGTGGGTGCATTACATTTCAAAAAGCCCTTCTATGGGGTGCGATGAGTGAGAAGTGACAAATGGCAGTGTCATTTCGCGAGGTGGAGAGGGATGGAAACTTCCAGAAACTTCTCCTGTGACACTTATCTCTCTGAATTCGACCAAGGATGAGTAAGTGATCATCAATCTCCAAGTGGAAGCAAGAACTATCAGAGGGAAGACACTGTTCAAATCACAAGCTGACTCATCTCCCTTACAAATATCTATATATGGATCCCTCATCGCAGACATCCAGAGGCTGGAATTTTGCATATTGTAAGGAATTGCTGTTGGTTTCTTGAGACAACATCAGATTGTTAGGTGATCTAAGCTTTGTATGAGGTCAAGAGGGGCTTCCTTGCCGAGAGGATGATTCTGGGTCAGAACAACTAGTTGTAACTCCCCTTGGCTCTTTCTTGTTTATCAATAAAAGCTATTCACGTTTTCCTCCATACTCTTGTGTAATTTATGTTTCATGCATTTGTATGGTCAATTTACATCTGATCCTAGATTGTTTATGATTATAGATCCATGTTCTTGTATAGTGCTATGCTACTGTGATCTTACAGGTACTCTGTGAAGTTGGGCGTGCAATGGAACAAGTAGCGAAAGACTATCAAGAGAGAGAGGAATCGAACCAGGAGACTAGCGCAAGACAGAGGTTGGTCTTCTTCGTTCTTCTCTCATTTATACTTCATAAAGGAAAAATGAAAGTAGCTTTACTTTGTTTGTTTCTAAGGTAGCTATCACACCTTAGTGGGATAAGCAGTTCTGTGTAGACACTTTTCCCTGTAACAGACCCCTCTTAAACATAAAGGTAAAGGCATACTCCCCTTTTCACACAAAAGCATTTTAATCGAGGTTTTTAGTGATTTCAAGTACTTAACCCTTAGACCTTTGAATAATCATCGTTCATCTTCGATATAAGACACAAATGTATCTATTGCGAATTCAGTGATGAAACCACCCAAAATACTATCAATCCAATAATCAATAGCTCTTTTAACCTTATAATTAGATATTTAGAGACTTTTAACTAATTCTGGAGTCCACACAATAGGATCATCATGCTTCTAGGTACGTTCACTATCTGCTAATTTGGACAACCACTCATGTAATTTGCAAGGAAACAATGAAAATAAAAATTTGTGTACTTTTGTGTAGAGACAGCTTTGTAACCACTTCTCTTTTGACAAGTACATATTCCTATTTTTGTGAGCTAAAAAATCCTGTAACTTTTGATCTATCCACTTCTCAATTTCCTTCTTAGTTGGTATCCACTTACACCACATCAAAAATCCCTCAGATAGATCCTGGTCCCAACAATGAAACCATTTTTTAGCTTGATGGGGCTTCAACCCAGGTTCAGAGTTAGCTATGATAACCAACAAAACCCTACACTACTAGCCCTTTTGGAACAACCCATGTAGCATAGGCTACAGTCTCACCCAAGGCAATATTCGAGGATACTAGAACTATACTTCTCCATCCAGAAGGTTATATGATGTGAGGTTAAGGTGTTTTCTTTAGTTTCAGGTTTGACCTGACCTTCATGAACCCTTATTCATGAACTTAAGTTATTTTCAATTAAAGAGAATTATAAAATTTGCGTAAACATCTAATCATGCATAAAATCATATATAATAATGGATCCAAATCTTTGCGAAGCAGTAAACTCAACAATAAAGATAACTATCATTCAAGTACGTATATACAAAAAATGCATAAGTATACAAAAATAGACACATAATTGCTTTAACTATTCTTTATTACTTCAGATCTTCCTTATACAAAATTTCCAGACCTTGCGCACACATTTGCATGGGCCCGTGCACTCAACTATGAACTTACCAAGGTCTCCACACACTCAGCTATAGGAGCCTTCCCCTTCGGCTGAATATAGAAAGATCTACAATTACAAACTCATAAATATCTCATCCATCAAGTCATTTATTTCCTTAGACTCACTAAGACACCATTTTATACTTTTTCTATTACAATACCATGGTTTGCAAACCATGGGCATATCTAAAACAAAAACCAGAACATAAGGGATTTTGACCTTCCTAAAACCCCTTGACTCTTATTTGACCTATGCTACTCGCACTCTGCTCCTCAAAATGCGGAGACTTACATTATTTTAGCAAAATTGTCCTAGGGGAACAATACTCTGAAGGCAAGATTTGAAACTTACCAGTTGACTAGTAAGGAACCTTATAGTGGGAATAGAATAAATCCATCAGGAGAATTAGAAGTAATAATCTCACTGAAAATTGTTCAATAAATCATTCAAGAAGAAATATTTGATGGAAAGGAATTTTTATGAAAAGGATAGGGAGTTTCATGAACTTAAATTGGGACAATCTAGCATGGATGAATTTGTTAATAAATTCATGAGCCTATTAATATGTGTTCCCTACTTGAAAGAGGAGAAGGAAAAAATACAAATATTTATGAGTTGCCTAACTTTTTAATATAGAGAATGAATTGAATTTTACCAACTAAATACCATGGATGAGACCATTAGAGAAGCCAAATTATGTTTCAATCGAAGCAAACAAAAATGGGAAAGCTGGAAAGGATGCATAACAAAGAAACCTAATATATTCAATAATAAAAGGAAGGGGTTTAAGAAACCTACTTTTTCTAAGAGTGTGCAAGCAAGGAATTATAACAAAATACTTAACTAGCAAAAGATCTTGGGGCAAAAAGGAGGATCTGTTATAGGGATAAAAAATTCCAATGAAGCAGTAAAACCAACCATAAAATGTTGGGGTTGTAGAGAAAATCATTTATGCATATATTGCCCACAAAATTCATTAAACAAGAAATAACCATTAAATAATATTCAGGAACGTCTACAGTAAATGTTGTTGGTTGTAACATACCCAAAACCAATGTTGCTTTGGATGGGAGGCAAGCAAATAATTAGTCCACCATGGTGAAAGTTCAAGTTAAGGTCCTTGATAAGGATATATCTATACATATAGATCCAGAATACACATTAAGTTATATTTCTATTGTTGTAAATGAAAGGTGTAAACTTGCAAAATAAAAACAACACAATCCTTGGTTAGTGCAGTTGGCCATAGGAACTAAAAGAAAAGTGACTGAAATAAGAAGAAATGGAACAATAAACCTTAATGGGATGCATACCACCCTCAATATGAACATTATACGCTTTGGATATTATGATATCCTCATAGGTATGGATTGGTTAGAATCATATAGAGTGATATTAAACTATCTTGAAAAGTCATTTACCTCTGTTCATGATAAAGAGTAAGCATGCATGGTTTAAGGAATTCTAAGACAAATTTCTGTTAGCAAATATCTGCAATACATATGAAGAAGTATGCTAGAAAAGGGTTTCAAATGTTCATTGTCCAAGTATAAGGTCTTTCTGATGATAAAAAGAAACCATTACTCGAGGAATATCCTATATTAGAGCAATATAAGGATGTTTTTGTAGAGGAAATACCATGACTTCCTCCAAGGATGGATATTGATTTTATCATTGATCTTATACTTGGAGTTGTTCCGGTGCCAAAGGCCCCATACAAAATGAGTATTCTTGAACTAATGGAGTTAAAAATTAAATTACAGAAACTCTTGGAAAAAAATATGTATAAGGCTAAGTGTGTTCCCTTGGGGAGAACCAGTTTTGTTTGTCAAAAATAAGGATGGTACTCTTAGATTGTGCATAAATTACAAACAACTTAATAAGATTACCATCAAAAATAAATATCCATTGCTCATGATAGATAACTTGTTTGACCAAATCAAAGTATCCTTTATTTTCTCTAAAATTTGTTTGAGATTAGGATATCATCGAATCACAATTTAGGATGAAGACACACATAAAACAACATTCGACACTCATTATGGGCATTATGAATTTGTAGTACTTCCATTTGGGCTTACTAATGCACCAACTACATGCATGTGCCTTATGGACAATGTGCTAAGACCATTTCTATATAAGTTTGTAATTGTATTTACAAAAAATATTTTGGTATACTCTAAGAGTAAACAAGAGCATGACCAACATTGAAGGTGGTCCTTAAAACACTTAGAGATAATTAATTGTATGTTAAATTCAACAAGTGTTCATTTTACCAAAAACAAATTCATTATATAGGGCATGTAATATCAGAAGAAGGAATTGTTGTAGATCCAGAAAAGATAAAAGTAATAATGGAGTGGCCAACACCCAATAATGTAGAAGATGTCAAATCCTTTATGGGAATCACAAGCTACTATAGGATATTTATAGAAGGATTTTCCAAACTTACATATCCAATTACTTATCTATAGAATAAATGGATTATGTTTGAGTAGATTCAAAAGTTTGAAGGTAACTTTGACAAATTCAAACGACTTTTGACCATAGCTCCAATTTTAAATTTGGCTAATCCCAACAAGGATTTTGTGGTATGCACAGCTGCATGTAAACAAGTCCTAGGGGGAGCTTCTGATGCAAGATGGTCATCTTTCATTATGAATATAGAAAGTTAAAATAACACGAGAAAAATTATGCTACTTATGATCTAGAACTAGCAGTGATCATTCATTCATTCAAAATGTGGAGACATTACTTGATAGGAAGATGGTTTCAGTTAAGGAAAGATAATTCTAGTCTCAAATATTTATTTGATCAACCTAACCTAAATGCTAGACAAAAAAGGTGATTAACATTCATTAGTGAATATGATTAAAGAAAACTAGAATAATTGATGCTTTACGCAAAAAGCTTAGTCAAATTTGTGTTACACAAGCAACAGGTTGGTTAAAAAGTTTAATAGATCAAATAACAAAATTTGCAAATTCTAATTTAGAATATTTGAAAATGAAGGAAAAAATGCAAAAAACTGAAAAATTGGATGAGGAGAGAAGTCATTTTTCAATAGAAAGTCAAGATTTATTGTTTTTTAAAGGCATAATTTATATACCTAATGATACAAATATGAAAATAAAAAAGAAAAAGAAAAATTATATATAATAATAGTAATAATAATAAAATAAATAAATGTTTTAAATGAGTTGTACAAAAAGCCAACAACTATTCTTCTTGATTATAAAAAGATGATTGTTGTGATAAGAAAGAATTCTTACTGACCAAATATAAATGATACAACAAAATATGTAGTGAGATGTCTTGAGTGCCAACAAGTTAAAGCATATCATCAACATCTAGTTGGGTTGTTGCAACCCCTACCCATTCAACAATGGAAATGGGTAACAATTTAAATGGATTTTATCACTAGACTACCAAAGGCTAGAAAACAACATGATTCCATTACAGTCATGGTTAATAAACTTAGTAAAGAAGCACACTTCATCCAAGGAAAACCCATTTTTAAGGCCATAAACATTGCAAAAAAATTCATGAGGGGAATGTTCAGACTTCGTGGACTACTTAAAGTTGTAATATCAGATAGGGATGAAAAATTCACATCTAAATTTTGGAAAGGATTATTTGAAAAATGAGAAAAAGGTTAAACTTTAGTACAACTTATCATCCTCAAACTAATGGTCAAATAGAGAGGACCAATAAGATATTTAAGGATATGTTAAGGATGTATTTTAAAGAGAAAGAAAATAAATTAGAGGATTATCTGCACTTAGCAAAGTTTTCTTATAGAAATTGATATCAAACCTCCTTGAAAATGAGCCCTTTAGAAGTCACGTATGGAACAAGATGAAAGGTACCCCTGAGATAGGATCATCCTAAAGAAAAATTGGTATTAGGACCTGACATTTTAAAATAAATGGAGAAAGTAGTCAAGCACATTAAACAGAATTTGAAAGTAGCCCAAGATCGTCAAAAATGTTATACATACTTGAAGATAACTCATAAATATTTTAATGTGGGAGATCATGTGTATTTAAAAGTCAAGCGTAAGAATAGCACACTCAAACTTTGCGGTTGTGACAAGCTATCTCCTAGATATTGTGAAATTTTTGAGATGTTGGCTAGAGTTGGATCTGTAGCTTATCAAGTAGCCCTGCCAGGAACAATTAAAATTCATTATGCATTTCATGTTTCTTTATTTAAAAAGTATGTACATTATCCATCTGATGTAATTGATTAGCATTTTGTAGAGGTGGAAACAAAGGGAGGGTTCATAGCAGAACCACTGCATATTCTAGACCGAAGGGTAGTTACACTCTGAAATAGAGATATAGCGCGGTTGAAGGTTCAATGGAAAATTTTCACTATAGAAGAAGTAACCTGGGATTTGGAAGATGCTTTCAAACAAGCATATCCTTCTCTATTTTAATAAAACTAGAATGTGTTTCTAGGAAAAGATGTTGATTAGACATCACAACATTGTCAAATTTAAGCAGAGAAGAATATGGTATCCCTTGGCTTAATGTTTTTGTAATTAAATGTGCATAATCTTATTTATGGTTATGTGAGTTAAACTGAAAGACATTGGAAAGCCTTTAAAATTATCAGCAATATTTAACGTTGATAGTAACTTATTGTAAATTTTTTTATTTTATACTTTTAAATGAAGAAAAATCTAAGAAATTAGTGGTTATGTACAAATTGCTAAAATATAAAAAGGTTGCAATTCAATTACCAAAATTTATTATTTCCATCAATAAGTCTTAGGCATATAATATGTGTTATTAGATTTAATTAAGAATTATGAAATTAATCCATTAAATGTTTCCTAAAAGATGGGGTGTTTTCCTCAGGAGTGGTAAATAGTAGCTCATTAATAAGAAAATAACTACCCACCACATGTTGGTGAGGTGGAGGTAATTATTAACCATCAAAAGAGTGTTAGAATGATAATATTTGTTGTTTTTACTTGATTTTGTCTCATTATTTTGTTAGAAAAATAGATACTGAAGAGAAGCAAGAAGGATAAAATAGAGAAAACAATTGTAGACCTGGTTACTTAAGAGGCATTTGCTATGTGCAAATGTTGTGGTTGAGAGGATCTAAGTACTTAACTATTAATTTTCAAGCAAGAAAAAATTGTATCAAGTCAATATTTTTAACCTTTTTATTTACCTTTCTTCATAAGAAGAGGGAAGAAATTAGTTATATAAATTAGTTTATGAAGTTTGTACTACTGTGCTTTTATTTATACTTTACACATAAAGAGAAACAAAAAATGATATTATGTTATGAATTATTGAGAATTTCTAACAGAACTATTGAATCATAATAGAATATCAAATAGTGTAGAATGTTATTTCATTGTTTAAATTTACTTGTTTAATGTTTTGTTCAAAAATAGAATCTGAATGAGTGAGATTGTATGTAGTATAAATATCACATATGAGATAGTTTCATAACTAGACATGGATAGTTTATAAATGCAAATATTGATACATTAACATTTAACATGGATACGGTAAACATATTATTAAAAAAAAATAGTCTATGAATTATAATATATATATGTGTGGAAAGAACTTCTACCATATAATATGTCTAATAGAATTTAGGATATTTCTGTAGAACCTTCCTAGAATATGGGTTTTTTAATTTGTAAACAATAACGATATAAAATTGAAAAGCAAAATCATATTGGAATGGAATTATAATGACTTTAGAAATGTTTCAGAAACATATTTTATCACAGATTTGAAGTACCAGAATATTTTTGAGAAAGAATTGGTACCAGTCATATATGATCATATATATATGTAAAAGGTGGAAAATGAGAACTTCAATATCTTCTTCAATATCTTCTGTAATTATAGTAAGAATAAAAATATATATACAGAAACAAAGAAAATTTCCATTATCGAGTACTTACAATTCAATACATAAATAGGCTTATAGTCTATTTATAATATTAAAATTCAAAATTGTGAAGAACAACATATTCCTGGAGAGGCAGTAAGTAAAACATAAAAAATACATAGTCGAGAATCAAGTCACTCGGTACTCTGGTCTTCAATTAGACGAGAAGCTCCTCCAAATAGGAGAAGGGGCATAGAGTTGGTAAATGGGAGATGCTATTAGCTAAAGGAGAAGCACATATAATGTAAAGAAATTCATAAGACTTTGCTATCATGAAGTGATAATCGTATGTGTGAAAAAAAAACACAAGTATATTTAGAAACTAATGGTAAATGATACAAAAGAAAAACACAAAGAATGTTTTACAAAGCTTCGCATACCTATTTCCTGTACAATGAAATTAAAATAGTCATTATATTATTTTAATTAAGAAGTCCACAAGTTGAAAATTTGGACATAAAACAAGAAGGGAACGCATTAATATTAGACCTATGGACCCAAAACATGATAAAATTTTACAGAAAGACAGTAAGAATAGTAAACATCCATTCCATAAATATCCTCTATTAATTATTAATCCTTTGTAAAAAGGGTGAAGGACGATTTATAATAAAATTAGCTACTAAGACCGAGAAATTTAAATAGAAAATTACAAATGTGAAACTGATCAAAAGGTAGTTTAATTGAAAAGGAAGTGCTGTGAAATAAAAAATATTAGGGTTTGAAAGAAAGATTAAACCCCAATTAGGTTATGGTTGGATGTACCAAATTATAATTTGAAAACCCAAACCGGAAAACAATGAATTCATAAAGGATTTGTAGATATGATTTGGATATATCCATAAAGAGAATATAGTTGACATTTTTTTTTTGTAATAATAAGAATCAAAGAAAAATTAATAGAACCTTCACATTGACTCTTTATCTGCAAGAAAATGAGATGGAAACAAAAGTTTGAATACATTGTGCAACAACATAAACTTTACAGGAGAAATTGTGGTATAGGCTTTGGCCTCTACCCGTTTGTAAAGTATAACACTAAAACACAAAAATTGAAGGAAATACAACTTGAAGATAAATACCAAATTAATGCTTTGAGAAGAATGAAAAACCTTGAATGAGTTTAGAAAAATAAAATAGGCAATGAGACCATGTCTTTTAAAATGAGGAAACTAACCAAAATGGAGATGGGCTACCTATGGAGGTGTTAGTGTGAGTTAGTTCAGTCTGTCACCAGAGATCAAATATGCTCTTACAAGGTGTTGTTAGGGTGTCAAGTAAAATTTTTGTCATTTCAGTGAATCCTCAAACAAAAATTTGTTCACTAGCTGTTGATGTCTAAGGTCATTGTTGCTCCCTTCACTTACTCATGGTCTTCATCACTCATCATGCTCATTGTCTTCTTCGAGGTATCATATCTTCATTTAAGTGTCTTGGGCATGAAATGGTTACATTCCTCATTTTAGGTCATGGTCTAGGGTTTCACTCCATGTGTAATCATGATACCATATGTCAAAACAAAAACATGTCCTGATGTGATTCAGTGGGTAAAGGGAGCTAGCAGCTTAGGGAAAGCTAAACAAAGGTAAAGGTAATGTTTTATTTCAAATAAGACAATGTTGCAGTACACTACCTCGCCTCATCATTTCTCATAGGGACATGTTTGCTTCAAAATATGTTTTTGACCAAAAACATGAAAGAGGCTTTTATCCATTGTAGTCCAAGGAACAAAAACCTCCTTCAGTTTATGCACGAGTATTATGATTTGAGAAAAATTCCCAAACTACACTTGCAACCCGAGAGTTGTTACAATCCTCGATAGCTTGACTTGAAGATAGTTTTTAAGGGATTTGAAGCAGGTTTTTCTAGTGCTTAAGGACTCTATTGTGTAGCAAACATCCTAATATTTCCAATGGTACCTTAACGTGATTTGGATTAGTGGAAGGCATCCAAAAGTGCTCTACAAGTTGGCACTTCTCTTTTGTCAGAGACACCCTTGGTTTTTGGAGCGACCTTGGGAAAACCAATTTTTCTCCTTGATGGAGTGTCAAAATTACATGCTTTATGTGTCCATCTTGTAGTAGACTTCAAGATATTTCCAAAGAGATATCAATTTTGAAATTTGGAGCAGTTTAAGGCCTCCAAAAGTGGTTTGCAAGTCGGCATTGTGATTCTGTGAATTGCGCTGCACTTTGAGAGGTGGCGCTGCCCTTCTGCAAACTACGCTATGCTTTGGTGTTGTGCTTCTATGAACTGCATTGTGCTTGTGCCACAACAACCCAAAACTAATCCAAACTCACCAAAATATTTATTTTTAAGCTTGAAAACCTATTTCTTCTTATTCTAATCTTATTCACAAGTAATTATAAGTCTTTTTCTCACCTTTTTCCTTTGGCAAGATGAATGCAAATGCAAGTTCTCTTCATCTAGGGTTTAGGTGAAATTTTCGCAAGCACTAGTGTAATTGATGATTTGGTTAGTTTTGATATTGAAAACATGTAAATATTCCACCTCACACCTCTGTAAATGTTTAAAATACCCTTTGATTCACTAAATAACTTATCAATCATGATCATATTTCCTCACCCTTACCTAAACCCTAGCTCATAGATAGCATTTTGAGCAGATTTCCTAGCAGCTCTATTTTTCAATTTATCCTAATCATTTCGTTCCCTCAGTTCACTCCATTTAAGCCTCCTAAGGTTTCTACCACCCCTATCCATCTTCCAAAATTCCCCTATCATCATCTCCCTTCCCTAACTCCCTCATTTCATCATTTCCTTCCTTGAGCAATAAAATAGTCAACCTAAGACTAAACAACTGATCATGGAGAAAGAGCAGTCCAAGATGCTACATCAAGGAGGAAAATGTAAAGTAGTGTTGGAGTCTAGTGGATGTGATGAACAGGAAAACCAGGTTGAAAAGAAAAAGGCATGGACAAAGGGTTCAAAAGGCATTGAATAAAGAAAAAGAACAAAACCTACTAAATGCAGACTTGGACATTGAAGACATAATTGCTTTGGAAATCAATGAAGACAAGGAGTTTTGGCTTTACAAGATCAATTTCCACCTTGAGAATATCCTTGACAAGGTCAATAGGGATAACAAGTTGCAAAGGAAGATGGCCATCCATTATTACACAGGGAATCAGGTTGTTAATGTCAGAATTAAGCAGTTGAAGGCCAAACTCAAAGAAAACCCTAAAACGTGAGAATGAGAAAGAAAACTTGGAGATGTTTGTTGAGGCATCCATGAGAGCTTAATATACCTCATTTTTTACTTCTAGACCAATTTTGGTAGCTTTCTAATAATTTTTGGTTTTTGGTGAATTTTGGTGCAAAACTTAGAAATTGAGCTAGTCACAGAAGGGTGCGCCTTGGCGCTTCGCCTTTTCCCTAGGTGCTAAAATCACAAATGGATTGCATTTTTGGAAATCCCTTGGCATCCTCTAAAAACCCATTTCTTCAAATCTTCTAGAGAGGGCCCAAATTTTGAGAAAAATGGGAAAAAGTGGTCAAAAATCAGCTTTGTGGACCTCTTTTTTACACGCGCCGCACTTCTAGAGTGACCTTGGGAGATTGGCTTTTTGAAGGCCTTCCCATGGGTCATTTTAAAAAATTCAAGGTGTTATAGAAACTAGACTTGAAAATATAGATGACCTAGATTTCATATCTCCATTTAGACCTGAGGAAGGCACCTTAATGTGGGCTTAGAGTTGGCGCTATGCTTCTACAATTTCCTGTGTTTTTCATTTAAAATTTCACTATGTAAATTTCCTAGTTTTCAGTTTGACTTGGTCAAAGTAAAATATATTGATGTAATTGAACTTGGTTAGAGGTTAGATTATGTAAGCATGAATAAATGCACATGATAGGTTCTTTTTTATGTTTAATAGACCTCATTAAGGAATCCAAATCCAAAACAAAGTCTCAAAGAAGTGTTTGTGTTTAACCTTCTCGCTCTCACCTATTGGTTGAGAGAATCTTTGAATCTGTTCCACCACCTAGGAATTTGACTCCTAAAGGTGGGGAAGTGAGTCTATATATATCATTTCTCTTTGAGAGAGAGGGGTCTAACTTTTGTGGGGAAGGTTGGCATGTTTATGTTTTCTTCAGCTAATACAGAGGTAGTTACAACTATTTTTAAGGAACTCTAGTCCAGTGAGTGCATGGTGCTTGTTCTTCTTTCTATCAGTTTTTAAATGGTTAAATCATCTTTCTCCACATTTTTTCTTCTTTCTATGGATTACCTTGTAGTTAAATAGACATGATTCTTGATTTCAAGCTCTATTTATATGGTTTTCATAGTTTTGTTTATTTATTCTAAGAGGTAATGAACTCATACTTGCATATGCTCATTAGTCTCTTCAAAAATTTCTATTCTATGCTACATTGAAAATATTCTGAGTACACCATGGCCTTCTGATATCTAGCTCCTTTCTATATTTTTCTCTTCCTTCATAAAGCCTAGACCTAATCACTGGCTCTAAACCCTAGTCTAGCAAACCCTAAAATCTCAAATTCATCAAAATACAAGCAAATATGTATATATAGCCTAAAAATTTGGTTCTTTAAAGCTATTCATTGACAAAAACTTTAAGAGATCCCTCTCTGGCTCAGTAGGGCTAGCTACTGAGATGAAAGTGGTTTGAGGTTACCCTTCTCGATCTCCTCCTGGGCCTAGGAAATTGTAAGGGATAAAAGGAGGGAAGTATGAGAAATATGAGAAAGGAATGGACTCTGCATCTAGAATCCCATTCAAACTACTGTAGAATAAAAACTCAAACTAAAAACCCTTGGAGAAATAAGTAAAGTTAGGATTTAAAGATAAACTCTTAATGTCGAAGAGATTCTTTCGACCCCACAACCAAAGATAAATTAGGCATTGGACGCTATATATTGTTGCATCTTATAAAACTATAATAATAGATTGAGAATGATAGTTGCTTCAAATAAATGGTAAAGACTAGTTACTTGTGCCGGATTTGGAGAGGTGATGCAATATATTGCACTCCACATCTACAAAAGTGAATTGTATGGTGTACATAGATACAATAACACTAGTGAAGAACTGAAAGAAAAACTAAAACCCTAGTTGCAGAGTGCTTAGTCAGTGGAATCTCCAAATGAAATGAATGAGGTAAAGTAAACAAAACATAGTCGTTAAGGCCAACAGAAACCCTAACAATATTATCCACCACCAATTGGACATAGATTGATCATAATTGTAAATGGATTTAGGTCAACATACCATACATGGTTTCGTTGATGTGTGTCACATATAGACCAAGAACAATCTAGAACATCCATAGTTAAACATATATAAAACTTGTGTTAACCAGTGAAATGAACATTAAAATTAATACCACATTCAAACCATGGGAAAGGATCGAGTCATTTTATTAATGAGCATTATGAATTGATTTCATCGGGCCATCAATAAAGTGAAGTAATGTTAGATTGTTGCGTTGAACCCATTTATATGATAGAGAATTAAGGAATATGTGGTTACTAACAATAATTGTAGAAAGTGTTATAAGTATTATATCACATTTACTAGGTATCACCAGAATTAATCGATTGACATGGTAATGTGCCCATTGTTTGATGCAACTATTAGTGAAGAGTTCTTGGTAAAAGATTAAAGATTTCAAGAAATTTATCTTAGAACTATAGTGAACCTTTAACATAGGTGACGATACCACAAAAGTATCAAGTATATTAATTAAAATTCATGATACGGTTAGAGGCAATGAAATAAAATATATTGATATATAATCATTGGAAATAAATATTTATGAAACCATATTTTGGTAAAGAGGTTTTAGAATGTAAATATTAACCGAGAAAAGGATGAATGTTATATAAAAATAAAAATAAAATAAAAAAATCCCTGGAGATTTTACCAAATCATAAATTGTTGCTAAGGCAAGAATGGGGCAATTGAAGGATTCCTAGAAGATCTTAAGAAACAAATAGACCTTTTCTTTGTCTATCACGGAAGCATCACACTTCAATTTTAAATTATAAATGAAGCTCTAGAGTGTGAGATGTTACAGATCAAGACAAGTTAAATTAGTTATAACTGGTGAAGTATCAATCAATGATTAAAAAAAAAAGTGTATAGGTGGGGTGACATTACATTTAGAGATATTACACAAATGAAGAAAACACATATCTAAATAAGGTATGAGGGAATTGATACAAATTTGAGACAAAGGATGAGTAGAGGCTGATAATATAAATTGTTAATGAACTGAAGCTGTTATGCAAAACAAAGGAAGTGGACATGAATATATGACAAAACAAAAGTAGAAAAAAAAATAGATTTTGAAATTAATGTTAGTGTTAGTGTGATATTTCAATTAAAGAGCATCATAATTGAGTTTAAAAATGTATGAAAAAGGGATTTGATAGCCAAAGCAACTAGGTTCATGCAAATCAGGGGTTTGGAGTCTCCTTTAGGTTAGTGATTGTAAAGATCAGTGGGGTGGTTCCTCTAACTGGTTGGTTCCTGCAAACAGTGGGAATTGGTGCTTCTAGCAAGTGGGTGATTGGAAAGAAAATGCATTTTTTCCTCCCATAGGTTGGTTCCTACATAATATAATGTAAATTGAAGTTGGTGATATCATTTACATTATAATTAAAAGAATTTTTGTGGTTATACTACATGGATTTCCACATAAATATCCTGTGTTCAATATATATGTGATTGGTGCATTTGATTTCTAATTGAACATGTTTGATTCGATAAATTTTTTTAAAAATTATATAATATTAATTCACCCCCTCTTAGTATTATCCTAGTTTCCAACATGATGAATGTACAAATCCAAAAGAAATTTTGGACAAGTTGGGTAACTTATTGGTAAACCCAATGAATTTTAAGCCTTACAATTGGATTCATACTTTCCATCACTTGTACCTCATGATCATGCATCCATTGAGGATTATCTTACCAAATTTAGGTTACTTTTGGCAAAATTGAAAGGGTGTGCAAAAGCTAAAAAATATGATGAATTAATTTTATGGATTCTATCTAAGCTAAAAGGTCCTCCTCAATTATTTTCTTCAAAAAATTACTCCACTATGGATACACTTGCCGTTGAATTTCTATATTTGTCCTTTAAAATTTTATATGAGAGTCTTGTCAGGGAATAATGTAATCTTACGCAATTAGATACTCTTTCTAGATATGGTAATTAAACTCTTATGGATCATGAATTCAAAGGTAACCATAAAACTTGATGTAAATGGAAGAAAATTTATTCTCAAGGGTGGTGAGTTTTCCTTTAAACCTAAGAAAGAAAAAAAGTTCTTCCTCCATTTTTCGAGTCCAACCAGTCTTCATTCAAGAAAAGGAACAATAATTTAATTAAACCTATAATTTTCATAGTGCAGTTAGATATGCCAAATATAAATGTTGATTTAAACTATTAGGTTTAATTGAAGTCATGTCACAACACAAAATTTCAATGCCTAAACTATCCTTATCTCGTAAAGGGAATGATTTATCTACTCAAGCATTATGTGCACCTTCAAATAGTTCAATACTTGAATTTAGTGCATCATACCATATGACTAATTCTCATGATTTACTTATTTCCACATATAATTATAACATTTCATATATTGTGGTTGGATACTTAACACAACCTCATGTTTTAGGATCAAGCACCATGTAATTAGTTGATGGGTGCATAAAATATGTTTTCCCTTTTCCTAAAATCTCTAACAATCAATAATCTATTTATGAAATTTGTTGTTCTAATGATGGGAAGAGAACATAGTTTTATCCTAATGATGTAGTCATTTGAAAAATGTAAACTCTAGACATTCTTGATGTTTTTGGAAGATTTGATCTTAGATCCTGATCGTACATGTTTGATTACTCTAGAGATTCTTTCATTGCACATGAAATAGTTGAACACATAAAATTTAGTGCTCAATCTTCCTAAAATTTCTTGCATTGATGGTGCAGGTTGTGTTCTTAAAAAACGACATGAAGATCAATTTCCTTAAGATAAGGCCTTGCATATTTACCATGCCTCTTGAGTTAGTACATAGTTATTTCATGTCATTTCCTACTCATTCATTCTGAGGGGAAAAGTATACCCTCATTTTTATTTATTTACATGAGTAAATATAAAAGGAATGGCCTCTTAGTTTTATGCAATATTATTCTCCTATTTGAGGCTTTTACATTCGCTACATGGCCTCAAACAAGCTCCTAATATTTGGTATGAGAACATGGATAGTTTTTTATAGTTTCAGGTTTCAAGTGTTTCCAGTATGATCCTAGGTTTACACTCAAATTTAGGGTAATAATCTCTTCATTTTTATTTTGTGTGTGCATGACTTAATTCTCACAAGGAATGTTTCATGCATGCTTCAAAGTTTTAAACAATAATTAATGGGGTAAATTTATACGATATTTCTTTGTCAATATTTTCTTGGTTTATAAGTTGTTTAGTCTTTAAAAGGGATGTCTATTTTTTTCAATAAAAGTATGCACTTGATTTACTTCATTACTTTGCAATTTGTTATTGTAATCCTATGCTTAATCTATTTTAGTCAGGTATTACTCTTTTTACTAGTTTCTCTTCACCATATGTTAATCCTTCACTGTATCAACAACTATTTGGGAGTCTAGTATATTTTACTTGTCCATATCTTGACATTTGTTATGTAGTTGGGATTTTCTCTTAATTCTCTCAATATACTCATGATTCACTGGAAGGAAATGAAGAACATTTTAAGGAACATTAAGGGTACTGCCAAATTTTACATTTAGTACACTACTAGTGCTTCTTAGCTTGAAGGTTTAACTAACTTTGATTGGGATAATTCATTTGATGATTGAAATTATACATATTACTTTTTATATCACATTAAATCCTCTCATATTTCCTATTATTTCAAGAGTGAATAAGCCAAAATTGCATTATCTTCTAAAAAATCTTAGTATCATCTTGTAGTTCTTACTAGTCATAAAGTGTTTTGGATACAAAAGATAATGATAGAGTTTGGCACTCAACCTGACCATCCTACTACTATTTGGTGTGATAATCATAGTTTCATACACATTTCACACAATCTAATGGGGCATCAAAGAAAAAAGAATTGATATTCAAATGCACTTCATTTGATAACTCATGGAAGGTGGTTTTGGTGTTTTAAAATTGGAGTATTTTCCTATTGGAGAGAAATTTGTATACATTTTCACTAAAGATTTGGCTTCACCACATTTGGTTCAATTATAATCAATTCTTGGGATAAAGGAATTTGTCCTTATAGGGTCATATTGAGTCCTCCTACCTTAACTTTTTGTTAATGTTTTTTTTCCATCTTTTGGACTCGATTTTTTCCCTTTGGGTTTTTCTACTTTTCTCACTTATGAAATTTTGTACTTGGATTCCTTAGTATGACTAGTTGGTGGGACCCATGTTTGTATTCTTTTCTTACTCCCTACATTTCACTTTATCAGGAGCGCTAACGTTCTTTGTTAATGTACCCAACTATTTCCAGTTGCAAGCTTACATATGCATCATCATCTATCTCTTACTAATCAAAGCCTCTTCCATTGTTATATATAAAATAAATTCTATTGTACTCGATAAACAACAAATTTAATAGATCAATTTTATTATTTCTTGTATAAGTCTACTTTTGGTTGTGAAACACTTTTTTCTCTTGGAATGTTCTTTTAAACATCTTCAAGAAATATATTAGTTTATTTAAAAATCAAGGAACATGAAGTAAAATGTTGGAAATTATATATCTTGAATTAAGGATACTCTGCATATTCCATAATCATAAGGAGTGAGTTTTCTAGAAAAATTCAACACTTCCTAGTCAAACTAGTAGCTTAAGATGACTCACTCAGTATGCACCATCATTACTAGGTGATGTTACATAGAGTTCACAAATGGATTTCACTAACATAAATTATAAATATGATTTTTTGATATGAATCAACTAAGTTAATATATATAAAAAAAAATAGTTTGAATCTAAAGTAAAATCATAACATTTTACCCATTTTCTAATGTTAATTCTAAAAATAAATTTTCCATAAATGTCATTTCATAATAGGCAAGTAAATCATGCTTTCCATTAAATATGAAAAATTATTCTAAATAGAGGTTTTTACAAAATTTTCAAGCTCAAACCACAAATATATCATCAAGCAAAAATATTAACCATGTTAATAGGTTCCCATTCAAATCAGACTAGGTTTGGTGTACTAACATGTTTACCATGTTCACAATGTTGATATTTTTCAAATTTTCAATTATAATTCAGTAAAAGTACATATGTGATACTACATACTAAAAAATACCTTAAATAATGGATAGTTAAAAAATATTATGGTTTTGCACTATACAATATCAAACAAGTCAAACTCACCAAGATAATTTGAGTATAAGGTTGGCGACTTACAGGATTCAGTGATATTTGTTAGTAAAATTCATAAATGTGGAGTTGACTCAAATTAATTTCTTTCAAGTGGTGCAAAACTAGGGTGGAAAAATTTTAATAATATAATTAACAATCATTTATAATAAATTTTAAATATAGCACATATTACATCCTATAAAACATCATGGATTTTGGATAATGAATAGGTCTTCCAGTTCCTATTTCTCCTACCACAAACCATATCATATTTCCTATCCTTATATCAAACATAACGTTTAGTGTGGCTATGTGAAGACCTTGGAGCCCTTCTAAAGAGCTTAATAACCACCACATGGCTCTAAGGGCCACATAACAAGACCTATTGTAAAAATAATATATAAATAGGCCAAGCTCATATAAAATTATCAACCAAGATAGATGTCTACACATTATGAGAACATACATTTTCTAGAAAATGTAACAATGAATAAAAAATGAATTCATACTCAATATCTAAGTATTTCAAATTTCAAACTATTGAAATAAGAGTATTTATAAAGAAACAAATATGAGGACAACTAGATTATTGTTTTAGTGCTTAAAATAATACATGGCATTAGAGCATAGGAGGATTTTGTGAGGAAAAAACATATTTTATTGCAATTCACATAAGATTGAACAACTGAAAGAAGTTGGATCAACCCACTACTCTGATTCTTACCTCATTCAACTAATTTTAGTGGAAGCATAATATCGCACTTCTACTATGAAGTAAGGGACTTTATATAGTTACCATGGGTACTAAGGTAGAACACAATTCAATTGTAGAGAAGGAAAATGTACTTCAATATGATGGATGAGACCTATGTGGTTTTCCATATCTATAGAATTTGTATTTCATGTTGCTCCTAATGAAGTATGGGATAAGTTGGTAGGACTATTTGGTAAGCCATATTAACTAAGAGCACATCAATTGGAGAATGGGATCATATCCTGGACTCCAAGCAACCTCGAGACCCTACAAGGCTTCTTGTGTAAGTTTAATACTTTTCATCAATAGGTTAAATCATGTCACATTTATAGAAAAGAGGAGAAGCTTATATTCTCATTTCTTGAAAATTAGGATCCAAGCATTCTATGTTTGTTTCTTCCTTTAACACTACAAGGAATTATCTCGAAAAATATTGGAAGATTCCCTATATGAATAATTTTTTAAATCCAATCCTTCATGAGGAAAATAAGCATGTTCATATGGGAAATATTAAAAACTCAAAGGCCCATGGACTTGTAGTAGAAAAGAGTAGCAAGAAGAAAGAGTAGAAAACAAAGGGTGAGAAACCAAATCAAGGGATGAAAGGAAAACGAAGGCTCACTAAGGAGACTTCAAATTCCAAGGGAGGAATATCTATGGAGATAGCAAAGTGCATATATTACAAAAATGGGATTCATGTAATATCCCTCGGGTTTACCCCCATTTTTTTAATATGATTGAAATCCAAATGTGGGAATAGGAGCCATGGTTGGCTAATACAATATGTTATAAATAGTTAAATTAATTTTTGTAATGGTTGACTAAAGGAGGGGATGACCTTATGGATCACAATGTCTAAGTGAGGTTGTGTGCCTTGAAAGACCAAGAAACCAACCTTGAAAAAAATCACTGAAGTTAATGAGCCATTAGTTGCAAGTCGATCAAGCCACTTCCTGACAATTGAATTATATGATGTGATTTGGGTTGAGCTACTCCTTGGTAGATCTCTTATGGTATGTGAGTGGGGTAGTGGAGTGGAGGATGGTTCCCATCCCCCTCATGTATCATAGAGTTAATCTTTTTTCCACTCTAAGAAACAATGGGGCACCGTGAAGACTATATGAGGACACAACTAAAGAGAATGGGTTCTCTTTGGTTAGCTAGAACTCTCCCTCTCTCATTCTAGGTTGGATAGATTTGGTGTAGGAATTCTTGGCAGAAAGGTATTCTGGATGAGTTGGTGAGTGTTGGAGTGTGTATGGATGTGGTTGGAGAATGGTAGTAGAAGGAAGAGTGGCATCTAACCTTGTATACATATCCTTGTGTAAGGTTTAAACCCATACGAAATTGGGTGAAATTCCTTTAGACTATGTGTGATGCCATTGGACTATTATACCTAAGCCTATGTGGTCAATGGAAGGCTCAATGGAAGACTAAATAACTATAGTTCTTATTTTGTAGATGATAAAACACATGGACAAGGAGTTGTGGGCCACTTTAGTGCTTTCTAAGTAGCTAATATATCACCTGGATCTTGTACTGCAAATCCCTGTGGTGCTTGTTATGAAAAGAAAGTTCATAAACCACCTAGATAGTGGACTCGAACCCTTGAGAATGAGAAATGCCCATCTAAACCTTGATTGAATGCCTGTGAAGGAACTCAAATGAAAGAGTGAGTCACTATGGTACCTACTACTAAGAACAATTAATAAGCCACCCTATTGTTTGTTGTAGGTACACTTTCATAGCACCAAGGTGCTATGAAAGCACCTTGGTGCTTGCTTTTAGTGAGTAGTTGATAAATAACCTAGATAATGGGCTCCATCTTTTGAATGTTTAACCAAGTCTTAGGTGTGAATTCCCTAAGAAATAATTCCTCATACATTGAATCTAGCTCAATGGTGGTTAGTTGCAAAAACATTGTGATGTAGTTAGCCTATGGTTTGGTGGAGAGTGGAACTAGATCCTTTAATTGCAAGCTAGTTTAAGACACAAAAATAAGTATATTTCATTTGCATGTGTGCAATGTTATGCTCTTTATTTGCATGAGACCATCGATGCCTATGATTCTTATAATGAGTTTCTAAATTTTTTTTTTTGACATTATGTTTATGATTGAAATATGAACTTGTATGATTATGCTCAATTAGTCTAGATTGTGTTGTCCAAAAATTTGTTTATGGTTGATATGAACCTCTGTGAATATGCTCAGTTAGCCTAGACTGTCTTGTTCAACGTTATGCTTATGTTTGAAATATGAAGTTGTATGATTATTCTCAATTAGTCTAAACTATTTTTTTCGACATTATGTTTACAATTGAAATATGAACTTCTACAATTATGTGAAGTTAATTGATATATCTTATCTCTCTAACAATTTTGACGTGTAGATTAAACATAAAATTGTATCTTAATGATGGTTTGAGCTCCGACGGTTCATGCATGGTTAGGGTTTGTTATAGTTCTGCAAATGGCAGACCTTTACAAACAACACCCTGCGGCCATTACCCTCCAGCCGTAAGCTCGTCGCGAAACGATAAGGAATAGACAGCCAGCAATGGAACCCCCTCAGGGGGAGGATATGGAGCCTCCCCCCACTAATACAGAAAATGTTCTGCGACACACAGAAAACGTCAGGCAGGACAACCAGGAAAGTATCGGAACAGAGCATGAAGATGCACCAAAGAATACTGATAGAAATGAAGCACCTAGAGTAACATCAACGACCTGCAAGCCTGTAGTAGTTGACAAACCTAAGATTGAGCTCCCAAGTCAACGGATCAACACTCAAATCTAGTATATGAAAGATCATGCATTGATTGGAAAGTTCATAGGCTTTTGGCCCATAGAGAAAGCACTGTATGGCTGGATAGTAACCAAATGGAAGCCAAAAGGGCACATTACTTTGCAGTTAGGACCTAAGGGCTTCTTTACTGCAATCTTCAACTATTTGGAGGATCAAAATAGGGTATTGGATAGTGGACCATATTTCTTCAATGCAGCCAGACTGTATCTGCGAGATTGGATTGAGCATTTCAACCTAGACATAAAAGCTCTAAGTTGGGCATCAGTGTGGATTCGCCTTTACTCCCTCCCTCTGGAGTACTGGGACAAAGATTCACTACAAGATATTGGGAATGGCTTGGGTGAATTCATCAAAGTTGCAGAGGAGACGAAACTCAAGCGATACACCTCCTATGCGCGGATTTGTGTATATATGCACCTCAACAAAGCTCTCCCAGATGCGGTAAGCCTTTATCATGATGATTACGAATGGATACAGTCAATAGATTATGAGCATGTACCATTTCGTTGTAGAAAATGCCACACCCTAGGCCATTTATTCCGAGATTGTCCCTCTAACCTAAAAACCTCGACCACTCCCACCATGGACAAACCTGACTTGGATGGGTTCACCAAAGTTACCTCTCACAAAAGACCCACAAAAATCCCTCTTCATCCGCCAAAAAACCTGTTACCAATACCTCCATGCCATCAACCAGTAACAACTTTGAAACCCTGCTCCAGCTGGAGGTTAACATCTTAGAAAACCCGGAACTCCCCGAAGTCATTCCTAAGACTATCCCCCATCCCGCTCCCTCAAGCTCAAAAAAATCCAAAACTTCTATGCAATCCTCAGATCTCAAATCGCCCCCTCCCAGTAAATCCCCAAAATGGAATGTTCAAGGAATGGAAGTAGAAAGCACGCACCAACAACCCACAACTGTAGAAGATATAGAGGTAGAGCAAGAAGAAACTCAACACATGGAAGAGGAGCTGGAGAGCTTCGACATTGGAGATCTGGATATACTGGGACTAGAACAGGCCTGTAAGAAAAAAGAATATGACAAGATCCCAGAAAGGCAGCTGGAAAACTTAGAAGTCATTCTCTCAAGAGCACAGAAGCAAAGATCGCTAGGTATCCAAACTGGAAGTCAGTGGGATGGAAGAAACATCTTCAAAGATAATAAGAAACGAGGAAGGAAAACAGATCTTCAAAGAACCATTCGCATAGGAGAGATGCTGGTGGAATCTGGAAGATACTCCAAGCTTACCAAGTATTACAATCCCCTACCCAACCGTGTATCATGAAGCTCATTTCATGGAACATTAGAGGGCTCAACAGCCCCGGGAAATATAGACTGATAAAAAACATGTTTCAACAGGAGAAACCACAAGTACTCTTCTTGCAGGAGACCAAATGTAACTCTACAATGTTGGACCAGATCCTTGCCAAAGCATGGCCAGGAAGCAAAGAAGTTGCAGTGGATGCCATAGGAGCATCAGGAGGACTAGCAATAGTATGGGATGAAAAATCCATAACACTTACTAACATTCATGCTAGTAAGCACTTTATTCAAGCCACGTTCCATATTATAGGGACAAACGTACATGGACACATGACCAATGTTTACTTCCCCTAGGTTGCAATAAACAAGGTAGACATTCTGAATACTTTAGCTCAGATCAACTCAGAAAGATCCCATCCACTTTGGATCATAGGAGGAGATTTTAACATGATAACAAAATTGGAGGAAAAAAGAGGAGGAAGGGTCAAGCTGGACAATGAAAGCACTCACTTCAAAAATTTCATCCAAGACAACTGGCTCATAGATATGGCGTGCAACAATGGAGTATACACTTGGAACAACAAACGAGCAGGTGCTCATCAAATCGCCTCTTGATTGGACAGATTCCTGCTCTCCGACAATGCAATCCATCTTGGAGGGGATTTCTTGGCCTCAATCTTACCGCTCTCTGGTTCAGATCACTGGCCTATTATGCTTCAATGGCAAAGACTGGGAAACATTACATGCAGGCCCTTTCACTTTGAAGCCTTTTGGTTGACTCATCCAGACTTTCACAACCTGATTACAGCGGTATGGAAAAGCTTCAATCCATCGAAAGGCACAAAAATGTATCAACTACAGCAAAAACTCAAAAATCTCAAGATAAACATCAAACAGTGGAATCACTCTACCTTCGGCAATATCTTCCAAGCACAAGGCGCTCTTGATCAAGAAATGCAAAAATTACAGCAGAGAATCATAACTAAAGGCAGATCCGATGCCCTAGTAGAACAAGAAAGCCACCTTCAAATGCAAATCTCTGAGAGAGAAAAGCAGGCAGAAATACTTTGGAAACAAAAGTCATGAATCAGATGGCTTAAAGAGGGTGAACGCAACACAAAGTTCTTCCACCGAACTACTATCCAAAGGAGAATGCATAACAACATTACTCACATTCAGAATCGACAAGGGGAACAACTGGAGAAACACGAGGATATAGAATAGGAACTCCTCACCCACTTTCAGATGGTGCATCAGGAACCGCAGATCGATCGGTTACCAGCTATAGAGAAAATCACTCAGAAAATTCCTAAGATCATAACAGAGGAACACAATCAAATCCTTCTCAGGCCTATATCTTTACAGGAAGTGGAAACAGCTATGCGACAGCTCAAAGTAGGAAAAGCACCTGGACCAGATGGCTTCACATCCGACTTCTTCCACAACTTCTGGGATCTAATCAAAGAAGAGGTATGGCAAGTAGTTGAGGAATCCAGGGCCAATAGATGGATTCTTCCATCTTTGAACGCAACCTTCATCACCCTCATTCCTAAGGAGGAACACAGTTAGACTCTAGAAAAATTCTGACCTATTGCATTATGTAATTTCATATATTAGATCATCTCCAAAGTTATTGCCACGTGACTCAAACCCCTGCTTCCATTACTTATATCACCAGAGCAATTAGGATATGTGGAAGGAAGGCAGATCACGGATGGCATTATTCTCACTCACGAAATCATTCACTCCTTAAAGCAGTCCAAAAAGGCAGGTATGCTCCTAAAAATCGATCTTTCAAAAGATTTTGATAGTTTAAGCTAGAAGTATATTAAAAAAATGTTGCTTTCCTTTGGCTTCACCCCCCCATGGGTTAGATGGGTAATGAGTCTTATTACCTCCACCTTCTTTTCAATTCTAGTCAACGGTATCCCATCCACCCCCTTTCACCCATCCAGAGGTATCCGACAAGGTGACCCACTCTCACCCTTTCTTTTTGTTATTATGGCAGAAGGTCTTGGGTGTTACATCAAAGATGCCCTTCATTCCCAGCAATTACGAGGCCTTTCCTTTCCCAACACCCCTGCTTTCACCCATCAGCAATTCGTGGATGACAATATGTTATTTGGTCATCCCTCGGTTCAGGAAGCCCTCAAATTAAAGACCATTTTATCTGATTTTTCGGACGCCTCTGGCACTTGCATTAACAAAGCTAAATCCCAAATCTTTTTCTTTCACACCCCGGCCTTAACTCAGTCCTCCATTGCTAGAATCCTAGGCTTCTCGATTGCAGCTCTCCCCTCCAAATACCTGGGTGCTCCAATGCCTTAAAGCACTCATCCTGGAAGATGCTCTTAGAAAAACTGGAAGCCTGTATCTCTTCTTGGACCTTCAAAGCTCTCAACATGGCAAGCCATCTAGTCTTAATCAAAGCAGTGTTACAATCCATGCCGCTTTACCTCTTTTCAGTATTGGCAGCACCCAAATGGGTTCTCAAAGCAATAAAAAATCTTCAATGAGATTTTTTATGGGGAAGTACAAAGAAAAAGAGAAAATGGGCTTTGGTCAAGTGGGACACAGTTTGCCTCCCGAAAAATTCTGGAGGCACTGGATTACGTGATCCTCAACACAGCAACGCAGTCATGGGAGCACGCATCTGGTGGAAATGGATCTCGGACCCGCATACTCCTTGGGCAATCCTCTGGACAACAAAATATGCCAATAATAGACCAGTAGATGATCTAATTCAGCTCAAAGATGTTGGCCCAGGTTCCCTAATCTGGAATGCAGCTAAACAACATAAAGATCTAATTCAACAACACAGCTTCTGGGAAATCAGGAATGGAGATAATGCAAGGTTTTGGGAGGATTCATGGCAGCAAAGACCCAAATTGAAGGACCTAATCACTCCCCACCAGCTACAGGATTGGGTAGAACAACCGATGATCAAGGTAAATCAACTTTGGAAGCCCACTCACACCCAAGGTTACAGGCAATGGATAAGCTCGAATCACATTCTCAGGCAAGGCATGCAGATCATCAAAGATAGTCTGGAAACAGAACTCTCAAACAGGAAAATACGTTACTCAGATAAGAAAGATATCATTAGATGGGGTTATGAAACGCGAGGAACCTTCACGTCACAAGAAGCTTATCATATAATTCTAAGGAACCTTACAGTCAAGGACCATCTCTGGAACAAAGTTTGGGATCCCCCAATTTGGCCAAAAATATCCACCTTCCTCTGGATGCTTTGCCAAAACAAAATCCTTACTTGGGACAATCTATAGAAACGAAGCTTTCACGGACCTTCCATGTGCCCAAATTGTAAACAGGAGGAAGAAACCACTGAGCATCTTCTAAACTCATGTCCGTTGGCAAACAGACTTTGGGACAAAGTCAGCTTCAGATGTCAAAGAGATGGATGAAGTAAGGAGGATTCCACCAACACTATACGCACTTGGGCAACCCGTCCTTACAAAAGTAAACTATTAAATGCATTATGGAAACTCATACCAGGTTTTCTCATGTGGACTATCTGGAAAGAGAGAAATTGTCGCATCTTCAAGGACCACTCCTCTCCTATAGAAGTTCTATGGAATAACATATGTCAAAACCTTCGAGAAACCTTGCTGCTCCAAACATGGCTTGACGATGATTTCCCCTCCACTCCTCAGGAACAAAATATATGGGTAAATTGGAACCTCTAGTGGCACCACAAGCAGGCTCACCAAGGTAAAACTCCTCCTCCAAGAGCGACACCTGACAGATGGACTCCCCCTCCACCACACATGGTTCAACTCAACTTTGACAGAGCATCTAAAGGTAATCTGGGTAAAGAAGGATTTGGGGGAATCTTTAGAAATCACAAGGGCAATGTTCTCCAAACTTTTATGGGTTCAATTGGTTGGGATACAAATAATTCGGCTGAATTAGAAGGGTTATGGCAAGGACTTCTCCTTGCTCAGAGCCATGGTCTCTTCCCACTTATAATTGAAGGGGACTCTCAGATTCTTATCAACATGGTAAATCAGATATTACAGGGAACCCCATCTCACAAAGTTGGTAGCAGTTGGAGATTGGCGGAACGGTTGGAGCAGATTGAACAATGGCTATTAACTCACAGAGAAGTTACCATTAAGCACATTCGTCGGAATGGTAACAAAGTAGCAGATTTCTTAGCTAACATCGGAATTGATAGTGGAAAGACTCTTCATGTAGGAACACTTAACACTATAGCTACCACTCCACAACTACAGGATTACAATGATCTGGTGCAAAAGGAAAGGGAAAATGAGGAAGAAACGCACCCGGATGCGGGTGTCAATGCTACTAATTAATGCGATTAGATGGCTGGCCGGTGAACAGGAAAGCCATATGGCTACCAGCATCGTCCCCCGCGCCAACCTCAAGGGAATTCATAACACATTGCAGAAGGCAATAAATGATCCCATAAGCCGAGATACATTCATCTCCCTCATACCCATGGCTCCTGTAGATCGACAGGAAATTTCTCCATTGCTTCAACGCGTTTGCCCTCTGAAAACTGTTGAACCTTACATTTGCACCATGACTGACAGTCGATGCTGGATACTTCCTTGCCTAGATCTTGGTAATGGCTTTCATTTCTCTCACTCTAGAAATTGCATTTTAGACCAGGCCCAGACCTCTCCTGCTCACTCTTTGTCTAGTCAATTTAATGTCTTAAATTTCTCTACATAAATTATCAATCCGGGTATCGTAAACTGATGAAGTGTGGTGCACTATATGTGCTTAGTTAACCTTTCTCTTACTTCGTTGTTTTATAGTTTATGTTGTTTTTGTGGTTTTGTTCTTGTTGCTTTTCTAAGGTCTTAAGAATACTTTTAAAGGACAAGTATGGATAAAGATTTCAAGACAAGGCCTATGTCCTTAATGGTAACTTCCAAAACTTAGCACTTAAAAAGAACTTAAAACATGTTATTGATGGAGTTAGTATTTAAACAAAAGTGTAAATATACAACTAGTTCAATCAAAATAAAATGCAATAATCAAATAATGAGAGAATGACTATGAGACCCAGTATCCTTGCTGCTTCAGCAAAAGGATAAGATGATTCTATCACGTCATTAGTTCATTAAAAGGCTATGTGCATCACTAATCTACAATCAATTTGAAAGCAATTTATGTACAATAATATACATGTTAAAAAGAAAATAAAATGCAGTAATTCAAACTGTACATTAATATACATGAAAATCAGAAAAAGAAATATAAGAAAATAAAGTAAAGACATCTGTACATTAATATACATGAAATAAGAAAAAGAAATGCAAGAAATTAAAGTGACAACTATACAAGGCAGGGTCCCCCTACCACCTATGAAATCAAAGCAAAATTATGTTAGGATATTCCGACACATAGGATATAGTTAAGTTCAACTTGGTCTAGTATAGAGTTATGTTAGAGTTAGGTAAAGTGTGTTTCTTTACCGTTGTACATTTTGTAACTTACAATCCGACGGTCACGATATGTAGTGATCCGACGGTTCACTCTCACCTCGGTATTACCGACACTTGATCCGTGGCTTGACACCCGATTGGTCCATGAGTTCTATTTAAAGCGCATGGAGGGTCATTGTTCGGGTAATCCGTGCATGAGCGAAGCTTATGTAAATTTTCATTCTTTGATTAATAAATTGCCTGTAGTACCCACGTTGGGATAGGCCGTGGACTGTTTCCCTCCTTGCACTCTGAGGGTTTTAACCACGTCAAAAATACTGGTGTATTGATTTGAGATCTGGTTGTGAGCGGTGTCCTTTTGGTATTCTTTCTGTGGAACTTACCTTGTAAATTTCTACATGGTATCAGAGCTATTTGAGGGCCGTGTCCGTTGGTGATCCAAATCTGAAGCCGGTAGAACTGCATGCGGCTGTCGTTTCCTATATCTGCTGTTTCTGACTGCTTTCGGGCCGAGAGGACTGCTCTGTTGCGTTCGGAGCATCTGTTCCAGTGAGGAACCCCTTTCGTTTCACGCGAAAAGGTTTCCGGTAGCCCTAGTTGCGTCATTTTTCAGATCGGGAGGTATACAGTGTTTCGTTTGCAGTTTACTGTTATTTTCTCTCTGCTTATTTCGGTCTCAGTTTATTTAGCCTTTTTTTTACCGGATCTATACCTTTCATTTCTGCGTATTCTCTTTGCCCTGCGACTCTATGCGATCTGGGCAAATCAGAAACAGAAAGGAAGGATTTTTCTCATGCGTATGCTCTTTTCCCTGCACCTTAGTGTGATCTCGGAAAATCAGAAACATTGAGAAAAATATTTAGTTTTTCGGCTAAAGCTAACTTTGAGATTTTTTTTAAAAATTTCTAGTTTTTTGGCTAAAGCTAACTTCGAGCCGCAAGGTTCGTTTTTCTTTGCATATTCGTGTTGGGTTTTGTGTTTTGTGTTTTGTAGGGAAAAAGAGCTTTCTCAAGGCAAGCACGCAAACCAAGGCCCCCCCCCCCCCCCCTCTCTCTCTCTCTCTCTCTCTCTCTCAAATTTTTTGTATAGATCAATTGGTTCAAAGCTATTTTAAGAGAGTAGAGGTCTTGGGTTCAAGTCTCCATTTTGTGGGGGCGGATTTTTTTTCATTCCCACACATTCGCGCACTTTGCCGGTAACGTCAACAATTGTTTTTCAAAAAGCCATAACTTCTTCATCCGGAAGCCTTTTTCAGAGCCGTTTTTTTTAAAACCGCCTATTTTTTCGAGATCTATCCGTTGGAACACTTACTTTCAGCATCTTCAGCTTCAGTGTTTTTTAAATGGAAAGTCCATGCCAAGTCATTCTTGACAGCACTAACTACTTCCAATGGGTAGAATACATGGAAGATTTACTTAGAAGTAAAGGTCTCTTCAGAATAGCCACAAACCAAGAGAAGAAACCAAAAGATGAAGACAAGGCGGCAAAATGGGAAAATAGACAAGATCAAGCACGTGGTTTGATAGGGATGTCTATTTCTCCTGATCTTAGATTCCACATTGCAGGACTTGAGACTCCTCATGAAGCATTAGAAAAACTTGCTAAAGTTTTTGGGATTAAAAATGAAATTAGAGCCCATCAACTTGAAAATGAGCTGCTTACTTTGGATCCTAATAATTTTTCTTGCATTGAAGATTTCTTTTCCAAATTCAAGACCCTTAGATATCTCTTGGAAGGTGTTAAAGTTAAGAAAGAAGATGGTAACCTTATTTATTCCATCCTTACTAAGTTGGGACCAGCCTACTCTGTATTTGTTTCCACTTTCCATTCTACAAGGGAAGCTTTCATTTGTCAAGGACAAGACTACAAGGCCCCTTCCTTTGACTCCTTTTGTGATTCCTTAATAAGAGAACAAGAAAAACTCTTACACCTTGGTCTTCTTAATCTTGGAAACTCTTCCACGAAAGCGTTAGCTGCCCAGCAACAACCAAATTCAAAGAATCCTAAGAAGTCATATCCTCAAAAGAATGGTCCTAAACCATCTCAGCCTCAAAATGAAAGATCATTTCAGCAAAATGATAAGACCAATAAAAACAAATGGAAGAAGACTGATAGACATTGTAACTTTTGTAATCGAGATGGCCACATAGAATCTAAATGCTTTAAGAAGATGGAAGCCTTGGAAGCCGCAATGAAGAAACATAACATCCATGTGGAGCCTACTTCAACTTCAACTTCCGGAATGGCACTTTCTGCATCTTATTGTCAATCATCTCAGTCTGGTTATGCATTAAATGTATCTTCTTCTTCTTCTCATTCTCATGAGTGGCTCATTGATTCTGGAGCCTCTTGTCACATGGCCAAAAACCAAGCCATGTTTTTTTCTTTAAATGATTGTAACACCAAAAATATATATATTGGTGATGATAGATCTCTTAATGTTGTAGGGACTGGAACTGTTCATCTAGACAATGGTCAGTTTAATGATGTATTATGTGTTCCAACCTTATCCTGCAACCTTCTATCTGTCTATCAGATAACTCACTCAGGTGAAGGTAAAATTGTTGAATTTTCACCTCATGATGTTGTAATCAAGGATCTAAAAGATCCTAAACAGATTCTAGCTATTGGTCTTGCTGATGATTCCAAAAGGTTGTATAAGTTTCACAACTTTGGGTCATCCAATCTTCCCTCAGTATTTGTTGCTCATAATGATGAAGTGAGCAAACTTTGGCATGAGCAATTTGGTCACTTAAACTATCGCTCCCTTCAGCATCTATGTAAAGAAAATATGGTGACAGGTCTTCCTATGGTATCTTGCAGAGATGGTGTTTGTTCCGGATGTGTACTCGGAAAACATCATGGGGACAGTTTTGACAAACGTGCCTCTTGGCACGCCTCAGCCCCTTTATAGCTTGTGCACAGTGATTTATGTGGTCCTCTTCCTGTTGCTTCATTCTCTGGCTGCAAGTACTTCTTAACTTTCATTGATGATTTCTCCAGATGCACTTGGGTATACTTCTTAAAACTCAAGAGCGAAGTATTTAACACCTTTTTGGCCTTCAAAGCCTTTGTTGAAAAACAATCTGGACATCAAATTCTTAAGCTAAGAACTGATAATGGTGGAGAATATGTTAAAAACACATTCATCAACTTTTGCACCGAAAATGGAATTCAAATGCAACATACTGTTCCATACACTCCACAACAAAATGGTGTAGCTGAAAGGAAAAATCGCACCTTAAAGGAAATGGCTAATTGTATGCTGCAATCTAAAGGACTCAGTCTTAGTTTTTTGGCCGAAGCAATTAATTGTGCAAATTATATAATCAATCGCACTCCTACTAAGGTTCTAGAGAATATCACTCCAGAAGAAGCTTGGAGTTCCATTAAACCAAATGTAAGTCACTTTCGTGTGTTTGGAAGTGAAGCATGGGCCCATATTCCATATGAAAAGCATAAAGCTTTAGAACCTAAGAGTGAGAAATGTACTTTTGTTGGATATTCTGAAGATGTAAAAGGTTATAGACTTATTCCATTTAAGTCCAAAAATGTTATCATTAGAAGAGATGTAAAATTTGATGAAAATAAATCGGCCTGCGAGCCTAGTCCGGCGAATGTGCCACCTCTTCCTATCTCTTCTACTTTTGAAAACCTTTCTTCTTCAGATGATGAAAGCGAGGATGATAATCCTCCCCCACCTTCTCAGGATCCTCAACTTCCAAGATGGGTCCGTGCTACTCGGGATGCAGCAGGTGATCTTGCCGGTGATCCTACAGATCAACGACGTACACGTTCTCAGTTTGAAAGAGCCTCTTCTTTACTGGCTCAAGCTCCAGTAAATCATGATCCTGACACTTTTGCAGAAGCTTCAGGCCATCCACATTGGGAAGCAGCTATGAATGAAGAATATCATTCATTAATGAAAAATGATACATGGGATCTTGTTCCTCTACCAAAGGGACGCAAACTTGTTAGATGTAAATGGGTTTACAGAACCAAGTATGGACCAGATGGGAAAGTTGATAAACATAAAGCTCGTCTCGTTGCTAAGGGCTTTTCACAGGTTGAAGGCATTGACTACACTGAAACCTTCTCCCCTGTTGCCAAAATGAACTCTATCCGCCTTGTTCTTTCCCTTGCTGCCTCTTTAAAATGGGAAGTCCATCAGATGGATGTTAAATCTGCCTTCTTGCATGGGGATTTGCAGGAAGAAATCTATATGGAACAACCCATTGGCTTCATACAAACAGACTCTAGCCTTGTTTGTCGACTTAAGAAATCCCTTTATGGCCTCAAGCAAGCTCCTCGGGCTTGGTATGCCAAAATGGATAACTTTCTTTTAGAATCTGGCTTTTCTAGGTGTCATTCTAACAATACTGTCTACACCAAGAAAGTGGGCAACTCTCTTATCATCCTTGTTCTTTATGTTGATGATCTTATTCTTACTGGTAGTGATCCCAACCTTATAAACCATGTGAAGTCCAGCCTTAAAAAGAGATTTGAAATGACAGACTTAGGACATTTACACTATTTTCTCGGTCTTCAAGTCTTGCAATCCCAAGAGGGTATTTTCCTTTCCCAGTCCAAGTATGCTTGTGATATTCTTCGTCATTTTCACATGGAAGACTGTAAGCCAGCCCCTTCTCCCTTTCAGTCTGGAGTCAAACTTTCAGTCTCTTGTACTTCTCCTGAAGTTGATGCTACCTTATACCGTCAACTTGTCGGAAAACTCTTGTATTTAACCCATACTCGTCCTGATCTTTCCTTTGCTGTTGGCCTTGTTTCTCGTTTTATGCAAAACCCCCGTGAAAGTCATTGGAAAGCAACTAAAAGAATACTTCGTTATGTTCGAGGTACAGTACAGTTTGGGATTCATTACAGTGCCAAAGCAGCTCCTCTGTTAGTTGGTTTCACTGATTCTGATTGGGCTGGTGACCCTGATGATCGGAAGTCTACTGCCGGTTATGTCTTCACTCTTGGTTCAGGACCTATTACATGGGCTTGTAAGAAACAGGCTGCCATTTCTCTTTCGTCAGCAGAAGCAGAGTATCGTGGTGCCGTGGAAGCTAGTAAGGAAGCCTTGTGGCTTCGTCAGATCCTATCAGAGTTTGGCTTTGAGCAGCAGCATCCAACCACACTTTGGTGTGATAATCAAAGTGCCATTCAGCTATGCAAAGATCCAGTCCAGCATCAGCGCAGCAAACACATTGAACTACACATGCACTTCATCAGAAAGCTCATTCATGACCATGTTCTTGAAGTGCAATATTGTCCAACAGATGATCAGGTTGCAGACATCTTCACAAAGGCTCTCACAGAGGCGAAGTTCACTAAACTTCGATATATGCTTGGAGTTCAGGAAGTTGTCACTAAGGGGGGATAGGCTCTAGTGCCTCCTTCCTTCTCCTATTGTGTCATATTTGTAAATCCTTCAATCCTATCCCAAGTTGTTCTTAAGGGGGGATGTTAGGATATTCCGACACATAGGATATAGTTAAGTTCAACTTGGTCTAGTATAGAGTTAGGTAAAGTGTGTTTCTTTACCGTTGTACATTTTGTAACTTACAATCCGACGGTCACGATATGTAGTGATCCGACGGTTCACTCTCACCTCGGTATTACCAATACTTGATCTGTGGCTTGACACCCGATTGGTCCATGAGTTCTATTTAAAGCGCATGGAGGGTCATTGTTCGGGTAATCCGTGCATGAGAGAAGCTTATGTAAATTTTCATTCTTTGATTAATAAATTGCCTGTAGTACCCACGTTGGGACAGGCCGTGGACTGTTTCCCTCCTTGCACTCTGAGGGTTTTAACCACGTCAAAAATACTGGTGTATTGATTTGAGATCTGTTTGTGAGCGGTGTCCTTTTGGTATTCTTTCTGTGGAACTTACCCTATAAATTTCTACAAATTAAACACACTTGCATAAATTAAAATTGCATGAATGAAAATCTAATCTACCTTACATTCTACAAAGCAATATTTACAAAATGAAATCTACTCTACTTACATCCTAATATGCTCCATGACATCTACTTCACATCTCCTTCCATGTTGAGAACATCAAAGCTTTATTCAATTTCTTCAAAAGTGAAAAGTACAACAAAGCTCTCCAAAGCTTTCAAAAGGCATGTGACTAACAAGCTAAAAGGACTAAGAAAAGACTAGCAAAGGAAGGAGAGAGATCTCCTATTTATACAAAAAGATGAGAGCCATCTCATTAATGATAGTCCATGAATCTCTCCCTCTACCTCTAGAGTCCTAATCAAAATAGGAACTGATAAGACACATGTCTTCTTAGAGTTACAATACAATTAGGAGATGTGACACATATCCTCATGATCCCATGATTTTTTCCAACCAAATTCGAATTTGGCCTTAGAGTGCCACATAAGGGTCTTCTAGAAGTCTCCTTTCAACCTACACATGTCAACAACCTCAACCCATTTGTTAGGTATAAGCATATGCACATTATTTTCTAATGTTTAACCACAAATTCACTTAAAATGCTTAGAAATAATAAAGATTGGAAAAACATAAAGGTGGCCCAATGATAATGAAAGTGGGATGAATGTGGTGACATAGTAGTGAAATGGAGGTGAAATGGAGGTGATATAATGGACATAATAGTGAAAGTGTAATGGAAATGAATGACATTTTCAAGGCTCAACATACCCCCCAACTGAAGCTATTGCATGTCCTCATGCAATATATATTACATTAACTCTTTTGATCCTTGAGCTTTGGCTTAACTTTGCATGATATCATTTGATAACTTCATATTTCTGCAAAGTGTTTCACTTGAATTGCAACATGGTTGGTTCTTGTGTTACAACCATTTTTTTTTTTGTTGCCTTCTATTTTGATCTTTGAACTTTGCATAATGATATTTTGATTATTGTTGCAAAGTATATCTTTATTGGATTGCATGATGGTTGGTTCTTGTGTGACAACCATGATTTTGTTTGTATCCAATTTATCCTTTAAGCACTTTTTCAAAAGCCATTGTATGCTCATAATAGCAATGTAATAATTAATATATGTTGGAAGTATGTGAGTTCTTGAATATGATATGGCAAGATATGAATATGAATGTATCCCCCCCCCCAACTGATGGTATTGACAATTTTATGAAATGAGGAAGAGAAATGTTTTTCCAACAATTATCATTCTAGCTTTTTATGGAATTCTATGGTCAAAAGTTAGAAAATGACATACTTTCACTTACCCTTTGGAATGGATGAGTTGTATGTGTGGTGGCTGAAAAATTCTGATCATATTCTTCTTCAAGTGGATGAACAAGAGGAGTCATGGATAGAGAGATAAGATGACTTTCTACTAAAACTTGTTGAATCTGCTCCAAAATGCTGAAAATAATAGTCTTCATGTCTTCAAAACTCATTGGCACAATTCCTACTATGTGAAAAGATGTTCTGATGTCGAACATAGTAGGAAATTGTTGGCTTAGTGGCCATTAATGGATGCCACTAGTCAACACGAGAACTCTCACCATTGATGACAATGAGAGTCAAGATGCCCAAACACATCTTGCTAGGTACGAATGAATTTGTTGATGTCGAGTCACCTAGAAGATCTAACGAACAAGGGACATTAATGTATTCCCATTGTTTGTTAGCATGAGGACTTTCCATTAAGGCATGCAAGCCTCAAGGTGTTTTTTTACAAAGAAATTAGACTCAAAGGACTATGGACTCAATAATTTGCATTGAAGCAGGGCTTATTTGCAAAATGAAAATGACAAGGAATGGAAAATGAAAATGGAAAATGGCAATGGAGAACAGAAATTGCAATGGCAATAAGCATGTGAATGAGCCTCTTGCTTTTATTTGTGGGTTATGAATGGACAAAAAGAGATGGAAAGTGTATGTGAATGTAAGTGAAAAGTATGGAGTGGAATGAGGTGAATGGTTTATTATGAAGTATGGATGTGATGGATGGATCTGATGGAGACAATAGTATCTGAAAGTTTTTCAAGTGTTTGGATCTGATTTTACATCAACATATTTCCTCTTTGTTGCTGATCATCCTCTTATGAAACAAATTGGTCTCTTAGAGAGACACCATTCTCTTGTAGTCATTTGTCCTTCCTCCTAGAACCTGCAAAAAAAACTAATACTTCTTCTGCAATGGAATGTAAGATTATCAAAGGACAGAGGTGATCAATCTCTCTAGTTATGATATTTACACACAAAACTAAGAATTTGTATTAATGAAACAAGTTCTCAAAGGAAAAATCAAAACAATTTATACCTGCTTTGGAATTAGTGCCTCAAGTTGATGTTGCTTCTTTTCAACAATTTATTTCATTATTTTCCATTTCAAACTCTAATGATATATTTCTCATTGTATAGATCTTGTTGAGATCTTTCCAATGGTATTTAAATCATCAAAATCTGATTTTGTATGAAAAAGATAGGCTGATTTGAACAATGAGGTTTTTCTGGCTGCGGAATTGGGGAACAGCTCTGTAGCTAAAAATCTTGAATAAAAAGTTAGCCATTCATCTTTCATTACCGGTCCAAAATTAATCAATACCTTCAGAAAAGTAAGAAAATAACTTGTTCATTTCGTTGATTCAAAATTATTATTTTTTTCTTGACATGCAACGACTTAGTGTGGCGACTCAGTGTGGCGATTTTGTGATAATACACAATTTGACTTCCCTTTGACCGGGGTCTTTTTCATCAAATTTGACCGAATGAATAGGACACCATCCATGTACCAACTTTTCCCAGCTACCCATGTGACTTGTTTTGCTTGATGACACCTGCAACCTAGAGTTTAAAAAAATAGCTGCGGAATCCGGGATTGGCTGCGGAAACCTTGTGTGAGCTGCGGAAACCCTGTACTGGCTGCGGAAAGTGCAGAGTGTAGAAAGTACTGTGAAATGGAGTGGCTGTGTGCGTGGAAGAGAAAAAAAATGTGGAGGAGTGAAGGCTGTAACAAATTGTTGTCCAACCTCAATAGATACTTCATATCCAACAAGATCTTGCAATCATTCCAAAACTTGTGATGACTCTGTCTACAAGATCTTGTTTCAACATGCATATAAACATTGTCTTCTGGCTATAGGTTCTAGCCCCTCCCTGGATATCTTTGCATATGATCCTAAAAATGTATATCGACATATGTAACAAGAAAACAGCTGTTGTAAACCTTTCTTGTTGTGATGGTATCGCTAGTCTCATGGCAGACTTTTTTATTGTTTGGTGGAAACTTTGTCAACATCGATATCTCATTCGATGTTTTGATGGATGAAATCGCTTGGGATGCTGGGTGAAACTAAGTACACACAGTGTGCTAACTGTTGGTCACATGGGGCTATTGGTAAACGGACTGTAATCAAGGTTTGAAGCACAGCCGTGGAGATTGCAGCGGGAGTTATGCGGCTGTGAAGAGCCGTATGTAATTGGTTTACGTAACAGAGCCGTCTTCACTTGGATCACTGCTGGTTTTAATGAATTGCAACGGGTGGCATATGGGCAGAGGACGTGGTGGCAAAGAGTCCAGCACATAATCAAATTGGCGTTATCCTTCTTCAGGCACGCGGAATACATCAAATTGTCAGTTAATAACTCAATTTTTTCATGTGGCGGCAAAAAAGAGGCTCCAAAGAAACGAATATTTCTCCCAGACCGCCATGAATTTCCTCAAATTGTTTCTGGGTTATCTAATTAACCCACCTGGAAAAAAAACCCATGTTTTAGTTTTTCTAAATTCGTCTCTGTTTGGGAAAATCGAACGTTTGAAGTTTGACGTGTTTCTTTGTGTTTACGTTTTTTCTGAGTTTTACTGTTCTCACTGTTTTGCCTTTTATGAATTTGCATTCTCATACATGTCAAGCTCTCATTGTGTTTCCTGTAGCTTGTAAAAATATCTTATGGTAAGGCTTTTGACAATGGTGATTCTATCTGTTCTCCCATATGCCCACCAACACACCGCCTTGCAACCAGTTCTCGACAAGATGGATGATGAAATCCACAACTTCCATCAATTTCTTCAATAATCTATTTTTTATGGTTTCAATGCGAGTTCTCAACTGGAGAAAGTCTAAAACCATTGCACTTTTGTTTTCATTTGTGACCAGAAGGTAGGCCCCTCTTCATAAACTAGTTTGCAATTGAGGGAAAACTCCATGGTGACACTCATGTGGCTTGGACAACACACTATTTAATTTTTTGTAGCAGTATTCTAGAGCAATATGTCCTTAATTCTGCTGCAACTCTTTTGCTTGCACGAATTCCTGTAGCATATAAGGCTCCCCAAGCCTGGACATTGGGTAATTAGAGAAGGGCAGTGGGATTTCTTCTCATTGGTGAGGTCTATGCACATTCGAATGAAAAAAATAAAATTCTGTTTTGCAAACAAGTTATCAGATTTGACCTTACAACACTACTCTCAATTTTTTTTATTCTTTAAGAAGAAGAGCGAATTCCCCAAAAGAGTCCAAGTACTTGTCTGTTAAGCGTCTGTTGTTTACAAGAGACATGAAAACAACTAAAGGAGACGTAATGCTTTTGCAGGTTCGTTTTAAGGCCAAAGCTTGATCAGGGAGGCAGATTTTTATTGAAGCCATAGCGAAAACTAGGAATGGAGATAGCCATAGATTGTGTTTTTTTCTTCTCTGAAATTGTGAATTTTTATATTGCTTAGTCATTCCTGCATTTTCATTTTATTGCACTAACATCTTGACTGTAAATGTGAAAAACAGAGTGGTGGCTGCGGAAACCGGTATCAGCTGCGGAAACCTGGTATCAGCTGCGGAAACCAGTGTCACAGCAACCACTTAGCTAAATAGAGATAGTTAGGCAATATTAATGGAAATGATCATGGGGAAATAACTTTTATTGATGAAATGGATGGCATGGAGTGAAAGTGGAAATGAAATGAAGTTTATTTTTTTCTTCTCCCTTTTTTCTTCTTTTTTTTTTTTTTTTTTTGAATCAATTGAAGTGATGAGGTTTATTTTGTCTCCTATTTTTTTTTTTAACAATTCTTTTTCTGATCCTCCAGATCACACAAAGTGCAGGAGGAGAGCATACTCAAGAATTATTATTTTTCTTTTTTACTTAACAATCCTTTTTCTGATCCTCTAGATCACACAAAGTGCAAGAGGAGAGCATACTCAAGAATTATTAACTTTTTTTTTCAGATGTAAGAAATAAGGTCTCCTAATTACACTTCCCCGGCAACGGCGCCAAAATGTCTAGTCAATTTAATGTCTTAAATTGCTCTACATAAATTATCAATCCGTGTATCGTAAACTGATGAAGTGTGGTGCACTATATGTGCTTAGTTAACCTTTCTCTTACTTCGTTGTTTTATAGTTTATGTTGTTTTTGGGGTTTTGTTCTTGTTGCTTTTCTAAGGTCTTAAGAATACTTTTAAAGGACAAGTATGGATAAAGATTTCAAGACAAGGCCTATGTCCTTAATGGTAACTCCAAAACTTAGCACTTAAAAAGAACTTAAAACATGTTATTGATGGAGTTAGTATTTAAACAAAAGTGTAAATATACAACTAGTTCAATCAAAATAAAATGCAATAATCAAATAATGAGAGAATGACTATGAGACCCAGTATCCTTGCTGCTTCATCAAAAGGACAATATGATTCTATCACGTCATTAGTTCATTAAAAGGCTATGTGCATCACTAATCTACAATCAATTTGAAAGCAATTTATGTACAATAATATACATGTTAAAAAGAAAATAAAATGCAGTAATTCAAACTGTACATTAATATACATGAAAATCAGAAAAAGAAATACAAGAAAATAAAGTAAAGACATCTGTACATTAATATACATGAAATAAGAAAAAGAAATGCAAGAAATTAAAGTGACAACTATACAAGGCAGGGGCCCCCTACCACCTATGAAATCAAAGCAAAATTAAACACACTTGCATAAATTAAAATTGCATGAATGAAAATCTAATCTACCTTACATTCTACAAAGCAATATTTACAAAATGAAATCTACTCTACTTACATCCTAATATGCTCCATGACATCTACTTCACATCTCCTTCCATGTTGAGAACATCAAAGCTTTATTCAATTTCTTCAAAAGTGCAAAGTACAACAAAGCTCTCCAAAGCTTTCAAAAGCCATGGGACTAACAAGCTAAAAGGACTAAGAAAAGACTAGCAAATGAAGGAGAGAGATCTCCTATTTATACAAAAAGATGAGAGCCATCTCATTAATGATAGTCCATGAATCTCTCCCTCTACCTCTAGAGTCTTAATCAAAATAGGAACTGATAAGACACGTCTTCTTAGAGTTACAATACAATTAGGAGATGTGACACATATCCTCATGATCTCATGATTCTTTCCAACCAAATTCGAATTTGGCCTTAGAGTGCCACATAAGGGTCTTCTAGAAGTCTCCTTTCAACCTACACATGTCAACAACCTCAACCCATTTGTTAGGTATAAGCATATGCACATTATTTTCTAATGTTTAACCACAAATTCACTTAAAATGCTTAGAAATAATAAAGATTGGAAAAACATAAAGGTGGCCCAATGATAATGAAAGTGGGATGAATGTGGTGACATAGTAGTGAAATGGAGGTGAAATGGAGGTGATATAATGGACATAATAGTGAAAGTGTAATGGAAATGAATAAAATTTTCAAGGCTCAACACTCTTCACATCGAAATTCTTCCAATTCCTCTACTGTCATCATAACTCATAATTCTGCTATAGCTCGCCTTAGGCACCGAATGCACAGTAGGTGCGACAGAACCCGTGGAGGCTTCATTCACATGCCATCTTCGACCAGCTCCGCCACTGATTCCCCTGACTCCTCCACAGATATGCTCAATCCTCTCTACCGCTACCCAAATACCAAAAGTGGCAGGGGTTGTGCTAGAAATCAAGTCATTGAAGGGAGAGACGTAGCAGTCTGCACTATAGATTTCTATCTTCCGCCTTACCCTACTCCTCACAGCACCCACTTTCATTTCAGAAGCATCTTAAATTGACCTATAATCACTGCTACTGTAACAATTTCCTTTGTGGAAGAATCTGAGCCGCAAGCTCCTCCGATTGGACTCAAGGGCAAGTAGAGCATGGAGGCTTCAGGCAGCTGAGGAATCAACATTCTTGGCAACAGGCCATGAAACAAAAGCATAGCAACTTTTCATGGCAAGGATATATCTGGCGGTCCTTCAACTAAGAGAAGCAAGCATAGTGGCATGAAGGCTTCAGGAAGCAAACTGAACGACACTTCTGAAACGCAGATGGGCACAGGTGGCACTGGGGAGGCTCCACCAACTCAGGGACATGGCGTGTCTGATGTGGATGATGGTTGGTATCAATTTTCATGTAGAATGAAGGAGGAACCAGCCCCAGAGGATCCACTGAATTGACTCGTGGTAACCTGTTAGTGCTATTTTCTGCCAGGTGGATATGTCTAAATCTGGGCAGTGTTTTTATGACTCCTGTTTTTTCTATTCTAGACATGCTTGATTTCTCTCTTAGTCTTTTTGGAAAAACAATATTTACCTACGAGTGGTTTTCTTTCTGGTTCAATGGGTTGGTTTCCCCTATGTTGGGGCAATCCAAAACAAACAGATCTTTTTGGTGATGATTGATGTTCAACAACTTTGCAGTCAAGCCTCTCTATAACCTCTTTTTGTACCATATCAATGGAACAATATTACTTAGAAAAAAAAAACAATTTTGACCTGTTTGTAGGAGGTTAATAAGGTTGGATTGACTGGTAACATCATTCTTTGTTCAATAATGAAAAACTATACAATTTTTTTGTTTGGGGCATTGTCCAATTTAGTTTAAAAACTAGTATATTTGGTGTTATGGCCTTCTATTCCTATTATTGAAAATTATGCAAAATTTTGAGGTTAAGGACCTCAAGCCCTTATGCCATAAAATTCAAATATTTTGGGGTTTGGTGAAATCACCCTCTTTTTGTAATACCTTGAGTTTCAGCACTTCTCTCTTAGCCATTAGACTGGAGAGGCAGGTGGGTGAAAAATACATGTAAGTATGGGTAGAGTCCAACACTCTAAGGCCAGTGGTAGCACCCCATTCTTTTAGAACTATTCCATTTGAACCCGATTAGGTCATTGGACCCTAGGATTAGTTAAATGGAACATTGTTTGGAGAGGCCCAATGCCAATAGTCTAATACTAGTGTTTGGCAATCATCCATCAAGCATAAAACATATGTGTGCAAGGAGGTACTATAGTCCTATGGTGGAACCCTTGTGCTGAGATAAAATTTTGATTCATAAAAATATGTTGAATAGTATGCTTGGGATTAGTTAATAATCCCTTTTGTTATGTTGTTTAATTAATGTTTAATCACTTCTTTAAAAACATTGTCCCAAAGGAAACACAATATCATGGGAAAAAGATCTTGAGGTGTATGTACCAAGGAAAGAGGCTCGGGGAGATACCATCCCAGAAGGGAATGCAATACTAGGGTATGTAATCCTAGGGAACACGAAATTAGGGAAAGGATATTGGGTAACATGGTACCTGGTGTGGTGTTACCAACCCAAGAATGGTAGTATCGAATATGCAAAACAATCAGTTTAATTCAATTTTTATCACACACAGTTAAGTGAAACCTAGGAAAGATTCATGAAGCAAAAAATCCATGTTCTTAAGACTCCATAATATGATGAATAAGAGTAAATGAAGATCATATTCTAATTCATATTGCGACAAAAGGAATGATTATGATATAGGATAAAATAAATGTTCCATGGACACCAGCACGGAAAAGTGGTTCTAAGCTAGGGTATCCATGTATGAATAATATTATTACCAAGTTACAACATGCAAAAGGAGATTAGCCAATTTCACAACTTGACGAGGTTGGACCTAAGGTTCATGTGAAAATGGCTAGGACAGGTTATAATGCACTAGCAATGGTAATGTGGAACCTATCCCTACACATTGGGTAAAGGAGAATTCACCTCAAGCCCATTGTAATAATGAAACCAAAAAAATAATACAATTAAGATAGATCAAAAAGGGTACCATACTCTCGAGGGTAAAGTTATTATAATAATACTAAAATAAAAAATTACCCTAGAAAAAGGATAAAAATTAAAATTTCCCAAATATATTGTTATGGAATTTCTATATAATTGAAAAATACCTTTCCCATAACTCATTCTTACCTCGTGTTGGGTGCGAGATCCCCCAAGGATAGTTTTGGGGCTAAAAGCCCAAATTTTGGTCATAATTTTGTAATCCAAGTGTAAAGACTCCACATTTTGTGGTTGTGGAGCGCGTAGATGTTAAAGAGTCATAGGGTTGTCGACCCTTATTTTGGAAATGTAATGTCGGTTTTATAAGATCTACCCATGGTCTGCATGGACCATGGGATTGTATAAATAGAGCTAAGTTCTAAGTAGTTAGAGGGATAAATCAATTAAGCAATGAAGATATGATGTATGAGAGATAGCTCTGAAGTAGAAATCTAAGTCTTGGGTTGTAGTGTAGGCAGAGGCTCTGCAGCTGAGTGCGTAGAGGCCTAGAAGTCTGCAGTTGAGTGCAAACGGTAGGCCGAGTCTATAATTGTTTGGAATTATCAATAAACATAAGTATTCTACAATTTCTGCGTCTTTATTTCTTGTTTATCCATCTTGTTATATTGGATATGAATTTCACTTATAATTCTTATATGATGTGTGAATATATGTAATTGTGTGGGGATAAGTGAATGCAAGTAAGAACATTTGTTTACGCAAAGCTAACTAAGATCCGTTAATAAGACAAGTAAGATACTTAGCCTGGTTTGGGAAATATCACAGTTTGCTGCCCTAACAATGCAGAACTATATCAAGCCCTAGTTAGGGCTGTGCAGAAACTGATTGTACCTTTTCACGAAGGTACTGAAGGGTGGAACAAAGGGCTAAGAAACCTACGTGAAGGCAAGTATAGCTGGAATAAACCGACATCACATCCATCTCAAGGGTGTGGAAACTTGGTTCCAACATCCCCCCATACTACTTCGGGTGAGACTTCAGTCCACGCTCCGCTGGCTGATGCCAAAAGGGCCAGTAGTGTAGGGATTTGTTGCCTAACTAACACTGAACCTAGGTTAGGCCCCCACAAGCCAACAAATGGTTCTGTTGTCACGACCATAATCTGCATAAGAGATGTGTGATGTTGTATCACTGGAATCCAACAAACAAAGAAATCGAAGGCTGGTTGAACAAAAGGTTTCACGAATTTGCGACACAAGAGAACAAAAACCCATGATTGTCAAAACAACAGTGGTTGGACCGATACCTGTATACAAACATCCACAAAATATTTTTTGCCTCCTTTCCTACTGACCTATACGAGTGGATTTCGAAGCTAGTAGAGAGCCAAGGAAGGTGGAAACTTGAAAGTCCTATTATGTGAACCCCAGAGCTAGTGTGAAGGTTGGAAGCATTGGAGGATAAGATCATACGTGCTATCAACCATTGGCTAGATTGCACCATAGGAGGGTTGGTTACTAAATTCGAGGTCAACACCTCAGTCATCTATAGCGAGGCAGAGTGACGCTTTTTAGAAGGACTGTGAGGTAAGTACGTAAAGTCTCTGAATACTTGGATTAAAATGTTGTTGTGTGAAAAATGGGTTATGCAGCTACCTTGATGTTTGGGACTATGAGAAGTGGAAAAAGTTAGAGAAATGAAGGAAATAAGGGTCCAAAGTATAGCCCCTTGATTTCACCTCCATGAGGGGACGAAGAAGGGATAGCGAAGGTCTCTACATGAAGTGTTATTCAAGTGATAACACAAGGATTCCCATGAATACCACCTCTACCCACACCACCTTTGTCTTCACCACCATTTCCTCCAACTTCAACCATACCACCTCCACCACCACCGCAATTCAGTATGGCGAACACAGTGAAGTTTCGTTTATTCAAAGGCTTTGGAAATGAGGACCCGAAAAAATTCTGGTTCATTGTGAGGGTTGTTTGGGAAGCTCAAGGTGTTACAAATGATCACATAAAGAAAGAAACAGTGGTTAGCGCTTTGCAAGATCTTGCGCTAATCTCGTATATTAAGTATTCTAACGATAACCCAAATGCTAAAGTAAAGAACATCTAGGTAGCACTAAATAGGGAATTTAGCAGGCCTAAATCCAAGGCGTAGTTGATTGTGGGCTTCAAAGAGATGGTAATGCGACCAATCGGTACACCTTGGGAATTGGATCAAAGATTGAAGTGTCAAATCCGCAAAGCCAATATGGATTTGGTAGATGGAAAACATCTCGAGTGGTTTGTGGCTTCACTACTACCACACTTAAGGAGTTTGTTGTCACAACAAAAGATAACAACTTAGGAAGAGGCCTTGGAGATTTCCATGAGACTACATGAGACCTTGATGCAAGATCCTAATCTAAGGGTTCAACAAATCCACATGCAGCTGCAAAATCTGTGTCTTGAGATGCAAAGTTTGAAGTAGGATAGGACGATTCCACTAGAGTTACATGGGGAGGTATGGTGCTTGAAATGTAAGAGTTAGCGTCATGAAAAAGAGCACTACCCAGTATTTACAAATTACCTTGCAGGAGGAGGACCGAGGCCTTTAAGGATAGAAACTCAAGCAGGACCTAGTGCGACAACTTCTTTATTGTGTGCTATCTGTCAGTTAGTTGGAAAACAATTCTAGAGATAACTACCACATGCTACAGAAGTATGTGCAAACACCGCAACAGTTGTTTTGCAACTTTTCCAGATTGGTAGGACATCATTAGCGTACTGGCAGAAGCTATAAATTGATGATGGATAGACCTCCCGCCTATTGGGTTCAGGCCAAAACACGGCCCCTTGACTAGAATGCAGGGATAGTGTGGATAGGATTTTAGGGGCGCAGACAGGGCTGAGGTGGAGGAGGACCTGGTAGAGGTTTCAGACAATTGATTTGCTATAACTGCAGAGGACCAAGACTACACCCACTACTACACTAATCCAACGCGCCCGTCGCCCAAGTATTTCACGTTGTTTAATCATGAAACAAAATATTTTCTTATGCTTATAGCTAGGATACATGACAAAGGGGTGCTACTTCCTCCCCCGACTCAGAACCTGCAGATGATGAGGTCTGAGCCACGTGAGGAAGATCCAAACATAAAGATAGTGCTCTGAAGTGGAATCGCGATGGGAGATGAGAAGGGGAAACAACCAAAAAATAGTACATGGGTTCACAAATCCCTGACAAAATAGGCTGAGTTTGATTTGGAGCGCGCTTGTGAAGCATTCATGGAAGCTAAGAAGAGCTTCGTTGAGGCCTCCACTTTAGGAAGTAAGGATAAGCCTGAGCCAGAGATGGACCCCTCTATGCTTACAACTTTCCTAAAAACCTCTATGAAGTTACTATGTAATAGTAAGGCTATAAAAGGGCTACAAGAACTCATCAATAGATGCGCTGGACTGTGCCAGGTGAACCGCGCGTAGTACGAAAGATCGACAAGCATAAGACAAGGATAGGGCATGAAATTAGACTCACTACGCAGATCGAAGAATATGAAATGGATCAAATCATTCTGGATTTGGGATCAGATGTGAATGTTCTACTGAAATAGACATGGGAGAAAATGGGGAGACTTGCACTTCAGTGGTCTCTGATTCAGCTGAGGATGGCGAATTAGTAGAAAATCATACCCATTGGGCGGCTGCAGGGAGTGACCATGAATATTGAGGGAGTGAACACGTTGGAAGATTTTGAAGTAATAAAGATTGTGGATGAAAGTAATCCCTACCTTGCACTCTTTGGAATTTATTGGGCTACTGATATGAATGGGGTAATCAATTTGAAGAAGCGAAAGATGATCTTTGAGAAGAAATCATTGCGTGTAATAATACCCCTCGATCCTGCTTAAGGATCTTGCTATACGAAACCAGTTTACAATTATGAGAGTGATGATGATCTGGACTACATATATAAGATAATAGCACAAGACCAAGACTGGGTGAATCCCACCACAAATGGATGGATTACATGGGATCATGAGAGTTCTTTCACTTCGGATTCCGACGAAGAAATAGAATGCTGGAAGAATCAGTTAGATGAAGTAACTATGCTAAATTATAGCATGATGACCCAGTTGTTGTGCTGTGTGTTGTCAGAGATAAGAGCTATACCTAGATATGATGGTCTAAATGAGGTAGATGTCTTTTTGGATGCATTTGAAAAGGAGGTGCTAGAAAAACAACACTTCTAGGCCTTGGACTGGGCACTACGAGCTACACCCACAAGATGGTGGGGTACACACAAGGGAAGTTTTTATGATTGGTGCGAATGTAGGAGGATGATGAAAGCACGATTTGGGAAGCGTAGGATGTGACTGATAGACAGGTACGATGGGCAGAATGATCCACATGCACATTTGGCCAAATGGATGCAAGCCTATGGAGAAAATCCACAACCTGAATGGCTGCACCTATTCTGTCATACCCTAGATGTTATCCCAATGAATTAGTATATAGAAATAGAGCTTCATCATGGGACAGGTGAATGCGATAACCTGTGCGAAGGATTCATGATGACATTTAGTTTTGAGGACAGGGTTGACGGTATTGATGAAGTGCTACAAGAGGTGAAAGCAGCCATCTTTAGGATACCGTAGGATCCTTTAGACCTAATGCAACCTGAATGAGCTACTCAGCTGAGTCACGTACTGGAATGTTATAATGTAACTGCTGAAGAGGAAGATGAATATCCATGGAAGATTAACATTCCAGAAATGGAAGGCCACCACAAGGTTCAGGTACGATAGATTGAGAACCCTGATATAACTGCGCCAGTGAGAACTAAACATGTGAACATTGGTACAGAGGCCAAACCTAAATTCGCAAAGATTGGAGACTACTAGGATGACACAACGATGGATAAGGTCACTGAATTACTCCACAAATATCAAGACTTATTCCCTACCAATTTTAAGGATTTGAAAGGAATAATCGAAGATCTAGGAGTTATGAAGGTCACGTTAAAGAAGCAGAGGCCTTACTGTCTAAATCAAAATACAAGGAGAAGGTTCACTTAGAGCTAGATAAGATGCTAGCGGCCAACATCATTGAGCCTATGGAAGAGTCTGATTAGGTAAGCCCAATGGTGGTGCAGGAGAAGAAGAAGAAATATGAGATAAGGATATGCATGGATCTCAGGAAATTGAATGACGCTTTTGTGCATGATCCTTTCCCAACTCCATTCGTATATGAAGTGTTGGACAATGTAGGTGGCCAGGAAGCATACTCCTTCACTAATGGGTTCTCTAGGTACCAAATCAAAATCGTGCGAGAGGATAGGAGCAAGACAACCTTTGCAACTGAGTGGAGTTGTTTTCAGTACACTATAATGTTGTTTGGGTTGAAGAATGTGATTGCTATCTTCTTGCGCATGGTTGTTGCGGCATTCAAGGAATTTATTCATAAGTTCCTGGAGGTCTATTTTGATGACTGGACTGTATTTGGGCTGGTTAAGTGCCATGTAGCGAGCTTGCACTTGATGCCAAATACTTGTCAAAGATACCAGATCACGCTCAACCTTAAGAAGTGTTTGTTTTGCATTCCTTTTGGGAACCTATTGGGGCATGTGGCTTGCAGAAAAGGACTGATGGTAGACCCCATGAAGATCGTGGTGATACTGAACTTAGAAGCGCCAAGGAGTGTGAAATATTTGTGTTGTACTCTGGTTCATATGGGATATTATAGAAAGTTTATCAAAGGCTATGCCCAGATCACTGCGCCGATGGAAAAAATGTTGAAGAATGATGTTTTGTTCTGCTAGAATGATGACTGTAAGAAAAGCCTAGATATATTGAAAGAAAATATGGTTACTGCGTCGATTCTAGTCTTCCCAAACTAGAAGAAAGAGTTTCATGTACATGTTGACGCATCATGTATAGCGCTGGGGGCAGTACTAATACAAGATGGTGAAGAAGGCTTGAACCACCCTATCGCGTTCGCAAGCCGCAAATTATCCAAAGAAGAGAAGAACTATTCCACCACTGAGCGTGAGGGGCTAGCTATGGTGTACGCGCTCCAAAAGTATCGACACTACTTGCTAGGAGGTCATTTTAAGATGTATACGGATCACTCCACGCTAAAATACCTAGTCAATAAGCCTGTGTTGGTGGGGATAATTTGCATATGGCTCTTATTGTTCCAAGAATATGATTTTGCAGTTGATGTGAATCCTGGAAAATTGAACGCAGGACCATATCACCTGTCGCGCATCAAGACAGGAGAGTAACCCACTAATTTGGAGGAAGGATTACCTAACATGCAGCTCTTTGTTGTGCACATTTTGAATGGAAATTTTGAGGATATAATACACTTCCTAACAACAGGAACTGCACCAGAAGGATACTCTGTCCAGCAAAAGAAGGAATTAGTGGTGCGCGTGACAAATTTCTCTGTCATTACTGGGCATCTATACAAGATGGGGACTGATGAGATATTGCAAAGGTATGTACCTAAGTTTGAACGAGGTAGCATCCTCGCAGACACTCATGGGGGCACCACGGGAAGACATTATGCAGGGAGAGAAATTGTGTAGAAGATTCTACGCACAGGGTTGTGGTGGCCAACCCTTTATCAAGATTCTAAAGCATATTGTAAGGCATGTGATGTATGTCGGCGAACAGGAAGGCCATTATGGAGGGGTGAAATTCCTTTGAATCCACAAATAATGCTACAACCTTTGAAAAGTGGGAAATAGATTTTGTAGGACCCATTCAGCATCAAGGGAAGATAGGCACGAGGTACATTATCATTGTGATGGAATATTTGACTTGTTGGGCAGAAGCGCAGCTAGTGAAGGATTGCATGGGTGTGCTGACTATGAAGTTTATATTTGAACATGTGCTGACTCGATTTGGATGTCCAATGATCTTGATGAGTGATCATGGTACGCACTTCATGAATGAGATGATTAACATAATAACGAAAGAATTTCAGGTGTGTTACACAAAATATTGTCACCATGACTATTTGTAGTCAGTGTGGATCTATCATCACTCATACTGTCCTCCTTTGCAAGTCTCAAACCTCAGCTCTTCATGTCAAGCTTTAAAAACAAGAGAAAGTCCTTGAAAATCAATAAATCTCTGGTTCTGCACTTTCTCTTACCAGTACCTGTGGTCCCACACCCATTGGTCATGTTACCTGCGGACCTACCCGCTCTGTCTCTAAAGCAGTGGGTGCGGACCCCTGTGAAAGTCAAAAAGGCACAATTTTATTCTTAAAAACTCACTTTGGGTTAATTCTAGACTCTTCTAGAAGGAATCTTGATGTGGTTGGTTCACTCCTAGGTGGTTCATGCATCCCATAACTAAAGGATCTAACCCCTTGATAGGAGGAGCTTATCCCTTTGAAGGAGGGCTTTATCCCTTTGAAGGTGGACCTAGTAACTTCCCTCCATTGTACTATAAATTAAGGCATTGGGATGGTTGCTAGAGAGGTTGAAAGCTAAACATTTTTTAGGGTAAATGCAGTTGGAATTGAGACTTCCTAGTTAATCTTGGGAGGAGGGATTACATACCTTTTGGCTTCTTTGGGAAGAGAGTGAAACTTGTCAAAGTAGAGGAGATTCTTGCTGGACCCTGGGAGGAGCTTGTACAACATCAAGGAACCAAGTTTGTAAAGTTCTTCTTTGTTTAAAGTTAATACAATCAAATTCATTTTTCTCAATAAATTTTCTTCTATGGTTTATTTCATGAATTCCTTCATCATCATGATAAATATGGTTTATTATATTGGCTTTTTAGGTGTTATTTGATATGTGTGCCTGTTTTTGTTTGCAGATTCTTTACAAAGGAGCTCATTTGGATCAACGGAGAGTGGCTTCCACAAACTAGCACTGGACCCAAGGTAGGCCTGAAACATCTATTAGCCTTTATTTATAAATTGCATATTTAGAGAAAGATAGAATTTGTTTGGTTTGCTTGTCGCTAGATATCATTAGATAATAGGGAGATCAGTCTTGTCCACAAGAACGATTCATCCGCCCGACAAGGTGTATCATCCAAAAGAGCACACCTTATCACCCACAAGCTAATAGGATGGTAGAGGTGTTAAAAAAAGTACTGGAGACCACATTGACCAAGGTTTGCAATGCTCAGTGAAACTATTGCGACCTACGCATACCTGCAGTATTGCGGTATTCTCAGACAACATGAAAAAAGCTAACGGTACAAACACCCTTTAGGCTGGTATACAGGGTTGAAGCAGTGATGCATATGGAATACATCATGCCTAATCTACTCATATCAGCGCTTACAGGTATGATGGACCATGGAGCCCTGGAATAGAGGCTTGTGCAGTTGGATGAGCTTGAAGAAGAGAGATTTTTGGTTGGATTCCATCAACATCTCCAAAAGTAGCGCAAAAAAGCGTGGCATGACTGACATATTAAGTTGTGCACTTTTAAGGTGAATGACTTGGTGTTGTTGTATGACAATAAGTTTTATAAATTTCAAGGGAAATTCAAAATGCATTGGCTGGGGCCCTATGTTATTAAGGAGAATACCGACGGTGGTGCGGTCCAGTTGGTTAAGTTGAATGGAGATCCCTTCCCAGGAAAAGTGAATGGAAGTCGATTGAAGCCATACATAGGTGGCTCGACCATCTAAATATGTGACAGAAGCATAGTCTTAGCATTACAGGTAGCTGAAAGGAGGCGCGAGACTATAAACTACACTGCCCAAATTGGGGAGCTGCGTGATTTTAGGACTGTGCAAAGCAACAAAGTGTCAAAAGGTCCGCGATAGCACGAAGACAGCTACGCTAGCACGCAGGTCCGCCAGAAAGTGACTGTTAATGTCACTATTCATGATTTTATGGTCAGTTTGAGGCCAAATGGAGCAGGCAACAGGCATTTATGGTGAACTTTATGGCTTGGATTCTTGAAAATTTTCCGCCAATCTAGCATTAATGAGCTGAATGTGGGGGGAACAGCCACATTTGAATTCAAAAGGCCCTATAAATTACAAGTTTCTATCCAGTGAAAAACACTTGGCATTTTGAAAATCCAGTTGTTGCGCTATTGGGTGTGTATGGACCTTACGAATTTTGAGGCTTTGAGAGTAAGTTCAGTGTTTGAGACATTGCTGAAGCAGACGCAGGACCTCCTGACTAGAATGATGTCAACACCCAACGAAGCTGCACAAGAAATTACGGTAGTAGAAGCCCTAGAATGTGTGAGAGTAATAATAGTTGAAGTCCCTAAATCCCCTAGAACACCGAGACCTAAGAAGGATAAGCAAGCTATGATCCCAGTGCGTGTCTCACCAAGAAACCCACAAAGGACCTAACTCACCTTGTAGGAAAAGGGGAAGGACATTAATCTAGAGGCTGATGAGGAAGAATATGAAGAAATGCTGGTGGATGAAGAGGATGTAGAAATGGAAGTTGAAACCTAGGGTGTAGATCCTATTAACAGGATACCAGAATATGTTCCTATGTGCAATGGTAAAGCCATGGTGCTGAAGGACATATACGAGAGCAATAACTCACTGCAAACTCCACTGCTCCCATATGATATTGTTTTTGAGGGGCTGCACTTAGGGCGAGTTCTTGTACTAAAGTTTGAAGATTGGGACCTCGCGGATCATGAGAAATTCCCGCATTTAGTGACTAAGCAGCTAATGCACCAACGGACTGATGCGACAGTTGGAATGATTGAATTAGAGCTACACACATAGCTCAAGGGTGTAGTGAAATTCGAGTTTCTAAACCTGCTCTGGGTGCCTCATTACCACTGCGCCCCAGTGATCATCTTCGTCATTAGGCATCTGCTCTACTTGGTGCATCATGGATGTTTGTGACTAGAGGAGCCCATTCCCATCCCAGATCACTTGATTCATTGGATCACATGGCTACCTTACTTAGGGGAGGATCCACCCAATATATCAAAAGGAAAAGGTGGCAAGTTGGCCCTCGCAGAAGCGATGAAGAAGAAATTCAAGTTGGAGAATAAGAAACGAGGATATGCCATCTCTAGTATTAACAACCCTACAGTCAAAGTTGTAACACAAATTTTAGCAGGGAAAGTGATGCGGAAGTGTCATGTGGATGAGGTGCCTGCAACTGTGATTACACTGGCAGCCCAATGCATTGAAGGAATCCAGTTCAACTGGGTGAATTATCTATGCAGAGAGTTCCTTGCGAATTGTCATGAGGCACAGGATGAGGGAAAGACATTTCACTACGCATGGATCCTATTGTTGATCCTACTGGTGGCATGGGAGCTGCTTGAAGACAACTAATTCCCTTTAGTCGTTTCGGACCTTCCAGAGGCAGTGAAGTACGCTTCACTTTGGGTGACCAAGGATGCACATCGAGTAAAAGAAAGCAAGATATTTTTGATCTTGATGGGGATGAGTATTCAGATGGGGATCAATCACAAGCCATGGTTGTGGCCCACAATATACGCTAGTTTGCAGAGCTTTTTAGAGTTCAAATTGGATTTCCACCATGTCTTTATCAAGGCATGGAAGGACCCTACAAAGACATGGCATAACCTACCATATCTAGCAACCAATGATGTATTTTTCACAGTGCTCGAGTCTTGGCTACCAGAGTGGCGCACTCCAGCTGGCTCCACGGTGGAAATGGACAAGTCCACCATGCAGCACAAGAAGGAAGAAACAAAGATCTAAATGGCATAGCTAGTGGAGAAACATAGAAAATATGAAGCAAAGGCTAAGGCCTAGATAGCATGGGATGCTGCGTGTTGGAGAGGTAAATCCCCTCTACGGATAGAGGCGATCCCTACTAGCCCAGAACGGGTCTAGCAACAATCAATCAATGCTACTATGCAAGTACCTAATTGCAAATAAAAGATAGGCAATGAACACCTACTTGGATTCCAACGCTATTGTTTGATGAAGAGATGTCGTTCTCGCTCCTTCGCTTTGGCTGGTCACGATCTTCCACGATCCCCGTAGATAGATACCTGCACGCACGAAGAGAAACACAAACACAAACATGAAATCTAACAAATGCAATTATACATCAGTCAGAAAGTATGTAATTCACATTAACCATTACAAAGACAAATGAGAATGGAACCATAATAGTAGTCATCTATTATTAATCAATAAAAGAGAAAGGTACAACCAAAGTTCTGACGTTGAGTCCTTCTCAAGAGGGTCCAGCCAGCAAGTCTCTTAAGCATTCACCCTTGGAGGTAGATCTCCCAAGACAAAAACTCTCTCTCACACAAGCAATACTCACAACCTTCCTTAAGCTCTCTAGCAAATCCACACTTGTCACACCAACTACCTACTAGCAGCAGCACTCTAAGCACTATGAATTCCACACTATCCAAAACTAGCTGCTCATGGCCATGGTAGAGGCTTAAATAGGAGAAGGAGTCTCCATGAATGGTGGGAGGATGAGCTTATCTTCAAGGAAGGTGGCTCAACTGATGAACAGACATGCCATAGAAGGGAGGGCGACATTCACAAGGCCAACAACCAGATCTGGAGTCATCTGGAAGGCTGGCTGTTAGAACAAACTCGCCCAAACTGGATCAGTGCGGGTGTATAACTGCACTGGAGCGCTGACATCGCATCTGAATAACGGAGAAGGTTGTGTCAGCGCGACTCAATACAAACATAGGATGCGCTGGCTCATGAAATTCGACCAGCGCGGAAAACCCGTGTGCTTCCGCGCTGGCAGCGCATTCGTTGCACTATGAGGCGCCAGTCAGCGCGGTTATTTTAATAACAGTCGCGATGATGGAATAAACTTTGGCAAAGTGGGTCATTTGGCCAGATTAGAGAGCATGAGCATGATTAATTGGAATTCATGACATAGTAGGGAGACTGACAGAGAGACAATGACAAATTTCTGTGTAATAGATGCCCCCTAAAGCATGAAGCCCGAGAGAGTGGGAGGGGTGAAATGCTTTACAAAACTCGCTGAACTGGAACACCACCAGGAAGAACCTGCACGTATGTACAACTGATATCTCTAGTACATGTAGTCTAGGCATGGGCGCAGCCATCCAAAAGACATACGAAGAAGGTCTGTGGTATGGACGCAGCCACCCAGCTGAAGAGACCATGATGATAATAAGGTATGGTCGCAGCCATCCTAAAAGACTCGGGTATGGGCGCAGCCATCCATGAATGAGTCATGTAATAACAATCCACAAAATCGCAGCCTGGTTCGCAACAAACAAAACCAGGGTCTTGCGCTCCATCCCCACCCGAACAAAGTACAAGTCCAAGCATGTGAATACATGAGCCGAGGTCGAACATGCATGAACATCGTCTGATTACCAGCCAATAATGAAAACTGTTAACAGACGTGAGAGGTACCACCAATAATGACAATGGTCCTCAAGGTACTTATAGGTACAATCCGCGGCGTGTGAATCAATGAGCTGGTGTCGAACACCCGCAGAATCATTCGATCGGAGGCCAATGCTGAAAACCTCACGTCGAACACGAAGAACCTGCCATTGAGGCATGCAGGCTCTAAGGCACCTGAAGGGAGTCTCTAGGTCACTTTCCTGGATAATGAGCTGAAGTCGACAGGAAGTAACCTTGATCGAAGGTGGGCCATAATGTTTCCCACATCATCGACACGAGACAAAGAAGGACAAAATATTTTGTGTGAGACATCAGAGGGAGGTGGTAAGTTTGCAGAGGTCAACTTCTCTTGAACATATCGGCGGCACGACAGCGGATTTGGCAGTATCTGACATCAAATGAGCAAAGTTCATGGTGACAAGGCAATGAGCAGATGAGAGGTCAAATAGGATAACCCAAACCCACGGAGGCTAGTGTAAAACAAGATGAGAAATCCCCACCCAGACACGAATGCAGACTAGTGCCATGTTCAAGAGCGACATACTGCCGACACGACTATTATTATAGTTCCATTTTCCCCACCATTTCTGGCAGGTACCCCAGTTATTTTTGGATGACAAGCTTGACAGGGATAGCATATGCTTGGAAAGCGTCATTTTGACGGTGTCTGATGTCATTAAGTTTTAACGAGTCTGACAAAGGAAGAACTCAACCTCTTTTCCTGTTTAGAGAGTCTGAAAAGACAGCGGAAAAGAAAACTCCAGGGGGGTCCTTTTTCATAAAGTTGTGTCTCTCGAGCCTGAAAAAGTATAAAACAATGCTCAAAAGAACCGCCTGACCAGTATGATCGAGGAGTACTTTTCGAAAGTAGTAACTTCGACCCAAAAAAGTAAAAAAGCGGTCAGAAGTACGTCGTTTTGGAGCTAATAACGAGTGCGAAACGACAAACACCCGGCAATATTTTTAAGTTAAACGGTCGAAAAAAGAGCTTTAAAAGTGACCGCCTCTCGTTCCTTTTAACGAGCCAAAAGGGACCTCGGCCATCTTTTCTTGCTTTACGTCGAAAAAGAGCTTAAAGACGACGTTTTTGGATTGAGTGTGTATAGGACCATCGTGACCCTGCCGGTTACTAGAACCTGCACAAGAGCACCACACGCGTAAACCTGCTCGACATGTTAAAAACATAGTAAAACATGCATAACAACATAATATAGCGACATTAGCACTAAATACATGGTAAAAGCATGACAAAAACCCACATTTATGAAAAACCATAGTCAATTAATTTTTTTTTACCATAAATAGGGGGGTAAAAGAAATTTTTCACCATTGTTACCATTTTGAACTGTGGAGAACGTTGTGGAGCTGCAAGGTTGACGGAGCGAATTCTATCCCGTGCGGACACCATCCATCCTGCAACTTGTTCCAGGTAGGTTCTCCTCTCCCTGCGCTTCACTTTGAGTCCTTTTTGCAGCATTTCCACGGTGGGAATTGGCCATTTGGGCAAATTTTTGGAGCTTCAATGCGCTCTCGGTCAGCGCGGATTTCCTCATCGGGTCCGCGCTGATCGATTAATTTTTACACACATCACCTCCGGATTAGCGCAGAAAACACGTGTGCTTCCGCGTTGACCCAAGGAAAAAAACAAAGGGGCGCCATGATTAGCGCGACTGTTTTAAAAACAGTCGCGCTGATGCCATGAAATTATATTTTTATGATTTTGAACGTATAAACTTCAACGGTCAGGGCTCTAATATTTTTTTGTGGTCATGTAGGACACAATGGCATTTGTTTGGCAAGAGAGAGCTCACGATAACGAAGATATAGTGGCTTATGCCGATGCTGGGTGCCGCAATGCAATGCGGGCATGCGGGTTGCTCAAATTTTTCCTCACTCCACGCCTGCGAGCACAACCTGATCTGCTCGAGTTCCTAATCAGAGCCTGGAATCCTGTTGATGGAAAGTTTACGATTCGAGGCCGTGATATCGAGTTTGATTCCACGGACATTTATTTTTTGACCGGGTTATCACGCCGAGGCGAGATGCCCATTCTGGAGGGGCAACGACCCAGTGGTGAAACCCTCGATATGCTGATGGCTCGGGTGTGCCCACAGGCACGCAAAACACGGAGTGGGAAGGTAGGTATTCCCACGGTGGAGGACATCGTCCTTCGATCCATACTCTTCCTGGTGACCCGGGCAGCGGGCTGTTTGGCCAATCACGAGGCCTCAAAGACCCATCTACTATTAGCTCTCGAGTGTTTACAGCCCACCATATTCAACTGGGCAGCAGCAGTAACAATCAGCATGAAGAGACAACTGAGCAACTGTCGACGCGGTGAGTCGAAACAGTTTGGCTACGGGTCCATTTTAGTTCCGCTCATGCTGGAGCGGGTGCCGGCATTACAGCTGCAGGACATGGTCGTGGATCCACCCAGAGGTCCTCGAGAGACGAGGGCTAGTCGATGGGGCCATGTCATGCCGCGCGGAGGTGGCAGACGCCCAGTGGCATGGGGTGTATATTTTCGAGAGTGGCTGGATCAGCAGGTTATTTTTGTAGAGGACTGGCCATATGCTGGCATAGACTTCCGCGGTGATCCAGACATGCCACTGCCCGCAGGAGAGCATTGGGACGATGGTGGTAAGCCACTTGATCTCTTTTTAATTTTTATCTTTTGTAATGTTTTTTAATTTTTTCATGTACATGTCTTTATGATGAATGCTATGGTATGCAGATGTGGGACCCACGAGACCCCTTGGTCTAGCCCCAGAGGCACGGAGAGAGGGACAGGGCACTGGAGCCCTGGCCTTGGCTCCTCCAGGAGTCAATACGCCGGAGATTGTGATACAGAACCTTGAGGGTTTACTGGCGGGAGTTCCAGATTACCAGGGGATAGAGGAGGTCCCCATAGCATCTCAGATTCACACAGTGGGGGTAGAACCCAGGATGCACCGCCTTTTGAGGCGGGTGGCATGGGCAGTGGTATGCTACAGAGAGCATAACCCACCATAGTAGACATCTAGGTCTCATTTCTCACTGATGTTTTTTGAGAGACACGCGTCTCAGATGTACTGAGGACATCGGCCTTATCTTAGACATATACACTTATTTTTGAGCGCCTTAGTGCGCCACACGATATATATATATATATATATATATATATATATATATATATATTGGATGGATCTTTTACATATGATAATGTTTTTATATGCTATGCAAATGTCTAACACAAATGTGATCTAATGTATCAGTTGCACGACATACGATCCACATATTTTAATTTTTTAATGCAAGCTTAAAAGCACGCACAACACACATGCAAACTATGCTTGAAAAAGGATTTATTTACATATGCTTATTCTATGGTCTTATCATGCTTTCTATGTCTTCTTGTATGATGTTTATCTATTACGCAAATGTCTATCTAATACATGGTTTGCCAATGCATCAGTTAACGTGTTTAATCGTCTCGGAATGTGTTGATATGTTATGTAATCAAAATTCCTTTCTAACAATCTTACACGTAAATACAACCTTAGAATGCGTTGGTCTCTGACGCAATATCGCCCGTTGAGTTGATGGATGACAAGTTGAGAGTCCAGGTTCACCACCATTGCATGAATGCCGAGATCAACTGCTTCGGCTAGTAACTCAATTACAGCACTGTATTCGGCAACATTGTTAGTGGTACGACCCAAGCACACACCTTGAAGGTCTATCAACTCTCCGTGAGGATCATAGATCGCCCACGCCGCAGAAGACAAATTGCAAGTGCTACGGCAGGCGCCATCAGCGAAACCAACATAAGGTGCACTGGACATCTGCACAAGGAGCAGAAAACACAATAAGAGGCAAACACGCCTTCACACCAAAGCAAAACGTGAAATCATGCACACATAACACACTTGCTAAAAACACACGTATGTACAAACTAGGTGCACGAAATCATGCATAGTATTTTTTCAAATAGAGCCCATTACGGGGCTTGTCGAGAGGATTTCCTTCGTAATCGATCAGCTCATATGCCCGCTTTTGCAGAACTCTCTTCACGATATAGGGGCCTAGCCACATGGATTCGAGTTTGCCTGCCCCTAGCTTATCCTTAGCTTGATCATAGAGCAGTAATAGATCTCCCTCAACAAAGGAACGAGGTTGAATGGTATTGTCGAAGTGAGCCTTAACTCTCTTCTTCTGTGCTTCAATAGCTAGAGAAGCTAAGCGACGGGTCTCGTCTAGCCGTTCTAAATAAAGAAGCCGTTCCTCCACCGGAGTGGTGTTGAGAAGCAAATCGACAGCTAACTTTAACGAAGGAATCTCACACTCAACAGGAAGGGTGGCCTCCAGTCCGTAAACGAGCTGAAAAGGGGCGAAACCGGTGGCGTCCTTCACAGAGGTCCGATAGGCCCACAAGGCGGGGAACAACATCAGATGCCAATTAGACTTGTGTGTACCAACGGTACGTTGGAGCATTGTGATCAAAACTTTGTTCACGGCTTCAACTTGGCCATTGGATTGAGGGTAGTACGGCGTCGAACTATCTTGACGCAAGCCTAGTTGGGTCGTTAGTTCCGTCATCATGTGATTACGGAAATGTTTTCTGTGATCCGTGACGATAGCCTGGGGGACTCCAAACCGAGTAATGACATGATTAAACAAAAACTGCGCCGCTGTGTGACCGTCTTCGTTCAATGTAGGCATCACTTCGGCCCATTTGGTTAAATAATCCACGGCAACGATAATATACCCATGCCCCCGGTCGAACGAGGGTTACAGGATGTGTAATCGATGCCCCATTTGGCAAACAGACCTACAGTAACAACAGGGTGCAGTGGTGCAGGAGGTGCACGCATTTTTCGGTGGTAGATCTGGCATTCATGACATGCATGGACGGCAAGGATGAAATCCTTGAAGATGGAAGGCCAGAAATAACCAGAACGAAGGATTTTCTGGGCGGTGGAATAGTCGGACATGTGGCCACCACAAGAACCGGAGTGGCAGTCATTCAACACCCGCTCAGCCTCCTCGAGAGTCAAACATCGGTGGAGAACAGAATCAGCGCCAAAGCGGTACAGGGTATCGCCAATGATGCGATAGGGTTGAGATTGATGACGAATCCTCCGTCGAGCGTCTTTCAATACATTGGGATGGAAGGAAGACGTCTGTAAATATACGATGATGTCCCCATACCAAGGGTCGAGGGTACTGATTAGGAACAATGTTTCATCCGGGATATGCTCTTCCAAACGAGATGGTGCAGAAGGAGATGGCAAAGAACAGAGCAATTCTGCAAAGACCAGAGACTTCTTAGACTTGGCAGCAGTAAATTCCAAGTCAAACTCTTGGAGGATTACGATCCATTTTGAGTACTTGCCCCCCAACAGCTGACGCGACAAGATGTAGGTCATTGGGTTGCAGTCAGAAATCACAGTCGTGGTGCGCAATAGGATATAGTGCCGGAAACGTTGGACGGCGCAGACAGCTGCCAATGCCAACTTCTCGACATAAGCGTAGTGAGTTTCCGTATCCAAGAGGTTGCGGCTAAGGTAATAGATAACGCGCTCATTGCCATCATCATCATCCTACACCAGAACCATGCCGATGGTGGTGTCAGCGGCAGCTAGATAGAGAGTATAATCACGGTGGTAGTTTGGAGGTCTTAAGAGTGGAGCCAAGACAAGGAGGTCCTTGAGTCGCTCGAAAGACTCCTGGGCGATAGCATCCCAACGAAAGGGTGTGTCTCGCTTCAATAACCGTGTGAAACCCTTAGCCACCTCGGCATAATTCGGAATGAATCGTCTAAGAAAATTTGCTTTGCCTTGCAAGCTCTGCAATTGCTGCAAAGAGGCAGGGGGAGGAAGATTCAGGATGGCCTCAACTTTGAGGGGATCCAGACGGATTCCTTCTCGGGAGACGATGAACCCGAGTAGTCGGCCTGATTCTACGCAGAAGACACACTTATGAGGGTTGAGCCTAATGTGGTAGTGTCGACAGCGGAGAAAAATTTCGCGAAGATGAGAGGGATGGTCCTGACGCTTGGCTGAATGAGCTGGGAGGTCATCCAGGTATGGCTGTACAATGTGACGAATATCATGAAAGGCATAAGACATTGCACGTTGGAATGTGGCGCCGACATTCTTGAGACTGAAAGGGAGCTTCTTATAGGCAAAAGTGCCCCAAGGACAGATAAAAGCCGTCTTATGTTGATCTGGTTATAGCCAGAGAAGTCGTCCATAAACGAGTAAATTTCGCTTCCTACACACTCATCAATAAGTTGATCGATGAAGGGTGTAGGGAAGTTATCCTTCGGACAGGCACGATTGGTATCACGGTAATCAACACAGACTTGGATAGTACCCTGCTTTTTATTCACAGGGACTATATTAGAAACCTAATCCGTAAGTGGAATGGGGTAAATGAAACCGGCCTTGAGAAGCTTTTCGACCTCTGCTTTGATAGCTGCGGCCTTTCGGGGGTGCACAGGGCATAAGCACTAACGAACAGGCTTAGCACCTGGATACGTAGGTATTTCGTGCACCACTATACTAGGGTCGATGCCGGGCATTTCCTCATAGGACCATGCGAAGACATCACGAAATTCGCGAAATAGAGTAGTGTAGAGTTGAACTTCCTCTGGAGTGCAAGTGACTCCGATATGAATGTGCTCGACAATCCCTGGTTTCACAGAGATGTCGATAGGTTGGGTTTGCGTGATGTTTCCCATATTGCCCTCAGAAGACACTTGATAAAGCTGAATAGGTGTTTGGAGGGGCGGGGATGGGACACACGAAGCAAACCGCTCGAGACATGCGATCATTTCTGGATGGGGAGGGAGAAATGAAGAGCAGTGGTGGTGATCTGACCAAGAGAGCTCTTCGAGAGACATTGTCTCTATGATGGCTTCATCGGAAGGAAATATTTCCTTCAATGGATCCGAAGTAGCCTCATCTCCTAGCCAAGGGAAATGAACATATGAATCGGGAACACTGCTCGGGAGAGCAGGTTCAGCAGGGGGAGCCGATGCAGCGACGATTTCGATGTAGTTGAGCTCGGCAGGACTCAACGGCATCATATCACCCCAAGAATCTTCCTAATTCGTGGGAGGAAGAACCCACGGATCAGAGCGTATAGGGATCATGTTAATAGGGGCGAGATTCGGAGGTGGGAGGGGAAAGACTCCCATTAAAGTGGGATCTTTGAAAAGTCTGGCACCCACGCTCTCGAATGACTTAGAGGTATGCTCCATGAATGGCACATTACCTTCAGAAGAAGAGGCGAAGAAGGAGAGCTGGTCCACCGTGACAATCTTCCCCTGGTGAGGGAAACGAATGACACGGAACAGGGAGGATGCCACGGCTTGCATGGCGTATGTCCAGCTCCGTCTGAGGAGGAGGTTGTAGGTAAGATTGGCGTCAACAACTTCGACCTCCACTTTTACCGTCTTCCCTTCCAAAGAGATGGGCAAGCGTTGGAGAATACCGTAACGACGGGACTCTCTTCCATCGAAGGCTTCTAACGTGGTAGGAGACTGACTCAAAGTAGGAGAACCAATAGCCTTCCAGCAAGCAACAGACATGATGCAAGTTGAGGCACCTTCATCAATGACCATACGATGAATCGTTTTGCCATTGATGATGACCTGTATAAGGAAAGAAACTTGGTGAGGCAGTCTCTGTGTAAAACCCTCGAGATCAAAAGAAATCAAATCTAAATCAACCGGGTCGATGCCACCAATAGTTGATAGCAAGGACTTCCTCTGGGAGGGGCAGCTCTGGAGTACTTCTAGAGCAGACATAGCAGACGGAGCCTGAGCTAAGTCCTCAACAATGCTATAATGCTGGGCAGCACGAGCATTAGGGTTGTAAGACGACTTCCGGAGTACACCTTTTGGAGGGGGTCGGGGGATCGTCTTAGCGCTGGGCCTTTCGATGTGGAGACGACCAGAACTGGACGGAGGAGCACTGGAGGGGACCTCCGGCTCTTTCCCGGCATGAGATGGATATTCTTTTTCTCGAGTAGAAACATGGATGGGAATCGTTCCAGCCATGAACACTTGAGAGCCGAACGAGGAAGAGGGTTGAGACGGGTCTGCCACCATTTGATTTTGTTGGGAAGGGAAAGGTTCTTTAAGCACGGCAGGAGTCCCAGGAGCACATTTCAATAACCGACTAACTTCGGATCACCTTGGGCAGTCCTTAGTGTAGTGATCCTCATCACAGATGAGACAAGGATACTTAGGTTTTCGTTTAGCTCCTTCCTCGGGTGGAGGTTTAGGGGAATCCTGCTTGGGCTGTCTGCTTTTATCCTTAGCTTTCCCTTTCTTTTTCCCTATTGAGGATTTATCCGCTGCGGTGGACTGAACGGCGTTTACCTCGGAGGTACTTCCAGAATTGGATTGACCCTGAGAAGCATTTCCATTAGAAGCGTTCTGTTTTTGCTTCCCAGGGTTCGCGGCCGATTTCTTTGATGACGAGTTTACAGAGCCAATGACTCCGTCAACAGATGGTTTTGGCAGAGCCTTGGGTTGTCCAGGTCTCAGGGCGTCTGGCAAATAATCATATAAAGTACCCGACTGAGAGTATACTAAGTCTAGGTACTGAGCACGCGCGATAGCTTGCTCTTCAGTTACACAAGCTCCCATGGCGATGTCTCGCGCAATCGCGGGGACAAAGGAAGTTGTGAACCAATCGGTCAGGAGTTGATCAGGAATCCAGAATTTGATCAAGCGGCGACGCCTTCTCCATTCATGTATATGATCAGATATATGCGTAGTCCTATCCTGTTTGAGAGACGTAAGGAGATGTGTCCCTGTCTCGTACCGAATGGGTAACTGAAAATGAGTTAAGAACGCCATAGCCAGTGAGTTGAAATCTTGAAACATGCCACGATTCAGCTCAATATACCACTTAGCGGCTGAGCCGGTGAGAGTTCTCTGAAAGAGGGAGAGCCGGATAGAGTCATCAAGCCATGAGTTCGATGAACACCAGAGGTGATAGGTCATGACATGGGCTTGAGGATCTTCACCAACTTTGCCATCAAATTTTGGACAATCACCGGGTATTTTAGTTGGAACTGGTGGCCAATACGGATTATGCAAAATGGGGTCATTCGTTAACTTGGACACATCTGGAAGTTCCAATGTCGCTAAGAAAGGCAAATGAGGGTTAATGTACATTTGTGGCTGTGGAAGAGAGGTAGTATCAGGGTTCCAACCAGGTGGTGGTTGCCCCCATGGACTCTGTCCAGACGGGCCTGGCCCATAGGGACTTTGCCCGTAGGGGTTCTGTCCATATGTATTATGTCCATACGGATTTTGTCCATATGGATTTTGTCCATATGCAGATAGTTGACCCTGGGTCTGCCTCCCAGCACCCCATGGATTAGCAACTTGACCTGCAGGTGCAGCGTACTGATTATTTTGATACGAGGTAAACTGAGTTTTCCCCTTTGGTTGCTGGTAGCCATACACTTGCTGAGCTCCATACTGAGCCTGATAAGAAGATTGCGCTTGGTAAGAAGGTTGAGGCCGTGGACCACCTTGCATTTGATAACCCATTTGAGTTTGGGGTCCAGAAAGATGTCGTTGAACAGGTTGGGCTGGGACCATCTGGCCGGAAGGTCGGCCTGGTTGGGTTTGGGATGGACCTGTTTGCCCAGAAGGATGTGCTTGATGGGTGCCAGGTTGTCCTTGAGCAACCAAGGGTTGTCCTTGCGGAACAGATGGTCGAGCAGGCTGGACGACCGGCTGACCTTGAGGTTGGCCAGCCTATCCAGAAGGATGTTTAAGACAGGCGGTGGGTTGGCCTTGCTGCGTAGAAAGCTGGCCCATTTGCCCAGAAGGATGCATAGACTGAGCAGTGGGTTGGCCCTGTTGTACGTAGGGTTGGCCCCCTTGCCCAGAAGGATGACTAGACTGAGCAATGGGTTGGCCTTGCTGTACGTAAGGCTGCCCCCCTTGCCCAGAAGGGTACTCCTGTTGGACTGCCGATTGAGCTTGTGGAATAGATGTTTGTCCAGCTGGTCCAGAGGGATAACCCTGATGGAGACCACGTTGGCCTTGTTGGACGTAAGGTTGTCCTGGTTGTCCAGACGGGTAACCTTGCTGGGTACCGGGTTGCCCCGGATAGCCAGAAGGTTGACTCTGATAGGTAAACAACGGACCACAGTGGCCGAAGGTTGTCCCTGATAGGGTTGTCCTTGTGGGCCCCCAGATTGTCCTGGGTAAGACTGGCCATAAAGTGGCTGCCCTTGGGGGGCTTGCACATAAGGTGGCTGGCCTTGATTCGGCGGTCCTTGAAACTGCCCAGGGATTGCTTGGCCTCCATGAAAAGAGTGAGTACTAGAGTCCCAAGCAATGGATAACGGTACCGAAACCTCAACGAAAGGTTGAAGCGGCAAGGTTTGAGAGTATTGGAGGTATTGACCAGTAGAATCGTAATAAAAGAGTGGACCTTGCGTGTTCGGATCCTGAATAGGTTGCCCATAGGCATCATATGGCCCCCCTCCTGGAAAAGGACCAGAAGAGGATGGAGCACTTTGTGCAGGGTGGATGACTCTAGGCGAGAGTTCTGGCTGGCCACTACTCACTGGACTGTGAGGGGAACGAGCACCATTGTTTGAAGGTGACGACGCTGTTACGACACTAACGACTGGAGTCGAGTATGCTACACAAATAGTTGGATTCGTGGGAACTGAGGTAACAGGCGTAGTATGGGGTCGTGAAACAAAAGGTCCTATGGTGGGAGTGATCTGAGGATCCCACATAGTCGTAGCAGGAATCCTGGCAGCTACTCTATCCCTCAATGATGAATAACGCAGGGGGAGTGGAGAAGTAGCTGGGATGGGAGTGTCAACATTCGACACCACAGGTGTCTCACCTGTGCTAGAAGATGTCTCATCCATTTGGGAGGTAGACATCGGAGACGAGACACTAGGGGGAGTAACAGGAATATCGTCCTCGTCAGGCTCCTAGATAGGGTTCCAATCTTCTTCATAATCTTTGTTGCCCGGGGCACGAGAGTTGATAGGTTGGATACTCGAGATAACCGGAAGAGTATCACTTACAACTCGTACCTCAAGAGCAGCAGAAGATGGAGAACCTTGATCACTTGGAACGGGAGTTGACAGGTCAGCCAGGATGACAAAACCCCAAAACAAAACCTAAAGGAATCTAATGATAAAGACCTTACACAAACTAACGCATACAAAATCTAACTAGGTGATGTTAATGTGGCCGAATAAATTTTTAAGACACGGGAACTGAACTTGACCTTTTCATGTTTCAAGAGTCAAGAAAAGGACGAAAAGATGACTCTAGTCTCCTTCGAATGTTTAATGAGCACGAAGTGACAAGACGTTCACTGGAACCTTTTCTTTTAAGGAGTCCGAAAAGGATCAAAAGTGACTACTCTGGAGACTCTAGGCAAAGGGTTTACCAAGCAATCCGTAAAACAGCTTATACACCTTGGCAATCATATGAGAACCAAGGACTTTCTGTACTGCAGTCAATCTTCCCGAATGCTGTGTTCGGTGCGTTACGGCTCGCAAGGCGGCAGACTCGGCTTCCTATGGATCAAGGATAAAAGCCTAGTGGGGTCTCCCTATATACGCGACGGTATGTGGGAGCACAATCCGTGTTAGACCACTATCGAGTCACAGAAGGAGGAATCACCCAACCGTAATGTGAAACAATAGCGACTATGTTTAAAGACGCCGGAACACGTCTCTAGCCCAGACCTCTAGATGTTTGCGTTAAGTTCCAATGCGTTTTTAGGTTTATTCGGTTTATTTTATGGTTGATCTTGAATTAAGTTTCAGTTTCAGGCCCTATCGTGTGATCTCTCACAATTACCTAGATGCAAACTACATGCCAAAGAATACCATTTCGTTCGATGAATTCTAACTATGAGAGGGTTAAGAGTTTTCAACCAAACAAAATGAACTCAACCAATCAAACGATCTAATGCAGCTAATGGCAAAGAAATGAAACTTTTCTTTTGAGAACACAAATCAATGAAATTCTCTTTTTCCCATTAACTATTGAAAGAAAAAGATATTAGTTTGATTTCTTTTTCCAATGGCACAATGCACTTAAAATGAATTTTGAGAGATAGCAACACCGAGTAAAGAGAAATCAAATCACTCAATGAAAAACACAACAAGCGTGAAAAGAGCCGATTGAACCCAATCAACTGTGATCCGTGTCTGGGTAGTGAGAAGTAATCGAAACAATCCGAGGACTGGTTCAATGACAATCACCTAAACAACCAAGAAAGAAAGCAAAAAGAGGAAGGTCTTTGCAAATGTGAAGGCAAATAGTAACGAATCTTTGCGAACGAGCGATAAAACAAAGTCAATCCAGTGAAAACAGGATGCTAACACCAGGTCACAGGACACAAAACAAGATTCGTCCGACAAGACTTCGCAAGCAAGTGCTTCACAGTTCAAACAATAGAAATCAAGTCATAAACCAGGTAGAAAGAGTAGGAGATAGTCAAACCAACAGGCTCAGGAGGTAAAATTGAAACAAATTCAATTCTACAGGATCAGCGCGGGTGACCCGCAGCAACAATGCGCTGACCAGAAACCACGCGTAGCAACAAAGCGCTGTCAGTGCGGAAGTACACGACTTAAGCGCGCTGGTTCGATTTCAGAACTGTCACGACTGTTTGACGTACAAGCGCAATGACCACAAAGTCAAAGAAACAGCTATGTGCTGTCAGCGCGACTGTTTTGATATAAACCGCGCTGAGGCTAAAAAACAGGCAGAATCAAGCCAAAAGCTCCCAAACCAAGGAAATAACTCTTTAAACAATTAAGACACCTCCTAGACTGAACCAGGAAGTCTAAAAACAGAGAACTAATCCCCAATCTTTGAAAAGAGAGTAACAATCAAACTCAAAACAAGAGTGAACAAAAAGAGACAAAGGCCAGCTCCCCAGCGGAGTCGCAAAATTGTTGGAGAGGTAAATCCCCTCTACGGATAGAGGCGATCCCTACTAGCCCAGAACGGGTCTAGCAACAATAAATCAATGCTACTATGCAAGTTCCTAATTTCAAATAAAAGATAGGCAATGAAAACCTACTTGGATTCCAACGCTATTGTTTGATGAAGAGATGTCGTTCTCGCTCCTTCACTTTGGCCGGTCACGATCTTCCACGATCCCCGTAGATAGATACCTGCACGCACGAAGAGAAACACAAACAAAAACGTGAAATCTAATAAATGCAATTATACATCAGTCAGAAAGGATGTAATTCACATTAACCATTACAAAGACAAATGAGAATGGAACCATAATAGTAGTCATCTATTATTAATCAATAAAAGAGAAAGGTACAACCAAAGTTCTGACGTTGAGTCCTTCTCAAGAGGGTCCAGCCAGCAAGTCTCTTAAGCATTCACCCTTGGAGGTAGATCTCCCAAGACAAAAACTCTCTCTCACACAAGCAATACTCACAACCTTCCTTAAGCTCTCTAGCAAATCCACACTTGTCACACCAACTACCTACTAGCAACAGCACTCTAAGCACTATGAATTCCACACTATCCAAAACTAGCTGCTCATGGCCATGGTAGAGGCTTAAATAGGAGAAGGAGTCTCCATGAATGGTGGGAGGATGAGCTTATCTCCAAGGAAGGTGGCTCAACTGATGAACAGACATGCCATAGAAGGGAGGGCGACATTCACAAGGCCAACAACCAGGTCTGGAGTCATCTAGAAGGCTGGCTGTTAGAACAAACTCGCCCAAACTGGATCAGCGCGGGTGTATAACTACACTGGAGCGCTGACATCGCATCTGAATAATGGAGAAGGTTGTGTCAGCGCGACTCAATACAAACATAGGATGCGCTGGCTCATGAAATTCGACCAGCGCGGAAAACCCATGTGCTTCCGCGCTGGCAGCGCATTCATTGCACTATGAGGCGCCAGTCAGCGCGGTTATTTTAATAACAGTCACGATGATGGAATAAACTTTGGCAAAGTGGGTCATTTGGCCAGATTAGAGAGCATGGGCATGATTAATTGGAATTCATGACATAGTAGGGAGACTGACAGAGAGACAGTGACAAATTGCTGTGTAACACCGCGAAACTAGCAGAACAGTATAAAATAGGAGGACAAGAGCACGAAGGATAGAAGTCACCTTCATCAGGGCTGAGGTAGAAATAGAGACAGAAAAGGTGGCGCAAACCCTCAGATGACATCCACCCAACTAAGACATCCATGCCCACAAGAGAAGGTATCCTTGTGAAAGAAAACCAAGGCTTCAAAGACATCCTTGGGCCCAATCACCCTCATTGAGGGCGATTTGCACAACATTGGAAAAACGGTGAGGGATGTCACTGCGAAGGCCCCCAAATAGTTTGAAGAAAAACAACAGTTGGTATTGGGGGCTATCCAAATAGAGTTGCAGGAGTTGTAGGTTCACACTCCATAGGCTGGCATAGTGTCTACCAGCCTCGCGATCGACACTTCAGCTGCTGAGGAGATGTTGTGCACAAGGGTGACCAACATGATAGTACTACCAAATGGGGCACTCACTATAGAAAATGAGGTCGATAGACCCATAGTTAGCAGTCTGAAAGGGTTAGGACTAAATATGGTAGTGCTCCCTTGGGAGATGTTCTACCTCTTGCAAGATGGAGTCACCACGGAACTCAAGGACTAGGAGAGTCGCACTCTACAGGTGATAAGAGAGAAGTGAATCAACATTGAGAAGTTGGGCCTATGGCACAATGAGGCAGTGGAGCAGAAAAAGAAAATAATGCAGGTAGTGGAGGAAGCCTGCCGAATGGTCTCGGAGTTGGACATTCAGGCAGAAGAACTGGTAGAGGTGCGCATGTGCAATTTAGTCACAAGGGTGTGTGGCGCTCGAGTAGAGATGGTCAAGGTTCAGTTGGAGATGAACCTATAAATCATAGAATTGCAGTTGAGGGCTCAGCCTTCAACTCTGTCGGAAGTCAGGGAACAATGTACCACTGTTGTTACAACAACAATAGTAGCGGTTGACAGTGCAGTAGCAGACTGCATGCAGCTTTTTGAACAATCATTCAAGGTCCTAACCACTCTGCAGGAGGACCAAAATGTAGAGCGCCTGGAGACAGAGGTGCGTGAGGTGAAAGAGAAATATGACAAGGTCAAAGGGACTACGTAGATAGTTGCCCTTACAGAGAGGCTTGCACGAATGTAGGATGCAAAGGCTCTCAAGGAACAGGTGGATGCTGCTCGGCATAAGGAAGCGGTCTTAAAAGCATGCCTACAACCATGGATAGATGAGGCTTATGTAATCATAGCCTCCATTGAAGGAAAGCTTGATCAAATACAGATAGCTCAGCAAAAAATTCAGGGTAGCAGTTCAGTAGCAGCCACCAAGCAGCGCGTGGAAGAATTCCAGTAGGAGGCCGCTCAGTGTGCTACTGAAGTTAAGGTGATCCAAACGGAGCTGGGAGGTCTTTGTACTAAGATCTCCGCACCTACAGAGTGACTCGAGGGTGAGTCATGATTTTTGTGTTGGGGGCGTACTGGGCGTAGGATCCCTGAAGGGAAGGTTTGGGGCTAAGATCCCATATTTGGTTATAATTTTGTAATCCAAGTGTAAAGACTCCACATTTTGTTGTCATAGAGTGTTAGATGTTAAAGAGTCATTAGGTTTGTCTGCCCTTATTTTAGAAATGTAATGTCGGCTATAGATGATCTACCCATGTCCACGGACCATGGGATTGTATAAATAGAGCTAAGCTCTAAGGAGTTAGAGGGAAAATTCAATGAAGCAATGAAGATATGATGTATGAGAGATAGCTTTGAAGTATAAGTCCATGTCTTGGGTCGTAGCATAGGTAGAGGCTCTACAGCTGAGTGCACAGAAGCCTAGAACTCTGCAACTGAGTCTGCAGACTGCTATAGCTAAGTGCGTAGGGGGGGATGAGTCTGTAATTGTTTGGAATTATCAATAAAGAGAATTATTCTACAATTTCTGTGTCTTTATTTCCCGTTTATGCATCTTGTTATATTGGGTATGAATTTCACGTATAATGCTTATATGATGTGCGAATATATGTAATTGTGTGGGGATAAGTGAACGCAAGTAAGAACATCTGTTCACGTGAAGCTAACTAAGATTTGTTAATAAGACAAGTAAGATACTTAGCTTGTTTTGGGAAATATCACAGTTCGCTGCCCTAGCAGCGTGAAAGTATATCAACCCCTGGTTAGGGCTGCGCGAAAACCGATTGTACCCTTTCTTGAAGGTACTAAAGGGTGGAACAAAGGGCTAAGCAACTTGTGGAAAGGTAGGTATAACTGGAATAAACTAACATCACATCCATCTCAAGGGTACAGAGACTTGGTTGTAGCATCCCCCCATATTGCTTTGAATGAGACTTCAGTCTGAGCTCCAGGAGTTAATGCTGAAAGGGCCTGTAGTGTAGGGATTTGTTTGGCTAACTAATGCTGAACCTAGGTCAGGCCTGTTATAGACATATTTGGGAACTGCAACCCCAAACTAATATGTGCATAAACCAAGGGCTCTTTAGTCCCTAAAAGTGTTTTTTCATACCCTAAAGGATCATGGTCAACTGATTACATCATTTCCCAGAAGTTCCACCTGAAAAGCCACTCAGAACTAGCCAAAACTGGACCATACTGACTACTCCATGGTTAAGGTGTCATGCATACTAGCTGCCACACTATCCAGGTGTGATGCATACTGAAATGGCCTTCTGTAGGGTGCGATGAGTGAGAATAGACAAATAGCAGTGACAGTTTGCTAAGTGGAAGCTCATGGAATCTTCCAGAAACTTCTCTCAGGACACTTGCCTCTTTGAATTCGCCCAGGGATGAGTAAGAGATCAATGAAATCTCCAAGTGGAACCAAGAACTATCAGTGGAATGACACTAATCAAAAACCCAGAGCTGACTCACACCCTTGCAAGAAATCTATAAATGGATCCCTCATCTGAGAGATCTAGAGTCTGGAATTTTGTAATTTGTAAGGAAGTCTTGTTGGTTTATCTGTGAGAAGAGACATTGTATTGTTGGGTGATCTTGCTTTTCATGAGGTGAAGAGGGCTACTATGCTAGGAGGATGATGCTGGATCAAATAGCTGGGTTGTAATCCTCTCTTCTACTATTAATAAAGTTCTTTGAGTTTTCCTCCATATAATCGTGTATTTGTGAATCTTATTGTTTATGAATGCAATTGTATGGTCAATGTGCTTCTGATTCTACATTGTTTATGATGTTTAGATAGAGATGTTTTGATGGTTTTCTGTGACTTTGACTCTACAGGTACTCTTTAAAGTGGGACAAGTAGGAGAGGAGTGGAAAATTCTATCAAGGGAAAGAGAAATCAAGCAAGGATCAAAGCGGAAGATCCAGGTTGGTCCTCTTTTTTTCCCTCTTATCTATTACACCTAAAGGAAATCTCGAATTGCTTTGATTGTTTGTTTCTAAGATAGCTACCCATCTTAGTGGGACTAGCAATTTGAATCGACACTAGTTTTCCTGGAAACAAAATGGCGACTCTGCTGGGGAGCGAATAGTTTGTTTGTTTGTTATTGTTGTTTTCTTTATAAACTACAGACGGAGCCTGAAGTTAGCCAGCTAGCCTTCGAACAACCTTTGCTATGCAATTGGGAAGTAGATGAATGCTGCTTCAGTCAAACTCCGGGTTGGTTTATGAACTAAACATTTGACTTACAAGAATCCTAAGTGCCCTCGTGGTAGCTCAATAACCTCATAATGTCATACCTGTATACTTTGTTTTTACTGTCCATAATAACTCAGCCTAAATCACTGAACTTAGTTGCAAATTTTCAGCAACCAAATTCGGTTTCGCTTCCTGGTCCATCGCAATGTCTGTAACTCGAAGCCAATATGCATCACACCTCCCGTGTGTTGCAGGTGAGATGCATCCCTGTTTCCCTTAAAGACAGGTGCGGTGATTAAGTGATACCGTTTCTCTCTTTGAAAGTTGGTTTTTCCTCCTGATTTTTAGCTTTATTCAGTAGTTTTACTGTTCATGATCAGTATCTCATTGCTGAAGCCTATTTCCTTCACATATTTCAGCCTCCATTGATTAGGATTTGTAAATTATTTTATGTATTTTTCAATCATTTACAGTCCTCCTTTGTCGAAAGTAGCTTAATCGAACTGTTTTTTTGATGAAAAAAGTGTTGTAATTGTCATTTTGTGTGAAAAAGAAGAGTGTCGTAAAGTCTTCATCCTCTAGATAGTCGATTGTACTTTTGTCATTGTATTTGATTTGGATTTTTAATATTTGAAGCGTCGAAAGCATTTTTCCATTCAAAACCGAAAAGTTTTGCTTTAGTCTTCCTTTCATTTTTTGAAAAGAAATTGTCGAAATGTTGCTTTGAAGAAAATAGTTTAGATCCATACTTAGTTTTCCTTTTGAGCATTGTCACATTAAGGAAATGAAAAAAAAATACATGCATTTGCATTTTCATTTAGAATATGTGTGAAAGATGATTTGGGAAAAGTGCATTTAGTGTGTGCTCTCAGCTCCCTGTTGAAAGAATCGTAATCTTCTTTCCTTAGTAGCTAGGACCTTCATTGCTAAAACAAAATAAATGACTGTTTATCATTTTAGATTACATATTGAGGAATTTTACATCTACATCACCTGGTGAACCTTGAAAGACAAACTTCTAAGCAAGATCAACTCTAAAATAAATCTCAATGAACATTAAAATGCTTTGGAACCTAATGCAACACATCTATAAGTATAGGCTAGAGACATGTTTCGGCGTCGTAAAACCTGGTAACTATCGTTTTCATCAAAGGTTGGGTGATTCCTCCTCGTTGATATGACAAGTGCTAGTATGGACTTGTGTTCTCTGTACCGCCGAGTATATATTGGGAGATCACAATAGGCTGATATCCTTTATCCTTAGGAAGCTGTGTCTGCCACTGTATCGATTGCAATGCACTGAACACAACATTCGGGAAGATTAACTACAGTACATAAAGTCCTTGGTAATTTCTCTTTAATTTACCATCAAGGTGTATATTATAGTTTTTCGATTGGTTTGGTAATCCCTCTATCTAGATTTCCAGAGCATTCACTTTCGTTCCTTTTGGACTCCTTAAAAGAAAAGGTCCATCTAAGCACTCATCACTTCAGGCTCATTAAAAATCAAAGGCGACTAGAGTCACCTTTAGCTTTTTCTCGACTCTTAAAAATTGAAAAAGCAAAGTTGTGTCAAAGCGTCATAAAATTTATTTAATTCGGAATAACTTTTTCCCGTTTAATTTTAAGTTGATCAAGTAATCCGCAATCGTGGAAGAATTTCAATCAAAACCCCGTCATTCGTGGAGACTAGCGAGTCAACCGTATTTGACTCTAGAGATGAAACCATTTCCAGAGATGAAACCATTCTGGGCAAAACGGTCTCTTTTAACTGAGTCCAATTCACCTGATTTATTTGAAACTTGTGTTTCAACATCATCAGAGACTACAGTTACTCCGATCATTTCTGGTACATATGCCTTTATAGAAGAAGCTCTGTGGTTACAAGAGGACATTAGAACTGATCCTAGTGTAACGGTAGGCACTTTTATACCTGAGAAAGCTCCATCTAGAGTTGAACTAGGGACTAAAATTCACTTACCTAAACATCTGGAAGTTGAATTCTAGAATTCAGAAGGTGCCACTCCTCCAGTATCCATTACTATAGAAGCTATACCTTCTTCGGCTCCAGAAATATTTTACGAACCTGACAGTCTACCTCTTCCACCTAGACTGATTGCCATAGAATAGATTGTAGAGGATCTTCCATCCAGTACCCCATTGCATTTTGGAATTGGGATCCACTTATATCCTTCTACTACAGAAGTTAGTTCTTTTAATCATCCTTCATCGCAAGTTCCTGTCAAATCACTAGAAAATCTTTTGGATAGAATAAATATGTCTGAGCAACCATCAACATTTAGGGCTGTGTCAACTGACACGGCTACGACAGAGCTTCCTGCTACCATTCCTAAAATGTGTGCTGGCATACCATCTATCCCGGCTAGTTATCAACAGCTAGCTGGAGTCCATTCAGGGACTGTTCCGACAACATGATCCGTTCCTACTTCTTCATCTGGAGTTTCATCCGGTATTTCTTATGTTGAAACTCAAAAAGTTGATCCTATATGTCTCCAAAGGACGATCTATCCTTTAAGCATTGGATTGCCACCATATGGGGGGCAGTATGCCTTTTCATTTTTCCCTCCTAGAGAACAACCAAATGAGAGTTTACAACAAAATTCAGGTCAAACTAGAATTACATCCAACGGTTAGGTACTGATACTGCCTCAACAACCAAGGGCTGTATATTCAATGCAACCGGTCCAACCTGTGGCAAATATTCCTACTACATCCACTATTGTGACTGTATTGCAAGTACAAGCACTTCCTTTTGTGTGTCAACCTCAAGTCTCTCAGGTTACAATACAACAGCCTCTTGTCTCTGTAGCTCAATCACAACCTCAGGTTAGTACCTCCTTACTTGGAACAACTCAGGCTCAAACGAGTACTATCACTAGGCATCTTGGTCAATCATCCAGTATTGGGCAATAGCAAATGGTCCAAGAACCATGGCTGGTACAATATCAACAACCACAATTCCAGCAATCTTACCAAGGACCTGAGCGACAAGGCTTTGTAAGTAACAGGCAACCACATTTGCAAAATAGTTATCAACAACCATACTATAATGGTTATTCCCATCAACCTTATCAAAGTTACCAGCATCAAATACATTATTGTCGTATGCAAAGACCTATTGCTCAAGCGATTCCACCTTATCCTGGGTATGCTTCACCTAACCTGAATCAACAGTTGCCTTTTGTAGCAACTCACTAGATCTAAACCAGCTGACGGATGATCCAATTTCTTACACCCCTTGGTGGCCAATTATTCTTCATAAAATTCCCTCTGATATTCCTAAATTCAATGGAAATCCAAGTGAATATCCATCGAATCATGTAATGACCTTCCATTTGTGGTGCTAATCTAACACCCTGAATGATGATTCGATTAGGCTTCACCTTTTTCAACAAACGCTAACTGGTCTAGTAGCAGAATGGTATATTGAATTGCCTAGAGCTTTGTTCGATAATTTCAGCACACTTGCCACTACCTTTTCAACCCATTTTCAGTTACCCATAAGGTATGAAACAGGGAAAAAACTCCTTACCAATAAACAAACAACAGCCACTCACATATCTGATCATATTCATGAGTGGCAGTGTCGTTGTCGAATGGTAAAGATGTATGTTCCTGATCAGCTTTTAGCTGAATCATTTATTAAGTCATTATTGCCCTCTATTACAGAGGATGTGGCTAAGGGAGGAGTTGTCACTGAAGAGCAAGTCATTGCTCGTGCACAATATTTAGACTTGATCTATACTCAGTTTGGCATGCTCTACGATAAAATTCCTAATGCTCCTAGACTAGAATTTTCTGTTCCTCCCCCTCCTAAATCAAATAGGGACTCTCATGCTAGTGATGGTGTGATCGGTACCACAAGCACGAAAACCGCAAAGGCTCCATCTAAAAAGGCCCTTGCAGTTTCTAGTCAAAAAGCAAATGAAGAACCTCTTGCCTTGGAGATTAATGCCATGTCATCTGACAAGGGAAAAAATCCAAAGCAACCATGGGGCAAGAAGAAAGGGAAAAATAATAAGAAGAAACAAGAAAATTCACCTCCTGAAAAATCTTCTGAAAACCCTACTGGGAAAAAGAAACCTCGTTATCCATGTTACATATGCGACGATGAGCATTTCACAAAAGATTGTCCACATGAAGCTGAGGTTATGAAATTTTTAAAAACTTCAAATACCCTAGTGATGTTGACTAATCCGTTTCCGAGCCCAAAAACAAACCTGGTTGCTATCAATCATGCTTCCCCATCCCAAGTGCTTATGCTATCCATCTCGAAACAGAAAAATGATGCTTTGATATTAACAAGGAATAAAGATTATGGGAATCCGTAGTCATATAACAACGAGGCTATAGATCAACCCAATAGTTCGACGACAAATTTGCCTGAAGTTGTTCTGCCCATCATTCCTGAATTGAATATAAAGCCACCAAAGGGAGTAGTACATAAATTGACATTTAATCGTTGTGCTTGAGCAACACATAATTATAATATAATGGAGGATTTGGCTCAATCACCATCCACTATGTTGACGCTTGAAGTACTACAAAATTGCCCCTCCCAAAAGCAGGATTTGTTATCAGCAATAGGTGGGATTGACCCAACGGGTTCCAATCTTGTGACTTGCAACCATAAAGGATATGAACCTCAGTTAACGGACCAACTCGCTTTCCTCATACAGGTAAAAGCCCTCAATAAAACTGTTCATCAAACAATCATTGATGAGGGGGCATCTACCTATATTATGTCAATGAGTTGCTGGAAAACTTTAGGCTCACCACCCTTGTCGCGATCATCAATGACATTAAAAGGATTCGATGGAAGAACATACATGTCATATGGGATATTAAGTAACTTGCAAGTTGAAATGGGGGGAAAGATAGTAGAAATTGAAGTTGACGTCATTGATGGAAACCTTGACGACAATATCTTGCTAGGAAGGCCCTAGATTTATGCTATGGCCGTCGTTGTGTCAACATATTTTAGAAAGATTGAATTTCCCTTCCAAGGTAAAATTAAAATTGTTTACCAACTAACATTTTCCCCCAACATTTCACAAGCTACTGGAAGAATTCCATTGATCCATGGAAGTTCTCAGTCACTTCAAAATGTCAGAGTAGGTCTCCTAAAAGACCCTTCCTTAATGGGTACTTTTGCCCTTCCGCCTTCAAGTAATTTGGCAGAAGTGGCCACAGTGGAAACCTATCTCCCTCCCCTTCTTCCTCTTCGCTTGGTGAAGATACCAATGCTAGTACCCAAGTGGCTGAGAAAGTAAGAACGATACCATTCAAGTTCTTTTATCAATACAGAGTCTAATGAACTTGGGTGCAATCCACCCGTTCCTTTACAACAGGAAGAAAACCCCCCAGTTCATGAGATTTATCCAGCCATTTATCTGGTACCTCCTCAGAGCAGTCTAGTCATTTTCTTTGATTGGAATCAACTAGCAAGACCCCACCTTCCATCTAATATACCATTCTAGATCATAGTACAACTCCACAAAATGATCGTGTCTGGCACTATCATAGATGAAGGGGCTTCAGTGAGTATCATTTCCTCAACTGCTTGGAAAGCACTTGGTTCACCATCGCTTCTGCCTGAAACACAAAATTTGTCAGGCTTCAACAAAGGAACTAGTCGACCATTAGGGATCCTTCCAAAGTTACCAATAACTTTGAAAAAAAAAATCGTTCACTTGAACGTGATGGTAGTCCAAGGGCCACTAGATTATAATCTACTCCTTGGACGTGACTATATATATAGCATGGAAGCTATTGTTTCCACACTCTTTCGAGTGATGCGTTTTCCACATGAAGGAAAACTAGTGCAATTACTTGACCAACTTTTATTTCCCAGTCCAAACATAGCTACAAATCAACCATCATCTCCAAGTGGTCTCTTGGTGTCAACAATGTCTCTTCAACCTTCATTCCATCCACCTAATTATCATGAGTAGTTCGGTGAATGTAACGAAGTTTAGGGGGCATGCACCTTGGTCTTCTTCGGAAGGCAAAACCAAATGAAAAGAGAGATTTTCTTGAAGGTTATATAATTGCAATGAAAAAACATTCCCTTGTAGGTTATATGATCAAACTGAAACAACTATTTCCTTGAAGGTTATATGATTGGATTGAAAAACCATTTCCTTGTAGGATATGTGATCGGTCTGAAATATCTATTTCCTTGTAAGTCATGTGATTGGAAGCTCACACCATTCACCTTCATTTATTTCAATGGACAAAGCCAAGGAAGTGTTTTTGTCTATTGCTGATAGGAACAATCCTACCTAACCACAGGGACTTCCATATGGTGACCTAGGAACTCTCCTTTTCTTAAACACGTAGGGGCATGCAAACCTTTGTATGCAAGTGAAAAATGACCAATTTGATTTTTTAGCTTTTTAAGTGCTTTAAGATTTTTAGCTTTTTAGTTCAACTTCTTAGGTTAGGCAGTTGCTCCAGAGACGTCTGCTCACCAGACAGACCAATGGAAGTATTTTTCCTCATTGGAGGACAAAACCATCCTACCTAACCTCAATAGTTCCTTATCCTTTTAATTTTTCTAGCTTTGTAGTTTGGTTGTTTCTAGCTTACATAAAAAGGCAATGAGCACATGTTATAGTAGAGTTCAAGCTCATTAAAAAATAAACCTACCAATAAGAGACATCTTCAAACGACTAGCATGAGCAATGTTTCCGCAAGGTTCAAGCTCGTTAAAAAATAAACCCACCACTGAGCATAGTTTCTTCCGATTCAAGCTCATTAAAAAATGAGTCCACCCTTGGTAAATAACCTTTGTGATTGCCCTACTATCAACCTTTTTAAACCTTGGTTGTGTTCCTACTGTCACCTCCATTCTTTTGGTCGATCATATGCTTCCACTTGATTGTTTACCATTTTGAAGAACAGTTGCAACGAGTGATTCTGATTGCGACCCTCTTCACATTGTCATGTTTTGAGAAGTTCCAAATTTACTTGGAACTAGTTGCTACCTGAAAATACCACTCGTTCCTAAATAACGAGTCGCTTTTAAACTCCTTTTAGGCTCGTTAAATATAAAAAGATTGTCAAGCCATTAGCCTTTCCAGCTCATTAAAGTAAAAGGAAATGCCATCCCTCCGATACATTTTAATCTTTTTATACCTAAGGGATTATCAAACAAAAACATCGAGCGCTTGTCTTTTTCAGCTAAAGTGATCGAAAAGTCATCCCTTTCATATAATTTTATACTTTTTTAGACTTAAGGGATTATGCTACGAAAATGGACTATTGAATTTTCCTTTTCATCCCTTTTCAAACTCTCTAAACATGAAAAGGATTGAGTTATGTTTGTCGTTAAACTCGTTAAAACAATAGCGACAAATTTGTCCACCCAGAGAACAACGAGTCTCACTAACGCTAGGCTCGTTAAAACATAGCGAAAAGTTTGACCGAAGGGAAAATTATAGACCAAGCATATGTTATCCTCCTCAAGCTTGTCAAAAATAAAGAGGTACTGGTTAGCAATGACTGGGGAAAAATGGAATAAAACTTGAAGAATTTTATTGGTAGCAGGTTGCTCTTGAACATGACACTTTCACTCCATCACCATGATTGAGTTGGGTTGGGTTTTTTTGTTCACCGGTCACCATTGGTCCTCTATACCATCCATGGGGTTAATGCTACCAATCAATATCAATGTCACTAACATGTTCAAGAGAAGTCATTCAGAGAATTTACCATCCAGCTAACGCCTCATCCACTACAATACCTTCACCCTTCATTTTTCATGACCGCCATTCCTAAACCTTGTATCATCAGATCGTTTTCTCCTCTAGAAAAATCATTTTCTTTGTTTTGTGTCGTAGATTTGGGATACATCAAGGCCCTCCTATGACAGGTCACTTCTTTTCGACATCAACACATTATCCAGGAAGTTGACTTAGAAACAACCCTTTCAGTACTTTGAAGCTTGCATGCCTTAATGGCAAGTTTCTCACTTCGAGCGACAGGTTTACATCAATAACCTTCGATTGAAAGATTTTCTGTGGTGTTCGACATCAGCTCATATATTCACACCACGTGAATTGTACTATAGTACCTTGAGGGTCATTGCCATTATCGGTGATTCCTTTCGTGCCTGTTAACAGTTTACATTATTGGCTGGTAATCATGCGATGCCTTTCCATGTTTGACTTCAGAACATCTTTTCACATGGATCGACTTGTACATCGGGCGAAGATTGAACAAGTTTGAAGACCCCAGATCTAGTTTCATCCATCTGGGCTACGATATATTCAGGAACATAAAGACATCAAATGTGCATAGAATCTACACCAGATAGTCATCTAAGCAAAGAAGATGACTCTTCATATGAAGAATCACTCTGTCCTATGTACATGAAAATGAATTTATGAATCTAAGCATGGGAATGCCCGCCTCGGCTAGATAATGAAAGTAATATGATGACGATGTATTGTATTGTATCTTATATAGGTCACCTTCCAGTTCGAATACCTCGGATCTTCATGATAATGCATTTCACCTGACATCAGAAGATTTATGACCTCATGCTTTAGGGGGCAACTGTTATAGACATATTTGGGCACTGCAACCCCAAACTCATATGTCCATAAACCAAGGGCTCTTTAATCCCTAAAATTGTTATTTCATACCCTAAAGGATCATGGTCAACTGATTACATCATTTCCTAGAAGTTCCACCTGAAAAACCACTCAGAACTGGCCAAAACTGAACCATACTAACTGCTCCATGGTCAAGGTACGATGCATACTGGCTACGACACTAGCCAGGTGTGATGCATACCAAAATGGCCTTCTGTAGGGTGCGATGAGCAAGAATAGACAAATGGCAGAGACAGTTTGCTGAGTGGAAGCTCATGGAATCTTCCAGATACTTCTCCGAGGACACTTGCCTCTCTGAATTTGCCCAGGGATGAGTAAGAGATCAATGAAATCTCCAAGTGGAACCAAGAACTATTAGTGGAATGACACTAATTAAAAACCCAGAGCTGACTCGCACCCTTGCAAGACATCTATAAATGGGTCCCTCATCTGAGAGATATAGAAGCTAGAATTTTGTAATTTGTAAGTGTTGTTGGTTTATCTGTGAGAAAAGACATTGTATTGTTGGGTGATCTTGCTTTTCATGAGGTGAAGAGGGCTTCTATGCTGGGAGGATGATGCTAGATCAGATAGCTGGGTTGTAATCTTCTCTTCTACTGTTAATAAATTTCTTTGAGTTTTCCTTCATACAATCGTGTATTTGTGAATCTTATTGTTTATGAATGCAATTGTATGGTCAATGTGTTTCTGATTCTGCATTGTTTATGATGTTTTAGATAGAGATGCTTTGATGGTTTTCTGTTACTTTGACTCTATAGGTACTCTTTAAAGTGGGACAAGTAGGAGAGGAGTGGCAAATTCTATCAAGGGAAAGAGAAATCAAGCAAGGATCAAAGCGGAAGATCCAGGTTCATCCTCTTTTCTTCCCTCTTATCTATTACACCTAAAGGAAATATTGAATTGCTCTGATTGTTTGTTTCTAAGATAACTACCCATCTTAGTGGGACTAGTAGTTTGAATCGACACTAGTTTTCCTGGAAACAAGGCCCCCATAAGCCAACACCTTGGAAAATAGAGAAATAGGAGAAGAGAATAAATTTACCATTCTACGCTCCAAATTTGGATAGAGATTACGCGAGCTATAAGAAATCAATTCTCAAGCCATCTACAATAGGTAATTCATAATACCCTCTTCTCCAAAATTATGGTTTTAATCGTACGTTTTATTCAAGTTTTTATGTATAAATGTTTTTCCCTAGTTTTTGTTGTGGTCTGTCAACGAGTTTTTCAACGGTGTCTTATATATTTCAAATTTTTGGTGTATATTGTCCCCAAGAAATCTACGGACTAGCATTGGTTGTGCATGGAAACCTGCAACATTATCATGAAAGAATTTTTTGTTAAATGATTGCTCAAAAAATATCTAGCATTTATTTTTGTTTTTTGTAACTTTATCTTGACCAATTTTTGTACGTACATGTTGGTTTGCATGCATTCACTATGATTGATTGGAGAGGAAGAGAGTACTAGGAAAATTACATCCAAGATCTAGCCCCTCCTCTAACTCTCATGGCCCTCAAATATTGTGGTTTTTTGAAGCTCTTCAAAATACCAAGTATGATGAGCCAAGTACACGTTTTGTAATAGCTAGTGGATTGGTGGGAACCCCGAAATGAACACTTTTTTGTGAAACAAGAAATTATATAGTTAGAGGTGAAAAATATCTACTTCGTAACAATCTTGTCCAGTCACAACAACCCGGTAGTTGTGGGTGGAATGAGGAGCATTGAAGAAACCATTATGGAGGAATATGTGGCCAAATATTGTATTTTAGGAGCAGAAAAAGTGGGTGGAAAAGTGCTCATCTATGACATAGTAGACTTGATCCCAAAGATTATTTTCCTCATTGTCACCCATCTTATTGGGTCAGCATCACCACACATAGCTACCAATTCTCATATAGACTTAGTAATAAGATGCCTAGATCCTACTCTTTTCTACTAGAGTGAGGGTATACTAGTAAACATAAACTAGAAACTAACTTTATGTAAAAGAGTATGGATGAAACAATTTGGATGTGACAGAGTCCTATTGTCCTTCTTCCTTGAATGGGTTCCTAACATAAGTCCTTAATTTGACTATAGTGATGATCGAGAGCCTTAGGAGCCTGATCCAGGTGGATATTGGTGGCCACCTACCAACTCCACCTTGACCCTCACCATTGTTTCTCTCAGCATTTTCAGTTTCCTTAATTGTAGCACAACTTACTATTTTTAGCAGTTTTTTGGGTCCTGAACTTCCAGAGCCATTTTGAGGCCCTAAACGATGTTTTTTGGGAAATCTACGGGCAACATGGATTGATGGACTGATGTTGCCCTTCCCATAGTGGTAGTGCTCAGATAGATCTTTCTAATGAGCTATTGTACATGTCAAACAGAGATCATATGCCAAAGTTACGACCCCGGGAAGTTGATGTACCAATTTACCCAAACGGGGCCCACAGTTTGGCGTTTCATCTTCTAGGGTTAGGTTTTTGAATGTTAATGGTTTTCCATTGTTTCTCAACAATAAATAGGCCTTCGAGCCTCATTGTAACACAGTTCAGAGGCAGGTAGCTAGTTTATTTCCATTACTGTTTGTAAGCATATTTCAGTATTTTACATTAATGAAATGAAGTATTATTTCCACTGCATATATGTGTTTATGGTTATCTCTGTAATTTGTTGCGTTCCTATTTAAGTCTAGATCAGTGGTATCAGAGCGGTTTGCTTTTTCTCTATTTTTCTTTGCATGTCCCCAACGAGGTCGGGATATAAGGAGTTAGGGCTTGAATTGGTCGAACCTTTGCAAGACCAGCCTCACAAATCTCGACAGCCCCCCATGGCGGATGAGAAGAAACACGAGGGGGCAAGAGATCCTATCAAAATCTTGCTCGAAGAAGCCCACGAGTGACAAGGGAATGCAATGATGGACAACTTTGCCTAGATCCTTCAGTGGCTACCCAGAAGCGAAGCATCGGCTTCCAACAGCTACTCTGGAAATTCCACGCCCTTTAACGTACAAGTTAATTTTGAAATCCCCATATTTGAGGGTTAGATAGATACAGATGCCGTAGATAAATGGTTAAATTTGCTAGAGGGTTATTTTTCTGTTCATGAATTTTCAAGTCGGGAAAAGATTGTTTTTTCTCTTCTCAAAGCAGCCCCCCATGTCAAGGATTGGTGGGAAACCTACTGCGAGTAGAAGGATGAAATTACCAGCTCACTATTTTCACCAACACCCACCTGGAATTCATTCCAGGATGCCATCAAGGAGTAGTACTACCCTTTCGGAAGCTATGAGGATGAATACATAAAGTGGACCAAGCTGTGGCAGGGAAGGGACCAAGATGTGCCGGAGTTCACCAATATTTTCCATACCCTTCGCACAAAGTTGGGTATCAAGGGTTTGGAACAGCATTTGATACTCAAATACCATGGTTGCGTACACAGGTACATCCAGGAAGAAATAAGATTCCTGAACATCTCCTCGCTCGGCACAACATACCGATATGCCGTCAAGGTTGAGAAAAATTTTAAACAAAAGAAGCGAGACTTTGGATCTACGAATCTGAAGCAAGGGAAAGGTGCCCCTAAACCACAGAATAAAGGAAAAAGCCAAGGCAGGGCAACCCAAGGCAAATCGCCAAAGCTACAAGCAAAGAATAGCGCTGCGAAGCCGAAAAAGGACACGGGAAAATGGTGTGAGTTCCATAAGAGCTCCACTCACAACACAAGTGAGTTTCGGGCCAAGCAGTCACTGGTGGCTGAGCTAAAGGTTTCAGAATCAGATGCATGTTCCGACTCTGAGTCAGAACCCGACAAGGGGAATGAAAAAGGGAAGCAGATCGTTGATGCGCATCCCAATGCCACTGTTGCTACCGCCAAGATCTAGAAGAATGAACCTGAAGATCCAGAGGAGGAGGAGCGTCTCTTCCACTCCCAAATGTGGGTAAAGGGCTCCCCACTATAGTTCATTGTTGATAGTGGGAGCCAAAAGAACCTCATTTCCATAGAGGTTGTGAAGTGGTTAGGTTTACTGACCACAGCACATCCACAGCCATACACCATCAGGTGGCTTCACCAAGGACAGGATCTTCGCGTGAGCCAGCAGTGTCGCCTTCCATACAACATCAAGCCCTTCACGGATGAGATATTGTGTGACATTGCTCCCCTTGAAGTTTGTGATGTATTATTAGGAAAACCATACTTGTGGAAGTGACATGCTCTGTATGAATCAAGGCCCCGTGCTATTATTATTACATTGGGAGATAAGTTGTATAGGATACCAGAGGTAGCACTGCCTACCACCATGATCTCTTTGATTACTGCAAAATAATGTAGTAAGCTCATTTCCAAAACTGGGAAATTTGATTTCCTGATGATACACCCTCAAGGAAAGAAGAAGATGGTGGCCACAGCCTCCAAACAGGGCTCCTCCGCACGACAACTACAAATGGACAAGGTCATGGAGGAGTACGAGGACATCTTCACCTTGCCTGCAGGGGTTCCTCTGCACTGTTAGGTCAAGCACTCCATCGATCTGACCCCAAGTGCGCCACTACCCAATGGATTAATTTATCGGCGCTCCATTCTGGAGAACGATGAAATCAAGAGGCAAATTTAAGAGCTACTGCAGAAAGTTCACATATGTTCGAGTTCAACACCTTGTGGGAGCCTGATCATGTTGGTACAGAAGAACGATGGGACTTGGAGACTCTATATTGACTATTGGGCGCTGAACAAGATCACTGTCCGTAATAGGTACCCGATCCCACGGATTGATGACCTCCTGGACCAACTAAAGGGGGAAAAATATTTTAGCAAGATCCATCTAAAGTCAGGATATCACTAGGTACCAATCGAACCCTCTGATGTGTGGAAGACTACCTTCAACGCCAAGGAGGGCCTTTTTGAATGGTTGGTTATGCCTTTTATATTGACGAATGCTTCAGCAACCTTCATGAGGCTAATGGATGACATCTTGTGGCCAATCACCAACTCATTTGTAGTAGTATACTTGGATGACATTCTAATCTTCAGCCAAAGTTGGGAAGAGCACCCCCACCACATCCTATAGGTTCTCCAAACACTACGGCAACACAAGATATGTGCCAATTTGGAGAAATGCACTTTTGGAATGACCGAGGTTCAGTATCTGGGATACATTATTGATGAACAGGGGGTACATGTGGATCTAGCCAAGATCCAAGTCATTCAGGATTGGCCATCTCAACCACTCTAACAGAGCTTCGCAGCTTTTTAGGTCTTGTCAACTTCTACCGCAGGTTCATGTTGGGGTTTTCTCATATCACTTGGCCCTTGAGTCAAGTCACCAAGGGAGGAGTGAAAGCAAAATTCTTTGGGTCTGAATCTGAATAAAAGGCATTCATAGAGTTGAAAGATCGCCTCTGCATGGCACCAGTGCTCTTGTTACTAGATTTACAACAACCATTTAAGGTTGAGACAGATGCCTCTGACTATGATATTGGGGAAGTCCTTACTCAACACGGGCATCCAGTGGCATATTAGAGTGAAACACTTTCAGACACAGTCTGGAAGTATCCCACTTATGATAAAGAGATGTATTCCATTGTGCAGGCCTGCCAACAATGGAAGCATTACATTTTGGGGAAGGAAACTGTCATCCACACAAACCACCAACCCCTGCAGTTCATACAGATCTAAGGGAAATTACAGAATGATCGCCATCAAAAGTGGTCTACATACCTGCAACAGTTCCATTTGAATATCAAGTATAAGAATGGTAGCACCAATAATGTTGCAGATTGCCTCAGTCGACCACTGATCATGGCGTTAACCACCATGCTCAACTCTTGTGGGCACGAAACTTCTGATTGGCCACTTCTCTACAAAAGCAACCTAGAATTTGGCCACACATACCAGACACTCTTGGAGGGTTGGCATGTTCTAGATTTTCACCTCCAAGATGCCCTGTTATGCCACCTGGGTCACCTTTGTGTTCCTTCAAGCGAGCGTGCCAAGATGATTTGGGAAGCACACTATAGTCGGGCTGCTGGGCATTTTGAGGTCGAGAAAATGATGGTAGTACTAACAATGTATTTCTATTGGCTGAATCTCTGACAGGATGTCGAGAAGTACATCAGATCATGTACTACCTGTGCCATTGCCAAACTGACCATCAAGAAGCAAGGCCTCTATACCCTACTGCCTACCCCTAGTCAGCCTTGGGAATCCATCTCCATGGATTATATTTCAAGCCTTCCTTCCACTAAGCATGGAAATGACTGTGTTTTTGTGGTTGTTGATGGGTTCTTGAAGATGGCCATTTTAGTGGCCTGCAAGAAGAATATCACAGCAGAGGCCACTGCTAAACTCTTCTTTGAACGAGTGTGGTTGCACTTTGGGATCCCACAGTCTATCATCTCAGATCGAGACAATCGTTTCCTCAATAAATTTTGGTCCAGTCTCTGGTCAATGCTGGACACTAAACTCACTAAGTCCACAGTCTTCCATCCTCAAACTGATGGCCAGACAGAGGTTGTCAATAAGATGATTGTACACATTCTGCGCATGTACAACTCAAAGCATCCACACACATGGGACGAGAGCCTCCCCTATGTTCAACACAGCTACAACTAAGCTCTTCACAGTTCGACTGGCCACAACCCTTTTCAGGTGGGCTTGGGATTCCAGCCACTATGCCCCATTGATGTAGCCATGCCACTTGCAGCTACTCACATAGATTCGGCTCATGTTCAGTCCAAAACAGACAAGGCAACCAACTTCATTGAGCACATCCAATATATTTGCCAGCCGGTCCATGACATTTTGGAGAAATAAAATGCCAAGTACAAGCAACGACATGATCAACATTGGTTGCCACACAAGTTTCAGGTGGGCGACAAAGTCTGGTTGCATTTGCAAAAGGAGCGCCTTACTCGAGCCTATCAGAAACTAAGACCAATCCGCTATGTTCCTTACACCATTACTAAGGCTATAGGAGACAATGCATTTGAGCTTAGCATTCCTCCATTCCTTGCCCTGCACCCAGTGTTCAATGTGGACCGCCTTCGGTCATACTTTCCACCATTGTTAGACACATCTAACATTACAGAACATATCACACCCACAAAATTAAATCCAGATTGCATGGAACAAGCTGCAACTGATCGGATCATGGACACACAGATCAAGAACACTCGCCAACAGAATATCCAATTGTATAGAGTTGTCAAAGCAAGCCAACTCCTTCACCAGGGCAAGTGGCTCACCAAGGACCAAGTTCAGCAAAAGTTTCCTCATCTCATGGAGGAACTCAACGCAATGGGGACCATTGCTTCCTAAGGGGGGAGGAATGATCCAGGTGGATATTGGTGGCCACTTGCCAAGTCCACCTGGACCCCCACCATTGTTTCTCTCAGCATTTTCAGTTTACTTAATTGTAGCACAACTTACTATTTTTAGCAGTTTTTCGGGTCCTGAACTTCCGGAGCTGTTTTAAGGCCCTAAAAGACGTTTTTTGGGAAATATGGGGGCAACATGGGTCCATGGACCGATGTTGCCCTTCCGAAAGTGGTAGTGTTCAGATAGATGTTTCTAACGAGCTATTGTACGCATCAAACAGACATCATATGCCAAAGTTACGACCCCGGGAAGTTGATGTACCAATTTACCCAAACGGGGCCCACAGTTTGACGTTTCATATTCTAGGGTTAGGTTTTGGAATGTTAAGGGTTTTCCATTGTTTCTAAACAACAATTAGGCCTTCGAGCCTCATTGTAACACAGTTCAGAGGCAGGTAGCCACCACACATCTCTTCTCAGAGATAAGCTACCATCGCCCTAGCTGGTTTATTTCCATTACTGTTTGTAAGCATATTTCAGTATTTTACATTAATGAAATGAAGTATTATTTCCACTCAATATATGTGTTTATGGTTATCTTTGTAATTTGTTGCCTTCCTATTTAAGTCCGGATCATAGCCTCATATGGGTCAATGGACAGATTTAATGACAAGACATGAAGGTTCACCCTCAGAGCAGTGGTTTGATTAAACATGCTTCATATCATTAAATAATGTCATTTTGGTGATAAATGACTATGCATATGAGGGAGTAGGTTTTAGACATGACCTATACCTAGTCTTTCCTCCTGACACACAGGGAAGTGAAATTGGTAAGATTTTTTTTTTTTAGTTTTTTGAAAGGAAATAAAAACCCTTTTTGTATTTTTGGAGTGTTTTATACTTTTTGGTTTTTTTATGAGTGCATGAGCACTAATACTGAAAATGCATGATATTCAGAGGTGGGACCAACCCAACAACTGTGCCAATCACCACTCCATCATGAAGGAATAGTTGCATAGGTGTTCCATGAAGCATATGAAGAAGAAGAGGAGGGGGTGGAGAACGATCAGCTACAAGAGTTCACCCACAAAATAGAAGGATTGAAACTCGAGGTTTATCCAATGTTGTTATATGACATCCATACACACCTGCAAAGGCACAACATCAGGTGTCGCTCCTCTCATTTTCAAAGCCTCCTACATTGGATTATACACATCATGTTCTGTTAACCATCAACACAAGCGAGATTAGCTTCATATAGTAGTACTCCTAGGATATATTTTTTGTCTAGTATATGTACTCGGCTGAATAGCATGGGTGTCAGTTTCCCTATTTTTAACTATGTACTCATGAATTTATGATGTAAAATCTCTATATTTTGACATTATATATATATATATATAATTTTGATGGTATTTTTTTTAAGACGTGTTCACGAACTTTATATTTATGTGCATGGTTAAATTCTCAATGTGAAAAATTCCAATTCAACACATAGTTAGCCAAAGAATCAACAAGTGTATCGTAGCCTATAGGAATATGTGAATAAAAATAATAATCAAAATGTCATTCCAAGAGACATACCCTTAAATAAAAATGAAGTAACATAGGATTAACCCTAGAGTAAATACAATTTAGCTAAGACATTATAGGTTGTGACTCAAGTTGGAAAACCAAGTGGCAGATCCCAAGGGAAATCATCTCAAATAAGATAAAAATGGTAGCACTATACTCTGCCACGTTATTGGTGACTAGCCGAAGACAAATTCCCCCTGAACTCACAAGCTCATTGGTGTGTGAAAACATGACCTAAGTAGTGGAAGACATGTTTTGAGTGTTATGGTTGTCACCATCTGCAAAGCGTATATAAATTGGAGAGGGATTGACTTATGCCAATCAAGAACCATGCAAACAAGTTACACAAAGAAAGTGTCAAAACACACAAACCAAAAAGAGACAAAAATATCACACACACTCCTACGTACAATGTGTATAAGGCGCAACACAATCTAATAGGTTATGTTATGTTCTGCCCATTACTAGGTACATGCCAATTATTCCTTACATGAACTTAGGGACTACTATGGGTACCATATGGAACACCATAATGATCCCATTCAATATAGAGTTGAATTGTCTGATTCCTTGATGAGTCCAGGGAAATCCTAGAACCATATCATTATCAACAATGACCTGAGGAAATAAAAGGTGAGTGGTATAATGAGCGAATATATCTCCTTGAAAATATCTATCAATATATAAAGGGGGTATGAGACACTCGTCAATGGGATGATGTAGGTTAGACAATTCATTGGAAATTTTGGTATCAAAAAGTTGAAACCCAGGACTTGACTTGGCCCAAGGGTGGCACTTCCATGGATGACAAAGAAAATTATCCATGGGTCGATTCAATATTTACTTTCCCAATATCTACCATTTTCTAATTGACGATAATAGAGGCATCGAGAGTCATAATATACCTTGGATTATCAAATGAATCCATGACCTCTAAGATGACATTTTGAGAGGAGACTCACCGTCGAGGGAGTCACCTAGAATAAGAAAATTGATGAGTTGTGTGGGAAAAGTATCCTAATGATATTCCATATTGGGATGGAGTTTTTGACCGTGCTAGGAGCAACTAATGGGACTATCAAAGAGGCAATATATTTAGATAAAGGCAACAAATTCTCACCATATTGATCAATTTTTGAAGAAGAAGGCATGACCCAAGGGTTAAGAGATATATGGGATCCAAAGGTGATGGAAGAGTTCATATGCATAGGAGAAAGTGAATGATAAGGAACATTGGATAGGGGTAAAGTAAATACATCAATAAGTGATAATCTTTGAAACACTCCCACAACAACACTCTCATAAGTCGAAGGGTTATCTCCAACATATGGTATAGAAGTACATATAGTAGTATAACTGGTCAACGGAATGGTGCAATATAACTGATTGATTGTGACAATATTTCCTTCACGGAGAATGTGAAGAAGACAAACATTGAATGCACTATAACATTGATAGCATAGAACCAACTATGGACAAGAAGGAGATTATAGTCTAAGGGGGCATCAATAACTTTGACATTGACATTCACAGATGTTTCCCCTAGCTCAATGGAAAAGGAAGGAAGGACACCCTAATGCATGAAGGTGAGACCATCAAAGTCTTGCAATGTATTACATGACTTGAGAAGTGTTGGAGAACTAATAACTTTCTACCATAATGCAAACATGACATAAGTAAATAACCCTTCATTAACAAGAATGCATAATATCTCAAATTTGAAAACATGCACCAAGATGTGGAAAGTGACCTAATAAGAAAGTCTAAAATGAGGGGCATCAACATTAAGCATAATAAAACTATAATTTTAGGGGTCAACCCTAGGCTAACAGTCAACAATCCTTTACGTTGTGTAGGACAGATCCACAAAATCTCCAAAGAGAACATGGAAAACGGCACTTGGGATAAATATTCAACAAGAATATAATGTTTAGTAGCCTATGCATTAGGGTTCTATGTCGACTTATGAAGAACACTCTTAGGTGGGAAATATACTAGCTCCAAGGGCTTATCTAGCATGAGATGATCAGTGGGCACAATAGGGATGATTGGTGGCCACATATAATCATGACATATGGGGTTATTCATTAGTTTTTCGAAGTATGGTAAATCAGGGGAGGCTAGAAATGGAAGTTGATATTGATTAAATTAATCAGGAGGTAAGAAGTAGCATCCCAACGGACCTTGCGGTCCCCCTATAACATAGTTAATGGAGGATGGAATACAAGTCTATTTTAGGTCGGGAAATTGAGCTCCTAGGCCAACAAATGTGGTGAAAGGTTTTTTCCACTAGGGGAAAGTCGCCTAGCAAAAAAGGTGCTCTCAAAAGCATGACTACTCATGGGATTTTACTTAACAGTAGAAGAAAGATATCCCTATGTAAAATTACCAAAAACTGCATAAGAACTCATAGGCATAGTGGCACTAGTGAGGTCAATGTGCCCAAGTAAAGTAGCCCCTCCAAAGGAAACAAAACCCCCAAAAAAATGAGTCCCAACTAGAATAGAACTACTCAAAGCTTAATATATCCCGCCAAACACATTAGTCTCCCTAGCATAGCTAGAGGAAAAAGTGGACCCCCCTGCATGTTCATCGAAGTAGAAATGTTTGTATTAGGTAAAGGAAACATAGGTTTATACAAGCTAGGGTTGAAGACTGCATCTCCCACCAATTCATTGAGTCAATTATAACCTATTTTACCCACATCAAGCTAGTTACAGGAACCATTTTATTTTTTAACTTGATGCATTGATTCTCCTCTTGATTTTCCCACTTTTACAGTAGTTTCATTATTTTGATAATTACATTTTGTGAAATAAATCTTGTTCACAATGTATAACCTAAGTTGTTGGACACAGTTTCCTTTTATAACATGTGACATTTTTCAACCTTCCATATTTTTTCATTAATGAGGAGTTTATCTCGACTGATTTATACATGAGTTGGTTGGGGGTGAATTATTGTACAAGCTTCCTAGCATCTTGAGTGCCTAGGTGTCCAGGCGCATTCTACGGGAGAAGGAGAAATGCCTATATAAATTGATTATGTCAAGATTCTAGGGGAGTGTTGAGAATGGCACAATATCTTTGACATATTTATGCCTTGAGACTAAATTTTCTATAGGAAGAGACCAAAACAGTTTAGTCACAAGGAGTTATTGCATCATGAGTATTTCCTAGTATTCACCAAACAAGTGTGTGATAAAAAGTGAAATTAAATTGATCCATAACAAATGCAAAAACCAATATAAATAACTGAAGAGGTCATTAGTTGGTGAAACCAGCTTTAGGGAAGATGCCAAAAAATCTTCACTCCTATATTCCAAACTCGAAATACCTACACACAATCAACCAACAAGACCTCCAAACATATTTCCTACAAGATCTATCAACATGATAATAATTTAAACCCAATAAATAACATCTGATAACCAAAGGAAATCAATATAATGGAATGTAATTCACTTTCATTACAAGAACAAAAAGATACAATGATATACCATCCAATTCAAATTTCTCCAAATTAGGGTCTTATAAATTGATTAGGATGAGTAATTTTTTTTACCTGATTATTTGAGTTTGAGAGATGTAAATAACAATGCATTTCTAAAAGTATTTTCATTATATATAAAAGAAAATAAATATATTGCAGGGGATAGGAAAAATTGAATAAAACGAAAAAATGATAAATAAAAAGGCATAAAAAAAAGGTAGAAGAGAAAAAAGAATGTATTAAAATTATCGCCCTAGGTGAGCAAGTCTAAGTGCCACCAAAACAATAAAAATGAAGCAACATTTAAGTAGCCTTTGGAAGTTTTTTTGAATAGTAAGTGTGCAACTTGTTTTTAAATGCCACTTTGAAATAAGACCAATAGAAATAAATTAGGCTAGTTACATTGTTTAATCATAATTGGGCCTGAAAAGCAACATTAGATTAAATTAGAAGTTGATCACACTCTTAAATCCTAATTTACTGGCTTAGAAAATAGATATAAACATCAGTAATTAGGTCTATGTTAGTGACAAAAATATTTATTTTTTCTGAAGGTTTGTAAATATAGGAGTGATAAACGAGCCTTAAAGTTTGAATTTGTAATTTTCCTAAGTCTATAGCTCACCAGCAAGTGATTTTAAGTGTTTTTCAAAAGGGTGAGTAAAGTCATCATGAAAGGGTTGTTTATGACATTTAGATCCTAAATATCTTAGTCAGTGATCATCAATGATGTCATCTAAAGGTACAACTACTGAAAGATACACCTAATCACATGTACCATCCCCTCATCAAATATTTCCCTCCCCTTCCATTTCACGCATCCCATCCACTCATTACATCTCCCCTCATCGTTGTTCATAACTCACTCCTCTAAATACTTTTCCCCCTCATTTCCTTTCCCTATCTCACTGCATATACCTCATTCCCAAGGAGAAAACAAGAAATTCCATCACAACAAAGAAACATGGGTGTTTTCACAGTTTCAATATTTCATCATGGATAACTGCGCAAAGATAGTGCAAACCTTGACTGCGCAAAGATTCCCCCTCATCTCGACATTGCCTTGAAAATTTTTTTTCTAGTTTCTTCAACACCTCACCATCCATAGCTTTTCCTGTACAAAACCCATGTCTTAGTTTTTCCCAAATCAACCTCCAAGTATGAAAAACATTACAAAAAATGAAATGACTATGTAAAGACAGACTCTTTCAAAATTTTAATTTTCTCTCTGATTCTGATTTGATTCAGCCTGTGCTTGTTCAAGTCGACTCGCATACCTCCTAGACTCCTATTATGACCTTTTCTTCCCACAGATTTCTTGTTTAAACCTAAGAGAATTTAGTTTTCCTTACCTTGCCTAAATCCTGTTTACACAATTAGTTTTGTCCAAATATCTTCATCCATTGACAAAAACACTAGTCCCACATTCCCTGCAACATCATCAGATCACCTGGTTTAAAGACAACTCACACCAAGTCTGCCCTTATTTTCAATTTTCTACCTTCATCTTGGTTCAGTTTGTCATGTTTACAACTCTCTAGCATATTGATCATTATTTGCACAAAATTTCTCACATCTATCATCCTCAAGCATAAAACAGTGGTAAAATTCACCAAATAAAGATGTCTACATCATAGGGAAAAGAAAGGATCACAGAAAAACCCATCAGAGTGGAACCTAGAAGCATAGAAATATTGACAAGTGAACCAACCATTTGGACAACATTTGAATAGGTTGGATGTACACTTTTTTTCAAAAAGTGTTAGATTTAGGGTTTTCATTCCCAAGTTGCAGAACATTTTGCACATAACATCCAAGGCAACATGCTAAAGTTGGGAAACATAGAGTTTGAAGTATCAAAAGAAAATATTTCTTTGGCCACTGAAATCCCTTTGATAGGAGACTGCTGGTTTAAAAACATGGAGATTGACCCTGCTTTGTACAAAACCTTCCTCAAACCTCATCATAGGAATAATTATGGAAATTATTTCCCAATGTACTATCTCTTGAATAGATATGAAATGGTTTTAAAATTAATCCAAAGATACTTTACATGTCAGTGCTGACTTATCAGGATTTATCGATACCATATTAGGTTGCTTATGCATTTCACTTGGAGAAAGAGCCTTAACATACCTTTCTATTTGTTTAAAATTTTAGGTAAGATGGAAGAAAAAAGTGCAAACAAGAGGAGGGAAACAAAATGCGACCTATTTCATTTTTCCCTCATCAAACTGTTGGTTTTGGAGTTATAAAAGAGAGGTAGAACTTGGGAGGATTTCTTAGCAGCATCAAATTTTATAATGAACTTTGACACAATAGTTTGAAGACCAAGAGATTGGAGGTGAAGGTCAAGAAGTTCATTTTGAAGAAGGACAGTCTAGCAAGCAATATGAGAAGGACCTTATGATTGCTGAGTCACAAGAAAGAATAGGAAAAGATGATTACACCATTTCTTTTTTGCAAAAGCAAAACAGAGAATTACAACACCAAGTCAGAAAGGTACAAAGACAAAAATGACATGAAATAGTGCCCAAATCACCATCATATGCAGCTGAAGACAAAGGGAAAAACATGATTGACCTTGAAGAGGCTGATGTCCCTGAAACAAAGCCTAGAATACCAAGAATGAGGGTAATGATCAAGAAATAACAAATTTATCAAGACATGCCGCCACCTCAAGCCCAACTTTCCATATAAGACACTATAATGCATGACTTGGAAAAAGACAAATACTACTAGCTGGACATAATAAATGGATACTTAGAGAAGCTGCTACACATAGCCAATAAAGACATTAACCTCCAGACAAATATAGCAAGGCATTTTTATGCTAGAAATTTGAGTCATGGAGAAAAGATAAGAGTGATAATAAGAAGATGTAGAAAATGAGAAAGCAACTGAGAGAGATAAAGCAAGAAAACACCAGAGGCAGGAGGATCAACCTTCACATTGTGGTTGAAGTAGCCACTAGTTACTTTTGTAGCTACATGCACAATTTTGTCTTTTGTGAATTTTTTTCATTAAGTATGATAAGGTTTGGTATTTTTATCTATGAACGGATGTTTTAAGGATGTTAGGGAAGAAAAACCATGAGCTGCAACATCATTTGGAAACTAATGGGAGATTAGGGACATTTGAACATGGCCACCCTTTGACTGCACAAATTCTGAAGGGGTGTTTGAAAAAGAGTATCAGTTTGAGAAAATGTTTCAGGGCTACATCAACATGCTAAATACTCCTATTTCATCTATTCATCTACAAAAATGATCAATAGTCCCCCTCAAAAACAAAACTTGGCACCTAAATGTACATTGACTTCACAAAATATCAGAGTTTTTCATGTTTTAGCCATCTTTTCGAAAATTGTGTTGTGACCAACCACAGATGAATCTTTGGAAAATGAAGGAGGTTTTTTCTCCTACGTTGCTAAAGGACAATAAAATATTTAGTATTTTAGACATGTACTATAGAGTGAGAGATCCATTCACATCTTCACAACCAATGTTTCTGACTGAGCAAGGTCATGTTATAGTCATCTTTTTGCAGAGAAGATTATGAAGAACAGGAGCATAATTTTTGGAAACTGAGGGAGGTTTATTTTAAAATCATCTTTATACAATAACCTCCTTCACGTTTTACATAGTTCATACAGTTTGAACGTTATGATGGTAACATGGAGACCCATTTTTGTAGGTTTACAAGAAAAAAGCACATGACGATCAGCCCAATCATTGTCAAGATTTCAGATTTTTGAAGGATATGATAAGATCTAAAGCAGTTGAGATATGGATAAATGTAATAGGATGAAGTAGAAGGATTTATTAGCATTAATTAGCAACTATCTATTTGTTTCAAGTCATTTTTGGTTTAGTAAATGCAGCCCCTATTTTTCTGCATTTAGTTTCTAGGTGCATTGAACCTATTATTTTGACTTTTTAAAGAGGAATTCAGTCACTTAGTGATGAACTCAAATCCCTACTTTGTGTAAATATTATAGAAAAAAGTGGTTAGTTAGTATATGGTTCTATTCCTCAAGATATTTTTCAAACATTCACCAATTAATACTTCAAATTTTGAAGTATTAATGGTTGGAACCTTTGGAGAAGAAAGACTCATTTATGTAAAGAAGCTCATAGAGCCTCATTTGATCAAACTTTAGAAGTACAGTTGCAAAAATTATAGGATTCTCATGTCACTTATCTTGGTGAAGTGCATCTATCTTTGTATCTATGTTTTCATTAATTTTCATATGTTATTCATCAAGTTTTGGATTATTTTAAGAAGTAAATGAACAAAACTTGTTGCAAAATACACTCTGCTTCCATCTTAATAATAATCTAAATGTATTCTACTTGATGATTAATTCCAGAATACGTAGTTTCTCTAGTATGATCTGATCCCCTCACCTTTTCCTCTAAATCATCTCAACTTTAAGAGTCCAACAAAGGTGCATATCCTTGCCTGTAAGCTTGCCTGTAAAACCTGACTTGGTTGAACTCAGTCTAACTCCATTTCCCAATGGCGTATCTTCCTTGTTTCAACCCAAATCAATTCTAAAATCTAAAATCGGAACCTAATAGCTAGCCTAGTATTATTCATAAGAACATAGCTAAATCAGATAAAGAGATCCCTCTCCGGAGTTGGAAGGGCTAGATTCCCAACTCCCAAAGTGGTTTTGTCATTACCTCTGTGATTTTTCCTAGCCTTAGAAATTATGAATTGACAACAAAGTGGCGAACATACCGGGGAATGAATAGATTTATTGAGATTAAATCCTTCCTTAGCTAATCCTTAAGTAGAGAATTTCAAAAAGTTATTTCTGAGTTTTTACTTCGAAATAAATCAAAATAAAGCTAAAATTCATTATTATTATTATTAATACATTCATGTTGGGAATATTGTCAAATACTGTGATTAAGGTTTCATAATTAGGATTTTCTCACTGTGTGGCTTTCCAACTCTTAAATATCTCTCATCATTATTTTAGCTATTCATATCATAAGCTCGGGGTCCTAAAAAAATTTATACAAGAGCTCATCTGGACCCAAATCCACATGAAATCATTGACAACCCTAAAAGAATGTTAAGAAAAAAACCCCACAAAAAGCCAAGGAAGTAACATTTCTCTAATTAGAGCCAATTCTCTCGAGAGATTTTTGACACTGTTGAGTATATCGAATTTGATTTGCCTCTCGAGCTTAGTTTATTCAGGTCTAAATCAGAAAGTTACCTAACTAAAACTATTATTGATGAGTCAGCCTTGAGACCTTACTTACCTAATCAACAATCCACAGAACAAGACTTTCACACCATAGTTATACAATAGTTTGAGACATTAGAATGTTTAGCCTCAGCTCTTGATAAAGCTATCCACTTAGCCTATATTCAGCAATCATTTGAACTCTCATCTTGTCAAGAATTCTTCCATATCCTAGTTCACAAGTTCTACATCCTCTTCCCCTCAATACTATTTCATATGCAATCTCCACAACTTCTCCATCAATCCCCCAAACCATAAACCATCCTATCCCAACATGTTCGACACATTCTATCACTACACCTTCTATTCCTCCACTTCCACCAACAATGGCAGATCGATATAATCCTCTGATTTTACCCCAACCAAGGCATGATATGCCTAAGAATTATCAAGCTTCATTACTAATTTGATGCAATCGGACCAATTGCATCCCAACATCATATTGACAAAATCACTAATATGTGTGAACTACAAGGTGGGATCACGATGATGTACAAATTAGGATTTTTGTACAAAGCCTAGCTGGACCAGTAGAGAAGTGGTTTAAAGGCTTACAAGCTAATTCTATAGCAGATTTACCCCAATTTCATAGGCTTTTCCTAACTAGACAGAAAATTAAGAAAACCCCCCACCAAATCTGCTCAGGATATAAAAATAGCAAAAGAGCCCGTGGGGAATAACTCTAGGAGTATTGTGATAGGTTTAGCAAAGTTTACAATTCTACCCCTAATAATATTCAGCCTTCACCTGGTCTTGCCATGATGAAATTCGTTGAAGGTTTTTACCTTGAAATGACCTATCAATTAATGGAAAGGGAACCTAAAACTCTTGAATAAATGAAGAAAAATGTTGTAAGTGTTGAATCAAATATGTTGGATAAAAAAGCCAGGCTAAAAATTGAACGTAGGGTAACCATTAGAGAAGATCCATCATCATCATTAGACACAAAATTGGGCATGGTAGTCAAAACCTTAGAAAAAATGGTTGAGAAAATGAGTATAACTGATGGGACCTCACCTAGAGAAAATGCAGGAGGCTCTGAGGTCGTAAATCCAAACTTTCATAAAAACCAACGTCAAATCCTTCAAAGAGAGCAAAGGGCTCGAGATCAACAGGTTAGGCCACCATTTCAAGAAAATTTTCTTGTAGAAGAAACTGAATTAGAAGACTCCCAAGAAAACCAAATTAACCTATTTGGTGAGGATGAAACAACTGATGTTTTCTTAAAAAAAGAAGACCAAGATCTGTCTCTTTCAATGAAGTCAACTGAAATTCCAAATGAGTTAGAGGATTATAAACAAGATTTCCAAAATTCAATCATGGAAGTCCATAAGCAGTATAACCTTTGAAGGAAAAAACTTATTGATTCTACTAGAAAAAACCTTGTTGATTCTACTACCCAAAAACATATTTCTACTGCTACCAAAAACCTATTGATATTGTTACAAAGAAGACTCAAGATGACACTTCTTCTACAAGCAAGCCAAATGATAATCCATAAAAGGACATTGACAAGAAGCTAGATTTTGTAAACATGGATAAAACACAAACAAGTTTTAGCATAGAGAATGAACTATCGAAACTGAAAATTCCTATTCCCCTGACAAAAATCATAAACAAGAATATGTACAGATCACAAGTCATGCAAAATTTGAAATTGTGGGAAGTTTCAGATACGGTCAATCTAACTAATGATAAACATGAACTACTATTTGGACCAGAGGTTGAAGGAAAACCTCAAGATGGAAATGTGCCTCCATTTTACATAAGCCTTAACATTCATGATAAAATCCTACACAATGCAATGTTAGACTCGAGTGCATCACACAACCTTATTCCCAGGGCAATTATGGAAAAACTAAGGTTAGATATCACTTGACCCTATAAAGATGTATACTCCTTTTGCTCTAGTAAGGTCAAATGATTGGGTCTAATTAAGGATTTGTGTGTCACTTTTGTCCAGATCCCAGTTAAGAGTGTGTTAATGGATATTTTTGTAGTTGATATGCCTCCAAAATATGGCATGTTACTATCCCGTTTATGGGGAGGAAAGTTACCAGGAACACTACAAATGGACATAACCTATGCAACCATCCCAGTATTTTGAGATCCTAGGAGGTTATATAGATAAACATTCATGAAATAGATGGTAAGTAGCCTTAAGAAACCAAACAACCATCCATTATACTCTATCCATTCAGACCTTGATTCTTTTATTTTATACAACCATGACGATATCAATGAAAATATGTCAAATTTGGAAGGTGAGGTATGTAAAATAGAGGAAATTGAAACAGAAAATGAAAACTCAAAGGAACAAGATGAACCTACATGGAATATGGATTTGGATGCTGCATTTAGTATAAAAGGAACAAGAGCTGGTGTATGGGTTACCTACTCACAAACTCACCAAACTGAAGGACACTCATACAAGTTAAAATTCCATTCTGCAAAAAATATTGCAGAGTATGAAGCCTTACTCTTAGTTTTAGGTCCCTATACTACTAGTGTAACACCTGATTATTACTATTGAAACCCCCTTATTATATTTTTGTTTCCATGTAATACCCATATTGTTATTATTGTGCCCCTTAGAATCTCACTATCATTACTATTGTCCGCTTACATTATTATTGTTATGTCGGCTCTGATTATATTATGACCCCTTAAACTCCTATATATAGAAAGGAGGTCTTGTCATTTGTATCATCCAAGAATTGTTCACTTATGTAATGTAAAGGAGGTTGCCCCCTCTAAGAGGCTTATTTTGAAGGTGTTTATCTATCTTTTCTATCTTTTTGTGAGCTGGTTTCATAACATTTGGTATCAGAGCTTTGGATTGTAGCGTTTTGCTACTCCAAATAGGTCATCGTGGCATGTTCTCTATATCTTTTTTTATACAACATTTAAAAAGCTACAAAAAACCCATTTGAGATGAAATCTCACTGAACCTCAGTTCCGAATTTTAGATATTGTCTCGATATAGTTTTGGAGATATGATCTGAGGAATTTAGGGTTTTTGCAAGCTCCAAAATTTCATCTAAAATAGGTCATTGTGGATTTTTCGCTATAAATTTTTCACTACGAAGTTCCAGAATCTAAAAAATTCCCATTTGAGAAGAAATCGGTCTGCATCTTGGGTCCGAATTTGAGAGCTTGTCTCACTATATTTTTGAATATATGATATGAGGAAGTTGGGGTTTTTGCAGACTCCTGAATTACATCCTAAACAGGGGACCTGGGGAAAATCGTCATAACTTTATCTCTAAGCATCAGATTGAAATTTCGTAAGAAGTTATAGAAAGAGGACAAAATGTATTTTGTTTGCGTATAATTTTAAGAACCTAAGGTTGACACAATGATATGTGCCGCATCATACCAGTTTACTCTACTGAACTACACTATAATTAGGTCATCGCAGGAGATTGGGGATAAATCTTTCTTCGCGAATCCAATTGCAATAAGATTTGTGGATTTAGAAAGAGGAATTAGAGGGCTATTACGGGGTGCCAATTCAGAACTTAAAGATCCAAAATTACAGAGTTACAGTTGTTTCAAGATCAAGCTCCTAAAATCAAGAAAAAATGAGATGAGGAAGTTTGATGCCAAGGATCTGGTAAATTGTATACTACAGATGGAGAAATATTTCGATCTACATGGTGTACCACTATTACAAAATGTATGCATTGCATCTAATTATTTAACCAATTTTATGGTATAAAGGGCTTTGTTCTTTTAAACCACTTGTCACGTGGTTAATTTTCATGGAGGAAATGATAGCACATTACGAGGATACAAAGAGAAACACCTTCTTTAACCAATTGATAAATCTCAAACAAAAGGGTTCAATGGCAAAGCACATTCAGGACTTTCAAAAATTGAATATAAGGGTCAATGATATTCTATTGAAGCAAAAGATAAATAGTTTTATCTATGCCATGGAAGCTAATATCGATGGTATGAAAGCATATTGGAAGAAAGGCATGGAAGATTTGAAGAAAGACATGGAAGGTTTGAAGGAAGGTGGGACAAAGCTGCTACATGAAATCCCTCCTAATGACGGAAAGAATTAAGAAATGTCAAAAGAAGAGGATATACACCAAGAACCAACCCTAGGAAAATAACAAATGAATCTGACCATATCTTGTATTGCAATGGTAGGAATTACCACTCCTCAAACTCTCAAGATAGAAGGACGTATCAAGAAGAAGAAGGTTCAAGCAATGAAATATCAGGGAGAAAAGTATCAAGAAACATCAAAAGAAAAAGATACTCACCAAGAAACAACCCCAGAGAAAGAAGAAATGGATTTGAAAATATCTTGTAATGCATTGGTTGGAATTACCCCTCCTCAAAGTATAATGATAGAAGGACATATCAAGAAGAAAAAGGTAATAGTGTTGATTGATTTGGGTAGTACCCATAATTTTCTTCATTGTAATATAGCCAAGGAATTGAATTGCTTCCTATATCTAGCACTAGAGTGTCAAGTGATGGTTGTAAGTGGATGAACCATAAATTTCTCTGGAAAGTGCCATAATATCAAGCTACCCATGGGATAATATGTATTGAATAGCCCAATGCTTTCCATTTCAATGGGTGGTTCTGATGTTATACTAGGAGTCCAATGGCTACAATCCTTGGGTACAATAGCTTTTAATTTTCAATAACTTTTCATATTAAGGGGTATCATAGGGAAACCAGGAAAGATAATTAGCTCTAACGGAATGACAAAGTTTCTAAATAAAGAACAATGAGACATAATTGCACAATTATGTTCACTAATGGTTCCCACATTGAAATCATCTATTTCTCCAGATCTCCAAAAAGGCTTCGACAATCATTCCAAGGCTTTTGAGACTCCAAAAGGTCTCCTACGTATTTTTGATCATGATCATGCTATTCATTTGATTCCAAGAAGTGTTCCCCCAAACATCAAGGCCTTATAGATATCCATATGCCCAAAGGAGTGAAATTGAACATATGGTTGCAGAAATGGTAGAGGTTGGTATAATTATCTAACCAAATTTGATAAACAAAGAAAGGGATGAATGGAAGAATGGTGAAGCAGTGTGGGAACTCATTCAAAACTTGCCGAAGATCCCAGTTCTAACAATATCGCCAGAACTTGACAAGGAAGGAAAAATTATTTTGGAACCTGAAGCATTCATAGAACCGAGAAGTCGACAACTATGAAATCGATCAATTTCAGAGTATCTCATCAAGTTGAAGAAATTACCCACCTAAGATTCCACATGGAAGGATGATAAATTTATACAAAAGCATCCAAAACTACTCAAGCATTGAGGACAACACTTTTTGAAGGAGAGGGGCATGTTAGGTCCCTATACTACTAGTGTAACCCTTTATTATTAGTGAAACCCCCTTATTATATTGTTGTGCCCATGTAGTACCCATATTGTTATTATTGTGCCCCATAGAAGCCCACTATTGTTATTGTTGTGTCCTAACATTATTGTTGTTATGCCAGCTCTGATTATATTGTGACCCCTTAGACTTCTATATATAGAAAGGAGGTCTTGTCATTTGTATCATCACAGAATTGTTCATTTGTGTAATGTAAAGGAGGTTGCCCCCTTTAAGAGGCTTATTTTGAAGTCATTTAACTATCTTTTCTATCTTTTTCTAAGTTGGTTTCATAACACTTAGGCTTACAACTTCTCAAGAGGTTAGGAGCTAATAAAATTCCAGTCCATGGATATTTTGAACTAGTTATTAATCAAATAAATGTGAGTATTCCACAAAACATCAAAGGTTAAGAGCTTATAGAAATACAATTTTAGATTTCCTTGAACGTTTTGTAGAATATGAATTACATGCCATCCCAAGAATGTAGAATATTCTTGTTGATGGGTTGGCTACTTCAGCAGCCACTTGCAAGTTACCTTACAGAAGAAGGAGATATGAAGTGGTATTGGTAGGTCTTTGGTAATGATGAACAGATCAATAATAGTTTGCAATCTAAAAACTAATTTGAGTGTGCAAACATAGATTTGGAATATTATGTAAATAATAATGAACAAAATATTGTAATTGAGAGTGTAAATAATATAGATTTGAATGAATTAGATAAAGATCGGGATAATTTTGAAGTTTTACAGCTTAAAGATAATGTTTTTCCAAGAGATCTAGTCCCTTTAGAAGAATTACTTGATTTCAATGGTGTGGCTAGGAAACGGAAAATCAAGCCAAATGAAACTGAAGTGGAAGAATGTAACATATGGACTGATGAGAAGCCCAAGATAGTCAAACTAACAAAAACTCTGCCTCCTATAGAGAAGCAAAAATATATTGAGATTTTCAAAGAATTTTTTGATGTATTTTCCTGGAGATGTGAGAATCTCAAATCCTATGATACCAACATAATAAAACACAAAATCCCTATTAAGGAAGAAAAAAAACCTTTCAAGCAAAAACTGAGAAGAATCAACTGTGTACTCTTTCCCCTGGTGGAAAAGGAAGCCAAAATTTTATATGATGAGAAGAGAATTGTAACATTACAATTCTCTCAATGGGTCTCAAACATAGTACCCACTAGGAAAAAGACATGATACATTAGGCTATGCTTATATTTCGTAAATCTTAACAAAGCCTCATTGAAAGATAACTACCCTTTACCTAAAATGGACCATACTCTACAAAAGGTAGTTGGCTCTAGCAGAATCTCTTTGCTAGATGGGTTTTCCGGTTACAACCATGTTTTAGTTCACCCAAAATATCCACAAAAAACAACTTTGACCACACCTTGGGGAACTTTCATGTATGTAAAGATGCCTTTTGGTCTAACAAACACTGGAGCCACTTTCCAAATAGGAATGGATATTTCCTTTGCGGAAAAAATTTACAGGTATATTGTCATTTATTTCAATGACATCACTATTTTATCTAGGACGGATGAAGAACACATGTTACATTTAAGAATAGTCTTTGAGAAATGTAGGAAGTTTGGTATATCCCTCAATCGAGAGAAGTCATTGTTTGGTTTAGAAGATGGAAAACTATTAGGACACATTATATCAAAATATGGAATAAAAATTGATCCTATCAGGGTTGAGGCAATTCTAAACATAGATGCCCATAGAAATAGGAAAGAAGTTCAGTCATTCATTAGAAAGACCAATTTCTTGAGGAGATTTATTCCTAACCTAGTAGAAATATTAAAAGAAATAATTGATATTCTTAAGAAAGATACTAAAATTAAGTGGAATACAAATGCTAAGAATTCTTTATTAAAGTCAAGACTTCCCTTACTACTACTTCTACTCTTACCAGCCCTGATTTTACAAAGGAATTTATGATTTTTTTTTTGCATCCGATCAAACTATTGTTGTTGTGTTATTACAGAAAAATTTGAAGGCCATGAACAACCCATTGCATTTTTTAGTAGAGCAATGAGAGATTCTCCTCTGAAATAAAATATAATTGAGAAATAGGTATATGCATTAGTTAAACCACTTAAATACTTCAGAGTATATGTTATGCATTCACATATCATTTCTTTTATTCCTAATGTAGTGGTCAAAGATATTCTAACACAAAAAAATCCGGATGGAAAGAGAGAAAAATGGATGGCTGTAATTTTAGAGTACAATATTGAGACCAAACCTAAAAAGTTGATAAAAGGTCAAGGACTGGAAAAACTAATGGTGGAATCAAATTGTAATGCTTTAGATATTAATTTTATTGTTGAACTTGATGAACAGGATGAGCAGGCGACTCCACTTATTTCAGAAGAATTCACTATATCACCCTGGTACGCAGACATTATTTTTGTTTTGCAAAATTTATATGCTCCCCCTGGTCTCACTAAAACTAAAGAAAGATTCTTGAAAATGAAAGCCATTAGATTCTGCATTTTAGATGAACATTTATATTGGAAAGATTCTGGTGGAATATTACTAAATTGTTTATTGAAGGATGAATCAGACAGGGTTCTAGAGGAGTTCCATCAATGAGACTTTGCAGGTAATTTATAACGGAAATCCACTACAAACAAAATCCTTAGAGATGGTTTCCACTGGCCTACCCTATTTTCTGATGTTTATAAAAAAGTAACCTATTATCATCAATGCCATATTTTTGAAGGAAAAAGGAAACTTTTACCTCTTCCTTTAAAACCTATATCAGTTGAATTTCCTTTTCAGCAATGGGGTTTAGACTTCATTGGTGAAATCCACCCTTCTTCCTCAAGCCAACATAGATGGATCTTGACAGCCACTGATTACTTCACGAAGTGGATAGAAGCCATTCCTACCCGCCAAGCTACAGATACTGTCATTATCTAGCTTTTAGAAGGAAACATATTTTCTAGATTTTGCTGCCACCACAAACTTATAACTGACAATGATGTAGCCTTTAAATCCAAGAAAATGATGTTTTTTGTAACCGATATAAGATTAGGTTGGGGAATTCCACTACTTATTACCCTCAAGGCAATGGGTTGGCCGAATCTTCTAACAAACGTTTGGTTAACATAGCTAAAAAACTATTGCAGGAGAACAAGAGATCTTGGCACAAAAAATTAGTAAATGCACTATGAGCTGACAGGGTCACTACAAAGAAGTCAATTGGAATGTCCCCATTCCAAATAGTATATGGTACTAATGTGGTTTTCCCAACCTCTTTGGGAATACCTGTGCTAAAGCTCTTGCAGGAATCACAAGTTGAGACAAATGAAATAGAAAGAATGATTAACCAAACAATATAGTTACAACAATCCAGGGAGGAACTCTATCATAAGACCCAAGTCATTCAAGACTATTAAGAAAATCTATGATTGAAGGGCTAAAGTAGAAGATTTCCAACTCAACAACCTTGTGTTGAAATGGGATTCCAGAAGAGAAGATAAGGGTAAGAATGGAAAGTTATATAACTTATGGAAGGGACCATACATGATTGAGGCTTTCAGAGGAAATAATGCCTATCTATTGAAGGGCATGAATGGTGAGGACTTGCCTATATGAGCAGTAAATGGCAGGAATATAAAACACTATTTCCAAGAAGATTGAGTCATTTCATTTCAGTTACATTATATATACCAGTTTATTTTTATATATTGTCAGAGTGTTGGTGACTCGTAGTAAAATTTGAAGCTTGTGGAGAAGGTCCTAAGCTTCTATTGACAGGTTACCATATGTATGAACAACTGATAGGTGAAATAGTTCAACTTGCAGATATTGGTAGCATGCCCAAAGGACTAGGCTACAGGTCTATAGAGCTCTTACCACCTCACAAGGAGAATGTCTTCCATAATTGGAGTCACTTTTAGGGTCCTATAAATTTTATAGGATGAGTAATTGTTTTAACTAATTATTTGTGTTTGAGAGATGCAAATAATGATTCATTTATGAAATTATTTTCATAAAAAAATAGAAATGCCTAAAAGAAAAGAAAAATATTGTAGGGGATAGAAAAATTTGTACAAAAAGAAAAAATGATAAATAAAAAGGCATAAAAAAAGGAAGAAGAAAAAAATAATATATTAAATTTATCCCCCTAGGTGAGAAAGTCTAAGTGCCACCAAAACAATAAAAAAAAAGCAACATTTATGTAGTCTTTGAAATTTTTTATGAATAATAAGTGTGCAACTTGTTTTTAAACTCCACTTTGAAATAAGACCAATAGAAATAAATTAGGCAAGTTACATTGATTAATCAAAATTTGGCCTGAAAATCATCATTAGATTAAATTAGCAGTTGATCACACTCTTTAATCATGATTCACTCGCTTAGAAAATAGATAGAGAATTCAGTTAATTAGGTCTATGTTAGTCAAAATTAGTTTTATTTTTTCTAAAGTTTTGTAAATATTGGAGTGATAAATGAGCCTTAAAGCTCGAATTTGTAATTTTCCTATGTCTATAGCTCACTGGAAAGTGATTTTAAGTGTTTTTCAAAAGCGTGAGCAAAGTCATCATGAAAGCGTTGTTTATTACATTTAGATCCTAAACATCTTGGCTAGTCATCATCAATGATGTCATCTCAAGGTACAACTACTAAAAGGGACACCTAATTACATGTACTATCCCCTCATAAAATATTTCCCTCCCCTTTCACTTCACTCATCCCATCCACTCATTACATCTCCCCCAATCATTGTTCATAAATCACTCTAAATACATTTTGCCCTCATTTCCTTTCCCTATTTCACTCCATATCTTGCATTTCCCAAGGAGAAAGCGATAAGTTCCATCACAACAAATAAAGGGGGTGATTTCACAGTTTCAAGCTTTCAACGTGGTTGATTGCATAAAGACTGCGCAAACCTTGAATGCACAAAGTGACTATACAGAGATTCCCCCTCATATCAACATCACCTTAACAATATTTTTTCTGGTTTCTTCAACACCTCACCATCCATGGTTTCTTCAACACCTCACCATCCATAGGTTTGTCTCCTCAATACCCATTCTTAGTTTTCCTATATCAACCTCCAAGTATGAAAAGCTTTAATTCTTTTTGAAATGAATGTGCAAAGATAGAGTATTTCAAACATTTAATTTTCTCTCTGATTTCCAATTTTATTCGGCATGTGCTTGTGCAAATCATCATGCATACCCCCTAGATGCCTGTTATGACCTCTATTTCCCATAGATTGCTTGTTTAAACCTAAGAAAATTTATTTTTCCTTACCTTGCCTAAATCCTATTTTCACAGTCAATTTTGTCCAAAGATCTTCATCCATTGACCAAGAAACTAGTCCCACATTCCCTGCAACATCATCTCATCGCCTAGTTTAAAGACAAGACACACCAAATTTTCCCCCGTTTCCAATTTTCTTCCTTCGTCTTGGTTCATTTTGTCATGTTTACAACTCTTTAGCAGCTTGATCATTATTTTCTCAAAATTTCTCACATTTGTCATCCTTAAGCATAAAACAGTGGTAAAATTCACCAAATAAATATGTCTACATCAGAGGGAAAGAAAAGGATCACATTAAAACCCATTAGAGTGGAACTTGAAGCACAAAAATATTGACAAGTGACCCACCCATTTGGAAAACATTTTAACAGTTAGGATGTACAAAATTTTTCAAAAAATGTCAAATTTAGGGTTTTCATTCCCAAGTTGCAGAATAGTTTGCACATAACCTCCAAGGCCACATGGTAAAGGTGGGAAACATAGAGTTTGGAGTATCAGAAGAAACTATTACTTTGGCCACTGATATCCCTTTGACATGAGACTGTTGATTTAAAAACATGGAGCTTCACCCTACTTTCTACAAAACCTTCCTCAAACCGTAACATAGGAGTAATTATGAAAAGTATTTCCCAAGGTACTATCTCTGGAACATATATGACATGATTTTAAAAGCAATCCAAAGGTACTTTACATGTGAGGGCCGATTTAGCAGAATCTATAAATACCATATTAGGTTTCTCATGCATTTTACCAAGAGAGAGAGCCTTAACATGCATATCGATTTGTTTAAAACTTTGGGTACGATGGAAGGAAAAGTGAAAACAACAGAAGGAAAAAATGATGCCAGCCTATTTCATTTTTCCCTCCGCAAACTACTAGTTTTGAAGGATTTAGAAAAGAGAGGTAACACTTGGGAGGATTTCTTAGCAGCATCAAATTTTATAAACCAGTTTGACATGTCAAAGGTCCAAGAGTAGAACACCACACCTGAAGAATCTCAAGACACACCAGATAAAGTTGATTCAGTTGAAGAACCTACAAGGCAAAGGATAACTACAAGATCTCAGGAAAAGAAGAGAAAGGCAAGTGAAGTCCAAAAGGCAAAGTAATTTGTTGCTTTTGAGAAAATCAAAATTCCACAAAGATCTAGAAGAAGAGATACCATCCAATATGTGGTAGAAGAATAGATTCCCAAGAAAGACATCAGTTCTTTCGAAAGAACTTTGACACATCAGTTTGAAGACCAAGAGATTGGAGGTGAAAGTCAAGAAGTTCATTTTGAAGAAGGATAGTCCCACAAGAAAGATGAGAAGGACCTTATGATTGCTAAGTTACAAGAAATACTAGGAAAAACTCATGACACCATTGGTTTTCTACAAAATAAAAACATAGAATTACATCACCAAGTTAGCAAGGCACAAAGAAAAAAAGAGCATGTAATAGTGCCCAAATCACCATCATTTGTAGCTAAAGACAAAGGGAGAAAGGTGATTGATCTTGAAGAGGTTGATGTCCCTGAAAAAAAGCCTAAAAGACCAAGAACTGGGGCAATGACCAGGAAAGAAAAAATCGCTCAAGACATTCCTCCACCACAAGCCAAACCTGCCATAGAAGACAATATAATTCCTTTCTTGGGAAAAGACAAAGAGTATTCTCTAGAGAGAGTAAATGAATACTTAGAGAAGTTGTTACAGAAAGCCAATATAGACATTAATCTCCAGAGAAATCTAGTAAGGAATTATTATGCTAGAAATATGAGTAATAGAGAAAATATAAGAGTGATAAAGAAGATGTTGCAGAAAACCAATAATTAAATGAGAGAGATCAATCAAGCAAATACTAGAGGAGGAGGATCAACCTTAACAGTTTCGCTGAAGTAGCCACTAGTTAGTTTTGTAGCCACATGCAAAATTTTGTCTTTTGTGAATTTTTGCATGAAGTATGATAAGGCTTGGTAGTGTTATCTATGAAATGATCTTATAAGGTGGTTAGGGAAGAAATACCACCAGTTTCAGCATCATTTGACAACTAAAGGGAGATTAGGGACATTTTTCCCATGGCTACTCTTTGTCTCAAGGGGTGTTTTGACAAAGAGTATTAGTTTGAGTCCAAGGCTACCAAAGCATTTTCAATATTTATATTTCATCCATTCATCTATATCAATGATCAAAATTCCCCCTCAAAAAGAAAATTTCGCACGTAAATGCACTTTGACTGCACAAAATATTAGATTTTTTCTTGTCTTAGTCATCTTTTTGAAATTTTTTCTGACAAACTAGAGATGAATCTTGGGAAACTGGAGGATGTATGTGTTCCTAAGATGCTAAAGGAAAATAACCTATTTCATATTTTACACAGGCATTATAGAGTGAGAGATCCTTTCACATCATCATTGCCTATTGTTCTCACTCCACAAGGTCTTGTTTTAGACATCTTTTCCAGAGCAGATTATGAAGAAATTGAGCAAGATTTCTGGAAACTGAGGGATGTTTATTTTAAAAAACACTTTTATCTAGAATAATTTCCTTCAGTTTTGACACAGGTCATACAGTTTAAAAGTTATGAATGTAACTTGGTGACCCATTTTTACAGTTTTACAAGAAACAATCACATGACAATCAACCTAGTCATTGTCAAGATTTCAGATTTTTGGAGGATACGATCACATATAAAGTGGTTGAGAGATGGAGACATGTAATAGGATGAAGTAGAATGATGGGTGAGCATTAATTAGCATCTATATAGTTGTTTCAAGTCACTTTAGGTTTAGTAAATGCAGCCCCTGTTTTTCTGCATTTACTTTCTAGGTGCATTGAACTTGTTCTTTTGACTTTTTAAAGAGGAATTCAGTCACTTGGCAATGAATTCAAATACCTACTTTCTTTAAAGGTGAGAGAAAAAGGTGGTTATTTAGTAAATGGTTCTATTTATCTTATTAACAAAATAAAACCAAGACCTGTCTCTTTCAATGCAATCAACTGAAATCCTAAATGAACTAGAGGATTATAAATAGGGATTCCAAAATGCAATCATGGAATTCCATAAGTAGTATAACCTTAGAAGTAAAAAAACTGCTAATTATGCTAGAAAAAAACCTGATGATTCTAATACCCAAAAACCTGTTGTTGTTGCTGCCAAAAAAACTATTGATTTTGTTAGAAACAAGACTCAAACCAACACTTCTTCTGTAATCCAGCCAAATGATAATCCATAAAAAGACATTTACAAGAAGCTAGATTTTGTAAACTTGGGTAAAACACTAACAACGTTTAGCATAGGGAATCAAATATCCAAACTGAATATTCATATTTCCCTAACAAAAATCATTAACAAGAATATGTACAGATCTCAAGTCATGCAAACTTTGAAATTGGGGGAAGTGTCAGATATGGTCAATCTAACTAATGATAGACCCAAATTACTATTTGGACAAGAGGTCAAAGGAAAACCTCAAGATGGAAATGTGCCTCCATTTTACATAATCCTTAAAATTCATGATAAACTCCTACACAATATAATGCTAAACTAAAGTGCATCACACAACCTTATGCCTAGGGAAATTATGGAAAAAATAGGGTTACATATCACTCGACCCTATAAAGACTTATACTCCTTTGATTAAAGTAAGGTAAAAGGCTTGTGTCTAATTAAGGATTTTTGTGTCACTTTGGTCCAAATCCCAGCTAAGACTGTGTTAATGGATATTGTTGTAGCTAGTATACCTCTGAAATATGGCATGTTACTATCTCGTTTATGGGGAGAAAAGTTACAAGGAACACGACAAATGGACATGACCTATTCAACCATCCTTGTATTTGGAGAGGCTAGGAGGTTATATAGAGAAACATTGATGAAATACATGGTCAGTAGCCCGAAGAAACCAAACAACTATTCATTATAGTTTATCCATTCAAACCTTGATTCTTTATTTTATACAACCATTAGGATATCAATGAAAATATACCAAATTTGGAAGATGAGGTGTGTAAAATAGAAGAAATTGAAACAAAAAATGAAAAATCAAAGGTACAAGATGAACCTCAGTGGAATATGGATTTGGATGGTGGAGTTAGTATAGAAGGAACATGAGTTGGTGTATGGGTTACTAACTCACAAACTCACCAAACTGAAGAACACTCATATAAGTTAAACTTCCATTGTACAAACAATATTACAGAGCATGAAACCTTACTCTTAGGCTTACAACTTCTCAAGAGGTTAGGAGCTAAGAAAATTTCAGTCCATGGAGATTTAGAACTGGTTATTAAGAAAATCAAAGATGACTATTCCAAAAAACATCAAAGGTTAAGAGCTTATAGAAATACAGTTTTATATTTCCTTGAACATTTTGTAGAATATGAATTAAATGCCATCCCAAGAATGTGGAATATTCTTGTTGATGGGCTGGCTACTTCAACAACTACTTGCAGGTTACCTTACAGAAGCTGGAAATATGAAGTGGAAGTTAGACACGGACCAACAATTCCAGATAACAGTAGGTATTGTCAGATCTTTCATAACGATGAACAGATCAATAATTATTTTCAATCTAAAATCTAATTTGAGTGTGCAAACATAGATTTGGAATATGATGTAAATAACAATGAACAAAATAGTGTAATTGAGTGTGTAAATAATATAGATTTGAATGAATTGGTTAAAGATCAGGATAATTTTGAAGTTTTACAACTTAAATATAATGCATTGCCAAGAGGTCTAGCTCCTTTAGAAAAATTATTTGATTTCAGCGATGTGGCTAGGGAACCCAAAATCGAGCCAAATGAAACCGAAGTTGTAGAATGTAATATAGAGATTGATGAGAAGCCCAATATAGTCAATCTGTCAAAATCTTTGCCTCCTCCAAAGAACCAAAAACATATTGATCTTTTCAAAGACTTGTTTGATGTATTTGCCTGGAGCTATGAGGATCTTAAATCCTATGATACCAGCATAATACAACATAAAATCCCTGTTAAGTAATAAAAAAAACCTTTCAAGTGGAAAATGAGAAGAATCAACCTTGTACTTCTTCACCTGGTGGAAAAGGAAGTCAAAAAGTTATATGATGCTAAGATCATTGTACGATTATGATTCTGTAAATGGGTCTCAAACCTAGTACACATGTTGGGATAGGGTCCCCTAGGGTCAAGTTTTGGTAATTAATTTTTGTATAATCATAAATTCTCCATGATTTTTGGAAGTGGAACGTGAAGGCAATAAGATTCAAATGGGATTTATTCCATTATATTTTTAGGATATAAGAAGTTTTGAGACTCACCCATCGTCTGTGAACCATGGTATTGTAAAAGCAAAGGATATATATATATATATATATATATATATATATATCTAAGGGTCATAGTGAGTCTAGGAGGTAACTCAATTGATAGAAGATCATTTTTTGGGTAACTAAGCTAAGGCAGGAAAGTTTGTTTCCTATAATTAGGTGAAGGGGAAGGCTCCTGTAGCTGAGTGCATGGAGACCTTCATAAGTTTGCAGGCTAAGTGCGTAGAGACAATCATAAGTCTGCAGGCTGAGTGCACGGGCCCTTGTAGTTTAGTGTGCAGGGAAGAAGAGTATGTACTTGAAAGAATAAATCTAATAAAGACAATTTTGATGCATAAATTGTGCCTCTGTGTATCTGTATTTATTGATGCATTTTCTATATTTTCACTCTGTATCTAAAATTATATGAATGAATGTTTTTCTTATGTGTGAAAGTAGTGGATCGGTATGCTTTATTAATGTTATGAATTTTTAAATACCTTCTCAAAGGTATAGATGTTGTTTATGTGACTTACTGTAATTGTCTGGGTCAGAAGGGTTAGGGGTCACGAGGATGTAACTAAGCCCTAGAAGCCATATGAACCCATCACATAGACCTATAGATGCAGAAATTTGGTCTATCATCCCCTAATACTACTTCAGGTAAGACTATAGCCGCTGTTACGTGGGTTGTTGTCGAAAGGGCCAACATTTTAGGGTTTTGTTGGTTGGCGCAGCTAACTTTGAACCTGGCCCAAGGCCCATCTAGCTAACAAAGGGTTTCATTGCCAAGATAGGGATCTATGTTAGGAATGTATGATATGTGGTTCCCCATTAAGAAATAAATTGGAAAGTGGATAGATCGGAAAATGCATGCATTTGCAGTTCAGGAGAACAGGAATTTGCGCTTGTCGAAGAAAGAGTGGATGAATAGATACATATTCACATATGAACATGAGATATTCTTCTACCCTTTTCGATGTGAATATCACGATTGGTTGTCCAAATTGGTGAATAGTCAGAGTACGTTGAAGCTTAACAACCCTATTGTGTGGACACTAGAACTAGTGAAACGCTTGGATACGCTAGAAAAGAAAATCGCGCGGGCTTTTGTTTCTAGGAAAACTAGTGTCTTTTCAATCTGCTAGTCCCACTAGGATTGGTAGCTATCCTAGAAACAAACAATCAAAGCAATTTGTGGTTTCCTTTATGTATGATAGATAAGAGAGAAGCAAAGGGACCAACTTGGATCTTCTGCTTGACTCCTTGCTTGATTTCTCTCTCCCTTGATAGAGCTTGCACGTCTTCTCCTACTTATCCCACTTAATGAATACCTATAGAGACAAAGTAACGAAACACCATCAAAGCATCTTGATCTATTATATCATAACCAATAAAGAATCATAAATACATTGAACATACAATAGCATTCACAAACAACAACATTCATAAATACACGACTTTATGGAGGAAAAATCAAAGAACTTTATTAATAGTAGAAGGGAGAATTACAACCCAGCTGTCTGATCCAGCATCATCCTGCCAGCATCAAAGCCCTTTTCACCTCATGAAAAGCAAGATCACCCAACAATACAATGTCTTTTCTCAAAGACAAACTATCAGCACTTACTTACAAATTACCAAATTCCACCCTCTAGATCTCTCATATGAGGGATCCATTTATAGATGTCTGCAAGGGTGCAGGTCATATCTGGGTTTTTGATTAGTGTCATTCCACTTGTTGTTCTTGATTCCACTTGGAGATTTCTTGGATCTCTTACTCAACCCTGGGCAAATTTAGAGAGGCAAGTGTCATAGGAGAAGTTTCTGGAATATTCCATGAGCATCCACTTAGCAAACTGTCTCGAACATTTGTCCATCCTCTCTGATCGCACCCTACAGAAGGCCTCTTCAATATGCATCACACCTGGCTAGTGTAGAAGTTAGTATGCATTACACCTTGATAGTGGGGCAGTCAATGTGGTCCAGTTTTGGCCAGTTCTGAGTGGTTTTTCAAGTGGAACTTTTGGGGAATGATGTAATGAGTTGACCATGTATGAACCAACAATTTTAGGGGTTAAATAGCCCTTGGTTTATTGACATATAATATTGGGGTTGTAGTGCCCAAATATGTTTATAATAGTTTCCCCTTAAAGCATGAAGTCGTAAATCTTTTGATGTCTGGTGAAATGCTTTATCATGAGGATCTGAGGTATTCGAACTGGAAGGTGCCCTGTATGAGATACAATACAATACATCATCATCATATTATTTTCATTATCTAGCTGAGGTGGGCATTCCCATGCTCAGCTTTATAAATTCATGTTTATGTACATAGGATAGATAATTGTCTGTAGTCGCAGACTTGTTCTTCATATGAAGAGTCATATTCCCTGGCTTAGATGACTATCTGTGCAACTTCTGTGTAATTTGATGTCTTTATATCCATGAATATATCACAACTTGGATGGATGAAACTAGATCCGGGGTCTTCAAACTCGTTCAATATTCACTCGATGTACAAGTCGATCCATGTGAAGAGATGTCCTAAAGTCAAACATGGAAAGACATTACCTGCTTACCAGCCAATAATGTAAGTTATTAACAGGCGCGAGAGGAATCACCGATAATGATAATGACCCTCAAGGTACTACAGTACAATTCATCTGGTCTGGATATATGATTCAATGTTGAACACCACACAAAATCTTTCGGTCGAAGGCCATTAATGTAAACCTATCGCCAGAAGTGAGAAACTTGCCATTGAGGCATGCAAGCTTTAAAGTACTGAAAGGGTTGTTTATAAGTCAACTCCTTGGATAATGAGCTGATGTCAACAAGAAGTGACCCATTGTAGGAAGGCCTTAATGTATCCCACATCTATGACATGAAATGAAGCAAATGATTTTCTGGAGGTGAAAACAATCGACAACACAAGGTTCGGGAATGGTGGTCATGAAAAATGGAGGTTGAAGGTATTGTAGTGGATGAGGCATTGATTGGATGGTGAATTCTCTAAATGACTTCTCTTGAACATATCAACGACACTGAGATGGATTGGTAGTGTTAACCCCAAAAGATGGATGGTATGGAGGACCAATGGTGATATGACTAGTGAATGGAATAACCCAACCCGACTCAATCATGATGATGGAGTGAAAGTGTCATGTTCAAGAGGAACCTGCTACCATAAAATTCTTCAAGTTTTCTTCCCTTTTTCCCTAGTCATTGCTAACCAATACCTCTTTATTTTTGTCAAGCTTGAGGAGGATAACATATTCTTCTTCTATAATTTTCCCTTCAGGCAAACCTGTCGCTATGTTTTAGCGAGTTGAGTGATAGTGAAACTTCTTCTTGTCTGGGTGGACAAGTTTTTTGCTATTGTTTTAACGAGTTTAACGACAAAGACAACTCGGTCCTTTTCATGTTTAGAGAGTTTGAAAAGGGATGAAAAGAAAACTTCAGTAGTTCTTTTTCGTAGCATAATCCCTTAAGTTCAAAAAATAATAAAATAATACAAAAGGGATGACTTTACCGATCGCTTTAGCAAGTAGAAAAAGAAAAGCGCTCAAACCTTTTCATTCGATAATCCCTCAAGTCTGAAAGTTTAAAATATACAGGAGGGATGGCACTTCCAATCACTTTAGCGAGCTGGAGAGGCCAATTGCTTGACAATCTTTCATATTTAGCGAGTCTGAAAAGGGTTTAAAGTGGATGATGAGCCCCAAAAATGGATGATTATTTGGGCTCATTCAACCTCCTAATTTGACTTAATCCACCATTCTCATTAGTTTATTGCATGTTCTTAATTATATTTATGCTAATAGAGTGAATTGGGTTAGTCATTATGCCAACAAGTCTAATGGGTGCTTTGTGTAGCCTTTTTGGTCATTTTGGAGACAAAATTGAAGGTTTTAATGAGCACTTGGCAGCAAAATTCGTGGGAGAACAAGGGAGAGGATTTGTAGGAAGGTGTCCCCTTCATTTATGGGCCCTTACCTAGAATTCTCCACCATCAACTCGGAGTTCAAGGGCCACCAAATCAATTAACACAAGGGCATCCAAGCAAGTCGAGTAGGACTGCTGTTAACTACAAGTTTTGGGCAGCTGAGTCCCTAAAGTTTAGGAGGACTGTTGGGGTCCTCAATTTGTATAAAGAAGAAGGCTTAGGGCCTCATTTGGCTTAGCTAGTGGTTAGTCATTTTGTAGCCAATGGTTAGTCATTTTGTAGGCAGAAGTTAGCTAGTTTGTATTTCGATTTTTATAGATTAGCTTTCCTTTCAGCTCATTTTCAAGTTCTCCTTGTGGACAGTTTTGATGTAACTCTTCTTCTGTTGCTCAATAAAGATGAATCTAGCTTTGCACCAGCTCTAAATCTCTCTTAGGAGGCTATAGCTCTTGGGGTTGGGCCCATCTCAAGCACCCAATACCTCCTTTGAATATCTTTATGTGTTTTTGTTGCATTCTTAGAATAAAATCTGCTATTTAGATCTAAATCTTGTTTCGTTATTTAGTTTGTTTTTTTGATGAGTAAAATAGCTTTTCATGCTCAGATTTAGTTGATAGGTTGTTAACAGAAAAAGCTTCAAGAAAAGGGCCAACAAACATCTGTGGTTTGACCTCTCCCTCAGTGGGATCAGGAGCTGTGACTAGGATGACTTTGCTGCCCACAAAAACACTGACTTTGCTTTGCCATGCAATCATTAGTGTTTGGTTTTCATTTGCAGAAGTTGGTTACATGTTCAGATCTTTGAATGCTTCATCGCATAGTTAATATACATGGTTTCCTTGCAAATAAAGTTGTTGTCCATTCTTGTTACTGTTAGCTAGATCATATTAGGGTAGCATAACTAGATCTTTGTTTTCTTGCATGTCTTTGTTGGTTCAGTTGGAAACACAACTTGGAGAGCACCTGTACCACTTCTCTGTCTACCCAGACTCCCTCAAACCCATCTTCTCCATCTCCTAACTTGGTTTCTTGCCTCACGTTGCCATACTGCCCTCATGACCCTACCTTTTGTGCAGCATTATTCAGTCTTCTTGGAACAAGTCCAGCCATCCCCACCTTCTCCTCAACTCTATCCATCAGTCCTTGGGTCATTTCAGGCCCCTATCCTGCCTCCCTATCCATTCATGCACCTTACCTCACTCACCCATCCTCCAAAATCCAATTTTTAAACATCTTGTAGAAAAATTACAGAACATCCTGTAGAAATCCTAAACATCCTGTAGAACCCCTACAGACTTCCTGTAGAAGCTCACAAATGAGGTTTCTTGATAGCCAAACTTTGTGAAACTCTCTAGAAGGGTGTTAGGGACTCCTTAGGCCCCCTCTGAACCTTCCCAACCTTTTCTAAGCTTTTCTCCTCCTCGATCCACCCCTGCATAGTAAAAAGCCAGTTAAAAGCACACGCATGATAATTCAAAAACTTATTCAAAAAATACAAAAAGATGTGTTCTTCAGATAGAGATAGCATAGGCATGAGCATTTTACCTTTGTAGAAGTAATGGCATCTTTTTCAATAGTTTGCATCCTTTCCTTTGCACCAGTAGGGTTGGTTGGTAGAATTAGGGTTTGCTAGGGTTTGCGTTACTTCTTGGCTTCCAGTTTCTTTCCGCAAGTAGATTAGCTTCCTTTGAGTTAGCTTTCATCCATCAGTTAAAAAGCTTCTTCTAAGAGCTCATAGAAGTTGGCTTAAGCCCCTAGCGGACTTGTGCCAGCTGACCAAGTGACAGCTGCGGCAAGAGCTAGTACTTGTGCATACAACACCGTCGCTTCCAAGTTTGTTACGAACTATCGGGTTGATAAAATTAAGGAAGGGAGTTCCAGGAGTTGTAGCATTATTGCTACAATACTGGGGCTCACCATCTTTTTGGCGCCATTGCCGGGGAAGCGTCAGAGTATTGGTGATTGTCGCTTTTCTTCTATTTTCCACTACAATCTTCTGCTAAGTAGTTTATTTCATTTCCATTATGCAATTTCGTTTATGCAAAAGTAGATTAGCATTTCCCGCTTTCATAAATTAGCATTTCAATTTCGCAATTTCATTTCTGCAAGCGTAGATTAGCATTTCAATTCCGCAAGCGTAGCTTAGCATTTCATTCCTGCAATTTCATTTGAGCAAAATAGATTAGTCATTTCCTGCTTTCATTTCAATTCTGCATTTTCATTTTCGCAAGATAGTTAGTTGCAGTTCAATCTATTTCAGTTTTGCAGGTAGAAGTAGAAAAAAACCAAAAATCAACCAAAAAGATTTCATTTCATGCCTTGTAGGAGTAGAGATAAGTTATAAAAATGATTTCACAATGCCCCCACTGCTTCACACAGCCAACATTCTCTCTTCTTCAATGGTTGTGATTAAAGAACCCTTAGGTGGATAGGAAGACATATTTGAAGAACCTCAAGGTAAAAAGAAGAAGAAACCATTCCTCTGGAGCAAATGGCTACAAGCAGAAATGTTGGGAGCAACACCTTGTCCAAAGACGAATTTGAAGATCATATGGAAGATTTTAAGAGTGATATGAGGCAGTTTCTTGCCATGCAATTGGATACCCTGTGGATCCAAAAGAAGCAAGAGGATGCCAAGAGGGCTTTGGCCATCTTTTGTCCCAGGTGCACTAGAAAGCATCCTAGGAACGAATGTCCATTGTACTCCATAGAAGTGTGTTTTGTCTGTGAAGAATACCATCCTACAGATCACTGCCCTTCCTTACCTAGAATCAAAGCTGCATATCAGAGAGCCAAAGGAGCCACTGAATCACTCTATTATATGAACCAAAGGAGGTCGCATGGACCTGGATCTTACCAGTAGGAACTACAAGGGACACTTGAGACCTATTATGACCCCTATCAAGCCACTTTCATGCCTTCTTGGGGTCCCCCTACTCATCCTTCCTGGTTCACACCTCCTCCTTGTTCCTTCATAGATCCATATCATTCCCAACCAGCTGCTCATTCGTTTCACTCTTATGTTCAGCCACAGCCTCAGTGGAACGCACCTCATCAGGGGTGGAGGCCCCAGTACAACACTCCTCCCACTTCTTTTCCTCCACCACCTACTCAACCGCAACCATCACCTCCTGCTCCACCAAGGCAACCCCAAATGCCTACCCAACCACAACCCCATCCGCATCCATCTCAAATACACACCTCCACTCAACTACCCGTACCACCATTTCCAAAACCATACCATGGAGCAGCTCAACACAATTGCAAAGATGAGGCACAACATCTCCAAACAACTGCTCTTGAGCTCAATGATCTTCTTCATAGCTCAGGAAGAGTATTGCAAAAAAGAGACTATATTGAAATCATTGAAGGACCACATCAGGCAAAAGAAGATTCATAAGAGGAAATCAAAGAACCATGGGCTTTACTTGATGAAGAGAAGACATCAAAAGCAGAGATAAAGAAAGATCCTTCATGGTTACCATCAAATCTTCCATGTATTCAAGAGAAAGATCAGCAAAAAGAGGAAGATGAGGAAGTCATGTTAGAAGGTGACATGAAACATGATCCAGATAAGCAAAAGAACCAAGGACATCAGAGCTATATTGAGATATGGTTTCAGACGGTCACTAAGTTGCAGTGGTACTCTCTTCCTCAGCTATGTTTGATCCCTTCAAAGTCAGATCATTTGGTCTCTGAAATCCGGATACCTGTCAAAGCATGCATTTCGAGCCTTCACATCATCTTGTCTCTAATCTCGATGTGCACATGGCTCCATTGGAAGTATTCTTACGCTTGAAAATGATTTTGTTTTTCAAGTAAGGGTAGGGTAGAACAAAAAAAAAGAAGAGAAAAAAAAAGAAAAAAACGAGAAAAAAATGAAAATAAGAAGAGAATAAAAATCTAAGGTGAAAACCTCCTTGGAGGCGCCTTAGATTGGCTCATTGATTGAAAACCTCCATGAGGCGGTCAATGGGTTGGAAAAAAAGAGAAAAGAGAATAAGATCTTTGGGTGAAAACCTCCCTTGGAGGCGCCCAGGGCAGACAATTAGGGTGAAAACCTCCATGAGGCGCCCTAGTTGTTTTTCAAAAAAAAAAAAAAGAAGAGAAAAAGAAAAAGAAAAATGAATCTGATTTCCATGGAATAATTTCAGGTTGCAGCAATGACATTGCGGGTTAGGAGGATCACTCAAAACAAAGACAAAGGAGTTTTTGTGCCTTCTAGAGGAAGTTCTATATTTCTACAAGAAACATTCTGTAAAACCTTCAAGCGAGCCAGATTCGATTTTGGAAGGGGATCTAAAGCTTGGAATCCATTGGTTATCCCTGAAAGCATCCATGTTCCCATTCGTCACCCTTTTCCATCATCATTTCCACCTCATTGTGCTTCTTCATTGTGCTTCTACAGGAAGTCCCTGTAGAAATTGTAAGAATTCAAAAATGGATTGCAAAAAGTAGTGTGGCGAACATGGTAGCTTCCTCAAGGGTTCAGAAGTCCTCTTGCAATTTTCAAACTCCTCCTCCATCATCTCCATGCCTGCATCACAACCCAAGCTCATTCTTTTTCACCATGCCAAAACCTGCAGAATGCCTTGAAGCAAAAAAATACCTAGAACAAAATTTGTTTTTTCCCTAATTTGAAAACCATGCATCCATTTGAAAAACCGTTTTGTGGGGAATTGTACAAGGGTGATGGCAACATGCCTGAGCAGTTTCAACCAATTCCGGTGCACGGTTTCCAAGAAATCAGCCTCCATCACCATCAGCCATTTTTGCATTTTCTCCATATCCATGCATCCGTTTTAAAACCTGTTTCATGGGGAGATGTACATAGGTGATAGAAGCCTACCCAAGTAGTTTCAGCCAATTTCGATGCACGGTTTCCGAGAAATTAATCTCTGAAAGCTTCAGCCATTTTCCATTTTTCTCGAAATTTATGCATCCACTAATCACGATTTTGCTATGGGAGGTGCATAATGATGATAGGAACGTGCTCAGCAAGTTTCAGATCGATCCAGTTTACCGTTTGGGAGAAATGGTGAAAACAAGTTCTGGTCCTGTGAAAATTTAGCAGCAGCAGCAGCTTGAAGGTGCAGATCTGAACGTGGAAATGAACTCCTGTAGCTTGGATCCAACCAGAGGACACCTGCACAAGGAAAAAACAACCAAAAATCATCAGCCAAGCCCTCATGCAACCAAAGAAACCAGTGCATGCAACAATGACTAGCCTCAGCACCTCATAGCAGCCATTTGACTTTAGGTACGTGACTGAAACTCGTTCTTCTATTGCACAAATCTAATTTAAAAACTGCATGAATGAATGGAATGGTGGAATTGAGCCACGAATATAGCAGGATTAAGCCGATAGTTCCTTGTCCAATTCTCTATCAATCAGCCAGGAATCATGCAACGTATGTGTTAGACAACTCACGTGAAATTTGAAAAAACACAGACAGTTGTGGATATTTTAAACTCCAGTGCAGCTAAGGGTAATGGATTACAGGCAGATGGCACTGCAGGGGACAAACAATTTGCATGATTAGTGCATGTCTCTGCCACCTCATCACAAATCACACATTAATCAAAGGAATGCTCGGCTGAAGACTCACGTTAACTGCTATTTATTTACACTTGCAAACCTCTTCGGTTGATTCCTCTGCCTCTGAATTCTGTTAAACCGACGTCCTTCGCAAAGTTTTCTGCTTGTTCAAAATTCTCCCGCATACCAAGATCATTCAAAGGCACAGAGACATCCTACAGAAGCTAGCCAGAGTTCTACAAGCAGAAGTTCTATAGGAAGTATGGCATATCCTTTCGCAGCAGAGAATCTTGGACTTTTCTTCAACGAGTTTGAAGTTCTGAAAGAGCAAACTGTGCAAGATCTCGATTTATGAGGTTAACAGAAGCTGTGGACAAACTTAAACTCCAGGCTGCTGCTAGTGTAAAGGCTAGAAAGGAATCTTCTGCAAGAGAAATGCTTCTGGAAAAAGAAAGTGCTGCAAGCTTTAGAGAATTGTGAAAACCGTGTGGAGCTTCTTGATGAGCTTTCGACAAAGCTTGGTGAGGAAATCTGTCGTGGCGGAAAAAGTCGTTTGTGCGGACACAACTGACCTCCCTAGGAGTCTAAACTCTCTAGCGACAAACAAGACAAAATGGAGTGATCTTTCTCTAAATATACCTTTTAAAACATGAAAACTACAAGTGTTTAGGCTTACCTTATTCCAAAACGCGGTTGTTGTAGTCCGTCCTTGCCGATCCGGATGAGCTCCTCCTTCAAGTCAATTCCTGCAACCACAAACAATCAAACAATTACCAAGCACTTGCATTTCATATAATAAAACATATATTCAACATGCAGACCAAGGAACACATGAAATAACTCATTAACACAAGATATTGAGAAAAATAAACCAGTTTGTATTAATAACGAAACAAAGAAACTCTTACAACCTGGCCTTGGTGTTGTGCAAGTTCCTCCCAGGGTCCATCAAGGGTTTTCCTCTACTTTGACAAAGCTCACCCACTTCCAAGTAGAATCAAGCAAAGACAATCTCTCCTCACAAGGTTCTAAATGGGAGTCCTAATTCCTGCAGCATTTACCCAAAGAAAATGTATAGCTCCAACCTCTCCTCCCTCTGGCTCAATGTCTTTATTTATAGTGCTGTAAAGAGGTTATTCAGGTCCACCATCAATGGGATAATCCCCCTCTTTGGGTGGGATAGCTCCCTTATTGATGGGATAAGTTCCTCCTTAATAGAGATACATGAACCAACTGGAGGCGCATCCAATTCATCAAACCGACCTCTAGAAAGTTCTAGAAGTAACCACAAGTAACTTTTTTAAGATGAAACTCGCGCATTTTGCCTTTTACAGAAGGACGCACCTGTCCCTTAACATACAGAGCGTCCAAGGACGCACCTTTTGTGAACATTGTGAGCGTCCCCGCAGGTAAGGCTAGAGAGAACCTGCGACCCCAGAGATAAACATATTTTTGACAAGACTTTCTCTCTTCTTTGAGTTTGAGATGGATAGCAGAGGCATAAAACTTGCCTAAGAGGGTAGCATGACTGTTGATTTGAGCCATACTAACTGTAAGTGGTCATGGTGACATTTTTTAGTGTAACAGATTGCCCCCTAAAGTGCGAAGCCTGGAATAGATTTAGGGTTTTGTAATTCTAGGAAGGGTGAAGCGCTTTATCATTTCAAGGATTGTCTTGTGGATGACCTGGTTGGAACCTGCAATTTTCAACACAAAATACATGTATAAGATTATATCATCACTGAGGTAGGCATTCCCATACTCAGATTCAAAACTTTAACTAATGGACTAACTATTCTGATACAGGAATGATCTTGCAGTACATCATTTTTATAGACTTTTGTAGACACAGTATGGACGCAGCCATCTGTTTATGATTAGTCTACATAGATAATGAATACAAAACTCCTCGCAGCCTGGATGGTAGAAACTAGATCCAGGGTCTTCACTTCTACTTCCCGAATTGGTACGATTCTAGCCATGTGATTAAATGATTCGATGTCGAACATGTTAGAAACCACTTGATTACCAGTTGATGATGCAAACTGTTAACAAGCGTGAGAGAAACCACCAGTAATGTCAATGGTTCTCAAAGTACCAAGCACAACCCGTGAAATGTGAATAGATGTTTTGATGTCGAACACTTCACGGAATCCTTTGATCGAAAGTCAATGATGTAAACTGACGTCAAAGGCGAGAAACCTGCCATTGATGCATGCAGACTTCAAGGTGCTGTCGATTCCTAAGTCATCTTTCTAGATAATGTGTCGATGTCGATAGAAAGCGACCCGTTGCAGGCAAGCCCGCAACACGAAATCATTGTTCAAGTTGAAGAAATGTTGCTGTAAGGACTGACTCAGGGATGGTCAAATGGATGACAAGTATTTTGCAGATGAAAGTTTTTGCTTGCAGACCTCTTGAACACATAACGACACGACAGATGGCTTGGTGACGAATAACTCAAAGTTAATCCCCGGAACCCGGTTAAAGACTTTCAAAGTGGTTTGGTCAACTGTGAGGTAGAAGATTTCCCAACCCAGGTGAATGAAAAGTGTCGTGTTCAAGAGTGGTAATAAAGTTTCTTTTGAGACAAAAGGTAACAAACAGGTTCATTCTTCTCTCTTTTCCCCCACCATTTCTGGCAAGTACCTCTTTATTTTTAACAAGCTTGAGGAGGATAACATATGCTTGATTATAAGCTCATCCTTCGGACAAGTCCAACCTAGTTTAAATTCGAACCCTAGGAAGGAGTGGTTCGTTCCTGTTTGTAATTGAACAGGTCCTTTACTGTAAAAGTTTAACGAGCCCAGTATAGGAGAAACTCGGCGTTTTTCATTTTTAGAGAGTCTGAAAAAACAAAAGGAGACTCCACGTTGAACTTTTTCGTATATTTGTGTCCCTCAAGCCTGAAAAAGTATAAAATAATACCTGGGGAACCGCTTGATCTTGCGACCAAGGAGTACTTTCATAATAGTGTCGTTGACCTGAAAAGTAAAAAGCGATCAAGGACACGTCGTTTTATTTCCTTATCGAGTTCGAAACGACAAAAACCCGGCAATCTTTTCCTGATTTTGCGGTCAGAAAAGAGCTAAAAGGGGACCGTCTTTTAATTCCGCTTTAACGAGTGTAAAAGAAACGCTCGGCGATCTTTTCATGTTTTAGGAGTCAGAAAAGGGCTTAAAAGATGACTCTGATATTTTTGTTTGTGAAAAATTACAATTTCCCTCGAAACCCCTTTGTCCTGCACAAAAGCAACACATTACTCATACCTGTTTAAAATAGGCAAAAATACATCGAAAAACATCTTTTCATGGTAAAAAATGAACTAATTCATCCAAAAAACCTATAAAAAGACCTTTTACCATGTCATTTTTACCGTTTCACTGTTGAGGTTGAAAAAGGAGCTTTTGACAAGAAACTTCCCATGGTCGCTGCGGAAAATCCGACCGTCGGAATCGAACGCCGTCTTATCCAGGTATTTTACACATCCTACTCTGCATTTCTATCCGTTTAGAATCAATTTTTAGGTCTTAGTTTCATTTTTTGGGGGGTTTTGGTTTTGGAATGCGCCTCTCGGCGGACGCGGGTGCCCTTCGGGTGACCCGCGTCCCCCGACTTTTTCTCATACGGGAAAATGGTCGGAAGACGCGGCCCGCCTTTAGGCCAGCCGCGTCCGGGCGCCCTGTGCTACAAAGCCGGGGTGCGTCTTCCGAGAAGTGCGCATTTCAAAACCCCAACTCCCTCAAAAAACCACCAAAAATTCCCAAATCAATTTCTAATTGCTATTTTTGATGTGCAGGGTATTAACCATGTTAGATTGGAGAGAAAGAGAGCATGTAGAGGATGATGAAGTTGCAATAAATCATCAACCTTCCCTGGATGCCCTAAGAGCATGCGGATTATACAAATATTGGACCATACCGGGCATGAGGGGCCAGGTAAGATTCTTGGAATGGCTGGTTGAGCGATGGAACGTTCAAGAACAATGCTTTTACATAGGAGGGCACCAGCTCGAGATAGAGCCCTCGGATGTATACTTTCTCACTGGCTTGCCGAACAGAGGTGAGCAACTCAGTCTTGCGGGGACTAGGCCGGGTGGCCAATCCCTTGATAGTCTCCGCGACGAGTGGTGCACACCTGGGGCTCACCATTCAAAAGGCATAGAGATAAAACACATCACTTTGCCGGAACTCAAAGTCATAGCGTTCACGGTTACCAGAATTTGCGGCGCGGCCGCTTTACACATTGCTTCCGGATCCCAAATGCGGATGGCAATTGACTGTTACCAAGGCACCATTTTCAACTGGTGTGAAGCTGTGTCGGCTCATATGAAGAGCCAACTGACCAAGGCAAAGAACGGACGACTAAAGACTTTTGGATATGGGCCTCTAGTCGTGAGCTTTGCCTTGGAGAGAGTTCCAATGTTGATCCCTCAGCAACTCACTGTTGATATCTTGGGTCCTCGGGAGCCAAAGCTGATACGATGGGTTGCGGTGATGGCCCGGCATCCTGACGAGGGTGCGACAGTGGTTCGATTCTCAGATAGTTATTTTCACTGGTTAGAGGACCAGGTTTTTTCGATACAGGACTTTCCGTATGCCGGAGTGGATTTTAGAGGTGATCCAGACATGGTTCTTCCACCGGGAGAACAATGGGATGACAGAGGTACTTTTATTTTCACAAGTTCTCTAATTATGTATTTTTTATTTTTCATATATATCGTCTCAAAACTAACAGTAAAATTTTCAAAATGCAGATGTTGGTCCACAGCGTCCAGCCAACCTCCGGCCTTTTGATAGACTACATCCAGCTGCACCGGTACCGGCCCCACAGGACGCGGCTGCGGAAGTACTAGCTGAGTTGGAGCATGATCTAGAGCGTCTCACGGCAGATATACCTGAGACTACTATGGATGACATTCCTACCCGGCTTCAGCGCTTCGTAGTCGCGGTCCCTGGACCGTTTAGGAGATTTTTGCGTAAGGTAGCCCGCGCAGTGGTGTCATACAGAGAGCACCACCAGTGATTGACTAGTCACTTTTGTAGTCACATGTGACATTTTGACTTTTTGTACTATCATTTTGCCGATCATAAGGTGTTTTCAACCTATGATCGAAGACGATGTATATATTTTTTGACACACTTCTATCTATATATATCACTATTACCGGCTTATCTTGTTTAACATATGTGATGAAATGTTTTTAAATTTACTTGCATGATTATCGTAAATGTCTGTCCAACATTCGAGAAGCAATTGCATCTGCTAATGTATTCAAAGACCTTGGAATATGTTGATATTCAATGTAATCAAATTCACGTTCCAAGAGACGCACTCTCAAAAATAACCTTAATAACACAGGATTCCTAATGGCATAAACTCTATTAAGCTGTAATACAACAAGTTCAGAATCTAACCTCACTGTCAAACGTCGAATTCCAAATGAAATAGATTCGGATAATAATTCAATCACTGCACTGTATTCTGCAATGTTGTTCGTTGTTTGACCGAGGCTTACCCCATGCATAGAAACTAACTCGTCAGAGGGCGAATAGATAACCCAAGCTGCGGAAGAGATGTTCCGTGTACTACGACAAGCACCATCAGCAAATCCAATATATGTTTGGAGAGGCGTCGACATCTGCAATATCAAGAGTAAAACCAAGATAAGCCAGAATAACGACGAAAAACCACACTCTCTAAGCTAAGCACACTGACTAAACTAACACACTTGCTAGCTAGAAAGAAAATCTAACCTATCTAAAAATTTCTCCATTCCCATCATTTAAGCATAATACCTCTTTAGGTAAAGTCCATTTCTGGGTTTACCCAAAGAGTCCCCATCAAAGTCAACTAGCTCATAAGCCCCTTTTGCTAGCTTTCGCTTTACAATGTAGGGCCCATGCCACATGGGAACGAATTTTCGGCACCTAGCTTATCGTTAGCTTGATCATATAATAGTACTAGGTCTCCTTCCGAAAAACTTCGAGGGGTTACATTTCTATCATACTGAGCTTTCATTCGTTTCGCGTGAGTCTCGATTGCCAATGTAGCGTCACGTCGAGTCTCATCTAATTTAGCCAAGTACAATAAACGTGTCTCCTCTTCGGAAGTAGCTGGAAGTAATTCGATAGCCATTTGAAGTGATGGGATTTCGCATTCAATGGGTAACACAGCTTCTAAGCCATAAACTAGCTGGAAAGGAGTGAACCCTGTTGAATTTTTCACTGAGGTTCGGTATGCCCATAGCGCTGAAAATAACATGTTGTGCCAATTCGACCGATGAACACTAATGGTTCGTCGGATCATGGTAACTAGAACTTTGTTGATAGACTCAACCAAACCGTTGGCTTGCGGATAATAAGGAGTAGAGCTATCGTGGCGCAAACCAAGTTGGCTTGTAAGCTCAGTCATCATGACATTTCGAAAATGGCTCCCATGGTCAGTAATGATTGCTTGTGGGACACCAAACCTAGTTATGATATGATTGAATACGAAAACTGCAGCTGTTTTGCCGCTTGCGTCGAATGTAGGCATCGCCTCGGCCCACTTAGTAAAATAATCAACCGCAAGGATGATATACGCATGCCCCCCGGCCGAGTGAGGGTTACAAGTAATAAATTCGATACCCCATTTGGCGAATGGACCAACGACAATTATAGGGTGGAGAGGAGCAGGTGGAGTGCGCATCTTGCGATCAAACACTTGACAGTTATGGCACTTCCTGACTGCAATGATACAATCTTTAAACATAGACGGCCAGAAATAACCAGCGCGCAACACCTTCTGAGCTGTGGCATACCCAGACATATGACCGCCACATGCTCCAGAGTGACAATCATTCAAAACCCTCTCAGCCTCTTCGTGAGTTAAACAACGTCGAAAAACTAAGTCTGCCCCCCGGCGATAAAGTGTATCTCCAATAATTTTGTATGGCTGGGATTGAAACCGAATTTTTCGACGTTCCGCTTTGGAAGCTTCAGGCCGAAAGGTTTGGGTTTGGAGATAAATGATTATATCCCCGTACCACGGATCTACAGTACTGATAAGAAACAAAGATTCGTCCGCAATGGACTCCTCCGCCACAGTCTCTGTGTCAGCACTCGGGAAATCACACATCAATTCCGCAAAAACTAAGGATTTCTTAGACTTGGACTTCTCGAACTCCAAGTCGAACTCTTGCAGGATAACAATCCATTTAGAGTACTTGCCCCCTAGCAGTTGTTTTGTCAAAATATAAATCATAGGGTTGCAATCCGAAATAACTGTAGTTTTGCGGAGAAGAATGTAGTGACGGAAACGCTGGACAGCTTGAACGGCTGCCAGGGCCAATTTCTCCACATGCGAATATTTTAGCTCAGTTGGATTCAAGGTCCTACTAAGATAATATATCACATGCTCCGCTCCGAATTCATCTTCTTGAACTAACACCATTCCAATGGTGGAATGCGAAGCTGCGAGGTATAAGAAGTAGTCTTGGTTGTAGTTGCGAGGATGCAATAACGGTGCATGGGTCAACGCGTGTTTAAGTGCATCAAAAGATTGTTGGGCAATCTCATCCCAAAAGAATTGTGCATTCTGTTTCAACAACCGTGTAAAACCTTTAGTGACCTCGGCGTAGTTTGGGATGAATCGGCGTAAAAAGTTCGCTTTCCCTTGCAAACTTTGGAGTTGGCGCAAACTCGAAGGAGGAGGCAATTTGATGATAGCCTCGACTTTCGAGGGATCGACGCGAATGCCGGCTTTTGAAACAACAAATCCCAGCAATCGACCTGTTTCTATACAGAAAACACACTTGTGGGGATTCAACCGAATTCGATAATGCCTACACCTCATAAAGATTGCTCGTAGGTGGACAAGGTGATCAGCTTGATGTAAAGAATGAGCAGGCAAATCATCGAGATAGGGTTGCACAATGTGCTTGATATCATGAAATGCATAAGACATCGCCCGTTGAAAAGTGGCCCCGGCATTCTTAAGCCCAAAAGGTAACTTGCAATAAGCAAATGTCCCCCATGGACAAATGAATGCCGTTTTTGGTTGGTCGGCAGGTAGAATATTGATTTGATTATAGCCCGAAAAACCATCCATGAAGGAAAACATTTCACTTCCGGCACAATCATCAATAATTTGATCGATATAAGGCGTAGGATAGTTGTCTTTTGGACAAGCTCGATTTATATCCCTATAGTCGATACAGATTCTTATTGTTCCTTGTTTCTTGTTGACCGAAACAATATTCGATACCCAATCCATTAACGGGATCGGATAAATGAAACCTGCTTTCAACAACGTTTCGACTTCTGCTTTAATCGCAGCCGCTTTTCGAGGGTGAATTTGACGCAACCGTTGCCGGACGGGTTTAGCATCCGGGTAGGTCTTTATTTCATGAATAACAATGGCAGGATCTATTCCCGGCATTTCCTCGTAAGACCAGGCAAACACGTCGCGGAATTCTTGGAATAGGGCCTTGTAAGTTTGGATTTCTTCTTCAGTACATGCGGCACCTATATGAATGTTTTCCTCGATTCCGGGCTTCACTGAAATATCAATGGGAATAGTACGAGAAATATTCCCTAAATTCAACTCTGAATCAGAATGTTTCGTTGGATCCTGAGCGTCTTTGACATATTCAGCGGTATAGATAGATGAAAAGTCATTTTCAAATGCATCATCCTTAGGTAAAAACGAAGATCTGTGATGGAGATCTTCCCATGGTAGATCGTCTACACTTAGGATTTCGCGAAGTTGTTCGTCAGATGACACGACTTCGGGAAACGTTATCCGTTCTAAGGGTGAGGTAAAAAGTGACTCTTCACTGACCACATTCATTTGGTCGACTTCGGTTGAATGAAAGTCAGTAAAAGACATGAGAGCTTCATAAGCAATTTCATATGGACTCAAAGGCATAACATCACCGAGTGAGTCTATCTCAGAGTCAGATGGGACGAACCAAGGATCATCATAAATAATGTTTCTTGATGTAATCATATGAATGGTTGCAAACGAAGGATCTGCGCTGAGTGGAGGGAGAGGAAAAGTTCCCAGTAAACCGGAATCCTTAACTAAACCTACACCAACATCCCTATAAGGGATTGTCGTTTTACCAACATGCTGGATACTCTCTGAAGAGGCTGGGTCGGATGAAAAGTATGTCAGCTGATCAATAGTCACGATCTTACCGTTATGTGGAAACTTAATTACTCTGAAGACCGATGAAACGACCGCTGTCATAGCATATGACCAACTTCGACCCAAAAGAAGGTTGTAGTCTAGAGGGGCATCAACCACTTCCACATCCAGACTAACGGTTTTACCTTCAACCCCTATAGGTAATTCTTGTAGAATACCAAACGGACGGAACCCACGGCCATCAAAGGCCTTAAGGATGGTGGGGGATTGGTTCAACGAAGGAGAACCAAGCGATCTCCAACATTGAATCGACATAATACACGTAGAAGCTCCCTCATCAATCAGAGTCCGATGAATAGGCTTGTTTTTTACTATCACTGGAATTTGGAAAGCCATTTGATGGGGGAGACGTGGTGTACTATTTTCTAGATCAAAGATCATTAGGTTCGGGTCCTGAACATCGACAGCTCCGATAGCCGACAAAAGCAATTTCCGTTGTGCTGGGCATGATTGCAGCACTTCGAGTGCCGACATTGCTGAAGGTGAAACAGCTAAGTCCTCAACAATGTTGTAATTCTGGGCTGCTCTCGCATGTGGATTGAAAGCAGACCTTCGAAGTACACCCTTGGCGGGCGGCTTAATCACTAAGTCTGGGTTAGGTTTTTCGATCTGTAGTGGATCGGAACCAGGAGCTGAGGTTGATGGGTTAGAGTGAGAAGATTCTGCTTCCTTGCCATCAACAGGAGCCTTACTACCATAATCTTGCGATCGAGTCGCAATCCTCACATGAGACATCATCAAAATGGGTTCTTCACTGGCATTCGAAGAAGAACCTATCATCTTATTCTCCTGCTCTGGAAATGGATTCTTTAACACAGCAGGAGTGGGAGAACCTTTGACTATTTTTACAACCTCGGCCCGATGAGGGCAATCTCTCGTAAAATGATCCTCTTCACAAATAAGACAAGGATATCGAGGTTTGCGTTTGTCGTCATTGGTTTCCGACTTTTCAGTTTTCTCCTTTGGAGCCTTGTCTGCTTTAGCCTTCTTCTTTCCTTTCTTCTTTCCACCATTTTTTGGTTTGGCCGTAGATGACTCTACAGCGTGAATGTCGGCGGTGAGTTCAGGAGAAGACTCTCCTGTCGGAGAATCAGGCAAAGTGATAATTGGAGTAGTTGAAGCCTTGGAAGACTTCTTCTTGCTCTTCGTAGTCACGATACCAATCATACCATCAGCGGCATGAGATCCTGAAGAAGCAGCAGCGATTTGATTCGACTTTGGAAGATCCGGAATTTTCTCGTGTAACGTACCCGACTGAGTGTAAACTAAGTCAAGGTATTGTGCCTGAGCAATGACTTGCTCCTCAGTAACTACTCCGGCCTTAGCGACATCTTCAGTAATCTTCGGTAATAATGATTTGACAAACCATTCAGCTAAGATTTGGTCCGGGATAAAAACTTTCACTAATCGCCTTCGACGTCTCCACTCATGAATGTGATCAGAAATATACGTGGACGTCGATTGTTTTAGTGAAGTTAATAACTCCGTGCCGTTATCGTATCTGACCGGCAACTGAAAGTGAGTTAAGAACGAGGTAGCTAACTGGCTAAAGTTGTAAAAAGAGGCCCGTGGTAACTCAATGTACCACTTGGCCGCGAGACCAATGAGTGTACGCTGGAAAAGACGTAAGCGGATGGAATCATCTGAGATAGAATTTGAAGCACACCAGAGGTGGTAAGTCATCACATGATTGGACGGATCCTCTCCAGACTTACCTTCGAACTTGGGTATATCACTGGGCAACTTATTTGGCATTGGCGGCCAGAACTGAAGATATTGAATTGGATCGTTCGTTAGGCGCGTCAAGTCGGGTAAATCCAAAGTTGCAATAAACGGTAACTGCCGGTTAGGATCTCTAAAACTTTGGGTCACAATACCAGCCCCAGGAGGAGGATATCCAGGATAACTAGGAACAGGAGTCGCATTTGGGATATTATATCCTCCTGGAAAACCAGGATTAACCGGACCGTACTAGGGTTGTTGAGGTTGTTGATAAGTGTACCCAGGATACGGTTGATACTGGTAAACCGGTTGTTGGACAGCTTGCCCAGGTTGGTACTGTCCCTGGTACGGAGGTTGAACAAATTGAGGTTGAGTAGTCACAACCGTACTTATACCAGGCTGACCTACAGGCATCTGGACCGTGGTTTGAATCGTAGATCCAGACAACGGTAAAGATATCTGAGGTGTGGTAACAGGGATAGTAGAAACTGGAGCCGTCGATACTCCAAAAGTAAGTATGGTAGATGTAGCGATAGTTGCAGCAGCCGTTTGAGATGGAGTACTAGGTGCAATTGACGGCTGAGTAACTACCGAAGCTACAGAAGTTTGAACATTTGGCTGGATAGGTTGCGGTTGCTGGGTTGGACCAGAAACTACGGGTTGTCCAGCTTGAGGAACCATCTGTACACTTGGCTGCAACACCTGTTGACCCTGTGAGGGATCCCACACTAACATTCCAGGGTACTGACCCGTAACAGGTTGAGGGTACTGAGATCCATAACCAGATTGAGGGTAGGATTGATAATTGTAAGGTGCAGTTCCCATACTTGGAACATATGACTGACCTTGAGGCGGTTGATAACCTTGACTTGAGTATTGACCTTGAGGTTGATAACCTTGAGGTAAATACTGATACTGGGGTTGACCTTGACCTTGAGGTTGGTACCCTTGAGGTTGATAACTTTGGGGTTGATACCCTTGAGGTTGCCATCCTTGAGGTTGCCATCCTTGAGGTTGATATTGATACTGAGGTTGACCTTGGGGTACATATTGAGGCTGAGGTTGACCTTGAGGCAAGTATTGCACCATAGGTACATACTGACTTTGAGGTTGCCCCCCAGACATGATTTGTGTACCTTGAGGTTGCCCCCCAGGCGTTAACTGCGGTTGCCCCCCAGGCGGTAATTGGCCACCTTGAGGTTGGGAAATGGGAACTGAACCTGACATCATGTAAATGTCTCCTACACCCAATGGTATATTACCACTGTTTCTAGCAAATAACCCATGATCAATGGGTTGAGGAGATGCCCCCGCAAAGGTACCAGAAAGTGACTGATACCCAGTGGGAACAAAAGGACCGCCGTGTAAAAAAGATTCAGGACTTTGTGTAAACACGGACGACTGACCAGACATATTTACAGGAGTATGAATACCTCCAGGTGGAAAAGGAGTACGAGGTGTGGAAAAACCGACTGAGTTGTCTAAAAAATTGGTTAACGCAAGGTACCAAGAAGTACTTCTAGGAGGACTGTAAAAGATGGATTCACGCTCCCTTAGATCAATAGTAAGTTGACCTTCAAGGTGAGAGACACCTATATCTTCTTCTGGAGCAAGTTCTTCTATAGCAATCAAACCAGAAGGTAGATTTTCGGTGATAATTCTTTCTATCCTCGGTGAATCAGGGACACTAGAAGTTGGAGTAACAGGTTCGGAAATTTCAGGTTCTTCGCCTGTTTCACTGGCAGATGAAAAACTACCAGCAAGCTCGGAAACTGTAACAGTTTCGGGATTGTAACCTGTTTCTAAACTTTGGTAATCTGGATGGACTACCAAGGAAGATTCTCCTTCTTCAGGTGAACCTACTCTACTGTCACTAGGAGGAGTTACAAGGACCTTTAACCCTTCTAAATTACCCGGGTCGTCTCGAGGAGGGGATCCCCTAAGTCTACGGGATCTTCTCAACAATTCGGCCACAGAAACAACTTCAGGAGACTGGCCCCGAAGTCTACGGGACTGTCTCGGTAATTCCGCCACAATTAAAGATTTTTAACTACAACACACGAAAACAAAGTAAAAATTTCAAATCAAACCACCTAAAGTCTTCTAAAGAAGCAAACAAATTTGAAGCACACGCCTAAATAATCTAGAGCGTCAAACCACACACAAACAGTAGTCTTCCGGACCAAAAGCGCTAGTTGGTGATTAGGCCCAACCTCGCAGGATTCAGTACAGAAATGGCGGGTGGAACAGTTACCCCGGCAACCTGCTTAATGAATAGACCGGCACAAGTTCCTCCACTTTAACCGTCTCGAAGTGAAGTGAACCCCCCGGAAAATCCAAGTGAGTATAACCGACGTCTGCTCCAGGTACAGTGGGACCTTCCCTCCACCGTCACCTCGGTAGAACCCTAAAGATTATGGTCACTAAAGTTACCAATCACAACAATTACACCTGGGGGAACAGTCTAAACTCCGACAGCACGCAAGGGCAGAGTAACAAGCTCAATCCCCTTACCGGCTCCTTGACAATAATCCAAGGTTTACCGATAAGTGACCCCTGGCTCCTCGACAATGGTTAATCCGAGGTTTACCGTTTGTAATACGTACTGTCTGGCGTCGTTCCCAACGAGGGAGGAATGATCCCCTCACTGGTTCGGACACGAGCTCGTGCTTCTCCTTTAAGAGGAGCTTTCCCCAGCGGAGTCGCCAATTTGTCATGGCGGAAAAAGTCGTTTGTGCGGACACAACTGACCTCCCTAGGAGTCTAAACTCTCTAGCGACAAACAAGACAAAATGGAGTGATCTTTCTCTAAATATACCTTTTAAAACATGAAAACTACAAGTGTTTAGGCTTACCTTATTCCAAAACGTGGTTGTTGTAGTCCGTCCTTGCCGATCCGGATGAGCTCCTCCTTCAAGTCAATTCCTGCAACCACAAACAATCAAACAATTACCAAACACTTGCATTTCATATAATAAAACATATATTCAACATGCAGACCAAGGAACACATGAAATAACTCATTAACACAAGCTATTGAGAAAAATAAACCAGTTTGTATTAATAACGAAACAAAGAAACTCTTACAACCTGGACTTGGTGTTGTGCAAGTTCCTCCCAGGGTCCATCAAGGGTTTTCCTCTACTTTGACAAAGCTCACCCACTTCCAAGTAGAATCAAGCAAAGACAATCTCTCCTCACAAGGTTCTAAATGGGAGTCCTAATTCCTGCAGCATTTACCCAAAGAAAATGTATAGCTCCAACCTCTCCTCCCTCTGGCTCAATGTCTTTATTTATAGTGTTGTAAAGAGGTTATTCAGGTCCACCATCAATGGGATAATCCCCCTCTTTGGGTGGGATAGCTCCCTTATTGATGGGATAAGTTCCTCCTTAATAGAGATACATGAACCAACTGGAGGCGCATCCAATTCATCAAACCGACCTCTAGAAAGTTCTAGAAGTAACCACAAGTAACTTTTTTAAGATGAAACTCGCGCATTTTGCCTTTTACAGAAGGACGCACCTGTCCCTTAACATACAGAGCGTCCAAGGACGCACCTTTTGTGAACATTGTGAGCGTCCCCGCAGGTAAGGCTAGAGAGAACCTGCGACCCCAGAGATAAACATATTTTTGACAAGACTTTCTCTCTTCTTTGAGTTTGAGATGGATAGCAGAGGCATAAAACTTGCCTAAGAGGGTAGCATGACTGTTGATTTGAGCCATACTAACTGTAAGTGGTCATGGTGACATTTTTTAGTGTAACAAAATCTCAGTAAAGGAAACCCAATTAATTAAAACCATAATGTCTACACGTTTTGACATGGATATTGAAAAAGAGACTGAGGGACCAGTCAGAGTTGTCTCTTCCAAAGAAGTTGCATCTTGTGCCAGAAAAAATTAGTAGAACATTTCAGTTTGGATCCAGGCAACAAGGATACTAATATGGATGAAGTTCTAAGAACTGTTGTAAATGATGCTGGTGAAAACGGCAACAAGATAAATCAGAAAGTAGACACCAAGGGCATTTTGGAAAAAAGAGAGCAGATCGAAGATGATTACTTCCATGCAATTTTCAAAGGGATTGACTCATATTAGAGCTTCTTAATTTACCTTGACGAACAGGTAGCTGAAATGGAGTCAAATTTGAATACATTTCTCAAATTTTCAAGTTTGATACTTGAGGATGGAGCAGAGAGGACTGAAAAAGTCCAAACAAAGGAGGGCGCAACCAAGGCGACCAAACAGAAATTAAAGGAAAGCCACATCTAGCGAAACAGACCAAAACAGTTTCTACAGGAAGTCAGAAAGCTGTTCTACAGGAAGCTACAGGACTTTCTACAGGAAGTTCTGTATTTTTACCAGAAACATCCTGTAGAGCTGTTGGGCAGGCTAGAATTGATTATGAAGAGGGATTTGAAGCTTGAAGTCAGTTGAGGAGGCATGCAACCACTCTTTTCTTCCATCCTCCATTGGTTTCATCTCCTTTCATATGATTGAATATGCTTGCACAATCATACCAAGGCTGAGAATTCTCTAGGAAAAGAAGCAGGCAGTGGGAAGAAGCAGAGAGAAATGCATGGTTTCATGACCGAGAAGAGGAAATCACCTCAGAATCTTGGGATGACAGGGAGGCTACTAGGGCCATCAAAGATGAGGAGATAGATTGGTTTCTCAGAGGATGAGCAACACTTTTAGTAGGGGGGTGATGATGAGACCCCAAAAATGGATGATTATTTGGGCTCATTCAACCTCGTAATTCGACTTAATCCACTATTCTCATTAGTTTATTGCATTTTTTTAATTATATTTATGCTAATAGAGTGAATTGGGTTAGTCATTATGCCAACAAGTCTAATGGGTGCTTTGTGTAGCCTTTTTGGTCAATTTGGAGACAATATTGAAGGTTTTAATGAGCACTTGGCAACCAAATTCGTGGGAGAACAAGGGAGAGGATTTGTAGGAAGGTGTCCCCTTAATTTATGGGCCCTTACCTCGAATTCTCCACCATCAGCTCGGAGTTCAAGGTCCACCAAATCAATTAACACAAGGGCAGCCAAGCAAGTCGAGTAGGATTGCTGTTAACTACAAGTTTTGGGCAGCCAAGTCCCTAAAGTTTAGGAGGACTGTTGGGGTCCTCAATTTGTATAAATAAGAAGGCTTAGGGCCTCATTTGGGTTAGCTAGTGGTTAGTCATTTTGTAGCCAATGGTTAGTCATTTTGTTGGCAGAAGTTAGCTAGTTTGTATTTCGATTTTTAGGCAATAGATTAGCTTTGCTTTCAGCTCATTTTCAAGTTCTCCTTGTGGACAGTTTTGATGTAACTCTTCTTTTCTTGGGGTTGGGCCCATCTCAAGCACCCAATAACTCCTTTGATTATCTTTATGTGTTTTTGCTGCATTCTTAGAATAAAATCTGCTATTTAGATCTAAATCTTGTTTTGTTATTTAGTTTGTTTTTTTGATGAGTAAAATAGCTTTTCATGCTTAGATTTAGTTGATAGGTTGTTAACAGAAAAAGATTCAAGAAAAGGGCCAACAATCATTTGTGGTTTCACCTCTCCGTCAGTGGGATCAGGAGCTGTGACTAGGATGACTTTGCTGCCCACAAAAACACTGACTTTGCTTTGCCATGCAATCATTAGTGTTTGGTTTTCATTTGTAGAAGTTGGTTACATGTTCAAATATTTGAATGCTTCTTCGCATAGTTAATATACATGGTTTCCTTGCAAATAAAGCTGCTTTCCATTCTTGTTACTTTTAGCTAGATCATATTAGGGTAGCATAACTAGATCTTTGTTTTCTTGCATGTCTTTGTTGGTTCAGTTGGAAACACAAATTGGAGAGCACCTGTACCACTTCTCTATCTACCCAGACTCCCTCAAACCCATCTTCTCCATCTCCTAACTTGGTTTCTTGCCTCACGTTGCCATACTGCCCTCATGACCCTACCTTTTGTGCAACATTATTCAGTCTTCTTGGAACAAGTCCAGCCATCCCCACCTTCTCCTAAACTCTATCCATCAGTCCTTGGGTCATTTTAGGCCCCTATCCTACCTCCCTATCCATTCATGCACCTTACCTCACTCACCCATCCTCCAAAATCCAATTTTTAAACATCCTGTAGAAAAATTACAGAACATCCTGTAGAAATCCTAAACATCTCGTGCAACCCCTGCAGACTTCCTGTAGAAGCTCACAAATGACTTTTCTTGATAGCCAAACTTTGTGAAACTCTCTGGAAAGGTGTTAGGGACTCCTTAGGCCCCCTCTAAACCTTCCCAACCTTTTCTAAGCCTTTCTCCTCCTCGATCCACCCCTGCACAGTAAAAATCCAGTTAAAAGTACACGCATGATAATTCAAAAACTTATTCAAAAAATACAAAAAGGTGTGTTCTTCAGATAGAGATAGCATAGGCATGAGCATTTTACCTTTGTAGAAGTAATGGCATCTTTTTCAATAGTTTGCATCCTTTCCTTTGCACCAGTAGGGTTGGTTGGTATTATTAGGGTTTGCTAGGGTTTGCGTTACTTCTTGGCTTCCAGTTTCTTTCCGCAAGTAGATTAGCTTCCTTTGAGTTAGCTTTCATCCATCAGTTAAAAAGCTTCTTCTAAGAGCTCATAGAAGTTGGCTTAAGCCCCTAGCGGACTTGTGCCAGCTAACCAAGTGACAGCTGCAGCAAGAGCTAGTACTTGTGCATACAACACCGTCGCTTCCAAGTTTGTTACGAACTACCAGGTTGATAAAATTAAGGAAGGGAGTTCCAAGAGTTGTAGCATTATTGCTGCAATACTAGGGCTCACCAGTGGACTCACTTTTTAGGAACGATTGGTATCGAGGGTAGCAACTGATTCCGCATAATCTTGGAACATATCAAAACATGGTGATGTGAAGTGGGTGGCTAACAAGACCACTCGTCGCAGTTGTTCCTAAAAATGGTAAACAATCAAATGGAAGCGTATGATCAGCCAAAAAAATGGAGGTGATGGAGGAAACACAACAAAGGTTCAAAAGGGTTGATATAATTGCGACCAAAAGAGTTATTTACTGAAGGTGGGTTCATTTTTTAATGAGTTTGAACTCTGGGGGAACATATGCTTAGGTGGTAGGTTTATTTTTTAATGAGCATGAACCATACAATAACATTGCTCATATTAGCGGTCAAAAATGTTCAATTCACCATTTAGCACGTTAAATTCTTTCATAGGTCGTTGAACCTGCTCCATCAATCCATCAAATTGATTACAAATACATATGTATGCATGATAAATGCATGAAAACTAACATTTTACTTGAAGTACGTGAATAGTAAACATAAAAAGTAGCTTTACCTTTCATTTTCATTATTTCATTTCGAATTTGGGATTTTGGAGCTCTGGAGTGGTTTTCCCCCTCAAATTTCACCAACTGATTTCTGGAGATCCATTGGACTATTCTTTGTGTTGTCAGGACTAGGTAGGAGCTAACCCTGAGCTCTTCATTTTCATTCCATCCTTTCTTGATTTTGAGCAAGTTTTCCCATTCTTCTAGGCCCTTGGGGTTTTAAGAATTCATTCTCTCCTCATCACAACTATTCTGCATCAAAAGGAGTGATGCATACTGAGATGTACATTGGCCAATTAGTATGCATCTCACCTTTCTCAAAGGCAAAGTGTGATGGTCGCAGAAGGGAAACTTTGCACAGTGATTTTTCATGAATTTTTTTCCTGTTTTTGCTCAAATTTGGATCCTAACTTATCTTTTGTCTGTGTTTCAGATAGTTGTTGGATCAAGATCATCGTCACATGGCATGAATGTGAACATGAAGAAGAGGACACGATTGCCTTACACGATCAGGGCACAATTACTGTATTACGAAACTGTAGTTTGCTCAAATTCTTTTGCATATCCAATATGAGGCAACAAATCAGTTTGTTGCAATATTTTCTCGATGCTTGGGATCCTATCGACCAGGTATTCCAGATCAGAGGAAAATCTATTCCATTGATAGTCGAGGATATTTACTTTCTGATGGGGTTATCGAGATGAGGTGCCCCTATTTCACTATCAGGATCCGCTGGTGGGGGTGAATCTGTGAGAGATTATATCCGTCAGTTTTGTAGAGATGGATCTCAGCCTAGTAGAGATGAAAAGATAAATATCCTGGATGTCACTAATCAACCCTTGAGGACCATCTTATTTACCTTTGCTAGATTGGCTGGTAGTGCGGCTCTTCATTTGGCAAACAGATCTTACATGCAGTACGCCCTAGAATGCCTGGAACCAAAGGTGTTCAACTGGTGTGAGGCGGTACTTCCTGTTATAAAAGAACAACTCTCCAAAGTAAATATTGGAAGATCCAATAATTTTGGCTACGGTTCCATATTGACTACCTTTTCCTTGGAGAGGATTCCACTGATGCAGCCTCAGTACATTTCACTAGGATTTCCAACATCGAGGGAACCACAGATGCAGATATGGGTTGATCTTATGGCTAGACATGCTGGTCAGTCAAAAATTTCTCTCTCTAATGCCTTGTTTGAGTGGTTTGACCATTAGGAGATGGTCTTTGTGGAGTATCCATATGTTGGGATGGATTTCTGAGGCGACCTAGATTTGGCGCTACCAGCTGGCGAGTAGTGGAGTGCGATAAGTAAAATGATTCAACCATATTTTTGTTTATCAGTTTAATAATTCTTTTGTGTTTTAAAATGTTATCAAGAATAATTGAACTCATATGTGTATGAAGATATTGGGCCAGTGCGACCAGCAGCACGCCCATGGGCGGCAGCTGACTCTCTAGTAGGAGAGGTTGTAGGGAGGGCCATCCTTCAAGATCTGGACATATTGGAGACCCTGGCAATGCTGCAGGATCAAGTCGAGGGCCTTACTCTTGGTATTTATGATGCTAGGACCGACGAGTTACCCTTGAGGTTACAACACCACACTACTAGTGTGCCGAGTCAATGGACCCGACTCTTGCACATGATTGCACAAGCGGTGACATGTTATTACTAGCATCATTAGTCTAGGATGCTTTTCTGCATTCATTTTGAGTTTCTTGGTCATGTGACTTATTTTTTCTTCGACACAAAACATTTTGTAAAAACTACAAACAGTCATATATTTTTTATTTTTGGAGTTTTATTCTAGTTAAGTTATGTAATCCTGATGCAAATATTAATATAAAATGCTTTCCTTACAGATGCTGCAAATGTATCTAACACATAGTTTGCTAATGAATCAGTTAATGTGTTTAAGTTTTTGGATATATGTTGATATTGAATGGAACCAAACTGTCTTTCCAAAATCCTGATTCTTAGGAACATATGATAAATAGCTAAGTTCAGAATGGAATAAATGCCAGTGAGCTGTAGAATGATGAGTTGTGAATCTAGCCTAACAACAAGTCAGTGTATACCATGTGAAATGGCATCAAAGAGAAGTTCAATCAACGCACTATACTCAGCGATGTTGTTCGTCGATCGACCAATACATATCCTCCTGAGACTCACTAACTCACTGCTTGGAGTGAAAATGGCCCAGGCTGCAGAAGATAGATTTCGTGTACTAGGACTAGCTCCATCGGCATACCCAAAAAATGGTTCCAAAAATTCTGACATCTGCAACAAATGCAAAGTGGATTACCTAACCAAAATGATAACTCTAAAAGAAAACAAAAATGTAACAAAAGTATATATACAAAGAGTGGACTACACTTAATAAGCATAGTAATGCCTAAGATACAACCTGTTTAGGGGTTGCGACAATGGAATCCCATCGTAATCCACTAGCTCATAGGTTCCTTTTGTTAATACTCGTTTGACAATGTAGGGGCCCATCCATAATGGTTTGAACTTACCTGCTCCCAATTTGTTAGAGTCCTGATCATAAAGCAAGACTAGGTCACCTTTTGAGAAGACACGAGGCTTGACATTTTTGTCAAATTGCGCCTTGACACGTTTCTTATGTGCTTCGTTAGCCAGCACGACGTCACGACGGGTTTCATCCAAGTGGATTAGTTCCAAGAAACGAGCCTCTTCCTCTGAAGTTTCGGGAAGCAGATCAATTGTGAGCTTGAGAGATGAAATTTCACACTGAATTGGTAAGACAGCTTCCAGACCATACACCAACTGAAAAGGTGTAAATCCAGTTGTATTTCTCACCAAAGTCCTATATGCCCATAGAGTTGAGTATAGGATTAAATGTCAATTCCCTTTGTGGACTCCAATCATTCTCTGTAGCATGCACTTAAGGACTTTGTTGATCGCCTCAACTTGTCTGTTAGCCTGCGGATAATATGGAGTAGAACTATCGTGGGACAGTCCTAATTTGGCAGTCAATTCAACCATCATGTGATTGCGAAAATGTGATCCATGATCTGTGACTATAGCATGTGGAACACCGAATCTAGAGACTACATGACTAAAACATAAAAGAGCAGTCGTTTCGTCGTTGTTGTTTAATGTAGGCATCGCCACAGCCCATTTTGTAAAATAGTCGACAAAAAATATAATATAGCCATGCCCCCAAGCCGAGGTGGGGTTACATGTCATAAAATCAATGCCCCATTTAGCGAATGGTCCAACAACAACCACTGGATGCAGTGGTGCAAGTGGTAATCTGGTTTTGCGATCAAAAATCTGACAAGCATGGCAACTTCTGACTGCAATTATGCAATCTTTGAATATAGTGGGCTAGAAGTAACCATCTCATAAGATTTTTTGTGCAATAGCGTAACCAGATAGGTGCCCCCCACACACACCTAAATGACAATCATTTAGAACTTTTTCGCATTCCTCATGCATGAGGCACCTTAGCAGAACTCTATCTACACCACGATGGTAAAGTGTATCACTGACGATCATGAAGTCTTTTGCTTGGTATCAAAAACATCACTATTATGAGTGAGAGGTATTTGGCCTAAAATTTTGGGTTTGGAGATAGATCAGTATATCTCCATATGACAGATCACTTGATGATATCAAAAACATAGTCTCATCCACGATTAATGCTTTAGATGTTAAATCGTTGGATGACGATGGAAGGTCACAAAGTAACTCTGCAAAGATGAGAGACACCTTTGATTTGGATTTGGTGAATTCCATATCAAACTCTTGAAAAATAACTATCCATTTGGAATATTTTCCCCCAGTAATTGATGCGATATAATGTAGGTCATAGGGTTGCAATCTGACACAATGGTAGTTTTGCGAAAGAGTATATAGTGTTGAAATCTCTGTACTGCTTGAACAGCTGCTAAAGCCAACTTTTCAACATAGGAGTATTTGCTTCTGTATCATTTAAGTTTCGACTTAAATAATCTATAGGATGTTCTATTCCTTCATTTTCTTGCACTAAAACCATAGCATTGGCTACATATGTGGTGGTGAGATACAGGTTAAAGTATTTCTGATAGTTAGGAGCATACATTAATGATGCCTTTATTAGGGAATCTTTTAAAGCATCAAACGAAGCTTGCGCAACCTGATCCCAGTTGAAGGGTACTTCTTTTTTCAAAAGACGCGTATAACCTTTAGCAAGTTTAGCGCAATGTGGAATGAACCTCTTCATAAAGATTGCCTTTCCTTGGATTTTCTGAATCTGAAGCAAATTTGAAAGTGGAGGCATGTGAAGGATTACTTGAACCTTACATGGGTCGAGTCAAATTCTATCCTTAGAGACTACAAAACCAAGTAATCGTCTGGAACCTGTTATCACCCCAAGAAACTCTCCTAGGTTGTGGCTCGGAGATGCTCAAGAACATTACAAACTCAACTTAATGTTGAAATGGATGAATGGAAGGAATGATGCTTGTTCAAGCCAGATATCCACCCCTAGACTACAAGGCTTTAGACCACCAATTACTCATAGTTCAGAGATTGGGTGAACATGGAGAATACTGATCACATCAGTAGATGCACAAGACATTTTGATGGCCAGCTGCAACCAATAAAGAGGTCTACAAATCTAATTCCCTAGTGCACAGACAAGATGATGGCTCTCTGTCACTAAGTGAAAAGAAACCTGATTAACACATTCACTGATACATGAAAGATTTAAGCACGAAGGTTGGATGATAGCTCCTCTAGTGCTAAAATTAAGAGTTCAGGAAAACTGCATATCAGGCACAACTTAGAACATAATAGAGATGGAAAGTGAGCAACTAACAACAAAAGAAGCTTGTATTAGCTAAAAATGAAGATGAGACACTACAAGTATCAAAGTAGTTACAATCTCCAGAATTCGAACCTTACATCAAAACAACAACCATCAACCCTGATTACATCTTGTTTCTGAGCATATATAGAGTTTTATTACAAAGGCACTCAGACATTCTAAGTATGGAGGGCCATAATTGACCACCAACCACTTTAATTTCCTGGGAGAACTTCTGAGTGCGGTTGCTTGTCGTAGCGGATGGATTTGATCTCCGCGGGTGCTCTGTTGTCCTTCTCGGGAAGGTGGAGTGTCATATGGGATGAAGTCCCATAACAATTAAAAGCATTTACCTAATCTAGCTCTGTCCTTTTTCTTCTCAACCTTACTATCTCTGGAATGTTGTTATTGAGGGACTACTGCAAACAATACCGAGAACTAGTTATGTTCATCCTTCAGGTGCGCAGAGCCGTTAAGGGACGTGGACTACATAGCAGGTGGACGAACCGGATTGAGGAATAAGATTGGCCATCGGATTGAGCAGATGGATAGTGGATATGGCTTGTCAGGAGGTATCAGGAGGAAGCGGGAGTAAGGTGATCATGAGCCGTTGGATCTTGGGTGGGTAGATCCGATGGTCATCGGGCGGAGGAGATGTGTGGGGGTTAACGGGCGGGGATGAGCGGTTTCGGTAGTAGGCAGTATTGATCGCACCACTTTCGGAAGATCGGTAGTAAAGGTACAAGGGCGCACGATACCATTTAGAAGGTGACGCATGGTAGCGGAAGCCACCCTCTATCACGTCCTAACAGGCTATCACTTCGCGAGCGCGAGAAGAGCGAACGCCATCCAATCGCAGTGGAGATGATCGAACGGTGGGGGTTCACTTTCGTGGGTCAATTTGTTTGACGTAACGGGAGGGCCATTGGATTAGGATGATGGAGGTTAATGTCCAAGGCTGTGGTAGAAGGGTCTGCAAGGACGCGCAGTTGTATGGGTGTCAGGTTATAATTTTATAAGTTTTTTTGTGTTAACGCCTAGGCTTGAAAGGGTTTTAATACGATTTTCAACGAAAAGGCATGGGAAATAGATACAAAAGGAGGGTGAGAGACGTAGGGGAGTAGGTGAGGGCAACCACCATAAGCCTTTCTTTGAGCACGGCCAAGGACCAAGTTGGCCTCCAGCTTTAAATAATATAGCAGAGCTAACACTGGCTCCTTCTAGGGATGAGATCCTCCCTGCGAGGTCTCAAGAACCACAGATCATTGCCTTTCCTATGAAAAACAAAATAGCAAAATTTCCTAGTGTTCCATTGGGCATGGAGTCTAACTGAGCTTATACTAAAAGCTGATAAAATAACATATTTACAACCTTAAGGCCAGAAGACCTTAAGGAACATAAATTTTCAAAAATCACCCATAACTGGGCCATCACAAATTGTTAGAAAATTATATATTACAGAGAAATGGAACACATAAAATATTGCAGAAATATAAACAAAGAAAACGCACAAGACAAGAGAGACACAAATATACGTGGTTCACCTAGTTTGGGCTACGTCCACCCCGAATAGCCAGTCCTTCCTTTCTATTATCCAGCAAAATGAAGAGACACAACCTACAGCAAATCCGCTGTAATATCCTCTGTTTTCTCTCACAGTCTCACCTCTTTGTTTCTCACTCACACAATACACATCTATTTCACAGCCTCAAATACAATACCCTCATACAAAGAGAGGGGTTGCCTTCTAGGGAAGAATACCCTAAACTAAACATAAGTTCTACCGTCAGATCATCTGCCTAATGAACGGCCCAGATTGACTAGAAATTACTATACTTTTACAAGGAAATTTTACATTTATTTTTAGCTTCGGGGGCGCTGCCCCCGAGCCCCCACAAGGGGACCGCTAGCCCCCAGACCCCCCAGCCGGGGGGGATCGGCGCCCCCGGACTTGGGGTATACATCTGGCTGAAACAAAGACCTCTGAACAATCATGCTCCACACACAACAATCTTCCACTTGGAGAATGATTGTAGAAACTCCACCGCTACTTCATTTGCTGGACAATGACTCCTCTTTGGACCTGGCTATTTCTCATCTTCATCGTCATGCTTGAAGACCAATTGAAACTGAGCATATTCTTAGCTTCTCCCTGGTTACAACTTTTGTTAGCATATCTACAGGATTCTGGCTAGTGTCTATCTTTTCTAGCTTCAACTCTCCATCTTCCAACACTGATCGTATGAAATGGTACTTGAGTTGTATGTGTTTAGTCCTGGAATGAAACGCTGAGTTCTTTGCAAGATGAATGGCACTTTGGCTATCACTGTATAACGTGCCTATATCATGCTCCTTACCCAATTCACCCATAAACCTTTGTAACCAAATCATTTCTTTACTAGCCTTTGTAGCAGCAACATACTCTGCTTCTGTTGTTGAAAGTGCAACAACACTTTGGATTTTTGAAATCCAGCTGACAGCTGTTCCACCAACAGTAAATACATATCCTGTAGTGCTCCTCCTATTATCCCTGTCACCTGCCATATCTGCATCAACATATCCTTGTAGAGAAATGTTTGCACCACCAAAGCATAATGCTTGATTTGTGGTACCTTTCAAATATCTAAGAATCCATTTCACTGCCACCCAATGTTCCTTTCCTGGATTGTTCATGTACGTGCTTACAACTCCCACTGCATGTGAAATATCAGGCCTTGTGCAGACCATTGCATACATTAAGCTTCCAATTGCTGATGCATATGGAACTTTAGACATATAATCCATGTCTTCTTGGGTCTTTGGGCACATTTCCTTACTAAGTTTGAAATGGCTAGCAAAAGGTGTACTAACTGGTTTTGCATTGTGCATATTAAATCTTTTCAACACCTTTTGTATGTACTCATTCTGAGACAATGTTAATTTGCGATTTTTCCTGTCTCTAGTGATTCTCATACCAAGGATTTATTTTGCAGCTCCCAAATCCTTCATTGCAAATGAATTTGCCAATTTTCTGTTGAGTACATTTATTTCCTGCATGTTAGATCCTGCAACAAGCATGTCATCCACATACAATAACAATATAATATAGCTGCCATCATTTTGATTTTTCAGATAAACACAATGATTAGAGTGACATCTAGTATAACCTTGTTCAGACATAAACTTGTCAAATGTTAGATACCACTGCCTTGGAGCCTGTTTTAAGCCATACAAGCTCTTCTTCAACCTGCACACTAGTTTCTCCTTCCCTTTCACCTCATATCCTTGTGGCTGCTGCATATATATCTCTTCCTCCAAATCCCCATGGAGAAAGGTTGTCTTTACATCTAACTGCTCAAGATGCAAATCTTCAGCTGCTACAAGACTTAAAATAGTTCTTATTGAAGTCATTTTAACAACAGGAGAAAATATTTCATCAAAATCAATACCTTTCTTCTGTGCAAACCCCTTCACCACAAGTCTAGCTTTGTACCTCTATTTTCCTCCATCTTCTTCCTTCAGCTTGTAAACCCATTTATTCTTCAATGTATTTTTTCTTTCAGGAAACCTAACTAAATCCCAAGTCTGGTTATGCATTAAGGAGTCCATCTCTTCTTCCATGGCTACCTCCCACTTCTTCCTGCTTTCAACCTGCATTGCTTCTTCATAACATTCGGGTTCACTAGAATCAGTCAACAATAAATAATATAATGAAGGAGAGTATCGTTCAGGGGGTCTACTTATCCTGGTAGATCTTCTAACACCACTTTCAGGTGTTTGGGGTGCCTGTTGCTGTTGTGGTGGTTGCTATTGTTGCTTATTATTATTTTCAGGCACCTTTACCTTTTTAGTGATTTCATCAAGAACTGCGTATTCCTTGTTTTCTTTTTCCTGTTTCTTTTCCTGCAACTGATTCTTATACAAGACCTTTTCATTGAATATTACATCTCTGCTCCTAATGATTTTGTGATTTTTGTAATCATATATGTGATAACCAAAATCATTAACACCATATCCAATAAAGGTACATTTCTTTGACTTTGCCTCAAGCTTTGTTCAATTGTCTTTATCAATATGGACAAAGGCCTCACAACCAAAAGGCTTTAAAAAAGAGTAGTTTACCTTTTTACCTGTCCATGCTTCCTCCGGAACACCACCATCCAAGGAACTTGAAGGCCCTCTGTTTATTAGATAAACAACAGTATCTACAGCGTCTGCCCAAAACTGTAAAGGCAATCCTGCATGCAATCTCATGCACCTTGCACGCTCCATGATTGTTCTGTTCATCCTTTCTGACACACCATTTTCTTATGGTGTTCTTGGAACTGTCTTCTCTCTGCGAATTCCATGTTCTGAACAATACCTATCAAACTCTTTGCTGCAATATTCACCTCCATTGTCTGATCTAAGACACTACAATTTATTTCCTGTCTCAATCTCAACCAAAGCTTTCCATTTCTTGAAAGTATCAAATACATCAGATTTATTATTAATACAATAAATCCAAGTTTTTCTAGTTGCATCATCAATAAAAGTAACATAATAACGAGAGCCACCGAGAGATGATACCTGAGCAGGTCCCCATACATCTGTATGCACAAGCTCTAATTTTTCATTCTTCTTTTCTTTCCCAACTCTAAGAAATCTGACTCTCTTCTGTTTTCCATAAATGCAATTCTCACAGAAGTCCAAATCAACATTCTTCAAACCTAGCAACAAATTCCTTGAGTGAAGAATCTTCATCCCCTTTTCACTCATGCATCCGAGCCTATGATGCCATAATGTTGCATCTGCTCCTTTGGAAGTTAAAGCATTAACAAAGTTAGAAATACCATTGCATAAATACAATGTACCTACCTTTTCGCCTTTTGCTATTACCAGGGCTCCTTTGGTGACCTTCCAAGCTTTATCTGTGAAAGTTGTCACACAACCTTCACCTCCTAACTGCCCTGTTGAAATCAAATTTTTCTTTAGATCTAGAACATGCCTTACCTCCTTTAATAGCCATTGGTTTCCATTCTGCTGTTTTACAAGAACCTTACCCATTCCAACGATTTTACAGGGTTTATCAACACCCAGATGAACTTGTCCAAAATCTCCTTGAACATAGTCATGAAAGTATTTCTTATCAGGTGTGGCATGGAATGAAGCCCCTGAATCTACCACCCAAGAATGAGTAATATTTTCGAAAGAAAGAATCAAAGCATCTTGTAACACCTCACCTGTCACATTTGCTTCATTATTGTTTTCTTTCTATGCATCTCCTTCTTTTCCCTTCCGAGATCTACAGTCTTTCTTTAGGTGTCCTTTCTTTCCACATTTCCAGCACACTATCCCCGATCTAGACTTGGATCTGCCTTTCCTTGATTTACTGTGATATCGGAGCTCTTTTCTCTTTCCATTTTTCTTCCTTTAGACTCTGCACTCAAAGCATTTCCCGATGTCTCACCAGAGCTTTTCCGTCACATTTTCCTCGCTAAGGATAGCACCGACAACATCATCAAACTTTAAAGTACTAGATCTAGAAACGGAGTTACTAATGGCCATTACTAAACCATTCCAACTTTCTGGTAATGAGCACAAGAATAACAGAGCTCTAACCTCATCATCAAAGTTTACCCCTACAGAACTTAACTGACTTGCAACTGTATTAAAATCATTTAAATGGCTTGGAACAGATCCACCTTCCAACATATTCATATTAAATAACCGTTTCATAAGAAATACCTTGTTTGAGGCCGAGGGATTTTCATATAGTTTCGACAACGTCTGCATCAAACCCTCTGTTGTGGTTTCCTTTGAAATGTTGAAGGCAACTGACGCAGCAAGGCACAACCGTATTGTTCCGAGTGCCTTTCTATCTAGAAGGTTCCATTCTTCGTCTTTCATATCCGTCGGCATCTTTGTTTTTCCGCCCAATGGTAGGTATAGATCTTTCTAATACAGATAATATTCCATCTGCATCTTCCACAGCGAGAAGTTTTGGCCGTTAAATTTCTCGACCCTAAACTTACCATCTTCCGCCATTTCTCCCACTCGAACTAGGAACCCTTCTTTCCTGCAAGTTTATCAGCTAAATAGACCTTCGGCTCTGATACCAGTTGTTAGAAAATTATATATTATGGAGTAATGGAAAACATAAAATATTGCAGAAATATAAACACAGAAAACGCACAAAACAAGAGAGACACAGATATACGTGGTTCACCCAGTTTGGGCTACGTCCCCCCGAACAGCTAGTCCTTCCTTTCTATTATCCAGCAAAATGAAGAGACACAACCTACAGCAAATCCATTGTAATATCCTCTGTTTTCTCTCACAGTCTCACCTCTCTGTTTCTCGCTCACACAATACACATCTATTTCACAGCCTCAAATACAATACCCTCATACAAAGAGAGGGGTTGTCTTCTAGGGCAAAAAACCCTAAACTAAACATAAGTTCTACCGTCAGATCATCCGCCTAATGAACGGCCTAGATTGACTAGAAATTACTATACTTTTACAAGGAAATTTTACATTTATTTTTGGCACCCACCAGCCGGGGGGGATTGGCCCCCCCGGACCCCCACGGGGGAACAAGTCCCCCCCACACCCCCCCGCGTGGAGGGGTGTACAAAACTTCCTGGGGTATACATCCGGCTGAAACAAATACCTCTGAACAATCATGCTCCACACACAACACAAATTGTTCCCCCTCCCATACTTTGCAGTATGAAGGTATTGTTCCCCTAGATCTGAGAGATGATAAAAGGCCCTGTCCAAAAGGCATCAAACTTCCCATGGTTTCCTTTCTTCTCTTTCAGTGCATCCCACTTAAGAACTAAGTCCCCAACCTGAAAGTTATCTGCCTTTGTGCTTCTGTCAAAAACTTCCTTGATTCTCTGTTGATGTGTTGCTGACCTTTCAACCAGCTATTCTCTAATTTGGTGTACCTCTGCTAAATTAGTGATCCTTTTTGCCATGTGTTCTTCCTCACCCTGCTCTTCTTGCAAGAATTTTGCCACAGGGAGCGTTAACTGAATTGGGAATATAGCTTTAGTGCCATATACCAACTTCAATGGAGAATTCCCTGTGGATTTCTTGGTGGTCACTCTGTCAGCCCACAATGCATACTTGAGCTTAGAACCCCAATTCTTTTTTTTTGTCTTCCAGCAGCTTTTTAATTATCCTTATCAAGCTTCTGTTGGAAGATTATGATAGACCATTGCCTTAGGGGTAATATGAGGTGGAATGAACTAGCTTAATGCCCATTGAATCACACATGTCCACCAGTTATTTTGCCCTGAAGGTTGCTGCATTGTCTGTAGCCAATTTATGTGGACAACCAAATCTGGTGAAGATAATCTTTGTCAAGAACTTCATGACCACATTATTGTCAACCTTTCTAGTAGGGATGGCCTCAATCCATTTAGTGATGTAATCTGTGGCTACTAATATCCATTTGTGCTGCCCACTGGAATGTGGATTGATTTCTCCAATGAAATCCAAGCCCCACTACTGAAAAGGGCCACTAGCATGTATGGATTTTAAGGGCAGGGACTTAAATTGCTATTTTCCTTCAAATATTTGGCACCTGTCACAAGATTTAACAAATGAACAGACATTAGAAAAGAAGGAGGGCCAAAAGTACCAAGCTCTGAGGATTTTGTGGGCGATAGTTTTCTAATAATGATGCCCTCTACACAGATTGGAATGGAATTGTTGCATGATTTCAATGGATTGTTCTTTGTCTAGACACCTTAGCAGAATTCCAGAGGGATCCCTCCAGTAGAACATCTTTTCATGAATGCAATATTTGGCTGCCATAATTTTAATAGCTGTAGCTTGGCTTGAACTAAGGCCTGGAGGAATCTCTAGTTTCAACAAAAATTGAGCTATTGCAGAGTACCAATCACAAGAGGCTAAATTTTCTGCCAATGACTGATTTTTCCCTGGTTCAGCTACTTCTTCTTTTGTCTGACCATTCTCTGGAATCGTGCTCATGAGGTTCATGTCTAGCATTCTGCAGTTTTCTTCTACCATCAATCTGGCAAGGCCCTGACCTTTGACCAGTTTGGTGGGCTTCAATTCTATGTTAAATTCAATAAGCTTTGCAATCCATTTAGCCCTTCTTCCATCAGCATCAGGCTGCGTTAGAACATCTTTTATTGAAGCGGAGGGTACATATGCACTTATCTTGGAATGCAGAATGTAAATTCTGAAAGCTTTCAAATACTTGATAAGAGCATAAGCCTGTTTTTCAATGATATCATACTTTAGCTCAGCATCCCTTAATGTTTTGTTGAAGAAAACCACTGGATGATCTGAGCCTTCTTCATCTGCTTGCAATAAAACTGCTGCAAGGGTGTCTTCAGAGGCAAATGAAAATATATGGAACTCCTTGTTGTAATCTGGACTTCTTAAAGTGGGAGCTTCCATGATAGCTTTCTTAATGGACTCAAAGGATCTTCTTGCTGTATTAGTCCATTTGATCTCTGACCCCTTTCTCAACATGGAGGTAATGTGCTTTACAAGTTCTGCAAAATTTGGAATAAACCTCCTTACAAAATTTATCTTGCCTAGAAAGGACTAGATGTCTTTCTTTGATCTTGGGAAAGACAAGGTCTGTATTTCTCTTACTCTTTCTGGGTCAATTTTGACACTTGCAGTTGAAACAACATGCCCTAATAGCTTGCCCTCTTCTAAAGCAAATTGTGACTTTTTAGGATTGACTGACATCCCAAACCTTCTGCACTTTAGGAACACTTTCTTCAAATGTTGTAAATGGTCTTGATGGCTGCTAGAGTATACTATTATATCATCAAGGTGAACAAGGACAAACTTATCCTTCTCTCCCACAAATGCTATATCCATAGCCCTCTGAAAGGTGGCTCTAGCATTCATCAACCCAAAATGCATCTTGGAATACATAAACGTGCCCCAAGGAGTGGTGAACGCAGTCTTTTCTTGGAAATCTAGATGTACAACAACTTGATTATACCCTGAAAATCCATCTAGGAAGGACATCACTTTGGATCCAGAAACATTCTGCAGCAAATGCTCCATCTTGGGCAGAGGATAGTTGTATTTCTTATAGCATTTGTTTAAGTTTCCGAAAACAACGCAAAGCCTGATTTCTCCACTCTTCTTCCTTACCACTACAAAATTGGCTACCCATTTTGAATATCTGAGAGGGATTATGATTTTGGCTGCCTATAACTTCTTGATTTCTTTTTCAATTAGAGGAAGGAGCAAAGGATTCATGGGCCTTAGCTTCTGCTTGAAAATGGATGGTGTCTTTCTCTAAAGGAATGTTATGCTGGATGATCCTTTTGTCATATGTTTTCAGGTCACTATATTCCCAGGCAAAGACATCAACAAATTGCTTCATTAAATTACAGTATTCAACACTATGGGCAGCAGAAAGACGAGTGGACAAATTTATGTATCTTGGCTGATTTGGACTCCCTATATTATGCTTACAGACTGCAGATTGGTCTTCTTTTTTTGCAACCTTCTAAGGCAAATCATTTTGGTCAAACAACTTTTATAATGGAACCAGACCCTTAGGTATATGATCGCCAGGCAATTGGACAATGCTATCTTTACCAATTCTGTTTCTAAGCTAGGATTGGGGATTTTCTTCCAAGGCTTCATTTTCTTGGTCATTTTGCATTTCAGAGAATTCCTCAATGACTTGCAGGAACCTATTCACTTCATCATCATCTTCAAAAACTTTCCAATGCTGGATATTATCAGGCAATGTTATAGACATTTTTGGGCCCTACAACCCCAAGCATGAAATTTCCATAAAACAAGGGCTCCTAAGTCCCTAAAAGTGTTGTTCTAACCCCTAAAGGAACAAGGTCAATAGATTACAGCTTCTCCCAGAAGTTCTCCATGAGAAACTACTCAAAATTGGTCAAAACAGGATCATTACAGCTGCTCCACTGGCTAAGTGCGTTGCATCCCACCCAAATGCACTGTGAGGGTGCGTTGCATTTCAAAAGTCCCTTCTGTGGGGTGTGATGTGAGAGAAATGACAAATGGCAGTGTCATTCCGCAAGGTGGAGAGGCAATGGAAGCTTCCAAAATCTTCTCCTATGACACTTGCCTCACTGAATTCGACCAAGGATGAGTAAGAGGCCATCATTCTCCAAGTGGAAGCAAGAACTATCAGAGAGAAGACACTAATCAAATCACAAGCTGACTCATCCCCCTTATAGATATCTATATATGGATCCCTCATCCCAGAGATCCAGAGGCTGGAATTTTGCATATTGTAAGGAATTGCTGTTGGTTTTTTGAGACAAACATCAGATTGTTGGGTGATCTAAGCTTTGTTTGAGGTGAAGAGGGGCTTCTTTGCTAGGAGGTTGATGCTGGGTCAGAACAACTGGTTGTAACTCCTCTTGGCTCTTTTCTTTTTTATCAATAAAAGCTATTTGAGTTTTCCTCCATGCTTTTGTATCATTGATGCTTGTTACATTTGTATGGTCAATTTACATCTGATCCTAGATTGTTTATGATTATAGATCCATGTCTTTGTATAGTGCTATGCTTCTGTGATCTTATAGGTACTTTGTGAAGCTGGGCGTGCAAGGGAGCAGGTAGCTGAGGACTATCAAATAAGAGAGAGATCGAATCAAGAGATTAGCGCAAGACAGAGGTTGGTCTTTCTGTTCCTCTCTATCTATAATTCATAAAGGAAAAACAAAAGTAGCTTTTCTCTGTTTGTTTCTAAGGCAGCTGTCACACCTTAGTGGGATAGAGCAGTTCTATATAGACACTTTTCCCTATAACAAAATGGCGACTCCACTGGGGAGCTAATTAGTTTTTTTGTTTATCATTCTTTGTTGTTTGTTTCATAAACTTACAAGTAGCATTCAAACTGCATTTCCCATAACAAATGCAAAGTAGATAACTGCTACTTCAATCCATTTACTGGATCTGTTTATGATTTAAACAACTGATTCACAAACTATCTGATTGCCCTTGTGATAGCTCTTAGATCCTCCTTAGATCTACCCCTGATTGTTGCATTACTGATTGTATTTTGCTCGGCCAAAACCCAAGAACTGAACTGCAAACTGTGACCCGGAACCCGAACAGAGTCTCGTTTCTGGCCCAACGCAGGTACTGTTCAGAGATTCTGAATTTCAGCGCACTTCCCGAGTGGACAACCTGCGCTGCATTTCAGATTCTCTGTGTTACAGGTGCACTGATCAGACTAGCTCTGTGCAGTTGTGGCTTCTGTGGTTCATTCTTTCCAGTTCTATTCCTGAATTTTGCTGCCTGTGATCAGTATATGTCTGTTTGAAACCCCTTTTCCTTGCTATTATTCCGCCTCCTTTGTACAAAAGAACTGTAGATGTTTTTGTGTGTTTGTTGAGTCATTTACAGTTCTCCTTTGCAAAAGTAACGTAATCGTACTATCGTCCTTTGATTTGAAACTGTCGCAAGTGTCGATTTCAATCGTAGGAAAGAGTTTGATTGATGTTGATGGTTAATTATCTTGTTACTATTGCTTTTGGTCTGAATTTGTAATTTTCTAGTGTCGAGAACAAGTATTCAGTTCAAAATCGTAAAGTGTTGTGATCATCTCCATTTTTTGATTTTGAAAAGAAACTTGTTGATATTTGTCGCTTGAAAAGAAATTCAGATTTGTGCATCAACTTTCTTTTTAGCATTCATATACTAAGAAAGTCGAAAACAAATACATGCATGTGCATTTGCATATAGACTGTCTGATTGGCTTGATTTAGGAAAGTGCATTTAGAGTGTGCTCTTTGCTCTTTGTGAAAAGATTCTGTCTTTCTTTTCCCTAGTAGCTAGGATTTTCATTGCATAAAAGAGATAAAAATTTTGTTTATCATCTTAGATTGCATTTTAGGAATTACATCTACATCTCGTGGTGAACCCGAAAGGCAAACTTCATAAACAAGATCAACTTAAAATAAATTCAATGAATCTAACAACGCTTTGGAACTTAATGCACAACATTTATAAGTCTAGGCTAGAGATGTATTCTGGCATCGTAAAGCCTGGTAACTATTGTTCTCACTGATGGTTGGGTGATTCCTCCACTTTGAGACGATAAGTGCCAGTACGGGCTTGTGCTCCCACATACCGTCGAGTATATTTTAGGAGACCCCAATAGGCTTAATCCTTTATCCATAGGAAACCGTGTCTGCTGCCCTATCGATCGCAATGCACTGAACACAACATTCGGAAAGATTGACTGTCATACCGTAAAAAGTATTCTGCAGTTTTGCAATTGGTATGGTAATCCCTCTACCTAGATTTCCAGATTAGTCCCTTTCGTTCCTTTTCAGACTCCTTAATGGAAAAGGTCCGTCTGAGCAGTTGTCACTTCAGGCTCATTAAAAATCGAAGGAGACTAGAGTCATATTAAGTTTTTTCTCGACTCTTAAAAATTGAAAAAACAAGTTGTGTCAAAGCGTCTAAAATTTATTTTAAACGGAATATTCATTACCCTTTCCTACGTTGATCTTGGGTTGAGAAAATGAAGTCCACCAACCAAGGAATTCCCCTTGGAGGAAATCCTAGTCCCTTCTCCTCTTGGGGAGATGTTGGTGCACCCCATATGGCCACATTGTCGCTTCCAGGACTGACAATTGGTTTGCCTATATGGCTCTTCTCAACCTCTGTCGTTCAGAAGACCACAATTCCTGAACAATTAAATAAGCAATTAGACGAGTCCAGAGTTACCCACCAACCTCCTACTTCCTTTAATTCTTCCTCTCCTCCTTCCTCTTCATTTGATGGGGCTGGTAAAGCCAAAAGTCAAGTACCTAAGGAGAAGAAGGAAAAGAAGAAGAAAGAGAAGAAGAAGAAGGAGCCAAAAGCGAATGGGGGCAAACGAGTATCGTCTAGCGAAAATCCACACACTGCATCGACCAGGCCTAAATCGCCATGTGTCATCTGCAAAGGAGACCACTATCATAGAGATTGTCCTTGCATCCCTTGGATCTTAAGGGACTGGTCTCCTTGTTTGCACAACCCGGTGTCGTCAACCTCTGATGATCATGTTCGAAACGCATCGTCAACCAGTGAAAGTGAGGCCCCAAGACAAAAAGGAAAATATAGATTTCCTTGTAAACTGTGCGAAGGCGATCACGCCGTCCACCATTGTCCCTTCTTAGACGAGGCTAAAAGAGTTTTGGACGATCGTCCGGTTTCACCGTTACGACTTCCTCCTGGATATAAAAAACTCTTGCCGAGTCCATCACCAGTTGAAAATATGGCTGACCCGCTCAGGTGGTCGGCTGAAGCATCTATCATTGAAGATAAACCATCTGAATCCATACCAGAAGAAAGTCAAAAGGTCGAGGCGGCAGTTGACCCGGTCTTGCCTTCAGAGGTTCCATCTTCAGATGATACAGTCACTGAAGAGAACAAGGATGACACCGTCCAAATTCTTTTCATAAGCATAGACTCCAACGAACATGGGAGAAATTTACCCATTCCTTTACCGCAGGAAGGAATTTCATGAGAGTCGTACCCGGCCGTCTATTCGGTCCCACCTCCAAGCAACGTAATTGTCTCCTTCGACTGGAACCAACTAGGCAGACCCCGTTTACCAGCTAGTGTACCATTCCGAATTATTGTTCAAATATATAGAATGGTTATGGCTGGTACCATCATAGATGAGGGGGCTTTTGTGAGTATCCTTTCCTCAACTGCTTGGAAAGCGCTTGGTTCGCCATCGCTTTTGCCTGAGATGAGAAATCTAACAGACTTTGATAAAGGAACCAGTCGACCATCAGGGATCCTTCCCAATGTGCCCATAACATTGAGAGGGAAAACCGTTCACATGGACGTAATGGTAGTTCAAGGACCCCTGGATTACAATATACTCCTTGGACGAGACTATATTTATTGCATGAGAGCCATTGTCTCATCACTCTTTAGAGTGATGTGTTTTTCGCACGAAGGAAGAGTGGTCAAGCTCGTAGACCAACTTTCATTTCCCGGATCATACAGAGCAAATAGTCATATACCATCCCTGAAAGGTCTTTTCACGCAAGAAATGTCTCAATCTCCAGTCCATCCACCTCATGAGAGCGAGTGATTTAGTGGGACATGACTGAAACCCAGGGGGCATGCACCCTGGTCTGCTTTGGCAGGAAAACTTCGGGTATAGGGTAGGTTTCCGCGGGAAAATATGACTAGTCTGTACTCCCGTCCGTGATTGGAAGAGGGAGTTATTCTAGAACAAGATTCTCTTGTCAAAGTTATGTGAGTGGAGTAACCTCCTGCACTCACTTTGTTTATTTCAGTAGACATTGCCGAAGAAATGTTTTGTTTACACGCTAAATAGAACAATCTTTGGTAACCTGAAAGAGGTATACATTTCCTGATAAAACAAATGTTTTGTCAGCTCGAATAAAAGGTAACCTTGAAACTCTGTTTTATACCTGGGGGCATGCAAACCTTTTGGAGTGCAAGCGAAGAGCGATCATTTATCTGTTTTTTGGATTGGTCGTTTCCTAACTTGCATAAAGAAAGGATGTGGGGAAAATCTCTAAAAGTTGTCGTTTTATATGAGACATTCTTATCACATGACTGGATTAATCGAGCAGTTTTAGCACATAGTTCAAGCTCGTTAAAAATAAACATAAGACATGAGCAAATGTTTCCCCCCGCGTTTAAGCTCATTAAAAAATGAACTATTCACCGGTAAATAACCATCATGAATGTAGTACTTCAGCAATTAAAGCCTTGGTCGTGTTTGCACCATCACCTCCTCTTTTGCATTGGCCGATCATTCACCTCCATTTGATTGTTTACCCATTTTGAGGAACAGCTGTGAAGAGTGATCTCACTAGCCATCCTTGTAAGACTGCCGTAATTGGGAAATTCCAAACCTTACCTGGAATCAGTTGCCACCCATTTTATCACTCATTCCTCAAAAGACAAGTCTCCTTTAAGCTCTTTTCAACTGACTCGTAAAATATGAAAAGATTGCCGAGCCATTGGCCTCTCCAGCTTGTTAAAGGGATCGGAAGTGCTATCTCTCCTCTAGATTTTAATCTTCTTGGACCTGAGAGATTATTACACAAAAAGATCGAGGGCTTGTTTTGTTCGGCTCATTAAAAGTATCGAAAATTCATCCCTTCTATATTGTTTTATACTTTTTCGGAGTTAAGGGATTAGATGACAAAAAAGGAATTTTGGACAAGTTAAAAGTGTAATAGCGACAAACTTGTCTATAGACAAGAACGAGTTTCACTATCGCTAGGCTCGTTAAAACATAGCGATGGGTTTGCTCGAAGGGAAAATTATAGAACAAGCATATGTTATCCTCATCAAGCTTGACAAAAATAAAGAGGTACTGGTCAGCAATGACTAGGGAATATTGGGAAGAAAACTTGAAGAAACTTTGTTGGTAGCAAGTCGCTCTTGAACATGACACTTTCACTCCGTGTCCGAGTCGGGTTGGGTTCTTTCATTCACCGGCCACATCACCATGGTCCCATCATACCATCCACATTTGGGGTTAATGCTACCAATCCATCACATCAGTGTCGCCGATATGTTCAAGAGAAGTCATTCAAAGAATTCACCTGTGTCTCACCCACTACCATACATTTATACTCCATTCTTTCATGACCGCCACCCTGAACCTTATATCACCAGATCATTTTCACCTCCATTAAAGTCATTTGCTCTGTTCCGTGTCATTGATGTGGGATTCATTAAGGCCCTCCTGTGACGGATCGCTTCTTGTCGACATCAGCTCATTATCCAAGAGGCTGATCTAGGAACACCCCATTCAGTACTTTGAAGCTTGCATGCCTCAATGGCAAGTTTCTCACTTCTGGCGACAAGTTTACATCAATGGCCTTCGACCGAAAGATTTTGCGTCGTGTTCGACACCAAGTCCTTTATTCACGCCACGTGAATTGTACTGCAGTACCTTGAGGGTCATTATCATTATTGGTGATTCCTCTCGCGCCTGTTAACAACTTACATCATTGGCTGGTAATCAGGCGATGTCTTTCCATGTTCGACTCCAGAACAACTTTCACATGGATCGACTTGTACTTCGAGTGAAGATCGAACGAGATTGAAGACCCTAGATCTAGTTTCATCCATCCGGGCTGCAATATATATTCAGGGAAATAAAGACATTAAATGTACATCATTGTTGCATAGATAATCATCCACTCAAAAGGATGATGGCTCTATCAGAATCATCAGTCTACACTCAGACGATTGTCTGTCCTATGTACATGAAAATGAATTTATAAAGCTGAGCATGGGAATTCCCGCCTCAGCTAGATCATGAAAATATTATGAAGATAATGTATTGTATTGTATCTTATTACAGGTCTCCTCCCAACATTGAAAGAACTTCGGATCCTCATAATAAAGCATTTCACCCGACACCAAAAGATTAACGGCCTCATACTTTAGGGGGCAACTGTTATAGACATTTTTGGGCCCTACAACCCCAAGCATGAAATGTCCATAAACCAAGGGCTCCTAAGTCCCTAAAAGTGTTTTTCTAACCCCTAAAGGAACAAGGTCAATAGATTACAGCTTCTCCCAGAAGTTCTCCATGAGAAACTGGTCAGAAATGGTCAAAACAGGATCATTGCAGCTGCTCCACTGGCTAAGTGCGTTGCATCTCACCCAAATGCACTGTGAGGGTGCATTGCATTTCAAAAGTCCCTTCTATGGGGTGCGATGGGCGAGAAATGACAAATGGCAGTGTCATTCCGCAAGGTGGAGAGGCAATGGAAGCTTCCAGAATCTTCTCCTATGACACTTGCCTCACTAAATTCGACCAAGGATGAGTAAGAGGCCATTAGTCTCCAAGTGGAAGCAAGAACTATCAGAGAGAAGACACTAATCAAATCACAATCTGACTCATCCCCCTTACAGATATCTATATATGGATCCCTCATCCTAGCGATCCAGAGGCTAGAATTTTGCATATTGTAAGGAATTGTTGTTGGTTTTTTGAGACAAACATCAGATTGTTGGGTGATCTAAGTTTTGTTTGAGGTGAAGAGGGGCTTATTTGCTAGGAGGTTGATGCTGGGTCAGAACAACTGGTTGTAACTCCTCTTGGCTCTTTTCTTGTTTATCAATAAAAGCTATTTGAGTTTTCCTCCATGCTTTTGTATCATTGATGCTTGTTACATTTGTATGGTCAATTTACATCTGATCCTAGATTGTTTATGATTATAGATCCATGTCTTTGTATAGTGCTATGCTTCTGTGATCTTACAGGTACTTTGTGAAGCTGGGCGTGCAAGGGAGCAGGTAGCTGAGGGCTATCAAAGAAGAGAGGGATCGAATCAAGAGATTAGCGCAAGACAGAGGTTGGTCTTTTTGTTCCTATCTATCTATAATTCATAAAGGAAAAACAAAAGTAGATTTTCTCTGTTTGTTTCTAAGGCAGCTGTCACACCTTAGTGGGATAGAGTAGTTCTATATAAACACTTTTCCCTGTAACAGGCAAGGATGGTATGTATTTCATTTGAACTTCATAAACTAGTTTGGGAGGCATGGGAGGGATAAACATGCTAGCAGACATAGAAAGGGAATCGGCAAGCAAATGTTTTACTCTAGGGATATATGAGATACAAAAATTATCAAAAGAATCTTTAAGTCTCCATACCTCATCTTTGTATGCTTTTAGCCTTGGGTTCTTTGCTTGAAATGTTTTATTCACTTAATGAATGATAATATCAACATCTCCAAACACCTTTATTCTCCTAATTCGTTTGTCTTTAGCTGCATTGAGACCCAATATCAGAGCCTCATACTCTGCTATATTATTGGTAACTTGAAAGGCCAGCTTAAAAGACAGATGTGTGCTTTCTTGTTCTAGAGATATCAAAACCACCCCTGCTCCTGCGGTCTCCCTAGAACATGCTCCATCAAAGAACATCTCCCAAACCTGACTTCCTTGCTGCTCCTTGGCCTAGACTATTGGTTTCTTGATCTGCATTGAGGCCTTCTAGGATTCTTCAATTTGGAGAATACAAGCTCCAAAGTAAGTGTCCACAGTATATATGGGATGATTAGAAGGATTACTCTCATCACTGATGATGTAGGCCAGCTGTGCTTCTCTATACAATCTCCTACTTTGCCCTCCAAATACTGGGACAGTGGCATAAGATAAATCATTCTATAGAGTCCCACCTAGTCTCTTGATCCACCCTCTGGACAACAACATGCCAAACTTAGGAGGAACATCTGCTACCACAATATCCATAATCATGCTCTTCATGGGCAACTGAGTGAGGGTAATGGCTAGGTCTTTGATTAATCCTAGGCATTTTTCCTTTCTTGAATCAAATGAGAATAAGTCATGATATGGTCTAGTGATATCAAGGCCTAACTCTTCCATGACAGCTTTAGGCATCAAATTGTGGCTAGCCCCTGTGTCTAGCAGGCAATTGTGGAGGATTTTGTCATGAATGGTCAAGGAGACATAAAATGATGGGGAATTATTATCAGTAGGTTCGATCATGGGGCTAAGCACAACTGTAGGCTTATCATCTTACAAATTGATGTAGTCAGTGGGGTTTTGTGAGGCTTTTAGCTCAAGGGCATCAAGGACAGGTTTTCTAAAAACTTCACTCTTTACTAGTTCTATCAGAGGTACAGATATTTTTAACTTATGGACTTCTGACTCATAATTGAAAGGGAAGGGGAATTATCAAGACCTCTTACCTCTTTTGTTGGTGCCTTGAGGATGACTGGATCAGCTGCTGGTCTTTTCTACCTAACACTCTGTTGTCTGTTTCGGCAGCAGCTTTTTGGGCAAGGTTCTCCTTGACATTGTTTTCTTTTGACCTTATACTGTATATTTTCTATTCACCAGTCTACAGAATAGGCTCTCTGTCCCACTCTTGACTAGTTTGGTCTTAGAGTAATGATTCTTCGTATGCGGCCAATGTCAAAAAGGTAGCACTACCTTTATCTTCCATGTAATGAATTTCATCCTCTTCTTCAAACTGCTCCTCCTCCATGACTACATTTTGGAAAGGACCTTAAAATTTTGTTCTTCATTTGCTTCTTTACCCCTTTGAATGATTTTCAATTTTTCATGTTCTCTTCTGAATGGATTTGGATTTTTTGGAGCAAAGTTTGGAAGCCTTGCTTTTCCAGAGCTCTGCTCAATTTTCAGCTTAGTATCTCAGCAGCCAATGACTCTATCATCTTAGTCATCTTATCTAATTTGGGTTCTGAAGATGAAGTAGAGGAAGAAGAAGCCTCACCTCTCTGCCTTCTTCTATCAGCATGATTTTTGAGCTTTACTGTAGCCATAATATTAGATTCCACCTCTAGGGATGCATCCTGCATTTCAGCTAGAGTGGCACATCTTCTTTCTCTAAAAAGCAGACAGAAATCAGAGTCAAAAGCATTAGCATATGTGAGTTTGGCAGAGGTGGGGGTAGGCTTTACTTCAGCGGGTATCTTACTATACATACGGTTAAATCTTTTATTAAAATCAGGCAGTGATTCCCCATTCTCCCTCTTTAGGTTTCCAAAATCAGTATGGTAATAGAGAAAATCTTTCCTATCCCTCCATTGCTTCAATAATTCATCATCCAATGCTTCGATGTCTGCTGTGGACCTATGGGGCAATTCTCTTAACCACTTTCTAGCCTCACCATCAAGGCTCTGGACAAACACTCTCATCCACACATCATCTTCACTGATATCTAAGTTATCAGCATAACTATAAAAAGACTCAAGGTGTTCTTTAGCTGTTACTCCCTCTGTACCAGTGAATTTGGGCATATATTTATGATATTCTCCTACAAGCATGGAATTAAAAGGAACAAGAAAAACCAGGGGTCCATAACTAGCAGCTATAATTCTTTCCATCTTTGTGGGAGCTTGCTGACTTTCCATGACTGGGATAGGTGGAAGGATACTGGCAGATTGAATGGTAGGAAGTATTGAAACAGATGACAGACTCAAAGGAATATGATGGGATAAATGGGAGGCTTTCTTTGTACTGAGATCCAAATGGGAACTGACTGAAGAAGGAGCTTTATGAATCTCTGAAGGTATTTATTTACTAACAATGTTAGGCTCTAAATCTTCAAACTATATATCCTCAGCTATAATCTTCTCTTGCAGAGATACCAAAGATTTCTTGGGCTTACCTGATCCTGATGCTCCTTTCTGTGATGTTTTCCTTTGCTTAGAAATCTTCTTAGGGTCAAGCGCTGGGTCAGTTGGTGATTTCTGAGGATTTCTCCGGGTATTCCTCACAAACTGAGCCAGAACTGTAATGTGGAGTAGCCAAAGGTTGGTCCTCTAGTAGAGTCGCCAGATAGATGATCACAACCAGAAATGTGTCCAGACTTTGTCTATCATTAAAGCTAGATCTGTGTCATTTCCTAGGGAAACTGAGCTTCAATCTCCTCTCCTGGACAACAGCGCCAATTAATGTTACCACCCCAATAAAATCTCCTAGGTTGTGGCTCGGAGATGTTCAGGAACATTACAAACTCAACATAATGTTGGAAATGGATGAATGCAAGGAATGATTCTTGTTCAAGCCAAATAACCACCTCTACTATGCTTAACTCTAGACATGCATGAACACCCTCAGACTACAAGGCTTTAGACCACCAATTCCTCATAGCTCAGAGATTGCGTGAATATGGAGAATATTGACCACACTAGCAGATGCACAAGACCTTGTGATGGCTGGCTGCAACCAGTAAAGAGGTCTGCAAATATAATTCCATAGTGCACAGACAGGATGAAAACTCTCTATCACTAAGTGAAAAGAAACCTGATTAACACATTCACGGATACATGCAAGATTTAACCATAGAGGTAGGATGACAGCTCCTCTAGTGCTAAAAATCAAGAGTTCATGAAAACTGCATATCAGGAACAACCTAGAACAGAATAGAAATGGAAAGTGAGCAACTAACAGCAAAAGAAGCTTGTATTAGCTGAAAATGAAGATGAGACGCTGTAAGTATCAAAGTAGTTATAGTCTCCAGAAGTTGAACCTTACATCAAAACAACAACCATCAACCCTGATTACATCTTGTTTCTGGGTATATATAGAGTTTTATTACAAAGGCACTCGAACATTCTAATTATGGACGGCCATAATTGACCACCAACTACTTTAATTTCCTGGGGGAGCTTCTAAGTGTGCTTGCCTGCCATAGTGGATGGATTTGATCTCCTCGGGTGCTCTGTTGTCCTTCTCGGGCAGGTGGAGTGTCGTATGGGATGAAGTCCCATAACTGTTAAATGAATTTACTTGATCGAGCTCTCTCCTTTTTCTTCTCAGCCTTACTGTCTCTTGAATGTGGTTGTTGAGGGACTACTACAAACTGTACCGAGAATTGGTTATGCTCATCCTTCGGGTGCACAGAGCCATTAAAGGATGTGGACTACATAGCAGGTAGACGAACCAGATGGATGAACAAGATTGGTCATTGGATTGACCAGATGGACGACGGATATGGCTCGGCGGGAGGTAACGGGAGGAAGCGAGAGTAAGGCAATCATGAGCTGTTGGATCTCGGGTGGGCAGATCCAATGATCATCGGGCGGAGGAAATGTGTGGGGGTTAATGGGCGGGGACGAGCAATTTCAGTAGTAAGCGGTATTGATCGCACCACTTTTGGAAGATGGGTGGTAAAGGTACAAGGGCACACGATACCATTTAGAAGGTGACGCGTGGCAGTGGAAACAACCCTCTATTGCACGTTAATGGGCTATCACTTCATGGGCGCGAGAAGAGCGAACACTGTCCGATTGTAGCAGAGATGATCGGACGCTGGGGTTTCACTTTCGTGTGTCAGTTTGTTTGATGTGACAGGAGGGCCATTGGATTAGGATGACAAAGGTCAATGTCCAAGGCTGCGGTAGAAGGGTCTGTGAGGGTGTGCGGTTGTATGGGCACAGGGTTATAATTTTATAAGGTTTTGTGTGTTAACACCTGGGCTTGAAAGGGTTTTAATATGATTTTCAATCAAAAGGAATGGGAAATAGAGACAAAAGGAGGGCAAGGGAGGTAGGGGAGAAGGTGAGGGCAACCACCATAAGCCTTTCTTTGAGCATGACCAAGGACCAAATTGGCCTCCAGCTTTAAAGAATATAGCAGAGCTAACAAAACCAACACAAAACACACACTTGTGTAGATTGAGTCATATCTTGTAGTGTCAGTAACGTAGAAATATGTCTCTTAAATGTTGCAGATGATTAGTTTGCTTTCGCGAATGAGCCAGTAAATCATTGAGATATGGTTGAACAATGTGCTTGATGTCATCGAAGGTGTAGTTCATCACCCTTTGAAAAGTTGCCTCTGCGTTCTTCAAACTGAAAGGTAATTTGCGATATGTGAATGTGCCCCACAGAGATATAAATGCAGTCTTTAACTGGTCCTGTGGGTGGATATTTATTTGATTGTATCCGAAAAATCCATCAATAAATGAAAAGATTTCGCATCTGGCACATTCATCAATTATCTAGTCCATGAAGGGTGTAGGATAGTTGTCCACAAGCTTGATTTACATCCCTATCGATGCACACTCTAATTGTTCCTTGTTTTTTCATTACAGTAACAATGTTCGATGCCCAATCAGTGAGAGGAACACGGTAAATGAAACTAGCATGCAAAAATTTTTCAACTTTTTCCTCAATGGCAGCGGCTTTCTTCGGGTGAGAAAATCAAAGTTGTTGTCGTAATGGTTTGACATCTGGATACATATTTATTTCATGTTCAATAATTCTCAAGTCAATGCCTGGCATTTCTTCATATGACCATGCAAAGACATCTCTAAATTCGCGAAAGAGAGCGCAGTAAATTTCTAGTTCTGATGAAGAACATGATTTTCCAACATTAATATTCTCTAAAACATTAGGTTTGATCAAGATACTAATGGCTATAGTTTCTTCAATATTGGATATATTTCGATCGGAATCCACTGTATTTACAGTATTTGATATAAAATCAAACACTGAAGGATGATTAAGGTCGCTTGAATAATCTTCATTGTTATCTTGAAGGTGAGAACAATGGTGGTAATCTTCCCACGACGTCTCTCCTATCATCATAGACTAAATGATTCCTTCATCTATAGAATGTGTACGAGACCAAGGATCGAAAGAGGTACCATACTCTAGATACCTATCTATCCAAACACTCGCTAAGTGTTGATTTTGGTTCACCGCCCAAGCCCTAAAAATTGATTGCTAAAACGATTCTATGGGGCTTGGGGGCAACACTTTGCGATGATCCACATTATCAAAATGGTCAAAGTTCTTCTTAATATTTGATGATGTAGAAGATATCATATGACATGTTTCCACTGTGGCTTCTTCTGCCAGATTACTTGGAGGTGGGAGGGAAAAAGTACCCATTAAGGAAGGGTCTTTTAGGAGACCTACTCCGACATTTTTAAGCAATTGAGAACTTCCATGGATCAATGGAATGCTTCCAGTAGCTTGTGAACTGTTGGGGAAAAAGGTTAGTTGGTCAACAATTTTAATTCCACCTTGGAAGGGAAATGCAATCTTTCTAAAATATGTTGACACAACGGCAGCCATCTCATAAATCTAGGGCCTTCCTAGCAAGATATTGTAGTCAAGGTTTCCATCAATGACCTCAACTTCAATTTCTACTGTCTTGCCCCCTAGTTCAACTTTTAAGTTACTTAATATCCCATATGGTGTGTATGTTCTTCCATCGAATTCTTTTAATGTTGTTGATGATCGTGACAACGGTGGTGAGCCTAAAGTTTTCCAGCAACTCATGGAAATAATATAGGTAGATGCCCCCTCATCAAGATTGTTCGATGAAAAATTTTATTGAGGGCTTTTACCTGCATAAGGAAATCGAGTTGGGCTGGTAACTGACGTTCATATCCTTTATGGTTAAAGGCAACAAGATTGGAATCCACTGGGTCAATCCCACCTATTGCTGATAACAAAGCCTGCTTTTGGGAGGGGCAATTTTGCAGTACTTCAAGTGTCGACATAGCGGATGGTGATTGTGCCAGATCTTCCACTATATTATAATTCTATGAAGCTTGAGCATGAGGATTAAATGTCAATTTATGTACTACTCCCTTTGGCAGTTTTATTGTTAATTTAGGAATGATGGGCAGAACAACTTCAGGCGAAGTTGTTGTCGAACTACTGGGTTGCTTTGTAGCCTTTGTATTTGATGATGGTGGATTCCGATAATCTTTATTCCTTGTTGATATCAACGCATCATTTTTCTATTTTGATATGGATAGCATAATCACTTGGGATGGGGAAGCATGATTGATAGCAACCAAATTGGTTTCTAGGTTCGGAAATAGATCAGTCAGCATCACTGAGGTACTTGAAGTCTTTAAAATTTTCATAACCTCAGCTTTATGTGGACAATCTTTTGTGAAATGCTCATCGTCGCATATATAACATGGATAATGAGGTTTCTTTTGCCCGATAGTGTTTTGAGAATATTTTTCAGGAGATGAATTTTCCTGTTTCTTCTAATTATTTTTCTCTTTCTTCTTGCCCCCTGGTTTTTTTGGATTCTTGCCCTTGTTAGATGACATGGCATTAATCTCCGAGGCAATAGGTTCTTCATTTGCTTTTGACTAGAAATTGCAAGGGCTTTTTTAGGTGGAGCCTTTGTGGTTTTTGTGCTTGTGGTACCGATCACGCCATCACTGGCATGAGAGTCCTTGTTTTATTTAAGAGGGGGAGGAACAAAAAATTCTGGTCTAGGAGTGTCAGGAATTTTGTCGTAGAGCATGCCAGACTAAGTATAGATCAAGTCTAAATATTGTGCATGAGCAATGACTTGCTCTTTAGTGACAAATCCTTCCTTAGCCACATCCTCAATAATAGAGGGAATAATGACTTAATAAACCATTCAGCTAAAAGATGATCAGGAACATATGTCCTTACCATTCGACGACGACACTGCCACTCATGAATATGATCAGATATGTGAGTGGAAGTTGTTTGTTTAAAGTTGGTAAGGAGTTATGTCCCCATTTCTTACCTTATGGGTAATTGAAAATGGGTTAAAAAGGTAGTGGAAAGGTTGCTAAAGTTATCGAACAAAGCTCTAGGCAATTCAATATACCATTTTGCTACTGGACCAGTGAGCGTTCTCTGAAAAAGGTGAAGCCTAATCGAATCATCATTTAGGGTGTTAGATGAGCACCACAAATGAGTGGTCATTACATGATTCGATGGATCTTCACTTGGATTTCAATTGAATTTAGGAATATCAGAGGGAATTTTATGAGGAATCGCTGGCCACAAAGGGGCGTAGGCAATTCGATCATTTGTCAACCAGCTAAAGTCCGGTAATTCTAGAGTTTCCACAAAAGGTAGCTGTTGATTCAGGTTAGGCAAAGCATACTTAGGATAAGATGGAATCACCTGAGAAGTAGATCTTTGCATACCAACATAATGTATCTGATGCTAGTAAATTTGATAAGGTTGTTGGACATAACCATTATAGTATGGTTTTGATAACCATTTTGAAAATGCAGTTTTCCATTACCTACAAAGCCTTGTTGAGGTCCTCGGTAGGTTTGTTGGAATTGTGGTTGTTGGTATTGTACTAGCCATGGTTGTTGGACCATTTTCTATTGCCCAATACTGGAAGATTGACCAAGATGCGGAGTGATCATACCCATTTGGGCCTGAGTCGTTCCAGGTAAGGAAGCACTAACCTGAGGTTGTGATTGAGCCGTAGAGACAAGAGGCTGTTGTATTGCAACCTGAGAGACTTGAGGTTGAAACACAACAGGAAGTGCTTGTACTTGCGACACAGTAACAATAGCAGGTGTAGTGGGAATATTCGACATAGGTTGGGTTGGTTGCATTGAATATACAACCCTTGGTTGTTGAGGTAGTATTGGTACCCAACTGTTGGATGTAATTCTAGTTTGACCTGAATTATTTTGTAAACTCTCATATGGTTGTTCTCCAGGAGGGAACAATGAAAAATCACACTGCCCTCCAAATGGCGGCAGTCCAGTGTTCAAAGGAAATATCGGTCTTTGAAGACTAGACTGCCCAAATTGATATTAGAATGCAGGATCATTTTGCTGAGTTTCAACATAAGAAATACTAGATGGGATTCTGGATGAACAAATAGGAACAGACCATGTCATTGAAATAGTCCCTAAATGGACTCCAGCTAGTGATTGGTAATTAGCCGAGACAAATGGTATACCAGGAAACATTGTAGGAATGGCAGCAGGAAGCTCTGCCATAGCTGTATTAGATGATACAATCCTAGATGTTGATGGTTGTTTAGACATATTTAGTCTATCCAAAAGATTTTCTAGCAATTCGATAGGAACTTGCAATGAAGGATGATTAAAAGAAATAACTTCAGGATTAGAAGGCTATAAGTGAATCCCAGTTCCAAAATGTAATGGGACACTGGATGGAAGATCATCTACTATCTCTTCTATTGCAATTAGTCCAGGTGGAAGAGGTAGACCATCAGGTCTATAAAATACTTCTGGATCCGAAGAAGGTATTGCTTTTGTAGTGACAGATACCGGAGGGGTGACACCTTCTAAATTATGGAAATAAACTTCCAAATGTTCAGGTAAGTGAACTTCAGTTTCTGGATTAGCTCTATCTAGAGATGTTTCAGGTAGAGAAATGTCCACCGTTACACTAGGATCAGTTCTAATGTCCTCTTGCAACTACAGAATTCCTTCTCCAAAGGTAGATGTACTTGAAATGACCGGAGTAACTATAGTCTTTGATGATGTTGAAACACAAGTTACAAATAAATCAGGTGAATTGGACTCAGTGAAATGAGACCGTTTTGCCCAGAATGGTTTCATTTCTGGAGTTAAAGATGGTTGACTCGCTAGTCTCCACAAACGACGAGGTTTTGATTGAATTTCTTCCACGATTGCAGATTACTTGACCAACTCAAAATTAAGGGGAAAAAAGTTATTCCGAATTTAAATAAATTTTAATGATGCTTTGACACAACTTTTATTTTTCAATTTTTAGAAGTCGAGAAAAAGCTAAATATGACTCTAGTCCCCTTCGATTTTTAATGAGCCTGAAGTGACAAGTGCTCAGGTGGACCTTTTCTTTTAAGGAGTTGAAAAGGAATGAAAGTGACTACTCTGGAGATCTAGACAGAGGGATTACCAAACCAATCAAAAAACTGCAAAATACACCTTGGTGATAAATTAGAGAGAAATTACCAAGGACTTATGTATGACAGTCAATCTTCTCAAATGTTTTTTTCAGTGCATTGCGAACGATAGGGCGGCAGAGACAGCTTCCTATCGATAAAGGATATCATCCTATTGTGGTCTCCCAATATATACTTGAGGGTACAAGGAGCACAAGTCCATGCTAGCACTTGTTGTATCAAAGAGGAGGAATCACCCAACCTTCGATGAAAATGATAGTTACTAGATTTTACGACACTGGAACACCTCTCTAGCCTAGACCTTTAGATGTGTTGCATTAGGTTCCGAAGCATTGTTAAGTTCATTGAAATTTATTTTAGAGTTGATCTTGTTTATAAGTTTGTCTTTCAAGTTTCACCACATGATGTAGGTGTAAAATTCCTAAATATGCAATCTAAAATGATAAACAATCGTTGTTTATTTTTAGCAATGAAAATCCTAGCTACTAAGGAAAGAAGATTATGATTCTTTCAAACAAAGAGCAAAGAGCACACACTAAATGAACTTTTCCTAAATCATTTTTCACACATAGTCTAAACACAAATGCAAATGCATGTATTTGTTTTTTTTTCCCTTTAATGTGAAGAATTCCAAAAGGAAAACTAAGTATATATCTGAAATTATTTCTTCAAAGTGAAACTTCGACAATTTCTCTTTAAAATGAAAGGAAGACTAAACAACACTTTTCTATTTCGAATAGAGTATGTTTTCGACACTTCAAGATATCAACAAATAAAATCAAATACATGACAACAAGTTCAATCGACTATCCAAGAAAGGAACGACACTTCACTTTTTGATACAAAACGACAATTATGACACTCTTTTGCACCGAAACAATAGTTCAATTTAAGCAACTTTTCGACAACAAATTGCAAATGATGGACAAATAAATAAAAAAATTTGCTAATCCTAATCAATGGAGGCTGAACTATGTAAAGTAAGGAGGCTTCAACAATGATGTACTGTTCATAAGTAGAAAAACAATTGAATAGAGCTGAAAAAAAGGACAAAAAACCAAAATTTCAAAGAGAGAAATAGGACTACTCAATCATCACACCTGTGCTTCACAGAAATAGGGATTCATCTCACCTTCTACACTTGAGAAGTGTGATGCATACTGGCTTCTAGTGACATAAAGTGCGATGGGCCAAGGAGTGCAACTGAGGTGGGTTTTGGCTCAAAGTTGCAGTTGAATTCAGTGAGTTAAGCTGAGCTATTATGGACAGTAAAGAACGAAGTACAGGGTTATGATCTTGGAAGTTTATTGAGCTACCAACAGGGAATCTAGAATGCTTGTAAGTCAGATGTTCAAATTATAAACTAAACCAGAGATTGACTGAAGTAGCATTCATCTACTTTGCAATTGCAGAGCAAGAGCAGTTCGAAGGCTATCTGGCTAACTTCAAGCTCCATATATAGCTTATAAATAAACAATCAACAACAAACAAAAAAACTATTTGATCCCCAGTGGAGTCACCATTTTGTTTTTGGAAAACTAGTGTCTTTTCAATCTAGTAGTCCCACTAGGATTGGTCGTTATCATAGAAACAAACAATCAAAGCAATTTTCAATTTCCTTTATGTATGATAGATAAGAGAGAAGCAAAGGGACCAACCTGGATCTTCCACTTGACTCCTTGCTTGATTTCTCTCTCCCTTGATAGAGCTTGCACCTCTTCTCCTACTTATCCCACTCAATGCATACCCGTAGAGACAAAGTAACAAAACACCATCAAAGAATCTCGATCTATTATATCATAACCAATGCAAAATCAGAAATACATTGAACATAGAATAACATTCACAAATAACAACATTCACAAATACACGATTGTATGGAGGAAAACTCAAAGAACTTTATTAATAGTAGAAGGGAAAATTACAACCCAGCTGTCTGATCTAGAATCATCCTCCCAGCATCAAAGCCCTCTTCACCTCATGAAAAGCAAGATCACCCAACAATACAATGTCTTTTCTCAAAGACAAACCATCAACACTTCCTTACAAATTACCAAATTCTAGCCTCTAGATCTCTCATATGAGGGATCCATTTATAGATTTCTGCGAGGGTGTGAGTCATCTCTGGGTTTTTGATTAGCGTCATTCCACTTGTTGTTCTTGGTTCCACTTGGAGATTTCTTGGATCTCTTACTCATCCCTAGGCGAATTCAGAGAGGCAAGTGTCATAGGAGAAGTTTCTAGAATATTCCATGAGCATCCACTTAGAAAACTGTCTTAGACATTTCTCCATCCTCACTCATCACACCCTACAAAAGGCCTCTTCAGTATGCATCACACTTGGCTAGTGTAGAAGTCAGTATGCATCGCACCTTGATAGTGGGGCAATCAGTATGGTCCAGTTTTGGCCTATTCTAAGTGGTTTTTCGGGTGGAACTTTTGGGAATGATGTAATCAGTTGACCATGATCCTTTAGGGTATGAAACAACACTTTTAGGAGTTAAAGAGCCCTTGTTTTATCGACATATAAGATTGGGGTTGCAGTTCCCAAATATGTCTGTAACTGTTGTCCACAACTGGATCGATAGTATTCTGGGAGGATTCATTACTCAGTTCACGATCAATATGTCCACCAGTTATAATGAAGCATAGCACGAGTATTTAAAGGGATCAAGAGGTAAGTACCTAAAATCCCTGAAGACTTGGATTAAAATGTTATTGTGTGAAAAGCAGGTTATGCCTTTAAATTAATTTTTGGGACTATGCAAAGTGGGAGAGCATTAAGAAGGAATGTAGATTCAGGCTCTAAATACAGTTAACTATTAGGATCATCTAATAGTGATGATGAAGGTAGTATTCTGAGGACCCTGCAAAGCATGCTGCAGATTGTAAGCCATGGCATCACAGGGATACCTTATCCATCCACTCCACCTCCACCTCCACCTCTGCCTCATACACATACACCTTTTCCTCCACAACCACCTCCATCATTTAACATGGCCAGCGCGATGAAGATGCTTGTATTTAAGGGTTTGGGGACTTAAGACCTCAAGAAAAAAAATTTGTCACGAATTTTGTATGGAAGGCACAAAAGATCACTGATGATGATATGAAGAAAGAACATCTATTCAAAACATTGAAAGATAGAGTGCTGAGTTGGTATATCATGTTTTTCTCAGGTAAACCCGACGCGACTATGCTAGAGACCCAAAAAGCATTGAATAATGAGTTTAATAAACCCAAATCACAAGCCGAGTCGGCAAATTTTTTTAAAGAGATTCAGCAGAGGATAAATGAGTCTGCGTGGGAATTTGATCAATGATTGAAGTGTCTGATTCAATAGGCTAACATGAGAATTATAGATGATCATCATATAGAATGGTACATTTATTCACTCCTACCTCATCTAAGATTACCATTGTCACAACAGAAAATAGGAACTCAAGTGAAAGCCTTGGATATTTCCATGAGGTTCGAAGCTTCAATAGTGCAGGATGAAAATATAGGGGTATAATAGATTCAGTCACAACTAGCCAGCATGCACCTGGAGTTACAGAGCCTTAAGAAAGGAAAGGAAGTCCAACCCAAGGTGCACATGGAAGTTTGGTGCCTGAAGTGTAAAGGTCATGGTCATGATAAGGACCATTACCCAGTCTATCAGAAGTACATTATTAGGGGACGTCATGTCCCCCTCAAGCCATAAAATACAGTTGAGTTGAGTACATGAGTAGCGTTACAGTGTGTTATCTATCAAATCTCTAGGAAACACGCAACTGATAACTCTCATCTCCTACAGAAGTTTGTGTAAACTCTACAACATTTGTTCTGCACTTTCTATAAATTGGTCGGGCATGATGAGTGCAACTGCTAAATCTATGAACTGATGATGGAGCAGACCCCTATCTATAGGATGCAGGTGGAAAATCAGCCTCAAGATCGGGGTGTGGGTGCAGTGCTTGGAGGATTCCAAGGCTAAGGAAGAGGACGAAGAGGAGGAGATGGAAGGGGTTGTAGACAAGTAATTCGTTACAATTTTGGAGAGGCAGATCATTTTGCATAGGACTATCTAAATTTGATGCACCCCTCCTGTCAGTATTTCCAGCAGTTTGACCATGTTACAAAATATTTCCCCGTACTAATAATGAAGATGTAGGAAAATGAATCTCAAACACCTACGCAGAATATCCAAGTTATGAGAGAGGAGCCTCGTGAAGAGGAGCTTAGCATTAATATCATGACGTGAAATGACATAGCCACTGGAGAAGATAAAGGGAAGCAACCAGAGGCTGAAACATGGGTACGCAAGGCTGCTGAGAAGGAAGTTGGATTTGATGTAAGCCACACAAAGGAAACCTTTATGGAAGCTAAAAAGTGCTTTGTTGAAGCCTCTACATCAGGAAGTCATGCGAAGTCTGGCAGATTTACACTGTGCGGGACATACATCCTTTACCTCTAACAACCTTTCTGAAGACTTGCATGAAGCTTCTACGGGATAGAAAGGTGGTAGAAGGGATATAAAAACCAATTGATAATTCTATAGGTAAAATTATAACTCCTCCAGAACAGTGTGCAGCGTGTAAAGTGAGAAAAAAAAGAAGCGAACTGGTCACGAAATGAGACTAACTGAGCAAATTGGAGAGTATGAAATGGATCAGGTAATTCTTGATCTAGGATTTGATGTGAATGTTCTAGCAAAGAAAACATGGGAAACAATGCAAAGAGTTGCGCTGCAATGTTCTCCTATCCAGCTATGGATGGAAAACCAATAGAAGATCATTCTTATGGGGTGCTTGTATGGGGTCACGGTAGATATTGAAGGAGCGAGCACCCTAGATGACTTTGAAATGATCAAGATAGTTGAGGATAGTAACCCTTAGCCTATGCTACTAGGAATTTATTGGGATTTTTATATGGTCATGATTATTAATCTTAAGAAGTGAAAAATGGCGTTCGAAGGAAAGGAGCTCTGAGTCATTATTCCATTGGATCCAACTGAAGGTGCATGATATATGGAACCAGTCTGTGATTATGAAGAAGAGGATGATCTTAACCAAATATATAAGATCAGTGCGCATGATGAATACTAGAATAATCCTACAATGGATGGAAAGATGGCATGGGATAGGTATAACTCCTGCACTTCAGATTCTAATGAGGAGCTGGAGCATTGGCAAAATCGATTACACGAAGTCTCCTAGTTGCGTTGTATCATGTTGATGAAATCACTTCACTACTTATCTACTGAGGTATGAAAATTTACTTCTTATGATGGTTTATAAGATGTTAATTTATTTTTGGAAAAATTTAAGAGGGATGTGCTAGAAGAGCACCAGTTCCAAGCACTATATTTGGCACTTCAAGATACACCTACCCATTGGTAGGGTATGCATAAGGACAATTTCACTGATTGGAGGAATGCAAGTGAATTATGAAGTTGAGGTTTGGGTATGATAATACCCGTATGATGGAGAAATACACTGGGAAGGATAATCTTCCTGAAAATATCACACGATGGACTAATGCATGGGGAGAGGAACCATATCCAGAATGGGTTCACATATTTTGTCACACTTTGGGTACCATCCCAATGAATTGGTACTTGGAAACTGAGTTGTAACATAAGACAGCTAAATGGGATATCCTAAAGGAGATTTTCCTGTTAACTTTAATCTTTGAAGATGGATTTGAATGTATTGGTGAGGTGCTCCATGAAATCAAATAAGTGATATTTAAAATACCTAAGGAACCGATAGAATGGGTTCATCCAAATTGGAATACACAGTTGCGCCATGCGCTGGAATGTTATAACGTGTCTGTAAATGAAAGTGAAGATGACACTAAAAACATCAATATTTTTGACTCTGAAGGATAGCATGAGGTTTAGGGACCCAAATAAGAAATCCTTGAAATATCAAAGCCTTTAAAGACCAAGTAGGTAAATATTATATTAGACGTGCAACCGAATTTTGTTAAGATTGGTGACTATTGGGATGAAGATACAGTTGATAAGGTTACAAAGCTGTTGCGCGAGTATCAGGACTTGTCTCCCACGAATTTCTCTAATCTAACTGGGAGAGTAGAGGATTTAGGCATCATGAATATTACTTTGAAGGTAGATGCAAAGCTTGTAAAGAAGAACCCCTACCGATTAAATTCAAAATATAAGGAAAATGTGCAGAACGAGTTGGATAAGATGCTCGAAGCAGAGATAATTGAACATGTGGAGGAATGAGACAGGGTAAGTCCTATGTTAGTCCAAGAAAAGAAGAAACAGGATGAAAATCAGATATGTGTAGACCCGAGGAAGTTGAATGATGCATGTGTCCATGATCCATTCCATACACAATTTACAGATGAGGTGTTGGAGAATGTTTGAGGGAAGGAAGCCTACTCATTAACTGATGGGTTCTCAGGGTACCATCAGATCAAGATCACGTCGAACGATCAAAGAAAGACCATATTCACGACTAAATGGGTTTTTTTCAATATATGGTACTGCCTTTTCAATTGAAGAATGTGCCTGCAATCTTTTCAAGAGTAGTAATTGCAGCGTTTAAGGAATTTATCCACAAATTATTAAAAGTTTACTTTGATGACTGGAACGTATTTGGGTTGGTAAAGTGCCATGTTGCTATTTTTCACCTTATGCGGGATAGTTGTCGAAGACATCATATCTCCCTTAACCTGAAAAAGTTCATATTTTGCGTAACGTATGGAATATTACTAGGTCATGTGGTTTGCAAGTAGGGCTTGATGGTAGACACTACAAAGATAGATGTCATTGTTAATTTGGATGACCCGAAGAACGTAAAATAGTTGTGCACAAAATTGGGCCATACAAGGTATTATAGGAAGTTGAAGAAGGATGTAACATTCTGCTTGGACAAAGATTCCCAAAGCAGTTTAGACATTTTGAAGGAGAAAATGGTCACCACGCAAATTTTTATGTTCGCGGAGTGGAAAAAGGGTTTTCATGTTCATGTCGATGCGTCATGTATTGCACTAGGTGTGCTGCTATCCCAACCAGGAGAAGGAAATATCGATCATCCTATAGAATTTGCGAGTAGGAAATTATCAAAGGTACAGAAGAAGTACTTGACTACATAGTGCAAACAATTGTAGCTTCAATTGCAACTTTGATAGCTATAACTGCATTTTGAACTGGACTCGGCCATTTTTGTCCTTAAAATATATTACGACTGCAACCATCTTTTGGATCTTCTCGCAGAAGCTACTTCAGGTGAAATGTTAAGTTCTGGCATCTAATTGCAAGCTTGTGTAATGGTTTCTTCTAATTGCTGGCTTCATGCGGTGATTTCCTCCTCCTTTAGTGTCTGCACCTTTTCTTCAAATATTTTTTGGTTTCTTTTTTCACTTCACTGATAACCAACAACGTGTGCTACTACATAGCCTATAGCTCATTAGATATCCCTCTGTAAAGCTCATGCAGGGTTTAGATAGGGACTTTCATGAGGTTTGGGACTAGATTATTGATCTTCAATAGCCGGACATTGGCCTATTCTGTCTCAGTGAGTAGGGCTACATCTGGTAACTGAATGACACAGAGATCCAAGGTTATGTCTTTGTCCAAGACTATTGTGCTCACTTGATGCAGGCTCACTTGTACCTGGCTCACTTGGCCCATGCTTTCCTGTAAGCTGCCTGTCTGGATCTACAACTTGGGCAGATCCTTTTGAACATTTCCCAGTGCCTACTAGAATCGACATCTAGGATGGCTTGACATATCAGAGATGGTATCCCAGATCATGTTTCTGATCTCATCCAAGTCCCCCTTAGTAAGGACTAAAGGGGTCCTGCCAATTGATCGGTCAGACTTTTGTTTCTTCTGCGGCCCCATGGATGTCTGCTTCCTTCACTTCTTTACCACAAAGGGGGTTTCCAACTCTGTGCCCCCTCCATCTTCTACATCTATCTCTTCTTGGTCTCATGTGTGCTATGTATCAAACTTTTCAACATATATGGTGGCCTGTGACATTGTCATTTATTGGGTTTCTCGTTCTTTGTCTGCCACTTCCTTTTCTTTGGCAGCAACCTCTTTCCACTGTACAGCTTTCTCCTAGGTGGCAGTCTTTTGTGCTTCCTTCTATTTTTCTATTGTTGTCATCTGCACGGTGGTATCCTCTGCAACCTCATTCGTACCTGCACCCACATCTAAAGTGTAAAGCCATTCACTTGGCAACTTTCCCACGATCTCTGCTACATCCTCCTCAACCACCAAGTAAGGAACCTTGTGCCATGTCTTCTTGGGATCCCTCCTTGCGTGAACATACAAGTTGTGAAATACTTCTTTGAAATCTATAAATGGCTCGTACTAGTCATACAGTGTGGGTGAGAACCTCTACCTTTGGCTAATCACCCTGCGCATATCCATCTCAACCAAGACCTGAAATATCTTTGTCTCTGTGACTCGCATAGGGTCCTATGTAGCCCAGATTGAAACGAACTTTGTTGCGTCAGGTATGACTCTTTAGGAGGAAACTAGCTATCTTTTGGAACCCTCCATGTTACCAATGCTATCAGCACTAGCAACCAGGCATAATGAAATTCCCTTCCCTCATCGTGGGCCTCCTTGCAATTCTACAGAAATTATTTGCACAAGTATTGAGCCCAGTTATACTAGATTCCTTTGGCGCAATGTGCTACCAAAGAAATGACAGGTGTTAGAACTTCGTCTGCGTGATATTTGCATGGCAAACTGCATTGCAAGATCCGGAATAGAGGGGATCGAATATCCACATGAATTTTTACTAGAATAAACTTGCTCTTCATCTGGTTTACGAGTTTCTTCTCCTGCATTTTTCCTCCAAACACTTCTACTAGATCGACACTTTGACATGGTAGCAAGGTGATTCCGTGGATCAACATGTCCATGATTGGGATGGGTTCTCCCAGCCAAAGACACCCATCATGCACCAACTTAAGCAATTGATAGACAAAAATGGTGTTTATGATGGTGCGACTAAAATGTGGCACCTAGAGCATGTTCAACAGTCCCATGGCCTCAATATTAGATTCCCACTTCATTGGCTCCAACTGTGTAACCCCTGTTTCTTCATAGTGTATCTTGGATAGGTATTTGGTTGGCACGAGCTGAGGGAACTTCTCATGATTCCCTAAGTCGCAATCCTCTAATTTTAGCATCATAATGCGGGCCATCAACATGCCTTCAAACACCACCTTCTCTGGCAATAATGGTGTAGACACCATGAATTTGGCATTGTCGGGATCTTTAGGCACCTGAGTTGTGGCCTTGCAACGGGGGATATAATTTAGTAGCCTAGTTATTGTCTCAACCTCCACAACATTTATCCCCTCTAAGCCTCCGCCCATTTCTTCCTCCTCCAAATACAGTGGCTCAGTCAGCTACTGAGATTGATCCATCTTCCCCTTCTAGCAGATTTATGTGGGATTCTTCTGTAGTGACTGCCTCATCGAAATTTTTTGTGGTTTCTTCTGCTTCTTATTAGTCGTAGAAGGCTTAGGAACATAAGGCTTAGGTCTCAGAGACCTAGGCATCATGGTCAAAAATTTCGAAGGGACAGAGGCCACTACTTCCATCTCAGGGGGAGTTGCAGTCATTCTTTCCAGAAATTCCTTACAGAAATCCTCAAGCATGTTAGCCAACCCTAGTCATGAGAAGAGCTTCTCCTAATTTAGCTCAGACATATAGTTCATCTCTTGGCATGAAAGAAGGTGAAATATCTCAATACCAACTCTCAGGAGGCAAAGTGTTCGAATGCGGGGTGACATATTATATTTATAGGTGAATTTGAATTTGAATCCAACTGTTCCCTCTAATTTCCTATCATTAATGCTTCTTTGGTAGTAGGTTTCCAAAGATATACCCCATTAATGTAACTTCCCTACTCCTTCTAATGGAAATTTAACCATCCAATCATATACAGTGCTTCCAATGGTCACCTTTTAACTAGGCCACGTGACACCAAGTCTTGTGGCACAACTTCTTTGGCAAAGCTCTCCTCTGCACCTTACTTCCATCCATCGCATGACCCTCTTTCCTCGTCATTCCCACTTTTCGGCGGTGTAGTTTATAGTCGCATACTTCCTTGCAACTACTTGAAGTACTAAGACTATCTCGCCATCATATAGTCATTATGCAAGGGCAAGATCACCCCTGTACAGCTTCAATTGACTGATATTGATTTTTCCTAGAAACAATTCCCCATTCAGCTTCGCGAGCTGAACTGCACCATTATCCGTAATTTATTTTACGACATAGGGTCCCTGAGAATTTTGTAAATTTGCTGTTGTATAGCAATACCATCTCACTAACTTGGAAGGTGTGCTACTTTATATGGAGATCATGCCATGCCTTTTCGTGATACTTTGGCACCTGTTAATGAAATCCTGCTAGAAAACAATCTTCTTCCAACTCTACCAGCTACACGAGACACTCCTCCATAGTATCATGATCATCCATATCTCTTAATGCTACTATCCACAGAGTTGGCATAATATATTCCATTGGAATTATAGCCTCCTACCCATAGACCAATTGGAAAGGGGTTTTTCCTGTGAACCTTTTACAGGTGGTCCTATACACTCGAAGGACTACTAGTATGCACACATACAAGTCGTTCAATTTCACATTGCAAACATTTGTCAAAGAACTCTCCAATATTTTGTTGAATATTTCTATGATACCATTAGCTTGAGGGTGATAGGGCATACTCTTCTAATGATATACGTGGAATTCCTCAAGCCTCACAACAATTGCTTGATTTAGGAAGTGCGTGCCCCTATCACTCATTAAGATTTTAGGGTAGCCAAACTGGGATAAAATAAACTCAAACATGAACTTCACAGTGGTAGTTGTGCTACAGTCATTTATCAGTTGTGCCTCCGCCCATTGCATCAATATTCATTTGTGGTAATATTGTATCATGCCCGGGTATTTTTCCCTAGAGGTTGAATCAGACCCGCAAAGTTGATTGCCCATTTATCAAACACTTACATGATTGTTTGTAGATTTAATGGAAACTTTCCTCTTCATGATGGTCTCCCCATCCTCTAACAAGCATCACACACCCTACAATACACCTTCCAGTCCTTATGCACTTCTGGCCACCAAAGTCTTGAGAACAAGATCTTCTGCGTAGTTGCTCTGCCAGCATAGTGTCCTCCTGCTACCTCGGCATGCACTTCTGTAAAATTTTATGGTCATTCATACTTTGGGACATATCTATGTTATATCTCATCAAAGCACATTTTGTATAAGTGTCCAGCGATCACAGAGAAGTCAGTTGCATGGACCACCGATTCCTTATTCTGTTGTGTTGAATATCCTTTCGAGGCTATTCTTGTAGACAAAAAATTCATTATATCAAAAAAGTGATCACCTATGACAGGAGAAACAAAGAGTTGCTCATTAGGAAACCCTTCTTCCAAACTTGTAGGCTCATCACCAGTCTCAATCCTAGATAGATGATCAGGACCAGAATTCATTCATTTGGGCTTCACAAACACCTCAAAATCATACTCCTAGAATAGTAACAACCATCTGCAAATCTTCCACCACAACACAGGCTTATTGACCAGGTATTTTAGATAAAAATGGTTTGTATACATTTTGAAGTGTGCAGCTAACAGATAGTGCCAAAATTTTTGTAGTGTGTACACCATCACTATCCCTTCGTACTTTGTAGTCGAGTAGTTATTCTCTACCTTTGAAAATTTCCTATTCACAAATGCTATAGGATGATCGATATCACCTTTGCATGGTTGGGTTAGCACTACACCTAGCACAATACAGGATGCATCCACATGAACATTAAACTCCTTTTTCCAATCCGAGAACATTAGAATGGGTGCGGTGACCATTTTCTTCTTCAAAATGTCTATATTGCTTTAGCAATATTCAACCCAGCAGAATGTTGTTTCCTTCTTCAACAACCTCTCCATTGGTGCAGTTATTTGCACGTATGCCTTGATAAACTTCCATTCATATCCTGTATGGCCCAACATTGTGCACAATTGTTTTACATTCTTCGGGGCTTCCAAATTCACAATGGCAACTATCTTGGCAGGGTCTACCATCAAGCCCTGCTTGCAAACCACATGACTCAACAATATTCCATATGGTACATAAAAGATCCACTTTTATAGGTTAATGGTGATCTAATATCTTTGACAAGTATCTAGCATAAGGTGCAGACTAGCAACATAGCACTTTACCAACCCAAATACGATCCAGTCATCAAAGTAGATTTCTAAGAGTTTGTGAATAAATTCCTTAAAAGCTACAATTACTACTCTTGAAAAGATCACAGCCACATTCTTTAGCCCAAAAGGAATTACTGTATATTGAAAACAATTGCATTCAATCATGAAGGTGGTCTTGCTACGACCCTCTGGCGTGATCTTGATCTGATGGTATCTCGAGAACCCATCAGTGAATGAGTGAGCTTCCTTCCCTCCAACATTTTGCAACACTTCATCTATAAATGGCGTCAGGAAAGGGTCATGGATGCACACATCATTCAACTTCCTTAGGTCTACACATATGCGAATTTCATCTTGCTGCTTCTTTTCTTGGACTACAATGGGACTCACCGAGTCTAATTCCTCCACAGGTTCAATGATCCTTGTCTCCATCATTTTATTGAACTCCTTTCACACATTTTCCTTATATTTTGGATTTAATCAGTAGGAGTGCAACTTTACAGGCTTCGTGTCTGGCTTCAAAATAATCTTCATAATGCCCAAATCCCCTATTATCCCCTTCAGATCTGAGAAATTGGTGGGAAATAAGTCTTGGTATTCACACAACACTTCCACGACATTATCAATTGTATCTTCATCCCAATAGTCACCTATATTAGAAAACCTTTAGTTGTGTGTTCGACCCAATATTTGCCTACTTAATCTTAAACGGCTCTAATATGTCAGGGATTGCTGCTTTGGGTCCCTCGACCTCACACTGTCCTTTGAACTCATAAATATTGATGTTTCTAGGGTCGTTTTTGCCTTCTTATGTAGTTACATTTAACTTTCTAGCACATGGTACAACTGGGTATTCCAATCTAGTTGTACCCATGCTACTAGTTCCTTACGTATTTTAAAGATCACAACTTTGATTTCTTGGAGCGCCTCATAAATACACTCAAATCCATCTTCAAAGATGAACTTCAACACAAAAATTTTCTTCAAGATATCCCATTCGACTGTCCCATGTCACAGCTCAGTGTCTAGATACTAGTTCATTGTGATGGTATCCAAAGTGTGACAAAATATGTGAATCCATTTTGGGTGTGGTTCCTCTCACCATGCCTTAGTCCATCACGCCATATTTTCACGTGGATAGTCCATCTCAGTGTATTTCTCTGTCATACGGGTATTAGCACACCCAAACCTCAGCTTCATCATTCTCTTGTATTCCTTCCAATCAGTGAAGTTGTCCTTATGTGTACTCACCAACTGGCAAGCATAGCTCGAAGTGCCAAATCTAGCACTTGGAACTGATGCTATTTTGGCACATCCCTCTCAAATTTGTCGAAAAATAAATTAACATCTTCTAAACCATCATAATAAGGCAATTTTCATACCTCAGTAGATATGTACTGAAGACATTTCGTCAACATGTTACATCGCAATGAGGAGACTTCGTGTAATCGGTTCTGCCAGTGCTCCAAATCCTCATCAGAATCTGAAGTGCATGATCTATCCCTATCCTATGTGATCCATCCATCCGCTGTAGGATTAATCCAGTCTTCATCATGTGCAGTGATCTTATATATTTTTTATAGACCGTCCTCTTCTTCATAATCGTGGAGAGGTTTCGTATATCATGGATCTTGAGTTGGATTCAATTGAACAATGACTCAAAGATACTGTCTTTCGAACTTCATTATGGGCTTCTTAAGATTAATCACCGTGTCCATATAAAAATCCCAATCAATGCCTGGTAGCATAGGGTAAGGGTTACTATCGCCAACTATCTCAATCACTTCAAAATCAGCTAGGGTGCTCGCTTATTCAATATCTACCATGACCCTATATGGGACTGGGATCTATATGAGGAATATGTGATAAGTGGTTCCCCACTACGAAATAAATTGAAAATTCTATAGAGCAGAAACTTCACGTGTTTGCAGCTTAGGAGAATAGGAATCCATGCCTATTGAAGGAAGAGTGGCTGAATAGATATCTATTCACAGATGAACACGATATATTTTTCTTCTCTTTCCTGTGCAAATTTTGTGAGTGGTTATCAAAATTGGCAGATAATCAAGGTATTTGGAAGCTTGACGACCCTATTATGTGGACCCTAGAACTAGTGAAGCACTTGGAGGCTTCCGAAAACAAAATCGCATGATTTGTCGACCACTGGATTGATAGTATTCTGGGAGGATTCATTACTGAGTTCGCGATCGATACATCCACGAGTTATAGTGAAGTAGAGCATAGGTTTTCCAAGGGACCAAGAGGTAAGTAACTGAAATACCTAAAGACCTGGATTAAGATGTTATTGTGTGAAAGGTGGGTTATGCCTTTAAATTGATGTTTGGGACTACGCAAAGTGGGAGAGAATTCAGAAGGAACATAGACTCGGGCTCTGAATATAGTCCAATGTTAGGATTATCTGATAGTGAAGATGAAGGTAATATTATGAGAACCCCACGAAGTGCGCTGTAGATGATAAGCTAGGGTATCACAGGGATACATCATCCATTCACTCCACTTCCGCCTCCACCTCTGCCTCACACACCTATGCCTCTACCTCCACCTCCATCATTTAACATGGCCAACACGATGAAGATTCATGTATTTATGGGTTTGGGGAATGAAGACCCCGAGAAATTTTGGTTCATTGTGGATGTTGTATGGAAGGCACAATAGATTACTGATGATGATATGAAGAAAGTACAACTTGTCATAGTGTTATAGGAAAATGCTCTGAGTTGCTCTATCAAGTTTTTCTCAAGTAAACCCAATGCGACTCTGCTAGAAACCTAACAAGCACTGCACAATGAGTTTCAGAAACCCAAATCACAAGTCCAATCAGTAACAAAATTTAAAGTGATTCAGTAGATGGTAAATGAGTTTGCGTGGGACTTTGATAAATGATTGAAGTGTCTGATTCAATAGGATAACATGAGAATTACAGATGATCAACATAGAGACTAGTACATTGCTTCACTCCTACCTCATTTGAGATTACCACTCTCGCAATAGAAAATAGGATTGCAAGTTGAAGCCTTGGAGATTTACATAAGGTTGGAAGCTTCACCAATGCAAGATACAAATCTGGGGGTATGACAGACTCAGTCACAACTAGCCAACCTACACATGTAGTTACAAATCCTTAGGAAGGGAAATGAAGTCCAATCCAAGGTGCGCACGGAAGTTTGGTGCTTGAAGTGTAAATGCCATGATCATCATAAGGAACATTGCCTAGTTTATCAGAATTACCTTATTAGGGGAGGTCTTGAACCCCTGAAGCCATAAAATACCTCTGGGTCAAGTACAAGAGTAGCCTTATGGTGTGCTATCTCTGGGAAACACACAAATGATAATTGTCCTCTCCTGCAGAAGTTTGTGAAAACTCCGCAATAGCTGTTCTGTATTTTTTGTAAATCGGTCAGGCATGATGAGCGCAATCGCTAGAGCTATGAACTGATGATGGAGTGGACCCCTACATATAGGATGCAGGAATGAAATTGGCCTCGAGATCAAGGCATTGGTGCAACACGTGGAGGATTCCAAGGTTGAGGAAGAGGATGAGGAGTAGGAGCTAGAAGGTGTCACAGATAGGTTATTTGTTACAATTGTGGAGAGACAAGTCATTTTGCACGTGACTATTAGAATCTGATGCACCCCTCCTATTTTTATTGTCGGTAGTTTGACCATGTTACATAAGATTATATTGTACTAAAATAGTGAAGATGCAGGAAAATAAAGCTCAAACACCTACGTAGAATATCAAAATTATGATACAAGAGCCTCGCAAAGAGGAGCCTAGCATTAATATTGTGATGAGAAGCAACATAGCCACTAGGGAAGACAAAGTGAAGCAACTAGAGGCTAAAGGATGGGTACACAAAGCTGCTGAGAAGGAATTTGGATTAGGTCTATGTCACGCAAAGGAAACCTTTATGGAATCTAAAAAGAGCTTCGTCGAAGCCTCTACATCAGGAAGTCAGGAGAAGTTTGGGGGAAAAAACGGTGCGCAAGACGTAGATCCTTTGCTACTAGCAACCTTTCTGAAGACTTGCATGAAGATTTTATGGGATAGAAAGGTAATAGAAGGGCTACAAGAACTGATTGAAAATTGCTGGGGTAAAATTAAAACTCCTCCAGAACAGCACGCAATGCATAAAGTGGGAAAAATAAAGAAGTGAACGAGTCACGAAATGAGACTAATCACTCAAATTATAGAGTATGAAATGGATCAGGTAATTCTTTATCTAGGTTATGATGCGAATGCTCTACCAAAGAAAACTTGGGAAAGAGTTGGAAGACTTATGTTGCAATGGTATCCTATCGAGATATGCATGGGGAATCAACAAAAGGTCATTCTTATGGGGCGCCTATATGGGGTCATGGTAGATATTGAAGGAGCGAATGCCCTAGCATACTTTTACATGATCGATATAGTTGACAATAATAACCCTTACTCTACACTACTAGGCATTGATGGGGATTTTGATATGGACACGATTATTAATCTTAAGAAGCACAGAATGACGTTCGAAAGAAAGGAGCTCCAAGTCATTGTTCCATTGGATCCAACTGAAGGTGCATGATATATGGAACTAGTCCGCGATTATGAAGAAGAGTATGATCTTTGACCAAATCTATAGGATCACTATACATGATGAAGACTAGATTAATCTTATAGTTGATGGACGATTCACATGGGATAGGGATAGCTCTTACACTTCATATTCTGATGAGGAACTAGAGCATTGGTAGAACTGATTACACGAAGTATCCTCGCTACGCTATAACATGTTAACGAAATTGCTTTGCTGCATATCTACTAAGGTACGAAAATTGCCTTATTATGATGGTTTAGAAGATGTTAATTTATTTTTGGACAAATTTGAGAGGGATGTGCTAGAAGATCATCAGTTCCAAGCACTAGATTTGGCACTTTCAGTTATGCCTACTTGTTTTTCTGGTATGCATAAGGACAACTTCGTTGATTGGAAGGAATACAAGCGAATGATGAAGTTGAGGTTTGGGTATGCTAATAATCTTATGACATAGAAATACATCGGGAAGGATGATCCCCGTGAGCATCTCGCGCGATGGACTAAGGCATGGGGAGAGGAACCGCAACTGGAAGGGGTTCACATCTTTTGTCACACTTTGGATACCATCCCCATGAGATGGTATCTAGAAACTAAGTTGTGATGTGGGATGACTGAATGGGATATCCTGAAGGAAAGTTTCTTGTTGATGTTCTGCTTTGAATATGGATTTGAGTGTATTGATGAGGTGCTCCAAGAAATCAAAGTTGCGATCTTTTAAATACCTGAGGAACCAGTAGCATGGGTACAAATGGATTGGAATACCCAGATGCACCATGTGCTGGAATGTTATAATGTAACTATAGAAGAAGGAGAAGATGACCCAAGAAGCATCAATATTCCTAAGTTTGAAGGAAATTGCGATGTAGAGGGACCCAAAGCAGTAATACTTGACAAAGTAGCAATCCCTAACATATAATAGCCTTTAAAGACTAAGCAAGTAAATATTGGGTCAGACACATAGCCAAAGTTTGCTAAGATATGTGACTATTGGGATGAGGAGACAATTGATAAGGTCGTGGAATAGTTGTGGAAATACCAGGACTTGATTCCCACCAAGTTCTCATATTTGAAGGGGATAGTAGGGAATTTGGGCATTATGAAGATTACTATGAAGCCAGACGTGAAGCTTGTAAAGCAACGCCCCTATCGACTAAATCCCAGATATAAGGAAAATGTGCGCAAGTATTTGGATAAAATGATGGAGGCAGGGATCATTGAAGTTGTGGAGGAATCAAACTCGGTGAGTCCCATGGTAGTATAATAAGAGAAGTAGCACGATGGAATTTTCTTATGTTTAGACCTTAAGAAGTTGAATGATGCATGCATCCATGACCCCTTCCCAATTCCATTTATAGATGAAGTGTTCAAGAATGTTGGAGGGCAGGAAGCCTACTCATTCACTAATGGGTTCTCAGGATACCATTAGATCAAGATCATGTCGGAGGATCGTAGCAATACCACCTTCGTGACTAAATGGGGTTTTTTTCAATATACGGTAATGCCTTTTGATGTGAAGAATGTGGCTGGAATCTTTTAAGGAGTAGTAATTGTGGCTTTTAAGGAATTTATCCATAAATTATTAGAAGTATACTTTGATGACTAGACCATATTTGGTTGGTAAACCACCATGTTACTAGTCTACAACTTATGTTGGATACCTATCGAAGACATCAGATTTCCCTTAACCTGAAAAGGTGAATCTTCTGTGTACCGTATCGAATATTGATGGGTCATGTGGTTTGCAAGCAGGGCTTGATGTTAGACTCTGCCAAGAAAGCTGTCATTGTTAATTTGGAATCCCTGAAGAATGTAAAATAGTTGCACGCAACGTTGTGCCATACAGGGTATTATAGGAAGTTTATCAAGGCATACACACAAATAATTGTGTCAATGGAGAGGTTTTTGAAGAAGGACCCAACATTCTGCTGGGACGAAGATTGCCAAAGAAATTTAGACATTTTGAAGGAGAAAATGGTCACTGCACCCATTATGATGTTCCTAGATTGGAAAAATGAGTTTCACGTTCATTTGGACATGTCCTATATTATGCTAGGTGTTGTGCTAACCCAACCAGGCAAAGGTGATGTCAATCATCCTATAACATTTCGGAGTAGGAAATTCTCAAAGGTAGAGAAGAACTACTTGACTATAGAGCGCGAAGGGCTACCGATGGTGTACGTGCTACCAAAATTTTGGCACTATCTATTAGGCACACACTTCAAAATATATACATACCATTCTTCTTTTACATACCTAGTCAATAAAGTGAAAACAAGAAACCAACATATCTTTGGAGAGAAGGCATGCGTAAAGATTTCTGTAAGGAATTTCTGGAAAGAATGATTGCAACTTCCCCTGAGATGGAAGAATTGTCCTCTGTCCTTGTAGGATTTCCTACCATGGTGCCTAGGTCCCCCAGACCTAAGCCCTTTTTTCCTAAGCCTTTTGCGATTGATAAGAAGCATGATAAACCGCAACTGATTCCGGTGAGGCAATCACTGTGGAAAAACTACACAGAAATCCGCTAGAAGGGGAATATGGATCAATCTCAGCAATCGACTGAGCCACTAGATTTGGAGGAGGAAGAACTATGCGGTGGCATAGAGGTGACAGATATTGAGGAGCTTGAGCCAATGACTCAGCTCCCAAAGTAGGATTGGGACTTAGGTGATCATAAGAAGTTCCCTCAACCTACACCAGCCAAATACCTGTCCAAGATACACTATGAAGAAATAGGGGTTACACGGTTGGATTTGATGAAGTGGGTAGCTATTGTTTAGGCCACAAGGCTCTTGAACATGCTCTGGGTGTCGTATTTCAATCTCACCATCATAAAAACCATTTGTGTCTGACAATTTCTTACATCGGTGCACAATCGGTGTCTCTAGCTGGGAGAACCCATCCGAATCACAAACACGCTGATCTACTCAATCACCTTACTACCATATCAAGGCGTGGATCTGACATAAGATTTTGGATGAAAAACACAGGAGAAGAAACTCACATACCAGATGAAGAGAGAGTTTGGGCTACTAAAGAAATCATGTGGATATTCAATCCTCTCTATTTTGGATCCCACGGTGCAGTTCACTGCACATATAATGGTAGGAAATATCATGCGTAAGTGTCGTGCAGATGAAGTTCTAGCACCCATCATTTCTTTGGTTGCACAGTGCGCCAAAGGATTCCAGTATAATTGGGGTCAGTACTTGTGCAAATAATTTTTGGAGAATTGTAGGGAGGCCCAAGATGAGTGCAAGGAGTTTCATTACACCTGGTTGTTATTGTTGATAGCATAGGAGAAACTCATACTTAGAATACTATACTTGTGAGAACTAGATGCACTTTTTTGGGTTTGGGATGTAAAATAATTTTCCCTAGTTGAGCAGCTAACTATCTCACAACATCAGAGGAAATGGAACCAATGAAACCATTAGAGTGCAGCATGCTCGGGTCATTGTGGACAATGGAAGGTCAAGGTTAATTTGGAATAAAATCATATAAAGTTCTCAACTGAGAATAAATCAAATCATGGTGTTGAGCATGTAGAATATATTCCTCCTTTTCAGCCACCCCGACCATAGTGACATCATTGGTTGTAGGTGGAAATAAGGATTTGGTGAACCATTTAAGCACCTTATCAACAAGTTTGGTTCTAACTAACCTCTTACAACTTCTCCACTCATGGATATGATTAGATATGTGAGTAGAGTTATATTTTTAAAAGGTAGACAAGAGGTCATTCATAAAATCCTACCAAGAAGGTAAATAAAAAATATTAAAAAATATATGGTCCAAGGAAGAAATGTCACTATAAGATGCCCTATCACGTTTGATATACCATTTAACAACATCACTAGTCATGGTTCTTTAGAAAACATCCAACAAATAATTCGAAGAACACCTTATATGGTAGGTGGTGATGTGCTTGGATGGACTTTATCTCACCTTCCCTTAAAACTTAGGAATATCAAAAGGAAGTATTACGCACATGGGTGGCCACATATAATCATGATATATGGGTTTACATTAGTTTTTCCAAGTATGGTAAATCAGGTGAGGCTAGAAATGGAAGTTGATAATGATTAAATGATCAGGAAGTAAGAAGTATCCTCCCGACAGACCTTGTGGCCCCCCCATAGCATAGTTAATGGAGGAGGATGATGGACCACAGGTATATTTTAGGTTGGGACATTGAGCTCCCAGGCCAACAAATGTGGTGAAATGATATTGTCCACTAGGGGAAAGTCCCCTAGCAAACAAGGGTCTCTCAAAAGCATAACTACTCATGGGATTTTACTTGACAGTAGAAGAAAGATCTCCCTACATAAAAGTACCAAAAAAATGCATAAGAAATCATAGGCATAGTGGCACTAGTGAGGTCAATGCCCCCAAGTAAGCTAGCCCCTCTAAAGGAAACAAAACCCCCAAAGAAATGAGTCCCAACTAAAATAGAACTACTCAAAGCTTAATATATCCTTCAAAAAACATTAGTGCCCCTTGCATGGCTAGATGAAAAAGTGGACCCCTCTGCATGTTCGTCGAAGTAGAAATGTTTGTATTAGGTAAAGGAACCATAGGTTTATACAAGCTGTTGAATCTCATAATTACCCTCTCCTTGACATTTTTTCTCACCTTTTTTCCCTCACTTTCTCACAAGATTATAGACCCAATCAATGATAAATGCTAGGTTTTGTCTTAAGAAAAGCATTAAAATGATCACTATATTATATTTTCATGTTCTTGCTATTTGAGTAGATTTTTGCAAATTAGCTATAGAAAACAACCTATTCTGTAGCTAACTATGGATTCTGTAGCTACTCTCATGGTTTTCCAAGTTCTAGGTGTCAAATGAAGAATTGGGCCACAAGGGCATTTTTAGAATCATGTCCACATGGATTCTATCCTATTCACTCGGTCCAAATTGACAGAAAAGCAAGCCAAAGGTCATGGTCAAAGATGGAGTCAAAGTATGTTATCTGAATGTAGTAGGACTCTTGATTTGCTCTTTCGTAGCTAATCAAGAGTCTAATAGTTCTGTTGCAAATCTAATTAGAATGAGCCACCTATAGCTAATCAAATGTTTAAACAATCCTATTGTAATTTGAATTAGCCACCTGTAGCAAGTTGATCTCATAAACAATTATGTTATTTTCCTTTAAATATCGGTTGCATGGAACTGAGAGGAAGTTAGAACTTAGAAGGAATTACATGTTAAGTTCAGGCTTTTTGCTGATACTCTGTATTCAAACTTCATTTTTTTCATAATACAAATTTCGTGTTGCCAATGATCATTTAAAGTGCATCCTTAACTAGCTAGCATTCCAGCCACATCAGTTACAGAGGGCCCCTATGTTGAACAACGTTTTTCATTTATTGTTTTTAGTTCAATTTCGATTACTCTGTTTTCATCAAATTTGTTTTCTAAATTAGGATGATTTTTCATTTCTGTTTTTAATTAATAGTATAATGATAAATCACAACTGTGCAGCCTTGTTCCTTTGAGATATTTTGTGGAGAAAACCGACTATGTTTCCAAACTAAATTAAGATAAGTAATAAGAATACACAGTTGCTTAGTTTTCTTACTATTTTTCCATTCATTTTCTTAGAACATAATTATCAATTAACTGCATTAATGGATGTTTTCAAAATCCATTTCAAAATGATGATGATCCTAAACTAAATGGTTAAATGTCTAATTCATATAGTGATTGAATTTACTCAGTACATTTTTATTTTCCTAGGATCTTAGGAACTAAGGTATAATTGATTTATTGCATAGCACTTCAAGAGGGTAATGCTTCACATTGGAATGTTGGAGAAAGTAAACAATACATTAGTTGTTTACAATTAGTTTTACATTCTTTTACCTTTTTACTTTCAGATCCTCACTTAGTTTCATCACTGATATTCCCAATAATCATTTTAAGGAGATTGATTTAATCATATTCAAGAATTGAATGGTTGAATGTTTAATGAATGCAATTACCGAGTTATCTTCTGTAACAATTTCATTCTTGGTTTTAAGAATTAGATCCATGGATTAGGACTAATGATAAGATAAGATAGATGCTCTATTTTTTTATTAGGTTCTAACTAGCCAATAGTTCTTGGTCCATTTCTAGGATTAGATTAACTGAGGAACATTTCCTTTCCTTTAAAATTCATTAGATTCACTTAAATTTTCTCATAGTTTCAGGTTGTACATTCTTAGACATCAAATAATAGAAACCCCCCAAAAACAATATAAAATACGAAACAACGAAGTAAGGAAAAGGTTAACTAAGCACATATAGTGCACCACACTTCATCAGCTTACAAACCTCGGTTGATAATTTATGCAAGAAATTTAGGACACTAAATTGACTAAACATTTTGGTGTCATTACTGGGGAAGTGTAATTAGGTAGCCTCATCTCTTACTTCTAAAAAATGATATGCGTAGAGGAAGAGACTTTAGGGGTAGATTCATAGCTAGAGGCAGGAGTTTAATTCCTACAACACCACTTCACCAAGCCGAAGAAGAGATAAACCTCCATCTCAAACTCATATTCAACATTTCACTAGCCATAGACTTCCTGAAGTTGTAAGGTCAGAAATCCGATTAAGAGGATCTCCTACTTCATCTACTAAGGAAGTCCTAGAGGAAGAAAATCTTGGATCCCAACAGATGGAGTAGCCTTTTTCACCTCTACAGGGAACATATTTTAGCTGAAGAATTAGAAATTCCTAGTGGAGAGGGAGAAGTAGAACCTTTCTTCCACATACCATTGATAGAGGAACCAGAGGAAGAGCAATTAACCTTGCAGGTTGAATCTTATATTAACTCTGAAGAATCTATAATGTCAGGAAGAGAAGAAGAAGGAGAGGGAGTTATGAATGGAAAATTTTCACTCTTTGGAGGAGGAAGAGGTAGAGGAATGATGGAGAAGTTAGAGGAAATAGGGAAGTTGATAATTCTTTTGGATTCCCTATAGTTGATGAAGAAACAGATGCCACAATGAAAAATATCTCACCTTCTATCCTCCCAAATTTTCATGGATTAAAAAGTGAAGATCCTGAAACCTTTTTATTTGAATTTAAAGTCTTGTGCAGAGATTTTGATTATTTACAAGACTCTCAAAAACATAAATTGTTTCCTTCAACATTGGAAGGAGCTACTTTAAAATGGTTCATGGGATTGATCACTCAGTCTATTAGAACATGGAATGACATGAAGAGAGCATTTTTTGATAGGTATTTAGATTATTGCATGCCTATCAAACACAAAGATGAAGTTTTTAAAATGATGCAAAGAGAGGATGAAAATTTGGAGGATTTAATTGAAATATTCAACTATAACTTAAAAAGAAAAAAAATGGATAACTTAGATCAAGATACTTTAAAAGATATTTTATTAAAATATATTAGAGATGAGTGGATAGACATCGTTAACATGATGGGGTAGGGAGATATCTCTCAACTCACATTAAATGACATTGGAGAATTATGTGTTCATCTCTCAAGAGGAAAATCCAAAACTGGGAAAGGTCCAAGAGATCCTTCTCTTGCTAGAGTGAATAAATCTGCAATTGGATCAGTGAGTAGAGTAGAAATTGAAAACATGCTTGATGAATTTAAAACAAATATTCTAGGGAGCCTTAGTGAAAAGATAAACAGCCTTAAGTTACAAAACAAGTAGAAATCCAAGACTGATGTTTTAGCTATTTTCTGTCACAAATGCAAAAAGAAGCATGCTTTAAGAGAATGCCCTTTGGATGCAAAAATCATAGAGGATTGTGTGATTTGTTTAGAAAAACATGAGACCAAGAGTTGTCCAATTCCTGGTCTTAAGGCTATTTTTCAAGAGGAAACAATTTCAAATCCAATATAATCTCTTTACTTTGTCTCTAGAAGACCTTGGAAGGGGCCAAAAAACTAGGGTTTTAACAACCAAATGTATATTTAGCCCCCACCAAATTTGAATTCTTAGCAGCAACCTTGGCCTCAATCTCAATCTCAATCTCAACCTTGGGCTCAAGGAATAAAAAATCCCTATGGAAGATTCTCTCAATACTATCAATATCCTCCATCATATACAAACAATCCTCCCCAACAAATTCCTCAACAAAATTAGCAACCCCAAATTCAAAACCAAAATCCTCAACTTTCACTACCATTCCCATAGAGACCAAATCAGTTACCTGCCCAACCATTACCAAACCCCAACAATAAAAGTCCTCAGAATACCTATATGTTGGAAGGACAACAATTTCCAACTTATATGATCACTCCTCTAGATCTCAATGATGTCCAACTAAGATCTAGTAGGATATTAGAAAAGAAAAAGCCTTCTGTAGTTATTCAAGAACAAGACAATTCTGAGGAAGATTCTCTACAACCAAATAAAAGTTTTGAAGGAATATCTCTTCAAAACCAGAATACTGAAAATGAAAAATAGAAAGAACCAATAAACTCAACTCCTATCATAGAGCAACCACCAGTATCTACTTCTACACTTCCTTTTCTTGAAAGCTTACAAGTTGATGGAGGGGTAGGAAAGCATATTATGTTTCCTAATTATGATTTTCTAGATGAATTGAAAAATGTCTGTATCAAAATCCCTTTGTTACAAGCCATTAAGGAGATTCCAATTCTAGATAAAACAATAAAGGAGTTGAGCATGAATAAACCAGGAATAAAAACAAAAGAAATAAAAAAAATTCAGCTGGCAGGAAAAATAGTAGACATAATGATGGGAAAAATTGCCATACAAAAATATGTAGAGCTATGAAGTCCAATTGTAAAAGCACATATCAATGGAGTTGGAATTCCAAATACATTGATTGATTTAGGAGCGGCAATCAACATCATGAGAAATCAAACCATGGAACAACTCAAGCTTCTTAATCTTCTTTATACATCTAAGTTACTACAATTGGTAGATAGATCTGTAATCAAACTAGATGGTGTGTTAGAAGATATTTCAGTGTCCTTAGACTCTTGGGAGTACCCTGTTGATTTTATGATCTTAACCCCTAAGAACAATCTAGGAGGACATCCACTTATATTAGGAAAACCTTGGCTAGCTACAGCTGATGCATTCATTAGTTGTAGATTTGGTGATATGTATATCTCTGATAGTAACTCAACTAAGAAATTCACTCTATATCCTCCAGCAAGAACAATCATAGAGATAGATGACAAAGAATGGATTGATGATGAAAATTATATTCAACATCTCTTTACTATTTCAACCATTAGTGAAGATAATCAAATCTTAAATATAATGGATAATTTTGAATCATCTCTAGAATATGAACATGATCAATTTCAATAAGAATCCAATATTCAATATTTGTTATCTAGGCCAATATCTCTTTATTCTATGGAAGAATTCAGTAGCTTTATAGTTGAAATCTTTCCATGGAAAACATTGAACATAAACAATAACTTGGAAAAATTACAACAGGAAAAGCTAATCAAAACATTACAACAACATTCTTCTGCATATGCATGGGAATACAGTGACATGAAAGGAATTAGTCCTAAGACTTGTATGCATGACATCTACATTGAGGAAAATTGTAAACCTATCAGAGAACCTCAAAGAAGGAGGAATCTAAATATTAGGGAAATTGTGAAAGAGGAGTTGCAAAAATTGCTAAATGTAAACTTCATTTACCCAATTTCAGATAGCCTGTGGGTTTCTCCTCTAGTGATTATGCCTAAAAGGGATGGTAAATCGAGGTTCTACATTGGCTATTGAGAATTGAATAAATCTACCCTAAAAGATCATTTTACTTTGCCCTTTATAGATCAAGTGTTAGATACACTAGTGGATAAGAAATATTTCTCATTTTTGGACGGTTTTAGTGGTTACAATAAAATTCAGGTAGCACATGAAGATCAATATAAAACCACATTCACTTGTCCATAGAGAACTTATGCCTACTGAGTACTTCCTTTTGGATTGTGCAATGCACCTGCAACATTCCAAAGAGTAGTACTAGGAATTTTTTCTGATCTAATACATGATTCTATAGAGGCGTATATGGATGAGTTTGCAGTTTATGGGAATACATTTGAAGAAGCTTTAGAAAATTTGGAAAAAGTTCTTAAGAGATGTAAGGAAGAAAACCTTTCACTAAGCCATGAAAAATGTTTTATGATGTTTACAGAAGGGATTGTTTTAGGACATCACATTTCAGGAGATCAAATCAAAGTTGATAAATCTAAAGTTGAAGTCATCTCTAAAATATCAATTCCAAGTTGTCAAAATGATGTTAGAAGTTTTCTAGGATTCATAGGATACTAAAGAAGATATATAGAAAATTTCACTAAAATAGCATCCCCACTCTTCAAATTACTCACCAAAGATTGTGAATTCAATTGGAATCCTAATTGCCAGTTGGCATTTGAGACTTTAAAAGCAAAAAATTCTGAAGCACCCATCTTAAGAGGTCCAAATTGGAAACTACCTTTTCACATTTCAAAATATGCTTCAGATACAACTCTAGGAGTTGTATTAGGACAAAAATATTTGATCCCCTATGCCATCTATTACACAAGCAAGAATTTGACTCCCATTGAGTTAAATTACACTGTAACTGAAAAGGAATTCTTAGTTGTTGTTCATGCTATCAACAAGTTCAAACATTACATAACAGGCTATGAAACCTTTGTTCATACAGATCACTCTACAATTAGGTACTTAATGAATAAACCTATTACTAATGGTAGAGTTACAAGATGGTTATTACTCCTACAAGAATTCAACATCACTGTTCTATATAGGCCTAGAAAACAAAGCACAATTTTTGATTTCTTGTCTAGAATTCAAAATATCAAAGATGACACTCCAGTTGAAGATAAATTTCCTGATGAATATCTTTTTGCAGTAATTACTCAGACCCCTTGGTTTGCAGATATTGCCAATTACTTAGTCACAAGAAAATTACCTTCACATTTGTTTCCTAAGGAGAAAACAAAAATCATTCAAACAAGTGCAAGTTACTCATGGATTACTAATGAATTGTATAAAACAGGTCCAAATCCATGATCAGAAGACGTGTTCAAGAAGATGAAATGCCTGAAATTATTAAGGCATGTCAAGATGAACCTTGTGGTGGACACTTTGCTGAGAAGGGGATAGGCTATAAAATCCTTCATTTAGGATATTATTGACCCTCCATCTTCAGATATTCCAAAGAATGTGTCAAAATGTGTGATAGCTATGAAAGGGTAGGAAAACGTGCTCCTTCAGATGAAATGCCACTACAAACTAAAGTACTCATTGAACATTTTGAAAATGGGCCTTGGATTTTGTTGGACCAATTAATCGTCCATCTAAACAAAAGAAGTATATTTTGGTATGCACTGATTATGTCCCTAAATGGGTAGAGACTAAAAAATTACCTTTTGCTAATGAAAAATCTGTAGTTAATTTTCTTTTTGAGGACATCTTCACTCGTTTTGGTGTTCCAAGAGAAATTGTGACAGATCAGGGATCTCAATTTACATCTAAAATCGTGGAAAGGATTGTGGAAGATTACAAGATCAAACACAGAAATTCTACTCCTTATCATCCACAAGCAAATGGTCAAGTTAAATCTACTAATAAGGTGATTGAAGGAATTCTCATTAAGACTATACATCTACATAGAAGTGATTGGGAAAAAAGGATTTTTGAAGCCTTATGAGCCTACAGAACTACATGGAGGAACACAACAGGACATACTCCCTAATATGAGCTTGTTTATGGGAAGGAAGTCATGTTCCCTTAGAGTTTCAAATCAAAACCTTCAAGATGGCACTCCAATTGGGACTGGATTTATTAGAAGCAAAGAAACATAGATTGGAGCAACTCAATGAGCTTGATGAAATCAGGCAAGATGCAGTTCAAAGAACTAGTATAGTCCAACAGAAAAGGGCTAAACAGCATGATAAGTATATCAAGGAGAAGGAGTTTCAAGCAGGGGATTGGGCACTTTTGTTCGATTCAAAATTCAAAGACTTTCAAGGAATGTTTCAGACTCATTGGCTTGGGCCATATGATATTGAATAAATCTTTAATAATGGATCAGTGAGAATAAGGAAAATAAAGAAAGGTACTTCTTCTTGTGAATGGTCATCGGTTGGAGATATATCATAAGCCAATCTCAAGAGTGGATTTTATCAAGATTTTCCAAGATAACACTGAAATGAAGTTGGTGAAGAAGAATTATTCTTCTCCACTAACTTAGATTTTATTTTTCCTGTATGTATATATATATATATACAAAATCATAAAAAAAATGTAAAAATAATAATAATAATAATAAAATGTATAAGTATGAAAAGCAATCATTAATTGGCATACTTATACAGAAAATACAGGGTGAAAATCAAATATTTCTGACATCCTATATTTTCCATTTCCTTTCTGTAATAAGTAGTGACATAAAGCTACATTCATTTGTAGTTCATAATCTATAAATTCATTTCATTTTACAGTCTCATTCCATCTCACCCCATTTTCATTTTATTTTACAGTTTCATTCTATCTCACTCCACTTTCATTCCATTTCACTATCATATTCCATTTACATTTCATTTCACATTCATGTTCCATAGCCATACTTCATTTCTTATCATGTTCCACAACTGATTCCATTCTGCAACTAATTTGATTCTGCAGTCATATCTCATTCAGCAGCTCTGGCATAATTATACAACTTACAAACAAATGATGATTGCAGGAAATTGAAGAATCTTGTTTTGAAGACCAATATGCTAAAAGGGTACCTACGGATCAACACAAAGAAAACCAAAAACAAAAAGGTTAAGTTCTAAAAGGTAAAGTGCAAAAATTTATTTTAAATGGCAGGGTTAAAACATAAAGCATATATAATATGGATATTCATATATTTCCTTGATGAATCATCATTTGATTTGATTGCAATCTCCATCATACTACATATCCATCACATCCTCCATATTTTGTCACATAACGGTCCATAATTAACTCCCTCATTGATTATTAATGGTCATGACTATGACATGACATACTTGTCTTCGTTTCTCTAGAACCCCTACCATCTATTTATTTCATACAAACCCATAGTTCCTTTCACCATATTTGCAACCAATTCATTTCATAAAACCGGGAAGGGTAATTATGAAGGTTGAGAACCCTGCATAGTAGAAGGCATGGGCCTAATTGTCAGATCATAACCAGTAGGAGAAAAGTACATGGAAGGATACCCACAGCTCAAATAAATGTTGCAGAAAGCTGGATGGCTTAAATTCATCAAGAAATTTGATGTTTTTCATAAGGAGATTACAAAATCCTTTGCTCGATATTTTGATGTCACAAAGGTAGAAATTGGAGATATCAAGTTTGCAGTGACTGATTCATTCATGACCGAGGCTATAGAACTTCCAAGACATGGTGAAAGATAGTTCAAGAACAATGAGTTCCATAATGAATCATGGAAAGTAATACTCAGAAACCCAGGTATGGATGTCTCTATTTTTAGAAAAGGTATTCCCATTTTAGCTCTTAAAAGTAAGTGGAGGAACATGCTCTTAGTTTTACAAAAATTTATCACTTGTGAGGGGAGTTTTGGTTGCATGTATGTCTACCATATCCATTTACTGATGAATTTATTAGAAAATGGAGAAATCAATATTCCTTTCTTCGTGCTAAATAGTTTAAGAAGGATGGCCTCAAATTTGCAAAAGAGAATACAATTCATATATACAACCATGTTCCATCATGGGCTAATAAAGATATTGATTGATTTTCATTTGAAAAGCATAGGAGATACCTGGGAGAATTTCCTTATTAGAAACCATTTCCAAGAAGCACTAGAGTCACCTAAAGAAGATAATATCAGAAGAAGTAGAAGAAAAAAGACTGGTATAACTATTGGAAACAGACCTAAGTCTTCATTGTAGAAAGATGATGAAAAGTTGATCTTTGAAGAACTGACAGAAATCAGGAAGCAAATAAAGGCAAGAGGGAAGATACGAAAGGAGAAAAAGGTCACAAACGAGGAGAATGTAAGTCGTCCACAACTTAGAAGGAGCTCTAGACTCTGAAGTTTGGTAAAGAAAACATCATCAAAAGGGACATAATTTATAAATTTAGATGAGGAAACCCCAGAATCATCTCCTATTAACATCTCTTCTACACATAGTCCTTAAAATTCTCTTGTTCATCATTTTAAAGGTAGCCCAAGCAGAGGATCTCTAGGCATAGACCTAGTGCATCAACAACTATATGACTATATAGAATCACTAGAGAAGAGAAGTGCCTCGATGAACCCAAAACCTTTTGTCAATTCACAAGAACCTCTAATTGATGCTCTCAAACAAGAAATTTATGAATTAGAGATATTGAATAGACATATCAAACAGGAGAATGAGACCTTGAAGGAACAAAATAAATTGGACAAGGAAATTCACAATAGTACCATTATTCATCTAGGACTGTGGTATAAGAAAAACAGGAAATTGAAAAGAAAGAATAATATTTTGAACAGAGCAGTCATTAACCTTAAGTACAAGCTTCTTATGAGAAATCCCAGAATGATAATCACTTCAAAGAAGAACAAAAGAAGGAAATTGGATGTACTATCAGAGGTGTCTAAGAAAATGCAGTAGGGAGGAAGAACTCACATTTTTGGCAAATTGCATGAGGACATGCAATGATTTTGTAGTGGGGATACGTTGAACCTCAGAATTATCCTCTCCTTGACATTTTTTCTCACCTTTTTCCCTCACTTTCGCATAAGATTACAAACCTATCAATGATAAATGGTAGGTTTTGTCTTAAGGAAAGCATTAAAATGATCGCCATATTATATTTTCATGTTCTTTCTATTTGAACATATTTTTGCAAATTAGCTACAGAACGCAGCTTATTCTGCAACTCACTATGGATTCCATAACAACTCTCATGGTTTGGCAGGTTTTAGGTGTCAAATGAAGAATTGGGCAACATGGGCATTTCTAAAATCATCTCCACATGGATTCTATCCTATTCACTTTGTCTAGATCAATGGAAAAGCAAGCTGAAGGTCATGGTCAAAGATGGAGTCAAAGTACATTATTTGAAAGCAGTAGGACTCTTAATTTTCTCTTTCGTATCTAATCAAGAGTCTAACAATTCTATTGCAAATCTACTTTGAATTAGCCACCCGTAGCTAATCAAAAGTTTAAATAGTCCTATTGCAATTCGAATTAGCCACCTGTAGCAAGTTTATCTCATAAACAACCATGTTAAATTTAATTCGAATTAGCCATCTGTAGCAAGTTTATCTCATAAATAGTTATGTTATTTTCCTTTAAATATCGGTTGCATGGAACTGAGAGGAAGTTAGAAGTTACAAGGAATTACATGCTAAGTTCAGGCTTTTTACTGATACTCTGTATTCAGACTTCGTTTTTTTCATAATATAAATTTCGTGTTTCCAATGATCATTTAAAGTTCATCCTTAACTAGCTAGCATTCCAGCCACGTCAGTTGCAAAGGGCCCCTGCATTGAAGGAGGTTTTTCATTTTTTGTTTTTAGTTCAATTTCCATTACTCTGTTTTCAACAAATCTATTTTCTAAATTAGGATGATATTTAATTTTATTTTTTAATCAATAGCATAATGATAAATCACAACTATGCAACCTTGTTCTTCTAAGATATTTCGTTGATAAAAATGACTTTGTTTCCAAACTAAATTAAGATTGAAGTAATAAGAATACACAGTTGCTTAGTTTTCTTACTGTTTTGTCATTCATTTTCTTAGAACAGAATTTTCAATTCACTGTGTTAATGGATGTTTTGAAAATCCATTTCAAGATGATGATGATCCTAAACTAAATGTTTAAATGTCTAATTCATACAGTGATTGAAATTACTCAGTACATTGTTATTTTCCTAGGAACTTAGGAACTAAGGTATAATTGATTTCATGCACAGCACTTCAAGAGGGTAATGCTTCACATTTGAGTATTTGAGAAAGTAAAAAGTACATTAGTTTTTTACAGTTAGTTTTACATGGTTTTACCTTTTTGCTTTTAGATCCTCACTTAGTTGCATCACTGATATTCCCAATAATCATTTCAGGGAGATTGATTTAATCATATTCTAAAATTGAATGGTTCAATGTTTAATGAATGCAATTACTCAGTTACCTTCTGCATCAATTTCATTCTTGGTTTTAACAATTACATCCATGGATTAGGACTAATGATAAGATAATATATATGCTCTATTTTTTTATTAGGTTCTAACTAGCCAATAATTCTTGGTCCATTTTTAGGAAATTAGATTAACTTAGGAACAATTCCTTTCCTTTAAAATTCATTAGATTCACTTAAATTTTCTCATAGTTTCAGGTTGTACATTCTTAGACATCAAAGAATAGAAACCCCTCAAAAACAACATAAAATACAAAACAATGAAGTAAGAAAAAGGTTAACTAAGCACATATAGTGCACCACACTTCATCAGCTTACAAACGTCGGTTGATAACTTATGCAAGCAATTTAGGACATGAAATTGGCTAAACACAAGCTAGGGTTAAAGACCATAGCTCCCACCAATTCATTGAGTCAATTATAGCCTATTTTACCCACATCAAGATACTTACAGGAACCATTTTATTTTTTACCTTGATGCATTGATTCTCCTCTTGATTTTCCCACTTTTACAGTAGTGTCATTATTTTGATAATTACATTTTGTTAAACAACTCTAGTTCATAATGTATAACCTAAGTTGTTGGACATAGTTTTCCTTTTATAACACGTGACATTGTTCAACCTTCTATATTTTTTCATTAACAAGGAGCTTATCTCAACTAGTTGGTTGGGGGTGAATTATTGTACATGTTTCCTATCATCTTGAGCACCTAGGTGTCTAGACACATTCTCCAGGAGAGGGAAAAATTCCTATATAAATTGATTATGTCAAGATTCTAGGGGAGACTTGAAAATGGCACAATAGCTTTGTCATATTTATGCCTTGAGACTAAATTTTCTAGAGGAATTGACCAAAACAATTCAGTCATAAGGAGTTATTGCATCATGAGTATTTCCTAGTACTCACCTAACAAATGTGTGATAAAAGGTTCAATTAAATTGATCCCTAACACATGCAAACACCAATATAAATAATTGAAGAGGTCATTAGTTGGTGCAACCATCTTCAGGGAAGATGCCAGAAATATCTTCACTCCTAGATTCCAAACTCCAAATGCCTACATATAATCAACAAACAAGACCTCCAAACATATTTCTTACAAGATCTGTCAACATGATAATAGTTTAAAACCAATGAATAACATATGATAACCAAAGGAAATCAATATAATGGGAATGGAATTCACCTTCATTACAAGAACAAAAAGATAAAATGATATACCACCCAATTGAGATTTCTCCAAATTAGGGCCCTATAAATTTTATACGATGAGTAATTTTTTTACCTGATTATTTGAGTTTGAGAGATGTAAATAATGATTCATTTCTAAAAGTATTTTCATTATATATATATATATATATATATATATATATATATATATATATATATATATATATATATATATATATATATATATATATATATATATATATGCCTAAAACAAAAGAAAAATATTGCAGGGGATAGAAAAAATTGTACAAAAAGAAAAAAATGATAAATAAAAAGGCACAAAGAAAGGAAGAAGAGAAAAAAGAATATATTAAATTTATCCCCGTAGGTGAGAAAGTCTAAGTGCCACCAAAACAATAAAAAAGAAGCAACATTTAAGTAGTCTTTGAAAGTTTTTCTAAATAGTAAGTGTGCAGCTTGTTTTTAATGCCACTTTGAAATAAGACCAATAGAAATAAATTAGGCTAGCTACATTGTTTAATCGTAATTGGGACTCAAAAGCAACATAATTAAATTAGCAGTTGATCACACTCTTTAATCGTGATTTACTGGCTTAGAAAATAGATATAAATATCAGTTAATTAGGTCTATGTTAGTCATAAACATATTTATTTTTTATGAAGGTTTGTAAATATAGGAGTGATAAATGAGCCTTAAAGTTTGAATTTGTAATTTTCCTAAGTCTATAGATCACCAGCAAGTGATTTTAAGTGTTTTTCAAAAGGTTGAGTAAAGTCATCATGAAAGGGTTGTTTATGACCTTTAGATCCTAAATATCTTAGTCAGTGATCATCGATGATGTCATCTCAAGGTACAACTACTGAAAGAGACACCTAATCACATGTGCTATCCCCTCATCAAAGATTTCCCTCCCCTTTCATTTCATGCATCCCATCCACTCATTACATCTCCCCTCATCATTGCTCATAAATCACTCCTCTAAATACTTTTCCCCCTCATTTCCTTTCCCTATTTCACTACATATCCCTCATTTCCCAAGGAGAAAGTAAGAAATTCCATCACAACAAAGAAACATGGGTGATTTCACAGTTTCAATATTTCATCATGGATGACTGCACAAACCCTGACTGTGCAAAGATTTCCCCTCATCTCGACATCACCTTCACAAGAATTTTTCTAGTTTCTTTAACACCTCACCATCCGTAGGTTCTCCTCTGCAAAACCCATGTCTTAGTTTTTCCCAGATCAACCTCCAAGTATAAAAAACATTAAAAAAAATAAATTAAATGACTATGCAAAGGAAGAGTTTTTCAAAATTTTAATTCTCTCTGATTTTCGATTTGATTCAACCTATCCTTGTTCAAATTGACTTGCATACCTCCTAGATTCCTATTATGACCTCTACTTCCCATAGCTTGCTTGTTTAAACCTAAGAAAATTTAGTTTTCCTTACCTTACCTAAATCATGTTTGCACACTCAATTTTGTCCAAAGATCTTCGTCCATTGACAAAAAACTAGTCCCACAATCCCTGCAACATCATCACATCTCCTGGTTTAAAGACAACTCACAAAAAATCTGCCCCTACTTTCAATTTGATGCCTTCATCTTGATTCATTTTGGCATGTTTACAAATCTTTAGAATATTGATCATTATTTGCTCAAAATTGCTCACATCTATCATCCTCAAGCATCAAAAGGTGGTAAAATTCACCAAATAAAGATGTCTACATCAGAGGGAAAGAAAAGGATCACATAAAAACCCATCATAGTGGAAATTAGAAGCATAGAAATATTGGCAAGTGACCCAGCCATTTGGACAACATTTGAACAGGTTGAATGTTAAAAAAATTTCAAAAAGTTTTAGATTTAGGGTTTTCATTCCCAAGTTGCAAATTTTTTCACATAACCTCTAAGGCAACATGCTAAAGGTGGGAAACATAGAGTTTGAAATATCATAAGAAACTATTTCTTTGGCCACTGATATCCCTTTGACAGGAGACTGCTGGTTTAAAAACATGGATCTTGACCCTGCATTGTACAAAACCTTCCTCAAACCTCATCAAAGGAGTAATTATGGAAAGTATTTCCAAAGGTACTATCTCTTGAATAGATATGAAATGATTTTAAAAGCAATCCAAAGGTACTTTACAAGTGAGGGCTGATTTAGCAGAATTTATTGATACCATATTAGGTTGCTTATACATTTCATTGGGAGAAAGAGCCTTAACATGCCTTTCTATTTGTTTAAAAGTTTACGTAAGATGGAAGAAAAAAGTGCAAATAAGAGGAAGGCAACACAATGCTGACCTATTTCAATTTTCCCTCATCAAACTGTTGGTTTTGAAGGAGTTATCAAAGAGAGGTAGCACTTGGGAGGATTTCTTCGCACCATCAAACTTTATAAACCAGTTTGACATGTCAAAGATCCAAGAGAATAATGCCACACTTGAGGCATCTCAGGACACACCAGAGAAATATGATTTAGTTGAATAACCTATAGGGAAAAGGATAACTACAAGATCTCAGGAAAAGAAGAGAAAGGAAAGTGAAGTCCAAAAGTCAAAGAGAGATGTTGCTTTTGAGAAAATCAAAATTCCACGAACATCTAGAAGAGGAGGTTCCATCCAACAAGTTGCAGAAGAAGACATTCCCAAGTAAGACATCAGTTCTTCTAAATGAAATTTGTCACAATAGTTTGAAGACCAATATATTGGAGCTGAAGGTCAAGAAGTTAATTTTCAAGAAGGACAATCCAACAAGCAAGATGAGGAGGACCTTATGATTGCTGAGTTACAAGAAAGACTAGGCAAAGATCATTACACCGTTTCTTTTTTGCAAAAAAAAAACACAGAATTACAACACCAAGTTAGCAGGGCAGAAAGAAAAAAATAACATGAAATATTGCCCAAATCACCATCATTTGCAGCTGAAGACAATGGGAAAAATGTGATTGACCTCGAAGAGGTTGATGTCCCTGAATCAAAGCCTAGAATTCCAAGAATCATGGTAATGACCAGGGAATAACAAAGTTATGAAGACATGCTGCCACCTCAAGCCCAACATTCCATAGAAGACACTATAATTCCTGACTTGGAAAAATATTAAGACTACTAGTTGGACATAGTAAATGAATACTTAGAGAAGCTGCTACACATTACCAATAGAGACATTAACCTCCAAAGAAATCTAGCAAGGCATTATTATGCTAGAAATCTGAGTCATAGAGAAAAGATAAGAGTGATAAAGAAGAAGATGTAGAAGATGAGGAAGAAACAGAGAGAGATCAAGAAAGAAAACACTAGAGGAAGGATGATCAACCTTCACATTGTGGCTGAAGTAGCCACTAGTTACTTTTGTAGCCAGATGCACAATTTTGTCTTTTATCATTTTTTTCATTAAGTATGATAAAATTTGGTAGTTTTATCTAGGAACGGATGCGTTAAGGAGGTTAGGGAAGAAAAAGCACGAGGTGCAACATCATTTGGAAACTAAAGGGAGATTATGGACATCTTAACCATGGTTTCCCTTTCATTGTGCAAAGTCTGAAGGGGTGTTTGAAAAAGAGTATCGGTTTGAGAAAATGTTCCAGGGCTACATCAACATGTTAAAGACTCCTATTTCATCTATTCATCTACAAAAATGATCAATAGGCCCCCTCACAAAAAAAATTGGCACCTAAATGCACTTTGACTGCACAGAATATTAGAGTTTTTCATGTTTTAGTCATCTTTTCAAAAATTGTGTTGTGACCAACCAGACATGATTCTTCAGAAAATGAAGGAGGTTTTTAGTCCTACGCTACTAAAGGACAATAACCTATTTTGTATTTTACACACGTACTATAGAGTGAGATATTCCTTCACATATTTACAACTAATGTTTCTTACTGAGCAAGGGCATGTTCTAGTCATCTGTTTGCAGATAAGATTATGAAGAAAGGGAGAAGATTTCTTGGAAAAAGAGAGAGGTTTATTTTAAAATCCTATTTATCTACAATAATGTCCTTCACATTTTACATAGGTAATACAGTTTGAACATTATGTGGGTAATGTGGAGACCCATTTTTAGAGGTTTACAGGAAAAAATGACATGATAGTCAGCCCAATCGTTGTCAAGATTTTGGATTTTTGAACGATATGATCATATATAAAGTGGTTGGGAGATGGAGAAATGTATTAGGATGAAGTAGAAGGATGTATTAAGATTAATTATCATCTATCTAGTTGTTTCAAGTCATTTTTGGTTTAGTAAATGCAGCCCCTATTTTTTTCTGCATTTAGTTTCTAGGTGCATTGAACCTATTCTTTTGACCTTTTAAAGAGGAATTTGGGCAATTAGTGATGAATTAGAATCCCTAATTTGTGTAAATATTATAGAAAAATGTGGTTAGTTAGTATATGTTTCTCTTCCTCAAGATATTTTGTAAACATTCACCTATTAATACTTCAAATTTTGAAGTATTAAGGGTTGGAACCTTCAAAGAAGAAAGACGCATTGATGTAAAGTAGCTCACAGAGCCTCATTTGATCAAAATTTAGTAATACAGTTTAAAAAATGATAGGATTCTCATGTCACTTATGTTGGTTAAGTGCATATATATTTGTATCTATGTTTTCATTAATTTTCATATATTATTCATCGATTTTTGGATTATTTTAAGAAGTAAATGAGCAAAACTTGTTGCAAAATACACTCTGCTTCTAGCTTAATAATAATATAAATGTATTCTACTTGATGATTAATTCCAGAATTCATAGTTTCTCTGGTATGATTTGATCCCCTCACCTATTCCTCCAAATCATCTCAACTTTAAGAATCTAGCAAAGGTACATATCCTGCCCTGTAAGGTTGCCTGTAGAACCTGACTTGATTGAAATTAGTCGGACTCCATTTCCTAATGGCTTATCTTCCTTGTTTCAACCCAGCTCAATTCTAAATTCCAAAACCTGAACCTAATAGCTAGCCTAATATTATTCAGAAGAACATAGCTAAATCAGACACAAAGATCCTTCTCTGGAGTTGGAAGGGCTAGATTCCGAACTCCCAAAGTGGTTTTGTCATTACCTTTGTGATTTTTCCTAGCCTTAGAAATTACGGAGTGATAACAGAGTGGCGACCATACTTGGGAATGAACAAATTCATTGATATTAAATCCTTCCTAGGCTAATCTTTCAGTAAAGAATTTCAAAAAGTTATTTCTAAGTTTTTACTTCAAAATAAATCAAAATAAGGCTAAATTCCATTATTATTGTTAATACATTCATGTTGTAAATATTGTCAAATACTATGAATGAGTTTCCATAATTAGGTTTTTCTCAATGTGTGGCTTTCCAACTCTTAAATATCTATCATCATTTTTTTAGCTACTAATATAATAATATTTGGCTCCTAAAATAATTTATACAAGAGCTCATTTGGACCCAAATCCACTTGAAATGATTGACAACCCTCAAAGAATGTTAAGAAAATGAAACCCCACAAAAAGCCAAGGAAGTAACATTTCTATAATTAGAGCCAATTCTCTTCGAGAGATTTTTGACACTCTTGAGTAAATCGAATTTGATTTGCCTTTCAAGCTTAGGTTATTCAGGTCTAAATTAGAAAGTTTCCTAACCGAAATTGTTATTAATGAATCAACCTTGAGACCTTACTTACCTGAGCAACAATCCACAGAAAAAGACTTTGACACCAGAGTTATACAACAGTTTGAGACATTAGAAGGTTTAGCCTCAGCTCTAGATCAAGCTATTCACTCAGCCTATATTCAACAATCAATTGAACTCTCATCTCTTTCAAGAATTCTTCCATATCCTATTTCACAAGTTCTACATCCTCTTCCCCTCAGTTCTATTTCATTTGCAATCTCCGCAACTTCTCCATCAATCTCCCAAACCATAAACCAACCTATCCCAACATCTTCAACACCTTCTATCAGTACACCTTATATTCCTTCACTTCCACCAACAATGGAAGACAGATATACTCCTCTAATTTTACCCAAACCAAGGCATGATATGTCTCAGAATTATCAAGCTTCATTACCTCAATTTGATGCAATCAGACCAATTACTTCCCAACAACATATTGACAAAATCACTAATATGTGTGAACTACAAGAGTGGGATCACAATGATGTACAAATGAGGACTTTTGCACAAATCCTAGATGGACCAGTAGAGAAGTGGTTTAAAGGCTTACAAGCTAATTCTATTGCATATTTACGCTAATTTCATAGGTTTTCCTTAACTAGACAGAAAATTAAGAAAATCCCCCACCAAATCTAGTCAGAATACCAAAGCATCAAAATATCCCCTGGGGAATAAGTCTAGGAGTACTATGATAGGTTTAGCAAAGTTTACAATTCTACACTTTGTTATAGACATTTTTGTGCCTTACAGCATTGAGCATGAAATGTCCATAATCTAAGGGATCCAAAGTTCCTAAACATGTTGTTCCTACCCCTAGAGGAACAAGGCTAACAAACCACAGCAATTCACAGAAGTTCTCCACCTGAAACTGCTCAAAAACAAGTCAATTCAGGATCATGTCAATTGCTCCATTGACCATCTGCGTTGAATGTCAGTGGCTCCACTGTCTACCTGCGTTGAATGTCAACTCCGACACTAGCTACCCGCACTAAGCGAGTTTGGACATGTGGCAGACTCATTCCTCAAGGTGTCAGAAGCCAGGAAGCTTCCAAAATGACACTTACCTCAGGGAATTCGACTGGTGATGAGTAAGAGGTTCCAAATCTCCAAGTGGAAGCAAGAACCTCCAAGTGGACTCAAGAACTGAGAGAGGGAGAGGACACTAGTCAGATCTCAAGCTGACTCATCCTCTCTCCAAAATAACTATATATAGATCTCTCCTCCGTGGGATCTAGGGGGCTGGAATTTTGTTATTGCAAAGAATTGCTGTTGGTTTGAGACTGGAATCATTGGGTGCTTAATGCTTTGAAGGGAGGTGAAGATAGGAATTACATTCTGCTGGGAAGGAGATGCTGGATTGGAGCCCTCTAGGTTGTATCTCTTCCTGAACCTTGTTATTTATCAATAAAGCTATCTTGGTTTTCTCCTATATACTGGTGTATTTGTATGATTGCATTAGTGTATTTGATTTACTTCTAATCCTGAATCATTTATGAATATGAATATTTGCCTTTGTGTTGTGTTCTTCTCTTGTCGCAAGTAGCTGTTCTCTTGTCGCAAGTAGCTGTCCTCTTGTGATCTCGCAGGAATCAAGTAGCTGTTCTCTTGGGCGAGCGAGGAGGCAAGTAGCTGTGAACATCCAAAGAGAAGAGGATCTAGATCGAGGGACAAACGGAAGACACCGGTAAGTCCATTAATCTCCCCTCGTTCACATTTCATAAAGGAAGAAACCAGAATAGCTGTATCTGTTTGTTGCTAAGGCTCTGTCACACCTTAGGTGGATAGGATCGTCCTGCATAGGCATTTTTCCCCACAACAAATTGGTGACTCCACTGGGGAGATTTGTTTTAGTCATTTTATTTATGTTTACATCATTGTTTGCTTCATAGACTCAACAGGAACAATCGAACTGCTTCTGCAAAGTAGACTGTTGCTTCCTTGATCCTTCACTGGATTTTGTCTATGATCTGAAAAATGGACTCACAAATGATTTGATGATCCTTTGTGATAGTCTTTAGTACCCTCTCAAAGCGTCCTTTTGATTATACCTTGCTTGTGTTTCTGATTTGGCCTGAAATTGTTGATTTTTGAGCATTTTATGACCCGGAACCCAAGAGAAACGAGAGTTTCTCCTTCAGCGCAGACACTGTGAAGGCAGTCTGCATTTCAACGCAGGTCCCGTGAAGGCTACCTGTGCTGAATGTCAAACCCACAGTGTTGAGGTTGCGCTGAACCAGTTTGGCCTTGTGCAGCTGGGGTTCTCTGCTGTCTGTTGCCCTGTTTTGATCTCTGTTTTTTGCAGCCTTTAACCAGCATAGGTACCAGTCTGCTAACTCCTTTTCTTTGCTTAGATTCCGCCTCCTTTTGTACAAAAAGACTGTGAGTGTTTTTATGTGTTTGTGGCATCATTTACAGTTTTCCTTTGCATGAGTAAAGTAGTCATCCTGTAGCCTTTGATTCAGATCTGATTGATTGTGATCTTAGAAGAGAGTTCATTGGCTGTTTTGAGATTGATTATACATTTACTTTTGCTTATTGGTTTGAATTTGTGTCTTTTAAGTGTCAAAACAAGTCTTTATTTCGAAAATCGTTAAGTAGTGTAATCTCTTCTACCCTCTCTGATTTCGAAAAAGTGAACTTGTTTGTATTGATCATTTAAAAGCAAATTCAAAGTTGTACAAAAAGCTTTCTTTGTAGGCATCAATAATAAGAAAGCGGAAAACAAACACCTGCATTGTGCATTTGCATTTTGATAAGTTTGCATGTTGGATTTAGGAAAAGTGCATTAGAGTGTGCTGATTGCTCTTTGAGAAAAGATGGTGTCTTTCTTTTCCCTTAGTAGCTAGGATTTTCAAAGTTGAAAAGATAATAAAGCTTGCTTATCATCTTTAGATTGCATTTAGGAATTGTATCATACATCTCGTGGTGAACCTCAAAAGGCAAACTTCTAAAAAGATCAATCTAAAATAAATTGAATGAACTTAACAACGCTTTGTAACTTAACACACAACATAGAGGTCTAGGCTAGAGACGTGTTCTGGCATCGTAAAGCTTGGTGACTGTCGATCTCGCTGATGGTGGGTGATTCCTCCTGAGGGATGATAGCGCCAGTACGGACTGTTCTCCCACGTACCGTCGAGTATATATTGGGAGACCCCTATAGGCATAAAACCTTTATCCTTAGGAAGCCGTGTCGGCCGCCTTACTGATCGCAATGCACTGAACACAGAATTCAGGAAGATTGACCGCCCGTACCTTAAAAAGTATTCTGTGGTTTTGCGAAAAGTTTGGCACACCCTCTACCTAGAACTCCAGAGCAGTTCCTTTTGGCCTTTTTCAGACTCTATAACGGAAAAAGTCCATCCGAGCATTTGTCACTTCGGGCTCGTTAAAACATCGAAGGAGACTAGAGTCATCTTTTGCTTTTTCTCGACTCTTTAAAATTGAAAAAGCAGGTTGTGTCTAAGCGTCGTTAAAATTTATTTTAAACGGAATAATCATCACCATTCCCTCGTTGATCTTCGAAGTTAGTCTCTTTTCATCGTAAGTTCTTGTAGAATCGCTAGAAAATCTTTTGGATAGACTAGATATGTCTGAACAACCGTCGACATCCAGGATTGTGTCATCCGACACAGCAGCGGTAGAGCCTCCTGCTGCTACCCCAAGGATGTTCGATTGTATACCATCTGTCCTGGCGAGTTATCAACAACAAGCCGGAGTCCCATCAGGGACTGCTTCGACGACATGGTTAGTTCCTATTTCTTCATCCGGATTATCATCTGGCATTTCTTATGTTGAAACTCAACAAATTGATCCAATGTGTCCTCAAAGGCCAATCTGCCCTTTAAGTACTGGATTGCCACCATATGGAGGGCAGTATGCCTTTTCATTGTTCCCTCCCGGAGAAAAACCATATGGGAGTTTACAACAAAGTTCAGGTCAAACTGGAATTACATCCAGCGGTTGGGTACCAATACTGCCTCAGCAACCAAGGGTTGTATATTCAACGCAACCAGTCCACCCTGTGTCGAATATTCCCACTATACCTGGTATGGTGATTGCGTCGCAAGTACAAGCGCTACCTGTCGTATGTCAACCCCAAGTTTCTCAGGTTGCGATACAACAGCCTCTTGTCCCAACGACTCAATCACAACCTCAGGTTAGTGACTCCTTATCTGGAGCGAATCAGGCTCAAACAAGTACTATGACTCCTCATCTTGGTCAATCATCCAGTATTGGACAACAGCAAATGGTCCAACAACCAGGGCTGGTTCAATCTCAACAACCACCATTCCAGCAATCATATCGAGGACCTGAGCAACAAGTCTTTGTAAGTAATGGGCAACCATATTATAGTGGTTATGCCCATCAACCTTGTCAAAGTTGCCAGCATTATGCTGGTATGCAAAGACCCACTGCTCAGGCGATTCCATCTTATCCTGGGTATGCTTTGCCTAACCTGAATCAACAGTTGTCCTTTGTAGCAACTCTAGAATTACCAGATCTAAACCGGCTGACGAATGATCCAATTGCTTATGCCCCTTTGTGGCCAGCGATTCCACATAAACTTTCGTCAGATATTCCTAAATTTAATGGAAATCCGGGTGAAGATCCGTCGAATCATGTGATGACATTTCATCTGTGGTGTTCATCAAACACCCTAAATGATGATTCGATTAGGCTTCGCCTTTTTCAGACGACGTTAACTGGTCCAGCGGCAAAATGGTATATTGAATTGCCTAGAGCTTCGTTCAACAACTTCAGTACCTTATCCACGACTTTCTTAACCCATTTTCAATTACCGATAAGGTATGAAACGGGAACGGAACTCCTAACCAACTTCAAACAGACAATGGCCACTCACATATCTGATCATATACATGAGTGGTGACGTCGTCGTAGGATGGTAAAAACGTACGTTCCCGATCAGCTATTAGCTGAATGGCTTATCAAATCCTTACTTCCTACAATCACGGAAGATGTGGCAAAGGGGGGAGTCGTAACGTAAGAGCAAGTCATCGCTCGTGCGCAATATCTAGACTTGGTCTATACTCAGTCTGGCACGCTCTACGACAAAATACCTGACGCCGCTAGACCGGAATTCTCAATTCCTCCTCCTCCTAAATCAAAAAATGACTCTCATGCCATCGATGGCGTGATTGGCACGACAGACACGAAATAGACAAAGGCTACATCTAAAAGGGCCCGTAAGATTTCCAGTCAAAATGCAAATGAGGAACTTCTTACCTCGGAAGTAAACGCCGCGTCGACCGACAAGGGCAAACAACTGAAGCAACTAGGGGGCAAGAAGAAAAAGAAAGGGAGAAAAAGGAAACCCCCTGCGGGGTGTCATATATGCGATGAGGATCATTGGATGAGAGATTGTCCACATATAGCTGAAGTTAAGAAACTCTTTAAGAGTTCAAAAACCTCAGCAGTATTGACTGATCCGTTTCCAAGCCCGGGTACCAAACTGGTTGCTAATCAAAATGCTTCCCGATCCCAAGTGCTTATGTTGTCTATCTCAAAGCAGCAAAATGATGCTTTGACAAGGAATAAAGATTACGGGAATCCACAGCTGTCGAATAACAAGGCTAATGAACAACCTAGTAGTTCGACAACAACTTTGACCAAAGTTGTGCCACCCACTATTCCTGAACAAAAGATAAAGTTGCCAAAGGGAGTAGTATACAAGTCGACATTTAATCCTCGTGCAAAAATAGCACAGAATTATAATATAATAGAGGACCTGTCCCAATCGCCGTCTGCTATGTCGACGCTTGAGGTACCGCAAAATTGCCTCTCCCAAGAGCAAGCTTTATTATCAGCAATAGGTGGGATTGGCCCAAGGGATTCCAATCTTGTGGCCTTTGATCATAAAGGATATGACCCTCAGTTACCAGCTCAACTAGCTTTCCTTATTCAAGTGAAAGCCCTCAACAAAACTGTTCATCGAACAATTATTGATGAGGGGGAATCTACGTGTATTATGATGATGATGATGGTGGTTAACGTCCACTGAGACCAAATTGGTCTATCAGACCTACAATTTTCTTAATTTTTACTTGTCTGGCTCCTCGTCTTTCTTGGCGAGATTGGTGTTGTAGCTTTCTTTCTTTTCTCTACGGTCTTCCAACTTCCTTTGTCTTGCATCTCCTTCATCTCTTCTGGTTCTTGGGACATTGGTGTCTTAGCTTCGCGATCTATAGTCGGAGAAGTTTGGTTTAGGAGATCTGCTTTGTTGTTAAATGAAGATTTATTTTCTGCGGTATTCAAATCCTCATAGCTGTTGATTTGTTGGGGCGGGCTTTCTCCTTGCTTGCTTTGAGAGTTGTTTCCTTCTTCCTTGATTTCTTGTGACTCAGAGTTTTCTCTAGAAAATTCTTCTTTGATGACAGTGTAGTGTTCTTTTTGTGCTCCTTCCCACCATGTAGATCTGTGATGGTTTTTTCTAGCAAAATTTTTCTCAGAGGCTTTTGGGCAATTTTTGGCTAGATGCCCCGTCTCAAAGCACGATCGACATCTGAAGAGGACACTTTCATAATCAAGCTTCTGGTTCCACACATAGTCTTTACTTGTTAGGTTTATTTCAGCTGGGAATCCGACACTGAAATCCATTTCCACACAGATGCGTGCATAGGTGGTTCTGGCATATTCCTCTGTTTCTGGGCACCTGCAGTAAAATTTCCCAATTGCATTTCTGATGGCTTTTAGCGAGGAGAGATTCCAGAGATGCAAGGGTAGGCTTGGCAATCTCACCCAAACTGGTGCTGAGGTTATCACTGCTGTAGAGGGATCGAATGATGGGTTCCATGGCTTCATGAATAGGCCTGATTTTTCCCAAAACCAAGGGCCAGAATCTAGAATACATTGTCTGCTTTCAGAATTTTCAAAATCTACTATAAAGAAACCTCTAGCACAGGGGTAGATATTAATTTCATCAGAAATGATAGGCTTCCATACCTCCGAGATCCAATTGTGGAGTGCTATCAGCCGCGGCCAAAAACCATTGAACCGACAAATTAGGGCACTTTCGGAGAACTTCAAAGCTTCATCCAGTGAGTCCTGGACCACTTGGATAGTGGGAGCTGGGGCTTCACTTACGATATGGGCAGGAGATTGCCCTCCAGAGGCGGACGAGCCACCAGTTATTTTTGCGAAGCTCGGAGCCATATTTTACGCAGATCTGCACCAGATCTATCACACCGCAGAGACCACACCGCAGAGATCACACCGCAGATCTATACCGCAGAGACGGCAGATCTATCACACCGCAGAGACGGCAGATCTATACCGTATATATAATCATCGTTCGTGATCATTCAAGAATTTGAATATTGATAAAAGACGCCTCCAAGAATAATCTTGACCCTTTGGCGCGGATAAGAATGGTCTCTCGACCATAAAACTACAACACAATGACCGTTGGGACCTGGGCGCTGATGCCCACACCGCAGAGACCACACCGGCAGATTTACCGCAGAGACGGCAGATCACACCGCAGAGACCGAACGAACTGTCATATCAACAAGGCCAAGAAATCAATGCCGGTTTAAAAAAGGGAAATGCAAGGAAAATGCGCGGGTCATCACATTCAAAATCGGTGAATGCTAAAGATTAGACTGGGAGGCGAATCGGGCGATGGGGACTCGGGAGTAGCTCGCTAATTTCTCCCAAAAGAATCTCTGCCACCCTTGTCGATGAGTTGCTGGAAGAATTTAGGCTCACCACCCTTGTCGAGATCGTCAACGACGTTAAAAGCATTTGATGGACAATCATACACTCCATACGGGATTTTAAGTAACTTGCAAGTTGAACTAGGGGGCAAAACAGTAGGAATTGATGTTGAAGTAATTTATGGAAACCTCGATTACAACATCCTACTGGGAAAGCCCTGGATATATGCCATGGCCGCAGTTGTGTCGACCTACTTCAGGAAGATTGCATTTCCCTTTCAAGGAGGAATTACAGTCGTCGACCAACAAACTTTCCTCCCCGACAGTTCACAAGTTACGGGAAGCATTCCAATGATCCATGGAAGCAATCATTCGCTTCAAAATATTGGAGTAGGTCTCCTAAAATACCCTGCCTTAATGGGTACTTTTGCCCTACCGCCTGCAAGTAATCTGGCAGAAGTGGCCACAGTGGAAACCTACAATATGAAATCTTCTATATCTAATGGATTCGGAAGATTCCTAAACATTTTGTCAACGTGGATCATCGCCCTAATAGAAATACTGTAAATATAGTAGGGCTCCGAGGATGGTTCTAATCTCGTGTCAACCTCGTTAAAAAATGAAACAAGGAGCCATGAGGATAGTTCTTTTACTGTGTCAACCTCATTAAAAAATGAAACAAATCCCCTTTTCAAGTCTCGAAGGTAAACCTTCATTCCAACCACCAAGTTGAATGCAATGAAGCTTGGGGGGCACGCACCTCGATTTGCGTTATTATGCTGGGGGCATGCAAACTTATCTACGAGCAGTTTTAGCATAAAGTTCATGCTCGTTAAAAAATAAACGCAAGAACCGAGCAGTTTTAGCACATACTTCATGCTCGTTAAAAAATAAACATAAGATTGAGCAGTATTTTGGCGCATTCAAGCTCATTAAAAAATGAACCTATTCCGGTAAATAACCATTGTGTACGTAACCTTATCTGCCATAAAAGCCTTGGTCGTGTTCACACCATCACCTCCACTTTTCATTTGGCCGATCATTCACCTCCATATGATTGTTTACCCATTTTGAGGAACAGCTGCGAAGAGTGATTTCACCTAGCCATCCTTGTGACACTGCCGTGATTGGAAAATTCCAACCTGTACCTGGAATTAGCTGCTATCCCTGTTTATCACTCGTTCCTCAAAAGACGAGTCTTCTTTAAGCTCTTTTCAATTGACTCGTAAAATATGAAAAGATTGCCGAGTTTTGGCCTTCCAGCTCGTTAAAGCGACCGGAAGAGCTATCCCTCCTCTAGATTTTTATCTTTTTGGACCTGAGGGATTATTGCACAAAAAGATCGAGCGCTTGTTTTGTTCGGCTCGTTAAAGCTATCGAAAACTCATCCCTTTTGTATTGTTTTATACTTTTTCAGACTTAAGGGATTAGATGATGAAAAAGGAATTTCGGAGTTGACTTTATGTACCTTTTTAGACTCTCTAAAAATGAAAAGGACCGAGTTATCCTTGTCGTTAGACTCGTTAAAATCATTAAATAGCGACAAACTTGTCTTTAGACGAGAACGAGTTTCACTATCGCTAGGCTCGTTAAAACATAGCGATGGGCTTGCCCGAAGGGCAGGTTATAGAACAAGCATATGTTATCCTCCTCAAGCTTGACAAAAATAAAGAGGTACTGGTCAGCAACGACTGGGGAAAAATTGGGAGAAAATCAGGAAAACTTTGATGGTAGCAAGTCGCTCTTGGACATGACACTTTTCTTCCGTACCACAATCGGGTTGGGTTGTTTCATTCACCGGTCATATCACCATGGTCTCACTATACCATCCATATTTGGGGTAATGCTACCGATCCATCGCATCAGTGTCGCCATATGTTCAAGAGAAGTCGTTCAGAAAGAGTCAACCGGGTCCCATCCACTGCCATACATTATCCTTCATCCATTCATGACCGCCACCCTGAATCATATGTCGCAGATCGTTTTCACCTCCATTAAAATCATTAGCTCCGTTCCGTGTCACTGATGTGGGATTCATTAAGGCCCTCCTTTGATGGATCGCTTCTTGTCGACATCAGCTCATTATCCAAGAAGTTGATCTAGGAACAACCCCTCAGTACTTTGAAGCTTGCATGCCTCAATGGCAAGTTTCTCACTTCCGGCGACAGGTATACATCAAGGACCTTCGACCAGAAGATTTTGCGTGGTGTTCGACGCCAAGTCCTTTATTCACACCACGTGAATTGTACTGCAGTACCTTGAGGGTCATTATCATTATCGGTGATTCCTCTCGTGCTTGTTAACGATTTACCTCATTGACCGGTAATCAAGCGATGTCTTTCCATGTTCGACTTCAGCACAATTCTCACATGGATCGACTTGTACTTAGAGTGAAGATAGAACGAGTTTTGAAGACCCCGGATCTAGTTTCATCCATCCGGGCTGCGATATATATTCAGGAAAGATAAAGACATTTTGACATGTACATCATTGCAGCAGATGATCATCCTACTCAAAGGATGATAATTTCACCAAAATTATCAGTCTACCATCAGACGATCGTCTGTTCTATGTACAAAAATGAATTTATAAAGCTGAGCATGGGAATGCCCGCCTCAGCTAGATCATGAAAGCAACATGAATCATAATGTATTGTATTGTATCTTATTACAGGTCTCCTCCCAGCAAATGGATGAACTTCGGACCCTCCTGGATAAAGCATTTCACCCGATAAATGGCCTCATACTTTAGGGGGCAACTGTTATAGACATTTTTGTGCCTTACAGCATTGAGCATGAAATGTCCATAATCTAAGGGATCCAAAGTTCCTAAACATGTTGTTCCTACCCCTAGAGGAACAAGGCTAACAAACCACAACAATTCACAGAAGTTGTCCACCTGAAACTGCTAAAAAACAAGTCAATTCAGGATCATGTCAACTACTCCATTGACCATCTGCGCTGAATGTCAGTGGCTCCATTGTCTACCTGCATTGAATGTCAACTCCAACACTAGCTACCTGTGCTGAGCGAGTTTGGACATGTGGCAGACTCATTCCTCAAGGTGTCAAAAGCCAGGAAGCTTCCAAAATGACACTTGCCTCAGGGAATTCGACTGGTGATGAGTAAGAGGTTCCAAATCTCCAAGTGGAAGCAAGAACCTCCAAGTGGACTCAAGAACTGAGAGAGGGAGAGGACACTAGTCAGATCTCAAGCTGACTCATCCTCTCTCCAAAATAACTATATATAGATCTCTCCTCCATGGGATCTAGGGGGCTGGAATTTTGTTATTGCAAAAAATTGTTATTGGTTTGAGACTGGAATCATTAGGTGCTTAATGCTTTGAAGGGAGGTGAAGATAGGAATTCCATTCTGCTCGGAAGGAGATGCTGGATTGGAGCCCTCTGGGTTGTATCTCTTCCTGAACCTTGTTATTTATCAATAAAGCTATCTTGGTTTTCTCCTATATAATGGTGTATTTGTATGATTGCATTAGTGTATTTGATTTACTTCTAATCCTGAATCATTTATGAATATGAATATTTGCCTTTGTGTTTTGTTCTTCTCTTGTCGCAAGTAGTTGTTCTCTTGTCGCAAGTAGCTGTCCTCTTGTGATCTCGCAGGAATCAAGTAGCTGTTCTCTTGGGCAAGCGAGGAGGCAAGTAGCTGTGAACATCCAAAGAGAAGAGGATCTAGATCGAGGGACAAACGGAAGACACCGGTAAGTCCATTAATCTCCCCTCGTTCACATTTCATAAAGGAAGAAACCAGAATAGATGTATCTGTTTGTTGCTAAGGCTCTGTCACACCTTAGGTGGATAGGATCGTCCTGCATAGGCATTTTTCCCCACAACACACTTAATGATATTCGGCCTCCACCTGATCTTGCCATGATGAAATTCCCTGAAGGTTTTGACCCTGAAATGGACTATAAATTAATGGAAAGGGAACCTAAAACTCTTGAACAAATGAAGAAAAATGTTGTAAGTGTTGAAGCGAATATGTTGGCTAAAAAATCCAGACTAAAAATTGAACGTAGGGTGACCATTATAGGAGATCCATCATCATCATCAGACACACAATTGGGCATAGTAGTCAAAACCTTAGAAACAATGGTCGAGAAAATGAGTATAACTGATATAACCTCACCTAGAGAAAATGTAGGAGGCTCCGAGGTTAGGAAACCAATTTTTTGTAAAAACCAACCTCAGATCCTTCAAAGAGAGAAAAGTGCTCCAGATCAACATGTTAGGCCACCATTTCAAGAAAATTTTCTTGTAGAATAAGCTGAATTAGAATACTCCCAAGAAAACCAAATTAACCTATTTGGTGAGGATGAAACAACTGATGTTTTCTTAACAAAAGAAGACCAAGATCTGTCTCTTTTAATGCAGTCAAATTGTTGGGTGTGGAGCCTGATTATCTTCTTTATTTAGAGGTATCATCGGATTGGACCTGTTTTGGAGAATTTGGTATCTATGGATAAATACTAATTCCCTAGATAAGTAGTCATATCTAGAACAACAGTTTAAAGTGTTTTAGTCTTTTCCTATAAGCAATAGATAAGATGAGAATACCTACTTATAGTTCTGCATTCCTCTCGTCTCCCTTGTATCGATCCTTTCACTCCTTCCCGTACTTAATATGCTTGAGAAGTACCTGTAAACACAACAGAAAACAAAGAATTGATTAAAGAAAAATATCTATTGAATATAAGTTAATAAAATCTGATACATTTCACACATATAAGCATTATAAAACAATACAACCATATGGGAGAAAGGTTCAAACACCTTATTGAATAAAATAAGGAACTACAACCATTCATGTTTGATTCAAAGTTGTTCCTCTGGCTTGTACCCCATCCACATCACATCAAAAGCATGAGAAACTTGTAGCATTACAATACTTGCTTCGAAGCAAAATATCATAGCAACATTATCTCCTTAAAATTCAACATAATCCAGTCCTTGATCACTTAGATGAGTGGTCAATTTATAGGAAGATGAAGGAGGTTTTGTCAAAAATGGTGGGATTGAATGGCTTTCCATACTTAGAATTAGTTCCATGGAGGAAGGGATGAGAAGGTAGGATGCATATTAACTCATTCCTCATCCATTTTCGAGCTCATAGGAGTTTATAAGTGAGGGAACCTTCTATATGACTCCAAAAGATAAGAGTATTCCCCAAACCCTATGTGAATTTCACTCAATCTCGCCCAATGTAGGTGAAAGTAAGCCTAAGTTCTCTGTGGAGAACCTTGACATGGACTTAACTACTCTGCAATGCACCCTTACATGGGCCTACCTGTGTTGATCCCTGTAGATGCTATTTCTGGATGTCTTCAAGTCATGAAACTGTCTGGGAAGGAGGCATTTAAAGGGGTGACTTGTTTAGGGCATGTAGCAACTGAAATTAGGGTTTGATGAGCCCTAAAACACTAATCTGGATGATGGGATTGATGTTCCAAAATGGATCTGTAATAGCTGCTCCCTAAATCATGAAGTTTGAAAAATGTGAATGTCAAATGAAATACTTTACGATGTGATGAGGAGACATCGAAGTGGAAGGTGACCTACATCAATTACAATACATATATCATGATATTTGATTTTTACATGAATCCTTGAGGGAAGGCATACCCATGCTTAGCTTATAAACTTTCATTTAATGTACATAAACAGTCCTCTACAGATATAGACCCATGATCAAAATGACCATCAATGTAAAGCCATTGTACATATGATTTAGTACTCCTAAAATCGCAACTTGGATGGATGAAAATAGATCCAGGGTATTCTATCTCGTCCAACCATTTGCTCAAGTACGAGTCTAACGATTTGAATATGCGATTTAAAGTCGAACATAGGAAGACACCATCTGATTACCAGCCAATGATGTAAGTTTTTAACATATACAAGAGAAATCACCGATAATGATAATGATCCTCAAGGTATTGCAATACATTCCCCATGGTGTGAATGGATGATTTGATGTCAAACACTATACAAAGTCTTTAAGGCAAAGGCCATTGATGTCAACCTATCACTGGAAGTGAGAAACCTGCCATTGATGCATGCAAGCCTCAAGGTACTGGATGGGTGTTTCTAAGTCAACTTATTGGATAATGTTCTAATGTCGACAAGAAGCAACTTGTTGCAGGAGGGCCTTGATGTATCCCACATCAATGACACGAAACGAGTGTAGTGATTTTGGAGATGGAATTTGACTGACAACACAAGCTTTAGGAATGGCGGTCATGAAAATGAAGGTTTATGGTATTACAAAGGATGAATTTTGACTAATTGACTTCTCTTGAACATGTCGGAAACACTGAAATGAATTGGTAGCATTGACCCAAAACAAATTGATGGATGGTATGATAGACCAATGGTATGATAACCATCAAGCTAATAACCCAACCGAAATAGTCACGGTGATGGAGTGAAAGTGTCATGTTCAAGAGTGACCTGCTACCATAAAGTGGTTTTCCCCTTTTTCCCATTTTCCCCAGTCATTGCTAACCAATACCACTTTTATTTTTATCATGCTTGAGGAGGATAACATATCCTTGTTGTATAATTCCACCCTTTGGGGGAATCCATCCCTATTTGATGTTTTAACGAGTCTAGTGAAGGTGAAACTCGGTCTTGTATAGATGGACAAGTTTGTCGCTATTTGATGTTTTAAAGGGTTTAGCGAAAAAGATAACTCGATCCTTTTCATGTTTAGAGAGTTTGAAAAGGGACGAAAAGAAAACTCCACAAGTTATTTTTCGTAGATTTGTCTCTCAAGTCCGAAAAAGCATAAAACAATACGAGAGAGAACTTATTGACCATGTTCAGTTAATGTATTCCTTTTTTGTAAATAATCTATCTTAGCCTGAAAAAGGGTTAAACTTATACCGAGTAGATGTCATTTCCAATTTGTTAACGAGCTGAAAAGGGCAAGCACTCGAAAATCTTTTCATATTTTGAGAGTCTGAAAAGAGCTTAAATAGGACTCCACTTTGAGGAATGAGTGGTGTCTAGGATAGCAACTGGTTTCGTTGATGTTGGAACTTCTCAAGACATGTTCATTTATGTGAAGAGGCTGGCTGATAAGACCATTCATTGCAACTATTCCTCAGAAAAGGGTAAAACAACCAAGTGAATGCATATGATTGGCTAAAGGGATAGTGGCAATGGGATGAAAACAACCAAGGCTAATTTGATGAAAGAGGTAGATAGAATGGAAATCATGAGGGTTAAAATGGAGATGGGTTCATTTTTACACAAGCTTGAACCATGGGAAACTATGCTTGGATTCAGTTTCATGTTTACACAAGCTTGAAACAAAAACTATTCTTGGATTCAGTTTCATGTTTACACAAGCTGGAAACGAAGAACTATGCTTGAGATTGGTTTACATGCCCCAACATGATGAAAGGGAGAGTCTCCTGTAACCATATGGAAGTCACTGTAGTGAAGCAAGATAGTTATCCAACACCTTTTTGACTTCATCCAAATAGGGACAAAGGTGAATGGGGTGATTCCCTTCACATGACCTGCAAGGAAACTTAACATTACCATTAGGTACATGACCCCCAATCTTCATTACACTCACCTAAGTAGACTACTCATGGTTATCAAGTGGATGGAATGAAGGTTCTTTTATGAGATCAAGTGAAAGACTCGACTAGGATTTCACAAGATCTAATCGAAGACTCGACTTGGAACTTTGCTCTAGTGGACCTTGTTTCAGTTTTTAATGAACTTGACACAAGACAAGGAACTCTGCTCATATTCCTTGTTTCATTTTTTAATGATCTTGACACAAAACAAGGAACTATCCTCATATTCCTTGTTTCAATTTTTAACGAGGTTGACACGAGACCAGGAACTGTCCTCATATCCTTAGTTTCATTTTTTAATGAGGTTGAAAAAAGACAAGGAACTATCCTCATGGGAGTTATTTCATTTTTTAATGAGGTTAACATAGTAAAAGAACTATCCTCATGGACCTGTTTCATTTTTTTTAATGTGGTTGACATAGTAAAAGAACTATCCTCATATTCCTCGATCATGACACATAAGAGGTCATGACTTCCAAGAGGTTCTCATTAGATGGGAGAACAATGCTATGGAAAGGATCCGTAGTAAGGAATCCATTAGAGAGATCTAGTTCTAATGTCCCTAGTACATAATGTACAACATCATTGAATTGATCGTCAGTTGAGGTAGGCATAGAATGGGTTGTGACATAATTAACCTGTGGTGGGAATGATACCAGTGGTACAAAAGGACCATTTAGGAAAGATGGTTGACTAGAAGCCATATTTGGACTGAGAAATGAAAGCTGGTCAATGGTGACAATTTTGTCTTCATGCGGGAAACACATCACACAAAAGAGTGTGGAAACAATAGCTCCCATGTCATAAACATAGTTGCACCCTAGAAGTAAATTGTAATCTAAAGGGCTTGGGACTACCATCACATTCAGATAAGCAATTTTTCCACCCAAGTAATAGGCAACTAAGGAAGGATCCCTAATGGTTGACTGGTTCCTCTGTTAAAAGCCAACAAATTCTGGGTAATAGGCACAAGTGGTGGTGAACCAAGAGCTTGCCAAGCAGTTGAGGAAATGATACTCACAAATGCACCTACATCTATAATAATGCAAGATAAAATCATATTACAAACTTGTACTATGATCTAGAAAGGCACATAGGAAGGAAGATGAAATCCTTCCAGTCGATTCCAATCAAAGGAAGTGACTAGAATACTTAGAGGGGGTACCATAGAAACGAGAGAATTAACCCCTTGAGTTATGATAATAGGAGGATTTTCCTCCTGTCTTGATGGAATAGGAGGATTTCCCCCAAGCTCATTTGAATCTAAAGAAACAAAAAGAACCTGAGTGGTATCATATTCACTCTCTTTGGGGAAGGTACGATTAACTGAAGGTGAAATTGGATCAATTGTTTCCTTGACTTGTTGATTTGGGCTGGGTATAGACTCATAGGATTCACTTTCAGAGAGAGTGGGCTTGACCGACGATTGATTTGGGTCAGCCAATTCATCAACTTGTGAAGGATTTAGGGACAGTTTCCTGTAACCAGATGGAAGTCACTGTGGTGAAGGATAGTTATCCAACACCTTTTTGGCTTCATCTAGATAGGGACAAAGTTGAATGAGGTGATTCCCTTCACATAACCTATAGGAAAACCTAAATTTACCTTTCTTTCCATGAAATTTACTACCAATAGTTGATGGTGTGTTACCAACATGATCTCCAGAAGTTGATGACACATGATGATGTGAATGTGAAGACCATTCTTCTAAGTTTTGAGGAATATTAGGACAATTTCGAAGAAAATGGTCTCTCGCACAAAGTTTGCATGGATATCAAATTTTGTGAGGCTTGATGGACAGTTTCTCATCAAATGTTGCATTCAAAGCAATGGTTGTTTGGCTACCCCTCTACTAAATTTGCTTCTTCTTATTCTTCTTCCCTTTCCTCTTCTTCTTAGCCACCTGGTTACTAGTACTAATACTTTCACTAGGTGAAGAGGAAGAAGGGGACGAAGAAACAACTGAGGAAGAAGGAAAAGGGTCAACTTTAGGATCAAGTAGAGGTTGATTTTGTCTAGTTGGAGGAGTACCCAATTATGGATAAATCATGAAATTTTGAACCAAGGAGGTTGAAAACAACCATATTGGCAAGCCAATGGTAAATACCGAAAGGGACAATGTAGCCATATAAGGAGCACCAATATTTCCAAAAGGAGGAAAAGGACTAGGATTCTCATCAAAAGGAATTCCTTGATCGGCAGACTCCGTATTTGTCGCCATATGTTGTAACCTAAGATAAACTAAGGGGTGAGTGTGGAGAATGTTATCCATTGTCAATTAATTTTATTTTAATCAAAGTAACATAGCAAAACAAAATAAGGATAATCTAGGCAAAAGGTTTACCAAGCAATTGTGAACTGTAAAATACCTTCCAGTGATCCAAGAAGTACAGGCAGGAAATCTCCCCGAATGCTATGTTCAGTGTATCACAGTGTACAAGGTGGCTAACTCGGTTACCTAAGGATGCATAGAAACCTAGTTTTGTCTTCCCATATATACCCGAAAGTACATGGAGGCACAATCTATATAAGCATTATCTAATGCAAAACTAGACAATGAGAGCATTCCCATATACCTTACGTATTGTAACACCGCCGTATATACCCGATGGTATGTGGACGAGCTACAATATACTCAAATACGTGGAATGAGGTATCACACTCAGGATGTATTGTAGACAAGTTTGCGACAGTTGCTTTGTTTTACGACGCCGAAACATGTCTCTAGTCTAGAACCACTAAATGCTTTTTGTTGGTGACAATGCTCCATTAGGTAAATTCAGATAAATTTTAAGTTGATATTCTTTAGAATTTTCCTTTCAAGGTTCACCACGTGATGTATGTTTGCAATTCCTAAAGTGAAACTAATATGATAAGCATTATTTTCATTCAATTGAACAATGAAACCATAGCTAGTAGGGATAGAGCAATCAAATATTTGACAAAGAGCAAAGAGCACATCTAATGAAATTTCCCTAGCTATTCCTTTCAAGCATTCACAAAATACAATATGAATGATGCAAGTTTTTCTTTTCAAATCCCTTAATGTTATGATGAACAAAAAGGAAACTAATGCACATACAATCAATCAATCTTTAAATAAGAATGAAGACTTTACGATAGTTCAATTTCGAAGGAAAAGAAGACTTTTAAGACACTTTATTTCAAACAAATATTAATCAAATATAATCTAGCTTTGACTATACATCGATAATGAAAAAGAAAACATTTAAGAAACCTTAATCAATCAAGTCAAAGTAGGGTTAGAAAAGGAGATAAAAACTTGTTTTTTGAGACATGACACACATTGATCAATCAACAAGCAATCAAATAAAGAAAATTTGGCAAAGACACATTTCAAAGGTGAAAATTTTCCCTAAGGTGGATTAGCACAGGTCAAAGAGGGCCTAACTACGCTACAGAGCACTGTCCCTTGACAAAGTCTACGCTGATTCCTGAGAGGCACTCAAGAGTCATCTAACCTCAATTTTTTGACCAAAATTCAATGCAAAAGGGCTGAAATACAATCACTGAACACAAGTAGGGTCTACAAGAGTGTCCTAAGAGATGGATAAGCTATTAGGAAGGATGATCATCCCTAGCAGAGTCGCCAATTTGTTTTGGAGAATTTGGTATCTATGAATAAATACTAATTCTTTAGATAAGTAGCCATATCTAGAACAACAGTTTAAAGTGTTTTAGTCTTTTCCTATAAGAAATAGATAAGATGAGAAGATTAGAATACCTACTTGTAGCTCCTCTTTCCTCTCATCTCCATTGTATCGATCCTGTCGCTCCTTCCCATACTTAATACACTTGAGAATTACCTGTAAACACAACAGAAAACAAAGAATTGATTAAAGCAAAAGATCTATTGAACATAAGTGAATGGAATCAGATACATTTCACACATATAAGCATTATAAAACAATACAAACATATGGAAGAAAGGTTCAAACACTTTATTGAATAGAAGAAGGAATTACAACCACTCGTGTATGATTCAAAGCCATTCCTCCAGCTTGGATCCCATCCACATCACATCAAAAGCGTGAAAAACATGTAGCATTACAAAACCTGCTTCAAAGCCAAAGCTCATAGCAACATTATCTCCTTACAATTGGACATAATCCAGCTCCTCATCACTTAGATGAGTGGTCAATTTATAGGAAGATGAAGGATGTTTTGTCATAAATGGTGGAATTGAATGACCTTCCGTACTTAGAATTAGTTCCATGGTGGAAGGGATGAGAGAATAGGATGCATATTAACTCATTCCTCATCCATTTTCGAGCTCATAGGAGTTGATAAATGAGGGAACCTTCTAGATGACTCCAAAAGATAAGAATATTTCCCAAACCCTATGTGAATTTCGCTCAATCTCGCCCAACGTAGGTGAAATGAAGCCTAAGTGCTCTACAGAGCACCTTGGCATGGACTTATGTGTTCTACAGTGTACCCTTACATGGGCCTACTTGTGCTGGTCCCTCTAGAGGCTATTTCTGGATGTCTTCAAGTCATTAAACTATTTGGAAAAGAGGCATTTAAAGGGGTGACTTGTTTAGGGCATGTAGAAACTAAAATTAGAGTTTGATGAACCCTAAAAAACTAATTTGGATAATGGGATTGATGTGCCCAAATGGATCTATAATAGGACCCCAGTTCGTAATGTGGTTACAACGCCGCCCATAATATTTTCACTGCAAGGGGGGTCCATGGTGGGGCCTTGTAAAATGTTATAATTTCATAGTCAATATCGGCCATTCATTAGGCAGAGATATAACGATAGAAGTTATGTTTAATTTAGGGTTTTTTCCCCTAGAAGGCAACCCTCGCTATATATGAGGGAGTTGTATTGCATCTATGTATATATGTATTCTGGGTGAGAAAGAGAGAGGAGATTGTGTGAGAGCGAAGAGGGAATTACAACAGATCTACTGTAGGTTGTATCTCTTTGGTTTGTTGGATAATATAAAAGGAAGGACTGATTGTTTCTCCGTGGACAGAGCCGAAATTAGGTGAACCACATATATCTGTGTCTCTCTTCTTTTATGTGTTTTATATGTTTATATTTCTAGAATATATTTTATGTGTTCCATTGCTCTGTACTATATAATTTACTGACACAACTGAAATCCCAAATCAATCAAAGGATTATAAACAGGATTTCCAAAATTCGATCATGGAAGTCCATAAGTAATATAACCTTAGAAGAAAAAAACTTGTTGATTCTGCTAGCTAAAACCTTGTTGATTCTACCACCCAAAAACATGTTTCTACTGCTACCAAGAAACCTAATGATGTTGTTACAAAGAAGACTCAAATTGACACTTCTTCTACAAGCCAACCAAATGATAATCCACAAAAGGACATTGCCAAGAATATAGATGTTGTAAACTTGGATAAAACACAAATAACTCTTAGCATAGAGAATGAACTATCGAAACTGAAAATTCCTATTCCCCTGATAGAAATCATAAACAAGAATATGTATAGATCACAAGTCATGGAAACTTCGAAATTGTGGAAAGTTTTAGATATGGTCAATCTAACTGATGATAAACATGAACTATTTTTTGGACCAAAGATTGAAGGAAAATCTTAAGATGGAAGTGTGCCTCCATTTTGCATAAGCCTTAACATTCATGATAAAATTGTACACAACACAATGCTAGACTTGGGTGCATCACACAACCTTATTCCCAGGGAAATTATGGAAAAACTAGGGTTAGATATCACTAGACCCTATAAAGACGTATACTCCTTTGATTCGAGTAAGGTCAAATGATTGGGTCTAATTAAGGATTTGTGTGTCACTTTGGCCTAGATCCCAACTAAGAGTGTGTTAATGAATATTTTTGTAGCTGACATGCCTGTAAAATATGGCATGTTACTGTTGGCTTGATGGGGCCTGACCCAGGTTCAGAAGTGTTTTAGCCAAACCAATCCTGCACTACCGTCCCTTTCAGGAACAATCTACAGAGCACGGACTGAAGTCTCACCCAAGGTTGTAGGGGAGGGTGTTGGAACTAGCTTTCTGCACCCTAGGGATGTCTTGATGGGGGCTGGAAGGGTCACGAACCGATATGCGCACTCGCGCTACTCTTCTTAGCTGTCAATCTTTGCATAGTTTGGTGACGCGGAACTTCTTAGATTCTTATTATTACCGTGGTTATTATATATCATATCTAATCCTTAAGGTCCTTAATCAAGCATTCAACAATTAGAACCAGTGCGTGCACCCATAAATCTTACAGATTTGCATAAACTCTAAACAAAAGCATAAACATATAGATCTACGATAAAACACGCAATGTTTGCAAAACAACTTATCTTTTATTAACTTTGATCTAGTACATTCCACTTCCACCCTATGCACTCAACTACATAGGTCCGCGCACATAGCTGCAGACTCTACTAGGCCTTTGCGCACATAGTTGCAGAGCCTATTCTACTACTATCACCCTCGAATTGGACTTACAGACTGAGAGAAAATATCACCTTCACAATCGCATACAATTAAAATCTTCCCAAGAATTACCAAAAACTGACTTCTAACCCTAGAGCCCTGCTCTATTTATACATTCCCATTGTTCGCGAACCATGGGTAGGCTGACTCACTTTCTATTATCTTACATTATTCTCCGGTGGACAACCCTTTGACTTGACTCCTTACAACTCACGCTTCGCACACTTCCCAGAACCTTTACCATACTTTTACCCCAAATTGTGGGCTTTAAGCCCCAGACCCATACACGGGGGCTCCATTGCCCAACAGGCCCCCAACACAATCATCGTGACTCGTCCCGAGTCACTCAGCTGGCACGGTGATCTTGGCTTGGAGTCCATCTAGCAACGTCCGTGTTGTGCTGATATCGACCACACATGCTTCCGCTATCTGCTGTATCACTTGTGCGCAACTTTCTGAGGCATTGTTGGAGGCACATTCCTATCCTAGGCATATGTGTCCTATAGTTGATACAACTTCCCCTCAATCGTAGTGGTGATTGTGAATGCTTCCTCCAACCAATGATGAATGCGTGTTTTAAGCTCAGCTTCTTTCTGGCACGCAGCGTCCACTAGTTCCTTCATGTCTTGGGCATCCCTCATCTTGGCTAAGCGTTGAGTGAGGGTGACCATTTGTGCAGTCCCCTTGACATTTTCATAAGCTTGCTGTAACTCTCGTACTTTGGTTTGCCCCTGCTGCAGCGTTGGTTCTTCTTGCAGTGATGTGAGTGTAAGAAGGGACTGATCCAACAATACCGTGCAATCATATATAGTGTTCTTTATTAGTTCCAATCCTACTTGAATGGTGCAGCAACACTGCTCTCTGACTTCCAGTGGTGTAGGAGGCTGCTTTCAGCCTTAGCTCTGCGATCTGCAAGTTCAAGTCCCACTCAGTTTTAGCAGCCTCCCCTTGGGCCTTACGGAATCTTGCGGCCATGTGATGAACCTTTTCAACTATTGGGAGTTCTGCTAGCACAACTAGCTCTGGTACACTGCTACAGACCTCCGCCATGGCCTGTTCTAATTCTTGGTTGTGTGCGACCATGTCATCGTGCTATAGACGGACTTGCTCCAGATTTCCCTTTTGCTCCATCAAGACCTAGAGGGCAAGACCTTCCTTGGCATTGAGCTTAGCAGTTACCCCATCCTACAGCTGGTATAGAGTCTCTCTGGGTAGGGCAGCCAAATCCAACCCCAAAATCCTCATGTCACCTTCGACTTCCGCTAGGACGGTGCCTGCCAGTAATACTAAAGTTTTCATTGTGTGGGCACGCACAATCTGCTTAGTCTGCCAGGTTTGGCATCATCCGTCCTAGGGGTTGCACCTATAATGCCCGCAACTACGCTTTGAGCACCCCCAACACAGTTTTCTGCTCCATCATCAATTCCTCTAGAGTACCCTTAGTGATGTGACGCATTGGTTCACTGCTGGCGAGAAGGTTTCTCTCCAAGGTCCTTACTGTCTTTGTCCTTTTGCAGGCAGTTGGCTGCTACTAGACGCACAACCTTTTAAGTTGGGTCGATGCAGTGGTCAGGTCTGTGTGTTCCTGTGTCTCCACTTCCCCTTGTATGTCCTACTCTATGGAAATTTCCTCCACAATTTCTTTTGTGGTTGTAGTGATGGTCTTTGTTGCTGCTTTGGTCGCTTCCTTCAGTGTGGGCATTTTTTGTCCCTGGCACGTCCTTTCTTCCAACTTTGTGATGTGCAGCTTGATTTCTCCCTTTTGCTGCTGAGCGGCAATCTTGTCTAATTCAGCCAAGTCTGGAGTGCGCCACTCTGGGGGCCATGCCGTCATTTCCTCAAAAACTGCATCATCCATTGCAATGAACGGAAGATTTACCCATGTTCGAGCGGGATCCTTTCGCGCCTAAATATATAGATTATGTATATCTGCCTTGAACTCAACCGTGATTTGTAAACGATTGTATACTGTTGGGGATAACCATTGTAAACGATTGTATACTGTTGGGGATAATTGTAGTTTGTGGTTGATCTGTGTCCGGATACTCGCCTCCATGAATATCCAAAACAACTTGATCTCATGAATCCTTGTGGCATCTTTTGTACCCCAGAGCGAGCTATACCGCACGGCTTCAGGTAGGTTCTTGTTAATGTCAGGAAACTAGCTGCCCTTCAGTAGTTCTCCTACAACTAGTAGGATTGTTAGGAGCAACAATGCGTAATGGAAAGTTTTACCTTGCTCCTGGGCTCCCTAACAATTCGTCAAAAATTCGTCACAAAGAAACTACGCCGCTTTGAACTGAACCCCTTGTGCACATTGCTTCGTGAGCACAATGACAAAGGCTGGCACCTCATCTGCGCAGCATTTCCTCATGAGCTTACCGGCCAGTAACTAGGTGGCAATTCATACCCCTTGATATTTTATGCTTGTTATTACATATCCGTGCTTCCACTTTTCCAACTTATATTTAACCTTCATGGCTTCTGCAAGGCCCACGTCACTACTTGTTCCGGCTATGTCTGCAGGGTAATGTTCTTTCGTAGGTAGCTAGGAAATTTGGTGTATTAAATTGGCCATGATGGGGATCGATTCCTCCAGCCAGAGATGCCCATCATGTACTAGACATATTAACTATCGGATAACAAAATTTGTGATTGTCACACAGTGATAGTGGGGTATCCACCTCAGATTGAGTAATCTCACCTTCTCCACACCCCATAACCACTTCTTTTATAGTAATGGGAACTTCTCACTATCTGCAAGATCCCAATCTTTGAACTTGATATTCCGTACTCGACCTAGCGGCGGAGCGTTAAACCTTATTTCATTCGCAAGAAGCGGAGTCTGGAGTGTACTCTTTGTGGCCTCTAGGTCCTTCAGTATCTTGGCCATCCCTTTCCATGGAGAGATATATGGTGGTAGCGAAGGTATTTGGAAAGCACTTTCCTCTTCCTCATCCTGTGCTCCAATTTGAGCGATCAGGGCTTGCAAATCTTCCTCTTCCTCCTCGAGTTCAATGGTGATTGCTTTGCCCTTTTCTGCCACTAACAATTTACTAAACCTCGGTGATACCCGGACTAGCTCCATAGTCTGCTTGTCTTTCAGGGGTCGCGGCGTGCATGGGGAATTTGGAACCTCTGGGTTAGTAGCTGCCTCTTCCGGCTCCTCCTGGGTCAGATACGGCTCTTTTGTGAACCTTACTCTGGTTCTAGACATGGTTTCTATCATGGATCCACTCGAGTACGTACTCATGGGTGGCCTGGTAGCTAGGTCTTTTCTGTTATGGGCTGGCTCAAATCTCAAATATCTAAGTGTTGTTGTGGGGCTACACCTCGCGTTTTTATAGGAATGTGTGAATTTTAATTCGACCCTTCCCTCCACTTCTGAGTCACTAATATCTTCTTGCCGGAAAATATTTTTGTATCTAGCTCAGAATTCCTGTCTTAATGTCCCGCTGCCCACTCATTTTTGCCATAACTCGAACTTCTTGTCATGAACAGTGACGTCGATGGTCACCTCCCAGCCTTCCCATGTGGCAGCGCATCTTCCTTTGCACGATCGTGATCTTGATGATCGATGGGCCCTTGCGTGGAACCTCCTTTCTACGTAGCTCTCCTACAGACTTGTTCATAGTCCTGCACCTCCTTTCAACTGCTTGGAGTACTTAGACTGTGCTTCCCATAGATAGTCAGGTGGTCGCACTTGACGTGTGAGACTTCTGCTTCCCTACAAGCCTGGGTTGTGGGCACCCTACGAGTACCTTTGTATTCAGTAGCACGTCACGTTCTATGCTCCTTTGTTCAGTAAGATGCGGTTGTAGCCATGATAGTAGGTTCGTAACTTGTTCTAATGCAGTAATAGGGCTGGCTAGGCCTGGTCCTCTTAGTTCTATGCAGTCCATTTGTGCAACTCAGGTGTTTAGTTGGTTGATTTTTTCCTCCAATATCACGCTTTTCCTCCTCAGCCTTACCCATTCTTCATTGAGTTCGTGAAGTTTCCAGTTCTCATGCCGGATGGCTTCCTACATCTGTCGAATTCCTTTACCCCAGTTCTCACGTTCTATCTGAATTGTGGGGGTTGCGGGATGGGGAGATTCCATTGTCCTCCTAATTTCATCTTGTCTTATCGATGATAGGATCACCTTCGCACTCCTATTTTTGCTTATGGCCCTGTATACCCATCGGCCCCTTGGTTCTTTGTCACGAACGTCTAGCAGAATGCATCGCTTCTCCTCCTGTCGTGGTGGATTCTAAATTTTGATCCTTAGTTGGGAGGCAGTTGTACAACATACATCTGCATCCTACGCCGCTGGTGAATGATCAGCTTGCTTCATCCTCCAAATTGTACACTTGCCCACCTTCTACATTCATGCCAGGTCCACCTAGTCTTCTACTGTGTATTCCACCCCTATGTATTTGTCACGTGCCACGTCCCTATTTGTGCACCGTGCCGCTTCCATTCTGGTATCATATTTTTGTAGTGGTCTACGGGTTCCCCCACGTTCATTGCATCCTCATCAGTTGGTGGTTCCCTTGCTTCAGTCGTCATGCGTCACAGTGATCTAACCATCATATTACAATTCAACGTTGTTACTTCATGCAATCGGTTATGCCATCGCTCTATCTCTTCATCTGAATCCAACATGCAGGAATTATCATGCTCCCATGAGATTCTCCCATCCACTATCGAATTCACCTGATCCTAGTCTTGCACTGTTATTTCGTAGATGCAATCCAGTTCATCGTCATTGTCCTCATCACACATAGGTTCAGCGTAGCACACTCCCTTGGCTAGGTCCAATGGAACTACTACACATAGAGACCTTTTCTAGAATATCATTTTTTGTCTCTTTAGGTTGATGACTCCATTGATGTCCATGGCCCAGTCTATCCCTAACAACACGAGGTAAGGGTTACTATCATCCACAATTTCTATTACCACAAAATCTGTTTGTGTGCTCGTGCCTTCGATCTCCACTCTAACTCCTTGCAATCTCCCCATGGGCAAGATCTTTTGTTGGTTCACCATCCATAGTTGAATAGGAGACCATTGTAATGTGGGCCTGCCCATGCGTTCCCATGTCTGTTTAGGTAGCACATTTTCATCCGAACCTAAGTCCAGGATGACTTGATCCATTTCAAAGTCGCAAATCTGAGCTGTCAATCGCATTTCCTGCCTTGTGCATAAAGCATGCTTTCCTAGTTTTCAGACCACGTGGGGTTCACTCGACCCTGCGCACCTAGTTATTAGCTCCTGCAATCCCTTAACTACTTTATTGTCCCATAGTAGCTTCATGCATGTCTCTAAAAAGGTAGTTAGCATAGAGGGATCCATTCCTGGTTCAGTTTGATCCTTACTACCTGAAGTAGAGGCCTCTACGAATCTCTTCTTAGCTTTCATAAATGTTTCCTTCGCACGTTCCAAGTCAAACTCTAGTTGCCCTATAGGGGCCTTTCGAACCCATGTATTCTCCTCAAGTTGATTCCCCTTATCTTCCCCTATGGTTGCACCACTTTTGAGCACCATGTTCACGTAGGGGTCTCCTTTGCATGATTCGTACCCCATCATTTGGATGTTTTGCGTTGGAGTACTTTGAAGCACTCATTTCTCATGCATCTGTGCAATTAGAGTGGGGAAATCTACTGCTTCATGATCAAACTAATATCATTACAGACAACATGTTCTGGTCGAGTTCGTACAATCAAGCGCATAGTGCCCAAGTCCTCCACAATTGTAGCAGATTAGCTGTCCATGGCCTCGTCCGAGTCCCATTCCTCCTCGTCCTCATTCGCGTCCTTGGAATCCTCCGCTCACTATTGTAGCGACTGGATCCTAGCCTCGCCTCGGTCTGCATCCTATAGGCAGGTGTTTGATCCATCAATAATTCATAACTCTGGCAGTTTCGTTCATCATGACCCACCGATCTACAAAAGTTGCAAAATAGCTATTGGAAGGTCTATGTAAACTTCTGCAATAGATGACAGTTATTTGTGGTGTGCTTTCCTCCCACCTGATAGATCACACACTAGAGTGTGGGTGTTGTACTTAGTCCTACCTGCACCTCTGGTCTCAATGGCATTTTGTTTCAAGAATATTTAGTGTTCTTGGAAAAATTCCTAACCCTATAGATCTAGTAGCTGATCTAGAAACAACAGTCAAAACAATCTTAATTTTTCCTATAAACAACAGATAAAATAAGGGACAGAGAACCTACTTGTAACTTCTGCATGTTCCTTATCTCCCTTGACTGATTTTTCTACTCCTTCCCATACTTAAATCGCTTGAGAAGTACCTGAACAACTTACAGAAACAAAAACCTGTCAAATCATAATGATCTATTGTTTATAAATAACATGGAATCAAAAACATGATATAAACATGAGAGCATTTAACATAAACACAAGCATAAGGGAAAAATCTTGAAAACTTTATCGATAAGAGGAAAGATTACAACCAATGCGAGTTCGATCCAGTGTCATCCTTCCAATTCAATCCTTCTTCACCTCATGAAAAGCAAGACATTCCAACAATATCACAATACTTGCACTCAATCCTAATCTCATACCACTAGCATCTCTTTATAACTCAGAATTTTCCAGCCTAGATCTCTTAGATGAGTGATCTATCTATAGTTGAGTGAAGGAGATTATGTTATCAATGGAGGTAATGAATGCCTTTCTAAATTTAGAAATCAATTCCATGGAAGGAGGGATAGGGAATTGGTGTTTCCTAATTCCCTTTCTCATCCAAAGGAAAACTCAAAGGAGCATATGGCATTTGAGAGACTTCTAGAGGCTTCCAATGGATAAAGAATCTTTAAACCCTCACAGAACGTTTCTCAACTTCGCCCAACACAGGTCAAAGAGGGGTTAAGTGTGCTGCGTAGCACCCTATTATTGCATGGTTTGCATTGCAGTGCACCCTAAGGAAGGCCTACCTGTGCTGATCTTCTTAGAGGTGGTTTTTGGATGTCTTCGGTGATGGAAGTTCTTTGGGAGTAATGCATTCTGATGACTAACTTCTTTAGGGCATGTAACAACTGTACTAGGGGTTGATGGGCACTGATAGCATTGATCTGTAAGTTGAGGTTGATGTGCCCAAATGGATCTGTAACAATTTCCCCCTAAAGCATGAATTCATAAATATCTATGTCGGGTGAAATGCTTTGTCATGAGGAGAAGAGATTTCAAACGGAAGGTGACCTGTATTTAATTACAATACATATACCATGATAAATTGATTTTCTTCATGAACTAGCTGAGGGAGGCATATCCATTCTTAGCTTACAAACTTTCATTACGTGTACATAAATTAGATGGTCATTTATAGATATAGATTCATGTTTCTACAGATATAGATCCATGGTTAGGATGACTATCTGTGTAAGGCTATTGTACATTTGATTTGGTACTCCTGAATATATCGCAGCCCGGATGGATGAAACTAGATCTGGGGTCTTCAATTTTGTTCAATATTCACTCAATGTACAAGTCTAACCATGTGAATAGATGTTCTGAGGTCGAACATGGAGAGACATCGTTTGATTACTAACCAATGATGTAATTTGTTAACAGATGCGAGAGGAATCACCGATAATGATGATGACCCTCAAGGTACTACAGTACATTTCAAATGGTGTGAATAAATGATTTGATTTCAAACAACATACAAAGTATTTCAATTGAAGGTCATTGATGTCAACCTATCACCGGAAGCAAGAAACCCGCCATTGATGTATGCAAGCTTCAAGGCACTAAAGGGGTGTTTCTATGTCAACTTCTTGGATGATGAGCTGATGTCAAATAGAAGTAACTTTGTCGCAAAAGGGCCTTTATATATCCCACATCTACAACACAAAACAAGGTAAATGATTTTTTGGAGATGAGAATTGACTGGCGACACAAGGTTCAGGAATGGCAGTCATGAAAATGAAGGTTTATAGTATTGCAATGAATGAAGTTTTAACTAGATGACTTCTCTTGAACATATCGGTGACATTGAGATGAAATGGTAGCATTGACCCAAAACAAAAGTGATGGATGGTTTGATAGACCAATGGTGTGATAACCATCAAGCAGAATGACCCAACCCAAATAGTCAGGGAAGTGTCATGTTCAAGAGCGACTCGCTACCATAAAATTTTCCCAACTTTTCCCATTTTCCCTAGTCATTGCTAACCAGTACCTCTTTATTTTTATTAAGCTTGAGGAGGATAACATATGCTTGTTTTATAATTCACCCTTCAGGCAAACCCATCACTATTTGATGTTTTAACAAGTCTAGTGAAGGTGAAGCTCAGCCTTGTCTAGATGGACAAGTTTGTCGCTATTTAATTTTTAACAGTTTTATCGACAAAGATAACTCAGTCCTTTTCATGTTTAGAGAGTTTGAAAAGGGATGAAGAGAAAAATATATAAGTTTTGCTTCGTAAAATAATCTCTCAAGTCCGAAAAAGCGTAAAATAATACAAGAGAGATGTTGTTTCCAATCCTTTAATGAGCTGGAATGGACAAGTGCTCGACAATCTTTTCATATTTAGAGAGTCTAAAAAGAGTTTAAAGATGATTCTATGGGCATTTCTTTTCATTTTTAACAAAGCTTGAAAAGAAACAAAAGTCTGCTTTGTGGTCAAAGATGTCCAATTTACCCTTTAGTACACTTGATTCTACTTTCAATTGTTCGACCTACTCAAAAAATTCATCAAAGACGATTAAAAATATATGTTCATGGAAAAGATGAATAAAAACCCATCTTTACTTTGATTAATATGCAAAACAAACATAAAAACAAGTATTGTAATTCATTTTTACCATTTTACTTTTACCATTTGATTTTGGAGCTCTAGAGTAGTTTTTTACCTAAAAATTCACCAGCAAATTGTGGAGGATTCTGTGGATCATTTCTCATGCTATATGGACTAGGTAGGAGCTATCCCAGTGCTCTTCTATTTCATTCCATTCATTTTCAATTTTGAGGAAAAAGTTTTGGTTTTTGAGGTCCATAGGGTTTCATTTTTGTGCCCTCTAGATTAGCACACCCTTCCTATATCGAAAGGTGCGCTGCATTGCATGTACCTATAAGGCAGTATGCATTGCAATGCACTGTCTCTAATGAGAGGGTGTGATGGGCACAAAAACCAAAAATTGACAGCTATTTTCTCCCAAATCTTCCACTGTTTTTTGCAAAAATTGGATCCTAATTTGTCTAATGGTTGTATTTCAGACAATTATCGGATCAAAATGGTCATTATATGGTGAGAATGAGACCACGAAGAACAAGACATAACTTCCTTAAATGATTAGGGCATAGTTGATCCCTTAAGGAACTGTGGGTTGCTGAAATATTTTCGCTTATCTAGCATGCGATAACAAATTGAACTGCTACAGTGTCTTGTCCGTTCTTGGGATCCTACTAATGAGGTTTTTCACATTACGGGCAAAGTGATCCCCTTTACCATCGAGGATATTTATTTTCTGACGGGTTTATAGGCGGGGTGCCCCCATTTCATTATTAGGATTCACCAGAGGAGGTGAATTAGTGAGAGATTATATTCGTCAGTTCTGTCGGGAAGGATCTCAAACCAGCAGAGATGGAAAGATTAATATCCAAGATGTTAGTGATCTTCCATTGAGAACAATCCTTTTCACCCTTGCCAAACTGGCTGGCAATGCTACTCTATATTTGGAAAATAGATCTTATATGTAGTATGCCTTAGAGTTCTTGGAACCAAAGGTATTCAACTCGTGTGAGGCAATTCTTCCATCTATGAGGGAACAACTGACCAAGGTGAAGACTGGAAAGACAAAAAAATTTGGTTATGGGTCTGTCCTTGTTACACAACAATTTGTCACCATTTGTCACCGTCCCTTTTACCCCCTCACCCGTACACTGGAGGACTCATTCCGGGACCTGTGAGAAGTGACATGACCTGAAACCACTTGCATCATATTCCTCTAAGTATGAGATTCATTTTCCCTGAAGACATCTCCTGCAAAATCTCCATGAAAACAACTCTTTTTGCATTAGCGCGGGTCCACAGTTCACTTCCCGTGCCAATGAGGGGAATCCTCTAAAAAGGGCGCGCCATTGGCGCTCTGTCCCAGAGTCGCCCTCCCGCCAACCGAATTGAGTAAAGTTTTTAACCAACAAGCTTCCGAAGGTTCTCTTCAACCCATTCACCAACTGAATCTATGTTGAGCTAGGATGGTTTGGCTTCGAATCTCCATAGAAGGGAAAGTGGTTTGCCACCTCTCATGGAAGTTTCCAAGTGATAAAGTCAATCCCATGAATAATGTGGTTGATCCTATCTCTTTCTTCTCTATTGTTATAGACATTTTTGTGCCTTACAGCTCTAAGCATGAAATGTCCATGAACAAAGGGATCCTAAGTCCCTGAAAGTGTTGTTCCTACCCCTAAAGGAACAAGGTCAACCAATTACAGCTTCTCCCAGAAGTTCTCCACCAGAAACTGCTCAGAATCAGTCAAATCAAGATCATTTCAGCTGCTCCACTAGCTAGCTGCGTTGCATAGCACCCAAGTACACTAGCTAGGTGCATTTCAATGCACCTAAATGCACTACCAGGGTGCGTTGAGCGGGAAATGACAAATGGCAGTGTCATTCCGCGAGGTGGACAGACAATGGAAGCTTCCAGAATCTTCCCCAATGACACTTGCCTCACTGAGTTTGACCAAGGATGAGTAAGAGGCTCTCAGTCTCCAAGTGGAAGCAAGAACTGACAGAGAGAAGCCACTAGTCAAATCATAAGATGACTCATCCTCTTTGCATACATCTATATATGGATCCCTCATACCAGAGATCCGGAGGCTGGAATTTTGTACATTGTAGAGAATTGCTGTTGGTTTTGAGATAGAGATCAGTGTATTGGGTGATTTATGCTTTGTTGGAGGTGAAGAGGGGATTCCTTTGCTGGGGGCTTGATGCTGGATTAGGAATCATCGGTTGTAACTCCTCCTGGACCTTCTTGTTATATCAATAAAACTATTTGAGTTTCTCCTACATGCTTGTGTATCAATGATGTTTTGTTATATTTTCATGTTTAGCTTAAATCTAATCCTAAGCTATTTATGAATATAAACCCATGTCTTTGTGTAGTTTTCTTCTTCTGTGATCTTGCAGGAACTTGGTGAAGCTGGGCAAGTAAGGGAGCAGGTAGCTGGAAGCTGTCAAAGAGGAGAGAGATTGGATCAAAGGACTAGCGCAAGACACAGGTTGGTTCATCCTATTCCTCTTCGTTTATAGTTCATAAAGAAGAATACGAAAATAGTTTTCTCTGTTTGTTTCTAAGGTACTATCACACCTTAGTGGGATAGGGGCATTCTGAGTAGACACTTTTCCCGTTAACAAAATGGCGACTCCGCTGGGGATCGTGTCTAGTTAGTTTCTTTGTGTTTCTCTTGTTGTTCATTTCATAAACACAGAAGTAGCAATCGAACTACATTTGCCATTATCAAATGCAAAGTAGACACCTGCTACTTCAATCCATTCACTGGATTTGTTTATGATTTGAATAGCTGATTCACAAATGATTTGATTACCCTTTGTGATAGCTCTTAGACCTCCTTTAAATCCACCCTCTGATTGTGCATTACTGATTACTTTCACTCGGCCAAAAACCATAGATTAAACTGCAAACCGTGACCTAGAACCCAGAAGGAATTCTCGTTTCTGCCCTAGCGCAGGCTCTGTGAAGAGATTCTGCATTTCAATGCAGTTCCCGAGAGGTCTACCTGTGCTGCAATTCAGTTTCTCTGTGTAACAGGTGCGCTGATCAGCCTAGCCCTGTGCAGCTGAGGTTCTTTGCTTCATTTTTTCAGTTTTGTCTCTGATTTTTGCAGCCTGTGATTAGTGTGTTTCTGTTTAAAAACCCCTTTTCTTTTCCTTAATTCCGCCTCCTTTGTACAAAAATATTGTAGATGTTCTTTGTGTGTTTGTTACATCGTTTACAGTTTTCGATTAAAAGAGTAGAATAGTCATACTGTTGTCCTTGGATTTAGATCTGTCACAAGTGTCGATTTTGATCTTAGGAGAAAGTTTATTTGCTGTTGACAGTCGATCATGATTTTACTTTTGCCTTTGGTTTGAATTTGTCACTTTCTAGTGTCGAAACAAGTTTTTATTTCAAAATCATAAAGTGTCGTAATCTTCTCTACCTTTTGATTTCGAAAAGAAGCTTGTTTGTGTTTGTCACTTGAAAGCAAATTCAGATTTGTACATCAACTTTCTTTTTAGGCATCAATATTAAGAAAGTGAAAACAAATACATGCATATGTGCATTTGCATATTGATAGTCTGTTTGGCTTGATTTAGGAAAAGTGCATTTACAGTGTGCTCTTTGCTCTTTGAGAAAAGATTGTGTCTTTCTTTTCCCCTTGTAGCTAGGATTTTCATTGCTGAAAAGAGATAAAAGCTTGCTTATCATCTTTAGATTGCATTTTAGGAATTACATCTACATCTCGTGGTGATCCAAAAAGGCAAACTTCTAAGAAAGATCAACTTAAAATAAATTGAATGAATCTAACAATGCTTTGGAACTTAACGCACAACATTTAGAGGTCTAGGCTAGAGACGTATTCCGGCGTCGTAAAGCCTGGTAATTGTTGTCCTCACTGATGGTTGGGTGATTCCTCCACTTTGAGATGATAAGTGCCAGTACGGACTTGTGCTCCCACGTACCATCGAGTATATATTGGGAGACCCCTATAGGCTTAAAACCTTTTATCCATAGGAAGCCGTGTCAGCCGCCCTACTGATCGCAATGCACCGAACACAGCATTCGGGAAGATTGACTGCCGTACCGTAAAAAGTATTGTATAGTTTTGCGATTGGTTTGGTACTCCCTCTACCTAGATCTCCAGAGCAGTCCCTCTCGTTCCTTTTCAGACTCCTTAACGGAAAAGGTCCATCTGAGCACTTGTCAGTTCAGGCTCATTAAAAATCGAAGGAGACTAGAGTCATCTTTTGTTTTTTCTCAACTCTTAAAAACTGAAAAAACAAGTTGTGTCAAAGCGTCTTAAAATTTATTTTAAACGGAATATTCATACCCTTTTCCTACATTGATCTTAGGTTGAGAAAATGGAGTCTACCAACCAAGGAATTCCCCTTGGTGGAAATCCTAGTCCCTTCTCCTCTTGGGGAAATGTTGGTGCACCCCATATGGCCACATTGTCGCTTCCAGGACTGACAATTGGCTTGCCAGTATGGCTCTTCTCAACCAATTTCGTTCAGAACACCACTATTCCTGAACAATCGAATCAGCAATTAGACGAGTCCAGAGTTGCCCACCAACCTTCTACTCCCTCTAATTCTTCCTCTCCTCCTTCCTCTTCACTTGATGGCGTTGGAAAAGCCAAAAGTCAAGTTCCCAAGGAGAAGAAGGAGAAGAAGAAGAAAGAGAAGAAGAAGAAGGAGCCAAAGGCGAATGGGGGAAAACGAGTGTCGTCTAATGAAAATCCACACACTGCACCGACCAGGCCTAAATCGCCATGTGTCATTTGCAAAGGAGACCACTTTCACAGAGATTGTCCTTGCATCCCTCAGATACTAAGGGACTGGTCTCCTCGTTTGCACAATCCGGTGTCATCAACCTCTGATGATCATGTTGAAAGCACACTGTCAACTAGCGAAAGTAAAGCCCCAGGACAAAGAGGGAAAGCTAGATTTCCCTGTAAACTGTGCGAAGGCAATCATGCCGTCCACCGTTGTCCCTTCTTAGACGAAGTGAAAAGAGTTTTGGATGATCGTCCGGTTTCACCTTTACGACTTCCTCCTGGATATAAAAAACTCTTGCCGAGTCCGTCGCTAGTTGAGAATCCAGCTGGCCCGCTCAAGTAGTCAGCTGAAGCGCCTATCATCAAAGATAAACCATCTGAATCCATACCAGACGAAAGTCAAAAGGTCGAGGCGGCAGTTGACCCGGTCTTGCCTTCAGAGGTTTTATCTTTGGATGATACAGTCACTGAAGAGAACAAGGATGACACCGTCCAAATTCTCTTCATCAACACAGACTCCGACGAACAAGGGGGCAATCTACCCATTCCCTTACCGCAGGAGGGAAGTTCGTCAGAGCCATACCCGGCCGTCTACTCGGTCCCACCTCCAAGCAACCTAGTTGTCTCCTTAGATTGGAATCAACTAGGTAGACCCCGTTTACCAGCAAGCATACCATTCTAAATTATCGTTCAAATATATAGAATGGTCATGGCTGGTACCATCATAGATGAGGGGGCTTCTGTGAGTATCCTTTCCTCTACTGCTTGGAAAGCGCTTGGTTCGCCATCGCTTTTGCCTAAAATGAGAAATTTGACAGGCTTTGATAAAGGAACCAGTCGACCTTTAGGGATCCTTCCCGATGTGCCCATAACATTGAGAAGGAAGACAGTTCAAATGAACGTAATGGTTGTTCAAGGACCCTTGGATTATAACCTACTCCTTGGATGAGACTGTATTTATTGCATGGGAGCCATCGTCTCCTCATTCTTTAGAGTAATGTGTTTTCCACACGAAGGAAGAGTGGTCAAGCTCGTGGACCAGCTTTCATTTCCCGGATCACGCATAGCAAATAGTCATATACCGTCCCTAAATGGTCTCTTCACGCAAGAAATGTCTCAATCTCCAGTCCGTCCTCCCGATGAGCGTGAGTAATTCAGAGGGATATGACTAAAACCCAGGGCGCATGCGTCCTGGTCTGCTTCGGCAGGAAAACTTCGGGTATAGGTTTCCGCGGGAGAATATGACTAGTCTGTACCCCATCCGTGATTGGAAGAGGGGTTATTCTAGAATAAGAATCTTTTGTCAAAAGTTATGTGAGTTGGCAGGCATCGTCGCTCACCTTTGTTTATCTCGGTAGACATCGCCGAAGAAGTGTTTTGTTTACGCCGTAAATAGAACAATATTTGGGTAACCTGTAAGAGGTAGTACCCTTCCTGATAAAACAAATGTTTTGTCAGCTCGAATAAAGGGTGACCCTTCCTGATAAAACGAATGTTTTGTCAGCTCGAATAGAGGGAGACCTTGAAACTCTGTTTTATACCTGGGGGCATGCAAACCTTTTGGAGTGTAAGCGAGGGGCGGCTATTTATTTTTAAAATTTTTAGGACCTCTAACCCTTTAAACTCGTAGGATTAGTCGTAACCTAACTTGCATAAAGAAAGGATGTGGGGCAAAAATCTAAAAGTTTCCGTTTTATATGAGACATTCTTATCATATGACTGGATTAATCGAGCAGTTTTAGCACATAGTTCAAGCTCGTTAAAAAATAAACATAAGACATGAGCAAATGTTTCCACCCGCATTTAAGCTCGTTAAAAAATGAACTATTCCCCGGTAAATAACCACCGTGAATGAAGCATTTCATCCATTAAAGCCTTGGTCGTGTTTGCACCATCACCTCCACTTTTCCATTGGCCGATCATTCACCTCCATTTGATTGTTTACCCATTTTGAGAAGAGTGATTTCACTAGCCATCCTTGTGACACTGCCGTGATTGGAAAATTCCAACCCTTACCTGGAATCAGCTGCTACCCATTTTATCACTCGTTCCTCAAAAGACGAGTCTTCTTTAAGCTCTTTTCAACTGAATCGTAAAATATGAAAAGATTGCTGATTTTTGGCCTTCCAGCTCGTTAAAGCGACCGGAAGTGCTATCCCTCCTCTAGATTTTAATCTTTTTGGACCTGAGGGATTATTGCACAAAAAGATCGAGCGCTTGTTTTGTTCGGCTCATTAAAACTATCGAAAATTCATCCCTTCTGTATTGTTTTATACTTTTTCGAACTTAAGGGATTAGATGACGAAAAAGGAATTTTGGAGTTAACTTTACGTACCTTTTTAGACTCTCTAAAAATGAAAAGGACCGAGTTATCTTTGTCATTAAACTCGTTAAAAAGATTAATAGCGACAAACTTGTCTTTAGACGAGAACGAGTTTCACTATCGTTAGGCTCGTTAAAATATAGTGATGGGTTTGCCCGAAGGGAAAATTATAGAACAAGCATATGCTATCCTCAAGCTTGACAAAAATAAAGAGGTACTGGTCAGCAATGACTAGGGAAAAATTGGGAAGAAACTCAAAGAATCTTTATTGGAAGCAAGTCGCTCTTGAACATGACACTTCCACTCCGTGCCTGAGTCGGGTTGGGTTGTTTCATTCATCGGTCACATCACCATGGTCACGCCATACCATCCACATTTGGGGTAAATGCTACCAATCCATCACATAAGTGTTGCCGACATGTTCAAGAGAAGTCATCCAGAGAAGTCGCCCGTGTCCCATCCACTACCATACATTATACTTCATTCTTTCATGACTGCCATCCTGAACCATATATCATCAGATCGTTTTCACCTCCATCAAAATCATTTGCTTTGTTCAGTGTCATTGATGTGCGATTCATCAAGGCCCTCCTTTGACGGATCACTTCTTGTCGACATCAGCTCATTATCCAAGAAGTTGATCTAGGAACACCCCATTCAGTACTTTGGAGCTTGCATGCCTCAATGGCAAGTTTCTCACTTCCGGCGACAGGTATACATCAATGACCTTCGACCGAAAGATTTTGCGTGGTGTTCGATGCCAAGTCCTTTATTCACACCACATGAATTGTACTGCAGTACCTTGAGGGTCATCATCATTATCGGTGATTCCTCTCGCGCTTGTTAATAGTTTACATCATCGACTGGTAATCAAGCGATGTCTTTCCATGTTTGACTTCAAAACATTTCTCACATAGATCGACTTGTACTTCAAGTGAAGATCAGACGAGATTGAATACCCTGGATCTAGTTTCATCCATCCGGGCTGCGATATATATTCAGGAAAAATAAAGACATTGACATGTACAACATTGCAGCACAGATAATCATCGTACCAAAAGGATGATGGCTCTATCAGAATCATCAGTCTACCATCAGACGATTGCCTGTCCTATGTACATAAAAATGAATTTATAAAGCTGAGCATGGGAATGCCCGCCTCAGCTAGATCATGAAAATAGTATGAAGATAATGTATTGTATTGTATCTTATTACAGGTCTCCTCTCAGCATTGAAAGAACTTCGGATCCTCCTAATAAAGCATTTCACCTGATAAGCGGCCTCATACTTTAGGGGGCAACTGTTATAGACATTTTTGTGCCTTACAGCTCTAAGCATGAAATGTCCATAAACCAAGGGATCCTATGTCCCTAAAAGTGTTGTTCCTACCCATAAAGGAACAAGGTCAACCAATTACAGCTTCTCCCAGAAGTTCTCCACCAGAAACTGCTCAGAATCAGTCAAATCAGGATCATTTCAGCTGCTCCACTAGCTAGCTGCGTTGCATAGCACCCAAGTACACTAGCTAGGTGCATTGAAACGCACCTAAATGCACTACCAGGGTGTGCTGAGAGGGAAATGAAAAATGGCAGTGTCATTCCGCGAGGTGGAAAGACAATGGAAGCTTCCAGAATCTTCCCCAATGACACTTGCCTCACTGAGTTCGACCAAGGATGAGTAAGAGGCTCTCAGTCTCCAAGTGGAAGCAAGAACTAACAGAGAGAAGCCACTAGTCAAATCATAAGATGACTCATCCTCTTTGCATACATCTATATATGGATCCCTCATCCCAGAGATCCGGAGGCTGGAATTTTGTACATTGCAGAGAATTTCTGTTGGCTTTGAGATAGAGATCAGTGTATTGGGTGATTTATGCTTTGTTGGAGGTGAAGATGGGATTCCTTTGCTGGGGGGTTTATGTTGGATCAGGAATCATCGGTTGTAACTCCTCCTGGACCTTCTTGTTATATCAATAAAACTATTTGAGTTTCTCCTACATGCTTGTGTATCAATGATGTTTTGTTATATTTGCATGTTTAGCTTAAATCTGATCCTAAGCTATTTATGAATATAAACCCATGTCTTTGTGTAGTTTTCTTCTTCTGTGATCTTGCAAGAACTTGGTGAAGCTGGGCAAGTAAGGGAGCAGGTAGCTGGAAGCTATCAAAGAGGAGAGAGATTGGATCAAAGGACTAGCGCAAGACACAGGTTGGTTCATCCTATTCCTCTTCGTTTATAGTTCATAAAGAAGAATACGAAAATAGTTTTCTCTGTTTGTTTCTAAGGTACTGTCACACCTTAGTGGGATAGGGGCGTTCTGAGTAGACACTTTTCCCGTTAACATCTATCTATAAAAGCTTGCCTCTATGCCTTAAGCAAGCTAGTCATAGTCATAGTTACAATAGCTCCAGCTCTAGCATAGTGATAGAGAGTTTGAAGCTGCAAGAGCCTTCTTTGCACCCATAACGCCAAATCTAAGTAAGGAGATTCTTGTCACCCAAAGAGAGAGAGGCTTGTTCCTCATCCCAACAAGCTTTGCAAGACTTGTGTAGCTGACTACCCAGCCAAAGGAGGATTTGACGTCAGAACAATGGTTGTATTATTCTTTGTTACTTATTAATAATAGATGACTATCATTATGGTTCCACTCTCATTGTCCTATGTTTGATGTTGAGTTATATCTTTTCTGACTGATATATAATTGCATCTACTAGATTTTATGCTTGTTTTCGTGTTGTTCTTTGCATGTGCAGGTGTCCAATCACGGAGATCGTGGGGATCGTGAACGGCCAAAGCAAAGGAACGATGGCAACATCTCTTCTACGAACACTAGCGTTGGAATCCAAGTAGGTTCTCACCATCTACTTTGTATTTGCAATTAGGAACTTGCGTGATAGCATTGTGTGATTGTTGCTAGACCCGGTCTGGGCTAGTAGGGATTGTCTCTGTTTGCAGAGAGGATTTACCTCCACAATAATTTGGCGACTCCGCTGGGGAGATCTTGTTGTTTGATTTGTAAACTTTAGACGGAGCCTGAAGTACGACCAGGTAGCCTTCGAAACGCTATTTCTTTGCATTAGCGAAGTAGATCAACACCACTTTAGTCAATCTCCGGTTTGGTTTACAGACTAAACAACTTGGAGTTTTTCTTGTCTCTTTGGTTTTTTCTTTCTTTGATTGCTTAGATAGCTTTCTGGGTTGGATTTCTTGCTATTTCTTGCTTCCTGGTTTGCCTAGTGTTACACTAAAAAATGTCACCATGACTATTTACAGTTAGTATGGCTCAATCAACAGTCATGCTACCCTCTTAGGCAAGTCTTATGCCTCTGCTATCCATCTCAAACCCAAAGAAGAGAGAAAGTCTTGTAAAAAAATGTGTTTATCTCTGGGGATGCAGGTTCTCTCAAGCCTTACCTACGAGGATGCTCACAATGTTCACAAAGGCTGCGTCCTTGGACGCTCTGTATGTTAAGGGACAGGTGTGTCCTTCTGTAAAAGGCAAAATGCGCAAGTTTCATCTTTAAAAAGTTACTTGTGGTTACTTCTAGAACTTTCTAGAGGTCGGTTTGATGAAATGGATGCGCCTCCAGTTGGTTCATGTATCCCTATTAAGGAGGAACTTATCCCATCAATAAGGGAGCTATCCCACCCAAAGAGGGGGATTATCCCATTGATGGTGGACCTGAATAACCTCTTTACAGCACTATAAATAAAGGCATTGAGCCAGAGGGAGGGGAGGTTGAAGCTATACATTTTCTTTGGGTAAATGCTGTAGGAATTAGGACTTCCATTTAGAACCTTGTGAGGAGAGATTGTCTTTGCTTGATTCTACTTGGAAGTGGGTGAGCTTTGTCAAAGTAGAGGAAAACCCTTGATGGACCCTGGGAAGAACTTGCACAACACCAAGGCCAGGTTGTAAGAGTTTCTTTGTTTCGTTATTAATACAAACTGGTTCATTTTTCTCAATAGCTTGTGTTAATGAGTTATTTCATGTGTTCCTTGGTCTGCATGTTGAATATATGTTTTATTATATGAGATGCAAGTGCTTGGTAATTGTTTGATTGTTTGTGGTTGCAGGAATTGATGTGAAAGAGGAGCTCATCCGGATCGGCAAGGACGGACTACAACAACAGCGTTTTGGAATAAGGTAAGCCTAAACACTTGTAGTTTTCATGTTTTAAAAGGTGTATTTAGAGAAAGATCGCTCCATTTTGTCTTGTTTGTCGCTAGAGAGTTTAGACTCCTAGGGAGGTCAGTTGTGTCCGCACAAACGACTTTTTCCGCCACGACAAATTGGCGACTCCACTGGGGAAGCCATTAATGTGAAAGTCTTTTCCTTTGTGTGAACTTTGCTCTGAGAAAATCATTTTTATTTTCTGGTTTTTGACTGTGAGAATTAGTATTTGGGTGGCTTAGCTTTAGATTTAGTTAGATTTGGTTTTTCTCAACTTTTCCAGAAGGACGCACCCTCTGAGTACTGCACAGTGCGTCTTTGGACGCGCTGTTGCCGTTTGCACAGAGCGGGCCCGTGCCTGTTCTAACGGGTTGCCTGCGTCTTCCTGTAAAAATTTAGGAAAACTCCATTTTTGCTTTAATTGCTTTTAGATTTTGTTTTTTCTTAGTGTTTTCTGCCCAGATCCTTTAGTACCCTGTCAAAAATTTTCACCTGAACTTTTTTTGTGAGCTTTGAGTGTTTTAGTGGATTTCAACGAAGTTTAGGCCTAGGGTTTGATTTTTGAATAGGTCCTGTAGTGACTTTGACGGTAGAAAGTTGTCCAGCCTTAGATCTCTCTGGTTTGTCAGCCTTCTTAGAAGTCGGGCCTGTCGTAAAGTCTCCTTGTGTGAGCAGCTTGCCATTTAAGTTGTCTTTTGGGTCAAATTTCGAATTACTTGTTTATAAAGTGTTGATTTCCATTTTACAAAAGAACAAAAAGATTAGAGTTTTGTTTTGACTAGTTTTTGGTTCTGCAATAAGCTAGTCCTTGATTTGATTGTGATCAAGTAAAACACCTTAGAATAATCATTGTTGGCTTTGCCTCATTAGGTTTAATTAGGGTAATTTCCTTTTGATTTGTTTGTTTTTATTTTTTGAGTGAATTTTCATAGATTTCATAGTTTGCAATTGATTTTTATTAAAATAGATTTATGTTTTTCGTTAAATAAGAAAAATACAAAAACATCTCCTTTTAAAAGTTTTGTTTCAAGTAGCATTTAAAGTTTTTGGAAGAAAAAGAGTTTTTTTCGTGCAAGTAAAGAGCGGTCATGTTTTTATGCTTGGAAAAGACAAACGAATTGTTTCTTTGATTGTCTTTAATTAAGAAGTTGCTTTCATAAAAATTGCATTCTCTCAACTTTTTAGGTAAGCAATTCATCGAAAAAGTAAAGTAGTGGGTAAATCATCCTAGGTGCATTTTGTAGTGGTTTCGAGTCGAGTCAACACACCACTGGTTTCACTTCCATCACCTTTTGACTTAAGAAACAACCTTAAAAGTAACGCTTAAATTAAAATCAATCTAGTAATTTTTATTTTTCTAGGGCTCTGAAACACCAACATAGCTTAGGCTAGGGTCTTGGAGTAGGTGAGTACTTAACTCTCCAAGACTACAAAACCAAACAGATAGTTTATCTTGAGTAGAATAAATCCAATTGTTTCAATTGCACTCTGGGAAAGCTCCTCTTAAAGGAGAAGCACGAGCTCGTGTCCGAACCAGTGAGGGGATCATTCCCCCCTCGTTGGGAACGACGCCAGACAGTACGTATTACAAACGGTAAACCTCGGATTAACCATTGTCGAGGAGCCAGGGGTCACTTATCGGTAAACCTTGGATTACTATCAAGGAGCCGGTAAGGGGATTGAGCTTGTTACTCTGCCCTTGCGTGCTGTCAGAGTTTAGACTGTTCCCCCAGGTGTAATTGTTGTGATTGGTAACTTTAGTGGCCATAATCTTTAGGGTTATACCGAGGTGACGGTGGAGGGAAGGTCCCACTGTACCTGGAGCAGACGTCGGTTATACTCACTTGGATTTTCCGGGGGGTTCACTTCACTTCGAGACGGTTAAAGTGGAGGAACTTGTGCCGGTCTATTCATTAAGCAGGTTGCCGGGGTAACTGTTCCACCCGCCATTTCTGTACTGAATCCTGCGAGGTTGGGCCTAATCACCAACTAGCGCTTTTGGTCCGGAAGACTACTGTTTGTGTTTGGTTTGACGCTCTAGATTCTTTAGGCGTGTGCTTCAAATTTGTTTGCTTCTTTAGAAGACTTTAGGTGGTTTGATTTGAAATTTTTACTTTGTTTTCGTGTGTTGTAGTTAAAAATCTTTAATTGTGGCGGAATTACCGAGACAGTCCCGTCGACTTCGGGGCAAGTCTCCTGAGATTGTTACCGGAATAGATTTGTTAAGAAAACTCCGCAAATCGCGGGGTGAATCTCCTGAAGACATTCCGGGTTAGTACAAAGGGTTAAAGGTCCTTGTAACTCCTCCTAGTGACAGTAGAGTAGGTTCACCTGAAGAAGGAGAATCTTCCTTGGTAGTCCATCCAGATTACCAAAGTTTAGAGACAGGTTATAATCCCGAAGCTGTTTCAGTTTCTGAGCTTGTTGGTAGTTTTTCGTCTGCTAGTGATACAGGCGAAGAACCGGAAATATCTGAACCTGTTACTCCAGCTTCTAGTGTTCCAGATTCACCAAGAATAGAAAGAATTATCACCAAAAATCTACCTTCTGGTTTGATTGCTATAGAAGAACTTGCTCCAGAAGAGGATATAGGTGTCTCTCACCTTGAAGGTCAACTTACTATTGATCTAAGGGAGCGTGAATCCATCTTTTACAGTCCTCCTAGAAGTACTTCTTGGTACCTTGCGTTAACCAATTTTTTAGACAACTCAGTAGGTTTTTCTACACCTCGTACTCCTTTTCCACCTGGAGGTATTCATACTCCTGTAAATATGTCTGGTCAGTCGTCCGTGTTTACTCAAAGTCCTGAATCTTTTTTACACGGCGGTCCTTCTGTTCCCACTGGGTATCAGTCACTTTCTGGTACCTTTGCGGGGGCATCTCCTCAACCCGTTGATCATGGGTTATTTGCTGGAAACAGTGGTAATATACCATTGGGTGTAGGAGACATTTACATGATGTCAGGTTCAGTTCCCGTTTCCCAACCTCAAGGTGGCCAATTACCGCCTGGGGGGCAACCGCAGTTAACGCCTGGGGGGCAACCTCAAGGTACACAAATCGTGTCTGGGGGGCAACCTCAAAGTCAGTATGTACCTATGGTGCAATACGTGCCTCAAGGTCAACCTCAGCCTCAATATGTACCCCAAGGTCAACCTCAGTATCAATATCAACCTCAAGGATGGCAACCTCAAGGATGGCAACCTCAAGGGTATCAACCCCAAGGTTATCAACCTCAAGGGTACCAACCTCAAGGTCAAGGTCAACCCCAGTATCAGTATTGACCCCAAGGTTATCAACCCCAAGGTCAATACTCGAGTCAAGGTTATCAACCGCCTCAAGGTCAGTCATATGTTCCAAGTATTGGAACTGCACCTTACAATTATCAATCCTACCCTCAATCTGGTTATGGATCTCAGTATCATCAACCTGTTACAGGTCAATACCCTGGGATGTTAGTGTGGGATCCATCACAGGGTCAACAGGTGTTGCAACCAAGTGTACAGATGGTTCCTCAAGCTGGACAACCCGTAGTTTCTGGTCCAACCCAGCAACCGCAACCTGTCCAGCCAAATGTTCAAACTTCTGTAACTTCGGTAGTTACTCAGCCGTCAATTGCACCTAGTACTCCATCTCAAACGGCTGCTGCAACTACCGCTACATCTACCATACTTACTTCTGGAGTATCGACGGCTCCAGTTTCTACTGTCCCTGTTACCACACCTCAGACATCTTTACCGTTGTCTGGATCTACGATTCAAACCACGGTCCAGATGCCTGTAGGTCAGCCTGGTATAAGTACGGTTGTCACTACTCAACCTCAATTTGTTCAACCTCCGTACCAAGGACAGTACCAACATGGGCAAGCTGTCCAACAACCGGTTTACCAGTATCAACCGTATCCTGGGTACACTTATCAACAACCTCAACAACCCCAGTACGGTCCGGTTAATCCTGGTTTTCCAGGAGGATATAATATCCATAATGCGACTCCTGTTCCTAGTTATCCTGGATATCCTCCTCCTGGGGCTGGTATTGTGACCCAGAGTTTTAGAGATCCTAACCAGTAGTTACCGTTTATTGCAACTTTGGATTTACCCGACTTGACGTGCCTAACTAATGATCCAATTCAATATCTTCAGTTCTGGCCGCCAATGCCAAATAAGTTGCCCAGCGACATACCCAAGTTCGAAGGTAAGTCTGGAGAGGATCCGTCCAATCATGTGATGACTTACCACCTCTGGTGTGCTTCGAATTCTATCTCGGATGATTCGATCCGCTTACTTCTTTTCCAGCGTACACTCATTGGTCTCGCGGCCAAGTGGTACATTGAGTTACCATGGGCCTCTTTTTACAACTTTAGCCAGTTAGCTACCTCGTTCCTAACTCACTTTCAGTTGCCGGTCAGATACGATAACGGCACGGAGTTATTAACTTCACTAAAACAATCGACGTCCACGTATATTTCTGATCACATTCATGAGTGGAGACGTCGAAGGAGATTAGTGAAAGTTTTTATCCCGGACCAAATCTTAGCTGAATGGTTTGTCAAATCATTATTACCGAAGATTACTGAAGATGTAGCTAAGGCCGGAGTAGTTACTGAGGAGCAAGTCATTGCTCAGGCACAATACCTTGACTTAGTTTACACTCAGTCGGGTACGTTACACGAGAAGATTCCGGATCTTCCAAAGTCGAATCAAATCGCTGCTGCTCCTTCGGGATCTCATGCCGCTGATGGTATGATTGGTATCGTGACTACGAAGAGCAAGAAGAAGTCTTCCAAGGCTTCAAATACTCCAATTATCACTTTGCCTGATTCTCCGACAGGAGAGTCTTTTCCTCCTGAACTTACTGCCGACATTCACGCTGTAGAGTCATCTACGGCCAAATCAAAAAACGGTGGAAAGAAGAAAGGAAAGAAGAAGGCTAAAGCAGACAAGGCTCCAAAGGAGAAAACTGAAAAGTCAGAAACCAATGACGAAAAACGCAAACCTCGATATCCTTGTCTTATTTGTGAAGAGGATCATTTTACGAGAGATTGCCCTCATCGGGCCAAGGTTGTGAAAATAGTCAAAGGTTCTCCCACTCCTGCTGTGTTAAAGAATCCATTTCCAGAGCAGGAGAATAAGATGATAGGTTCTTCTTCGAATGCCAGTGAAGAACCCATTTTGATGATGTCTCATGTGAGGATTGCGACTCGATCGCAAGATTATGGTAGTAAGGCTCCTGTTGATGGTAAGGAAGCAGAATCTTCTCACTCTAACCCATCAACCTCAGCTGCTGGTTCCGATCCACTACAGATCGAAAAACCTAACCCAGACTTAGTGATTAAGCCGCCCGCCAAGGGTGTACTTCGAAGGTCTGCTTTCAATCCACATGCGAGAGCAGCCCAGAATTACAACATTGTTGAGGACTTAGCTGTTTCACCTTCAGCAATGTCGGCACTCGAAGTGCTGCAATCATGCCCAGCACAACGGAAATTGCTTTTGTCGGCTATCGGAGCTGTCGATGTTCAGGACCCGAACCTAATGATCTTTGATCTAGAAAATAGTACGCCACGTCTCCCCCATCAAATGGCTTTCCAAATTCCAGTGATAGTCAAAAACAGGCCTATTCATCGGACTGTGATTGATGAGGGAGCTTCTATGTGTATTATGTCGATTCAATGTTGGAGATCGCTTGGTTCTCCTTCGTTGAACCAATCCCCCACCATCCTTAAGGCCTTTGATGGCCGTGGGTTCCATCCGTTTGGTATTCTACAAGAATTGCCTATAGGGGTAGAAGGTAAAACCGTTAGTCTGGATGTGGAAGTGGTTGATGCCCCTCTAGACTACAACCTTCTTTTGGGTCGAAGTTGATCATATGCTATGACAGCGGTCGTTTCATCGGTCTTCAGAGTAATTAAGTTTCCATATAACGGTAAGATCGTGACTATTGATCAGCTGACATACTTTTCATCCGACCCAGCCTCTTCAGAGAGTATCCAGCATGTCGGTAAGACTACAATCCCTTATAGGGACGTTGGTGTAGGTTTAGTTAAGGATTCCGGTTTACTGGGAACTTTTCCTCTCCCTCCACTCAACGTAGACCCTTCATTTGCGACAATTCATATGATTACATCAGAAAACATTATTTATGACGATCCTTGGATTGTCCCATCTGACTCTGAGATAGACTCATTCGGTGATGCTATGCCTTTGAGTACATATGAAGTTGCTTATGAAGCTGTCATGTCTTTTACCGACTCGCATTCAACCGAAATCGACCAAATGAATGTGGTCAGTGAAGAATCACTTTTCACCTCAACCTTAGAACGGATAGCGTTTCCCGAAGTCGTGTCATCTGATGAACAACTTCGCGAAATCCTAAGTGTAGATGATCTACCATGGGAGGATCTCCATCACAGATCTTCGTTTTTACCTAAGGATGATGCATTTGAAAATGATTTTTCATCTATCTTTACCGCTGAATATGTCAAAGACACTCAGGATCCAACGAATCATTCTGATTCAGAGTTGAATTTGGGGAATATTTCTCGTACTATTCCCATTGATATTTCAGTGAAGCCCGGAATCGAGGAAAACATTCATATAGGTGCCGCTTGTACAGGAGATGAAATCCAAACTTACAAGGCCCTATTCCAAGAATTCTGCGACGTGTTTGCCTGGTCTTACGAGGAAATGCCGGGAATTGATCCTGCCATTGTTGTTCATGAAATAAAGACCTACCCGGATGCTAAACCCGTCCGGCAACGGTTGCGTCAGATTCACCCTCGAAAAGCGGCTGCGATTAAAGCAGAAGTCGAAAAGCTGTTGAAAGCAGGTTTCATTTATCCGATCCCGTTAACGGATTGGGTATCGAATATTGTTCCGGTTAACAAGAAACAAGGAACAATAAGAATCTGTATCGACTATAGGGATATAAATCGAGCTTGTCCAAAAGACAACTATCCTACGCCTTATATCGATCAAATTATTGATGATTGTGCCGGAAGTGAACTGTTTTCCTTTATGGATGGCTTTTCAGGCTATAATCAAATCAATATTCTACCTGCCGACCAACCAAAAACGGCATTCATTTGTCCATGGGGGACATTTGCTTATTGCAAGTTACCTTTTGGGCTTAAGAATGCTGGGGCCACTTTTCAACGGGCGATGTCTTATGCATTTCATGACATCAAGCACATTGTGCAACCCTATCTCGATGATTTGCCTGCTCATTCTTTACATCGAGCTGATCACCTTGTCCATTTACGAGCAATCTTCATGAGGTGTAGGCATTATCGAATTCAGTTGAATCCCCACAAGTGTGTTTTTTGTATAGAAACAGGTCGATTGTTGGGATTTGTTGTTTCAAAAACCGGCATTCGCGTCGATCCCTCAAAGGTCGAAGCTATCATCAAATTGCCTCCTCCTTCGAGTTTGCGCCAACTCCAAAGTTTGCAAGGGAAAGCGAACTTTTTACGCCGATTCATTCCAAACTACGCCGAGGTCACTAAAGGTTTTACACGGTTGTTGAAACAGAACGCACAATTCTTTTGGGACGAGATTGCTCAACAATCTTTTGATGCACTTAAACACGCGTTGACCCATGCACCGTTGTTGCATCCTCCCAACTACAACCAGGACTACTTCTTATACCTCGCAGCTTCGCATTCCACCATAGGAATGGTGTTAGTTCAAGAAGATGAGTTCAGAGCGGAACATGTGATATATTATCTTAGTAGGACCTTAAATCCCACTGAGTTAAAATATTCGCATGTGGAGAAATTGGCCCTGGCAGCCGTTCAAGCTGTCCAGCGATTTCGTCACTACATTCTCCTCCGTAAAACTACAGTTATTTCGGATTGCAACCCTATGATGTATATCTTGACAAAACAATTGCTAGGGGGCAAGTACTCTAAATGGATTGTCATCCTGCAAGAGTTCGACTTGGAGTTCGAGAAGTCTAAGTCTAAGAAATCCTTAGTTTTTGCGGAGTTGATGTGTGATTTCCCGAGTGCTGACACAGAAACTGTGGCAGAGGAGTCCATTACGGACGAATCTTTGTTTCTTATCAGTACTTTAGATCCGTGGTACGGGGATATAATCATCTATCTCCAAACCCAAACCTTTCGGCCTGAAGCTTCCAAAGAAGAACGTCGAAAAATTCGGTTTCAATCCCAGCAATTTAAAATTATTGGAGATACACTTTATCACCGGGGGGCAGACTTAGTTTTTCAACGTTGTTTAACTCACGAAGAGGCTGAGAGAGTTTTGAATGATTTTCACTCTGGAGCATGTGGCGGTCATATGTCTGGGTATGCCACAGCTCAGAAGGTGTTGCGCGCTGGCTATTTCTGGCCGTCTATGTTTAAGGATTGTATCATTTCCATCAGGAAATGCCACAACTGTCAAGTGTTTGATCGCAAGATGCGCGCTCCACCTGCTCCTCTCCACCCTATAATTGCCGCTGGTCCATTCGCCAAATGGGGTATTGACTTTATTACTTGTAACCCTCACTCGGCCGGGGGGCATGCGTATATCATCCTCGCGGTTGATTATTTTACTAAATGGGCCGAGGCGATGCCTACATTCGACGCAAGCGGCAAGACAGCTGCAGTTTTCGTATTCAATCATATCATAACTAGGTTTGGTGTCCCACAAGCAATCATTACTGACCATGGGAGCCATTTTCGAAACGTCATGATGATTGAGCTTACAAGCCAGCTTGGTTTGCGCCACGATAGCTCTACTCCTTATTATCCGCAAGCCAACGGTTTGGTTGAGTCTATCAACAAAGTTCTAGTCATCATGATTCGACGGATCATTGGTATCCATCGAACGAATTGGCACAACATGTTATTTTCGGCGCTATGGGCATATCGAACCTCAGTAAAAAATTCAACAGGGTTCACTCCTTTCCAGCTAGTTTATGGCTTGGAAGCTGTGTTACCCATTGAATGCGAAATCCCATCACTTCAAATGGCTGTCGAATTACTTCCAGCTACTTCCGAAGAGGAGAAACGGTTATTGTACTTGGCTAAATTAGATGAGACTCGACGTGACGCTACATTAGCTATCGAGACTCACGCGAAACGAATGAAAGCTCAGTATGATAAAAATGTAACCCCTCGAAGTTTTTCGGAAGGATACCTAGTACTATTATATGATCAAGCTAACGATAAGCTAGGTGCCGAAAAATTCGTTCCCATGTGGCATGGGCCCTACATTGTAAAGCGAAAGCTAGCAAAAGGGGCTTATGAGCTAGTTGACTTTGATGGGGACTCTTTGGGTAAACCCAGAAATGGACTTTACCTAAAGAGGTATTATGCTTAAATGATGGGTATGGAGAAATTTTTAGATAGGTTAGATTTTCTTTCTAGCTAGCGAGTGTGTTAGTTTAGTCAGTGTGCTTAGCTTAGAGAGTGTGGTTTTTCGTCGTTATTCTGGCTTATCTTGGTTTTACTCTTGATATTGCAGATGTCGACGCCTCTCCAAACATACATTGGATTTGCTGATGGTGCTTGTCGTAGTACACGGAATATCTCTTCCGCAGCTTGGGTTATCTATTCGCCCTCTGACGAGTTAGTTTCTATGCATGGGGTAAGCCTCGGTCAAACAATGAACAACATTGCAGAATACAGTGCAGTGATCGAATTATTATTCGAATCTATTTCATTTGGAATTCGACGTTTGATAGTGAGGTTAGATTCTGAACTTGTTGTATTACAGCTTAATAGAGTTTATGCCATTAGAAATCCTGTGTTATTAAGGTTGTTTTTGAGAGTGCGTCTCTTGGAACGTGAATTTGATTACATTGAATATCAACATATTCCAAGGTCTTTGAATACATTAGCAGATGCAATTGCTTCTCGAATGTTGGACAGACATTTACGATAATCATGCAAGTAAATTTAAAAACATTTCATCACATATGTTAAACAGGATAAGCCGGTAATAGTGATATATATAGATAGAAGTGTGTCAAAAAATATATACATCGTCTTCGATCATAGGTTGAAAACACCTTATGATCGGCAAAATGATAGTACAAAAAGTCAAAATGTCACATGTGACTACAAAAGTGACTAGTCAATCACTGGTGGTGCTCTCTGTATGACACCACTGCGCGGGCTACCTTACGCAAAAATCTCCTAAATGGTCCAGGGACCACGACTACGAAGCGCTGAAGCCTGGTAGGAATGTCGTCCATAGTAGTCTCAGGTATATCTACCGTGAGACGCTCTAGATCATGCTCCAACTCAGCTAGTACTTCTGCAGCCGCGTCCTGTGGGGCCGGTACCGGTGCAGCTGGATGTAGTCTATCAAAAGGCCGGAGGTTGGCTGGATGCTGTGGACCAACATCTGCATTTTGAAAATTTTACTGTTAGTTTTGAGACGATATATATGAAAAATAAAAAAATACATAATTAGAAAACTTGTGAAAAATAAAGTACCTCTGTCATCCCATTGTTCTCCCGGTGGAAGAACCATGTCCGGATCACCTCTAAAATCCACTCCGGCATACGGAAAGTCCTGTATCGAAAAAACCTGGTCCTCTAACCAGTGAAAGTAACTATCTGAGAATCGAACCACCGCCGTGCCCTCGTCAGGATGCCGGGCCATCACCACAACCCATCGTATCAGCTTTGGCTCCCGAGGACCCAAGATATCAACAGTGAGTTGCTGAGGGATCAGCATTGGAACTCTCTCCAAGGCAAAGCTCACGACTAGAGGCCCGTATCCAAAAGTCTTTAGTCGTCCGTTCTTTGCCTTGGTCAGTTGGCTCTTCATATGAGCCGACACAGCTTCACACCAGTTGAAAATGGTGCCTTGGTAACAGTCAATTGCCATCCGCATTTGGGATCCGGAAGCAATGTGTAAAGCGGCCGCGCCGCAAATTCTGGTAACCGTGAACGCTATGACTTTGAGTTCACGCAGAGTGATGTGTTTTATCTCTATGCCTTTCGAATGGTGAGCCCCAGGTGTGCACCACTCGTCGCAGAGACTATCAAGGGATTGGCCACCCGGCCTAGTCCCCGCAAGACTGAGTTGCTCGCCTCTGTTCGGCAAGCCAGTGAGAAAGTATACATCCGAGGGCTCTATCTCGAGCTGGTACCCTCCTATGTAAAAGCATTGTTCTTGAATGTTCCATCGCTCAACCAGCCATTCCAAGAATCTTACCTGGCCCCTCATGCCCGGTATGGCCCAGTATTTGTATAACCCGCATGCTTTTAGGGCATCCAGGGAAGGTTGGTGTTCTATTGCAGCTTCATCATCCTCTACATGCTCTCTTTCTCTCCAATCTAACATGGTTAATGCCCTGCACACCAGAAATAGTCATTAGAAATTGATTTGGGAATTTTTAGATAGTTATTTGAGGGGGTTGGGGTTTTGAAATGCGCGTTTCATGGAAGACGCACCCCGCCTTTACAGCACAGGGCGCCCGGACGCGGCTGGCCTGAAGGCAGACTGCGTCTTCCGACCATTTTCCTGTATAGGAAAAAGTCGGGGGATGCGAGTCACCCGAAGGGCACCCGCGTCCGCCGAGAGGCGCATTCCAAAACCAAAACCCCCCCAAAAAATGAAACTAAGACCTAAAAATTAATTCTAAACGAATAGAAATGCAGAGTAGGATGTGTAAAATACCTGGATAAGACGGTGTTCGATTCCGACGGTCGGATTTTCCGCAGCGACCACGGGAAGTTTCTTGTCAAAAGCTCCTTTTTCAACCTCAACAGTCAAACGGTAAAAATGACATGGTAAAAGGTCTTTTTATAGGTTTTTTGGATGAATTAGTTCATTTTTTACCATGAAAAGATGTTTTTCGATGTATTTTTTCCTATTTTAAACAGGTATGAGTAATGTGTTGCTTTTGTGCAGGACAAAGGGATTTCGAGGGAAATTGTCATTTTTCACAAACAAAAATATCAGAGTCATCTTTTAAGCCCTTTTCTGACTCCTAAAACATGAAAAGATCGCCGAGCGTTTCTTTTACACTCGTTAAAACGGAATTAAAAGACGGTCCCCTTTTAGCTCTTTTCTGACCGCAAAATCAGGAAAAGATTGCCGGGTTTTTGTCATTTCAAACTCGATAAGGAAATAAAACGACGTGTCCTTGATCGCTTTTTACTTTTCAGGTCAACGACACTAATTATGAAAGTACTCCTTGGTCGCAAGATCAAGCGGTTCCCCCAGGTATTATTTTATACTTTTTCGAGCTTGAGGGACACAAATGTACGAAAAAGTTCAACGTGGAGTCTCCTTTAGTTTTTTCAGACTCTCTAAAATTGAAAAACGCCGAGTTTCTCCTATACTGGGCTCGTTAAACTTTTACAGTAGAGGACCTGTTCAATTACAAACAGGAACGAACCACTCCTTCCTAGGGTTCGAATTTAAACTAGGTTGGACTCGTCCGAAGGATGAGCTTATAATCAAGCATATGTTATCCTCCTCAAGCTTGTTAAAAATAAAGAGGTACTTGCCAGAAATGGTGGGGGAAAAGAGGGAAGAATGAACCTGTTTGTTACCTTTTGTCTCAAAAGAAACTTTATTACCACTCTTGAACACGACACTTTTTTATTCACCTGGATTGGGAAATCTTTTACCTCACAGTTGATCAAACCACTTTGAAAGTCTTTAACCGGGTTCCAGGGATTAACTTTGAGTTATTCGTCACCAAGCCATCTGTCATGTCGTTATGTGTTCAAGAGGTCTGCAAGCAAAAATTTCATCTGCAAAATACTTGTCATCCATTTGACCATCCCTAAGTCGGTCCTTACAGCAACATTTCTTCAACTTGAACAATGATTTCGTGTTGTGGGCTTGCCTGCAACGGGTCGCTTTCTATCGACATCGACACATTATCTAGAAAGATGACTTAGGAATCGACAGTACCTTGAAGTCTGCATGCATCAATGGCAGGTTTCTCGCCTTTGACGTCAGTTTACATCATTGACTTTCGATCAAAGGATTCCGTGAAGTGTTCGACATCAAAACATCTATTCACATTTCACGGGTTGTGCTTGGTACTTTGAGAACCATTGACATTACTGGTGGTCTCTCTCACGCTTGTTAACAGTTTACATCATCGACTGGTAATCAAGTGGTTTCTAACATGTTCGACATCAAATCATTTAATCACATGGCTAGAATCGTACCAATTCGGGAAGTAGAAGTGAAGACCCTGGATCTAGTTTCTACCATCCAGGCTGCGAGGAGTTTTGTATTCATTATCTATGTAGACTAATCATAAACAGATGGCTGCGTCCATACTGTGTCTACAAAAGTCTATAAAAATGATGTACTGCAAGATCATTCCTGTATCAGAGTAGTTAGTCCATTAGTTAAAATTTTGAATCTGAGTATGGGAATGCCTACCTCAGTGATGATATAATCTTATACATGTATTTTGTGTTGAAAATTGCAGGTTCCAACCAGGTCATCCACAAGACAATCCTTGAAATGATAAAGCGCTTCACCCTTCCTAGAATTACAAAACCCTAATCTATTCCAGGCTTCGCACTTTAGGGGGCAATCTGTTACACTAAAAAATGTCACCATGACTATTTACAGTTAGTATGGCTCAATCAACAGTCATGCTACCCTCTTAGGCAAGTCTTATGCCTCTTCTATCCATCTCAAACCCAAAGAAGAGAGAAAGTCTTGTAAAAAATGTGTTTATCTCTGGGCACGCAGGTTCTCTCAAGCCTTACCTGTGGGGACACTCACAATGTTCACAAAGGCTGCGTCCTTGGACGCTCTGTATGTTAAGGGACAGGTGCGTCCTTCTGTAAAAGGCAAAATGCACAAGTTTCATCTTAAAAAAGTTACTTGTGGTTACTTCTAGAACTTTCTAGAGGTCGGTTTGATGAAATGGATGCGTCTCCAGTTGGTTCATGTATCCCTATTAAGGAGGAACTTATCCCATCAATAAGGGAGCTATCCCACCCAAAGAGGGGGATTATCCCATTGATGGTGGACCTGAATAACCTCTTTACAGCACTATAAATAAAGGCATTGAGCCAGAGGGAGGGGAGGTTGAAGCTATACATTTTCTTTGGGTAAATGCTGCAGGAATTAGGACTTCCATTTAGAACCTTGTGAGGAGAGATTGTCTTTGCTTGATTCTACTTGGAAGTGGGTGAGCTTTGTCAAAGTAGAGGAAAACCCTTGATGGACCCTGGGAGGAACTTGCACAACACCAAGGCCAGGTTGTAAGAGTTTCTTTGTTTCGTTATTAATACAAACTGGTTCATTTTTCTCAATAGCTTGTGTTAATGAGTTATTTCATGTGTTCCTTGGTCTGCATGTTGAATATATGTTTTATTATATGAGATGCAAGTGCTTGGTAATTGTTTGATTGTTTGTGGTTGCAGGAATTGATGTGAAAGAGGAGCTCATCCGGATCGGCAAGGACGGACTACAACAACAGCGTTTTGGAATAAGGTAAGCCTAAACACTTGTAGTTTTCATGTTTTAAAAGGTGTATTTAGAGAAAGATCGCTCCATTTTGTCTTGTTTGTCGCTAGAGAGTTTAGACTCCTAGGGAGGTCAGTTGTGTCCGCACAAACGACTTTTTCCGCCACGACACCTAGATACTGTCTTCAAGCCCTGAGTTGCTTGCTTTTGTTTTTGACTTAGCAAACTTGATTAGCGTGCTTTTTAGCCTTACAGTCGCACCAATTGGCGCAAGTTGCTAAAAAACAACCCGCGCCAATCCCATAAAAGCGCGAGTTGCAGCCTGACAGTCACGCTAGGCCTGTCAACTTTTCCAGTTCGCTTGTCTTCAAGCCCTCTGAGCTTGGATTTGTATTTTGCTGTGTCTTTTTCAATTACTGGAGTGTGTTTAATCCTTGTTTGACTGGTTTTAGACCTTCATCCTTTGGGTGTTTGCCTCTTTCTATCGATTACACTTTTTAGCCCTAGGGCATCTAGTGGCTTTGTGCATCGAGCCTTCCGTACGAGTCTTGGGTTCTTTGATCGTCCAGTCGACTTTGTGATTACTTTTTGTATTTGCTCGGTAGTTGTCAAAGCTTTTTTCAAGTGATTTGTTTCTTTTTTGCTTGGGTTTCACTTGGCTTCGTTTGGGCTTAGATCACATAGCTCATAGAGGTCTTTGTGCTTGGTTTGAAGGACTGTTTTGGTGTTTTGGGGATTCGATTGTGTTCTTATTGAGTGAAACTGATCTTTTTCTCGGTGTTACTATCTCTCAAAATTTGTTTAGTGCACTTTGCCATTGAAAAGAAAAACGAATAATCTCTTTTGCATTGCATTAGTTAGTTGAAATTAGAAGCTTTTCATTGATTAAGTGATTTAAAACAAAGAAAAGTTTTGTTTATTTTTCATTAGCTACATTAGAGTGCTTCTTGATTGTGTTCATTTTGTTTGAAAAATTCTCAACTCTCTCGTAGTTAGTATTCATCGAACGAAATGATATTCTTTGGCATATAGCTTGCATTTAGGGAATTGTGAGAGATTACATACGGTAGGACCTGGAAATTGAAACTTAACTAAAGATCAACCATAAAATGAACTGAATGAACTTAAAAACACAATGGAACATAATGCTCACTGTTTAGAGGTCTAGGCTAGAGACGTGCTCCGGCGTCGTTAAGCCTAGTCACTTTTGTTTCACTTAAGGTTGGGTGATTTCTCCTTCCATGACGCAACAAGTGGTCTAGCACGGACTTGAGCTCCCACGTACCGTCGAGTATATGGGGATACCCCACTAGGTTATCATCCTTTATCCATAGGAAGCTGTGTCTTCCGCCTTACAAGCCGTAACGCACCGAACACAGCATTCAGGAAGATTGACTGCCATACGGGAAGTCCTTGGTTTTCATATGACTGCCAAGGTGTATATGCGGTTTTACGGATTTGTTTGGTAAACCTTTTTGCCTAGCTCTCCAGAGTAGTCACTTTTGATCCTTTTCAGACTCCTTAAAAGAAAAGGCTCACTTGAGCACTTGTCAATTCAGGCTCACAAAACATTTGAAAGCGACTAGAGTCACCTTTTTGTCCTTTTCTCGACTCTTAAAACATGAAAAGGTCAAGTTCAGTTCCTTTGTCTTAAAATTTATTCGGACGCGTTCACATTTACCCGGTTAGATCTTGGTTGCGTTAGCTTGAGTAGGCTTCTTTTCATTCTCGATGGCAACTTTTCCAGGGTTCACCAACCCAGGGATCCCCTCTGATGGGAACCCTGGTCATTTCGCTCCTTTTGGAAATGTTGGTGCTCCTTATATGGCAACGTTGTCCCTCCCAGGGTTAACTGTTGGGTTGCCGGTTTGGTTGTTCTCAACCTCTTTGGTCCCTGTCGTCTCATCGTCTAGTCAATCCGTCCCTCCACCTGAACAACATCATGTTGATTCTAAGGTGGATCTCTCCCCTTCTACACCCACTTCTACGTCCTCATCTTCTACTTCACCTGGTGAAAGTCTAGATTCGAGTAACCAGGTGGCTAAGAAGAAGAAGAAGAAGACGAAGAAGAAGAAGAAGGCTCCTAAGGGAAAGGTTACAAGTGCAGCTACCCCCTCGAGTACACCTGAAGTCGGACCCCCTTTCACTCGTCCGCGGAAGGTCAAGTTTCCTTGTCGATTATGCAAGGAGGAGCATCTTCTTCGCAATTGTCCTGGCATTCCCAGGGTACTAGAACTATGGTCTCACGATCCGACCTGCCCCTCATCATTCTCTCAAGCTCACGGCGATGCTACCTTATCAGTTGGGAATGGTAAGGGAAAAGGGAAGATTCAAATCCCCTGTAGACTTTGTGAAGGCAATCATCCCCTTCACCTTTGTCCACTCATGGATAAAGCCTCCGTTGTCTTCGAAAGTCTTATAGCTCCTTCACCCCAACTACCCATTGGATATCAATGTCTCTCTGCAGCTACAGATCGTTCCCCTGTTGACAAAGAGATTGATTCATATTCTTCTCTTGTCCAACCTCCTCTTCCCGAACCTGGCTGTGCCCAGCCTGTTCCAGACCAACCATTGGTTGGAAAGAGTGTCGACTCGAGTTCACCACCCGTCGATCACTCTGTTTTGGACGAGCATCATGCCCATGATCTTCTCATCTCTTCAGATTCTCCTGAGTCCCGAAATGACTCTCCTAACCCAGCTGCTCCCGAAGGTTCTCCTTCGGTTCCTTTCGCATATGGGGGAAATCATACGATTCCCCCACCAAGTAGTCTGGTCGCTTCCTTTGATTGGAATCACCTGATCCCTGGTCGCCTTCCATCCCATATGCCTTTCCGGATCACAGTACATGCCTGTGCTAAGGCAGTACCTGGCACTGTTTTGGATGAAGGGGCGTCTGTCAATCTTATGTCATACACTACTTGGCAAGCTTTAGGTTCCCCGCAGCTTGGGCCAGTCACTCAGAATCTGTTGGCCTTCGACGGAGGAGCCTGTCCATCTCTAGGAGTTCTCCCGAAGCTCCCTATTACTTTGGGAGGCAAAACCGTCTATATAGATGTCTTGGTTACCCAAGGTGTTTTAGACTTTAGTCTTCTCCTTAGTCGTGACTATGTTTACGCCATGGGGGCCCTCGTTTCTTCGCTTTTCCGTGTGGTTTGCTTTCCACACGATGGAAGAATTGTGACTATCGATCAAGTGTCATTCGTTAGTCCCCCGATGCCTCCTGCGCTGTCATCGTCCCCTCCTAGTTTTCATCCACCAGTTGCATCTACCCCACCACAGATCAACTACGTGGCCACCTATCCCATGCCTGGATCCAGTGATGCCGCCATCGTGCATAGTGTCCTGGGGGCATTGGGCCCTGACTTCCAAGATGTTTCCCTTCCATCGGGAGTGGCACTCTTGGAAGCCCCGACTTCCTGTTCATTATGATGTAGTTCAGGTGGAGCATAGTTCCTTTCCGGTGTCAAGCTCCTTAAAAAATGAAACTAGGTTTGGCGGAGCATAGTTCCTTTCCTATGTCAAGCTCCTTAAAAAATGAAACTAGGCTTGGTCGGAGCATAGTTCCTGATCTTGTGTCAAGCTCGTTACAAAATGAAACAAGGGTTATGAGGATAGTTCTTTTACTGTGTCAACCTCATTAAAAAACGAAACAACTCCCTTTCCAAATCGAGTCTTTTGATTAAGATCTCGTAAAATACAAGTCGAGTCTTTCATCGCTCTCGAAAGTGAACCTTCATTCCATCCACTTTGTTGAATGCAATGAAGCTTGGGGGGCATGTACCTCGATTTGTGTCATTATGCTGGGGGCATGCGAACTCATAACAAGCATAGTTTTTTGTTTCAAGCTTGTGTAAACATGAAATAGAATCCAAGAAAAGTTCTCCATGGTTCAAGCTTGTGTAAAAATGAACCCATACCCGATTTACATCTCGTGATTGCCATTTTTATCCGCTAAATTCTGTTAGATGAGCCTCGGTTGTTTCATTCCATTGCTACCATCTCTTTGGCCGATCATATGCTCTCACTTGGTTGTTTTTCCTTTCCTGAGGAACCACAGTGATGAGTGGTTTTTTTAGCCAACCTCTTAACCATTACATGTTTTGAGCAGTTCCACCATTGTCGGAACCAGTTGCTACCCTTTATACCACTCATTCCTCTAGGATGAGTCACCTTTCAGCTCTTTTTTGACTCGTAAAACATGAAAATATTGCCGAGCTTTTCCTTTTGACTCGTAAAATGGAACAAAAGGCAGTCTGCTTTCAGCTCTTTTCCGACTGTTTAAAGATGAAAAGATTGCCGAGTTCCCTCTTCACTCGTTAAATGGAAATAAGAGGCGGTCGTCTTTAAACTCTTTTCCGACAGTGTAAAAAACAAAAGATTGTCAGGTCTTTGTTGTTTTAGGCTCGTTAATGGTTACAAAACGACGTGATATCAATCTCTTTTTTACTTTTTGAGGTCGATGTCACTACATATGAAAAGTACTCCTTGATCGTAATGATCAAGTGGTTCTTTCGAGCATTGTTTTATACTTTTTCGGGCTCGCGAGACACAACTTTATGAAAAAGGACCCCCCTGGAGTTTACTTTCCTGCTGTCTTTTCAGACTCTCTAAACAGGAAAAGATGCCGAGTTCTTCCTTTGTCAGACTCGTTAAAGCTTAATGACATCAGATTCCATCATAATGACGCCCACAAGCATATGCTATCCCCGTCAAGCTTGTTAAAAATAACTGGGGTACTCGCCAGAAATGGTGGGGAAAATGGATCCATAATCATTGTCGTGTTGGCAGTATGTCGCTCTTGAACATGGCACTAGTCTGCATTTGTGTCTGGGTGGGAACATCTCATCTTGTTTCACATTAGCCTCCGTGGGTTTGGGTGATCCTGTTTGACCTCTCATCTGCTCATTTCTTTGTCACCATGACCTCTGCTCATTTGATGTCAAATACTGCCAAGTCCACTATCGTGCTACCGATATGTTCAAGAGAAGTTGACCTCTACAGAATTACAACCTCCCTCTGATACCTCACATAATTCTGAATCACCACAAGACCTTTCCTCTGTCTCGTGTCAATGATGTGGGAAACATTATGGCCCACCTTTGATCAAGGTCACTTCCTGTCGACTTTAGCTCATTATCCAGGAAGCTAATCTAGAGACTCGCTTCGGTGCCTTGGAGCCTGCATGCCTCAATGGCAGGTTCTTCATGTTCGATGAGAGGTTTTCATCATTGGCTTCCGATCGAATGATTCTATGGGTGTTCGATGCCAGCTCATTGATTCACACGCCGTAGATTGTACCTGTAGTACCTTGAGGGCCATTGTCATTATTGGTGGTACCTCTTGCGTCTGTTAACAGTTTTCATCATTGACTGGTAATCAGACAATGTTCATGCATGTTCGACTTCAACCCCTGTATTCACATGCTTGGACTTGTACTCTGTTCGGGTCGAGATGGAGCGCAAGACCCTAGATTTTGTTTGTTGGAATCCAGGCTACGATTTGTGGTTGATTATGATTCTTACATGACTCATTCACTGGATGGCTGCGACCATGCCTGAGTCTATTTATCGATCCTCTCTAGATGGTTGCGTCCATACCTTGGATCTAGATCGTTATGTACTCTATTATGGATGGATGCGCCCATACCACATACATCATGTACTTGAGATATCAGTTGTACTTATTTACGCAAGTTCTCTGACGACCGTGTTTTCAATCACGCATGTTCTTGTAAAGCATTTCACCCCTCTCTCTCTCGGGCCTCATGCTTTAGGGGGCATCTATTACACAGCAATTTGTCACCGTCCCTTTTACCCCTCACCCGTACACTGGAGGACTCATTCCGGGACCTGTGAGAAGTGACATGACCTGAAACCACTTGCATCATATTCCTCTAAGTATGAGCTTCATTTTCCCTAAGGACATCTCCTGCAAAATCTCCATGAAAACAGCTCTTTTTGCATTAGCACGGGTCCACAGTTCACTGCCCGTGCCAATGAGGGGAATCCTCTAAAAAGGGCGCGCCATTGGCACTCTGTCCCAGAGTCGCACTTGCGCCAACCGAAATTGAGTAAAGTTTTTAACCAACAAGCTTCCGAAGGTTCTCTTCAACCCATTCACCAACTGAATCTATGTTGAGCTAGGATGGTTTGGCTTCGAATCTCCATAGAAGGGAAAGTGGTTTGCCACCTCTCATGGAAGTTTCCAAGAGATAAAGCCAATCCCATGAATAATGTGGTTGATCCTATCTCTTTCTTCTCTATCTATAAAAGCTTGCCTCTATGCCTTGAGCAAGCTAGTCATAGTCATAGTTACAATAGCTCCAGTTCTAGCATAGTGATAGAGAGTTTGAAGCTGCAAGAGCCTTCTTTGCACCCATAAGGCCAAATCTAAGTAAGGAGATTCTTGTCACCCAAAGAGAGAGAGGCTTGTTCCTCATCCCAACAAGCTTTGCAAGACTTGTGTAGCTGACTACCCAGCCAAAGGAGGATTTGACGTCAGAACAATGGTTGTATTCTTGTTTGTTACTTATTAATAATAGATGACTATCATTATGGTTCCACTCTCATTGTCCTATGTTTGATGTTGAGTTATATCTTTTCTGACTGATATATAATTGCATCTACTAGATTTTATGCTTGTTTTCGTGTTGTTCTTTGCATGTGCAGGTGTCCAATCATGGAGATCGTGACCGGCCAAAGCAAAGGAACGAGGGTGACATCTCTTCTACGAACACTAGCGTTGGAATCCAAGTAGGTTCTCACCATCTACTTTGTATTTGCAATTAGGAACTTGCGTGATAGCATTGTGTGATTGTTGCTAGACCCGATCTGGGCTAGTAGGGATCATCTCTGTCCGCAGAGAGGATTTACCTCCACAACAATCCTGATTTATTTTTCCTTGGAGAGAATCCCTCTCATGCAGCCGCAACACATTTCACTGGGAGCTCCTAGACCTAGAGACCCATGGAATGTAGAGGTGGGTGGATCTTATGGCTAGACATGTCAACCAATAACTGATCTCATTTTCCTCTACTTTCTTCGAGTGGCTCGATCGTTAGGAGATGGCCTTCTCAGAATATCCATATTCAAGGATGGACTTCCATGGTGATCCAAATCTGGTATTGTTAGCTGGGGCGCAATGGAGTGCCATTGGTAAACTATTTTGACCACAATGTTTTTTCTTTTTAAAGTTTTTACTTTTTTTTTGTGTTTTTAGATTGTTACCAAGACTAAGTAAACTTGTATATGCATGCAGATGTTGGATCCGTTCAACCTGTAGTATGCCAACGGGAGGCAGGTGCACCAGTTTAGAGAGCTGTTGGGAGGGAAGTTCTCAGAGACTTGGATTTAGTGGAGACCTTGGCTGAGCTGCAGGATCACATAGAACATTTGACCCTTTGTATTCTGGATGTCCGGATTGAGGAGCTTCCTATGTGATTGTAGCACCATACTATTGGCATGCCAAGTCATTGGATGAGACTCCTGCTTATGATAGCACAGGCTATGACCTGTTATCATCAGCAGCACTAGTCTATTTGGATATTTTCTGCATATATTTTTGAGTTTTTGAGTCAGATGACCGATTTTTGTCTTGGACACAAACTATTTGTAAAAAATTATTTACAGTTATCTATTTGACTTTCAGAGTTTTATTATGGTTAAGTGATGTAATCCTATTCAAATGATGTTGAAAAATGTTTACTTTACAAATGTCGCAAATGTCTATTTAACACATAATTTGCTAGAGAGTCAGTTAATGTGTTTAAACATCTAGAAATATGTTGATATTGAATGAATTAAAAATACCTTCACAAAATACGAACTCTAAGGAACATGTGATGGATTGTTGGGTTTCAAACGGTATAGACACTAGTAAGCTATAGTACGACTAGTTGTGAGTCTAGCCTAACGATGATTCGGCGTATGCCATGTGAAATGGCATCAGAGAGGAGTTCAATGAACGCGCTATACTCAACGATATTTTTTGTCGTTCAACCAATACATATCCCTATGAAGCTTACTAACTCATCGCTAGGAGTGAAAATGGCCCATGCTACAAAAGATAGGTTCTGCATACTACGACTAGCTCCATCGGCATACCCAACAAATGGTTCCGAAAATTTCGACATCTGCAACAAATGTGAAGTGGAATACCTAACCAAATAAGAACTCTAAAAGAAAATTAACACACTAAAATGCAATCAAAGCATATGTACAGTGGGTTTTACTACACTTAACTAAGCATAGTAATGTTTAATATACAACCCGTTTCAGGGCTGCAACAATGGAACCCCATCATAATCCACTAACTCGTAGGCTCCTTTTGTCAATAGATGTTTAACAATATAAGGGCCCATCCATAACGGTTCAAATTTTTCCGCTCTTAGTTTCTCAGAATCCTGATCGTAAAGCAAGACCAGGTCAACTTTGAGAAGACACGAGGCTTAACATTCTTGTCATATTTTGCCTTGAAGAATTTCTTATGCGCCTCATTAGCCGATGCAGCATCACAACGAGTTTCATCCAGATGGATTAATTCCAAGAAACGTGCTTCTTCTTCAAAAGTGTCAGGTAGCAGGTCAATTGCGAGTTTGAGGGATGAGATTTCACATTGGATTGGTAAGACTGCTTCCAAACAATACACCAAATGAAAAGGCATAAATCCGGTCACATTTCTTACTTAGGTTTGATATGCCCACAAAGCCCAGTACAGGATAAATTCCAATTCCTTTTATGGACTCCAATCATTCTTTGCAACATGCGCTTAAGGACATTATTGATAGCCTCAACTTGTTCGTTAGCTTGTGGGTAGTATGGAGTAGAACTATCATATGACAGTCCTAATTTGGTATTTAATTCGATCATAATGTGATTGTGAAAATGCGATCCATGATTTGTAACTATAGCTTGTGGTACACCAAACCTAGAAACCACATGGTTAAAAAAAAAAGAGCAACCATTTCACCACTATTGTTCAATGTAGGCATCGCCTCAGCCCATTTGGTAAAATAGCCAACAACGACTATAATATACCCATGCCCCCCGACCGAGGTGGGGTTACATATCATAAAATCAATGCCCCATTTTTTGAATGGGCCAACAGGAACGACTAGATGCAATGGTGCAGGCAGTTGTCTAGTTTTACGATAAAAAATATGGCAAGCATGGCAACTTCTGACAGCAAGAATGTAATCTTTGAAAATCGATGGCCAGAAGTAGCTGCTCGTAGAATTTTTTGTGTAGTTGCGTAACCAGATAAATGTCCCCCACCAACACCCGAATGGCATTCATTCAGAGCTTTTTTGGCCTCCTCATGAGTAAGGAACCTATGTAATATCATATCGACACCACGAAAATAAAGTGTATCACCAATGATTAGATAATCTTTGGCTTGGTATCGAGCTTCGGTTTGGAGATAGACTATTATATCTCCATACCATGGATCACTTGATGAAATCAAAAACAGAGACTCATCCAAGATTGATGCTTCTGATGTGAAATCATTGGAGGAAAAGGGAAGGTCACAAAGTAACTCGGCAAAGATGAGAGATTTCTTTGATTTAGATTTGATGAAATCCAAATCAAGCTCTTGCAAGATAACTATCCATTTATAATATTTCCCCCCAGCAACTGACGTGACAAAATGTATATCATAGGGTTGCAATCTGATATAATGATAGTTTTGTGAAGGAGGATGTAATGACGAAATCTTTGTATGGCTTGAACAACTACCAAGGCTAATTTTTCAACATATGAATATTTGCTTTCCTTATCATTGAGATTACAACTCAAATAATAAATAGGATGTTTAGTTCCACTTTCTTCTTGAACTAAAACCATACCAATTATTGTATCTGCAACGCCGAGATACAGGTAAAAGTATTTTTGATAGTTTGGGGCATACATTAATGATCCTCTAATCAGGGAATCTTTTAGAGCATCAAAATAAGCTTGCGCAACTTGGTCCCAATGGAAGCATACCCCTTTCTTCAATAGACATGTATAACCTTTAGCTAATTCATCATAGTTTGGAATGAACCTCCTTAGAAAGTTTGCCTTCCCTTGAAGTCTCTGTAGCTGTAACAAATTTGAAGGTGGAGGCATGTCAATGATTGCCTCAATCTTTATAGGATCGAGTTGAATTCCATCTTCCAAAATTACGAATCCAAGCAATCGATCAGAGTCAGCATGAAGCACACATTTTTGTGGATTGAGTCTTATTTTGTAGTGTCGACATCGAAAAAATATTGCCCTAAAATATTGCGGGTGATCAGTCCGTTTTTGCGAATAAGTAGGAAAATCATCGAGATAGGGTTGAACAATGTGTTTGATGTCATGGAAGGCATAATTCATCACCCTATGAAATGTATCCCCTGCATTCTTCAAACCAAAAGGTAGCTTTCAATAAGCGAATGTGCCCCATGGACATATAAAGGCAGTTTTTGATTGGTCTTGTGGGTGGATATTGATCTAATTGTAGCCAGAAAATCCATCCATGAATGAAAAGATTTCACATCTAGCACATTCATCAATAATATGGTCAATAAAAGGTGTAGGATAGTTGTCCTTTAGACATGCTTGGTTTACATCCCTATAATCAATGCACACTCAAATTGTCCTTTGTTTTTTCATCAGTGGGACAATATTAGATACCCAATCAGTAAGAGGTACAAGGAAAATGAAGCTAGCACGTAAAAAACTTTCAACCTCTGCGTTAATGGCAGTAGCATTCTTAGGATGAATAGGTCGAAGCTGTTGTTGTACTAGTTTTACATCAAGGTACATTTTAATCACATGATCAACAATTCTTGAGTCAATGCCCGACATCTCTTCATAAGACCATGAAAAGACATCTCGAAATTCGCAAAAAAGAGCACAATAAGTAACTAGTTCTAATGGAGAACAAGATTTTTCGACATGAATGTTTTATACAACGTTAGGCTTGGTTGAAATGTTTATAGAAATTGTTTCTTCTATGTTAGACAAATTATACTTAGAATCTACGGTATTTACAGAATTCGACAAGAAATCAACGATCGATGCGTGATTTAGTTCATCTGAATAATCTTCATTGTCATCTCGAAGGTGGGAATGATGATGATAATCCTTGCACGGTGTCTCTCCTATCATCATTGATTTGATGATTCCTTCATCTGTAGGATGTATACGTGAAAAAGGATCCGAAGAGGTACCATATTCTAACGATCTATCTACCCATACAATTGTTGAGTGCAGATTAGGGTTTGCCACACAAGCCCGAAAAATTGATTGCTTTGAGGACTCGATGGGGCTTAGTAGCAATGCCTCGCTATGACCATCAATTTCAAAGTAGTTGGAAATATTCGTAAAATCAAATGATGTAGAAGAAATCATGTTGTAAGTCCCCACTCTTGCCACTTCTGCCAAACCAGATGGTGACGGGAGGGTAAAAGTTCCCATCAGGGAAGGATCTTTAAGGAGACCTACTTCAATAGTTTGAAGTGATGGTGAGTTTCCATGTATCAATGGAATGCTTCCCGTAGGTTGTGAACTATTGGCAAAGAAGGCTAGCTTATTAATGATTGTGATTCTTGATGAGCCCCATAAATGGGTAATTATATGGGCTCATTTTTCCTCCTAACTTAGCTTAATCCACTATTCTCATTATTTTATTGCATGTTTTTTATTATATTTATGCTAATAGAGTGAGTTGGGTTGGTCATTATGCCATGGAGTCTAATGTGTGCTTAATGTAGATTTTTGGTCAATTTTGGAGAAAAAGTCAAAGATTTAATGGAAATTTGGCACAAAATATTTGAAGAAAACAAGAGAGATGATTTATAGGAGGGTGTCCCCTCATTTATGACTCCCTACTTTGAATTCTCCTTCAGGAAGCTCAGAGCATAAGCAGCCACATCATGGCACAAAAGAGGCGGCCGAGCAAGTGGAGGATAACTTCTGTCTATCTCAAGTTTTGGGAGCCAAGCCTCCCTAATTTTAAGGAAGCTATTGGGAGCTTCAGTTGTATAAGTAGAGAGGCCTAGGGCCTCATTAGGTTGTTGAATGTTAGTCAAATTTTCAAACTTTTGTTGTATTTTTTCTCTACTCAACTTCGAGCTTACTTTTGTGGACAGTTTCATGTAATCTTACTGTTATTTTGATAATGAAGATGAGATTGTTTTTGAGCTAGCACTGAGTCACCTAAGAGGGCTGAAGCTCTTGGGTTAGGGCCTAATCCAAGTAGCCAAGCACCTCTTTTCTTATATTTATATGTTTTGTTTCAGTTTATGAAGTAATTGCTATCAAATAGATTTCTTTCTTAGTTAAGAATAGGTTGCTTTTGGTGATTTAAAAGGTTGTTTCCATTTTAGTTTGTTGTAGAAGGTTGAACAGTGATAGGAAAAAGATACAAAAAGGCCATCAACAGAGCCTTGGCCTCCTTTCCTCCCTTTGGGACCATGAACTGAGGCCAATACCCTCTTGTTGCCACAAAAGACACAGATTTGCCTTTTCCATAGGATTTTCGGTGTTGCAACTTATTAGAAGGTTCATGTTTTATTGTACATCTATTTCACCATGCTCATTTCTGTCTTTTCAATAAATTTCCTTCCATGCTTCCTTTCCATATAGCATTGTTCAACATTTACTTTCCTAGATCATAATTTAGGTTAGATTTATGCAAAGTTCTGTTTTTTTGGTGTAGCTAGTTTCTTTCCTTACTTAATCTCAGTGTTTGATTTTCAGCTCTCTGGCAGTACATCTCCACTCACAATAAGTCAGCCAATTAGCCATCACCATCTCTCTTTGATCTATCTTCCATAGTTCATCCAAAGTCCCTCACAAATCTGCCATTATTTTCTGCACTTTTCTCATAAACTTTCCTCTCTTTCTTTGAACAAGTCCAACCATCTTTCTCTTCCCTAATCCTTCTTGATGAACCCTAGACACCCTAACACATCCTCCTAGCCATCAGCTACCCTTTCCACCCATTTTCATACCTTCAAAACCCTTTAAAACAACTCTCGGCATCCTCTTATAAACCTCCTATAGACCTCCTGTAGATCCCATGCAGCCTCCCGTAGATTTTCCTGTAGGTGTCTTTTTAAAGTCCGATTATAGGAAAAGCCTTCAGAAGGCCACCTGGGACCTCCTAGGACCCATCCACACATTTCTACACCTCTGTAAACTCCAAAGTCGCCCTCCATCACCACCTAATCACTGCAACATTTGCAAACAAAAAAATTACATCCATGACAATTTCACCTAAAAATACATAAAAATCCAAAAAGATGTTTTTTCTTATTTCCTTCTAGAAAGAGCTTGAGTAGATGTTGTTTGCTAACAAGATTAAGTAATAGCATTCATTTCATGGTTTTTCATCTCTCTTTCTACAAAAATAGGATTAGTTAGTTAATTAGGGTTTGTTAGGTTTACTTTGAATTTCAGTCTTATTTCTCTTTCTGCAAGTAGAGTAAGCTTTCCTTTCCTTCATCACATATAAAGCTTCTTCTAGAATTCATAGAAGTTGGCTTGAGCTCCTAGTGATCTTGCACCAAGTGACATCCTGCAGTAAGAACTAGTATTTTGGTGCCATTTCCAGGGAAGCATCAAAGTATTTTGTGATTATTGCTTTTCTTCTATTTTCTATTGCAACATTCTACTAAGTAGTTTATTTCAGCAAAATTATAGTTGTCTCTTTCAATTTCTGCATTTCCTTGCTTTCATTTCAATTCTGCAATTTCCATTCTAGCAAAAGTAGATTAGTAATTTCCTTGCTTTCATTTCAATTCTGCAATTTCCATTTCAGCAAAAGTAGATTAGTAATTTTCTTGCTTCCATTTCAATTATGCAATTTCCATTCCAGCAAAAGTAGATTAGTCATTTCCTTCCTTTCATTTCAGCTAGTTGCAATTTGTTTATTCAATCAATTTCAGTTTTGCAGGTACAAGCAAAAAATAAGCAAAAAACCACCCAAAAAGAGATTTCGTTTCATGCCTCGTAGGAACAGAGATAATTCAAGAAAATTCTTGCCCAACACCCCCACCACATCACATAGCCACGCTTCTCTCTTCTTCGGTGGCAGTGAACAAGAAGAACCTTTAGGTGAACAACCAGAGATATTTGAAGAACCTATAGGCGAAGAAGAAGAAGAAAACATCCCTCTTGAGACAATGGCTAAAAACAAAAATGCTAGGGGGAATGGAGAAAGAGTAGAGGGTACCTTTCCCATCTGAGAGACTAATGGGGACACTAAAATGAAGAACATAAGCCCTTCAGCCTACCTCACTTTCATGGATTGACTACAGAAGATCTTGACACCTTTTTGTTTGAGTTTGTTGTTATCTATCGAGCCTATGACTATGTAGAAGATGAGAAAAAGTTGAAACTATTTCCTTCTACCCTCAAGGATGTAGCATTGCACTAGTTCATGGGGTTACCTGGAAATAGCATCACAACTTGGGCCCAAATGCAGCAGGCCTTTAATAACAAATATCGAGACTACTGTAGGTCAAAAGACACCAAGGAAGAAATCTTCTGAATGACCATGGGAAGTGATGAATCATTGGAATATTATGAAGAGAGGTTCTAGCTCAGTTATAAAAGGGCCAGGTGCACACTTGACCCCAAATATCTGAAGTTGGTCCTACTCAGGGGAATTCTGGAAGACCTTCTAGACACTCTCCATCTACTGGCTGGAGGAGAAATTTACCAACTACCTTATGAAGACATAAAGACTATTTTTAGAAACCATTCTAGGGCATCTAGAAAGAGAGGTAGTGGGATTCAACCCATAGCCAGTACCTTCTCATCCAGTTCATCCCTCAAAGGTGAACTTGGAAACATGCTGGAAGACTTCAAGAGTGAGATGTTGCAGACTCTTGCCATGCAGATGGATACCTTGCATATCAAAAGGAAACAAGAGGAAGCAGAGAGGGCTTTGGCCATTTTTTTATCCAGAAGGCATCCTAGGAATGAATATCCATTGAACTCTACAGAGGTTTGTTCAGTCTATGAAAAATATCATTCTACAGATAAGTGCCCTTCCTTACCTGGATTTAAAGTTGTATACCAAGGGGTCGAAGGAGAAACTGAACCACTCTATTTCATGAACCAAAGGAGACTGCATGGACCTATACCATACTATTAGGGGACGCAAGGGACATCTCAGGCATATTACAACCCCAACCAAGCCACTTCCATACCTTCTTTGGGTCCTCCTACTCATCCTTCCTTGTCCACACCTCCTCCTTGGTCTTATCCATCTCAATATCATGCCAACCAGCTGCTCATGCATTTCAATCCTATGCTTAGCCACAACCTCAGTGCAATGAATCTCATCAGGGGTGGAGGCCCCAGTACAACTCTCCTCCTACTCTTTTGCCTCTACCACCTACGCAACCACAACCATTGCCTCCTGCTCCACTAAGGCAACCCGAAATGCCTACTCAACTAAACCTGAACCTGAACAACAGACAGGCCCAACAAGTATATAGTGGGGAACCATCATGCCAAACTTATTCTGTGGAGATTCAGGAGATTAACCTACAATCTGGGAAGGTTCTCCCAGATAGCTAGCCTCCCCCTCAGGAGGTTGAGGAAGATAAAGGGGAAAGTGAACCGAAATAGATTCCACCCTTTCCTGAGAGATTATCCGGGGAAACACAACCACCCCAGAAGAAAATGAAGTTCTGCGAGAATTGAAACAATTATGTGTAAAGATACCACTTCTCCAAGCCATAAAAGATGTGCCTATATATAATAAGATGATCAAAGAAAAGTGCTTCAGGCATCTAGGCAGGTGCAAGAGAGATGCCCCAACCATTAATGTCGTAGGACAATTGTCCAACCTGATGTTGGGGTAGGTAATATGTCCGAAATATCTAGACCCTAGAAGCCCAGTAGTTGAGGTCGACATCAATGGCACCATGATCCCACATACCTTGATTGATCTGGGAGCTACCATTAATGTGATGACAAAGGACACCATGCTCAAACTCAACCTCCAGGGCTCCTTGAGAAAGACCACGATAGTACTGCAACTAGCAGACCACTCCATCGCGACTCCTGAAGGGATTATGGAGGATGTGATGGTCTCCATTGATTCTTGGGAGTACCCTGCTGATTTTTTAGTTCTCCAGCCAAAGGTAAAGCTCACTAGGTATCCTCTCATCCTGGGAAGACCCTGGTTGGCCATTGCCGATGCTTACATCAGTTGTTGGGCTAGGAACATGACCATCAAGAATGGGCACATGTCCAAGTAGCTAATCCTATACCCTCCTACCCAACCCTTGCTAGACATGATGTACCTCTCTGGTTGGAGGATGAGGATGAGGATGAAGTCTATTCTGCACCACTATGTGTAGTAGAAACTGTCATGGGGGGGGGGGGGAATGACAAAATTAGGATGATATCATTGAAAATTTAATCCAGAATCCACCCCCCATTATTCTTCCATTAGAAGATCTAGTGAAAGAAATCCAAGACAATCCCTTAACTGATCTATATGTGGCTGACCCAACCTCTCTCCATGTTAAGAATATAGGGTTCGGCCTAGAAAGAACCTTGAAAATCAACTCATCCCTATCCACTTCCTAGGAGTAGGAACTGTGCAGCTTATTGAGAAAACATTTAGATGCCTTTTCTTGGAGTTATAAGGAGATGAAGGAAGTTCACCCTTCAGTTTGTACTCATCACATATACATTAAGGAAGATTGCAAAGCAGCCAGGCAGCCTCAAAGGAGGATGAATATAGCCCTTAAAGACATTGTTAATGAATAATTGCAAAAATTACTAGATGCAAGATTCATCTACCCCATCTCTAATATTGAATGGCTCTCTCCTTTGGTGCTAGTGCCAAGGAAAAATGGTAAGTGGAGAATCAGTGTCAATTATTGGGAACTAAACAAAGCCACTAAAAAGGACCATTTTCCTTTGCCCTTCATAGATCAAGTGTTAGATGGTCTCGCAGGGAAAAAGTTTTTCTCCTTCCTAGATGGGTTTACCGGGTACAACTAGATTCAAATCAGCCTGGAAGACCAAGATAGTACTGCTTTCACTTGTCCTTGGGGTACCTTTTCATACCGAGACCTTCATTTTGGTTTGTGCAATGCTCCAGCCACTTTCCAGAGAGCAGTATTGAGTATATTTTCTGAATTGATTCATGATGCAGTGGAAATATATATGGATGATTTTACTCCTTATGGTTCTAACTTTCAGGAAGCTTTATCTAACCTAGGAAAAATTTTGGACAAGTGTATTGAAATGAACCTGTCCCTCAATCTGGAAAAATGTGCATTTTTGATGACTGAAGGGATTGTGCTAGGTCATGCAAACTCTTAACAAGGATTGCAGGTGGACCCCAACAAAATTTCCATCGTCAAAGGGTCCCATCTCCTCAAAAGATGAGAGATGTTCGAAGTTTCCTAGGCTTAGTGGGATATTACAGAAGACTCATTAAATAATTCAGTAAGTTAGCCTTTCCATTTTTTGGTCTTTTCGAAAAAGATGTCGAGTTCATATGGACTGAAAACTGTCAAGAACCCTAGATACCTTGAAAAGAAAACTTGTGACTGCCCCAATTTTGAGAGGCCCAAACAGGGCCCTACCTTTCCACATTCACACAAATGCCTCAAACAAAGCAATAGGAGTAGCCTTGGGACAAATTGATGAAAAGATACCTTATGCCATATACTTTATAAGTAAAAACTTGTCAAAGGCAAAGTTAAACTACACAGTAATCAGGAAGGAACTCCTAGATGTAGTGCATTCCTAAAATAAATTCAGAAATTATAGCATAGGCTATCAATCATTTGTACACATTGATCATGCCGCAATTAGGTATTTAATGAATAAACTAGATGTAAATGCTCTCATTATTAGATGGTTGCTTTTACTGTAGCAGTTTGATTTAACCATTGTTGATAAGCCTGGTAAAGAAAATGTTGTTGCTGACTTTTTGTCTAGAGTAAATTTGCTTGTAGGTGAGGAAGGATTGGTGGATGATCAAATGCCAGATGAGCACCTATTTTCCATCTTAGTACTCTCTCCATGGTTTTCTGATATAGAAAATTACTTTGTTTCAGCACAGTTCCCACCACACCTGTACTCAAAAGAGAAGAGCAAGATCGTGAGGAAAAGCGCCCCTTTCACTTGGATTAGGGACAATCTCTTCAAACTTGGCCTAGATCAGATCTTGAGAAGATGTGTCAGGGAGGAGGAGGATTTTGACATTCTTCTAACCTGTCATGACGGGCCCTGTGGAGGCCATTTTGTAGCAAAGAGGACTGCCTTCAAAATCTTGCAAGCAGGCTACTATTGGCCCACTCTTCATCAAGATGTGAAGAGATATACCAGCCAATGTGATCGGTGCCAAAGGATGGGGAAACCTACTCCAAAGGATGAGATGCCCATGCAACCTCAAGTGACCTTTGATCCATTTGAGAAGTGGGGCATGGAATTTGTGGGTCCTATTAACCCTCCTTCAAAACAGAGGCAATACATCATTGTGTGCACCGATTATCTGACAAAATGGGCAGAGACAAAAGTAATCAAGGTAGCAATAGAGGAAAAAGTAGCTGAGCTTTTAAGAGAAAACATATTCTATAAGTTCGGGTATCCAAGAGAACTGGTTACAGATCAAGGTAGTCAGCTCACTTCCGATTTTATTGAAGACCTGCTTACACATTGTAAAATTAAGCACAAGACTTCCACCCCTTACCATCCACAAGCCAATGGACAGGTGGAAGTCACTAACAGATATTTGGAAGGAATTCTGACCAAGGTAGTGAGAAACAATAGAAAAGATTGGGTAGATAGACTAGTTGAGGCCACCTAGCCCTACAACACAACATGGAAGACCACCACAGGGTTAACACCCTATGAACTGGTCTATGGGAAGAAGGCTTTGCTGTCAATAAAATTTGAATACAATACACTAAGGATGGCAGCTCAGCTGGACCTAGACCTCAACCATGCATAGAGGGGAAGGCTACTCCAGCTCAATGGAGTGGATGAACAAATATTGCAAGCCCTTCTCCACATAGAGGTAGTCTAGCTTCAAAGGAAAATATGGCATGATAAAAATATCGAGGAGAAGAAATTCCAAGAGGGAGATTGGGCACTGCTCTATGACTCAAGATATAAAGACTTCAAAGGCAAGTTGAGGACAAGATGGTTGGGACCCTACTCTGTGGAAAAATGTAATGACAATGGTTTAGTTCTGATCAGAACCATTGATGAGGAAGCCATCCCTATGCTTCTCAATGGACATAGGTTGAAAATTGACAAGAAGCCCCTCTCTAAGAGAGAGTTCACTGAAGATCTGAATAAGTCAGTGTTGGTAGTGGAGCAGGTCTTAGCCTCCACTCCACCCACTCACTGAAGAAGAAGAAGAAAGAAAAATAATAAGGAATCAAGTGAAAACCTCCATGAGGCACTTGAGTCCCATCATTGGGTTGAAAACCTCTTTTGAGGCTGCCCAGTTGTGACAAAAAAAAAAGAAAGAGAGAGAATAATATCCTTGGGTGAAACATCCTTTGGAGGTGCCCAGGACAGGCAATTAGGGTGAAAACCTCCTTGAGGTTCCCGAGTTGTCTTTAAAAAAAAAAAAGGAAGAGAAAATTGACTTTTAAAATGCATTGCAGGTTACAGGTGGACCACAAGAAGCAAGAGAAGATGCAACAAAGCCTATTTCACCTCCTCCACACTCTTCTCCATCATTTATGACCTTTCTTCCACCTCACTGTGTGTTTTTTCTGAACACTATGTATCCTATAGGAGGCCCTGTGTGTTCTATAGGAGGCTCCTGTAGAAATCACAGAGAGCTCGAAATGGATTTTAAAAATATTTGAGGAGTTGGGAAGTTTCATGAAGAGAATGTAGGCCCTCCTACAGCTATCCACCCTCTTGGCTATCCATCCCACACCTGCACCACCTCATCATCATTGATTTCTCCTTTCTACTAAAAAACACAGAAACTGGTTTTTAGAAAAATAAAAAATAAAAGGAACAACACCTACAAATATCACCTGCAACTTACCAAATACCTCTCCATTGCCATCAGCATCTCTGGTAGCATCCTCATATCTTTCATCACAAGAATTAGCTAAAATTTTTAAAGGGAGAAGCAGCTACAAGAGCTCCTGTAGGATTTCTTGTAGCAGCTGATCCCCTTAAAATCAAGCCACAACAGCAAAATAGCTGCAACCATATGATTGAAGAGGATGTCTGAAGCCAGATCCAGCCAGAGGGTACTTGTACAAAGCAAAAAAGCCACACATCAAGGAGCAGAAAGCATACAACAGAGGAGATACAGGCATGCAGCAATTGAAATACGAGCATGCAGCAACAAAGGAACCAAGATGCACCACAACACGAACATTCAACTTGTAGGTAAGTGTATAACCCTCTCCTCTGTTGCATCTGTGTAATTCAAAAACATGCATAAGTGAATGAGATGTTTAGGGTTGAATGAGAGAAGGTGGCCAGTTAACTAGCCACCCGTGTCCAGTTGACTGCACTCATCCAGAGATGCCACCACACGTGTGCCTAGTCAACTCACAGAAAATCCAAAGGATAGGTAGTGGAGGGTATACAAACTCCGATGCAATGATGGGAAGCGATTGTGGGAAGGAGTCATGAGGAGTCATGATGACAAGTTAATGGGGACCAATGGTCCAAATATGGCAACGTACCTTTCTGCCAGCTCACCCCATTACCAGAAATATCTCAAGGAAGACATAAGTACTCCTCCTCAGAACTCCTTCACAACCTTTTCTTCCATTGCATCCTCGTCCACTTAGCTGTAGCAAGCTCTATTCCACCTCCATAACCTCGAAAACATCGTTCTCTATATTTTTCAGCCATCCTTCCGGTATTGGCATTCTACAGGAGCAGGAACAGGTTCTATAGGAGCACCTACAACTAGTTCTACAAGAGGGGTAGTAAGCAATTTTTAAGGAGGAATCATGGGTTTTTTCCTCAAATTATGGCTTGTAGAGGTTGGCTCTATATAGACCCACCTTGATTATTAATATCTGCAAGGAATGATACAATTTTAAGGGGGAATTGAGCCTGTAGAAGGAGAGAAATTCCATAAAAACATTTCTGCTTGTTTTCTTAAAAAACACAGTTCTTCTCTGTTTCTTGTTTCTTCAAAAATTTTGTCTTCATCTTTACCTGGAGTGTTCCAAAGGGGTATAAGAAAAATGACAAGGGTAATTCATTAGGAAGGAACCCACAAATTTAGTTAGGCTCCATGAACATCCTGAGGTGGTAACCATTTTCACCAAAGCAAATTGGATGCCATTTTTCGAAAAATTTCAAGGATTGGATGAAGAAGTGGCTCAAGAGTTTGCCCTTTCTTTATTACCTCACTCAAAGACCCATGCCATTGTTACTTTCAGAGGTCTCACCATGGAAGTCGCCCTGGAATTTATCAGTAGGGTTATCAGCCTTCCCCTTGGATTACCTTGGAGCAAAGATGAAAATCCAATGGGACAAGTTTCCAAGCAAACCTTCTTCTAACCAAATGAACATCCTGCAGAAGACAAAAATGGCAGTAGGGGAAATCTTTAGAAATATGACAGTAGAAGATGATATAAAGGCCCTCACCTATGACCACAATCCTTCTAAAAGTGAGGGGGGATAGAAATAAGGGGAAGAAGGGGAGGAAACTAAGGAACAAATAGAGGACGAAGATAGAAAAATAGAGAAGGAGGAAACTAAACCAGAGGAGGAAGAAACCAAAACAGAGCCAGAGGAAACAAAACCAGTAGAGACAGAGAAGACAAAAGGAGAGGAAAAAGGGGTAGAAAAGAGAGAAGTGTCTCCTGAGACCCTAGAAAGGGAGGCAGAAGCTATTCTTGCTGCCCTCAACACCCTAGTTAAACCCAATCAAAAGAGGAAGAGGTGAATATGAATGTATTTTAGGGCTCGGAAAAGCACAAGGATAAAAATAGGGAAACCACAACCATCTTCAACAGTGCCTCTTATCATTGAAGATTCACCCACTATAAAAGGGGAAGAATCTCCCTCTGAAACCCCCCTCACATATGAAAGAGGAAGTCCCAAATCTTCCACCTAGAAAGAAAGAGTGCAACTACAGGACTCAAAAATAGCTCTATAGGAGGCACAGATTGTTCTACAGGAGACCCCAACTAAGCTACAAGAGACCGAAAAACTTGAGAAAAGGGTGGAAGAATAGCCAGAAGGGAAGGAGTAAACAATAGAGACTCAAGAACCTGACCCCCGACCTAGTTTGGGCTCTTACTATAATCTTCTTGTGGGGGGAAATCATTCCACATAAATTTGTAGTCCGACCTTACTTTGAGTTGGAGAAAGAGAGGATAAGGAGCCATAAATGGATGAAAATCACCAAATCCGAGGGGGTATAGGATATTGGCCACATGGAGAACCATATAAAAGAGATGGGCAGGGAGGTAAGTGCTGTAAGAAATAGAGAGGAAATCAGAAGAACTCACTTAAAACAGAAAATGAGCTGCTAAGAAGACAACTGCAAGAAAAGGAAACACAATTGGCATGCATGGCCAGCTAGTCTATGGAGGCACTACAGTGTAGAACACCAGCAAAATCATACGGAGTATACCTCAAAGACCAGTGGCTACAGTTTCAGATCAAGACTTTGGCATAGAGAGGCACAATGCCTTTTCAAGATTACAGACAAATCATGGACCTATGTGAACAAAGTTCAGCAGAAGACAAGGCAAATATAGCAGAGTTCTATTTGCATAACATGGCCCTCACCAATATGAACGTATGGGATCCCAATGCTAGGCTCGATGACCTACAGCTAATGGCCATGGTCTCATGGATGAATCATGAGGAGAAAAGGGCAACAAAAATAAAAAATTTGATGGCAAAAGAGCAAAATGAACCCCTAATGATCAGATCTTAGCCATCCAACACCATGGCTCTCATCAGTACACACCAGCTGCTTGAAAATAATCCTCAAAGTGCCCCTAAGTATATCAATGATCAGGCTCAGGCCATTGCACATTTTGATGAGATGGAAAGATTACTTGGAGATGACTGTATTCATGCTTGTATGAGGAGGTGGAATACATTGCCACACAACTTGCATATAAGGGAGTATCATTCCCCAACAAGGATGAAAAAATCATTAAGGAGAGTGCCACTCTATAAGCACCCTATGCAGAGTTTGAAGGTCAATTGGATTGGCCTCAAACTAAGTCCCCCACTGGTGCTAGGACTGCTAGAGGGCAGAAAAGAGGAAGAAGAACAACAGTAGTGGGAATAAGTGGATAGAAAGGTAGGATTCCATTATAAAGAAGAGGATCTTACATCAAAAGCATGGGACGTCAGGGAGGCCATCATGGCCATCAAAGATGAGGAGGTGGACTAGTTGCTTAGAGGATAAGCAACACATTCAGTAGGGGGGTGATGATAAGCCCCATAAATGGGTAATTATATGGGCTCATTTTTCTTTCTAACATAGCTTAATCCACCATTCTCATTAATTTATTGCATGTTTTTTTATTATATTTATGCTAATAGAGTGAGTTGGGTTGGTCATTATGCCATGGAGTCTAATGTGTGCTTAATGCAGTTTTTTTGTCAATTTTGGAGACAAAGTCAAAGATTTAATGGACATTTGGCAGCAAATATTCAAAGAAAATAAGGGAGAGGATTTATAGGAGGGTTTCCCCCTCATTTATGACTCCCTACTTCGAATTCTCCTTCAGGAAGCTCAGAGCACAAGCAGCCACATCAATGCACCAAAGAGGCAGCCGAGCAAGTGGAGGATAACTTTTGTCTATCTCAAGTTTTGGGAGCCAAGCCTCCCTGATTTTAAGGAAGTTGTTGGGAGCTTCAGTTGTATAAGTAGAGAGGCCTAGGGCCTCATTAGTTTATTTAATGTTAGTCAATTTTTTGAAATTTTGTTGCAGTTTTTCTCTACTCAACTTCGAACTTACTTTTGTGGACAGTTTCATGTAATCTTACTGTTATTTTGATAATGAAGATCAGATTGTTTTTGAGCAAGCACCGAGTCACCTCAGAGGGCTAAATCTCTTAGTTTAGGGCCCAATCCAAGTATCCAAGCACCTCTTGCCTTGTATTTATTTTTCTGTTTTAGTTTATGAATTAATTGTTGTTAGATAGATTTCCTTCTTAGTTAAGGATAGGTTTCTTTTGGTGATTTAAAAGGTTGTTTCCATTTCAGTTTGTTGTAGCAGGTTGAATAGTGATAGGAAAAAGATACAAAATTTCCATCAACATAGCCTTGGCCTCCTTTCCTCCCTTTGGGACCATGAACTGAGGCCAAGACCCTCTTGTTGCCACAAAAAACATAGATTTGCCTTTTCCATAGGATTTCTGGTGTTGCAGTTTGTCAGAAGGCTCATATTTTGTTGTAGATCTATTTCACCATGCTCACTTCTGTCTTTTCAATAAATTTCCTTCCATGCTTCCTTTCCGTATAGCATTGTTCAACATTTACTTTCCTAGATCAGAATTTAGCTTAGCTTGATGCAAAGTTTTGTTTTTTTGGTGTAGCTAGTTTCTTTGCTTGCTTAATCTCAGTGTTTGATTTTCAGTTCTCTGGTAGTACATCTCCACTCACAATAAGTCAGCCAATCATCCATCACCATCTCTCTTTGATCTATGTTCCACAGTTCATCCAAGGTCCCTCACAAATCTGCCATAATTTTCTGCACTTCTCTCATAAACTTTCCTCTCTTTCTTTGAACAAGTCCAACCATATTTCTCTTCCCTAATCCTTCTTGATGAACTGTAGACACCTTAAAACATCCTCCTAGCCATAAGCTACCCTTTCCACCCATTTTCCTACCTTCAAAACCCTCTAAAATAGCACTTGGCATCCTCCTGTAGACCTCCTGTAGATCCCCTACAGCCTCCTGTAGATTTTCCTGTAGGTGTCTTTTTGAAGTCTGATTGTAGGAAAAGCCTCTAGAAGGCCACTTGGGACCTCCTAGGATCCATCCACACCTTCATACACCTCTCCAAACTCTAAATTCACCCCCCATAGCCACCTAATCACTACCATATTTGCAAACAAAAAAATTACATGCATGACAATTTCACCTAAAAATACATAAAAAACCAAAAAGATGTTTTTTTCTCATTTCCTTCTAGAAATAGCTTGAGTAGATGTTGTTTGCTTCCTAGATTAATTCATAGCATTCATTTCATGGTTTTTCATTTCTCTTTCTGCAAAAATAGGATTAGTTGGTTAATTAGAGTTTTCTAGGTTTACTTTGCATTTCAGTCCTCTTTCTCTTTTGCAAGTAGAGTAGCCTCTATAGAGTAAGCTTTCCTTTCTTTCATTATATATAAAGCTTCTTCTAGAATTCATAGAATTTGGCTTGAGGTCCTAGTGATCTTGCACCAGCTGACCAAGTGACAACCTGCAGTAAAAACTACTACTTGTGCATATAGCATCATCGCTTCCAAGTTTGTTACGAACTACCAGGTTGATAAAAGTAAAGTAGGAAGCCCAAGAGTTGCCGCATTATTGTTACAATACTAGTGCTCACCAATTCCACCCTTGAAGGGAAATACAATAATTCGAAAGTATGTGGAAATAATAGCAACCATAGCATATACCCAATGCCTTCTTAGTAAAATGTTGTAGTCAAGGAGTCTGTCAACTACCTTGACCTCAACATTTACTGTTTTTCTCCCTAGTTCAATTTGCAGGTTACTCAAAATTCCATATGGAGTGTATGTTCTTCCATCGAATGCTTTTAATATAGTTAGTGATTGTGACAAGGGCAGTGAACCAAGAGTTTTCCAGTAGCTCATGGACATAATGCAAGTAGATGCCCCCTCATCAATAATAGTTCGGTGAACATTTTTATTGAGAGATTTTACTTGTATTAGGAAAGATAATTACGTTGGTAACTGTGATGTATATCCCGCATGGTTAAAAACCACAAGATTTGAATCTGTAGGCTCTATTCCACCTATCGCTGATAATAAATCTTGTTTCTGGGAGGGACAGTTTTGCAACACCTCGAATGTTGACATAGCAAAAGGTGATTGAGCCAGATCTTCCACTATATTATAGTTTTTAGCTGGCCAAGCATGAGGATTGAATGTTGATTTGTGTACAACTCCCTTTGGTGGCTTTATCATCAATTCAGGTGCAATTGGTGGAATAACTTCTGGTAAAGTGGAGGTCGAAGTACTAGGTTGATCAGTAACCTGGTTATTCGACGACAATGGATTTCCATAATCTTTATTCCTTTTTGACACCAAAATATCATTTTGCGGATTTGCGATGGATAACTTGAGTACTTGGGATGTGGAAGCATTATCGGTTGCAACCAAATGTGTCTCCGGGGTTGGAAATGGGTTCGTCAACACTGCTGAGGTATTTGAAGTCCTTAGAAGCTTAGAGACCTCAGAGTGATGTGGATAGTCTCTTGTATAATGCCTGTCATTACATATCAGACATGGATAATGAGGTTTCCTAGCCGCAGTAGGGGAATGAGATGATTTCTCAGGAGGGGAATTTTCCTGTCTCTTTTTGTTTTTCTTCCCCTTTTTCTTACCTCCTGGTTGCTTTGGATTTTTTCCTTTGTTAGATGACAAGGCATTAATCTCAGAGGCATGAGTGTTTTCTGATGTATTTGTAGTTTTATTGGAAATAGAAATAATTTGACCATATGGTCCTCTTGTCGCCTATTTGCATGAAGAATCGATCACACCGTCGCTAGCATGAGAGTCCCTACTCGATTTTGGAGGTGGTGGAACAATGAAGGCTGGTCTAGGTGCATCGAGAATTTTATCATAGAGTGTGCTGGATTGTGTGTAAATCAAATCCAAATATTGGGCACGAGCGATAACTTGCTCTTCTGTGACAAATTCTCCTTTTGTCACATCCTCGGTGATTGATGGTAGCAAGGATTTTATGAACCACTTAGCTAAAATCTAATCGGGAACATATGTCTTAACCATTCAACGACAACGCCGCCACTCATGAATATGATCTAATATATGGGTGGAGGTAGTTTGTTTAAAGTTGGTCAAGAGTTTCGTTCCAGTCTCGTATCTAATAGGTAACTAGAAGTTGGTCAAAAAAGTAGTGGCTAAAATGGTGAAGTTATCAAAAGAAGCTCTTGGTAATTCAATGTACCATTTAGCAGCTGGACCAGTAAGCATTCTTTGGAAAAGATGAAGTTTGATCGAATCATCATTCAAAGTATTGGATGAACACCATAGATGAAAGGTCATAACATGATTCGATGGGTCTTCTCCTGGATTTCCATTAAACTCCAGAATATCAGATGGTAACTTATGAGGAATCATTAGTCACCATGGCACATATGCAATTGGATCATTAGTGAGCTGGTTTAAATATTGTAGTTCTAAAGTTGCTATTAATGGCAACTGTCAATTCAAGTCAGGTTGAGCATACCCAGGATATGATGGAATTGCCTGTGTAATAGGTCTTTTCATAACAGCATAGGGCATCTGCATTTGGTAACCTTGGTAAGGTTATTGGACAAAACCAGTATAAGGTTGTTGGAATCTTGACAACCATGGTTGTTGAACCAACTGTTGCTACCCTGTAATGAAAGATTGGCCAAGTTGTGGATCAACTATACCAATGTAATCCTGGGTCATTCCAGATAAAGAGATACTAACCTGAGGTTGTTTCTGGGCTCCAGAAACAAGTGGTTGTTGTCTAAAAACTTGAGAAACTTGAACCTCTTGATTTGAAACTTGTGTTTGCAAGGAAGAAGGATCAGTTTGTACCGGTTGAGATACAATAGTTTGAGCTTGTGACTGTGGCACAGTAGTAACAATAGGTGTAGTGGGGATATTTGACATGGTTTTCATTGGTTGTGTTGGATACACAAGCCTTGGTTGGTCTAGCATTACTGGATGCCATTGACAAACTCTAATTCTAGGTTGACTTGAATATTGTGGGAAATTACCATATGGTTGTCCTCCAGAATGGGGAGGATACATGAATAAGAATATTGCTCTCCATATGGTTGCAATCCAGTATTTAATGGATACACCGATATTTGATGACTATATTGCACAAATTGATACTAATGTGTAGGATCAAATTGTTGAGTTCCCATTTGAGAAAAACCAGGTTGAGTTCCAGACAAGTACATGGGTGTTGACCGTGGTGCAGAAGCAACCCCTGAGTGGGTTCTAGACAATGATTGGTAACCAACCAAGATGGATGATTCACCGTATAGGTGCAACTCAAGTGTGGTAGAAAACATCAAAGGAGTTACAACAGAAGATTCTATTGCAGCTGCATCAAATGATACAGTCTTGGATGTTGATGATTGTTCAGCCATAGTTAACTGGCCCAAAAGTTGTCCTAAATATTCGATGGGAACTTGCAAGGAAGTAGGATTAGATGAATTAAAGTAATCAGGAGTAGTAGGATAAAGATTAATCCCAGTGCCAAAGTGAAACGTGGTTCCAGGTGTGGAATCCTCTACTATCTCTTCTATGGCAATCAAATATGGTAGAAGAGGTTGACTGTCAGGTCCGTAAAATATTTCTAGTGTTGATGAAAGTGTAGTTTCAACAGTGACTGATGTCGGAGGGGTAACAACTTCTGAATGTTGAAATTCGAAGTCCAGATGTTCAGGTAAATGAACAACAGTTTCAAAGGGAGGTTCCTGAACAACTTCTCGTTCAGATGTAACTTCTATTGGAACTGGGATAGGTTCTGGACCAACTCCTGATGGAGTTGTTTCAAGTTTATAAGTACCTTTTGGTTGAACAATTTCAAATTGAGTTTCAACTTGTTTTTGGACAACCTTGGTTTCTGTTACACTAGGATTAGTGCTAATGTCCTCAGGTAACTGTGAAACTTCCTCTTTAAGAATGGATGTACTAGAAATAATTGGAGTAATTGGAGTCTCTGTAGCTATTGAAACAAATGTTTCAAATAACCCAGATGAAGAACTAGGAGTTCTTGATGTACTAGACTCAGTTAAATGAGACCACTTTGTCCGAATTGGTGTCACTTCGGGAGGCAAAGGCAGTTGACTCGCTATTCTCCGCGAACGATGGGGTTTGGGTTGACTTTCCTCCACGATTGCGGATTACTTTATCAACTTAAACTCAACTAAGGAATAAGGATGTTATTCGTGGTCAATTAATTTTAACGACACTAGAACACAACTTCGCTTTTTCAGTTTTAAAGAGTCGAGAAAAAGCAAAAGATGACTCTAGTCACCTTCGATTTTTAATGAGCCTGAAAGGAAAAGTGCTCAGATAATCCTTTTACTTTTAAAGAGTAAAAAAGGAATGACAGTGATTACTATGGAGACTCTAGACAATAGGGTTTACTAGACAAATCAAAAAATTGCAAAATACACCTTGGTGATAAATGAAAGAGGAATTACCAAGGACTTTATGTACACCAGTCAATCTTACCGAATGCTGTGTACGGTGCATTGTGATCAGTAAGGCAGAAGACTCAGCTTCCTAGGGATAAAGGATTTCAACCTATTTGAGTCTCCCACTATATACATGATAGTACACGGAGCACAAGTCTGTACTAGCACTTATCAGATCAAAGAGGAGGAATCACCCAACCTTCAGTGAAAACGACAACCACTAGGTTTAAAGACGCTGGAACACGTCTCTAGCCTAGACCTCTAGATGTTTTCCGTTAAGTTCCAAAGTGTTTTTAGATTAAATTATGTTTATTTTAAGTTGATCTTGCTTAGAAATTTTCCTTTGAAGGTTCAACGCGAAATGTGTTAAGAAATTCCTAAGAATGCAACTAGAATGATAAGCACTCTTTTCATTTAACTTCCACAATGAAAATCCAAGCTATGAGGGATAGAGCATAGAAGTACTTTTGAACAAAAAAAAAGAGAACAAACTAATGCAATTCCCTAAACATTCCTTTTAGCACACAAACTAAAACTCTAAAGTGCAAATTTCATGTATTTCTTTTCATTTTCTCTTAATGTGAATAACGTAATAAGAAAAACTAATGCACAAACGATTCAGAACTTTTTCATGAAAAATGGAGATTTATGACAATTTCTTCTAAGAGAGAAAGGAAGATTGAATGAAACTTTCAATTTTGAAGAAATGGATATTTTTGACACTTCAAATAAAAATACAAATCAAATGCACAAATAGATCAATCGATTATCGATGAAGAAAGATTTTATGACACTTCACTTTCTAAAGAAAACAACGATTTAATGACACTTTTCTACCGACATAACAATCGATAAAAATTACTTTTCAATAATGGATTGCAAATGACAAAACAAACACATAAAAATCATTCACCAATCCTAATCTAAACAGGGCCAACTTAAGGAGATGAAAGGCTGGTTTTTAGAGATGAGACATCGTTTACTTTCAAAAAGCAATTCAAAATGATGAAAATTGACAAAAAATTTAGCTCCTAGATGGCAAAATGATCCTCCCTCTATACTCATGCGGGAAGTGCACTGTAGTGTAGGTCTCATTTAGAGATAGTGTGCTAATGACAATGAGCAATTATGAAGGTGTTTTTGGCTTAAATTTGATTCAATTTTCAGTGAATTTAGACTTAAATTCAATAAACGACAGCAAGTGCAGTATATTGGAATGTTCTAAGAGGCTACTTAGCTACTAAAAAGGGAAAATATGTTCCCTAGTGGAGTTTCCAGTTTGTTTTGGGAATATTTAGTGTTCTTGGAATAACGCCTAACCCTTTAGATCTAGTAGCTGATCTAGAAACAACAGTGAAAGAAATCTTAATTTTTCCTATAAAAAACAAATAAAATAAGGGATAGAGAACCTACTTGTAACTTCCGCTTGTTCCTTATCTCCCTTGACCAATTTCACTACTCGTTCTCATACCTAAATCGCTTGAGAAGTACCTGCACAACTTACAGAAACAAAAACCTGTCAAAGAATAACGATCTATTGTTTATAAATAGCATGGAATTGAAAACATGATATACACATGAATGAATTTAACATAAACACAAGCATAAGGGAATATTCTTGAAAACTTTATTGATAAGAGAAAAGATTACAACCACTGTGAGTTCGATCTAGTGTCACCCTTCCAATTCAATCCTTCTTCACCTCATGAAAAGGAAGACATTCCAACAATATCATAATACTTGCACTCAATCCTAATCTCATACCACCAGCATCTCTTTACAACTCAATATTTTCCAACCCAAATATCTTAGATGAGTGATCTATTTATAGGTGAGTGAAGGAGGTTATACTATCAATGGAGGTAATGAATGCCTTTCTAAATTTAGAAATTAGTTCCATGGAAGGAGGGATAGGGAATTGATGTTTCCTAATTCCATTTCTCATCCAAAGGCAAACTCAAAGGAGGATATGGAATTTGAGAAACTTCTAGAGGCTTCTAATGGATAAGGAATCTTTAAACCCTCACAGAACTTTGCTCAACTTCACCCAGCGCAAGTCAAAGAGGGGTTAAGTGTGCTACATAGCACCCTGTTAATGCATGGATTGCATTGCAGTGCAGCCTAAGGAAGGCCTACCTGCACTGATCTTCTTAGAGGTCGTTTTTGGATGTCTTCAATGATACTTCTTTGGGAGTAAGGCATTCTGATGACTAACTTCTTTAGGGCATGTAACAACTACACTAGGGGTTGATGGGCCCTAATAGCATTGATATGTAAGTTTGGGTTGATGTTCCCAAATGGATCTGTAACACATTGGCCCCCCCCTGCCAAATGGTTCGTGAATACCAAACAATGATCCTTATTATGGCCCTGGCTTCTACATTTTATGCACCACACTTCTTCTCGTGCTTTTGGCCGGGGCACCCTATCCTATTTCAAACTCTGCATCTCCAGGCATAGGTTTTGTAGTTGCACGTGGATTTTTTGAACTCCTAACCCAGGATCGTGTATTGGAGTTTCCTACAACATCATCTCTATTTCTAATGCTTCAACCTGGGTCGAGATCTTCTGCTGTGACAGCATTGTCCTCGGATGTGGTGTCAAAGACACCACAAACCATGCTTGGTGCTATGTATCCATTAGCGTCATGTTAGATTCACAGATCGTGCTCTTCAATCTCTAAACCAAATCCCAGGCGTTTCACCTAGAAGCATCACAATCTCCTTGAATCTAATGATCAAATGCGTCTCTGATTTTAGCCAACTAAATTCTCTGTTAAGTACAATCTGGATTTTCGCTATCTCATCATTTAGATGATCATTCAAATGCTTGATATACCAAGTCAGCGCGTGATCCTACAACACACTTACCAGGGCGGCCTTTTTAATGTTATCATCCATAGCTCCGTGTGCTTGCCACACTGCTCTTACTAGAACCAAAACTGATATGGATCTTCACTTCCTACTCCTCTGAATATAGGCATCTTGATCGCTCTCACCATGTTAAACCATTGGTTTGATGGAGGTGGTGTGGGCAAAGATGGGGGTGATGGGGTGACGTGAGTGGTGGTGTTAGCAGAGATGATAGTTACAGAATGTGTTGCCTTATCAAACTAACTCCACTCCTTGGAGAAGCCTAAGTGTGCTCTTCCTCGTCCTCTCGCGGAGGTGAAATTAACAGATTGTTTCCTAGCCCTTTGATACCTTGATAGGCTTTCTCGCTCTGTGTTGTTCCACTCATTAATTGATTCACATCACCTGTTTTTCACAAAAGAGCATCTTAATCCAAGTATTCAGAGATTTGATGTACCTACCTCGCGGTCCCTTAAGGAAACACCACTCAACTTCACTGTAGCTCACAGTTGTGTCTATCACGAACTCAGTGATAAACCCTCCTATTATCCGATCCAACCAATGATCTACTACCTGTGTGATTTTATCTTCAGATGCCTCTAGCTTGCGTACCAACTCTGGAGTCCACACGATGGGTTGTTCAAGTCTATGCCTTCCTTGACTATTAGCTAGCCTTGTGATCCACTCATATAGTTCTGTCGAGAAGGATGCGAAGAAGATCTCATGAATTTCTGTGTATATGTAGCAATCTAGCCAATTCTTCTCATATATCTGTGGATTTTTTTTTCTTTTACCACGAACTTGTGAAGCTTTTAATCCAACCAATCTTCAATATCTTTCTTTGGAGGGTTCCAGTGTTCTGACATCAACCATCCCTTAGGCCGATCCCGGTCCCTGCAATGGAACCATTTGTTGGCTTGATGGGGCCTGAGCTAGGTTCAGAAGTGTTTTAGCCAAACAAATCCCACACTACCGACCTTTTCAGCAACAATCCGTAGAGGACGGACTGAAGTCTCACCCGAGGTAGTAGGGGAGGGTGTTGGAACTAGGTTTCCACACCCTAGGGATGTCTTGATGGGGTTTGGAAGGGTCACGAACAAATCTGTGCACTCACGCTACTCTTCTCAGCTGTCAGGCCTTCACGTAGCTTGGCGACGAGGCACTTCTTAGATTCTTATTATTATCGTGGTTATTATAGATCAGATCTAATTCTTAAGGTCTTTAATCAAGCATTCAATAGTTATAAGCAGTGTGCACACCCATAAATCTTACAGATTTTCATAAACTCTAAAAAAAAGCATAAACATATAGATCTACGATAAAATACGCAATGTTTCCAAAACAACTTATCCTTTTTTAAATTTGATCTAGTACATTCCACTTCCACCCTACACACTCAGTTGCAGCTGCGGACTCTACCAGGCCTCTGCACACACAGCTGCAGAGCCTATTCTACTACAATCACCCTTGACTCGAACTTACATACTTAGAACAAATATCACCTTCACAATCCCATACACTTCAGATCTTCCCAATAATTACCAAAAACTAACTTATAACCCTAGAGTCCTGTACATTCCCATGGTCCACAAACCATGGGTAGGCCGACTCGCTTTCTATTATCTTACATTATTATCAGGTGGACAACATTTGAGTTGACTCCTTACAATTAACACTTCGCGCACTTCGCGGAACCTTTACCATACTTTTACCCCAAATTGTGGGCTTTAAGCCCCAAAACCCATATGCAGGAGCTCTGCTGCCCAACAGTTACTATCATGTTTATGGGGAGAAAAGTTACAAGGAACACTACAAATGGACATGACCTATGAAACCATCCCAGTATTTGGAGATCCCAAGAGGTTATATATAGAAACATTGATGAAATACATGGTAAGTAGCCTAAAGAAACCAAACAACTATCCATTATAATTTGTCCTTTTGCCGAAGATTATCTTACAATATTATGGATCACAGAAGTCTAAATTCCTCAACCATGAAGATATCAATGAAAATATTCCAAATTTAGAAGATGAGGTGTGTAAAATAGAGGAAATTGAAACAAATAATGAAAACTCAAAGGAAGAAGATGAACCTCCATGGAATATGGATTTGGATGGAGCATTTAGTATAGAAGGAACAAGAGTTGGTGTATGGGTTACTCACTCACAAACTAACCAAACTAAAAGGACACTCATACAAGTTAAAATTCCATTTTACAAAAGATATTGTAGAGTATGAAGCCTTACTCTTAGGCTTACAACTTCTCAAGAGGTTAGGAGCAAATAAAATTCTAGTCCTTGGATATTTCGAACTAGTTATTAATAAAATAAAGGGTGAGTATTCTACAAAACATCCAAGGTGAAGAGCTTATATAAATACAGTTTTAGATTTCCTTGAATGTTTTGTAGAATATGAATTACATGCCATCCTAAGAATGTATAATATTCTTGTTAATGGGATGGCTACTTCAACAACCACTTGCAGGTTACCTTACAGAAGAAGGAAATATGAAATGAAACTCAAACATAGACTAGCAGTTCCAGATAACATCAGGTATTGGCAGGTCTTTGGTAATGATGAACAGATCAATAATAATGTGCAATATAAAACCTAATTTGAGTGTGCAAACATAGATTTGGAATATGATGTAAATAACAATGAACAAAATAGTGTACTTGAGAGTGTAAATAATATATATTTGAATGAATTGGGTAAAGATCAGGATATTTTGAAGTTTTACAGCTTAAAGATAATGTTTTTCCAAGAGTTCTAGTCCCTTTAGAAGAATTATTCGATTTCAACGATGTGTCTAGGAAACCCAAAATTGAGCCAAATGAAATTTAAGTAGAAGAATGTAGCATAGGGACTAATGAGAAGCCTGAGATAGTCAAACTATCAAAATCTCTTCCTCCTATAGAGAAGCAAAAGTATATTGAGCTTTTCAAAAAAAAAATTGATGTATTTTCCTGGAGATATGTGGATCTCAAATCCTATGATACCAGCATAATATAACACAAAATCCCTATTAAGGAAGAACAAAAACATTTCAAGAAAAAATTAAAAGGAATCAATCGTGTACCCTTTCCCCTGGTGGAATAGGAATTCAAAAATTTATATGATGTGAAGATCACTGCACCATTACAATTCTCTAAATGGGTCTCAAACATATTACCCACTAGGAAAGAGACATGAGAGATTAGGCTATGCTTAGATTTTAGAAATCTTAACAAAGCCTCATTGAAAGATAACCACCATTTACCTAAAATGGACCATATTGTACAAAAGGTAGTTGGATCTAGCAGAATATCTTTGCTAGATGTTTTTTTCAGTTACAACCATGTTTTAGTTCATCGAGAAGATCAAGAAAAAACAAATTTCACCACACCTTGGGGAACTTTCATGTATGTCAAGATGCCTTTTGGTTTAGTGAACGTTGGAGCCACTTTCCATAGAGCAATGGATATTTCCTTTGCAGATGAAATTTATAGGTATATTGTCATTTATTTCGATGACATTACTATTTTCTCTAATTTGGATGAAGAACACATGTTACATTTAAGAAGAGTCTTTGAGAAATGAAAGAATTTTGGTATATCCCTCAATCCAAAGAAGTCATTGTTTGGTTTAGAAGAAGGAAAACTATTAGGACACATTATATCAAAAGATGGAATAAAAATTGATCCTAGCAGGGTTGAGGCAATTCTAAACATAGATCCCCCTAGAAATAAGAAAGAAGTTCAGTCATTCATTGGAAAGATCAATTTCTTGAGGAGATTTATTCCTAACCTAACAGAACTATTAAAAGAAATAACTAATATTCTTAAGAAAGATACTGAAATTAAGTGGCATACAGATGCTAAGAATTCTTTTATTAAAGTCAAGACTTCCCTTACTACTGCTCCTATTCTTATCAGTCCTGATTTTACCAAGGAATTTATGATTTTTTCTTTCGCATCTAATCACACTATTGTTGTTGTGTTATTGCAGAAAAACTCTGAAGGCCAAGAACAACCCATTGCATTTTTTAGTAGAGCATTGAGAGATGCTCCTCTGAAATACAATATAATGGAGAAACATGCATATGAATTAGTTAAATCACTTAAAGACTTTAGAGTATATGTTCTGCATTCACATATCATTGCTTTTGTTCCTAATGCAATGGTCAAAGATATTCTAACACAAAAAAATCTCGATGGAAAGAGAGAAAAATGGATTGTTGTAATTATAGAGCACAATATTGAGATCAGACCTACAAAGTTAATCAAAGGTCAAGGACTGGTAAAACTAATGGCAGAATCAAATTGTAATGCTTTAGATATTAATTTTATTGCTGAACTTGATGAACAGTCTGAGCAGGCGACTCCACTTATTTCAAAATAATTCACTATATCACCCTCATATGCAGACATTATTTTTCTTTTGCAAAATATATATGCTCCCCATGCTCTCACTAAAAATAAAGCAAGATTCTTGAAAATGAAAGCCATTAGATTCTACAATTTAGATGAACATTTATATTGGAAACATTCTGGTGGAATTTTACTAAATTTTTTATTCAAGGATGAATCAGACAGGGTTATAGAGGAGTTCCATCAAGGAGACTTTGGAAGTAATTTATACTGGAAATCCACTAAAAATAAAATCCTTAGAGGCAGTTTCCACTTGCTTACACTATTTTCTAATGTCCATAAAAAAGTAACCTGTTATCATCAATGTCATATTTTTGAAGGAAAAAAGAAACTTTTACCTCTTCCTTTAAAACCTATATCAGTTGAATTTCCTTTTCACTGATGGGGTTTAGACTTCATTGGTGAAATCCACCCTTATTCCTCAGGCCAACATAGATGGGTCTTGATAGGCATGGATTACTTCACGAAGTGGATAGAAGCCATTCCTACCCGCCGATCAATCTATAGGTATTGTCATCATCTATTTTTTATAAGGAAACATATTGTCTAGATTTGGCTGCCCCTACAAACTCATAACTGACCATGATGTAGCCTTTAAATCCAAGAAAATTATTGATTTTTGTAACCGATATAAGATCAAGTTGGGGCATTCCACTACTTCTTACCCTTAGGGCAATGGGTTGGCCTAATATTCTAACAAATGTTTGGTTAACATAATTAAAAAACTATTGCATGAGAACAAGAGATCTTGGCACAAAAAGTTAGTAAATTCACTATGGGCTGAGAGGGTCACTACAAAGAAGTCAATTGGAATGTCCCCATTCCAAATAGTATATAGTACTGATGTGGTTTTCCAAACCTCTTTGGGAATACCTGTGCTAAAGCTCTTGCAGGAATCACAAGTTGAGACAAATGACATACAAAGAATGATTAACTAAATAATCTAGTTACAACAATCCAGGGAGGAAGTCTATCATATGACCCATGTCATTCAAGAAAATATTAAGAAAATCTATGATAGAAGGACTAAAGAAGAATATTTCCAACTCAACGACCTTGTGTTGAAATGGGATTCCAGAAGCGAAGATAAGGTTAAGAATGGAAAGTTAGATAACTTATGGAAGGGACCATATATGATTGAGGCCTTTAGAGGAAATAATGCCTATCTATTGAAGAGCCTGAATGGTGAAGACTTGCCTATATGAGCAATAAATGGCAGGAATATAAAACACTATTTCCATGCAGATTGAGTCATTTCATTTCAGTTACATTATAAATACCAGCTTATTTTTATATTTTGTCAGAGTGTTGGTGACCAGCAGTAAAATTTGAAGCCCGCAGAGAAGGCCCTAATCTTCTATTGATAGGTTACCATATGTATGATTAACTGACAGGTGAAACAATTGAACTTACAGATCGTGGCAGCATGCCCAAGGGATCAGGGTACTAGCCTACAGAGTTCTTTCCACCTCACAAGGAGGATGTCATCCACAATTGGAGTCACTGTTAGGGTCCTATCAATTTTATAGGATGAGTAATTGTTTTAATTGATTATTTGTGTTTGAGAGATGTAAATAATGATTCATTTATGAAATTATTTTTATAAAAAATAATAGAAATGCCTAAATGAAAAGAAAAATATTGTAGGGGATAGAAAAAATTGTACAAAAATTAAAAAATGATAAATAAAAAAGGCATAAAAAAAGGAAAAAGAAAAAAATAATATATTAAATTTATCCCCCTAGGTGAGCAAGTCTAAGTGCCACCAAATCAAAAAAGAAGAAGCAACATTTAAGTAGTCTTTAAAAGTTTTTATGAATAATAAGTGTGCAAATTATTTTTAAATACCACATTGAAACAAGACCAATATAAATAAATTAGGCTAGTTACATTGTTTAATCACAATTGGGCTTGAAAAGAAACATTAGATTAAATTAGTAGTTGATCACACTCTTTAATCATGATTCACTGGATTAGAAAATAAATAGAGAGATCAGTTAATTAGGTCTATGTTAGTAAAAACTAGATTTATTTTTTTCTAAAGGTTTGTAAATATAGGAGTGATAAATGAGGCTTAAAGCTCGAATTTGTAATTCTCCTAAGTCTATAGCTCACCAAAAATTGATTTTAAGTGTTTTTCAAAAGGGTGAGGAAAGTCATCATGAAAGGGTTATTTATGACATTTATATCCTAAATATCTTGGCTAGTCATCATCAATGATTTCATCTCAAGGTACAACTACTAAAAGAGACACCTCATCATATGTACCATCCCCTCATAAAATATTTCCCTCCCATTTCACTTCACTCATCCCATCCACTCATTACATCTCCCCTCATCATTGTTCATAAATCACTGTAAATAATTTTCGTCCTCATTTCCTTTCCCTATTTCACTCCATATCCCTCATTTCCCAAGGAGAAAGTGAGAAATTCCATCACAACAAATAAAGGGGGGCGATTTCACAGTTTCAAGCTTTCAACGTGGCTGATTGCACAAAGACTGCGTAAACCCTAAATGCGCAAAGTAACTGCACAAATATTCCCCCTCATATCGACATCACCTTGACAATATTTATTCTAGTTTCTTCAACACCTCACCATCCACAAGTTTGTCTCCTCAAAACCCATTCTTATTTTTTCCCAGATCAACCTCCAAGTATGAAAAGCGTTAATTTTTTTTGAAATTATTGCGCAAGGATAGAGTATTTCAAAATTTTAATTTTCTCTCCAATTTCCAATTTGATTTAGCCTGTGCTTTCTCAAATCAGCTTGAATACCCCCTAGATGCTTGTTATGACCTCTACTTCCCATAGATTTCTTGTTTAAACCTACGAAAATTTAGTTTTCCTTACCTTGCCTAAATCTTGTTTACACAATCAATTTTGTCCAAAGGTCTTCATCCATTGACCAAGAAACTAGTCCCACATTCCCTACAAAATCATCTCATCACCTAGTTTAAAGACAACTCACACCAAATCTGCTGTCGTTTTCAATTTTCTTCCTTCATCTTGGTTCATTTTGTCATGTTTACAACTGTTTAGCAGCATTATCATTATTTGCTCAAAATTTCTCACATTTTTCATCCTTAAGCATAAAACATTGGTAAAATTCACCAAATAAAGATGTCTACATCAGAGGGAAAGAAGAGGATCACATTAAAACCCATTAGAGTATAACATAGAAGCACATAAATATTGACAAGTGACCTAGCCATTTGGACACCATTTGAACAGGTAGGATGTACAAAATTTTGTAAAAAGTGTCAAATTCAGGGTTTTCATTACCAAGTTGTAGAATAGTTTGCACATAACCTCCAAGGCATCCTTTTAAAGGTGGGAAACATAGAGTTTGAAGTATCAGAAGAAACTATTTCTTTGGCCACTGATATCCCTTTGACAAGAGACTGATTGTTTAAAAACATGGAGCTTCACCTTTCTTTCCACAAAACCTTCCTCAAACCACAACATAAGAGTAATTATGAAACATATTTCCCAAGTTACTATCTCTGGATAGATATGATAGGCTCTTAAAGCAATCCGAAGGTACTTTACATGTGAGAACCAATTTAACAGAATTTATCAATACCATATGTTATCGGGAAAACTAGTGTCTATGCAGAGCTGCTAGTCCCACTAAGACTGGTAGCTATCTTAGAAACAAACAAACTAAAGCTACTTTAGTTTTCCTTTATGAGAAGTAGATAAGAGGGGAATAAAGGAGACCAACCTCTCTCTTGGACTTGGTTCCTTTCTTGATTCCTCTCCCTTCTGATAGATCTTTGCCACTCACTTCCTTGTCTACCCAGCTTCAAAGAGCACCTGTGGAATCAAAGCAGCATAACACTATCCAAGAACAGAGATCTACTATCATAAACAATATAGGACCAAATATATGTTGACCACACAAATGCATATATCATCAATCATACAAGAATGTGGAGGAAAAATTGAATAGCTTTAAAAACCTATATATACCCTAAATTGAGCTCTTGGATAAATCATTAAAATCTAGTGAATATCTATTGATGCATCCCTTGATGATGGACTCACTTGGTAGTCCGAAACGTTGGGTTCAAAAAACTCTATAACAGGTCATTCCTCATTCCTCATCTATAAATCTTTATTAATATCAAGAAAAGCAAAGAGGATTACAACCAATTTTCCTGACCTAGCATCATCCTCTCAGCAAGAAAGCCCTTCTTCACCTCATGAAAAGCTTAGATCACCCAACACTATGATGTTACACCAAGAAGCCAGTAGCACTTCCTTACAAGATACAAAATTCCAGCCTCTGGATCTCTGGGATGAGGGATCCATATATAGATGTTTGCAAGGGGGGTGAGTCAGCTTTTGAGATTTGATTAGTGTCCTCTCTCTGATAGTTCTTGATTCCACTTGGAGATTGATGATCTCTTACTCATCCCTGGGCGAATGCAGAGAGGCAAGTATCACAGGAGAAGTTTCTGGAAGATTCCATGATCCTTCACCTCGCAAATTGACTCTACCATTTGTCCACTCTCACCCATCGCACCCCATAGAAGGGATTTTTAGTATGCATCGCACCTCCCGTGTGCATTTAGGTGGGATGCAGTGCACTTTGACCATGGAGCATGTGAGATGGTCCAGTTTTGACCAGTTCTGAGTAGTTTTTCATGGAAAACTTCTGGTAGATGATGTAATCAGCTGGCCTTGTTCTTTTAGGGGTTGGAACAACACTTTTAGGGACTTAGGAGCCCTTGGTTTATGGACATTTATGATTGGGGTTGCAGTGCCAAAAATGTCTATAACAGTTGCCCCCTAAAGCATGAGGTCATTAATCTTTTGATGTCAGGTGAAATGCTTTATCATGAGGATCCGAAGTTTTTTCGAGTTGGAAGGTGACCTGTAATAAGATATAATACAATACATTATCTTCATAATATTTTCATTATCTAGCTGAGGCGGGCATTCCAATGCTCAGCTTTATAAATTCATTTTCATGTATATAAGACAGACAATCGTCTGTGTGCAGACTGATGATTCTGGTAGAGCCATCATTCCTTGATTGGATGATTATCTGTGTAGCAATGATGTACATTTGATGTCTTTATTCTCCTGAATATATATCGCAACCCGAATGGATGAAAGTAGATATGGGGTCTTCAATCTCGTTTGATCTTCACTCAAAGTACAAGTCGATCCATGTGAGAGATGTTCTGGAGTCGAACATGGAAAGACATAGCCTGATTACTAGCCAATGATGTAAGCTGTTAACAGGTGTGAGAGGAATCACCGATAATGATGGTGACCCTCAAGGTACTACATTACAATTCACATGGTGTGAATAAGGGACTTGGCGTCTAACACCACGCAAAATATTTCGGTCGAAGGCCATTGATGTAAACCTGTTGCCGGAAGTGAGAAATTTGCCATTGAGGCATGCAAGCTTCAAAGTACTGAAAGGGTTGTTCCTAGATCGACTTCCTGGATAATGAGCTGATGTCGACAATAAGAATTCCGTCATAGGAGGGCCTTAGTGAATCCCACATCTATGACACGGAATGGAGCAAATAATTTTAATGGAGGTGAAAACGATATGATGATATGAGGTTTAGGGTGGCGGTCATGAAAGAATGGAGCGTAAATGTATTGTAGTGGATGAGACACAGGTGAATTCTCTGAGCGACTTCTCTTGAACATACCGGCGAAACTGACATGATGGATTGGTAGTGTTAGCCCAAAATATGGATGGTGTGATGGACCAATGGGGATATGACCAGTGAACGGAACAACCCAACCCGACTCGGATGTGGAGCGAAAGTGTCATGTTCAAGAGCAACTTGCTACCAATAAAGTTTCTTCAAGTTTTCATCCCAATTTTCCCCAGTCATTGCTGACCAGTACCTCTTTAGTTTTGTGAAGCTTGAGGAGGATAACATATGCTTGTTCTATAATTTTCCCTTCGGGCAAACCCATCACTATGTTTTAACGAGCCTATCGATAGTGAAACTCGTTCTTGTCTGTATGGACAAGTTTGTCGCTATTCGGTTTTAATGAGTTTAACGACAAAGAAAACTCAGTCCTTTTCAATTTTAGAGAGTCTGAAAAGGGACGTAAAGAAAACTCCAACAATCCTTTTTTGTCATATAATCCCTTAAGTCCGAAAAAGTATAAAATAATACAAAAGGGATGAATTTTCGGTAATTTTAACGAGCCTAACAAAACAAGCACTCGATCTTTTTGTGCAATAATCCCTCAGGTCCAAAAGGATTAAAATCTAGAGGGATAGCACTTCCGAGCACTTTAACGAGCTGGAGAGGCCAATTTCTCAGAAATCTTTTCATATTTTACGAGTCAGATGAAAAGAGCTTAAAGGAGACTCGTTTTTTGAGGAACGAGTGATAAATTCAGGTAGCAACTAATTCCAGGTAAGGTTTGGAATTTTCCAATCACGGCAGTGTCACAAGGATGGCTAACAGGATCACTCTTCGCAGTTATTCCTCAAAAAACGTAAACAATTAAGTGGAGGTGAATGATCATCCAAAATAGAGTGGAGGTGATGACGAGAACATGACCAAGGCTTCAAAGGCTGATGATAATGCATTCACGATGGTTATTTACTAGAAATTGGTTCATTTTTTAATGAATGAGCTTAAACTCTGGGGGAAACATTTGCTCACTGCTTATGTTTAATCTTTAACGAGCTTGAACTCCACATAAAAACTGCTTGATATAATGGTCATTGATTACTTTGATTTTACCATTGACAACTTTGTTCCTTCAAAGGTTGTACTGCCTATTCAATTGCTTCATCAAACTAGTTAGAAACGAATAATATATGCTTAAAAAAATGAGTCAAAACACTAATATTTTACTTGAATTACGTGAAAAGTAAATTTAAAAGTGGTTTTTACCTCTCATTTTACCATTTCATTTGAACTTTGGTTTGTTGGAGCTTTGGAGGTGCTTTCCCCCTTGATTTTCACTAGCTGATTACGGGAGATTCTGTGGATGATTCTTGGTGCCGTCTTGACCAAGTAAGAGCTAAACCTGAGCTCTTCAGTTCCATTCTTTCCCTTTTGAATTCTGAGCATGTTTCCTGGTTTTTCTGAGCCCCTGGGGTTTGAAGAATTCACCCTGGCTCCATCGCACCCTTCCTATATTGAAAGGTGTGATGCATGTTGGCTTGGCCATTGGCCAGTCAGCATGCATCCCACCCAATGCACTGCTGGGGGTGCGATGGGCGCAAGGAGGGAAACTTGTGCACAGTTTTCCATGGAAATTTTTGCCTGTTTTTCACCAAATCAGGATCCTGACTCTTCTCTTGTTTTTTTCAGAGATTCATTGGAGCAAAATGTCTGTTACATAGCGAGAACGTGAGCATGAAGAAGAGGACATGCTTGCTTTACATGATCCGGTTATGGTAAATGCACTACGGAACTGTGGCTTGTCCAAGTTTTTCCGCATCTCTAGCATGAGGCAACAAATCAACTTGTTGCAATATTTCCTTGATGCATGGGATCCTACCAACTAGGTTTTCCAGATCAGGGGAAAATCTATCCCTTTGACTATCGTGGAAATCTACTTTTTCACCAGCTTATCGAGGCATGGTGCCCCCATCTCATTATCAGGTTCGGCCCCTGGGGGTGAATCTGTGAGAGATTATATTCATCGGTACTGCAGAGAGGGATCTCAGCCGAGTAAGGATGGAAAGATCAACATCCGAGATGTCACTGACAGGTCCTTGAGGACCATTCTGTTCACTTTTGCTAGACTAGCTGGTAGTGCGGCTCTTCATGTGGCCAACAGATCTTATATGCAGTATGCCTTGGAATGCCTTGAACCAAAGGTGTTCAACTGGTGTGATGCAGTACTCTCTGTGATGAAAGAACAACTGACCAAGGTAAAAGATGGAAGATTGAAGAACTTTGGATATGGTTCTATTTTGACTGCTTTTTCCTTAGAAAAGATCCTGCTGATGTAGCCGCAGTATGTTTCACTTGGTTTACCTCCACCGACTGAGCCACGGATGCAGAGATGGGTCGACCTTATGGCCAGACATGCTGGTCAGTCCCAGGTTTCCTCTTCTAATACCTTCTTCAAGTGGTTCAATCGTCAGGAGATGGTTTTTTCCGAGTATCCATATGCTGGTATGGATTTCCAGGTGACCCAGATTTGGTGTTGCCGGCTGGCGAGAAGTGGGGTGCCATTGGTAAATTCTTTGACCATATCTCTGTTTATTGTTTCTCTTTATAATGTTCTTGTGCTTTCTTCTATTAGTACTAATCAAAACTCATGTGCTCATGCAGATGTTGGACCAGTTCGGCTAGTAGTATGCCTGAGAGTGCCAGCTGCCGCCCCAGGAGGAGAGGTTGTGGGAAGGGCTATCCTTCGCGACCTTGATGTGGCCGAGACTCTTTCAGCATTGCAGGATCAGGTCGAAGGCCTCACTCTTGGTATTCTAGATGTGAGGCCTGACGAGCTGCCTCTGAGGTTGTAGCGACATACTACCGGCGTGCCAAGTCGATGGACTAGGCTTTTACGCATGATTGCATAGGCAGTGACTTGTTATCACCAACACCATTAGACTAGGGTGCCCCCTAGCGTTTTGAGTTTTGGGTCATTTGACCAATTTTGTCTTGGTTACAGAACATTATGTGTAAACCATAAACAGTTATATATATATATATATATTTCGGAGTTTTTTTTGGTTAAGTTACATGATCCTGATGCAAATATTGATGAAATGCTTCTTTTTATAAATGTTCAAATGTCTATCTAACACATAATTTTCCAATGAGTCTGTTAATGCATTTAATTTTCAGGAAATATGCTGATATTGAAAAAAATCAAATTTCCTTTCCAAAATCTTGACCCTTAGGAACATGCGATAGATAGCTGGATTTCAGATGGAGTAGATACTAGTGAGTTGTAGGATGACGAGTTGTGAGTCTAGCTTGATGACAAGTCGGCATATGCCATGTGTGATGGCATCAGAGAGGAGTTCTATCAACGCGCTATATTCAGTGATGTTATTCATTGACCGACCAATACATACCCCTCTGAAACTTACTAACTCGCCACTTGGATCAAAAATGGCCCAGGCCACAGAAGATAGGTTCCGCGAACTACGACTCGCTCTGTCGGAATATCCAACAAATGATTCCAATAGGTTCAACATCTACAACAAATGTAAAAAGTGGATTACCTGACCAAAACAATTACCCTTAGCGAAAACACAAATTTAACAAAAGCATAGGGGTTACTACACTGAATCATGCATAGTAATGCTTAAGATACAACCCGTTACGGGATTGCTCCAGTGGAATCCCATCATAATCTACTAACTTGTAGGCTCCTTTTGCTAATACAAGTTTAACAATATAGGGGCCCATCCATAAGGATTTGAATTTACCTGCTCCCAATTTGTCAGATTCCTGGTCGTAAAGTAAGACCAAGTCACCTTCTGAGAAGACATGGGGTTTAACATTCTTGTCGAACTGTGCTTTGACTCATTTCTTATGGGCTTCATTAGCCAAAGAGGCATCATGACGGGTTTCATCCAATTGGATTAGTTCCAAGAAACGAGCCTCCTCTTCTAAAGTTCCGGGGAGAAGGTCGATTGCGAGTTTGAGGGACGAGATTTCACACTGAACTGGTAAGATCGCTTCTAGGCCATACACCAGTTGAGAGGGTGTAAACCCAGTTGCATTCCTTACCGATGTTCGGTATGCCCACAAGGCTGAGTATGGGATCAGGTGCGAACTCCTTTTGTGGACTCCAATCATCCTTTGCAGCATTTGCTTCAGGACTTTGTTGATTGCTTCAACTTGTCCATTGGCCTACGAGTAATATGGAGTACAGCTATCATGAGAAAACCCCAATTTGGTAGCCAATTCAACCATCATGTGATTGCAAAAATACGATCCATGATCTGTGACTATGGCCTATGGAATGCCGAATCTGGTGACTACACGATTGAAAAATAAAAGGGCAATTATTTCGTCGGTGTTGTTTAATGTAGGCATCGCCTCAACCTATTTGGTAAAATAGTCTACTGCGAGTATGATATACCCATGCCCCCCGGTCGAGGTGGGGTTACATGCCATGAAATCAATGCCCCATATGGCGAATGGCCCAGCAACAACTATTGGTTGCAGGGGTGCGGGTGGTCTTCTGGTTTTGCTATGGAAAATTTGACATCCATGGCAACTTCTGACTGCAGTTATGCAATCTTTGAACATTGTTGGCCAGAAGTATCCTGCTCGTAAAAAAATTTGTGCCGTAGCATAACCAGATTGATGCTCCCCACACGCGCCTGAATGGTAATCATTCAGGACTTTTTCGGCCTCCTCTTGGGTGAGGCACCTCCTCAGAACTGTATCGACACCACAATGGTAAAGCGTATCACCGACGATCATGTAGTCTTTTGATTGGTATCGAATACATTTTTGTTCCAAGCGAGAGGTATTAGACATATATTTTTTGGTTTGGAGATAGATGATGATATCTCCATACCATGGGTTGCTTGAAGATATTAGAAACAAAGATTCATCCACGATGTTTCTTCGAATGTTTCATCATTGGACGATGATGGGAGATTGCATAGTAATTCCGCAAAAACCAGGGATTTCTTCGATTTGGATTTTACAAATTCTAGATCAAACTCTTGAAGAATTGCTATCCATTTTGAATATTTCCCCCCAGCAACTGTTGTGACAATATATAAGTCATGGGGTTGCAATCTGACAAAATGGTAGTTTTTCGAAAGAGGACATAGTGTCGAATCTCTGTATCGCTTGAACAGCTACGAGAGCCAGCTTTTCAACATAGGAATACCTGCTTTCTGTATCATTCAATTTTCCACTCAAATAATATATGGGATGTTCAATTCCATTGTCTTCTTGAATTAAAACCATTGCGATGGTTGTATCCGCTGCAGCGAGATACAGGTTAAAGTCTTTTTGATAATCAGGAGCGTACATTAATGATGCTTTCATTAGGGATTCCTTTAAAGCATCAAAGGAAGCTTGCGTGACCTAATCCCAGATGAAGGGTACTTCTTTTTTCAATAGACGTGTATAACCTTTACCAAGTTCAGCGTAATTTGGAATGAATCTCCTCAGAAAGTTTGCTTTCCCTTGGAGTTTCTGAATCTGAAGCAAATTTGAAGGTGGAGGCAAATTTATGATTGCTTGAACCTTACATGGGTCGAGACGAATCCTGTCCTTTGAGACTACAAAGCCAAGAAAATGACCAGAACTGACACAGAACACACATTTGTGTGGATTGAGTCGTATCTTGTAGTGTCGGCAACGTAGAAATATCGCTCTCAAATGCTGCGGATGATCGCTCCGCTTTCGCGAATGAGCTGGAAGATCGTCGAGATATGGTTGAACGATGTTTTTGATGTCATGGAAGGCATAATTCATTTCCCTCTGAAATGTTGCCCCTGCATTCTTTAAACCAAAGGGTAACTTGCGATATGCAAATGTGCCCCACAGACAAATAAATGCAGTCTTTGACTGGTCCTGTGGGCAGATATTTATTTGATTATACTAGAAGAATCCATCCACAAATGAGAAAATTTCAAATCTAGTGCATTCATCAATTATTTAGTCAAAGACTGCATTCCCCAGTGGAGTCGCCATTTTGTTATCGGGAAAACTAGTGTCTATGCGGAGTTGCTAGTCCCACTAAGACTGGTAGCTATCTTAGAAACAAAAAAAATAAAGCTACTTTAGTTTTCCTTTATGAGAAGTAGATAAGAGGGGAACAAAGGAGACCAACCTCTATCTTGCGCTTGGTTCCTTTCTTGATTCCTCTTCCTTCTGATAGATCTTTGCCACTCGCTTCCTCGTCTACCTAGCTTCAAAGAGCACCTGTGGAATCAAAGCAGCATAACACTATCCAAGAATAGAGATATACTATCATAAACAATATAGGACCAGATATATATTGACCACACAAATGCATATATCATCAATCGTACAAGAATTTGGAGGAAAACTTGAATAGCTTTAATAGTATCGAGAAAAGCAAAGAGGATTACGACCAATTGTTCTGACCCAGCGTCATCCTCTCAGCAAGAAAGCCCTTCTTCACCTCATGAAAAGCTTAGATCACCCAACACTATGATGTTACACCAAGAAACTAGCAGCACTTCCTTACAAGATACAAAATTCTAGCCTCTGGATCTCTAGGATGAGGGATCCATATATAGATGTTTGCAAGGGGGGTGAGACAGCTTTTGAGATTTGATTAGTGTCCTCTCTCTGATAGTTCTTGATTCCACTTGGAGATTGATGATCTCTTACTCATCCCTGGGCGAATGCAGAGAGGCAAATGTCACAGGAGAAGTTTCGGGAAGATTCCATGATCCTCCACCTCGCAAATTGACTCTTCCATTTGTCCACTCTCGCCCATCGCACCCCATAGAATGGCTTTTCAGTATGCATTGTACCTCCCGTGTGCATTTAGGTGGGATGCAGCACACTTTGACCATGGAGCAGGTGAGATGGTCTAGTTTTGACCAGTTCTAAGTAGTTTTTCATGGAAAACTTCTGGGAGATGATGTAATCAGCTGACCTTATTCTTTTAGGGGTTGGAACAACACTTTTAGGGACTTAGGAGCCCTTGGTTTATGGACATTTATGATTGGGGTTGCAGTGCCCAAAAATGTCTATAACACCATATTAGGTTGCTCATGCATTACACCGGGAGAGAGAGAGCCTTAACATGCATTTCCAATTTTTTAAAACTTTGGGTATGATGGAAGAAAAAGTGAAAACAAGAGCAGGGAAAAATGATTCTAGCCTATTTCATTTTTCCCTCATAAAACTGCTGGTTTTGAAGGATTTAGAAAATAGAGGAAGCACTTGGGGGGATTTCTTAGCAACATCAAATTTTATAAACTAGTTTTACATATCAAAGATCCAAGAGTAGAACACAACACCTGAGGAATCTCAGGACACACCAGAGAAAGATGATTCAGTTGAAGAATCTATTGGGCAAAGGATAACTACAAGATGTCAGGAAAATAAGAGAAAGGCAAGTGAAGTCCAAAAGGAAAAGCAAGTTGTTGCTTTTGAGAAAATCAAAATTCCATGAAGATCCAGAAGAAGAGGTACCATCCAGTAGGTGACAGAAGAAGTGATTCCCAAGAAAGACGTCAGTTCCTTTGAAAGAACTTTGACATAGCAGTTTGAAGACCAAGAGATTGGAGGTGAAGGTCAAGAAGTTCATCTTGAAGAAGGACAATCCAGCAAGAAAGATGAGATGGACCTTATGATTATTGAGTTACAAGAAAGACTAGGAAAATCTCATTACACCATTGGTTTTGTACAAAAGAAAAACATAGAATTACAACATCAAGTCAACAAGGAACAAACAAAAAAAGAGCATGTAACAATGCCCAAATCACCATCACTTGTAGCTAAAGACAAAGGGAGAGAAGTGATTAATATTGAAGAGGCTGATGTCCTTGAAACAAAGCCTAGAAGACCAAGAACCAAGGCAATGATGAGGAAATAAAAAATCGCTCAATACATGCCTCCATCACAAGCCCAACCTACCAAATAAGACAATATAATGCCTTTCTATGAAAAAGGCAAAGAATATTGTCTAGACAGAGTAAATGAATACTTAGAGAAGTTGTTACAGAAAGCCAATAGAGACATTAACCTCCAAAGAAATATAGAAAGGAATTATTATGTTAGAAATATGAGTAATAGAGAAAAGATCAGAGTGATAAGGAATATGTTGTAGAAGAATAGAAAGAAAATGAGAGAGATGAAGCAAGAAAACGCCAGAGGAGGAGGATCAACCTTGATAGTTTGGCTGAAATAGCCACTAGTTAGATTTGTAGCCACATTCACAATTTTGTCATTTGTGAATTTTTTCATGAAGTGTGATAAGGTTTGGTAGTGTTACCTATGAAATTATATTACAAGGTGGTTAGGGAATAAATACCACCATCTGCTACATCATTTGAAAACTAAAGGGAAATTAGGGACACTTTTCCCATGGTTGCTCTTTGTCTAAAGGGGTGTTTTGACAAAGAGTATCAGTTTGAGAAAATGGTTTACGGCTACAGAAGAATGTTCAATACTCCTATTTCATCCATTCATCTATATCAATGATCAACAGGCCCCCTCAAAAAGAAAATTTGTCATGTAAATGCACTTTGATTGCAAAAAATATCAGAGTTTTTCCTATTTTAGTCATATTTTTGAATTTTTTTTTGTGACCAACCAAAGATGAATCTTGGGAAACTGGAGGATATTTGTGTTCCTAATATGCTAAAGGAAAATAACCTATTTCACATTTTACACAGGTATTATAGAGTAAGAGATCCATTCACATCGTCATTGACTATTGTTCTCATTGCGCAAGGTCCTGTTTTAGACATCTTTTTGCAGAGAAAATTATGAAGAAATTGAGCAGCATTTATGGAAACTAAGGGATGTTTATTTAAAAAAAAACCTTTATCTACAATAAAATCCTTCACTTTTTACACAAGTCATACATTTTGAAAGTTATGAATGTAACTTGGAGACCCATTTTTACAGTTTTACAGGAAACAATCACATGACAATCAATCCAGTCATTGTCAGGACTTCAGATTTTTGAAGGATATGATCATATCTAAAGTGGTTGAGAGATGGAGACATGTAATAGGATGAAGTAGAAGGATGGATTAGTATTAATTATCATCTATATAGTTGTTTCAAGACACTTTTGGTTTAGTAAATTCAGCCCCTGTTTTTCTGCATTTACTTTCTGGGTGCATTGAACTTGTTCTTTTGACTTTTTAAAGAGGAATTCGGTCACTCAGTGATGAATTATAATCCCTACTTTCTTTAAAGATGAGAGACAAAATTTTTTGGTTGGTAGATGATTCTATTTCTCAATATATTTTGTAAACATTCACTTATTAATACTTCAACTTTTGAAGTATTAAGGGTTGGAACCTATGGAGAAGAAAGACTCATTGATGTAAAGGAGCTCATAGAGCCTCATTTGGTCAAAATTTAGTAATACAGTTGCAAAAATTACAGGATTCTCATGTCACTTATGTTCGTGAAGTGCATCTATCTTTGTATCTATGGTTTCATTTCTTTTCATATGTTATTCATTGATTTTTGGTTATTTTAAGAAGTAAACAAGCAGAGCTTGTTGCAAAATACACTCTACTTTTAGCTTAATAATAATCTAAATGTTTTATACTTGATTAATTCCACAAAAATTAGTTGCTCTGGTATGATATGATCCCCTCAACATTTCCTCCAAATCATCTCAACTTTAAGAATCCAGCAAAGGTGTGTATCCTGCCCTATAAGGATTCCTGTAGAAACTAACTTGATTGAACTTAGCCTGATCCCGTTGAGGGAAGGTCTTATCTTCCTTGTTTCAACCCAACTCAATTCTAAAATCCAAAATCTAAACCTAATAGCTAGTCTAATATTATTCAGAAGAACATAGCTAAATCAGACATAGAGATCCCTCTTTGGAGTTAGAAGGGCTAGATTCCCAACTCCAAAAGCAGTTTTCTCGTTGCATCTATGATTTTTCCTAGCCTTAGAAATTATAAATTGATAACAGAGTGGCAACCATAGTAGGGAATGAATAGATTCATTGAGATTAAATCCTTCCTTAGCTAATCTTTAAGTAAATAACTTCAAAAAAAAAAAATTGAGTTTTTAGTTCGAAATAAATCAAAATAAGGCTAAATTTCATTATTACTATTAATGCATTCATGTTGTGAATATTGTCAAATACTATGAATGAGTTCTCATAATTAGGTTTTTCTCACTGTGTGGCTTTCCAACTCTTAAATATCAATCATTGTTTTTTCTGAGCTACTCACATCATAAGATCTAGCTCCTAAAAGAATTTATACAAGAGCTCACTTGGATCCAAATCCACCTGAAATCATTGACAACCTTGAAAGAATGTTAAGAAAATGAAACCCCATAGAAAGCAAAGGAAGTAAGATTCCTCTAATTAGAGCCAATTCTCTTTCATAGATTTTTGACACTATTGAGGACATCTAATTTGATTTTCCTTTCGAGCTTAGTTTATTCAGGTCTAAATCAGAAAGTTACCTAACTAAAACTATTATTGACGAATCCTCCTTGAGACCTTACTTACCTGAGAAACAATCTACAAACGAATAATTTGACACCCAAGTTCTACAATAGTTTGGGACATTAGAAATTTTATCCTAGGCTCGATCCTAGGCTCTAGATCGAGCTATCCACTCAGCGTATGTTCAACAATGAGTTGAACTCTCATCTTTGTCAAGCATTCTTCCACCTCCTAGTTCACAAGTTCTACATCCTCTTCCCATCAGTTCTATTTCATTTGTGATCTCCACAACTTCTCCATCAATCTCCCAAACCATAAACCAACTTATCCCAACATATTCCACAACTTCTATCAGTACACCTTCTATTCCTCCACTTCCACCAACAATGGAAAACTGATATGCTCCTATGATTTTACCCCAACCAAGGCATGATATGCCTCAGAATTATTGTTGGCTTGTTGGGGCCTGACCTAGGTTTAGCATTAGTTAGCCAAAAAAATCCCTACACTACTGGCCCTTTCAGCATTAGACCGCGAAGTGGGGATTGAAGTCTCACCTGAAGCAGTATGGGGGGATGCTCGGACCAAGTTTCTGCACCCTGAGATGGTCGTCATGTTAGTTTATTCCTTCTATTCCTACTTTCGTGCAGGCCACTTAGTTCTAGGGCTTGCCAAACTAGCCCTTTATTATGCCCTTCAGTACTTCCACAAAAAAGTACGATTGACCTTCACGTACCCCTAACCTGTGGCTCAAGTACTTTCGCATTACTAGGGTAGCGTACCATACACATTCCCAAACTAGTCTAAGTGTCTTAATCATCTTATTAAACTATCATAGTTAGCACCACGTAAACATATGTTCTTACCTGCGTTCACTTAACCAACATAATTACATACATTCGTGCATCATATAAGCATTATAAATGGAATTCATACATAACATGTCAAGATGCATTAATGGGAAACAAAGAAACAGAATTAGTAGAATGCTTCTGTTTATTGATATCTTCAGATAAGTACAAACTCTATCCGCCCTGTACACATAGCTACAGGCATCCGCACACTCAACTGCAGACTTCCACCCTAGGCCTTTGCGCACTCAGCTGCAGGCGTCCGCACACTCAACTACAGACTTCCACCCTAGGCCTTTGCGCACTCAGCTGCAGAGCCTACTACCTACGCTACAACTCAAGAGTTAGACTTCTTACTTCAAAGCTATGACTATTTGACTCCTATCGATACTTAGAGCTTACTTACTTAGCTCTTTTTATACAATCGCATGGTCCATGTACCATGGGTAGATCTTTTACAACCGACTTTACATTACAAAAATTAGGGTGGGAACCCCTTTATGACTCATGACACCTTCACGCTCTGCGACCACAAAATGCAGAGACTTTACAAGTTTATTATGAAATTCGACCCAAAACATGGGATTTTAGCTCCAAAACTATCCTTTGGGGATCCCGTTCCCAATAGGCCCCAAACACAAACATCGCGACTCGCCCTTAAGTCACTCGGCAGGTATGGAGATCTTAGCGCAAAGACCTTCCAGCTCGATTTGTATGACCTCAACCTTGGCAATTCATTGAGCTACCACATACTTCACATCTTCGACCATCTTCTCGTTCACTACTCCTGAATTGTCAGCCTAAAGCCTTTGCTGAGTTGCTTGTAGAGTTGCAAGCTTTCCTTTAATAGATCTTGTCACTGTGTAAGCCTCATCCATCCAGGGCTTCAGTCGTACCTTCAGCAGTGCCTCCTTGTGCAGCACTGCATCCATCTATTCTTTCAGTTGCCTGGCCTCCTGTAGCTTTTCTAGTCTTTAAGTTAGCGTGAAGGTTCATCGTAGCACTTTTGTAGCTCGTGCACTTCTGTCTCTAGTCACTGTACATTGGGGTCCTCTTGCAAGAGTTTCAGGACCTCAAATGACTACTCAAAAATTTGTGTGTAGTCTACCACTGCATTGTCCACTGCCACTACTGCTTCTGTGATAGCAGTTGCCTGCTACTCCTTCACTTCTGGCAGAGTTTAAGGCTGGGCCTTTAACTGTAATTCCGTGATTTGCAGGTTCAACTCCAACTGAACTCTTTCCATATCAGTACAAGTTTCGCACACCCCCGTAGCCAGCTTGTGGATGTGCACCTTCACTGGCTCATCCTCAGGAATGGAAAAATTTGGGACCATTCGGCATGCCTCCTCGATGACCTACATAATGCGCTTATTCTGATTTGTCACCTCGATCACAGTGACAATGGAAGAGTCTTGTTGTAGATCCATCTGCTCATCGTTGATCTGTTATGCTACTATACCAATAGGTGTCACTTTTAATGATTGACTTGATGAGCTCTATAATATGTTCATATCTTTTCTTGTTGCAAAGGTTTCCATATTTCCAAAAATCAAAGAATTAAAAAAATGTAAAGAGGTTATACCCTAAAAGAAGAATCAAAGGGTGAAAAGAATAAAATGGTCAAAAAATGAGAAGAAATGAACCCCAAACAAAAATAGACCAGGAAAGTGTGCAAGTTTAAATGCCACTACTATTTCATTTTCTATAATAAGCAATTGTGTGAAGCTTGTTAAACTTATGCCACAATTGATGAAGAGTCAAACTATTTAAACGTGACTCATTCATTTTTCAATTTCATGCTATAGAGATAGAGAATAAAATCTGACCAAATTGTTTAATCTTGGTAGATAAGTAGATAGGTAGTGTAAATAAAAGGAGTTCAACAATGTAAATTGAGCCCTTGGATGTAATAAGGTTAGATTTAGATAGACTTCCATATGTAAAAGAAAAGTGTGATAAGGGTTTGCTAGTACAAGTGCACCCAAATAAAGAAGAAAAAATGCTAGGTTAAAGTAGGTAGGGTAGGTAGATGGTGTCGCAGAATTACTTGTGATGGATAATGTCTCTAAAATGTGTCAATTTTCACTTTTATCACAAGTGCAAGGCAGACATTTTACTTGATGCAGTACAAGCAAAACAAGGTTAAATAATTAACTTCCCTTCACATTTTTCCCTAAAGATTTCACTAATTCCCCCTAAAGTATTAAGGTCTTTGAAAATCAAAGGGGCTCAGAGCATTTCTCTAACTTTTGGAGGGATAGGACCCTCGGTCCAATGATTTAAAAGCCTAAGTACTTAGACTCATCCATAAACCGTTCATTTCATTTCATAAAGTTTCCTACGTAAAATCCTATTTTACTTAGGAATAATGCATAATACTTCATAAACCCCCTTTAACTTTAGCCTAAGTTAGCATATATACATGAAAGGTTTAACTTGGAACTTTCCGTTTCATTGTCATATTAACTTTAACTTATAGTATATAACTCCCAAATAAACATTTACCCTTCCCGTATTATTTAACTATATAAAATCCCCAAGAATAATATATCGCGCCCCCGGTTGTATACAACCATAAACATCATTTAAAAGGAATTAATGAATTAATTTGTAATTGATTAAGAACCTTCCCTGCTGCATGACATCGGGATTAATTAACCCTCTAGGTTAATTAATAACCACCCCTCGACCAATCACACTACCCCCGATGTGATTAAGACATTGTTTATTGTGTTGGGCCCGCTACAATTAATGCTCTTCCATGTCCCACGCCTGTCTGCCGTTCGATCAACCCCCTTTGCATCTAACAGTTGATGATGATATCATGTCCCCCCCGGTGGCCGTGCTTTAACTCACAATCACCAAGCGGTTTTCCACCCGTACTCCCGCCACGCATCGCGCTGTCCATATGCTCGCTTGCCCCTAGCCCAAAACCACCCAGCCTCAAAAGCGGTGTGATACAAACTACTTACCACCCTCTGCAAGCGACAAAATGTCACATCCCACTTACGTCATATGCTAGATAAAACCAAAAAAAGACTTGCCAACCTCATTTTTGTTAAATAAATGAATAAAGTGTCATTTTCACTGTAATATGCTGCGACCCGTGCTCCCATGCAAAACAACGTCCGAGTCAACTATTCTAGTTTCCCAGCTGCCACCTAACCAGAAAATTTACAGCGACGCTCTCCGTAGCCTGTCATCTAACCTGCCATTGTACAGTTTACCTCCTAAACATAGGTATTTATCCAATTTACCCTGCAACCCTGTAATTTCGGTTTTCCACTGAAAATTCTACGAGAGAGGGCCAAATTCAAGTCTAAAAATAGTGTGTGTTGCCATAAAAGTCCCCAAACCTTCTGTTTGGTCTATTTTCCCATAGAAATCCCAATTCCATTTTGAATCCACAAGAACCAAATATGGAAACCCCTATAGCCCTCAATGTAGCACCCATAAATGCTCCTCACAAAGACTTAGATTATTTACCTTTGGCCGATAAATATTTACAGATAAAAGACCTATTTGGTGCTAAAAATCATCTTAAAGTCTTCTGCTATGCCAGGGATAGCTATCTAAATAAATCAGACATTTTTGGACTATGGGAATCTAACCTTCCCATGTATTTCCTCCCCTCAGTCCATGTTTTCCCAGAAATAATTCATCATTATTGTGCTAATTATGATCCCAACCATAGAGTGGTTATGTCCCCAAGCCAGATAGTCATTTTTCTCATAACTACTAAATCCATCAATGAAATGTTGCAATTCCATTCCAGCCAGCCCCTCAATCCTATTTCCATGGGATATTTGCTTGAAAAAACATCTCAGTTATCCAAATTAGAAGTCACTCGTATTTCTCAAGCTTTCATGTTGCCAAAGCACCAGCCCAAAGGTCCACCTCCTTATATATAGGCTTTCTTCACTGAAATTGGAAGACTCATTGTTGATATGATATCCTTGATTATGGGATTTAACTCTAGTGAATATGTTGATGATATCACCCTAGTGTTACTATCAATCTTTACTCCAGGATAGCCCCCTGCTGTCAGATATGATTATGCCACATTTATTGACAACAAAATCCATGATCAATTCCTGAAATTGGATAGGGAAGGAGTTTTCAAATACACCTCTTTCATATACCATTTTATGTCGTATTATCAGTCAGATAACTTTCCTTTCCCTATCAAGAAATTGGACACCAAAGGAAATCCTAGATCTGTTATCTTTTGGAGTTCAATCTTTCATAATACTAGTGAGTCCCCTTATACTTATAATGAGTTCATTGACTTATTTTTACATCCAGCAACCACTCTGTTGATAGGAGTTTCCCCTCCTAGGATTAATGGTGACATGAAGAAAATTCTCCAGCTCTCTAAGCAGTACAAGACAGGTGACTGGTACCTATATGAAAATCACACAGAAATCAAGATGTATGGATGTGAACTATGCCCTTTTAAGTTTCCCAAGTATGTTCCCATGAGATTATTTGCATTGGAATATTTCAGGCAGATCATAAATGCAGATTTAGTCCATTTTTGTGGTGCCAAGAAGAAAGCTCAGCTCAGAATTAAGAACCAGCTAGGCCCTTTTGTCATCAACAATAGGGATGCATGGAAAGAAGCTGAAAAAATATTAGAAGACCACCTTAGATTAAAAAAGAGTTTTAGGTGGGTCCCATATAACCCCTGCAGTTTTATATGTGATAGAAGGATGAAGAATAGGTTATCCCTTTATATACATCATAGGATCCCAGAACTTGAACAGTTTGTAAACCTGGATGAATAGATAGAGGGGACCCTAGTAGAAGAGGTTAATGAGCAAGTCAATACGGATAATGTTATGGGAGATCTTAAGAAAACCCTTGACTTAGATTCTTTTGGGTAGGTACCATTCACTTTGTCTCAAAAATAAGCATTTAGTACATCCACTGCTGGAACTTCTCAACAGCCTCCACAGAAAGTCAACATACTAGCCACAGGAACATCCAAAGGAAAGGAAGTAGAGACCACATAATAGCCTACAATGACAGATCAACCTGGAATTTCCAAAGAATAGGGTCGAGTACCAACTCCCCCAGCTCAAACTAAAGTATCAGAAATTCCAATTTTGAAAACTCCTCTAAATGAGGAAAGAAATAAAAAGAGGGACAGGGAAACCACTACCCCCATCAGTGGACCTATAGGACATCCTAGGACAAAGAGGCAAAGACTGAATCTTCTTTTAGAAGAGGAAATTATTGAAGAAACTATAGACAATCAAGGAGTTGAAAGGATAGTTAAGCAGCAAACCTCCCCATTGGGGGGAATATCCACTAGCTCACAGAGGCAGAAGCTAGAAAGACAACACAGTGCAGAAGTGTCATCCACTAGGCCAAAAAGTAAAGAGGCCTTGGATATCAACAATACATTCACAGAAATAAAAGAAAAAAATGATTCAATAAGACTTGAAGTTTACAATCAGTATTTGAGAATGGCCCCCACAAACTAGCAGAGATTGATGTCAGCCTATGACATTCAAGAGGGAAAGATGATAATGAGCTACTGCAAGCTAAAGGTTCAGCAATCTCAAACAGCAGCAGATTATATCAGAACAAATTTGGAAGTCTTGGTTAAGGATATTAATCCTTTGGATCAGATTGAACTTCACAAGAAAACTGGAGAAATGGTCTATTCAACCTTAACCAAGAAAGCGCTGATGGCTCACAGGCTACAAAATTCTTTGGATAATACAACTGCCCAGTTGAACTTAGAAAAAGCCTCCTCCCTGGCTAAGGATAATAGAATAAAATCATTAGAAGAAATCATCATTGGATTGAGACATGATCCCAAAGATGTAAAAGGTGTAGAAGCTCTAATCAAGAAGAAAAAAGAAGACATTACTGCCTTGGGGAAGCAGCTAAATCTACCTCCTTTAAGGCATCCATAGACTGCTGAAGTTATAAAGCAGAAATCTGAAGAATGATGATGGATCTCCTCTTGAAACTCAATGAAAGATTGAATGACACAGATCAGGCATTAGAAAAAGAACTGAAGGACAAGCAGGGAGAGTCAACCTCCCAACCTCCTGATGTAATCCCCATAGTCTCAATAGTAGTCCCTTCTACACTTGGAACAATATTAACTCCAAACATCCTAGCAGCTACAACAGAGGTGGTCACAAGTATAGCAACAACAAGAACAGGACAAGGTGGCAGTGCTAATTTGAGCACCGAAGAGTTGATAAAGGCCATGGAAGAAATGAGACTACAAGTCTCAAAATTAAAAAGAGTAAAAGAACAATTGGCTAAGGTAGAAAGAAATTATGATATCTCCAAAATAAATGTTGTGGAAAAAACAAGGGAGATCAAAGCATTAGAAAATAAAGTGAAAGCATTAGAAAAATATATCACTTTTGACATGCCTCTTGTAGAGATCAAGAACATTCTTTGGGCAAACATCACACAGTCCATAAATGATGTTTGGCCATCCATCCAAGTGATCTATGAACAGACTGATCTAGTGAAAACAACACAGGGAGTAATTCAAAAGACAAAAGCTCTATTAGGACAAATGCCTGATCAATCCAACCAGCTCCTACATCTTTTGAATAACAGAACTAAGGAACAACTGGAAGAACTTGGCATTGCAGACATGACAGACACTATTTTGGAAATCAAAAGGGTGCCAACCAAGAAAACTTTGATGCAGAATTTGGAGAGAAGATGTCAAGATGTGCAGGTGGAAATTAATTCTTTTATGGAAAAGTTTACTATTTTGAAGAATAAAGGACTACCAAGTCCTTTAGTGATTAATGATAGATTAATGAAGCATATAGATTATGTAAGAAAATTAAATAAGTATGTTGGCAATCAAGCTAGTTCATCGACAAGTACATCATGAATAAAAGCACACCCCATAGGCCGAGTTCTCTATGACAGCTTAGAGAACTTATTCTATGTTGAGCATGAAATTAAACACTTATTCCCAATCTAGCCTAACATTTTTAGACATACAGAGATTGATGAAACTCTAAGGAAACTGCAAAAATACAGATTTCCAGAGCAAAAATGGTGGGAAGACATGTTGGAATCTCTGGTAAAATGTAAATTTTGGGCTATTTACTATGGTAAAATGAATAAAGGTGAACAGAGATGAACAAAGGTCAAATAGGTCGAATTGTATCAGAATAGGTAAAGAGTATCAGTCAAAACAGGGTAGCCAGCACAGAGTTACTAAAGAAGATAGTAGCAAGCCAAATCATAGGACCTGCCTCCAGCACACTCAGGAAGAAAAGGAACAACACAACATTAGCTTACCTTACTCCTATCTTCAAGACTAGTTGGCTCTATTCTCATGTAACCTACTCTTAGTCACCCTACAATATATCCCACTTTGTTATGAGATATTTTTTGTATAAATACCCCCTCAATTGGAGTATTGAATGTGGATTCTTAGACATTGCTATAATATTGACTATTTTGGAATAAAGTGCTATTGGACCAACTTTTGTATGGCTTGCTGGATAAAGAATTGAAGCAAAGGACTTTTCACAGATTTCTTGAAGCAAACACCTGATCAATAAGTCCTATATACCTTATGTTTTAGAGTTTTCCTTTTTTATTATATCATCTATGTTTCACACCTAAATGATAAATGAAAAAGAATAATTCAGAATATGCTTTATTGCACTTTGTTTTCAATCGTTATTATTCTCCATGTTTTTTTTTCTGAATTTGTATATACAGTGAAATCTTGATTGCTCCTGTGTTCTAGTTCATTCATTTTGATTATTTATTAAAGAATTCTTAATTGCTCTTTAGTAGTAATCACTCAAGTTCCCTCTATAAATGTGTTGAAGGATTCTTTACTGCCCTTCATCCATTTTAAACCCATTCCATTAATCTCAAGTTGTCATTTGTTCCCTGTTTGACCATCTTGCCCTGTGAAGCCATCTTTTGCTAAGAAACCAAGTCCAGTTAAGCCATCTTCTTTGATTCCATTAGCCCAATGGCCTGAACTACTCAGTCTTACCCCTCTACTATTGCATCTCACCACCCAAATTTAAACAAAACTCCTAAACTTCACAAATAGCCTAATATCTTTCAAAACCAAGCTAAATCATAAAGAGAGGGCCCTCTCTCAGTACAGATTGGCTAGATCATGTACCTAAAAGTTGGTTTATGGTTACGTCAGACCCCTTTCCTCTTCCCAACAACTTTTAGGAAAATCTGAGTGATAACGTAGTGGCAACTCCAGTGGGGACCCAAATAATTTGTTTGTTACTATTGTTTATTTTATAAGCTATAGATGGAGCCTAAAGTTAGCCAGGTAGCCATCGAAATGCTTTTGCTTTGCAATTGCAGAAGTAAATGAATGCTACTTCAGTCTATCTCTGGTCTAGCTTATGGATTGAACATCTGGTTTCAAATTCTTGATCAGTTCCTTTTATCAAATAAGTCTTTAAGAGAGTTCAAATCCCATACCTAAAGCCTCTTACAAAAACTATAAGAAGTTGAATTGTCCAACCCATTTATAGAAAAAACCAAAACATACCTAGAAACCTGGCTTCAAAAAGGACTCATTACACCAGAGCTAATCCTAATCCAAATCCACCACCTGTGTTTGAGAACCCAATCTGATCCCTAGGATTCTTAGGAGACAAGATAACCAAGAGAGTTTTGCTAGTTATCGGCCTTTATATAGATCAAAATCCTATCTGGTGAAGTGGATTTACCTTGAGGACGAACCCTTTGATGAGTTTTTTGAGACCTTTTTATTTGTAACTTTTTCTAAATTTGCTCAGCCCACATAGTTCATGATCCATTATTTATCAAAAATTTACAAATTGAGGTTGTCACTTCACATCTTGACAGACATTTGTAGAATTCCATTCAATCTAAACTTACCTCTATAGGAACATCAAGCCTTTCTATAATCACTTCAGCCTCTCCAAGTTCATCAACATCACCTTAGACATCTCAACCCCAAACCATCCTTCCACCCCTCCATCCACCACTCCAAGACCAACCCAACCTAATGCAATGGCAAATAGGTATACTCCCCTCAATTTACCTGCCAATCTAGGGGCTATGCCCCAAGACTATCAAAGTAAGATCACTCCTTTCAATGGCTCTGGTACTTACACTGCACAACAGCATACTAAAAAGATGACAGACTACTTTGAGATATATGAGGTTGATGCCGATGATGTTAGAATGAGGGTATTTGTTCAAAGTCTAACTGGTGATGTTAGAACATGGTTTAGAACCCTCCCTGCAAACAATATCAATGACCTACAAGCCCTTTATACAACGTTCTTGAACAGATGGGAAAAGAAGAAAGATCCTCTCCATATTTTTTCAGAATATGAAAACTTGAAGAGGGGAACACAAGAAACTGTACAAGATTATTGTACTAGGTTCAATAATGTTTACAACGCTATCCACCAAAACCTTAGACCTCCTCCAGATTTGGCACTAATCAAATTCCGTGATGGATTTTATTCTGATATGGCATACCAACTTAGGGAGAGAGCTCCTCAAACCTTAGAAGAGATGCAAAGTATAACTGGCAGTGTTGAAGCCAACCTAATATCCAAATGAGCTAGAGATAGAGCTAAAAGGAGGATGCCTTTGAAAGAAGAACCCTCAGCCTTTGAACAAAAACTAGATGCTATTATTAAAGGTATGGAGAGGTTAGGAGATAGAGTAGAAACAATTGAAAGGAAATCCCCTTGGGATGGTCAACCAAGCAACACTGGGAGAAATCCAAATTTCAGGAAGAACCAAAACCAGACCACTAGAAAGATTGGCCCTCATCAAAACCTTAGGCCCCCATTCTAAGAAAATTATGCTGAAGCCTCAACTTCTGATGAACCAACAGAAGATACCCAAATCAATTTGATGGGACTCAACAATGAGCAACAAGTTTTCTTAACTCAAGAGGACCAAGAAGCTCACATTCTTAAACAATTCCAAACTCAGTTAGGTGAATCATTTGACTTTAGGGAGGGATATGATACGGCCATTTATGAAGTCCACAAACAATACAACCTGAGGAGTAGAAGAATAGATATTCCTGAAACCAATAAACAGAAAACCACAAAATAGCCTAACAAAGGTAGAACTAATACCACCCCTGTACATATTCTTTCCAAAACAGACACTAACCCTGCTAATCTAATTATTGAAGATGTATTTGATAATCAACCCAATAATAGACAACTTTCCACTTCTATTCCCTCTAAAGGAAATGTCGAAGAACCTCTAGAAATTGATGTCGAAACAACTTCAACCCATAACCCCACTCCTGAAAAGGAGAGAAACACAGAGAATAACAGATGAAAAAGAGAATCCAACTCTCCGAAATGCAAGAACCTAGACTGAAAAGCCTTTTAATCTGGAAGCTGAAGTAGGCAAATTAAAAATAGTTGTTCCATTATCTGAACTAGCTAAACATGATGTCTACAGAAGCCAAATTAACAAGTAACTCAAAATCTCAGTTAATGAAGATTCAATAAATGATATTGATGATTAGCCTGAATTAATTTTTGGCCCTAAAGTGAATGGGAAATCAGTAGATGGAGGAATCCCTCCTTTCTATGTAAGTTTGAACATACATGACAAAATAATTCATAATGCCATGTTTGATTCTAGTGCTTCTCATAACTTAATGCCTAAATCTGTAATGGAGAAATTGGACCTAGACATCACTAGGCCATATAAGGACCTCTTTTCTTTCAATTCAAGTCAGGTTAGATGTTTAGGATTAATCAAAGACTTGTGTGTATCATTAGTTCAATATCTTGCCAAAACAATCTTAATGGACATAGTAGTAGTTGATATTCCACCGAAGTATGGCATGTTATTGTCCAGGCCTTGGGGTGCAAAACTTCAAGGATCTCTACAATTGGACATGTCTTATGCTACTATTTCAGTATTTGGTCAACCCAAGAAGTTATACAGAGAAACCTTAATGAAATATGTTGTAAGTAGTCAGGAGAAACCTCAAAATTTCCATATCTACTCAGTATACTTTGATATGGATTCTTTTATTCTTTACAATGTTGAAAGTGATTCCTCAAATGAATTGGAAGTTTTAGTAGCAGAGCCTAAAGAAATTACAAATGAAAAATCTAGTGTTCAAATACAAGAAATTTCTAAGAAAAATGACACATCAGACACCCAAGAGAAGCCAAAAGAAACTAAAAAACCAGATCTCCCTATTAAATAGATTCTTGAGACTCCTGACACCAATTATGAACATGAAATTCTCTGGCACTTAGAATTTGATGGTTTAGTTAACAAATTAGGAGCAGGAGCAGGAGTCTGGATGCATAATCTTGAAAACGACCATGCTGAAGGCCATGCCTACAAATTAAACTTTAGATGCACCAACAATATGGAAGAATATGAAGCTTTGTTGCTAGGTCTTAAATTGGTTAAGAAATTAGGAGCAATTAGGGTTTCTGTCTTAGGAGATTCTGAGTTAATAGTTCAACAAATTAAAGGACGGTATTCAAAAAATGATCCAAGACTAAAGTATTACAGAGATACAGTGATAGAGATTCTCAACACATTTTTGGAAACTAAGCCTGCCAAAATCCCAAGAAAACATAATTTGCAAGGTCATAGTCTGGCAATGTTTGCCAGTACCTGCAAATTACCATTCGAGCCTAATCATCAGTTCACAGCTGAGATTAGACATATGCCAGCTATACCTGACAATTTGAAGAACTGGCAAGTGTTTGATAGTGATAAGCAGATTAACAATTTCTTAACCTTAGATCAAGAATTTTGTAACATGAACATAGATGTATATACAGTTAGTGAATTTGATAAAACAAATAAGATAGAAACAGAAATTTCACTAGAAAGTGCAACTCAAATGCTTCATCCAACAACATTTACCAACAAAGAAATGCAAGATCTTAAAGAAATGGATATTGATGAAATTATTGAAGGAGAATCTAAAGTAATCAATTTAAAAGACAATCATTTACCACAGGGATTAACTCCTTTGGAAGATCTCTTTGATTTCAATGATATTCCAAAGAAACCTAAAATGGAGCCCTTGAAAGCAGATATTGAGGACTATAATTTGGGAACTGAGGATGATCCTAAAATGGTAAAGTTGTCTAAATGCTTGCCCCTTGACCAAAAACTCAAATATGTTTAACTAATGAGAGAGTTCCAGGATGTCTTTGCCTAGAGTTATGAAGACCTGAAATCTTATGATACCTCCATAATTAAGCATATAATACCTCTGAAATAAAACCAGAAACCATTCAAGAAAAAGCTTAGAAGAATTAACCCTGTATTGCTATTCTTAATTGAAAAAGAAATCAAACTAATGTATGAAGCAAGGATAATTGCTCCTATCAGGTTTTTAGAGTAGGTGTCTAACTTAGTACACACTAGGAAGAAAATTGGAGAAATCAGATTATGTGTTGATTTAAGGAATGTTAATAAGGTTTCTCTGAAGGACAATTACCATTTACCCAAGATGGATCACATTTTACAGAGGGTGGTAGGTGCTTCTAGGATTTCACTCTTGGATGGGTTCTCAGGCTATAACTAGATTTTGGTTCATCCTAATGACCAGGAAAAAACCGCTTTTACAACACCATGGGGCACATTCAAATATGTTAAAATGCCATTTGGACTTAAAAATGTAGGGGTGACCTTTCAAAGATCCATGGACATAGCATTTGCCGAAGAAATTCATGATTTTTTGGTTATTTATCTAGATGATCTGACTGTTTTTTCTCAATTAGATCAGCAACATTTGGATCATCTGATACAAGTATTCTTGAAATGTAGGAAATATGGTATTTCCTTAAATCCTAAAAAGTCTTTATTTGGTCTAGAGGAAGGCAAAATTTTAGGCCACATTATCTCCAAAGAGGGCATCAGGATTGATCCTGCTAGAATAAAAGCTATTCTGCAAATACCCCACGCTAGAAATGTTAAAGAACTTCAAGCTTTCCTAGGAAAGATCAATTTTTTGAGAAGATTTATCTCTAATTTAGCTGAATTAACTAGATTGCTTAATAATATGTTGAAAAAGGATTCTAGTATTAGATGGACAGTTAAAGCCAAGCAAGCCTTTGAAGAAATTAAAATGGCTTTAACCAGAACACTGGTTCTTATAAGTCCCAAGTTTGATAGAGACTTTATAATATTTTCCTTTGCATCAGAACACACCATAACTATTGTTTTACTACAAAAGGATGATCAAGGATGTGAAAAACCTATAGCCTTTTTTAGCAAAGCACTTAGGGATGCACCACTAAAATACAAAATCATGGAAAAGCAAGCTTTTGCACTTGTAAAAGCTATTAAAGACTTTAGAGTCTACATATTGTATTCCCATGTAATAGCCTATGTACCAAATTCTATTGTCAAAGACATCCTAACTCAGGATGGAATTGAGAGCAAAAGAGGTAAATGGATTGCTACTATATTGGAGTATGATATTGAAATAAAACCCACAAAGCTTATAAAAGGATAGGGATTGGCCAAACTTATGACTGAAACAAATTGTCAAGCCCTAGACATTAATGAACTGGATAATGAACAGGAGATGATGACTCCACAAATCAGCCAGGCCTTCTTAGATTCACCTTGGTATGCTGATATAACTTATGTATTATTAAACCTACAGGCTCCTCCATAGTTATCCAGAACAAAGAAAAGGTTTTTAAAGATGAAAGCTTCAAAATTTTGTATTTGAGATAATGCTCTCTTTTGGAAAAATCATGAAGGTATTCTATTGAATTATTTATTAAAAGAAGAAGCTGGCATGGTTATCAAAGAATTTCATGCAGGAGACTGTGGTGGGCACCTTTACTAGAAGGCAACTGCAGACAAGATCCTGAGGGCTGCATTTTATTGGCCAACCTTGTTCACTGATGTAAAGAAATTTGTCATTACTTTCCATAAATGCCAAATTTTTGAAGGCAAGAGAAAACTATTACCTTTACCTCTGAGATCAATTTCTACAAAAAAACCATTCCAACAATGGGACCTGGACTTCATTGGAGAAATCCATCCTCCCTCTTCTGGCCAACATAAATGGATTTTCACTGCCAAAAATTATTTCACCAAATGTATAGAAGCCATTCCTTCCATACAAGCCAACGACAAAGTGATTATAGGATTCTTAGAAACCAACATATTGTCTAGATTTGGCTGTCCTGAAAAGATCATAACTGATAATGCCACTGCCTTTAAATCCAAGAAAATGATAAGTTTCTATAATAAATACCATATCACTTTAGGCCATTCCACAGCCTATTACCCTCAAGGTAATGGTCTAGCTGAGTCTTCCAATAAAATCCTAATTAATATCATTAAGAAATTATTGGAAGAAAACAAGAAAAATTGGCACAAGAAACTTACCAATGCACTATGGGCAGACAGACTCACTACAAAGAAATCTATTGGAACTAGTCCTTATGAATTAGTCTATGGCATGGAGGTTGTATTTCCTTCATCTTTAGGTGTTCCTGTAATGAAATTACTTCAAGAAGCTCAAGTGGAACCCAATGATATTCAAAGGAGAATAAATCAGACCATCCATCTGCAACAAACCAGAGAGGAAGTATATCAGAGATCCCAAGTGGTACAAGAGAAACTTAAGAAAATATTTGATAAAAGAACCAAGGCAGAAGACTTCTACATTGGAGACAAAGTTTTAAGATGGGATTCCAAGAGAGAGGATAAGGGAAAACATGGGAAGTTTGACTTCCTATGGAAAGGACCTTTTGTTATCCATGCTTTACAAGGGAACAACACCTATTATCTCAAAAACTTGGATGACACAGAAACAGAAGAAGTGCCAGTTAATGGTCGGATGCTGAAGCATTACTATGACCACAATTTTTAATGTATTCTGATTCGAACATGTAAATATTATATCCTTGGTAATGTCACAGTTTGGATTGGATAGTAACTTGCTGGAGTTGAAGCCCAAAGAGAAGGCCCTAATATTCAAAAGGATTACTGTCATACAAACAATAAAGCAACCAGTAGAAGGAGATTTGAGAGCACAATCACAGTCCTTCATAAGGCCATCTAACCTACTCTTCTTGACTTTTCGCCAGGAAAAGCCATCCCCAAGTGGAGCCAGTGTTATGTTCCTATACTAATAGGTGTCATTTTTCATGATTGACTTGATGAGCTCTATAATATGTTCATACCTTTTCTTGTTGCAAAGGTTTACATATTTCCAAAAATCAAATAATTTAAAAAATGTAAAGAGGGTATACCCTAAAAGAAAAATCAAAGGGTGAAAAGAATAAAATGGTCAAAAAATGAGAAGAAATGAACCCCAAACAAAAATAGACCAGGAAAGTGTGCAAGTCTAAATGCCACTACTATTTCATTTTCTGTAATAAGCAATTGTGTGCAACTTGTTAAACTTATGCCACAATTGATGAAGAGTCAAACTTTTTAAACTTGGCTCATTCATTTTCCAATTTCATGCTATAGAGATAGAGAATAAAATTTGGCCAAATTGTTTAATCTTGGCAGACAAGTAGATAGGTAGAGTAAATAAAAGGAGTTCGACAGTTTAAATTGATCCTTTAGATGTAATAAGGTTAGATTTAGATAGACTTCCATATGTAAAAGAAAAGTGTGATAAGGGTTTACCAATACAAGTGCACCCAAATAGACAAGAAAAAATGCTAGGTTAAAGTAGGTAGGGTAGGTAGATGGTGCCGCAGAATTACTTGTGATGGATAATGTCTCTGAAATGTGTCAATTTTCACTTTTATCACAAGTGCAAAGCAGACATTTTACTTGATGCAGTACAAGTAAAACGAGGTTAAATAATTAACTTCCCTTCACATTTTTCCTTAAAGATTTCACTAATTCCCCCTAAAGTATTAAGGTCTTTGAAAATCAAAGGGGCTCAGAGCATTTCTCTGACTTTTGGAGGGACCGGCCCCTCAGTCCAATGATTTAAAAGCCTAAGTACTTAGACTCATCCATAAACCATTCATTTCATTTCATAAAGTTTCCTAAGTAAAATCCTATTTTACTTTGGTATAATGCACAATACTTCATAAACCCCCTTTCACTTTAGCCTAAGTTAGAATATATATATGAAAGGTTTAAATTGGAACTTTCCATTTCATTGTCATATTAACTTTAACTTATAGTATATAACTCCCAAATAAACATTTACCCTTCCCGTATTATTTAACTATATAAAACCCCCAAGAATAATATATCCCGCCCCCGGTTGTATACAACCATAAACATCGTTTAAAAGGAATTAATGAATTAATTTGTAATTCATTAAGAACCTTCCCTGCTACACGCGAACGAGATTAATTAACCCTCTAGGTTAATTAATAACCACCCCTCAACCCATCACACTACCCCCGATGCGATTAAAACATTGTTTATTATGTCGGGCTTGCTACAATTAATGCTCTGCCATGTCCCACGCCCATCCACCATTCGATCAACCCCCTTTGCATCCAACGGTCGACAATGATATTGTGTCCCCCCTGGTGACCATGCTTTAACTCGCGATCACTAGGTGGTTTTCCACCTGTACTCCCACCATGCGTCACGTTGTCCATATGCTCGTTGTCCCTAGCCCAAAACCGCCTAGCCTCAAAAGCGGTGTGATACAACCACTTACCACCCTCCGCAAGCGACAAAACGTCACATCCCGCTTATGTCATATGCCCGATAAAACCAAAAAAATACCTGCCAACCTCAATTTTGTTAAATAAATGAACAAAGTGTCATTTTCACTGTAATATGCTATGACCCATGCTCCCATGCAAAACAACGTTCGAGTCAACTGTTCTAGATTCCCAGCCGCCACCTGACTGGAAAATTTATAGCGACGCGCTCCGCAGCCTGTCATCCAACCTGCCATTGTATAGTTTACCTCCTAAACATAGGTATTTATCCAGTTTACCCTGCAACCCTATAATTTCGGTTTTCTACTGAAAATTATACCAAACAGGGCCAAATTCAAGTCTAAAAATAGTGTGTGTTGTCATAAAAGTCCCCAAACCTACTGTTTGGTCTATTTTTCAACAAAAATCCTGAATTCTATTTTGAATCCACAAGAACCAAATACGGAAACCCATATAGCCCTAAATGTAACACCCATGAACGCTCCTCACAAAGACTTAGATTATTTACCTCTATTCGATAAAGATTTTGAGATAAAAGACCTATCTGGTGCTAAAAACCATCTTAAAGTCTTCTTCCATGCCAGGGATAGTTATCCAAATAAATCAGACACTTTTGGACTGTGGGAATCTAACCTTCTCTTGTATTTCCTCCCCTCAGTCCATGTTTTCCTAGAAATAATTCATCATTGTTGTGTTAATTATGATCCCAACCATAGAGCGGTTATGTCCCCAAGCCAGATAGTGCTTTTCCCATAACTGCTAAATCTATCAATGAAATGCTGCAATTCCATTCCAGTCAGCCCCTCACTCCTATTTCCATGGGATATTTTCTTGAAAAAGCATCTCAATCATCCAAATCAGAAGTCACTCGTATTGCTCAAACCTTCATGTTGCCAAAGCACCAGCCCAAAGGTCCACCTCCTTATCTACAAGCTTTCTCCACTGAAACTGGAAGACTCATTTTTGATATGATATCCCTGATTATGGGATTTAACTCTAGTGAATATGTTGATGATATCACCCTAGTGTTACTATCAATCTTTACTCCAGGACAGCCCCCTGCTGTCAGATATGATTATGCCACCTTTATTGCCAACAAAATCCATGATCAATTCCTGAATTTGGATAGGGAAGGAGTTTTCAAATACACCTCTTTCATATACCATCTTATGTTATATTATCAGTCAGATAACTTTCCTTTCCCTATCAAGAAATTGGACACCAAAGGAAATCCTAGATCTGTTATCTTTTGGAGTTCAATCTTTCATAATACCAGTGAGTCCCCTTATACTTATAATGAGTTCATTGACTTATTTGTACATCCAACAACCACTCTATTGATAGGAGTTTCCCCTCCTAGGATTAATGGTGACATGAAGAAAATTCTCCAGCTCTCTAAGCAGTACAAGACAGGTGACTGGTACCTATATGAAAATCACACAGAAATCAAGATGTATGGATGTGAACTGTTGCCTTTTATGTTGCCCAAGTATGTTCCCATGAGATTATTTGCATTGGAATATTTTAGGCAAATCATAAATGCAGATTTAGTCCATTTTTGTGGTGCCGAGAAGAAAGCTCATCTCAGAATTAAGAACCAGCTAGGCCCTTTTTTCATCAACAATAGGGACGCATGGACAGAAGCTGAAAAAATATTAGAAGACCAACTTAGATTACAAAAGATTTTTAGGTGGGTGCCATATTACCCCTGCAGTTTTATATGTGACAGAAGGATGAAGAACATGTCATCCCCTTATATACATCATAGGATCCTAGAATTTGAACAGTTTGCAAACTTCGATGAATGGATAGAGGGGACCCTAGTAGAAGAGGTTAATGAGCAAGTTAATATGGAAAATGTTATGAGAGATCTTCAGAAAACCCTTGACTTAGATTCTTTTGGGCAGGTACCATTCGATTTGTCTCAAAAATCAGCATTTAGTACATCCACTACTGGAACTTCTCAACAACCTCCACAGGAAGTCAACATACCAGCCAGAGGAACATCCAAAGGAAAGGAAGTAGAGACCATGGAACAGCCTACAATGACAGATCAACCTGGAATTTCCAAAGAGCACGGTCGAGTACCAACTCCTCCAGCTCAAACTAAAGTAGCAAAAAGTCCAATTTTGCAAAATCCTCTAAATGAGGAAAGAAATAGAAAGAGGGATAGGGAACCACTACCCCTATCAGTGGACCTACAGGACAACCTGGAACAAAGAGGCAAAGACTAAATCCTCTTTCAGAAGAGGAAATTATTGAAGAAACTATAGACAGTCAAGGAGTTGAAAGGATAGTTAGCCAGCAAACCTCCCCATTGGGGGGAACATCCACTAGCTCACAGAGGCAGGAGCTAGAAAGACAACACAGTGCAGAAGTGTCATCCACTAGGCCACAAAGTAAAGAGGCCTCGGATATCAAGAATACATTCACAGAAATAAAAGCAAAAAATGATCCAGTAAGACTTCAAGTTTACAATCAGTATTTGAGAATGGCCCCCACAAACCAGCAGAGATTGATGTCAGCATATCACATTCAAGAGGGCAAGATGATAATGAGATACTTTAATCCAAAGGTTCAGCAACCTCAAAAAATAGCAGATTATATCAGAACAAATCTGGAAGTCTTGGCTAAGGATATTAATCATTTGGATCAGATTTAACTTCACAAGAAAACTAGAGAAATGGTCTATTCAACCTTAACCAGTAAAGCATTGATGGTTCACAGGCTACAAAATTATTTGGATAATACAACTACCCAGCTGAACTTAGAAAAAGCCTCCTCCCTAGCTAAGGATAACAGAATAAAATCATTAGAAGAAATCATCATTGGATTGGGACATGATCCCAAATATGTAAAAGGTGTAGAAGCTCTAATCAAGAAGAAAGAAGAAGACATTGCTGCCTCGAGGAAGCAGCTAAAGCCGCGTCCTTCAAGGCATCCACAGACTGCTAAAGTTATACAACAAAAATATGAAGAAGAGATGATGGATCTCCTCTTGAAACTAAATGAAAGATTGAATGACACAGAGTAGGCATTAGAAAAATCACTGAAGGACAAGCAGGGAGAGTGAAACTCCTAGCCTCCTGATGTAATCCCCATAGTCTCAACAGTAGTCCCTTCTACACTTGGAACAACATTAGCTCCAAACATCCTAGAAGCCACAGTAGAGGTGGTCGCAGGTACAACAACGACAAGAACAGGACAAGGTGGGAGTGCTAATTTGAGCACTAAAGAGTTGATAAAGGCCATGGAAGAAATGAGACTACAAGTCTCAGAATTAAAATGAGTAAAAGAACAATTGGTTAAGGTAGAAAGAAATTACGATATCTCCAAAATAAATGTTGTGGAAAAAACAAGGGAGATCAAAGCATTAGAAAATAAAGTGAAAGCATTAGAAAAATATATCACTTTTGACAAGCCTGTTAACGGGAAAAGTGTCTATTCAGAACGACCCTATCCCACTAAGGTGTGACAGTGACCTTAGAAACAAATAGAGAAAACTACTTTTGTATTCTTCTTTATGAACTATAAACGAAGAGGAATAGGATGAACCAACCTGTGTCTTGCGCTAGTCCTTTGATCCAATCTCTCTCCTCTTTGACAACTTCCAGCTACCTGCTCCCTTACTTGCCCAGCTTCACCAAGTTCCTGTAAGATCACAGAAGAAGAAAACTACACAAAGACATGGATTTATATTCATAAATAGCTTAGGATCAGATTTAAGCTAAACATACAAATGTAACAAACATCAATGATACACAAGCATGTAGGAGAAACTCAAATAGTTTTATTGATATAACAAGAAGATCCAGGAGGAGTTACAACCGATGATTCCTGATCCAGTATCAACCTCCCACCAAAGAAGCCCCTCTTCACCTCCAACAAAGCATAAATCACCCAATACTCTGATATCTATCTCAAAACCAACAACAATTCTCTGCAATGTACAAAATTCCAACCTCTAGATCTCTGGGATAAGGGATCCATATATAGATGTATGCAAAGAGGATCAGTGAGGCAAGTGTCATTGGGGAAGATTCTGGAAGCTTCCATTGTCTGTCCACCTCGCAAAATGACACTTCCATTTGTCATTTCCCGCTCAACACACCCTGGTGGTGCATTTAGGTGCGTTGCAACGCACCTAGCTAGTGTATTTGGGTGCTATGCAACGCAGCTAGCCAGTGGAGCAGCTGAAATGATCCTGATTTGACTGATTCTGAGCAGTTTCTGGTGGGGAACTTCTGGGAGAAGCTGTAATTTGTTGACCTTGTTCCTTTAGGGGTCGGAACAACACTTTTAGGGACTTAGGATCCCTTGGTTTATGGACATTTCATGCTTAGAGCTATAAGGCACAAAAATGTCTATAACAGTTGCCCCCTAAAGTATGAGGCCGTTTATCGGGTGAAATGCTTTATTAGGAGGATCCAAATTTCTTTCAATGCTGGGAGGAGACCTGTAATAAGATACAATATAATACATTATCTTCATACTATTTTTCATGATCTAGCTGAGGCAGGCATTCGCATGCTCAGCTTTATAAATTCATTTTCATGTACATAGGACAGACAATCGTCTGATGGTAGACTGATGATTCTGATAGAGCCATCATCCTTTTGGTAGGATGATTATCTGTGCTGCAATGTTGTACATTTCAATGTCTTTATTTTTCCTAAATATATATCGCAGCCCGGATGGATGAAACTAGATCCGGGATCTTCAATCTTGTCTGATCTTCACTCGAAGTACAAGTCGATCCATGTGAGAAATTTTTTGAAGTCGAACATGGAAAGACATCGCTTGATTACCAATCAATGATGTAAACCGTTAACAAGCACGAGAGGAATCACCGATAATGATGATGACCCTCAAGGTACTGCAGTACAATTCATGTGGTGTGAATAAAGGACTTGGCGTCGAACACCACGCAAAATCTTTCGGTCGAAGGTCATTGATGTATACCTGTCGCAGAAAGTGAGAAACTTGCCATTGAGGCATGCAAGCTTCAAAGTACTGAATGGGGTGTTCCTAGATCAACTTCTTGGATAATGAGCTGATGTCGACAAGAAGTGATCCATCAAAGGAGGGCCTTAATGAATCCCACATCAATGACATGGAATGGAGCAAATGATTTTGATGGAGGTGAAAACAATCTGATGATATACGGTTCAGGATGGCGGTCATGAAAGAATGAAGTATAATGTATGGTAGTGGATGGGACACAGGTGACTTCTTTGGATGACTTCTCTTGAACATGTCGGCGACACTTATGTGATGGATTGGTAGCATTTATCCCAAATGTGGATGGTATGGCATGACCATGGTGATGTGACCGGTGAATGAAACAACCCAACCCGATTCGGACACGGAGTGGAAGTGTCATGTTCAAGAGCGACTTGCTACCAATAAAGATTCTTTGAGTTTTCTTCCTAATGTTTCCCCAGTCATTGCTGACCAGTACCTCTTTATTTTTGTCAAGTTTGAGGAGGATAACATATGCTTGTTCTATAATTTTCCCTTCGGGCAAACCCATCGCTATGTTTTAACGAGCCTAGCGATAGTGAAACTCGTTCTCATCTAAAGACAAGTTTGTCGCTATTAATCTTTTTAACGAGTCTAACGACAAAGATAACTCAGTCCTTTTCATTTTTAGAGAGTCTGAAAAGGTACGTAAAGTTAACTCCAAAATTCCTTTTTTGTCATCTAATCCCTTAAGTCCAAAAAAGTATAAAACAATACAGAAGGGATGAATTTTCGATAGTTTTAACGAGCCGAACAAAACAAGCACTCGATCTTTTTGTGCAATAATCTCTCAGGTCCAAAAAGATTAAAATCTAGAGGAGGGATAACACTTACGGTCGCTTTAACAAGATGGAAGGCCAAAACTCGGAAATCTTTTCATATTTTACGAGTCAGTTGAAAAGAGCTTAAAGAAGACTCGTCTTTTGAGGAACGAGTGATAAAATGGGTAGCAGCTGATTCCAGGTAAGGGTTGGAATTTTCCAATCACGGCAGTGTCACAAGGATGGCTAGTGAAATCACACTTCATAGCTGTTCCTCAAAATGGGTAAGCAATCAAATGGAGGTGAATGATTAGCCAATGGACAAGTGGAGTTGACGGTGCAAACACGACCAAGGCTTTAATGGCTGAAATGCTACATTCACGGTGGTTATTTACCGGGAAATAGTTCATTTTTTAACGAGCTTAAACGTGGGTGGAAACATTTGCTCATGTCTTATGTTTATTTTTTAACGAGCTTGAACTATGTGTTAAAACTGCTCGATTAATCTAGTCATATGATAAGAATGTCTCATATAAAAATGGCAATTTTTAGATTTTTGCCCCACATCCTTTCTTTATGCAAGTTAGGTGACGACTAATCCTACGAGTTTAAAGGGTTAGAGGTCCTAAAATTTTTAAAAAATAAATAGCCGCCCCTCACTTGCACTCCAAAAGGTTTGCATGCCCCTAGGTATAAAATATGGTTTCAAGGTTACCCCTCAATTTGCAGACAAAACATTTGTTCTATCAGGAAAGGCCTACCTCTTACAGGTTACCCAAAGATTGTTCTATTCGTGGTGCAAACAAAACACTTCTTCGGCGATGTCTACCGAGATAAACAATGGTGAGCAACGACATCCGCCAACTCACATAACTTTGACAAGATAATCTTATTCTAGAATAACCCCTCTTCCACTGATGGACGGGGTACAGACTAGTCATATTCACCCGCGCAAACCTACCCTATACCCGAAGTTTTCCTGCCGAAGCAGACCAGGATGCATGCCCCCTGGGTTTCAATCATATCCCTCGGAATTACTCGCGCTCATCGGGAGGACGGACTAGAGATTGAGACATTTCTTGCGTGAAAAGACCATTTAGGGATGGTATATGACTATTTGCTATGCGTGATCCGGGAAATGAAAGCTGGTCCACGAGCTTGACCACTCTTCCTTCGTGCGAAAAACACATTACTCTAAAGAGTGAGGAGACGATGGCTCCCATGCAATAAATATAGTCTCGTCCAAGGAGTAGGTTATAATCCAAAGGTCCTTGAACTACCATTACGTTCATGCGAACTGTCTTCCTTCTCAATGTTATGGGCACATCGGGAAGGATCCCTAAAGGTCGACTGGTTCCTTTATCAAAGCATGTCAGATTTCTCATCTCAGGCAAAAGCGATGGTGAACCAAGCGCTTTCCAAGCAATAGAGGAAAGGATACTCACAGAAGCCCCCTCATCTATGATGGTACCATCCATGACCATTCTATATATTTGAACGATAATTTGGAATGGTACACTCACTGGTAAACGGGGTATGCCTAGTTGATTCCAGTCGAAGGAGACAACTAGGTTGCTTGGAGGTGGGACCGAGTAGACGGTCGGGTACAACTCTGATGAACTTCCCTCCTACAGTAAGGGAATGGGTAGATTGCCCCCATGTTCATCGGAGTCTGTGTTGATGAAGAGAATCTGGACGGTGTCATCCTTGTTCTCTTCAGTGACTGTATCATCCGAAGATAAAACCTCTGAAGGCAAGACCGGGTCAACTGCCGCCTCGACCTTTTGGCTTTCATCTGGTATGGATTCAGTTGGTTTATCTTCAATGATAGGCGCTTCAACCGACCACTTGAGCGGGCCAGCTGGATTCTCAACTAGCGCCGAACTCGGCAAGAGTTTTATATATCCAGGAGGAAGTCGTAACGGTGAAACCGGACGATCATCCAAAACTCTTTTAGCTTCGTCTAAGAAGGGACAACGGTGGACGACATGATTACCTTCACATAGTTTACAGGGAAATCTAGGTTTCCCTTTTTGTCCTGGGGCTTCACTTTCTCTAGTTGACGGTGTGCTTTCAACATGATCACCAGAGGTTGATGACACCGGATTGTGAAAACGAGGAGACCAATCCCTTAGTATCCGAGGGATGCAGGGACAATCTCTGTGAAAGTGGTCTCCTTTGCAAATGACACATGGCGATTTAGGCCTGGTCGGTGCAGTGTGTGGATTTTCGTTAGACGACACTCGTTTTCCCCCATTCGCCTTTGGCTCCTTCTTCTTCTTCTCTTTCTTCTTCTTTTCCTTCTTCTCCTTAGGAACTTGACTTTTACCAGTTCCATCAAGCGAAGAGGAAGGAGGAGAGGAAGAATTAGAGGAAGTAGAAGGCTGGTGGGCAACTCTGGACTCGTCTAATTGCTGATTCGATTGTTCAGGAATAGTGGTGTTCTGAACGACATTGGTTGAGAAGAGCCATACCGGCAAGCCAATTGTCAGTCCTGGAAGCGACAATGTGGCCATATGGGGTGCACCAACATCTCCCCAAGAGGAGAAGGGACTAGGATTTCCACCAAGGGGAGTTCCTTGGTTGGTAGACTCCATTTTCTCAACCTAAGATCAACGTAGGAAAAGGGTAATGAATATTCTGTTTAAAATAAATTTTTAGACGCTTTGACACAACTTGTTTTTTTAGCTTTTAAGAGTCGAGAAAAAACAAAAGATGACTCTAGTCTCCTTCGATTTTTAATGAGCCTGAAGTGACAAGTGCTCAGATGGACCTTTTCCGTTAAGGAGTCTGAAAAGGAATGAAAGGGACTGCTCTGGAGATCTAGGTAGAGGGAGTACCAAACCAATCGCAAAACTGCAGAATACTTTTTACGGTACGACAGTCAATCTTCCTGAATGCTGTGTTCGGTGCATTGCGATCAGTAGGGCAGCCGACACGGCTTCCTATGGATAAAAGGTTTTAAGCCTATAGGGGTCTTCCAATATATACTCGACGGTACGTGGGAGCACAAGTCCGTACTATCACTTATTGTCTCAAAGTGGAGGAATCACCCAACCATCAGTGAGGACAACAGTTACCAGGATTTACGACGCCGGAATACGTCTCTAGCCTAGACCTCTAAATGTTGTGCGTTAAGTTCCAAAGCGTTGTTAGGTTCATTCAATTTATTTTAAGTTGATCTTTCTTAGAAGTTTGCCTTTTGGGATCACCACGAGATGTAGATGTAGTTCCTAAAATGGAATCTAAAGATGATAAGCAAACTTTTTATCTCTTTTCAGCAATGAAAATCCTAGCTACAAGGGGAAAAGAAAGACACAATCTTTTCACAAAGAGCAAAGAGCACACTGTAAATGCACTTTCCTAAATCAAGCCAAACAGACTGCCAATATGCAAATGCACATGTGCATGTATTTGTTTTTCACTTTCTTAATATTGATTCCTAAAAAGAAAGTTGATGTACAAATCTGAATTTGCTTTCAAGTGACAAACACAAACAAGCTTCTTTTCGAAATCAAAAGGTAGAGATGATTACGACACTTTATGATTTTGAAATAAATACTCGTTTCGACACTAGAAAGTCACAAATTCAAACCAAAGGCAAAAGTAAAAGTATAATCGACTGTCAACAACAAATAAACTTTCTCCTAAGATCAAAATCGACAGTTACGACAGATCTAAATCAAAGGACGACAGTATGACTATTCTACTTTTGCAATGGAAAACTGTAAATGATGTAACAAACACAAAAAAACATCTACAGTATTTTTATACAAAGGAGGCGGAATTACGACAAAGAAAAGGGGTTTTTAAACAGACACATACACCGATCACAGGTTGCAAAAATCAGAGACAAAACTGAAAAAATGAAGCAAAGAACCTCAACTGCACAAGGCTACGCTAATCAGCGCACCTGTTACACAGAGAAACTGGATTGCAGTGCAGGTAGCCCTCTCGGGAACTGCATTGAAATGTAGAACCTCTTCACAGAGCCTGCGCTGGGGTAGAAACGAGAATTCTATCCAGGTTCTGGGTCACAGTTTTCAGTTTAATCTATGGTTTTTGGCCGAGTAAAAGCAATCAGTAATGCACAATCAGAGGGTAGATTTAAAGGAGGTGTAAGAGCTATCACAAAGGGCAATCAGATCATTTGTGAATCAGTTGTTCAAATCATAAACAGATCCAGTGAATGGATTGAAGCAGCAGATGTCTACTTTGCATTTGTTAATGGCAAATGTAGTTCGATTTGCTACTTCTAAGTTTATGAAACAAACAACAAGAGAAACACAAACAAACTAACTAGATAATTGCTCCCCAGCGGAGTCGCCATTTTGTTAACGGGAAAAGTGTCTATTCAGAACGACCCTATCCCACTAAGGTGTGACAGTGACCTTAGAAACAAACAGAGAAAACTACTTTTGTATTCTTCTTTATGAACTATAAACGAAGAGGAATAGGATGAACCAACCTATGTCTTGCGCTAGTCCTTTGATCCAATCTCTCTCCTCTTTGACAGCTTCCAGCTACCTGCTCCCTTACTTGCCTAGCTTCGCCAAGTTCCTGTAAGATCACAGAAGAAGAAAACTACACAAAGACATGGATTTATATTCATAAATAGCTTAGGATCAAATTTTAGCTAAACATACAAATGCAACAAACATCAATGATACACAAGCATGTAGGAGAAATTCAAATAGTTTTATCGATATAACAAGAAGATCCAAGAGGAGTTACAACTGATGATTCCTGATCCAGCATCAACCTCCCAGCAAAGAAGCCCCTCTTCACCTCCAACAAAGCATAAATCACCCAATACTCTGATATCTATCTCAAAACCAACAACAATTCTTTGCAATGTACAAAATTCCAGCCTCTAGATCTCTGGGATGAGGGATCCATATATAGATGTATGCAAAGAGGATGAGTCAGCTTATGATTTTACTAGTGTCTTCTCTCTGTCAGTTCTTGCTTCCACTTGGAGACTGAGAGCCTCTTACTCATCCTTGGTCAAACTTAGTGAGGCAAGTGTCATTGGGGAAGATTCTGGAAGCTTCCATTGTCTGTCCACCTCGCGGAATGACACTGCCATTTGTCATTTCCGGCTCAACGCACCCTGGTAGTGCATTTAGGTGCATTGCAACACACCCAGCTAGTGTATTTGGGTGCTATGCAACGCAGCTAGCCAGTGGAGCAGCTGAAATGATCCTGATTTGACTGATTCTGAGCAGTTTCTGGTGGGGAACTTCTGGGAGAAGATGTAATTTATTGACCTTGTTCCTTTAGGGGTCGGAACAACACTTTTAGGGACTTAGGATCCCTTGGTTTATGGACATTTCATGCTTAGAGCTGTAAGGCACAAAAATGTCTATAACAAAGCCTCTTGCAGAGATTAAGAACATTCTTTGGGCCAACATCACACAATCCATAAATGATGTTTGGCCATCCATCCAAGTGATCTATGAATAGATTGATCTAGTGAAAATAGCACAAGGAGTAATTCAGAAGACAAAAGCTCTGTTAGGACAAATGCCTAATCAAGCCAACCAGCTCATACATCTTTTGAATAATAGAACTAAGGAACAACTAGAAGAACTTGGCATTGCAGACAGGACAGACACTATTTGTGAAATCAAAAGGGTGCTAACCAAGAAAACTTTGATGTAGAATTTGGAGAGAAGATGTCAAGATATGTAGGTGGAAATTAATTCTTTTATGGAAAAGTTTACTATTTTGCAGAATAAATGGATACCAAGTCCTTTATTGATTAATGACAGATTAATGAAGCATAAAGATTATGTAAGCAAATTAAATAATTATGCTAGCAATCAAGCTAGTTCATCAACAAGTACATCAGGAATAAAAGCACTCCCCACAAGACGAGTTCTATATGATAGCTTAGAGAACTTATTCTATGTTGAGCACAAGATTAAACACTTCTTCCCAATCCAGGCTAACTTTTTCAGATATACAGAGACTGATGAAACTCTGAGGAAACTGTAGAAACACAGATTTCCAGAGAAAAAATGGTGAGAAGACATGTTGGAAATTTTGTAAATTTATCTCTGGTAAAATGTAAATTTTGGTCTATTTACTATGGTAAAATGAATAAAGGTGAACAGAGATGAACAAAGGTCAAACAGGTCAAAGTGTATCAAAATAGGTAAAGAGTATCAGTCAAAATAGGGCAGCTAGCACAAAGTTACTAAAGAAGACAACAGCAAGCCAAATCATACAGCCTGCCTCCAGCACACTCAGCAAGAAAAGGAACAACACAACATTAGCTTACCTAACTCCTATCTTTGAGACTAGTTGGCTCTATTCTCGTGTAACCTACTCTTAATCATCCTAGAATATATCTCACTTTGTTATGATATATTTTTTGTAAATATTTTTTGTATAAATACACCCTCAATTGGAGCATTGAGTGTGGATTCTTAGACATTGTTGTAATATTGACTATTTTGGAATAAAGTGTTGTTGGACAAACTTTTGTATGGCTTGTTGGATAAAGAATTGAAGCAAAGGACATTTTACAGAATTCTTGAAGCAAACACTAGATCAATAAGTCCTATATACCTTATGTTTTGGAGTTTTCCTTGTTTATTATATCATCTATGTTTCACATCTAAATGATAAATGAAAAAGAATAATTCAAAATATGCTTGATTACACTCTGTTTTCAATCGTTATTATTCTTCGTGTTTTCTTTTGAATTAGTATATATAGTGAAATCTTGATTGCTCCTGTGTTCTAGTTCATTCATTTTGATTATTTATTAAAGAATTCTTAACTGCTCTTCAGTAGTAATCTCTCAAGTTCCCTATCTAAATGTGTTGAAGGATTCTTTACTGCCCTTCATCCATTTTAAACTGATTCCATTTATCTCAAGTTGCCATTTGTTCCCTGTTTGACCATATTTCCCTATGAAACCATCTTTTATTAAGAAACCAAGTCTAGTTAAGCAATCTTCTTTGACTCCATTAGCCCAATGGCCTGAACTACTCAGTCTTACCCCTCTACTATTGAATCTCACTACTCAAATTCAAACAAAACTCCTAAACTTCACAACTAGCCTAATATCTTTCAAAACCAAGCTAAATCATAAAGAGAGAGCCCTCTCTGGGTACATATTGGCTATATTCTGTACCTAAAAGTTGGTTTGTGGTTACCTCTTACCCCTTTCATCTTCCTAACAACTTCTAGGAAAATCTGAGTGATAACATGATCCACTGTTCACTAATCACCTAGAGGGCACGATGCTCATGGGCCCTTAGCTCTGCAATCACTCCATCTTGCAATAGGTGGAGCACTTCACTAGGGAGTGATACTAGATTCAACCCTACTCTCTTTAGGGCATTGACAGTCAGTCTGTTAGCTTCATTATCCATGGTTAGTGCTCCATCAGGCAACACTATCACATTGGAGGCCTTTGCGCGCAGCATCTCGGCAGCTGCTGTAGTGCCGATAGCAAGGCTAGTTGACACCGTGCTAGCTTGTGATGCATGGGTCTATAGCTCCTGCAAACCTATCTAGATAGCCCCCAAGATTATCTAATGTTGTTGCTCACATTGTTGTAGGGTCTCCGCAGTGACATCCCTCACTGTGTCACCGATATCATGCAAATCACCCTCTGTGAGGGTGGTTGGGTCCAGTGATGTCTTGGTAGCCTTTGATTTCTTTTTGGACCCTCCTTTCTCCTGCTCCCTTGGATGCTTGATGCAGGTATAAATCGCCTGTGGATCCGTGTTGTGCTATTCATTCTGCTCATCCATCTTCTCCTCTACCTTAGGTGAAGGCAACCTCATGCCTTTGTTAGAGCCTCACTCTATCCGACCTGTCTACTTCATTGTCTACTGCACAGCATCACGCTCCGCCTGGGCCTTGTCAGTGTCCTCCTTCTTTCTCTTTTAGGCCAACTGAGTCATATTTAGCTTGGCCTCCTCCTTCTTTCTCTGCGTGGCAGAATTTCTCCCTCCCTCCGCAAAGTCTGTTGTAGCGCACCACTCTACTAGCCATTGATCAAGCACTGCATCAATGGTTTCATCCATTGCCAGGTAAGGCAAGTCGTACCATTTCTACACAAGGTCCTTCCACACCCTGATGGACACATGGTGAAAGTATTCTTTAAACTCTGCATAACCCTGAAGGTTGGCGTACACCGTAGGTGAAAACCATGGTTTGCAATTGATGGCCATGCGGATGTTCATCTCCATCAAGATCCAAAAGATCTTATTGTCCTTGATGCACTCCACATCCTTTGTCACCCACATCGAAGCGTACTTCTCTACTTTTGGTAGGTCTGGCGTGAGCGAAGGGAGTTTACTATCCTTTAGCAACTTCCACGTGTTATAGACATTTTTGTGCCTTACAGCATGAAGCATGAAATGTCAATAATCTAAGGGATCCAAAGTCCCTAAACATGTTGTTCCTACCCCTAGAGGAACAAGGTTAGCAAACCACAACACTGAATATCAGTTCTCCACCTGAAAACACTCAAAAACAAGCTAATTCTAGATCATGTCAACTGCTCCACTGAGCATCTGCGCTGAATGTCAACTGCTCCACTGTGTACCTGCGTTGATTGTCAACTGCAAAGAAGGCTACCTGCGCTGGGCGAGTTTGGCCAAGTGGCACAGTCATTCCTCAAGGTGTCAATGCCCAGGAAGCTTCCAAAATGACACTTGGATCAGAGAATTCGACTGGTGATGAGTAAGAGGGTCTAGATCTCCAAGTGGAAGCAAGAACCTCCAAGTGGACTCAAGAACTGAAGAATAATTGAAGTGGGAGAGGACACTAGTCAGCTTCATGCCAGCCTCAAGCTGACTCATCCTTTCTCCAAAACTCCTATATATAGAGCTCTCTCATGAGGTCTAAGGAGGCTGGGAATCTTGTGAATGTAAGGAAGTGGTGTTGGTTTGAGTATAGAACTATTGGGTGATTTGCTTGAAGGAGGTGAAGAGGAGATTTCTTTCTGCTGGGAGGTGATGCTAGATTGGGCCTTTTATTGTTGTATCACTTCATGAACTTTACTTCTTCCATTAATAAAGCATTTGAGGTTCTTCTATATGCATGTGTCTCAATGGCGTATTGATACTTGTATATTTGATTTTTTCTAATCCTTGAATCAATTATGAATGTATGCTTCTTGTAGTTTCCCTTTCTTGTTATTTTGCAGGGTCTTGGTGTAGCTGGGCCAGTGAAAGAGCAAGGAGCTGGGAGCAAGCAGCAAAGAGGGAAGATTGGATCAATCATTAGCGGAAGACATCGGTTAGTGGATCTCTTTCTCCCCTCTCTTACATCTCATAAAGAAGTAATCTTGAATAGCTTTGCTTTGATTGTTGCTGAGGTACTATCACCCTTAGAGTGGGATAGAGTCATTCCGTATTGGATACTTTTCCCAACAACAAATTTGTGACTCCGCTGGGGATCGTATCTTGTTGGTTGTTTGTGTTTTTGCTATTCATTTCATAAATACAGGGAGTACCGAATCGAACTGCATTTGGATCTTTCAAATGCAAAGTAGAGGGCAGCTACTCTAGCTCAGTTTCTGGGCATGTTTATGATTTGAATATCTGATCCAAAAGGACTCTGAATAGCTCTTAGTGATAGCTTTTCATCCTCCTTTTCATCCCTTAGTGTGTACTTGATTGATAGCTTCTGATTTGGCCAAAAACTGTGAATTTTTTAGCAATCTGTGACCCAGAAACTGAGAAAAACGAAAGTTTATCTCTTCAGTGCAGGCACTGTGAAGGCAGTCTGCATTTCAGCGCAGTTCCCGAAGGGGCTACCTGCGCTGAAGGTCAAACTGCCAGTGTACTACCTGCGCTGAACCAGTTTTGCCTAGTGCTACTGGGGTTCCCTGCTATTTATTGCCCTGTTTTCATCCTTGTTTTTGCAGCCTGTTACCAGTCAATGTACCTATCTGAAACCAACTTTCCTTGCCACTATTCTGCCTCGGTTGTATAAAGAGACTGTGTTTGTTCTTTGTGTATTTCTTATATCATTTACAGTTTCCCATAACGAAAGTGAACTAGTCTTGCTGTGGCCTCTTAGATCTAGACCTGTGATAAGTGTTGTTTTGATCTTAAGAGTTAGTTTGTTTGTTGTTCATAGCTGATTGAGCTTTTTCTTTCATCATATGGTTTGAATTTATATATTTCTAGTGTCGAAACGAGTAAATCTTAAGGTGTCTTTTGATTTTGGACAAGCTTGTTTGCTTTCACTTGAAATTGAATTCAAAGTTATACAACAGCTTTCTTTTTGTATTACATCAACATTAAGAAAGAGAAAAGAAATACCTGCATTGTGCATTTTTCATTTGATAAGTTTGTATGTTGATTTAGGAAAAAGTGCATTAGTGTATGCTCTTTGATCTGTGTGAAAAGATGATGTCTTTCTTTTCCCTCAGTAGTTAGGATTTTCATAAGTCGAAAAGATTGAAAAAGCTTGCTTCTCATCTTAGACTGCATTTAGGAATTTGTATCAAACATCTCGTGGTGAACCTTGAAAGGCAAACTTTAAAAAGATCAACTTAAAATATATTGAATGAACCTAAAAACTCTTTGAAACATAACGCAAACACATAGAGGTCTAAGCTAGAGACGTGTTCCGGCGTCGTTAAACGTAGTGACTGTCGATCTCGAAGAAGGTGGGTGATTCCTCCTGAGAGTCGGTGGCACTAATACGGACTTGTGCTCCCACGTACCGTCGCGTATATATTGGGAGACCCCTATAGGCATATATCTTTTATCCTTAGGAAGCCATGTTGGCTTCCCTACTGATCGCAATGCAGTGAACACAGCATTCACGAAGATCGACCACCCGTACCGTAAAACGTATTCTGTGGTTTTGCGAAAGGTTTGGCACACCCTCTGCCTAGATCTCCAGAGTAGTTTCTTTTGGCATTTTTCAAACTCTATAACTGAAAAATTCCATCCGAGCATTTGTCACTTAGGGCTCGTTAAAACATCGAAGGAGACTAGAGTCATCTTTAGCTTTTTCTCGACTCTTAAAAAGTGAAAAAGCAAGTTGTGTCTAAAGAGCGTCTAATAAAATTCATTCAATTAGGAAACACAAATTTCCCCTTTTAATATTTTGGTTGATCAAGTAATCCGCAATCGTGGAAGAAAGTCAATTGAAACCCCGTTGTTCGCGGAGGCTTACGAGTCAACCGTCATTGTCTCCGGAATCGAAAATAGTACGGACGAAGCGAACTCGTTTAACCGGTTCAAAATCTCCTATAAAAGTTAGAACAAGTGTTCCAACTGCATCTGAGGTTCCGGTTACTCCTAACATTTCTGGAAACCCTGCCTGTATAGAAGAAGTTCAACAGCCACAGAAGGACAGTAATACTGATCCTAGTCTGGGGGCAAATACTTGTATAAATGAACCAGTTCCATCTGTAACCGGTCCAGAGAGTTTTGTTCCTCAAACAACTGTCGCTATCGAAGCAACCACTTCTTCGGCACCAGAAATATTTTACGGACCTGACGGTCTTCCTCTTCCACTGGGTTTGATTGCGATAGAGGAAATTGCAGAGGATCCGTAAGCAAGTACTCCAACTCATTTTGGAGTCGGGGTCACTCTATTTCCTTCATCAGAAGTTAATCCACCACAAGTGGAAGTTCCTGTAGAATCGCTAGGCAATCTATTCGATAGACTTAAGATGTCTGAACAACCGTCATCATCTAGGACTGTGTCAAATGACACAGCGACAGCAGAAGCCCCTGCTGTCACTCCGACGATGTTTGCCGACATACCAGCTGTCCCAACTAGCTCTCAACCGCTAGAAGGAGTCCACCAAGGGACTATTTCGACAGTATGGTCTGTTCCAGTTTGTTCATCCGGAGTAATATCCGACAACTCTTACGTTGAAACTCGACATATTGATCCTCATGGAGGTCAATTTGGGCCATCCAGTCCTCAAGGACTAACAATCCCTCTGAGTTCCGGATTGCTACCGTATGGGGGGCAGTATGCCCTTTCATTACCTCCTCCGGGAGGATATCCATATGGCAGTTCTCAACAGTATTCAGGTTATACTGGAATTGCATCGAGTAGTTGGGTACCTATGCTACCTCAACAACCAAGGGTTGTATATTCTATGCAACAATGTGTACCTGTGACGAACATCTCAACCACACCGGCTATTGTAACTGTGTCACAAGTTCAAGCGATACCTGTTACATGTCAACCTCAATTTCTCAGGTTGTAATGCAACAACCTCTTGAACATGGGTCACCACCATAATCGCCAACTGGTGGGGAGACACAGGTCCAAACGGGTACAATTACCCCACACCTCGATCCAACAGTTAGCATAGCACAACAGAACATGGCTTCACAACCATGGCTAGTGCAATACCAACAACCACAATTCCAGCAAGTGTACCAAGGTTCTGAACAACAGATCTTTGCGAACAGTGGACAACCGTATATCCAAAACGGTCAAAACCAAACACTTTACAGTGGTCAATTCCACCAACCGTATCAGTCATACCAACATCAATTACATTATGCTGGTATGCAAAGGCCCACTGCTCAAGCGATTCCATCGTACCCTGGTTACGCTTCGCCTAACCTGAATCAACAGTTACCATTCGTGGAAACTTTAGAGTTACCTGATTTACACCGGTTAACCAAGGATCCGATTGCTTATGCCCCTTGGTGGCCAACGATTCCTCATAAACTTCCATCTGACATTCCTAAATTCAATGGAAATCCAGGTGAAGACCCATCGAATCACGTGATGACTTTTCATCTGTGGTGTTCGTCGAACACCCTAAATGACGATTCGATAAGACTTCGCCTTTTTCAAAGGACATTGACAGGTCCAGCGACTAAATGGTATATTGAATTGCCAAGAGCCCCTTTCGACAATTTTAGTTCCCTAGCCACGACTTTCTTAACCCATTTTCAATTACCGATAAGGTATGAAACGGGAACATAAATATTAAGCAACTTCAAGCAGACAACTGCCACCCATATATCTGATCATATACATGAGTGGCGTCGTCGTCGTAGGATGGTGAAAACATACGTTCCCGATCAGCTGTTGGCTGAATGGTTTATAAAGTCATTACTTCCGGCTATAACGGAAGATGTGGCCAAGGGGGGAGTCGTAACAGAGGAGCAAGTTATTGCTCGGGCACAATATTTGGACTTAGTTTATACTCAGTCCGGCACGCTCTACGACAAAATACCAGACGCCCCTAGACCGGAATTTTCAATTCCTCCCCCTCCTAAATCAAATAGTGACTCTCATGCCGGTGATGGCGTGATTGGCACGGCAAACGCGAAATCGATAAAGGCTTCGTCAAAGAAAGCCCGTAAGAATTCGGATAAAAATGCAAAAGAAGAAATTCTTGCTTCGGAAGTAAATGCCGTATCAGAAGATAAAGGCAAAGAAACCAATCAACCAGGAAGAAAGAAGAAGCAAAACAAAGGGAAGAAGAAGAAACAGGGTGAGTCATCCCCTGGAAAGAATTCTTCGAACCCTCCTGGGAAAGGGAAACAAAATTATCCATGTCTAATAAGTGATGATAAGGATCATAACACAAAGAATTGCCCATTCAAAGCTGAGTTAAAGAGGTTCTTTAAAAGTTCCCAAACCTCAGCTGTGTTAACTGATCCATTTCCCAACCCAGGTCAAAATCTGGTTGATAGTGGAAATGCTTCTCCGTCTCAAGTACTTATGTTGTCGGTTTCAAAATAGCAGAATGATGCTTTGATTTCGACAAGGAACAAAGATTATGGGAATCCTCAGCTGTCGAACGAAAAAGGTAAAGATCAACCAAGTAGTTCGACAACAACTTCGTCAGAAGTTGTAACGCCCATCATCCCTGAATTAACAATAAAACCGCCAAAGGGTGTAGTCCACAAGTCGACATTTAATCCTCGCGCCAAAGCGGCGCAACATTATAACATAGTGGAAGATTTGGCACAATCGCCATCCGCTATGTCGACTCTTGAGGTACTACAAAATTGTCCAACCCAAAGGCAGGCATTGTTATCAGCTATTGATGGGGTTGACCCTAAGGATTCAAATCTTGTATCCTTTGATCACAAAGGATATGATCCTCAGTTACTAGCTCAACTAGCTTTCCTTATTCAAGTGAAAGCCCTCAACAAAACTGTTCACAGAACAATTATTGATGAGGGAGCATCGACATGTATTATGTCGATGAGTTGCTGGAAAACTTTAGGATCTCCAACCTTGTCGCAATCTTCGACGACATTAAAAGCTTTCGACAGAAGGACTTATACCCCATATGGTATCCTTAATAACTTGAAAGTTGAACTAGGAGGAAAAACAGTAGAAATTGATGTTGAGGTCATTGATGGAAATCTTGACTATAACATCCTACTGGGTAGACCATGGATTTATGCCATGGCAGTTGTTGTGTCGACTTATTTTAGGAAGATCGCATTCCTGTTTGAAGGAGGGATTACGGTCGTCGACCAACAGAACTTCCTCCCTAATGGTTCACAGGTTACAGGAAGCATTCCCATGATCCATGAAAGCAACCATTCACTTCAAGATATCGGAGTAGGATTATTGAAAGACCCCACATTGATGGGAACTTTCGCGCTACCACCTCCTATTATAGGAAATATACCATTTGTAGCAACCTGCAACATGATATCTTCCACGAATGTCAACACGGATCATGCAGTTGTTTTGCCCCCAAGCCCTTTAGAAATATTGTAGCAATCAATGTTTCAAGCATGGGAGGTCAACCCAAATCAATGCTCGTCAAGCGTTTGGGTAGATAGGTCTAGAGAATATGGTACCCCATTAGATCCTTGGTCGAAAGTACATGGGACTGACGAAGGAATCTTACAATCAATGATGATTGAGGGGGCACCATGGAATGATCACCACCATCGTTCCCTTCTTCCGGAATATGAAGAAGATACTCAAAGTGACCTTTATCACCCTTCAGTATTTGAATTCCTAACAAATACTGTAAATACGGTGGATTCCGAGCGAAACCTATCCAATATTGAAGAGACTATAGCCATAAATATCTCGACTAAAACAGATGTTGTAGAGAATATTTATGTCGGCAAAGGTTGTTCCCCTTCAGAACTGGAAATATATAACGCTCTTTTTCGCAAATTTAGAGATGTCTTTGCTTGGTCATATGATGAAATGCCAGTCATTGACTCGAGTATCGTTGAACATGAAATTAAAATGTATCCTGATGCCAAACCAGTAAGACAACGGCTTCGGCAGGTGCACCCCAAGAAAGTCGCTGCCATTAAGGCGGAAGTTGAAAAACTTCTCCATGCTGGATTCATCTACCCGGTTCCTCTAACCGATTGGGTATCGAATATTGTCCCTGTTATGAAAAAACAAGGGACGATTAGAGTGTGTGTTGATTATAGGGATGTAAACCAAGCTTGTCCGAAGGACAACTACCCTACACCCTTCATCGACCGGATAATTGATGAATGCGCCGGATGTGAAATCTTTTCATTTATGGATGGATTTTTCGGGTATAATCAAATAAATATCCGCCCACAGGACTAGTCAAAGACTGCATTTATTTGTCCATGGGGCACATTCGCCTATCGAAAATTACCCTTTGGTTTAAAGAACGCAGGGGCGACATTTCAGAGGGCAATGAATTATGCCTTCCATGAAATCAAGAACATTGTTCAACCTTATCTCGACGACCTCCCGGCTCATTCGCGAAAGCGGACTGATCATCCGCAGCATTTAAGAGTGATATTTCTACGTTGCTGACACTACAAGATAAGAGTCAATCCACACAAATGTGTGTTTTGCATCGGTTCTGGTCGTTTACTTGGCTTTGTAGTCTCTAAGGATGGGACTCGTCTCGACCCCTGCAAGGTTCAGGCAATCATTAATTTGCCTCCACCTTCAAATTTGCTTCAGATTCAGAAACTCCAAGGGAAAGCGAACTTTCAGAGGAGGTTCATTCCAAATTACGCAGAACTTGCTAAAGGTTATACTCGTCTTTTGAAAAAGGATGTACCTTTTGTCTGGGACCAGGTGGCGCAAGCTTCCTTTGATGCTTGAAAGATTGTCTAGTAAAAGCGTCATTAATGTACGCCCCGGACTATCAAAAAGATTTTAACCTGTATCTGGCTGCAGCGGATACGACCATTGCGATGGTTTTAGTTCAAGAAGTTGATGGAATTGAACATCCTATCTATTATTTAAGTAAAAACTTAAATGATACAGAAAGTAAATACTCTTATGTGGAAAAACTAGCGCTTGCAGCTGTTCAAGCGATTCAAAGGTTTCAACATTATGTCCTCTTTCGGAAAATTACCATCTTGTCATATTGCAACCCCATGACTTATATACTGTCGCGACAGTTGCTGGGGGGCAAATATTCAAAATGGATAGCGATCCTTCAAGAGTTTGATCTGGAATTTGTAAAATCCAAGTCAAGGAAAGCTCTAGTTTTCGCAGAATTGTTGTGCGATCTCCCATCGCTGTCCAACGATGAAACGTCGGAAGAGTCAATCGTGGACGAAAGTTTGTTTCTGATATCTGTAAGCAATGAATGGTATGGAGATATCATAGTTTATCTCCAAACCCAAAAATTTAGGCCTAACACCTCTCGCTCCGAACAAAAACGTATACGATACCAAGCAAAAGACTACATGATCGTCGGTGATACACTTTACCGTCGTGGTATCGATACAGTTCTGAGGAGGTGCCTTACCCATGAGGAGGCAGAAAAAGCCCTGAATGAGTGTCATTCAGGCACGTGTGGGGGGCATCAATCTGGATATGCAACAGCACAAAAAATCTTACGAGCAGGATACTTCTGGCCAACCATGTTCAAAGATTGCATAACCGCAGTCAGAAGTTGCCATGCTTGTCAAATTTTTGATAGCAAAACCAGACGACCACCCGCACCTTTACAGCCGATAGTTGCTGTAGGGCCCTTCGCCAAGTGGGGCATCGATTTCATGCAATGTAACCCCACCTCGACCGGGGGGCATGGGTATATTATAGTCGTTGTTGACTATTTTACCAAATGGGCCGAGGCGATGCCTACATTGGATAACACTGGTGAAACAACTGCCCTTTTCTTTTTCAATCATGTAGTCACCAGGTTCGGCGTACCACAGGCTATAGTGACAGATCATGGGTCGCATTTTCGTAATCACATGATGGTCGAATTAGCTGCCAAGCTAGGGCTATCTCACGACAGCTCTACCCCATATTATCCGCAAGCCAATGGACAAGTTGAAGCAATCAACAAAGTCCTGAAGCGTATGTTACAAAGGATGATCGGGGTTCATAAAAGAAGGTGGCACCTAATCATGTACTCAGCCTTGTGGGCTTACCGAACGTCGGTAAAGAACGCAACCGGGTTCACACCTTTTCAACTAGTGTATGGCCTGGAAGCAGTCTTGCCAATCCAGTGCGAAATTTCGTCGCTTAAACTCGCAATTGATCTCCTCACTGGAACTTCAGAAGAAGAGGCCTGTTTCTTGGAATTAATCCAATTGGATGAAACCCGTCGTGATGTCGCTTTGGCTAACGAAGCCCATAAGAAACGAGTCAAGGCTCAGTTCGACAAAAGTGTCAAACCCCGTGCCTTCTCAGAAGGTGATTTGGTCTTGCTTTATGACCAAGAATCCGATAAATTGGGAGCAGGTAAATTCAAATCCTTATGGATGGGCCCCTATATTGTTAAGAGGGTGTAAGTAAAAGGAGCCTACGAGTTAATGGATTACGACGGAATTCCACTAGCGCAGCCCCGCAACGGGCTGTACCTCAAGCGTTACTATGCTTGAATAGTAACCTGCATGCTTTTGTTGTATTTTGTTTTCGCTAAAGTATTTGTTCTGGTCGAGTGATCCACCTTTTTCATTTGTTGCAGATGTCGAACCTTCTGGAGACATGTGTTGGATATGCCGACGGAGCAAGTCGTAGTTCACGGAACCTATCCTCCGCAGCCTGGGCCATTTTTGATCCAAGCGGCGAGTTAGTAAGTTTCAGAGGTGTGTGTATTGGGCAATCAACGAATAACATCGCTGAGTATAGTGCGTTGATAGAACTACTCTCTGATGCCATCACACATGGCATACGCCGACTAATTGTCAGGCTAGACTCACAGCTCGTAATACTACAACTCAATGGTATATACTCCGTTCGCAATCCAGCTATTTATCGCATGTTCCTAAGGGTTAAGATCCTGGAAAGACGATTTGATTCAATTCAATATCAACACATTTCTAGAAACTTAAACACATTAACTGACTCATTAGCAAACTATGTGTTAGATAGACATTTGCAACATTTATAAAAAGGACACATCATCAATCATTGTACATATGGATCATATAACTCAAACAGAATAAAACTCGAAAATCAAAATATATATAAGCTGTTTATAGTTCGTACATAATGTTCTGTAACCAAGACAAAATTGGTCATATGACCTAAAACTCAAAAATATGCTAGGGGGCACCCTAGCCTAGTGGTGCTCATGATAGCACGTCACGGCCTATGCAATCATGCGCAAGAGACGAGTCCATCGTCTAGGCACACCAGTAGTGTGTCGCTGCAGCTGTAAAGGTAACTCATCAATCCTCACATCGGGAATGCCGAGAGTAAGGCTCTCAACCTACTCCTGCACAGGTATAAGGGTCTCAGTATCGTCAAGGTCGCGAATAATAGCTCTCCTAGCAGGCTCCACTGCCGGGGAAGCAACTGGTGGTCTCGGACAAACTGCTGGACGAACAGGACCGACATCTGCATGCACCCAAGAGTATGATTAAAAGTCTTGATAGAATAAAGCATAGCAACATTATGAACAAAAAAATAAACAGTGATATGGTCAAAGAGTTTACCAATAGCGCCCCACTGTTCGCCGTCCGGTAGCACCAAATCCGGATCACCTCGGAAATCCATACCCACATATGGATACTCAGAGAAGGCCATCTCCTGGCGCTTGAACCACCTGAAGAAGGCATGAAACTGGAAAAGAAAACCATGAAAAGAAAGAGCTAGGGTTTAGCTCCTACCTGGTCCAGACGGCGCTGAAAATCGTCCGCAAAATCTCCCGGAATCAGCTGGTGAAAATCAAGGAAGAAGAGGCACCTCCAGAGCTCCAACAAACCAAATGCAAGTGAAATGGTAAATGAGAGGTAAAAACACCTTTTAATGGCTTTTTACGTAGTTCAAAGTGAAATATTAGGGTTATAATCTCATTTTCATGCAAATATTATTCATTTCTAACAAAGTTTGTTGCAGCAATTGAGAATGCAGTACTATCCTTGAAAAGAGAAAAGCTAGTAATGGTAAAAAATCAAAATTTGACTATATAATCGAGCAGTTTTACCGCGGAATTTATGCTCATTAAAAAATAGAAAAGCGAAGATCCGAGCAGTTTTAGCACATAGTTCATGCTCGTTAAAAAATAAACATAAGATTGAGCAGTGTTTTGGCGCATTCAAGCTCTTTAAAAAATGAACCCAGTACCGGTAAATAACCATTTGTGATCGTAAAATTATTAGCCATAAAAAGCCTTGGTCGTGTTTTGCACCTGCCACCTCCATTCAATTTGGCCGATCGTTCACCTCCATATGATTGTTTAACCATTTTGAGGAACAGCTGCAAAGAGTGATTTCACCTAGCCATCCTTGTGACACTGCCGTGATTGGAAAATTCCAACCTGTACCTGGAATCTGCTGCTATCCCTGTTTATCACTCGTTCCTCAAAAGACGAGTCTTCTTTGAGCTCTTTTCATCTGACTCGTAAAATATGAAAATTTTGCCGAGTTTTGGCCTTCCAGCTCGTTAAAATGACTGGAAGAGCTATCCCTCCTCTAGATTTTAATCTTTTTGGACCTGAGGGATTATTGCATAAAAAGGTCGAGCGCTTGTTTTATTCGGCTCGTTAAAATTATCGAAAACTCATCCCTTCTGTATTGTTTAATACTTTTTCGGACTTAAGGTATTAGATGACGAAAAAGGAATTTTGGAGTTAACTTTTTGTACCTTTTCAGACTCTCTAAAAATGAAAAGGACCGAGTTTTCCTTGTCGTTAGACTCGTTAAAATGATTAAATAGCGACAAACTTGTCTTTAGACGAGAACGAGTTTCCCTATCGCTAGGCTCGTTAAAATATAGTGATGGGCTTGCCCGAAGGGCAGGTTATAGAACAAGCATATGTTATCCTCCTCAAGCTTGACAAAAATAAAGAGGTACTGGTCAGAAATGACTGGGGAAAAATTGGGAGAACCTCAAAGCTTTAATGGTAGCAAGTCGCTCTTGAACATGACACTTTTCCTCCGTATCACATCGGGTTGGGTTGTTTCATTCACCGGTCTCATCACCATGGTCCTCGCCAAACCATCCACATTTGGGGTAATGCTACCGATCCATCGCATCAGTGTCGTTATATGTTCAAGAGATGTTGTTCAGAAAGAGTCAACCGTGTCCCATCCACTGCCATACATTATCCTTCATCCACCCATGATCACCACCCTGAATCATATGTCACAGATTGTTTTCACCTCCACTAAAATCATTAGCTCCATTCCGTGTCACTGATGTGGGATTCATTAAGGCCCTCCTTTGATGGATCGCTTCTTGTCGACTTCAGCTCATTATCCGAGAAGTTGATCTAGGAACACCCCCCTCAGTACTTTGAAGCTTGCATGCCTCAATGGCAAGTTTCTCACTTCCGGCGACAGGTATACATCAATGACCTTCGATCAGAAGATTTTGCGTGGTGTTCGACGCCAAGTCCTTTATTCACACCACGTGAATTGTACTGCAGTACCTTGAGGGTCATTATCATTATCGGTGATTCCTCTCGCGCTTGTTAATGGTTTACATCATTGACCAGTAATCAAGCGATGTCTTTCCATGTTCGACTTCAGCGCAATTCTCACATGGATAGACTTGTACTTAGAGTGAAGATCGAATGAGTTTGAAGACCCCGGATCTAGTTTCATCCATCCGGGCTGCGATATATATTTGGGAAATATAAAGACATTTGACATGTACATCATTGCAGCAGATGATCATCCTATTCAAAGGATGATAATTTCAGCAGAGAATTATCAGTCTACCATCAGACGATCGTATGTTCTATGTACCAAAATGAATTTATAAAGCTGAGCATGGGAATGCCCGCCTCAGCTAGATCATGAAAGCAGAATGAAAAATAATGTATTGTATTGTATTTTATGACAGGTCACCTCTCAGCGATTGAATAAACTTCGGATCCTCCTGATAAAGCATTTCACCCGATAAACGACCTCATACTTTAGGGGGCAACTGTTATAGACATTTTTGTGCCTTACAGCATGAAGCATGAAATGTCAATAATCTAAGGGATCCAAAGTCCCTAAACATGTTTTTCCTACCCCTAGAGGAACAAGGTCAGCAAACCACAGCACTGAATATCAGTTCTCCACCTGAAAACACTCAAAAACAAGCTAATTCTGGATCATGTCAACTGCTCCACTGAGCATCTGCGCTGAATGTCAACTGCTCCACTGTGTACCTGCGCTGAATGTCAACTGCAAAGAAGGCTACCTACGCTGGGCGAGTTTGGCCAAGTGGCACAGTCATTCCTCAAGGTGTCAATGCCCAGGAAGCTTCCAAAATGACACTTGGATCAGAGAATTCGACTGGTGATGAGTAAGAGGGTCTAGATCTCCAAGTGGAAGCAAGAACCTCCAAGTGGACTCAAGAACTGAAGAATAACTGAAGTGGGAGAGGACACTAGTCAGCTTCATGCCAGCCTCAAGCTGACTCATCCTTTCTCCAAAACTCCTATATATAGAGCTCTCTCATGAGGTCTAAGGAGGCTGGGAATCTTGTGAATGTAAGGAAGTGCTGTTGGTTTGAGTATAGAACTATTGGGTGATTTGCTTGAAGGAGGTGAAGAGGAGATTTCTTTCTGCTGGGAGGTGATGCTGGATTGGGCCTTTTATGGTTGTATCACTTCCTGAACTTTACTTCTTCCATTAATAAGGCATTTGAGGTTCTTCTATATGCATGTGTCTCAATGGCATATTGATACTTGTATATTTGATTTATTCTAATCCTTGAATCAATTATGAATGTATGCTTCTTGTAGTTTACCTTTCTTGTTATTTTGCAGGGTCTTGGTGTAGCTGGGCCAGTGAAAGAGCAAGGAGCTGGGAGCAAGCAGCAAAGAGGGAAGATTGGATCAATCATTAGCGAAAGACATTGGTTAGTGGATCTCTTTCTCCCCTCTCTTACATCTCATAAAGTAATCTTGAATAGCTTTGCTTTGATTGTTGCTGAGGTACTATCACCCTTAGAGTGGGATAGAGTCAGTCCGTATTGGATACTTTTCCCAACAACACCACGCTACGAGCATAATCGACAGTAAGAGCCATGCGTAATCGAACGTCTTGCTGAGCTCCTCTGGTTCACAGTAGTTTGCTAAGAACTCGTCACAAATGTAGTCCAACCAATTGAATTGGACGCTTTCGGTGCACTCGGTTTCTAGCGCGACGACAAGTGCTAGCACCTGATTGAGTGACACTTCCTCATCACTTTCTTTGCTAAAATCTACGTAGCTACCTTTACAACAGGGTCATAGATGCTGGATATGACATATTCATGCAGCTTCTTCACCAGCTTAAACTTTTCTTTCATGGACTTCCCAAGGGCATGCTCACCACCTTTTCTGCCAAATATCATGGCTGGATTCTCTCCTATGTAAAGAAATCACGTCAGCCTATGGATCAACCTATCAGTGATCGGTATTGGCTCCTCCAGCCATAGACACCCATCATGCACCAAGCATAGCAGTTGCTTGATGACCAATATTGTAATCAGGGTGCAGTTGTGGTGCCGCACCTAAAGTAGGTTGAGAAACTCTACCTTCTCTACTTCTCTTAGCCACCTCTGCTGCTCCAATGTAATCATTCCAGTCTTTGTATCGAAGATGCGGCACATCATCTACTCGGTCACCAATTGTGGGAACTTATCGTGATCGGCCAAGTCCCAATCCTTAAGTTCTAGTAGCGGCACCAGCGGCAAACACGGTCCTTTGAAAATAATCTCATCGAGCAGCAAAGGGGTTTGCAAGGGGTTCTTTCTCTCATCAATGTCTTTCAGTACCTTGGTCTTGCCCTTTCATGGAGGGACATACTCAGGTAATCAAGTGATAGAGTCAGCACCCTAGGCTTCAACTTCCTTCACATCAACTCCCACATCCTCATCATCCATTGGGATGTCTTTGAGTCCTTCCTCCTCCGACTCTAAGTTGATGGCTTTGCCCTTCTCCTATGTAGTGGGATTTAGTGGGTTTCTTCTTGGCGATGTGTGCACCAGTTTTGTAGGATGCTTTCCCTCCTTATCCTTCGTGGTCTCCTTGGTTGGGGTGGGATTTGGTCTCAACATTCTTGGCAATTTAGGGACATTGGCTAATACCTTAGCAACCTCTGGAGCAGCTACTTCTACCTCCATCTCAACTTCTAGCACTGACTCCTCTATTTTGATATCTATATCTTTTGTGGCCACCGACATGATGTTCTGCAAGAACTCCTATGTCTCCTTTGGCAATGTCTCAAATACTTTACTAGCTATCAAACGTTCATAGTGCTCGCGATTCATATGTGCCTGAGAGCTCAACAAATCAATTCTCAAAATGCCAAGTGTCTTTCGCTAGACAACTAATTGTAATTTATAGGGCATTTTGAATTCAAATCTGACTGCTCCCCCCAAATTCGATTCATTAATTCCAGATTGGTGACAAATTTTCAAGGATTCGAGGCATAAATTTTGTTTTAAATGCCAGCCAGCCACTCCATTTGGCCACATTTCCACCATCACAACATGAACAATGACTTTAACGGTCACATTCTGGCCGACTTGTGTAACTTTTACCTAGGTAGCGCAGCTCCCTTTGCACTGCCGCGAACCCTGTGACACTTCCTTTGTTCACATAATCCTCCAATCACATAGATTCCCAACCCAAGAAGTGTAGTTTATAGTCTTGCGCCTCCTTTCATCTGCCTAGAGAAGTAAGACTATGCTACCTTCATGTAGTCACATGGTAGAATGCCGATGTATGGCTTCAATTGACTGCCATTCACCTTTCTTAGGAAGGGTTCTCCATTCAATTTGATCAACTGAATCGATTCTCCATTGGTAATCTCCTTAATGACATAGAGCCCTAACTAGTGCATTATGAACTTCCCTGGAAATTTATCAAACTTACTATCATATAACAAAACCAGGTCATTTACCTTAAATGTTCGCAGCTTAATGTACCGATCATGCCATGCTTTTTTGCGATGCTTTTGGACTTCTTGGTGAAATCCAGCTATAAATTTCTCTTCCTCAAGCTCAGCCAACTACGCGAGCCTCTCCTCCAAGGCTCTGTGATCCATCATACTTGCTATGTGCAAACTAGGTACAATGTATTCCATGGGCATCACTGCTTCAACACCAGGTACAAGCCTAAAGGGTGTTTGTCCAGTTAGATTCTTACATGTTGTTCGATAGACCCATAGTACAGTAGGTATGCATAGGTATAAATCACTTCGCTGAGCATTCAAAACCTTGGTGAGCACGTTCTCCAGAACTTTATTGAGTGCTTCCACCATCCCATTAGCCTGTGGCTGATAAGGCGTGCTCTTCTAGTGATATACCTGAAATTCCTCCATTAGCACGTTGATCGTCTCATTCAGAAATTGTGTACTACGATCACTCATCAAATTATTTGGACAACTAAATCGCGTCAGTACATACTCAAAGAGGAACATCTCAACAATCACACCTATGCAATACTTCACAGGTTGTGCCTCCACCCAATGAGTCAAATACTCTGTCGCGGTGATAATGTACCTCGCTCCCATCTTTCCTTGGGGCTGGATGGGTCCCACAAAATCTATCGCTCATTTCTCAAAGGGTTGTAATGTCATTTATGGATTCAGAGGCATCTCATCCCTTTGTGATGGCCTGCCAGTCATTTGACACACATCACACAGTTTGCAGTATGCTTTTGAATCCTGATGGAGGGTTGGCCACCACAAACCTACGCGTAGAATCTTCTGCGTGATCTCTTTTCCTGCATAATTTCCTCCCGCAACACCCCCATGAGCATCTGCGAGGATGCTGCTTCTTTCAAACTCCTGTACATATCATCATAATATCTCATTAGACCTCATTTTGTACAGATGCCCAACAATGACAAAAAAAATTGTCGCGCGTACCACTAACTCCTTCTGCTGGACTATGTATCCTTCTGGGGCAGTTCCTATAGTTAGGAAGTGTATGATATCCTCAAAATGACCATCCACGATGAACACTTCAAATAGCTACGCATAAGGTAATCCTTCTTCCAAATTAGTGGGCTCTTCCCCTGTTTCAATGCACAACAAATGGTTTGGTCCCACGTTCAGTCATCTAGGCTTCACAATAACTTCAAAATCATATTCCTGGAACAATAACAACCACTTGCAAATTCTCCCCCTCAACACAAGCTTATTGACCAGGTACTTCAGCGTGGAGTGATTTGTAGACATCTTAAAATGGCCTCCCAGCAAGTAGTGTCTAAACTTCTGGAGCACGTGTACCGTAGCTAACCCTTCGTACTCAGTGGTGGAATAGTTCTTCTCTACATTGGATAACCTTGTACTTGCAAATGTGATAGGATGGTCAAAGTCTCCTCCACCAGCCTGTGTCAGTACTTCTCCCAGCGCTATACATGATGCATGGACATGTACATGAAACTCCTTCTTCCAATTCAGGAAGACTAAGATCAGCATGGTGACCATATTTTCTTTCAATACATCCAAGCTCTTATTACAGTCCTTGTTCCAGCAAAATGTGACATCCTTCTTCAACAACTTCTCCATAGGTGCGGTGATCTGGGCATAGCCTTTGATAAAATTTCTATAATATCCCATATGTCCTAGGGTAGCATGCAACTGTTTCACACTCCTCGGTGCTTCCAAGTTTAGTATCACTGCGATCTTCGCAGGATCTACCATCAGTCCCGGTCTACAAACCACATGACCTGGCAAGGTCCCAAAAGGAACACAAAATAGGAACTTCTTCAGATTGAGTGCTATCTGATATCTTCAACAAGTATCTAGCATCAAGCGCAAACTTTCCACATGGCATTTCACTAGCCCAAACACAATCTAGTCATCAAAGTATACTTCTAGGAACTTATGAATAAATTCCTTGAATGTAATAATGACTACGCGCAAGAAAATTGCAAGTGCATTCTTTAATCCAAACGGCATTACAGTGTACTAAAAACACCCCTACTCAGTCGAAAAGGTCATCATGCTCCTATCCTCTAGCATGATTTTGATCTAATGGTACCCAGAGAGCCCATCAGTGAAGGAATATGCTTCCTGGCCACCTACATTATCCAACACTTCATCTATGAATGGAGTCGAGAAAGGATCATGTACACAAGTGTCATTCAATTTTCTGAGATCCACACATATCCTTATTTAATCCTTTTTCTTCTTCTCCTATACCACAATTGGGCTTACCTAGTCAGATTCTTCAACAGGCTCAATGATGCCTGCCGTGAGCATCTTGTCTAGCTCTAAGCAGACCTTCTCCATATACTCCAGATTGAGACGGTAAGGTCTTTGCTTAACCAGCTTTGCATCAGGCTTCAATGTGATCTTCATAACACCTAGGTCTCCTATTATCCCTTTTAGATCTGTAAAATTGGTAGGGAATAAATATTGGTATTCATAGAGGAATTCAGTGACCTTATCCACTGCCACATCATCCTAGTAATATCTAATCTTCGTGAATTTGGGCTCTACCTCCAAACCAATGTTTACCTATTTTTCTTTCAGCGACGCAATTATATCATGATTCTCAATATGTGATCCTTTAACCTTGCAGTGACCTTCTTTTTCAGGGATGTTAATCTTTCGCAGATCCTCATCCTCTTCTTCAATGGTTACATTATAGCATTTCAGAGCATGACTCAGCTAAGTATCCCAATTAGGATGAATCACGTCAAAAGGATCCTACAGTATCCTAAATATTTTTTCTTTTACCTCTTGTACCACCTCATCAATATAGTCAAACCCGTCTTCGCAGTTGAATGTCATTACAAATCCCTTGCGCAAAATATCCCATTCATCTATACCATGGCAGAGATCTATTTCTATGTACCAGTCCATCGGGACAACATCTAGGGTGTGACAAAATAAGTGTGCCCATTCAGGTTGGGGCTTCTCTCCATAAGCCTGAGCCAATTTAGCCAACTGTGCATGTGGATAATCTTTCCCATCATATTCTTTTTGTTATTCACACCTTCAGCTTCCCAAAGTGTGTTCTCATCATCCTCCTACATTCACGCCAATCATCCAAGCTTCCCTTGTGCGTACCCCACCATCTTGCAGGCATAGCGCACAGTGCCTAGTCCAATGCCTGGAAGCATTGTTTTCTTGGTACCTCCCCTTCAAATGCATCAAAAACGATATCTACATCATTTAGGCCATCATAAGTGGGCAGATTTCTTACCTCAACGACACACAGCAGAGTGACTGGGTCATAATCTTACAACTTAGTGTAGTTACTTCATGTAGCCGATTCTATCAGAGCTATAATTCTTAATTAGATTCCGAGGTGCAGGAACTCACGTGATCCCATGTAATTTGTCCATCCATTGTTAGATTCACTCAATCTTGGTTTCACATTGTTATCTTATGGATACAGTCCATATCGTCATCGCTCTCATAATCGTGGACTGGCTCAGTAAAGTGTAATCCTTCATCGGGCTCTAGGGGCACTATTACATGAAGCGATTTATTATCAAATATCATCTTTCACTTCTTTAGGTTGATTACCCCACTCATATCAGTAGCCTGATCATTGCCAAGGACTTGAGGGTAGTGGTTGTTGTCATCCACATTTCTATTACCTCAAAGTTAGTCAGCGCACTTGCATCTTCAATATCTACAGTCACCACTTGTAGCCACCCCACGGGGATTATCTTCTACTGGTTCACCATCCTTATCTGAATCAGATACCACTATAGCATGGGTTTCCCCATCTGTTCCCAAGTCTACCTTGGTAGGACGTTTGTGTCTGACCCTAGGTCCAAAATAACCTAATCCATTTCATACTCTCCTATCTACGCGGTCATGCTCATTTCTCGTCATGTCCTTGTTTTATGCTTACCAATCTTTGATACCATCCGCGGCTCACCTAGAGTGTTTGCAGTGCATCTATTTATGAGCTCCTATAACCCCTTCATAGTCTTACTCTCACGTAGTAACATCATGCAGGTCTCTAGGAAGGTTGTAAGCATAGAAGGGTCCATCTCCTGATTAGGTTTATCCTTGTTCCCTGAGGTGGAGGCCTCAACGAAGATCTTCTTTTCTTCCATGAATGTTTCACGTACGTGCTCCAAATCAAACTCAACCTCCTTCACTAGAGCCTTGCGAACCCATGTGCTGTCTTTGGGTTGTTTCCCCTTATCATCTCCTAGTTCAATTCCACTTCGGAGCAACATATTTATGTTCGAATACTCTTCGCATGGCTCAATCTCATCATTTGTAGGTTGTAAGTCATCTGAGGTGGTACCACCCCTTTGTCACGTATCCTTTCTATTAGCATAAGACAGTCTTCCATTTCATCATCAAGCAGAGTGCAATATTTGCACGACGGATGTGTTGGGTTAGTGAAATCGTGGGCATAGTGTCCCAGTCCTCCGCAATTGTAGCAGATCATCTATCACTTACCTCTTCCATGTCCTCCTCTACCTCAGCCTCATCTACACCCATGAAAGCCTGTTCGTGCCATCCCTGCGCTCTGGTTAGGGGGGCGTTTTCTTGCCTATACCCTATAGGCAAGTGTTCTATTCATCATCAATTCATAGCTTCTGCAGTTGCACTCATCATTCCCTATATACCTACAAAAGTTGCAAAACAATTTTTGCAGTGTTTATACAAACTTCTGTAGCAAATGACAGTTATCCATGGCATGTTTTCCTTCTACCTGACATATAGCATAACACAATGTAGGCCTCGCGCTTAGTCTTGCCTGAGCTTCCGGCCTCAAAGGCATCGGTCCTCCTCCTACAATATAGTTCGCAAAGACCGAGCAATGGTATTTGTCATGCCCCTAACCCTTCCATTTCAGGAACCATACCTCTTTGTGCACCTCTAGTTGAACCATTATGTCCTGCTTCAAACTTTGCAACTCAAGGGAAAGATTCTTCAACTATTCATGGATCTGTTGAACCCCCAGATCGGGATCTTGCATCGGTGTTTCATGCAGTCTCATTGCAATTTCCAAGGCCTCTGCCTGAGTCATTATCTTTTGTTGTGACAGTGCAACCCTTAGGTGTGGTAGGAGCGAAGCCAAAAACCACTTGTGATGCTAATTGTTTGTTAAGTTCATCTTAGCTTTACAGATTTTACACTTCAACCTTTGATCTAATTCCCAAGGTGTCTCGGTTGGTTGCATTGGGATTTCCTTGAAACCCACAATCGACTGGGCTTCAGATTTAGGCCTACTGAATTCTTTGTTCAGCGTCATCTATATGTCTGCCACTCCAGCATTTGGGTTATTATTAGAGTACTTGATATACCGGGTTAGCATGCGATCCTACACAACACTAACCAGTGTCACCTTCTTCATGTGATCATTTGTAATGCCCTGAGCTTCTCATATAGCTTTCACCAAGAACCAAAACTGGTCTGGGTCCTCATTTTCCAAACCTTTGAACAAAGGCAGCTTCACTGAATTTTCCATACTGAACTGCGGTGGAGGTGGAGGTGGTACGGTTGAAGTCACAGGCAATGCTAGTGAATTTGGAGGTGGTGTGGGTGGAGGTGGCAGTCGCGGGAATCCTTGTCTTATTAATTAGATAACACTTTGTGGAGAAGCCTGCGCTATTCCCTCTTCGTCACCTCGCGGAGGTGAAACCAATGGACTATATTTAGGACCCTTTATTCCTTCGTTCCTGTAAGTTTTTCCTCTTCGCATAGCTCCAAACATTAAGGTAGTTGCATAACCCATTTTTCGCACAATAAAAATTTAATCAAGGTGTTCCAATATTTCACGTACTTACCTTACGGACCTTTGAAAAAGTGTCGCTTCGCCTCATTGTAGCTGACTAAGATGTCAACCATGAATTCAGTCACAAATCCTCTTATGACACGATCGAGTTAATGATCGACAATGTGGGCAATCTTATCCTTAGATGCTTCCAAATTTTGTTCTAGCTCTGGGGTCCAATGAATAGGAAGTTTCCACCTTCCTTAGCTATCTGTTAGCTTCGCAATCCACTTGTATAACTCAACTAGAAAGGCATGGAAAAGATCTCATGGATCTCTATATATAGGTACTTGTCCATCCACTGTTCCTTTTTCAGTCATGGACTTTTGTTCTCCTTTGCCACGAATTCGTGGATCTTCCTATCCAACCAGTCCCTGATCTCTTTCGTAGTTGGATTCTAGTGATACAACATCACACATATCTTATGCAATTCTAGTCCCACAACAGAACCATTTGTTCACTTGTTGGGGCCTAACCCAGGTTCAACGTTAGTTAGCCAAATAAATCCCTACACTACTAGCCCTTTCGGCATCAGCCCACGGAGCACGGATTGAAGTCTCACCGGAAGCAGTATGGGGGGATGCTAGAACCAAGTTTCTGCACTGTGAGATGGTCGTGATGTTGGTTTATTCCTTTTATTCCTACTTTTGTGTAGGTAACTTAGTTCTAGGGCTTTCCAAACTAGCCCTTTATTCCACCTTTAGTACCTTTGTGAAAAGGTATGATTGACCTTCGCGCAGCCCTAACCTACAGCTTAGGTACTTTCGCGCTACTAGGGAAACATACCATACAGATTCCCAAACTAGTCTAACTGTCTTATTTATCTTATTAAACAATCATAGTTAGCACTGCGTAAACAGATGTTCTTACTTGGCATTCACTTAACCAATGTAATTACATACATTCGCGCATCATCTAAGCATTATAAATGGAATACATAATAGGTCAAGATGCATCAATAGGAAACAAAGACACAGAATTAGTACAATGCTTCTCTTTATTGATATCTTCAGATAAGTACAAACTCTATCCGCCCTGCGCACATAGCTGCAAGGTTCCATGCACTCAGCTACAGACTTCCACCCTAGGCCTCTGTGCAATGAGTTGCAGATCCTACTACCTATGCTACGACTTGAAACTTAGATTTCTTAATTCAAAGATATGACTATTTGACTACTATTGCTACTTATAGCTTACTTACATAGCTCTTTTTATACAATCCCATGGTCCGTGGACCATGGATAGATCTTTTATAGCCAACTTTACTTTACAAAAATAAGGGTGGACAACACTTTATGACTCATGACACCTTTAGGCTCCATGACCATAAAATGTGGAGACTTTACAAGTTTATTACAAAATTCGACCCAAAACATGGGCTTTTATCCCCAAAACTTTCCTTGGGGGATCCCGTTTGCAACAATTATCAAGCTTCATTACCTCAGTTTGATGTAATTGGACCAATTACAGCCCAACAACATATTGACAAAATCACTCACATGTGTGAACTACAAGAGTGGGATCATGATTATGTACAAATGAGGATTTTTTCACAAATCCTAGCTGGACTAGTAAAGAAGTGGTTTAAAGGCTTACAAGCTAATTCTATAGCAGATTTAGCCCAATTTCATAGTATTTTCCTAACTAGATGGAAAATTTAGAAAACCCCCACCAAATCTGGTTAAAATATCAAGACATCAAAAGAGCCCTGAGGGAATCAGTCTAGGACTACTGTGATAGGTTTAGCAAAGTTTACAATTTTATACTTGATGATATTCGACCTCCACCTAGTCTAGCCATGATGAAATTCCCTGAAGGTTTTGACCCTAAAATGGCCTATCAATTAACGGAAAGGGAACCTGAAACTCTTGAACATGCATAAAAATTTTGTAAGCGTTGAAGCAAATATGTTGGCTAAAAAATCCAGACTAAAAATTGAATTTAGGGTGACCATTAGAGAAGAGACATCATCATGATTAGACACAAAATTGGATATGATAGTCAAAAGCTTAGAAAAATGGTCGACAAAATGAGTATAACTGATAGAATCTCACCTAGAGAAACTACAGGAGGCTCCCAAGTTAGAACCCAAACATTCATAAAAACCAACCTCAGATCCTTCAAACAAAAAAAGGGCTCTAGATCAATAGGTTACTCCACCATTTCAAGAAAATTTTCTTGTAGAAGAAACTGAATTAGAAGACTCCCAAGAAAACCAAATTAACTATTTGGTGAGGATCAAACAATCGATGTTTTCTTAACAAAAGAAGACCAAGACTTGTCTCTTTCAATGCAGTAAACTAAAATCCGAAATGAATCAAAGGATTATAAACAGGGTTTCCAAAATGTAATCATGGAATTCCATAAGCAGTATAACCTTACAAGTAAAAAACTTGCTAATTATGCTAGAAAAAAAACCTATTGATTCTAATACTGAAAACCCTGTTTCTGTTGTTGCCAAAAAACCTGTTGATTTTGGTACGAAGAAGAATCAAACTAACACTTCTTCTACAATCTAGCCAAATGATAATCCACAAAAAGACATTGTCAAGAAGCTAGATGTTGTAAACTTGGATAAAACACAAACAATGTTTACAATAGGGAATGAACTATCCAAACTGAATATTCCTTTTCGCCTAACAGAAATCATAAACAAGAATATGTACAGATCTCAAGTCATGAAATCTTTGAAATTGGGGGAAGTTTTATATACAATCAATCTAACTAATGATAGACCCAAATTACCATTTGGACAAGAGGTTAAAGGAAAATCTCACGATGGAAATGTTCCCCCATTTTACATAAGCATTAACATTCATGATAAAATCCTACACAATGTATTGCTAGACTTAGGTGCATCACACAACCTTATGCCCAGTGAAATTATGGAAAAAATATGGCTACATATCACTAGACCCAATAAAGACTTATACTCCTTTGATTAAAGTAAGGTCAAAGGATTGGATCTAATTAAGGATTTTGTATCACTTTGGTCCAGATCCCAACTAAGAGTGTGTTAATGGATATTGTTGTAGCTGGTATACCTCTGAAATATGGCATGTTACTATCCCATTTATGGGGAGAAAATTTACAAGGAACACTACAAATAGACATGACCTATCCAACCATCCATTTATTTGGAGAGCCTAGGAGGTTATACAGAGAAACACTAATGAAATACATGGTGAGTAGCCCAGAGAAACCAAACAACTATCCATGTAGTTTTTCCATTCAAACCTTGATTCTTTTATTTTATACAACCATGAAGATATTAATGAAAATATACCAAATTTTGAAGATGAGGTGCGTAAAATAGAAGAAATTGAAGTAAAAAATGAAAAATTGAATGTACAAGATGAACCTCAGTGGAATATGGATTTGGATGGTGCAGCTAGTATAGAAGGAGCAGGAGCTTGTGTATGGGTTACTAACTCACAAACTCACCAAACCGAAGAAGACTCATATAAGTTAAACTTCCATTGTAAAAAAAATATTACAGAGTATGAAGCCTTACTCTTAGGCTTACAACTTCTCAAGAGGTTAGGAGCTAAGAAAATTTCAATCCATGGAGATTCAGAACTGGTTATTAAGCAAATCAAAGGTGAGTATTCCACAAAAAATCTAAGGTTAAGAGCTTATAGAAATACATTTTTATATTTCCTTGAAAATTTTGTAGAATATGAAATACATGCCATCCCAATAATGCATAATATTCTCATGGATGGGTTGGCTACTTCAGCAACTACTTGCAGGTTACTTACAAAAGTAGGAAATATGAAGTGGAAGTCAGACACAGACCAACAATTCCAGATAACACCAATTATTGTTTTCAATCTAAAAACTAATTTGAGTGTGAAAACATAGATTTGGAATATGATGTAAATAACGATGAACAAAATAGTGTAATTGAGTGTGTAAATAATATGGATTTGAATGAATTGGGTAAAGATCAGGATAATTTTGAAGTCTTACAACTTAAAGATAATGTTTTGCTAAGAGGTCTCATCCTTTTAGAAGAATTATTTGATTTCAACGATGTGGCTAGGGAACCCAAAATCGAGGCAAATGAAATTGAAGTCGAAGAATGTAATATAGGGACTAATGAGAAGCCCAAGATAGTCAAACTGTCAAAATCTATGCCTCTTGTAGAGAAGCAAAAACATATTGAGCTTTTCAAAGAATTGTTTGATATAATTTGCTGGAGCTATGAGCATCTCAAATCCTATGATACCAGCATAATATGTCATAAATCCCTATTAAGGAAGAACAAAAACCTTTCAAGCAGAAAATGAGAAGAATCAACGTTGTACTCCTTCAACTAGTGGAAAAGGAAGTCAAAAAGTTATATGTGCTAAGATCATTGTACCATTATGATTCTCTGAATGGATCTCAAACCTAGTACTCATGTTGGGATAGGGTCCCCTAGGGTCAAGTTTTGGTACTTAATTTTTGTATAATCATAAATTCTCCATGATTTTTGGAAGCGAAACGCGAAGGTAATAAGAGTCAAATGTGATTTATTCCCTTAGGTTTTTAGGAGATAAGAAGTTTTGAGACCCTCCCATCATCCGCGAACCATGGTATTGTAAAAGCAAAGGATATATATAGAAGGGTCATAGTGAGTCTTGGAGGTAACTCAATTGATAAAATATCATTTTTTGGGTAAGTAAGCTAAGGTAGGAAAGTATTTTTCCTATAATTAAGCGAAGTGGAAGGCTCCTGCAGCGAATGCGTGGAGACCTTTGTAATTCTGTAGGCTGAGTGCACAGGGACCTTCATAATTCTACAGGTTGAGTGTGTGTTCCCTTGCAGCTAAGTGTGCAGGGAAGAAGAGTATGTACTTGAAAGAATACATCTAATAAAGACAATTTTGATCCATAAATTTTTCCTCTGTGTATTTGTATTTATTGATTCATTTTTTGTATTTTCGCTCTCTATCTAAAATTATATGAATGAATGTTTATATTATGCATGAAAGTAGTGGATCCGTATGCTTTATTGATGTTATGAATGTCTAAGCACCTTTGTGAAGGTATAAATGTTGTTTATGTGACGTACTGTAACTATATGTGTCAGAAGGGTTAGGGTTCACGAGGACGGAACTAAGCCCTAGAAGTTGCAAGAACCCATCACACAAACCTCTAGATGCAAAAATTTGGTTCTGTCATCCCATAATACTGCTTATGGTGAGACTGCAGATTGTGCTACATGGATTGTTGCCAAAATGACCAACAGTTTAGGGTTTTGTTGGTTGGCACAGCTAACTTTGAACTTGGCTCCAGGCCCATCAAGCCAACAAATGGTTTCATTATTGAGATAGCAATCTATCTAAGGAATGTGGCTAACTTTGAACTTGGCTCAAGGCCCATCAATCAAACAAATGGTTTCATTGCCGAGATAGGGATCTATCTGAGGAATGTGTGATTTGTTGTTCCCCACTAAGAAATAAATTGAAAAGTGGATAGATCAGAAAATGCATGTGTTTGTAGTTCAGGAGAAAAGGAATTCGCACCTTTCGAAGGAAGAGTGGATGAATAGATACATATTCACAGATGAACATGAGATATTTTTCTAGTCTTTTCAATGTGAATTACACAAGTGGCTTTCCAAATTGGCGAATAGTCAGGGTACATGGAAGCTTAACGTCTATATTGTGTGGACCCTAGAACTAGTGAAGCACTTGGATATGCTAGAAAACAAAATTGTGCGAGCTGTCGACAATTGGATCGATATTATTATGGGAGGATTCATTACTCAGTTCACAATCGATATTTCCACTAGTTATAGTGGAGTAGAGCACAAGTTTTTAAAGGGACCGAGAGCTAAGTACCTGAAATCCCTGAAGACTTGGATTAAGATGTTATTATGTGAAAAGCAGGTTATGTCTTTAAATTAATATTTGGGACTATGGGAAGTGGGGGAGAATTATGAAGGAATGTAGATTCAGGTTCTAAATATAGTTCAATGTTAGGATAATCTGATAGTGATGATGAAGGTAGTATTTTGAGGACCCTGCGAAGCGCACTACGGATCGTAAGCCAGGGTATCACAGGGATACATTATCCATCCACTCCACCTCTACCTCCACCTCCGGCTTAGACACTTACACCTTTTCCTCCACCTCCACCTCCGTCATTAACATGGCTAGTGCGATGAAGATGCTCGTATTTAAGGGTTTAGTGACTGAAGACCCCAAGAAATTTTGTTTGTCATGGATGTTGTATGAAAGGCACAAAATATCAGTGATGATGATATGAAGAAAGAAAAACTATTCAAAACATTACAGGATAGAGTAATGAATTGGTATATCAATTTTTTCTCAGGTAAACCCAACATGACTATGATAGAGACCCAAAAAGCACTAAATAATGATTTTAGTAAACCCAAATGACCAGCCCAGTCGATCAAAAAATTTAAACAGATTCAACAGAGGATAAATGAGTCTGTGGGGGAATTTGATCAATGATTGAAATGTATGATTCAAAAGGCTAACATGAGAATTATAGATGATCAGCATAGAGACTGGTATAGTTCTTCGCTCCTACCTCTTTTGAGATTACCACCGTTGCAACAGAAAATAGGAACTGAAGCTAAAGCCTTGGAGATTTCCATGAGGTTGGAAACTTCAATAGTGTAAGATACAAATCTAGTAGTACAATAGATTCAGTCATAACTAGCCAGCTCGCACATGGAGTTACAAAGCCTTAAGAAGGGAATGGAAGTCCAACCGAAGGTGCACATGGAATTTTGGTGCCTGAAGTGTAAAGGCCATGGTCATGGTAAGGACCATTACCCAGTCTATCAGAATTACCTTATTAAGGGAGGCCCTGTCCCCCTCAAGCCATAAAATAAAGTTGGACTAAGTACATGAGTAGCCTTATAGTGTGTTATCTGTCAAATATCTAGGAAACACGCGATTGATAATGGTCATCTCCTACAAAAGTTTGTGCAAACTCCACAACATTTGTTCTACACTTTTTGTAAATCGGATGGGCATGATGAGTGCAACTACCAAAGCTATGAAATGATGATGGAGTAGACCCTTATGTAGAGGATGCAGATTGAAAATTGGCCTCAAGATCATGGCATGGGTGTAGCGCTTGGAGGATTCCAAGGCTGAGGAAGAGGACGAGGAGGACGAGATGGAAGGGGTTGCATACAAATGTGGAGAGGTAGGTCATTTTTCACGAGATTGTCTGAATCTGACGCACCCCTCCTGTCATTATTTCTGGCAGTTTGGCCATGTTATAGAATATTTCCCCATATTAATAATGAATATATAGGAAAAGAAATCTCAAACACCTACACAGAATAACCAAATGATGTGAGTGGAGCCTAGAGAAGAGGAGCCTATCATTAATATCGTGATGTGAAGTGACGTAGCCACTGGATAAGATAAAGGGAAGCAATGAGAGGTTGAAATATGGGATGCAAGATTACTGAGGAGGAAGTTCGATTTGATCTGAGTGTTGGGTTGTGTTATATTCTTTCCACGACTAGCCCACGTAGTTAACTGGGGGGTTAAAGGGGAGGCGTAGCCCCCCCTTCGTTGCACCAATTACGTAGTGGGGGGGGGGGGGTGATAGGGGGTTTGAGGGAGGCATGTAGCCCCCCTCTACAAGGTCTAGGGCATCACCCTGGGGAAATTTTTTTGGACCCTATATTAGGTTGGGTGGACCTACCTATGGTTTTGTGCATGGTTTTCGCACATGGTTTTGGATGCAATGGTTTTCAGTCTATGGTATTGGACGCGGTGGTTTTTCAGTCCATGGTATTGGATGCTTTGACATGTATAAATATGTATTGTAACAATGAAAGGAACATAATGAAAAATCAAGCTGGTAGTCCCGATTTTGGGATCTAGGGGAAAATCTCCGTATGTATGTGTTTTATGTGTTATGCTCTTACATTGTTTATTTTTTGTATTTTATAATTCATATGCAAGTAATTTTGGTACAGGGTTAAAACCTACATTTGGTATCAGAGTTGTTTTGGCTTCAAGGGGATGCTTTTGTTGCTCAAGGGTTTCGCTCAGGCCTATAGTAGACCCTATTCAGTGGGAGATCTACAAGATCGATTCTGGTGGTGAAAGAAGATGGCAAGCAAAAAGATAGAGATCGAGAAACTTAATGGTCAGAGTTTTCCATTATGGAAACTCAAGATGAAGGATTTGTTGCTGGATAAAGATCAGTGGATCATGGTAGATCCAAGTACTAAACCAATGGTAGTTTCCAATGAAGAATGGAAGAATTTAGATTGGAACGCAAAGAGCACAATACGTGTCTCAGATTCAGTACTTTTGAATGTATCAGGGGAAGCTACGTCGTAGGCTTTGCAGGACAAGTTAGGGACTTTCTACCAATCTAAGTCTCTAGTGAATAAACTGTTCCTACATAAAAAGTTGTATAACTTGAGGCTGAAAGTTGGAGACTCAATGACAGAGCATCTGAATGCACTTCATACTGTGGTAAGTTAGTTATTTTCTATTGATATTAAAATTTCAGATGAAGATAAGTGAATTAGTTTTTTGTGTTCTCTACCAAATTCATGGGATAGTATGGTTATTGCAATAGGTAGCAATGCAACTACCTTGCAGTTTGATGAAATAATCTCATCCTTGCTGACATAGGAGATAAGATGGCAAAATATGGAGAGCCAGAATGGTGATGCCTTGTCTGTGCGAGGACAGTCCCAGAATAGAAACAAAAATAATTCATCGAGTTGGAGATCTAAATCTACAGGGAGATCTAAATCTCCAGGAAAACCTGTAAAGCTGGTGTGCTGGAAATGCGGAAAGGAACAACACTACAAAAGGGACTGCAATTCTAAAGCTCCTGACAAGGGAAAGGGATCTGATGGTTCTCCTTCTGCAGAGGCAAAAACCAACTTGGATGAAGGTGGGGATGTGTACATGGCTTCTTCAACTACACATGTAGATCATGAAGCATGGTTGATTGACTTAGGTGAATCCTTTCACTTCACTCCCCATAGAGAGTGATTCTGTGAGTATGAGAAATACAATGGTGGTGATGTCTTCTTAGGGGATGATAGGAAGGTTATAATCGTTGGTCGTGGAAACATAAAGTTGAAGTGGCAAGGTGGAAGGGTTAGAACACTTCTAGGTTTTCTATATATTCCTGCATTGCCCAGAAATTTGATTTCCTTAAGCTAGATGGATGATGCAGACGTAAAAACAGTGTTCGAGAAGGATACCTGAAAGATGGTTTGGGGAGCATTAATATTGATGCGGGGAGTTCAGATTGGAACTCTGTACAAGCTACAAGGTAGCACTATTGTTGATGGGTGCAAGAGTTCTATGGTTCCTGAAAGTGGAGTAGAAAATTTAGTGGTCTCTGGAGAATGTACCATGCTATGGCATTAAAGGCTTGGACATATTAGAAAGAATGGCCTTCGAATACTTCATGGTAAAGATATGGTAGAAGGTATGACTAATAGATCTCTCGATTTTGATTTCTGTGAAAATTGTGTGTATGGGAAGCAGGATCGGGTGAGTTTCCCCTCTGGTGGTAAGAGGGTGAATAGATATTAAATCTTGTGCACAATGATGTGTTTGGACCTATGAAGGTTCCATCATTGGGTAAGTCTGTGTACTATGTATCATTTATAGATGACTTCTCAAGGAATACATGGATATATTTCCTCAAGAAGACATATGAAGTATTTGACAAGTTTAAATAATTTAAGGCTCTAGTGCAAAACCAGACAGAGAAGAAGATAAAGGTGTTGAGCACAGATAACGATGGAGAGTTTTGTAGTAAGGAATTTGAAGAATTTTGTAAGAAGTGTGGTATATCATGGTAGAAGACTAATCCATATACACCTGATAAAAATGGAGTTGCAGAAAGAATGAACAAGACGTTGATGGAAAGGGCAAGAAGCATGCTCAGTGGTGCCGAGCTAGGACATGAATTCTGGACAGAGGCAATGGAGACTTCATGTTACCTAGTTAATAGGTCACCTTCATCAGTGTTGGAGGATAAGACTTCATAAGAGGTATTGTTGGCTTGTTTGGGCCTGACCTAGGTTCAGAAATGATTTAGCCAAACAAATCTCGATACTACTGGCCCTTTCGGCAACAGACCATGGAGCGTGGACTGACGTCTCACTCGAAGTAGCATGGGAGGGTGCTAGAGCCAAGTTTCCACACCCTGGGGATGTCTGATGGGTTCTAGAGGTATGCGGTTTGACCCTGCGCACACGTTGTTACGTGCACTTATCAGTACCTCGCAACCGGTGATGCTGCCTTTGCACAACCTTACTTGGGCCCCGAACAATGTTATTACCCAAACCCTTACTAGAAACCCAATATTAGTGGATTAACTTAGCTTATATGTATTCTTTCATTTATACTAAATAATATTTCTCATTCATACAAGTACACACAGTAAATAAATGGTATAATTGCAAAATGATATCAAACAGGAATTAACACAAGAATAGATACATGGAATTCAGATAAACTTCTCTTTATTATTCCTCTTCCTTGGTTACAGACTCAACTCCACCCTATGCACTCAGCTACAGGGGTCCACACACTCAGCTGCAAACTCTACTAGGCCTTAGCACACTCAGCTGTAGAGCCTCTTCCTACTACTATGACCCAAAATACTAGACTCTTGCTCTATGATCGCTATCTTCTTAACACCATCCATTTTTCAACTTATTTCTTAACTACTTTACAACTTAGAGCCTCGCTCTATTTATACAATCCCATGGTCCATAGACCATGGGTAGGCTGATGCTACATTCAAAACTTAGGGCGGACAACCCTATGACTCTAACATATAATTCGTGCTCTGTGCCCATAATTCGCAGAGTTATTACAATAATATTACTCAAAACTTGGGCTTTGAGCCCTAAACCATGCTATGGGGCGATTCCATGCCCAAAAAGTCCCCAACACAAACATTGTGACTCGGCCTTGACTCACTCTGTCGGTGCAACGATCTTGGTGTGGAGCCCTTCTAGCTAGTCCCGAATGGTCTTGATGTCTGCAGGACACTAAGCTGCTGCTTGTTGTACCTGCTACATTCTTTCTTCTGGACCCTCTGTTTCTGGCATGTTGTGCTGCATCTATGCATGCATCCCCTGAATCTGCGCGAGCTTTCCTTCAATATTTGCCATGATTGTGAAGGCTTTGTTATTCCATGGCTGGATGCGCGCTTTTAGAACTACTTCCTTATGGCGCGCCACGTCCTCCTGCTCCTTTAGTTCCTTGGCTTGTTCCATCCTTGCAAGCCACTGAGTAAGGACTACTATCTGCGCAGTCCCTCTGATGCTATCGTATTATTGCTGGAGTTCGCATGCCTCTGTCTCTAGCCACTGGATGTTGGGGTCCCCCTACAATGTCGTGAGGACCTCAAGTGCCTATTCCAACATGTTGGTGTAGTCGCGCACTGCACCTCCAATCTCTTCCAACCCTCCTATAATAGCGTTGGTGCGTTGTTATTTGATTTCCAGGGGATTGAAAGGATGCACCTTCAACCGCAACTCGACGATCTAGATATTTAGCTCCAGCTACACCCTTGTTGTCTCTTCCCTTACGTCACGAACTCCACTGGCTAGACTGTGGATCCGCACTTCCACTAGTAGATCTACTACTATAGCCAGCTCTGGGTCACGTCGGCAAGTGTCATCTACCATTTGCACCAAAATTTGTTTCCGTGACACCAACTCATCACACTGTAAGCTAAGATACTCTATATTGATCTTTTGTTTGCTAAGAACTTGATTTTTTATTTCTCTCTAGTGCGCAGCTATGCTATTATTCCATCCTATAGTTGATAGAACCTTTTACGCGGAAGGGTGACTAGATTAAGGTCAAGGCCTTTCATCATGCTAACCATCATTCGATCCATCACATCTGATGATACTAACGCTCCCTCTGGAAACACTATTGTGTTAGTCATCCTTGCGTGCAGCATCTGCTTTGCTATGGAAGTACCTGCTACGATGTGTGTAGACAGGGTACCTTTATGAGGGGCCAACACATGTAACACTTGCAGCTGCACCCTGAGGGCCCCCAACACACTCTGGTGCTCCATCATAAACTATTGGAGCAATTCGTTGATGACATCATAGACTTTCTCACTGATGTCATGGAGATCACCTTCAGCTAAGGTGATTGGGATAATGGCGAGCTTGGAGGCCTTGACCTTCTTCCTTGGACCCAATCTCTCTACGACGCATGGCCATTTGAGCTATGTGGACATGGTCCCTAGGTTCGCACTCCCTTCTACTATTTATGTGTCCTCTACCTCCTACCCTGAGGATGTTTCTTGCCCCTCCTGTGCCTATACTATTTTGGCCTGTGCTGTCTGCACTAGTGTTGCTGCTTCTGTGGTCTTCTTCTACTTTGCAGCTTCCTGTGCCGCTTCGCGACTTGCTATTACGTCAACTGTCGCTTTTTCATTCTTCCTTCTCATAGCTAGTTGGGTGACGCACAACTTAGCATAATCCTTCATTGCTGCCGCTTTTTCCAGTTCTACCAAATCTGGGGTGCACCACTTGAGAGGCCATGTCTCCAATACTGTAAAGATTGCATCGTTAGTGGCTACGAATGGTAGCTTCGTCCACTGCTTCACTGGATCCTTCCGCACCTTGATGTATATGTTGTGCATATCTATCTTGAATTCTGCAAAACTTTGTAGACTATTGTGCACCGTCGGTGAAATGTGTGGCCTCCTATTGGTTCACATTCGAATGTTGGCCTCCATGAGCACCAAAATTGTTTTTATATCGCGAATCTGTTTCGCGTCCTTGGTGGCCCAGAGTGAAGCATGCTTCATGGCCTCTGGTAAGTCCTGGTCAATGTTTAGGAACTGACTATCTTTCGGTAGTTCTCCCGCTACCAGCAAGATGGATAAGAGAAACCACGTGTAGTCAAATGTCTTACCTTTCTCCTAGGCTTCACGACAATTTAACAAAAACTTCTCGCAGAGGAACTCGGCCTAGTTGAACTAGACCCCCTCTATGCATTGTTCAGCCAATGCGACCACCGACGCTAGTACCTCAACAGCACAGCATTTTCTCATCACTTTACCAGCTAGGAGTTGGGTGGCTATGTGCACCCCCTTATCCTTGATGCTAGATATGTCGTAGCCCCTCTTCTTTTTCTCTAGCTTATACTTTTCCTTCATGGCCTTTGCAAGAGCCAGATCACTACTTTTCCCAGCTATCATCACGAGGTCTTTTCCCTTACAAGGAAGCTGAGAAATTCTGTGGATGAGGTCTGCCATGATGGAAATAGGCTCCTCTAGCCATAGATATCGATCATGCACTAGGAAAAGCAGCTCCTTGATGACGAAAATGGTGATGGGCATGGTGGAAATGTGGAACCCATAGCAAGTGTAGCAACCTAAATGTTTCCACACCGCGCAACCATTTTTGCGGCTCTAATGTTATCACTGCCCCCTCCATATTCTGCTTCATCAGGTTTGTCGTCTCTAAGTGTGGGAACTTTTCATTATCTGTGAGGTCCTAGTCTTCAAAATTGATGGTGGGCACGTGGCCTAGGTGCAAGCCCTCAAATACAATTCCATCAAGGAGGAGCGGGGTCTAGAGTGAACTCTTCATTGCATCCAAATCCTTCAGTACTTTGGCTTTTCCTTTTCTCGGAGGGACATATGTAGGTAGTTTCATGGCAGAGCGCAATGGTTGGATGTCCTCCTCCATGTCTTCTTCTTCTTCTTCTGTGATGGCAATCAAGGCCTGCAAATCTTCTTCCTGCTCATTTGATTCAATCATGACTACCTTCCCTTTTTATTCCATTGATAACTTGCTATACCATGGATTCCTCGAGGACATGCGTACTAGTCCCATTTCCTACTTATCATTCTTCAGCCTTGGTTTTCATGGTGATTTGGGGATTTCTGTCACAACCCCAGTTCTTTCCGGAACATCCTGTACCATGGGGGTCTGCACGGCCTCACTGGTAGTTCCTTCCTCAATTCCCAACCCATCCTTAGTGGCCGTCATCATTTCTGCATGGTATTTTGTCTCTTGCGAACTCAGGGGCTCTATTATCACTTGGCTCTCAACACTTTATGCTCTGCTCAATCGTTCAATGCTCATATGACCAAGTGTTGTCCGTTGGCTAGCCCTTTGAGTTTTATAGCACCATTTGAATTGAAATTCAATTGTTCATTCTCATTTTGGGCCATCAATGCTTTCTTGGCGGCAGATTTTTCCAAATATTGCCCATAACTTTTGCCTTAAATGCCTAAGCCCCCCGTGTGTGGTCACGAACCCTGTGATGTCCCGCTCTTGCATGGATCTCTCATATCACGCAGTCCCCAAGCAGAATATTTTATAGTCCCATGCTCCCTTTCAACTGTCTAGAGTGCTAAGAATGTCCTTCCTTCAGCTAGTAAGGTGGGTGCACCACCCATGTGGGGTCTCATCTCATCCTCCATCATGTTTCGCAGAGAATCCTCATCTTTCCTTGTAGTGATTAGCATCGCACACTCTACTATTTGTACTATGCTGCCCTGGTTACTACATTTGGTGAGATGTGGTCTCAGCCACGACAGTAGACTAACCAAATCCCGACGATAGCTTTCCAATTTTTCAGTATGACTGTATGCACCCTGCCTTTCCATCCTCAGTTTCTCGACAAGAAATGCTTCCTTTATTTCAGTTTCTAGCTTCTTGACCTCTGAATCCATTAAAATTCCTTTCTCCCATAGTCGTACTTGGTCATTTTCAAGTTCGTGAAGTGTACAATTTCTCTGTTGGATTTCTTCCTTTAGTCTTATATGTTCTGTTTCACACAACTCAACGATTTCCTCATTCAGGTTGGCGCAGACCATCGTATCTATGGGTGTTGTTGTGCGTGGAATCGTCTTCACATGCTCCACTAGGACTACAGCCCTTGCTTCATACTCCAACTTCAAAAACACTTGTGTAGTCAGAGTTTTGCACATGGTGCTATAAGCCCATACAATCGCAGGTACGCGTAGGTCCTAGTCGATGCGTCTCACATGGTGGACCTTTTTCAGCACTTTGTGCGCCTTGTCAAAAGCTTCCCCGTGTATGATGTTTGGTGTGCTAGGTTGTATCATGCTTCATCCGTCATGCACTTGTCTTGCCTACTTCTTCTTGTTGTTCCTGTTTCCTAACGTGATAGCAGTGTGCATTTGTGTGGGCTGTGTACCATATGCATGTACCCATCTGGAAAGGTGGGCGTGCAAGTTGTTTCGACCCTCATAACCAGCTCTCATTTGTAGCTGAGGTTTTCCAAATTGTATAAGGATCCCTCTTCTACATTCACACTAGCTCTCAATACTTCTCTGATATGTACCCCACCACCTGGCAGCCATTGCGTGTAGTTCCCATTTCAGAGCATCGAACCGCTGCTATTCTAGAACTGCGCTTTCAAATTTTTTCAGGAATTCGTCCACCATTGTGAAGCCATCATACATAAGTATATCCCTTACCTATGTTGTCATGCAACATAGTGAACTAACCATTATGTTTCAATTTAGCGTGGTTACCTCGTGTAAGCGGTTCTACCATCGTTTTGTTTCCTCATCCGAATCTGATGTGCAGGAGCTTTCGCGCTCCCACGAAATCTGGCCATCCACTATAGGATTCACCCAATCCTATTCCCAATTGGTTATCTTGTAGATATAGTCTAGCTCATCGTCGCTCTCATTATCGTACACTAGCTCTATGTAGCGTGCTCCTTCCACAAGGTCTAAAGGCACCACTACGCGTAGTGACCTTTTCTCAAAAATCATTTTGTGCTTCTTTATATTTATTACTCCATTCATATCAGTGGCCCAGTCTATTCCTAGTAGCATGGGATAGGGATTGTTGTCGTCGGTAGTCTCTATCACTTTAAAATCCGCCAGCGCTCGCACCTTCAATATCCACCGTTACTCCTTGCAATCTTCCCATGGGTAAGATCTTATGTTGGTTCGCCATTCACAATTGAATAGGAGACCATTGTAGAGTCGGTCTGCCCATGCATTCCCATGTTTGTTATGGTAGTACATTCATCTTTGATGCTAGATATAGAATTACTTGATCCATTTCATACTCCCTGATTTGCACAGTCAATCTCATTTCCCTTCTTGTTCGCGATGTGTGCTTTCCAAGTTTCCAGACTACACATGGTTCTCCTGACCTAGCACACCTAGTGATAAGTTCCTGTAGCCCTTTAACAGTCTTACTGTTGTGTAGCAGTTTCATACATGTCTCCAAAAAGGTAGTGATCATTGAAGGATCCATATCCAGCTCTAGTTGATCCTTACTACCTGAAGTGGAGGTGACCGTGAAGCTCTTTTTAGCTTCCATGAATGTCTCCTTCGCACACTCTAGATCATATTCAGGTTCCTTTGTAGGAGCCTTGTGAACCCACACACTTTCTTTAGGCTACTTACCTTTGTCATCTCCCATCAGGATACTGCTTCTAAGCACTATGTTTACATTCGGGTCCTCTTCGTGCGGTTCAGACTTCATCATTTGCAAATTTTGAGTCAGGGGAGGTTGGAGTGCCCCTTTCTCGTGCAACCTCGCTATCGATGTAGGGCAGTCCTCTACCTCATGATCAAACTTAGTACAATATAAATATGATTTTCTCATTGGATTCGTACAATTGTGGGCACGGTGCCTAGGCCCTCTGCAATTGTAAAAAATTAGTTGTCCGCGACCCCTTCCTGGTCCCATTCCTCCTCGACCTTGTCTGCGCCCTTGGAATCCAGTGCGCACCATTCCCATATTTGGGTTGAGGGCTCATGTTTTAGCCTGCACCCTATAGGCAAGACTCTGATCCATCATTAGTTCATAGCTTCTACAGGTGCGCTCATTATGGCCTACTGACCTACAAAAATTACAGAATAATTGTTGGGACGTCTGCATATACTTACACAATAGATGAAAATTATTTGTAGTGTGTTTTCCTCCTATCTGACAAATCACACACCATAATGTAGGTGTCATGCTCAGTCTTGCTTGTGCCTCTGGTCTTAATGGCATCGACCCTCCTCCTACCAAGTAATTCATGAGGACTGGACAATCGTCCTTGTCATGCCCATGGAATTTACATTTTATGCACCATACCTCCTCGCGTGCTTCTCGGCGAGTTGTCCTGTCTTGTTTCAAACTCTACATTTCTAGACATAAATTTTGTAGTTGTGCATGGATTTGCTGGACTCCCAGACCAAGATCTTGTATTGGGGTCTTGTGCAGTCTCATTACAATATCTAAAGCTTTGACCTGGGTGGATAACTTCGGCTATGACAATGTCGTTCTTAGATGTGGTGTTAGTGACACTGCAAACCATGCGAGGTGCTGCCCATATATTAAGGTCATGATGGATTCGCAAATCATACTCTTCATTCTCTAGTCCATATCCCATGCGGTCTCACCTGGAAGCATCGCGATCTCCTTAAACCCAATAATCAATTATGTCTTCAACATTGGCCTGCTAAATTCCCTATTGAGCATGGCCTGGATATCTGCAATTCCCACATTCAGATGGTCATTAGAATGCTTAATGTACCATGTCAGTGCGTGATCCAACAACGCGCTCACAAACCCTTCTTTATATTTTCATCCACGACTCCTTGTGCTTCCCATACGGCCCTTGCCACGAACCAAAATTGATATGGATCTTCGTTCCCTACTCCCTTGAATATCGACAATTTTATCGCACTCGCCATATTGAACTGTGGTGGTGGTGGAGGTGGTGTAGGCAGAGATGGAGGTGAAGATGGTGAGACTAGTGGTGGTGTAGGTGGAGGTGGTAGGCACAGAATTCGTTGCCTTATCAGATTGACTGCACTTCTTGGAGAAACTTTCGTGAGCTCTTCCTCGCTTTCCCGTCGAGGTGAAATCAAAGGGCTATGCTCTATTTCCACACTATCTTCATTTCTATAGATCCTCCCACTTCACGTAGCCCCAAACACCAATTTATTTGCATAAACTGTTTTTCACACAATAACATCTTAATCCAAGTGTTCAGATATTTAATGTACTCACCTTGCAGTCCTTTTAGGAAGTGTCATTCCGCCTCACTGTAGCTGACTATTCTATCTACCTCAAACTTGGTGATAAACCATCCTATAATTCGATTGAGACAATTGTTGGGTCCCCATAATACTAGTGATTACCCCATTACTATTGTAGTTATACCCATTATTAATATTGTTGTGCCCCTATTGGCCCCATATTGTTATTACTGCGCCCCATAGAATCCCTCTATTGTTATTTTTGTGGCTTTATATTATTATTGTTAGGTCGGCTGGATTATATTGTGACTCCTTAGACTCCTATATATAGAAAGGAGGTTTTGTCATTTGAATCATCCAAGAATTGTTCATTTATGTAATGTAAAGGAGGTTGCCCCCAGAAGAGGCTGAATTCTAAGGCATTGATCTATCTTTTCTATCTTTTCTTGAGCTGGTTTCATAACATTTGGTATCAGAGCTTTGGATTCTAGGGTTTCGTTGCTCCAAACAGGTCATCGTGGAATTTTCGCTATAACTTTTTTTCTGCAACGTTTCAGAATTTGCAAAAAAAACCCATTTGAGAAGAAATCATGCTGAACCTCAGGTCCAAATTTCAGAGCTTTGCGCGCTATATTTGGGAGATATGATCTGAGAAAGTTGGTCTTTTTGTAGACTCCTGAATTACATTCCAAACAGGTGACCTGGGGAAAATCGTCATAAATTTCTTTCTGAGCATCGGATTGAAATTTTGTAAGAAGGTATAGAAAGAGGATAGACTGTAGTTTTCTTGTATATATTTTTCAGAGTCAAAGGTCATAACAATGACACGCGGAACTTCATACAAGTTTTCTCTACTGAACTAGTCTACAATCAGGTCACTGCGGGAGATTGTGCATAACTCTTTCTTGGAGAATCCAATTTGGATCAGACTAGTGGCATTGGAAAGAGGAGACATAAGGCTACTAGAGATCACAATTTCAAAACTAGATGATTTGAAATTACAGAGATACATCAGATTCAATATCAAGCTTCTACAAAGTGAAAAAAGGTGTGTAGTTTTTTTTTAAATTTTTGCATAAGATTGGTTTGAAGGAATTCAAAGGGCATAGTAAAGCATTATTATCAGTAATTGATGCCCCGAGGAAGGAAAATGCAAACACCTAGTAAGCAACCTGAAAGCTCTAGCATGACTTATGAAGAAGAGGAAGAAATGCAACATGATATAGCAAAATTACGAGACCAAGTGCAACAAGTGTCACTTGCACAAAAAGGAACAGAATCTAAGATGGATGGTTTAAAGAAAGATGTAGAAGCTAAGATGGATGGTTTAAAGAAAGGTGTAGATTTGAAGACAGACATGGAAGAATTGAACAAGTTGCTACAAGAAAGCGTCACTAATGGTGAAAGGGTAGTAAAGGAAACTCATGATGAGAACAAAAGAAATGTTAATCATGATTCCATAGACTCTAATGTTGGATCAAAGACCCGCCATATTCCAAAAATCGATATGAGGAAGTTTGATGGCAAGGATCCCGCAACATGGATATTACAAATGGAGAAATTCTTCGATCTCAATAATGTGCAAAACACACAAAAGGTACGTATGGCAACTTTATATTTGGAACCAAATCAGTTTGTATGGTATCAATGGCTTTGCTCTCGTAAAAAAATTATCACTTGGGAAATTTTTACGGAAGAATTAATAGCACATTATGAGGATACAAAAAGCAACACTTTTTTTAGCCAATTGATAAGTCTCAAACAAAAGGGTTCAATAATGGAGCACATTGAGGAGTTCCAAAAATTGAACATAAGGGTAAAAGATATTCCATAGGAGCATAGGATTGATGTGTTCATAGGATCTTTAAAGGATAATATCCAACATGATGTTCGCCTTTGGGAACCTGATTCACTACAGAAGGCATTCAGGTTAGCAAGAAAAATGGAAAGCAAAATTATGGCAACTAGGAAGCATACCACTCACAACTATAAAGACGGAAGTGTTGTTGCCCCTAGTCTTCCACAACCTATAAGCTTGACACCACAAAAATTGGAAGAAAAAAGAGAAAAAGGGCTTTGTTACAGTTGTGATAGCAAATACACAAAAGGTCATAAGTGTGCTGAGAAGAAATTATTTTACATAGATTGTGAAGAGGAAGAAGAAAAGAAGCAAGAAAGGTCAAAAGAAGAGGATTTACTCCAGGAACAAAGCCTAGATGAAGAACAAATAAATCCAACCATATCTAGTAATGCATTGGTGGGAATTACCACTCCTCAAACCATCAATATAGAAGGACAAATCAAGAAGAAAAAGGTAATAGTGTTGATTGATTCAGGAAGCACCCACAATTTTATTCATTGTAAGGTAGCAAAAGAATTGAATTGCTTCCTATATCCAGCACCAGAGTGTCAAGTTATGATTGCAAATGGAGGAACAATAAATTTCTCTGGAAAGTGCCATAATATCAAGCTATCCATGGGAGAATATGTATTGACTAGCCCAATGCTTTCCATTCCAATGTGAGGTGCTGATGCTGTACTAGGAGTCCAATGGCTACAATCCTTGGGTACAATAGCTTTTAATTTTCAAGAACTTTTCATCAAATTTTCTACGGAAGGAAAGGAAGTTGAATTAAGGGGTATTTCAGGGAAACCAGGAAAGATAATCACCTCTAATGGTATGACAAAGCTTCTAAAAAAAGAGCAAAGAGGTGTAATTGCAAAATTATGTTCGCTAGATGTTTCCACATCGGAATCATCTATTTCTCCAGATCTCCAAAAAGTACTGGGCAATCATTCCAAGGTATTTGAGACTCCCAAAGGTCTCCCACCTATGCGTGATCATGATCATGCTATTAATCTGATTCCAGGAAGTGTTCCTCCAAACATCAGGCCGTACAAATATCCCTATGTCCAAAAGAGTGAAATTGAACGTATGGTTGTAGAAATGCTAGAGGCTGGTATAATTCAACCGAGTCAAAGTTTTTTCTCTGCTCCAGTAGTATTGGTGCACAAGAAGGATGGATCATGGTGCATGTGTCCGGATTATAGGGAGCTCAACAAGCTCACTATTAAAGATAAGTTCCCCATTCCTATCATTAATGAATTGCTGGATGAATTGCATGGATCAATTTACTTCACCAAGTTGGATCTTCGTTTAGGATATCATTAAATCAGAATGAAGACTGAAGACATTCTGAAAACAGCATTTAGAACTCATGAGGGTCATTATGAATTTTTGGTCATGCCTTTTGGCCTTACCAATGCACCTTCAACATTTCAAGGTTTGATGAATTCAATTTTCAAACCATTCCTTAGAAAATTTGTGTTAGTATTTTTGATGATATACTAATCTACAACAAGTCTTGGAAGGATCATGTTGAACATGTTGACAGGGTGCTACAACTATTGGAGGAGAAACAATTATATGCAAAAAGATCCAAATGTTTCTTTGGAGTCCAGGAGGTGGAATATCTGGGTCATATTGTATCTCATTAAGGAGTTAAGGGAGACCCTAGCAAAATTAAAGCCATTAAGGAATGGAAAATCCCCACATCCATAAAGCATCTGCGAGGATTTCTCGGGTTGACAGGGTATTATCGCAAGTTTGTTAAGAATTATGGGAGAATAGCAGCATCTCTAACAAAATTATTGAAGAAAGATGCATTTTCATGGACTCCGGAAGCAACAAAGGCCTTTGAACATCTTAAAGAGGCAATGTGCCAAGCACCGGTCTTAGCTACACCGAACTTCACAAAAACCTTTATTGTGGAATGCGATGCTTCAGGAAATGGAATTGATGCTATTATAATGCAAGATGAAAGACCCATTGCTTTTGAAAGTCGTCCAATCAAGGGAAATTTTTTAAGCAAAGATATTTATGAGAAGGAGATGTTGGCAATACTCCATGCACTTAAGAAATGGCGACCCTACCTAATGGGAAGACACTTCAAGGTAAAAATGGATCATGATAGCCTTAAATACTTTTTAGAACAAAAATTATCCTCTGAAGAGCAACAAAAGTGGGTCACAAAGATGTTGGGTTATGACTTTGAAATCATCTACAAAAAAGGGAAGCAAAATGTGGTGGCAGGTGCACTCTCAAGAAAGGATGAGGATGTGGAAGCATTGTTGTGTGCCATTTCTATTATCCAACCAGATTGGATAAATGAAGCAAGGGAGGAATGGAAGAATGACGAAGAAGTGTGGGCACTTATTCGAAAGTTACAAAAAGATTCCAATATGTCTGATACATTTAGCTGGAAAAATGATTCGTTATGGTACGAAGATCTCTTATACCTCTGTAAGAATTCCCAGCTAAAACAAAAGATTCTTATGGAATTTCACACTTCTCCCTTAGGATGGCACTCAGGATTTTTAAAAACTGATCACAGGGTTAAGAAGGAATTTTTTTGGGATGGCCTTAAGTCAGATATTCAAAAGTTTGTGGCGGAATGTTTGGTTTGCCAACAAAATAAAGTTGAAACAATTAAGACACCGGGTCTATTACAACCTTTATCCATTCCAAGCCAACGTTGGGAGGAGGTTTCAATGGATTTTATCACAGGTTTACCCAAGTCTGAGGGAAAGAGTTTCATCATGGTGGTAGTTGACAGACTTACCAAGTATGCACACTTTTGTGCATTATCACATCCATTTAAAGCCAGTACTATTTCTACTGCATTTATGGAAATAATTCAAAAGCTACATGGAAACCCAAAGATTATTGTAAGTGACAGAGATCCCATTTTCATTGGAAACTTTTGGACAGAATTATTTTCTTTTCTTGGTACTTAGTTAGCTCATAGCTCATCTTATCATCCTCAATCTGATGAGCAAACTGAGATAGTAAACAAATATTTTTGGAAGGATATCTTCGTTGCTTTGTATATGATAAACAGACACAATGGGTCAAATGGTTGCCTCTGGCTGAATGGTGGTATAACACTTCCTTCCATACAGCAACAAAAATGACCCCATTTATGGCACTTTATGGGTATCAACCGCCATCCATCACATCGTATTTAAGTGAAAATTCTAAGGTTCAGGCAGTGGAACATCGCATTGAACATCAACAACAAGTTCTCCAACTCTTAAAGGATAACCTCATGTTGGCACATAATAGAATGAAACAACAGGCAGATCAACATCGCAGTCATAGAAGTTTTGATGTAGGTGATTGGGTATTCCTATGGCTACAACCATATAAGAAAATGTCCCTCAAGCAAGCTAAGAAGGATAATAAATTATCACCAAAGTATTATGGTCTGTACAAGGTGTTGCAAAAGATTGGTACTATGGCATACAAATTGGAGCTTCCTGTAGCTTCTCGATTGCACCCAGTTTTCCATGTTTCATGTTTAAAGAAGGTTATAGGCAACAAGCTCCCAGTTCAAACAATATTGCCAGAACTTGACGAGGAAGGAAAAATTATATTGGAACCAGAAGCAGCCACAGAAACAAGAACTCAACAGCTACAAAATCGATCAATTTCAGAGTATCTTATCAAGTGGAAGAACTTATCCGCTGAAGATTCAACATGGGAGGATGAGAATTTTATGCAGAAGTATCCAGAACTACTCAAGCGTTGAGGACAACACTTTTTTGAAGGAGAGGGGCATGTTGGGTCCCCATAATACTAGTGATTACCCCATTACTATTGTAGTTATACCCCTTATTAATATTGTTGTGCCCCTATTGCCCCCGTATTGTTATTACTGTGCCCCATAGAATCCCTCTATTGTTATTTTTCTGGCTTTATATTATTATTGTTAGGTCGGCTGGATTATATTGTGACTCCTTAGACTCCTATATAAAGAAAGGAGGTTTTGCCATTTGAATCATCCAAGAATTATTCATTTATGTAATGTAAAGGAGGTTGCCCCCTTGAAGAGGCTGAATTCTAAGGCATTGATCTATCTTTTCTATATTTTCTTGAGCTGGCTTCATAACACCAATGGTCTGAAGTGCGCATGATCTTATCTTTCAATGATTCTAATCTGCGCACTAATTCTGGAGTCCACATAGTTAGGTTTTCGAGCCTACACATTCCCTCACTGTCTGATATATTCATGATCCACTCATACAACTCAGAGGGAAATGTGATGCAAAGAAAATTTCATGGATTTCCATATATAAGTAGCGCTCCAACCACTATTCCTTTGATACTCGTGGATTCCCGTTCTCCTGCATCACGAACTCATAAATCTTTCTATCTAACAATCCTTCAATTTCTTTCTTCATTGGATTCTAGTGACATGGCATCAACCATCCCTTATGTAGATCCCTGTCCTGGCAATGGAACCATTTGTTGGATTTTTGGGGCCCGACCCATGTTCAGAGATGATTTAGCCAAACAAATCCCGGTACTGCTAGCACTTTTGGCAATAGCCCACGGAGTGCAAACTGAGGTCTCACCTGAAGTAGTATGGGAGGGTGCTAGAACCAGGTTTCGGTACCCTGGGGATGTCTGATGGGTTCTAGAGGTCTGTGGTTTAATGTTGTTCACACGTCGCTACACGCACTTGTCAGTGCCTCGCAGCCAGTGATGCGGCCTTCATGCAGCCTTACTTGGGCCTCGAATAGTGTTATTACCCAAACCATTACTAGAAACCCAATATGAGTGGATTAACTTAGCTTATCTATATGCTTTCATTTATACTGAGAAATATTTATCATTCATACAATTACGCGCAGTAAATAAATGGTGTAATTTCAAAATGATATCAAACAAGAAATAACACAAGAACAGATACACAAATTTAGATAAAACTTCTCTTTATTATTCCTCTTCATTGGTTACAGACTTGACTCCACCCTGTGCATTCAGCTACAGGGGTCCGTGCACTCAACTGCAGACTCTACTAGGCCTCTGTGCACTCAGCTGCAGAGGCTCTTCCTACTACTACGACCCAAAATACTAGACTCTTTCTCTATGCTCACTATCATCTTGACTCCATCCATTTTTCAACTTATTTCTTAACTACCTTTACAACTTAGAGCCTCACTCTATTTATACAATCCCATGGTCCACGGACCATGGGTAGGTCGACACTACATTCATAACTTAGGGCGGACAACCCTATGACTCTAACATACAATTCATGCTCCGCGCCCGCAATTCGTGGAGTTCTTACAATAATATTACTCAAAACTTGGGCTTTGAGCCTAAAACCATGTTGTGGGGGGATTCCATGCCCAACAGGTATGGACTGGTAAGAAACCCTCTCTTTCACATCTAAGGGTATTTGGATGTGATGCATATGTACATGTTCCAAAGGAGAAAAGAACAAAATTGGATAGTAAATCTAAAAGGTGCATCTTTATTGGGTATAAGGATGGTTTAAAGGGTTATAAGCTTTGGAACCCAGTAACAAGGAAGGTTGTGTACAACCAAGATGTGGTGTTTAGAGAGGTTAAAGATGTTATTAAACATTAAGTCCAACCAAAGGAACCTGACAAGATAGAGTTTGAGCTAAAGGAGGAAGAATCGAACTCTACAGTAGAAGAGTAATCAGAAGATGAAGAGCCACAAACTCCAGGTGTGAGAAGATCAGTTCAAGAAAGAAGGCATCCAGAAAGGTATATTCCATCTGCTTTATATTCAAATTTTTCTTTATCTATTACTGATGATGATCCCAAAACTGTGAAGGAAGAAGTAGATTCAGAGGATGGAAAACTCTGGAAAGTGGCCATGGTTGATGAAATGACATATTTGCACAAAAATGAGGCATGGGATATGGTGTAGTTGCTAGCTAGAAGGAAACCCATTGGTAGCAAATGGATGTTCAAGAAGAATACAAATGCAGAAGGAAAGGTGGAGAAATAGAAAGCTCGGTTGGTAGAAAAAGTTTATTCCCAGGTGCCGAGAATTGATTTTGGTGATATTTTTTCTCCTATTGCCAAGGTAGCTTCTATTAGATTAATTTTATCTTTTACTACTACTTTTGATTTTGAGGTAGAACAGATGGATGTGAAGACAAAATTTCTTCATGGGGATCTCGAAGAGGAGATCTACATGAAGCAACTTGAAGGATTTGCGGTGAAGGGTAAGAAAGAATTGGTATGCAAGTTAAAGAAGTCTTTATATGGGTTAAAACAGTCACCAAGGATGTGGTATCAGAAATTTGATACATTTATATGGGGACTTGGCTTGACCAGAAGAAACGAAGATCATTGTTTATATTTTAAATTAATTGGTAACCATGTTATCTATCTGCCCTTGTATGTGGATGATATGTTGCTGGTTGGAAATGACAAAGAAATTATCCAGGATTTGAAGACCCAATTGTCCACCAAATTCAACTTGAAAGATCTTGATGCTGCAAACTATATTTTGGTCATGGAAATTAAAAGAGATCGACCAAAGAGGAAGCTCTGGTTAAACCGGAGGAAGTTTTTCAAGACAATATTGCAGAGGTTTAATATGCGAGATAGTAAACCGGTGACGGTTCCTATTACTGTAGGTGTAAAGTTATCTACTCAACAGTGTCCCAAGGTACAAGAAGAGGAAGAGTACATTTCCTGTGTTCCATATACAAGTGTATTCGGTAGCCTGATGTATGTGATGGTATGTACTAGACTAGGCATTGCATATGCAGTGGGAGTATTGAGCAGGTTTATGTAAAAACTAGGGAAGGAGCAATGGACAACAGTGAAGTGGGTTTTCAGGTATTTGTGTGGCACTAGTGATTATGGCTTGTGCTACCAAGGAATACCAATATTTGATATATTTTTGGATATTTGTGGCTTTGTTGATGCAAACCAGGCTGGAGATCTGGATCAAAGAAGATCTACAAGTGGGTATGTGTTTAACTTTTTTGGAGGTGTAGTCAGTTGGATGAGTAAGAAACAATCTGTAGTGGCATTATCAACTACAGAGGCATAATATATGTCATCCACTCATGAAATGAAGGAAGTAGTTTGGTTTTAGAGATTGTGTTCAAGTATGGGGTTAGTACAGGGAGCTATAAGGATAGGCTATGACAGCCAAAGTGCAATTTTCTTCGCAAGGAACCCTGCTTATCATTCAAAAACAAAGCGCATTGATGTTCAGTATCAGTTTGTGAGGGATATGATAGAAGACAAAAAGGTGTTGCTCATAAAGGTGGACATTTTGAAGAATACTACAGATGCATTGACAAAATCTTTGAGATTTGGGAAGTTCTCTTGGTGTATAGAAGCAATGGGCACTGCAAGGTTGGATAAATGACTAAGTTATCATGTGGCCCCCTGTGGAAAGAAAACAACAAGTGGGAGAATGTTGGGGGGGTCACAGGGGGTTTGAGGGGGGTAGTTAGCTTCCCTATATGGGATCGGGGGTAGCACCCTGAGGAAACTATTTTTGGACCCTATATTAGGTTGGGTGGACCTACCTATGGTTTTGTGCATGGTTTTCACACATGGTTTTGGACGCGATGGTTTTCGGTCCATGGTTTTAGACACGATAGTTTTTCGGTCCATGGTATTGGATGCTTTGGCATGTATAAATATGTATTGTAATATCCAAAGGAACATAATGAAAAATCAAGCTGGTAGTCCCGGTTTTGGGATCCAGGGGAAAATCTTTGTGTATATGTGTTTTATGTGTTCTGCTCTCGCATTGTTTATTTTCTTTGTTTTAGAATTCTTATGTAGGTAATCTCTATATAGGGTTAAAACCTACACTAAGCCATGCAAAGGAAACCTTTATGGAAGCTAAAAATACCTTCGTTGAAGCCTCTACATTAGGATGTAATGAGAATTCTTGTGGAAATAATAGTGCAGAGGACATAGATCATTTGCTGCTACCAACCTTTCTGAAGACTTGCATGAAGCTTCTACTAGATAGAAAGGTGGTAGAAGGGCTACAAGAACTAATTGATAATTGTACATGTAAAACTAAAACTTCTCCAAGCACCGTGTAGTGCGTAATGTGAGAAAAAACAAGAAGCAAATGGGTCACAAAATGAAACTAACTGAGAAAATTGGAGAGTATTAAATGGATCAGGTAATTCTTGATCTAGGGTCTGATGCAAATTTTCTACCAAAGAAAACATGGGAAAAAATGGAAAGACTTCCACTGTAATGGTCTCCTATCTAGTTGCGCAAGGAAAACCAACAAAAGATCGTTCCTATGGGGCACCTGTATGGGGTCATGGTAGATATTGAATGAGCGAGCACCCTAGATGACTTTGAAATGATCGAGATAATTGAGGATGGTAACCCTTACCCTATGCTACTAGGCATTTATTTGGATTTTATATGGACATGATTATTAATCTTAAGAAGAACAAAATGGTGATCGAAATAAAGGAGCTTTGAGTCATTGTTCCATTACATCCAACTGAAGGTGTGTGATATATGGAACCGGTCTGTGATTATGAAGAAGAGGGTGATCTTGAAAAAATCTATAAGATCATTGTGCATGATGAATACTACATTAATCCTACAATGGATGGATAGATCACATGGGATAGGTATATCTCATGCACTTTAGATTCTAATGAGGAGCTGGAGCATTGCAAGAAGCGATTACATTGAGTCTCCTCAATGCACTGTAACATGTTGGCAAAATTGCTTTGCTACTTATCTACTAAGGTACAAAAATTTCCTTATTATGATGGTTTAGAATAAGTTAATTTATTTTTGGAAAAAATTGAGAGGGATGTTCCAGAGAGTACCAGTTCCAAGTGCTAGATTTGGCACTTTGAGAATTGGTGGGTGTTATAGGTCTACTTGGGCACATCATTCCTGACATTTAGATCAGTAAAATTGGGGCTCATTAAACCCTAATTTAGTTGTTACATTCCCTAGACGAGTCATCAAATTGAATGCTTCCATCCATGAATGCTTCCTAGCTTGAAACCCTGTTGAAATGCCTCCTTGGGACACCAGTGTAGCCTTGGTCAGTGGTAATTGTTCTGCAGAGTAGGTAGGTCCATTCAGGCCTACACTGCAGTGCATTTAGGCCCTCTTTGACCTGCATTGGGTGAGAATGAGTGAAATTGACATTGGATTTTGGGAATATTCTTTGATTGTAGAGCATTCTACAAGGATGCTCAACTCTTATCCCATCCTATGAGGTCGAATTTGGATAGGCTATGGATCAATTACCCCTCTATGGTATGTCTTGATGTGGTATGGAGGGTTCACACATTGTTTTGTTTCCTCGTGCCACTCTACTTTCATGTAGATCCGGAACAAGGCAATTCCTTAATACTTATTATTAATGAACTGTTATAGATTAGATATATGTTTTACAGTCTTTAAGCAAACATTTACTAGAGATAACTAGTTCATGCACCCAGAATAGATATAGATTTGCATAAACTCATAATATCAGCATAAGTTCACAGACCACACAGATAAATCAACCATAAATTAGTGATATCTGCAATAATTCAAATTCAACACAGTATTTTAGAACCAACTTATCTTTACTCAATTCTTTCGCTAATACAACTAGATCTTCCCTGCGCACTCAGCTGTAGGGGTCTGCACACATAGCTGCAGACTCTACCAAGCCTCTGTGCACATAGTTGCAGAGCCTCTATCTACCCACCAACGCCCTCAACTCGGACTTACAGACACTTCAAGTCTTCTTTCCTCAAAAACCCATTACATTCCAGATCCAAAATGACATACCAGAAACTGACTCCTGACTCTAGAGCCTTGCTCTATTTATACATTTCCATGGTCCACGGATCATGGGCGGTCCAAATTATTTTACATTATCTTTGGGCAGACAACCCTTTGGCTTGACTCATTACAATTCGTGCTCTTCGCATCCCACAGAGCCTTTACCATACCCTTACCCAAAATTGCAGGCTTTAAGCCCCAAAACCGTTATGCGGGGCCTCTACTACCCAACACTCATCATTTTCTTTCACCACAAGAATCGATCCTACAGATCTCCCACTGAACAGTGTCTACCACAGGCCCGAGCAAAACCCCTCAGCGACAAAGGCATCCTCTTGAAGCCAAAACAAATCTAATACCAAGTGTAAGTTTTAACCTCATACAAAAATTATCTAAATATGAATTCTAAAAACAGAAAATAAACAATGGTGAGAGCATAACACATAAAACAAATATACACAGAGATTTTTCCCTGGATCCCAAAACTAACATTCCTTTCAATGTTACAACACATATATATAGATGCAAAAGCATCCATAAACCCCAATCCATTAACCATGGATTAGAACATAACTATATTTCTATTGATCGGATCTACAAAATACCATAGACCGAAAACCATCATGCCCAAAATCATGTGTGAAATCCATGCACAAAACCATAGGTAGGTCCGTGTGTGGGCTAGTCATCAAAAGAATATAATACAACCCAACATCAAGAGTGTGGTAGAATTTGACTCAACATAAGATGAGGGTTCATGATGAAATGCAATAGTCAGATGAGAGGAAAAATGGATCACCCAAACCTGTGAGGACAAGTGACTGAGTGAGGATATCCCAAACCCAACATGAGAAGCAGAAGAGTGTCATGTTCAAGAGCGACATGTTGCCTATACAAAGGATGTTTCACTTTCATTTTTCCTCACTATTTCTAGCAACTACCCCAACTATTTTTAAACACAAGCTTTAAGGGGATAGCATATGATTGTCATATAAGTTCATTCTTAAAATGAATCCATCCTAGTAAGTCTTACAAGTCCTAGGAAGTATAGAATCGGTCTCACCATGCTGAAAATTTATTCGTCGTAAAATTTTCAACGATTATAATAGAAGAATAACTTGATATCTTTTTCATATTTAGAGAGTTTGAAAAAGAGACCAAAAACAAAACTCCATCATGTCCCTTTTCATAAATTTTCCCTCAAACCTGAAAAGTTAGAAAACAATATTTGAGATAATCTCTTGATCATGTCAGCCAAGGTGTACCTTCTTCATAAATAGTCAACTTCAGCCCGAAAAAGGGGTAAACGTCTACTAAGAGAACATCAATTCATTTAATTATAATTTCAAAAAGACAAGTACTTGGAAATATTTTCATGTTTCGAGAGTTAGAAGAGAGATTAAAGATGTCTCCATGGGGGTTCCTTTTCATTTGTTTTTAATGAGTCTAAAAAAGAGATAAAATAAAACTCGTTGAATCAGTCAAAAAATAATCAGTGTATCCACCAAAAGTACTTGTAACCACATAAAGATAACCACAGATCATTGATAGTGAGGAAAATAATAAAATATTGGCAAAAATGAACTAGGTGTAAGGGTTCTAGCAGGGCGCACTGCTTGTGGTTAAAAATATGGCATTCATGGCACTTCCGAATGACCAGAATATAGTCCTTGAAAATGGAAGGCCAGGAATAACCGACGTGAAGGATTTTTTGAGAAGTTTCCTAGCCTGACATGTGACCACCACATGCCCCAGACTGGCATTCATTTAAGACTCGTTCAACCTCTTCAAGTGTTAGACATCTGTGGAGAAAAGAGTCAACATCGACTTGATATAATGTGTCACTAAGAATCCAATAAGGTTGAGACTGATGTTGAATGCAGCATCGGTCAGATCGAGATAATTGATATCAGAATATTTGGGTCTAAAGATAAATTATGATATCCACATACCACAGGTCGAGAGTGCTGATGAGAAACAAAGTTTCATTAGGAATTTGCTCAGTAAAATCAGTGGAAGTGCTTGTTTAAGGAAGGGCATAAATCAATTTGGAAAAAACAAGTGATTTCTTTGATTTGGTAGCAGTAAAGTCTAAATCAAACTCTTGTAGGATAACAATCCATTCAGATTATTTTCCCCCAAGTAATTGATGAGTCAAAATTTAATTCATGGGGTTGGAGTTAGAAATCACCATGGTCTTTCGGAGAAGAATATAGTGACGAAATATTTCAACAACATGTGCTCCTACCAAGGCAGGATTCTTGACATGAGCATATCGAGTTTCAATGTCAATGAGATTTCATCTTAAATAATAAACCACATGTTCATTACCATTGTCATCATCCTAAACTAAGACCATAGAAATGATACTATCAGTTGCAGCCAAGTAGAGGAAATAATCGCAATGATAGTCAAGGGGATGCAGTATAGGAGCACTGATGAGCGTGTTTTTTAGGTCATATAGGGCAACTCCATTAGGGACTTTCCTAAGTTACAATCAAAATAGAAGAAGAGGAAGATGGCCTACCTCGATTTGATGCTATGATATTATCCTTTGTTGAAGACCTCGAATCACTTGCACCATGGGCTCAGTCCTACTGCTCACAATGTTTTAATGCCTGCACAAAAGATCAAGACACAACAAAGCATGTAAGTAAAAATAGCATAATCGAAAGTAACCTACTTAACAAATCAAGGAGAATTAAGATAAATGATGCATTAACATACACATTTATGGAAAATGAACCTTCAGTTGTATATATTAATAGAATAAATGAGGAATCATACAACCAAGCCTTCATATCAATAAGCTCTCCTTGAATGAATGTCCAAATCCAAGCTCATGCTCTCCAAGCGCTCCTTTTCCAAGACAAATGAGTAGCATGTAGGCACAATCTTAGCATAAGGGTGCAGATAGCCAAATACCAACCATTTCGGGATGGGAGAAGATGAATATATAGGTAGGGAAAGGGAGTTAGGATCTTTCCAAATATAGGAGAAGGCCCTAATCTCAAGGAGGTCACTCATAGGGATAAGACCAAAAGACCAAGTTGACAAAAATTGACCTCATCCATGTCAAACAACCTCCATCTCGTCGTTCTATAAGCCTCTATATCACGAAGCTTCTTGTCCTCTTTGGGAAAATTTCATTTTAGGGATCATCACTAGCATCCAAGAAAAAATTGTGATGGCATCACGGGGCTAGTATAGTGCAACTAGCGACCATCATGATTTTTAGTATCAGGGAAGTGATCACTCTACAATTAGGGTTTTAGAGCCACTTCCTTTAGGGGAAGGTCAAGGCATTTTACAATAAGTGTTTTAGGCAGGATTTGAGCTGCATATATGGATGAGTACACTGCATAATGGTCATGTTTCAAGCATTTTGGGGTATGTCACAGGGAAGTGCAAGAGGTGTGACAAAATACTGTGTAACATGGCCACTGCAGGAAAGGTAAGAAAAAAAAAATAAAGAAATAGGCCAATCATAATATGTAAGCAGTTGTGAAATGAAACGAGGGCTTATAAACATGCATAAGTAATTCTAAAATGTTGTATTAATGAAAATGTATAAAAGGAGTGGAAACCTCCTGAGCCAAGGCTAGAAGATAACGAAGAAGAGTAAATGAGGTTTAAATTCTAAGTCATAGCATGAAAAAGGGAGGGACAATAAGATAGGATAAAACAAATGTTGCATGGACACCACCATGGAAAATAGTTTATAATCTAGGGTATCTATGTATAGATAAGCTCTATGACCAATTTACAATGTGAAAAAAGAGACAAGATAATATCGCAACTTGATAGGGTCTAGTCTAAGGTGTATGTAAAAATGGCTAGGATGGGTAATAATTCACCAACAATGATAAGGAGAATCCTACCCCTACATGCACGGTAAAGGGGAATGCACGTTAGGCTGATTCTAATAATGGAACCATAAAAATAATCTAGGTAAGATAGATTAAAAAAAGGTAACATAGTCCTAAGGATAAAGTGATTAGAATAATATAAAGATAGACATGACCCCCATCTTTAGAATAAGTTTAAAATTCCAAATTTCTCAAATGTAATTTTATGAATATTCTATATAAGTGGAAAAGAGCTTCCCAATAACTCATTTTTAACTTGAAAAGGGAGAAATATGTGAAGACATAAATTTACCATTTACCCTCCAACTTTAGATGGATATTGTTAGAGCTACAGGAAACCATTTCTCAAGCAATTTGCACTAGGTAATTTCTAATACCCTCTTATTCCAAATGATAGTTTTTATTGTAAGCTTTTGTCAAGTTTTTATGTATATTATTTTTTTCTAGTTTTTGTTTTCGTGTTTCCATGAGTTTTCCAGGTGTATCCTATGGATTTCAAATTTTCAATGCAAATGGCAGTTGAGAAATCTACGGATTGGATTTGGTTGTGCACAAGAAACTAGCGTCATTGCCATGAAAGAATTTTTTTTAAATAATGGCTCAAAAATTTTCTAGGGTTTTATTTTTATTTTTTATAAGCTCGACTTGACCAATTGCTATATGTGAATGTTGTTTGTAGGAATTCACTATGATTGAGTGGGGAGAAATAAATCACCAAGAAAATGAAATCCAAGTTATGGTCCATCCTCCAACTCTCAAGGCCCTTATATATTTTGACTTATTTAAGTTATTTGAAATACCAAGTATGATGAGAAAAGTACATTTGTTGCAATACTTGGGAGATTGGTGGGGTTCCCAAAATGACCATTTTGTTGTGCAACAAGAAATTCTACTTTTCGGGGTGGAAGATATATAATTCCTAATAGGGTTTTCTAGGTGTGGCATCCCAATAGTTGTGGGTAGAGTAAGGAGTACTACAGAAAGAAATGTTAAGGAATATGTGGCTAGATATGTAGGCCAAGTTTGGAAAACGTGGGAAGAAAATTTTCCATTCATGACATAGTAGACCTAACCATGAATATTTGTGTGGTCGTTGTCACTCTTGTTGTTGTGTCAGCGGCACCACACTTAGCTACCAAATCTCAGATGGACTTAGCAATAATATTTATAGATCCTACTCTTTTTAACTAGTGTGAGGGTAGGCTATAAAATATAAAAGAGAAACTATCCCAATGTAAAAGAGGATGAATGAAACAATTTGGGTATGGAAACATCCTAGTGTCTTTCTTCTTCAAGTGGGTGCCAAACATGAGGCCTCAAGTTGACTATAATGATGAGCCATAGCCTGAGGAGTCGTGTATGGGTCAATGGACATATTTAATTACAAGACAAGAAGGTCCACCCTTAGAGTGGTGATTTGACTTTAAATAATTTAGAAGGCTAAAGAAGTCCATTCTATTTATAGATGAATATGAATATGAGGGAGTGGATTTTAGATATGACCTAGGTCTAGTCTTACCTCCTTGCACATAGTAGAGTGCACTTGGTACAAAATGTTTCATAGGATGAAAGAAAAAAATATATTTTTGAAGTGTTTTTATATTTTTTGGTATTTTTAATGAGTACACTGATGAGCCTTAGTATTGCAACAAGAATGCTGCAACTCCCAAGGCTACCGACTTTAATTATCAACCTGGGGTTCAGACAAACTTAAAAGATATCGATGCTATATGTGCAGAATACAATGTGTCCTTCCTTTGTTGTCATGAGAGAAAATAAATGCTACCTATTTGCAGGAATGAAAGATTGAATTGAAAAAATCCTTTCAAAGTAACATGAAATCCTCTATCTACTTATTAACACACTTTGCTTGCAATAGGACCCTATTTTAACCCTATTTGTCACATGTGATGTTTTAAATAATCAAAGCATGAAATCTGATATAGAGAGTACTAACTGTTGTGTGCATGTGTAAATATAAAAGAACTCATTTTTTTAATCTTTTCGCTTTATAAATGAAAATGCTAATCTTTCCTTGATTTTTGGCAGGGGAGACAAGTGTGGAGAAAGAGGGGTACAATAATTTTGATGGCTTGGAGGTGAAGTAGGGGTCTAATACCAACTTCAATGATCAGTTTCTCAATTCGGGCTCAAAACAGGTTACTACAGGATTTCCTACATGATGTACTAGTTCTCTTACAGGATCCCCTAGTTCTCCTACATGATCCCCTGTTTTACTACAAGATGTTGCAAATTTACTATACGAAATTATAATTCAGCGAATGACCAATCAAATCAGATATAAATTGGATGGGACAATTTTTTATATTTACTAGGATGTCTTAGGTCCCCATTCCAAATGGAATCGCTCAAAAAAACCTCTGTTAACCCACGGTAAAAAATAACATAAAATTACTAGTCGAAAATCTAGAAATTCGAGAACTAGTGAGCTAGTAAATCTATAAAATGCCTAACCTATTCAAGTGAAAATGAAATGGGGTATTTTTTTTATGAACTAGAATTCTTTTTTTATCCAATTCAAGTTTAGCCAACTCAATTTAATCTTGTTATCATGCTCGAAAAAATAGTAGAATTTTATTGTTCTTTGCCACAAAGGAGTTTTAGAAATCTAGATTTGGGGATAAGAAAGTTAATCCAAGTAGCTCAATCATTACTATGACCTTCAAAATATTTTCAAAGGATGAAATTATGATTTTGATCCTACAAAATAACTTACATAAACCATTTAACCCAATCCTATAACAAGAAATCATTAATACTAAATACAAAATTAGAAAGAAATAAAAACAAGAGATGCATGTGAATAAGAAGTGAAAAGAAGGAAAGAAAATGATAGAAAAGGGGCTCTGAGGCTCCTGGGATGGCCAAGCCCAAGGAAAATGAGAGACATATGGAGGAGAACAATATTTAGAAGTTTAACATGACAACAATCTTCATTATTTGCATTAATACAATTACATCTCTGTAAGAAAATAGAATGGAGCTACATAAATACGAGTTCTCTCCACAAGAAAACTAATCAAAATCTATCTCTAGAGAAAAATTTGACTTCGTACTTATAAAATATTATTAGGAATCATTCCCCATGAAAGGAGGAATACTTCCCCACCAAAATCCCTTGATTAGTGGATTTGGTTCCCAATACTAGGAATCTACATTAAATGGCAGGGAACACATTCCTAGATTTTCTCAATGATTGGAGTTCCACAATATGTGCCATAATTCCATAATGTCTTGTTGATTTATTATTTAATAATGATCCTCATCTAGTAGGGAGCAAGTCCTTAAACTATCGCCTCCAACAAATATTCATAATCTTCCCAATATTCCCATAATATTCCACAAAAATAAATAATATTAGGCACAAATATGCAATTATTCATAAACCTTCCCAATGGATATATTAAAGTTAAAAATACATTATCTAATGAAAAAATAGAGGTTTAATGTGCTGAAGGATGGTCATAGGCCTTAATTCATGTTTAATTTAGAGGCCTGGGCCTTAACTTATGTTTAATTTAGAGGCCCATCATACCCCCTATTGGAAGTGTTGCTCATCCTCTAAGAAACTTAGTGACCTCATTGTGCCTCATTCATGGCCCTAGTGGCCTCTCTATTGTGCATTAAGAATCTTGGCTATAAGTTCTACAATGACAAGCCCGAAAACATATTTGTACGAAGAGAAAATCATTGTTTCTTGATACCATTAGCTTTCCTTCTTCTCCTTATTCAAGATGAGTTCTTGAATATTTTTTAGTTTGGCAAGGTCTTCCACATCATAATCAACATTCTGATACCTTTTTCAACCATTTGGAAACCTCTGAAGCCTTCAAAATGTCTTTAGATGAGAACTAGGACATCTTGTATTAATTCCTGTCAAAACTACAAGAAACCTTTTTGAGCATAAATGATAGTCTGAGCCTAGGATAGGCCCTCAAATTGACCCCTATTCCTTTCTCTTATTTCTATAACATCTTTTAGGCCTTGGAAAAAATCTATAAAGATATTAGAGACCTCTTGGAATGTCTCTTTTCATCACTACAGTTTGAGTTTTGTTTTTATGGTGGATGCCTCATTTCCTTTTGTTTCCTTCTTCTTCTCTCTTGTGGCTTAGATGGTGCTTAATGGCCTTTGTTGAGTCAAATTATAGCCTTATAATTTGATTAGCATAAATCATCAACCCAAGGTAGGTAAACTTGTGAGATGTTGCACAAAATATATGTAGGCTTAACATTGTGAGTGCTGCTTAATCTAGCTAGTCAATCATACAAAACTAATGGCTCTTTCTTGTATCAATCACTTAGCATAAAAAGTTATAGAATTGGATCAAATATCCATCTACAACTCTGAAGATTGTTGATGATGATTAAGAAAAGATACAAGAATCAACTTACGACAAAATCATAAATTCACTCAACATTATAAATCAAATCTTAATTAAATGAATTCCACACGTTAATAGGAAATTAGTTCATTCGATCAATTGCTGTTGATATATCAGATAGAGTGCATTAGCTATAAAGCCAAATTATTATTACATAATAGAATTAAAATGCATAAACACTAAAATACGAGAGTTGCGAGCAAAGGGGGTCCTCTTTTACTCATAACCCCTTCAAATTAGAAGAGCCTGCTCAATGAGATAGACATAACATATAATGTTGTATTAATCTAAAAGAGATACGGTCAAGTACAAACTGATATATAGTTTTAGCTGAAACCAACCCAACAACCCCCTATCATGTAAACTAGAATAGGATTTATACAATTACAAAAGCCCATATATGGCTCGAAGTAAGGAAGACTACTAATCTAAGCCATCAGCTAACAATCCTATTACAAGATATCAAATTTAGCCACAATGGGTCTAATCCATGACTGAAAGAATGGATTAGACGAAATTCATTACATGGCTGTAGCTTTCCTCCAAACGGACAACAAGAGAAGGTTTATGAATCTAGGTGGTATCGTTGAAAGATTTGAAATGACCAATAGGACAACATCCATATGTGATCAATTCCCCACAAAACTAATGTTCTTTTTTGACTTAGAAACTTGTGGAACATAGGTGACCACTGAAGTTGCTACAGGAAATTTGAGAAGTTATAGGAAATCCACAACTGCAGGAATTCTGGAGTGTTTGCAAGAAATAGGATCACACAACTATATGCAGGAAATGTGGGTTTGTTTTTGAATCAAAACAAATCTTCACAAGAACTCTAGATTAGTTGACATGGTAATTAAATAAAGAATAGCTAGTTGCAAGGAATACTTAAAGTCAAGGTAAAAGACACGATTTCACATTAATTTTCATATATTCAACATATGACAACCTTTTGAAAAAAACCTAAGTATTATAACCAAAATAGGCATAATAGGAGTTAAAGATACTTCAAAATGGGAGAGGTAAAGTATGGAAAAGGGTGTCAAAATTGGTCAAAATGAAACCCCAACATCTCCCCCACACCTAGCTTATTGCATGCCCCTTATGCAAGAAAAAATGTTGCATCTTCCCCAAAAAGAAAAAGAGAAAGGAAATAATTCTTTATCCTAAGTTGCAACTATTGCAGCCAACTGATCTACTACCTCTACCAACTGGTCCAACTGGTTACCACTGGATTCTGTAGGAATTTAACCCTTGTATAATTCATTCTTCTTTTTCAGATGATCGATCCTAACCTTCTTATTTTTCATAATTCGGGCAGCTTTCTAAGCCCACTCGTCATGTTCTTTTTGTATGCATAGGTTGTTCTCCTTCAAGGTATTGTTTTCCTTTCTCAATGCTCTTTCTGAAATGGTGAGATTAGTGATGATTTCTTCCAATTCCTAAAGAGACTTTCTCTTCTGGGGGGTTACTTCCCCTTCCTAATGTCCTTGGAGTGATTGAGGGGACCCAAGGTCCTCCTCTTCTTTTTGTTCTTCTATTGCGCTATCCCCACTTCCATGCAATGGAGAGTCCTAAAAGGGCATTTCTTCTTCACCGATGAACTTAGATGACTCTATCTTTTATTTACCTTTGGTTGGACTATGATGTTTCTCCTTATTCTTATCTGGTGTCTCAGGAAACACTTATACATCTGCAATATCCTTTATAGGCAGGTGAACAGCCTAGCTTCTGGTAAATAGTTTTGCAGAGGTGGAAGTGCCATTCTTCGACTTAGGTTGTTTTCCCATAGTCTCCCCTATCACCACCACTTCTTCATCCCTTTCTTCTTCCTTCGTTTGTAGCCCAAGGGTCTGAGGCTTCTTCTTCTTTGGTTTTTCTATAGGATTCTTCTTGGTGGGCTTCAGAGAGTCAAAGTCATCCCTTCCTTCCTTCTTTACCAATGGCCCATGAGCCCATGGCTTCTTCTTCGACTTTTCTACTAGTTTTTCCTCTGTAGACACTGAAGGGTCATATTTTTTCTCCTTTTATTTTTCCTTTATTTGTATCCCACGCGTCCACGGAATTTTCTTCAGTTTTTCCACTGTTATTTCCTCCATGGAATCTGAGGAATCATAATCCTCATTTTCTGCAAAGTAATTTTTAGCCAGGAACTCCTCCCATGTCCGCTTCTTGTCTTTCAAAACCTCCACCAAGATGATTTTCACTAGCCCATGGTGATAGATATTTTCCTCTAAATTGCCCCCCCTCTCCTTGGTGAATGTAAACATCTTCATTAGAGACATTCTCAAGTAATACAAAAAATTTAACGGCTTGTCATGAAAATGGGCGAGGAGCCGAATGTGAAATAAGAATGCAAGGCCAAAGTGACCTTCACATGATATGTATTTCTGCAAGAAAAACAATAAGTTCTGGTACTTACTTTTCAATAAATCCTGCGAAATTCACTTACTCCAGTAGGGGTCCAAATGCTCTTTACAAAGGAAAGACGTGCACAATCCCTTGTTGAAATGTTGGTTTTGAAACTAGCGTTCTCCCAGCTATGGAATTTTGCATGCGTGTGCTACCAAACCCTCATTCAACCTGAATTAGACATCCCGAACTTGAGCCTTATCACCATTCATATTCAGGGAGAAATACTTTGTTACTTTCAAATTATGACTTCTGAATCACTAGAAAAATGGGAGCCACCCTACATTTTCCAATCTCACCTTACTGCGAGGGTTGACCTCCAGTGACTCAGGCCCTTGCGGCTTGAAGCAGACAATAGCATGCAATTTTGACATGGTCAAAAATTAGAAGACAAGGCATATCCACTTCTTTGAAAATAATGGGATTAATCTTTTGTGATGGATTCACGCAACAAGGGAGGGCTTATTATAGAAAGCTATAAAAAGGCACGGGAGTTTCGAGAGACAGGTCATGATCATGATTATCATCATGATCCAACCTCTAGAAAGATATGGGGAGTACATCTATTGGTCGTGTCAGAATCATGGTGATCAAGCATGGAGATGGAGTTATAATGCACTAGATTATGGCCGCATTTTTCCATAAGGGTGACCATAGCCGAAAAATCATACAAATGCTAAAAATTAAAGAATTAATTACCCTTTACCTCAAGTGTCCTTTTGCTAGTTGTACTTTACTATTCTTACCTTCCAATGGTCTAGTCCTTTTGATGACGCGTGCCTATCCTTGATATGATACCCCACTTTAATAGTTAAATGAGATATATGACTTCATAATTCATGACATTGACCAGTAATTAAAATTTGTTAGTACTTTAAATAATAGTTAAATGAGATATATGACATCATAATTCATGACATTAACTAGTAATTAAAATTTGTTAGTACTTTAAATAATTTAAGATAATGCTCTGTCTATGGTTTTTTTTTTTTTTTTTTTTTTTTTTTTTTTTTTTTTTTTTTTTCAGAAAATCGGGGTGTCACTACAGAAAATGGAACTGGGACTGGTGATCCTTCTACAGGAAATGGAATTGTGACTACTAAGCCTTCTATAGAAAATAAAACCATGACTTTTGAAACTTTTGTAGTGAATTATACCATGACTTGTGGAGTTTCAGCAGGAAATCGGACCATGACTTGCGGAGCTTTTGCAGGAAATCGAACCATCAATAAACACTGCTCCCTCGTTTGTTTACAGTTCACTACACATGAATAAATATGTTGATGTTGAATGTGAAATGACAGCATTCGATAAAAATCCATTGAGGTCAGTGATTAACCAATGTGAGGCCCATCACCTCTAATGAGAGCGAGAAGCAAGGTACGTTGACGCATCATATCGGGTGTGAATTAATGAGTTGTTGTTGAACAACCCTATAGGATCTAGTAGTGAAGGAGCCATAGTGATTCCCCATTTTTGTTGGTGAGATAGCCTGTCATTAGGGAATACAAGCTTGAAGGCATCATAAGACTTTGATCTTGCACCCATATAACTTGTTGATGTCGATGGGCCAAGATTGTTGGAAGGAGGGCCTTAATAAATCCCACATCAGTCCAACACAAGCAATCCACATTTAACTGAAACAAAATTTATTGAGAGGATCCTAAAGGACTTACAAACCTATAACTTTAACGAGCCCACGACAGTCCATGCTCACCAGATTTCAATTTTAGAGAGTCTAAAATACGTGGAAAAGAAGACTCACAGGGGTCTTCTTTTCCGTAACTAGTCCATTGGGCCCAGAAAAAGGAATAAACTTATACCCAATATACATTCCTCTCATATTTTACTGAGCACGAGGAGGAATAGAGTGAACTCATTATGTCAATAGGAAATCAGGAAGAGATAGTGGAAGGAATGATCCCTCCTCTCACCATCTCCAACTCTCTTTTCTTCAGAATTTCTTCCACAAATTCCTCCTTAGATTGGGGTTTTTGATATAACTTAAGTCTATTCCCATTCAACAAGAAGGTAACATTCCCTTCATCAATGGTTTTAACTTGAACATATCCACTATGAAAATCTTTCTCAATTTCATAGGGACCCAACCAATGTGTGTTAAAGTTCCCTTTAAAGTTCTTAAAATTTGGATCATACAACAATGCCCAGTCTCCCTGTTTGAACTTATTATTTTTAATGTATCTGTCGTGCCATTTAGCCCGTTGATGCTGAATCAAGTCAGTATGCAGAAAAGCATCTTGCCTAATCTCATCCAACTCATTGAGCTCCAGGATTCTCTACTGCTGAGCTTCGTCAAGGTCTATACCAAAATCTGCTGCCATTTTAAAAGCTTTGATCTGAAATTCAATGGGAAATAAAACTTGCTTTCCATACACCAATTCATAAAAAGAAAAGCTAGTGGTATTTCTCCATGTAATCCTGTAGGCCCATAATGCTTTAGGAAGTTGGTCAACCCATTCCTTCTTATGTAATTGCATTGTCTCAGTAAGGATTGTCTCCAACACCTTATTTGTCGATTCCACCTACCCATTGGCCTGTGGATGATAAGGGGTGGACATCCGATGAGTAATTTGATATTTCTGCACAATTCTCTGCATAAGCGTTGACACAAACTGTTTACCTTGATTAGTGACTATTTCCCTAGGTACCCCAAATCTTACAAAAATATCAAAAAAAAGAAAATCTACCACTGTTTTCTCTATTGCTCTAGGTAGTGCTCTTGCCTCCACCCACTTCATAACATAATCAGTACAAACTAAAATATACTTCTTACCTTTGGAAATAGGGTTGATGGGACCTACAAAATCAAGATCCCACCTCTCAAAAGGTTCTATGAGAACCTGTGGCTGCAAAGGCATCTCGTCTAATTGTACAGGCCACCCCATTCTCTAGCAGTTGTCACACTTCCAGACATATTCTCTTGCATCTTTGAAAAGACTTGGCTAATAGTAACCAGAGTGAAGGATCTTGTAAGCTGTCCTCTTGGCTGAAAAATTTCCTCCACATGGTTCATCGTGACAGGCTCTCAAAATGTCATAGATCTCATCTTCCATGACACACCTACAGATAATCAAATCAGGTCCAGTGAAAAAAATATCTCCCCTAAATCCAAGAGTAATCATCACCTTTCCTAGTAATTCTCTTTTTCTGATTATATGAAAAGTAAGTAGGAAACTTTCTTGTAGCAAGGTAATTGGCCATGTCTACAAACCAAGGTGTTTTAACAGAAATAGGAAACAAATTTTTGTCAGGAAAGCTATCATTAGCAGGAACATCCTCACCTGCATGGTTAAGTCTAGATAAGATATAAGCTACCTGATTTTCCTTTCTAGGCCTATCCAATATCGTGATGTCAAATTCCTACAGCAACAAAAGCCACCTAGTAATCCTTCCATTAGTAACTAGTTTATTCATGAGATATTGAATGGCAGAGTGATCGGTGTGTAAAAAAAACTCATAGCCCATGATGTAATATCTAAACTTATTAATATCATAAATCACAACAAGGAATTCTTTTTCAGTTACCATGTAATTCAATTCTGCTGGAGTTAAATTCTTACTAACATAATAAATAGCATGGATTACAGGATCCTCCTTTTGTCCCAATACTGCTCCTATGGCTGAATCAGAGTCATCAATGGAAATGTGAAAAGGGAATTTTTCAATCTCGGCCTCTCAAGGCTGGTGCTGAAGAAAGTTTTTCCGTGAGTGTATCAAATGTAGCTTGACACTCATCATCCCAACGAAATTTAGCTTCTTTAGTCAATAATTTAAATAATGGAGAGGATGCCTTTGTAAAATTTTCAACAAACCTTCTATAGTAGCCTGCATGTCGAAGGAAACATCGGACTCCCTTCTGATTGGGTGGTGGGGGAAACTTTTCACTGAGTTCAATCTTTGTCGGATCAGCTTTAATTCCTACAGCAAAAACATGATGACCCAAAACAATACCTTTATTCATAATCACAAAAACAAATTCATTACTCAATGAGAGATTGGTTTCTCTACATCTCTGCAAAACTTTCTCCAATTTATGTAAGGCTTCTTCAAAAGTATCACCCATGACTGTAAAGTCATCCATATAAACCTCTACACAATCATGCAAAAGATCAAAGAAAATACAAAGGACAACCCGCTAGAATTTGCCTGGTGCGTTGCATAGACCAAATGGTAATACCCTATATGCATAGGTGCCCCAGGAACATGTGAATGTAGTCTTTTCCTAGTCTTCTGAAGCTATTATAATTTATTTGTACCCACTAAACCCATCTAGGAAGGAAAAATATTTTTTTCCCGCTAAAGCGTCTAGCACTTGGTCTATAAAAGGAAAGGAAAAGTGATCTTTCAAGGTAGCCTTGTTTAGTTCCCTGTAATCCACACACACTCACCATTTACCATTCTTCTCGGGGACAATAACCAATGGAGATACCCATTGGCTATCTGAGATAGGATAGATGATCGCTTCATTTAATAATTTCTGCAATTCATCTTTCACGATTTCTCTTAAAGTTGGATTCATCCTCCTTTGCAGTTTTCTCACAAGCCTAACTTTCTCTTCTATATAAATATGATGAATGCATGTATTTGGGTGAATTCCTCTCATATCTGTGTATTCTTAAGCAAAAGTGTCTAAATTTTTTTTCATTTAATTGTTGTTCCTATTTAGGGGTTAAGGCATAACTAATATTCAAAGTTTTTTTAGGAAAAATTTCAACTACCTTACTCCCCCATCCAGTCATGGAATATGGAGGAAATACAGATAATAAGGTTGAATGTAGTTTGGTTAATATACTATGCTCATGAAAATCCTGCATATTATAATGAAATCTAAATTATGACTAGACTACCCTTCTTCTTGCTGCAAAATGTCAAGATTAGAAATACAACAATTTATAAAATTTTCTTTTGAATTTTCTTTAAAGCTCATCGCTTGGGTGATTGCCAAAACTAGTTAGGTACATTTTGAATCATGCTCTTGTTATTCAACCCAATGTGTATTTTCTGATCTTAAGAGATGTTGAGTAGGGGGATGCAAATTAATATGCTTTATTTTAGTCCCATGAGTGATGGTCATGTTTCTAGACCTACACGCTATGTAAGCATCTTCTGTGGCTAACCACAGTCGCCCCAAGATCAAAGGATGTCTTCCTAAGTTAGTTTTTGGTTGAAGAATGTAAAAATCTAGACGATACTTTCAAGAATCCAATGAGATGAAAATGTCTTCTAATACTCCCTTTGGCTTTACCTTAGACCTATCTGCTAGATATAACATGGTGGGAGTAGGCAATAAGTCAAAGGTTCCTATTCTAGATAAGGTCTCCATAGTCATCACATTAATGGCTGCACCCAAATCAGTTAAAGTGTTTTTTATAGGTTGTCCATTGATAAAGGTGTTAACCACAGGGATTCCATGGTATTCACATTTTTCAGTAACAAATCCAGTAGACATTAAAATTGAAAGATTTCCACCTACTTGAATTGTAGAGAGCTCTCCCTTTTGTCTTCCTAGTCTCTTGGTACATAGCTCCCTTAATATTTTGGCATAGATTGGGATATCTTTAATTGCTTGTAGCAATGGGATCTTAATGCATACATTTCTCAGTTTAGACACAAGATCAAAATCAGGATGTTTTAGTTTCATTTCCAACCTCTCTGGAAAAGGACGCTGGATTGTATGGGATGAGAAAGGTTCTTGTGGCCTTGAAGTAGGTTGTTCTACTGGTTCAGGTGTGGTTTAAACTTCAGGAATTTCTAGAGTATCTTCCTCTACAATCTCTTCAATTCTTCCAGTCTTAGTCACCACTTTTTCGGACCTAAGCTAGATTTCCTACAGTGACACAGGAAATTCCTGTAACATGGGAACATAAAATTCTTGCAGTGATTATGGTGTAATACAACAGGTAGGAAAAGTGGCATATGTGACCAATCCAATTTTGTGAGCGGTTGGATGGTTTTATTATTGGGGTTAGACACTGGCTGGGTAGGAAGTTACCTAGGATGAGGTTTATTTGGTGGGGTAGGCAACTGAAGTTGTTGTTGTTGAGGTTGAATCATTTTCTATTGTGTGGGCTGCAGTGGATAAAAGTTTTGAGAAGGAAAATTCTAAGTGGTAGGGTAAGAAAAGTTCCCCTACCAAGGCTGTTGTGGAGGCCAAGGCTACCAGGGCATTAGAATATTCCACATCTGATTTTGAGTATACGAAACTTGATAATGGGACTAAGCCATACTTGTAGCATGTGGTTGCCATGGTCTTTGAGGTGCTATTGCATAGAGTACATTGACATCCCCTTGATCTTCTAGATATGTCGCTTTGATTTTAGGAAGTGAAGGACATTGATCAGTGGAATGCTCTACCTCATAGATTCAGCATACCTCTATACCATCTGCATGACATTCCCTCAAGGCATGCTTCTTCCTGCATTTTGAATAGAACACTACTAGGGCTTTCTTAAATTCCTCCTATTTTTCTTGTTTCTTCTTAACCTAAAAAACATCCAATGGAGAAGATAATGTGGTAAGAATATCAGTTTTAAGATTTTCAAATAAATTACCCATTTCATCTCTGGTTACTCCAGCTCCAACAACTAACTTGACAAACCTAGAATAAGTATATCTTGTTCCTCCTCCAACTTTAGAAGTTCCTCTTGAATATCACCAAAATATCTCACATACCTCATCATAGCCCAGCTTTGATATGTCACTTCCTCCCATTAAGTTCAAAACATCGAGAGATTTTGGTCTGATTGCTCTGAGCAAAATTGTTCTTTTAGTATCCTTGCTCAATTAACTCATTTTAAATCTCTGCAGGTTGTACTGAAATCTCTCCACGAAGTCCTCAAGAATCTCCCCCTCTTTTTGAGTCATGCCAAAAATCTCTTCTTTGAGGTCCCTAGTCTTGCAATAATCTTGATATTTTCTTAATAATACCTTTTCATTTCCTCCCAAGTCATAATGGAGTTTGAAGCCAACCCCATAAACCACCTGAGAGTTGCATCCTTTAATGTTTCACGAAACAACTTCAGCTTCTGAGCATTGGAAGAATAATCATAGCTCCTACATAACACATCGAACTTGAATAAGAAGGCATCAAGATCTTCACTAAGAACCCCACGAAAGTTAGGCAAGGCTGAAGGAGGTGTTATCACCTAAATCTGTATGTACATAGTTAATAGGATGATTTATAGGTTTCTCCTTGCTTGTGATCATATATTTCATTTTTTGTTCTCGATATAGCTTACTCATTTGTCCAAACACCGGGATTTTTGCATTGTAGAAATCCAGCTGTAGTGTCCCTTTCAATTTCGCTACCCAAGACCTGGAAAGAAGCATGCCAAACCTTGGAGGAATATCTGCTACCACCACATCCATCAAAACATTTTTCAAAGGAAGCTGATCCAAACTCACAACCAAGTCTTTGATGAGTCCTATACATCTCACTTTGCTGGAATTGAATGAATAGAGATCATGATATTGTCGGGTGATGTCCTGACCAAGCTTATCCATGATAGCCATGGGCATGAGATTGTGAGAAGCTCCGGAATCGAACATGGCATTGTGTAACACAAAATCATGTAATCATAAACTGATATAGAAGGGTGGAACATCACTATCAGGAGACTCACCATTCGATGCTGGTCCAAAAATCATTTCAGGCTGATCATCTTCTACATTTACCATGTCGGACATTGGGTCCAAAATCAACATTTTAGAAATATGTCCTCTATAACTGTTGTTCTTCATTATTTTAGTCAAGGGGATGGATATCTTTAACTTAGAAATATCATTCTCTAAGTTAAAAATGGGATTCGTTTCTACCCCTTTGACTGGGATCTCTTTCTTTTCTTTTTCTTTTGATGTAGCTTGCTGCTGTGATTGTTCTGCTGATTTTGATTTGCTGCTTTCCGGACCAACTTCCTCCTTTCATTTTCTTTGTGTAGCTGATGAATCGTTCTTTGTTGCTTCAACCTCCTTCTTTTTTTGAATTGGTTTGGCCAGAAAATCTCTTTTTCTAAGTGAATATCACTACTGTTGTGCGGAAAAAGAATTCATATATCCCCTTTGATATTCTTCTGATTCTTCTTCCAAAACAGTGTCACTAGCTAGAATAAAATCTGTGTCTTGGTGTGCAACTGAATTCACTACACATTCTTCTTCTTCGGTTATGTAAGTAGGCAGCTCAACTGAAGTAAAGAGGTGGTTTTCTTCTCCAATTACATTCCCGTCCTCATCTGACTCTGGTCCATGCACAAAATTCTACTACAAAGGTGTTTTTACTGGCTGCTGTGCTGTCTGTTCTTGAGTTCGCTGATCTCTCTGTCTTATTCTATATTGTGGTTGTTGCTGGCCACGTAAGTTAGGATTCCTAACTTGTGGCTTAGGCTTGTTGATCTTCACCCTTTCAAGCATCTACGCTACCCTTTTGAGTAGTTGATCCATTGAAGAAGATTATTCTTTCACCGTGGTTTTCTTTTCTGCTTTCGCTCTAGCTCTTTTGGACAGCATATTTGCTTCAACGCTGACCGCAATTTTCTCCATGTCTTCCATTGTGGCTGGTTCTCTCTCTCTTAATTGGTAGGCCATGTTAGCATCAAAAGCATCTGGAAACTTCGTCATAGCTAGTCCCACAAGTTGCTTTAGATGATCTGGAATTCCGTTATAGACTGCATTAAATCTAACACAATAATATTGGACCGACTCACTAGCGTTTCGTTTGATTTGTTCATATTCGGCCAGAATTTGAAGGGGATCCTTTTTCACTTCCCACTAGTTTAAAAATTGTCTTTGTAGTTCAGCCAAGGTAGTGATACTTGCTACCGCAAAACCTCTAAACCATTTCCTCACATCACCTGCAAATGTCTGTACAAAGAGTCTCATTTCCACGTTTTCCGCATCGATCTCATGAAGTTCATAGAAGTCTTCCATTTTGTCTACATGTTGCTGAGCAGTAATGCTGTTAGGAGTGCCATCAAAAAATGTTATTTTACTTTGATAATCCATTGGCATATCATCTAGAACTTGGGGCAAAACAAGAGGTGCAAAACAGGCAGCCATCATTCTCGGTGGATTTGGCCTTGGAGGTGTTGGAGGAGTTTGAACAATTTGTAAGGGGATAGCAATTGGAGTTTGGGGCTGTGTTGCAATATAATTATCAATTAACCTATTAGCTCTTTCTATTTCGAGGTCTACAAGAAATTATGGATTGGGGATAGTATAATCAACAGCCCTTTCGGATTTAGACTCAAACAATGATATCTCAAACCGTTCATCAAACTCAAGCTCTTCAAGATATTAAAAAATGTCGGGACATGAATGGGATTTGAACACGAGAGTTATGTTGATTTCTTGACGAAGGAGTCTTGGGACCAAATTGGGGTTTTCGTAAATATGAGGAGGATCCGGGTCTGGATTGGCTCTGGTATATCGTCTCGAAGCCAGCGTGCTATTGAGAAAAATCACAGGACACAACCAACTTACTCAGCCTTTCCAATCCTAAGCTCATCATCCGGAAGCTTAGAATTATTATGAAACAAGGGGATTTGATTTCAGTTTACAGTCCCCAGTATGGTCGCCACTATGTTAGCACCTAAATCTGCCTTAGGCTGAAGGAAGGCAAAAATTAGGGTAACCACAAACCATGCTCAGTCTGGTAGCTAGCCCTACCAGAGCAGGAGAGGGCTCTCTTCGAGTCACGCTCAGTGGATATATAATCGAAAACAGTCTGAGATGACTTACAATGAAATATTTACCTTAGGCTAGTAAGTGAATCGGGATTCGAGAAACAATTTTTATGAATGACCGAACTTCTGGGATGGTATGGGACCAACGGTTAGCAAAGAACAAAGAAAATAAACCAAAGGCACAGATTATTTTATGAGGCAAGGTAGGCGGGAAGTATAGCAATTTAGTTTGCAGTAACACGGAATGAATAGATTGCTGAAGAGAGTGAAAAGGGCATAGTTAAATGAATCCTTTTCAACAGAAGAAGAACACTGAACATGAAATTTTCCCACAAGTAGAGCAATAAAATTGAATTCTACCTAATCTCACTCAGAAAATTTCACTAGAAATGAGCATGAATTGAATTATGAAACATAACGAAATACATAAGAACACATAAGAGATACATTTGCTACACTCACAACCACAAGAATCTCATGAAACAGAGCCGCTGCCTTTCATTAATTCTCTGTCAAAATACACAGTGAAGAAACAAAGTTTCTTTCCCACAGTCTCCCAGAAGTTACAAACCAACCAACCCTTTGCAAATAGCTTGCATACAATATATAGAATGTGTAAGGAAGAGATAGAATGCCCAAGGGTTGGGGATTTACTCGAATCATTACAAAATGGAGATGGAGAGCCAACCATCAGCTACAGGTGCAATGCTACAAACATGACATTTGGCTTGGGGTGACCGTTTGCCTTCCTTCGCCACTTGGATAGAAGCCAATATGGAGAAAAAACAATTTAAATGCTACCTTTGGTGCCAAAAAACTGAAGTGTAGATGAGCGGGCCCACTTGGAGAAGTCGCGAACCGAAATTTCGCGAAACCGAAGCAAATTGGAAATTTTTCCTCTGTGCACCGCGCCATTTTCTCTGTGCATTGCGCTACTTTGGGAACTGTTTTGGGGCACTTTCAGGTGTCCAAAATGTGCTCAAGTGGGCTTGTTAGAAATCCTATCCTGTCTACTTTCTAACCCCACTGAAATTTTTTAATTTGGTGCTCATTTGCCCCTCCAAATATTCATTCTCCCAAGACTGCTTCCTGTGTGTCAAAGAAGTGGCAGAGAGGCCATTTTTGGGTGTTTTTTGACCTTTTGGAGACTCATACCTTGCCAAAATTTCTTGCCTGGACACCAGTAGTCATAATTTTCCATGATGAATCCAAAACTGCAAGCCATTCCTCATTTAGAGCTCTAGAATTTCAGTGTCGTGCCAGTGGCGTGGCGCACAGGGAGAAAATCCCTATTTTTTTCCCAAAAGATTACCATGTGACCAAAAATTCCCCAAATTTTTTGAAATTTGGGCTAGAGGTTCCCTATAGGGTGTTATGCTGAGCCAAGGAAGCCTTAGCCAAGATTCAAAGCCAATCTTGCTCTTTTTCCCTTTTTGCCTTTCTTGTGGCTTCCCTCAATTTTGCCTTCAAGTTCCTTATCCGGGCATGTGCACTCATGTTTAGCACCCTGTAACGGAAAGCCATATGTCTTAGTAGAGCAAGGTCCTGGTCAGCCTTGTCCAATACCCTATCCAAATGCATGTTGACCCTCTCGAGATTGGCCTCCCGATCTTCATTGATTTCTTGCTCCAAAGATGTGAGCTCAACCCTTCTTCTTTGAGCAGCTTGGCGATGCTCACGAATGTTTCGCAGCTCCATGATCATCTGTTGGTCCACAAGCTACTTGTTTCTCTACTCCAGGTACTTCATGTTCCACCTGGCCCTCTGCAAGTCAAGGGATAAGGACTCAATCACTGACTGCTGCTCCTGGATGATCTTTGTAAGCTCTGCATTTGTTGGTTCTGCATTTGTCTCATCATCATGAAGGAGAACGAATTCGGTCTCTTTTTCACCTGATGGCCCTTCCTCCTGCACTGACTCCTTAGCCTTGCCCTACTCATGTGATGTCGATGTCAGAAGCGAGGCCCCTTCCACCCCTGGTGGAGATAACACTCACTTTGCTGCTATAAATAAGGGTCTACTGCCTCTCTGATAGGTGATGTATACTGGTATAGTAGCAGTCTCATGTCGCTCATACTGATGAGATGGGCCACCTATCTCATTCTCTACCTTTGATACTACCTGTGGAGCGCTGAAGAAGTCACGGGAGATGAAGTCCTCCCAAGCAATACCCTGCAATCCCAATTGATGGTCCACCAAAATCCGGATAAGAGCAAAGTGATAAACACTGTTGAGCTGTTGTCGAGGGGTCTTGTGCTGCATGAAATTTTTCATCCTCTTTTGTTCCCGCAGATGAAAAATGGGAGGTTCATCATTCACACCCTGGTAAAGTACATGAACAACCTAATGTGACAGGCATAAAGACGAGAAAACCTCCCCTCACAACTGAAGTACTTCATGATCAATTTCATGAGCGGAGCATACTCATCTCTCAAAAATCTGAATGGAAAAACTCTCGTGAGATGGCTCAAACAACTAGCCTTAATGTAAGGCTCATAATGATGCCTCTCCACCTTCTTCTTCTTATGCCACTGTTCTCCAATATTCGGTATGCCTGTTGCCACTGAAATGGTTTCAGGTGTCAATGTGAAAGTGACCCCAGCCAAGATAGATTGTCCTTCGTGTAGGTGAAGTGAAAAAATACGGGCCAACTCATGATGAACCCTGACATTTGCCACCCTCTGACAAAATTCAAAACATGTTAAGTGCTAGAAACAAGACATAGCAAGAGGGCATGCTTGCAAGTCGGTGAGGGTGTTTGGCTCATCTCTAAGATGTCTGCCACTTCGGTGATGTCTCCTGGGGGCCTGTTCTCCTGAATCTGTATCACTGTGGGTCTCCTCCCCATATTCTGATGAAACCTCGGATGCCATGACTGCTGTTTGTAAACTGAATTTAGGCTGCCCTTTGATTACAGTGGAGTTGGATTTTTCTTTGACATATGCCACCAAGGGGACAATTAAACAAGGGAGTATTAGGAGGGGAATGATGAAATGGGAACAGGGGTTATAGGGAGAATTTGTTAGGGACTTGGGAGGAGTTTGGGTATTGTGTTGATGGGGTAGGGTTTATGTTGTTGGCAAGGTAGGGTTTGGGTTTTTTGAGAAATAGGAGGAGGGGGGAAAAGGAGTATTATTTTGGTAGTGTTAGGGTATTGATTAGGGGAAACTGGCATAGGGAAATGAGTAATAGGGGTAGGGTAGGAAAAACACCTTGGCAGCAATATCAGTGTAGCACAAACCCTAGCATCATGGTTTTTCTTGATGTCTTCCTTTGTTTTCTTTATAAAAAATTTTGCATTTGATTATAGGCATAAAAACCGTTATATCACCCATAAAAATTGATGCACAAGTGGTGTGGAGAGCCTACCTTGCAAATAGACGAGCTCCCCAAAAGATTTGAGGCAGTTTGGCAAAGTTTCGGGCGTTCTGCCACTGTGCACCGCACGCAAAGCCCAGTGCGCCGCGCGCTGGGTATGCACTGCACCTGTGGAAAATTTCAACTGCGGGTAGGCTGCGTGTGCGCCGTGCCCTCTGTGTGCGCCGTGCTCCTGGGTATACGCGCTACGCCCTCTAAAGCCAGCTCCAACTCACTCAAACGCTCACAATCTCACACTCACACCTTTGCAATCTCTCTCCAAGGCTTGTAATAGCACAATGCCCTTGATTTGGATAAAAACATGTATATATAGCCTTGGAAGAGATGGGTTTAATTTTCGCTTTCTTGAAAACCCATTTTTCTAATGTTTTGTTTTGCACTTTTTCACTGACTTTAAAACACATTGATTTTCATTTTCCCTTTGAAATTTTGGCTCAAATGATGAAATTTTCAGCACTCTTTGTAGGGACTGTATGACAGGACATTTGGCCATGGAAACCATGACTGTATCTGAAAAAATCAACTGGTGACTTTTTTGGAAAATTTTGTCATAAATGACACTGTTTGACTTTTCTTCAAAACCGAGTTTTGAAGAAGAGTCGAAGTCTATCCACATGACGATGAAGCTCTCTGAACCATAGCTGTGTAAGGGCCTCCCTCTGGCTTGCATGGATTTACTGGACATGTTTCAAAGACCAAATTGATGAATTCCTAGACCTAAACATAGAAAATGACTTTTGTCCTTTAAAGGACCAGACCTTGACTGTCATGGACTTTGGTGATTATTGACAAAAGACCTGAGCCAGTAGGAGCCAGACATGAGGGGAAATTATTAGCATGACTTTCTTCGTCAGATCATGGCATGCCCCTAGCGGAATGCAGCTGAGTGAATGGAGCAGGACACCTAAAATTGAAATGCACAAAGAGTTTTGATCTCTAATGGAGGGCTGACCAGACCGACTCTAACAGGAGGAATATTCTTCATCTGAGTAGCTCCACCATCCTCCCTAATAGGGAATTCAAATGTCACTAGTTCTTCTTCCTTATCATCGTATCCATCTGTGTCACTAGTCCCCTCCTGATGAGCCATTCTGGACCAAAGGGAAATGGGGCCTTTGTAAACTGCAAATGCTATGGAATGAATGGTTTGAAATTTGGGTTCTTGAATAAGATTGCCAAGGAATTCCTTTTCAGGCTGACCACTGAGCAAATATGTTGTTTTCCTTCTGAGAGGAGATTCAAAATGGGTAGCAACATAATATTTTCCTGTAGAAGTTACTTCTGTAGAAGTAGGAATATGTTCTAGGCTATTTTCAGGACCACAGACCTCATGTTCGGGCTCTTCTTCCCTTGCTGCCTTATATATTGCAAACTTCTTTTTCCTTGCCAGTGGATTAGTAAATGAAGTGGTGCTCACACCACCACAAAAGACATTTCTAGATGTTGGACCCAATCATCTATTATGAAAACAAATTCAAAAGAAATTACTTACTAAATAATCAGGACACGACTTTGGCAAATTTCTGACCTCCTCTGGTGCGTAGGCTTTGCCCTTCATCTTACCATTTCGACTCCCCCAGTACTGAAAATTCCAAAGAATGCATGTAATACAAAAACAACACTTTAGTATTATCGCTTAGCACCTCCCCGACAATGGCACCAAAATGTTGAGTCAAATTATAGCCTTATAATTTGATTAACATAAATCATCAACCCAGGGCAGGTAAACTTGTGAGATGCTGCGCAAAATATATGCAGGCTTAACACTGTGAGTGTTGATTAATCTAGCTAGTCAATCATACAAAACTAATGACTCTTTCCTGTATCAATCACTTAGAAGCAAAGCTTGTAGAGTGGATCAAACATGCCTCTATATCTCTTAAGATTTCTGATGATGATTAGGAAAAGATACAAAAATCAACTTACAACAAACTCATAAATTCACTCAACATTATAAATCAAATCTTAATTAAATGAATTCCACACATTAACAGGAAACTAGTTCATTCAATCAATTGTTGTTGATATATCAGAAAGAGTGCATTAGTTGTAAAAATAGATTATTATTACATAACAACAATAAAATGCATAAAAACTAAACTACGGGAGTTGTGAGCAAAGGGGGCCCTCCCTTACTCACAACCCCTTCAAATTAGAAGAGCTTGCTCAACGAGATAGACATAACATATAATGTTGTATTAATCTGAAAAAGATGTAGTGGAGTACAATCAGATATGCTGTCTTAGCTGAAACCAACCCAATAACCCCCTATCACATAAACTAAAACAATATTTATACAATTAAAAATCCTATATATGGCTCACTGTAAGGAAGACTACTAATCTAAGACATCAGTTACCAGTCCTGTTACAAGATATGAATTTAGCCATACTGGATCTAATCCATGAATGAAACCATGGATTAGAACAAATTCATTACATGGTTGTAGCTTTCCTCCGAATAGCCAATGAGAGAAGTTTTATGAATCTGGGCAGTATCATTGGCAGATCTGAAATGGACAATAGGAGAGCATCCATATGTGATCAATTCCCCAGAAAACTCATGTTCCCATTTGACTTAGAAATTCGTGGAACATAGGTAACCACCAAAGTTGCTGCAAGAAATCTGGGTGGTTATAGGAAATCTACAGCTGCAGAAATTTGAAGTGTTTGTAGGAAATAGGATCACAGACCTATTTGCGGGAAATGCGGGCCTGTTTTTGAAGCAAAAGAAATCTGCACAAGAACTCTAGATTAGTTGGAATGGTAATTAAATAAAGAACAACTAGATGTAATGAATACTTAAAGTCAAGGTAAAAGACGCTTTTTCGTGTTAATTTTGATACCTTCAACATATGGAACCCTTTTGGAAAAAAACCTAAGTATTATAATAGAAATAGGCATAATAGGGGTTAAAGATAGTTCAAAATGGGAGAGGTAAATTATGGAAAAGAGTGTCAAAATTGTGCAAAACGAAGCCCCATTAGCCTTGGACTTCTTTGTTTTCATTAGGTCTCTCTTAAGCACTGTCATTTGAGGTTTTAGCACAATTTTTTGTTTCCTTCTTGTAACAACATTCTTCCTTCAGAGTCTTCTAACTGTATGAGAGTGATGAGAAATGATGTAGGTCTATGAAGATGGAGAGGACACTCTGTTTTCTTTTTCAAGAAATTTTCAGGTTGAGATAGGGTTTGTTCTTGAAATTATGAAATGGGATGGAAGAATGATGAATAGATAGTGAATATGAAGTGGATGGAGGGCTTGGAGTGCTGTGGTGACTTGGCCTTTGCAAAAATTTCTTCTTTTAACTGTTTTCCTCATTCCATTAAATCATCACCCTTCATAATTGGACTCTTCAACATTGTATGAGTGAAGGAGTGAGATGCAATTAACTAGTTGAAGGTGGCTGAGACTATTAACCTATTCTTAGCTTATAAAACCTCATCTCTCATGCGTTAACAACAAATTTCTAAATATAATATGCTCAAGAGGAGAGGTCAAGAATATTGCATACATGTACCTACCTAATGGTTGTTGGAGAGACATGAATGTTGTCGCTGAATTGATGTTGTTGTGCTTCTCATGACTTAGGTACATCTTCTTGACTACCTTCTTCTTTTTTGTTGATCTTATTTTGCTGATGGGTTGTCTTCTTGTTGATGTGTAGGTGATGGCTTTCTCTATTGCTTCTAAGCTCTGGAGGAGTTTCATTGTGCATGTAGTTATGCTTCTCCTCTTTCAATCATGGTGCTGAAGGTTAGACTTGGAGCCTTTTGTTACTTCCAAATAGGCTGTTGTAGCTGCCATTTTATTTTATTTTATTTATTTATTTATTTTTATTTTCTTTTCTGAATGTACATGTCCTTTCTCTGTTGGAGGGTAAATAGGTATTGGAATGAGTGGAAGGTGTTCCCATAGAGTTACACAGTCATGATGGGTGTTGGCTAAGATGTGATGAAGTCAATGTCCTTTTTTCCTATCCCAAAATAGGCCTGCATCATAATTTTTCCATCGGACTGCCTTTCCTGTAGATTTTCAAAACTTCCTGTAGTACTATATGAAACTCCTGTAGTAATTCAGGACAACCTCTTGTATCAAACTTGTTTTGTCCATATCTCTGAAATGGTAGAATGGATTGACCTAAAACATTCTAAGCATGTTTCCATAATCATTATGCACCTCCCCATAAAATAAATTTGGTCAATGGACGCACTAATCTCAAGAAAAATTAAAAATGGTTGAAGGTGATGGAGGCCAATTTCATGGAAACCGTGAACTGGAATTTGTTGAAACAATTTTTTAAATGGATGCATGGTTTTCAAGTTATGGTAAAAATGAATTTCTACTCTATGTATTTTTGTTTCCTCTATTAAAACAGAGCCTTCCTGTAGTTTTTAAGGACAACAAGCAAATTGAATGGGAAAATCTTGAGAATGATGGATGGATGGTTAAAATAGATGAGGGTGATGGATTGGCATGGCCTTGGCCTTGTTGTAGCATTTGAGTAAAGGAGGAGAAAGTCGAAATTTGAATTCTTTTGAATAGGTTTGACCTATTTTTTCTTTCTTTGGTGGCAACTTGTTTTTCTTCCTTGTAGATGTTGGAGAGCACCTACATTCATCAAAGAGATACATGGAGCAAGGATTTTTTATTTTTTCTTTATTTTTTTAATAGGCCTATGTTAGGTCCCTATACTACTAGTGTAACCCCTTATTGTTATTAGTACAACCCACTTATTATATTGTTGTTTCCATGTAGTTCCTATATTGTTACTATTGAGCCCCATAGAAACCCACTATCGTTATTATTATGCTCTTAAATTATTATTGTTATGCCAACTCTAATTATATTATGACCCCTTAGACTCCTATATATAGAAAGGAGGTGTTGTCATTTGTATCATTGAAGAATTGTTCATTTTTCTAATGTAAACGAGGTTTCCCCTTGAAGAGACTGGGTTTTAAGGCATTGATCTATCTTTTCTATCTTTTTATGAGTTGGCTTCATAACATTTGGTATTAGAGCTTTGGATTCTAGGGTTTCGCTGCTCCAAATAGGTAATCATGGAAATTTCACTATAACTCTTTTTATGAGACGTTTCAAAAGCTAAAAGAAAAACCCATTTGAGAAGAAATATCTCTGAACCGTGGCTCTGAATTTCAGATCTTGTCCCACTACATTTTCGGAGATATGATCTAAGGAAGTTAGGGTTTTTTCAAGATCCATAATTTCATCTAAAACAGGGCATTGTGGAATGTTTTCTATAACATTTTCTATACTAAGTTGAAGAAGATAAAATAAAACCATTTGAGACAAAATCGGTTTGAACCATGGGTCTGAATTTCAGTTCTTGTATCACTTTATTCTCAGATATATGATCTTAGGAAGTTAAGGTTTTGGTAGGCTCCCGAATTACATCCTAAACAAGTGACATTGGGAAAATCATCATAATTTTCTCTCTGAGCATCAGATTGAAATTTCGTAAGAAGTTATAGAAAGTGGATGGATTGTATCTTGTTTGAGTATAATTTTTAAAACCTAAGGTTGAAACAGTGACATGTGGCACATCGTATAAGTTCACTCTACTGAACTAGTCTATAAATAGGTCATTGCGAGAGATTGGGAATAAATATTTCTTCAAGAATCCAATTGCGATTAGACTTGTAGAGCTAGAAAGAGGACTCAGAGGGCTATACAAGCTGAAATATCAAAACTTAAAGAAGAAAAAGTACAAAGTTATAGTCATTTCAAGATCAACCTCCTAAAATTAAGAAAAAGCGAGATGAGGAAGTTTGATGGTAAGGATCTGGTAAATTGGATACTACAGATGGAGAAGTGTTTTGATCTACATGGTGTACCACTGTTAGAAAAGGTATGTATTGCATCTAATTATTTAGAACCGAATCAATTTTTATGGTATAAAGGGCTTTGTTCTCGTAAACCACTTGTCAGGTGGTCAATTTTCACAAAGTAAATGATAGCACAATATGATGATACAAAGAGCAACACCTTGTTTAGCAAATTGATAAATCTCAAACAAAAGGGTTCAATGGTAAAGCACATTGAGGACTTTCAAAAATTGAAAATAAGGGTAAATGATATTCTAGAGAAGCAAAAGATAAATAGTTTTATCTATGCCATGGAAGCTGATATTGATAGTATGAAAGCATATTGGATGAAAGCCATGGAAGGTTTGAAGGAAGGTGGGACAAAGCTACTACAAGAAATGCCTCCTAATGACCAAAAGGATCAAGAAATGTCAAAATAAGAGGATATACATCCGGAACCAACCATAGAGAAAGAACAAATTAATCCAACCATATCTTGTATTGCAATGGTAGGAGTTACCACTCCTAAAACTCTCAATATAGAAGAACATATCAAGAAGAAGAAGGTTCAAGAAGTGAAATATCAGGAAGAAAAGTGTCAAGAAATATCAAAAGAAAAGGATACTCACCAGGAACCAACCCCAGAGAAAGAAGAAATGAATCCAACCATATCTTGTAATGCATCGGTTAGAATTACCACTTCTCAAACTATAAAGATAGAAGGAAATCTCAAGAAGAAAAAGGTAATAGTGTTGATTGATTCGGGTAGTACCCATAATTTTATTCATTGTAAGATAGCTAAGGAATTGAATTGCTTCCTATATCCAGCACCAGAGTGTCAAGTGACAGTTGTAAGTGGAGGAACCATAAATTACTCTAAAAAGTGCCATAATATCAAGCTATCCATGGGAGAATATGTATTGAATAACCCAATGCTTTTCATTCCAATGGGTGGTGCTGATGTTGTACTAGGAGTCTAATGGATACAATCCTTGGGTACAATAGCTTTTAATTTTCAAGAACTTTTCATGAAATTTTCTTCAGAAGGAAAGGAAGTTGAATTAAGGGGTATCATCGGGAAATCAGGAAACATAATCAACTCTAACAGAATGACAAAGCTTCTAAAGAAAGAACAACGAGGCATAATTACACAATTATGTTTGCTAATGGTTCTGACATGGAAATCATCTATTTCTCCAAATCTCCAAAAAGTCTTGGACAATCATTCCAAGGCATTCAAGACTCCCAAACGTCTCCCATGTATTCGTGATCATGATCATGCTATTCATTTGATTCCAGGAAGTGTTCCTTCAAACGTCAGGACTTGTAGACATCCATATGCCCAAAGGAGTGAAATTGAACATATGGTTGTAGAAATGGTAGAGGTTGGTATAATTATCCAACCAAACATGATAAAAAAAACCAAGGGATGAATGGAAGAATGGAAAAGCAGGGTGGGAACTCATTCAAAAGTTAACGAAGATCCCAGTTCTAACAATATTGCCAGAACTTGACAAGGAAGGAAAAATCATATTGCAACCTGAAGCATTCACAGAACTGAGAAGTTGATAGCTGTGAAATCAATCAATTTCAGAGTATCTCAACAAGTGGAAGAACTTAGCTGCTGAAGATTTCACATGGTAGGACAAGAATTTTATATAGAAGCATCAATAACTACTCAATACTTGAGGAAAACACTTTTTAAAGGAAAGGGGCATGTTAGGTCCCTATACAACTAGTGTAACCTCTTATTGTTATTAGTAAAACCCCCTTATTATATTGTTGTGCTCATGCAGTCCCCATATTGTTATTATTGTGCCCCATAGAAGCCCACTATTTTTACTATTGTGCCCTTACATTATTATTGTTATGTCGGCTCTGATTATATTATGACTGCTTAGACTCTTATATATAGAAAGAAGGTCTTTTCAATTGTATCATCGAAGAATTGTTCATTTGTGTAATGTAAAGGAGTTTTCCCCCTTGAAGAGGCTAGTTTCTGAGGCATTGATCTATCTTTTCTATCTCTTTGTGAGCTGGTTTCATAACAACCTACTAGCCACCTCAATGAGGTTTTCAACTAGTAGATCTACCTAGGCGCCTCAAAGGAGGTTTTTATTTAGGATATTTTCTTTTTTTCTCTTTTTTTCTTTTTTTCCCAACCCATTGACCACCTTATGGAGGTTTTCAACCAATGAGCCAATTGAGGTGCCTCAAAGGAGGTTTTCACCTAAGATTTTTATTTTTTTCTCTTATTTTTTTTTTCCTACCCTACCCTACTTCAAAAATAAAATCACTTTCAAGTATAAGAATACTTCCAATCTATCCATGTGCACATCAATATGACAGACAAAATGATGTGTAGGATTGAAATGTATGCTTTTACATATACCTGGATTTCAAAGACCAAATGATTTGACTTTTAAAGGATCAAGCATAGTTGAAGAAGAGAGTGATGCTCCATCTTGCTATTTTCTAGAATCAAACCTCAATATAACTTTGATTTCATTGGTTTTCTTTCTTATTTGGATAATTCTTCATGTCTTCTTCTACCATGAGCTTCAAATGTTCCTCTTTTTGCTGATTGTTCTCTTGAATACATGGAGGTTTGATTGTAACCATGAGGGAGCTCTCTCGATCTCTGATTTGAATGTCTACTCTTCATCAAGTGCAGCTCATGATTTTGTGGTCTTCTGATTTTATTCTTCTTCTTATGGATGTTGTCCTTCAATGATATCAAGATAATCTCTTTTTTGTAATACTCTTCTTAAGCTATGGTGAATACCATTGATCTCAAGAGGAGATGTTTGGAAGTGTTGTACCTCAACATTGTAAGTGGGTTGAGCTACTTCAATGTGTGGGTTTGGAAATGGTGGTACAGGTAGTTGAGTGGGAGTGGATATTTGAGATGGATGCAGTTGGGGTTGTGGTTGTGGTGGAGATGAATGGTAGGGATAACATGGAGTTGTGTATGGAAGATATTGAGGAAAATACTGAGGATATTATGGATGGCTCCCATAAGTTCCTTTCCAACCTTATTTCCAAGGTTGGTTTGGGGTTGAGATGGCCAATGTTTCTAGGGAAAGGGTGTGTTCCAATTACTTTGAGATGGATATGCATAAGATTGAAATTGTGAATTAAGCTCTTACATTATATGTTGGGTTGTGTTATATTCTTTCCACGATTAGCACACGTTATTAGGTTGGGCGGACCTTCCTATGGTTTTGGACGTGATGGTTTTCAATTTGTGGTATTGGATGCTTCAGCATGTATAAATATGTATTATAGCATTGAAAGGAACATAATGAAAAATCAAGCTGGTAGTCCCGGTTTTGGGATCCAGGGGAAATCTCTGTGTATATGTGTTTTATGTGTTATTCTCTCACATTATTTATTTTATGTGTTTTAAGAATTCATATGTAGGTAATTTCTGTATGGGGTTAAAACCTACATTTGGTATCAAAGTTGTTTTGGCTTCAAGGGTATGCTTTTGTTGCTGAGGGGTTTCACTCGGGCTTGTGGTAAAACCTTGTTCAGTGGGAGATCTGCGGGATCGATTCTGGTGGTGAAAGAATATGGCAAGCAGTGGAAAGATAGAGATCGAGAAATGTAATGGTCAGAGTTTTGAGTTATGGAAACTCAAGATGGAGGATCTGTTGGTGGTTAAAGATTAGTGGATCACAGTAGATCTAGGTACTAAGTGTGTGATGAAGAATGGAAGAAGTTGGATCGGAAGGTAAACAACACAATACGATTGTGTGTCTTAGATTCAGTATTGGTGAATGTATCAGGGGAAGCTACGGCGAAGGTTTTGTGGGACAAGTTAGGGACTTTGTACCAATTTAAGTCTCTGGTGAATAAACTATTACTAGAGAAAAAGTTGTATAACCTGAGGATGAAGGATGGAGACTCGGTGAGAGCATATGAATTCATTTAATAATGTGGTAAGTTAGTTATTTTATGTTGATATTAAAATTTTAGATGAAGATAAGTGCGTTAGTTTGTTGTGTTCTCTACCAGATTCATGGGATAGTCTAGTTATTTCAATAGGTAGCAATGCAACTGCCTTGCAGTTTGATGAAATCATCTCATCCCTGCTGATGGAGGAGATGAGATGGAAAAATATGGAGAGACAAAATGGTGATGCCTTGCTTGTACGAGGACGATCCCATAATAGAAACAAAAATAATTCATTGAGTGGGAGATCTAAATCTAAAGGCAATCTAAATCTCCAAGAAAACCTGTAAAGGTGGTTTGCTAGAAATGCGGAAAGTAAAGGCACTACAAAAGGGACTGTAAATCTAAAACTCCTAAAAAAGGAAAGGTATCTGATGATTCTCCTTCTATAGAGCCAAAAACCACCTCAGATGAAAGCGAGGATGTGTACTTGGATTCTTTAAGTACACATGCAGATCATGAGGCATGGTTGATTGTCTCAGGTGCATCCTTTCACTTCACTCCCCATACAGAGTGGTTCTGCGAGTATAATAATATGATGGTGGTGATGTCTTCTTGGGGGACGATAGTAAGGCTAGAATCATTGGTCATGGAAAAGTAAATTTGAATTTGCAAGGTGGAAGGGTTAGAACACTTCCGGGTGTTCTACATATTCCTGCATTGGCCAGAAATCTAATTTACGTAAGCAAGTTGGATGATGCAGGTGTAAAAACAGTGTTCGAGAAGGATACCTGCAAGATGGTTCAGGGATCACTGGTATTGATACGGGAAGTTCGGATTGGAACTCTGTACAAGCTGCAAGGTAGCACTGTTGTTGATGGGTGCAACCGTTCTATGGTTCTTGAAAGTGGAGCATAAAATCTAGTGGTCTCTAGATAGAAGACCATGTTGTGGCATGAAAGGCTTGGACATATTGGAGAGAAGGGCCTTCAGATACTTCATCATAAAGGTATGACTAATAGATCTTTGAATTTTGATTTATGTGTAAATTGTGTATACGGGAAGCAGAATCAGGTGAGTTTCCCCTCGAGTGGTAAGAGCCCGAAACAAATATTAGACTTTGTGCATAGTGATGTGTTTTGACCTGTGAAGGTTCCATCACTAGTTAAGTCTGTGTACCATGTATCATTTATAGATGACTTCTCAAGGAATACATGGATATATTTCCTCAAGAAGAAATCTGAAGTATTTGACAAGTTTAAAGAATTTAAGACTTTGGTGGAAAACCAGATAGAGAAGAAAATAAAGGTACTGAGGATAGATAATGGTGGAGAGTTTTGCAGCAAGGAATTTGAAGAATTTTGTAAGAACTGTGGTATAGCACAACACAAGACTACTCCATACACACCTGAGAAAAATGGAGTTACAGAAAGAATGAACAAGACATTAATGGAAATGGCAAGAAGCATACTCAGTGGTGCTGGGTCAGGAAAGGGATTTTGGGCAGAGGCGGTGGAGACATCATGCTACCTAGTCAATAGATCACCTTCATCAATGTTGGAGGATAAAACTCCAAAATAGGTATGGACTAGTAAGAAGCCCTCTCTTTCACATCTGAGGGTATTTGGATGTGATGCATATGTACATGTTCCAAAGGAGAAAAGAACCAAGTTGTATAGTAAATCTGAAAAGTGCATCTTTATTGGGTACTAGGATGGTTTAAAGGGTTATAAGCTTTGGAACCCAGTAACAAGGAAGGTTGTGTACAGCCGAGATGTGGTGTTCAGAGAGGTGAAATATGTTATTAAACATGAAGTCCAACCAAAGGAACCTAAAAAGATAGAGTTTGAGCTTAAGGAGGAAGAATGAGACTCTGTAGCAGAAGAGGAATCAGAAGATGAAGAGCCACAAACTCCGGGTGTGAGAAGATCAGTTTGAGAAAGAAGGCAGCCCGAAAGGTATAGTCCATCTGCTTTCTGTTCAAATTTTTCTTTATCTACTACTGATGATGATCCCAGAACTATGAAGGAAGCACTAGATTTAGAGGATGGAAAACTCTGGAAAGAGACCACGGTTGATGAAATGGAATCTTTGCACAAAAATGAGGCTTGAGATCTGGTGGAGTTTCCGGCTGGAATGAAACCAATTGGCAGCAAATGGGTGTTCATGAAGAAGACAAATGCAGAAGGAAAGGTGAAGAAATACAAAGCTGGGTTGGTAGAAAAAGGTTATTCCTAGGTGCTGGGAATTGATTTTGGTGATATTTTTTCTCCTGTTTCCAAGGTAGTTTCTATTAGATTACTTTTATTTGTCGTTGTTGCTTTTGATTTTGAGGTAGAACAGATGGATGTGAAGGAAACATTTCTTTACGGGGATCTAGAAACGGAGATCTACATGAAGCAACCTGAAGGTTTTGCGGTGAAGGGTAAGAAAGAACTATTGGCCAGATAAATCGATCTTGCGGACAAGACCGATCTCCATAGTATCACAAGATAATCTAGCAACAAATAGACAAATAAATCTATATTTCTCTAGACATATGAAATTTACAAATAAAGACTATAGAGGTGTTATGATCCTACCTTAGATCCAACACTTGTTCGTTGTAGTCATCCCTCGATCGTCTGAAAGAGTTATTCTTTAAAGACCTGCAAACACAAACAAGCAAACATCAAATAGAAACTACATAGCAAATATCATAAATCATGTCTATTATGGTGATCAAGGAATCAATAGAATAAACCATAAATGAACAGCTTATTGAGAAAAACAAACTTATTTGTATTAACTTTGAAGTAGAAGAACCTTGCAACCTTTTTAGCCTTGATGTTGAAAAAGTTCTTCCTGCGGTCCAAAACAGGAATTTCCTTTACTTTGACAAGCCTTGCACTCTTCCAAATGAGATCTTAGAGGTATGTAATATCTCCACATAGAATCTCAACTAAGAAGACTAAGTTCTAGTAGCATTTCACCTCAAAAATATTCAGCTTTCCACCCCCTAAGTAAGCAGTCCAATGCTTCATTTTATAGTGTAGAGGAGGAGGTTACAGGTCCACCTATGAAGGGATAGAGTCCTCCTTCAAATGGATAAGCTCCTCACATCAAGGGGTTAGCTCCGTAAGGTATGGGATGCATGAACCTTAAGAGAGCGAACTTGCCACCTCAAGATTCCTTCCAGAAGCTTCTAGAAATGACTGAAAGTGAGTTTTTTAGAATATACTTGTTCCTTTTAACTTTTACAGGGGTCTGCACCCATAACACAGAGACAGAGCGGTCAGGTGCATAGGAGACATGACCATTACGGGCGAGACCACAGGTAATGCAAAGAGAAAGTGTGGAACCAGAGTTTTAGAGACTTTTGAGGGCTTTCTCTTATTTTTAAGGCTTGATATGAGGAACTGAGGCTTAAGAATTGCAAAGGAGGAAAGTATGAGTGGTAATGGACTCACACAGATTGCAGAATGCCAAGGTGACAATCTTTAGTGCAACAGATTTCCCCCTAAAGTGCGAAGTCTGTAATAGATGAAGATAGAGTTTGTCATCTATGAAGAGTGAAGTACTTTATCATTTCAAGGATCATCCTATGGACACCCCAGTCGGAACCTATAAAAACATTCAATGCAATATATATATATATATATATATATATATATATATATATATATATATATATATATATATATATATATATATATATATATATATACATATACATATATACATATCATCGCTGAGGTAGGCATTCCCATACTCAGATCAAAACTAAATAGAAAACTAACTGAACTGTTCTGATACATGAATGATTTTGTAATACATCAAGAGTATAGACATGTGTAGACATAGTATGGATGCAACCATTTGTTTATGAATAGTCCACTATATAATGAATAACAAAATTCCTTGCAGCCTGGATGGTAGAAACTAGTTCTAGGGTCTTGATTTCCGCTTCTCGAACTAGTACAATTCTATCCATGTGAATGAATGCGTCGAAGTCGAACATGGTAGAAACCACTTGATTACCAGTCAATGATGTGAACCATTAACAAGTGTGAGAGAAACCACCAATAATGTCAATGGCTCTCAAAGTACCCAGTACAATCCATGAAATGTGATAAATGAGCTGAGGTTGAACATGTCATAGAATCATTCGATCGAAGGTCAATGATGCAACCTATCGTTGAAGGCAAGAAAACTGCCGTTAGGGCATGCATTTTTCAGGGTACTGATGATTTCTAGATCAATTTCGTAGATAATGAGATGATGTCAATAGAAAGTGATCCATCATAGACAAGCCCACAACATGTAATCATAGATCAAGTTTTGAAGAAATATATTGGCAAGGACTGACTCAGGGATAGTAAAAAATGGATGACAGATATTTTGAAAATGAATGGTTTATTTGAACTGACCTCTTGAACACATAACAACACTATAGATGGTTTGGTGACAATAGACCTAAAGCTAATACCCAAAAATTAGCTGAAGACTTTCAATATGGTTTGATTAACTGTTAGGCAAAGGATTTCCCAACCCAGGTGAACAAAAAGTGTAATGTTCAAGGGTGGTTAATGAATTTTCTAAAAGACAAAGTGTAACAAATAGGTTCATTTTTCTCTCTTTTCCCCCACCATTTCTGGCAAGCACCTCTTTATTTTTGACAAGCTTGAGGAGGATAACATTTGCTTGTTTATAAGCTCATCCTTTGGATGAGTCCAACTTAGTTTAAAATTCGAACCCTAAGAAGGAGTGGTTCCTTCCTGTTTAAATTTGAATGGGTCCTTTACTGTTAAATTTTAATGAGTCCAATATAGGAAAAACTCGGTGTTTTTCAATTTTAGGGAGTCAGAAGAAAAACTTAAGAAAACTCCATGGGTGTCATTTTTCGTAAATTTGTCCCTCAAGCCCAAAAAAGTATAAAATAATATTTGAGAGAATCGCTTGACCATTACGATCAAGGAGTATTTTTCATAATTAGTGACTCCGATCCGAAAAAGTAAAAAAGTGATCGAAGACATGTTGTTTCATAACCAGTATCGAACTTGAAATGACAAAAGTCTGGCGATATTTTCATGTTTATATGGTTAGAAAAGAGCTATAAGTGGACCGCCCTTTTAATTCCATTTAACAAGTTAAAAGGGGAAAAACTCGGCAATCTTTTCATATTTTATGAGTCAGAAAAGAGCTTAAAGAGGACTCCAATGTTTCGCTTTTTCGTAAATTTTTGAAAGAGTCCGAAAAAGTGATAAAAATATACTCTTTGTTGAAAAATGATTCATTTTCCCCTAAAAATCGAATATTTTGCACAAAAACTCAAAACATTACTCATACATGTTTAAGATAAATAAAAATGTATTTAAAAAGTTACCTTTTTAAAGTGAAAAATAAATAAATTAAAAATTCATTTATTCAAAAAATCTTATAAAAAGGGCTTTTCTAAGTTCATTTTTACCATTTGATTTCAGAGTGAGAAGTGAGAGCTTTTAGGTAAAAAAGTTCCTGTAAAGTTTCTGGAAAATCCATCTATCGGAATCGAAAACTGTCAGCTCCAGGTAATCCACGTCCTCCTTATCTTGCATTTCATCTGTTTACATTTTGGTTTTAGTATTTAGATTTAATTTTTAAGGGAAAAATTAGTCTAGAAATTCATTCGCATGGGTCTGTAGGTGCAACACGTGGCCCCTGTACACCCCGAATTTTTTCTACACAGAAAAAAGTCATGGGTCCGCACCTGTTGCTTACAGCCCATGCAAACCTACGCATTGTCTGTAACTAGTGAGTGCGGACCCCATGAATATGAATTTTAAAATTGATTTTTTTCCATATTTGCCTAAAATTTTCCAAACAAAATTGTTCTAATATGTTTTTTTGCATTATAGGACACTCATGAATCATCCACCCACATTGAATGCATTGAGAGTATGAAGACTGTTTAAGTTCTGGGCTATACCAGGCATGAGGGCCCAAGTAGACTTCTTGCAATGGCTGGTAGACAGGTGGAACATACAGGACCATTGTTTCATGATTGGCGGCCACCAGCTCGAAATTGAGCTAGAGGACATATATTTTTTGACTGGTTTGCCCAAGAGAGGTGAACGATTATCTCTTTTCGGGACTAGGCCAGGTGGCCAGTCTGTCGCTAGTCTCTGATTGGAGTTTTGCAATGATTAAACAAAGGACAAATGGATTGATACTAAAATGATCGACCGTCTTGAACTTAAGGTTATTGCATTCACTGTTACCAAGCTATGTGGGAGTGTAGCATTGCATGTGGATACTAGATCCCAGATGCAGATGGTTGTAGACTATTATTGAGGCACCATATTCAACTGGTGCAAGGCTGTGTTGGCAAATGTGAAAGGCCAACTTACCAGAGGAAAGAACGGACAAATGAAAAACTTTGGATATGGTTTTCTTGTTGTTAGCTTTGCTCTAGAGAGGATCCCTATGCTAGCCTCGCAACATCTTCCTATTGATGCTAGTGTTCCTCGAGAGCCTAGGATAATGTGTTGGGTTGATTTGATGGCCCGTCACCCTGAGGAGGGTTCAGAGGTTGTTTGATTTCCTCCTGAGTATTTTCGTTGGTTGAACAACCAACTTCTTTGATTCAAGATTTTCCATATGTTAGGATGGATTATCGAAGTGACCCAGACATGATTCTTCCACCAGGAGAGCAGTGGGATGATTCAGGTAAAATCCTTTTCAACACTTTCTAAGTTTTATATATATTTTTTTTTTAAATCATCCAAAACTGATAATCAAAAGTTTGAATGCAGATGTGGGTCCATGATGACCAGCCGCTCTCTAGCCATTCGAGAGGAGACACCCAGCTGCAGCAGCACCAGCCCCACAGGACCAATCAGCAGAGATCCTGTCCGACTTGGAGAATCATCTAGAGCGCTTGACAGTAAATATTCCAGAGACTGGCATAGATGATATTCCACTTAGGTTACAGAGATATGTGATTAGGGTCCCAGGACCTTTTAGGAGGTTCCTTTGTAGGATGGCCTGAGCAGTGGTTTCTTATTGTGATCATCACCGGGGATAGGATGATCGCTTTTGCAGACTCTCATGACATTTTTGTCTTTTTGTATTATCATTTTTGCCGATCATAAGGTGTTTTTCAACCTATGATCGAAAATGATGTATATTTTGACACACTTCTTCTATGCTATGATATATCATTATTACCAGCTTATCTTGCGTAACATGTTATTGAATGTTTTTAAATTTATTTTTTTGATTATTTCAAATGTCTATTTATCATACGAGAAGCAACTGCATCTACTAATGTATTTAAATGTATTGGAATATGCTGATATTCAATGTAATCAAATTCACGTTCCAAGAGATGAACCCTGAAAAATAATCTTAATAGCATTGGATTTCTAATGGCATAAACCCTATTAAGCTATAATACAATGAGTTCATAATCTAACCTAACAACCAAACTCCAAATCCCAAATGAGATGGATTCAGATAATAACTCAATCAGTACACTATACTCTGCAATATTATTCATTGTTAGACCAAGGCTTACCCCATGCATAGATAATAACTCATCAGAGGGTGAATATATAACCCAAGCTACCGAAGAAATGTTCCATATATTATGACAAGCACCATCAACAAAACCAATGTATGTTTGAAGAGACGTCGACATCTGTAATATCAAGAGTAAAATCAAGATAAGCAGGAATAGTGATAAAAACACTCTCTAAACTAGGCACACTTTTCTAATCTAAAACACACTAACTATAAAGAAACTAATCTAACAAAAATCTCCACACCTAAATTTAAGCATAATATCTCTTTAGATAAAGCCCATTTCTGGGTTTACCCAAAGAGACACCGTCAAAATCTACCAATTCATAGGCCCCTTTTTCCATCTTTCACTTAACAATATAAGGACCATGCCACATAGGTACAAATTTTCCAACCCCTAGCTTATCGTTTGCTTGATCATATAGTAAAATTAGGTCTCCTTTTGAAAAATTATGAGGTGTAACATTTCGGTTGTACTGAGATTTTATCCATTCTGCATGAGTCTAGTTTGCTATTGCAGTAGTGCTTCATTTCTCATCTAGCTGAGCTAAGTACAAGAAACATTTATCCTCTTCAGAAATGGTTGGGAGTACTTCTATGGCTAATTGCAATGACATGATTTCGCATTCAATAGGTAACACTGCTTCCAAACCATAGACCAGTTGAAAATGAGTGAAACTAATTGATGTTTTTACTGAGGCCCAATATGCCCAAAGCGCTGAAAATGACATGTTATGCCAATTCGATTTATGAATACCAATGGTTTGTTGGATCATAGTGACTAAAACTTTATTGATAGCTTCAACGAGACCACTCGCCTGTGGGTAATATGGAGTAGAACTATCGTGACATAGGCTAAGTTGATTTGTCAGTTTAGTCATCATGATGTTTCAAAATGGCTTCCATGATTAGTAATAATAGCTTGAGGAACACCAAATCTAGAAATTATATGATTGAATACAAAATTTGCAGCAGTCTTGCTATCTACCAAAAATGTAGGCATCACATCAGCCCACTTAGTAAAATAATCTACCGCTAGGCTAATATATGCATGCCCCCCCGCCGAGTGAGGGTTACATGTAATAAAGTCAATACCCCACTTTGTGAAAGGACCTACAGAAATTATAAGGTGGAGAGGAGCGGGTGGAGCACACATATTTCGATTAAAAATTTGACAATTGTGGCATTTCTGGACTACATAGATACAATCTTTGAATAAGGATGGCCAGAAATAACCAGTGCGCAATATCTTTTGGGCTGTGGCATACCCAGACATATGACCGCCACATGCTGTAGAGTGACAGTCATTCAAAACCTTTTCAGCTTCTTCATGAGTTAGACAACGTTGGAAAATAGAATCTGCCCAACGAAGATAGAGTGTATCACCAATAATATTGTATTGTTGGGATTGGAAACATATTTTCTGTCGCTGAGATCGTGAAATTTCAGGCTGAAAAGATTGGGTTTGGAGATAAACAATAATATCTCCATACCAAGGATCAAGAGTACTGATAAGAAACAAGGATTCGTCCACAATAGGCTCTTCCGCCACAGTTTTAGTATCAGTATGCAGGAAATCACACATCAGTTTAGCAAAAACCAAAGATTTCTTTACCTTGGATTTTTCAAATTCCAAATCAAATTCCTGCAGGATAACTATCCATTTGGAATACTTGCCCCCTAGAAATTGTTTGGTCATGATATACACCATAGGGTTACAGTCAGAAATTACTGTGGTTTTGCATAATAAGATATAGTGACGAAATCTTTGGACAGCTTGGATAGCTTCCAAGTCCAATTTTTCCACATGTGAATATTTAAGCACAGTCGGATGCATAGTTTGACTAAGATATTAAATCACATGTTCATTGTTGAATTCATCTTCCTGAACTAAAACCATCCCAATAGTGGAATGAGAAGTGGCGAGATATAAAAAGTAATCCTGGTTGTAATTGGGAGGATGCAGTAACGACGCATGGGTTAATGCATGCTTAAGTGCATCAAAAGATTTGTCAGCTATCTCGTCCCAAAAGAATGGAGTATTCTGTTTCAACAACCTGGTAAAACCTTTCATTATCTCGGCATAGCTAGGAATGAAACGACATAAAAAGTTTGCTTTCCCTTGCAAAATTTGGAGTTCGCAAAGAGTTGAAGGAGGAGGTAAATTGACAATAGCTTCAACCTTCTAGGGATCAACACGAATGCCAGCTTTTGAAACAACAAATCCCATTAAATGAATTGTTTCTACATAGAATACACATTTGTGTGGATTTAGCCTAATTCGATAATGCCTATATCTCATAAAGATAGCTCATAATTGAGTGAGATGATCAGATCTACGCAATGAATGGACATGTAAATCATAGAGATAGGTTTGGACAATGTGCTTGGTGTCATGAAATGTGTAAGACATAGCCCTTTGAAAATTTTCTCCAACGTTCTTCAATCCAAAAGGTAATTTGCAATAAGAAAATGTCCCCCATGTACAAATGAAAGTTGTTTTAGGTTGATCAACAGGGAGTATGTTGATTTGATTGTAACCAAAAAAACCATCCATGAAGGAGAACATTTCACTGTCAGCACAATCATCAATAATTTGATTGATATAGGGGGTTGGATAATTGTCTTTAGGACAAGCTCTATTAATATCCCTATAATAGATACATATTCTTATCGTTCCTTGCTTTTTGTTAACTAGAACAATATTTGATACCCAATCAGTTAAAGGAATTGGATAAATGAAACCTGCACGAAGTAATTTCTCAACTTCAGCTTTGATAGCAGCGACTTTTCTTGGATGTATCTAACGCAAACACTGTCAGACGGGTTTAGCATTCGGGTAAGTTTTAATTTCATGAACACCTATTGATGGATTGATTACTGTCATTTCTTCATATGACCAGGCAAACATGTCACAGAATTCTTGAAATAGGGCTTTATAAGTTTGGATTTCATTTTCCATACAGGAAGCACCTATATGAATGTTTTCAATAATTCTGGGTTTAACTGAAATGTCAATAGGGACCGTTCAAAATATATTTTCCAAATTTAACTCAGAATCATAATGTTGCAATGAATTCTGCGGGTCTTTAACATAATCAATAGTAAAAATAGATGAAAAATCATTTTCAAAATGGTCAGGATTAGGTAAAAACAAAGATCGATGATGAATATCTTCCCATGGTAAATCATCAATAGAGAAAAGTTCACAAATATGCTCATCAGTATGAACAGGATCAGAAAATTTTGTTGAAGCTGAGGTTGATATCGAAAGTGATTCCCCATGGACCACATTCATTGGATCAATTTTGGTTGAATAGGAATCATAAAACGATTGTACAGCCTGATATGCAATTTCAAAGGGACTCAAAGGCATTACGTCACCAAATGAATCCACCTCAGAATCAGAAGGTATGATCCAAGGGTCATCAAAAGCAATAGTATTCGATGAAATCATATGAATAGTTGCAATAGAAGGTGATACATTAGGAGGAAGGAAGGAAAAAGTTCCTAGTAAACAAGAATCTTTAATCAAACCTACTCCAACATCCTTGTAAGGGATAGTTGTGTTACCAACGTGTTGAATACTATCTGTAGAGGCTAGGTCGGATGAGAAATAAGTCAGTTGGTCTATCATAACGATCTTTCCATTATGAGGAAACTTGATAAGCCGAAAGACTGATGAAACAATAGCAATCATAGCATAAGACCAACTACGACCCAAGAGTAGGTTGTAATCTAGAGGGGCATCAACCACTTCCACTTCTAGATTTACAGTTTTGCCTTCGACCCCTATAGGTAAATCCTGCAAAATACCATAAGGATGGAACCCTTAGACATTAAAAGCCTTTAGAATCGTCAGAGACTGATTGAGTGTGGGAGAACCAAGCGATCTCCAACACTGGATCGACATAATACACGTAGAAGTTCCTTCATCAATTACAGCCCAAAAGCAAGGTTTGTTTTAGAATAACACTGGAATCTGGAAAGCCATTTGATGAGGTAGGCAGGGCATACTATTCTCTAAATCGAAGATTATTAGGTTCAAATCTTGAATATCAATAGCTCCTATAGCAAACAGTAGTAATTTATGTTGTGCTGGGCATGATTACAGCACTTCCAAAGTCGACATTACTAAAGGAGAAATAGCTAAGTCTTCAATAATGTTATAATTTTGAGCAACTCTCGCATGTGGATTGAAAGATGATTTCCGAAGTATACCTTTAACAGGTGGTTTGAATACTAAGTTAGGGTTTGGTTTCTCGATTTGTAGTGGATTGGAACTAGGAGGATCTGTAGTTGACGTGTTTGAATTAGAAGATTATGCTTCTTTACCACCAACAAGATTTTTACTACCATATTCTTGCGATCGCGTCGAAATCCTCACATGAGACATCGTCATAATGGGTTCTTCTGAGGCATTCAAGGAAGAACTAATCATCTTACTATCTTGATTAGGAAAGGGATCCTTCAAGACAACAGGTGTTTGAGAACCTTTAACGATTTTTGAAACCTCTACTCAATTTGGGCAGTCTTTGGTAAAATTATCCTCGTCGGAAATGAAACAAGGATAGTGAGGTTTACGCTTTTCGTCGGTAGATTCATTTTTATCTATTTTCTCCTTTGATTTTTTTTTGTTTTTCTTCTTCCCTTTCTTTTTATTGCCCTTTTTTGATTTGGCCGTAGATGATTCTACGACATGAATATCGGCAGGAATTTCAGTAGAAGAATCTCTTGTTGGGGAATCAGGTAAAGTTATAATAGGAGAAGATTTCTTTGAAGATTTTAGTACTAAATAAATCAATCATACCATCAGCGGCATGAGACCCTGAAGGATCTGCAGCTATTTGAACGTGTTTTGGAAGATCAGGGATTTTTTCATGTAAAGTACATGATTGCGTATAAACGAGGTCATGGTACAGAGCCTGAGTAATGACTTGCTCTTTAGTAACAACTCCTGGCTTAGGTACATCTTCAGTGATTTTAGGTAACAATGATTTAATGAACCATTCTACTAAAATTTGATCCGGAATAAAAACTTTCACCAAATGCCTTCTACATTTCCATTCACGAATATGATCAGAAATATATGTGGACCTGGATTGTTTCAGTGAAGTTAACAGTTCTGTGCCATTGTCATAGCAGTTGGAACAATTACCTCGACAACCTGCTTAATGAAACAAACTAGCACAAGTTTCTTCACAAAACCATCTCGAGTGAAGAGAACCCCCAGACAATCCAAGTAAGTCTAGTCAACGTCTGCTCCAAGTACATTGAGACCCATCCTTCATCGTCACCTTAGGAAATAATCTTAAGTTTATGGACACTAAGGTTACCAACAACAACAAATACAACTGGGGGAATAGTCTACGATCTGATCTACGTGCAAGGGCAGAGTAACAAAGATCAATCCCCTTGAAGGCTCCTCGACATGATCATTCTGAGGTTTACCAACAAGTGACCCCAGGCTCCTCGACAATGATTAATCCGAGGTTTACCATTTATAATACGCACAAATCTTCTATCTTTCCCAATGAAACAAACTTGATTGTCTCAAAGGTTCAGACATGTTCTCGTGATTGACTCCTTTAAGAGAAGCTTCCCAGAATGTATCAATTACAATTGGATTTATTTCCTACCACAAGATATAACTACTTGTTTATTTTAACTATCTTGGAGAGTTAATTACTCCCTACTCCAAGATACTAGCCTAAGCTATATAGGTGATAAGAGCCCTGGAAATAAAAAAGATTACTAGATCAATTTTAATTAAGCATTGCTTTTATGGGTTTTTTTTTAATTCAATAGGCATGGAAATGAAAATTTGATGGTGTGAAGACTCAACTCCCAAGACACTAAAAAATGCACCTAAAATGACAAGCAATTCGTTTTTCTTTCAATGAAAATTTAGCTAAAAGAAAGAGTTTGAGAATGTAATTCTTTGAAAAAACAATTCTTTCTTTCAACATGTAAATGAAATGAAAATTTTTTCATCTTTTTCAATAAGAACTCAAAACGATACTACTAATTAATTCTCACAATAAATCCCTTTCCTTTTTCAAAACTCGAAACTAAAAAAAAACAATTTTCTTCAAAAGAGATCTACAAGTTCTAAAAAACACTCAAAACTACAAAAACTAATCTTGAGATCTAAAAAATTTTAAAACCTAATTAAATAAAAAATTCAAATATTTTTGAGGACGTTTTACTTAGTTGTTCAGTAAACTAAGGATTCATTTGTTCAGAATAACAAACCAATCAAAAAACATCTAGATATGTTTAATTTTGTAAAAATGAAATTCAAAACTTATGACAAAGCTTGTTCAAAGATTTGCAAGGAGAAAACTAAATATATTTCTCAGAAAGGATAGATTTCACAACCAAGTCAGACTCATCAAGAAGATGAAAAGACACCAGGGAAATCTAAGGTTTCTCAAGCTTCTGATCTATGAGTCACTACAGAAACCAAGTGAAAACCACTCCATGCATGCAAAACTTCTAGAAAATCATTTAAAACAAAAATACCATCAGAACTCACTCACAAGAGATTTTTGATAGGACAAATGCAAATCTGGGTAGACACTAGAGACCTTAAATGAAACCTAAAATTAACTCGAAGAAAACATTTTAGGTTTTTCAAAACAATTTACAAGGTCTAGAGGCTTCCAGTACAACTAGGTGCGTACCGCTCTATTTACTAAAGGAAATGTGTGGAGATGCCCACACTGTCTGTAAATAGAAAGTGCGGTCCCCTGAAAACTTCGAAAAAAAAAATCCAGATTCTAGAAGCTACCCAAGCCAACATACATCAATCAAAAACCAGAAATGAAAACAAGTTTCTCAAGTCAAGGACAAAGGAAAACCAAAAACCAAATTCAGTTCCCCAACGGAGTCGCCAATTTGTTGGCCGGATAAATCGATCTTGTGGACAAGACTGATCTCCCTAGTATCACAAGATAATATAGAAACAAATAGACAAATAAATCTATCTTCCTCTAGACATATGAAATTTACAAATAAATACTATAGAGGTGTTACGATCCTACCTTAGATCCAACGCTTGTTTGTTGTAGTCATCCCTCGATCGTCCAAAAGAGTTATTCTTTAAAGACCTACAAACACAAACAAGCAAACATCAAATAGTACCTGCATAGCAAATATCATAAATCATGTCTATTATGGTGATCAAGGAATCCGTAAAATAAATCATAAATGAATAGCTTATTGAGAAAAATAAACTTATTTGTATTAACTTTGAAGTAGAAGAACCTTACAACCTTTTCAGCCTTGATGTTGAACAAGCTCTTCATGGGGTCTAAAACATGAATTTCCTTTACTCTAACAAGCCTTGCACTCTTCCTAATGAGATCTTATAGGTATGTAATCTCTCCTCATAAAATCTCAACTAACAAGACTAATTTCTAGCAGCATTTCACCTCAAAAATATTCAGCTTTCCACCCCCTAAGTAACCATCCCAATGCTTCGTTTTATAGTGCAGAGGAGGAGGTTAGAGGTCCACCTATGAAGGGATAGAGTCCTCCTTCAAAGGGATAAGCTCCTCACATCAAGGGGTTAGCTCCTTAAGGAATGGGATGCATGAACCTTAAGAGAGCGAACTTGCCACCTCAAGATTCCTTCCAGAAGCTTCTAGAAATGACTGAAAGTGAGTTTTTTAGATATACTCGCACCTGTTAACTTTTATAGGGGTTCGCACCCATAACACAGAGACAGAGCAGTCAGGTGCATAGGAGACATGACCATTAGGTGCGGGACTGTAGTTAATGCAAAGGGAAAGTGTGAAACTAGAGTTTTAGAGACTTTTGAGGGCTTTCTCTTATTTTCAAGGCTTGATATGAGGAACTGAGGCTTAAGACTTGCAAAGGAAGAAAGTATGAGTGATAATGGATTCACACAAATTGTAGAATGCCAAGGTTACAATTTTTAGTGCAACAAGAACTGGTATGCAAGTTAAAGAAGTTTTTGTATGGGTTAAAATAGTCACCAAGGATGTGGTATCATAAATTTGATACATTTATATGGGGACTTGGCTTCACCAGAGCAAAGCAGATCATTGTTTTGTATTTTAAATTAATTGACAACTACGTTATTTATCTTGTCTTGTATGTGGATGATATGTTGTTGGTTGGAAATGATAAAGAAATTATCCAGGATTTGAAGACCCAATTGTCCTGCAAATTTGACATGAAAGATCTTGGTGCTACAAACTATATTTTGGGCAAAGAGGAAGCTCTGGTTAAACTAGAGGAAGTATGTCAAGATAATACTGTAGAGTTTTAATATGTAAGATAGTAAACCAGTGAAGATTCTTATTCATGTAGGTGTAAAATTATCTGCAGCACTGTGTCCCAAGACACAAGAATAGGAAGAGGACATGTCCCATGTTCCATATGCAAGTGCAGTCGATATTCTAATGTATGTGATGGTCTATCCTAGACTAGACATTGCACATGCAATGGGAGTATTGAGCAGGTTTATGTCAAAACCAGGGAAGGAGCATTGAACATTAGTGAAGCGGGTTTTCAGGTATTTGCGTGGCACTAGTAATTATGGTTTGTGCTACCAAGGAAGACTAGGATTTGACATAGTTTTGGATATCCGTGGCTTTGTTGATGTGGACTGAGCTGGAGATCTAGAATAGAGAAGATATACAAGTGGGTATGTGTTTAACCTATTTGGAGGTGCATTCAATTGGATGAGTAATAAACAATCTAGAGTGGCACTATCAACTATAGAGGCAGAATACATGGAATCCATTCATGCAAGCAAGGAAGTAGTTTGGTTGCAGAGATTGTGTTCAAGTATAGGGTTAGTACAAGGAGCTATAAGGATATACTGTGACAGCCAAAGTGCAATTTTCTTGGTAAGGAACCTCGCTTATCATTCAATGACAAAGCACATTTATGTTCAATATCACTTTGTGAGGGATATGATAGAAAAAAAAAGGTGTTGCTAGTAAAGGTGGACACTTTGAAGAATACTGCAGATGCATTGACAAAATCTGTGAGCTCTGAGAAGTTCTATTGGTGTAGAGAAACAATGGGCATTGTAGGGCTGTATAAATGACTAAGCTCTCCTGTGGCCCACTGTGGAAAGAAAACAACAAGTGGGAGAATGTTGGGTTGTGTTATATTATTTCCATGACTAGCACACATAGTTAACCGCGGGGTTAGAGTGGGGGCGGAGCCCACCCTTCGTTGCTCCGATTGCGTAACATGGGGTAAGTAGCCCCCCTCTACGGGGTCTGGGGCAGCACCCCGGGGAAAATTTTTTTGGACCCTATATTAGGTTGGGCAGACCTACCTATGGTTTTAGATGCAATGGTTTTCGGTCCATGGTATTGGATGCTTCGTCATGTATAAATATGTATTGTAACATTAAAAGGAACGAAATGAAAAATCAAGCTAGTAGTCTGAGTTTTGGGATCTAGGCGAAATCTTTGTGTATATTTGTTTTATGTGTTATGATCTCACATTGTTTATTTTCTGTGTTTTAAGAATTCGTATGCAAAAAATTTCTGTATGAGGTTAAAACCTACATTATATTAGGTTGAATAGGTTGCCACAGTCCTGTTGGAGCTACATAACATAGTTACATTGGAAATTGACTTGCTCCAATTTCCTCTTGGTAAACTTCCTTCAACCTTGGTAATTATAGACAATATTTAGCATTATGTGATTATGTATGGACAACACAAGTATCAGCATCTTCTTTTCCTTCATCTTGCATTCTTAAAATTTCTACTTGTTTCATTATATTTCTAAGAATTTTTGTTTTAAAATCATCAAATAAATTTCCAAGTTTAGCTTGACTTACCAATCTTGATGCTGATTTACCTACTCTTGCCCTTCCTCTTGATATGTGTTTGCATGTTTCACAAATTTATTCAAATGATAATTGGTATACATCACCTCTACTCATAAGATCAAGGAGATCAATCCACTCATCCATAATTCTAAGTAAGAGGATTTTTAGTGTGTCGGATCCTAAATGATGTAGTTTTTCCCTCTTATCATTATACATGAACCTCTATATTAGATCCTCTAGACTCTCATATTCTCTTTGATTCATTCTAAAGATTTCTTCTTTCAGATCATGATATTTATATTTTTCTAGAAATATATTTTGCATATCATTCCATGATCTTATTGAGTTTGTCCCTAATCTCATGAACCATTTAAGAGCTCTATCCTTCAATGTTATTGGAAACAATCTCAGTTTTTGATTTTTTAATAAGTAACCATAAGGTCTACAAACAATTTCAAATTCAAAGAGAAAGATTTCTAGATCCTCTAACCTTAGACCATGAAATTTTGGAAGAAAATATGGAGGGATGTTCTTCATGTGCACACTACCATCAATATCTTGAATGGAAAATCTGAGAGGATCGTCTTCATTGTCATCATCTCCATCCATTTTTTCTACATTCTTTTCCATCTTGTTCTTCTACCTGCAAAAGTGAATGGTGATGTAGCTCTTACTGCACCACATGATCAAATGAGGGGTGGGTTGGTGTTGGAGATTTTATGTTTTTATGATTGAATGAAAGCTATAATGAAATGCAGTTTTCTGCTTTTGAAATTAAATATGCCTAATGAATTTTTTTTTTTTTTTTTGCACAAACTAAAAAGAAATGAATCAACTAGGGAAGAAAATAATGCATAATTTGACACCTCCTTGGCAATGGTGCCAAAAAGTGATGAGCCTCTGTATTGTAACAGGAATGTTGCAACTACCAAGGCTACCAAATTTAATTATCAACTCGGGGTTCATACAAACTTAAGAGGTATCGGCACTATATGTGAAGCATACAATGTGTCCTTCCTTTGCTGTCATGAGAGAAAAGAAATGTTGCCTATTTGTAGGAATGAAAGACTCAATTGAAAAATGCTTGTAAAGTAACATGAAATCCTCTATCTACTTGTTAACACACTTTGCTTGCATAAGAACCCTATTTTAACCCTATTTGTCACATGTGATGTTTTAACTAATCAAAGCATGAAATTTAATCTAGAGAGTGCTAATTTTTGTGTGCATATGTAAATATAAAAGAAATCATTTTTTTAATATTTTTTTCTTTATAAATGCAAATGCTAATCTTTCCATGATCTTTGGCAAGGGAGAAAGGTGTGAAGGAAGAGGGGTACAATGATTTTGAAGGCTTGGAGGTCAAGTAGGGGCTTAATCCCAGGTTCAATGATGATTTTTCTTAATTTGGGCTCAAAATAGGCCATTACAGGATTTCCTACAGGATGTACTAGTTCTCCTACGGGATCCCCTAGTTCTCCTAAAGGAACCCCTACTCTTCTACAAGATGTTACAAATTTACTATACGAAATTATAATTATAATTCATTGAATGACAAATAAAATCAAATATAATTTGGATGGGAATTTTTTTTTAATAGGATTCCTTATGTCCCCATTCCATGTGGAATCACTCAAAAAGACCTCTCTTAACCCATGCTAAAAAATAGCAGAAAATTACTAGTTGAAAATCTATAAATTCTAGAACTAGTGAGATAGTAAATCTTTAAAATGCCTAACCTAATCAAGTGAAAATGAAATGGGGTAAATTTTGTTATAAACTAGAATGCTTTTTTGATCTATTGCAAGTGGAACCAACTTGATTGAAGCTTGTTAGCATCCTTTAACAAATAGCAATATTTTATTGTTCTTTGCCACAAAGGAGTTCTAGAAATCTAGATTTCGGGATATGAAATCTAATCCAAGTAGGTCAATGATTACTATGACCTTCCAAATATTTTCCAAGAAAATGATTCTTGTGATCCTTCAAAAGAACTTACATCAACCATTTAACCCAATCCTACAACAAGAAATCATTAATACTAAATACAGAAATAGAAAGAAATAAAAACATGAGATGCATGTGAATAATAAGTGAAAATAAGGAAAGAAAATGATATAAAAGGGGCTCTGAGGCTCCTGGGATGTCCAAGCCCAAGAAAAATCAGAGACATATGGAGGAGAATAAGATTTAGAAGCTGAACATGACACCAATCTTCATTATTTTCATCAATACAATTACATCCTTGCAAGAAAATAAAATGGAGCTGCAGAAATACGAGTTCTCTCCTCAAGAACACTAATGAAAATCTATCTCTAGAGGAACATTTGACTTGGTACTTATAAAAAATGATTAGGAATCATTTCCCATGAAAGGAGGAAGCTTTCCCCACCAAAATCCCTTGATTAGTGGATCTGGTTCCCAATACTAGGAATCTGCATTAAATGGCAAGGAACACATTCCTCGATTTTATCAATCATTGGAGTTCCACAATATGTGCCATAATTCCATAATATATTGTTCATTTATTATTTAATAGTGATCCTCCTATCATAGGGAGCAAGTGCCTAAATTATCTCTTCCTCCAAATCTTCATAATCTAACCAATATTCTCATAATATTCAACAAAAATAAATAATATTAGGCACAAATATGCAATTATTCATAAACCTTCCTAATGAGTATATTAAAGTTAAAAATACATTATCTAATGCAAAAACAGAGGTTTAATGTGCTAAAGGATAGTCACAAGCCTTAATTTATGTTTAATTTAGAGGCATGGGCCTTAATTTATGTCTAATTTATAGGCCCATCATACATAAGAACTAATAGTGAAAATGTGTGATATGTAGAATTGTGTCCAAACCAAACCTTAGACCAGACACCACTCCATCACAAAGGATTAGCTACAAAATTGGGCTATGAAGCATCCGAAGAGGAATCCGAGGGATTGGATTAAGATAAATTGGAGGAGTTCATCTACAATGTAAAATGATTGACACTCGGGGTGCAGTTGATTCCATTAGATGACATCCCTACACACCTACAGAGGTACACCATGGGAGTTTTCTCCTCTTGTCACTAACGCCTCCAACATTAGATTGCATGCATTGTGTTGTGTTACCATTAGCACAAGTTAGATTATCTTCATATAGTAGTACTCCTAGGATAATGTTTTGTCTATCATATGTACTCGGCTTCATATCATGGGCCTCAAATGCCCTAATTTGAATTATGTACTCATGATCATATGATGTAAAAAATATATATTTTGACTTTATATATATATATATATATATATATATATATATATATGATATTTTGATGTTGTTCTCTTAATGATGTGCTCAATGACTTTATATTTATGTGTAGAGATTAATTCTCAAATTCAACACATAGTTAGATAAAGAATAAAAAATCATATAGTATCCTCTTGGAATATTTCAATAAATAATATAATCAAAATTTAATTCCAAGAGATGTACCCTCAAGTGGTAACCAGGTAAGATAGGATTCCTTAAAGTGTAAATACAGTTTAGCTGAGACATTACAAGATGCGGGTAATGTTGAAAAACCAAGTGGAATATCCAAGGAAATGGCCTTGGTTAAGATCTCAATGACAACACTATACTCAACCACATTATTGGTGAGTAGGAAAAGACAAATTCCCCCTAAATTCACAATCTCATCGATGGCCAAAAAGATGACCCAAGCGAGAAAACCTACGTTATGAGTTCTATTGATAGCACTTCCTGCAAAGCCTATGTAAATTAAAGAAGGTATTGACATCTTCAATCAAGAAACACAAAAAATAGTTACATAAGGAAACAGACAAAACACACAAATTGAAAAAAGAAGGAAAAAACATGACACACGATCCTATGCACAATATGTGTAAGGTTAAATGGATTCTAGTAGGTCATGTCAGGTTTTTCACACTACCACGCACATGCCAAAGATTCTTGTAAATGAATTCATGGGTTTTGTGGGTTACATATGGCGCATCATGATGTAGCCATTCCATAGAGAGTTTAATTGTCATATTGTTGAAGGTTGATGATGTCAAGAAAAGCCTAGAACCATATAATTATTAGGAATGACCCAAGGACATAAAAGGTGAGTGGTCTGGTGAGCTAGTTCAGCTCCTTCACAAGGACTATGAAGAGATGGAGGGGCTAAAAGACACTCATCGAAAGGATGTTTGAGGTTTGGCAGTTCATTTGTAAGTTTAGTATTAGAAACCCAAGACTTGAATTAGTCCAAGGGTGGCACTTCCATGGATGGCTTAGAAAATTACCCTTATCTCGATTCAAGATTAAGTTTACCAATATCTTCTAGTTCTCAGTCAAGGAGAATAGAGGCATTAATAGTAATAAGCTCCATTAGATAATAAAATTAATTAATGACCTACAAAATAACTTGCAAAAAAGGAGACTCATTGTCCAAGGAGTCACAATAAATAGGTAGAGTCGTGGCTCATGTGGGAAATGAATCTTGATCATATTCCATAGTGGGTTGGATTTTTAAACTAGGGTGAGGAGGTACTAACGGGACTGATAACAAGGAAATTTATTCCAATAATGGGAACATATGCTCATCATGCATGTCTACTTCCAAAGGAGAAGGCACCACCCAAGTGTCAGGATACTGATGGGGCCCATTATTGATGGAAGAGATCATGTGCATTGAGAAATCAAAGATGAAGGAGCATTGGGTAGGGCTAAAGAAAAGACACTGATAACTGGCGAGTTTTCAAACAATCCCACACCAACACTCGCATAATTTATGGGGATATCTCCAATTAATTGAATATCATTTACCATAGTGATATATATAATCAACATTATGCAATAATATAACTAATCAATCATTGCAATATTTCCTTCATGAGGAAAAAAAAGCACATGAAACATTGAAGGCACAAAAGTAGTCATAACATAGAACCAACTACAATGAAGAAGCATATTATAATCTAAGGGATCATCATCAAATTCAACATCTATAGTTATGGTTTTTACCCCTAGCTCAATGAAAAATGAAAGAAGAACACCCTGAGGTACAAAGGTATGACCATTAAAGGCTTGTAAGGTAATACTTGACTTGATGATTTTTGGAGAAGCAATAACTTTCTAGCATGTTCTAGACATATCACAAGTAGATGAACATTCATCAACAAAATTGTGGAATATCTCAATTTGAAAACATGAACTAATATATGTAAAGTCACTTTATGATTTAGTCTATAATTAGGGGTGTCAAGATCAAATGTAATCAAACTAGATTCCAATGGTTCAACCCCTATAATAGCAATCAACAAATCTTTTTGTTGTGTAGAACAACTCTGCAAAACCTCTAATGAATAAATGACACAAGGTTCTTGGGTTAAATATTAAATAATATTGTAGTGTGGAACAACTCGTGCATTACGGTTATGTGTAAATTTATAGAGAACACCCTTAGGTGGGAGGTATACTAACTCCAAATGATTATCTAGCATGAGAGGACCAATGGTCATAGTAAGGATGACCAGTTCCCTAGAAGTAGAACTAGAATTAGTAATTTCATAAGGCTCAACTCTTATAGACAATTTAACTTGTTTATTAGAAACATGTATAGGCCCATAGCCTATAGAAAGAGTATGATGTCCCCCATTTCCCCCCAAGTAGAGGTGGAGGAGCTTGCACAACCATTTTTTGTTGTGGTAGGGTAGGGAACAGATGAGTCAAAATGGTTGGTTCTTGGGTGGTTTTTGATGGTGCAAGAAGGTGATATACTACATCCATACATGAGAACTCATGAGTCAAATTATCTCCTTAAAAAATATTAAAAGGAAATTTAACCTTATGTTGTCTCTCATTTGTTTCCCCACTCTTATTAGGTCATTTTCAAAAAAATTCCTAAGTAGGTTTAGGTTTATTATTTTATTTTTATTCCTAGGTTGCTGAGGACACTTTGTTGTTGACTTAACCATGAGAACCTTAGTGTTCTACTCAATAGATTTTTCTTACTGAGAACCAAATGCACTTATTGGGGCTTAGGATGTAACAATCATTCTCCCTATTTGAGCAACTAACAGGCTCACAACATCAAAGGAAATGGAACCAATGACACCATCAGAATGTGGTCTTAGCTGGGTCCTTGAGGATAGGTGAAGGTTGAGAAGCATTAGGAGGAACATCATATAAAGTTCTAGACTAAGAATAAATCAATCTAAGAATTTGAGCACGTAGAATCTCCTACTTCTTAGTATCTTCCCTAGCCATAGCGAGATCCTTGTCTATAAGTGACTGTGAGGATTTGGTGAACCAATCTTTAAGCACATCATCGGGGATTTTTGTTCTAACTAACCTCTTATGTCTTCTCCACTCACAGATATTATCATTTATGTGAGTAGAGTTATCTTGGTTAAATGTGGACAAGTGGTTAGTCTCGAGATCCTTTCCTAAAGTTAATTGTTAATGATTCAAAAAGGTATAAGCCAAGGAAGTGAAGTCAATATAACATACCTTATCAAGTTTGATATACCGTTTAGTGGCATCAATAGTCAGGGTTCTTTGGAAAATATGCAACCTCACATAATAATCTAACAATTAATTAAGATAACGCCATAAATAGTAGGTGGTGATGTGTGTGTACGTATGTTCTACCATCTTCCCTTAAAACTTAGGAATATCATAAGGAAGCTTTGTAGGCATGGGTGGGTACCTAGGATCATAACATATGGGTTCCTTGATTATTTTTTCCAAGTCTGATAAATTCAGGCCAAAAATGGAAGTTGGAGCTAATTAAATGGATTAAAAGGTAAAAATTAGCCCACCAACAAACCTTGTGGTCCCCCCATAGAATAGTTAATGGAAATTGTTGATGGACCATAGGTGTATTTCACCCCAAGAAATTGAGTTCTTAGGCCAATAGATGTGGTCAAAGGATATTTTCCACTAGGGGAATTCCCCCAGTGAACAAGGGACTTCCAAAAGCATGATTACTCATGGGATTGTTCTTGATAGTTGAAGACATAATTCCCTATGTAAAAGTACTATCATAATCATAGGATCTTATAGGAATAATGACACTAGTGGGGTTAATGCCCCTAGATAAACTAGCCGCTCTAAAGGAAATGGAACCCAAAAAGAAATGCATCCCTCCTAACATAGAATTTCTCCAAGGTTTATATGTTCCCAAAAAACATTAGTGCCCCCAGCATGGCTAGAGGAAAAGGTAGATCCCCCGTATATGTACGTCATTGTAGAAATGCCCATATTAGGTAAAGGAATTGTACTAGTAGATGAGGTGTATGTAAAGACACCAAATCCCCCTAGTTGAATACAGTTGTTCCCCATTCCAAACGCAAAGGAGGATGAAGGCATAGAAAAACTCAGTAAGCTTGTAAGGTTCATAGAAATGACTGGTGGAATTCCCCACGAATAGGAAAATGTGTTGTCAACGTAGGAGGAGTGGATCCTATCACACTAAGTGATGGTAATGATGACATGATAGAAAATACTACTGATGTAGAAGGTAAAAAGGGACTCATCTTCCCCATGGTAAAAGTACGCTCTCACCAGAAATATGATTGTTGAAATTTGGTTATCATTGATGTAAACCAAAGCATCATCCAAAATAATACTCACTTTCAATGAAACAATTGGAAAGTGAAATTAGAGTTCTTGGGCTCAATTTTATATTCATTTTATGGTTCCAATCATGCCAATTCTAATGGTAGGTGGCATGCCTCGTAACCCCTTACAGTTGACGAGATATGATCAATCAAATTTGGATCCCTTTTTTGTTTTCAAGAAGCCCCAAAGATGATGTGGCAAGAAACCTTTGGATTGGTTTATTTGTGGCATCATTATTTCAAAAATAAATTTAAAACTAATGATGGGTATATGCTAGTAAATTTTGGTCAAGGAAAATTTAAGTACATTTTCATGGGTCCCTTAACTAAATATGGCCTCCAAGTCAAATCAGCCTCTAAGGAGACTTCATTTTCTACTCCAAAAATTAAATTTCAAATGCATACTTGAGGTCGACTTCCATTATTGTGCATGTTGGATTGCCCCTTTATAAGCCTCTTCATCCATCATAAATTAAGGACTCATTTCCCTTCTAAGACTATGAATTCAAGTGATTATCATTAAAATTTTGTAAAACTTGTGAACTTGCTTAATCACACCCAACTAAAGATATAGCTCAAATTATAGACACCATCTTTGCATTTAAAGCTTATATTTTATTCTTGTTTCTACATTTGAGCTTCTGTATATTTTATGAGGCCTACTCAGGCCTATTTAGCAGTCCTCTTATGAATTTTTCGAGCAAAGTTGTGGCATGTTGTTGATGGGCTTACTTTTTGTTGAATCTAAAATTCATTTTGCAAATTGTTCAAGGATAGGTTATGAAAAATGCATACCATTCATTAAGGCTTTTGTTTTGGGAAAATGAGGCCCTTTTTGTGGATAGATTATGGAAAATTGTTTTGATACATGTCCCTCTATGGAAAGACACACAAGGTTTATTTTCTAAGGAATAGTTCGAACTATGATAAGGGTTCTTTGTGGTATTTTTGACCCTAATATTTTGGTGGCCTTGTCAAATTGTTTCAAGTTTGTAATGTAGATAAAATTGTTGCCACATTGAGGGGTCATTGTTCATTGATGTCATTCACTTTTCATGTAGAAAAGTATGTGCCTTAATCTAAGCCTATCTGTAGAGTATTTTGGCATTTTTTTACTGAGGCCAATATTGGCAGGTTTCTAAATCCGATTGGCCCTATTTGTATAAGATCATGAGGTATTATCATAGATTTGTGTAGGACTTACCTATATCTCATATCCATAATACTATTAAACTCTAGAACTAAAGGTAATTTGATATTACCATGCACATAATTTTGAAGTAAAGTCTGCGTGGTTTTTAAGGAACAATTCTTATTTATCTTTGCATATAGGAAGTAGCTTATTTTAATTCACTTCTATGGCATATTTTTCACTTAAATAAAACAATCATTGTGAATTCTAACACAAGTCTAGATGTGGTAGAGTTCACAATAATTGTTGGAGGTAATATTAGTTGAGATCAAAATATGTATTTAAAGACAAACCTGATTTGCATTACTGAGGCATACTAAGGTCTTAATTTATTGTTTGGTTGACTGAAGACTTCTGAGAATCTAAGGGTATATCATCCCTAAAGGTGTGCTGACATATAAAATTTCATTGAGATTAAGTATTGTTTGATATAATTTATTTACATCTGTCGCATTGTATTATGGTATGGAAGTTATTGAGGATAAGTAATCATGAAATCCATTATACATAACTAAGATTTAAAGTATATATAAGAGGCATCTTCAAGGTGGTATATTTGACTAATTTATGTTACATAATATGAATAATATCATAAGTAAGAAATGTTGTTCAATCTCTAACATATCCTTGGTAGAAAATGATTTACCTGACATCAACATACTTAAAGGGAATCCTTAGGGTGATATATTTGACTAATTTATGTGGAAGAATAAGAATATTATCACAAGGAATAAATGTTGTTCAATCTCTGACATATTCTTGGTAGATAGTGTAGAAATTTTGAATAATATGACACATATTCACAGAGATTATCCTGATTATACACTTATAAGAGGAACATGCATAATACATAACCTCCTCTACGTTGATCATCAATTTACAGAAGCAGAAACATTCACAGGCGTACATAGAAGCATCAATCGCACATATCAACACAGTATTTTCCTGGGGAAATCATCTCGCTAAAAACCCCAACTATCTGTATATTATAGTGATTGAATCATGTAACAATACATAGTACAATACTCCTCACAAGTACTCAGCACTATCTCCACATGCTACACACAATACAGTTTAGATCTGATCTCCAAATCTCCCTTGCTGCTTGCCTGCCTCCATAACTCAATACCTGCTCAAGAATGAATGAGAATGGTTTACCAAACTCGTATTTAACCTCCAAAGAATCACTCACACTGGGAAAGACGTGAGCAGAGGCTATAATACTTGGTATTGGCCAATTCATTGGCATACTCAATCCCTTTGATTGTGCAAATCATCATGCACAACTATAGTCACAACTGATAGCAATCTGGTCCTCTAACACCTGTCCATGTTGAACTGAACATGCACTGACATGAAAATGAGTTAACTGATATATTCTATAGTCACATTATGAGTTAATAATTAGTTTAACAACTCATCATTAGTATATTTGCAGTTAGACTAATTACAACTAGTTTAACCAAGTCAAACTGAACACAACTCCATCAACTCTACAATCAACTCCACCAAACTCAACTGATTGAGTTTTAACTAAAGTCATGCATGCAAAAACTCAACTGACCCACAAAGAAAGCGTACTTCCTTCTGATAGCTACATGTGCCACATCTGTAGCTCAAATTGAAGTTCTCCAAGAGAATAAGATCAAGTTTATAGTCCAAATATTATTATGAGACAATAATATTTGATTTTTCTATTTTTGATAGCTAGTCTAAAATAGACTTTGATCACTCCTGCTGTGATCACTCCTGCTGTGATCACTCTTGCTATGGTCACTCCTATTGTGATCATCCCTGCTATGGTCACTCCTGCTATGATCATCCTTGCTGTGATCCAAAAATAGAACTTGCGCCATAATTTGCCTGCGGGCCCACTTAGTGAAGGCGACTCTTTTCACTAAGCTCCATCATCTTGTTGCATTCTCAACAAGCATTTCTTGTTGCACACTTTTCAACACTCCCTCTCAACAAGAAAGGCTTCCTCTCAAACCTGATCTTGTAACTCTGGAATGTTCTCCATGCAAAACATCTGGCCGGTCCACTTGCTCTGTCATCAAAGTCTCTGACTACTATTGCCTCTGTCGACTGAAAACTCTATATCTCTGTGCTCTTCAGTATCTGACTGCTCTAGCCTCTGTCACTTTGATCTCTGACTGCATCTGTGCTACTGCTAGTTCTATCTCCCAACATTGCATCCGCACTGCACCTCCCAACTGACCTTCCCGTTGGGCTAGAAACATCCTCTGATGCTGAAGCTCTACCTGCTACTGACAAGTGCACCCTCTCTGAAATCTGTGCTACAGCAACATCTCCATGCATCTCACACCATTGCACACCTCTCTGTGCCACCTAGCACTGTGCAAAACACTTGTGCCTCTCTGTTATAGACATTTTTGTGCCTCGCATCATGGAGCATGGAATGTCAATAATTACAGGGATCCTCAGTCCCTAAACATGTTGTTCTTACCCCTAAAAGAACAAGGTCATCAAACAACAGCACTTCCAATCAGTTCTCCACCTGAAAACACTTCAAAACAGGCTTATTTTGAATCATGTCAGCTGCTTAACTGAGCTTCTGCGCTGTAATGCAACTGTCCCACTCTGTACCTGCGCTGGAAGTCAAAAGTAATGAAGGCTACCTGCGCTGGGCGAGATTGGCCAAGTGGCACAGTCATCCTGCAAGGTGTCAACTGCCCAGGAAGCTTCCAAACTGACACTTGGTTCATCAGATTCGCCTTGTGATGAGTAAGAGGTACTTGATCACCATGTGTAAGCAAGGATCTCCAAGTGGACTCAAGAACTGAAGATTAACTGAAGAGGGAGAGGACACTAGTCAGCTCTATGCCAGCCTCAAGCTGACTCATCCTCTCTTCTTCTCTCCTATATATAGAGCTCTTCTATGAGGTCTAAGGAGGCTGGAATTTTGTGTAAAGCAAGGAGGTGCTGTTGGATTACAGTTAGAGCTATTGGGTGATTGTTTTACTAGAGGTGAAGAGGAGAGTTCTTGCTGCTGGGGAGGTGCTGCTGGATTGGAGCCATCATTGGTTGTAACCTTCTCAGAACCCTGTTACTTCTATCAATAAAGTTTTGCATGTTCTCCTATATACTTGTATTGCATTGATGTATTGTATTTACATGTATATTTGATTCACTCTAATCCATGCATCAGTTATGAGTACTTGTATCTTGTAGTTTCCTCTCTCGTTTTGTGCAGGGCTTGTGTGTAGCTGGACCGGCAAAGAGATCAAGGAGCTGGGAACAAGAGACAAAGAGAGAGGATCAAGATCGACTAAGCGAAGGATACCAGGTTGGTTGATCATTTCTTCCCCCTCTCTGTACTTTCATAAAGGAAAACATCAAAGCTTTACTTTCAGTTGTTGCTAAAGACTGTCACCTTTAGAGTAGGGATAGGGTCATCCGCATCGGATACTTTTCCCCACAACAAACTGGCGACTCCGCTGGGGAGCCTAGTATCTTGTTGGTGTTTGTAGTATTTTGCTATTCATTTCTTGAAGAAAAGAGTACCAAATCGAAAAGCTTTTGACTATATCAAAAGCGAAGTAGAGGGACTGCTACTCTTGCTCATTTGCTGAGAAAATTCAAGATTTAAAGAGCTAATCTACAAAAGACTCTTTACTCTTTGTGATAGATATTCATCCTCTTGATCATCCCTTAGCCTGTACTTGACCTATAGCTTTTTATTTCAGCAAAAACAGTGCATTTTTGAGCTTTTTATGACCCGGAATTCTTTGTAGACGAAACTCTCGTGAGTCAGTGCAGGCTGTCCACAGGCAGTCTGCATTACAGCGCAGGTACTCCCTTCGGGAACTGCGCTGAGAGTCAAACTGGCAGACTAGAACCTGCGCTGGTCCAGTTAGCCATTGTCTTGCTCAGTTTTCCCATTGTGTCTCAGCCCTGTTTTCACTGATTTTTTGTTGATTGCTTGCTGGTCATTGTACTTGCTGTAAACCACTTCTCCTTGACATTATTCCGCCTCAGTTGTGTGATGAAACTATGAATGTTCTTTTTGTATTTCTTGCTTCACTTACAGTTTCCCATTGTGAAAAGCGAACCAGTATAGCTGTGACCTCTTAGATCCTGAACTGTAAAAGTGTCTTTGTGATCTTAAGAGCTAGTTTTATTACTGTTCATGGCTATTTGAGTTTGTTTGTTTTTCATCTTATGGTTTGAATTCGTATATTTTTAGTGTTAAAACAAGTACCTGTAAGGTGTCTTTTCATGTTAGACGAAACTTGTTTGTTTACACTTCAAATTGAATTCGAAAATTATACAACAATTTCCTTTTGTCTACATCAACATTAAGGGAAAAGAAAAGAAATATATGCATCTTGCATTTGCATTTTTGATAAGTTTGTGTGTCTGATCTAGGAGAAAGTGCATTAGTTTGTGCTTTGTGCTCTGTGTGGAAAGATATTGTTTTTCTCTCCCCTCAGTAGTTAGGATTTTCAAAGCTAAAAAGATTGTAAAAGCTTGCTTATCATTTTAGCTGCATTTAGGAATTTGTACCAATACATCTCGTGGTGATCCTGAAAGACAAACTGATAAACAAGATCAACTTAAAATATATTGAATGAATCTAAAAACGCATTGTAACATAACGCTCACAATAGAGGTCTAGGTAGAGACGTGTTCCGCGTCGTTAAACGTAGTGACTGTCGATCTCTACGAAGGTGGGTGATTCCTCCTGAGGGACGATAGCACTAATACGGACTTGTGCTCCCGCGTACCGTCGCGTATATTGGGAGACCCCTATAGGCAATTATCCTTTATCCTTAGGAAGCCGTGTCGACCGCCCTACTGATCGCGATGCAGTGAACACAGCATTCACGAAGATCGACCACCCGTACCGTAAAACGTATTCTGTGGTTTCGCGAAAGGTTTGGCACACCCTCTGCCTAGATCTCCAGAGCAGTTTCTTTTGGCCCTTTTCAAACTCTATAACTGAAAAGGTCCAACCGAGCATTTGTCACTTCGGGCTCGTTAATACATCGAAGGCGACTAGAGTCATCTTTAGCTTTTTCTCGACTCTTAAAACATGAAAAAGCAAAGTTGTGTCTAAAAGCGTCTAATAAAATTCATTCAATACGGAAACATAATTCCCCTTTTTGTATTTTAGTTGATCAAGTAATCCGCAACCGTGGAGGAAAGTCAATTAAAACTCCGTCGTTCGGGGAGACTTGCGAGTCAACCACCTTTGTCTCCGGAACCGAGAGTAGTACGGACAAAGCGAACTCGCTGGACCAGGTCAAAATCTCCTTTTAAAGTTAGAACGGAAGTTCCAACAACATCTGAGATTCTGGTCACTCCCAATATTTCTGGAATCCCTGCCTCTATTGAAGAAGTTCAACAGCAACAGAAGGACAGTGGTACTGATCCTAGTCTGAAGACAAGTACTTGCATAACTGAACCAGTTCCATCTGAAACCGGTCCACAGAGTCTTGTTGTTCAAACGACTGTCGCTGTCGAAGCAACCCCTTCTTCGGCACCAGAAATCTTTTACGGACCTGACGGTCTTCCTCTTCCTCCTGGTCTGATTGCAATAGAGGAAATCGTAGAGGACTAGCAAGCAAATACTCCAATTCATTTTGGAGTAGGTACCCCTCTTTTTCCTTCTGCATCAGAAGTTTGTCTATCGCCACCAGAAGTTCCTGAAGAATCGTTAGGAAGTTTATTGGATAGACTTAAAATGTCTGAACAACCGTCGACATCTAGGACTGTGCCAAATGACACAGCGATAGCAGAAGCTCCTGCTGTCACTCCAACGATGTTTGCCGATATACCATCTGTCCCAACTAGTTCTCATCAACTAGAAAGAGTCCACCCAGGGACTATTATGACAACTTGGTCTGTTCCAGTTTGTTCTTCTGGTATAATACCCGGTAATTCTTATGTTGAAACTAGACAAATTGATCCCTTTGGGAATCAGTTTGGGCCATCCAGTCCTCAAAGGCCATCTATACCCTTGAGCTCCAGATTGTTACCGTATGGGGGGCAATATGCCCTTTCACTTCCCCTTCCGGGGGGATACCCATACGGCAGTTTTCAACAACATTCAGGTTTGACTGAAGTAACGACGAGTGGTTGGGTACCTATGGTACCCCAACAACCAAGAGTTGTATATTCCATGCAACAGTGTGTACCTATGTCTAGTATCCCGACGACACCAGCAATTGTAACCGTGTCGCAAGTTCAATCGATGCCTGTTGTATGTCAACCCCAAGTTGTAATGCAACAACCTATTGACCCTGCAACACAACCACAATCGCCAACTGCCGGGACGACACAGATACAAACGGGAACCATAACCCCACATCTTGGTCCGTCGGTTAGTGTCGCACAGCAAAACATGGCTTCACAAACATGGATGGTGCAATACCAACAACCTCAGTTTCAACAGGTGTACCAGGGATCTGAGCAACAGATCTTTGCAAATAGTGGGCAACCCTATATTCAGAACGGGTTAAACCAACCACTTTACAGTGGCCAAGCCCACTAGCCATATCAATCATATCAACATCAGTTGCATTATGCTGGTATGCAAAGACCTACTGCTCAGGCGATTCCATCATATCCTGGGTACGCCTCGCCAAACCTAAATCAGCAGTTGCCATTCGTGGCGACCCTAGAATTACCAGATTTACATCGATTAACGAACGATCCAATCGCCTATGCCCATTGGTGGCCAGCGATTCCTCACAAACTTCCTTCGGACATTCCTAAATTCAATGGAAATCCGGGCGAAGACCCGTCGAATCATGTGATGACATTCCATCTGTGGTGTTCGCCGAATACCTTGAATGATGATTCGATAAGGCTTCGTCTTTTCCAGAGGACATTGACTGGTCCGGTGGCCAAATGGTATATTGAATTACCTAGAGCCTCTTTCGACAATTTTAGTTCCCTAGCCACGACTTTCTTAACACACTTTCAATTACCTATAAGGTATGAAACTGGGACAGAGATCTTGACCAATTTCAAGCAGACAACTGCCACACATATATCTGATCATATACATGAGTGGCGCCGTCGGCACAGAATGGTAAAAACCTATGTTCCAGATCAGCTTTTAGCTGAGTGGTTTATAAAGTCGCTTCTGCCTGCAATAATAGAAGATGTGGCCAAGGGAGGCGTCGTAACAGAGGAGCAGGTTATTGCTCGTGCTCAATATTTGGACTTAGTATATACTCAGTCGGGCACGCTCTATGATAAGATACCTGATGCCCCCAGACCGGAATTTTCAATCCCTCCTCCTCCCGGATCGAATAGTGACTCTCATGCCAGTGATGGCATGATTGGAACTGCAAACGCTAAGTTGACAAGGGATTCAGATAAGAAAGCCTATAAGACTTCGAATCAAAAAGCAAATCAAGAGATTCTTGCTTCGGAGGTAAATGCTGTATCTACGGATAAAGGCAAAAACTCCAATCAACCAGGAAGCAAGAAGAATCAAAACAAAGGGAAGAAGAAGAAACAAGGAGAGTCATCTCCTCGAAAAACTTCTTCAAGCCCTCCTCGAGATAGGAAACCACCTTATGGGTGTCAGATATGTGATGAGGATCACTGGACGAGAGAATGTCCATACAAAGCTGATCTAAAAAGATTCTTAAAGAGTTCGCAAACTCCAGCTGTGTTAACTGATCCGTTTCCCGATCGGGGAAAAATATGGTTGGTAGTGGAAATGCTTCACCGTCGCAAGTGCTTATGTTATCGATATCGAAGCAACAGGATGATGCTTTAATTTCGACAAGGAACAAAGATTACGGGAATCCACAGGTGTCGAACAATAAAGGTAAAGATCAACCTAGCAGTTCGACAACAACTTCGGCAGAAGTTGTACCCCCCATCACACATGAATTAACAATAAAACCGCCAAAGGGAGTAGTACACAAGTCGACATTTAATCCTCGTGCCAGAGCGGCACAACATTATAATATAGTGGAAGATTTGGCGCAATCGCCATCTGCTATGTTGACTCTTGAAGTACTACAACATTGCCCATCCCAAAGGCAGGCATTGTTATCGGCAATTGGTGGGGTGGATCCTAAAGATTCCAATCTTGTATCCTTTGATCACAAAGGATATGATCCTCAGTTACCAGCTCAACTAGCTTTCCTCATCCAAGTGAAAGCCCTCAACAAAACTGTTCATCGAACAATTATTGATGAGGGGGCATCGACATGTATTATGTCGATGAGTTGCTGGAAAACTTTAGGATCTCCAACCTTGACGCGATCATCAACAACATTAAAAGCATTCGACGGAAGGACATATACCCCTTACGGTATCCTTAGTAACTTGAGAGTTGAACTAGGGGGCAAAACAGTAGAAATAGATGTTGAAGTCATCGATGGCAATCTTGACTATAACATCCTAATGGGAAGACCATGGATTTATGCCATGGAAGCTGTTGTGTCGACCTATTTTAGGAAAATCGCATTCCCCTTTCAAGGAGAGATTACGATCATTGACCAACAAAATTTCCTCCCTAATGGTTCACAAGTTACAGGAAGCGTTCCTCTGATCCATGGAAGCGACCATTCGTTTCAAAATATCGGAGTAGGTCTCCTAAAAGACCCTGTCTTAATGGGTACTTTCGCCCTACCGCCTCCAATTAATCTGGCGGGAGTGGCCACGGTGGAAACCTACAAAATGAAATCTAATCCAATCTTCTGGTTGGATTCGGAAGATTCCTAGATATTTGGTCGGCTTCAAGGATAGTTCCTATCTCAGGTCAACCTCGTTAAAAAATGAAAAACCATGAGGATAGTTCTTTTACTATGTCAACCTCATTAAAAAATGAAACAATCCCCTTTCCAGATCTCAATGGTAAACCTTCATTCCAATCAACAAAGTTGAATGCAATGAAGCTTGGGGGGCATGCACCTCGGTTGCATTATTATGCTGGGGGCATAACGAGCAGTTTTAGCACATAGTTCATGCTCGTTAAAAAATAAACGCAAGATCCGAGTAGTTTTAGCGCATAGTTCATGCTCGTTTAAAAATAAACATAAGTTGTGAGCAATCTTCCCTTAGAGTTCAAGCTCACCCAGAAAAAATGAACAGGTAAATAACCTTGGTAAATGTAACCTTTGACAGCCATATTAAATCCCTTGGTCGTGTTCTTGCAGTCTCACCTCCATCCGTTCATTTAGCCAATCGTTCATCTCCATATGTTTGTTTACCCATTTTGAGGAACAGATGCGAAGAGTGATGCCACTAAGCCATCCTTGTGACACTGCCGTGATTGGAATATTCCAACCTGTACCTGGAATCTGCTGCTGCCCTGTTAATCACTCGTTCCTCGAAAGACGAGTCGTCTTTAAGCTCTTTTCACTGACTCGTAAAATATGAAAAGATTGCCGAGTTTTGGCCTTCTAGCTCGTTAAAGCGACCGGAAAGCTATCCCTCCTCTAGATTTTAATCTTTTTGGACTTGAGGGATTATTGCACAAAAAGATCGAGCGCTTGTCTTGTTCAGCTCGTTAAAAGTACTGAACACTCATCCCTTCTGTATTGTTTTATACTTTTTCGGACTTAAGGGATTAGATGACGAAAAAGGAATTTTGGAGTTAACTTTCTGTACCTTTTCAGACTCTCTAAAAATGAAAAGGACCGAGTTTTCCTTGTCGTTAAACTCGTTAAAATGATTAAATAGCGACAAACTTGTCTTTAGATGAGAACGAGTTTCCCTATCGCTAAGCTCGTTAAATCATAGCAATGGGCTTGCCCGAAGGGCAGGTTATAGAACAAGCATATGTTATCCTCCTCAAGCTTGACAAAAATAAAGAGGTACTGGTCAGAAATGACTGGGGAAAAATTGGGAGAACATTCAAAGTTTAATGGTAGTGAGTCACTCTTGAACATGACACTTTTCCTCCGTACCACATCGAGTTGGGTTGTTTCATTCACCGGTCTCATCACCATGGTCCTCGCCACACCATCCACGTTTGGGGTAATACTACCGATCCATCGCATCAGTGTCGTTATATGTTCAAGAGGGGTCATTCTGAAAGTGTCAACCGTGTCCCATCCACTGCCATACATTACCCTTCATCCATTCATGATCGCCACCCTGAATCATATGTCACAATTTGTTTTCACCTCCACTAAAGTCATTAGCTCCGTTCCGTGTCATTGATGTGGGATTCATTAAGGCCCTCCTTTGACGGATCGCTTCTTGTCGACTTCAGCTCATTATCCAAGAAGTTGATCTAGGAACACCCCCATCAGTACTTTGAAGCTTGCATGCCTCAATGGCAAGTTTCTCACTTCCGGCGACAGGTATACATCAATGACCTTCGACCAGAAGATTTTGCGTGGCGTTTGACGCCAAGTCCTTTATTCACGCCACGTGAATTGTACTGCAGTACCTTGAGGGTCATCGTCATTATTGGTGATTCCTCTCGCGCTTGTTAACGGTTTACATTATTGACCGGTAATCAAGCGATGTCTTTCCATGTTCGACTTCAGCGCAATTCTCACATGGATCGACTTGTACTTAGAGTGAAGATCGAACGAGTTTGAAGACCCCGGATCTAGTTTCATCCATCCGGGCTGCGATATATATTCAGGAAATATAAAAGCATTCGCCATGTACATCATTGCAGCAGATGATCATCCTACTCAAAGGATGATAATTTCAGCAGAAAATTATCAGTCTATCTTCAGACGATCATCTGTCATATGTACCAAAATGTATTTATAAAAAGCTGAGCATGGGAATGCCCACCTCAGCTAGATCATGAGAATAATGATGAATGAAAAATAATGTATTGTATTGTATTGTATTACAAGGCACTCTCCTCAGTACTGGAACGAACTTCGGATCCTCTAGGTAAATCATTTCACCCGATAAACGGCCTCATACTTTAGGGGGCAACTGTTATAGACATTTTTGTGCCTCGCATCATGGAGCATGGAATGTCAATAATTACAGGGATCCTCAGTCCCTAAACATGTTGTTCTTACCCCTAAAAGAACAAGGTCATCAAACAACAGCACTTCCAATCAGTTCTCCACCTGAAAACACTTCAAAACAGGCTTACTTTGAATCATGTCAGCTGCTTAACTGAGCTTCTGCACTGTAATGCAACTGTCCCACTCTGTACCTGCGCTGGAAGTCAAAAGTAATGAAGGCTACCTGCGCTGGGCGAGATTGGCCAAGTGGCACAGTCATCCTGCAAGGTGTCAACTGCCCAGGAAGCTTCCAAACTGACACTTGGTTCATCAGATTCGCCTTGTGATGAGTAAGAGGTACTTGATCACCATGTGTAAGCAAGGATCTCCAAGTGGACTCAAGAACTGAAGATTAACTGAAGAGGGAGAGGACACTAGTCAGCTCTATGCCAGCCTCAAGCTGACTCATCCTCTCTTCTTCTCTCCTATATATAGAGCTCTTCTATGAGGTCTAAGGAGGCTGGAATTTTGTGTAAAGCAAGGAGGTGCTGTTGGATTACAGTTAGAGCTATTGGGTGATTGTTTTACTAGAGGTGAAGAGGAGAGTTCTTGCTGCTGGGGAGGTGCTGCTGGATTGGAGCCATCATTGGTTGTAACCTTCTCAGAACCCTGTTACTTCTATCAATAAAGTTTTGCATGTTCTCCTATATACTTGTATTGCATTGATGTATTGTATTTACATGTATATTTGATTCACTCTAATCCATGCATCAGTTATGAGTACTTGTATCTTGTAGTTTCCTCTCTCGTTTTTGTGCAGGGCTTGTGTGTAGCTGGACCGGCAAAGAGATCAAGGAGCTGGGAACAAGAGACAAAGAGAGAGGATCAAGATCGACTAAGCGAAGGATACCAGGTTGGTTGATCATTTCTTCCCCCTCTCTGTACTTTCATAAAGGAAAACATCAAAGCTTTACTTTCAATTGTTGCTAAAGACTGTCACCTTTAGAGTAGGGATAGGGTCATCCGCATCGGATACTTTTCCCCACAACACTCTCGCATTGTTGTAGCTTGCTAGCTACGTGCTATCCTGGGATTCCCTGCACTGTCACTCTCTCTGCCGCCCCATCCACATCTGTCTCTACCCAATCAGTCAGTTCCTGCTACTCCACATTGGGGCTCCCGTAGTAAGGTCTCATCCAAGAGGTTGGGTACCTCAAGGATCCTACCCCTCCTCCTTGGGACGATCACTCTATATCGCCCCACCTCCTACCTGGATGTATGGCTGCATGTGATCCCTCAGCCCACCTGGCTTGAAGTTTCCCCCTACTGGAGGTCTCTGCATGAGTATATGTCTCTATTCGATCGCCTCTCAGCTTCCCTTGTTGTGGGTCCTCCACAACCTCCTGAAGCTGCTGCACCAATCGTGGCTCCTCCACAATTGTCTGAGACTTCTTCTAGCTCTGCATGTTGAAAGGTAACATACCTTCCTCTCAACCACCAAGTCTCCATCAGTTGCCTTGCTACTCAAGGCTTTGCATGCATCTTGAACCTCAAGAGCATACAGGTTCTTGACCCGTGAACGCTGCTCATGAAAATGAAAGCATCGCACTTTCGATTTTTCAACCTTCTTCCCACCACTGGAAGAACTGGATTCGGAAAGAGAACCCTTATCCTTCCCCTTCTTCACCTTACTCGCTAAGGCACAACTCTCCTTATCCTGCATGGATGAAGAACCGTCTCTGGTGCTCCGTCTAATCTCCTCCTGCACAAGATCCTACCAAAGTCTCTCCCATCCTGGCAGTTTCTCCCTTCCATTCACCAAGTCCTGGTAGCTATGCCAACTCTTAGGAAGGTCAAGGAGTCCTAGACTCACCATCCTCATCTGACAGTCACCCCCACACTTCCTAGTTCATCCCGGAATTGGGTGAACTTCATGAGATATTGGGGCATGCTGTCTCCATTCTCACACTTAATGTTTCTGAGTTTTGCTCTTGCTTTGGAATAAATTCGAATTCCACCAGCTCAAAACTCAACCGCTTCCGATCTAGAATTCGTGAGAACAAAGTATTTCTTGTACATAGATTGACTGTCTGGGCATTCACCAGATATCTCACCTTACAAAGGAAGGATGAATCCAGAGGCTACTTGGCCTGATCACATACTCTGCCTGAAGAAATAAATTGTAAACACTTTCTGAATAATAGATCCGATGATCAATCCTCGCTTGATATCCTGTAAAAATCTCTTCTACAAATCAAGCTGCTCTAATACCATGTAGAAATTTTGAATAATATGACACATATTCACAGAGATTATCCTAATTATACACTTATAAGCAGAACATGCATAATACATAACCTCCTCTACGTTGATCATCAATTTACAGAAGCAGAAACATTCACAGGCGTACATAGAAGCATCAATCACACATATCAACACAGTACTTTCCTGGGGAAAGCATCTCACTAAAAACCCCAACTATCTGTATATTATAGTGATTGAATCATGTAACAATACATAGTACAATACTCTTCACAAGTACTCAGCACTATCTCCACATGCTACACACAATACAGCTCAGATCTGATCTCCAAATCTCCCCCGCTGCTTGCCTGCCTCCATAGCTCAATACCTACTCAAGAATGAATGAGAATGGTTTACCAAACTCGTATTTAACCTCCAAAGAATCACTCACACTGGGAAAGACGTGAGCAGAGGCTATAATACTTGGTATTGGCCAATTCATTGGCATACTCAATCCCTTTGATTGTGCAAATCATCGTGCACAACTATAGTCACAACTGATAGCAATTTGATCCTCTGACACCTGTCCATGCTGAACTGAACATGCACTGACATGCAACTGAGTTAACTAATGTATTCTATAGTTTCATTATGAGTTAATAATTAGTTTAACAACTCATCATTAGTATATTTGCAGTTAGACTAATTACACCTAGTTTAACCAAGTCAAACTGAACACAACTCCATCAACTCTACAATCAACTCACCAAACTCAACTGATCAAGTTCTAACTAAATTCATGGATGCAACAACTCAACTAACCCACAAAGAAAGCATACTTCATTCTGATAGCTACATGTGCAACATCTGTATCTCAAACTGAAGTGCTCCAAGAGAATAAGATCAAGTTTATAGTCCAAATATTATTATGAGACAATAATATTTGACTTTTCTATTTTTGACAGCCAGTCTAAAAGTAGACTTTGATCACTCCTACTGTGATCACTCTTGCTCTGATCACTCCTACTGTGATCACTCCTGCTGTGATCATCCTTGCTATGGTCACTCTTGCTGTGATCATCCCTGTTGTGATCCAAAAATAGAAATTGCGTCGTAATTTGCCTGCGGGCCCACTTAGTGAAGGCAACTCTTTTCACTCAGCTCCATCATCTTGTTGCATTCTCAACAAGCATTTCTTGTTGCACACTTTTCAACAGATAGTGACTTACTTGACATCAAAAAAATTAAAGGGCATATTCAAGCATAATTGTAACACGCATTGCATCCACAACCATCATCAGGTATAATAGTAGCACACATTGTTGACAAATGTGTAACTAGGTTCGGTCTTCATAAGTATGAAATTCATTCTTGTAAATTATAAAATGAAAAGAAATTATTATTATTGGAGCATAGGTTTCATGCTCAAGTTCTTTTATTTGATAGGTCAAGCACCCATTGAGTGCTTCTAGGGTTTCTTCTAGCTTTAAGAGTCATTTTCATATATTGAAGTCCCTATGGGGACATTGTATCTTGTAAAGAAAAAATATTTTGTCTTTAAAGTATCGAAATACCTCCAATATCAAGTTAGCCTACATGAAGAGCCACACCTGCCCTTAAAGAAGCCTATATATAGATAGGAACTCATCCTCCATTATCCTCACTCACACACATCTAATTCTATGCAAAGAAGAGGGCTAAGAAAGTTCAAAGAAGAAGGATTAATAAGAGGTTGAAGTGCTTGGGCTAGTTCTCTCTCTCCCATGTGTAAATTGAACTTAGGGTTTCTGCAATAGGGCTATCCTTTATTCAATATTGGAGGAAAGAGAGAAGGGAAACCAAGAGAAGGTCACTTAGGGTTTCTCCTTATCCCTAAATCTCAAGGAAAGACAATGGAAGGGAAGAGAAGGCTATATGAAGGAGACTGAATTCTCTAAGAGGAACACCAACAGTTGCAGTAGTTGTCGGGAGATAAGATTTTAGTTCTACAGTAGGAGGTTAAAGGTCTTGCAGTAGGAGGTTGAGCTGATATTGGTCTTGGAGGTTATTCTTTTGTGTCACTAGGTGATGGTATTCATCAATTGAAGGATCTATAAGAAGAGATTTAAGGGTTTTCTCCTCAAGGGGAGGGGTTTTGGCACTCACTTAAAGCCTATATATTGTGTGAATGTTCTTATTGTTTTAGTAGTTGTTTGATGTATCTCACACTATAATAATAAGTAACAAAGCTAATAAGGTAAAATATAACAAAAACAATGATCAAGTTAAAGAGAATTGACATATTCACTGCCGTATTGAATTCTCAACATGGTATCAAAGCTAAGGTTATCAGAGGGCATCATGGATATCTCCTCTACAATGAAGAATTTAATTAAGAAGATCGCAAGCCATCTCAAGAGGGGGATCAAGGAAGCATGGACTTTATTATACTCTTCAAAGAAGGTATCAGTTAAAGAAATGAATGAAGGTCTCTTCTCAGCTCTCTCTGGCACATTCCAAGATGAAGACAATTAGGTAATTGGCAGTGGTGCATCAAGGCATGTGACTAGCCATTCCAATCGATTGAAGACATTATCAAAAGGAAAATCCTCTTATTTAGTGGAACTTGGATATAACAATACCTATGTTGTGAAAGGTATTGCATCAAACTCCATAAAGCTTGAAGATAGAAGTAACATTCACCTCAAAAACATTCTGTTTATTCTAGGTTTACACAAGAACATACTTTCAATTTAAAGTCTAGAATATAAGGGTGATAGAGTATCCTTCATTGATGTGAAGGTCGTTGTATGGGGTAAAGGATCAAGTATAGATCAAACTAAATTCATTGGCATTCGAGAAGGAAGACTCTACACACTGATATATGATGTGGTCGAAGCACTAGTTCACATTAAAATTAGCCCATGTGAACTTTGGCATAGAATATTTGGTCATCTACATTTCAAAATCCTTTCAACTCTAATCTCCATATTAGATGGAATTCCTGATCTAAAGGAAGATCATGAAGGAATTTGTAAGGGATGTGCATTGCATAAGAATATTAAGAGACTATTTAGAAGTAGTGCTTCACAGTCAAAATAAATCTTGGATCTCATTCAGTCTAATGTATGTGACCCTATGACTCCTAAATCAATTGGAGTTCATCTATATTATGTCTTTATAGATGATCATTCAAGAAAGCCCTAGGTTTACTTAATGAAAACCAAGGACGAAGTACTTACAAAATTTTAATAACTCAAAGCTAATGTGGACAACCTTACAAAAAGAAGAATCCATATTCTAAGATCTGATCATGGAGGAGAATATACATCCAAAGAGATTATAGCATTCTGTAAGGAATCTAGGATTAAGAGGGCATTGATAGTCCCATATAATTCTAAACAAAATGGATTTACAAAACAAAAGAATAGATCCATTGAAAAACTGTAAAATAAATGTTCAATGATCAAGATCTACCTAATTGTATGTGGGGGGAAGCCACAAAGATGGTTGTCTACATTCAGATATGAAGTCCCCAGAAATATCTAGACAACAAAACTCCAGAAGAAGTGTTCACTAGAAAGAAGCCATATGTATATCATCTCTGTAACTTTGGGTGTCCTGTATATATCCATATACAAAAGGATAAAATAAATAGGATAGAACCTTCCGCATGAAGGTAGCATTTGTTGGGTATAACAAATGATCAAAATGTTATAGGATCTACATGAAAGATTGAATTCACATAGAATTTAGTCATGATTTCATATTTTATGGGGCCATAGAATTCAAGATATCAAAGGAACTTTTCGTAGAATCTAATGATGAAGAACTTCCGATATTTGAGGAGGAACTTGACAAGTTTGAAGAAGAATCACACCATGATGAAGAAGGTCCTAGTAAGCCTGTTCAACCTGTGGTCATCCCTGAAACAATAAAAAGGATGAAATGGTTGAAATATACCCTACTTGATGCATAAGGTCTTAATGTAGTGAAAGGATATCTTGGAGAAAGAAAGAAACCCAAGAGATGTTATGGATATGTTGCGTACATGACAAAACTAATAGAACCATAACCATCCACTTTTGAAGAGGTTGTAAATAATCAGGAATGGAAATATGCCATGACTAAAGAGTATCAATCTATAATGAAGAATCGAGTCTATGAGATCATTCCTAGGCCTAAAGACAAATCTGTGGTTACTTCCAAATCGATCTATAAGATCAAACATGTGGTCGATGGAAGTACAGGTAAGTATAAAGAAATATTTGTGGCTAGGGGCTTCTCTCAACTTGAATGCATCGAATATGAAGAGAAATTTTCTCCAAAAACAATATATATAATGATTCGATCATTAGTCTCTCTTGCAACATCGATGGGATGGAACATCCACTAAATGGATGTCAATAATGTGTTTTTGAATGGCACAAATATGAAGAAGTGTACATAGAGAAAACTTTGGGGTTAGAAGTTAAAGATAGGAAATCATATGTTTCCATATTGAAGAAATCATTATATGGCCTCAATAAAACACCAAGTGAATGGTATGCTAGAATTGATGCATTCCTACAAAGAATAGGATGTGTTATCACTTAAGAATTCTAATGCCAAAAAATTTCTCTATCAGATTGATGATAAAGATCAGTGTTAGTCTAAACTTGTTTTTCCTTAGAGTCTCAGTTTAGGAGGTCTTGAGTCAAACAAGCATTCTTATCTATCATTGGTCACCCTCATTCACCATCCATCTCATAGCCATGTGTCAGTTTGATTTCAAAATCATTAGGTACCAAACAACCTTTTTAGGTGATTGCGTAGTGCATGTAACCACTCTGAAGCATTTGCGCAGTGCATTAATCCTTTTAACAGTTTCGCAGCGCAAAAGCCTTTTAAGTGTTTTTGCAGCACAAAGGTCCTTTAGGTGATTCTGCAGCGTGATAGGTTTTAGGTGATTTCGCAACACATTATTCAAAATTTACATTGAGCACGCTGTGAAATCGGAGATTCGTGCATTCTGCAGCGAATCTTTCCTCAACTGTCAAATCTGTCAAATTAACATATGGCTACGTCACTCATTGTCAGTTTATGCACTCCATACATCATCTCCAACCGCTTATCTCCACCATTGTAATCACTAGGGGCATTGATACACACGAAATCCAAGTTCCAAGAAAGGCCAAGTATGCTCGGTTTTAATGATGTTTGTAGGCCTTGCATGCGAAATAAATCTACTAGATTTCAATTTGAAAACATCACCATTCAAGCTAGCCAGCCATTCAAGCAAGGCAGAGTTTGGAGTTTGAGCAACGGTAGCATTTCTAATTTACAGGTCACTGAATCTCCATGGAGGAATCAGTGGAAAGGAAGGACCACCAATCAGGTAAATGTCTCAGAAATGAGCCTGTAGGCTTGGATATAACCTTGAAGAATAAAGTGGTCGAACGAACATTCAAACAAGCTGGATGTTGGAATTTTTGCAAGAAGCTCCAGGGAGGTCATGCACAGGTGACTAAAGAATTTGCACTGAATTTCACAGGGCTAAATTCAAAGGTTGGCATGTTGGAATTGTAGGTCTCACCAGACATGATATCCACAGTGACAGAGATTCCAAGAGGGCAAGAAAATTGGTTCAAAAATTTCAAATTTGACATGAACCCATGCAAGGAGTTTCTAAAGCAGGAATTCGTCAATTCAGATCTAAGTAAATCCATTCCTAGAAGTTATGTCAAAGAATCTTATGCCCATTTACTCACCTGTATACAGAAGTATCTGACCTGTGAAGGGAGATATAACAAAGTGTACTCATACCATTTTAAACTGCTGCTGCATTTCACAGGGAAAACATCTATTGATCTACCTTTTTACTTGTTCCGCAGTTTAAGTAAAATGTGTGATAAGGTACAACTGAGAAAAGAAGCTTGTGAGACTTCACTTTTCCATCATGGCTTGGTTAAGTTAATGGTTTTGCATGAACTCCAGAGGGTAGGTAGAGACTGGGACACATTCATATTCATGTCCGGTTTCAAGAGTAGGACCGGTCTCAGCCCTCTAGTGGCAAAAGAACCTTCAACAACAACCAATCCTCAAGCAGAAACAAGAGCCAAAGGGGTTTCAATGTTAAAAGCAAGGAAACAAGTTGGAGAGTCTGCAAAGCCACTGACTATTCAGGATACACCTCAGTAGTCAATTAAAGAAAAAGATCAGGTCAGAGAGACTACACATGAATCAAGCACTGGTGGAGGAGTTCAAAGAAGAAGAACGAGGAGCCAGGTGGCTAAAGAAAAGGGTAAGTCAATAGCTATTGAAGAAAGTCCTGCTTTGAAGGGAGATTTAAATGATTTATTGCAGGCAATTGACATTGAAGAGTCTCCACTAGTTCAAGCTGATTTGATGCACTCAGGAAAAGAGAAGATAAAGAAATTTAAAGCCTCAAAGAAACTCAAGTTTGATGAGCAAGTTGATCAATTTATGTTCAAGCCCAAGAGACCCATAACTAGGAAGTTCAAGCAAGTACAAGAGGTACCGCTAAGGGCAGAGAAAGAAGGGGAGGAGACTCAGCCTCGTGAAAGAAAGGATAAAGACAAAGTAGTTGGCCCCCAAGAAGAAGACAATATGGAAGACTTGAAAAAGAAATTGGGATTGGCCAACCTTGAAATCGCTAGATTAGAGAAGGCTACCAGAAAATTTGCACTTAAAGAAGCCTATTTTAATCAGATGCAAGCTCGGTGGGAGGATCAAAATTTTCAAATTCATGAAGTGGTTGATTTTAGTGTTCAATTCCGTAGATGGACTACTCCTGTAATAAAGGAAGCTTAGTTCATTAAAAAAGTCAATACAAACCTCAGGTCTGGGATCAAAGTCATGAAGAAACAAGTTGAAGACTTAAAGATATAGTTGAGCCAGCTACAAGAATCTCCATGAAGAAGTCTCATTACAAGTAAGGCTATATCTCAAAGTTTTGATGATTTTGCTTGGTATAATCCTTTTTGAAGAACCAAACATCCCTTTCAGTTTTGAAAAAACTTGAAACAGTTAAAGGAAGATTTTAACAGCAAAGTGCTCAAATAAGTAAAGTTTTGGGTTAAAACTGTGATTTTTGAAGCAACTCAGCAGTTTCGTAGCGCACTACAAAACCGCTGAAAGCGATGATTAAAGCTCAGCAGTTTCGTAGCGCGATGATTAAAGCTCAGTAGTTTTGTAGCGCGCTACGAAACTGCTGAAGCTAAACAGTCCAATTTCAATTAACTAGTTTTGAATATGAGCGGGAATTTTGAAAGGTGAATATCTATAAGGTATGCGAGACATCAGATGAAGCTATTAGGATTCAACCAGGTCAATATAGGTGGAGATCATATGCTTACGAATCTTACTTTAGATTTTTATCATAAAGTAAGCATATTTACCACACTTCAGGATATCTAGAACAGTTTGCAAGAATTTTGGCTTCCACGCATGAAAACGGTGGACAGCACATCAAGGACGTGGCAGTCAGCTCCATTTTGGGTAATTAAAGGATAAAGGATGAACTTCGTTGGATCCGAACATCTTGAGGCAAACTAAAGACCGGTACACAAGGGGTATTTTCCTACGTTTCAGGGCATTGGAAAACATGTGATATTGAAGAACAACACGAAGCATTGAAGGTCCATCACAGCCACCACCAGAAGGGAACCAAATGTTAGAGAACGAGGATGATTGTAGACCAAGGCTGTTATGGAATTAGAGTCCTATTTGATTTAGATGTCTAGAAGGTCTAGTGGAAGTTTGTTATATTTAATAGGCAGTTAAAAGCTAAATAGGTGTCATTAGAAGTAGTTCTCGAGTTCATTTAATGTAGAAGGAAGAACTCTATATATAGAAGGATGTGAAATGTAATAGGGGTTGGAATTTTATGTAAAAAGCCTGTTGCGAAGCTTATGTAAGAACTTTGTTCCTTTAGTAATACAGTGATGGTTTTTTGCTACTCAAGAATCATAGTTACTTTAGTATATGCATTCCTCTGGTTGTCTTTTATGTTATTTACAGTTTGATGAGTACTTGATTACTTGGAAATCACATGCTGTGTACTAACTTCTTTCATGTACTCATATGTTGTCCTTGTTGTGTCTACTGTACCCTATATATGTTGAAGTCTGAATGCCTTGATTTCATTGCAAAACCAATTCACTATTGATGCTAAATGATATATGACTCCATGAGCCCAATGGATGCTTGTTAATTTAGATTTTACCAGCGTCATTCCTTTTTGTTACTGTTATAGACATTTTTGTGCCTTACAACTCTAAGCATGAAATGTCCATAAACCAAGGGATCCTAAGTCCCTAAAAGTGTTGTTCCAGCCCCTAAAGAAACAAGGTCAACAAATTACAGCTTCTCCCAGAAGTTCTCCACCAGAAACTGCTCAGAATCAGTCAAATCAGGATCATTTCAGCTACTCCACTAGCTAGCTGCGTTGCATAGCACCCAAGTACACTAGCTAGGTGCGTTGCAATGCATGTAAATGCACTACCAGGGTGCATTGAGCGGGAAATGACAAATGGCAGTGTCATTCCGCGAGGTGGACAGACAATGGAAGCTTCCAGAATCTTCCCCAATGACACTTGCCTGACTGAGTTCGACCAAGGATGCGTAAGAGGCTCTCAGTCTCCAAGTGGAAGCAAGAACTAACAAAGAGAAGCCACTAGTCAAATCATAAGCTAACTCATCCTCTTTGCATACATCTATATATGGATCCCTCATCCTAGAGATTCGGAGGTTGGAATTTTGTACATTGCAGAGAATTGCTGTTAGTTTTGAGATAGAGATCAGAGTATTGGGTGATTTATGCTTTGTTGGAGGTGAAGAGGGGATTCCTTTGCTGGGGGGTTGATGCTGGATTAGGAATCATCGGTTGTAACTCCTCCTGGACCTTCTTGTTATATCAATAAAACTATTTGAGTTTCTCCTACATGCTTGTGTATCAATGATGTTTGTTATATTTGCATGTTTAGCTTAAATTTGATCCTAAGCTATTTATGAATATAAATCCATGTCTTTGTGTAGTTTTCTTCTTCTGTGATCTTGCAGGAAGTTGGTGAAGCTGGGCAAGTAAGGGAGCAGGTAGTTGGAAGATGTCAAAGAGGAGAGAGATTGGATCAAAGGACTAGCGCAAGACACAGGTTGGTTCATCCTATTCCTCTTCGTTTATAGTTCATAAAGAAGAATACAAAAGTAGTTTTCTCTGTTTGTTTCTAAGGTACTGTCACACCTTAGTGGGATAGGGTCGTTCTGAATAGACACTTTTCCCTTAACAAAATGGCGACTCCACTGGGGATAGTGTCTAGATAGTTTGTTTGTGTTTCTCTTGTTGTTTGTTTCATAAACACAGAAGTAGAAATAGAACTGCATTTGCCATTATCAAATGCAAAGTAGACATTTGCTACTTCAATCCATTCACTGGATTTGTTTATGATTTGAACAACTGATTCACAAATGATCTGATTTCCCTTTGTGATAGCTCTTAGACCTCCTTTAAATCCACCCTCTGATTGTGCATTACTGATTGCTTTTACTCGGCCAAAAACCATAGATTAAACTGCAAACCGTGACCCAGAACCCGGATAGAATTCTCGTTTCTGCCCCAGCGCAGGCTCTGTAAAGAGATTTCACATTTCAACGCAGTTCCCGAGAGGGCTACCTACGCTGCAATCCAGTTTCTCTGTGTAACAGGTGCGCTGATCAGCCTAGCCCTGTGCAGTTGAGGTTCTTTGCTTCATTTTTTTCAGTTTTGTCTCTGATTTTGCAGCCTGTGATCAGTGTGTGTGTCTGTTTAAAAACCCCTTTTCTTTGCCTTAATTCCGCCTCCTTTGTACAAAAAGACTGTAGATGTTCTTTGTGTGTTTGTTACATCATTTACAGTTTTCCATTGAAAAAGTAGAATAGTCATACTGTCGTCCTTTGATTTAGATCTGTCGTAAGTGTCGATTTTGATCTTAAGAGAAAGTTTATTTGCTGTTGACAGTCGATTATGCTTTTACTTTTGCCTTTGGTTTGAATTTGGGACTTTCTAGTGTCGAAACGAGTATTTATTTCAAAATCATAAAGTGTCGTAATCTTCTCTACCTTTTGATTTCGAAAAGAAGCTTGTTTGTGTTTGTCACTTGAAAGCAAATTCAGATTTGTACATCAACTTTCTTTTTAGGCATCAATATTAAGAAAGTGAAAACAAATACATGCATATGTGCATCTGCATATTGATAGTCTGCTTGGCTTGATTTAGGAAAAGTGCATTTACAGTGTGCTCTTTGCTCTTTGAGAAAAGATTGTGTCTTTCTTTTCCCCTTGTAGCTAGGATTTTCATTGCTGAAAAGAGATAAAAGTCTGCTTATCATCTTTAGATTGCATTTTAGGAATTACATCTACATCTCGTGGTGATCCCAAAAGGCAAACTTCTAAGAAATATCAACTTAAAATAAATTGAATGAATCTAACAACGCTTTGGAACTTAACGCACAACATTTAGAGGTCTAGGCTAGAGACGTATTCCGGCGTCGTAAAGCCTGGTAACTGTTGTCCTCACTGATGGTTGGGTGATTCCTCCACTTTGAGGCGATAAGTGCCAGTATGGACTTGTGCTCCCACGTACCGTCGAGTATATATTTGGAGACCCCTATAGGCTTAAAACCTTTTATCCATAGGAAGCCGTGTCGGCCGCCCTACTGATCGCAATGCACCGAACACAGCATTTGGGAAGATTGACTGCCGTACCGTAAAAAGTATTCTGCAGTCTTGCGATTGGTTTGGTACTCCCTCTACCTAGATCTCCAGAGCAGTCCCTTTCGTTCCTTTTCAGACTCCTTAACAGAAAAGGTCCATCTGAGCACTTGTCACTTCAGGCTCATTAAAAATCGAAGGAGACTAGAGTCATCTTTTGTTTTTTCTCGACTCTTAAAAACTGAAAAAACAAGTTGTGTCAAAAGCGTCTAAAATTCATTTAATTCAGAAACATACTTCCCCTTTTTATTTTAGTTGATTGAGTAATCCGCAATTGTGGAAGAAAGTAAATTGAAACCCCGTCGTTCGCGGAGGCTTACGAGTCAACCGTCTTTGTCTCCAGAATCGAAACTAGTATGGGCAAAGCGAACTCGTTTAACCGGTTCAAAATCTCCTATTAAAGTTAGAACAAGTGTTCCAACGACATAAGAGATTCCGGTTACTCCAAACATTTCTGGAATCCCTGCCTCTACAGAAGAAGTTCAACAGCCACAGAGGGACAGTGATACTGATCCTAGTCTGAGAGTAAACACTTGTGTTACCGAACCAGTTCCATCTACAACCGGTTCGGAGAGTCTTGCTCTTCAAACATCTGTCGCTGTCGATTCCACCCCTTCTTCGGCACCAGAAATATTTTACGGACCTGACGATATTCCCCTTCCACCTGGTCTCATTGCAATTGAAGAAATTGTAGAAGATCCTCAAACAAGTACTCCAACGCACTTTGGAGTCGGGATCACTCTATATCCTTCTTCATCAGAAGTTAGTCTACCACCAGCGGGAGTTCTTGTAGAATCGCTAGGTAATCTTCTGGATAGACTCCAAATGTCTGAACAACCGTCAACATCTAGGACTGTGTCGTCTGACACAGCGACAGTAGAACTCCCTGTCGTCACTTCGACAATGTTCGTCGGCATACCATCTGTCCCAACTAGCTCTCAACTGCTAGAAGGAGCCCACTCAGGGGCTATTTCAACAGCCTGGTCCGTTCCTGTTTGTTCATCCGGAATAATATCCGGAAACTCTTGTGTTGAGTCTCAACAAACTGATCCATTTGGAGGTCAATTTGGGAAGTCTGGTCCCCGAGGGCAAACAATCCCCTTGAGTTCTGGATTACCGCCGTATGGGGGGCAGTATGCCCTTTCATTATCCCCTCCGGGAGGATATCCATACGGGAGTTCACAGCAATATTCAGGTTATACTGGAATTACCTCAAGTGGTTGGGTATCTATACTACCTCAACAACCAAGGGTTGTGTATTCGATGCAACAATGTTTACCTGTGTCGAATATCCCAACTACACCAGCTATTGTGACGGTGTCACAAGTTCAAACGCTGCCTGTTGTATGCCAACCTCAGATTTCTCAGGTTGTAATGCAACAGCCCCTTGACCCTGTGACTCAACCACAATTGCCAACTGGTGGGGTGACACAGGTCCAGACGGGTACAATTACCCCACACCTTGGTCCAACGGTTAGTATAGCGTAACAACACATGGCTTCTCAACCATGGCTGGTGCAATACCAACAACCACAATTCCAACAAATATACCAAGGTTCTGAGCAGCAAATCTTTGCGAACAGTGGACAGCCGTACATTCAAAACGGTCAAAATCAACCATTTTACAATGGTCATGTCCACCAACCTTATCAGTCATACCAGCATCAAATGCATTATGCTGGCATGCAAAGACCAACTGCTCAGGCAATCCCATCTTACCCTGGGTATGCTTCACCTAATCTGAATCAGCAGTTACCATTCATGGCAACTTTAGAGTTACCTGATTTAAATCGGCTAACAAATGATCCAATTGCTTACGCCCCTTGGTGGCCAGCGATTCCACATAAACTCCCATAAGATATTCCTAAATTTAATGGAAATCTGGGTGAAGATCGATCGAATCACGTGATGACATTTCATCTATGGTGTTCATCAAACACCCTAAATGATGATTCGATAAGGCTTCACCTCTTTCAGAGGACATTAACGGGTCCAGCGGAAAAATGGTACATTGAATTTCCTAGAGCTTCGTTCGACAACTTCAGTACCTTAGCCACAACATTTTTAACCCATTTTCAATTACCGATAAGGTATGAAACGGGAACAGAACTCCTTACCAACTTCAAACAGACAACGGCCACTCACATATCTGATCATATACATGAGTGGCGACGTCGTCGTAGGATGGTAAAAACGTACGTTCCCGATCAGCTATTAGATGAATGATTTATCAAGTCATTATTGCCTTCCATCACGGAAGATGTGGCAAAGGGGGGAGTCATAACATAAGAGCAAGTGATCGCTCGTGCACAATATCTAGACTTGATTTATACTCAGTCCGGCACGCTCTACGACAAAATACCTGATGCCCCTAAACCGGAATTCTCGATTCCTCCTCCTCCTAAATCGAACAATGAATCTCACGCCGGCGATGGCGTGATTGGCACAACAGACATGAAATCGACAAAGGCTACATCCAAGAAGGCCCGTAAGATTTCAGATCAAAATGCAAAAGACGAACTTCTTGCTTTGGAAGTAGATGCCGTATCGACAGATAAGGGCAAAGAAACCAAACAACCAGGAAGCAAGAAGAAAGGCAAAGGGAAGAAGAAAAAACAGGATGAATCATCACCTGAAAAATCTTCTTCAAATCCTCCTGGAAATAGGAAACCCCCTGCAGGGTGTCACATATGTGATGAGGATCATTGGAGGAAAGAATGTCCATACAAAGCTGAGCTCAAGAGATTCTTTAAAAGTTCGAAAACCTCAGCAGTGCTAACTGATCCGTTTCCAAATCCAGGAACAAATCTGGTTGAAAGTGGAAATGCTTCCCCATCTCAAGTGCTAATGTTGTCGATTTCAAAACAGCAGAATGATGCTTTGATTTCGACAAGGAACAAAGATTACGGGAATCCGCAGCTGTCGAACAACAAGGATAAAGATCAACCAAGTAGTTCGACAACAACTTCGACAAAATTTGTACCACCCACCATTCCTAAATTGACAATAAAACCGCCGAAGGGAGTAGTACACAAGTCGACATTTAATCCCCGCGCTAGAGCGGCGCAGCATTATAACATAGTGGAAGATTTGGCCCAATCACCATCCGCTATGTCGACTCTTGAAGTACTACAAAATTTCCCATCCCAAAGGCAAGCTTTGTTATCAGCCATTGGTGGGATTGATCCTAAGGATTCCAATCTTGTATCCTTTGACCACAAAGGATACGATCCTCAGTTACCGGCTCAACTAGCTTTCCTTGTTCAAGTGAAAGCCTTCAACAAAACTGTTCATCGAACAATTATTGATGAGGGGGCATCTACATGTATTATGTCGATGAGTTGCTGGAAAACTTTAGGATCTCCAACCTTGTCGCGATCTGTGACGACGTTAAAAGCATTCGACGGAAGGACATATACCCCATATGGTATCCTAAATAACTTGAAAGTTGAACTAGGGGAAAAACGGTAGAAATAGATGTTGAAGTCATCGATGGGAATCTTGATTACAACATCCTACTAGGAAGACCATGGATATATGCCATGGCAGCTATTGTGTCGACCTATTTTAGAAAGATTGCATTTCCCTTTCAAGGAGGGATTACAATCGTCGATCAACAAAACTTCCTCCCCGATGGTTCTCAAGTTACTGGAAGCGTTCCCATGATCCATGGAAGCCCCCATTCGCTTCAGAATATTGGAGTAGGCCTACTAAAAGATCCTATACTAATGGGAACTTTCGCTCTTCCACCTCCAATCAATCTGGCAGAAGTAGCATCGATAGGAACCTGCAATATGATATCTTCCACAAAGATTTCAGAAAACGATATCAACATGGATCATGCAATGGTTTTGCCCCCAAGCCCAATAGAAATATTATAGCAATCAATGTTTCTAGCATGGGAGGCAAACCCAAATCAACGCTCATCAAGCGTTTGGATGGATAGGTCTAGAGAATATGGTACTCCTTCAGACCCTTGGTCGCAAGTGCATGTCGCCGACGAAGGAATTCTCCAAACTATGGTAATTGAAGGAGCACCATGGAATGATTCCCACCATCGTTCCCTTCTTCCGGATTGTGAAGAAGAGACTCAAAATGACTGCTATCATCCCTCAGTCTTTGATTTTCTTTCAAATATTGTAAATACGGTGGATTCCGAGCGAAACTTATCCAACATTGAAGAGACTATAGCCATAAATATCTCGACTAAAACAGATGTTGTAGAGAATATTTATGTTGGAAAATTTTGTTCTCCTTCAGAACTGGAAATATATAACGCTCTTTTTCGCAAATTCAGAGATGTCTTTGCTTGGTCATACAGTGAAATGCCAGGCATCGACTCGAGTATCGTTGAACACGAAATTAAGATGTATCCAGATGTCAAACCGGTACGACAACGGCTAAGGCAGGTGCACCCCAAGAAAGCCGCTGCCATTAAGGCAGAAGTGGAAAAACTTCTCCATGCTGGTTTCATCTACCTGGTTCCTCTAACCGATTGGGTATCGAATATTGTCCCTGTTATGAAGAAACAAGGGACAATTAGAGTGTGTGTCGATTATAGGGATGTAAATCAAGCTTGTCCAAAAGACAACTACCCTACACCCTTCATCGACCAGATAATTGATGAATGCGCCAGATGCGAAATCTTTTCATTCATGGATGGATTCTCTGGGTATAATCAAATAAATATCCGCCTGCAGGACCAGTCAAAGATTGCATTCATTTGTCTGTGGGGCACATTCGCATATCAAAAATTACCCTTTGGTTTAAAGAACGCAGGGGCAACCTTTCAGAGGGAAATGAATTATGCATTCCATGACATCAAAAACATCGTTCAACCATACCTCGACGACCTTCCAGCTCATTCGCAAAAGCGGACTGATCATTCGCAGCATTTAAGAGCGATATTTCACATTGCCGACACTACAAGATACGACTCAATCCACACAAATGTGTATTTTGTGTCAGTTCTAGTCGTTTACTTGGCTTTGTAGTCTCCAAGGATGGGATTCGTCTCGACCCGTGCAAGGTCCAGGCAATCATAAATTTGCCTCCACCTTCAAATTTGCTTCAGATTCAGAAACTCCAAGCGAAAGCAAACTTTCTGAGGAGGTTCATTCCAAATTACGCCGAACTTGCTAAAGGTTATACACGTCTTTTGAAAAAGGAGGTACCCTTTGTCTGGGATCAGGTTGCGCAAGCTTCCTTTGATGCTTTAAAAGATTCCCTAATGAGAGCATCATTAATGTACGCCCCCGATTATCAAAGAGATTTTAACCTGTATCTGGCTGCAGTAGATACAACCATCGCAATGGTTTTAGTTCAAGAAGTCGATGGAATTGAACATCCCATATATTATTTAAGTAAAAACTTAAATGATACAGAAAGAAAATATTCTTATGTTGAAAAACTAGCACTTGCAGCTGTTCAAGCAATACAAATATTTCGACACTATGTCCTCTTTCGGAAAACTACCATTCTGTCCGATTGCAACCCCATGACTTATATATTGTCGTGATAGTTGCTGGGGGGCAAATATTCAAAATGGATAGTGATCCTTCAAGAGTTTGATCTGGAATTTGTAAAATCCAAGTCAAAGAAAGCTCTAGTTTTTGCAGAACTATTATGCGATCTCCCATCGTCGTCCAACGATGAAACATCTGAAGAATCAATCGTGGATGAGAATTTGTTTCTGATATCTACAAGCAATGAGTGGTATGGAGATATAATAATTTATCTCCAAACCCAAAAGTTTAGGCCAAACACCTCACACTCTGAACAAAAACGTATTCGATACCAAGCAAAAGACTACATGATTGTCGGTGATACACTTTACCGTCGTGGTATCGATACAGTTCTAAGAAGGTGCCTCACCCATGAGGAGGCCGAAAAAGCCCTGAATGAGTGTCATTCAGGCGCCTGTGGGGGGCATCAATCTGGATATGCTACATCACAAAAAATCTTACGAGCAGGATACTTCTGGCCAACAATGTTCAAAGATTGCATAACCGCAGTCAGAAGTTGCCATCATTGTCAAATTTTTGGTAGCAAAACCAGAAGACCACCCGCACCTCTACAGCCAATAGTTGTTGTTGGGCCATTCGCCAAATGGGGCATCGATTTCATGACATGTAACCCCACCTTGACTGGGGGGCATGGGTATATCATAGTCGCAGTTGACTATTTTACCAAATGGGCCGAGGCGATGCCTACATTAGATAATACTGGTGAAACAGCTGCCCTTTTCTTTTTCAATCATGTAGTCGCCAGATTCAGCGTACCACAGGCTATAGTCACAGATCATGGATCGTATTTTCACAATCACATGATGGTCGAATTAGCTGCCAAACTAGGGTTGTCTCACGACAGCTCTACTCCGTACTATCCGCAAGCCAACGGACAAGTTGAAGCGATCAACAAGGTCCTGAAGCGCATGTTGCAAAGGATGATCGGAGTTCACAAAAGAAGGTGGTGCCTAATCCTATTCTCAGCCTTGTGGGCTTATCGAACATCGGTAAGGAATGCAACCGAGTTCACACCGTTCCAACTGGTATATGGCCTGGAAGTAGTCTTACCAGTCCAGTGTGAAATCTCGTCTCTCAAACTCACAATTGATCTCCTCCCCGGAACTTCAGAAGAAGAGGCTTGTTTCTTGGAATTAATCCAATTGGATGAAACCCGTCATGACATCGCTTTGGCTAACGAAGCCCATAAGAAACGAGTCAAGGCGCAGTTCGACAAAAATGTCAAACCTCGTGTCTTCTCAGAAGGTGACTTGGTCTTGCTTTACGACCAAGAATCCGATAAATTGGGAGCAGGTAAATTTAATTCTTTATGGATGGGCCCCTATATTGTTAAACGAGTGTTAGCAAAAGGAGCCTACGATTTAATGGATTATGACGGAATTCCACTGGCGCAACCTCGTAATGGGTTGTACCTCAAGCATTACTATGCATAAATAGTAACCAATATGCTTTTGTTATATTTTTGTTTTCGCTAAAGTGTTTGTTTTGGTCGAGTAATCCACCTTTTTACATTTATTGCAGATGTCAAACCTTTTGGAGCAATGTGTTGGATATGCCGACGGAGCGAGTCGTAGTTCGCGGAACCTGTCCTCCGCAGCCTGGGCCATTTTTTATCCAAGCGGCGAGTTAGTAAGTTTCAGAGGTGTATGCATTGGTCAATCAACGAATAACATCGCTGAGTATAGCGCGTTGATAGAACTTCTCTCTGATGCCATCACCCATGGTATACGCTGACTAATTGTCAGGCTAGACTCACAACTCGTAATACTACAACTCAATGGTATATATTCCGTCCAAAACCCAGCTATTTATCGCATGTTCCTAAGGGTTAAGATTTTGGAAAGACAATTTGATCTTATTCAATACCAACATATTTCCAGAAACTTAAACACATTAACCGACTCATTAGCAAACTATGTGTTAGATAGACATTTGCAACATTTATAAAAAGAAACACATCATCAATGTTTTACATGTGGATCATATAGCTCAACCAAAATAAAACCCCGAAAATCAAAAATATATATAACTGTTTATGGTTTACATATAATGTTCTGTAACCAAGAAAAAATCGGTCACATGACCCAAAAACTCAAAATGCTAGGGGGCACCATAGTCTAATGATGCTCGTGATAGCAAGTCACAGCCTGTGCGATCATGCGTAAGAGACGAGTCCATCGTCTAGGCACGCCAGTAGTATGCCGCTGTAACTGCAAAGGTAGCTCGTCAATCCTCACATTTGGAATACCGAGAGTAAGGCTCTCAACCTACTCCTGCACAGCTGTGAGAGTCTCGGCCACATCGAGGTCACGAAGAATAACCCTCCCGGCGGCCTCTCCTGCTGGGGCAACAGCTGGCACTCTCAGGCGAACTACTAGACGAACAGGACCAACATCTGCATGTACACGTGAGTTTGATTAAAGTCTTGACAGAATAAAGCACAAGGACATTATAAACAAAAACAGTAAACAACAATATGGTCAGAGATTTTACCAATAGCACCCCACTGCTCGCCATCCGGCAGTACTAAATCTGGATCACCCCGGAAGTCCATGCCAGCATATGGATACTCGGCATAAACCATCTCCTGACAATCAAACCACCTGAAGAAGGTATCAGAAAATGAAATCTGAGATTGGCCAGCATGCCTAGACATATGGTCAACCCATCTCTCCATACGTGGTTCAGTAGGAGAAGGTAAGTCAAGTGCAATGTACTGCGGCTGCATCAGTGGTATCTTCTCCAAGGCAAAGGCGGTCAAAATAGAACCGAACCCAAAGTTCTTCAACCTCCTGTTCTCTATCTTGGTCAACTGTTCTTTCATCACAAGAAGTACTTCACACTAGTTGAATACCTTCGGTTGGAGGCATTCCAAGGCATGCTGCATACAGGATCTGTTGGCTACATGAAGAGACGCACTACCGGCCATCCTACCAAAAGTAAACATGATAGTCCTAAGCGATCTGTCAGCGACATCACAGATGATGATCTTGCCGTCTTTACTAGGCTGAGATCCTTCCCTGCAATACTGGCGGACATAATCTCTCACAGAGTCACCTCCTCGGGCCGAACCTAACAAAGAGATGGGGGCACCCCGCCTCGACAAGCCAGTCAAGAAGTAGATGTCTACTGCAGTCAAGGGGATAGATTTGCCCCTAATCTGGAAAACTTGATAGATAGGATCCCAAGCATCGAGCAAATACTGCAGTAAATTAATCTGTTGTCTCATGCTAGAGATGCGGAAGAACTTCAGCAAGCCACAATTCCGCAGCGCGTTCACTGTAACTGGATCATGTAGGGAAATCATGTCCTCTTCTTCATGTTCTCGTTCTCGCCATGTAAGGGTCATCTTGCTCCGAGATCTCTGGAAAAACAAACAAGAGAGGAGTTAGATCCTGATTTTGATGAGAAACAGGCAAAAATTCCATCAAAAACTGTACAACAAATTCCCTTTCTGCGCCTAACGCACCTGCAGCAGTGTTCCAGCTGTGTTGAATGTCAAATTGCCTTCATACAGGCCAAAATTCAACGCAGGTTTCGATGTACTAAGGGTGCGTTGATGGCAGAACGAACCCCTCAAACCCCAGGGGCTCAGAAAAGCAGGGAATGAAGCACAGAATGAAAAAAGGAAACCATGAAATGAAAGAGCTCGGGTTTAGCTCCTACCTGGTCCAGACAGCACCGAGAATCATCCACAGAATCTCTCGAAATCAGCTGATGAAAATCGAGGGGGAAAAGCACCTCCAAAGCTCCAACAAACCAAGTTCAAATGAAATGGTAAAATGAGAGGTAAAAAACGCTTTTTGATTGCTTTTACGTAGTTCTAAGTAACATATTAGCATTTTAATCTCATTTTCAAGCAAATATTGTTCATTTCTGACTAGTTTGATGAAGCAGTTGAAAATACAGTACTATCTTTGGAAGAAAAAAGCTATTTATGGTAAAAAATCAAAACAAGACCATCTAATCGAGCAGTTTTAGCACATAGTTCAAGCTCGTTAAAAAATAAACATAAGACATGAGCAAATGTTTCCACCCGCGTTTAAGCTCGTTAAAAAATGAACTATTCCTCGGTAAATAACCACCGTGAATGAAGCATTTCAGCCATTAAAGCCTTGGTCGTGTTTGCACCGTCACCTCCACTTTTCCATTGGCCGATCATTCACATCCATTTGATTGTTTACCCATTTTGAGGAACAGCTGCGAAGAGTGATTTCACTAGCCATCCTCGTGACACTGCCCTGATTGGAAAATTCCAACCCTTACTTGGAATCAGCTGCTACCCATTTTATCACTCGTTCCTCAAAAGACGAGTCTTCTTTAAGCTCTTTTCAACTGACTCGTAAAATATGAAAAGATTGCCGATTTTTGGCCTTCCAGCTCGTTAAAGTGACCGGAAGTGCTATCCCTCCTCTAGATTTTAATCTTTTTGGACCTAAGGGATTATTGCACAAAAAGATCGAGCGCTTGTTTTGTTCGTCTCGTTAAAACTATCGAAAATTCATCCCTTCTATATTGTTTTATACTTTTTCGGACTTAAGGGATTAGATGACGAAAAAGGAATTTCGGAGTTACCTTTACGTACCTTTTTAGAATCTCTAAAAATGAAAAGGACCGAGTTATCTTTTTCGTTAAACTCATTAAAAAGATTAATAGCGACAAACTTGTCTTTAGACGAGAACGAGTTTCACTATCGCTAGGCTCGTTAAAACATAGCGATGGGTTTGCCCGAAGGGCAAATTATAGAACAAGCATATGTTATCCTCCTCAAGCTTGACAAAAATAAGGAGGTACTGGTCAACAATGATTGGGGAAAAATTGGGAAGAAACTCAAAGAATATTTATTGGTAGCAAGTCGCTCTTGAACATGACACTTCCATTCCGTGCCTAAGTCGGGTTGGGTTGTTTCATTCACCGGTCACATCACCATGGTCATGCCATACCATCCACATCTGGGGTAAATGCTACCAATCCATCACATAAGTGTCGCCGACATGTTCAAGAGAAGTCATCCAGAGAAGTCATCTGTGTCCCATCCACTACCATACATTACACTTCATTCTTTCATGACCACCATCCTGAACCATATATCATTAGACCGTTTTCACCTCCATCAAAATCATTTGCTCCGTTCCGTGTCATTGATGTGGGATTCATCAAGGCCCTCCTTTGACGGATCGCTTCTTGTCGACATGAGCTCATTATCCAAGAAGTTGATCTAGGAACACCCCATCCAGTACTTTGAAGATTGCATGCCTCAATGGCAAGTTTCTCACTTCCGGCGACAGGTATACATCAATGACCTTCGACCGAAAGATTTTGCGTGGTGTTCGATGCCAAGTCCTTTATTCACACCACGTAATTTGTACTGCAGTACCTTGAGGGTCATCATCATTATCGGTGATTCCTCTCGCGCTTGTTAATAGTTTACATCATTGACTGGTAATCAAGCGATGTCTTTCCATGTTCGACTTCAAAACATTTCTCACATGGATCGACTTGTACTTCGAGTGAAGATCAGACGAGATTGAAGACCCCAGATCTAGTTTCATCCATTCGGGCTGCGATATATATTCAGGAAAATAAAGACATTGAAATGTACAACATTGCAACACAAATAATCAGCCTACCAAAAGGATGATGACTCTATCAGAATCATCAGTCTACCATCAGACGATTGTCTGTCCTATGTACATGAAAATGAATTTATAAAGCTGAGCGTGGGAATGCCCGACTCAGCTAGATCATGAAAACAGTATGAAGATAATGTATTGTATTGTATCTTATTACAGGTCTCCTCCCAGCATTGAAAGAACTTCGGATCCTCCTAATAAATCATTTCACCCGATAAACGACCTCATACTTTAGGGGGCAACTGTTATAGACATTTTTGTGCCTTACATCTCTAAGCATGAAATGTCCATAAACCAAGGGATCCTAAGTCCCTAAAAGTGTTGTTTCGGCCCCTAAAGGAACAAGGTCAACAAATTACAGCTTCTCCTAGAAGTTCTCCACCAGAAACTGCTCAGAATCAGTCAAATCAGGATCATTTCAGCGGCTCCACTAGCTAGCTACGTTGCATAGCACCCAAGTACACTAGCTAGGTGTGTTGCAACGCACCTAAATGCACTACCAGGGTGCGTTGAGCGGGAAATGACAAATGGCAATGTCATTCCGCGAGGTGGACAGACAATGGAAGCTTCCAGAATCTTCCCCAATGACACTTGCCTGACTGAGTTCGACCAAGGATGAGTAAGAGGCTCTCAGTCTCCAAGTGGAAGCAAGAACTGACAGAGAGAAGCCACTAGTAAAATCATAAGCTGACTCATCCTCTTTGCATACATCTATATATGGATCCCTCATTCCAGAGATCTGGAGGCTGGAATTTTGTACATTGCAGAGAATTGTTGTTGGTTTTGAGATAGAGATCAGAGTATTGGGTGATTTATGCTTTGTTGGAGGTGAAGAGGGGATTCCTTTGCTGGGGGGTTGATGATGGATCAGGAATCATTGGTTGTAACTCCTCCTAGACCTTCTTGTTATATCAATAAAACTATTTGAGTTTCTCCTACATGCTTGTGTATCAATGATGTTTGCTATATTTGCATGTTTAGCTTAAATCTGATCCTAAGCTATTTATGAATATAAATCCATGTCTTTGTGTAGTTTTCTTCTTCTGTGATCTTGCAGGAACTTGGTGAAGCTGGGCAGGTAAGGGAGCAGGTAGCTGGAAGCTTTCAAAGAGGAGAGAGATTAGATCAAAGGACTAGCACAAGACACAGGTTGGTTCATCCTATTCCTCTTCGTTTATAGTTCATAAAGAAGAATACAAAAGTAGTTTTCTCTGTTTGTTTCTAAGGTACTGTCACACCTTAGTGGGATAGGGTCGTTCTGAATAGACACTTTTCCCGTTAACAGTTACATAAAAGAGTTAGCCATCTCAATCACAATCACAAATCCTAAACCCTTTGAGAGAGCCCTCTCAGGCTAAGGAGGCTAAGCCTTAGCTAAAAGATTGGTCTGAAACAGTTACTTGAAGTCTTCCTGGTCTGCAGCCTTCCAGGGCCTGATTTTGAGATAACAAGCGGCACAAAATGTTCTACTCACTCAACCCTTTATATTAAGGTTGCAGATGGGAACCTATAGTCATTCTTTTGTATGTAGATGATCTTCTATTGACAGGTGTATAATTTCAAACTGAAGAACTTAAGAAGCAACTAGCAATAGAATTTGACATGAAGGATCTTGGTCTGATGCATTACCATTTGGGTCTAGAAGTCTGGCAAGGACCTGATGAATTTTATTTGGGTCAAGGAATGTACGTGATCAAGATGCTCAAAAGGTTTGGCATGATGGATTGCAAACCTATGACCACTTTGATGATCACAAACTTGAAGAGACTAATGAATTATAAATATATCCTTGTGGATCCTTCCAAGTATAGGAAACTAATTAGCTCAAAGATATACTTGGTGAATACTCAACAAGACAGCAGTAAATATTTTCAATCAATTTCAAGTGGATATGAAGCATGATCAATGGGTAACAACAAAACCTATTATAAGGTATATGCGGAGAACCATCCACTACTATCTAAAGTATGATAGAAGGAATGTGTCCAACTAATTAGATATATAGATTATGACGGGGGAGGTAGTAAGAAAGATGGAAGGATAACTACATAAAGATGTTTCAGTTTGGGATCCTCCATGGTCTCATGGATGAGGAGAAAGAAAGACACAGTTGCTTTGATTAGTGTTGAGGCTGAATATGTTGCAGTCTCTGAAGTGAGCAAAGAACAAGCATGGTTGAGGAATCTTCTATCTAACCCATTTGAAGGACCGATGAACCCTACAGTGATACTTTGTGATAACGCTAGTTGTATACATTTGTCTAAAGATCCATTGTTTTATGGAAAGACAAAGCATATAAAAAGAAAGTATCACTATGTTCGAGAGCTAGTGAAAAATGGTGTGTTGTATCTACAATATATCTCCACTAATGAGCAAGTAGTTTCCATATTGAAAAAATCACTCACAAGAAGCTTGTGTACTTGAGAGACAAGCTTGGTTTTGTTGATGTATCCTCCCTAATTGAGAGGGAGAGATAGACACCACATTATTGTCTTCACTTGGGAAGAAATAATGGAAGATTGGGTAACCATCTAGCATTCGATACTCTTCGAGAATGTGGTAGGGAATTCAAGACTAGAGTAGTTATGTACTGATATTCTTTGAGGACTAGCTATCCAAGATAAGAATAGTCTAAAGGAAGTTCATACTCGATGAACACCTAGGTGGAGTATGTACCTTGAGAGACAATGATGATGGTGTCTATAAATCATAGGTCTTGTTAGCATTGTTCTTTGATCTTGTGAAGAGATAGAGTTTTTAGTTAAGGCCTTGCTATATAAAAATCTTGGTTAAATATGATGTTATACAGATGGGTTACCAATCTGACTCTTTTTTATGAGATCTCTTCAGATTTAGAATGACCATGTACCTCTTATGAATACTTTCCTAGTTACGAGGGAGTGTTGAAAAATGTGTAACAAGGTTTGGTATTCATAGGTATGAAATGTATTCTTGTAAACTATAAAATGAAAATAAATTATTATTATTGGAGCATGGGTTTCATGCTCAAGTTCTTTTATTTTATTGGTCAAGCACCCATTGAGTGCTTCTAGGGCTTGTCCTAGCTTTAATATTCATTATCATATATTGAAGACCCTATGGGCACATTGTATCTTGTAAACAAAAAAACTATTTTGTCTTTGAGTGTTGAAATACCTCCAAGAGCAAGTCTGCCTAGAAGCTGTCAAATCACCCTACATGAAGAGCCACATCTACCCTTGAAGAAGCCTATATATAGAGAGGAACTTCTCCTCCATTATCCTCGCTCAAGCAAATCTCATTCTATGTGAAGAAGAGGGCTAAGAAAGAAGAGGGATGAAAAAGAGTTCGAAGAAGGTCAAAGTGCTTGGGCTAGTTCTCTCTCTCCCACATGTAAATCGAAGTTAAGGTTTCTGTGTTGGGGCTATCCTTGGTTTGATATTGGAGGAAATAGAGAAAGGAAGTCAAGTGAATATCACTTAGGTTATCTCACTATCCCTAAGTCTCAAGGAAATACAAGTGAAGGGAAGAGAATGCTATACGAAGGAGATCTAAGTCTCTAGGAGGAACAACAACAGTTGCAGCAATTATCAGGAGACAAAATTTAGGATCTATAGTAGGAGGTCAAAGTTCTTACAGTAAGTGGCCTAGTTGATCTTGATGTTGGAGGTTATTTTTCTGAGTCACTAGGTCATGGTATTTGTCAATAAAATGATCTATAAGAAGAGAACAAATTTAGGGTTTTCCCCTCAAGAGGAGGGGTTTTGGCCCTGTGTTATGGAACCAGCTCACAAAAAGATAGAAAACATAGATCAACGACTTAAAAATTAGCCTCATTGAGGGAACAACCTCCTTTACATTACACAAATGAACAATTCTTCCATGATACAAATGAAAGTACCTCCTTTCTATATATAGGATGTTGGAGATAATATTGAGAGGGGGCATGAATCAGTATTTACAATTCAATAATCTTTGATTTCCCAATCAGATTTATATATGTTACTTTAGTGAAGTGAACTTGCATGTGCATGCTACTATGATTAAAGAAACTATCATATACCTAGAGAACTTATGATTTAGTTAATTTATCATGTGTTGACATTTAATCAATGCATCAATATCTTATTATACAGTAACTATGTGCAGTAATAACAGAATAAACCATCATGCATAAGAAACATAAATGAATATTTCATACATTGGGCTAGAGGGAAAGGTATGGAATGATGATTTCTAAGCAAGTTCAAACCCATTACTCCAGTTGGCACCTTGAAGAAGGGCAAGCTCAGAGTGGTCACATAATTCTGTGGTGTAAATTGACCAGTTTTCTTTTTCCTTCGAATCATAGCATAAGGTTAAATATACAGTCAGCAGCAGTCTCTGACGCAAGTCCCAAAGCAAGCTTTCGCGGAAGGGCGGGGGGATCTTTCTGGCGGTAGATATTTTCCTATATTCCTCTTACGGAACAGAAAACCGGGCACAAAACAGTTTCCAGGTGATCGCACGGCTTTGGAATGGTAAGTGGTATTGGAAATTTGGGAGTGATTCCATTAGGCTCCCAACACATGGCAAGGGTGTGGTAAGGAATACCACCATCCATCACACATTAATGAGCGAGCATCTTGGCAATGCGATTTTGCTCTGAACCATTCAATTTTGCAGAGTGAATCGACGGTCAGATTTAGATGTGCAGTTTTGTGGGGCCGCTAGTACTATCAGGCCTTGCGAGACAGTGACTTGAGGGTTAACAGAGCTTTACTTTGGGTTATAAAATCATAAAGACAAATTGAAGGTTTTATTTGAAAGGTTAGCTTTATTTTTTATAGAAGGGAGGGTCATATCTATGACAGAGTGCCCTTGGTATCTCCGAAGTCCTTGTAGAAGTCAGGTTTCTTTGTATATGTTGTAACATTACTTTTGGTTTATTGAAATAGAAGGATCATTTTTTGCTTCAGCCAAAAAAAGAAACACAAATGAACACCAACATTTAAGGTGGAAACCCAATGCGGGAGAAAAACCACTTATTGTTGTTATCTATGTCTTCTTAATATAAAGAAAACCAGTCTACAGTCTTGTATAGTGTAGACTCATACCAGTATGAAGGCACCCACCTATAGACAGCTACAACCTTCTCTCATTTTCTAGCTTCTACTGGAAGGGAGCTACAACCCCCTAGCTCTTGTACTATCCGATATGTTTGCTAGTATGTAGGAGCTGGCCTATAGAAGGCTACGACCTTCTCTCTTCCTCCAGGGACCATGTTTCATTAATTTTCAGGCTCGATGTAACTGGTACACAACAACACAATATGAAGGCCTTGTTTCATTAAATTTTCACATTAGACCCATCAGAAACTTTGAAGCTCAAACTCTATAATAATAAATGAATCAACTAACAACCAAATAATGTGAATAGTCAGATCATTGTCACCAGAACATTGTGCCGAACCCAGAAACTTGCAACATCATTAAGAACTAACTACAACCTCAAAAGTCATACATCGAAATTTATACGCTACTTTAATGAACCCAACCTGCATGGATACACTACTTCCTGTAGCAAAACCTGCATATAACTCCAAACTACTGAATCATACAAAATTTGGAATCAAACTTGTACCAACTTGTAATATTCTCAACATCTACTATCAATTTACAAAGATCTAGATAGTCAACAACAAAGATAACCCTTCTCACTTAATCAATCAATCAATTAGACACAAACTCATTACTCATTCAGTTTTACTTTCAGATTTAAGAAGACTTCATTGACAGACAACAATAAAATAGTAGCACTGATCAGATAGATCAGTCATTTCTAAACAACAGGATTTTCTTTTGCATACACTACTTGGAAGAGTTGAACCTGCATGTATATGCATCTTTACCAAGGTGAAATAGTGTATAGATATGCAAATATTAACTTACAACTTTGTTCCTATTCCAGACTTCAAACCTACCCAGATCATGACATTTAAAGAATAAAACATGCGTAAGCAATTAGATCTATCCCAACCAATATCAGATCATACAATGATGAGTCATTTCAAGTCTCATGTTCCCGATCCAACAATGTATCCAAGGTGCACAAAATATTTCAGATCATATCATAAACATGGCCCCTACAACATAAAATATACTTTAGATAGAAGTATCCCTGAGAAACCCTTTCACTTGCACACTTGGCCCTTTGATCTTTTCCTCCTTATATAGTTTTTGGCCTTTCACAATAGCTAAGACCTTAAAAACACTTAAAGCTTGTGGTATTCTGGGACAAGATCAAATAGTCATTACTCCACTCAATATCATGGGCTAATATGATGGAATTGACCCTTGGTATTCTTTAAACTTGAATTTCCTTGATTTTCCAACCTGTACACGGTTTTTCTCTTGTGAAAGTGTATGCACATGTGTACGATTTTTTATTTTTTTTTCTGTTAACATGCATGTATACACCCCTTTGCCAAAGTGAACTTGCGTATATAGCTTACAACATCCTTTTCCTTCAACTTCTTTCTGATCATTAGACCTTTGTTCCAAATTCGTGTTCTTCTATACCAATGTCTTGTTACCTCTGAATTGACCCATTACAATGTGAGTTTCCTTTTATCAAATCTGAACTAACCTGTGAATGAGTTGCCATCAAGGACAACACCTGTACCATAATGCCAACAATCTCCCCCTTTGGACTTGATGGCAACCATATTGGTGTTGATTACTCAAGTTGTAGAAATTGTTAGACATATCAAGCAACACCAAAATACTCTCCCCCTTTGACATCAAGGGAAAAGGGCATACCAAGATATTCTGCCTTTGAGGTACACTAGCTGTCCATAATCCCCTCGAGTACATGGAGAGTCTGTAGAGATATTTTTCAAAAGAATAACATGACTTTATAACTCAGCTATGTGAGTATGACCTTCCTATCACCAATGAATCATACATACATCAATCATGCAACCAAGTGGGGATACACCAAATTTGACTCATCCACCCAACCAAGTGGGGATATACCAATTGTTTATACATGGCTGAAACATAAAAATTATTACATCATCCTTCCCATGCATAGTGGGAAAAGGAATTACATCATATGTCCAATAGGACTCATTCAAAAATAGACTATGATAGAATGTGACATATTACACCCAAGATCTTTACATTACCTATGCAATCAATGAGTATCTGAAACCATAGCTGAAATTAGAAACCATAATGCCCACAATGTAGAATGTTTGTGAAGGCTAATGCTCCCCCTGAACCTATGCTACATGTGCATTGTCAACAAACCATTCATCAAGGCATATTCATGAGTCAGAATAAAATCAATGAACAAAGCATATCAGTAGACAGTAATCATCAATATTAGACTAAGCACCCATGTCATACTCTGGCCCACTTTTTTTCTATCAGAAAAACATACACGCTCTTTCAGCCATAGAAACTTGCATATATACATGACTATCCTTCATGAAACTCGTGTATATGAACCTTCTTCTGAAAACTGGATTTAACAGCAGGATGATGTAGAAACTACTCCCAACTTTTGTCTGAGATATTCAAATGTTTCTCTGGGAAGTTGTTTGGTAAATATATCAACAACTTGTTCTTTGATGGAACATACTCCAATTTAACCTTTTGTTCAAGCACGTTTTCTTGTAGAAAATGGTACTTAATGGGTATGTGCTTGGTCTTGGAGTGCATGACAGGATTTTTCGAAATACTAATGGCACTTGTATTATCAAATAAAAAGCAGATGGGTGGAGAACATTTAATTTGAGTGTCTTACAATATTTGCATCATCTAGAGTAGTTGTGCGCAACAATATGTAGTAGCCACATCTTCTGCTTTAACTGTAGATAAGGCAATTGAAATTTGTTTCTTGTTGAACCAAGATACCAACCGTGATCCCATATAGAGTGCACCTTCACTTGTGCTTTTTCAATCATCAACATTTCCTACCCAATCTGCATTTGTATATGTATGAAGAGTAAAATCTGTATCTTTAGGATACCATAGAACAAAGTCTTGAGTTTCTTTAAGATATTTGAATATTATTTTTACAGCCTGAAGACGTGATTCCTTTCAATTTGCTTGGAATCTTCCAACAATTCCTACTACATGCATGATATCTAGTCTAGTACCTGTTAGATAGAGTAGACTTCCAATAATAGATTTGTATGCTGGTTGATTCACTATAGGTGATTCATCATTAGAACTAAGACTCCATGCTATTAACATTGGAATACATACTAGTTTAGAATCTTCCATTCCGTACTTCTTTAGAATTTGCTTGAGATATTTAGTTTGTGAAAGAAAATACCATCTTTTGTTTGTTGTACTTGTAGACTAAGAAAATAAGTAAGCTCACCAAGTAAGGACATTTCAAATTCTTGCTGAATAACCAAAGAAAAGCTCTGAATCATAGATTCCTCATTGCTGCCAAAGATGATATCATCAACATAAACAACAATAATTAGTAGTTTTTCATTCTCAATCTTGGTGTATAAGTTGTTGTCTGCATATCCTTTTGTGAACCCTTGTTGTTGTAAATATTTGTCAAGGTGATAATAGTAAGCCCTTAGAGCTTGTTTCTGTCCATAAAGAGCCTTTATGAGCTTGCATACAAGCTTTGTATCATTTCCTAGAATATATCCTTCTCGTTGTTCAATATAGACTTCTTCTTCCAACTCTCCATTAAGAAATGCAGATTTTACATCCATTTGATACACTTTGAATTTCTGAAAACTTAAAAGAGCAAAAAACATTCTTATGGCTTCAAGTCTTGCAACAGGTGTAAATGTTTCTTCAAAGTCTATACCTTCTTGTAGAATTGAGTCTTCTGTGATCCATATCAAGTTTATGAGAAAAAAAAATTTGACGTAAATCACATGAAATTTCATTTGTCAACGCGTTTCGAACCAACTAGTGTGGATCATCATCAGGACAAGTTGAAGAATTAGATCATGGCTGCAGATTAAATAGGGAGATCAGATCCTAAAATGGCTAGGTTTGACTAAAAAAAAAAAAAAAAACGATTATACTAAATAACAGCCATATTAGATCATACTGGAAAAACAGCTAAGATTGACCAAGAGCAGCTAGATTTGTATAATTATATAATTTTATTATGCTAAAATAAAGCTTATTTTAATAACTATCATATTTTATTTAAGTGAGAAGTTAACTATATTTGAGTTAACTAGGGAACTCAAATATATTTAACTTCTCACTTAAATAACATATGATAGTTATTAAAATAAGGTTTATTTTAGAATAATAAAATTATATAATTATACAAATCTAGCTGCTCTTGGTCAATCTTAGTTGTTTTTCTAGTATGATCTAATATAGCCATTGTTCAGTATAACCGTGGTTTTTTTTTTTTTTTTTTTTTTTTTTTTTTTTTTTTTTTTCAGTCAAACCTAGCCGTTTTAGGATCTACTCTCCCTATTTAATCTTCAGCCATGATTTAATTCTTCAACTTGTCGTGATGATGATCCACACTAGTTGGTTTGAAACACGTCGACAAATGAAATTTCATGTGATTTACGCAGAAAAAAACTTTTTCTATATACCTTTTTGTTGAGCATACCCTTTACATACAAGTCTTGCTTTGTTTCTAATAACCTCTCCATTTTCATTCAATTTATTCTTGAATATCCATTTTGTTCCTATAACATTTTTATCAAGAAGTCTAGGGACTAGTTCCCAAGTATCATTCTTTTCAATTTGGTCAAGTTCTTCATTCATTGCATTAACCCAACATTCATCTTTGCTAGCTTCATTGAGATTTTGTGGTTCTATGGAGGATAGTAATGCTAGATAACTAGAAGTTCCTGCAAGAGTTCTTCTTGTCTGTACTCCAAACCCTTTTTCTCCTACAATTTAAGATTATGGATGATTCTTTAGAACATACCAGGATGGAGTCTTTTCCTAGTTAGTTGTATCTTCTTATGATACTTCATTGGTTTCTTCCTATATATCATTTTGATTTGATACAAGAAAGAATTCACTGTCTTCCTCATTGTCATCATTATTTTTCTATTACAAATTTCTTCATGCTTCATCAATTACTACATCAATGCATTCAATAATTTTTTGAAGTCTCATGTTATAATATTTGTACCATTTACTTATGGATGAATATCCAAGAAGGATTCCTTCATCTTCTCTGGGTTCAAACTTACCAAGTTTTTCATCAGTCTTTTTGATGAAACATTTGCTTCGAAAAGCTCTGAAGTGTTTTACAGTAGGAGGCTTACCATACCAAATTTCATATGGAGTTTGATCACTATTTACCTGAACATTAGCTTTGTTGAGAATAGTCACGACAGTAAATGCAGCTTCACCACAGAAGGTGGCAGGAGTTCCAGATTCATCAAGCATAGCTCGAGTCATTTTTTGAACTATTCTGATCATTCTTCCCACTATGCCATTTTGTTGAGGAGTTCTCACAATATATAACTACCTTTTTATTGCATGTTGTTCACAAAAATCAAAAAATTCATCTGATATGAATTCTCCCACTCGATCAAATCTGAGACATTTGATTTTTCGATCTGATTCATTTCCAACTAAAGCTTGGAAGGCCTTAAACTTTTCAAATGCTTCATCTTTATGCTTTAGTATACCTATCCAACACATTCTAGAGAAATCATCAATGAAAAAAATAAATTATTCTTGTCCACGAGGTGACTTTTTCCTTGTTGGTCCACACAAATCAGTATGGATGAGTTCAAGAGGCTTACTTGTTGATCCTTCTTTTTCACTAAAATGAACTATGATTTTCTTACTGACTTGACATGGTTTGCATATGGTATTTTCTGGGATGATGATACCACCTTGATCCTGCATGATTTTATTATTTGAGAAAAGCTTAGATGCCCCAATCTTTTGTGCCATAACCAGCTTTCATCTATTTTGCTTAGATAACATTGTTTTTGTCCTCCTTTCAGTATGTATAGATTGTTTTGAGTTCTTGTACCTTTGATTATTGTCTTTCCTGTATCAATATCATGAACCACACATCCGTTTGATTGAAATGCAAATTCATTTCCTTGATCACATATTTCACTGACACTCAACAAGTTATGTTTTAAACCATCAACATACATGACATTTCCAACTTTAACCTTCTCTTTTAAATAAACAGAACCTTTACCTTTAATGGCAGTTGGTGTGTCATTTCCAAAGGAGACATTCTTCTCCTTTTCTAAAGTATTATATGAATGAAGTTTCTCTTTATCACCTATCATGTGTTTAGAGCATTCGTTGTCAATGTACCACTGATTTTCTTGTCCTTCTACAAACAAAGCTATGCCACATCTTTCTGATTGAAATTCCTTCTTTCTCCATACCCTAGAATTCGATGATGTTTGATCCTTTTGAAATGTTGGCCGAAATTTTCTCATAGATTCAAATTATTCATGGCCGAAGTTATTACAAAATGAACATTCAATTTCATCTTCAAGAGGAGAAAATTTATTATAAGATCTTTTCTTGATTCTTATTGTGCTCCTTTGATTTCTTGCTTCTCTAGTCACGGTAGTTTGTAAGCAACACATTGAGCAGCCTTATTCCCAGAGTTATGGCATGAAAAACATTGTACATTAAAGAAATTAATGTGATCATAGAATTTTTTGGTATTGTTTACCTTTTGGTTGATGCTTCTATTGATGTTCATCCTTGGAGTAAATTTCATGATTTACCTGACGTGTACTTTTAGGCTTTTGATGACAATTGACATATTGTTCACTAGTCTTTGTTGCATCAAGATAGCTTTTGGTGGAGGCTGATGGCTTTTTTGATTGGGATGATTCTTCAATATATCCAAGACCTGGCTTTATAAGAGGAGACTGATGAACCTTGATGATTTCATTTAAAGTTTCTGATCCTTTAGCAAATCTAAGGTTAAGAGATTTTTTCCTCTCAAGTTCTTTTCTTAGACCCACAACTTCACATTCTATTATTTCATTGTGCTTTTCTCTATTAGTGAGTTGATGTGTCAACGTGTCTATGATCATATTAGTTTCTTCCAATTAGATTTTGAGTTTAGTGATTTCTTCAAGAAAGTCTTCCTCTTCTAAGGCATCTAAAAAATCATCATTGCCATAAGCCATAAGTAGTTTATAATCTTGTTCAGTTTCATATTCATCACTATTAGATAATCCGTCACTATCTTCATGAGTATAGTAACTTCTTCTATTAACAACCTATTTTCTATAGCCTTTTGCAGATTCCTTTCCTTTTTCATGATTAGCTTTATGATGCTATTTTGCAGCATAATGGCCAACTCTACCACAAGCAAAGGATTTGAATGGTAGCTTACCTCTGAATCTTCTGGAGCTCCGTTGAAGCTTCTTGACGAAGTTTACGTCATCTTCTTCTTCTAAAATATATCCTGATTCATTGTGCTCTTCCTTTTCTTTTCCTTTAGCTGAAGCTTTGAAAGTGGCTTCTCCAATATTTGATGGACCTCCTTTCCTCATTTCAAACGTAGTTAGATTTCCATGAAGTTGAACCACAGTAATAAATTCAATATCCTACTTTTCTTCTATGGCGGATACTTTTGACTCAAAATTTAGAAGACAAGGATCTCAAAATTTTCTCTACTAAAGTAGTCTGCTTTATCTCTTCACCCAGATTCTTCATAAAATTAACAATCTCATCTACATGCAAAATTTAACTAGAAATACTTTCATCACTATGCACCTTAAGAGTTTCATACTGAATTCTGAGAGTTTGGAGCTTAGCACATTTTACCTGGGAGTATCCTTCATAGATTTGAATGATTTTGTCCCATATCTCTTTGGCTGTCTTGAGCTACATGACCTTGACAAATTCTGATTCTGACAGAATTCCCAATAAAGTATTGACTTCTTTGGCATTTGTTTCGTATAACTTCTTACCTATTGTATCTATACGTATTGCTGTTGGAAATTGGTATCCTCCTTCCACAATTTCCCAAACATCGACTCCAAGCGACTGAACCAAGTTGTTCCCATTGAGGATTGGTGGTCTAATAGATCCCATGCCTTCATGATTGTTCATATTCAAATATCTCCCTTCAAGAAATCAAGCTTCTCCTAAAGGACCTGCTCTGATACCAATTGTTGGAAATAATACTGAGAGGGGGGTGAATCAGTATTTACAATTCAATAATATTTCATTTACAAATAATATTTATATACGCTATTTCAGTGAATTGAACTTGTGGGTTCATGCTACTATGATTAAATCATTAAAGAAACCAGCGTCTACCCAGAGAGCATATGATTTAGTTAATTTATCATGTGTTGATCTTTAATTAGTGCATCAATATCTTATTATACAGTAAATATGTGTAGTAAAAACAGAATAAACCATCACTCATAAGAAACACACATGAACACCAAGATTTAAGGTGGAAACCCAATGTGAAAGAAAAACCACCTACTGTTGTCATCTTTATCTTCTTAATATAAAGAAAATTGGTTATAATCTTGTACTGGTGCAGACTCATGCCAGTACGTAGGCACCCACCTACAGATGGCTACAACCTTCTCTTGTTTTCCAGCTTCCACTGGAAGGGATCTACAAGCCCCTAACTCTTGTACTAGCCGATATGTTTACTAGTATGTACCTACCGACCTACAGAAGGCTACAACCTTCTCTCTTCCTCCAGGGACCACGTTTCATTAATTTTCAAACTAGATGCTCCTGGTGCACAAAAATACAATATGAAGGCCTCATTTCATCAAATTTTCACACTGGACCCATTAGAAACTTTGAAGCTCAAACTCTATAATAATAACTGCATCAACTAACAACCAGTCAATTTGAACAGTCAGATCACTATCACCAGAACATTGTGTTGAACCCAGAAACCTGAAACATCATTCAGAATCAGTTGAAACTTCAAAAATCATACATCAAAATGTATACGCTACTTTAATGAATCCAACCTGCATGTATACGCTACTTCCTGTAAAAAAACCTACGTATACCTCCAAACTACTGAATCATACAAACTTCTGAATCAAATCTATACCAACTAGCAATATTTTGAACATCTATTGTCAATTTACAGAGATCTAGACAGTTCGCATCAAAGATAACCCTTCTCACTTAATCAATCAATCAATCAGACACAGATTCCTTATGCATTCATTTTTACTTTTAGATCTAATAAGACTTAATTGACATACATCAATAAAATAGTAGCATTGATCAAATAGACTAGCCATTTTTGAACAATAGGCTTTTCTTTTACATACGCTACTTGGAAGAGTCTAAACTTGCATGTATACACATCTTTACCAAGGCGAACCAATGCATAGATCTGCAAATATTAACTTACAACTTTGCTGCTATTCCAGACTTCAGACATACCCAGATCATGAGATTTAAAGAATAAGACATGTGTAAGCAATCAAATCTAGCCCAACCAATATCAAATCATACAGTGATAAGTCATTTAAGGTCTCATGATCTTGATCCAACATTGTATCCAACGTGCACAAAATATTTCAGATCATATCATAAACATGGCACCTACAACATAAAATATACTTTAGATAGAAGTATTCCTAAGAAACCCTTTCACTTTCACACTTGACCCTTTGATCTTCTCATCCTTATATTGTTTTTTTCCTTTCTCGACACCTCGAACAAAAAGAACACTTAGAGCCTAGGGTATTCTTAGATGGCATCAAATAGTCATTACTCTGCTCAATATTGTTGGCTAATACCACGGTATTGACCCTTGGTATTCTTTAAACTTTAATTTCCTTTATTTTCCAACCTATACGCGCTTTTCCTCTTGTGAAAGTGTGTGCATACATATATGGTCTTTTTGTTTTTTTAACCCACATGTATACACCCCTTTCTCAAAGTGAACCTGCGTATACAACTTAACATCCTTTTCCTTCAACTTCTTGATTCTGATCAATAGACCTTTGTTCCAAATTCCTATTCTTCTATACCAATGTCCTGTTACCTCTGAATTGACCTGTTACAATGTGAGTTGCCTTTTATCAAATTTGAATTGACCTGTGAGTGAGTTTCCATTAAGGAAAAAACCTATACCGCAATGCCAACATAGGAGTCAAAGGGGTCCGAATACAATTAGAGACTACATAACAATAATATTGTAACAGCACAACAATAACAATAGTGGGCTTCTATGGGGCATAATAATAACAACATGGAGACTATATGGGAACAATAATACAATAAGGGGGTTTCACTAATAGCAATAAGGGGTCACACTAGTAGTATAGTGACCTAACATGCCCCTCTCCTTCAAAAAGTGTTGTTCTCAATGCTTGAGTAGTTTTGGATGCTTCTGTATAAAATTATCATCCTCCCATGTGGAATCTTCAAAGGGTAAGCTCTTCCACTTCATGAGATAATCTAAAATTGATCGATTTTGTAGCTTCCAATTTCTTGTTTTTGTGACTACTTATGGTTCCAATATGATTTTTCCCTCCTTGTCAAGTTCTGGCAATATTTTTTGAACTGGGATCTTCTCTCCTATAACATTCCTTAAGCATGAAACATGGAAAATTGGGTGCACTCGAGAAGATGCAGGAAGCTCCTATTTGTATGCTATAGTACCAATATTTTGTAACACCTTGTATGGACCATAATACTTTGGTGATAATTTATTATCCTTCTTAGCTTGCTTGAGGGACATTTTTTGTATGGTTGTAGTCGTAGAAATACCCAGTCACCTACATCAAAACTTATTTCATTGCGATGTTGATCTTCCTGTTGTTTCATTCTATTCTACACCAAAGTGAGGTTATCCTTTGAGAGTTTGACAACTTGTTGTTGATGCTCGATGTGATCTTCCACTGCTTGAACCTTAGAATTTTCTTTTAAAGTTGATGTGATGGACAGTGGATGATATCCATAAAGTGCCATAAATGGGGTCATTTTTGTTGTAGTAAGGAAGGAAGTTTTATACCACCATTCAAACAAAGGCAACCACTTGAACCATTATGTCTGTTTATCATATACAAAGCAACAAAGATATCCTTCCAAACATTTGTTCACTATCTCAGTTTTCCCATCATATTGAGGATGATAAGATGAGATATGAGCTAACTGAGTACCCAAATATTTCACCTCTGATACTCCAAAGAAACATTTGGAGATTTTTTCATATAATTCTTTCTCCTCCAATAGTATGAGCACCCTGTCAACATGTTGAACATGATCCTTCCAAGACTTGTTGTAGATTAGTATATCATCAAAAAGTACTAACACAAATTTTCTAAGGGTGGGTTTGAAAATGGAATTCATCAAAACTTGAAATGTAGAAGGTGCATTGGTAAGGTCAAAAGGCATGACCAAAAATTCATAATGACCCTCGTGAGTTCTAAATGTTGTTTTTTGAATGTCTTTAGTCTTCATTCTAATTTGATGATATCCTGAATAAAGATCCAACTTGGTGAAATAAATTTCTCCATGTAATTCATCCAATAATTCATCAATGAAATGAATTAGAAATTTATATTTAATAGTAAGATTGGTTAGCTCCCTATAATCTAAACCCATGTGCCATGATCCATCCTTCTTGTGTACCAATACCACTGGAGTAGAGCAAGAACTTTGACTAGGTGTAATTATAGCAACCTCTAGTGTTTTTGCAACCATACGTTCAATTTCACTCTTTTTGGCTTATGGATAACTGTAAGGCCTGATGTTTAGGAGAACACTTCCTAGAATCAATTGAATAGCATGATGGTGATCACGAATAGGTGGGAGGCCTTTGGGATTCTCAAATAGCTTGGAATGATTGTCTAAAACGTTTTGGAGATCTAGAGAAATAGATGGTTTCGATGTGGAAATCTCTAGTGAACAGAATTGTGAAATTACGCCCCGTTTTTCTTTCTTTAGAAGCATTATAATGTTGTTAGAGCTGATTAGCTTTCTTGGTTTCCCTTGGATACCCCTTAATTCAACTTCCTTTCCTTCCCAAAAAAATATTAAGAAACATTCTTGAAAATTAAAAGCTAGCATACCCAGACATTGTAGCCATTTGACTCCTAGTACAACATCTACACCACCCATTGGAATGGAAACAGTTGGACTATTCAACACATATTCTCCCATGCATAACTTGGTATTATGGCACTTTCCAGAGAAATTTATGGTTCCTCCATTTTCAACCATTACTTGACACTCTGGTGATCAATATAGGAAGCAATTCAATTCCTTGGCTATCTTACAATGAATAAAATTATGCGTAATACCCAAATTAATCAACTCTATTACCTTTTTCTTCCTGATATGCCCTTCTATATTGGGAGCTTGAGGATTGGTAATTCCTATCAATGCATTATAGGATATGGTCAGATCCATTTTTTCTTTCTTTGGGATTGGTTCCTGGCGTATATCATCTTCTTTTGATGTTTATTGTTCATTTTCTTGCTCCTCTTCCCCATCTATGTAAATTAATTTCTTCACAACACACTTATGACCTTTAGGGTGTTTCTATCACAATTGTAACAAATATTTTTTTTTGCTCCTTTTTCTTCCAATTGTTGTGGTGCCAACATTGTAGGTGGTGAAAGGCTAGGAGAAACAACACTTCCATCTTTATAGTTGTGAGTGGTAGGATTCCTTGTTGCCATAATTTTTCTTTCTATTTTTCTTTCTAACCTAAATGCCTTCTCCAATGAATCAGGTTCCCAAAGGAAAATCTCATGTTGGAAATTATCCTTTAAAGTCGCTATGAACACATCAATCCTATGCTCCTCTGGAATATATTTTACCCTTATATTCAATTTTTGGAAGTCCTGAATGTGCTCAAACATTGAACCCTTTTGTTTGAGATTTATCAATTGGCTAAAAAAGGTGTTCCTTTTTGTATCCTCATAATGTGCTATCATTTCTTCTGTAAAAATTGCCCAAGTGACAATTTGTTTATAAGAGAAAATCCATCGTTACCATACAAACTGACTTGGTTCCAAGTATAAAGTTGCAATGTGTACCTCTTGTGTGTTTTACATTATGGAGATCAAAATATTGCTCCATTTGCAGTATCCATGTTATGGGATCCTTGCCATCAAATTTCCTCATATCGATCGTTGGAACATGGTGGGTCTTCAATACAATGTTAGAGTCTATGAAATCATGACTAACATTTCTTTTGTTCTCATCATGAGTTTCCTTTACTACCCTTTCGTCATCAGTACGCATTTCTTGTAGAAACTTTGTCAAATTTATATTCCAATATTCCATGTTGCATTTAAGTTTTTCTTCTATATCATCCATCTTAGCTTCCACACCCTTTGAATTCCTTCAAACTAATTTTTCAACCAAACTTATGCAAAACTTTAAAAAAACTACACACCTTTTTTCACTTTGTAGGAGCTTGATATTGAATCCTTTATATCTTTGTAATTTTGGATCTCCAAGTTATAAAATTACATCCTATGGTAGGTCTCTGAGTACTCTTTCCAACCCTGCAATTCTTATCAAGATTGGATTCTCCAAGGAAGATTTATGCTAAATCTCCCACGATGACCTGATTATAGACTAGTTCAGTAGAGCGAACTTGTATGAAGTGCCACATGTCACTGTTTTGACCTTAGGACCTAAAACAAATATAAATAAAACTATAAGCTGTCGTATTTTTGTAAATTTTTATGAAATTTCAATCTAATGCTCAGAGAGAAATTTATGATGAGTTCCCCCAAGTCACCAATTTGGGATGTAATTCGGGAGCCTATAAAAACCCTAAATGTCTTGGACCATATCTCTGAAAATATAGAGAAAAAAGATCTGAAATTTGGGCCCAAGCTTCATCCATATTTCATCTCATATCAGTTTTAATTTCAGAGTCTGAACCTTCATATAAAAAACATTATAGTGAAAATTCTACGATGGCCTGTTTGCGATGGAATTCTAGAGCTTGCAAAAACCCTAACATCCTCAAATCATATCTCCGAACCTATAGCGAGACAAGATCTAAAATTCATACCCGAGGTTTAGAATGACCTCGAATCAAATGGTTTTTTGTTTTATCTTCTGAAACTTCGTAGAGAAAAGGTTATATGGAAAATTCCATGATGCACTATTTGGAGCAGCAAAACCATAGAATCTAAAGATCTGATACCAAATGTTATGAAACCAACTCATAAAAAGATAGAAAAGATAGATCAACGACTTAAAAATCACCCTCTTCAACAAGGAAACCTCCTTTAAATTACACAAATGAACAATTCTTCTATGATACAAATGACAAGACCTCGTTTCTATATATAGGAGTCTAAGGGGTAACAATACAATCAGAGAATACATAACAATAATATTCTAAGGGCACAACAATAACAATAGTTGGATTCTATAGGGCATAATAATAACAACATGGGGACTATATGTGCACAAGAATATAATAAGTGGGTTACACTAATAACAATAAGCGGCCACACTAGTAGTATAGGGACCTAACACCCTGGCTTGCAGCATATATACTGTGTCATTGTTCTTATTGTTTTGGTAGATTTTTTTATGTATCTCACATTGTAATAATAAGTAACAAAACTAATAAGGTAAAATATAACACAAAAAGGTATGAAGCTAAAGAGAATTAACATATGCATTGCCCTATTGAATTCTCAACACACATTGCATAAGAAAAATTGAGGCACATGATTGATCAGATTCAGTTACATTGCTATGCATCATGAATTTCGTAGAAGTATCAAGTTTTGAAGAAGTTTTATATCTGAATAATTCATTAAAAGAAAGGGTTTCAGTGAATATATTTGTAATTGGGTCATAGTTCCTAGTACAACAACCCAAAAATTATTTATCATTTTTCTATATCTTAAGGGTGGTTGGGTGGTGCAAGGTAGGAGTGTGAAGCCTCATTCATGTTGTAGCCTAAAAATACTTCAGGGTGGTACAGTGGTGCTAGGAAAGTTGGAGTTTGCAGTGTGTTGGAGCTTCCTATTAATTGTAGGTATTAAAAGTAGGGCATTGGTGAGTTTTCTTGTTGGAGCTGGTAAACATAGGGTGTAGGAGTATCCTTTTAGGAGTTGGAGCTTCCTAATGATTTTCATGCTTTTCTAGAGTATTAGGAAGTTGGTTGGAGCATCTTGTAAGTTGTAGCTGATAAAAGTAGGGCATTAGAGAGTCCTTCTAGTTGGGTCTTGTAAAATAGGGGTGTAGGAACAACCTTTCAAGAGTTTTTGCTTCCTGATAAATTGAATGTTTTTCTAGAGTACTAGGAAGTTGGCACTAGAAATTTGTACTCATAAATTATTAAAAAAAATTCAGTTATTTTTCTCCTGGAAATGTTTCCAACTAAAACACTTTTTGTGTACTTCTCTTGTGATGTGTTGATGATTATTGTTTTATTGTTCATGATCTAAGATTTAATAATTAACTAACTTTAGGAAATATATTGATTCATCCCCCCTCTCATTATTTCCAACAATTGATATTAGAGAAGGTTCCTTCACAGCAAGTCTAACCACTGGAAGGGAGATCATGGATTACACAAAGAGTGGAGTTCCAGTATTTAATGGATAAAACTCTATGCTTTGGAGTTGAAATATGAAAGTGTATGTGCAACAACAAGCATATGTTTTTTAACACTCTCTAATAAATGGATATAAAGAACCCTTTACTCCTCCAATAGATGATGTAGGTAAGAATCTTTATGATAGTAATGATAAAGTCAGGAATTTTATTTTTAATGGTCTAATAGAATCAGTGTATGTTAAAGTAATGCATTGCATATCTACAAAATAAAATTAGGATAAGCTCCAAAATATATATGAAGCGGACAGAAAGGTCAAGGAGGCCAAGCTTCAGACCTTTAGAGGAAAATTTGAGGAGCTAATAATGAATGAAATTGAAAATATTGTAGCTTATTTATTTCATGTTGATGAAGTAGTAAATGCCATACAAGGATTAGGAGAACCAATGAAAGACAAGGTAATTGTCTAAAAGATACTTACATCACTTATGATGATATTTGATGTTAAATTCTTGGTGCTAGAAGAAACATGAGACATAGAAATAGTCAACATGGATGAGATGTTTGGAATACTTACATACCACACAATGAGAATAGAGCAGGATATTCCATCCAAGAGATAAGAAACATTACCACATCTAAGTAGATAGGGAAAAGGAACCAACATTCAAAGCCAAGCCCTAGTTGCGATTGTAACAAAATATTAGATGATGAAATAGCCAACTTTGTGAGAAACTTGAAAAGAGGAATAGACGAGTACAATGGTAATATTCGTTTAAACTATTTCAATTGTGGAGAAATTGGTAATTTTTCTTCCAAGTGTCCCTATGCAAAAATTTCAGATGATGAAGAAGAAGCTCGTAGGAAACTAAAGAATAATCAAATAAAATAAAAGAAACAAGGTGAAAAGAAATCCTTGAAGAAAATTTTATATTCAAATGAAGATAGATTTTGATCCAATGAAGAAAGTAATAAAAATAGTGAAAATGAGACAAGAAGAGTTTTATTCATGGCAAAAGATAACGAAAAGGAATCTCTTGAAGAAAATGAGGAAGAAGGAAAGGTAGATCTTGAAAGAGAACTTATCAGTGCCTTAAAGGACCTAAAGATAGAAAGAAAGAATGTTAAGTCATTTGAAGCTAAGCTAGCTTAACTAAAGGAACATGTCAAAAGTCTCAATAAGAAGTATGAAGAGTGAGAGTATATTATTATCAATCTTAAAGTGCAGTTGGAAGACGTAAAAAAAAAATAAAAAAATTACTTTAAATGTAGTTAGAAGAAAGTACTAAGACAAAAGAGGATTTGGAAGCATAAATAGTCTCTCTATGAAGGTAAGCACTTAAAAGGAATATCCAGTAGAACTTTATGAATAGCATCAAAGTATTTGATGAAATTCTTAGTAGTCAAATATCATGTGATGAAAAGAAAATATCATGATACAAGTCCATGTTCATTAAATTTTCATGCTCTGTGATGAAAAAAGTTGAACCAATGACCCATGAAACTATTGGCAAGAACCCTATCAAGGTAGAGGAAAGCATGATTGCAAAAGAGAAGGTTCAAAATCAACAATCTACAAAGAAAGGTCTTTGGAAAATTGTGTCACATAGAGGGTCCTCCAATCTTAGGCATCACACTATCTTCCTTTGTGTGTGTTATTTTTGCATTAATTTTAGACACCAAGCTATGGATTGTAAAGGTTATGCTACAAACAAAAGAAAGAATGGAAGTTACTCTAGGAATGATTATCTTAGAAAATCTTAAGAAATATACAATCAAAATTTTAACAGGTTTGGATCCCTATGTAATGAATTGGAATTTTATAAATGCAATAATTTTGGACATGTAATAAAAGATTTCAGGTTGAATACTCTTATAAAGGAGCCAAATCATGATTCAAATGTTCCTCCAAAAGAAATTTCAAGAGTCTAGAAGAAAAAATATGAACAATGTGTGATTGCTCTAAATCTCAAATCAAGAAAAGTGTATGGTATGTAGAGACTCGACAGTGGATGTTCAAAACACATGATAAGGGATAAAAATGAATTTCTATATTTGCAGAAGGAAAATGATGAAATAGTCTCATTCAGGAATGATGGTTTATCTGAGTTTATAGGAAAGGGTATAATCAAACTTAGGATCATTAATACCATGGAAAAATATGTTTCTCTCATTGAATATATAAACCATGACTTGCTAAGTGTGATTCCAATGTGTGATCAAGGACACACACTTCTCTTTGACTCAAAGAAATGTGAAATAGGAAGGAAAAATTTTTGGAGATTAGTTGTGATTGAAACAAGGACCCTGAATGGTTTATGTACTCTGGATGAAATTGGAAAGGGAAGTTGTTTTTTGGCTAAAGAGGATGAAATTTGGCTTTGACACAGAAGGATGGGATAAATAAACTTTGATAACCTTGTTAGAATCAGAAAGAAGGAATCTTTAAGACAAATGCTAGAAATTTAAAAACTAGAAAGTACCATATGAAAGCACTATAACCATGCAAAATAGCCAAGGTTTGAATTTCAGAGCAAGGAAAATTCCACTTGAAAGCCATTAGAGTTCGTTCATACCAACTTTTGTGGTCCCATGAGAACCAAAGGACTAGAAGGTGAACAGTACTTCATGTTATTGTTGGCATTATTTTGTGCATGGTTCCAGCTAGTTGATGTTCACATTTGTTTCTTGATGAAAACTAGCTTGTGTTGGCATTAATGTCAACCCTATGATGGTATAGCTAATGCATTTGATGCTATGCTTGTAGCATGTTTTTAGTTGGTTGAGTTGGTTATGTTGGCATTGATGTCAACCTTGATGGTTAGATGATGGTAGTGTATGGTTGATGGTTCCTCTTGTGTTGGTGGACCGGTGGTGTTCATAACCTAACGCAGGATGCCTACCTAGTGTAGGAACTGGAGGATTATTTGTTGCAATGGTGGTACAAAGTGTGTTCATAAGTGTTGCATATTATGTAGGTGTCAAAGGAGAGGAGAGGACTTGTTGGCAGACAAGTCAACCCTTATTTGTGGGCCTTTAGGTCAACTTGAGGGTGGCACTTAGGAAAGAAGTATGATCCAATTGCATAGGTGTCAAAGGCTATGACAAAGGTTTGTAGGCATGTATAGGAGCTAGACATGGTGACCAAAAATGTGGCAAAGGTTTTTAGTAAAGGCTTTTGTGTTTTTCCTTATGCTCCACCCCAACCACTAGGAGACAGGCTCATGCATGTAATTCGAAGGCTCCAACCAAAATATGGCAGGCTTGTGATTGTGGTCAAAACCAAAACCTACTAGTTTAGTGGGTGCGATTAAGGATTAGAATGAATTTTTCTCTTCATTCCTCACGTTATTCTGGAGTATTTTGATTTGTATGTTCAAGGAATCCTCTAAATTATTGATATAAGGTGGTAATTGATTGAGAAATTCCTCCAAGAAGTGTGAACACCTTTAGTGAACAAGTAGTAGTAATAATGGTTGGATCTTGTCAACTTTCTACACTCTTGATCCACATCCAAAAGTGCAATTCACCCCGCATGTTTTATATTCTTCACTTTGGAGTTGAGTGACAGTTGGTTAGTGATAGTGTGAGTGAGAGAAATTTGCATAGAAGAGGATAAGTTAGATTAGTTTGTGAGAAATATTGCTTCATTGTATGAGTGATAATGACAATGATTGGACCAAATTATTGAAGCAGACATATCAGTTTGCAGAGCAAAGTTGATGGAGTTGTAGCAAAGATTTTTTTTAGTACTTAGAGTAGATTTTTATAATATATATTAGCTAAAGTGTACAATGTCTCATAATGTTGTGAATCATCCATTTGTTTTGTAGATTTGTTGGTGTTTATGAAAGATTTCTTTATTTCTGTATATTTATTAAGGGCTTGATATTATGGTTAAGTATGAGTTGATTTTTCGTTTTCGATTGGTTATAGTATTGCAAATTTGATGCATGGATTTGAGCCATAATTTTACTACAGTAAAAAGCATGTTTGTGGTGGTATTTTATTTGGTTTATTGATGGTGTGTTGTTGTTGGAGATTGTATTGCAGAGCCAAGTCTAGTTGAGCAGAGAGTCTTGGGATAAAGTGTGAAAATATATGAAACAAGGTTCAAAGAGAGTAGAGGAGAAGTGACTTCATGAGAGTGGAGTAGTGATTCCATAGAATTGGAAAAAGGAACAATTTCTCCATCCAATGATAGTTGGATAGTCCAGTCATATTTGGGTGAGGATCGTTGATTGTGGTGGTGTTCAATGAATGGTAGTCTGTAGATGAGTGTGAGAACATAGTCTTCTAAGTTGATTAGTAGAATCAAGTCTATTAGCTGATGGGGGTCAGCTTTTGTATATGACGTCAAGTCTCCAACTGATGGGAGTCATCAAATCTATGTAAAATATCGTTGCTTGACATAATAGAGATTTCGAGTAGTGCAACAGTAGCAAAGGTGGTTTTTCTCTCGAGAGGGTTTCCAGCAGAAATATTGTGTCTCTTATGTGATTGATGCTTTTGTTGTGTATTGTTTCTCTTATTATTGTTTGATTTAGTTGCTTACATTGTTTATGTTCATGTGATGATAAATGTGTTGTTGGTTAAGATGAAATTTCCATGGTTTTTATTGAAGCCTTTTTTAAGTGAAACTGATAGACTAATAGATGTATGCAAGGAGCATGAGAAGAAATTGTAGATTTGTGATGAAAAGGAGAAAAATCTCAAGGAAGAGATCACTATCTTGAGGACACAACTGGTTGAATAAAAAATAATAGAAGAGGTCAATTGCAACAATAAAAAAGATAGTAAGGATTATTTTGAGGCACTTGAAGGTGTGATTAAAGAAATGAGAAAGAAACTTGAAGAAATGGAATAACAGATGGAAGAATTAAAGAGCACCATAGTGGTGAACATATCTGGTGGCAATATTCAAAAGGGAGAGACAAGTTTCCATGTAGGAAAGAATAACAAATAAAAACCAAAGAAGCTTGCAGCGAAGAATGTGACCAATCACCAACAACAACAAATAAGAAAAACAAGAGGAGCTTTCACATCTAGAAGAACGTTCACTCCTAGGTTTGAGAGTCCTACTTCTTAGGGTAGGAATCAAAACTCCTTTGCCCCCTTGATGGATGAGATTGAGTGCTCCAATTGCGACAGTTTTGGACATGTGACAATTTCTTATAGGAGGCGAATGCACACATCTATGCAAAAATATGATCATCCAAGTAAAGTATCCACTTTTAGGTATAGAAGTTCATTTAATGGATATTATTTTGTGTGTAACCTATTTGACCACACGACCATTGATTGCAAATATAGTATGAGGAGATGGAGATCCAAAATGAGCAGCAATAGATCAGATATTTTGGATTCGTAACTTGTTCATATAGAGTGTTATGTGTGTCATAATTTTGGGCACATGACCAAGGATTGTAATATGCCTAGATCCTTCAGGCCTCAGTTCAAAAGTAGATAAAGGAGAATGTACAACCAAGGAACCAACCAAGGAATATGTGGAAAAAGAAGGATGAGAAAAAGGAAGATGTGGAATTTCACTTTTCTCACATGATGAGGAAGATATGTGGTTTATTGATAAAATATGTTCACATCATATGTCAGGAGATAGGAGGATATGTGGTTTATTGATAAAATATGTTCACATCATATGTCAGGAGATAGGAGAAAATTTCATTTTCTCAAAAGAACCAAGAGTGGTCATGTTGTGTTTGAAGGTAATGAATCAACAAGAGTACTTGGAAGTGGTAAAGCCAGTCTTAGTGTGAAGAGGACCAATGAAGATGATGCCTGGCTCATTGAAGGTCTAAAGAATAATATTTGAGTGTGACCCAAATGTTTGATGGAGGAAAGGAAGTGATTTTCAATTCCAAAGGTTGCATCATCTAGATAGAAGGATATAAGAGAGTTATTCCGAAGGGAGTCAAGTCACTAGATAATGTGTATGTGCTCAAGGGAAATATAAGCAAAAAGAGGAGACCACGAGAATACTCTTCCTCATCAGATTCATAAAATAAGAGATTAGTTCCTACCACAGTTTATTCTTGCACTTTAGATATACTTGACTATAGATATATATATGATGCTAGCATGGTCTTCGAACGAGCATTGGCAACTTGGCAACTACCAAAAAAAATGAGTTTTGATCTAGTTTGGCCATGAATCTTTAGATCAGTAAGATGAATTTACTCATGACGTATATTATGCTCAGTTGGAGCTATCTATTCAAGGCTTTCTCTTTATGTTTTATATTTCTTTTTACTCACTCATTTTGTATTTTATGTATTTATTTTTTATGAGTGGAAATATATGTATATCGGACTTGTTACAACTTTTATTGATCATATTTTAGCTAGCCTAGCATGAATAAATGTGGCAATGACATGTATACATGACATGAGACAAGGAGCAACCATCTATGGGTTGTTATATGTAGTTTATTATAGCCATGTGCTTATCATTGATTCATCATTGTATGTTTGTAGAGGCTCCATTAATTAGTGGTTTGAGTCATTATGTTGATAGGAAGGTTTTGGAGGACTCTCAAGGGTTCCTTTTGCAGCGATACTTATGGGCTAATGATATTGTAACGGTCATGATATTTCATGTATTTGAACCATTGGTCCATAAGAGATTCTCATAGTGGCCATGTATTTATTCATATATCCATATAAAATTCTCATTATGTTATGTACTTATATTGTATTATCTTTGGGTCATTTAGTAATGATTCATGAGGTCATGTTATAGTCATGTACGAGGTCTTATGTCACTACTAAAACCATGTACTTTCATTTTATATGCCAATTACATCATGTTCATGTGGATTCTTGGTCCACCTTATGCTTCTATCTTATACAAGGATGCAAGGTTTCCAGTGGATGTGGTCACTATAGGCTAGAGATGCAATGTATTCAAGGGGAGCATCTATTTTCTCTTATTTACTTCAACCATCATTGTTAGCATTATAGTCTACTTAAATGTGTTTATGGTTTGCCTCAAGCTATACTATGATTTTTGGGTCTCTTGGAATAATGATACGAGTAGAGAGGATGTGATTGGATATTAGTGTTACTGACATGTGTTGCCACTATGGGTAGTATTAGTTAATGTTCATGTGCATATTGTTACACATTATGTGATGTTGCTCATTGATGTTATGTGATTGACTCTTGTGCAAATTACTACTGCTGTTATAGGTGTTTGGTTTGATATGATGCTCTGAATGTTGATTGGTTATGTGTGTTTCTTGTAGGTAATATGAGAGACAAGTATGTTGGTTGATATGCATTATTTTTCAGTCATGTAGAGATCAACTAATCCAGTGTTTTTTCTTCAGTTGATGTTGACTTGTTAGATGGATTTGAACCATTTCCATTGATGTCAAAGGGGAAAATTCAAAACGGGAGATGTATGTAGATTGTGTGTGGTAGTCATCAATGCCAAAGGTGGAGATTATTGGCATTATTGTGTGCATGGTTCCATCTAGATAATGATGGCATTGGTTTCATGATGACAACTAGCTTGTATTTCCATTGATGTCAAGCCTATGATGGTCTAGTAGATGCATTTGATGCCGTCCTTGTAACATGGTTTCAGCTAGTTGAGTTTCCATTGATGTCAATCTTATGATTTCAACGTTTATGGTTAGATGATGGTAGTGTATGGTTGATGGTTCCTCATGTGCTAGTGGTTTTCATGAGTGAGTGCAGGAACCTAGCATAGGATGCCTACCTATTTTAGGATCTAGAGGATGATTTGTTGCATCAATGTGTTGATATGATGATGATGTTGCAAAGATGCTACAAATTGTGTTCAGAGGTGTTGCATATTATGCATGTATGGGATGAGAATAGAGGACTCGTTAGTATATAAGTCAACCCTTGCTTATTGGCCTTTAGGTAAGCTTGATAGTGGCACTTAGAAGACAAGTTTGATCCATTTTCCAAAGTGTCAATGGTTGTGATAGAGGTTTGGAGGCATGTATAAGAGGTAGAGAAGGTGACCAAACAAGTGGAAATGGTTATGAGCAAAGTCTTTTGTGTTTTCCCTTATGCTTTGACCCAACAGCTAGGAGACATGCTTATGCATGTTGTTGGAAGGCTCCAACCGAAATCTGGAAGCCTTGTGAGTGCGGTTACAACTGAAATCTGCTAACTATGTGGATGCAGTTGAGGCTTAGAACAAAATTTTCTCTGCATTCCTCACGTACTTTCAGAGTATTTTGAATTCTATGTTCATCGAAGCTTCTAAAGTAATGATATAAGGTCGTAATTAGTTAACCAAGTCCTCGAGTAAGTGTGAACAACTTTAGTTCACAAGTAGTAATGATAGTGGTTGGATTTTGTCAAATTTCTGCACTCTTTATCTTAGTCCAAAAGTGTAATTCACCCTGCAAGTTTTGTATTATTCACTTTGGAGCTGACAGATGGTTGTTTATTGATAGTGTGAGTGAGGGAAGGTTGCATCGAATAGGATTCTTTAGATCTGTTTTTTAGATATATTTCTTTAGTGTATGAGTGGTAATGAAAGTGATTGAAGTAGATTGTTGAAGTAGAGATATATGTTTGCAGAGCAAAGTTGATGGAGTTGTAGCAGAGTTTTTTTTCAATACATGGAGTTGAGTTTTATAGTAGAGATGAGAGAAAATTTAGAGTGTCTCTAACTTTTGTGACTAATCCATTTGTTTTGCAGACTTGTTGGTGTTTATGACAAATTTTTTTGCTGCTGCAAATTTATTGAGGGTTTGATGTTATGGCTAGGTATTAACTATGTTTTTGTTGTCAGTTAGTTATAGTATTGGAGATTTGATGCATGGATTTCAACCATTATTTTGCTAGAGTAGAGTGCAAGTTTGTGGTTCTATTTTATTTTATTTGTTAATGGTGTCTTATTGTTGGACACTATATCGCAGACCTAAGTTTAGTTGAGCAGAGAGTCTTGGGATGCAATGTGAAAATAGATGAAATGAGGTCTACATAGAGTGGACAGGAAATGACTTCATGTGAGTGGACTAGTGATTCTATAGAACTGTGTTGTAGTGGCCACAACCAACCTCCAAAATTTTTCCTTAGCTTTGTTTTGGAGCCTCCCTACCAACCCTCCTTAGAAGCATGTTTTGCACTGTCAAGTAGAAAGGCTTCAGTTGATTTTCAGTGGCTCACTAGCCTGTGCATGTCAGTTTTCTTCACTCCCTTCATAGGCTACCATCCTGGACTTAGGTTATTTGCTGGCTCAGTAGCTCCCCAAGAAAATTGCACAATTCTGGAGGGGAACCAATCTTCCCTCCAGAAATTGCGCAAATCAGTTGAGTAGTCTGTTGGGCTCCAGAATTGCACAGAACACTCAGATGGGCCTCCAATAGAAAACTATGCAATCTAGCCTAGCACTGGTCCTCAGCCCAAAAATTGTGCAATTTTGGGAGATAGTCACCTACTGATCCCAGAAATTGCGCAATCCCTCAAGGGACAACCAACCAAGCTCAACCTAGAAACTGCACAAAATTTCATCCCAGGATTGTAGGTTGTTGCATGTGCCTTCAGGTTGACTAGTTCCCTCTGGGACCCAAAAAGCCTGATTTGCATGCATGGGCTACTTTTCACGAAATAGTAAAAAGCAACATGCAAAAGCATTCATAGATTTTAGGGATCTATTTTTAGCACCTCAGGGTTACATGCAAAGATTGTTTTAGAAAATTCCCTCCAAGTGTCATTTTTTTCTAGATTTGTGGCATATGCATAATGAGATTCAAACTTATTTATTCGACACTGCATATCTCATTTTTCAAATCGATATTGAAGCTCTGACATCCCACATTGCATCTAGGAGTCATCTACACGTTTGACTCAACTTTTTTCAGGTAAGTCCACTTTACATATCTTTTGCAACATTTCTCTCGATTTTTGTGCTTTGACTTTTGTAAGTGTTGTCTACTTGATTTCAATGAACACTTTATATCATTTGCATGCATGTTATCTTGAACAAGCACCGTTTTAATTTTCGTTTGCATCTCATTGTTGTCGAGTGCATGACACTATTTTGCACCAACAGTCGTCGTTGCAGTAACCTGTTTCACACACATGCATGTTTTCCTGTTTTCTGAATCTTTCATTTGTTGTTTGCATGCATGATCATTCACTTTTGCTTACATTCAGTTTCACCATGCGTTCAAAGCTTCATATGTTTTTAGTCCCTTGTTGTTAGGTCTAAGAAACCTTGGCTCGACCCTTGCCTTGCCTGGAAAACATTGCACATTTCTGAGAGGGAAGGCTCTGCCTTCCTCCTAGAAAATGTGTAAATCTAGCAAGGAACTATCCTCCAGGCTTTCTCTGTGCAATTCTGAGAGGTAGTGCTCATCTGGCCTGGAAAATTGTGCAATGCAGTCATTGGGCCTGCATGCCTTGCTGACCAAGATTTTGCATTGCACAATCTCAGCCCCCAACAGGTCAGCTTGAATTTCAGATTACATAATTCCAGTACCAAAATAGCCTCCTGATAATTCAAACCACCTTTTGCGTAGTTTCGGTAGTCAGTCTCTTAATCCTTTCGATCTATATCCCAGGTATGTTGTGTGCCAGTCCTCATGTTTTCTTTGGTTTTCAACTGACATATTTCTTGCCATGAATGTTGCCATATCTCTGGGTACAGCAGGTGTTCATCTGTCTCTCAGAAGTTTAGATTCAATGGCCTCCAAGAGAGTAGGGTCAAATCACACTAATAGATGTGTAATTGGAGATGCAGTTGAGTAAGTGCTTATGAGTTTTCCGATTTACAAAGACACCAAGCTTCACGTAGAAAAGGACATCAAGTTGAAATTGTAGGAGATTAATGATCCATTCTTAGGCACATTTGGGGAAGATCTAGAAGACTACAGGGTCTATGTGAATATTCACATGTCTGGCTTGTACCATATTATATGCAGGTATCCCACGTTTCCATGCACGAACATGATACATTGGATCTTCTCACACACTGATCCTGAGACGATGGTGTTAAGCAATGTCAGCGGGATAGATATTTCTACCTTCAGAGTGAATGACTTTCAATAGATGTACCACTTTTCATAGACGGTGTTCGCAATGAAACACCCTTCACCAGACCTAGCAGCACTGCAAACTCTAGAGATATGTTGAAGAGATGGGTGAAAGAGCCAAGTTCTAGATGACACCAAACCAAGTTTATAAGATGAAGATACTTCAAAAGGCATATCAGTACTTGGTCATCTCTTCATGCCACATGTACAACCAAGACAACACAGAGACCTTCCCGTAGAGTTGGGTGATCGCATTGGAGCAACTGGCCAGTGGAGGAAGACCATGCAACTCGTCCAACATGTTGGCTCACAAGTATAAGGAGCAAGTAAAAAAAGCCTGGGAGCCTTCCAAAGGTTAGAAAGCAGAGATATACATGTCTGCATACATTCTGGATGCAATCTATGCCTATCATCAGTTCCCAGGCTTGAGTTGGGCATGGACAACAACGAAAACCTCTATACACACTTACTGTAGATTGTTTTCCAAATGTGGCTTCTACAGAGTCATCACACAATTTTCAAACAATTATGTCACCTCAGTGTACAAGATGATATTTGAGCAGGAGCCACCTTGCATGTTGTAGGAAGAAATGGAGGCATTGTTTGACATAGCAAATTGGTATTCCTCACCTCTTGGAACCTTCATACAGATGTACAATGCAGAGAAGAGTTCGCATGTTTTACTGAAGTTTTCCATGCATAATCTCGTCATGCAAGAAGTGTCGTACCACATCTCGAAAACACTATGAGCTAGACTGCATCAGAAGAAGAAGGTACCATGGCCTGCTCTTCCTTTGCGGATCAGGTTGTACAAGATACAAAATCTCAAGCATGCTCATGCCAAGAGGGAATAGTTCAAAAGATTTAATTTTGGCACCATAAGTTTCAATCCATACAACCCACATTGCTTTGTAAAGGACCACTGTGCAAGAGTGAAATTTCCTTGGATCCACGTGGCGTGTCATTGGGTTGAGGAAGACCCATGGATATATTGTCACGGATTTTCTAGGTTCAATGAACCAGTCAGCATAGCTATGGAATGGTTAGCAAAGCACCATCTAGGAGAGCACCATCATCAGCAACAGCAGAGGGTAACTTACATGCGCATGACAAAGGTGAGAGAAATGTTGTTGACAGTGAAAAGGGAGAACAAACTTACAAGTTTAAAGAATCCCCACTTGTGGAAAAAGCAACTTTGGAGATACAGGTGAAAAGGAAACATCTTGACAGGAGAAATGCACAAAGTTAGAGAGAGAAATAGAGGATGGACAAAACACTGAAGGAGTTGCAAGAGTTGAAGAAGAAACTCTAAGAAGAGAAAGAGCTACGTAGACAAGGGAATGAAGTGTAGCAGGGATAGACATAGCAGGAGGCACAACATGCACAGATTGATGAAAAGGCACCCATACAGGTTGTAGACTCATCCGAAACACTAGAAGAAAGCACACAAGGTGAGTAGTCATAGGATCAGGACTTCACTCAAGAGATTGAACAGATACTTAAGTAGATGGATACGAAGATGGACCAACTAGAGTCAGAACAGGATATTGACCTCATGCTTACAACCAAGAGGTCAACCCACCAGCTTCACCAGATCTGGAATAAGAGAAAGTCCTCAGCAATCAAGGAGATACTAGGATCCTTGAAGTCAATCTAGAAGCAGACATCCACAACATATCATTTGATGAGTCACATCATAGAGTTGTGAAATTGTACAAAGTGACTACTCCAGATGTCCATGCATCTCCTACACAGTTTGAAGAATGAGTGATTGTATCTGATGTGTGCAAGCGTCCAGCAACATTGGAAAATTCTACCAAAGCATATGTTGAAGCAACTAGCTTGAGTGTTCTCTTCTTCATAGTAGAGAATGAGCAAATGGCTAAGGAGTTACAAAAGGTAAAGCAGGGAGGAGAATAGGTTACAACATCTGCAAGAGCAGATTTGAAGAGAGAAATACTAAATGAGGTATTGTCTCTCAAGAAAATGATGTGAAAGTTGTATTCAAGATTTTTCACCATGCATAAGTCAGTCGTCCATCTGAATGGCTGGAAGCAACACTACTAGGAACACATGCATATTTTCATACTTTCACACTATCGTCGACCACATGCAAACATGGAAAATGAGATACAAGGGAGCCCTGTTACACCTTCCCAAGTTGATGAAAACTAAGGCAGTAGAGTTCAAGGCATGCATCTAGAGTCAGATCTGGAACTATGAGGAACTCCCATAGCTCATCACCAGTTTTTAGGCTTCACATGCACGAGTGTTCAAAAGCATGGATTTTGTTATGTGTGCACATTAGATCCCATCCACTGGAACACTCAATGAGGCAAAGACAAAGAATCAAGTCTGATTGGAGTTGGACATGTACTTTGACGAGTTGATGCGCATAGCAACCAATGTAGACTTGGTGATTACCACAAACACTATGCATCAATATGTCGCTGGTCCGACCACACTTAAGATGACGATGCACATGATATAAGATGATTTGGATAGAGGAGACAAACCAGTGTACCTAGATGCAACGAACGCAAGAGTTTGTTTCCAAAAATATTTCACCACAGAGTACAAAGACACCATCACGGACTAATAAGCTTGGTTTCAGTTCGCCACCATCGACCATTACAAGATTTATAGGGAAATCTAGTGTCCACTCAGAGCTGCTAGTCCCACTAAGACTGGTAGCTATCTTAGAAACAAACAAACTAAAACTACTTTCGCTTTCCTTTATGAGAAGTAGATAAGAGGGGAACAAAAGACACCAACCACACTCTTGTGGTTGGTTCCTTGCTTGGTTCCTCTCCCTTCTGACAGATCCTTGCCACTTTTATTTCATCTACACAGCTTCAAAGAGGACCTGTGGAATCAAAGCAACATAATACTATCGAAGAACAACGATCTACAATCATAAACAATATAGGACCAGATATATATTGACCACACAAATGCATATATCATCAACCATATAAGAATGCGGAGGAAAACTTGAATAACTTTATTAATATCAAGAATAGCAAAGAGGATTACAACCAATTTTTTTGACCCACCATCATCCTCCCAGCATGAAAGCCCTTCTTCACCTCATGAAAAGTTTAGATCACCCAACACTATCATGTTCCACTAAGAAACCAACAACACTTCCTTACAAGATACAAAATTCCAGTCTCTGGATATCTAGGACGAGGGATCCATATATAGAGGATTACAGGGGGGTGAGTCAGCTTCTGGATTTTGATTAGTTTCCTCTCTCTGATAGTTCTTGATTCCACTTGGAGATTGATGATCTCTTACTCATCCCTGGGCAAATTCAGAGAGGCAAGTGTCACAGGAGAAGTTTCTAGAAGATTCCATGGTGATCCACCTTGCAAACTGTCTCTCCCATTTGTCTACTCTCGCCCATCACACCCTACAGAAGGGAGTTTTAGGATGCATCGCACCCTTTTTCACTGAGCAGGTGGGATGCATCACACCCCCTACACTGGGCAGCCTGTATGGTCCAGCTTTGACTAGTTTTGAGTAGTTTTTTGTGGAGAACATCTAAAAGATGATGTAATCAGCTGACCTTGTTCCTTTATGGTGTGAAGAAATACTTTTGGGGACATAGGAGCCCTTGGTTTATGGACATGTATGATTGGGGTTGCAGTGCCCAAAAATGTCTATAACAGTTGCCCCCTAAAGCATGAGGTCGTTAATCTTTTGATGTCGGGTGAAATGCTTTATCATGAGGATCCAAATTTTTTTTAGTTGGAAGGCGACCTGTAATAAGATACAATACAATACATTATCTTCATAATATTTTTCATGATCTAGCTGAGGTGGGCATTCCCATGCTCAGCTTTATAAATTCATTTTCATGTACATAAGATAGACAACCTTCTATGTGGCAGACTGATGATTCTGATAGAGTCATCATCCTTTGATTCAGATGATCATCTGTGCAGCAATGATGTACATTTGATGTCTTCATTTTCCTGAATATACCGCAGCTCGGATGGATGAAACTAGATCTGGGGTCTTCAAACTCGTCCAATCTTCACTCAGAGTACAAGTTGATCCACGTGAAAGATGTTCTCGAGTCGAACATCGCCTGATTACCAGCCAATGATGTAACTTGTTAACAGGCGCAAGAGGAATCATCGATAATGATGATGACCGTCAAGGTACTATAGTACAATTCATGTGGTGTGAAAGAGGGACCTGGCATCGAAAAACACACAAAATCTTTCGGTCGAAGTCCAATGATGTAAACCTATCGTCGGAAGTGGGAAACTTGCCATTGAGGCATGCAAGCTTCAAAGTACTGAAAGGGTTTTTCCTAAGTCGACTTCTTGGATAATGAGCTGATGTCGACAAGAAGCGACCCTTCATAGGAGGGCCTTAATGAATCCCACATCAATGACACAGAATGGAGTAAATGATTTTGGAGGTGAAAACGATCTGATGATACAGGGTTTAGGGTGGCGGTCATGAAAGAAGGGAGCGTGAATGTATTGCAGCGGATGAGACACAGGTGAATTCTCTGAGCGACTTCTCTTGAACATACCAGTGACACTGACATGGATTGGTAGCGTTAACCCCAAATATGGATGGTGCGACAGACCAATGGTGATATGACCAGTGAACGGAATAACCCAACCCGACTCGGATGTGGAGTGAAGTGTCATGTTCAAGAGCGACTTGCTACCAATAAAGTTTCTTCAAGTTTTCTTCCCAATTTTTCCCCAGTCATTGCTGACCAGTACCTCTTTATTTTTGTCAAGCTTGAGGAGGATAACATATGCTTGTTCTATAATTTTCCCTTCAGGCAAATCTGTCACTATATTTTAACGAGCCTAGCAACACTGAAACTCGTTCTTATCTATATGGGCATGTTTGTCACTATTTGGTTTTAACGAGTTTAACAACAAAGATAACTCGATCCCTTTCAATTTTAGAGAGTATGAAAGCGATGTAAAGGAAACTCCAATAATCCTTTTTCATCATATAATCCCTTAAGTCTAAAAAAGCATTAAATAATATGAAAGGGATGAATTTTCGGTAATTTTAGCGAGTCGAACAAAACAAGTGCTCGATCGTTTTGTGTAATAATCCTTCAGGTCCAAAAAGATTAAAATCTAGAGGATGGATAGCACTTCCAGTAGCTTTAGCGAGCTGGAAAGGCCAATTTCTCGGCAATCTTTCCATATTTTATGAGTCAGGTGAAAAGAGCTTAAAGGAGACTCATCTTCTGAGGAATGAGTGATAATTTTGGGTAGCAGCTGATTCCAGGTAAGGTTTGGAATTTTCCAATCACGGCAGTGTCACAAGGATGGCTAACAGGATCACTCATCGCAGCTGTTCCTTAAAAGGGGTAAACAATCAAATGGAGGTGAATGATCGGCTAAAACAGAGTGGAGGTGATGGTAAGAACACGACCAGGGCTCAAAAGCTGATGATAATGCATTCATAATGGTTATTTACCGGAGATTGGTTCATTTTTTAATGAGCTTAAACTCTGGAGGAAACATTTGCTCATTGCTAAGGTTTAATTTTTAACGAGCTTGAACTTTGCAAAAAAACTGCTCGTGATAATGGTCATTGATTATTTGATTTCACCACTAACCAGTTTATTCCTTCAAAGGTTGTACTGCCTGTTCAATTGCTTCATCAAACCAATTAGAAACAAACAAAATATGTTTGAAAAATGAGCTAAAACACTAATATTTTACTCGAATTACGTAAAAAGTAATTTAAAAGTGGTTTTTACCCCTCATTTTACCATTTCATTTGGACTTTGGTTTGTTGGAGCTCTAGAGGTGCTTTTCCCCCTTGATTTTCACCAGCTGATTTCGAGAGATTTTGTGGACGATTCTTGGCGTCGTCTGGACCAGGTAGGAGCTAAAGCTGAGCTCTTCAGTTGCATTCCTTCCTTTTTGAATTCTGAGCATGTTTCCTTGTTTTTATGAGCCCCCGGGGTTTAAATTTTTTTCCCTGGCTCCATTGCACCCTTTATATATTAAAAGATGTGATGCATACTAGCTTGGACATTGGCTAGTCAGTATGCATCTCACCCAGTACACTGATGGGGTGCGATGGACGCGAGAAGGGAAACTTTTGCACTGTTTTCTCATGGAATTTTTGCCTGTTTTTTTGCCAAATCAGGACCCTGACTCTTCTCTTGCTTGTTTTGCAGAGATTCATCGGAGAAAAATGGTTGTTACATGGCAAGAACGTGAGCATTAAGAAGAGGACATGGTTGCTTTACATGATCTGGTTACGGTAACTACACTACGGAACTGTGGCTTGTTTAAGTTTTTTCCACATTTCTAGCATGAGGCAACAAATCAACTTGTTCCAATATGTTCTCGATGCATGGGATCCTACCAACCAGATGTTTCAGATTAGAGGCAAATCTATCCCCTTGACTGTCATGAAAATCTATTTTTTGACCGGTTTATCGAGGCGTGGTGCCCCTCTTTCACTATCAGGTTCGACCCGTGGGGGCGAATCCGTGAGAGATTATATTCACCAGTATTGCAGAGAGGGATCTCAGCCGAGTAGGAATGGCAAGATCAACATCCGAGATGTCACTGACCGGTCCTTGAGGACCATTCTGTTAACTTTTTCTAGACTAGCTGGTAGTACGGCTCTTCACGTGGCTAACAGGTCCTATATGCAGTACGCCTTGGAATTCCTAGAACCAAAGGTGTTCAACTGATGTGATGCAGTACTCCCTATGATGAAAGAACAACTGACCAAGGTAAAAATCAAAAAATCCAAGAACTTTGGCTATGGTTTTATTTTGACTGCTTTCACCTTGGAAAAGATCCCACTGATGCAGCCGCAGTATATTTCACTTGGCTTACCTCCACCGACTGAGCCACGGATGCAGAGATGGATTGACCTTATGGCCTGACATGCTGGTTAGTCCCATGTTTCCTTTTCTGATACCTTCTTTGAGTGGTTCAACCATCAGGAGATGGTTTTTTCCGAGTATCCATATGTTGGTATGGATTTCCAGGGTGACCTGGATTTGGTGTTGCTGGCTGGTGAGCAGTGGGGTGCTATTGGTAAATTCTCTGACCATATCTCTGTTTATCGTTTCTTTTTATAATGTTCTTGTGCTTTCTTCTATCAAGACTAATCAAAACTCATGTGGTCATGCAGATATTGGACCAGTTCAGCCAGCAGTACGTCTGAGATCACCAGCTACCATTCCAGCAGGAGAGGTTGTGGGGAGGGATATCCTTCATGACCTTGATGTGGCCGAGACTCTTTCAGCATTGCAAGATCAGGTCGAGGGCCTCACTCTTGGTATTCTGGACATGAGGACCAACGAGCTGCCTCTGAGGTTGCAGCGACATACTACTGGCATGCTGAGTCGATGGACTAGGCTTTTACGCATGATTGCACAGGCAGTGACTTGTTATCACCAGCATTATTAGACTAGGGTGCCCCCTAGCATTTTGAGTTTTGGGTCATTTGATTGATTTTGACTTGGTTATAGAACATTATTTATATACCATAAACAGTTATATATATCTATATATATATATATATATTTGATTTTCGGAGCTTTATTTTGGTTGAGTTACTTGATCTTGATGCAAATATTGATGAAATGCTTCTTTTATAAATGTTGTAAGTTTCTATCTAACACATAATTTGCCAATGAGTCTGTTAATGTCTTTAAGTTTATGGAAATATGCTAATATTGAATAGAATCGAACTGCCTTTCTAGAATCTTGACCCTTAGGAACATGCGATAGATAGCTGGATTTCATACGGAGTAGATACCAGTGAGCTGTAGGATGATGAGTTGTGATTCTAGCTTGACGACGAGTCAGCGTATGCCACACGTAATGGCATTAGAGAGGAGATCTATCAACGCACTGTATTCAACAATATTGTTTGTTGACCGACCAATACATACCCCTCTGAAACTTACTAACTCGCCGCTTAGATTGAAGATGGCCTAGGCCACAGAAGATAGGTCCGCAAACTACGAATCACTCCGTCGGCATATCCAACAAATGATTCCAATAGGCCCGACATCTGCAATAACTTAAAAGCAGATCAGTTAATCAAAACAATTACCCTTAGTGAAAAGAAAAATGTAACAAAAGCATAGGGGTTACTATCTTGAGTCAAGCATAGTAACGCTTAAGGTACAACTCGTTACGAGATTGCGCCAGTGGAATCCCATCATAATCTACTAACTCATGGGCTCCTTTTGCTAATACACATTTAACAATATAGGGGCCCATCCATAAGGACTTGAACTTACTTGCTACCAATTTATCAGATTCCTGGTCATAAAGTAAGACCAGGTCACCTTTTGAGAAGACACGGGGTTTGACATTCCTATCAAACTGCACCTTGACTTGTTTCTTATGGGCTTCATTAGCCAAAGAGGCATCACGACGGGTTTCATCCAGTTGGATTAGTTCTAAGAAATGAGCCTCCTCTTCTGAATTTCTAGGGAGAAGGTCGACCGTGAGTTTGAGGGACGAGATTTCACACTGAACTAGTAAGATTGCTTCCAGGCCATACACCAGTTGAAAAGGTGTAAACCCGGTTGCATTCCTCGCCGATGTACGGTATGCCCACAAGGCTGAGAATAGGATCAGGTGCCAACTCCTTTTGTGGACTCCAATCATCCTTTGCAGCATCCGCTTCAGGACCTTGTTGATTGCCTCAACTTGTTCGTTGGCCTACGGATAATATGGAGTAGAGCTGTCGTGCAACAACCCTAATTTGGTAGCCAATTCAACCATCATGTGATCGAAAAAATGCGATCCATGATCTATGACTATGGCCTGTGGAACGGCGAATTTCGAGACTACATGATTGAAAAAGAAGAGGGCAGTCGTTTCGTCGTTGTTGTTTAATGTAGGCATCGCCTCAGCCCATTTGGTAAAATAGTCTACTGCAACTATGATATACCCATGCCCCCATTCCGAGGTGGTGTTACATGTCATGAAATCTATGCCCCATTTGGCAAATGGCCCAACAGCAACTACTGGTTGCAGAGGTGCGGGTGGTATTTTGGTTTCTTGATCGAAGATTTGACATGCATGGCAACTTCTGACTGTGGTTATGCAATCTTTGAACATTGTTGGCTAGAAGTATCCTGCTCGTAAAATCTTTTGCACTGTAGCGTAACCAAATTGATGCCCCCCACATGTGCCTGAATGGCAATCATTTAGGACTTTTTCGGCCTCCTTGTGGGTGAGGCACCTCCTTAGAATTGTATCGACACCACGACGGTAAAGTGTATCACCAACGATCATGTAGTCTTTTCCTTGGTATCAAATGCATCGTTGTTCTGAGCGGGAGGTATTAGACCTATATGTTTGAGTTTGGAGATATATTATTATGTCTCCATACCACGGATTGCTTGAAGATATTAGAAACAAAGATTCATCCATGATTGCTTCTTCTGATGTTGCATCATTGGACGACAATGGGAGATCGCATAGTAGCTCCGCGAAAACCAAGGATTTCTTCGATTTGGATTTTATAAATTCTAGGTCAAATTATTGTAGAATTGCTATCCATTTTGAATATTTTCCCCCCAGCAACTGTCGTGACAATATATAAGTCATGGGGTTGCAATCTAACAAAATGGTAGTTTTTCTAAAGAGGACATAGTGTCGAAATCTCTGTATCGCTTGATCAGCTATGAGAGATAGCTTTTCAATGTAGGAGTACTTGCTTTTTGTATCATTTAAGTTTCTACTCTAATAATATATAGATTTTCAATTCCATTGTCTTCTTGAACTAAAACCATTGTGATGGTCGTATCTGCTGCAGCTAGATATAGGTTAAAGTCTTTTTGATAATCAGGAGCGTACATTAATGATGATTTTATTAGGGATTCCTTTAAAGCATCAAAGGAATCTTGCGCGACCTGGTCCCAGACGAAGGGTACTTCTTTTTTCAATAGACGAGTATAACCTTTACCAAGTTCGGCTTAATTTGGAATGGACCTCCTCAGAAAGTTTGCTTTCCCTTGGAGTTTCTAAATCTGAAGCAGATTTGAAGGTGGAGGCAAATTAATGATTGCTTGAACCTTACATGGATCGAGAGGAATCCCATCCTTTGAAACCATAAAGGCAAGTGAATGACCAGAACTGACATAGAACACACATTTGTGTGGATTGAGTCGTATCTTGTAGTGTCAGCAACGTAGAAATATCGCTCTCAAATATTGTGGATGATCGGTTCACTTTCGCGAATGAGCCAGAAGATCATCGAGATATGGTTGAACGATGTTTTTGATGTCATGGAAGGCATAATTCATTTCCCTCTGAAATGTTGCCCCTGCATTCTTTAAACCAAAGGGTAGCTTGCAATATGCAAATGTGCCCCACGAACAAATAAATGCAGTCTTTGATTAGTCTTGTGGGTGGATATTTATTTGATTATACCCGGAAAATCCATCCATAAATGAAAAGATTTCACATCCGGTGCATTCATCAATTATCTGGTCAATGGAGGGTGTAGGGTAGTTGTCTTTCGGACAAGCTTGATTTACATCCCTATAATCGATGCACACTCTAATCGTTCCTTGTTTTTTCATTACAAGAACAATACTCGATACCCAATCGATTAGAGGAACCGGGTAAATAAAACCAGCATGGAGAAGTTTTTGAACTTCTGCCTTGATGGTAGCGGCTTTCTTGGGGTGCACCTACCGTAGCCGTTGTCGTACCAGTTTGACATTTGGATACATCTTAGTTTCATGTTCAACTATGCTCGATTCAATGCCTGGAATTTCATCATACGACCAAGCAAAGACATCTCTGAACTCGCGAAAAAGAGCATGATATATTTCCAGTTCTGAAGGAGAACAAGATTTGCCGACATGAATATTCTCTAAAACATCTATTTTGGTCGAGATATTTATGGTGATAATCTCTTCAATATTGGATAAGTTTCGCTCGGAATCCACCATGTTTACAGTATTTGATAGAAAATCAAAAACTGAGGGATGATGAAGGTCACTAGGAGTATCTTGTTTGTAATCCAGAAGATGGGAACGATGGTGGTAATCTTCCCATGGTGCCCCATCAATCATCATTGAATGAACAATTCCTTCGTCTATATAACGTACTTGCAACCAAGGATCTGAAGGGGTACCATATTCCTTAGACCTATCTATCCAAACGCTTGATGAGCATTGATTTGGGTTTGCCTCCCATGCCGAAAACATTGATTGCTACAAGATTTCTATTGGGCTTGGAGGCAATACCTGCAGATGATCCATGTTAATATCGTTTTCAGTGATATTTTGAATAGAAGATATCATATTGTAGGTTCCCACCATTGCCACTTCCGCCATATTGATTGGAGGTGGTAGGGCAAAAGTCCCCATTAATATAGGGTTTTTTAGTAGGCCTACTTCGATATTTTGAAGGGAATGAGGGCTTCCGCGGATCATCGGAATGCTTCCCGTAACTTGTGGACTGTTGGGTAGAAATGTTTGTTGGTTGATGATTGTAATTCCTCCTTGAAAGGGAAATGCAATCTTTCTGAATTAGGTCGACACAATGGCTACCATAGCATATATCCAGGGCCTTCCCAGTAGGATGTTGTAATCGAGGTTTCCGTCAATTACTTCAACATCTATTTCTACTGTTTTCCCCCCCAATTCGACTTGCAAGTTACTTAAAATCCCATATGGGGTATATGTTCATCGATCAAATGCTTTTAATGTTGTCGAAGATTGAGACAAGGGTGGAAATCCTAAAGTTTTCTAGTAACTCATCGACATAATACATGTAGATGCCCCTCATCAATAATTGTTCGATGAACAGTTTTGTTGAGGGCTTTCACTTGAATAAGGAAAGCTAGTTGAGCTGGTAACTGAGGGTCATATCCTTTGTGATTAAATGACACAAGATTGGAATCCGTTGGGTCAATCCCACCTATTGCTGATAATAAAACCTACTTTTGGGAGGGGCAATTTTGCAGTACCTCAAGTGTCGACATAGCGGATGGCGATTGGGCTAGATCCTCCACTATATTATAATGTTGTACTGCTCCAGCACGAGGATTAAATGTCGATTTGTGTAATACTCCCTTTAGCGACTTTAACGTTAGTTCAGGAATGGTGGGTGGCACAACTTCGGTCGAAGTTGTTGTCGAACTACTAGGTTGACCATTAGCCTTGTTGTCCAACAACTATGGATTCTCGTAATATTTATTCCTTATCGATATCAAAGCATCATTTTGCTGCTTCAAAACTGACAACATTAGCACTTGGGACAGGGAAGCATTGTCACTAGCAACCAAATTTGTTCCTGGATTTGGAAATGGATCAGTCAATACCACCGAGGGTTTTGTATTCTTGAAGAATTTTCTAAGCTCAGCTTTATATGGACAGTCTCTTGTCCAATGATCCTCATCACATATAAGGCATGGATGATTTGGTTTCCTATCTCCAGAAGGGTTTGCAGAAGATTTTTCAGGGGACGACTCCTCCTATTTCTTCTTCTTCCCTTTCTTTTTCTTCTTGCCTCATGGTTTCTTGGTTTCTTTGCCTTTGTCAGTCGAGACAACATTTACTTCCGAGGCAAGAAGTTCTTCATTTTCATTTTGACCTGAAACCATACGGCCTTCTTCAACTTAGCCTTTACGGTTTTTGTGCTGGTCATTCCTATCATGTCGTCCCCAGCATGAGACTCTTTGTTTGATTTAGGAGAGGGAGGAACGAAAAATTTCGGTCTAGGAGCATCAGGGATTTTATCGTAGAGCATGCTAGACTGAGTATAGATCAAGTCTAGATATTGTGCACGAGCAATTACTTGCTCTTCAGTGACGAATCCTCCCTTTGCCACATCTCTGTAATAGAAGATAACAGTGACTTAATAAACCATTCAGCCAACAGCTGATCAGGAACATATGTTTTTACCATTCTACGACGTCGTCGCCACTCATGAATATGATCGGATATGTGAGTGGCTGTCGTTTTCTTGAAATTGATAAGAAGCTTTGTTCCCGTTTCATACCTTATGGGTAACTGAAAATGGGTTAAAAAGGTTCTGGCTAGGGTACTGAAGTTATCAAACGAAGATCTAGGAAATTCGATATGCCATTTTGCTACTAGACCAGTTAACGTTCACTGAAAAAGGCAAAGCCTAATCGAATCATCATTTAGAGTGTTAGATGAACACCACAGATGAAAGGTCATCACATGATTCGACGGGTCTTCACCTAGATTTCCCTTAAATTTAGGAATATCTGAAGAAAGTTTATGAGGACTCGCTAGCCACCAAGGGGCATAAGCGATTGGATCGTTTGTTAGCTGATTTAGATCTGGTAACTCTAAAGTTTCCATGAAGGGCAACTGTTGATTCAGGTTTAGCGAAGCATACCCATGATAAGATGGGATTGCTTGAGCAGTGGGTCTTTGCATACCATCATAGTGCATTTGATGCTGATAACTTTGGTAAGGTTGATGGGCATAACCATTATGAAATGGTTGATGTTGACTGTTTTGAATATACGACTGCCCATTACTTGCAAATATTTGGTGCTCAGATCCTTGGTAAACTTGTTGGAATTGCGGTTGTCGATATTACACCAGCCATGGTTGTGAGACCATGTGCTGTTATCCAATACTAGTTGTTTGACCAAGATGAGGGGTAATGGTGCCCATTTGAGCTTGGGTCACTCCAGTTAAGGAGCCACTAATCGATGATTATGGTGGCGTCGTAGAGACAAGGGGCTGTTGGATTGCGACCTGAGAGACTTGAGGTTGGCATACAACAGGTAACGCTTGTAGTTGTGACACTGTCATAATAGCCGGTGTAGTGGGGATCTTTGACATAGGCAAACTTTGTTGCATTGAGTATACAACTCTTGGTTGTTGAGGCAGTATTGGCATCCAACCACTAGATGTAATTCTAGCATAACCTGAATTCTGTTGCAAACTCTCGTATGTTTGACCTCCCGAAGGAGATAATGAAAGGGCATATTTTCCCCCCATACGACGGTAATCCAGTGCTTAAGGGAATGATTTGCCTTTGAGGACCAGACTACCCAAATTGACACTGCGAAGGATCAATTTGTTGAGACTCAACATAAGAGATTCCAGATATTATTCCAAACGAACAAACGGGAACATACCATACTGTCGAAATAGCCCTTGGATGGATTCCATCCAGTGATTGAGAGCTAGTTGCGACAGATGGTACGCCGACAAACATTGTCAAAGTAGAAGTAGGAAGTTCTGCCGCTGCTGTGTTAGATGACACAGTCCTAGATGTTGACAGTTGTTCAGACATATCTAGTCTATCCAAAAGATTTCCCAGTGATTCTACAGGAACTTTGGGTAACGGTAGACTAATTTCTGATGAAGAAGGATATAGGGTGATCCCAAATCCAAAATGCAATGGAGTACTAGATGGAGGATCCTCCAAAATCTCTTCGATAGAAATAAAACCAGGTGGAAGAGGTAGAAGAATAGGTCTGTAAAATATTTCCGGTGCCGAAGAAGGTATAGATTCTGCAGCGACAGATGTTTGGGGAATAACACCTTCTGAATCAACTGTAGATGGGGCCGGTTCAGGTACAGAAGTGCTTACCCTCACAGTAGGATCAGTTCCACTATCCTCTAGAGGCTGCGGAACTTCTTCTGTAAAGGCAAGGGTACCAGAAATGTTTGGAGTAACCGGAGTCTCCGAGGGTGTCGGAACACTTGTTCCAACCAGACCAGGGGACTTTGAGCCGATTAAATGAGTTCACTTTGTCTAGAATAGTTTTGATTCTGGAGACAAAGATGGTTGACTCGTAAGTCTCCGCGAACGACGGGGTTTCAATTGACTTTCTTCCACGATTGCGTATTACTCGATCAACTAAAAATGAAGGGGAAAATGTTTCTGAATTGAATGAATTTTAGACGCTTTGACACAACTTGTTTTTTCAATTTTTAAGAGTCGAGAAAAAACAAAAGATGACTCTAGTCGCCTTCGATTTTTAATGAGCCTGAAGTGACAAGTGCTCAGATGGACCTTTTCCTTTAAGGAGTCTGAAAAGGAACGAAAGAGACTATTCTGGAAATCTAGACAGAGGGATTACCAAACCAATCGCAAAACTATAGAATACTTTTTACGGTACGCCAGTCAATCTTCCTGAATGCTGTGTTCAGTGCATTGCGATTGACAGGGCGACAGACACAGCTTCCTATGGATAAAAGATATAGCCTATTATGGTCTCCCAATATATACTCGACGGTACGTGGGAGCACAAGTCCATACTGGCACTTGTCGTCTCAAAGAGTAGGAATCACTCAACCAACAGTGAAACCGACAGTTACCAGCTTTACTATGCCAGAATACATCTCTAGTGTGGACATCCAGATGTTGTGCGTTAGGTTCCAAAGCATTTTTATGTTCATTGAATTTATTTTACAGTTGATCTTTCTTAAGAAATTTTCCTTTTAGGTTCACCACGTGATGTAGATATACAATTCCTAAAATGCAATCTAAGATGATAAACAATCGTTTAATCTTCCTTTTGCAATGAAAATCCTAGCTACTAAAGAAAGAGAGATGATACTCTTTCAACATAGAGCAGAGAGCACACACTAGATGTACTGTCCTAAATCAAACCAACAAGCAGTCTAAATGAAAATGCACATGCATGTATTTGTTTTCAGCTTTCTTAATGTGTGAATGACAAGAAGAATGTTAAGCACAAATCTGAATTATCTTTTCAAAGCGACAGTACTAACAAGTTTCTCTTCAAAAATGAAAGGGAGATTATGACGACACTTTGCTATTTTGAATTGAAAACTACTTTTGACACTTGAAAAACTACTAATTCAAATCAAATACGAAAGTAAATTTATAATCGACCATCAAGAACAATATAATTCTTTTCTTTGACTGAAAACAACACTTGTGACACTTCCAAATCAAAAGATGATAGTTTTATTATGCTACTTTTTGTAAAAGAGAACTGTAAATGGCACAGAATACATAAAAAAATTCACAATTATTTTCACTATGGAGGCGAAATCATGCAAAAGAAGGGAGTTTCTATAGTGGTATACTGATCACAGACAACAAAAATCTTGAATAAAGCTGAATAGAGTGAACATAGAAACCAAAATCTGAGAGCAGAAGAGGTCTTGTCTGATCAGCACACCTGCAACACAGGGAAGGTGCAATGCAGTGCACCTACTGCACACGGGAGGTGCAATGCATCTAGATTCCCAAGAGGAGAAGGTACGATGGTCCAAGGACGAGACTTCAATTGGGTTCTAGGTCACAGTTTGCAGCTCAATTCAGGGATTTAGGCCGAGCAAGTGATGTTCAGTAAATATAAATCACAGGGGTTGATCTAATGAGGTTACTAGAGCCACCACTAGCGCAATTAGAAGGTTTGCAAATTGATTTTTTAGTTTATAAACAAAACACGGAGATAGACTGAAGCAACATTGATCTACTTTGCACTTGCATAGCAAATGCAGTTCGAAGGCTAGCTGGCTTGACTTCAGGCTCCGTCTGTAAGTTTATAAAACAAACAAATATAGACAAGCAAACAATCTATTCGCTCTCCAGCGGAGTCGCCATTTTGTTATCGAGAAATCTAGTGTCCACCCAGAGCTGCTAGTCCCACTAAGACTAGTAGTTATCTTAGAAACAAACAAACTAAAACTACTTTTGCTTTCCTTTATGAGAAGTAGATAAGAGGGGAACAAAAGACACCAACCTTAGTCTTGCGCTTGGTTCCTTTCTTTGTTCCTCTCCCTTCTGACAGATCCTTGCCACTTTTCTTTCGTCTACACAGCTTCAAAGAGCACCTGTGGAATCAAAGCAGCATAATACTATCGAAGAACAAAGATCTACAATCATAATCAATATAGGACCAGATATATATTGACCACACAAATGCATATATCATCAACCATACAAGAATGTGGAGGAAAACTTGAATATCTTTATTAATATCAATAATAGCAAAGAGGATTACAACCAATTGTTCTGAGCCAACGTCATCCCCCTAGCATGAAAGCACTTCTTCACCTCATGAAAACTTTAGATCACCCAACACTATGATGTTCCACCAAGAAACCAACATCACTTCCTTACAAGATACAAAATTCCAGCCTCTGGATCTCTGGGATGAGGGATCCATATATAGATGATTGCAGGGGGGTAAGTCAGCTTCTGGATTTTGATTAGTGTCCTCTCTCTTATAGTTCTTGATTCCACTTGAAGATTGATGATCTCTTACTCATCCCTGGGCGAATTCAGAGAGGCAAGTGTCACAGGAGAAGTTTTTGGAAGATTCCATGACGATCCACCTTGCAAACTGTCTCTGCCATTTGTCTACTCTCACCCATCACACCCTACAAAAGGGAATTTCAGTATGTATCGCACCCTTTTTCACTGAGCAGGTGGGATGCATCACACCCTCTGCATTGGGCAGCCTGTATGGTCCAGCTTTGACCATTTCTGAGCAGTTTTCTGTGGAGAACTTTTGGGAGATGATGTAATCAGCTGACCTTCTTCCTTTAGGGTGTGAAACAACACTTTTAGGGACTTAGGAGCCCTTGGTTTATGGACATGTATGATTGGGGTTGCAGTGCCCAAAAATTTCTATAACAGCAAGGATGTCGAAGAGTTTGTCTTCTCGCAGTTTTCTCAGTCTTAATGATGTCTTGCATTGCTTTCTCAAGCCTATTTTTTCTCACGTGGGTACATGTGCAGATTGTATGTAACATCATGTAAAGTGAAAGTCCATTTCTTTATAGTTGAATGTAACATTCATAGAGTAGTGGAAGAGTAATAGCGGTAGGTCAATAGTCACAAAGGGGAATGTCAAGGGTCACCCCACCCTTTTTTATTTATAGAACCTCATAAATCCTTTTAGAGGCTTTTGGGCAGCCAAGCTTCTGATAGGAGTATCTTAAAGAAAGATTGGAGTGTATTGTAACAAGCCTTGACTTCTCCATAGTGCAGAGCTAGTATATCTCTTTCGAGGATCAAGCGGCAGTGACTATAACATTATGTTATCGGAACTAGTGGTTGGTCATGGCTATACTATATGATTGGAACTTTCACTTCTTAATATAATAGAGCCACCACGTTTCATGCATATGTTGTTATTGTATTTTAGTTATCTTGGTTACTCTAATGATATATGTAGTTGTTTTCTTATCCATGTATGCATAGACTCTTTTTGTATATGTATGTATGAATATTACTTAGATGTGTTGATGGTTTAACCATCACTTTGGATTGCTGGTTCACCTACCTTCTAGCTTGTGATACATCTTTTCTCGTGTGTTCCCTTCCCAGCCGCGTGTTTCCATAGGTTTCCAAGGGGCACACTTACCCCACCTTCTATGTGTTAGGACCATTCATGCACCTTCATTAGCTTGCTGCACATGTCCCACCCTTGCTACCAATAAGGAAATCCTACTTTCCTCTACATGGAACTGTAGTCAAGGCGATACCATATGACCCACTATTGGGGCTCCTACCCCATACGGTCTAACGTCTAGTTGGGACTTCTTACCAGGGAGATTCCCTGACATGTTGGTGGGTCCAACATCGTCAACATTTCTAGCACTAGAAGGAGGGCCAAATGACAAGTTGTGTCCTCTCATCCTATTTTGAATCTTCACACATCCATCATGGATACTTTTGAACTCATACCTCCACTATGTTTTATGCATGTTGAACCTCTCGACATCATGAGGGATTCTTTGTATCTCTTTTCCTGACTTCATGAGGGAGTCATGATGGTGAAGGTGAAGTGACCTAACCTAAGTACTTACAAGACTTCTATGAATTTCTCGATGATGTAGATGACTTATCTAATGAAGAGGCCAGCCTGTTTCTTGCACACACACTTCGTGAATCCCCACAACAATGGTGTCATAGCCTGTCACTGGGAGGTGTGCATTCACTTGACCAGTTTTTTGATCTCATTGAATCTAGTTTCCATCATTTTGATCCAAAACCTCTTGACAAAGAACTGTTAAAACAACAGAAGACTCCACAAGAATCGCCTATGGATTTTTGGGACCGCTTCCGTGTATTGCAGTTTGAAGCTCTGAGAAGTCAAATGAAATTCCAGTATATCATGGACAGATTTGAATATTTTCTTACCAAATTTGTCAATGCCAAGAAGAAGTTGAAGTTCAAACCCCTCTCATCACACTTCGGTGATGAAGTTGTGCATTCATAGATGGACACAATTGTTGTCACAAGTGACCATCCACCATCCCCTCATCAAACAACTCCACCATTGTAGACTGATGTTGGATAACATTCACACACATCCATTAAACTGTCACATCCTCCCAACATCATTTCTCTCAATTTTCACGTAGATTTGGTTATGAAGCCCATGGGTTTTAAAATGCATGTCTTACCTCAACCTCGAACTTCTTGTTCTGCTGATCCTCCAGGTTGCACTGTTTTGTGTTCTTCCATTCAAGACTCTACACCTATTGTGAATGAGGATCAAGCTATCTACAAAGTTGGCTTTGCGCAACTAACCTACGCTATCATTCATGAAGAGTATGACTGGGATCCTGAACATGAACCCATGGTGAAGGATGATTCCCTTCCGTACATGCCTCCTCCATTTTTCCCTGACATCTTTGGCAATTCTTCCATCCCTATTTTCATGTTTCTATCTTCGTCTACGGATGCACCCATTGTTGATCATTGGAAAAACACACCGGATGTCAGTCTATCATCCGAAATGGGAGAGGACAAATCATTCTTTGAAAATACACTTGATTTTCCATCTACCTTTACTGGAAATGCAGAGTGTGAATTTACTCGCTTCTCATCCTCCCCTCTATTTGATTCATTAGATCATGAGGATGTTGATGAAATCATTGATTTTGCTGATCATAGATTTTGTGATCTATTTATCCCTGTATTTGATTGCGATGATGATTCTATCAAATTTGTTTTTTCAAACCACCTGTTTATGACGATCTATCTATTAATGAAGTCAAAACCCCATACACTATCGAGGCACTTCAGCCTGAGCTAATGGTTCTGTCAGGTCCTCGCTATCCTGAGTTTGGTTTCACTTCCAATGAGGAAATTGTTGAAACAACCAATTCTCCTCATCACTCATTTGTATGCATTGAAGATCAATCTCATAAATAGATTATTCTTCCTCCACTCAAACTACACTATCCCATCCGTCACGCATTAGAGGAATCTTACCCAATAAGAACATGTGCGTGACACAAGTTGTCTTTGTTTCTTTTATTTTCTTTCATGTCACAATCAAGAGTATGCACATGCTTAACATCTTCATGCAATGTCACATAACACCATGGCAAGTCCACAGATTTCATGTCATGCACTCACACTCATGTTTGATCTGTGGACACATTAAAATTCAGAATATGTTTGTCTTCACTGTTACATCTTTCATGTTTGCTGGTTCGCATAGTTGTGTTATTCATGAATGATGCCTTCACAACCATGGGTAGATCAATGCACCAGTGGCTTCATTGGAAGTATCACTTCACGTGAGCAGACCCATGCACCATTAGCTTAGGAGTAAGAGTAGTGTTTACTTTTGGTTTGTTTACTTGCATGCATGATTGTTTGCTTGCTTGCTTGTTTTCTTACTCACTTTTCTTAGCATTTACTTATGCTTTTCATTTTTGGTTTTTGTTTGTTTTCTTGTTTATGTTTTCAGGTAGTTTCACATAAAACGTGTGCGACTCGTGAAATAAGCTGGGTAAAGTATAAGAGGACTTGTGCAGTTACCAATACTTGGTTATCTATCATCCTACCTTTGTATGAAGAACTTATGGTTTTCAGTCCATTGTAGAAATTTGAATAATATAACACTTATTCATAGAGATTATCCTGATTATACACTATTTTCAGAATGCATGCATAATACATAACCTCCTCTACCATTGATCATCAATTTGTGGAATTAAAAAACAATTACATGCGCACATTGAAACATCAATCAAACATATCAACACAGTATGTAATGGGGAAAGCATACAGCTAAAACCCTGAACTATCTGTATATTATAATGATAGTACAATACTCCTCACAAGTACTTAGTACTATCTCCACATGCCACACACAAACTAGCTCAGATCTGAACAAGTCACGGGTTCAAATCTCCTCCACTGTTTGCCTGCCTCTACTACGCAATCCAAGTTGAGAATAGATCAGATCCAAGTTCAAATTCCCTTGGCTTGTACTGCGCAATCCTCATTGGCAATCTCAATCAATGATTGTGCCAATCTCATGCACAACTATAGTCACAACTGATAGTAGTCTCACCCTTTCACCCACCTCTAACACTTGTCTCCACTGAACTGTCCATGCACTGAGTTAACTGATGTATTCTTTAGTTGATTTATGAGTTAATAATTAGTGAGTTAATTAATAATTAATTCACATCACTCATCACTAGTGTATTTGATAGTTAGACTAAATACAACTAGTTCAACTAAGTCAAACTGAACACAACTCCATCAACTCCTCAATCAACTCCACCAAACTCAATCACTTGAGTTCTAACTGAAGTCCATCATGCAATAGCTCAAATAACACATACAAAAAGTGTATTTCCTTATGGTAGTAGCATGTGCCACATCCGTAGCTCGAATTGAAGTGCTGCAAGAGGATAAGATAATGGTTATAGCCCAAATATTATTAAGAGCTAATAATATTCAACTGTTCTATTTTTTGACTGGCAGTCTAAAAATAGACTCCGCCCATATGTCTAAAAATATAGGTCCATCTATTTTTGCCAACATGACCAATCATCCATAAATAGCATCCTGAAACTCATAGACCATGATCCATATGTCTAAAAATAGACTTTGCGCCAAAAATAGCCTGTGGGCCCACTTAGTGAAGGAAACTTCTTTTCACTAAGCTCCATCATCTTGTTGCATTTTCAACACTCCCTCTCAACAAGATATGGATTACCTGCAACCCCTATCCTACCTCTGTGGTGTTCGAATTTGCTCCTGGTGAGCACCTTCGTCAAGATATCAGCATCCTGATCCTCCGTGGGAATGTATGAAAGTAACATGATTCTCCGTTGCACACAATCTCTGATATGATGGTACCTGATGTTAATGTGCTTGGATCTATAACGAAATACTTGCTTACCTGAGAGTTTAATGCAACTCTAGTTATCACAATAAATCACAGTAGGCTCCAAGTGTGACCTGAACAACCCGACCAAGATCTTCCTCATCCATATAGCCTCGCATGCAGCCAAACTTGCTGCCATATACTCGGCCTCTGCTAAACTGAGTGCCATGGATCTCTGCTTCCTGCTATACCAAGCAATTGTTGTCGACCCGATACTAAAGATCCCTCCAGATGTACTCTTTCTATCCGTTGGGATCCCTGCCCAATTGCATCTGTGAAGCCACATAGCTTCACCTTATCCTCCTGTCTGTACCACAATCCATATCCCGATGTGCCTCTAAGATAACCAAATACGTGCTTGCCTGCCTTCGAGAAGAGCTTGGTTGGCTTAACCATAGCTTGTGAAAGCTGGTTAACAGCATAGCATATATCGGGTCGTGTATTGACCAGATACATAAGCAACCCCACCAAAGGTCGATAAACAGTGGCATCCACTACCTCCGCTAAAGTAGCATCCTCCTTCCTCCAACCTCCAGGAAGAGGAGTATCAACAGGCTTATAGTCATGCATGTTGAACTTCTCCAGTATCTCCCGAGCATACTTACCTTGAGAAACAAATAGTCCATCATTGTGCTGCCAAATTTCCAATCCCATGAAATAATGAAGGAGGCCCATGTCCTTCATCTCAAACTCTCTAGCAAGATCCTCCTTGCATGAAAGTATCAACAGCTCATCTCCCGTCAAAATCAAATCATCTACATAAAGTACAATGATCAACAACTTACCCTCCACCAAATTTGGTATAGGTTAGGATCCACCTCACTCTTGGAGAATCCAAGTCCGGTGAAATAATTGTCTATCCGTGTGTACCAAGCATGAGGTGCTTGTTTCAACCCATACAATGCTCTCTTGAGCCTGCACACATGCGACTTGCTGCTGAAAATCTTGAAACCTTCGGGCTGCTCTATGTACACCTCCTCCTCAATAACTCCATTGAGGAACGCAGTCTTCACATCCATCTAATGGATGTGCCACTCCATCTACACTGAGAGAGCAAGAATCGTCTGTATGGAAGAATACCTTGCGACAGGTGTAAAGGTCTCCTCATAATCGATCCCCTCTATCTGTGAGAAACCTCGGGCAACAAATCTTGCCTTGTACTTCTCCACACTTCCTTCAGTTGCCTACTTCACTTTGTAGATCCATCTCGAACCCACCACTGATTTCCCTTCCGGTCTTGGGACAATCTCCCATGCACTATTTTGGACAATCGAATCATACTCTTCCACCATGGCATCTACCCATGCGGGATCCTCCACAGCTTCCTTGAAAGAGGATGGCTCAGTCACGACACATTTTCTCACAAGAGCCATGTATCCAGTGTACCGATCAGGTGACTGTCTCTGTCTGCACTGTGTTGTAGGTGGTCCTACAACCTTCTCTGCATCTTGAGCCAGTCACTCAGCTTCTGTAGTGCGCTTTTGCCCTCTGATGGTTGGCGCTGCATGAGTGGTCTCTTCCACTCCATGAAATTCATCTTGTGGCTGATCCACATCCTGAAGCTCATCCTTAGGAACTAATAACTCCTCATCTACATGCAAGTGTGCCTCCCTCTCAAGTGAACACTTCATGGCTTTCTCCTCCTAAAATTTGATATCCCGTCGCACAACAGTCTTGCGACTGTTTGGCAAATACACACGATAGTTGTGGGGCGTATCAGTGTACCCCACAAATATCCCAACCTCTACGGTTAGCTCCAACGTCTTCCTGGTATCCTTCATCACATGCATGTAAACAGGAGAACAAAAAATCCTCAAATGGGAAATATTCGGCCTCTTACCAGAATAAGCCTCCTCAGGTGTACTCATGCCAAGTATCTTGTGAGGACAACAGTTCTACACATATACTGCAGTATTGCATGCCTCCACCCACAAGTGAAGGGGTAGGCCCTGATCATGCAACATCGCCCATCTAGCGCCCACGATCATTCTATTCTTCTGCTCAACAACCCCGTTTTGCTATGGGTTATGGGGAGCTATGAGCTCTCTTTGAATCCCTTTTGTGCTACAGAAGTCCTTGAACTTGCCAGAGATGAATTCACCACCATTGTCGCTCCTAAGAGCCTTCACCTTCTTCCTCGATTCCTTCTCGACCAGTGATTTGAACTCATAGAAATTTGAGTATGTCTCTCTCTTCTTCTGCATGAATAAGATCCAGCACTTTCGAGAGAAATCATCAACAAAGATCACATAGTACTTGTTCTTTACTGTCGAAGCTACTGAGAAAGGTCCACACACGTCTATGTGAATTCTCTAAAGGATCGTCGTGGCGCGAATATCCTTCTCGTGAAAGGTGGCTTTCACAAATTTTCCCAAAGTACACCCCTTGCACTGATCTGACTGTGCAAGAGTGCCTTTAGGAAGCCTAGTAGAAATCTGCTGCAGTATCTTCAAGGCTCCATGGTGAAGGTTGCCCAATCTTGGGTGCCACAACTCACCATCATCCTGGCTCACCAATCTTTCTACCTTGCATTCCATTGCTGCACAGCCATCTACATGCAATTGATAAAGGTTCTTGACTCGAACCCCTATATTCCGGGTTTCTCTAGTTGTCTTACTACGCAGGGAAGCCTTTCCCTTGCTGAAGACAACATCATATCCCTTGTCTTCTAACATTGCCACAGAGATAAGATTCTTCTTCAATCTTGGAACATGCATCACTTCCTTCAATATGAAGGGTTTACCAGACTCCCTCTCAAAGGAAATGGTACTGATACTGGTCGCACTGTATCTACCATCATCGCCCATCTTGATGTGCACTCCAGGATCTTTCTCATCCAGATCAGAAAACAAATCTCGATCTCCTGTCATGTGAAAAGATGCACCACTATCCAAGAACCATACCGATCCCATCACACTTGATACCAATCATGCGATCAGTGAAAAATCCAGCTCAAACTGCGAGGCTAAGGCCTCTCCCGCTGCAGATCCAGCAGCTTGCTTATTTTTCTTCTTCTATGGACAATTTGTGGCATAATGTCCGTGCTAGTGACAGTGAAAGCACTTCACCTTGGACATGTCCTGCTTCTTGCCTTTCACACTAGAATGAGAAGCTTTCTTGTTATTCCCATTCTTTTCTTTAGCAGCTAAAGCGCAATTTTCTTCATCGGATGCCTTTGATGAAGATCCGTCCCTAGTATTCCGCCTGATCTCCTCTTGCACAAGATCAGACCAAAGCCTCTCCCATCCTGGAAATTTCTCCCGACCATTAACAGAGTTGTGATAGGAATGCCAACTCTTTAGAAGACCAAGGAGAGCCAAGCTCACCAAGTCCTCATCATCGACAGTCATCCCCACACTTCCCAGCTCATCCTGGCATTGGGTGAACTTCGTTATATACTTGGGCATACTCTCTCCTTTCTCAAACTTAATGTTTTTGAGTTTATCCTTGAGCGTCAAATTCCTTTGGTCACTCTTGCTTTGGAATAAATCTGTTAATGGTTTCCACATCAAGTATGGAGAAGCCTTTTCATGCAGGCTGGATACAATGTGATCTTTCACGCCCTCCAATAGAACCCTTCGACACTTTGTTGTCTTCTTTTGCCAAGCCTCAACTTGAGCAGCATCAGTAGGCTTTGGTACTGCAACATCTATCAACTCCTTCAACCCATTGTCATCTAACACTGCCTCCATCCTATCTTTCCATGAAATATAATTCGAGTTGCCTTCAAGGGCATACTCTAATCGCAATCTGTTGAAAGACATTTCAACTTCGACACCAAGAAAACACCGCTAAAAATTCGAATTCCACCAGCTCAAAACTCAACCGCTTCTGATCTAAAATTCGTGAGAACAAAGTATTTATCGTACAGATATTAACTGTATCGGCATTTACTGGATATCTCACCTTCCTAAAGAAGGATGAATCCAGAGGCTACCTGGCCCGATTACAGACTCAGTCTGAAGAAATAAAATGTAATCACTTTCTGAATAATAGATCTGATGATCAACTTCGCTCTGATACCATGTATAAATTTGAATAATATAACAGTTATTCACAGATATTATCCTGATTATACACTATTTGCGAAATGCATGCATAATACATAACCTCCTCTACCATTGATCATCAATTTTCGAAATTAAAAAACAATTGCATGCACACATTGAAACATCAATCACACACATAAACACAATATGTAATGAGGAAAGCATACAGCTGAAAACCCCGAACTATCTGTATATTATAATGATAGATAACATGTAACAATACATAGTACAATACTCCTCACAAGTACTCAGTACTATCTCCACATGCTACACACAAACTAGCTCAGATCTGAACAAGTCACGGGTTCAAATCTCCTCCATTGTTTGCCTGCCTCTACTGCGCAATCCAAGTTGAGAATAGATCAGATCCAAGTTCGAATTCCCTTGTCTTGTACTACAAAATCCTCATTGGAAATCTCAATCAATGATTGTGCAAATCTCATGCACAGCTATAGTCACAACTAATAGTAGTCTCACCCTTTCACCCACCTCTAAAACTTGTCTCCATTGAACTGTCCATGCACTGAGTTAACTAATGTATTCTTTAGTTGATTTATGAGTTAATAAGTAGTGAATTAATTAATAATTAATTCACATCACTCATCACTAGTGTATTTGGTAGTTAGACTAAATACAACTAGTTCAACTAAGTCAAACTGAGCACAACTCCATCAACTCCTCAATCAACTCCACCAAACTCAATCACTTGAGTTCTAATTGAAGTCCATCATGCAATAGCTCAACTAACCCATAGGAAAAGCGTATTTCATTCTGGAAGTTGAATGTACCACATCCGTAGCTCGAACTTAAGTGCTGCAAGAGGATAAGATAATGTTTATAGTCCAAATATTATTAAGAGATAATAATATTCGACTGTTCTATTTTTTGACTAGCAGTCTAAAAATAGACTCCACCCATATGTATAAAAATAGAGGTCCATCTATTTTTACCAACATGACCAATCATCCATAAATAGCATCCTACAACTCATAGACCATGATCCATATGTCAAAAAATAGAAATAGTCTAAAAATAGACTTTGCGCCAAAAATAGCCTGCGGGCCCACTTAGTGAAGGTGACTTCTTTTCACTAAGCTCCATCATCTTGTTGCATTTTCAACATCCATGATACATCAATGGAAAATATGTTCTGTTCGAAGTGAACCTCAGTGAAAACACAATGCTGGTGTGCTAACTAGTATCACCTACTCTAATCGGTTGTTTTTGGGTTAATCCTTGTCATCCCAGTCAAGTAGAGTAAGGTGTGGGGGGAACCTTAACAAGAATGTCAGAGATAGATACAAACTAATTCTCTAAAGGAACAACCTCTTCTGCTCTAAATAAGTCGGGATCCCTCTTCCACCTTTGAAATAAATAAGTGTTATGCACAGTTACGAAAAATGAAAATGAAAATATGAAAATATGAAAAATTTTGAAAAAATGAGTAAGGCTAAAGAAGAGAAAGGCTTCCTACGCAGAGAGGTGATGCAAGTAACTTTGCCAGGGTAATGACCAGGTTCGTTGGTAGTAGAGTGATGCTTGTGTTCCTGCATGACTCTATCCGGGTACTATCTAGGCCTGATGGCAGTGGAAAAACACAAGAGATGAAAATTTAAACTTTTACTATCATATGGCTTGTGCACCAATATACCCCTCATTCCCAATCAAAACAATTGTGATGGCTTGGCTTCGAATGTATGTCAACCGATTAATAGCATGACATATGATACATATTTGATCCAGATTTAAAGAGGAATGCAAAAAATTACATATATAACAACAAATATAGAGATACAATAGAAATAATACATCATTTCATTAATGTAAAATACTGAAACATGCATACAAATAGAAATGGAAATAAACTAGCTCGGGCGATGGTAGCTTATCTTTAAGGAGATATGTGGCAACTACATGCCTCTAAATTGTCTTACAATGCGGCTCAAAGGCTGAATTAGTGTTGAGAAACAATGGAAAACCCTAAACATCCAAACCCTAACCCTAAGAGATGATGTGCCAAACTATGCGCCCCGTTTTGGGTAAATTGGTACATCAACTTCCCGGGGTCGTAACTTTGGCATATGATCTCCGTTTGACGTGAAAAATACCTTGTTAGAAATATCTATCCGAGGAATACAACTTTGGGGGAGAAAAATTAGTCCATGGGCCCATGTTGCTCCCAGTTTTCCCAAAAAATGTCATTTATGCCCTCAAAATAGCTCCGGAAGTTGAGGAGTCGAGAAACTACCAAAAATAGTAAATTGTGCTACAAATAAGGAAGCTAAAAACATGAAAGAAACAATGGTGGGGTCCAAGTGGAATTGGTGGGTGGTCACCAATATCCACCTGGATCATTCCTCCCCCGTTAGGAAGCAATGGTCCCCTTTGTGTTGAGTTCCTCCATGAGATGAGGAAACTTCTGCTGAACTTGGTCCCTGGTGAGCAACTTGCCCTAATGAAGGAGTTGGCCTACTTTGAAAGCTCAATATAGTTGGATCTTCTACTCACAAGTGTGCTTGATCTACGTGTCCATGAGTCGATCAATTGTAGCTTGTTCCATGCAATCTGGATTTAACTCTATTGGTGTGAGTTGTTCTGCAATGTCATATGTGTCTAGTAATGGTGGAAAGTATGGCCAAAGGTAGTCCACATTGAACAATAGGTGCAGGCCAAGGAATGGGGGAATGATGAGCTCAAATGCATTATCTCCCACAACCTTGGTAATGGTGTAAGGTCCATATCAGAGTGGTTTTAGTTTCCGATAGGCTCTGGTAAGGCATTCCTTTTGCAAATGCAACCAGAATTTGTTTCCCACCTGAAACTTGTGTGGCACTTGATTTTGATCATGTAGCTGATTGTACTTGGAATTTGATTTCTCCAGAATTTCATGGACCTACTGGAAAATATGTTGGATGTGCTCAATGAAGTTGTTTTGCTTATCTGTTTTAGACTCGACATGAGCCGAATCTTCTTGAGTAGCTACAAATGGCATGGCCACATCAATGGGACATAGTGGCTGGAATACCAAGCCCACCTAAAAAGGGTTGTGACCAGTCGAGCTGTGAAGAGCCCAATTATCACTATGTTGAACATAGGGGAGGCTCTCATCCTAGGTGTGTGGATGCTTTGATTTGTATATGCGTAGAATGTGTATGATCATCATGTTGGCAACCTCTGTCTGGCCATCAATTTGGGGATGGAAGGTTGTGGACTTAGTGAGTTTGGTGTCCAGCATTGACCAGATACTGGACCAAAATGTACTGAGGAACCTTCTACTCCTATCTGAGATGATAGACTATGGGATCCCAAAGAGTACCCACACTCGTTCAAAGAAGAGTTTAGGAGTGGCTTCTACTATGATATTATTCTTGTAGGCCATCATAATGGCCATCTTTGAGAACCTATTAATGACCAAAAAAACAATGTCATTTCCATGCTTAGTAGAAGGAAGCCCTGACATGTAATCCATGGATATGGATTCCCAAGGTCAACTACGGGTAGCCAACAGAGTATAGAGGCCTTGCTTTATGATGGTTGGTTTTGAAATGGTGCAGGCAGTGTAGGATCTGATACACTTCCTGACATCCTGTAGAAGATTCGGCCAATAGGAGTACTTCTGCAGTACTGCGACTATTTTCTTGACCCCAAAATTCCTAGCAGCTTGACTATAGTGTGCTTCCCAAATCATTTTGGAATGCTTGCTTGAAGGAATACAAAGGTGACCCATGTGGCAGAATAGGGCATCCTAGAGGTGAAAATCTGGAACATGCTGACCCTCCAAGAGTGTCTGGTATGTGTGGATGAATTTTAGGTCGCTTTTGTAGAGAAGTGGCCAATCAGAAGTCTTGTGCCCACAAGAGTTGAGCATGGTCGTTAATGCCATGATCGGTGGTCGACTGAGGAAATCTTCAATATTATTGGTGTTGCCCTTCTTATAATTGATATTCAAATGGAACCGTTTTAGGTATGTCAACCACTTCTGATGGTGGTCATTCTGCAACTTCCCTTGCATCTGTATGAACTACAAGGGCCAGTGGTTTGTGTGGATGACTTTTTCCTTCTACAAAATGTGGTGCTTCCATTGTTAACAGGCTTGCACAATGGAATACATCTCTTTTTCATAAGTAGGATACTTCCTGAATATGTCTGAAAGTGTCCCACTGTGATATGTCACTGGATGCTTGTGTTGAGTTTGGTAGTACGAGCACTAGTGCCAAGAAGAGGTCATGTTTCAACTCTCTAAATACCTTTTGTTGAGATTCATACCAAAATAATTTTTCTTCCACTCCTCCCTTGGTGACTTGACTTAAGGGCCAAGTGATATGAGAAAATCCCAACATGAACATGTGGTAGAAGTTGGCAAGACCTGGAAAGCTATGGAGCTCTGTTAGAGTGGTTAGAGATGGCCAATTGTGAATGAATTGGATCTTGGCTGGATCCACATGGACCCCCTATTCATCAATAATCTATCCCATGTACAAGATGTCATCCATTAGCCTCACGAAGGTTGCAGGAGCATTCGTCAACCCAAAAGGGATAACTAACCATTCGAAGAGGCCCTCCTTGGCTTTGAAGGTAGTCTTCCACACATCAGAGGGTTCAATTGGTGCCTTGTGATATCCTGACTGCAAATCGATCTTGCTGAAATATTTTTCCCCCTTTAGTTGGTCCAGAAGGTCATCAATCTGTGGGATTGGGTACCTATTTCAGACAGTGATCTTGTTCAGCTTCCCATAGTCAATACAGAGTCTCTAAGTCCCATCCTTTTTCTATACCAATACGATTGGGCTCCCACAAGGTGATGAATTCGGTCGGGTGTGACCTTTCTACAACAACTCTTAAATCTTCCTCTTGATTTCATCATTCTCCAGAATGAAGCATCAATAGATTGGTCCACTAGGCAATGACACACCTTGGGTTAGATCGATGGAGTGCTTGACCTGACAGTGCAGAGTAAACCCTACGGGGGAGGTGAAGATGTCCTCATACTCCTCCATGACCTTGTCCATCTGTAGTTGTCGTGCGGAGGGGCCTTGTTTGGAGGTCATCACCACTGTCTTCTTCTTTCCTTGAGGGCGTATCATCAAGAAAACAATTTTCTCAGTTTTGGGAATGAGATTACTACATTTTTTTGTAGTAACCAAAGAGATGGCGGTAAGCGGTGCTACCTCTGGTATCCTATACAACTTATTTCCCAAAGTAAAAATAACAACATGAGGCCTTGACTCATATACAGCATGTCGCGTCCACAAGTATGGTTGGCCTAATAACACATCACAAACATCAAGGGGAGAAACGTCACACAATACCTCATCTATGAAGGGCTTGATGTTGTATGGAAGGTAACACTACTGGCTCACGCAAAGATCTCATCCTTGCTAAAGCCACCCAATGGTGTACGATTGTGGATATGCTATGGTCAATGAGCCCAACTACTTCATGACCTCTACCGAAATGAGGTTCTTTTAGCTCCCGCTGTCGATAGTAAACTATAGTGGGGAGCCCTTTACCCACATTTGGGAGTGGAAGAGGCGCTCCTCCTCCTCCGGATCTCCGGGTTCCTCCTTCTGGATCTTTGTGGTGGCAATTGTGGCGTTGGGCTCCAGATCGATAATGTGCTTCCCTTTTTCATTTCCCTTCTTAGGTTATGAATTAGGGTCTGAACATGCATTTGATTCTGAAGAGTTTAGCTCAGCCACCAATGACTTCTTGGCCCAATACTCACTTGTGTTGTGAGTGGAGCTCTTGTGGAACTCACACCACTTTCTTATGTCCTTCTTCAGCTTCACAGTGTTTTTTTCTGGTTGCGGCTTTAGCGGGTTGTCCTCGACCATCCCACATTGGCTTTTTCCTTTGTTCAATAGTTTGGTGGCACCTTTCCCTTGCTTCGGATTTGTAGATCCAAAGTCTCACTTCTTATGTTTAAACTTCTGCTCGATATTGACAGCGTATCGGTATGTAGTGCCGAGCAAGGAGATGTCCAAGAACTCCATGAACAAAAAAATACCCTTCAAGCAAATGTAACCATTTATCTATAGCGTCTACATCTATCTGACTCTAAAATATGGGAATGTCAAAGTGTTGGGAACGAGATCCCCCATGGACAGTTTTGGGGCTAAAATCCCACGTTTTGGGTCGAATTTTGTAATAAAATTATAAATTCTCCACATTTTGCGGTCATGGAGTGCAAAGGTGTCATGAGTCATAAAGGGTTGTCCACCCTTAATTTTGTAAAGTAAATTCGGCTGTAAAGATATACCCATGGTTCGCAGACCATGGGATTGTATAAAAAGAACTAAGTAAGCTCTAAGTAGTTCAGATGAGGCATAAGTTGTAAGGAGTCTTAAGCGATAAGGAGGAAAGTCTACTTTTCGAATCTTAGACTAGGTAGAGGCTCTACAGCTAAGTGCACAGAGGCCTAGGGTAGAAGTTAGCAGCTGAGTTCGCATACCCCTGTAGTTGTGTGCACAAGGCAGATAGAGTGTGTAATCATTTGAAAATATCAATAAAGAGAAGCATTCTACAAATTTTGTGTCTTTGTTTCCTATTAATGCATCTTGTCATATTGTGTATCAGTTTCAATTAAATGCTTATGTGATGTGCGAATGTATGTAATTACATTGGATAAGTGAACACAATTAAGGATATTTTTTTACGCACGGCTAACCATGATTGTTTAATAAGATAAGTAAGACACTTAATCTAGTTTGGGAATCTATTTTATATGCTTCTTTAGCAGCACAAAAGTTCCTGAACCATAAGTCAGGGCTGCGTGAAGGTTGATCGTACCCCTTCATGGAGGTACTTAAGGGTGGAATAAAGGGCTATACTAATAGAGCCCTAGAACTTAACAACCTGCGCAAGAGCAGGAATAGAAGGAATAAACCAACATCACGACCATCTTAGGGTGTGGAAACTTGGGTCCAGCACCACCCCATACTAATTTAGGTGAGACTTCGGTCTGTGCTCCATGGGCTAATGCTGAAAGGGCCATTAGTGTAGGGATTTTTTTGGTTAATCCCGAACCTTGGTCAAGCCACACCAAGCCAACAAATGGTTCCATTGCTGGGACCCGAATCTACATAAGAGATGTGTGATGTCATATCAGTAGAATTCAAATATGAAAGATATCGTAGACTGATTGGATAGGAATATCCACGAATTCGTGGCTAGACATGTACCTATATACAAAAATACACAAGATATTTTTTTGTTCCTTTCCGGTTGAGCTATATGAGTGGATTCTGAAGCTAGCAGATAGCAAAGGAAGGTGGAGACTTGATGGTTCTATTGTTTGGACTATGGAGTTAGTACAGAGACTGGAAGCCTTTGAGGACAAGATCACTTGCACTATCGATCATTGGCTCGATCGCACCATAAGAGGATTTGTCACAAAATTCGCGATCGACACCTCAGTTAGCCACAGCGAGGTAGAGTGGCACTTTTTCAAAGTACTGCGAGGTAAGTAATTGAAGTCTTCGAATACCTAGATTAAGATGTTATTGTGCAAATAATAGGTTATGCAGCTACCTTGATGTTTAGAGCTACACGAAGTAGAAAAACTTACAAGAACGAAGGAAGAAAGGGTCCTGAATATAGTCCATTGATTTCACCTCCATTCGGTAATGAAGAGGGAGTAATGTAGGCTTCTCCATGAAGTGCTATTCAGTTAATCAGATAAGGATTCCTGCGACTGCCACCTCCACCCACACCACCTCCAACTTCACCACCGTCACCTGCGACTTCACCCATACCACCTCCACCTCCACTACAGTTCAACATGGAAAATTCAGTGAAGCTGCCTTTGTTTAAATTCTTGGGAAATGAGGACCCAAACCAGTTTTGGTTCATGGTGAATGTATGGGAAGCTCAAGGCATTACAGATGATCACATGAAGAAGGAAACATTGGTTAGTGCGTTGTAGGATCACGTGCTAACTTGGTACGTTAAGTACTCTAATGATAACCTAAATGCTAGAGTGGTAGACATCCAGACCATGCTAAACAAGGAATTTGGTAGGCCTAAATCTGAGGCACAATCGATTGTGAGGTTCAAATAAATCGCGATGAACCCAGGAGAGACACCTTGGGAATTTGACCAGAGGTTGAAGTGTCAGATCTACGAAGCTAATATGAACTTGACAGACGGATAGCATCACGAGTGGTTTGTGGCTTCGCTCCTGTCACACCCAAGGGTTGCAGATCACAATAGAAGATAATGACTCAGGAAGAGGCCTTAGAGATTGCAATGAGACTGCATGAAACACCAATGCAAGACCTAAATATGGGGGTTTAGCAGATCCATGTGCAGTTGAAAAATCTATGCCTTGAGATGCAAAGTTTGATGTAGGACATAACAATTCGACTAGAGGTGCACGAAGAGGTATGGTTCTTGAAATTCAAGGTTTAGGGGCATGACAAAGACCATTACCCAATCTTTGCGAACTACATGGCAGGAGGAGGACCGATGCCTTTGAGGCCGAAATCTCAAGCAAGACCAAGTGTGGGGCCTACATTGTGGTGCGCTATATGTTAGTTAGCAAGAAAACATGCCATGCATAACTGTCATTTGCTACAAAAGTTTGTACAAATGCCACAACAACTGTTCTACAACTTTTGTTGGTTGGTAGGGCATGATGAGAAAAATTGTAGGAGCTATGAATTGATTATGGATAGAGCACATGCCTATAGGGTTCATGCAGAAACGCGCCCCCCTGACTAGAGTGCAGGGATGGTGTGAACAGGCTTTTAGGGGCACGGCTAAGGCCGAGGCGGAGGAGGACCTAGTAGAGGTCGGGGAAAGTTGATTTGCCACAATTGCAGAGGACTAGGACACTATGCCCGTGATTACACTAACCCAACATGTCCTTCGTGCAAATATTGCACTCTGTTTGTTCATGAGATGGGGGATTGTCCCACGGTAATAGCGAGGATACACAACAATGGAGCACTACCACCCTAGCCAACTTAGAACCTGCAGAGGATGAGGTATAAGCCTCACGAAGAGGATCTGAATGTAAATATAGTGCTTCAAAGTGGAATTGCAACATGAGATGATAAGGGCAAACAACTTGAAGATAGTGCATGGTTTCAAAAAGCTCCAGTGAAGGAGGTTGACTTCAATTTGGAATGTGCACATGAAATGTTCATGGAAGCAAAGAAGAGCTTCGTTGAGGTCTCCACCTCAGGGAGCAAGGATAAGCCTAATCAAGAAATGGACCCTTTTATGCTTACAACCTTTCTGGAAACCTGCATGAAGTTGTTGCGTAACATTAAGGCTGTGAAGGGATTGCAGGAGCTTATAAATAGACGCACTGGAAACACTCCGGGTGAACCGTGCGTAGTATGAAATATTTCTAAGAATAAAACAAGGATATGATGGGAGATGAGACTGACCACGTAGATAGGAGAGTATTAAATGGATTAGGTTATTTTGGATCTAGGGTTAGACGTGAATGTCCTATCGAAGTAGACTTGGGAATGGATGGGAAGACTCGTGCTATGGTGGTCTCCAATTCAGTTAAGGATGGAAAATCAAAAAAAGATCATCCCCATGGGGCGATTACAAGGGGTGACTGTAGGTATTGAAGGCGCGAGCACACTGGCTGACTTTGAAGTAATAGAAATTTTGGATGATAACAACCCCTACCCTGTGCTCCTTGGAATTGATTGGGCTACTTATATGAATGGGATAATCAACCTAAAGAAATGAAAGATTATATTTGAGAAGAAATCGCTCCAAGTCATACTACCCCTAGATCCTGTTGAACGATTGCGTTATACTAAACCAATCTGTGATTATGAGAGTGATGATGATCTGGACTATATCTATAAGATAACAACGCGAGACCAAGATTGGGTGAATCGAACAATAGATGGATGAACTACATGGGATCGCGAGAGTTCCTACACCTCAGACACTAATGAAGAACTAAAGCGCTGGAAGAATTGGTTACATTAAGTAACCACACTGAGCTGTAACATGATGACCTAGTCATTGCATTTTTTGTCATCAAAGGTAAGAAATCTACCCACTTATGATGGCCTAAATGATAAAGATATATTTTTGGATGCATTTGAGAGGGAGGTACCAGAGAAGAAGTGCTTCCAAGATTTGGACTGGGCACTGTGTGCTACACCCGCAAGGTGGTGGGGTACACATAAGGGTAGATTTGATGATTGGTGTGAATGTAGGAAGATGATGAGAACATGCTTAGGGAAGCTGAAGGTATGACTAACAAAAAAGAATGATGGGCAGGATGATTTGCATGTGCACTTGGCCAAATGGGATCAAGCTTATAGAGAGAAGCCCCAACCTAAATGCGTGCACCTATTTTTTCACACCCTGGATGTCATCACGATGAGCTGGTACTTAGAAATGGAGCTCCGCATGGTATAGGTGAATGGGATATTCTACACGAGGGACTCATAATGACATTCATATTTGAAGACAGGTTTTATTGTATCAATTAGGTACTACAAGAAGTAGAAGCAGTAATCTTTAGGATACCGCAAGATCCTTGGGACCTGATTCAGCCTGATCAGGCTACTCAACTGAGTCACATGCTATAATTCTATAACATAACCACCGAAGAAGAAGATGAGGATCTACGAAAGGTTAACATCCTTGAAACAGAAGGTCACCGCAAGATTGAATGACCGCGGATTGAGAATCTTAATATAACCGCGCTGCTAAAAACGAAACAAGTAAATATTGGTATGGAGGCAGAGCCCAAATTCATGAAGATTGGAGATTACTAGGATGATGTAATGGTGGATAAAGTCACTGAATTGCTTCACAAATACCAGGATTTTTTCCCTACCAAGTTTGAGGATTTAAAAGGGATAAATGAGGACCTGGGTGTTTTTAAGATCACGTTGAAGCCCGATGCAAAGCTAGTTAAGCAAAGACCTTACCGTCTCAATCTGAAGTATAAGGAGAAGGTCTTCTTATAGCTAGAAAAGATGCTTATGGCAGGCATCATTGAGCCTGTGGAAGAATTTGATTGGGTGAGCCCAATGGTGGTACAAGAGAAGAAACATAAGGATTAAATAAGGATATGCGTATATATTAGGAAGTCAAATGATGCTTGTGTACATGATCGTTTCCCGAATTTGTTCATTGATGAAGTGTTGGACAATGTAGGTGGCTAGGAAGCATATTCCTTCATTGATGGATTCTCTGGGTTCCATTAGATCAAAATAGCACCAGAGGATAGGAGAAAGACAACCTTCGCAATTGAGTGGGGGTGTTTTTAGTACACTGTAAGGCCTTTCAGATTGAAGAATGCACCTGCTATTTTCTCACACATGGTCATTGCGATGTTCAAGGAATTTATTCATAAGTTCTTGGAAGTGTACTTTGATGATTGGACTATGTTTGGGCTAGTAAAACACCATGTCGCTAGTTTACACCTGATGCTAGATGCGTGTTAAAGATACTGGATCGTGTGCAATTTGAAGAAGTGCCCATTTTGTGTTCCTTTTGGGACCTTGCTGGGTCATGTGGTTTGTAGACATGGACTGATGGTAGATCCCATGAAGATTGCGGTGATCATTAACTTAGAAGCATAGAGGAGTGTGAAACAGCTACGCGCTACCCTAGGGCATACTGAATATTACATAAAGTTTATCAAGGGTTATGCCTGGATCACCACGCCTATGGATAAGTTGTTGAAAATGGATGTCACATTCTGCTAGAACGAGCACTATAAGAAAAGATTGGATGTATTGAAGGAAAAGATGGTCACCACGTCAATTTTAGTCTTCCCGAATTGGAAGAAGGAGTTTCATGTACATGTCAATGTGTCATGCATAGTGTTGGGAGCAGTACTGACACAAGCTGGCAGAGGAGACTTGAACCACCCTATAGCATTCACAAGTGGAAGGTTATCCAAGGTGAAGAAGGACTATTCCACCACTGAGTGCGAAGGGTTAGCCATTGTATACGCACTCCAAACGTTTAGACATTATTTGCTGGGAGGCCATTTTAGCATGTCTATGGATCATTTCACGTTGAAATACCTGGTCAATAAGCCTGTGTCAGGGGGAAGAATCTGTAGGTGGCTATTATTGTTCCAGGAGTATCATTTTGAAGTTATTGTGAAGCTAGGATGACTGAGCATGGGACCAAACCATCTGTCACGCATCAAAACAGGGGAAGAGCCAACTAATTTGGAAGAAGGATTGCCTAACATGTAGCTATTTGTAGTGCACCTCGCAGATGGTCATTTTGAAGATATCATACACTTATAAATGACAGGAATTGCCTCGGAAGGATACACCATCCAAAAAACTAAGGATTTAGTGGTGCGTGCAGCATACTTTTTTGTCATTGTCGGGGATCTGTATAAAATGGGGTTCGATGAGATATTGCGATGGTATGTACCATTGTTTGAAAGGAGAAGTTTCCTCATGGACACTCATGGGGGAGCCACGGGAGGAAACTATGCAAGGAGAGTGACTGTGTAGAAGATTCTACGTGCAGAGTTATGGTGGTCAACCCTCCATTAGGATTCAAAAGCATACTGCAAAGCGTGTGATGTATGTCAAAGGATTGGCAGGCCATCGCGAAGGGATGAGTTGCCTTTAAATCCACAGATGACATTACAACCCTTTGAGAAATGGGTGATATATTTTGTGGGACCCATTCAGCCCAAAGGAAAGACGGGGGCAAGGTACATTATCATCGTGACACAGTATTTGACTCAATGGGTGGAGGCACATCTTGTGAAGGATTGCATAGGTGCAACTACTATGAAGTTCCTCTTTGAGTATGTACTAACATGATTCGAGTGTCCAAAGATTTTGATGAGAGATCATAGTATGCACTTTCTGAATGAAACGCACCAACGGGGGAATTTCAGGTATATCACCAGAAGAGCATGCCTTATCACCCATAGGCTAATGGGACAATGGAAGCATTCAATAAAGTGCTAGAGAATGCGTTGACAAAGGTTTGCAATGCTCAACAAAGTGATTGGTAGGCATACCCGCAGTACTATGGGCCTATCGGATGACATGCAAGAAGTTGACTGGACAAACACCCTTTAGGCTTGTATATGGTGTTGAAGTAGTGATGCCCATGGAATACATTGTGCCTAGTCTACGCATAGTAGCACTCACAGGTATGATTGATCATGTAGCCCTAGAAGAGAGGCTCGCACAACTAGTTGAGATTGAGGAATAGAGATTTCTAGCTGGATTTCACCAATAGGTCCAAATGTAGCACGAAAAAGCATGGAATGATCGACACATTAAGTTGTGCACATTTAAGGTAAATGACCTGGTTTTGTTATATGACAACAAGTTTGATAATTTTCTAGGGAAACTGAGAATGCACTAGTTAGGGCCCTATGTCATTAAAGATATTACCAATGGAGGAGTGGTGAAATTGGTCAAATTGAATGGAGATCCCTTCCCAAGAAAGGTGAATGGCAATCACTTAAATCCATACACCGGTGGTGCAGCCATGTGACTATATGGGGGTAGCATAGTCTTAACACTCTAGGCAGCTGAAAGGAGCTGCGGGATTATAAACTACACTACCTGGGCTGGGTAGCTGCGTGTTTGGAGGATTGTGCAAAGCAAGGAAGTGTCATAGGGTTCACATCTTTGCGAAGGGATTTGCACTACCCAGGGAGAAATCATGCAGGTCAGCCAGAAGTGATCGTTAAAGTCACTGTTCATGATTTGACATTAGAAATTCGACCAAATGGAGTGGGAGGATGTGGGAAAATATGTGGAGGAAGTTGAGGTCTAGGGTGTTGACCCTATCACTCAGTTTCCTGAGTATGTTCCTCCATGGAAGGGCAAGCCCAAGGTGCCGAAAGATATCGATGAGAGCCAGACCCTCTTGCAAATCCCTATACTACTAGACGAGATTGTTTTTGAAGGAGCACGCTTGGCATAGGTTTTGCAATTAAAACTCGAAGACAGGGACTTGGCTAATCATGACCGCATTGGAGCCATGGAGGTGGCTCAGAGGAGTAGACAAGGCAGGGTTGCTCAACCTGCTTTAGGTGCTGCACTACAACCACACCCTGGTTACAGTATTGGTCATCAAGTAGTTGTTATGCTTGGTACATGATGGATGTCTATGGCTAGAGGAGACAATACCCATCACTGATAGATTGATCCACAAGATCATGTGGTTTCCCTACACAATAGAAAATATAGCCATGATATTTTGCAAAAAAGGTGGTCAGCATGCCCTCATGGAGGCCATGAAAGAGAAGTTTAAGTTGGTAAAGAAGCCGCGTGGATATGCCATATCCAACATCTATGACCCTAATGTAAAGGTGGCTATGTATATTTTAGCAGGGAGGGTGATGAGGAAGTGTCATTCCGACGAGGTGTCGACGCCTGTTGTCATGCTAGTAGCCTAGTGCGCTAAAGGAGTCTAGCTCAACTGGTTAGAATATCTTTGCGGAGAGTTCCTAGCAAACTACTGCAAAGCATAGGAGCTCAACTAGGTGTTCCACTACGCATGGCTCTTGCTGTCGATTGAGTTGGTAGCATGGGAGTTGCCGGAGGACAACCAATTACCTTCGGTCATGCTAGACCTACCAGAAGCATCGAAGTATGCTTCATTGTGGGCAACTAAGGATGCACAATGAATCAAGGACAACACGATCTTCTGGATCTTGATGGAGATAAAAACTAGCATGGACATCAATCACAAATCGCATTTATCGCCTAACGTGTTTGCCAAACTGTTGGGATACGCAGATTTCAGAGCATATTTTCATCATGTGGCCATTAGGGCATGGAAGGACCTTAAGCAGAAAAGGTATGACTTGCCTTACCTGGCAATGGATGACGTCATTGATGTAGTACTTGATCAATGGCTGGTAGTGGCACATCACAACAAACTTGGTGGTGCGAGGGATCAAGTCTACCGCGTAGAGAAAGAAGGAGGAGGACAAGCTAAAGATGACATAGCTAGCTAAGAAGAGAAAGAAGGAGGTCGTTGACAAGACCCGGGTAGAGCGTGATGCCTCTTAGTAGGCAGAAAATCAAATAGGAGGAATATATTGAGGCTCTGACAAAGGTGCAAGGTCACCTTCACCTGAGATAGACGAGGAGACAAATGAGAAGATAGAAAAACATGACACGAACCCACAGGCGACATTTGCCTACATCAAGCATCTAAGGGAGGAGGATAAAGGAGGGTCCAGGAATAAATCAAAGGCTAATAAAACATCACTGGACCCAATCACCCTCACCAAGGGTGATTTGCATGACGTCGGTAACACAGTGCGGGATGTCACCACGGAGGCCCTACAATAGTTTGAGCAATAGTAACAACTAGTATTGGTGGAAATCTAGACATGCCTATAGGAGCTGTAGACCCACATGGTATAGGCTGGCACGGTGTCTACCAGCCTTGCTATCGAAAATTTAGAGGTTGTTGAGATGTTGTGCCCAAAAGCGTCCAACGCAATAGTGCTTCCTGATGGAGAATGGACAACAAAGAATGAATCTAACAGGCCCATTGTCAGTGCCGTAAAGGGAGTAGGGTTGAATCTGGCAGTGCTCTGTCGTGAAGCGCTCCACTTATTGCAGGATGAGGTGATCGCAAAATTGAGGGCCCGTGAGCACCACACCCTACAAGTGATCAACGAGCAGCAGAATAACATTGAGAAAATGGCACTACAACGAGACTCTGACATCGCCGCTCTAACCAAGGTGACCAACCAGAACAAGCATATAATGCAGGTCATTGAGGAGGCATGCCAAATGGTCCCAGAGTTGGCCATTCCTGAGGAAGAACTAGTCGAGGTGCACATCTGCAAGATGGCCACGGAGGTGCGCGATGCTAGTATAAAAATGGCAAGGATTCATTTGGAGTTGAACCTACAGATCACAGAGTTACAATTGAAGTCCCAACCTTCAACTCTGCCATAAATAAAGGAGTAGTGAGCGACTGCTGTCACAGAAGCAATAGCGGTGGTTGACAGTGCAGTAGCACACTGCACGCAACTTTTTGAGCATTTGTTCGAGGTCCTGACAAGATTGTAGGAGGACCCTAATGTAAAACATCAGGAGACAGAAGCGCGTGAACTATAGTAGCACTATGATGAAGTCAAAGGTACAATGGGAACTGTCGTGATCACACAGAAATTGGTGAAGCTACAGGAGGCCAAGCAACTAAAGGAACAAGTGGATGCAGTGTTGCACAAGGAAGAAGTGCTGAAGGCATGACCGAAGCCCTGGCTGGATGAGGATTACATGATGATAGCCTCTATTTATGGAGATCTTGCAACTCTGCAAGCAACTCAGCAAAATCTTTAGGTCGACAGTTCTGGAATAGTGACTGAGCAAATGGTGGAAGACGCAAAGCAGGTGGCCACAAAGTGCACGACCGAGGTTGCGGTCATAAGGGTCAAGTTGGGAGGTCTTCGTGCTAAGATCTCCATGCCTATCGAGTGACTCGAGGGTGAGTCACAATGTTTGTGTTGGGGGCCTGTTGGGAACGGGATCCGCCAAGGATAGTTTTGGGGCTGAAAGCCCATGTTTTGGGTCGAATTTTCCAATAAAATTATAAAGTCTCTGCATTTTATGGTCACGTAGCATGAAGGTGTCACGAGTCATAATGGGTTATCTACCATTAATTTTGTAAAGTAAAGTCAGTTGTAAAGATCTACCCATGGTCCACGGACCATAGGATTGTATAAAAGGAGCTAAGTAAACTCTGAGTAGTTGAGATGAGTCATAAGTTGTAAGGCATCTTGAGAGATAAGGAGGAAAGTCTAAGTTTCGGGTCTTAGTGTAGGTAGAGGCTCTACAGCTAAATGCACAGGGTAGATAGAGTCTGTAATCATCTGAAGATATCAATAAAGAGAAGTGTTCTAAAAATGTTGTGTCTTTGCCTCTTATTAATGCATCTTTTCATATTTTGTGTATAAATTTCAACTATAATGCTTATGTGATGCGTGAATGTATGTAATTACATTGGAGAATTGAATGCAATTAAGGATATCAGTTTACGTGGGGCTAACTGTGATTGTTTAATAAGATAAGTAAGACACTTAAGCTAGTTTGGGAATGTGTTCTATACGTTTCTTTTGTTGAAAATATTAACAAGAAATGCTAAAAATATAAATGCTATAAATAACATTTCGGGTACCAGTGTTGCAAATAGAAACAAGGAATGATAAAATAGAAATTCTAAAAATACAATTGCTATAAATAGCATTTCGGGATACATTCCAATTTTAGTTAGTCAATGAACTAAAATTGAGAATTAAAATTCGAATTTGATCTTAGCAGCTGTTTGAAAAATAATTAATTAATTCATCTTGAGTTCATTAGTTGGAGAAAATCAAACATGAAGTCTATGTGAAGACATGCAACATTTATCCCTTTGATTAAGGAAGTTATCCCTTAATTAAGGAGATGAGGATGAGTTGTACTTTGAGTTGTAATTAGTTAGCTCAATTAACTGAGTTAAGTCCAGTCAGATTAGTTCCAACAGTTTGTGGAACTGATTGTGAGTTCAGTTAGTTAATGCATGCATGCATGTAACTAGTGTACTTCAGATAACTAAATATTTTGTCATAAATAAATCATGCATGTCAGTTCAGTTAGAGACTGAGTTGAGATCAGAGGATGGGATAATGTACTGTCAGTGGGAGGAATTTTCCTATATAGGAAACTCATCCATGTAGAAGGAATTAATCTCCTTCAGGATTGCGCAGTTATTTTAGAGGTCAGTGTTGTGTGTGAGGTGAGATTCACACAGGTTGTAGCTAGGGGACCCAGGAGAAACTATGCAAGGAAATAGGAGGCTTGGAGGACTGAAGGAAGGCATATGTGTTGTCTATTCTGTCTATGAAAAGCGGTGAGGGATTGTACTGAGAGCTGGATAGCTCATGAGCTAAAGCTTTGTGTAATCCTGAGATATTTCCACTTGTATGATAATACAGATAGAGGGGTTTTTAGCTAAGGCTTTCCGCAAATTATTCTTCTATGTTTCATGTGTATGACTTCTCGTTCTCTGTTATATGTGTTCTATTTGATCTTGTTCAAAATCAATTAAGCTTCCACAAGTTTGTTTGCAAAAGTAGATCAACTATTTTTCTTTAGTATATTGCATTATCAGGTGATCTACAGTGAGAATTTCTACATGGTATGAGAGCAAAGGTGATCAAAGCAGAGAACGGTATACAAAGAAGTGAGAAGGGAGAAGTTTTAAGTTCCTAATTATAGAAATTGAATTCTTATCACATTTTAAATTTCACCAATGGCATTCAAAGGTTTGAGACTCGAGTATGCCCTAGATGGCAGCTCAAAATATATAGCTTGGAAGGATCACATGGAAGTGGTATTAGAGGACAATGGTTTGAAGGACTTCATTGATGAAGAAGTCTCCAAGCCAGAAGCTGCTAATGCCCAAGAATTGGCAGAATGGAAGAAATGTGTGGCTAGTGTTAGGACAATCCTTCTGGAGGGAGTTCGAGACCACATTGTCTCAAGTCTCCATGGGAAGGAGACAATGTGTTCAATATGGAAAACATTGAAGGATCTATATCATAATAGCAACGATCAGAGGAAGCTAGCACTAAAAGACAAGCTTCGGAAAATCAATTGTGAAAAGGGTGACATGATCTCTACATATCTGAACAAGCTCACCACCTGCAGGGATGAGCTTGGAAGTGTAGGAATCACAACAATCGATGATGACATGCTGAGTTTTGCTCTCCTTGGTCTTCCTAAGAGCTGGCATAGCTACCAGCACTCAGTTAATGGAAGAGAGAAACTACTAGATTGGGAACAACTATGGTCAGATCTGATGCAGGAGGAGATCAGGAGAAGCACCAAAGATGGTTCTTCATCCAAGGAGGATGAAGAAAATTGTGCCTTAGCGAGTAAGGCAAAGAAAGGGAAGGAGAAGGATCCTCATCCCAAATCGAGTTCTTCCCATGGTGGGAGGAGGATTGACAAATCGAAAGTGTGGTGATTTCATTGTCATGAGGTGAGTTATTATGTAACAAATTGTCCATTGAAGAAATCCAAGATGGGATCCAAGGAAGGATCTGAAGGTGAGTCATTGGCATCTCAGTTCGAATTGGATTTTACCCTCATTGTATGCATGGTTTCATCGATGATGGGTTGTGTTTGGTTTCTTAATTGTGGAGCCTCATTCCACATGTCCAGTGATAAGAGTTTGTTCAGTACCTTGGAGGCGAAAGACCTTCAAATACTCATAGCGATGGGTAATGATGAAAAGTATAGTGTTTCAGGTGTGGGCATGGTTTATTTTCAGAGGGAGCATGGAGCTCGCATTACCTTGACATATGTGAAGTATGTGCCAGGACTGAAGAAAAACTTGGTATCAATCAGGATGCTGGAAGACAAAGGCTATGATGTAGCCTTCAGTAAGGGAAAAGTTTTCCTTAGACACATCACTATGAGATAGGTGAAGTAGATCGGTTCACAAGTCAAGAACCTGTATGCTCTTGAGGTTCAAGATGCATGCAAAGCCTTGAGGAGAAAGGAAACTATTGGAGAATTGGTGGTTGAGAGGGAGAGTACATTACCTCTCAACATGCAACACCAGAAGAAGTCTCAGACAATTGTGGAGGAACCACAATTGGCGAAGCAGCTTCAGGAGGTTGTGGAGTAGCCACAACTGGAGAAGCCGAGAGGAGACTGACAGGAGGCATCCACTCATGCAAAGACCTATAGTAGGGGGAAATTTTGAGCGAAGTGGGCAGAGGGATCACATGCATCCATACCTCTAAGTGGGATGTGGGGCAATGTGGAGTGATAGTCCCAAGAAGGTTGAAATAGGGGTAGGATCCTTGAGGTACCCAACCTCTTTGATTAGACCTTGCTACAGGAGCCCCGATGAGAAGTAGCAGGACTAGCTAAGTGGGTAGAGATAGATGCATATGGAGCAGTAGAGGAAGCTTCAACATCAGAGGATGTTTCTAGCCCAACAGGGAGGTCAGTTGGAAGATCAGTTACTTACTTCTTAGTAACTGAGTTGCAGTGCAACAGTGGGCAGCACGATGCAACATGATGAGACGAGGTGCAATGCAGATGCAGTGCTGGGAGACAGGACCAGCGGCAGCACGGATGTAGCAGGAGGAATATGTGTGATTGATGCAAGCATAGATCAAAGTGATATAGGCTAGAGCAGTCATATGCTGAAGGGCACAAAGGTGTAGAGTTTTCAGTTGACGGAGGCAATAACAGTTAGAGATTTTGATGACAGAGGCATCATTCTGATCCAGGTTGGATATTTTTTTGTTTCTAGAGTTGCAGGAGCAACAACACTAGAGAGAAGTGTTGCATGCAGAACATTCCAAATGTTCAAGATCAGGTTTGAGTTGAATGCCTTTCTTGCTGAGAGGGAGTGTTGAAAATAACAACAAGAAATGCTAAAAATATAGATGTTATAAATAGCATTGCTATAAATAGCCTTTCAGGTACCAGTGTTGGAAATAGCAACAAGGAATGATAAATTAGAAATGCTAAAAATAGCATTTTTATAAATAGAATTTCAGGATACATTCCAATTTTAGTAACTCCTTGAACTGAAATTGAGAATTAAAATTCGAATTTGATCTTAGTAGCTGTTAGAAAAATAATTAATTAATTCATCCTTGAGTTAATTAGTTGGAGAAAATCAAACATGAAGTCTATGTGAAGACATGAAACAATTATCCGTTTGATTGAGGAAGTTATCCCTTAATTAAGGAGATCAAGATGAGTTGTACTTTGAGCTGTAATCAGTTAGCTCATTTAACTGAGTTAAGTCCAGTTAGTTTAGTTCCAACAGTTTGTGGAACTGATTGTGAGTTTAGTTAGTTAATCCATGCATGCATGTAAATAGTGTACTTTAGATAACTAAATATTCTCTCATAAATAACTCATGCATGTCAGTTCAGTCAAATACCCAGTTGAGATCAGAGGATGGGACAATGTACTATCAGTTGGAGGAATTCCCCTATATAGGAAACTCATCCATGCAGAAGGAATTAATCTCCTTCAGGATTGCATAGTTATTTTAGAGGTCAATGTTGTGTGTGAGGTCTGAAATAACTGTGCAATGTTGAAGGATATTAATTCCCTCTGCATGGATGAGTTCCCCATATAGGAAAATTCCTCCAATTGATAGTACATTGTCCCATCCTCTGATCTGATAGTACCCAAGATAAGCTACACAAGGAAATAGGAGGCTTGGAGGACTAAAGGAAGGCATATGTGTTGTATATTCTATCTATGAGCAGTAGTGAGGGATTGTACTGAGAGATGGATAGCTTGTGAGCTAAAGATTTGTGTAATCCTAAGATATTTCCACTTGTATGATAGTGCAGATAGTGGGGTTTTTAGCTGAGGCTTTCCCCTGAGTATTCTTCTGTGTTTCATGTGTATGATTTCTCATTTTCTGTTATATGTGTTCTATTTGATCTTGCTCAAAACCGATTAAGCTTCCTCAAGTTTGTTTGTAGAAGTAGATCAAGTATTTTTCTTTAGTATATTGAATTATCAGGTGATCTATAGTGAGAATTTCTATAGCTTTAGCAGCACAAAAGTTCCTGAGCTGCAGGTCAGGGCTACATGTAGGTCGATTGTACCCCTTCACTGAGGTATTGAATGGAGGAATAAAGGGCTAGATTGACAGATCCGTAGAACTTAACGACTTGTGCAAGAGCAGGAATAGAAGGAATAAACCGACATCACGACCATCTCATGGTGTGGAAACTTGGTTTGAACATCCCCCCATACTGCTTCGAGTGAGACTTGAGTTCGTGCTTTGCGGCTTGATGCTGAAAGGGCCAGTAGTGTAGGGATTTGTTTGGCTAACTAATGTTGAACCTGGGTTAGGCTTCACCAATCCAACACAAAGTTAACTTGTACCTTAAAGGGGGTGGTGCTTCTAGAGTAGCTGCTGGAAGTAGATGTGTCGCCCTTGGGTAGCGGTTGAAGGATCTCGGCAAAGTTGTCCATCATCACGTTCCTCTGTCGCTCGAGGGCCTCCTCTAGTGAGATTTTGTTAGGATCTCCTGCCCCCTCATCTTTCTTTTAATCCACCATGGGAAGCCATCGGGATTTGCGAGGCTGGACTTGCAAAGGTTCTACCAGTTCAAGCCCTGACTCCTTATATCCTCACCTCATTGGGGACATGCAAAGAAAAACAGAGAAAGAGTAGACCATTGTGATACCAATGATTTGGATTTAAACAAAAATGAAAAAAATTACAAATATATCCATAAATACGAGATACAGTAGAAATAATACTTCATTTCATTAATGTAAAATACTAAAATATGCTTACAAACATAAATGGAAATAAATTATCTCAAGCGATGGTAGCTTATCTCTGAGGAGAGATGTGGCAGCTACATGCCTTTGGGCTATCTCACAATGAGGCTCGAAGGCCTATTTATTGTTGAGAAACAATGGAAAACCATAAACATCCAAAACCCTAACCCTAGGAGATGAAGCGTCAAACTATGGGCCCTATTTTGGGTAAATTGGTACATCAACTTCCCGGGATTGTAACTTTGGCATATGATCTTTGTTTGATGCGTACAATACCTCATTAGAAATACCTATATAAGGACTACAACTTTGGGAAGAGAAACATTAGTCCATGGATCCATGTTGCCCCCAGGTTTCCCAAAAAATGTCGTTTAGGGCCTCAAAATGGCTCTGGAAGTTCAGGACCCAAAAAACTGGCAAAAATAGTAAATTGTGCTACAAATAAGGAAACTGAAAAACTAAAAGAAACAATGGTGGGGGTCAAAGTGTAATTGGTGGGTGGCCACCAATATCCACCTAGATCAATATTACAATCAAGCAAGTGTGGAAACCAATAATAACAGAGAACTGAACAATACTTCCGAAGGTGTTAGACTTGTTTTTCACGAACAAGGTCCATTCAAAGTGCTGGAGTTCTACCAGTGTGTCACCAAGTGTTGTACTGGCTAGAACCCTTATCCAAAATCTTTCCTTAGCTTCATTTTGGAGCCTCCCTACCAGCCATCCTCAGTAGCATGTCTTGCACTATCAAGTACATAGGCTTCAACTAATTTTTAGTGACTGTTCAGCGTGTGTGTATCAGTTTGGTTCACTCCCTTCATAGACTGGCATCTTGGACTTACGTTATTTTCTGGCTGAGCAACTCCACCAGAAAATTCAAAAATTCGCGAGGGGAACCAAACTTCCCTCTAAAAATTGTGCAAATCAGCTGGGCAGCCTGCTAGGCTCTAGAATTGTGTAGAATAGTTAGATAGGCCTCCCATAGAAAATTGTGCAATCTGGCCTGTTATTGGGCCTCAGCCCATAAATTGCACAATCCCTCAAGGATAGAAAACCTAGCTTAGCCTAGAAACTGTAGGTTGTTGCATGTTCCTTCAGGTTGACTAGTTCCCTCCGAGACCTAGCAAACCTGATTTGTATGCATGGGCTGCTTTTCCCGAAATAGAAAAAAGAAACATGCAAAAGCATCCTTAGATTTTAGGCATATGTTTTTAGCAGCTGGATTTTACACGCAAAGATCATTTTAGAAACTCTCCTCCAAGTGTCCCTTATTCTTATATTTGTATCATGCACATCATGAGCATCAAACTTATTTATTCGACATTTTAGAGTTCATTCTTCACATCGATCTTGGAGCTTTGACATCCCACATCACATCTAGGATTCCTTGGCACATTTAGCTCAGATTTTTCCAGGTAAGTTCACTTTACATGTCTTGTGCAGCATTTCTGTCACTTTCAGTGTTTTGTCTTGTGTAAGTGTTGCCCACTTGATTTCAATGAATGTTTGTTTTCATTTGGATGCATGTTAGCCTGTACAAGCACTGTTTCATTTTTCGTTTGCATTTCACTGCTGTCGAGTGTATGACATTGTTTTTCACTGATGGTCTTCGTTACGGTGACCTATTTCACACACATGCATGTTTTCCCATTCTCTTAATCTTGCATTCGTTGTTTGCATGCATGATCATTTACTCTTTCTTACATTCGTTTTCACCATGCATTTGAACCTTCATATGTTTTCAGTCGCCTGTCTGTGGGTTAGGGCAACCTTAGCCCAGGCCTTGCCTTGCCCGAACAAAATTTCACATTTCTGAGAGGGAAGGCTCTTCCATCCTCCCAAAAAATGCACAAATCTAGCCAAACATTGTCTTTAAGGCGTGCTCTACACAATTCTGAGATGCAGTGCTCTACTAGCCCAGAAAACTACGCAATGCAATCCCCGAGCCTGCATGCCTCGCTGATTGAAATTGCACATTGTGCAATCTCAACTCCCAGCATGTCAACATCAATTGCACATTTCAAAATTATAACAGCCAACCAGCCTCCTGGAATTACAGACTATTTTTTGTGCAGTTCTTACAGTCAGTCCCTCGACCTCCAGGTGAAAATTATGGAGTCCTTGCTATCAATCTCTAGGGTATGTTTCATGTTAGTCCTTAGGTTTCCTTTGGTTTTCAATTGATGGATTTCTTGCCATGAATTTCACCATGTCTCCAGGTATAGAAGTTATTCATCCATCACTCAGCAGTTCAGGTTCAATGGCCTCCAAAAGAGTAGAATCAAAGGACACCGATGAAGGCATAGCTAGAGAGGCAGTTGAGAAAGTGTCTATGAGTTTTTCGATTTACGAAGACACCAAGCTTATCGTAGACAAAGACATCAATTTGAAATGGAAGGACATCATTGATACATTCTTAGGCACATTTGGGAAAGATCTAGAAGACCGTAGGATCTATGTGAATATTTACAACTCTTCCTTGTAACAGATTGCATGCAAGTATCCTATGTTTCCATGCGCGAACATTGGATCATCTCACAAACTGATCCTGAGACGATGGTGTTAAGTAGTGTCAAAGGCACAAATATTTCTACCTATAGGGCGAAGGAATTTTAGCAAATTCACCACTTGATGTAGCCAATGATCACAATGGAAGCACCCTTAGGAGACCCAGCAACACTTCAAACGCGAGAGATATCTTGAAGAGCAGGGTAAAAGAGCCAGTAAAATTCTAGATGACAACCAACCAGGTGTACAAGACGAAGATACTGCAGAAGGAATATCAATACTTGGTCATCTTTACGTGCCTCTTGTATACAAAAGACATCACAGAGACCTTCCCGTAGAGTTGGGTGATCATGTTGGACCAACTAGCCAGTGAAGGCAAACCATGCAATTGGTCCGAAATTTTGGCTCACAGGCTGAAGGAACATGTAACAAAATCCCGGTATCGCCCAAAGGCCAGTAAGTAGAGATATACATGTCCACATACATTCTGGATGCAATTTGTGCCTATCAGTAGTTCCTAGGCTTGAGTTGGGCATGGACATCAACGAAAACCTCTGTACACACAATCCAGATTGTTTTTCGAATGCAGTTTCCATGGAGTCATCACATAGTTGTCAGACCATTTTTTCACCGCAGTGTACAAGATGATATTTAACAAGGATACACGTTGCATCTTGCAGGAAGAAATGGAGGCATTGATAGAGATAGGGGATTGGTATGCCTCACCTCTTGGCACCTTCATACAGATGTATAATGCGAAGAAGGCTCTGCATGTTTTGATAAAGTTTTCCATGGACAAGCTTGTCATGCAATAAGTGTCACACCACATCTTGACATGATTCTGAGCTAGACTACATCAAAAGAAGAAGGAACCATAGCCCACTCTTCCTTTGTAGATCAGGTTGTATGAGGTACAAAATATCAAGCATGCTGATGCCGAGACATAATAGTTCAAAAGATTTAATTTCGACACTAGAATTTTCAATCCGTACAACCCACATTTCTTTGTAAAGGACCCATGTGCAAGAGTGAAATTTCCTTGGATCCATGGGGCATGTCATTGGGCTAAGGAAGACCCATGGAGATATTATCATAGCTTCTCTAGGCTCAATGAACTAGTCATCAAGGCTGTGGAATGTTTAGCGAGGTAGCACTGTTGTGGGGAAAAGTATCCGATGCGGATGACCCTATCCCTACTCTAAAGGTGACAGTATTTAGCAACAACTGAAAGTAAAGTTTTGATGATTTCCTTTATGAAAGTACAGAGAGAATGAAGAAAGATTAACCAACCTGGTGTCTTTCGCTTAGTCGATCCTTGTCCTCTCTCTTTGTCTCTTGTTCCCAGCTCCTTGCTCTCTTTGCCGGTCCAGCCACACACAGATCCTGCACAAACAAGAGAGCAAACTACAAGATACATGTACTCATAACTGAAGCATGGATTAGGATGAATCAAATATACATGTAAATACAATACATCAATGCAATACAAGTATATAGGAGAACATGCAAAACTTTATTGATAGAAGTAACAGGGTTCTGAGAAGGTTACAACCAATAATGGCTCCAATCCAGCAGCACCTCCCCAGCAGCAAGAACTCTCCTCTTCACCTCTAGTAAAACAATCACCCAATAGCTCTAACTGTAAACCAACAGCACCTCCTTACTTTACACAAAATTCCAGCCTCCTTAGACCTCATAGAAGAGCTCTATATATAGGATAGAAGAAGAAAGGATGAGTCAGCTTGAGACTGACATGAAGCTGCCTTGTGTCCTCTCCCTCTTCAGTTAATCTTCAGTTCTTGAGTCCACTTGGAGATCCTTGCTTACACATGGTGATCAAGTACCTCTTACTCATCACAGGGCGAATCTCATGAACCAAGTGTTAGTTTGGAAGCTTCCTGGGCAGTTGACACCTTGCAGGATGACTGTGCCACTTGGCCAATCTCGCCCAGCGCAGGTAGCCTTCATTAATCTTGACTTCCAGCGCAGGTACAAGGAGGGACAGTTGCATTCCAGCGCAGAAGCTCAGTGGAGCAGCTGACATGATCCAAAATAAGCCTGTTTTGAAGTGTTTTCAGGTGGAGAACTGATTGGAAGTGCTGTTGTTTGATGACCTTGTTCTTTTAGGGGTAAGAACAACATGTTTAGGGACTGAGGATCCCTGTGATTATTGACATTTCATGCTCCATGATGCGAGGCACAAAAATGTCTATAACAAGCACTAAGTAGCATCTATGAGAGAACCATCATCTACTGCAGTAAAGGGTAACTTACCTACGTGTGACAAAGGTAAGAGAAATGTTGTTGATAGTGCAGAGGTAGAACAAACCTACAAGTTCAAAGATGACCCACTTGTGCAGAAAACAGCTTTGGAGATAGAGGTGAAAAGGAGACATCGCAACGAGAGGAATGCACAAAGGCAGAGAGAGAAATAGAGGATGGAAGAAAGAGTAAAAGAGTTGTAAGAGTTTAAGCAGCAACTCTAGGAAGAGGAAGAGTTGCACAGACAAGAGAAGGAAGCATAACAGGGACAGATACACTAGGAGGTGCAACATGCATAGATTATTGAAACTTCATACATACAGGTTGTAGACTCATCCGAGTAGCTGACACAAAGAAGATAGGGTGAGTAGTCACAGGATCAGGAATTCGCTCAAGAGATTGAATAGATACTTGAGAAAATGTATATGGAGATGGAGTAGCTAGATTCAGAATAGGATATTGACCTGATGCCTTACAACCAAGAGTTCAACCTAGCGGATTCACAAGATCTGGAAGCAGAGCAAGTCCTGATGGATCAAGGAGATACTGAGATCCTTGAAGACAATCTGGAAGAAGAGATGCACAACATATAATTCGACGAGTCACATCATAGAGTTATGCAATCATGCAAAGTGACTACTACAGATGGCCATGCATCTCTTGTGCAGTTTGAAGAAAGAGTGATTGTATGTGATGTATGCCAGCATCTAGAAGCATTGGTCGATGCTACCAAAGCATATGCCACTGCCACCAACTCGATTGTTCACTTCTTGATAGGAGAGAACGAGCGAATGGCTAAGGAGTTACACACGGTCAATTAGGGAGGATAATAGGTTATAACACCCACAAGAGTAGAGCTGAAGAGATAAATATTGAATGAGGTATCATCTCTCGAGACATACATGTGAATGTTTTATTCCAGATTTGTCACATTCATAAGTTAGTCGTCCATATCAATAGTTGGCAATAGCACTATGCTAGGAGAGCACACATCTTGTCATATTTTCACACCTTCATTGACCACATGCAAACATGGAAAATGAGATACAAGTGAGCCCCTTTACACCTACCCAGGTTGATGATTTCCAAGATGGTAGAGTTGAAGGCACGCATCCAGAGTCAGATCCAAAACTATGAGGAACTCCCACAACTCATCACCAATTTGTAGGCTTCACATGCTTGGGTGTTCAGAAGCATGGATGTTTTTGTTTGTGTGCATGCGATCCCATCCACTGGGACACTCACCAAGGCAAAGACAAAGAATCAAGTCCGACTGGAGCTGGACATGTACTTTGATGAGTTGATGCGCATAGCCACCAACACAGACTTGGTGATCAACTCAGACACTGTGCATCAGTCTATCGCTGGTCTGACCGCACTGAAGATGATGATGCACATGTTATCAGACAAGTTAGATAAAGGAGCCAAATTAGTGTACCCAGATGCAATAGAGGCAAGACTTTGTTTCTAGAAAAATGTCACCACAGAGTACATGGACACCATCATGGACTACCAAGCTTGGCATCAGTTCACCACTGTCGACCATTGCAAGGATGTCAAAGCATTGGTCTTCCCACAATTTTCCAAGTCTTATTGTTGTCTTGCATGGCTTGCTCAAGCCTATTTGGTCTCACATGGGTACATCTACAGATTGTATGTAACATCTTGTAAAGTGAAAGTCTAGGTGTTGATAGTTGAATGTAACAGTCATAGAGTAGTTGAAGAGTCATGAGGGTAGGTCAATAGTCACAAAGGGGAATGTCAAGGGTCACCCCACTCTTTGCTATTCATATAACCTCATAACTCATTGTATAGGCTTTTTCGTAGCCAAGCGCCCGATAGGAGTATATTAGAGAAAGCTTGGAGTGTATTGTAACGAGCCTTAACTTCTCCACAATGCAGGGATAGTATATCTCTTTGGAGGAGTAGGCAGAAGTGACTATGACGTTCTGTTATCAGAACTAGTGGTTGGCCATGGTTGCATTGTATGATTGGAACTTTCACTTCTTAATATAAGAGAGCCAACACGTTTCATGCATATGTTGTTATTGTATTTCAGTTATCTTGGTTACTTTAATGATATATGTAATTTTTTTCTTACACATGTATGTATAGACTCTCTCTGTATATATATGTATGAATATTACTGAGATGTGTTGTTGCTTGAACCATCACTTTGGATTTTTGGTTCACTTGCCTTCCAACTTGTGATGCATCTTTGCTGGTGTGTTCCATTCCAGGCCATGTGTTTCCACAAGTTTCTAAGGGCCACACTCACCCCACCTTCTGTGTGTTAGGACCATTCATGCACCTTCCTTGGATTTTTTTGCATGTCACACCATTGCTACCAACAAGGACATCTTACTTACCTCTGTGCGCAACAATAGTCAAAGTGATATCGTGCGAACCACTACTGGGACTCCTACAAAAAATTGTTTGAGGTCTAGTTGGGACTTCTTACCGGGGAGATCCCCTGACATGTTGGTGGGTCCAACACCATCAACACATTGGAAAAATGAATAGTTTATCCATCCAATGGTAGTTGGATATTCTGATCATAATTGGGAATGAATCATTGATCGTGGTGGATTTTAGTGGACGGTAATCCCTAGATCCGAGTGAGAACATAGTCTTCTAATCTTATCAATAGAATCGAGTCTCTTGGATTATGGGGGCCAATGGATTGTATATGACATTGAGTCTCCTAGGTTATGGTAGTCCGAAAATCTATGTAAAAGACCATTGCTTCACATAATATAGACTCAGAGCAGTGGTTTTTCTCTCTGAAGCATTTCCACCAGAAATCTTGTGTCTCTTATGTGTTTGATGGTTTTGTTGTGTATTGTTGCTCTTATGGTTGTTTGACCTAGTTTCTTACATTGGTTATGGTAATGTGATGATAAATGTGTTGTTGTTTAATATATGTGATTCGATAGAGAAGTTTAAATTGGTCAAAATTGTTGTTAATAAGGCACACTATTAATTCACCCCCCCTAGTAGTGCTCAAGGTTTCCAACATCTATTTATCGACGATCACACTACAATGATAGCAGCAAGCTTTTAAAAGTAAAAGAAGGAAGTATTTGAATGTTTTAGAATATACAAGAGATGGTTGAGAATGAAATTCATCTAAGAATCAAGTGTTAAAGATCTAATAATGGAGGAGAATTTACATCCAAAGAATTCCAACACTTTTGTGAGGAGCAAGGGATAAAAAGATAATTCTCGATAACCAAGGTACCAAAACAAAATGGACTCACTAAAAGAAATAAATAATGATAGAAGAAATATCCAGGACCATGTTGAATTATTCCAAATTAAGTGATATATTTTGGGATCAAGCATTGGATATAGTTGTGCACATTCAAAAAATAGGAATGCTTAGAAGAAATAGGGATAATATCCCATATGAATTATTGAAGGGAAGACTAACAAATTTTAAGAACTTTAGAATCTTTGGAAGAAAATGCTACATAAAGAAGGAAGAAACGATCAAAAGAATTGACTCTCGGATATATTAAGGCATATTTGTTGGGTACTCACACATGAGAAAGGTATACAAATGCTATAATTTGTGACTCGTCACTCAACAAGATAGTTGAAAGAATCAATGTAACATTTGATGAATATCATACAAAAAATCCTAGGAAATAAGACTCTTCTTCAAGGGAACAAGAAATAGAAGAACTAGAACAAGAAGGAAGAATGAAAGAAGAAGAACAATCATACAAAGAGTCAACTATCAACTAAGAAGGACGAAATAATCAGGAAGCACCTCTAAAATATCCTAAATGATGGTACAAGAAAAATCATCCATTAGAAAAAATCATTAATGATATGAATGCAAGAATAGGGACTAGAAGAAGATAGTAAATATGCATGTCAAAACATGGAAATCTTGTGCTCTTATCCATAGTACAGTCTAGAAGCTTTGAAGAAACTAACCATGATGAGCATTAGATCAAATCCATGAAAGAAGAACCAGATTAGATTGAAACGAATAAAACATGGGAATTAGTTATGAGACCTAACTTAGGAAAAAAATGTCATTGGCACAAAATGGGTTTTCAGAAACAAGTAGAATGGAGATGGTCATGTGACCGGGAACAAAGTAAGATTGGTATGTAAAGGCTATGTGCGACTTGAAGGAATATATTTTGAAAATAAATTTTCCCTTATCACCAATATGGAAAGTATTATAATGTTCTTGGCCTAAGCTTGTTCTAAAAATATTAACGTTTATCGGATGGGCATCATATCTACCTTTCTAAATGGAGAATTGGAATAAAAATTTTACTTAGATATGCCTAAAGGATTCCTACTTATAGAAAATAAATACTATGTATGCAAATTGAAGAAAGCCTTGTACAATCTCACACACGATCCTAGAGCTTGGTATGCTTGTATAGATAGGTACTTGTAGTGACAAGGCTTAAAAAAGGGAATTGTTGATAGCAACTTATACATAAATATTGAACAACAAAACTTGAATCTCATTGAAGTATATGTCAATGACATCATCTTCGGCAATGATGATAACAAGTTGAGTAAGAAATTTTCCAACAATATGCAAAGTGAGTTTGATATGTCCTTACTTGGTGAGTTGACATTCTTCTTAGGACTCTAGATATCTCAGGAATATGATGGAATATTCATTGCTCAAACCAAGTACATGAAGGAAATGTTGAAGAGGCTCAAAATGGAACATTGTAAACCAATTAACACTCCTATGCTGACCAATTGTAATTTTAGCAAGGACGATGAGGCCAAGGAAGTAAGCCAAAGATTGTATAGATCGATGATTGGTAGTGTATTGTATATGACAACTTCAAAACTAGATGTGATGTAGGAAGTTGGAAAATTGGCATGATTTCAAGAAACACCAAAATAATCCCATGTTGTTGCAGTGAAAAGGATCTTCTAATAACATAAAGGAAAATGAAATTTTGGACCATGGTATCCAAAGGGGAATTAATTGAATTGACATCTTTTATAGATGAAAATTGGGTAGGAAATATTAATGATCACAAAAGCACCAGTGAAGTAGCCTTATATTTGGGTGATTGTTTCATTTAATGGTTAAGAAAGAAGAAATATTCAATGTCCATGTCCACGACAGAAGCATAATATATTGTAGTAGAAACATTTTTTACTCAAGTTATCTGGATGAATCAAACTCTATAGGATCTCCAACTGAACTTTGATGAGCCCATTCCAATATTCTCTGACAACACTAGCACCATAAGCCTCTCATAAAATCATGTCATGCATTAAAAGAAAAAAACACTCCAATTGAATACCACTTTATTCGGGAATAGGTTGCAAAAATAATCAAGGTATAATATATTTTATCCATGGTTCTGCGTTTGAGCTTGTGTATATGTTATGAGGCCTACTCAAGCCAATTTAGGAGACCTCTTATGAAGTTTTTGAGCAGATTTGTTGTATGACCTTGATGGGCTTAATTTTTGTTGAATATGAATTCATTTTGTAGATTTTTCAAGACTAGGTTAAGACATATTTAGACCAGTCTCTGAGATTTTTCATGGGAGACTAAGGCTCTTCTTTTGGATTGAACTAGGGATAATTTTTCTGATACTCGACCCCATGTGGAAAGACACATTAAATGAATTTTTCTGAGGAATAGTGCAACCTATGATAAGGTTCCTATGTGATATTCTCAAACCTAATATTTTGGTGGCCTTCTCACATTGTTCTGACTATTTATTGTAGATGAAATTGTTGGCACATCAGGGCGGTACTATTTGTTGATGTCATTCACTATTCTTGAAGACAGATCTGTGCCCTAATTGAAGCCTGTCATTGGAGTATTTTGGCATTTTTTCTTGAGGCTTGGATTGTTTTGTTTATGAAGTAGTTTGGTCATATTCATGTAACATCTAGAGGGGGTTTTAGAACATTGCTTAGGGATTACCTATATCTCAGATCCAAAAGACTATTTAGCCCTAAAACTGAAGCTAATTTGAGCTTGATTTGCACACATAATTATCAACTAAAGTCTTGGTGGTTTATAGTCACAATTCTTGCTTATCATTGCAAAGAGGAAGCAACTTATTTCAAATCACTCCTATGGAATCTTTTGTGCTTGGATAAAACAAACATTGTAAGCTCTAACACAAATCTGGATGTGGCAAAGTTGGCAATGTTTGTTGGAGGTCATATTAGTTGTAAGCCAAAGAGGTATTTAAAGACAAAACTTATTTTTATTATTGAGGCATCTTAAACTCATAATTTATTGTTTGGTTAATAAAATAATTTTGCGAATATAAGGCCTGTATTTCCTAAAGGTGTTTTGTCATAGAAAAATGAATTGAGGCTTAAGTCATGTTTATTTTAATCTTTTGACATTTGTCACATTGTATTATGGTATGGAAGTTATTAAGCGAAAGTAGTGCTAAACCCCATTATACAAGTTGGAATTTGAAGTATATATAAGGGGCATCTTTAGGGTAGTATATTTCACTAATATTTGTAGTTTAATAGGAATATTATCATAACGAACCATGTATTTTCAATCTCTAACATATCCTTGGTAGTCAGTGACTCACTTGACATGAACAAACATAAAGGGTATCTCCAGGCACAACTGTGACACACATCACATCAGCAGGGATCATCAGGTACAACAATGGAACACATTGCACTAGAATACTTGAGGTACATGATTGATCATATTCAATTACATTTTTATGCATCATAAAGTTTGTACAAGTATCATTTAGAATGAGTTATGAAGTTTCGAAAATGCTTGTTATTTGAAGTATATATTAATAGAAAGGGTTTCACTAAATATCTTTGTAAGTGGGTTATTATCCCTAATACATGTTGGGTACGTGTTATATTATTTCCATGACTAGAATCAAGCATTAGACATTGCATCGTGCCTAGCGCGGGCGTCGCAAGGGAGGTGGAAGCCTCCCCTGTTGGGGGATTCTCAAGGGGGTGGTATCCCCCCTACATGAGGTATGGGGAAATGCCTCGAGAACAAAATATTATGCAATCCCAAGGATGGGGGGTGGACCCAAAGATGTTGGGTAGATCTACCCATAGTTTTTTGCATGGGTTTTGCACACGGTTTTGGGCATGGTGGTTTTCTAAGCATGGTGTTTTGTAGATCCAATCAAGGGAACTACAATTATGCTCTAATCTATGGTTCAGGGATTAGGGTTTATGAATTATTTGCCATGTATATATATGTATTGTAACATTGAAAGGAATATAATGAAAAATCAATCTAGTAGTCATGGTCTTGGGGTCCATGGGAAAATATCTGTGTATATTTGTTTCTTTTTCTCACCATTGTTTATTTTTTTGTTTGAAGAATTTGTTTGCACATAATATTTGTTTAGGGTTAATATTTGTATAATATTTGGTATCATAGTTTTTTGATCTTGAAAAGGGCGCCTTTTCTATTGAGGGGTTTCTTGTCGGCCTGTGGTAGGTCGTATTATAGTGAGATATATGGGATCAATTCTTGCGGTGAAAGAAGATGGTGAACAGTGGAAAGATGGAGATTGAAAAATTCAATGTACAAAGTTTTTGGTTATGGAAGGTCAAGATGGAGGATTTGTTGGTGGATAAACATCAGTGGATCATGGTAGATTTGGGTACTAACCAATGGAAATGTCATCAGGAGACTGGGCGAAGTTGGATTGGAAGGAAAAGAGTGTAATATGGTTGTGGATCTCAGATTTAGTATTGTTGAATGTATTAGGGGTGTTGTCCCTTCCATCACTTTCCTTTAGACTCTTCAATGCCACTATTGCTTGGTGTAGTCCCTTAGGATATCCCTACCAATCCCTGACTTGCTCAACTGATCAACAACCAAACATTTATCACCCTCCCTTTTATCTTCTTCCCTACGCTCAGACTACTAGTTCCTCTTGGCTTCTGCTAAGATTAATTTATCCTTAGTTTCCTTTCCTTTCCCCTTACTCTGATTCTCCTGCTCTTCTTCACCACCTTCCTAAAACTGTCATTTCACTTCTGGTTCTTGTTCCGCCCCCCTTGGCTATTAGCTCCGCAACCCAATTGTTTTCTTTGCCACCTATCCCCCACTCGTTTTTCTACAAAAACTCAACACAAAGGCCCCAACCAGATTTCATTGACTCGCCCCTAACTCAATCGACCCTAGGCATTGTCAACATGATCGTTGTCAACTATTTTGATGTTTCTACTTGTGCCTCTACTATTTTTTCTTCCTATTGTGTTAGTCCTACTTCTTATTGTGCTACTACTACTTCTTGTTATGTTGTTGCTACTTCTTTCTTTCCTTCTTTTCCAAATGAAGGCCCCAACTCTCATACCGCAACAACTGTTTCCTAACGAAATCGAGTGTACTCATCGAGGGTTGCTTGTTGGGGATCATTAATTATGCCATATTTCTTGAGGAACTCAACAGTCATGTTGGAGTTTGGTTGGTCGAGTCAATTGTTCATTAGGGAGCTCCATTGTTCCTCCATTTCATTACAAAGTTCACATAGAGCATTGACATGGGAATGGTCCGGTGGCCTGAGATCCCAAATCTTCTTCTTCTTTTCTTCCAACTCATCCTCAATTTATTGAACTCAGGCTTCCAAAGAGGCAACCTTTGTGTTGATCCTCTTCTGCTCATCTTTGTCCTTGCAATTCTGGCTGTCAGTGAGGAGTTGTTGAATTTTCTATCGATGTGCGTATACCACTTGATTTTTAATGGCCAATCTACCTAACTATTCATGGAATGAATCCATTAGAATGTACCATTTTGTCAGAGAATCATCAACAGAGGCTTTCATGGCAACTGCGGTAGTGATATCTTGTTAAATCTCAACAATATATCTAGTGGACGGATCAGGTAGAGCCATTTTTGCAGCATCGAGTCTCTTCTTCAGTTCCCTATTGGCATAGATCATACCAGTGCATGTTGCTTGAATATGGCCACAAAATTCATCTAGGGTGCACACAGAAAAGTCCTTTGCAGCTTTGATAACTACCTCAGTAATGGTGGGTCAAAGTGATTTAAACCATGATGTTACATGGTCAACCTATGTATGTAGTTGTTGATTGCTCTAACGGAGCTACTCTCGCTCGATTGTTAGAGCATTGATTAGCTACTTTTTCTACTCATGTTTTGAAACAAGTTCATTGTGGATCTTCTCTACTTGCTATGTTTCCTACTAAATGAATCCAAACAACTATGCAAAGGACTGATTCGGAAGATTTTTTATCTGCATAGTGGAGGGGTACGAAAATTGTCTCTACTATGGTTGGCCACTAGAAACAAACTTATCAAAATGGCCATGGGGTGATGTTTCTTACTGTGAGGGTTCTACAAATTGAGGTGTTGGAGGAATAATAGTTGGGTTGGGAACAATAGGAAAATTTAAAGACAATTGGGTGCCAAGTGCTTCAACCAATGTAAGCACTGGGTGCGAGTTAATAGGCACTTTGCTCGATAGTGGGATTGATCCTAATAGCAATGATATCATTGACATAGTGTTACTTTCTTCCCTGGGGAGCGTCAAGGCTGACTGAATGACTCAGTTGACCTCCATGTGTTCTGTGCCTATTCGGGTGCCAGAGAGGATGGGGTTTGACAGCGTTGTGGAGGTTGAGGTTGTATATGGGTATGGATCACATGCGAAAGTTGAAAAAGTAGACATAGAAGGTGGGGTTTCTTTGACAATCAAGGAGGTCATGGCAGTCTGGGGTCCCTCGTCAGTGAGGTCAACTACATTCATGGTCAACATGGATTTTCGCTTCTTTATAGTCGGGGACTTGGTGTGTTTTTTCCGCCTGGGCTTGGGAATTGTTTGCTTAGATTGTGAATGAGATCCTATAGTTGGGATAACAATAGCTAGGGGTGTAGTGATTATCGGATTATGCTGTGAAAAGCCTTGCGATTGAACAGATCCAAAGGCCTCACTTGATGAACTAGTTTAACTCATTATGGTCTGCTTGATGGAAATCATATTTTTCTTCACCTAGGTAACCATTGGCTGCAATTCCTACTCTGCCAAATGCTTCCTAGTGTCTAAGGCCACATCTCCCATTAGCGGTTGCATTACCATACCCCTGAAAAAATATTTGTATCTACCTCCTTTTATCTTGCAGACAAATCCTAGCCATGACCCAACTTCTTCTTGGAAGGTGTTGATGTGTGTCACCCTGAACCAGATCACCAATGAGTATTCATCGAGTAGTGCCTTGGGAATCCTTTCAGCAGCCATTATGACCCTTATCATTTTAACATACCACTTGATGCAGGTTGCTTCATTGATTTCTTTGTTTTTGGGGTCTCATTGATGTTCGCCATGGCGAGTATCTCAAAGCGCAAGGCTGGTCTTCAGAGATATGTGCCAAGTCCCTTCCACGTAGAGGGCACCACTTCCACATTTCTAGGGTCATGATTAGATAACTAAAAATAAAATTAGTGTGTCTTTTGTACACATCCTCACATGCCTCAAACATCTCATTCAGTAGGAATGTATACTAGTTTAGTAATTTCCCTTCTGCACAGTGTTCGACAACTGAAATGGTGTCCAAAGTACATTCATTTCTTCAAAAGTGGCACCTCACCTTCTTGGTAATGATATAGTAGGAAACTCTAATGTGGTATTTATTGATTAAGTTGATCTTTTCTCCCTTCCTGCCTAGCTTAGTATCAAATTTTTTGAAGTAGTCATTTTCTCCCTCCTTCTTTGCTTGCTTCGAAGTGGTTTGGAATGTCGTTGAGACTACATTTCCTATGGTTGAAAACCCTATAAGCTGTTGAGTTTCATCTACATTAATTGGGTATTCTCTATCCAGCCAAAGTGACCCCTCATGCTTCTTATTGATTAAAAGTTTCGTGCATTGAATTGCTGCCAAAGTCGTGCCAAATATGAGTAAGCTTCTCAAGTTTATCAGCATTGATCACTGAGTTCCCCTGAAATACACCTTGGTCCTAGTCACCTTTGTCTCATATTCCTTTGTAATTTTCTTTTTGTACAGTCCTCAATTCAGTGCCATGAATTGGAAGCAATCCAATAGGTCCTTATCTACCAGCATGACCTTTTCATATTTTATATACAACAGATCTGTGTCTGTAATTCTTATATCAGCCCTGTATTTAGGAACTAAAATTATCGGCTTTGTCATATTATAGCACTGCTGATAGACTATAATCACTAGAGGCTGGAAATGAATGCTTGGGCGACAAAACTGAGGATCAAACTATGACTCAAATGATTCTACCACCTAAACTTGAAACTCTAAGAACTTCGACATCTCCATGCAGATTAAGTAGACCAGATTTGACACATCATTTCCAACTACACTTGCTAACTAATTACTTGGAAACTTTCCCTATGTGGACTCGAATGTGTTAGCCAATCGTCAGTTGATCTGTCCCTAACTTGGTTAATGAATTTTGTGAAAACACAAGGTGGAGTGGATGGGTAATAATGTTAGCATAATGGCAGACGTTTAAGAGTTATTTTTTTCTATAACGAGAAAGATCCTACAGAAATTTGGACGGAAAGTGGTATTATTGCCAAATTATTGCACAAAAACCAGAGGCTTCATCAAAGTTGAATATGAATTTTTGGTTGGTGGAAGGGTTTCAGGCATGTACCATTCACCCATCCTAGTAGCAATATCCCACTCAGTTGCGCTAGCTTCACTGCTCTAGACTTCCTAATCTCCGCAACTATGAATGGCCCTAGCCAGTGCATCTGTAGCTTGCCCAAAAAAATTGGAACTTGCTATCATATGACAAAATCTTACCTCTAACAGTGAAGGATTTATTCTTGATGTGGCTATCATGCCATGCTTTGTTTGTTCATTTCCCGACTGATTTGTGAAAGTCTAATAAGAACCTGGCCTCATCCAATTTCGATAGTACCTCCAGTCACTTCTGTAGTGGCTCGACTTCTATCATCCTTTTCTCCTAGTTGATGAAGATGCTAGGGATTTCAAACTCTGTAGGAACAAAAAATTCTCATCCATATACCAACTAGAATGGTGTTTGTTTGTGTAATGTCTTAAATTTTGTGTAGTACACTCAGATCGTGGCTGGCATTCTTTCATCCTTAACATCCTGATTTTCCAAGCACACCTTGGATAAGCCCTTATAAAGTATCTTATTAATTTCCTCTACTATTCCATTAGCCTATGGATGATATGGGATGCTATTTTGGTGTTGAATCAGGAAATTTGGCAACAGAGAGGCGGCTGTTTTGTTAATGAAATGAATTCCTTGGTTGCTTGTCAAGCTCCTTGGGCACCCAAACCTTGAGATGATATTTTCAAAAATTAATCTTATGGTTACGTCCATTGTAAAATATTTCACTAGTGCCACCTCAACCCATCTCATGAGATACTCAGTAATCGTGATGATGTACCCTGCCTAGGTGTGACACATTAGTAGATTGATCAAACTGATGAAATCAATTGCCAACTTTTCAAAGATCTACAAAATGTGTACTAGCTATAGTAGGATTTCATCACAACGTGACGGTTTCCCAACCCATTGGCACACATCGCATCCTTTAGAATAATCCTTAGCGACTTTGTGTATTGTTGGCCATGACAGGCCCACCTGCAAAAGTTTCCTTGCAGTTTCCTTCCCCCGTATGTCACCTCCCGCGACTCCGGAGTGAAATTCCCATAGAACTTACTAATGCTCATGCTAGAGGACACATCGCCATAACACCCAATCTAGCGCCAAATTGTAAAGTTATCCTATGATAAGATGATAGTTGCCTACTCGCATGACCATGTATCTCCTTTATGTCATCGTGTACTCTTTTGGACATTTCTCTGTGGCTAGGAATCCCATGATCTCTTCTAAGTAGTCAGGTATTACTTCCACTCTGAATAGATTGGAATCCAGTAATTGATCATCCAGGGAGCCACGACTTTCCCCCAAATCCAATGTAGACAGGTGATCATGTCTGATGTTAAATTCTCCTGGTTTGATGATTACTTTGAATGTGAACTCCTAGAATAGTAGCAACCATATACATATCCTCCATTCTAATATTGGCTTGTTGACTAAGTATTTCAATGTCGAGTGATCTTTGAAGATCTTGATCGGGGCCCCCATCAAGTAGTGCCTAAAATTTTGTATGGAATACACCATGGCTAATGCTTCTCTTTCGATCATAGTGTAGTTTTTCTCTATGCTGGAAAACTTCATATTAGCATTAGAGGAATTTTGAGGTCTAAAATGGGCCTCGTAAGAAAAATGTACAACCAAAATAAACTTTATAAGGACCAATAGGATTCAAAATGATAATTTCAACCATGGGGGATGATTCACCATTTTTGGAGTAAAAAAGTAAAAAGATGAAAAAATAATAAAAAAATGAAACTAATTTTTCAACTTATCTCCCTAATGTTTTACTCAAATTTCAATGAGGAGTACTCATTGGATGCAAAACTTAATTCCTCATCCAAAGAGTACTCATATTGCATACTTTCGATGGACACTGCTACACGAAAAATGAGAAATATGTGAAAAACAATGTGATTGCAATCTCATTTTTCATGTATTTCTCATTTTTCGTGTAGAAGGGTCCATCAAAAGTATGCAAAATGGTACTCCTTGGCTCAAGAATCAAATTATTCATCCAACGAGTGTCTCGGCTTGAAATTTGAGTGAACCCATAGGGAGATAAGTTGAAAATACAAGTTGAAAAACTAGTTTTTATTTTCTTCCCCCAAAACTTTGATGACATAATCTAATTTTATTTTATTATTTCTAGTATTATTTTATAATTTCCTTAGGAGGCTCATTTTATACCTCAAAATTGCCCTAATGTAAAGTAGATTGGATGGTCCAAGTTCCCTTCTCCCAGTTGCGCCTGCATTGCCCCAAGAGTAATGTCAGAAGAATTTGTATGTACATGGAAGTTCTTATTCCATTCAGGATATACTTGAATTGGAGAACTTACCAACTTATGCTTTATTATATTTAATGCAGCTTGACAATCTTCTGACCATGTGAATTGTTCCACTTTCCTGAGTATCTTTTCCATTGCAGTGGTATGGGTGTGTAGTTACGAATCAATCTGCGATAGTACCCTGTGTGGCCGAATGTCAATCATAAGAACCTCACATTGGCTGGAGGGTCCATTTTTATAATTGTTGCAGCCTAGTAGGGTCCACGCAGACTCCATCCTTGCATACAATGTGGCCTAGTAGTTTGTCGAATGGAACTGCAAGTATACACTTCTTCAGGTTCAAGGAGAGTGATAATTGTTGGAAACGATCAAACATTACCCTGACTACACTAGCGTGCTTCTTCCACAAGTTGTATATTGTCGAGTCATCCATGTATACCTCTAGAAATCTGTGAATGTAATCTCTGAATATGGAAATGAAAACCCAGGAGAATATGATAGATGCATTCTTGAGGCCAAATGGTATCAGGTAATAAGTATACGTCCCCCACTCTGTTGTGAAAGTGGTCTTCCTCTTGTCCCCTTAAGTTATTCTGACCCGATGGTACCCTGAAAATCCATCTATGAAGGATTATGCTTCATTCCCCACAACATTGTCTAGGACTTCATCATTGAAGGGTGCAGGGAATGGGTCATGCACGCAAGTGTTGTTAAGGTTGTGATAGCCTACACAAACCCTTATCTTTGTGGCATATTTCTTATTTTGTATCACTATTGGGCTAACACATTCTACCTTTCCCATGGGGAAAATAAGTCTTGATTCCAGCATTTTGTCTTTTTCCTTCTTGACCTTCTCCTTTACTCTTTGGTTTAGCTAGTATGATTTTTGTTTAACTGGCTTGCCATCAATTTTCAATACGATCTTCATTTCCCTGATGTCTCCCTTAATTCCTTTTAACTCTGCAACTGATGCTAGGAATAAATCCTCGTACTTTCATAAGAGATCAAAAAATTCCCTTGTCATGTGCTCATCCCAATAGTCCCCTATTGACAGCATATTGGGTTTATCCTCCACGCCAATGTTGTTCTTTCGCAACTTTACTAGGATCAAGTCCAGAGAATCTATTATGGGTCCTTCCTAGATATCCTTCTCCCCTTTAGTCTCATGAAATGTAAGGTGCCTTAAAACTTCCAGGTTGTCCTCCTCCAGATATGCATTCACCTTCCCGTAGGCCATGGCTCTTGGGTATGACTCATAAAAGTATTGGAGTAACCTCTCAGCCAATACATCATTCCCATAATTGGCCAGAGATGAACATGATCCTTTTAATGCATACAGAGCCTCAGTTAGTCACCAATCGTTATCCTTAAATGAGGAATTGCTACTAAATTTATTTGCTAGGGCATCCCAATCCTTTGTTTTCCTTCGTATCTCTTCCTGTATGTACCACACTTGAGGGATTGGGCCTAAGGTTTGTATGAACATTTGTACCCATAATTCCTTCAGAAATCTTTCTCTATTCCATCTTTTTGTGCAGTTTTCCAGGTGTTATCGGTGATCTGAGCTGCCCCTGTATTTTGCAATATCTTGCGTGTTATCCCCCACCCGCTCGAATATTTCCCTCATGGCCCTCTTGATTCTACCCTAGTCCTAGATGTTTTTGGGGCTTACACCTGACCAACGTGCTATGGTTTCTTGTAGCACAATGTCTAACAATGTTATTTTGTGTCTTTCCCTTCTAGTTTTTTCAACTTTACTAAGAAATACATCTACTTAATCTATGCCATGGAAAGTGGGAAATCCCTTACCTCTGTTCTGATCCAGTTGATGTGGCGTATCGTAGCATAAAGTCTGGTATCAACTTCATATCCGTCCCACTTCCAAGCATCCCATGGGACCTTAGAGCCAACTTCTAAGCTCTGTATACTCGTCCAATTGACTATTCCTTCTTTTGTGGGGTTGATGTCATCCTCCCTCCTTCTGGCTATCATCCGGTAGAGCTAGTCTAGTATCCTTGGGTAGTTTCTATCGTCTATTGGTTAAATGAATATAGGTACCTGGTATGGGTCCAGTGGCTAGATGACTCATATTCCCTCCACCTCAAATATCATCAGCTCCTTCTTTAGGTCGATAACGACATAGTTTTCATATGCCTAGTCAATACCTAATAGTTCTGGGTAAGCATTTTTGTCTCCCAACATATCGATCACTTCAAAATCCGTATATGTATTCGCCCCCACCATATCTACTTCTATGTCCTGTAGTCTCCCAATCGATGGTATATCGTATTGGTTGGCCATCCACAATTGGATTGGTGAGAACTCCAATTGTGGTTTTCCCAGTACCTCCCACTTCTTCCTTGGTAGGATATTAACATCAAAACCCAATTCTAACATAGTATCTTTAATTTTAAACCCTGTGACCTGTGCATCAATCCTAAACTCCCTACCCATTCTCTTCTTATTTCTCTTGACTCACCTTGTGTGTTTCTTAGGCAAGTTTGCCAAGAAAATCCATTCTCCAATATCCTCCTCTGAAAAGACTTCTTTTAGACTTTTGCACAACTCGTCTAGCATGTGATTGTTCCTGACAATCTACAGGAACAACCTAAGCCATTCCTCAATTGTCTTGGAAATAGTGGCTTTTGTAAGGTTGGGCATATTATACTTCTAAGAGTCTGCCAAATGTTTGAACAGTTTTTCCACCTCTTGGTTGTATTGCTTCTTTTGTCAAGGATTGTATGATCGCTTCGGTGAAGCCACCTGAATGATCATTGGCAGGTCCAGGCCATCCTGGTCAGCTCCCATTTTTTTAATGCCACAGGTGACTATGTTTATGTTGGATAGTTGATCTATCTTGGTAATCCTTGGATCTGCATTGATCAGGTTCCTCCCTCATTCTCTAGCTAGTTCTTCCCACCTTGCGATCAGCTCAGGAAATCCTCCACTACATGGGCATTAACCATGTATTAGGAGAACCATGGTCCTCTTGGTAGCAGCTAGTCTTGGGCAACATTTCTGTTGTGGGGAAAAATGCCTATGCAGGACGATCCTATCTACCTAAGGTGTGACAGTGCCTTAGCAACAAACGAACACAGCTACACTGGTTTCTTCCTTTATGAAATGTAAAAGAGGGGAGATCGATAGACTTACCGTTGTCTTCCGTTTGTCCCTCGATCTAGATCCTCTTCTCTTTGGGTGTTCACAGCTACTTTCCTCCTCGCTTGCTCAAGAGAACAGCTACTTGATTCCCACGAGATCACAAGAGAACAGCTACCTGTGACAAGAGAACAACTACTTGCGACAAGACAAGAACACAACACAAAGGCGTATATTCATATTCATAAATGATTCAGGATTAGAAATAAATCAAATACACTAATGCAATCATACAAATACACCAGTATATAGGAGAAAACCAAGATAGCTTTATTGATTGATAACAAGGTTCAGGAAGAGATACAACCCAAAGGGCTCCAATCCAGCATCTCCTTCCCAGCAGAATGGAATTCCTTCTTTAGCTCCCTTCAAAGCATTAAGCACCCAATGTTTCTAGTCTCAAACCAACAGCAATTCTTTGCAATAACAAAATTCCAGCCTCTAGATCCCATGGAGGAGAGATCTATATATAGTTATTTTGGAGAGAGGATGAGTCAGCTTGAGATCTGACTAGTGTCCTCTCCCTCTCTCAGTTCTTGGGTCCACTTGGAGGTTCTTGCTTCCACTTGGAGATTTGGAACCTCTTACTCATCACCAGTGGAATTCCCTGAGGCAAGTGTCATTTTGGAAGCTTCCTGAGCATTGACACATTGAGGAATGAGCCTGCCACTTGTCCAAACTCGCTCAGCGTAGGTAGCCTTTGTTGGAGTTGACATTCAACGCAGCTAGACAGTGCAGCAGTTGACATTCAGCGCAGATGCTCAGTGGAGCAGTTGACATGATCTTGAATTGACTTGTTTTTGAGTGGTTTCAGGTGGAGAACTTCTGTGAATTGTTGTGGTTAGTCGGCCTTGTTCCTCTAGGGGTAGGAACAACATGTTTAGGGACTTTGGATCCCTTAGATTATGGAAATTTCATGCTCAATGCTGTAAGGCACAAAAATTTCTATAACAGTTGCCCCCTAAAGTATGAGGTCGTTTATCGGGTGAAATGCTTTATCCAGGAGGGTCCGAAGTTCATCCATCTGCTGGGAGGAGACCTGTAATAAGATACAATACAATACATTATGATTCATACTGCTTTCATGATCTAGCTGAGGCAGGCAATCCCATGCTCAGCTTTATAAATTCATTTTTGTACATAGAACAGACGATCGTCTGATGGTAGACTGATAATTTTGGCGAAATTATCATCCTTTGAGTAGGATGATCATCTGCTGCAATGATGTACATGTCAAATGTCTTTATCTTTCCTCAATATATATATCGTAGCCCGAATGGATGAAACTACATCCGGGGTCTTCAAACTCGTTCGATCTTCACTCTAAGTACAAGCCGATCCATGTGAGAATTGTGCTGAAGACGAACATGGAAAGACATCGCTTGATTACCGGTCAATTATGTAAACCGTTAACAAGCGCGAGAGGAATCACCGATAATGATAATGACCCTCAAGGTACTGCAGTAAAATTCACGTGGTGTGAATAAAGGACTTGGCGTCGAACACCACGCAAAATCTTTTGGTCGAAGGTCATTGATGTATACCTGTCGCCGGAAGTGAGAAACTTGCCATTGAGGCATGCAAGCTTCAAAGTACTGAAGGGGTTGTTCCTAGATCAACTTCTTGGATAATGGGCTGATGTCGACAAGAAGCGATCTGTCAAAGGAGGGCCTTGATGAATCCCACATCAGTGACACGGAACGGAGCTAATGATTTTAATGGAGGTGAAAACGATCTGTGACATATGATTCAGGGTGGCGGTCATGAATGGATGAAGGATAATGTATGGCAGTGGATGGGACCCGGTTGACTCTTTCTGAACGACTTGTATTGAACATATGGCGACACTGATGCGATGGATCGGTAGCATTACCCCAAATATGGATGGTATGGCGAGACCATGGTGATGTGACCGGTGAATGAGACAACCCAACTCGATTGTGGTATGGAGGAAAAGTGTCATGTTCAAGAGCGACCTGCTACCATCAAAGTTTTCTTTAGTTTTCTCCCAATTTTTCCCCAGTCATTGCTGACCGGTACCTCTTTATTTTTGTCAAGCTTGAGGAGGATAACATATGCTTGTTCTATAACCTGCCCTTCGGGCAAGCCTATCGCTATGTTTTAACGAGCCTAGCGATAGGGAAACTCGTTCTCGTCTAAAGACAAGTTTGTCGCTATTTAATAATTTTAACGAGTCTAACGACAAGGATAACTCGGTCCTTTTCATTTTTAGAGAGTCTGAAAAGGTACATAAAGTCAACTCCAAAATTCCTTTTTTGTCATCTAATCCCTTAAGTCCGAAAAAGTATAAAACAATACAGAAGGGATGAGTTTTCGATAATTTTAACGAGCCGAATAAAACAAGCGCTCGACCTTTTTGTGCAATAATCCCTCAGGTCCAAAAAGATTAAAATCTAGGGGAGGGATAGCTCTTCCTGTCCTTTAATGAGCTGGAAGGCCAAAAATCGGCAATCTTTTCATATTTTACGAGTCAGTTGAAAAGAGCTTAAAGAAGACTCGTCTTCTTAGGAACGAGTGATAAACAGGGATAGCAGCAGATTCCAGGTACAGGTTGGAATTTTCCAATCACGGCAGTGTCACAAGGATGGCTAGGTGAAATCACTCTTCGCAGCTGTTCCTCAAAATGGGTAAACAATCATATGGAGGTGAACGATCGGCCAAATGAAAAGTGGAGGTGGCAGGTGCAAACACGACCAAGGCTTTTATGGCTGATAAATTTACGATCACAGTGGTTATTTACCGGGATAGGTTCATTTTTTATTTTAAAAATGAGCTTAAACACTGGAGGAAACTCTTGCTCACTGCTTATATTTATTTTTTAACGAGCATGAAGACCGCGTTAAAACTGCTCGGATCTTGCGTTTATTTTTTAATGAGCATGAACTTTATGCTAAAACTGCTCGATTACCCAGTCATTTGATAAGAGTGTCTCATCAAGATTCTATTTTTTATGGAGCTTCATCTCACTAAGATTTGCTCCCCATCCTTTCTTTATGCAAGTTTGGAAACGACTAATCCTACGAGTTTAAAGGGTTAGAGGTCCTAAAATTTTTAAAAAATAAATAGTTGCCCCTTGCTTGCACTCCGAAAGGTTTGCATGCCCCCAGGTATAGAGTACGATTTCAAAGTTACCTCTACTTCAATTCCATCGAAACTTTCGTTTCACCGGGAGAGGCTTACTTCTTTCAGGTTACCCAAAGATTGTCTCGTTAATCTTTCAAACAAAACACTTCCTCGGCAATGTCTACCGAAATAGACAGAGGTGAGTGACGACCCCCGCCCTCTCACATAACTTTGACAAAAGAATCTAGTTCCAGAACAACCCCTCTTCCAACCACAGACGGGGTACGGACTAGTCATATTCTCCCGCGGAAACCTACCATATACCCAAAGTTTTCCTGCCGAAGCAGGCCAGGACGCATGCCCCCTGGGTTCCAGTCATATCCTCCCGGATTACTCACGCTCATCAGGAGGACGGACTGTGGGTTGAGACACTTCTTGCATGAATAGACCATTTAGGGATGGTACATGACTATTTGCGATGCGTGATCCGGGAAACGAAAGTTGGTCTACGAGCTTGACCATTCTTCCTTCATGCGGAAAACACATTACTCTAAAGAGTGTGGAGACTATAGCTCTCATGCAATATATATAGTCTTGTCCAAGGAGTAGGTTATAATCCAAGGGTCCTTGAACGACCATCACGTTCATTTGAACGGTCTTCCTTTTCAATGTTATAGGCACATTGGGGAGGATCCCTAAAGGTCGACTGGTTCCTTTATCAAAACCTGATAGATTTCTCATTTCAGGTAAAAGCACTGGCGAACCAAGCGCTTTCCAAACCATAGAGGAAAGGATACTCACAGACGCCCCCTCATCAATGATAGTGCCAGCCATTACCATTCTGTATATTTGACAAATAATTCTGAATGGTATACTGGCTGGCAACCGGGGTCTGCCTAGTTGGTTCCAATCAAAGGACACAACTAGGTTGCTCGGTGGTGGGACCGAATATACGGCCGGATATCGCTCCGACGAACTTCCTTCCTGCGATAAAGGAATGGTGGCATTGCCCCCTTGTTCATCAGAGTCAGTGTTAATGAAGAGAATTTGGACGGTGTCGTCCTTATTCTCCTCTGTGATGGTGTCATTCGAAGATAGAGCCTCTGAAGGCAAAACCGGGTCAACTGCCGTATCAACCTTTTGACTTTCGTCAGGCATGGATCCAGGCGGTTCATCTTCAATGACAAGTGCTTCGGCTGACCACCTGAGCGGGTCAGCTGGATTCTCAACTAGCGAGGGACTTGGCAAGAGTTTTTGATATCCAGGAGGAAGTTGCGCTCGTAAAATCGGGCGATCTTCCAGAACTCTTTTTGCCTCGTCTAAGAAGGGAAAATGGTGGATGGCGTGATCGCCTTCACACAGTCTGCAGGGAAATTTAGCTTTCTCGCTCTGTCCTGGGGCTTCACTCCCACTAGTTGACGGTGAGCAGTCGACATGGCTATCAGAGGTCGATGCTACCGAATTGTGCAAACGGGGGGACCAGTCCCTTAGTATCCGGGGGATACAGGGACAATCTCTATGGAAATGGTCTCCCTTGCATATGACGCATGGCGATTTAGGCCTTATGAGCGCTGTGTGTGGATTTTTGTTAGATGGCGCTTGTTTGCCCCCAGTCGCCTTAGGCTCCTTCTTCTTCTTTTCTTTCTTCTTCTTCTCCTTCTTCTCCTTAGGAACCCGGTTTTTTATTCGACCAGTTCCGTCAAGCGAAGAGGAAGGAGGGGAGGAAGATGAAGTGGAAGGCTGGGAGGCAACTCTTGTCTGATCTAACTGTTGACTCGACTGTTCAGGAATGGTGGTATTCTGAACGACAATGGTTGAAAAGAGCCAGACTGGTAGGCCAATTGTCAGTCCTGGAAGCGACAATGTGGCCATGTGGGGCGCACCAACATCTCCCCAAGAGGAGAAGGGACTAGGATTTCCACCAAGGGGAACTCCTTGGTTGGTGTGCTCCATCTTTTCAACCTAAAGATCAACGCAGGATTAAAGGGTGATTGTTCCGTTTAAAATAAATTGTTAACGATGCTTTAGACACAACTTGCTTTTTCACTTTTAAAGAGTCGAGAAAAAGCTAAAGATGACTCTAGTCTCCTTCGATGTTTTAACGAGCCTGAAGTGACAAATGCTCGGATGGACTTTTTCTGTTATAGAGTCTGAAAAAGGCCAAAAGGAACTGCTCTGGAGATCTAGGCAGAGGGTGTGCCAAACTTTTCAAAAAACCGCAGAATACTTTTTAGGGTACGGGCGGTTGATCTTCGTGAATGCTGTGTTCACTGCATTGCGATCAGTAGGGCGGCCGACACGGCTTCCTAAGGATAAAAGATATATGCCTATAGGGGTCTCCCAATATATACGCGACGGTACGTGGGAGCACAAATCCGTACTAGCACTATCGTCCCTCAGGAGGAATCACCCACCTTCCACGAGATCGACAGTCACTAGGCTTAACGACACTGGAACACGTCTCTAGCCTAGACCTCTATGTTGTGCGTTATGTTACAAAGCGTTGTTAGGTTCATTCAGTTTATTTTAGGTTGATCTTTTTAAAGTTTGCCTTTCAAGGTTCACCACGAGATGTATGATACAAATTCCTAAATGCAGTCTAAAGATGATAAGCAAGCTTTATTATCTTTTCAACTTTGAAAATCCTAGCTACTAAGGGAAAAGAAAGACACTATCTTTTCTCAAAGAGCAATCAGCACACTCTAATGCACTTTCCCTAAATCCAACATGCAAACTATCAAATGCAAAATTCACAATGCAGGTGTTTGTTTTCCACTTTCTTAGTATAAATACCTACAAAGAAAGCTTTTTGCACAACTTTGAATTTGCTTTTAAAATGATCAATACAAACAAGCTCACTTTTTTCGAAATCAGAGAAGGTAGAAGAGATTACACTACTTAACGATTTTCGAAATAAAGACTTGTTTTGACACTTCGAAAGAGACAAATTCAAACCAATAAGCAAAAGTAAACCTATAATCAATCTGCAAACAACCAATGAACTCTCTTCTAAGATCACAATCAATCAGATCTGAATCAAAGGCTACAAGATGACTACTTTACTCATGCAAAGGAAAACTGTAAATGACGCCACAAACACATAAAAACATTCACAGTCTTTTTGTACAAAAGGAGGCGGAATCTAAGCAAAGAAAAGAAGTTATCTGACTGGTACCTATGCTGGTTAAAGGCTGCAAAAAATAGAGATCAAAACAGGGCAACAGACAGTAGAGAACCCCAGCTGCACAAGGCTAAATTGGTTCAGCGCAAGTCCAACACTGTGGAGTTGACATTCAACACAGGCAGCCTTCACGGGACCTGCGTTGAAATGCAGACTGCCTTCACAGTGACTGCACTGAAGGAGAAACTCTTGTTTCCCCTGGGTTCTGGGTCATAAAATGCTCAAAAATCAACTGTTTCAGGCCAAATCAGAAACACAAGCAAGGTATAAACAGAGGGATGCTTTGAGAGGATACTAAATACTATCACAAAGGATCATCAAATCATTTTTGGATCCATTGTTTAGATCATAGACAAGTCCAGCAACTGGATCAAAGCAGCAACTTTCTACTTTGCATCCGGGAAAGATGCAGTTCGATTGTTGCTGTCAAGTCTATGAAGTAAACAAATGACAGAAACACAAATGAAATGAATAAAAAAATTCTCCCCAGCGGAGTCGCCAATTTGTTGTGGGGAAAAATGCCTATGCAGGACGATCCTATCCACCTAAGGTGTGACAGTGCCTTAGCAACAAATGAACACAGCTACACTGGTTTCTTCCTTTATGAAATGTAAAAGAGGGGAGATCGATAGACTTACCGTTGTCTTCCGTTTGTCCCTCGATCTAGATCCTCTTCTCTTTGGGTGTTCACAGCTACTTGCCTCCTCGCTTGCTCAAGAGAACAACTACTTGATTCCCACGAGATCACAAGAGAACAGCTACCTGTGACAAGAGAACAGCTACTTGCGATAAGAGAAGAACACAACACAAAGGCGTATATTCATATTCATAAATGATTCAGGATTAGAAATAAATAAAATACACTAATGCAATCATACAAATACACCAGTATATAGGAGAAAACCAAGATATCTTTATTGATTGATAACAAGGTTCAGAAAGAGATACAACCCAAAGGGCTCCAATCCAGCATCTCCTTCCCAGCAGAATGGAATTCCTTCTTTAGCTCCCTTCAAAGCATTAAGCACCCAATGTTTCTAGTCTCAAACCAACAGCAATTCTTTGCAATAACAAAATTCCAGCCTCTAGATCCCATGGAGGAGAGATCTATATATAGTTATTTTGGAGAGAGGATGAGTCAGCTTGAGATCTGACTAGTGTCCTCTCCCTCTCTCAGTTCTTGGGTCCACTTGGAGGTTCTTGCTTCCACTTGGAGATTTGGAACCTCTTACTCATCACCAGTCAAATTCCCTGAGGCAAGTGTCATTTTGGAAGCTTCCTGAGCATTGACACATTGAGGAATGAGCCTGCCACTTGTCCAAACTCGCTCAGCGCAGGTAGCCTTTGTTGGAGTTGACATTCAACGCAAGTAGACAGTGGAGCAGTTGACATTCAGCGCAGATGCTCAGTGGAGCAATTGACATGATCCTGAATTGACTTGTTTTTGAGTGGTTTCAGGTGGAGAACTTCTGTGAATTGCTGTGGTTAGTCGGCCTTGTTCCTCTAGGGGTAGGAACAACATGTTTAGGGACTTTGGATCCCTTAGATTATGGACATTTCATGCTCAATGCTATAAGGCACAAAAATGTCTATAACAATTTCCCTCCTGATTACAGTTATAATAGCACATAGGCTCCCTGCCCCCTATTCTACCTCCTCACTCCTTACCCCCTGTGAGTAATTTGATTAACCCTGAATGTCGATCATTCTAGTCGATCATCCAATGCTTGATATTGGTTTGTGTGATGTGTCATAGATGTAAAAAACTCACAATAGTTATTATTTTGGACATTCAAATATTTTTGCAGTATCGGGCATAAGCGTGGTTTGTGTCCAAATCCCCTACACACTTCACATTATTTTGGTGGGTTGTGGCCCATGAATGCACCTTACGATCCTATTGCCACGACACCTACCATAGGTGTAGTCCTTGATGGTCCCACTGGCCCCAATGCCATACCCATGCCCCCTAATCTCGGGCACTCTATTGCAATGTGATCCTCTACTAGGCAGTTTGTACACCACACGTTCAGTCTTACAAGCTAGGTTGGCTATAAATATTTCAACTTCTATGTTAAGCTAGAAATATGGTGTTTTAGAACCAAGCTAGAGGGATCATGTGATGCGACTCCTCCCCAGTACTCATGTGGATATCCCGCCATATCCTCTATGCAGGCCCCCTGCTTTAGGGAATCCTAAAGTGTCTCGTTCTTTTGTTGTGTCAATGGCGTCTAGGGGAGGGGTAGTAGCACCTTGATGAACCAATCCCTTTGATCATTAGGATCTATAGTGTAGCTGATCTTACCAATTTCATCTTTGAAACTCTGCATTAGCTCCTAGGAAATTTCTCCCTTATGCTCCTTGATCTCCCACAACTCTGACAACCCCTACTGATCCATTTGAGGGAGCTTGAACTCTTGTACAAAGTTCCTCTTAATCTCATCTACAATCAGGTTCTGGTGTAACTCTACTCAATTTACAAACCACCATAGGGCACATTGCCTGAGAGTTGTCTAGAACTCTATTAGCTTCACGTTATCAGGCATCTGACAAGCTCTCCATATAACCTCGCATAAGCACCGATGTTGTTCTACATCTTCATTCCCTCTACCAAATAATTTGGGCTATCTTGTCAGTGATCCCACCATACTCGACTGTGTTTGTGCTAAAAGTGCACAGCCTTGGGTTCCCACATGTTGAGATCCTTGTAATCCCATATTACTATTTCTATTATTTACACTATTGTTAGCAATACTAGTCCTATATTTAACATGCACACTATTCACTCTCATCGCATTAAGAAAATTAGCAACAAATTTACCAAAGTTATTGTAGAGTACCAGTGGAAGGTTTAGTGGAATGTTACCTGAGCCTCGAGGGTTTATATATTCAATTCTTTCGGATGCAACATTCTCCTTGAACAGTCTTCTCATCATGAAGCACATCTCATCCTCCATGTCTTCCTCGGGGTTACCGTGACCATATTTGTCCAACCCCTCCCTTGCAACTGGGGAGGGAGAGCTCATATCACCCTTTGGACTATGAGTCGTCCCTGTTGTCTCTATCCATCTTGCCATATTCTCCTCCCTTCCATATCTTTCCTTTGGACTCTTAAACACCCTCCTACTTGGTGTAGTCCTTCTAGTTTCCCTCTGATCACCTACATGGCTCTTTCTTACCACTTCTATGCTATCTACACTCTCCTTCATTCTCTCACCTCCCTATTCCTCTCTCAATCTTCTGCATCCATCCATCTAACAATATCCTAGTCCGCCACTCGATAACATTTCCCCCCCCCCCCCCAAAAGTATTAGGAGTTTACACTACCATGTTGAACCCTTAGAAAGGAATTAGACCTTCTTCCACCATTAACACCTTAATCCATAGAGGTATCTCTTTGAGCAACTTCCCTCTTAACCTGATCTAGAACATAGCATCGGCCTTCGAGAAAGACTACTAGCTTTCTTTTACGAACTCGACCATGTATACTTCCAGGGTAGTTTGCACCAAAAATTCTACTGCTCTCATCAGATCTGTGTTAAGACGGTGGAAGGTTGTGAGATCTGTGAGAATCATATGGAAACTTCTAGCATCTGTTCTCCCATTTTACTGTTCACTTGGAGTCTCCCCAACTAGTTGTACAATTGCTCTGGGAACTTACCCCATTAGATCTCGTATTGGTAACTTGCAACTTTTGAATATAAAATTTCATTGTTCACTTTAGCAACAGCTGAGTTGTGTAGTATGGCTTGCTAGGATATGAACCGATCCACTTTCTCATCCCACCAGTTTTGTATCTCCTTCTTAAAAATAATTGATACCATATTCTGAACCCCCTTTCTTATTTCAGGTCCCAACAACAAAACCATTTGTTGGAAAAAATTTGATAAGAGGGTAGAGACCGCGTGTTTAGGCACAAGGGGCCAACAAGGCTCCACTATAGTCTAGAGCAATGCTAACATTTTCACCTTACCTACAGAGGGTAAGGAGTCTCACCACAGATGTGTTGTGACCAAAGTTAGAAGGGGTAGATAGAGGTACCAAGGGAATCACAACAAACAGAGGATAGTGTCTCATAAAAATCCATCATCCACGTTAATCCAATCATACTACTCTACTCATATACTCTTAGGGAACCATATAACTTATAAGTATCCATTTAAAAATTTAAAGAAACATCACAGAACTCAATAACACATTTTTGATCATTTGTCTATTTCATTAAGCTTAACATCAGGAAGTACATACCAAATTACAAGAGGCTCGAAGCCTTATCATCAAGAGCATGAATAAAAAAACTGACAAGAACAAACATAGGCATCACAGGGAATGATTCACACTTTCTACAACTGAGGAAAGCCCTATCAATCCCTGACTCACTCAACTGATCAACAACCAACCATTTATTGCCCTCCCTTCTACCTCTTTTCTTTTGCCCTATGCTCATACTACCAATTCCACTTATCTTCATCTCATCTAATTTTATCCTTGATTGCCTTTACTCTCCCCTTTCTTGGCTACTCCTACTCTTCTCCTCCATCTTCCCATAACTGTTGGTTCAATTCTGGTTCTTGTTCCCCCCCCACTTAACTGTCAGCTCCCCAACCCAACGGTTGTCTCCACCACCTGTCCTTGGCTCTTCTTTCCAAAAAAAATCAGGATGAAGGCCCCAACAAGGGGAATCTATGGTGAAGGCTTTCTGGGACAAGTTAGGGACATTGTACCATTATATGTCTCTAGTGGACAAATTGTTCCTATGGAAAAAGTTGTACAACCTTAGGATGAAGGATCGAGACTCAGTGATAGGGCATCTGAACAGCGTTAATACTGTGGTAAGTCAATTTTTATTTGTTGATATAAAAGATTTAGATGAATATAAGTGCATCAATTTTCTATGATATCTACCAAATTTGTGGGATAGTTTGGTTGTTGCAATAGGTAGCAATACAACCTCCTTGAAGTTTGATGAAATATTCTCATCCTTGCTGTCAGAGGAGATGAGACAAAAAAATATGGAGAGCCATATTGGAGATGCCTTGTCTATATGAGGATGGTCCTAAAAAAGAAACAAAATAAGTACTCAAGTGGGAGATCTAAATGTCCAGGAAAACATGTAAAGGTGTGTGGGAAATGTGTAAAGAAGGGCACTAAAAAAAGGATTGTAGATCAAAAGCTTCTGAGAAAGGAAAATTATATGATGATTCTCCTTTGGAAAGGGAGAAAACCACCTCATATGAAGGTGGGGTTGAGTAGTTGGCTTCTTCTTCAAGTCAACATGTAGACAATGAGGCATGGTTGATTGAATCAGGTGCATTTTTCACTTCACTCCCGAGAGGGAGTGGTTCTATGGGTACGAGAAATATGATGGTGGTGATGTCTTCTTAGGAGATGACAGGAATGAAGGAATCACTAGATGAAGAAAAGTCAAGCTAAATTTGTAAGGCGGAAGTATTATAAAACTTCCTGGTGTTCTACATATTCCCACATTGGCTATAAATCTATTTTTTTTTAAGAAAGATGGATGTTGTAGGTGTAAAAATAGTGTTTGAGAAAGATACGTGCAAGATGGTTTGAGGAGCACTGCTATCGATGTGGGGAGTTTGGATTGGAACTTTGTACAAGATTTTGAGTAGCACTATTATTGATGGGTGCAACAGTTATGTGGTTCCTGAAAGTGGAGCAGAAAATCTAGTGGTGTCTGTAGAAAAAACCATGTTATGGCATCAAAGGCTTGGAAATATTGGAGAGAAGGGCCTTCGAATACTGCATGGTAATGGTATGCTAGAATGTATGTCTAATTTATTTCTAGATTTTGATTCCTATGAACATTGTGTATATGGGAAGTAGAATAGGCTGAACTTCTTTGATACTAAGAGGGTGAAAGGGATAGTAGAGCTTGTGCACAGTTATGCGTTTGGACATGTATTGGTTCCATCACTGGGTAGGTCCGTGTACTATGTCTCATTTATAGATGATTCTCAAGGAATACATGTATATATTTCCTTAGGAAGAAATATGAAGTCTTTGACAGGTTTAGAGAGGCTCTGATGGAAAATCAGACAAAGAAAAGATCAATATGTTGAGGACAGATAATGGTGGAGAGTTTTGCAAGAAGTAATTTAAAGAGTTATATAATAAGTATGGTATAGCACGACAAAATACTACTCCACACATACCATAGAAAAATGAAGTGCAGAAAGAATGAACAGGACATTGATGGAAAATGCAAGAAGTATGTTCAATGTTGCCAGGTTAGGGAAGGAATTCTGAGTAGAGGCAGTGGAGACTGCATGTTACATGGTTCAAATATCACCTTCATCAATGTTTGAGTATAAGACTCCACATGAGGTATGGACTCGTAAGAAACCCTCTCTTTCAAATTGGAGGGTATTTGGTTGTGATGCATATTTACATATTCCAAAGGAGAAAAGAACCAAGTTGGGTAGTAAATCTGAAAGTTGCATCTTTATTGGGTATAAGGATGGTTTAAAAGGTTATAAGCTTTGGGACCCAGAAACAAGGATGGTTGTGTACAATCAAGATGTGATGTTTAGAGAGGTGAAAGATGTTATTAAATATGAATTCCTACTAAAGGAACCTAAGAAGATAAAGTTTCAGCTAAAGGAGGAAAAATCAAACTATATAAAAAAAAGGAATCGGAATAGGAAGATCCACAAACTCCAATTTTGAGAAGATCAATTTGAAAGAGAAGGAAGGTAGAAAGGTATATCCCATCTAGTTTATTTCAAGTTTTTCTTTATCTATTATTGATGATGAATTAGGGGAATTTTGAGGTCTAAAGTGGGCCTCCTAAGAAAAATATACAATGAAAATAAACTTTATAAGAACCAATAGGATTCAAGATGATGATGTCAACCATGGGGGATGATTCACCAATTTTGTAGTAAAAAAGTGCAAAGATTAAAAATAATAAAATAATAAAATAATAAAATTACTTTTTCAACTTGTATTTTCAACTTACCTCCCTAATTTTTTTTCTAAAATTCCAAGCAGGAGTACTTGTTGCATGAAAAATTTAATTCCTCATCTAATCAGTACCCATGTTGCATAATTTTGATGGATCTTGCTACAGGAAAAATGAGAAATACATAAAAAAATGTGATTGCACTTACATTTTTCATGTATTTCTCATTTTTTTTGTAGTAGGGTCCATCGAAAGTATGCATCATGGATACTCCTTGGATGAGGAATCAAATTATGCATCCAATGAGTGTTTCTGTTCGAAATTTGAGTAAACCTGTAGGGAGATAAGTTGAAAATATGAATTGAAAAAATAGTTTTTCCTTTTTTCCCTCTAAAATTTGATGATGTAATATAATCTTATTTTATTATTTCCACTATTATTTTATAAATTCCTTAGGGGTTCAATTTTAAACCTCAAAATCCCCCTAATGATCCTAGAACTTCTAGTATATTCAAAGGATGGAAAACTCTTAAAAGAGGCCATGGTTTATGAAATGGCATCTTCAAATAAAAACCAGGCTTGGGATCTAGTGAGGTTGTTAGTAGGAAGGAAAACCATTGGAAGCAAATGTGTGTTTAGGAAGAAGTGTTGGCTTAGTGGAGCCTGACCCAAGTTCGGAAGTGATTTAGCCAAGCAAATCCCGATACTATTGGCCCTTTCAACAACAATCCACGGAGCACGAACTGAGGTCTCACCCGAAGTAGTATGGGAGGGTGCTAGAACCAAGTTTCTGTACCCTCGGGATGTTTGATATGTGGTGATTGGTACATGGTCCAACCTTCACACTTACTGCACTACACACAACTGTGCGCACCCTGCACCCTGTGATACTGTCTTTGCGCAGTTCTAGTCACAACGCGACCCGTGTTATTTACCCAAGTCTTCCTTAATTAGTCTCCGTTAGCTGATTACTTATATTAACTTCACATATAAGCATTCATACAAGTATTCATAACGTGCACGTAATAAATGAATAGAATAAAAATAAGGCATAACATTCAACCACAAATCTAGGAACATATGCACAGAATAAAATTCTTTTTATTATCTTTCAAATCCAAGTACAATCCCACTTACAGAATCGACTCTGCCCTACGCACTCAGTTGCAGGGGTCCACCCACTTAGCTACAAACTCTACTAGGCCTCTGCAAACTCAACTGCAGAGCCTCTTCCTACTTCTACGATCTAGTACACTTCAGCTTTCCTTCTATTCTCTTACCATGCCTTCGTTATTCTATATATTCTTTGCTTGCTCAAAAAACTATATTTACACTTAGAGCCTTTCTCTATTTATACAATCTCATGGTCTGTGAACCATGGGTAGGCTGACACAACTTTACATTATTTTACAATTCTTAGGCCGGACAACCCTATGACTCATCCTAGTCTTTCGCACTCCGCGCCAACAAGCCCCCAACACAATCATTGTGACTCATCCCGAGTCACTCTGCTGGTGCGGTGATCTTGGCATGGAGCCCCTCCAACTGTGCCTGGGCTGCGTGAAGGTCCGCAATGCACTGCTTTGTTGCTCTACTTGATCTGCTCTACTCTTTTTGTCGAATGCTCATTGTCAAGGGTAGATCCCTATCTTAAGGCATGCATCACCTTCATTTGTGCGAGCTTTGCTTCGATATCTGTAGTGATGTGGAAGGCCTCATCAATACATGGTTGGACGCGCGCTTTAAGTACTACCTCTTTCTGTCGTTCAGCATCCACCTGTTCCTTCAACACCTTTGCTTGTTGTAGCTTTGCTAAGCGCTAGGTTAGGACAACTGTCCACGCCATTCCGTACACATTATCATACTGCACTTGGAGCTCCCGCGCTTCTGTTTCTAGGTGATGTATGGTGGGGCCCTCTTGTAAGGAAGTGAGGACCATGAGGGATTCTTCCAACAATATAGTACAGCCTTGCACTGCTTGTCCTATCTCCTCCAGCCCCTTTTGGATAGTGCCAGCGCATCATTCGCTAAGTTTCGGGGGCGTGGATAACTACACTGTTAATTGTAGTTCGACAATCTGAAGGTTGAGGTCCAGCTGTATCCTCATTGCTTCCTCCTTCGCCTCGTAGAATCCACTATCCAATCTATGAATTCACATTCCTACCGGCAGGTCTGTCATAATTTCTAACTCTAGGGCACAGCGACATGCTTCCTATACTATCTGTTCGAGCTGCTGATTCCGTGCCAGTGCTTCATCGTGTTGTAGACTAAGCTACTCGATGTTGATTCGTTGTTCGCTGAGCATTTGTACCTTCCATAGTGTGTAGTTCTACTGTTGCTCCATCCTGTAGCTAGTATGATATATCCCACGGAAGGGTAGCCAAGTTTAGGCCAAGTCCCTTGATCGGCCCATCGTGGCTCTATCCTTCGTGCTGTCCACTGTCGATGCTCCTTCCTACGATACGACATTGTTAGCCATTTTGGCCCGTAGCAACTACTCCATTGCCAATGTACCTGCGGCATCATAGAAAACGACCATTCCCTCCTGGGGGGTTGTACCTAAAGTTGCTACAGCTGCGTCGTGAGGGCCCCCAACACATTCTGCTGCTCCATCATTGCTTCCTAGAGTCCTTTCCTGGTGACCACATGAAATGTGTCATATAGGTCACCCTCTGTCAGTGTAATGGGTTCAACATCCAGTTTGGAAGCCTTGGTCTTCTTCCATGGCCCTATTCATTCCATACCGCACAGTCGTTTCAATTCTTTAAATGTCATGCTTGGGTCTGCACCTTCCACTGTGTCTTTTGTCCCCTATCCTGTGCTCAGGTTTGGGACTCTTTCCTCCTGCGTCGTTATGGCCCTGGTTGCTAATGCTGCTGATGCTTTTTTGGCAGCCTTGGTCTGCTCTATGGTGACCTTTGCTGCCTCGCAAGAAGCCCTTACCTCCTCGGCCAACTTCTCGTTGTGCTTCTGCTGTGCCAGCAACTTGGTGGCATCCTTCTATTTTTGTATCCTTGTCTCATCACACGTCGCGAGATTCGGGGTGCACCACTCAAGTGGCCATGAGTCAAGCACAGCGAAAAGGACATCATCAATCACGATGAAAGGAAGTTTTTTCCAAGTTTGCGTCGGATCCTTATGCCCCTTGATATACACATTGTGCATATCTTCCTTGAAGTTTGCAAAGTTCCATAGACTATCGTATACTATGGGGGATAGGCACGGCCTTTTTTTGATCCACATCCAGATGCTCACCTCCATGAGCACCCAAAAGATCTTGGTCTCATGGATTCGTGTGGAATTATTCATCGCCTAGAGAAACACCTATTTTGCCACCTCTAGCAAGTCATGTTCAAGGGGAGGGAATTTACTATCCTCAGGTAGTTCCCCTGTCACTAATAAGATATGCAAGAGCAACCACGCATAGTGGAAGTTCTTGCCTTGCTTCTGAGCTTCTTTGCAGCTACTTAGGAATTCCTCACAGAGGAATTCAGCCCAGTTGAATTGGAACCCCTCCACACATTGTTTGGCCAGTGCGACGACTGTCGTTGGTACCTCGTTGTTGCGGCATTTTCTGATCACCTTCCCAGCCAGCAGTTGGGTGGCTACGTGCACCCCTTTGTCTTGAATGCTACTAATTACGTAGCCTCTCTACTTCTTTTCCAACTTGTATTTCTTCTTCACGGCCTTTGCGAGTGCCAAATCTCCACTTTTACAAGCTATTTCCATAGGGTCCCTTCCTGTACAGGGAGGCCGAGAAGTCCTATGAATAAGCTCTGTTGTGATGGGAATAGGCTCCTCCAACAATAAGTACCCATCGTGCACCAGGAAAAGCAGTTGCCTGATGACAAAGATTGTGATTGGTGCCTGGTGAAAGTATGGAATCCATATTAGGTGGCGTAGCTTGGCCTCCTCCACACCGTGCAACCATTTTCATTGCTCTAGCGCTGTAACTGACCCCTCCTTTCTCTGTTTCATGAGTTTGCTAGTCTCCAAATGTGGGAAATTTTCACTGTTCGCGAGTTCCCAATCATCAAATTTCATCATGGGTACACAGCCAAGAACCAAACCTTCAAACAAAATTCCATCTAGGAGGAGTGGGGTTTGGAGTGCGCTCTTAATGGCATCCAAATCCTTTGGGTACATCATCGCAAATCTAGTTCTGCCTTCGTGTCTTAATTTTCCGTCGCCCACTCCTTGTTGACTTAAATTAAACATCTTATCATGAACAATGACACCAACGGTCACTTCCCAACCTACCCGCGCAGCAGCGTGGCCCCCTATACACGGGCGCCACCCCTGTGACATACTAATCCTACACACAACCTCCTTATCATGCAACTCCGATACAAACTCTTTTATAGTCCCACACTGTCTTTCAACTACTTGTAGCGTTGAGATTATGCTCCCTACAGATATTTAGGTGGTCGCACGACCTACGCGAGGCTTCAATTCACCTTCCAGCCTAGTCCACGGGCACTCCTCAATTACCCTCGTGACATTCAATGCCGCGCGTTCCTCCTTACACGGTGTGCTCCCCTGGTTATTCTATTTGGTAAGGTGCGGTCGCAGCCATGGTAGCAGATTCAAAAGTACCCGACGACAATCTTCTAATGCAGTGGTATGGTTTCCTGTATCTTGTCCTATCATTTTATCAACGCGACATGCTTGAGCAATTTCGGTTTCTAGTTTTTTCATTTCCATGTCCATTAACATGCTTTTCTACCTCAGTTGTACCCGATCTTCTTCGAGTTCGCAAAGCTTAAGGTTCCCTCGCCGAATGGATTTCTGAATCTGCATATGTTCATCATCGCGCGACTGTATTTCCTTCGTCCTGGTCATCGTTTACTATCCCAACTGTGGGAGCTATTTCGTGAGGATTCCTTTCATCCAAAATTATGGTCTCGACTCTGCTCTTCAGCTTCAGAATCATTTCCACACTCAGGTTTTTGCACATGGCCCTATAGGCCCATCGGACCACTAGTACGTGCAAGTCCCAATTAGTTAGTCTCACCTGGTGAACTTTGTTTAGGATTCAGCATACTTTCTTGAATGCTTCTACATGGAACGTTTGAGGTGCGCATCGCCTTCCCTGCTGCTACATCCTGTTATAATTTTTTATCCTTAGTTTTGGGTGTGCTTGTGTGGGCTGCACAGTACACGTTTGTACCCATCGACATAGGTGGGTGTGCAAGCTGCTCCATCCTGGCGGCCCAACTCTCGTTCGAGGCTGGGGGCTTCCAAACTGTAGGTGCATCATCCTTCTACATCCGTGCCAGTCCTCAAAGTTTTCTTGATGTGTACCCCACCATCATGAGGGTGTTGCGCGCAATTCCCATTTCAATGCATCGAACCACTGTTGTTCCAGTACTACGCTTTCAAATTTGCTCAAGAATTCATCCACCATTGTTGACCCATCATATTTTGGTAGCTCTCACGCCTCTGTTTTCATGCAATGCAGTGACCTAATCATCATGTTACAATTCAGCATTGTCACTCCGTGCAACCGATTCTGCTAGCGCTCTACTTCTTCGTCTAAATCCAAAGTGCAGGAGCTTTCGCGCTCCCACGAGATCCTCCTATCTGCAGTCGGATTCACCCAATCCTGGTCTTGCAAATTTATCTTGTAAATACAATCAAGATCATAGTTTCACACTAGTTCAGTGTAGCGTGCTCCTTTGGCTGGGTTTAGTGGGACTACTACGCATAGCGACTTTTTCTCAAATATCATTTTGCGCTTCTTTAGATTGATGACTCCATTCATATCAATGGCCCAGTCTATTCCTAACAATGTGGGATAGGGATTGTTGTCTTCGACAATCTCTATCACCTCAAAATCCACTTGTACACTCATGCCTTCAATATCAACTGTTACCCCTTGTAGCCTCCCCATGGGAAAAATCTTCTGTTGGTTCGCCATTCGTAATTGAAAAGGGGACCACTATAACGCAGGCCTGCCCATACATTCCCATGTTTTCTTCTGTAATACATTCACATCTAAACCCAGATCTAGGATTACCTGATCCATTTCATATTCCCCAATCTATGCAGTCAAACTCATTTCTCTTCCAATGCACAATGCATGCTTCCCCAATTTCTAGACGACGCATGGTTCCCCTGACCCCATGCACCTGGTGATCAGTTCCTATAGTACTTTAACTGCCTTGTTATCTTGCAATAGTTTCATGCAGGTCTCCAGAAAGGTAGTAAGCACTGAAGGATCCATTCCTGGCTCTGGTTGATCCTTACTACCTAAAATGGAGGCCTCCGCGCAGCTCTTCTTAGCTTCCACGAATGTCTGCTTCGTGTTTTCTAAGTCAAAATCGGGTTCCTTTGCAGGAGCCTTGCGAACCCTCATACATTACTTTGGTCGCTTTCCTTTATCCTCTCCCATGTTCGCACCACTTCTGAGCATCATGTTTACATTTGGGTTCTCTTCACACGGTTCAAACCTCATCATTTGTATATTATGAGTCGGGGGAGGCTGGAATTCCCCTTTTTCGCACATCTTTTTCATTAACGTAGGACAGTCTATTGTTTCATGACCAAACTAAGAAAAATACGTACAGGATATCCTCGTCGGGTTGGTACAATCACAGACATAGTGCCATGGTCCTCCAAAATTGTAACAAATTAACTGTTTGTGGCCCCCTCCTAGTCCCATTCGACCTCACCCTCGACCTCACCCCTGAAATACAACATGTGTCATCCTCGCATCTGGGTCAAGAGCTCGCGCTTCGATCTGCATCCTATAGGCTGGGGTCTAATCCATCATTAGCTTGTAACTATGGCAAGTGCACTCATTGTGGCCTACCGACTTGCAAAAATTACAAAACAATTATTGTGGTGTCTGTGTATATTTCTGTAGAAAATGACAATTGTCCATTGTGTGGTTCCCTCCTATCTGATAGATCATGCACCATAAAGTGGGTGCCACACTCAGCCCTGCCTGCACCTTCGATCTCAGTGACATTGGCCTTCCTTCTGTCAAGTAGTTCACGAATACTAGGCAATGATCCTTGTCATGGCCCTGGCCTTTGCATTTTATGCAACATACTTCCTCGCGTGCCTCTGGCCGTGGTGCCCTATCCTGCTTCAAGCTTTGCATTTCCAAACATAGATTCTGTAGTTGTGCATGGATTTTTTGAACTCCCAATCCAGGGTCCTGTATCGGGGTATCATGTAATCTCATCGCCATCTCCAACTCTTTGACCTCAGTAGAAAGTTTGTACTGTGACAACATCATCCTCAAGTGTGGTGTCAGAGATGCTACAAACCATGTGTGATTCTGTGCATCCATTAGCGTCATATTGGCCTTGCAGATCATACTTTTTAGCCTTTGGTATATATCCCAAGGGGTCTTGCCTGAAAGCATCACGATCTCTTTAAACCCGATGATTAACTGTGTCTCTGATTTTGGCCTGCTAAATTCTCTATTGAATTCTTTATGGATCTTTCTTATCCCTGTGTTTGGGTGGTTGTTAGAGTGCTTCATGTACCATGTTAATGCGTGATCCTGTAGTGCACTCACCAATGTAGCCTTCTTAATGTTGTCATATCTGACACCTTGTGCTTCCCATACTGCTCTTACCACAAACCAAAATTGGTTTAGATCCTCATTCCATACTCCTTTGAATACTGGTTGTTTGATTGCACTCGCCATACTAAACTGTGGAGGTCGTGGAGGTGGAGTCTGTGGAGATGGAGGTGAACAAGGTGAAGTGGGTGGTGGTGTGTGTGGTAACCGCAGAATCCGTTGCCTTATCAAACTGACTGTGCTTCTCAGAGAAACTTTTGTGAGCTCCTCCTCACTCTCCCACAAGGATGAAATTAAGGGGTTGTTTTCTAATTATTCACTACTTTCACTTCTGTAGATTCTTTTGCTGTGTGTAGTCCCAAACATTAATTTATTCGCATAACCGGATTTTCGCATAGCAACATCTTAATCCAGGTTTTCAAATATTTAACATACTTACCTCGCGGTCCCTTGAGAAAATGTATATCCGTGTTCCCAAAGGCACTCCTCTCCTTCGGGAGGATTCACGACATGTCAAGCCCTGGTAAGGTTCTTCGCTTGGCATCGAATTGAAACACATGCTCCATCCACCACGAACTCAGTGATAAATCCTCTTATTATTTAGTCGATTCAGTTGTCCACAGGTCATGCTATCTCATTTTCTTAAGCTTCCAGTCTGCGTACTAATTCTAGGGTCCACACTATTGGTTGGTCGAGCCTACACCTTCCCTGGCTGTCGGCTAACATCGCGATCCACTCATACAATTTAGAAGGAAAGGATGCAAATAAAATCTCGTGGATTTCAATATACACGTAGCAATCCAACCACTTTTTCTCAAATACTTATGGAGTTTTGTTTTCCTGTGTCGTGAACTCGTGAATCTTCTTGTCCAAACACTCTTCAATTTCCTTCTTTGTTGCGTTCTAGTGGCACGACATCAAAAATCCTTTATGCAGATCTTAGTCCTGGCAATGGAACCATTTGTTGGCTTAGTGGGGCTTGAGCGAGGTTCAGAAGTGATTTAGCCAATTAAATCCCAGTACTACTAGCCCTTTCAGTAACAGTCTGCAGAGCACGAAATGAGGTCTCACCAAAAGTAGTATGGGAGGGTGCTAGAACCAGGTTTTTGCACCATGGGGATGTCAAATATGTGGTGATTGGTACGTGGTCCACCCTTCACACTTACTGTGCTATGCACACCTGCGGGCACCCCGCGCCCTGTGATACTGTCTTCGCACAGTTCTAGTCACAGCGCGACCTGTGCTATTTACCCAAGTCTTCCTTAATTAGTCTCCATTAGCTAATTACTTAGATTAACTTCACATATAAGCATTCATACAAGTATTCATGAAGTGCGCATAATAAATGAATAGAATAAAAGTAAGGCATAACATTCAACCACGAATTCAGGAACAGATTCATAGAATAAACTTCTCCTTATTATCTTTTAAATCCAAGTACAATCCCACTTACAGACCCGACTCCGACCTGTGCACTCAGATATAGGGGTCTATGCACTCAGCTGCAGACTCTACTAGGCCTCTGGGCACTCAGTTGCAGAGACTCTTCCTACTATTACGACCCAGTACACTTCAACTTTCCCTCTATTCCCTTACCATGCCTTCGTTATTCTATTTATTCTTTGCTTTCCCAAAAAACTATCTTTACACTTAGAGCCTCACTCTATTTATACAATCCCATGGTCCGCGGACCATGGGTAGGCCTACACAACTTTACATTATTTTTATAATTCTTATGCCGGACAACCCTATAACTCATCCTAAACTTTCGTGCTCCGCGCCTGCACTTCATGGAGTCTTACAATACAATTGACCAAAAATCAGGCTTTAAGCCCCAAAACCTACTATGGGGGATCCCATGCCCAACAAGAAGATGAATACAGAAGTTCAGGTGGAGAAATGAAAAGCTTGGTTGGTAGAAAAAGGTTATTCTTAGGTGCCGAGAATTGATTTTGGTAATACTTTTTCTCTTGTTGCCAAGTTAGCTTGTATTAGATTACTTTTATTTGTTGCTGCTACTTTTGATTTTGAGGTAGAACAAATGGATGTGAAGATAACATTTCTTCATGGGGATCTAGAAGAAAATATCTACATGAAGCAACATAAAGGGGTTGGGGTGAAGGGTAAGAAATAATTGGTATGCAGATTAAAAAAGTCTTTATATGTGTCAAATTAGTCACCAAGGATGTGGTATCATAAATTTGATACATATATATAGGGACTTGGCTACACAAGAAAAAAAGTGGATCATTGTGTGTATTTTACACTAATTGGTGACTGCATTATTTATTTGGTCTTGTATGTGGATGATATGTTGTTGATTGGGAATGAAAAATAAATTATCTAGGATTTGAATACCCAATTGTCCTCCAAATTCGACATGAAGGATCTTGGTGTTGCAAACTATATTTTGGGCATGGAAATTAAATGAGATCGGGCAAAGAGGAAGCTTTGGTTAAACCAAAGGAAGTATGTAGAGACAATATTGTATAGGTTTAATATGCAAGATAGTACACTGATGAAGGTTCCTAAGTAGGCTTAGGGTTATTCTTTTATTTATTATTTTTCTTTTTAACCCCAAGTTGTTGAGAATTATTTAGACTTATGGAATTCATCATGAGAAACTCATACTTAGAATACTACACTTATGAGAACCAGATGCACTTTTTGGAGCTTGGGATGTAATAATAAGTTTCCCTAGCTGAGAAACTAACTGTATCACGACATCAAAGGAAATGGAACCAATGGAAATATTAGAGTGCAACATGCTTGGGTTAGTGTGGATCAGTTGAAGGTCAAGTAGAATTAGGAATAAAAATATATAAGGTTCCCAACTGAGAATAAATCAAATCATGATGTTGGGCACATAGAATATATTCCTCCTTAGTAGCCACCCCGACCATAGTGACATCATTGGTTTTAGGTGTAAATAAGAATTTGGTAGACCAGTTAAGCAACTTATCAAGAATTTTACTTCTAACTAACCTCTTACATATTCTCCACTCGTGGATATGATTAGATATGTGAATAGAGTTATATTTTTTAATGGTGGACAAGAGGTCCTTCATTAGATCCTACCAAGAAGGTGACTAAAAATTATTCAAAAATATATGTTCCAACGAAGCAATGTCACTATAAGATTCCCTATCAAGTTTGATGTACCATTTAACGACATCACTAGTCACAATTTTTTGGAAAAGAAACAACCTTGTACAATCATCCACCAAATAAACAGAAGAACACCTTAGCTGGTAGACCGTAATGTCTATGGATGGTTTTTCTCTCAAATTCCCTTAAAACTTAGGAATATCATAAGGAAGTCTTGTGAGTATCAGTGGCCACATAGAATCATGACATATGGGGTTATGCATTAGCTTGTCCAAGTATGGTAAATCAAGGGAGGCTAGAAATGGAAGTTGATATTGATTAAAAGGATTAGGAGGTAAGTAGTAGTCTCCCAACGTACCTTTTGGCCCCTCCATAACATAGTTAATAGAGGATGATGATGGACCACAAGTATATTTTAGGTTAGGAAATTGAGCTCCCTGGCCAACAAATGTGGTGAAAGGATATTGTCCACTAGGGGAAAGTCCCCTAGTGAACAAGGGACTCTCCAAAGCATGAGTACTCATGGGATTTTACTTTATAGTAGAAGAAATATCTGCCTATGTAAAAGTACCACAATATGCATAAGAACTCATGGGTTAGTGGCACTAGTGGGGTCAATTCCCCCAAGTAAACTAGCCCCTCCAAAGGAAAAGGAACCCTCGAAGAGAGGAGTCCTAGCTAACATAGAACTACTCCAAGATTAATATATCCCCCAAAAAACATTAGTGCCCCTGGCATGACTAGAGGAAAAGGTAGACTTTCCCTACATGTTCATTGAAGTAGAAATGTTTGTATTAGGTAAAGGAACCATAGGTATATACAAGCGAGGGTTAAAGACACTAGCTCCCACCAATTCATTTAGTCAATTATAACCTATTTTACCCACATCGAGTTAGTTATAGGAACCCTTGTATTTTTTACCTTGATGCATTGCTTCTCCTCTTGATTTCACCACTTTTACAATGGTTTCATTAGTTTGATAATTACATTTTTTGAAATGACTCTAGTTCACAATGTATGTCCTAAGTTTTTGGCCGCAATTTTCCTTTTATAACCTGTGACATTGTTGGGCCTTCTATATATTTTCATTACTGAGGATTTTAGCTTGACTAATTTTTTCATGAGTTGGTGAGGGGTGAATTATTATATAAGTTTCCTAACTTCTTGAGCCCCTAGGTGTCCAGATACATTCTCCTCGAGAGGGAAAAAATTCCTATATAAATTGATCATGTCAAGATTCTAGGGGAAAGTTGAAAATATCACAAGATATTTTTCATATTGATGCCTTACGACTAACTTTTCTAGAGGAAGAGACTAAAACGATTCAGTCACAAGGAGTTATTGCATCGTGAGTATTTCCTAGTACTCAACAAACAAGTGTGTGATAAAAAGTGCAATTAAATTGATCCCTAATAGATGCAAACACCAAGACAAACTGTGAAGGAAGAAGGGTGGGTCATACCTCTTAACTAAATAGGTCGTTAGTTGGTGCAACCAGCTTGAGGGAAGATGCCAGGAATATCTTCACTCCTAGATTCAAAATTCCAAATACTTACACACAATCAACCACAAGACCTCCAAACATATTTCCTACAAGATTTGTCAACATGATAATATTTGAAAAGCAATGAATAACATATGATAACCAAAGGTAATCAATATAATGGGAATGGAATTGACTTCCATTACGAGAAAAAAAAGATACAATGATATACCATCCAAATTATATTTCTCCTCTCTAACCTGCAATCTTGGACTCCTCCTCTAGCAAAGGGAGTCTCAAGGAAATAATATGATATACATATCGCACTATTTTTGACCCTCTTACTGACTCTTGACACAGTTAATTTATATAGACCTTCCTTCCTCTCTAGGAGAATGATCCTAGACACCTAGTGGCTCAATAAGTTTGGAAACATTTATAATAATTTGTTCTTGGATAACTCATGGAAAAATTAGTTGAGTTGATATCCTTACAAATGAAAATATCTAGATGGCTCAAAAATATTGCAGGTTATAAGAATCAAAATTGCATCTAACAACTAAGGTTATACATTGTGAACTAGATTTATGTCACAAAATATAAGTGTCAAGCCAATGGACTATTGTAATATAGAAAAAATCAAGAGGATAATTTACGCATCAGGGTCAAAAATACAAATTTTCATCCAACTAACTCAATGTGGGTAAAACAAACTATAATAGATGCCCCATAATGCATGGAATCAGAAAAGGAGTTAATGGTCTAAATGCATTGCAAAAAACACAAATCTTAAAATGGGAGGGAGGAGACAAGAATGTGACGTTGAATTAGAGTAACTTGCTGCTAAAGTCTCAACCATACTAATATCGTCCCTTAGTCAAAAATACCCATGCTTGGTAATAAAGAGAAACTGAAAATGGTCGCAAACTATATACTGTGGATCCATTAGATGAAATGTTAGGACATGGCCATGATAAATACATAATGGATCCATGTGACAAAACAAAATATCATATCCACCAAAAACTACAATGTGGATCTACATCATAGTATACATCAATAGTTTTATAGGAACATGGAAGAGAGGTGCCCCAAAGTAGTCCTTGAAGTACATGAAATGATATATAACTCTAACACAGCTTGGGAAGGGTGTAGTATAAGAGTGAAATATCCCTAACCCAAGGTCTTATACACAACCTCAATGGTATGAATCTACAACATGCGAATATATGTGTTGATGTTGAGCATGGTAGAAACCACCTAATTATCAATCATTGAGTTATACCATTAACAGACGTAAGGGGACCCACCAATTACGAAAATGAACATCAAGGAACCTAACACAGTCCACTATGTGTGAATAAATGAGCTAATTTCAAAACTATTGGACTTAATAAACTATAATTCAATAAGGTAAACCCACTATTGATCATGATGAAGCCTGTCATGGAGGTCTACAAGATCCAAGCTACTATTGATTCGTAGATCAAGATCCTGCATAATGAGATGAAGTCACCAAGAGAAGATCCATTGGATGAGGACCTTAATGTATTCCCCCATCAACCGACATATAAAAAAGGAAGATGTTACATAGTAATTTGTCGCTATCCTCATCTCAGTCCCTCTGCTGTGTCATGTGTCAAATAAACATGTTCATATCTTCCCACTCATGTAAGAAGATTAAGCAAATGCTCTCTAATGTTGAAGATTGACCCTTTTCTACTAAGTTCCTACATCGTTGCTAGTAAACCCTTAAAATCTGCAACAGTTCTTTGTCATGCATTGTATCATTGCGATGTTGTCACCAATCCCCAGTTCATGACCCGCGACGATACAGATTTGGCGAATTAGTTGAAACAGTCAACCTTATGGATGTTTCTGGACCTGGTTGCTGGGTCAGTTTGGGTCGCCTTTCTGCCTCTGGGATGGTGGTTCCACTTCTTTTGCGACCTCCCTTGAGGATAAGCTCCCTCTCCCTCATTTGATGGAGGCGCCTCCTCCTATAAAATCATTCATGATTGCTATGATCTGCTAGTTGCTAGTTTTTAGTTCTTCTGGTGGTACAGTGCTGCTACTGCTTTTGAGTTTGGTAGATAATTTTGGTGAGAGTGTGAAAAATGTGGGATTGCTATATAGTTTGCAAGAAGGTGTGGAGTGCCCTTAACCTTGTGTTAAAGCTTGTGAATAAGAGAGAGATATATATTTCTATTTGGGAGACCCATCTTTGAGAGTGAAACACACTGGTTGGACCCTCTGAGAATTCTTGCGACATCAAGATTTGGTTCTAAGATTTGCTCTTGTTTATTATTAATACAATCAATGATGATTTCCTATGTCTTGTATGTAATTTACTTGATAGCTCATGACTTTTTGACTTTATGAGTAAATAGATCATTGTTGTTTCTTGGTTACATGCTCTGTTGTTTCTTTGTGGTGTTTCAGGTTGATCACTCATTAAGGAGAAGGAAACAAAAGCTAGAGCAGCGCAACAGAACTTCATCAACCACCGGTTTGAGGTAGGCTTCCAACGATGACTATTTAAGGGAATTAATTGTTGTTTTGTCCTTGTTGTGACTAGACCCACTCTAGGGCTAGAGGGGTTGCCTCTATCCACAGAGGGAACACTTTCCTGCATCACAAGTTGGCGACTCATCTGGGGAGTCCTTTGCATGTTTCTTCTCTTGTTTGCTCTTCTTTTGGTTTTGATTTGGTGTCTCTTGAATTTTGGGGTCAAGTATTAGTCTTTTGGGTTACCTGGGTCAATATGGGAAATCCCTCTATTATCTGTAGGATTGACTGGTTTTTGTTTGGGAGTTTCTTCTTCATCTGTCATTGTTTTTAATATCATTGATGAAAATAGTTTAACAGTCGCACTGATGTCACTTTGTCTCTGTTGTAAAGTTATGTGTGTCGCTGAATCCTATCGTACAATCGCGACGATCCATGAAATCGGCCCGTCGTGGAAGAGACATGTACTCTCGTTATGACATCACCCTATCGCTATAGATAGTGGCCGATCGTCCCTAGTTGCTAGTGTTATGCCTGCGACGATTCCTGTAGAGTTGTTTTTCAATTCTACCTCATGAATTCAGATCCCCTTTTTTTTTCTTTTTCCCATTAGCTTGTTTTTTATTTCTTATGGTTAAGGTACTCTCTCTTTGGTTTTAATGAATGAATCTTGCATTTTTTGCTTTGTGACCTAGTTTGTTCTTTCAAATTCTTGAATTACTTGGCTTGGTTGCTTGTTTTCCCAATGTTCATCTGCAACCTTCTTGTCGATTTGTTTGAGGATTGTCCATTTCTTGTTTCTTTCTGGTTGATTTTAGTGACAATTATTGAACCAATATTTGGTATTGATTCGATTTCTTTTCACTACCGAACATAGATCACAATTGTTTGGATCGACCAGTTTTCACACTTGCTTATTTGTTTCTTTTAAATTCAAAACAATCAAAATCAAAAGACTGCATTCATTTAGTATACGAAAGTGAAAGTGTATTTGCATTTCAAGTTTGCATATTGGAAAGCAAATGATAAAATCTATCATCAGTAGTATCCATGCACTGTAGGGTTGATGTGTTTATGCATTGTGTCTCTTAGCTTATCTTGGTTTTTCTTGGTTTGGGAATGATCTCTCTACCCTCCCGTAGGTAGGTGTTCATTGAAGTAAAAGATGCTTTACTCATTCTAGCTGCATCCTAGGTTTTTGTATACATACGGTAAGGCCTGGAAACTGAAACATATTTCAAGATGAACTCTAAAATGAATTGATGAACTTAACAATGCATTGGAACATAATGCACACTATTTAGAGGTCTAGGCTAGAAACGTGCTTCAGCATCGTTAAACCTAGTCACTATTGTTTTCACTTAAGGTTGGGTGATTCCTCCTTCTGTGACTCAATAACAATCTAGTACGAAATTGTGCTCCCAGTAGCGTCAAGTATATGTTGGGAGACCCCGCTAGGTTATCATCCTATATCCCTAGGAAGTCATGTCTGCCGCCTTGCAAACCGTAACGCAACGAACACAACATTTGGGAAGATTGACTACCGTATGGAAAGTCATTGGTTTTCATATGATCGCCAAGGTGTATAGGCAATTTTATGGGTTGTTTGGTAAACCTTTTGCCAAGTTTTCTCCAAAGTAGTCACTTTCGTTCCTTTTCGGACTCCTTAAAAGAAAAATTCCATCTGAGAACTTGTCCTTTTAGGCTCATTAAACCTTGAAAGAGATAGAGTCACCTTTTCGTCCTTTTCTCAACTCTTGAAACGTGAAAAGGTCAAGTTTTGTTCCTGTGTCATAAAATTTACTGCCCACGAAATATTCCTGGTAACAGTTAGAGTTCTTCATTATAGTTCGATTATTTTTCAAGCTTGTTCCCGATGGCAACATTCCCCGAGCCTACCGGCCAAGGTCTTCCCATAGATGGGAACCCTTGTCCATTTCCTTCTTTTGGAAATGTCGGTGCTCCATACATGGCGACTTTGCCTTTACCTGGGTTAACCATCAGTTTGCCCATTTGGTTGTTTTCAACCTTGGTGGTCCCGAGTGTCATGCCTCCTGTTCCACTGTCTCCTTCATTTGAACCATGACACATTGATTCCAAGGTTGAGCCTGCGCCTTCTTCCCCTGTTTCTTCACCTTCATCTCCTCCTTCGCTTGGTGAAAGTTTCACTTCTAGTGACCAGGAGAATAAGAAGAAGAAGAAGAAGTCTGATAAATGCGAGGCCACTTGTGCAACTATTGCTCTAAGTACATCTCAAGTCAGACCACCTTCTGCTCCTCCACAGAAGGTTAAGTTTTCTTGTAAATTATGCAAGGGTGACCATCTTATTCGTGAATGTCCTGGTATTCCTAGGATCTTAGAAGTATGGTCTCACGATCTGGCTCCTCCCTCACCATCCTCTGAAGCTCATGACGATGCTCCCTATAAACTAGCAGTGGTAAGAAGAAAGGGAAGATTTGATTCCCCTGTAGACTGTGTGAAGGCAACCATCCCATTCACCTTTGTCTACTCATGGATAAATCTTCCGCTATTTTGGAATGTCTTACAGCTTCTTCACCTCAACTCCCCATTGGTTATCAGAGGCTCTCTTCAAACCCTATCTGCATTGACATAGAGATTGACTTAGATTCTTCTCTTTTCCATCCTCCTCTTTCTAAGCTTGGCTATGCTAAGCATGTCCCAGACCAACCATTGGTTGGAGAGAGTGTCAACTTGGGTTCACCACCTATTTATCTCTCTGTTTCAGAAGAGCGTCATGCTCATGTTCTTCTCATCTCATCAGATTCTCCTGAGTCCAAGAATGACCCTCCTATCCCTGTTGATCAAGAGAGTCCTTCTTCAATTCCTGTAGAGCAGGGGGGCAATCATATGATTCCCCCACCATGTAGTTTGGTCATTTCCTTCGACTGGAGTCATTTGACCACATTCCACCTTCCATCCTATGTTCCTTTCCAAATTACATTACATGCCTATGATAAGGTAGTACCTGGCACTGTCTTGGATGAGGGTGCGTCATGTAGTCTCATGCCTTTCACTACTTGGCATGATTTGGGCTCCCCACAGCTTGTACCGGTCACACAAAATCTATTAGCATTTGACGGAGGAACCAGTCAACCCTTAGGGAACCTTCCAAATTTACCTATTACTTTAGGAGGAAAATCCGTCTATATTGACGTGATGGTTGTCCAAGGTGCTTTAAATTTTAGTCTTCTCCTTGGCTGTGACTATATTTATGCGATGGGGGCTCTTTTTTCTTCACTTTTCCATGTGGTTTGTTTTCTGCACGATGGAAGAATGGTGACTATTGATCAATTGTCATTCTTTAGTCACCCGACGCTTCCTGTACCACCGTCATCCCCCATCGGTTCTTATCCGCAAGTAGTACCTTATTTGCCATAGGTCAATTATGTGGCTACCCATTCTGTCTCCACCTCTGCTGATGGTTATGCAGATGGTCTCATACATCATGTACTGGGGGCATTGGAACCTGATCTGTCATTTGTGCCTCATGACATGTGTTCCTCCCAGAGTGCATTCCTTCCATCTAGTGAAGACCTCTTGGGAGCCATGTTCTCATCTATCCCATGAACAGATGTCTGACGATGGTTCTTATCTTGTGTCGACCGCGTTAAAAAATGAAACAAGGAGTACTGAGGAGATTTCTTTTCTTGTGTCGACCTCGTTAAAAAATGAAACAAGGATCATCGAGCATAGTTCCCGATCTTGTGTCAAGCTCGTTAAAAAATGAAACAAGGGTTATGAGGATGGTTCTTTTACTATGTCAACCTCATTAAAAAATGAAACAACTCCCTTTTTCAAATCGAGTCTTTGCTCAAGGTCTCATAAAATCCAAGTCGAGTCTTTCCAAGATCTCAAAAGTGAACCTTCATTCCATCCACCTCATTGAATGCAATGAAGCTTGGGGGGCATGTACCTCGATTTGCGCCATTATGATGGGGGCATGTGAACTTATAACATGCATAGTTTTTCATTTCAAGCTTGTGTAAACATGAAACTGAATCCATGCAGAGTTCTCCATGTTTTAAGCTTGTGTAAAAATGAACCCATACCTGATTTACAACTCATGATTATCGTTTTTATCCGCTAAATTCTGCTAGATGAGCCTTGGTTGTTTCATTCCATTGTCACCATACCTTTGGCTGATCATATGCTTTCACTTGGTTGTTCTTCCTTTCCTAAGGAACCGCAGCGATGAGTGGTTTTATTAGCCAGCCTCTTGACCATTACATGTTTTGAGCAGTTCCAGCATTGTTAGAACCAGTTGCTACCCTTTATACCACTCGTTCGTCCAAGACGAGTTTCCTTTAAGCTCTTTTCTGACTCGTAAAAGATGAAAAGATTGTCGAGTACTTTTCCCCTTTTGACTTGTTAAATGAAATAAGAGGTGGTTCTCTTTGAGCTCTTTTCTGACCGTATAAACATGAAAATATTGCCGGACTTTTGTCGTTTCAGATTCGATATTGGTTATGAAACAGTGTGTCTTTGATCACTTTTCTACTCTTTCGGATCGAGGTCACTAATGAAAAAAAGTACTCCTTGATCGTAATGGTCAATCTGTTCTCTCAAGTATTGTTTTATACCTTTTCAGGCTCGAGGGACACAAATTTATGAAAAAGGACTGCCCCTGGAGTTTTCTTTTTCGTGTCTTTTTCAAAATCTCTAAACATGAAAAATACTCCAAGTTTTGCCTGCGTTGGACTCGTTAAACCCTGATGACATTGGACTCATCACCATGACGAGACTCAAGCTTTTCGTCCCTAGGTCTCATTAAACTATCACTAGGTTGGATTCGTCCGAAGGTCAAAAACTTATATTACAAGCATATGCTATCCCTTTCAAGCTTGTTTTAAAAAATAATTGGGGTACTCGCCAGCAATGGTGGGGGAAAATTTGGAAGTCATCATTGGTTACTTACGGCAGCTATTCACTCTTGAACATTGACACTTTTACTTCTTGTCGAGTTGGGATATCCATAGATCGTCATTTGGCATTCTGGGCTTTTGGGTTGCCATTTAGCCTTATTCCATTTGATCCATGTTGTCTCTGCCAAGCCTCCGATCCCTTGGTACCTGAATGCTACCACCCTCTGGAGTTGTGTCGCCGATATGTTCAAGAGTATAATCCTTCTGCAGTTCACATCCTTACCTCCTCCTCTGATGCCCTATTTCACCATCTACCGCTTGTTCCTTATCTCGTGTCATTGATGGGGGAAACATTATGGCCCTCCTACGATGGCTCATCTCCTGTCGACATCAGCTCATTATCCAAGAGACTGATCTAGAGATCCCCTTTGGTACCTTGGAGCTTGCATGCCTCAATGGCAAGTTCTTCATGCCTTATGGTCGACTTTCATCATTGGTCGTTGATTGGGTGATTCCATGAAATGTTAAAATTCAGCTCATTCTTCATGCTTAGTGGATTCTACTAGATAGTACCTTGAGAGCCATTGGCATTATTGGTGGTTTCTCTTGCACTTGTTAACACTTTTCATCTTTGACCGGTAATCAAGTGACTTTCTATCATGCTCGACTCCATCACATCTATTTGCATGCTAGAATTTGTACTATGATCGGTTGGGTTTCAAGACCCCAAACTAAGATTACACATGTTCAGGTTGCATGGATTGGTTCGTGATTACATATATGACTCTTTGATGGATGGTTGTGACCATACCTGACTCTTCATGGATGGCTGTGACCATACCTTTGTCATTATACATGGTCTTATCAACTGGGTGGCTGCGTCCATACCACAGACCAAGTTTTATATGTCTTTTGGATGGCTGCGCCCATGCCTAGACTACATGCATTTCACTATCAGAGATATCAGTTATACTTGCACCTGCAGGTTCTTCCAGGTGGTGTTCCAGTTTAGAAAATTTCGTAAAGCATTTCACCCCTCCCACTCTCTCGGGCTTCATGCTTTAGGGGGCATTTGTTACATAGTAATTTGTCACTGTCCTCATCTCAGCCCCTCTCTTGTCTCGTGTGTCAAATAAACATGTTCATATCTTTCCACTCATGTAAGAAGATTAAGCAAATTCTCTCTGATGCTGAAGATTGACACTTTTTTACTAAGTTCCTGCATCGCCACTAGTAAACCCTTAAAATCCACGACAGTTCTCTGTCATGCACTGTATCATTGCGACGTCGTCGCTAGTCCCTCTTTCGTGACCCGCGACGATCCAGATTTGGCGAATTAGTTCAAACATTCGGACTTCTGGATGTTTCTGGAGCTGGTTGTTGGGTCAGTTTCGGTTGCCTTTCCACCTCTGGGATGGTGGTTCCACTTCTTATGCAACCTCCCTTGAGGATGAGCTCCCTCTCCCTCATTTCATAGAGGCTCCTCCTCCTATAAAATCACTCACCATTGCTATGATCTGCTAGTTGCTAGTTTTTAGTTATTTTGGTGGTACAGTGCTGCTACTGCTTTTGAGTTCGGTAGATAGTTTTGGTGTGAGTGTGACCAATGTGGGATTTCTATATAGTTTGCAAGAAGGTGTGGAGTTCCCTTAACCTTGTGTTAAAGCTTGTGAATAAGAGAGAGAGATATATTGCTATTTGGGAGACGCATATTTGAGAGTGAATTCTTGAAGAAACACACTGGTTGGACCCTCTGAGAAGGCATGTGACGTCAAGACTTGGTTGTAAGCTTTGCTCTTGTTTATTATTAATACAATCAATGATGATTTCCTATGTCTTGTATGTAATTTACTTCATAGCTCATGACTTCTTGACTTTATGAGTAAATAGATCATTGGTGTTTCTCGATTACATTCTTTATTGTTTCTTTGTGGTATTTCAGGTTGATCGCTCATTAAGGAGAAGGAAACGGAAGCTAGAGCAGTGCAACGGAACTTCAACAACCACCGGTTTGAGGTAGGCCTCCAACAATGACTATTTAAGAGAATTAATTGTTGTTTTGTCCTTGTTGTGACTAGACCCACTCTAGGGCTAGAGGGGTTGCCTCTATCCGCAGAGGGAACACTTTCCTGTATCACATAAGAGATTATGTGAAATGGATGAAGCAACAAAGTACAACTGACATAGGGATGCCCAACACAGAAATGTTACAAGGCCTGTGGATATATGATTGAGGTTGAGACTTCCCTACAACACATAAAGACATGAAACAAAAGTGACTTGGTAGAATTAACTAATGAGGACTACATGATATCATGCACCAAAAAAAATGAATTGAAGAATGCTCCACAGTAGCTAGAAGAGTAACCAACTAGATGAGTAGATAGACTCATATGTATGGTATGGCTCCTAGACAAGCTAAAACCCATTTATGAGAAAATGATACATATAGGTGCCATTTTCATGGGTGATGATATTGACGCTACCATTTTGACTAATAAATCAGTTAAATTCACTTCCCTTTTTCTCTTTTTGGTCTCCTTCATAGTTTAATGAGCATTAAAGAGAATACAAGCTCAATATTTCCTTTTTTCCTCAGTTTTAATGAGCCCAAAAAAGAGATAAAAGGGTACTCAATGCCTTTCAATGTTTAACAATCATGGGAAGGACACAAAGGAGTTTTTTTCTAGAGGAACGAATGGTATAAAGGGTATCAACTCATTCCAAGGTAATCAAAACCACCCTAAGCATATGGATATAAAGAGGTTGGAAAGTAAGACCACTCATCATATTGGCCCCTCCAGGAAAGGTTAGAATAAGAAAAAGAAAGAAATAGGCCAAGAATAATATGAAAGTAGTCGTTAAATTAAACGAGGGCTTATCAACATGCATAAGTAATTCTAAAATTTCATAGTAATGACAATGTATAAAACGGGTGGAATCCTCCCGAGTTAAGGCTAGAAGATAATGAAGAAGAGTAAATGAGGTTCAAATTCGAAGTCATAGAAGGACAAAAGGAGGGATTATAAGATAGGATAAAACAAATGTTGCATGTACACCACCATGGAAAAGAGTTGTTAATCTAAGGTATCCATGTATAGGTAAGCTCTACGACCAATTTACAATGTGAAAATAGAGACGAGATAATATACCAACTTGATCGGGTCTCATCTAAGGTGTATGTAAAAATGGATAGGATGGGTAGTAATTCACCAACAACAATAATGAGAAGCCTACCCCTACATGCCAGGTAAAGGAGAATGCACCTCAAGCCCAAAGTAATAATGGAACGATAAAAATAATCTAGGTAAGATAGATAGAAAAGGTAACATATTCCTAAGGATAAAGTGATTAGAGTAATAATAAAATAAAAAATGACTTGCATCTTTAGAATAAGGTTAAAATGCCAAATTTCTGAAATGTAATGTTATGAATATTCTATGTAAGTGAAAAATACCTTCCTAATAACTCATTTTTACCTTGAAATGAGAGAAATAGGAGAAGACATAAATTTACCATTTACCCTCCAACTTCGGATGGACATTAATAGAGCTATAGGAAACCATTTCTCAAGCAATTTGCACTAGGTAATTTATAATACACTCTTCTTCCAAATGATGGATTTTACTATAAGTTTTAGTCAAGTTTTAATGTATATTTTTTTTTCTAGTTTTTGTTGTCATGCTTCAATGGGTTTTCCATGTGTATCCTATGGATTTAAAATTTTTACTGCAAAATTGAAGTCAAGCAATCTACGAGCTAGATTTGGTTATGCACAAGAAACTAGCATCATTTCCATGAAATATTTTTTTAAAATAATGGCTCAAATTTTTTCTAGGGTTTTTTTTCTTTTTTATAAGTTCGACTTGACCAATTGCTATATGTGCATATTGGTTTGTAGGAATTCACTATGATTGAGTGGGGAGAAATAAATTACCAAGAAAATGACATCCAAGTTATGGCCCATCCTCCAACTCTCAAGGCCCTTAGAGATTTTGATTTATTTAATTTATTTGAAATACCAAGTATGATGAGAAAAGTACATTTCTTGCAATACTTGGGATATTGGTGGGATTCCCAAAATGAATATTTTTCATGCAACAAAAATGTCTACAATTCAGGGTGGAAGATATATACTTCCCAATAGGGTTTTCTAGTTGTGGAATCCCAATAGTTGTGGATGGAATACGGAGTACTACAGAAATCAATGTGGATGAATATGTGGCTAGATATTGTAGGTCAAGTGTGCAAAAATTGGGCAACAGAGTATCCATTCGTGACATAGCAAACCTAACCCTGAATATTGTTGTGCTCACTATCACTATTGTTATTGTGTCAGCTGTACCACATTTAGTTACCAAATCTCACATGGACTTAGCAATAAGATTTCTAGATCCCATTATTTTTAACTTGTGCGAGGGTATACTAGAAAACATAAAAGAGAAGCTAACCTGATGTAAAGGAGTATGAATGAAAAAAATTAGGTATGGAATCATCATAGTGTATTTCTTCTTAGAGTGGGCTCCTAACATGAGGCCTCAGGTTGACTATAATGATGAGCCATATCCTGAGGAGTCTTGTATGGGTCAATGGACAGATTTAATTGCAAGACAGGAAGGTGCACCTTTAGAGTGGTGATTTGACTTCACATAATATAGAAGGCTAAAGAAGGACATTCTAGTAATAGATGACTTTGATTATGAGGGAGTGGATTTTAGAAATGACCTAGACCTAGTCTTGCCAACTCACACATAGTAGATTACACTTCTTACGAAATTTTTTATAAGTTGAAAGTAAAAAAGATATATTTGGAGAATTTTTTATATTTTTTGGTATTTTTAATGAGTACATGAGAATTAATAGTGAAAATGTGTGATATGTGGACTTGGTTCCAAACCAAACCTTAGTCCAGTCACCACTGCATCATAGACGAGTAGCTACATACGTGGTCTTTGAATCATCTGAATAGGAGGAGGAAGGAGTGGAGTATGATGACTTGCAGGAGTTCACCTGAAACTTAGAAGGATTGACACTTGCAGCTCAGTTGATTCCACTAGATGATGTCCTTGCACACCTGGAGAGACACACCATGCGGGTTTTCTCCTCTGATTATTGAGGCCTCCTACATCAGATTTTATGCATTGTGTTGTGTTACCATTACCACGAGCTATATTAGTTTCATATAGTAGTACTCCTAGGATAATGTTTTGTCTAGTATATGTACTATGCTTCATATTCTAGGCCTCACATGCCCTATTTTGACCTACGTACTCATGATCAAATGATGTAAAAAATCTATATTTTGAATTAATATATATATATATATATATATATATATGATGATTTAGATGGTATTTTCTTAATGATGTTCTCAATGAATTTATATTTATGTGTAGGGATTAATTCTCAAATTCAAAGCATAGTTAGCTAAAGAATCAACATGCGTATAATAACCCTTAGGAATATGTCAATAAATAATATAATCAAAATTTTGTTCCAAGAGATGTACACTCAAGTAGTAATGATGTAAGATAGGATTTCTTAAAGAGTAAACATAGTTTACCTAAGACACTACAAGGTGCAGGTCAAGTTGAAAACCAAAGTGGGCTATTCCAAGGGAAATGGCCTTGGTTAAGATCTCAATGAGAACACTATACTCAGCCACATTATTGGTGGCTAGGATAATACAAATTCCCCCTAATTTCACAAGCTCATTGATGGGTGAAAAGATGACCCAAGGGTCAAAACCTATGTTCTAAGTGTTATGGATAGGACTTCCTTCAAATCCTACATAAAACAAAGACGGTATTGACATACTCCAACCAAGAACCACAAAAGATAGTTACACAAGGAAACTATCAAAACAAACAAGCCGAAAAAATGATAGTAACATCACACACACTCCTATGTATAATATGTACAAGGAGAAATGAGGTCTAGTAGGTCATCCCAGGTTTTGCCCATTATCGGGCACAAGCCAAAAATTCTTGTACATGAATTCATGGGCTTTTATGGGTTCCATATGGTGCATCATGATGTAGCCATGCCATAGAGAATTGAATTTTCATATTCCTAAAATTTCATGATGTCAGGAAAAGCCTAGAACCATATAATTATTAGGAATGACTCAAGAACATAAAAGGTTAGTGGTCTTGTGAGCTATTTCAGCTCCTTGGCAAGGAATATCGAGGCATGGAGGGGGTACAAGACACTCATCAAAAGGAGGTTTGTGGTTGGAAAATTCATTTGTAAGTTTAGTATTAGAAACCGAAGACTTGACTCGGTCCAAAGGTGGCACTTCCATGGGTGGCTTAAAAATTCCCCTTGGCTCGATTCAAGATTAAGTTTGCCAATATCTACTAGTTATGAGTTAGCGATAATAGAGGCATCAAGAGTAATAAGCTCCATTAGATAATCAAATGAATCAGTGACCTCCAAGATAACTTGCCAAAAAAGAGACTCATTGTCTAGGGAGTCACAAGAAATAGGTAGAGTGGTGACTCATGTGGGCAAAGAATCTTGATCATATTCCATATTGGGATGGATTTTCAAACAAGGGTGAGGAGGTACTAATAGGACTGCTAACAAGGAAATTTCTTCCAATAAAGGGAACATATGCTCATCATGGATGTTTACTTCCAAAGGAGAAGGCACCACACAAGTGTTAGGGTACTAATGGGGTCCATTATGGATGGAAGAGATCATGTTCATTGAGAAATTGAAGATGAATGAGCATTGGGTGGGGCTAGATGTAAGACACTGATAAGTGGCGTGTTTTCAAACAATCCCATGCCAAAACTCTCATAAGCTATGGGATATGTCCAATGAATAGAATATAATTTCCCATAGTGGTATACTTCATCAAAAATATGAAGTAGTATAACTAATCAATCATGACAATATTTCCTTCATGAGAAAATCAAAGCGCATGAAACATCGAAGTCACAACAATGGTCATAACGTAGAACCAGCTATGACCAAGAAGCAGATTATAATCTAAGGGAGCATCATCAATTTCAACATTTGTAGTTATGGTTTCTCCCCCTAGTTCAACGAAAAATGAAGTAAGAACACCATCAACAAGACTGTGGAATATCTTGATTTGAAAACATGAACCAATATATGTAAAGTGACTTGGTGAGTTAGTCTAAAATGAGGGATGTAAAAATCAATTGAAATAAAACTATATTCCAACGGTTCAACTCCTCTTATAGCAATCAAAAAGGCTTTGTGTTGTGTAGGATAACTCTGCAAAACCTCTAAAGAACGTAGAGCATAAGGTTCTTGGGCTAAATATTCAATAATATTGTTGTGTGGAACAACTCGTGCATTAGGTTTATGTGTCAAATTATAAATAACACCATTAGCTAGGAGGTATACTATCTCCATAGGTTTATCTTTCATGAGAGGACGACTGCTCATGATACAGATGACCAGTTCCCTAGAAGTAGGACTAAAATTACGAATTTCATAAGAGTTAGATATTATGTACAAATTAACATGTTTATTAAAGATATGTATAGGCACATCTCTTATAGAAAGAGTATGTTGTTCCCCATTTTCCCAAGTAGAGGTGGAGAAGCTTGCACAACCATTTTTTGTTGTGCTAGGGTAGGGAACGGATGAGTCAAAATGGCCAGTTGTTGGGTAGTTTTCAATGGTGCAAGAAGAATATATACTGCATCCATACATGAGAACTCATGAGCCAAATGATATCCCTAACAAATATTAAAAGGAAATTTAACCTTATGGTGTTTCTCATTTGTTCCCCCACTCTGATTAGGTCATTTTGGAAAGGTTTCCTACGTAGGTTTAGGGTTATTCTTTTATTTATTATTTTATTTTTACCCCCAAGTTACTAAGTTAACTTTGTTGTTGAATTAACCATGAGAACCTTGGTGGTCTACTCAAAATATTTCTCTTGTTGAGAACCAACTGCACTTTTTGGGGCTTGGGATGTAACAATCATTTTCCCTATTTGAGCAACTAAATAGCTCACAAAATGAAATAAAATGGAATCAGAAACACCATCATAATGCGGTCTTCGTTGGCTCATTGACGATAGTCGAAGGTTGAGAAGCATTAGGAGGAACATTTTATAAATTTCCCGACTAAGAATAAATCAAGCTAAGATATTGAGCACATAGCATATCCTACTTCTAAGTAGCTTCCCTAGCCATAATGACATCCTTGTCTATAAGTGACAGTAAGGATTTGGTGAACTAGTCTTTAAGCACCTCATTGGGGAGTTTTGTTCTAAATAACCTCTTATGTCTTGTCCACTCATAGATATTATCATTTATGTGACTAGATATATCTTTCATAGATGTGAACAAGTAGTTAGTCTCAAGATCCTATCCTAAAGGTAATTGATAATGATTCAAAAATGTATAGTCCAAGGAAGTGAATTCACTTTAAAATGTCGTATCAAGTTTGATAAGGAATTTAGTGGCATCATTAGCTAAGGTTCTTTGTAGAATATCAATCTGACATAATCATCTACTGAAGAATTAGAAGAATGCAATAAATATTAGGTGGTGATGTGCGTGGATGTTCTTTCTCCCATCTTCGCTTAAAACTTAGGAATATCATAATGAAGTTGTGTAGGCATGGGTGGGCACCTAGGATCATGACATATGGGGTCCTTGATAATTTTTTCCAAGTCTGGTAAATCATGGCAGGCCAAAAATGGAAGTTGGAGCTAATTAGATGCATCAACAGGTAAAACATAGCCCACCAACAAACCTTGTGTCCCCCCCATAGCATAGTTAATGGAGATTCTTGATGGACCAAACGTATAACTAATCCCAAGAAATTGAGTTCTTAGGCCAACAAATTTGGTCAAAGGATATTGTCCACTAGGGGAAATTCCCCCAGTGAACAAGGGACTCCCAGAAGCATGATTATTCAATGGATTGTACTGGATAATAGAAAAATTATTTCCCTATGTAAATGTACTATCGTAATCATAGGAAATGATAGGAATAATGAAACTAGTGGTATTAATGCCCCTATGTAAACTATCCCCTCTAAATTAAAAGGAACCCAAAGATAAATTCATCCCTCCTAACATAGAATTTCTCCAAGGTTTATATGTTCCACCAAAACAGTACCCCTAGCGTGGCTAGAGGAAAAAGTAGATCCCCCCTATATGTTCGTCGATGTAGAAATGCTCGTATTAGGTAAAGCAAATATACTTGTAGATAAGCTATATGTAAATACACCAACTCCCACTTGTTTACTTGAGTTGGTCCCCATTCCGAACTTAAAGGAGGATGAAGGCATAGACATACAAAAACTTAGTAAACTTGAAGGGTTTATAGAAGTGAGTGGTGGAATTCCCCATGAAGAGGAAAAAGGTGTTGTCAAAGTAAGAGGAGAAGATCCTATCACACTAATTGATGTTAATTCTGACATTATGGAAGATACTACTAATATAGAAGATAAAAAGGGACTCATATTCACCATGGTAGTAGTACACGCTCAGTAGAAATATGATTTTTGAAATTTGGTTGTCATTGATGTAAACCCAAGTAGCATCTAGAAGAATGACCGCTTCAATGAAAAAAATGAAAAGTGATATTAGAGTTCTTGGGCTCAAGTTCTTGCTCATTTGATGGTCCTCGTCATGCCAATTCTAACGATATGTGGCATGTCTCGTAACTCCTCACAGTTGAGGAGATATGATCGATCAAAGTTGGATCCCTTTCTTTTGGTCAAGAAGCCCCAAAGATGATGTGGCAAGAAACCTTTATATTGGTTTATTTGTAGCATATTTATTTCAAAAATCAATTTCAAACTAATGATGGGATATCCTAATCAATTTTGGTCAGTATAAATTTAAGTAAATTTTCATGGGTCCTTTAACTAAATTTTTCCTCCAAGTCAAGTTGGCCTCCAAGGAGAATTCAGTTTTTGCTCCAAAATTAAATTTCAAATTCATAATTGAGGTTAGCTTCCCTTATTGTGCGGTTTGGATTGCCCCTCTAGAAGCCTCCTCATCCATTATAGATTAAGAACTCATTTCCCTTCCAAGCTTATGAATTGAAGTGATTATCTCTGAAATTTTGTACAACTTGTGTCCTTGCTTAATCACTCCCAACTGAAGATACAGGCTGAATTATAAAGACCATATTTGCATCTAAAGTTTAGCTTTTATTATTGGTTCTAGATTTCAGATTGTGTGTATGTTATGAAGCCTATTCAAGCTTATTTGGGAGACCTATTCTGAAGTTTTTGAGAAAATTTGTGGCATGTTATTGATGGGCTTACTTTTCGTTGAATCTAAAGTCATTTTACAAATTGTTCAAGGCTAGGTTATGAAAAAATCATACCATTCTCTGAGGATTCTTCGGGGGAGATTGAGGCTCGATTTGTGGATGGATTAGGGAAAATTGTTTTGATACTTATCCCTCTATGAAAAGACACACATGGTGCATTTTCTAAGGAGTATTGTGAACTGTGATAAGGGTTCTATGTGGTATTTTTGGCCCTAATGTTTTGGTGGCCTTGTAAAATTGTTTTGAGTCTAAACTGTAGCTAAAATTGTTGGCACATCAGGGATTCATTATTTGTTGTTGTCATTCACTTTTCTTGAAGAAAAATATGTGCCCTAATATGAGTTTCTCTGTAGAGTGTTTTGGCATTTTTTCCTGAGGCCAATATTAGTTGATTTCTAAATCAGATTGTCCATATTTGTATAAGATCGGGAGCGAATAACATAGATTTTTTTAGGGCTTACCTATATCTCATATCCATAATATTATTCATCCCTAGAACTAAAGGTAATTTGATCATATCTTGCACACAATTTTGAAGTAATGTCTGGGTGGTTTTTAAGGGAAAATTCTTAGTTATCTTTGCATAGAGGAAGCAAATTATTTTAGATGTGGAAGAGTTGACAATCATTGTTGGAGGGAATATTAGTTGTGATCCAAATAAGCATTTAAAGCCAAACCTTATTTTCATTACTGAGGCATCTTAAGGTCTTAATTTATTGTTTGGTTCACTGAAGACTTCTGAGTATATAAGGGTATGCCCTTCCTAAAGTTGTGCTCACATAGAAAATTCAATTGAGCTTAAGTCTTGTTTCCTCTAATCTATTTACATTTATCGCACTGTATTATGGTATGGAAGTCATTGAGGAGAAATAATCATGAACTCCATTATACATAACTAGTATTTGAAGTTTATATAAGGGGAATCTTCAAGGCAATATATTTAATAAATTTATGTTGCAGAATAAGAATATCTTCACAAGGAAGAAATGTTGGTCAATCTCTAACATATCCTTGGTAGACAATGACTTATCTGAAATCAACATACTTAAAGGGAATCTTAAAGGAAATATATTTGACTAATTTATGTAGAAGAATAGGAATATTATAATAAGGAAGAAATGTTGTTCAATCTCTAACATATTCTTGGTAGATAGTGACTTACTTGACATCGACAAACTTGAAGGGCATATTCAAGCATAATTTTTACATGCATTACGTCCATAGCCATCATCAAGTACAAGAGTAGCACACATTGTTAAAAATTGTGTAACTAGGTTCAGCCTTCATAAGTATGAAATGTATTCTTGTAAATTATAAAATGAAAATAAATTATTATTATTGGAGCATGGGTTTCATGCTCAAATTCTTTTATTTTATAGGTCAAGCACCGATTGAGTGCTTCTAGCGTTTGTCCTAGGTTTAAGAGTAATTGTCATATCTTGAAGACCCTATGGGTACATTGCAACATGTAAAGAATAATTTATTTTGTCTTTATCAAAATACCTCCAAGATCAAGTTGGCCTAGAAGATTTCAAGTTGGCCTACATGAAGAGCCATGTCTACCCTTGAAGAAACCTATATAGAGAGTGGAAATTGTCCTCCATTATCCTCACTCACACACATTTCATTATATGAAAAGAAGATGGCTAAGAAAGGTCAAAGGAGAAGGATGAAGAATAAGTCGAAGAAGTTTGAAGTGCTTGGGCTAGTTATCTCTCTCCCACGCGCAAAACAAAGTGAGGGTTTCTGTGTTAGGGCTATCCTTGGTTTGATCTTGGAGGAAAGAGAGAAAGGAATTAAGGTGAAAGTGACTTGCGGTGTCTCCTTATCCCTAAGTCTCAAGGAAATACAAGGGAATGGAAGAGAATTTTATATGAAGCAGATCAAATTCTCTAAGAGGAACAACAATAGTTGCAACGGTTGCTAGATATAATTTTGGATCTATAATAGGAGGTCGAAGTTCTTGCAGTAAGAGGTTGAGTTGATATTGATCTTGGAGGGTATTTGTTTGAGTCACTAGGTCATGGTATTCATCAATTGAAGGATCTATAAGAAGAGAATAGGTTTAAGGGTTTTCCCCTCAAGAGGAGGGGTTTTGGCCTAGCTTGTACCCTATATACTGTGTCACTGTTCTTATTATTTTGGTAGTTATTTGATGTATCTCACACTGTAATAATAAGAAACAAATATAATAAGGTAAAAGATAACACAAACAATTATCAAGTTAAAGACAATTAACATATTCACTACCCTATTGAATTCTCAACATGATTTTTTTGGTTTAGGGGGTTGTAACCCAGGTTCAGAGTTAGTTGCACCAACCAACAAATCCCTACACTATTGGCCCTTTCGGAAACAACCCGTGTAGCACAGGCTACATCTCACCTGAGGCAGTATGGGGGCATGCAAGAACCAAGTTTCTGCATCCAAATATGAGTGTGATATCTTTTAGCACCTCAGATCTGCACTTCCGCATATTAATAAGCCCTTAGGGATCGATATTGTAACTCTAATAACATAGTCTTCAGACCTTTGCGAAGGTCTACAATCAGCCTTTGCAGACATTTAACGGCTGATTTATCCACTTACGAGCATTAGAAAATAATCCTAGGTTAGTGTTCATGCATATCTACTTAAGTTACTTAGTAAACATAATATAATTAATCACAGTCTTCATAGAAGTATTTAACATGAATTGTCTACATCTATTGAAACTTATTCAAGAGAATCGAGCATCATTAGATGAATATTCCATAAACACATTATTCATCAACAATATATATCATAAACAGAAGTAAACAAAGATAAACAACTATACACATTATTTCTTCAGTTCAGCTTTACAAGCTCAAAACTACCGTTTGCACTCAACTGCGAGGGTCCATGCACTTAGCTACAGACTCTTCCTAAGCCTCTACACACTCAACTGTAAAGCCTTTCTCTCCTATCTAACTCACTTCTCTACATTATTATTTTTTTCTCACTGACCCATTAAATTCATCAGTTCTGGCTTAGACTCTCTAAGACACACCTATTTGTACAATCCCATGGTCATCAAACCATGGGTGGATCTCAAAGCTGACTCAAAATTTACATAAAAAAGGGGATGCAACCCCTTTGACTCCTAATCATCTATGGTCTATACATCCACAAATCACTGAGACTTTACATTACTTACAAAAAATACATCAAAACTTAGGTTATTTTAACTCCAAAACTAAGCAAGGGGACCCCATCCCAACAGGCCCCCAACACAAAGATCATGAAACGCCCTCGAGTAACTTGGGTGGCGATGCGATCTTGATGGGAAGATCCCCCAAATCTACCTAGATCATGCCAACTTCGATAGCACTCTGAGTGGCTACCTTCTTGATTTTCTCAACTAACTTCTATGTAGTTGATCCTTCTGTAGCTAGCTTTATTGTCAGTTGCATCTATTGCAATCCCTTTAACTTATCCTGAATAGTGGTCATGACCTGATGAGCCTCCTCTAACCAAGGCTACAACCTGGCCTTAAGTAAGGCCTCCTTATTTTGTGCAACCTCTACCTGTGCGAGGAGCTTCTTTCGCTCCTATAACTTGGCTAGGTGTTGTGCTGGTGCAATGGAGTGCACAGTTGCCCTGACCTCATCGTATTGTTGTTACAACTCCTGTATTTCTATATTCAATGTTTGCAGGTTTAGATCCTCCTATAGATTTGTTACCAACTCCATGGCTTGCTCAAATATTGTTGGGTAGTCTGCAACTATGGCATCTAGAGTGGCCAGTGCTTCCTTGATCATGGCTCTGTGCTGCTCCCAAACCTCTGGCAGAGTCGTCGGCTATAACTTGAATTGTAGCTCAGTGATATTCATGTTGAGTTCAAATTGAACTTGGTTAACCTCAACTTTGGCTTCACGTACACCAGCAACTAGTTTTCTGATCTTTGCTTCTAGATGTTCCTCCTCGGGGATATGAAGCTCAGGCACACTCCTGCATGCCTCCGCAACTGATGACTCCATTTGTGAACTATGTGCCTGGAGTATCTCCTTCTGCTACAAAACCTGCATCTTTTCAATGAACAACTATTGATTATTGAATTTGATTTTGCTGATAACACTGAGAGCTCATTGTTCCTTGATGCGAAGCTCTTCCACAACTCCCTATAGTAATGCATGCAATGACTCCAGTGATGTTGTGGTAAGGTTCAGTCCCATATTTATGACGTCGTCAAGGAGGGCGTGTTGTTCCTTGGTGTCAGTGTGGACTGAACCTACAGGCAAGGGGAAGACTCGCACATCCTGTAGCCATGGAACCATCTCCACACCTATACTTTGACCCTGTGCCAAACTGCCTTGTGCACTGCTCACTTTCCCGAAATCTGCTTGGATCTTGGTTTCTTGGAGCTGCAACTCTCAAAGATCCTTCTAAACTCCTCCCAGTGTGTGCATGTACTGCTATTCCAACATCTGCAACACTTTTGTTGTGGCGTCCCTAACTTTATCACCGATCCCATCCAGATCGCTTTCTGTGAGCACCATGGGATAAACCTATGTTTTTTGAGCCTTATTCTTCTTCCACATCCACCTTACTACTCTAGTTCATGCCTTTTCGGAAGTGGGTGCACTGCCATTCCTCGCCTCTGTCACCTTGTCTTATAAGCTCTTATGTTTCTGTTTCTGGTGAAGGTGACTTGTCACCTTTCTGGGTCTCACGTTGCTCCTATTCTGCCTTCTCTTTGGTAGCGCATTCCTTTTCAACATGGGCCTTCGCTACAACATCCTTACACTTTTGTACAGCCAAGTTCTACATAGTCTTCTTAGCTGGCTCCTTTCATTTCTTCATGGAAGCACTCTACGCACCTGTGCTTGGCGCAACAGCTAGATATGAAGGGGCACTCCACTCAGCTGACCATCACACTACTACCTCCTAGAAATCGGTCTCCATCACCAAATATGTGAAATCATGCCACTTTTGTGCTGGATCCTTCCGCGCCTAGATATACACCCTGTGAAAGTTAGCCTTGAACGTGGCATAGGCTGACAACTGCGTGTACAAGGTTGGGGACAACCTTGGACTTTGGTTAATTTCCATGCACAAACTCGATTCAATCATGGCTCAAATGATATTTCTCTCGGTGATCTATGCAGGGTCCTTTGTAGCCCATAGGGAAACAAACTGTGCTGCCTCCGATAATCCTCCTTCAAGTGGGGGAAACTGGCTATCCTTTGGCAGATCCAATGCAACCAACACAATAGACAGCAGTAACCAAGCATAATGAAATGAATTGGTTTCATCATGGGCCTCACGCCAATTTACAAGGAATTCCTTGCACAGGTACTTGGACCAGTTGAACTACATGCTCTTCGTGAATTGTGTAGCTAGGGACACTACGAGCGTTGGAACTTCATCTGCGTGGCATTTCCTCATCACCTTTCTGACTAATATCTGCGTTGTCAATTGAACTGTGGGGTCTGAGATAGATAAAATTGAGTTTTTGGGTGCGGGATCCCCCAAGGGTAGTTTTGGGGCTTAGAGCCCATCTTTGGTCAAATTTTGTCATTCCAATGTAAAGACTCTGCATTTTGTGGGCACAGAGCATGTAGTTTTTAAAGAGTCATAGGGTTTTCTGCCCTTATTTTGATAATGTAATGTCAGTTGTAGAAGATCTACCCATGGTCCACGCACCATGGGATTGTATAAATAGAGAAAAGCTTTATGTAGATAGAGACACACAATAGGAAGAACATATGATGTATGAGAGATAGCTCCAAGTAAAAGTATAAGTTTTGGGTCATAGCATAGGTAGAGGCTCTGTAGCTCAGTGCGTAGAGGCCTAGTAGTCCGCAGCTAAGTGCGCAGGGCGAGTTGAGTATGTAATCATCTGGAAGTATTAATAAAGAGAAGTTTTATATCATTTTTTCATTTATATCAGGTATGAAATTCACTTCTAATGATTATATGATGCGCGAATGTGTATAATTGTATTGGTTAAGTGAATGCAAGTAAGAACATCTATTTACGCGAAGCTAACTAGGTTATGTTAATAAGATAAGTATGATACTCAGCGTAGCTTAGGGAAATATCACAGTTCCTACCCTAATGGTGCAGAAGGACTTCAGCCCCTGGTTAGGTCTGCATGGAAGCCAATTTTAATAGATCGCGAAGGTACTGAAGGGTGGTACATAGCGCAAAGTGACCTGCGTGAAGGCAGGTATAGCTATAATACACTGACTTCACAACCATGTCAAGGGTGTGGAAAATTGGTTGCAGCATCCCCCCATACTGTTTTGGGTGAGACTTCAGTCCATGCTCTGTGGGATAATGCCAAAAGGGCTAGTAGTGTAGGGATTTGTTTGGCTACCTAATGTTGAACCTAGGTCAAGCCCCCTCAACCCAACAAATGGTTTAGTTGCCAGGACCAGAATTTGCATAAGAGATGTGTGGTGTCATATGGTTGGATAGAAGAATTCACGAGTTCACCACGTAGGAGAACAAAAACCCATGACTGTCAAAAGAACAGTGGCTAGAAAACTACCTATATATGGAGATCCACAAAAAAAATTTCACGTCCTTCCCTACAGAGCTATACGAGTGGATCACGAAGCAAGCAGATAGCTAAGGAAGGTGGAAACTTGATGGTCCTATTGTGTGGACCCCAAATATAGTGTGAAGGTTGGAAGCATCGGAGGATGTGATCACGTGCTCCATTGATCATTGGCTCGATCATATTATAGGAGGATTTGTTACTGAGTTCGCGGTTGACACCTCTCTCAACTACAGCGAGGCAGAGCAATGCTTTCTCAAGGGACCGTGAGGTAAGTACATAAAATCTTTGAATACTTAGATAAAAATGTTGTTGTACGAAAAGCGGGTTATGTCATTACCTTGATGTTCGGGGCTATGCAAAGTGGAAAGGTTTACAGGAACGAAGGAAATAAGGATCTAGAAAATAGTCCCTTGATTTCAGCTCCAAGAGGGGATGAGGAAGAGCTCGCAAAGGTATCTCCATGAAGTGCTATTCATCTGATAAGACAAAGTATTTTGTGAATACCACCCCCACCCACACCACCACTGGCTTCACCACCATCACTTCAAACTTCACCCGTACCAACTCCACCACCATCGCAATTCAGTATGGCAAACACAGTGAAGTTTCCTATGTTTGAAGGTCTAGAAAAACAGGATCCTAACCAATTATGGTTTGTTGTAAGGGCTGTATGGGAAGCGCAAGGTGTTACGGATGACCATATAAAGAAAGTGACATTGGTTAGCACCCTACAGGACCATGCGCTGACCTGGTATATTAAGTACTCCAACGATAACCTGAATGCGAGAATCGTGGATATCTAAACAACACTAAATGGGGAATTTACCAGACCTAAATATGAAACGCAGTTGATTGTGGTATTCAAAGAGATCATGATGCTACTAGGCAAGATGCCTTGGGAACTATATCAGAGGCTAAAATGTATGATTCGTGAAGCCAACATGAATTTGACAGATGGAAAACATCATGAGTGGTTTGTAGCTTTGCTACTACTACATTTAAGGAGTGTTTTATCGCAACAGAAGATAACACCTCAAGCAGAGGCCTTAAAGATTGCTATGAGACTACATGAAACCTCGATGTAAGATCCTAACCTAGGATTTCATCATATCCAGGCGTAGCTGAAGAAGTTGTGCCTTGAGATGCAAAGTTTGAAACAGGATAGGACTGTTCAGCTAGAAGTGTGCGAAGAAGTATGGTGAGTGAAATGCAAGAGTTAGGGCCATGACAAAGACCATTTTCGGTTCTTTACAAATTACATTGCAGGAGGAGGAACGATGCCTTTAAGGCTAGAAGCTCAAGCAGGACCTAGCACGGTGCCTACTTTGTGGTGTGGGATCTGTCAAATAGCTAGAAAGAATGCCACAAACAATTGTCACTTCTTACAAAAGTATATGAAAAATCCGCAATAGTTATTCTGCAATTTTTGTAGGTTGGTGGGACATGATGAGCATACTTGCAGAAGCTACGAAGTAATGATGGATGGAACACCTGCCTACAAGGTTCAGGCTGAAATGTGACCCCTTGACCAGAATGCATGGATGGCATGGATAGGATTTCAGGGGCGTGGACGAGGCTGAGGCAGTGGAGGACCTGGTAGAGGTCATGGAAAATTGATTTGCTACAATTGCAAAGGACAAGGACACTGTGCCCGTGATTGCACTAATCAAACACGCCCATCATGTAAGTATTCCACACTATTTTATTATGAGACATAAAATTGTCTTACGCCGATAGCTAGGATACGTGACAAAGGGGCGCTACCACCTCCCCCGACTCAGAACCTACAGATGATGAGGTCTGAGCCACGCGAGGAAGATCCGAATGTAAATATAGTGCTCTGAAGTGGAATCGTGACAGGAGATGACAAGGGGAAACAACGAGAAGAAGGTACTTGGGTTTATAAAGCCCTAATGAAACAAGTTGAGTTTGATTTGGAGCGTGCTTGGGAAACCTTTGTGGAAGCTAAGAAGAGCTTTGTTGAGGCCTCCACTTCAGGAAACAAAGATATGCCTGAGCAAAAAATGGACCCCTCTATGCTCAAGATATTCCTAGAAACCTGTATGAAGTTACTGTGCGATAGTAAGGCTGTGAAAGGGCTGCAAGAGCTCATCAACAGATGCACTGGGATAGTGCCAGGAGAACTGCCCATAGTTTGGAAGGTCGGAAAACATAAAACAAGGATGGGGTGTGAAATGAGACTCACTACATAGATTGGAGAATACGAAATGGATCAAGTCATCCTAGATTTGGGATCAAATACAAATTTTCTACAGAAACAGGCGAGGGAATGAATGAGGAGACTTGCACTGCAATGGTCTCCAATTCAGCTAAGGATGGCGAACTAGTAGAAAATAATACCCATGGGGCGGTTACAGGGAGTAACCATGGATATTGAAGGAGCGAGCACGCTTGCGGATTTTGAAGTCATAGAGATTGTTGATGATAGCAATCCCTACCCCACACTCCTGGGAATTGATTGGGCTATTGATATGAGTGGGGTAATTAATCTAAAGAAGCAAAAGATGATCTTTGAGAAGAAATCACTGTGCGTAATTATACCCCTGGACCCTGCTGAAGGATCATGCTATATGGAACCAGTCTGTGACTATGAGAGTGATGATGATCTTGACTGTATCTATAAAATAATAGCATGAGACCAAGACTGGGTGAATCCCACCACGGATGGGTGGATTACATGGGAGTGCGAGAGCTCCTACACTTCAGATTTTGATGAATAAATAGAACGATGGCAAAATCAGTTACATGAGGTAACTACGCTAAATTGTAATATGATGACCAGGTTGCTGCACTGCGTGTCAACAGAAGCAAGAAATATACCTACATATGATGGTCTAAATGAGGTAGATACCTTCTTGGATGCATTTTAAAGGGAGGTGCCAGAAAAGCAACGCTTCCAGGCCTTGGACTGGGTACTACGTGCTACGCCCGAAAGATGGTGGGGTATGCACAAAGGAAGCTTTAACAATTGGCGTGAATGTAGGAGAATGATGCGAGTACGATTTGGGAAGCCTAAGATGCAACTGACAGAAAAGCATGATGGGCTGGATGATCCACGAGCACAACTGGCCAAGTGGACGCAGGCCTATGGAGAAGAGCCCCAACCTGCGCAAATGCACATGTACTCCACACTAAAATACCTGGTCAATAAGCATGTGTTGGGGGCGAGAACTCACATATGTCTCTTAACGTTGGGAAGACATTATGCAAGGAGAGCAACCGCGCAGAAGGTTCTACGTGAAGGGTTGTGGCAGCTAACTATTCATGAGGATTCAAAAGCATATTTCAAGGTGCGTGATGTATGTCAAAGAATAAGTAGGCCATCGTGAAGGGATGAAATTCCTTTGAATCCACAAATGGCATTGCAACCTTTCAAGAAATGGGCAATAGAAGTTGTAGGACCCATCAAACCTCAAGGAAAGACAGGCGTGAGCTGTATTATCACTATGACAGAGTACATGACTCGCTGGGTAGAAGCACAGCTGGTGAAGGATTGTACGGGCACGACTGTCGTGAAGTTTCTATTTGACATGTACTGACGTGATTTGAACGTCCGAAGATCTTGATGAGGGATCGTGGTACACACTTCCTGAATGAGACAATCAACATGCTAATAGAGGAATTTCGGTTGTATCACCAGAAGAGCACACCTTATCACCCAGAGGCTAAAGGGACAATGGAGGCATTCAACAAAGTGCTTGAAAATGTGCTGACCAAGGTATGCAATGTGCATTGAAGTGATTGGGACCCATGCATACCTACAGTGTTATGGGCTTATCAGACGACGTTCAAGAAGCTGATGGGACAGACACCTTTTAGACTTGTCTATGGAGTGGAGGCCATAATGCCTAAGGAATACATCATGCCTAGTCTACACATAGTAGCTCTCACAAGTATGATGGATAGCGGAGCCCTGGAGGAGAGGCTCGCGCAGCTAGATGAGCTCGAAGAAGAACAATTTTTGGCTGGATTTCACTAGCAAGTCCAAAAGTAGCGCGGAAAGGCATGGCATGACTAACACATAAAGTTGTGCACATTCAAGGTAAACTATCTGGTTTTGTTGTATGATAGTAAGTTTGATAAATTCCCCAGAAAAGTCAGGATGCACTGGTTAGGATCGTATATTATTAAGGAGATTACTGATGGAGGCACAGTACAATTGGTAAAATTAAATGGAGAACCCTTCCCAGGAAGGGTGAATGGCAGCCGATTGAAGCCATACACCAGCGATTCAACAATGTGACTATATGAAAGTCGCATAGTCTTAGTGCTCCAGGAAGCTAAAAGGAGGCACAAGACTATAAACTACACTGCCTGGGAGCTGTGCGATTTCACGACTGTGTGAAGCAGCGAAGTGTCACAGGGTCTGCGACAACGCAAAGATAGTTGTGCTAACACGTAGGTCTATAGGAAAGTGACCATAAAGTCACTATTCACGATTTCATAGTCTGTTTCAGGCCAAATGGAGTGGGCGACAGGCATTTAAGGTGAAATTTATGGGTTAGATTCTTGCAAATTTGCCACCAATCTAGCATTAATTGACCGAATGTGGTGGGAATGGTTGAATTTAAATTCAAAAGGTGCTATAAATTAGAAGTGGTTGTCCAGGGAAAAACACTTGGCAATTCCAGAACAAAGTTGTTGTGCGCTCAAGTATTCATGAACTGAGACTTATTCAAGACTTTGAAAGTGAATTTCTTTTTTGAGCAATTACCAAAGTCATTGAAAGAACTATGGAATAGAACTATGTCAGCACTTGAAGAATCCATGGACATAAGAGTAGTGACAGCCGAGGAATCTTCATAGCAAATTGCAGAAGTGGAGCCCAGAGAGTGCTGGAGTAATTGTTGAGGTCCTTAGTGAACACCAAGACCTAAGAAGGATAAGCATGCCATGATATCGGTGCATGTCTCACCTAGAAAGACACTAAGGACCAAGCTCACATTGTAGGAAAAGGGGAAGGCCATTAATCTAGGGGACAATGAGGAGGAAGAGTTTGAAGAAATCCTGGTGGAGGAGGAGGATGTAGAGATGGACGTTGAAACTGAGGTTGCAGACCCTATTACCCAGTTACCTGAATATGTTCCTCTGCAAAAGGGTAAAGCTAAGGTGCCGAAGGATATAGATGAGAGCAAGAGCTCTCTACAAACCCTACTGCTCCTAGAAGATATTATTTTTGAGGGACCACACTTGGGCCGAGTCCCCATGTTGAAAATTAAATATTGGGACCTCGTAGACCATGAGAAGTTCCTACATTTAGTGACTGCGAAGCTACTACGCAAGAATATAGGCACACCAGCTAGAATGACTGAGTTGGAGCTGCGCAAATGGGTCATAGGTGTCAGGAAAGTAGGGTTGCTAAAATTGCTCTAGGTGTCGCATTACCACTGCACCCTAGTGAAAATTTTCTTCATCAGGAAACTACTCTGCTTGGTGCATGATGGGTGCTTATGGCTGGAGGGGCCCATCCCCATCACATACCATCTAATTCACAGGATTTAAAGGCTACCTTGCTCAGGGGAGGATCTATCAAACATTTCAGAGGGAAAAGGTGGCAAGTTGGCCCTCGTGGAGGCAATGAAAAATAAGTTTATGTTGGACAAGAAGAAGCGAGGGAATGCCATCTCCAGCATCAAAAACCTTGCAGTCAAGGTCATGACACAGATATTAGCAGGGAAGGTGATGCGGAAGTATCGTGTAGATGAGGTGCTGTTATAGAAATTTTTGTGCCTTACAGCTTTGAGCATGAAATGTCCATAATCCAAGGGATCCAAAGTCCCTAAAGATGTTGTTACAGCTCCTAAAGGAACAAGGTCAACCAATGACAGCTTCTCCCAGAAGTTCTCCACCAAAAACCACTCAAAACTAGTCAAATCAGGATCAATTCAGAAGCTCCACTAGCTGCCTGCGTTGCAAAGCACCCAAATACACTGGCTAGGTGCATTGCAATGCACTTGAATGCACTACCCAGGTGCGTTGAGCGGGAAATGACAAGTGGCAGAGTCATTCAACGAGGTGGAAAGACCATGGAAGCTTCCAGAATCTTCTCCAATGACACTTGCCTCACTGAATTCGACCAAGTGATGAGTAAGAGGCTCTCAATCTCTAAGTGGAAGCAAGAACTGACAGAGAGAAGCCACAAGTCAAAACATAAGCTGACTCATCCTCTCTGCTTACATCTATATATGTATCCCTCATCCCAGAGATCCAGAGGATGGAATTTTGTACTTTGCAAAGAATTGTTGTTGGTTTGAGATTGAGATTAGTACATTGGGTGATTTATGCTTTGTTGGAGGAGAGGAAGGGATTCCTCTGCTGGGAGGTAGATGCTGGATCGGGACTCACTTGGTTGTATCTCCTCTTGGACTTTATTATCATATCAATAAACTATTTGAGTTTCTCCTACATGCTGTGTATCAATGATGTGTTGTTATATTTGCATGTTTAGCTTAATCTGATCCTGAGCTTTTTATGAATGTATATCTATATCTTCGTGTAGTTTCTCTCTCTTGTGACCTTGCAGGAATTCGGTAAAGCTGGGTCGGTGAGGGAGCAGGGAGCTGGGAGCTATTGAAGAGAGGAGCGATTGGATCAACAAACTAGCGGAAGACACAGGTTAGCTACATCCTTTCTCCTCATTTACATTTCATAAAGAAGAATACTCAAGTAGTTTTCCTTGTTTGTTGCTAAGGCACTATCACACCTTAGAGTGGGATAGGGGAATTCTGAATGGATACTTTTCCCAACAACAAATTGGCTACTCCACTGGGGATCGTATCTAGTTAGTTTATTTGTGTTTCTATTGTTGTTCTTCTCATAAACTCAGGAGTGCTGAATCGAACTGCATTTGCCATTTACAAATGCAAAGTAGATATCTGCCACTCTAGTCCACTCACTGGGCCTGTTTATGATCTGAACAAACTGATCCACAAATGCTCTAACTGCCCTTTGTGATAGCTCTTAGTCCTCCTTTAAATAATCCTCCTAATTGTACCTTATTGATAGCTTTTATCCGGCCAAAAACCTTAGATCAAACTGCAAACCGTGACCCAGAACCCAGAGAAAATTCTCGTTTCTGCTTCAGCGCAGGCTCTGTGAAGAGACTCTGCATTTCAATGCAGGTCCCGAGAGGGCTACCTGTGCTGCAATTCAGTTTCTCTGTGCAACAGGTGCGCTGATCAGCCTTTGCCCTGTGCAGCTGTGGTTCTTTGCATCCTTGTGTTCAGTTTTATTTCTGTTTTTTGCAGCCTGTTATCAGTGTGTGTACCTATCTGAAAACCCCTTTTCTCTGCCTTAATTCCGCCTCAGTTGTATAAAAGAAACTGTATTTGTTTTTGTGTATTTGTTACATCATTTACAAATTCCCATTACAAAAGTAAACTAGTCATACTGTCGCTCTTAGATCTAGACCTGTCGTAAGTGTTGTTTTGATCTTAGGAGAAAGTTTGTTTGCTGTTGACAGTTGATTGAGCTTTTACTTTTGTCTTTTGGTTTGAATTTGTGAATTTCTAGTGTCGAAACAAGTGTTTACTTCAAGATTATAAAGTGTCGTAATCGTCTTTTTGATTTCAAAAAGAAACTTGTTTGTGTTTTTCACTTGAAATCGAATTCAAATTTGTACAACAGCTTTCTTTTTAGGCATCAATATTAAGAAAGTGAAAACAAATACATGCATTTGCATATTGATAGTTTGTATGGTTTGATTTAGGAAAAGTGCATTTACAGTGTGCTCTATGCTCTTTGAGAAAAGATTGTGTCTTTCTTTTCCCCTTGTAGCTAGGATTTTCATTGTTGAAAAGAGATAAAAGCTTGCTTATCATCTTTAAACTGCATTTAGGAATTGTATCTACATCTCGTGGTGATCCAAAAAGGAAAACTTCTAAGAAAGATCAACCTAAAATAAATTGAATGAACTTAACAACACATTGGAACTTAACGCACAACATAGAGGTCTAGGCTAGAGACGTGTTCCGGCGTCGTAAAACCTGGTGACTGTCGGCCTCACTGATGCTTGGGTGATTCCTTCTGAGAGACGATAAGCGCCAGTACGGATTGTGCTCCCACGTACCGTCGAGTATATATTGGGAGACCCCTATAGGCATAAAACCTTTATCCATAGGAAGCTATGTCGGCCGCCCTACTGATCGCAATGCACTGAACATAGCATTCGGGAAGATTGACCGCCCGTACCTTAAAAAAGTATTCTGCAGTTTTGCGATTGGTTTGGCACACCCTCTACCTAGAGCTCCAGAGCAGTCCCTTTCGTTCCTTTTCAGACTCCTTAACGGAAAAGGTCCATCTGAGCACTTTTCACTTCAGGCTCATTAAAAATCGAAGGAGACTAGAGTCATCTTTTACTTTTTCTCGACTCTTTAAAATTGAAAAAGCAAGTTGTGTCCAAGCGTCGTTAAAATTTATTTTAAACGGAATATTCATACCCTTTTTCCTGCGTTGATCTTTAGGTTGAGAAAATGGAGCCTACCAACCAAGGAATTCCCCTTGGTGGAAATCCTAGTCCCTTCTCCTCTTGGGGAGATGTTGGTGCGCCCCATATGGCCACATTGTCGCTTCCAGGACTGACAATTGGCTTGCCGATCTGGCTCTTCTCAACCAATGTCGTTCAGAACACCACTATTCCTGAACAGTCGAATCAGCAGTTAGACCAGTCCAGAGTTACCCACCAGCCTTCTACTTCCTCTAATTCTTCCTCTCTTCCTTCCTCTTCGCTTGACGGGACTGGTAAAGATAAAAACCAAGTTCCTAAGGAGAAGAAGGAAAAGAAGAAGGAAAAGAAGAAGAAAGAGAAGAAGAAGAAGGGGCCAAAAGCGACTGGGGGCAAACGAGTGTCGTCTAACGAAAATCCACACACTGCACTGACCAGGCCTAAATCGCCATGTGTCATTTGCAAGGGAGACCACTTTCACAGAGATTGTCCCTGCATCCCTCGGATACTAAGGGACTGGTCTCCCCGTTTGCACAATCCGGTGGCATCAACCTCTAATAGCCATGTTGAAAGCACACCGTCAACTAGCAAAAGTGGATTTCTAGGACAGAAAGGGAGAGCTAGATCTCCCTGTAAACTGTGCGAAGGCAATCACACCATCCACCGTTGTCCCTTCTTAGACGAAGCTAAAAGAGTTTTGGATGATCGTCTGGTTTCACCGTTATGACTTCCTCCTGGATATAAAAAACTCTTGTCGAGTCCTTCGTTAGTTGAGAATCCAGCTGACCCGCTCAAGTGGTCAGCTGAAGCGCTGGTCATTGAAGATGAACCAGCTGAATCCATACCCGACGAAAGTCAAAAGGTCGAGGCGGCAGTTGACCCGGTCTTGCCTTCAGAGGTTTTATCTTCGAATGATACAGTCACTGAGGAGAATAAAGATGACACTGTTCAAATTCTCTTCATCATCACAGACTCCGACGAACACGGGGGAAATCCACCCATTCCTTTATTGCAAGAAGGAAGTTCGTCAGAGCGATACCCGGCCGTTTACTCAGTCCCACCACCAAGCAACCTAGTTGTATCCTTCGACTGGAACCAACTAGGCAGACCCCGTTTGCTAGCAAGCATACCATTCAGAATTATCGTCCAAATATACAGAATGGTCATGGCTAGCACCATCATTGATGAGGGGGCATCTGTGAGTATCCTTTCCTCTACTGCTTGGAAAGCGCTTGGTTCGCCATCGCTTTTGCCTGAAATGAGAAATCTAACAGGCTTTGATAAAGGAACCAGTCGACCTTTAGGGATCCTCCCCAATGTGCCCATAACATTGAAAGGGAAGACCGTTCAAATGAACGTGATGGTCATTCAAGGACCCTTGGATTATAACCTACTCCTTGGACGAGACTATATATATTGCATGGGAGCCATCGTCTCCTCACTCTTTAGAGTAATGTGTTTTCCGCACGAAGGAAGAGTGGTCAAGCTCGTGGACCAGCTTTCATTTCCCGGATCACACATTGCAAATAGTCATATACCATCCCTAAATGGTCTCTTCACACAAGAAATGTCTCAACCTACAGTCCGTCCTCCCGATAAGCGCGAGTAATTCAGAGGGATATGACTGGAACCCAGGGGGCATGCGTCCTGGTCTGCTTTGGCAGGAAAACTCTTGGTATAGGGTAGGTTTCCGCGGGAGAATATGACTAGTCCGTACCCCGTCCGTGGTTGGAAGAGGGGTTGTTCTAGAATAACATTCTTTTGTCAAAGTCATGTGAGTTTGCGGGCATCGTTGCTCACCTTTGTTTATCTCGGTAGACATCACCGAAGAAGTGTTTTGTTTGAAAGATTAACAGAACAATCTTTGGGTGACCTGAAAGAGGTAGGCCTCTCTCGGTAAAACAATTGTTTTGGCGGAAGTGAAGTAGAGGTAACCTTGAAACTCTGCTTTATACCTGGGGGCATGCAAACCTTTTGGAGTGCAAGCAAGGGGCGGCTATTTATTTTTTAAATTTTTAGGTCCTCCCTTTAAACCCGTAGGTCTAACCCTTTAAACTCGTAGGATTAGTCGTTTCCGAACTTGCATAACGAAAAGATGCGGGGCATAGCTTTGTAAGGTGCAAGATCCATAAAAAATGGCATCTTACATGAGACATTCTTATCATATGACTGGATTATCGAGCAGTTTTAGCACATAGTTCATGCTCGTTAAAAAATAAACATAAGATCGAGCAGTTTTAGCGCTTAGTTCATGCTCGTTAAAAAATAAACATAAGATCGAGCAAGTGTTTCAATCCGCGTTTAAGCTCATTAAAAAATGAACTATCCTCCGGTAAATAACCACCTGAATGTAACATTATCAGCCATTAAAGCCTAGGTCGTGTTTGCACCGTCACCTCCATTAGATTGTTTACCCATTTTGAGGAACAACTGCGAAGAGTGATCTCACTAGCCATCCTTGTGACACTGCCGTGATTGGAAAATTCCAACCCTTACCTGGAATCAGCTGCTACCCATTTTATCACTCGTTCCTCAAAAGACGAGTCTTCTTTAAGCTCTTTTCATCTGACTCGTAAAATATGAAAAGATTGCCGAGTTTTGGCCTTCCAGCTCATTAAAGCGACCGGAAGAGCTATCCCTCCTCTAGATTTTAATCTTTTTGGACTTGAGGGATTATTGCACAAAAAAATCGAGCGCTTGTTTTGTTCAGCTCGTTAAAACTATCGAAAATTCATCCCTTCTGTATTGTTTTATACTTTTTCAGACTTAATGTTATAGACATTTTTGTGCCTTACAGCATTAAGCATGAAATGTCCATTATCTAAGGGATCCAAATTCCCTAAACATGTTTTTCCTACCCCTAGAGGAACAAGGCTAACAAACCACAGCAATTCACAGAAGTTCTCCACCTGAAACTGCTAAAAAACAAGTCAATTCAGGATCATTTCAGTGGCTACACTAGCTGTTTGCGCTGAATGTCAAAGCCAACACTGGCTACCTGCGCTGAACGAGAGTGGACATGTGGCAAGCTCATTTCTCAAGGTGTCAAGACCCAGGAAGCTTCCAAAATGACACTTGCCTCAGGGAATTCGAATGGTGATGAGTAAGAGGTTCCAAATCTCCAAGTGGAAGCAAGAACCTCCAAGTGGAATCAAGAACTGACAGAGGGAGAGGAGACTAGTCAGATCTCAAGCTGACTCATCCTCTCTCCAAACATCTATATATGGATCTCTCCTCCATGAGATCTAGAGGCTGGAATTTTGTTATTGCAAAGAATTGCTGTTGGTTTGAGATTGGAATCATTAGGTGCTTAATGCTTTGAAAGGGGGTGAAGATAGGAATTCCATTTGCTGGGAAGGAGATGCTGGATTGGAGCCCTCTGGGTTGTATCTCTTCCTGAACCTTGTTATTCATCAATAAAGCTATCTTGGTTTCTCCTATATACTAATGTATTCTTGATGTATGATTGCATTAGTGTATTTGGTTTATTTCTAATCCTAAACTAGTTATGAATGTGAATATATGTATTTGTGTAGTGTTCTTCTCTTGTCGCAAGTAGCTGTTCTCTTGTGATCTTGCAGGAACCTGTTGAAGCTGGGTGAGTGAGAAGGCAAGTAGCTGTGAACTCCCAAAGAGAAGAGAGACTGGATCGAGGGACAAACGGAAGACACCGGTAAGTCCATTTATCTCTCTTCTTTCACATTTCATAAAGGAAGAAACCAGAATAGCTGTATCTGTTTGTCGCTAAGGCACTATCACACCTTAGGTGGATAGGATCGTCCTGCATAGGCATTTTTCCCCACAACAAATTGGAAACTCCACTGGGGAGATTTGTTTAGTCATTTTATTTGTGTTTCTATCATTATTTGTTTCATAGACTTGACAGCAACAATCGAACTACATCTTTCCCGGATGCAAAGTAGACAGTTGTTGCTTTGATCCGATCACTGGACTTGTCTATGATCTGAAAAATGGACTCACAAATGATTTGATTATCCTTTGTGATAGATTTTAGTACTCCCTCAAAGCATCCCTTTGATTGTACCTTGTTTGTTGCTTTTATTTGGCCTGAAACAGTGAATTAAATAGCAATCTGTGACCCAGAACCTGTGGGAAACGAGAGTTTCTCCTTCAGCGCAGACCCAGTGAAGGGATTCTGCATTTCAATGCAGGTCCCGTGAAGGTTACCTACGCTAAATGTCAAAACCCCTATGTTGAGGTTGCGCTGAACCAGTTTGCCCTTGTGCAGATGGGGTTCTCTGCTCTGTTTTGCTTTGTTTTGATCTCTAATTTTTGCAGCCTGTAACCAGCATAGGTACCAGTCTAATAACTCCTTTTCTCTGCTTAGATTCCACCTCCTTTTGTACAAAAAGACTATGAGTGTTTTTATGTGTTTGTGGCGTCATTTGCAGTCTTCCTTTGCATGAGTGAAATAGTCATCCTGTAGCCCTTGATTCAGATCTGTTGATTGTGATCTTAGGAGAGAGTTCATTGGCTATTTACAGTTGATTATACATTTACTTTTGCTTATTGGTTTGAGTTTGTCTCTTTTAAGTGTCGAAACAAGTCTTCATTTCGAAAATCGTTAAGTGTTGTAATCTCTTCTACCCTCTCTGATTTCGAAAAAGTAAACTTGTTTGTATTTGTCATTTAAAAGCAAATTCAAAGTTGTGCAAAAAGCTTTCTTTGTAGGCATCAATACTAAGAAAGCGGAAAACAAACACCTGCATTGTGCAGTTGCATCTTGATAGTTTGCATGTCTGATTTAGGAAAAGTGCATTAGAGTGTGCTGATTTCTCTTTGAGAAAAGATGGTGTCTTTCTTTTCCCTTAGTAGCTAGGATTTTCAAAGTTGAAAAGATATAAAGCTTGCTTATCATCTTTAGACTGCATTTAGGAATTTGTATCATACATATCGTGGTGAACCTTGAAAGGAAAACTTCTAAAAAGATCAACCTAAAATAAATTGAATGAACTTAACAACGCTTTGCAACATAACGCACAACATAGAGGTCTAGGCTAGAGACGTGTTCCGGCGTCGTTAAGCCTGGTGACTGTCGATCTCGTGGATGGTGGGTGATTCCTCCTGAGGGACGATAGTGCCAGTACGGATTGTGCTCCCACGTACCGTCGCGTATATATTGGGAGACCCCTATAGGCATAAAACCTTTATCCTTAGGAAGCCGTGTCGGCCGCCCTACTGATCGCAATGCACTGAACACAGCATTCAGGAAGATCGACCGCCCGTACCCTAAAAAGTATTCTGCGGTTTTGTGAAAAGTTTGGCACACCCTCTGCCCAGAACTCCAGAGCAGTTCCTTTTGGCCTTTTTCAGACTCTATAACGGAAAAAGTCCATCCGAGCATTTGTCACTTCAGGCTCGTTAAAACATCGAAGGAGACTAGAGTCATCTTTAGCTTTTTCTTGACTCTTTAAAAGTGAAAAAGCAAGTTGTGTCTAAAAGCGTCTAAAAAATTCATTTAATTCGGAAACACACTTTCCCCTTTTGTATTTTGGTTGGTCGAGTAATCCGCAATCGTGGAAGAAAGTCAATTGAAACCCCGTCGTTCGCGGAGGCTTACGAGTCAACCGTCTTTGTCTCCGGAATCGAAAACAGTACAGACAAAGCGAACTCGTTTAACCGGTTCGAAATCTCCTATCAAAGTTAGAACAAGTGTTCCAACGACATCTGAGATTTCGGTTACTCCAAACATTTCTGGAAACCCTGCCTCTACAGAAGAAGTTCAACAGCCACAGAGGGACAGTAACACTGATCCTAGTCTGGGGGCAAATACTTGCGTTACTGAACCAGTTCCATCTGTAACCGGTTCAGAGAGTCTTGCTCCTCAAACAAATGTCGCTGTCGAGTCAACCCCTTCTTCGGCACCAGAAATATTTTACGGACCTGACGGTCTTCCTATTCCACCTGGTTTGATTGCGATAGAAGAAATTGAAGAAGATCCGCAAGCAAGTACTCCAACCCATTTTGGAGTAGGGGTCACTCTATTTCCTTCTACATCAGAAGTTAGTCTACCACAAGTGGAAGTTCCTGTAGAATCGCTAGGCAATCTATTGGATAGACTCAAAATGTCTGAACAACCGTCAACATCTAGGACTGTGTCGAACGACACAGTGACAGCAGAAGCCCCTGCCGTCACTCCGACAATGTTTGCCGGCATACCATCTGTCCCAACTAGCTCACAACTGCTAGAAGGAGTCCACCCAGGGACTATTTCGACAGTGTGGTCTGTTCCAGTTTGTTCCTCCGGAATAATATCCAGCAACTCTTATGTTGAGACTCGCCAGATTGATCCATTTGGAGGTCAATTTGGGCAATCCAATCCCCAAGGACAAATAATCCCCTTGAGTTCCGGATTGCTACCGTATGGGGGGCAGTATGCCCTTTCATTATCCCCTCTGGGAGGGTATCCATACGGGAGTTCACAACAGTATTCAGGTTATACTGGAATTACATCAAGTGGTTGGGTACCTATGCTACCTCAACAACCAAGGGTTGTATATTCTATGCAACAGTGTGTACCTATGTCGAACATCCCGACCACACCGGCTATTGTGACAGTGTCGCAAGTTCAAACGTTGCCTGTTGTATGCCAACCTCAGATTTCTCAGGTTGTAATGCAACAACCCCTTGACCCTGTGACTCAACCACAATCGCCTACTGGTGGGGCGACACAGGTCCAAACGGGTACAATTACCCCACACCTTGGTCCAACGGTTAGTATAGCACAGCAGAACATGGCTTCACAACCATGGCTGGTGCAATACCAACAACCACAATTCCAGCAAGTGTACCAAGGTTCCGAGCAGCAGATCTTTGCAAACAGTGGACAACCGTATATTCAAAACGGTCAAAACCAACCGCTTTACAGTGGTCAAGTCCACCAACCGTATCAGTCATACCAACATCAATTACATTATGCTGGTATGCAAAGGCCCACTGCTCAAGCGATTCCATCGTACCCTGGGTATGCTTCACCTAACCTGAATCAACAGTTACCATTCGTGGCAACTTTAGAGTTACCCGATTTACACCGGTTAACCAACGATCTGATTGCTTACGCACCCTGGTGGCTAGCGATTCCTCACAAACTTCCATCTGACATTCCTAAATTCAATGGAAATCCAGGTGAAGACCCATCGAATCACGTGATGACTTTTCATCTATGGTGTTCATCGAACACCCTAAATGATGATTCGATAAGGCTTCGCCTTTTTCAGAGGACGTTAATGGGTCCGGCGGCTAAATGGTATATTGAATTACCTAGAGCCTCGTTCGACAATTTCAGCTCCCTAGCCACGACTTTCTTAACCCATTTTCAATTACCAATAAGGTATGAAACGGGAACAGAAATCTTAACCAACTTCAAACAGACAACGGCCACTCATATATCTGATCATATACATGAGTAGCGTCGTCGTCGAAGGATGGTGAAAACATACGTTCCCGATCAGCTGTTAGCTGAATGGTTTATAAAGTCGTTACTTCCTGCTATAACAGAAGATGTGGCAAAGGGGGGAGTCATAACAGAGGAGCAAGTTATTGCTCGTGCATAATATCTAGACTTAGTTTATACTCAGTCTGGCACGCTCTACGACAAAATCCCTGACGCCCCTAGACCGAAATTCTCAATTCCTCCTCCTCCTAAATCAAATAGTGACTCTCATGCCGGTGATGGTGTGATTGGCACGGCAAATGCGAAATCGACAAAGGCTTCTTCTAATAAAGCCCGTAAGAATTCAGATCAAAATGCAAAAGAAGAAATTCTTGCTTCGGAAGTAAATGCCGTATCAGCAGATAAAGGCAAAGAAACCAAACAACCAGGGAGCAAGAAGAAGCAAAACAAAGGGAAGAATAAGAAACAGGGTGAGTCATCTCCTGGAAAAACTTCTTCAAACCCTCCTGGAAATAGGAAATATCCATGTCAGATATGCGATGAGGATCACTGGACAAGGGATTGTCCATACAAAGCTGAGCTTAAAAGGTTCTTCAAAAGTTCGCAAAACTCAGCTGTGTTAACTGATCCGTTCCCAAATCCAGGTCAAAATCTGGTTGATAGTGGAAATGCTTCCCCGTCACAAGTGCTTATGTTGTCGATCTCCAAACAGCAAAATGATGCTTTGATTTCGACAAGGAACAAAGATTACGGGAATCCGCAGCTGTCGAACGACAAAGGTAAAGATCAACCAAGTAGTTCGACAACAACTTCGACAAAAGTTGTACCGCCAATCATTCCTGAATTAACAATAAAACCGCCGAAGGGAGTAGTACACAAGTTGACATTTAATCCTCGCGCCAGAGCGGCGCGGCATTACAACATAGTGGAAGATTTGGCACAATCGCCATCCGCTATGTCGACTCTTGAAGTACTACAAAATTGCCCATCCCAAAGGCAGGCGTTGTTATCGGCTATTGGTGGGGTTGATCCTAAGGATTCCAATCTTGTGTCCTTTGATCACAAAGGATACGATCCTTAGTTACCAGCTCAACTAGCTTTCCTTATTCAAGTGAAAGCCCTCAACAAAACTGTTCACCGAACAATTATTGATGAGGGGGCATCTACATGTATTATGTCGATGAGTTGCTGGAAAACTTTAGGATCTCCAACCTTGTCGCGATCTTCGACGACATTAAAAGCATTCGATGGAAGGACATATACCCCGTGCGGTATCCTTAATAACTTGAAAGTTGAACTAGGAGGAAAAACAGTAGAAATAGATGTTGAAGTCATCGATGGGAGTCTGGACTACAACATCCTACTGGGAAGACCATGGATATATGCCATGGCAGCTGTTGTGTCGACTTATTTTAGGAAGATCGCATTCCCTTTTCAAGGGGGGATTACGATCGTCGACCAACAAGACTTCCTCCCTAGTGGTTCACAAGTTACATGAAGCATTCCCATGATCCATGGAAGCAACCACTCGCTTCAAGATATCGGAGTAGGCTTACTGAAAGACCCCACATTAATGGGAACTTTCGCACTTCCACCTCTAATCTATATAGGAGAAGTAGCGATGGTAAGAGCCTGCAACATGATATCTTCCATGAAGATCTCAGAAGACGATATCGCCATGGATCATGCAATGGTTTTGCCCCCAAGCCCTATAGAATTATTGTAGCAATCAATGTTTCGGGCATGGGAGGCGAACCCAAGTCAACGCTCATCAAGCGTTTGGGTAGATAGGTCTAGAGAATATGGTACCCCATTAGATCCTTGGTCGAAAGTACATGGGACTGACGAAGGAATTCTACAATCAATGTTGATTGAGGGGGCACCATGGAATGATTGCCACCATCGTTCCCTTCTTCCGGAATATGAAGAACATACTCAGCATGACCTTTATCACCCTTCAGTTTTTGAATTCCTATCAAATACTGTAAATACGGTGGATTCCGAGCGAAACTTATCCAATATTGAAGAGACTATAGCCATAAATATCTCGACTAAGACAAATGTTGTAGAGAATATTTATGTCGGCAAAGGATGTTCTCCTTCAGAACTGGAAATGTATAACGCTCTTTTTCTCGAATTCAGAGATGTCTTTGCTTGGTCATATGATGAAATGCCAGGCATTGACTCGAGTATCGTTGAACATGAAATTAAGATGTATCCTGATATCAAACCAGTAAGACAACGGTTTCGGAAGGTGCACCCCAAGAAAGCCTCTGCCATTAAAGTAGAAGTTGAAAAACTCCTCCATGCTGGTTTCATCTACCCGGTTCCTCTAACCGATTGGGTATCGAATATTGTCCCTATTATGAAGAAACAAGGAACAATCAGAGTGTGTGTCGATTATAGGGATGTAAACCAAGCTTGTCCGAAGGACAACTACCTTACACCCTTCATCGACCAGATAATTGATGAATGCGCCGGATGTGAAATCTTTTCATTCATGGATGGATTTTCCAGGTATAATCAAATAAATATCCGCCCACAGGACCAGTCAAAGACTACATTCATTTGTCCGTGGGGCACATTCGCTTATCGAAAATTACCCTTTGGTTTAAAGAACGCAGGGGCGACGTTTCAGAGGGCAATGAATTATGCCTTCCATGACATCAAGAACATCGTTCAACCTTATCTCGACGACCTTTCGGCCCATTCGCGAAAGCGGACTGATCATCCGCAGCATTTAAGAGCGATATTTCTACGTTGCCGACACTACAAGATAAGACTCAATCCGCACAAATGTGTATTTTGTGTCGGTTCTGGTCGTTTACTTGGCTTTGTGGTCTCTAAGGATGGGATTCTTCTCGACCCTTGCAAGGTTCAGGCAATCATTAATTTGCCTCCACCTTCAAATTTGCCTCAGATTCAGAAACTCCAAGGGAAAGCAAACTTTCTGAGGAGGTTCATTCCAAATTACGCAGAACTTGCTAAAGGTTATACTCGTCTTTTGAAAAAGGATGTACCTTTTGTCTGGGATCAGGTGGAGCAAGCTTCTTTTGATGCTCTGAAAGATTCTCTAGTAAAAGCATCATTAATGTGTGCCCCGGACTATCAAAGAGATTTTAACCTGTATCTGGCTGCAGCAGATACGACCATTGCAATGGTTTTAGTTCAAGAAGTCGATGGAATTGAACATCCTATATATTATTTAAGTAAAAACTTAAATGATACAGAAAGCAAATATTCTTACGTTGAAAAGCTAGCACTCGCTTCTGTTCAAGCGATACAAAGATTTTGACATTATGTCCTCTTTCGGAAAACTACCATTCTATCAGATTGCAACCCCATGACTTATATATTGTCGCGACAGCTGCTGGGGGGCAAATATTCAAAATGGATAGCGATCCTTCAAGAGTTTGATCTGGAATTTGTAAAATCCAAATCAAAGAAAGCTTTAGTCTTCGCAGAATTATTGTGCGATCTCCCATCGTCGTCCAACAATGAAACATCAGAAGAGTCAGTCGTGGACGAAAGTTTGTTTCTGATATCTGCAAGCAATGAGTGGTATGGAGATATAATAATTTATCTCCAAACCCAAAAATTCAGGCCTGACACCTCTCACTCAGAACAGAAGCGTATACGATACCAAGCGAAAGACTACATGATCGTCGGTGATACGCTTTACCGTCGTGGTATCGATACAGTTCTGAGGAGGTGCCTAACCCATGAAGAGGCCGAAAAAGCCCTGAATGAGTGTCATTCAGGCGCGTGTGGGGGGCATCAATCTGGATATGCTACAGCACAAAAAATCTTACGATCAGGATACTTCTGGCCAACCATGTTCAAAGATTGCATAACCGCAGTCAGAAGTTGCCATGCTTGTCAAATTTTTGATAGAAAAACCAGAAGGCCACCCGCACCTTTACAGCCAATAGTTGCTGTTGGGCCTTTCGCCAAATGGGGCATCGATTTCATGACATGTAACCCCACCTCGACCGGGGGGCATGGGTATATTATAGTTGCCGTCGACTATTTTACCAAATGGGCCGAGGCGATGCCTACATTAGATAACACTGGTGAAACAGCTGCCCTTTTCTTTTTCAATCATGCAGTCGCCAGGTTCGGCGTACCACAGGCTATAGTTATAGATCATGGGTCACATTTTCGCAATCACATGATGTTGAATTAGCTGCCAAGCTAGGGCTATCTCACGATAGCTCTACCCCGTATTATCCGCAAGCCAACGGACAAGTCGAAGCAATCAACAAGGTCCTGAAGCGTATGTTGCAAAGGATGATCGGAGTTCACAAAAGAAGGTGGCACCTAATCCTGTACTCAGACTTGTGGGCTTACCGAACATCGGTAAGGAATGTGACCGGGTTCACACCTTTCCAACTGGTGTATGGCTTGGAAGCGGTCTTACCAATCCAGTGTGAAATTTCGTCTCTTAAACTCGCAATTGATCTCCTCCCCGGAACTGCAGAAGAAGAGGCCCGTTTCTTGGAATTAATCCAATTGGATGAAACCCGTCGTGATGCCGCTTTAGCTAACGTAGCCCATAAGAAACGAGTCAAGGCGTAGTTCGACAAAAATGTCAAACCCCGTGTCTTCTCAGAAGGTGACTTGGTCTTGCTTTATGACCAAGAATCCGATAAACTGGGAGCAGGTAAATTTAATTCTTTATGGATGGGCCCCTATATTGTTAAACGAGTATTAGCAAAAGGAGCCTACGAGTTAATGGATTATGACGGAATTCCACTGGCGCAACCCCGTAATGGGTTGTACCTCAAGCGTTACTATGCTTAAATAGTAACCTGTATGCTTTTGTTGTATTTTGTTTTCGCTAAAGTGTTTGTTTTGGTCGAGTAATCCACCTTTTTAAATTTATTGCAGATGTCAAACCCTCTGGAGACATGCGTTGGATATGCCGACGGAGCGAGTCGTAGTTCGCGGAACCTGTCCTCTGCAGCCTGGGCCATTTTTTATCCAAGTGGCGAGTTAGTAAGTTTCAGAGGTGTATGTATCGGGCAATCAACGAATAACATCGCTGAGTATAGCGCGTTGATAGAGCTACTCTCTGATGCCATCACCCATGGTATACGCCGACTAATCGTCAGGCTAGACTCACAACTCGTAATACTACAACTCAATGGTATATATTCCGTTCGCAATCCAGCTATTTATCGCATGTTCCTAAGGGTTAAGATTTTGGAAAGACAATTTGATTTAATTCAATACCAGCATATTTCCAGAAACTTAAACACATTAACCGACTCATTAGCAAACTATGTGTTAGATAGACATTTGCGACATTCGTAAAAAGAGACACATCATCAATGTTGTACATATGGATCATATAACTCAACCAAAATAAACCCCGAAAATCAAAATATATGTATATATAAGCTGTTTATCGTTCATACATAATGTTCTGTAACCAAGACAAAATCGATCGTATGACCCAAAAACTCAAAAATGCTAGGGGGCACCCTAGCCTAGTGATGCTCATGATAGCACGTCACGGCCTGTGCAATCATGCGTAAGAGACGAGTCCATCGTCTAGGCACACCAGTAGTATGTCACTGCAACTGCAAAGGTAACTCGTCAATCCTCACATCGGGAATGCCGAGAGTAAGGCTCTCAACCTGCTCCTGCACAGCTGTAAGGGTTTCAGCTACATCAAGGTCACGAAGAATAACCCTCCCAGCAGTCTCCCCTGCTGGGGCAGCGACTGGCGCTCTCGGGCGAACTGCTAGACGAACAGGACCAACATCTGCATGCACACATGAGTTTGATTAAAGTCTTGATAGAATAAAGCACAAGGACATTATAAATAAGAAAAGTAAATAGTAATATGGTCAAAGATTTTACTAATAGCGCCCCACTGTTCGCCATCCGGCAGTACCAAGTCCGGATCACCTCGGAAATCCATACCAACATATGGATACTCGGAATACACCATCTCCTGACGCTCGAACCACCTGAAGAAGGTATCAGTGAAAGAAATCTGAGATTGACCAGCATGCCTAGACATGTGATCAACCCATCTCTGCATGCGTGGCTCAGTAGGAGAAGGCAAGTCGAGTGCGATATACTGAGGCTGCATCAGTGGTATTTTCTCCAAGGCAAGGCAGTCAGAATAGAACCAAATCCAAAGTTATTCAGCTTCCCGTCCTTTACCTTGTTCAACTGACTTTTCATCTAAAGAAGTACTACATCACACCAGTTGAATATTTTCGGTTGGAGACACTCCAAGGCGTGCTGCACATAAGACCTGTTGGCAACATGAAGAGATGCGTTACCGGCCATCCTACCAATTGTATACAGAATGGACCTGAGGGATCTGTCAGCAATCTCACGGATAACGACCTTGCCGTCTCTGCTCGGCTGGGATCCTTCCCTGCAATACTGGCGGACATAATCTCTCACGGAGTCATTCCCTCGAGCCGAACCTGACAAAGAAATGGGAGCACCCCGCCTCGACAAGCCAATCAAGAAGTAAATGTCTACTACGGTCAAGGGGATAGATTTACCCCTTATCTGAAATACTTGGTTGATAGGATCCCAAGCATCAAGCATATACTGCAGTAAGGAGATCTGTGCTCTCATACTAGAGATACGGAAGAACTTCAGCAGGCCACAGTTCTGCAGCGCGTTCACCGTGACAGGGTCATGGAGGGCAATCATGTCCTCTTCTTCATGTTCTCGTTCTCGCCATGTAAGGGTCATTTTGCTCAAAAGTCCCTGCAAAACAAACAAGAGAAAGAGTAAGATCCTGAATTTGATGAGAAACTGGCAAAATTTTCATCAAAAACTGTGCAACTGAACTGTTTTCTATGCCCAACGCAACTGGCTAGTGTCCCACCTGCATTGAAGGTCAGACTGCCTTCATACAGCTTGACATTCAACGCAGGTTTCGAATGGACTGCCTGCGCTGATGGCAGAGTGCCCTAGCAAAACCCCAGGGGCTCAGGGGAACAGGAAAATAGGCACAAAATAGGAAAAGGAAACCATGGAAAGAAAGAGCTAGGGTTTAGCTCCTACCTGGTCCAGACGGCGCCGAAACTCGTCCGCAGAATCTCCCGGAATCAGCTGATGAAAATCAAGGGGGAAGAGGCACCTCCAAAGCTCCAACAAACCAAGTTCAAATGAAATGGTAAAATGAGAGGTAAAAACATCTTTTAATTGCTTTTTACGTAGTTCAAAGCAAAATATTAGAGTTCTAATCTCATTTTCAAGAAAATGTTATTCATTTCTAACTAGTTTGATGCAACAATTGAGGATACAGTACTATCTTTGAAAAGGGCAAAGCTAGTTATGGTAAAAAATCAAAAACTTGACCATATAATATCGAGCAGTTTTAGCACAAAGTTCATGCTCGTTAAAAAATAAACGCAAGATCCGAGCAGTTTAGCACATAGTTCATGCTCGTTAAAAAATAAACATAAGATCGAGCAAATGTTTCCACCCGCGTTTAAGCTTGTTAAAAAATGAACTATCTCGGTAAATAACCACTGTGAATGTAATATCATCAACCATTAAAGCCTTGGTCGTGTTTGCACCGTCACCTCCACTTTTCATTTGGCCGATCGTTCACCTCCATATGATTGTTTACCCATTTTGAGGAACAGCTGCGAAGAGTGATTACACCTAGCCATCCTTGTGACACTGCCGTGATTGGAAAATTCCAACCTGTACCTGGAATCAACTGCTAACCCTGTTTATCACTCGTTCCTAAAAAGACGAGTCTTCTTTAAGCTCTTTTCAGCTGACTCGTAAAATATGAAAAGATTGCCGAGTCCTTGGCCTTCCAGCTCGTTAAAGGGACAGGAAGTGCTATCCCTCCTTTAGATTTTAATTTTTTGGACCTGAGGGATTATTGCACAAAAAGATCGAGCGCTTGTTTTGTTCGGCTCGTTAAAACTATCGAAAACTCATCCCTTCTGTATTGTTTTATACTTTTTCGGACTTAAGGGATTAGATGACGAAAAAGGACTTTTGGAGTTAACTTTATGTACCTTTTCAGACTCTTTAAAAATGAAAAGGACCGAGTTATCCTTGTCGTTAGACTCGTTAAAATCATTAAATAGTGACAAACTTGTCTTTAGATGAGAACGAGTTTCACTATCGCTAGGCTCGTTAAAACATAGCGATGGGCTTACCCGAAGGGCAGGTTATAGAACAAGCATATGTTATCCTCCTCAAGCTTGACAAAAATAAAGAGGTACTGGTCAGCAATGACTGGGGAAAAATTGGGAGAAACTAAAGAAAACTTTGATGGTAGCAAGTCGCTCTTGAACATGACACTTTTCCTCTGTACCACAATCGGGTTGGGTTGTCTCATTCACCGGTCACATCCATGGTCTCGCCATACCATCCATATTTGGGGTAATGCTACCGATCCATCGCATCAGTGTCGCCATATGTTCAAGAGAAGTCGTTCAGAAAAGTCAACCGTGTCCCATCCACTGCCATACATTATCCTTCATCCTTTCATGACCGCCACCCTAAACCATATGTCACAGATCATTTTCACCTCCATTAAAATCATTAGCTCCGTTCCATGTCACTGATGTGGGATTCATTAAGGCCCTCCTTTGATGGATCGCTTCTTGTCGACATCAGCTCATTATCCAAGAAGTTGATCTAGGAACACCCCCTTCAGTACTTTGAAGCTTGCATGCCTCAATGGCAAGTTTCTCACTTCCGGCGACAGGTATACATCAATGACCTTTGACCGAAAGATTTTGCGTGGTGTTCGACGCCAAGTCCTTTATTCACACCACGTGAATTGTACTACAGTACCTTGAGGGTCATTATCATTATCGGTGATTTCTCTCGCGCTTGTTAACGGTTTACATCATTGACCGGTAATCAATAGATGTCTTTCCATGTTCGACTTCAGAACAATTCTCACATGGATCGACTTGTACTTAGAGTGAAGATCGAACGAGTTTGAAGACCCCGGATCTAGTTTCATCCATCCGGGCTGTGATATATATTCAGGAAAGATAAAGACATTGACATGTACATCATTGCAGCAGATAATCATCCTACTCAAAGGATGATAATTTCATCAAAATTATTAGTCTACCATCAGACGATTGTCTGTTCTATGTACAGAAAAATGAATTTATAAAGCTGAGCATGGGAATGCCCACCTCAGCTAGATCATGAAAGCAGTATGAAAAATAATGTATTTTATTGTATTGTATTACAAGTCTCCTCCCAGCATTGGATGAACTTCGGATCCCCCTGATAAAGCATTTCACCCGATAAACAGCCTCATACTTTATGGGGCAACTGTTATAGACATTTTTGTGCCTTACAGCATTAAGCATGAAATGTCCATAATCTAAGGGATCCAAAGTCCCTAAACATGTTTTTCCTACCCCTAGAGGAACAAGGCTAACAAACCACAGCAATTCACAGAAGTTCTCCACCTGAAACTGCTCAAAAACAAGTCAATTCAGGATCATTTCAGTGGCTACACTAGCTGTTTGCGCTGAATGTCAAAGCCAACACTTGCTACCTGCGTTGAATGTCAAAGGGAACAATAGCTACCTGCGCTGAATGAGAGTGGACATGTGGCAAGCTCATTTCTCAAGGTGTCAAGACCCAGGAAGCTTCCAAAATGACACTTGCCTCAGGGAATTCGAATGGTGATGAGTAAGAGGTTCCAAATCTTCAAGCGGAAGCAAGAACCTCCAAGTGGAATCAAGAACTGACAGAGGGAGAGGACACTAGTCAGATCTCAAGTTGACTCATCCTCTCTCCAAACATCTAGATATGGATCTCTCCTCCATGAGATCTAGAGGCTGGAATTTTGTTATTGCAAAGAATTGCTATTGGTTTGAGATTGGAATCATTGGGTGCTTAATGCTTTGAAAGGGGGTGAAGATAGGAATTCCATTTGCTGGGAAGGAGATGTTGGATTGGAGCCCTCTGGGTTGTATCTCTTCCTGAACCTTGTTATTCATCAATAAAGCTATCTTGGTTTCTCCCATATACTGATGTATTCTTGATGTATGATTGCATTAGTGTATTTGGTTTATTTCTAATCCTAAACTAGTTATGAATGTGAATATATGTCTTTGTGTAGTGTTCTTCTCTTGTCGCAAGTAGCTGTTCTCTTGTGATCTTGCAGGAACCTGTTGAAGCTGGGCGAGTGAGAAGGCAAGTAGCTGTGAAATCCCAAAGAGAAGAGAGACCGGATCAAGGGACAAACGGAAGACACCGGTAAGTCCATTTATCTCTCTTCTTTCACATTTCATAAAGGAAGAAACCAGAATAGCTGTATCTGTTTATTGCTAAGGCACTGTCACACCTTAGGTGGATAGGATCGTCCTGCATAGGCATTTTTCCCCACAACACTTAAGGGATTAGATGACGAAAAAGGAACTCCGGAGTTAACTTTACGTACCTTTTCAGACTCTCTAAAAATGAAAAGGACCGAGTTATCTTTTTGTCGTTAGACTCGTTAAAAAGATTAATAGCGACAAACTTGTCTTTAGACGAAAACGAGTTTCACTATCGCTAGGCTCGTTAAAACATAGCGATGGGTTTGCCCGAAGGGAAAATTATAGAACAAGCATATGTTATCCTCCTCAAGCTTGAGAAAAATAAAGAGGTACTGGTCAGCAATGACTGGGGAAAAATTGGGAAGAAACTCAAAGAACCTTTATTGGTAGCAAGTCGCTCTTGAACATGACACTTCCACTCCGTGCTTGAGTCAGGTTGGGTTGTTTCATTCACCGGTCACATCACCATGGACTCGCCATACCATCCACCTTTGGGGTAAATGCTACCAATCCATCACACAAGTGTTGCCGATATGTTCAAGAGAAGTCATCCAGAGAAGTCAACCATGTCCCATCCACTACCATACATTATACTTCATTCTTTCATGACCGCCACCCTAAACCATATATCATCAGATCGTTTTCACCTCCATCAAAATCATTTGCTCCATTCCGTGTCACTGATGTGGGATACATCAAGGCCCTCCTTTGACGGATCGCTTCTTGTCGACATCAGCTCATTATCCAAGAAGTTGATCTAGGAACACCCCCTTCAGTACTTTGAAGCTTGCATGCCTCAATGGCAAGTTTCTCACTTCCGGCGACATGTATACATCAATGACCTTCGACCAAAAGATTTTGCGTGGTATTCGACGCCAAGTCCTTTATTCACATCACGTGAATTGTACTGAAGTACCTTGAGAGTCATTATCATTATCGGTGATTCCTCTCGCGCTTGTTAACAGTTTACATCATTGACTGGTAATCAAGCGATGTCTTTCCATGTTCGACTTCAAAACATTTCTCACATGGATCGACTTGTACTTAGAGTGAAGATCGGACAAGATTGAAGACCCCGGATCTAGTTTCATCCATCCGGGCTGCGATATATATTCAGGAAAAATAAAGACATTGACATGTACAGCATTGCAGAACAGATAATCATCCTACCAAAAGGATGATGATTTCATCAGAATCATCAGTCTACCATCAGACGATTGTCTGTCCTATGTACATAAAAATGAATTTATAAAGCTGAGCATGGGAATGCCCGCCTCAGCTAGATCACGAAAACAGTATGAAAAATAATGTATTGTATTGTAACTTATTACAGGTCTTCTCCCAGCATTGAATGAACTTCGGATCCTCCTAATAAAGCATTTAACCCGATAAACGGCCTCATACTTTAGGGGGCAACTGTTATAGACATTTTTGTGCCTTACAGCTTTGAGCATGAAATGTCCATAATCTAAGGGATCCAAAGTCCCTAAAGATGTTTTACAGCTCCTAAAGGAACAAGGTCAACCAATGACAGCTTCTCCCAGAAGTTCTCCACCAAAAACCACTCAAAACTAGTCAAATCAGGATCAATTCAGAAGCTCCACTAGCTGCTTGCGTTGCAAAGCACCCAAATACACTGGCTAGGTGCGTTGCAACACACTTGAATGCACTACCCATGTGCTTTGAGTGGGAAATGAAAAGTGGCAGAGTCATTCAACGAGGTGGAAAGACCATGGAAGCTTCCAGAATCTTCTCCAATGACACTTGCCTCACTGAATTCGACCAAGTGATGAGTAAGAGGCTCTCAGTCTCTAAGTGGAAGCAAGAACTGACAGAGAGAAGCCACAAGTCAAAAAATAAGCTGACTCATCCTCTCTGCTTACATCTATATATGGATCCCTCATCCCAGAGATCCAGAGGCTGGAATTTTTTACTTTACAGAGAATTGTTGTTGGTTTGAGATTGAGATTAGTACATTGGGTGATTTATGCTTTGTTGGAGGAGAGGAAGGGATTCCTTTGCTGGGAGGTAGATGCTGGATCGGGACTCACTTGGTTGTATCTCCTCTTGGACTTTATTATCATATCAATAAACTATTTGAGTTTCTCCTACATGTTGTGTATCAATGATGTGTTGTTATATTTGCATGTTTAGCTTAATCTGATCCTGAGCTTTTTATGAATGTATATCTATATCTTCGTGTAGTTTCTCTTTCTTGTGACCTTGCAGGAATTCGGTAAAGCTGGGCTGGTGAGGGAGCAGGGAGCTGGGAGCTATTGAAGAGAGGAGCGATTGGATCAACAAACTAGCGGAAGACACAGGTTAGTTACATCCTTTCTCCTCATTTACATTTCATAAAGAAGAATACTCAAGTAGTTTTCCTTGTTTGTTGCTAAGGCACTATCACACCTTAGAGTGGGATAGGGGCATTCTGAATGGATACTTTTCCCAACAACAGGTGCCCATGCCAGTGGTTGCACTAGCAACGCACTATGCAGAAGGGGTCCAGTTCAATTGGGCAAACTATCTATGTGGTGAGTTCCTTGCGAACTGTCGTGAGGCACAGGAGCAGGGAAAAATGTTTCATTGCACATGGATCATGTTGTTGATCGTATTGGTGGCATGGGAATTTCCAGAAGATAGCCATTTCCCTACAGTTGCACCAGACCTTCCAAAGGCAACGAAGTACACTTCGTTGTTGGTGACCAAGGATGCACAACATATCAAAGAAAGCAAGATATTTTGGGTGCTAATGGAAATGAACATCCAGATGGGGATCAACTGCAAGCTACTGTTATCACCCGCGGTCTACAACAGTTTCTAGAGCTTTGCGGAGTTCAAAGCATACTTCCACCTTGTCTTCATCAGGGTGTGGAGGACCCTACAAAGGCATGGCATGATTTACCGTATTTGGTTACTTACGATGTGATATTCGCAGTCCTCGAGTCTTGGCCACCGGAGTGGCGCGCTCCAGATGACTCCGGAGTGGAAACAGAGAAGTCAGATGTGAGTGCAAGAAGGAAGAGATAAGACTTTGGATGGCATAGCTGGCGAAAAAGCAAAGGAAAGAAGAAGCGGCGGCTAAGGCCTAGGTAGCGCGCAATGCTGCGAAGTTGGTAGAACAGTAGAGAATAGGTGAAGAAGAGCACAAAGGACAGAAGTCACCTTCGCTCGAACTAGAGATAGACACAAAACAAGGTGGCATGGACTCACAGATGACATCCACCTAGCTCAAGTGTCCGTGACCACGAGAGCAGACAGTGCCACGCAAGAAGAAAAAGGCATTGTTACACTAAAAAATGTCACCATGACTATTTGCAGTTAGTATGGCTCCATCCACTGTCATACTATCCTCCTTGGCAAGTCTCATGCCTCTGCTCTTCATGTCAAACTTCAAGAAAGAGAGAAAAGTCATTTAAAGTCAATTATCTCTGGTACGCAGTTTCTCTTAGCCTTACCTGCGTGTACGCACCCCAAGTTCATAATACCTGCGTACTTGTACGCTCTGTCTATAAAGAAATGGGTGCGTACTCCTGTAAAGGTCAAAAGGCGCAAGTTTCACTCCAAAAAAGTTACTTGTGGTCATTTCTAGAGCATTCTAGAAGCTTGTTTGACGTGTATGAAGCGCCTCCAAATGGTTCATGTATCCCTACCAAAGAGGAACTTATCCCATCAAGAGGGGAGATATCCCATCCAAAGAGGGGCTTATCCCATTGATGGTGGACCTGAATAACTTCCTCTAGAGCACTATAAATACAGGCATTGGGCCAAAAGGAGGGGAGGTTGAAAGCTAAACATTTCTAAGGGTAGATGCTGCTGGAATTAGGACTCCCATTTAGAAGCTTGTGAGGAGAGATTACCATCTTTGCTTGTTCTATTTGGAAGTGGGTGAGATTTGTCAAAGTAAAGGAGAACTCTTGATGGACCCTGGGAGGGACTTGCACAACACCAAGGCTCAGGTTGTAATTGTTCCTTTTGTTTCCTATTAATGAAAATGAGTCCATTCTTCTCAATAACTTGTTATTTATGAGTTGTTTCATGTACTCCTTGGTTTATGTGTTAAATATGTTTTATTTTATGAGATTATCAAGTGCTATTTAATCGTTTGATTGTTAGTGAATGCAGGTTTCGAAGTGAAGGAGGAGCTCATCCGGATCAGCGAGGCTGGACAGCTACAACTGCGTTGGACTACAGGTAGGATCTAAACACTTGATTTCTCGTATGGTAAATGCATGTTTAGAGAAGGATTGCTCTTGTTTGTCTTGTTTGTCACTAGAGAGTCTTAGGCTCCTAGGGAGGTTGGTTGTGTCCGCACTATCGACTCTTTCCACCTGACAAAATGGCGACTCCGCTGGGGACTCCATGAATGTGTTTGAGTTCTTTTTGATTTGATATTTTGGTCTGAGAAAAATCGCTTGTTTTCTGATTTTTGGCTGTCTAACTGTGTATTTGGGTGGGTTAGCTTAGAGTCAATTTAGATTTTTATTTTTCTTAGCTTTGCCAGCAGTACGCAGTCTCTGAGTTAGGCACAGTGCGTACTTGTACGCACTGCGTCTTTGTGCACAGGGCGTACCCGTGTCTGTGTCAACAGATCACCTGCGTACCCCTGTCAAATTTGAGAAAATTTCATTTTTTCTTTTTCAGCTCTTTAGATTTTGTTTTTAATTTGTTTTTGCTGCCCAGATCCACTGGTTACCTATCAAAGATCTTCATCCAAGCTTGTTTCGTTGGCATTCCTGCGTTAAGCTTTCATCAATTCGGTGTTTGAGTCTCTTTTTTGAGAAAATCTAAATTTGATTTCCTTTGGTCATTACTTGGAGGTTTGTCTCAGTCTTTTCACAATTTTGCATCTTTTTGCTCTTGTTTTTGCAAAAAAAAATTCCCCCTCATTCGCCGGGGGGGGCTAAATTGTGTATGAGTGTTAATCGCCTTTGAGTGTTTTTATTTTTTGATCTTTGGAACTCTCACCCAATTTTCTCGACTTGCACTTGACTTGTTCTTAGATTACATTAGAATCGTCTTGTGTCTGAGAATTCTCTTGCATAGATTACATTTGCATAATTAGAATTCTCATTTTCAGAATATTATTGAAAAATGTGCATAGATTACATTTGCATACTTTTCAAGTGAATTGCGCATAGATTACAATTGCATAGTTTACATTCTGAAAAATCAAACGTAGATTTAGATCAGTTTTCTTTGATTTGAATTTACACAGAAATAAAAAAAAATGGTTTGGAATTGATTTGCATTAGTTTTCCTTAATGAAATTAGTGCATTAGAGAATTTGTTATATTTTCTCTTAGTGATCAATTTTTTGCATTGTCGGAAGTGAATGGAAACTCTCTCCTTACTTTAGTTAGGATTCATCGAATTGAAAAGATTGCATTATCATATTCGATTGCATTCAGTTGAGTCGGGTCATAACACCATTGGTTTCATATCCATTTACCCATTTGAGTAATAACAGCCTTAATAACACAGCGCTTAATTAAAATTCATCTAGTAATTTTTACATTTCTAGGGCTCTGAAACACTAATATAGATCAGGCTAGTGTCTTAGAGTAGGAGAGCAATTAACTCTCCAAGACAGCAAAACCAAACAAGTAGCTCATCTTGTGGTAGGATAAATCCAACTGTTACATTTATGCTCTGGGAAAGCTCCTCTTAAAGGAGAAGCACGAGACCGTGTCTGAACCAGTGAGGGGATCAATCCTCCTTCATTGGGAAAGACGCCAGATACGCACGTACTAAAAACGGTAAACCTCGGATTATTGTCGAGGAGCCTGGGGTCACTTGTCGGTAAACCTTGGATTATTGTCAAGGAGCCGGCAAGGGGATTGAGCTTGTTACTCTGCCCTTGCGTGCTATCGGGTCGTAGACTGTTCCCCCATGTGTATTTGTTGCTGTTGGTGACCTTAGTGACCATTATCTTTAGGGTTCTACCCAAGGTGACGGTGGAGGGAAGATCCCGCTGTACCTGGAGCAGACGTCGGCTAGACTCACTTGGATTTTCTGGGGGGTTCACTTCACTCGAGACGGTTAAAGTGGAGGAACTTGGTCCAGTCTATTCATTAAGCAGGTTGTCGGGGTAACTGTTCCACCCGCCACTTCTGTACTGAATTCTGCGATGTTGGATTTCATCCCCAACTAGTGTTTTCAGTCCGGAAAGTTACTGTTTGTGTGTGGTTTGACTCCTAGATTTGATAGCGCGTGTTCATTTGTTTGTTTTTACTTTTAGAGACCATAGGTGTGAATTGTGAATTTTAATTGTTAGGTGTGGATTGTGAATTGTTAATTTTAGTTTTAAATTGTTAATAAAATTCACAGAAGTTGAATATAATGGCAAATGTTCCAGAATTTACCAACTTAGGAACCCCTCCTAACGAGAATCCTAGTACTTTTCCTTACTTTGGAAATGTTGGTCCTCCTTATATGGCTACTTTGTCATTACCTGGATTTACAATAGGTTTACCGATATGGTTATTTTCAACTTCGTTGGCCCAAAATACTCCAATTGTTCCACCTCAACCGAATGCTTCACCTCAACAGAGTTCACCATCTCAACATCACCAACCTTCTGTTGACCCTTTACCTTCTTCGCCTAATTTTTCTTCCTCCATTTCTTCCTCTTCGCCTGGTAAAAGCCTTGATGCTAGTAACCAGGAGGCTAAGAAGGAGAAGAAAGGGAAGAAGAAGAAGAAGAAGAAGAAGCAAGATAAACAAGAAGTCAACCAACCAACCATGGCTGTAAGTGTTAGTTGTGTTGAGGAAAATTCCGACATGCACCGTAAACCCAAATACCCTTGCAGGCTTTGTAAGGGTGACCACTTCCTTGTCAATTGTCCTGGTATTCCAAAGGTCTTGGAAGTATGGTCAGAAAAATCTCATCTACTTTCCATTGATCCATCAACCAGTGATAGTCAGGTTCCTGGGAAAAAGGGTAAAGTTAGGTTTCCTTGTAATTTATGCAAAGGGAGTCATCAAACTCACATTTTCCCTCACATGGATGAAGCCTCAACATTGTTGGAAAACCTTACTGTTCCACAGCAAGAATTTCCAACTGGTTACCGTAAACTTTCTCCCAACCTACCGTCAACTGACGGAGTGATTGATCTAATTTCACATACAGTCGATCACACTCTTCCATTGGAGAGTGAAACTCATGTCACTCAGGTTGATGATCAATTAGTTGATCAAGTGGTCGATTCAATTTCACATTCGGTTGATCCCACTTTCCATTTAGAGAGTGAACTTCATACCGCTCAGGTTCTTCTTGTTACATTAGATTCTTCTATGCTGAGGGGCATTTCACCTGTTTCTACAGAACCCCCTCCAAACACTGAGGTCTTTTCCTTTGATTGGAATAGACTGACAGAACCTCGTCTTCCTTCCTCCATCCCTTTCCAAATCATTGTCAAGGCTGGTGGTAGGGACATACATCATACTCAGGTAGATGAAGGTGCTTCTGTTAGTATTTTATCCTCAACTGTTTGAAAAGCTTTGGGTTCCCCTCAGCTTGCGCCTATTACGCAGAATCTGAAAGCTTTTAACAGAACCATCAGTGAACCTTTAGGGATCCTTCCTAAGTTTTCCATTACCTTGGAAGGTAAAACTATCTGTATTGATCTTATGGTAGTTCGAGGTCCCTTGGATTTCAATTTACTCCTTGGGCGAGACTATGTTTATGCAATGAAATCTGTCGTATCGACACTCTTTCGCGTGATGTCTTTCCCTCACAATGGCAGTATTGTGACTGTAGACCAGCTTTCGTTCCCTAGTCTTGTTTCAACTACCAATAATATGACACCCCTAAATGTTCCTGATTCTAAAGTGGTATCTACCCTGCCACGGGTCAATTATGTGGCAACTGGTCCCATGTTTTCAGTTACCGATGTACGTGAGCCTCTCACTGTTTGCTCATCTTCCTTTGATTTAGACCCGGTAATTGACATGGAAAACTCTATGGGATTACTTGAACACGATGTTCTTATCCCTTTTGATTCCCTTGACATGTGTTCCTTCCAAAGAAGTATTCTTCCTTCTGATGAAGACCTCTTGGAAGCCATGATCAAGGTGTGTCCATTGACATGTCTTTCTTCCAGTTGGGAGCCATGATCAGTTGTACGAGGAAAGTTCCTTTTACTGTGTCAACCTCGTTAAAAAATGAATCAGTGAGTACGAGGATATTTTTTTCCTATATCAACCTCGTTAAAAAATGAAATAGGCTGTTACGAGGAAAGTTCCTTTTACTGTGTCAACCTCGTTAAAAAATGAATCAGTGTGTACGAGGACAGTTCTTTTCCTGTGTCAACCTCGTTAAAAAATGAAACAGGGTGTTAGAGGATAGTTCCTGTTACTGAGTCAACCTCATTAAAAAATGAATCAGGTAGATTTTAGGATATGTAGGTAGATTGTAGAAAGTAGGGTTTTGAGGATAGTTCCTGTTACTGAGTCAACCTCGTTAAAAAATGAATCAGGTTTGAGGATAGTTCCTGTTACTGAGTCAACCTCGTTAAAAAATGAATCAGGTATGAGGATAGTTTCTGTTACTGAGTTAACCTCGTTAAAAAATGAATCAGGTATGAGGATAGTTCCTGTTACTGAGTCAACCTCGTTAAAAAATGAATCAGGTATGAGGATAGTTCTTTTCTTGTGTCAACCTCCTTAAAAATGAAACAACTCCCTTTCCAAGTTATATATTGAAAATTAACCTTCATTCCATCCATCTGGTTGAATGCAATGAAGCCTGGGGGGCATGTACCTCGCTTTGCATCGTTATGCTGGGGGCATGCAAACTTCTGGAGCATAGTTCCTTGTCTTGTGTCAAGCTCGTTAAAAAATGAAACAAGGAGTCATGAGCATAGTTCCCTGTCTTGTGTCAAGCTCGTTAAAAAATGAATCAAGGATTTTTTGAGCATAGTTCCTTGTCTTGTGTCAAGCTCGTTAAAAAATGAAACAAGGATAGGTTAAATAGGTAGATTGTAGAGAGTAGTCATGAGCATAGTTCCTTGTCTTGTGTCAAGCTCATTAAAAAATGAATCAAGGATTTTAGAGCATAGTTCCTTGTCTTGTGTCAAGCTCGTTAAAAAATGAATCAAGGTTTTTAGAGTAGAGTTTTTGTTAGGTAGATTGTAGAGAGTAGTTATCTTGTGAGCATAGTTCCTTATCTTGTGTCAAGCTCGTTTAAAACATGAAACAAGGGTTTTGAGGATAGTTCGTTTCCTGTGTCAACCTCACTAAAAAATGAAACAACTCCCACAAGTCTTTCCAAGATCTTGAAAGTAAAGCTTCATTCCATCCACCTCACTGATTGCAATGAAGCTTGGGGGGCATGTACCTTGTTTTGCGTCATTATGCTAGGGGCATGTGAACTTATAACAAGCATAGTTTTTCGTTTCAAGCTTGTGTAAAAATGAAACCGAATCCGAGCATAGTTCTTTTCCTGTGTCAAGCTCATTAAAAAAATGAAACAAATCCTCCTCTACTTGAGTCGAGAGTTTGACTAGACCTCATAAATGTTGAGTTGTATATTTAGGTTAGTTATTTCAGTGTTTTGTATAATTTTCTTACAGTTTTAGGTCAAGTCTTTCAAATGATCTCGTAACTCAACCTTCATTTCATCCAACTGGTTGAATGAAATGAAGCTGGGGGGCATGCGCTCTAGCAGTTATGCTTAGGGGGCATCGAGCACAGTTTTCTCTCTGTTTCAAGCTTGTGAAAAAATGAAACTACTTTGAAGCATAGTTTTTATCTGTTTCAAGCTTTTGTAAAAATGAAACCTATCTCGAGTCAATTTCAGTTATTTTCAAGACTCGTTAAACTCATGAAAATACCGAGATTATTTTTCTATCTTTCATTCTCGTAAAACAAATGAAAATGCTGAGTTCTTTTCGTCTTTTCCTGCTCGTAAATTAAATTGAAAGTCGGCCATATGAGTACATTTTTATCATTTTTTCGAACTCATTAAAACTTACAAAAAAGTGAAACATCAGAGTCATCTTTTAAGCCCTTTTCTGACTCCTAAAACATGAAAAGATTGCCGAGCGTTTCTTTTACACTCGTTAAAACGAAATTAAAAGACGGTCCCCTTATAGCCCTTTTCTGACCGTAAAAACAGGAAAAGATTGTCGGGTTTTTGTCGTTTCAAACTAGATATTGGAAATAAAACGACGTGTCCTTGATCGCTTTTTAATTTTCAGGTCAGAGACACTAATGATGAAAGTACTCCTTGGTCGCAAGATCAAGCGGTTCTCTCAGGTATTTTTTTATACTTTTTCGGGCTTGAGAGACACAAATTTACGAAAAAGTTCACCTTGGAGTCTTCTTTAGTTTTTTCAGACTCTCTAAAATTGAAAAACGCCGAGTTTCTCCTATACTGGGCTCGTTAAAATTTCACAGTAAAGGGCCTGTTCAATTACAAACAGGAACGAACCACTCCTTCCTAGGGTTCGAATCAAAACTAGGTTGGACTCATCCGAAGGATGAGCTTATAATCAAGCATATGTTATCCTCCTCAAGCTTGTTAAAAATAAAGAGGTACTTGCCAGAAATGGTGGGGGAAAAGAGAGAAGAATGAGCCTATTTGTTATCCTTTGTCTCAGAAGAAACCTTATTACCTCTCTTGAACACGACACTTTTCATTCACCTGGGTTGGGAAATCCTTTACCTCACAGTTGATCAAACCACATTGAAAGTCTTCAGCCAGGTTCCGGGGATTAACTTTGAGTCATTTGTTACCAAGCCATCTGTTGTGTCGTTATGTGTTCAAGAGGTCTGCAAACAAAACTTTCATCTACAAAATACTTGTCATCCATTTGACCATCCCTGAGTCAGTCCTTACAGCAACATTTCTTCAACTTGAACAATGATTTCGTGTTGTAGGCTTGCCTGCAATGGGTCGCTTTCTATCGACATCAGCATATTATCTAGAAAGATGACTTAGAAATCGTCAGTACCTTGAAGTCCGCATGCATCAATGGCAGATTTCTCGCCTTTGATGTCAGTTTACATCATTGACTTTCGATCGAAGGATTCCGTGAAATGTTCGACATCAACTCATTCATTCACATTTCATAGATTGTACTGGGTATTTTGAGAACCATTGACATCACTGGTGGTCTCTCTCAAACTTGTTAACGGTTTACATCATTGATTGGTAATCAAGTGGTTTCTACCATGCTCGACATCAACTCATTTATTCACATGGCTAGAATCGTACCAATTCGGGAAGTAGAAATGAAGACCCTGGATCTAGTTCCCACCATCCAGGATGCGAGGAGTTTTGTATTCATTATCTAGTAGACTAATCATAAACAGATGGCTGTGTCCATACTGTGTCTACAAAAGTCTATGATTATGATGTACTGCAAGATCATTCCTGTATCAGAGTAGTTAGTCTGTTAGTTAAAGTTTTCAATCTGAGTATGGGAATGCCTACCTCAGCGATGATATCATCTTATATATGTATTTTGTGTTGAATATTTGCAGGTTCTAACCGGGCTCTCCGCAAGATACTTCTTGAAATGATAAAGTACTTCACCCTTTCTAGATCATATAAAAACCCTAATCTACTACAGGCTTCGCACTTTAGGGGGCAATCTGTTACACTAAAAAATGTCACCATGACTATTTGCAGTTAGTATGGCTCCATCCACTGTCATACTATCCTCCTTGGCAAGTCTCATGCCTCTGCTCTTCATGTCAAACTTCAAGAAAGAGAGAAAAGTCATTTAAAGTCAATTATCTCTGGTACGCAGTTTCTCTTAGCCTTACCTGCGTGTACGCACCCCAAGTTCACAATACCTGCGTACTTGTACGCTCTGTCTATAAAGCAATGGTTGCGTACTCCTGTAAAGTTCAAAAGGCGCAAGTTTCACTCCAAAAAAGTTACTTGTGGTCATTTCTAGAGCATTCTAGAAGCTTGTTTGACGTGTATGAAGCGCCTCCAGATGGTTCATGTATCCCTACCAAAGAGGAACTTATCCCATCAAGAGGGGAGCTATCCCATCAAGAGGGGAGCTATCCCATCCAAAGAGGGGCTTATCCCATTGATGGTGGACCTGAATAACTTCCTCTAGAGCACTATAAATACAGGCATTGGGCCAGAAGGAGGGGAGGTTGAAAGCTAAACATTTGTAAGGGTAGATGCTGCTGGAATTAGGACTCCCATTTAGAAGCTTGTGAGGAGAGATTACCATCTTTGCTTGTTCTATTTGGAAGTGGGTGAGCTTTGTCAAAGTAAAGGAGAACTCTTGATGGACCCTGGGAGGGACTTGCACAACACCAAGGCTCAGGTTGTAATTGTTCCTTTTGTTTCCTATTAATGCAAATGAGTCCATTATTCTCAATAACTTGTTATTTATGAGTTGTTTCATGTACTCCTTGGTCTATGTGCTAAATATGTTTTATTTTATGAGATTATCAAGTGTTATTTAATTGTTTGATTGTTAGTGAATGCAGGTTTCGAAGTGAAGGAGGAGCTCATCCGGATCAGTGAGGCTGGACTGCTACAACTGCGTTGGACTACAGGTAGGATCTAAACACTTGATTTCTCGTATGGTAAATGCATGTTTAGAGAAGGATTGCTCTTGTTTGTCTTGTTTGTCACTAGAGAGTCTTAGGCTCCTAGGGAGGTTGGTTGTGTCTGCACTATCGACTCTTTCCGCCTGACAGGCATCAAAGACTTCGTTCGACCTAATCACCCTCATTGAGGGGGATTTGCATGATATTAGTGAAATGGTGAGGGATGTCACCATGGAGGCCCTCCAATAGTTTGAGTAACAACACTAGTTGGTATTGGGGGCTCTCTGGGTAGAAATATAGGAGTTGCAGGTGAAAACTCCATAGGTTGGCACTGTGTCCACCAGCCTCGTAGTCGGCGCTTTAGCTGCCGAGGAAATGTTGCGCGCCACAGTGACCAATACGATAGTGCGACTAGATGGTGCACTTACTACAGAAAAGGAATTCGACAGACCCATTGTGAGTAGTTTTAAAGGGGTAGGGTTGAACATGGCCATGCTCCCTTGGGATACACTCTACTTCTTACAGGATGGAGTCACCGTAGAACTTAGGGCTAGGGAGAGTCATTCTCTACAAGTAATGAGCGAGTAGCACATCAACATTGAACAGTTGAGCCTGAGCACAATGAGGCAGTGGAGCAGAACAAACAGATAATGCAGGTTGTGGAGGAAGCCTGCCAAATGGTCCTGGAGTTGGCCATTCAAGAAGAGGAACCAGTGGAGGCACGCATCTGTAAGTTAGCCACAGTGGTGCGTGATGCAAGAGTATAAATGGTGAAGGTTTAGCTAGAGCTGAACCTACAGATCAGAGAACTATAGTTGAAAGATCAACCTTCAACTCCACTGAAGGTTAACGAGAAATGTACCACCGCGGTGACAACATTGATCATGGTGGTTGACAATGCAGTGACAGACTGCTTGAAATTGTTTAAACAATCATTCGAGGTCCTAACCACCTTGCAGGAGGACCCGAACATGGAGTGCCTAGAGACAGAGGTGCATGAACTGCAACAGAAATATGATGAGGTAAAAGGGATTACACATACAATTTCCCTTACACAAAGGCTTGCACAGATGCAGTTGGAAAAGGTGCTCAAGGAACAGGTGGATGCCGCTCGGCACAAAGAAGGGGTCTTGAAAGCGAACCTACAACCATGGATCAACGAGGCTTATACAATTACAATGTCCATTGAAACAAAGATTACACAACTGAAAGCAACTCAGGAGAGGATTCAGGAGAGCAGTTCAATAGCAGCGGTCACCAAACAACACATGGAGGAAGTCCAGTAGGTAGTCGTTCAATGCGCTACCAAACTTGCAGTGATCCAAACAAAGCTAAGAGGTCTTCACGCTAAGATCTCAGCACCTACAGAGTGACTCGAGGGCAAGTCACGACGTTTGTGTTGGGGGCTTGTTGGGCGAGGGATCCCCCAAGGGCCGTTTTCGGGCTTAAAGCCCAGATTTTGGTCCAATGTTGTAATTCCAATGTAAAGACTCCACATTTTGTGGGTGCGGAGCGCGTAGTTGTTAAAGAGTCATAAGGTTGTCTGCCCTTATTTTGATAATGTAATGTCAGATGTAGAAGATCTACCCATGGTCCGCGGACCATGGGATTGTATAAATAGAGTGAAGCTCTAAGTAGATAGAGAGACACAATAGGAAGAACATATGATTTATGAGAGATAGCTCTAAGTAAAAGTCTAAGTTTTGGGTCATAGCATAGGTAGATGCTCTGCAGCTGAGTGCACGGACCTCGGCAGCTGAGTGCGCAGGGTTAGTTAAGTATGTAATCATCTGGAAGTATTAATAAAGAGAATTTTTCTATCATTTCTGCATATTTATTTCCAGTTTATGTGTCTATTATATTGGGTATGGAAGTCACTTCTAATGATTATATGATGCGTGAATGTGTATAATTGTATTGGTTAAGTGAACACAATTAAGAACATCCATTTATGCGAATCTAACTAAGTTATGTTAATAAGATAAGTAAGATACTTAGCATAGCTTGGGGAAATATCACAGTCGTTGCCCTAGCAGCGCGAAAGTACTTCAACCACTGGTTAGGTCTTCGCGGAAGCCGATTGTAATAGATTGCGAAGGTACTGAAGGGTGGAACAGAGCGTGAAGCGACCGGCGTGAAGGTAGGTATATTTGGAATAAACCAACATCACAAACATCTCAAGGGTGCAGAAACTTGGTTGCAACATCTCCCCATACTGCTTCGGGTGAGACTTTAGTCTGCGCTCTACGGGCTAATGCTGAAAGGGCCAGTAGTGTAGGGATTTGTTTAGCTAACTAATGCTAAACCTGGGTCAGGTCCCCTCAAGCCAACATGAGTACCCACGCAACTTCTTTACAAACTTGTAATCTTTCTTCATTCTTTCGGCAAGATCCTTCTCCCTTGCCTTTTTTCCAAACTCCTTGGCTACGTTTAGACCTTCATAGGGTAGGTGTGTAATCCTGTGAATGAGCATATCTATGATGGGTATAGGCCCTCCTAGTCATAAGCAGCCATCATGCACCAATGTCATCAATTGGTGTATAAAAATTGGTTTAATGGGGGTGCGATGGTAATGTGGCACCCATAGAAAGTTGAGGAATCCCGATTTCTTGACACCAAGGACCCATTCCTCTATTTCTAGCACTATAACATATGTTTCCTCATAATACACTCTCTTCATATATTTATTCGTCAATAACTATGGAAACTTAGTGTGATACGTGAGGTCCCAATCCTCCATCTTCAATAGTGAGACTCACATGAGCCACATACCTTCAAAAGGCCCCTGCTCAGGTAGCATGGGCATGCAGATGGTGAATTTCTCTAAGTCCAGGTCCTCTATGGTCTTCACCTTTCCCTTTCTCAGATGGTGTCACGGTATGCTTCCTTGAGGAAGCATGTATCTACACAGGCCTTTTTTTCTTCTCCTTTGCTACAGGTTTCTTTTCTTTCGCCATTGACTTTTTTGGCCTTGGTGGCCTTGGTGCCATGGGCACCACAGCCTAGCTTCAACACTAGATACTTCAAGTCCTGGAGCATTAGATACGACTACATCCAAACTCAGGGCTTCAGCGAGGTTGGTGGTAGTCATATTTTCCATAAATAGTTCACAAGCTTCCAAAGAAATATTTGTGTGGGAGAAGAATTACTCCCAAAATGATTGACTCATAAGCAACAGATAGAAAATTTCAACAACAATTCTAAGGGCGTAAAGTGTTGTCTCTTGGGCCAATGACCATTCCCCCAAAATTTTGACAAGTAATGTTGATTTGGCAGTAGATCCTCAAAAAACAATTCCTTAAATGCCACCAGTTGGGTCCTCTTAACTATCTTCTGGTTGTCAATTCATGAATAGTGACTCCAACAGTCACTTTTTTGCTGCACTGCATGGCACCTCACTCCATGGCACATCTTCCTACGCACAACCCCCTAGATTGCATCATCGTCATTTTCCATGCAGCCCACCTGGTGTATAGTTCTCCAAACCTGGCAGTGTAGTTTATAGTCCCACACTCCCTTGCAACTTCCTAGAGCACTAAGACTCTCCTACCTCCATATAGTCATTGCACAGGATTCCTTGTATACAGCTTCAATTGGCTCCCATTCACTCACACTGGAAAAGGTTCTCCATTCAGCTTCGCAAGCTCAACTATGCCACCATCTGTAGTTTCTTTAGTAATATATGGCCCCAGACAATGCATATGAAATTTCTGCAAAAACTTAGTGAATTTACTATCGTATAACAAGATAAGATCATTTATCTTGAACGTGTGAAGCTTTATGTGGAAATCATGTGTTGGAAATAATACAGAGAGGGGGGGGGGGTGAATTAGTATTGGTCATGTCAATAATCTTTTTCTTTTGCATCCTCAAATTCATATACGCTACTTCAATGACGGTAATCCACGTGTACACACAACTATGTTTAAGGAAACTAGCGTATATCTAGCAAACTTATGATTCAGTTAATTCATTGTATGTTGATCTTTAATCAATGCATCATTAACTCATTAACCATATAAACAATAACCAGGTGCAGTAAAAACAGAACAGACCGTCACACATAAGAAACACACATGAACACTAAGATATAAGGTGGAAACCCAATGCGGGACAAAAACCACCTGCTGCTGTCTTCTTTTTAATATAAGAAAACCTATTTACAATCTTGTCCTGGTAGAGACTCATACTAGTACACAGGCACCCACCTACAGAAGGCTACAACCTTCTCTCGTTCTCCAGCTACTACTGGAAGGGAGCTACAACCCCCTAGCTCTTGTACTAGCCGATCTGTTTACTAGTACGTAGGCGCCGACCTACTAAAGGCTCCAACCTTCCCTCGTTTTCCAACTACTACTGGAAGGGAGCTCCAACCCCTAGCTCTTGTACTAGCTGATATGTTTACAAATATGTAGGCATCGGCCTACAAATGGCTACGACCTTCTCTCTTCCTCGAGGGACCACATTTCATAAATTTTCAGATTGGATACTCCTGGAACACAACACCATAATCTGAAGGCCACGTTTCATCCAATTTTCATACTAGACCCATTAACAACATTGAAGCTCAAAATCAATCACCACTGTAATCATTGAAACTCAATCATTACTTTCTGAACCAACCAAACTGAATCACTAAAAGCCTATTATCAAAAACCCGGTCACCAGAACACAGAGCATAACCCAAAACTCTGCAACAACCACTAGAGTCAACTGCAAATTTAGATATCATATTTCATCATGTATACGCTACTTTGATGAGTTGAACCAGTGTGTATACACACTTTTACCATAGTGAACTAGCGTACAGATCTGCAAATATTTACTCATAACTCTGCAGCTATACCAGACATCAGCCATACCCAAATCATAACATTTATAGAATTAAATATGCATCAGTAATTTAGATCTAGTCTATCCATGACCAAACCACATAATGATAATACATTCCAAGCCTTAAGATCCCGATCCATCATCCATTATCATCCACATAGGTGCATCCTTAGTTCAGATCAAGCAAAGCATCATAAACCCATGACCTACATATTGGATCTCACACTTCATCAGATATTCAATCCTTGCACACTTGCACACATTGGCCTAATGATCTTCTCCTTTTTATATAGTTTTAGGCCTCTCTCAATACCATGGACCAAAACCACTTAGGACCAATACCTTGGACCCAATACCTGGGGCCAATACCTCGGACCAAATACCATGGATCAAAATACCATGGACCAAATACCTTGGATCAAAACTTAGTTTTCTAAGATATATGCGCTTTTCATTCTGCGAAAGTGCGTGTGTACATTATATGCTCCTTTTGGTCTGTTAACCTACGTGTATACACTACTCTATCATGATGAACTTGAGTATACCTCTCTTTGTTCATTCTCTATAGTCTGATCTGTAATTCTTTGCTACTGCACCGAGAACTGTCATATGAGTGAGTTGCCATCAAGGACAACACCTGTATCATAATGCCAACAATCTCCCACTTTGGACTTGATAGGAACAACCACACCAAGTCACTCTCCCCCTTTGACATCAAGGGAAAAGGGGGGACCAATATATTCTCTCCCTTTGATATACATTATGTTGTCCATGCTATAGAAATTTCACTTGTAGAAGAAACTGATATATGCAATGTCCTAAAGCATAATACTTGTTCTACTTCTACAAAACATTAAGCGGAAGCATAATCGAATTCATGAGCAACATCAAGTAGAAACATGCATACTGATCAAGAGAATTAATCACACATAACACAAGATATATCCAGGGGAAAGCACCAACATAAAACCCCAACCATGTATTATCAATCAAGTGGAAATCCTCTTCACAATACAAAAAGAACTAGCTCTCAATCTATTCAGTTCGCAATGAGCTATGAAGATATGAAGATATGTCTCATGAACCAACCAAGCCCTATTTATATAGGCTTTACCTATGGTCCTTGCATAGTTTTCTTAGGAAATAATAGCAAAAGCATATGTTATTAATTCCAACATACCAAAATTAACCAATGGTCCAACTACGCAATCCTTGAGAACACTAGTTTCTCAAAAATGCAAAAAATACTTACTAGAAATAGTTAAGCATTTGATAGTACACTGTCCCACATCTGATCTTAACTGGGTCTCTGACAGAACTGACATGCAACAGTTATCCATGAGTGAATCCTCAGTTATCTAAAATAATAGTTGTCACATGCATGTAAGCATTAACAAACTATATTTTATTATTTTAACAACTTGTTAAAATAATCTAACTAGATTTGACTAGTTAGAACTAAGTCAACTAATTCTTTCATTATATAACTCATACTTATTCCCTTAATTAGTGGAGGAAATTAAGGATAAATTCCTCAATCAGTGGGACAACTCATGTGCATGCTCACAAAGACTTCAAATTTGAATTTTCTTAACTAATTAACTCAACTGAATTAATTAATTAATATTTCCAGCTACTGTTAAGACCAAAATTAATTTTACTTCCTATAGATAGACTAGGGACTACTATAAATAGGAAGTGACCCAGAAATTCTATTTTTAGAACTTTCTATTTTTAGAAATTTCACCTCTCACCTAATGTGGCCAATGACCTCACTAGCCAAACTGCTATTTTTAGACATGCTATTTTTAGCACATTCTAAATTTAACATTTCTTGTTTCACAATTTTCAACACTCCCTCTCAACAAGAAAGGCTTCCTCTCGAACCCAATCCTATAACTCTATAATGTTCTGCATGCAACACATCTACCCAGTCCACTTGCTCCAACAACACTTGGAACAAAAACACTCCCAACTGACCACTCTTTTGGGCTAGGAACATACTTTGATGCTGAAGCTCTACCTGCCACTGGCAAGTGCTCCCTCTCTAACATCTGCCCTACTGCAACATCTCCATGCATCTCGCACCACTGCACACCTCTCTGTGCCCCCTAGCACTATGTAAAACACTTGTGCCTCTTGCATTGCTACAGCCTGCTAGCTATGCACTGTCCTGGGATTCCCTGCACTGTCACTCTCTCTGCCTCTCCATCTGCATCCATCTCTACCCAATCAGTGAGTTCCTGCTACTCCACATCGGGGCTCCCATAGAAAGGTCTCATCTAAGAGGTTGGGTAACTCAAGGATCTTGCCCCTCCTCCTTCGTATGATCACTCTATATCGCCCCACCTCCTACCTGGAGGTATGGCTGCATGAGTAGATGTTTCTACTTGATCTCCACTCAGCTTCCCCTGTTGTGGCTGCTCCACAACCTCCTGAAGTTGTTGCACCAATCATGGCTCCTCCACAATCGTCTGAGACTTCTTCTGGCTCTGCATGTTGAGAGGTAATATACCTTCCCTCTCAACCACCAAGCCTCCATCAGTTGCCTTGCTACTCAAGGCTTTGCATGCATCTTGAACCTTAATAGCATACAAGTTCTTGACTCGTGAACCAATCTTCTTCACTTGTCTAGTGATGATGTGTCTAAGGAAAACCTTTCCCTTACTGAAGACTACATCATAGCCTCTGTCTTCCAGCATCGCAATCGACACCAAGTTTCTCTTCAATCCTAGTACATACTTGACATCAGTCAAGGTAAGGCAAGCTCCATGCTCCCTTTAAAAAATAACAATGCCTACTCCTGAGACACTATACTTCTAATCATTACCCATCACTATGAGTATCTGGATATCCTTCTCCTCCAAATTACTGAACAAACTCCTGTTGTCGGTCATGTGGAAAGAAGCTCCACTGTTAAGAAACCAACCACTTCCCACCATGGATGAAACCATGCATGCGAAGAGTGTGAAATCAAACTCAATCTGTGAAGCAAGTGCCTCACCTTCAGATCCTTCCCCGAATCGCTTCTTGGATTTCCTCCGTGGACAATTTGCAGCATAATGGCCCACCTCATGACAACGAAAGCATTGCACTTTTGATTTTTCAACCTTCTTCCCATCATTGGAAGAGCTGGATTTGGAAAGAGAAACCTTCTCCTTCCCCTTTTTCGCCTTACTCGCTAAGGCACAATTCTCCTCATCATGCATGGATGAAGAACTATCTCTGGTGCTTTGTCTGATCTCCTCGTGCATCAAATCTGACCATAGTCGTTCCCAATCTGGTAGTTTCTCCCTTCCATTCACTGAGTCCTGGTAGCTATGCCAGCTCTTAGGAAGGCCAAGAAGTGTTAGACTCACCATATCCTCATCCGATGTCACAACCCCTACACTTGCAAGCTCATCCCTGTATGTGATGAGCTTGGTCATATACATAGAGATCGTCTCATCCCTTTCACACTTGATCTTTTGAGGTTTGTCCTTCAGTGGCAGATTCCTCTAATCACTGCTATTCTGATATAAATCTTTCAATGTTTTCCACATTGCATGTGGAGTCTCCTTCCCATGGAGGCTCAAGACAATGTGATATCGCACTCCCTCTAAGAGATTTCTCCTAGCTCTAGCCACACACTTCCTCAATTCCACCTGCTTAGTCTTGTCAGTAGGCTTAGGAATTTCTTGATCAATGAAATCCTTAAGGCCAGTATCTTCCAAAACTGCCTCCATGCGATCCTTCCGAGCTATATAGTTTGAGATGCCATCAAGGGCATACTCAAGCCTCAAACCATAAAATGCCATCGATGAAATAGTTGTGATAAGAACTTGAGATCTATATCCCGAATAATAAACTTCGAATTTCCCCTGCTAGTATACTATTCTTGCTTGATCACCTGTGCTCTGATACCATGTAGAAATTTCACCTGTAGAACAAACCGATATATGCAATGTCCTAAAGCATAATACTTGTTATACTTCTACAAAACATTAAGTGGAAGCATAATCAAATTCATGAGAAACATCAAGTAGAAACATGCATAACTGATCAAGAGAATTAATCACACATAACACAAGATATATCCAAGTGAAAGAACCGACATAAAACTCCAGCCATGTATTATCAATCAAGTGGAAATCCTCTTCACAATACAAAAAGAATTAGCTCTCAAGCTATTAAGTTCTCAATGAACTATGAAGATATGTCTCATGAACCAACCAAGCCCTATTTATATAGGCTTTACCTATGGTCCTTGTGTATTTTTCTTAGGAAATAATATCAAAAGCATATGCTAATAATTCCAACATACCAAAATTAACCAATGGTCCAACTACGCAATCCTTAAGGACACTAGTTTCTCAACCATGCAAAAACTACTTACTAGAAATAGTCAAGCATCTGATAGTACACTGTCCCACATCTGATCTCAACTAGGTCTCTGACAGAATTGACATGCAACAGTTATACATGAGTGAATCCTCAGTTATCTAAAATAATAGTTGTCAAATGCATGCAAGCATTAACAAACTATATTTTATTATTTTAACAATTTGTTAAAATAATCTAACTGGATTTGACTAGTTAGAACTAAGTCAACTGATTCTCTCATTATAGAACTCATACGTATTCCCTCAACCAGTGGAGGAAATTAAGGATAGATTCCTCAATCAGTGGGACAACTCATGTGCATGCTCACAAAGACTTCAAATTCAAATTTCCTTAACTAATTAACTCAACTGAATTAATTAATTAATATTTTCAACTGCTATTAAGACAAAAATTAATTTTACTTCATATAGATATACTAGGGATTGCTATAAATAAGAAGGGACCTAGAAATTCTATTTTTAGAACTTTCTATTTTTAGCAGTTTCACTTCTCACCCAATGTGGCCAATGACCTCGTTGGCCAAACTGCTATTTTTAGACATGCTATTTTTAGTATACCTACTTTTAGCACATTCTAAATTTAACATTTATTGTTGCACATTTTTCAACACATGCTCACTCTGAGTACATGCTGAAATCTCTGATTGAGCTCCCCCTTTGTACATGCTTAGATGCACCAAATCGTCCATGCTCCCCCTAAGCACATGCAGAGTCTGCAAAAAATATTTTTCAAAAGAATAACATGACTCTACAACTCAACTAAGTGAATATGACCTTCCTATCACCAATGACTCATTCATACATCAATCTCCCAACCAAGTGGGGATATACCAAATTTGACTCATCTACCCAACCAAGTGGAGATATGCCAATTGTTTATACATGTCAAAAACCAGAAACATTACATCATCCATCCCATGCATAGTGGGGTTACAAATTAGGTCTTTGCATGACCTTTACATTAAATGATATACATGAATTTTATGACAAAGACCAACAGTCTAAACAAGATCATGATAGTTATCAACAACTATCATACACCATATATGACTACACCATAAGCATCTGTCAACAGTATCGAGACTTGTATCCTGCAATACCATTCTTTTGGCCAACCAGCAATAATACACCACTTAAGTGATCATCCATAAATTTGGTCTGAATACCAACAATGTGACCCCAAGTATCATAGCAAGATGTATCATTTAGCCACATAAGAATCATCACCAAAGACTTTTAACCATAATGCCAACAATGCATTATTCGAAGCATATGTTCCTCCTAAACCTGTTCCATCTATTCACTGTTGGATCTAATCATGTATATATCAACAAGAAGTATCAAGGCATCATCAGCATTTAGATATACATCAAGTTAACTTATGAGGATCAAAATAACTTCTAAATAACATCTTATGAGTACCAACACATTTCCACACATCATCAGCAGATTGTAACAATCATCAAACAGAGCAAATAATTGACTGAACCATATTAGACCCTTTTTCTTGAGTCTGTCCCACTGCTTTTCCTCAAACCAACGTATACATGACTATGTAGCTTCGAACTCGCGTATATACGTGGCTTGTCTCCATGAAACTTGTGTATGATATTTAGAACATTGAATTTTCATACGTTCGGCTTCTCCTGAGTCTTTCATGTCTGTACACTGTGCCATGGCACATTTTTCTGACTGTACTTCCTTCTTCTTCCATATCTTTGAATGTGATGATGTTTTCTCCTTTTGGTATGGTGCCCAAATTCTTCTCCTGCATTCCATTTCTATATGTCCAAGCTTCTTACATGCATAACATCTTACATGTTTCATATTCCTTCTATAGCAGTTAATGGCTTTGTCACCAAACATATTGCAAGAAAAACAATATCCCTTAAAGTACCTAGAAGTTGATGATATTTTTGTGTGACGGCCTTGAACCATTCTACTTTTGCATCTTGCTGCAACATATCCACGATTATGATATACATAACACTCAACATTATTCATCTGAGAAAATAACCAACTATCACTTTTATAGTTTGGAGTAAAAGATTTTCTTTGAAGGATTTCTTTCCTTAGTTGTTGATGGGGTTGACCTCTCATCTCCTTGTTGAGCATTTCAGATTTTGCATTAGAGTTTCTAGCCTCACTTTCTGAGCTAGATTCACCTTCAACAGATTCATACAAACCAAGACCAGTTTTGATAGCAGGAGATCTTTGACTACTAAGAATATCATCCAAAATCTTAGTGCTATCTTGAAATCATAACAGTTTATCCTTTTCTTCTAATTTACCTTTTAAGATATTTACCTCAACCTGATGTTGTTCTTCCTTTTACAAATATTGCTTCCTCGGGATTTCTTCGGCTTTTTTTCCTTCTTCCACTTGTTGCCTTAGTTTGAGAATCTCATTTTCTTTTTCTTTATTTACTTGAGGTAGTTCCGCATTATTCTTATTTTTTAATGATATCACTTCATCCTACAGCATTTGACATACTTTGAAGGCACACTCCAGTTGAGCTTTTAATCTAGTAACTTCTTCTTTGAGGGCACACTCCCTTTTGTTAAATAGATCTTGTTGATCTATGATTTTATCTGATGCTTCATTTGCTTGTTCATCTTGAGGTGATTTGGAATTTGAATCCTTGCTTCCATCTATCGACCAATTGTCTCTACTGTTGTCACTGTTCCTTTGACCTGTGTTCTTCTTCTGAGGTGATTTCTTCTTTGACTTCTTTCCAATTGTTTCTATGGATCTCCTTCAAGTGATCAAGCTTCCACCAAAGGACCCACTGTGATACCAATTGTTGGAAACAATGCTAAGAGGGGGGTGGGGGGTGAATTAGTATTAGTCAAGTCAATAATATTTTTCCTTTTGCATACTAAAATTCATATACGCTACTTCAATGAAGGTAACTCGCGTGTACACACAACTATGTCTAAGGAAACTAGCATATATCCAGCAAACTTATGATTCAGTTAGTTCATCACATGCTGATCTTTAATTAGTGCATCATTACTTCATTAACCATATAAACAGTAACTAGGTGTAGTAAAAATAGAACATACCATCACACATAAGAAACACACATGAACACTAAGATATAAGGTGGAAACCCAATGTGGGACAAAAACCACCTATTGTTGTATTCTTTTTAACATAAGAAAACCTATTTACAATCTTGTACTAGAGCAGACTCATACCAGTACGTAGGCACCCACCTACAGAAGCCTACAACCTTCTCTCGACCTCCAACAACCACTGGAAGGGAGCTACAACCCCCTAGCTCTTGTACTAGCCGATCTATTTACTAGTACGTAGGCATTGGCCTACTAAAGGCTCCAACCTTCACTCGTTTTCCAGCTACTATTGGAAGAGAGCTCCAACCCCCTGGCTCTTGTACTGGCTGATATGTTTACCAATACATAGGCACCGGCCTACAGAAGGCTACGACCTTCTCTCTTCCTCCAGGGACCACGTTTCATAAATTTTCAGACTGGATACTCCTGGAACACAACACCATAATATGAAGGCCATGTTTCATCCAATTTTCATACTAGACCCATCAACAACACTGAAGCTCAAAATCAATCATCACTGCAATCATTGAAACTCAATCATTACTTTTTGAATCAACCAAACTTAAATCATTGAAAGCCTGTGATCAAAAACCCAGTCACCAGAACACAGAGCATAACCCAAAACTCTACAACAACCACTAGAATCAACTGTAAATTCAGATATCATATTTCATCATGTATATGCTACTCTGATGAGTTGAACCAACATGTATACGTTCCTTTACCATAATGAACATGTGTACAGATCTGCAAATATTTACTCATAACTTTGTAGCTATACCAGACATTAGTCATACCCAAATCATAACATTTATGGAATAAAATATGCGTCAGTAATTCAGATCTAGTCTATCCATGATCAAAGCACATAATGATAATACATTCCAAGCCTTAAGATCCCGATCCATCATCCATAATCATACACATAGCTACATCCTTAGTTCAGATCAAGCAAAGCATCAAAAACCCATAACCTGCATACTAGATCTCACACTTCATTAGATATTCAATCCTTGCACACTTGCATAGCTTGGCCTAATGATCTTCTCCTCCTTATATAGTTTTAGGCCTCTCTCAATAGCATGGACCAAAACCACCTAGGACCAATACGTTGGACCCAATACTTGGGCTCAATACCTCGGACCAAATACCATGGACCAATACCATGTTTCAAAATACCTTCGAACAAAACTTAGTTTTCCAAGATATACGCACTTTTCATTCTATGAAAGTGCATGTGCACGTTATATGCTCCTTTTGATCTGTTAATCTACGTGTATACACTACTTTGTCATGGTGAACCTGCGTATACCTCTCTTTCTTCATTCTCTGTAGTCTGATCTATAATTCTTTGCTACTACACTGAGAATTGTCATCTGAGTGATTTTCCATCAAGGACAACACCTGTATCATAATGCCAACATCGTGCCATGCTTTCTCACGTTCCTTCTATACTTGATGATGGAATCCTACCAAGAATCGGTCCTCTTCAAGCTCCATCAGTTGCGCGAGCTATTTCTCCAAGGCTTGATGATCTACCATACTTGTGAGAGCTGCTATGCGTAGAGTAGGCACAATATACTACATTGGTATTACAGCTTCGACACCATAGACCAGTCTGAATGGTGTTTGCCCAGTCAAGTTCTTGTAAGTAGTCCTATAATCCCATAGTGTTGGAAATAATATTGAGAGGGTGGGGTGAATCATTATTAGCAAGTCAATAATATTTCATTTCCGTAATCAGATTAATATATGCTACTTCAGTTAATGAAACTTGCGTGTATACGCAACTGTATTTATGGCAACTAGCATGTATCCTGCAAACTTATGATTCAGTTAATTTATCATATCTTGATCTTTAATCAGTGCATCAGAACCATATAAATAGTAACCAGGTGCAGTAAAATAGAACATACAATCACACACACATGAACAGAAGAGATAAGGTGGAAGCCCAATGTCGGTGAAAACCACCTGCTGTAATTGTCTCTATCTTCTTTTTAGTAAGAAACTTTTTTTTACAATTTTTGTACTAGTACAGTCTTATGCTAGTACACAGGCTTCTACCTATAGAAGGCTACAACCTTCTCTCATTCTCCAGCTTCTCCTGGAAGGGAGCTACAACCCCCTAGCTCTTGTACTAGCTGATATGTTTACTAGTACGTAGGTACTGGCCTACAAAAGGCTACAAACTTCTCTTTTCTTTCAGGAACCATGTTTCTAAATTTTCAGATTAGATCCATCAATAACATAATTCAAACATCAAATACATCTGCATCAATCAATCTCCTTTGTACCAACCACAGCTGAATCAATCAATCACTTTTCAGAATGTTGTAACTAGAATATAGTAATAGTAGCCAGAACCCAGAACACTGCAACAACAAACAGAAGTAGCTAAAGCATATTTTATGAGGTATATGCTACTTCACTATGTCGAACCTGCGTACATATGTTTTTTTCTCAAGGCAAACCTGCGTACAAATCTGCAAATCAAATTTAAGATGTATACATTGTTTTGATATGTAGAACTGGCATGTATACGTGCCTTTGCTAAAGTGAACCCGCATATAGATCTGTAAATGATGATTTAAACTTTACAACAATTCTAGACATCAGTTATACCCAAATCATCATATTTACAGATTATGACATGCGCCAGTTATTCAGATAAAATATCAAAACCACACAAAGATGCTTCTCTTCAAGCCTTAAGATCTTGACCTATTATCAGATCTTATCCGTCACCAATCTCTAAGGTTCATCCTTGATTCAGATCCAGCTGTGCACCATAACCCAATAACCTATATTCTAGATCTTGCTCTTCATTAGATATTCAATTCATGAGTGCATTTGCCTAATGATCTTCTCCTCCTTTTATAGTCTTAGGCCTTACTCAATATCATGGACCAAAACCACTTAGAACCAATACCTTGGACCAAATACCTCTGGTGAACACTTCAAATAGAATACCTTGGACCAATACCATGGATCAAAATACCATGGACCAAATACGATGGACCAAAACTATGTTTTCCAACATGTACACGCCTTTCCTTCCGTGAAAGTGCGTGTGTACAATATATGCACCTTTTGGTCTGTGAACCCGCATGTACATGTGGCTTGGTCAATGGAGAACCTGCGTATACCTTTCTTTCTTCATTATGTGAGTCAAAACTGTGATCTATCATATAAGTGAGTTGCCATCAAGGACAACACTTGTGTCATAGTGCCAAATCTGTGTCATAATGCCAACAATCTCCCCCTTTGGACTTGATGGCAACCCCAAGTCACTCTCCCCCTTTGTCATCAAGGGAATAGGGTTATGCTCCCCTTGAGTACATGTTGAATTCTCTGATATGCTAAAGTGTGCTAATTGAGTTCCATGCTCGAGTCCATGCTCCCCCTGAATATAAGCAAGGTATGCAAAAATATAACTCTATAGATACATCATAAATGACCTTCCTATCACCAACGACTCATACATACATCCATCTCCCAACCAAGTGAGGATATACCAAGTTTGACTCATCCACCCAACCAAGTCGGTATATACCAAATGTTTATACATGTCAAAACAAGAGTATTACATCATCCGCCCATGCATAGTGGGGTAACAAAATAGGTCATTTCATGGCCTTGACATTAAAAGATATACATGACATAGAAACCAAATATTTGAAACGAGACTATGATAGTTATCATCAACTATCATCAGCAGCATCTGTCAATCATCATCCAGACTAGCAACCATGATCTCCCCTTGAACATGTTCCACCTGAATAAAAAAAAAAATTGTGAATTTGTACCAAGATCTTCTAAGATAATTCCAACAATGCATTATTAGAAGTATATGCTCCCCCTGTGCCAAATGATCACTGTCAGACCCATATTAGACTCCTTTCATCCTGAGTCTGGCCCACTATTTTTTCTTCAAACCAACATATATGCGATTGTATCCACAGAAACCAACGTATGTTCGCAGATATACTTCATGGAACTTGCGTATAACCACTTTTCTCTGAAACAGATATGTTTTAACAACAGGATGATGCATCAACTACTCCCAGCTTCTATATGAGATATCCAAATGTCTCTTTGGGTAGTGGTTTGTTGAATATATCAGCAACCTATTCTTTGGAGGGAACATACTCCAATTTGACCTTTTGTTCAAGCACTTGTTCATGTAGAAAATGATATTTGATGGGTATGTGTTTGGTCATGGAATGCATGACTAGATTCTTTGAAATATTGATGGCACTTGTATTATCACATAGAATGGAGATGGGTGGAGTACATGTGATTTGAATGTCTTGCAATGTTTGCATCATCCAAAGGAGTTGTGTGCAGCAAGATGCAGCAACCACATATTCTACTTTAGCTGTAGATAATGCAATTGAACTCTGTTTATTGCTGAACCAAGACACTAATATGAAACCCATATAGAATGCACCACCACTAGTGTTTTTCCTGTCATCAACGCTTCCTGCCCAATCTGCATCTGTATATGCATGAAGTGTAATATCTGTATCTATAAGATACCATAAACCAAAATTCTATGTCCCTTAGAGATATCTGAAAATCCTTTTGTTTGCCTGAAGGTGTGATTCCTTTGAATTTGCTTGGAATCTTCCAACTATTCCCACTACATGCATGATGTCTAGTCAGGTACCTCTTAGATAAAGAAGACTGCCAATCATGGATCTATAGGTTGGTTGATGCACTACTGCTGATTCATCATTTGAGCTGAGACTGCATCCTATTACCACAGGGGTACATACTAGTTTAGAATCTTCCATGCCATATTTTTTCAAGATCTGATTGAGATACTTAGTTTGTGATAGAAAAATACCATCTTTATTTTGTTGAACTTGTAGACCAAGAAAATATGTGAACTCACCAAGCAGGGACGTTTCAAATTCTTACTGCATTACCAAAGAAAAGTTTTGACTCATGGATTCTTCATTGCTACAAAAAATGATATCATCAACATACACAACAAGTATTAGCAATTTATTATTGTCAATTTTTGTATATAGATTGCTATCAGTTGATCCTTTTGTAAAACCTTATTGATGGAGGTATTTGTCGAGACAGTAATACCAGGACCTTGGAGCTTGCTTTAGACCATAGAGAGCCCTTCTGAGTCTGCATACAAGTTTTGGATCATTTCCAAGGATGAATCCATCTGTTTTCTCAATATATACTTCTTCTTCTAAGTCCCCATTAAGAAAGGCATATTTTACATCCATTTGGTATAATCTCAACTTCTGAAAACTAGAAAGAGAAAGGAACATTCTTATGGCTTCAAGTCTAGCAATAGGTGCAAAAGTTTCTTCAAAATCTATACCTTCTTGTTGAGCATATCCTTTACAAACAAGTCTGGCCTTGTTTCTAATAACTTCACCATTTTCATTCAGCTTGATTTTGAATATTCATTTGGCTCCTATGATATTCTTATCATGAGGTCTAGGAACTAATTACCAAGTATTATTATTTTCAATTTTCTCAAGTTCTTCATTCATGGCCTTGACCCAACATTCATCTTTGCATGCTTCATTTACATTTTGAGGTTCGATGGAGGAAAGCAATTTTAGATAGCTTGAAGCTTTTGTAATAGTTCTTCTTGTCTGCACACCTGCCTCTTTCTATCCCAAAATTTGAGTCTCTGGATGATTTTTCTGAACATACCTAGATGGAGTCTTTTCTTTTTCCATTATCTTTTCTTCTGGGGCTTCATTGGTTTGTTCTTTAGAATTAGTTTGATCTGATGTGGAAGGATAATCCTCATTTTCTCCACAATCTTCGGTTTTTACTTGCTTTGGATTTTTTCATGCTTCATCAACCACAACATCAATACTTTCAATAATTTTGCCAAGTATTTTATTATAACACTTATATCCTTTACTTTGGGAAGATTAACCAAGGAGAATGCCTTCATCTACTCTGGGTTCAAACTTGTTGAGTTTTTCATCAGTCCTTTTGATGTAAAATTTGCTTCCAAAAACTTTGAAGTATTTTATGGTAGGAGTCTTACCATACCAAAGTTCATGTGGAGTTTGAGTGCTATTTACCCGAACATTTTATTTTTTGAGAGTAGTGATGGCAGGGAATGCAGCTTCACCCCAGAAGGTTACAGGAGTTCTAGACTCATCTACCATAGCATGAGCCATTTATTGAATAGTTTTGTTCATCCTTTCTACCACTCCATTTTGCTGAAGAGTCCTTGCAGTGGAGGATTTCCTTTTCATTCCATGTTCTTCACAAAAGTCAAAGAATTCATCCGAGGTAAATTCCCCTCGTCGATCATATCTGAGACATTTGATTTTGCGATCTGATTCACTTTCAACCAGGGCTTTGAAGGCTTTGAATTTTTCGAATGCTTCATCTTTATTCTTTAGAAGCCCTCTCCAACACATTCTGAAAAAATCATCAATGAACAATATAAAGTATTCCTCTCCACGAGGTGACTTTTTCCTTGATGGACCACATAAACCAGTATGAACAAGTTCAAGAGGTTTACTAGCTGATCCTTCCTTTTTAGGGAATTGCAAGCCGGTTTGCTTACCAAATTGACATGATTTGCATATTGTATTTTCTGTGTTGATATTAGGAAGATCACGAACAACCTGGAATTTGCTTGCCTTTCTTACTTGAGAGAAGCTTAGATGCCCCAATCCTCTGTGCCATAGCCAATGTTCATCATTTCTTCTTAGATAGCACTGTTGTTGTCCTCCCTTGAGTATAAATAATTTGTTTGGAGTTCTTATACCTTTGATCACAGTTTCTCCTGTATCAAGCTCATGAACAACACATCCATTTGATCAAAATACTACTTCATTTCCTTGATCACACATTTGACTAACACTCAATAGGTTATGGTTTAGACCATCAAAATACATAACATTCCAAGCTTTAAATTTTTCTTTTAAAACAATAGAACCTTTACCTTTTATGATAGCAGGAGTGTCATTTCCAATTGATACCTTATTTTCCTTTTCTAAGGCATTATATGACTGAATTTTTTCTTTATCACCTGTCATGTGTTTCGAGCATCCACTGTCGATGTACCAATGATTTGCTTGTCCTTCTGCATATAGGGCTATACCGCATCTTTCTATTTTTGGTTCTTTCTTTATCCATATTTTGGGATTTAATGAATTTTACTCCTTCTGAGATGTTTGCTGAAATTTACTCCTGCATTCAAATTCTTTGTGACCAATGTTGTTGCAGATATGTCATTCTATTTGTGTTTCGAGCATCCACTATCAATGTACCACTGATTTTCTTGTCCTTCTGCATATAGGGCTATACTGCATATTTCTTTTTTTGGTTCTTTATTTCTCCATATTTTGGGATTTAATTAAGTTTACTCCTTCTGAGATGTTTGCAGAATTTTACTCCTGCATTCAAATTCTTCATGACCAAAGTTGTTATAGATAGGGCATTCTATTTCATTTTCAAGTAGAGAAAAGTTATTGTAGGCCCGTTTGATGATCCCCGTCACATTCGTTTGATTTCGTGCTTCTCTATTCATGATGGTCTTGTAAGCAACACAGTGAGCAGCTTTGTGTCCAAAGTTATGACATGAAGAACATTGGACATTAAAGAAGTTCCTGCAATTATTGAATCTACTGACCTGGTGATTGTAGTTGCTATCGATATTCATTCTTGAAGTAGATTGAGTATGATTTACCTAAGGTTTGTAGCTTCTATTCATCCTTGAAGTAAATTGAGCCTGATTTACCTGGTGATCTACTTTATGCCTTTGTTGTCGATTGTAAATCTGTTCACTGCTCTTTGCTGCATCAAGATAGCTTTTAGTGGAGGTTTACGGCTTCTGTGCTTGGGATGCTTCTTCAGTATATCCAAGACTTGTCTTTATCAGAGGAAACACTGCACTTTGATAATTTAATTTAACGTTTCTGATCCTTTAGTAAATCTAAGATTGAGAGCTTTTTTTTCTCAATATCCTTTCTTAGACCCACAATTTCACATTCTAGTTTTTTATTGTGTTTTTCTCTTTCAGCAAGTTGGAATGTCAGAGTATCTATAACCATATTCTTTTCTTCTAAATAGATTTTGAGTTTAGAGATTTCTTCATAAAGGTCATCTTCATCTAAAGCATCCAAGAAATCATCATCTTCAAAAGCCATTAGAAGTCTATAGTCATTACTATTTTCATCTTCATCACTATTTGATAAACCATCTCTATCTCCATGAGTATAGTAGCTCTTCTTACTTACACTTTGTTTTCTATTCCATTTTTTTGATTCCTTACCTTTATCAAGCTTCTCTTTATGAGTACATTTGGTAGCATAATGACCGACTCTTCCACAAGCAAAACATTTGAAAGGTAGTTTACCTCTGAATCTCCCAGAACCCCGTTGAAGGTTCTTAACAATGTTTGCTTCTTCCTCTACTTCTAAAATATGTCCTAATTCATTGATTTATTCTCTTCCTGAAGCTTTGAATGCGCTTTCTCTCATATCTGATGGACCTCCTTTTCTCATTTCGAAAGCAGTTAAGATTCCATGCAGTTGTGTCATAGTAATAGTCTAAAGATCCTACTTTTCTTCTATGGCAGATATTTTGATTCAAACTTAGTAGACAAGGATCTTAAAACCTTTTCAACTAAAGTCACTTCTTTTATCTCTTCACCTAAGTTCTTCATGAAATTAACAATCTCATCTATACGTAAGAAGCAGCCAGTGACACTTTCATCATTGTGCATTTTGAGAGTTTCATATTGAATTCTAAGAGATTGAAGTTTTGCATGTTTTACCTGATTGTCTCCTTTACAGCTTAGAACAATCTTGTCCCATATTTCTTTGGCGGTTTTGAGCTGCATAACTTTGACAAATTCCGATTGTGAGAAACTCCCCAATAATGTATTGACAGCCTTGACATTGGTTTCATATTGCTTTTTACCAACTGTATCTATAGGAATTGGTGATGGAAATGTATATCCTCCTTCCATGACTTCCCAGACATCTGTTCCAAGAGATTGAAGATAAGTTGTAGTTCTTACCTTGCAATAAATTAAGTTTCTCCCATCAAATATTGGTGGTCTAATGGATCGCTCTCTTTCGTAGTTACTCATAATGATAGATCTGCCTTCAAGCAATCAAGCCTGTTTTGAAGGACCTGCTCTGATACCAATTGTTGGAAATAATACTGAGAGGGGGGGTGAATCAGTATTAGCAAGTCAATAATATTTCATTTGAATAATCAGATTAATATACACTACTTTAGTTAATTAAACTTGCGTGTATACGCAATTGTATTTAAGGCAACTAGTGTATTTCCTGCAAACTTATGATTCAAGTAGTTTTATGTTGATCTTTAATCAGTGCATCAAAACCATATAAACAGTAACGAGGTACAGTAAAAAATAACATACAATCACACACACATGAACACAAGATATAAGGTGGAAACCCAATGTGGGTGAAAACCACCTACTGCAATCGTCTCTATATTCTTTTTAATAAGAAACTTCTTTTTACAATTTTTGTACTGGTGCAGTCTTATACCAGTACACTAGCTTCTATCTACAAAAGGCCACAACCTTCTCTCATTCTCGAGCTTCTCCTGGAAGGTAGCTACAACCCCCTAGCTCTTGTACTAGTTGATATGTTTACTAGTACGTAGGTGCTGGCCTATAGAAGGCTACAACCTTCTCTTTTCTTCCAGGGACACGTTTCATAAATTTTTAGACTAGATCCATAAATAACATCATTCAAACATCAAATACATCTACATCAGTCAATCTCCTTTGTACCAACCACAACTGAATCAATCAATCACTTTTCAGAATGTTGTAACCAAAATACAATAACAATAGCTAGAACCCAAGCCAGAACCCAGAACACTACAATAGCAAACAGAAGTATCTAAAGCATATTTTATGAGGTATACACTATGTCACTGTGTCAAACCTATATACATACGTTGTTTTCTCAAGGAAAACCTGTGTACAGATCTACAAATCAAATTTAAGATGTATACATTGTTTTGATATGCAGAACCAGTGTGTATACGTGCCTTTGCTAAAGTGAACCTGCGTACAGATCTATAAATGATGATTTAAACTTTACAACAATTCCAGACCTCAGTTATACCTAGATCATCATATTTACAGATTACAACATGTGCCAGTTATTCAGATAAAGATCAAAACCACATAAAGATACTTATCTTCAAGCCTTAATATCTTGACCTATTATTAGATCTTATCCTTCATCAAGTGCTAAGGTTCATCCTTGATTCAGATTGAGCGATGCACCATAACCCAATAACCTGTATTCTAGATCTTTCTCTTAATTATATATTCAATTCATGAGTGCATTTTCCTAATGATCTTCTCCTCCTGTTATAGTCTTAGGCCTTACTTAATACCATGGAACAAAACCACTTAGAACCAATACCTTGGACCAAATACCTGGGTTCAACACTTTGGTCAGGATACCTTGGACCAATACCATGGATCAAAATACCATGGACCAAATACCACAGACCAAAACTATGTTTTCCAACATGTACGCACCTTTCCTTCCATGAAAGTGAGTGTGTACGTTATACACGCCTTTTGGTCTGTGAACCCGCGTGTACATGTGGCTTAGTCAATGGAGAACCTATGTATACCATTTTTTCTTCATTTTGTGAGTCTGAACTGTGATCTGTCATCTGAGTGAGTTGCCATCAAGGACAACTCCTATGTCATAGTGCTAAATGTGTGTCATAATGCCAACACTTAGTACTGCGGGTATGCACACATCCCAATCATTTTGCTATGTGTTGCAGATATTCATCAGTGTATTATCCAACATCTTATTGAAGGCTTCAATAGTTCCATTGGCTTGTGGGTGATACGGTGTGCTCTTTTTATGGTAGACATGGAATTCCTCTATTAATGTGCTCATCTTTTCATTCAGAAAATGTGTACCTATGTTTCTCATCAACACTTTTGGGTAGCCAAATCTGGTTAAGACATACTCAAACAAAAAATTTGTTGTTGTAGCCCTTGTACAATCTTTAACCGGCTATGCCTCTACCCATCTAGTTAGATATTCCATCGCGGTGATGATATAGCGCGCACTAGTTTTCTTCCCCTGGGGTTGAATTGGCCCAACAAAATCAATCACCCATTTTTTAAATGGTTGTAAAGATACTTCAGGCTATAATTCTAATTCATCCTTGCGTGATGGTCTATGCATTCTCTAGCATGCATCACAAACCTTACAATATGCCTTGGAATCCTTGTGCAACGTTGGCCACCATATACCTGTGCAAAAAATATTCTTCGTAGTCGCCTTTCCTACATAATGTCCTCCCATAGCCCCTCCATGAGCTTCTGCGAGAATGTTATTTCTCTCCAAATCTGGCACATATCTTCCCAATATTTCATCTGCACCCATCTTATATAGATGTCTCGTAATAACTAAAAAGTCTGTCGCACACACTATGAGTTCCTTATTTTGCTAACGTGTATACCCTTCTGGTGCCATCCCCATAGTCAAGAAGTGAATAATGTTTGTAAAATGATTATCTGCTATGTGCACCGCAAAGAGCTATGCATCTAGAAATCCTTCCTCTTAATTATTGGGCTCCTCTCTTATTTTGATCCACAATAGGGTCAGGTCTTGCATTCAACCTTCCTTGCTTCACAGTTACCTTGATGTCATACTCCTGGAATATTAGAAACCATCTGCAGATCTTCCTCGTCAACACAAGCTTATTGATGAGGTATTTCAAGGTAGAATGATCCGTGTACAACTTGAAATTCTCTCCTAACATATAGTGCCTAAAGTTCTACAACATGTGCACCATGAACAATCCTTCGTGCTCAGTCATTGAGTAACTCTTCTCGGCCTTCGGTAATTTCCTACTTGTGAGGGTTATAGGGTGGTCCATTTCTCCTTCACTAGCTTGTTTTAATACTGCACCCAACGCAATACAAGAGGCATCCACATGTACATGAAATTCCTTCTTCCAATATGGAAATACTAAGATCGACGCGGTGAGCATATTTTTTTCAAGAGATCTAAGTTTCGCTGACATTCTTCTTCCCAACATAATGTTATGTCCTTCTTCAATAGTTTCTCCATAGGTGCAGTAATCTGAACATATGCTTTGATAAAATTTCTATAATATCACGTATGTCCTAATGTTGCGTGTTGCTACTTAACATTTCCCTGTGTCTCCAGATTCACTATCACTGTAATCTTTGCAGGGTCCATGATCAATCCTTGCTTGCACACCACATGACCCAGCAATATTTCAAAGGTAACACAAATATGCATTTCTTCAAGTTCAGCATGATATCATATCTGCAACACTTATGCAACATCAAGTGTAAACTTGCTACATGGTGCTTTACTAATCTGAACATTGTCTAGTCATCAAAGTACACTTCTAAGAACTTATGAATGAACTCCTTGAATGATGTGATGACTACGCAAGAGAATATTGCAGCCACATTCTTGAGTCCAAATGACATCGTAGTGTATTGAAAACAACCCCATTCTATCCTGAAGGTCATTTTTCTCCTATCCTCAGGAGCCATCTTAATCTGATGATATCCAAAGAGGCCATCTGTGAGTGAGTATGCCTCCTGCCCTCCAATGTTGTCTAATACTTCATGGGTGAAAAACATCAAGAATGGATCATGGACACATGCATCAGTAAGCTTCCACAGATCTGAGAAAAAAATTATTTCTCCCTTCTGTCTCTTCTTCTGAAACACCATCAAGCTCACCCAATCTGATTCTTCAATTGGTTCTATGATGCCTACTTCTAGCATCTTATCCAACTCTAGGCAAACCCTTTCCTTGTATTTAGGATTAAGGCGATACAACCTCTATTTAACAGGCTTCACATATGGCTTTAGAGGGATTTTCATAATGCCCAAATCACCAACTGTGCCCTTCAAATCTGAAAACTTGGTATGACATAGATCCTGATATTCATAGAGTAACTCAACAACCTTATACACAGTAGCATCGTCCCAATAATCTCCAATGTTTGGAAACTTCAGTGCTGCTTCAGTCCCAATGTTTACTTTCCTTGTCTTCAACAACGCAGTGATGTTCAAGTTGTCTATTTACGAGCCCTCGACTTTGTGATGCCCTTTCACCTTTGCAATATTTATATCTCTTGGATCGTCATCCTCCTCTTCAGCAATCACATTATAATGCTCAAGCGCATCGTGCAGCTGGGTGCTCCAATCTAGCAAGACCCATTCCATAGGTTCTTGCAGCATTCTAAAGATAACTGCCCTAATATCCTGCATGGCTTCATCGATGCTAGCAAAGCTAGCTTCAAAACTAGAGGTGAATAAGAAACCTTCCCTCAATATATCCCACTTTGCAGTGCCATGGCGGAGCTCTGTTTCCAAATACTAGTTCAATTGGATTGTGTCCAAAGTATGGTAGAATATGTGCACCCACTCTAGCTATGGTTCTGCCCCCCACGCTTTGGTCCATTTTGCTAAGTGGTCACGTAGATCATCATTCCTACTATATTTCTCCTTCAATCTAGTATTAGGGTGCCCAAACCGTAGCCTCATCATTATTTTGTGATCTTGCCATCCATCAAAGCTATCCTTGTGCATACCCCACCATCGTGTAGCTGTAGCATGCAGTGCCAAATCTAATGCTTGGAAGCGGTGATCCTAAGGTACATCACACTCAAATGCATCCAAAACCTTGTCCATGTCAGTCAAAACATCATAATATGGTAAGTTTCTTACCTTTGACAAGACACATCGCAGCGACTTCATCAATATATTGCACCGCAGCATGGATACTTCATGAAGTCGATTCTACCAATGTTCCAACTATTCATCTAAATCAGAGGTGCAGGAACTCTCCTAATCCCATGTGATCCTCCCATCTACTGTCAGATTGATCCAGTCCTGATCTCAGGTTGTTATTTTGTAGATGTGATCCAATTCATCTTCACTTTATTCATAATTGCGGACTAGTTCAGTGTAGTGCACCCCTTCTACATGGTCCAATGACACTACAACCTGAAGTGATTTCCTTTCAAATGAGATTGTCCTCTTCTTCAAGTTGATGACCCCATTCATGTCAATAGCCTAGTCAATTCCTAGGATCACAGGGTTTGGATTGTTGTCATCAATGATCTCTATCACCTCAAAGTTAGCCATCGCATTCACACCTTTGATATGAACAGTTAGTCCATATAATTTTCTCATAGGGATGATCTTTTGTTAGTTCATCATTCTTAGCTGAATCCAAGACCACCGTACTATAGGTCTCCCCATCCTTTCCCATGTTTGTTTTGGAAAAAACTTTGAATCGGACCCCAGATCCAAGATGATCTGGTCCATCTCATAATCTCCTATCTAGGTAGTGAGCCTCATCTCATGCCCTGTTCTTGCCTTATGTTTGCCAACTTTTCTAACTATGCAGTGTCCATCAAGGACATTTTCTTTGCAAATGCATTTGTTTATTAAATCCTGCAGGCATTTCATAGCTTTTCTATCAGGCAACAGTTTCATGCAGGTCTCCAAGAATGTAGTAAGAATAGAGGGGTCAACCTCTGGAGGTGCCCTAGTTTCTTGCACTTTGTTTTGAATTCCTAAGGTGGAGGCCTCAGCGAAGCTTTTCTTGGATTCTATAAAAGTTTCCTTAGCATGCTGCAAATCAAAACCAACTTCATTTTCTCTGGCCTTGCGAACCCATTCGTCCTCTTCAGGTTGTTTTCCCTTATCATCGCTAGTTGTTATTCTGTTTCTCAGCACTATATTCATGATATGATCCTCTTTGTGGGGCTCAACTCTCATCATCTGTATGTTCTGCAAAGGTTGCTAAGGTCGTGCCTTTTTCTCCTGCATCTTAGTCATCAACATCGGGAGTTCTTCTATAGTGTGGTCAAACTGGCTATAATATTGACATGATGGGTGTGTCTGATTTTGAAACTCCCGCGCATAGTACCCTGGTGTCCCACAGTTGTAACAGATAACCTAACCTCGGCCTCTACCAGGCCCTCCTTCTTCTCACCCTTGTCCTCATCCCTGATACCCTTCATGCACTCCTTCAACACCCTTCTCTGGAGGTCGAGTTTTTTCTTGCATATGGTATGTAGGTGTTCTTTCCATCATTAGCCTGTAGCTATGACAATGGCGCTCATGGTGGCCCACTATTTTGTAGATGTTACAGAACAATTGTTGAGGTGTCTGGATTAACTTTTAAATCAAATGATAGTTATCCATCGCATGTTTTCCAACAACCTAACAAATAGCACACCATAGTGCAACCCCCATGTTTGGCCCTGCTGGAGCTTTTGGCCTCAAGGGAATCAGTCCCCCTCCTCTAATATAGTTCGCAAATAAGGGACAGTGATCTTTATCATGCCCCTGGCTCTTACACTTTATATACTAGACTTCCACGTGAACCTCTCATTTAGTCTCCTTATCTTTATTCAAGCTCTACAATTCTAAGCAGAGGCTCTATAACTAAGAGTGAATCTACTGTACTCCAAAGGTCGCATCCTGAATGGGTGCTGCATGCAATCTCATTATGATATCTAGGGCTTCTACCTGAGTTGGTATTTTCTACTATGACATAGCAATCCTCATGTGGGGCAAAATCGAAGATATAAACCACTCGCGATGTTGACCATATATGAGCTGCATGTTAGCTTCTCGAATCACACATTGCAACCTTTGATCTAATTCCCAAGGCGTCTCATCAACCCTCATCATGATTTCCTTAAATCCAACTACTGATTGTGAGTCAAACCTAGGATTACTAAACTCTTTGTTTAAAGGAGCTTAGTCTCTGCTAGTGTTGCTAGAGGATTATTAGAACATTACTTAATATACCAAGTCAGCACATGATCCTGCAGAGTAGTAACCAACTATGCCTTGTTTATATTGTCATCAGTAACCTATTGCATTGTCCACGCAACATTCACAACAAACCAAAACTACTTTGTATCTTCACTCCATATACCTTTGAAAATCGACAACTTCAGCGTGTTCAACATGTTGAATGGTGTTGGTAGTGGTGGAGGTTTGGGCGAAGGTGTATTCGATGGAGGTGGAGGTGGAGGTGGAGGTGGAGTGGATGGATGAAGTGTTCACAGAAAACTCTATGTTATCAGCTGGACCACACTCCACGGTGAGGCTTATACTGCTCCCTCATCATTACTTGAAGGAGGTCTGATCAACAGGCTATATTCAGGACCTGATATTTCTTGATCTCTAAAGAGTTTTCCACTTGGCATAGCTCTAAATATCAAGGCAATGGAATAACTTGTTTTTCACATAACAACATTTTAATCTAAGTATTCAAAGATATTAAATAATTACCTCGTGGTCCCTTGAAAAATATCCTCTCTACTTCGCTATAGTTGACTGAGGTATCAACTATGAATTTTGTAACAAATATTCCTATAATTCGATCGAGCCAGTGATCGACAGCTTGTGCGATCTTGTCTTCAGAGGCCTCTAATCATCGTACTAGTTCTAGAGTCCACACTATTTGACTGTTAAGCTTCCACCTCCCTTGACCATTTTCCAACATAGCTAACCACTCGTATAATTTGATCGAGAAGGTGTAGAAGAAAATTTTGTGTATCTATATATACAAATACCTATCCAACCACTGCTCCTTTGATAGGTATGGATTCCTATTTTCCTACGCTGTGAGTTCATGAATTTTTTTATCCAGAAACTTTTCAATTTATTTCTTTGTCGGGCTCCAGTAATGCAACATCACACATATCCTTCAATCAGATCTCAATCCTAGCAACGAAACCATTTGTTAGTTTAGGTGGTCCTGACCTAGGTTCAGAGTTAGTTCCGCCAACCAACAAATCCCTACAGTATTGGCCTTTCTGGAAATAGCCCACATAGTGCAGGTTGCATTCTTACTCGAAGAAGTATGGGGGGATGAGATAACCAAGTTTATGCATCCATAGACAAGTGTGATGTCTTTTAGCACCTCAAATCTACCATCGCATAGATCAATAAGCCTTTAGGGCTTTGTACTGTAACTCTACTAACATAGTCTATAGACCTTCGTGAAGGTCTACGATCAACCTTTGTGGACCCTTAATAGTTGATTTATCCACTTACATACATTAGAGAATAATACTAGGTTAGTGTCCACATAGATCTACTTAAGTTACTTAGTAAACATAACAGAACTCATCACCGTCTTCGCGAAATTATTTAACATGAATTTCGTACATCTATTAAGACTTATTCAAGAATTGTGCATCATTAGATCAATATTACATAAACACATTATTCATCAACAACATATATCATAAACAAAAGTAAACAGAGATAAACAATGATACACAAGATATCTTCAGTAACTTTCTTTCTTGATGTTGACTTAAGTTTTATAGACTCAAAACTACCCCGTGCACTCAGCTGCAGGCGTTCGCACACTAAGTTGCAAAATTTTCCTAGGCCTCTACACACTCAGCTGCAAATCCTTTCTCTCCTATCTGACCCACTTCTGTGTGCTATCACTTTTTTCTTACTCACCAATTACATTCATCAGTTCTACCTTAGACTCTCTAAGACACACCTATTTATATAATCCCATGGTCCACGGACCATGGGTGGATCTCAAAGATGACTCGAATATTATATAAACAAGAGGCTAAAACCCCTTTGACTCCTAATCATCTGTGTGCTCCACATCCAAAAATCGCATAGACTTTAAATTACTTACAAAAAATACATCAAAACTTGGGTTATTTTAACCCCAAAACTGACCTTGGGGACCCCATCTCAACAGTATCAGAGCTAACGTTATTGAAGGTCATCATGGAGAGCTAGTGAAGAAATTCATTAATAAGATCACAAGCCATCTCAAGATAGGTATCAAAGAAGCATGTATTTTCTTATATTCTTCAAAGAAGGTATCAGTCAAAGAAATGAATAAAGGTCTCTTCTCAGCTCTCTCTCGCACATTCCAATATGAATATATTTGGGTAATTGAAAGTGGTGAATTAAGGCACATTACTGGCCATTCTAATCAATTGAATACCTTATCAAAAGGAAAATCCACTTATTTATTGGAACTTGGAGATAACAAGAGCTATCGCATGAAAGGTATTAGATCAATGTCCATAAATCTTGAAGACAGAAGCAACATTCACCTCAACAACATTCTATTTGTTTCGAGTTTTCATAAGAACTTACTTTCAATTTAAAGTCTAGAAGATAAGGGTGATAGAGTAGCCTTAAATTATGGGAAGGTCATTATATGGGGTAAAGACTCAAGTATAGATCAAGCTAAAGTCATAGGAATTCGAGAAGGACGACATTAAAGATTGATATCTGATGTGGCCCAAGCCCTAGTTCATATTGAAATTATCCCATGCGAATTTTGGCATAGAATATTTGGTCATCTACATTTCAAAATCCTTCCAACTCTAAGCTTCATAGTAAATGGAATTCGTGATCTAGAGAAATATCACGAAGTAGTGTCTAAGGGATGTGCATTGGGTAAGAATACCAAGAGATTATTTGGAAGAAATCCTTCAGTCAAAAGAAATATTGGATTTCAGTCACTCCAATTTATGTGGCCCTATGACTCCTAAATCACTTGGAGTTCATCTATATTATCTCACATTTATAGATGATCATTCAAGAAAGAATTGGCTTTACTAAATGAAAACCAAGGATGAAGTATTTAAAAAATTTCAATAATTCAAAGCCGAAGTGGATAACCTTAGAGAAAGAAGAATCCAAGATTCTAAGATATGATAATGCAGGATAATATGCATCCAAAGATATTATATGATTCTGTAAGGAATTTGGGAATAAAAGGGAGATGATAGTGCCATATAATACCGAACAAAATGGACTTGTAGAATGGAAGAATAGATCCATTGAAGAAAGTGCCAAAGAAATGTTACGTGATTAGGATCTGCCTATGTTTCTGTGGGGGAAACCCACGAAGACAATTGTCTACATTCATAATCAAAGTCCCCACATATATCTAGAAAACAAAACTTTGGAAGAAGTGTTCACTGGAAAAAAGCCATATGTAGGTCATCTCCAGATCTTTGGGTGTCCTGTATATATCCATATACCAAAGGACAAAATAAATAAGTTGGATCCTTCTGACATGAAGGAAACATTTATTGGGTATAAAATCCCATCAAAAGCTTATAGGATCTACATGAAAGATAGACATCACATAGAATTTAGTCATGATGTCATATTTGATGAGAGCATAACATTCAAGAAATCAAAGAAAATTTCCATAGACTCTGATGATGAAGAGCCTATGATATTTAAGGAGGAAGTTGACAATGGGGAAGAAGAATCACACCATGAAGAAGAAGGTCCCATTGATCTTGTTCAACCTGTAGTCATCCGTGAAACAAGAAAAAGGGTTAATTGGTTGAAATCTACTCTACTTGATGCAGAAGGTCATGAGGCAGCGAAATGATATGTTAGAGAAAGCAAGAAACTCAAGAGATATTTTGGGTATGTTGAATATGTGACAAAACTAATACAAGAATAACCATCCACTTTTGAAGAGTTTGTAAACAATCAAGAATGGAATGATGCCATGAATGAAGAGTATCAATCTATAATGAAGAATGGAGTTTGGGATATCGTACCTAGGCCTGAAGATAAATCTGTGGTTACTTGCAAGTGGATCTATAAGATCAAACATGCATTTGATGGAAGTATAGATAAGTATAAAACAAGATTTGTGTCTAGGGGATTCTCTCAACTTGAAGGCATTGAATATGAAGAGACATTTTCTCCAACAACAAGATATACAATGATTTGGTCATTAGTCTCTCTAGCAGCATCGATGGGATCAAACATCCACCAAATGGATGTCAAGGCTGTGTTTATGAATGGATCGATAAATGAAGAAGTGTAGATCAAGAAACCCTTGGGATTCTTAGTTAAAGATATGAAATCTTATTTTTTCACATTAGAGAAAGCATTATATGGCCTCAAGCAAGCACCAAGGGTATGGTATGCTAGAATGAATGCATACCTATAGGCTTTAGAAAAAATTATGCTGACTCGAACCTTCATATTAAGATTGTAGATGGTGGACCTGTAATCATTCTTATGTGTGTATATGATCTTCTATTAACAAGTGTACAAGTTTGAATTGAAGACTGTAAGAAGAAACTAGTAGAAGGATTTGACATGAAGGATCTTGGGCTAATACATTACTATTTGTGACAAGAAGTCTGGCAAGGAACTAATGAAGTTTATTTGGGTCAAGGAAGGTACATGATCAAGATGATGAAAAGGTTTGACATGATGGATTTCAAACCTATGACCACTCTGATGATCACAAACTTGAAGATGCTAAGGAATTCTTAATCTAGCCTTGTGGATCCTTCCAAGTATAGGCAACTCATTTTCTCGTTTATTTAATTGGTGAATACTTGACTAGACATATGATTTGAAGTAAATATTCTCGATCAATTTCAAGTGGATTTGAAGCATGATCATTAGGTAGCAGAAAAACATATTCTGAAATATTTGCAAAGAACCATCCACTGTTTACTAAAGTATGATAGAAGGAATGATATCCAATTAATTGAATATACATATTCTAATTGGGGAGGTAGTAAGAAATATGGAAGGAGCAGTACAGGAGGATTTTTCAGTTTGAGATCCTCCATGGTCTCATGGATGAGCAAAACGAAAGACACAATTTCTTTGAGTAGCATTGAGGTTGAATATGTTGCAGCCTATGAAGTAAGAAGACAAGTAGTCTGGTTGAGGAAGCTATTCTCTAACCTATTTGAAAGATTGATGAACCCTATAGTGATACTTTGTGATAACACCAGTTGTATCACTTTAATCAAGAGCTAGTGAGAAACGGTATGCTACAACTACAGTATATCTCCATGGATGAGCAAGTAGCTGACATATTGACAAGATCCCTTCCAAACAAGAACCTTATGTACTCGAGAGACAAGCTTGGTTTTGTTGATGTATCCTCCCTAATTGAGAGGAAGAGATAGACACTACATTACTGTCTTAACTTGGGATGAAATAATGGAGGATTGGGTAATGATATGGCATTCGATACCCTTTGAGAATGTGGTAGGGAATTCAAAACAAGAGTATTCATGGACCGATATTCTTTAGGGACTAGATATCCAATATAAGAATAGTCCAAAAGAGGTCACACATGGTGAACACTTGGGTGGAGTATGTACCTTGAGAGACAATGATGATGGTGTTTATTATTGATCTAAAGATGATCTAAGGTTATCATTGATGTCAACCCAAGTGTCACCAGGGGCTACCTTGATCTTGGAAGGGAATTTTGACTTGACAACTTACTCTACTTTGAGTCAAGGATATTCTATATAGATTCTATTCATCAAAATATTTCTGTTGATATATGGCACGCCAAGTAATTCTTTATGGTTTCATAGATATTCATGTTTGAAGTTAGTAACCCCAGTTAGTGGGCTAAAAACCTATGGGGTTGTGGCATGGAAATCATAATTGGTTTTGGTCATTGAATAGTCATTAATTAATAACTTTTTAAGCTCCTAAAATCCCTCCAACATTCTCTATATAAGCCCCTCTCAACTCTATAAAAATAAATCTAATATATCCTCCAAATGTAGTGATCGTGGCATTTTCACTATAACTTCATTTCTACGAAGTCTTAGATTATATAATTAAAGCCCATTTGATTAGAGATCTTGATGAATGTTGTGACCGAATTTTAGATCTTGGTTTGCTATATTTTCAAAGATATGATCTATGGAAGTTAGCGTTTTTGCAGGTTGCCGAATTCCATCTCAAAGAAGTGACCTTGGGAAAATCGTCATAACTCTCTTTGAGAAGAGGATTGGAATTTTGTAAATAGTGTCAGATAGTGCACCGACTATAGTTTTTTGTGTATGAAGTTTAGAGCTGAAGGAGGAAACAGTGACACATGGCACGTCGTACAATTTCGCTCCATTGAACTTGTCCATAATTAGGTCATTGTGAGAGATTGGGCATAACTTTGTCTTGAAGAGTTAAAATCGGGTCAAACTAGTGGCATTGGAAAGAAGACTTAGAGGGATTCTGCAAGACTGAAGATCACATGTTGGGGAGATAAAAGTGTAGAGATACATCAAATTAAATATCGTGCTCCTAGAAGGCAAGAAAAACTAGATCAAGTGTTGTCAAGGGGTGCAAACGACCAAACTTTCTAGGGCAGCAAAGAGCAAGGTTCAACAAAATGATGCAACAGAGGTAAGCTACAGGTAAGTATCTTTTGTATATGCATGTTCATCACTTAATTGCATTAGGTTCTTTGTATTTTATTTTATTTTTTTCATTTAACACTGACATATGCTCTGCAGGATGAGGTAAGTTTTGCTATTATCATGTCATGGGTATTTCCTTGAAGACTTTTTGCAGGTATTATATATATTTATCAAGAGAAGACTCAATGGATAATCTAATGTTCTGAAGAATGAGAAAGGGTAGCATGATAAGAGTAGCAATCAAGGTGCAGAACAACAGCAATAAGTTCACCACATGAAGTCTTCAAGTGGGCAACAATACATACAGACATTGTAAAAGTATTATTGTAGAGAGTCATTGTAAAAGTTGTACAAGTGTCTATCTGCCAAGAGTTGAAGAGGTAGTGTCGGGAGGTCTAGGATCATCATTAGTTGGTTGTGTGATAGTTGGGGTTATGGTCTAGAGTGTCATCTTCTTCTACATCATTCTTTATCATTGTAAAGTGGACCATTTTCCTTGGTATGGGAGTCCATTCTCCTTTTATTCTTCTATAAGGTGGTAGGGTGGTGCTAGGGTGAGTTGTAGCTCATTGGGTGTTGGGGCATCCATTCAATTGACTACTGAAGAATCTTGAGCGTTGAAGCGTCCATCCAGTGGGTGCTGGAGAAGAATGATTTTCTAGATTCTAGGAAGTTGGAGATTTCTTTTCAATTGGAGTTGAAGATTAAAGAATTATTAGAAAAGAATTCAGTGGTTTTTGACCCGGAGGGGGTTTTCCACCTAAAATTTTTGTACCTCTTGTGTTATTTTATTCACTGTTGTTACTGCATAAACATTAATGATAATTGAGGATTAACTAATTCTCTGAAAAGATTTAAAAGTTCTAACTGCTAAGGAATATTGATTCACCCCACCTCTCAGTATCCAACAACTGGTATTAGATCTTGGTTCCTTCAATAACAGTTTAACAACTGGAAGGAGATAATGGAGCATACCAAGAATGGTGTACCTATATTTAATGAAAATAATTATGTACTCTAGAAAGGAAGAATGGAGGTCTATCTCTTGGAACACGGTTACAAAGTATGGGACACTGTTCAAAATGGCTTTACAACAACCGCAGATGAGCAAGGTAAGAAGAATTTGGTAAATGATGCAAAAGTAAAGAATATTATTATCAGTGGACTTATTGAATCTGCTTATCATAAGGTGTTGGGTAGTAAAACCACCAAAAATGTATGGGACAAGCTTGAGAATATATATGTAGGTGACTCAAATGTCAAAGAAGAAAAACTTCAAATCTACAGAACAAAATTTGAGCAACTTAGATTGAAAGAAGATGACAACATTGCTGCATACTTCCAACACGCTGATGAAATAACCAAAACTCTGGAAGGATTGGGAGAGCCTATTGATGACAAGACTATTATATGAAAGATTCTTAGAACATTACCAGGAATATTCAACCCAAAGGTAGTGGTCTTAGAATACAGTGCAAATCTGGAAAAATTCACCAAAGAGGAATTACATGGATTTCTCATAGCATATGAAATGAGACTTGATGAAGAAGAGGGTACTTCTCATCTAGAAACTGCATTCGCTACATCTAAGAAAACCAATAAGGACAAACAAACTTCAAAGGCAAAGACCTGCACCTACACCTGCAAGTGTGAAGAAAAGGAAGATGATGAAGGTTTTTTAGATGGAGAATATGCTTAATTTACAAGAAAACTAAAAATTGGTAAGGGAAAATTCAAAGGTGAACTTCCATTGATATGTTTTGGTTTTGGTGAGGTTGGGACTTTTGCAACAAAATGTCTGAACAAAAGTGATGGAAAATCAAAAGGAAAGAAAGGCTTGAATAAATTCAACAAGCAAGGAAAGAAGAAACGATTCAAAAGGAACTTTCTCTCTAAAGAAGATAACTCATCATCTGATGAAGACAATGACAGTGAAGAAGAAGCCAATGAAAGAGTATTGTTTATGGACAAGCACAATAAACAAGAGGTATCAAGCAATGAAGAAGAAGGGTTGACCATAGAAGAATTTTCTAAGGAGGCAATCAAGCTTAGAAAAGAGCTCAAGGCTGAGAAGATTCGTTCCAATACTCTTGAAGAACAAGTTCAAGGTCTCAAAATTGAAGTTGAAGAACACAAATGTATTGAAGTGTCACTTAAAAATATGTTGGAAGAAAGCAACTGAGAAAGGGAACCATTAGAAGCTGAAGTAGTCTAGCTGCATAAGGAAGTGAAGAAGGGAAAAATTGTCCAAAACTATGCCAACAGCTCAAGGGCGTTGGAAGAACTCATCAACAATAAACGATCTTACAACAAAAAAACTGGCCTCGATTACAAAAATATGAAGTAGGACCTTCTACAACAAAATAAAATGAACCTATGAGATCTGACAAGCATGTAGACTTCATTGAACAAGATTCGCAAAAACAGCCTTGGAAGACAATTCCCTGATGAAGATTTCCATCTATGTACTAACATATTTTTCATGGCTATTGTTATTCATGTGGAAAATTTGGTCATAAAGTTGTAGAATGTTTCACGTACCCTCGGAACCAATACAATTCCAAGAGATCTGTCAAATATGAACCTTCCAGGGCTCAACAAAACATCAATAGATTTTAACATTTAAGAAGTAATATTGAATGTTACAAATGCCGAAACTTTGGACACATAGCCAGAGACTACAAACTTGAAAATCCTCCAGAAGAATCTTCAAAGCCAAAAAAATGAACGAACATGGAAGAAGAAGAACACTAATAATTGTGCTCTTGCTCTCAAGGCTCAAAACAACAAAGATGTGTGGTATGTTGATAGCGGTTTCTCAACGCATATGACTGGAGATAGAAAGAAATATGTATCTCTGAAAGAGAAGAAGGATCGAACCGTGTCGTTTGGAAATGATGGATCTTCAAATGTTATAGGATCAAGTACCATCAGTCTCAAAAGCAAATATTCTCTAGCCAAGAATGTTCTATTGGTTGAAAACATGAATCACAATCTACTCAATGTTGGAAAAATGTGCGATCAAGGACACACAATGCTATTCAACTCCACAAAATGTGAAATTAGGAAAGGCATGTATGGTAAAATTGTGGCTACAACAAGTCGAGCTCCAAATGACATATATGTTTTTGATGAAGAAACTAAAGCATGTCTACTAGCTAAAGAAGATGAAAGCTAGTTATGGCACAAACGAATGGGTCACATAAACTTTGACAATGTTGCCAGGATAAGAAAAAAGGAAGCAGTACGAGAAATGCCAAAAATATCAAAGCCTTCCAACACACTATGTGAGGCCTATCTGCATGGCAAGGAGACAAAATGTGGATCTAAAACAAAAGAACACTTTGAATCACATCGATTGGAATTGATACATACTAATAAATGTGGTCCTATGGGAACAAAAGGCTTTGATGGAGAATTATATTTCATGTTAATGATAGATGACTATACCAAGATGTTAACCGTTAGTTTCCAAAGAAAAAATATGAAGCATTTGAGTGCTTTAAGATCTACAAGGAGTTGGTTGAAAATGGAAGTGATTTAAAAATAAAGTGTCTAAGATCAGATAATGGCGAATAATTCACTTCCAAATTATTTCAGCAATAATGTGACGAAAATGGAATTAAAAGGAAATTTTCAACAGCACGAACACCTCAGCAAAATGGAGTTCCTGAAAGAAAGAAAAGAACCGTAGAGGAAATGGGTAGAACAATGCTGAAGGACTCAAAATTGGATGAAAAATTATGGGTTGTTCATTATCAATACAAGTCTTCTCAGAAATAGTTGCAATAAGACCCCATATGAATTATGGAAAGGAAAACTGGCTAATGTAAAATATTTTAGAATCTTCAGAAGAAAATGTTATACCAAAAGAGAATATCAAAAGTTGGGTAAGTTTGAATCATGTGTTGATGAAGACATCCTTGTTGGTTACTCATGTGAAGGAAAGGCCTATAAATGCTATAATCTAAGATGAAAACAAATAGTGGAGAGAATAAATGTTACATTTGATGACGATAGTGTTCTAACGAATAATTGTTGTTGGGAAAAGTATCCAATACGGAATGACCCTATCCCACTCTAAGGGTGATAGTACCTCAGCAACAATCAAAGCAAAACTATTCAAGATTACTTCTTTATGAGATGTAAGAGAGGGGAGGAAGAGATCCACTAACCGATGTCTTCCGCTAATGATTGATCCAATCTTCTCGCCTTGCTGCTTGCTCCCAGCTCCTTGCTCTTTCACTGGCCCAACTACACCAAGATCCTGCAAAATGGCAAGAGAGGGAAACTACAAGAAGCATACATTCATAATTGATTCAAGGATTAGAATAAATCAAATATACAAGTATGGCAACACATCATTGAAACACATGTATATAGAAGAACCTCAAATGCTTTATTAATGGAAGAAGTAAAGTTCAGGAAGTGATACAACCATAAGAGGCCCAATCTAGCATCACCTCCCAGCAGAAAGAAATCTCCTCTTCACCTCCTTCAAGCAAATCACCCAATAGTTCTATACTCAAACCAACAGCACTTCCTTACATTCACAAAATTCCAGCCTCCTTAGACCTCATGAGAGAGCTCTATATATAGGAGTTTTGGAGAAAGGATGAGTCAGCTTGAGGCTGGCATGAAGCTGACTAGTGTCCTCTCCCACTTCAGTTATTCTTCAGTTCTTGAGTCCACTTGGAGGTTCTTGCTTCCACTTGGAGATCTAGATCCTCTTACTCATCACAAGTCGAATTCCCTGATCCAAGTGTCATTTTGGAAGCTTCCTGGGCATTGACACCTTGAGGAATGACTGTGCCACTTGGCCAAACTCGCCCAGCGCAGGTAGCCTTCTTTGCAGTTGACATTCAGTGCAGGTACATAGTGGAGCAGTTGACATTCAGTGCAGATGCTCAGTGGAGCAGTTGACATGATCCAGAATTAGCTTGTTTTTGAGTGTTTTCAAGTGGAGAACTGATATTCAGTGCTGTGGTTTGCTGACCTTATTCCTCTAGGGGTAGGAACAACATGTTTAGGGACTTTGGATCCCTTAGATTATTGACATTTCATTCTTCATGCTGTAAGGCACAAAAATGTCTATAACAGTCGCCCCCTAAAGTATGAGGTCATTTATCGGGTGAAATGCTTTATCAGGAGGATTCGAAGTTCATTCAATCGCTGAAAGGTGACCTGTAATAAAATACAATACAATACATTATTTTTCATTCTGCTTTCATGATCTAGCTGAGGCGGGCATTCCCATGCTCAGCTTTATAAATTCATTTTGGTACATAGAACAGATGATCGTCTGATGGTAGACTGATAATTCTCTGCTGAAATTATCATCCTTTGAGTAGGATGATCATCTGCTGTAATGATGTACATGTCAAATGTCTTTATATTTCCTGAATATATATCGCAGCCCGGATGGATGAAACTAGATCCAGGGTCTTCAAACTCGTTCGATCTTCACTCTAAGTACAAGTCGATCCATGTGAGAATTGTGCTAAAGTCGAACATGGAAAGACATCGCTTGATTACCGGTCAATGATGTAAACCGTTAACAAGCGTGAGAGGAATCACCGATAATGATAATGATCCTCAAGGTATTGCAGTACAATTCACGTGGTGTGAATAAAGGACTTGGCGTCGAACACCACGCAAAATCTTTCGGTCAAAGGTCATTGATGTATACCTGTCGCCGGAAGTGAGAAACTTGCCATTGAGGCATGCAAGCTTCAAAGTACTGAGGGGGTTGTTCCTAGATCAACTTCTTGGATAATGAGCTAAAGTCAACAAGAAGCGATCTGTCAAAGGAGGGCCTTAATGAATCCCACATCAGTGACACGGAACGGAGCTAATGATTTTAGTGGAGGTGAAAACAGTCTGTGACATATGATTCAGGGTGGCGATCATGGATGGATGAAGGATAATGTATGGCAGTGGATGGGATACGGTTGACTCTTTCTGAACAACATCTCTTGAACATATAACAACGCTGATGCGATGGATCGGTAGCATTACCCCAAATGTGGATGGTTTGGCGAGACCATGGTGATGAGACCGGTGAATGAAACAACCCAACCCGATGTGATATGGAGGAAAAGTGTCATGTTCAAGAGCGACTTGCTACCATTAAAGCTTTGAGGTTCTCCCAATTTTTCCCCAGTCATTTCTGACCAGTACCTCTTTATTTTTGTCAAGCTTGAGGAGGATAACATATGCTTGTTCTATAACCTGCCCTTCGGGCAAGCCCATCGCTATGTTTTAACGAGCCTAGCGATAGGGAGACTCGTTCTCGTCTAAAGACAAGTTTGTCGCTATTTAATCATTTTAACGAGTCTAACGACAAGGAAAACTAGGTCCTTTTCATTTTTAGAGAGTCTGAAAAGGTACAGAATCCCCTCAAAAAGGTTTCCAGAGTGGTCACCCTTGCGATCAAGTCGTGCAATGCCACGATTCCTCTAGCCCAGAAACTTATTGAGGGTAACCCCATCACTCCTAGGATTTATGGTCTTCCTAAGATCCATAAGGATGGGGTCCCCCTGAGACCCATTGTCAATACCATCGGTGGTCCGACTTACCTCCTGGCCAAGTTCCTCGCCGCAAAGTTGAGACCCTTGGTTGGGCAGACTGAGTCCTTTGTCAAAGACTCAGCTTCGTTTATTGAGGATCTTAAGAGAATTAATCTTGAGCCCGAGGACATTTTGGTAAGTTTCGACGTGGTCTCTCTTTATACTTGCATTCCTATTAATGAGGCCATGATGGTTATTAATAAGCTAACTGACCCTGATACGGCTAAGTTAGTTGAGCTTTGCCTTACCTCAACCTTTTTCAGCTTCGAGGGAGAATTCTATGAGCAGACTTGCGGGGTTGCCATGGGCTCCCCCTTGTCCCCCGTCGTGGCTAATCTCTTCATGGAGGAGTTTGAGTCCAGGGCTCTGGCCTCCTCTCGCCTCTTACCTAAGCTTTGGAAAAGATTCGTTGATGACACTGGTGTTGTCTGGTCTCATGGTCCTGACGAGCTGGATTGTTTCTTCAGTCACCTCAATAACCAATCCGCCGCCATTAAATTCACGATGGAAAAAGAAGTTAATGGCTGTCTTCCGTTCTTGGATGTTCTCATTTCTAAGAAAGTGGATGGTTCCTTTTCTCATCAGGTGTATAGGAAGAAGACGGATACTGAGCAATACTTGCATGCGTCTTCGCATCATTTCCCCGCTCAGAAGTTAGGGGTTCTTAGCACGCTTGCCACCCATGCGGTCAGAATTTCGGATGAGGAGAGCCTGGAAACGGAGAAGGCTCACCTCCTAGAAGTCTTTGAGAAGAATGGTTACAATAGGCGCCTTGGTCAAAAAGCCTTCCTCAGGGCCAAGAAAGAGCCTTCGGTCCGAAGGGTTCCTAATGATCGATTCGCAGGTGTGAACCTTCCTTATATCCAAGGAATCACGGACAGGATTGCGAGGATTCTGAAGAAGTTTGATGTTCCCACAACTTTTAGACCTCTCAAGACTATCCGTGGCTCCCTCAGGTCTGTGAAAGACCCGATTGACCCTAAGGACATGAAGGGCGTCTATGTCATTCCTTGTTCCTGTGGGACCCCTTATATTGGTGAGACTGGTCGCTCTATCAATCAGCGGATTAGCGAGCATTCTGCTGACTTAAGGCATGGTAGGGCCAAGTCCTCAGCCCTGGCTGAGCATGCGGAGAAGACTATGCATCATGTATGTATAGAAAAGGCTCAAGTCATTGCCAAAATTGCGCAGTTTCACCATCGCAAATTTAGAGAGGCCCTGGAAATTGAGAAAAGGCCGAACAATCTTAATAGGGATGATGGCTGGAAGATTAGCAGTTGCTGGGTCCCAGCCTTATCTTCCTAGCCTCCTCATTCTCCCTTTTTGTTTTGTCTTAGGGTGTCTGTCTCTCCCCCCTCCTTTTTTCTTTTTTTCTTTTAGCTGGTGTGTCCGATTTTTTGGAGTATTGGGTCTTTATTAAGTTAGATGCTATTGGGCTTTTTTATTAGATTTGATTTTTCCCTTATTTCATTTCTTCTATTATAACCTTAGAATTATGTTTCCTTTTTAAACCTTATTAATAATAATACATTTACCTAATAACATAGTTAACTTCAATAATTTTGGAATAAATAAATATTGATTATTAATAAAAATTGACCATTAAGTTTAACGATATGAGTTATTCTATTGGTAATATACATATAGGTAATGATATAATTACCTATGGACTTAGTTCCTTTAATATATTTTTAGAATAAAATATTGATCGATTTTTGATTAGTTGACCAATATGTTTTAAGGATATAGTATGATAATATTAAGCTTTACCCTAAAGTATGCCATTTACCTATTATAACTAATTCTATTTTAGTAGATAATAAACATATAGGATTTTATATACCTTAGTAATTTAATGGACCATTTTTAATATATTTTAATGAACTAAATAGTAAAAAGACCATTAAATAATTATTACTCATTTACCTATTGTAACTAAATTATTAAAATAATAGTGATTTATTACCTTTCTCTTGTATTTATATAATATTGAAATAATTTATTATGAGGTATAATAATTAAAATATTAATATTATTTTTGAGATATTAACGATAATATATCTATTTATTTTTAATTAACAATCGAATTCCCTTATTTCTAGAAATATTAATTTACTAATTTAGTGGTTTGACCAGGTGCATTAGGTCAAACTAGCCGTTAGCTTGATAGCTGTTGGAGTCTCTGCACGCTCTATTTACTCATGCTTTGCCAGTTTGGTTCTTCAACTTGTCCTGACGATGAACCACACTGGTTGGTTCGAAACGCGTCGACAAAAGTTTGATTATGTGATTTTGCCGAAGATTTTCTAAACAATGTTATGGATCACAAAAGTCTAAATTCCTTAAAGGTACAGAAAGTTAACTCCAAAATTCCTTTTTCGTCATCTAATCCCTTAAGTCCGAAAAAGTATAAAACAATACAGAAGGGATGAATTTTCAATAACTTTAACGAGCCGAATAAAACAAGCGCTCGACCTTTTTGTGCAATAATCCCTCAGGTCCAAAAAGATTAAAATCTACGGGAGGGATAGCTCTTCCGGTCCTTTTAACGAGCTGGAAGGCCAAAACTCGGCAAACTTTTCATATTTTACGAGTTAAGAGAAAAGAGGTCAAAGAAGACTCGTCTTTTGAGGAACGAGTGATAAACAGGGATAGCAGCAGATTCCAGGTACAGGTTGGAATTTTCCAATCATGGCAGTGTCACAAGGATGGCTAGGTGAAATCACTCTTCGCAGTTGTTCCTCAAAATGGGTAAACAATCATATGGAGGTGAACGATCGGCCAAATGGAATGGAGGTGGCAGGTGCAAAACATGACCAAGGCTTTTATGGCTAATAAATTTACGATCACAATGGTTATTTACCAGGATAGGTTCATTTTTTATTTAAAAATGAGCTTAAACTCTGGGGGAAACATTGCTCACTGCTTTTATTTATTTTTTAACGAGCATGAAGACCGCGTTAAAACTGCTCGGATTTTGCATTTATTTTTTAACGAGCATGAACTTTATGCTAAAACTGCTCGATATACCAGTCATAAGATAAGAAATGTCTCCTGTAAGATCCCATTTTTTATAGAGCTGACGCCTTACCAAAGCTATGCTCCCTCTCATCCTTTCTTTATGCAAGTTCGGAAACGGCTAATCCCAAAAAAACAGATAAATAACCGCTCTTGGCTTGCACTCCAAAAGGTTTGCATGCCCCCGGGTATAAAGTACAATTTCAACGCTGCCCCTACTTATCCGATAAAACATTTGTTTTAAAGGGTGACGCTTGCCTCTTTCTGGTTACCCAAAGATTGTTTCGTTAACACCTTCAAACTAAAACATTTCTTCGGCACTGTCTACCGAAATAGACAATGGTGAATGACCTTTGTCAAACAAGTGACCTTGACAACAGAATCTTATTCCAGAATAACCCCTCTTCCATCCATGGACGGGGTACGGACTGGTCATATTCTCTCGCGGAAATTCTACCTTATACCCAGGGTTCTTTCTGCCCAAAGCAGACCAGGATGCATGCCCCCTGGGTTCCAGTCCCATCTTTCCGAATCACTCGCACTCATCGGGAAGGAGGACTGGGGGTGGAGACATTTCTTGATTGAATAGACCATTCAGGGTTGGTATGTGACTATTTGCGATGCGTGATCCCGGAAATGAAAGTTTGTCTACGAGTTTGACCATTCTTCCTTCGTGTGGAAAACACATTACTCTAAAGAGTGAGGAGACTATAGCTCCCATGCAATATATATAGTCTCGTCCAAGGAGTAGGTTATAATCCAAGGGTCCTTGAACAACCATCACGTTCAATTGAACGGTCTTCCCTTTCAATGTAACAGGCACATTGGGGAGGATCCCTAATGGTCGACTGGTTCCTTTATCAAAACCCGAGAGATTTCTTATCTCAGGCAAAAACGTCGGGGAACCCAGTGCTTTCCAAGCAATAGAGGAAAGGATACTCACAGATGCCCCTTCATCAATGATAGTGCCAGCCATTACCATTCTATAAATTTGGACTATGATTCTGAATGGTATACTGCCTGGCAACCGGGGTCTGCCTAGTTGGTTCCAATCAAAGGACACAACCAGGTTGCTTGGTGGTGGGACCGAATATACGGCCGGATGTGACCCTGACGATGTTCCTTCCTGCGATAAAGGAATGGGCGCATTGCCCTGATGCTCATCAGAGTCTGTGTTGATGAAAAGAATCTAGATGGTGTCATCCTTATTCTCTTCAGTGAGGGTGTCATTTGAAGATGAATCTTCAGTGACGGTGTCATTTGAAGATGAAACCTCTGAAGGCGGAACCGGGTCAACTGCCGTTTCGACCTTTAGACTTTCGTCTGGTCTGGATTCAGTAGGTTTATTTTCAATGACTGACGCTTCAGCCGACCACTTGAGTGGGCCGGCTGTATTTTCAACCAACGAAGGACTTGGCACGAGTTTTTTGTATCCAGGAGGAAGTCTCAACGGTGAAACCGGGCGATCTTCCAAAACTCTCTTCGCTTCGTCTAATAAGGGACAACGGTGGATGGCGTGATCGCCTTCACACAGTCTGCAGGGGGATCTTGCTCCCCCTTTTTGTCTTGAACCTTCACTTTTGCTGGTTGACGGTAAGCATTCAACATGGCTATCAGAGGTTGATGCTCCCGAATTGTGCAACCGAGGGGACCAGTCCCTTAGTATCCGGGGAATACAGGGACAATCTCTATGGAAGTGGTCTCCTCTACATATGACACATGGCGATTTAGGCCCGGTCTGTGCTGTGTGTGGATTTTTGTCAGATGTCTTTTGCTTGCCCCCAGTCGCCTTAGGCTCCTTCTTCTTCTTCTCTCTCTTCTTCTTCTCCTTCTTCTCCATGGGAGCTTGGCTTTTGCCAGCTCTACCTTGCGAAGATGAAGGATTGGAGGAAGAGCTATAGGAAGTAGAGGACTGGTGGGCAGCTCTAGACTGATCTAACTGTTGACTCGACTGTTCAGGAACCATGGTGTTCTGAAATACATTGGTTGAGAAAAGCCAAATTGGCAGGCCAATTGTCAGTCTTGGAAGTGACAATGTGGCCATGTGGGGCGCACCAACTTCTCCCCAAGAGGAGAAAGGACTAGGATTTACATCATGTGGAATTCCTTGGTTGGGGCATTCCATGTTCTCAACCTACAGATCAATGCAGGAATAGGAGGTGATTATGTTCCGTTTAAAATAAATTTTATAACGACGCTTTAGACACAACTTGCTTTTTCACTTTTTAAGAGTCGAGAAAAAGCTAAAGATGACTCTAGTCTCCTTCGATGTTTTAACGAGCCCGAAGTGACAAATGCTCGGATGGACTTTTTCAGTTATAGAGTTTGAAAAAGGCCAAAAGAAACTACTCTGGAGTTCTAGGCAGAGGGTGTGCCAAACTTTTCGCAAAACCACAGAATACGTTTTACGGTACGAGTGGTCGATCTTCGTGAATGCTGTGTTCACTGCATTGCGATCAGTAGGGCGGCTGACACGGCTTCCTATGGATAAAGGCTTTGTTCCTATATGGGTCTCCCAATATATACGTGACGGTACGTGGGAGCACAAGTCCGTATTGATACTTATCGCTTCACCGTGGAGGAATCACCCAACCACTCAACGCTAAGATATCACGTTTAACGACGCCGGAACACGTCTCTAGCTTAGACCTCTATGTGTTTGCGTTATGTTTCAATGCGTTGTTATGTAAATTCAATTTATTTTAAGGTTGATCTTGTTTAGCAGTTTGCCTTTATGGATCACCACGAGATGTATAGTAACACTCCTAAATGCAGTCTAAGATGATAAGCAAGCTTTTCAATCTTTCAACTTTGAAAATCTTAACTACTGAGGGAAAAGAAAGACATCATCTTTTCACACAGATCATAGAGCACACACTAATGCACTTTTTCCTAAATCAACATGCAAACTATCAAAATGCACATGCACAATGCAGGTATTTCTTTTCTCTTTCTTAATGTTGATGTAATACAAAAAGATAGTTGTTGTATAACTTTGATTTCAATTTCAAGTGAAAGCAAACAAGCTTGTCCAAAATCAAAAGACACCTTAAGATTTACTTGTTTCGACACTAGAAATATATAAATTCAAACCATATGACGAAAGCAAAAGCTCAATTAGCTATGAACAACAAATAAACTAACTCTTAAGATCAAAACGACACTTATCACAGGTCTAGATCTAAGAGGCCACAACAAGACTAGTTCACTTTTCGTTATGGGAAACTGCAAATGATGTAAGAAATACACAAAGAACAAATACAGTTTCTTTATACAACCGAGGCGGAATAGTGGCAAGGAAAGGTGGTTTCAGATAGGTACATTGACTGATAACAGGCTGCAAAAACAAGGATGAAAACAGGGCAATAAACAACAGGGAACCCCAGTAGCACAAGGAAAAACGGGTTCAACGCAGGTAGTACACTGGCAGTTTGACCTTCAGCGTAGGTAGCCCCTTCGGGATCTGCACTGAAATGCAGACTGCCTTCACAGTGCCTGCAATGAAGAGATAAACTTTCGTTTTTCTCAGTTTTTGGGTCACAGATTGCTAAAAAATTCACAGTTTTTGGCCAAATCAGAAGCTATCAATCAAGTACACACTAAGGGATGAAAAGGAGGATGAAAAGCTATCACTAAGAGCTGTTCAGAGTCCTTGTGGATCAGCTCTTCAAATCATAAACATGCCCAGAAACTGAGCTAGAGTAGCTGCCCTCTACTTTGCATTTGAAAGATCCAAATGCAGTTCGATTCGGTACTCCCTGTGTTTATGAAATGAATAGCATAAACACAAACAACCAACAAGATACGATCCCCAGCGGAGTCACCAATTTGTTGTTGGGAAAAGTATCCAATACGGAATGACCCTATCCCACTCTAAGGGTGATAGTACCTCAGCAACAATCAAAGCAAAACTATTCAAGATTACTTCTTTATGAGATGTAAGAGAGGGGAGGAAGAGATCCACTAACCGATGTCTTCCGCTAATGATTGATCCAATCTTCTCTCCTTGCTGCTTGCTCCCAGCTCCTTGCTCTTTCACTGGCCCAGCTACACCAAGATCCTGCAAAATGGCAAGAGAGGGAAACTACAAGAAGCATACATTCATAATTGATTCAAGGATTAGAATAAATCAAATATACAAGTATGGCAACACATCATTGAAACACATGTATATAGAAGAACCTCAAATGCTTTATTAATGGAAGAAGTAAAGTTCAAGAAGTGATACAACCATAAGAGGTCCAATCTAGCATCACCTCCCAGCAGAAAGAAATCTCCTCTTCACCTCCTTCAAGCAAATCACCCAATAGTTCTATACTCAAACCAACAGCACTTCCTTACATTCACAAAATTCCAGCCTCCTTAGACCTCATGAGAGAGCTCTATATATAGGAGTTTTGGAGAAAGGATGAGTCAGCTTGAGGCTGGCATGAAGCTGACTAGTGTCCTCTCCCACTTCAGTTATTCTTCAGTTCTTGAGTCCACTTGGAGGTTCTTGCTTCCACTTGGAGATCTAGATCCTCTTACTCATCACAAGTCAAATTCCCTGATCCAAGTGTCATTTTGGAAGCTTCCTGGGCATTGACACCTTGAGGAATGACTGTGCCACTTGGCCAAACTCGCCCAGCGTAGGTAGTCTTCTTTGCAGTTGACATTCAGCGCAGGTACATAGTGGAGCAGTTGACATTCAGCGCAGATGCTCAGTGGAGCAGTTGACCTGATCCAGAATTAGCTTGTTTTTGAGTGTTTTCAGGTGGAGAACTGATATTCAGTGCTGTGGTTTGCTGACCTTCTTCCTCTAGGGGTAGGAACAACATGTTTAGGGACTTTGGGTCCCTTAGATTATTGACATTTAATGCTTCATGATGTAAGGCACAAAAATGTCTATAACAATAATGATGAGGATCTAGAATCTTTGAAACTTGAGAGAGAGGCTAAAAAAGGTACAAAGAAAATTCTAGGACAAGAAGCAACTGTCAACCAGGAAGAAGTAAATAATGATCAACAAGATATATAGGAACAACAACAAGAAGCTCCTCCAAAGAGAAGAAAAGAATGGATTCAAAAGAACCATCCATCAAATCAAATCATTGGTGGCATAAATGAAGGAATTGGAACAAGAAAAGGTTGACAGCTTCATTCATCACAACAAGCTCACATTACTTTTCTAGCAACCTTTGAGACTACTAGTTTTGAGGAAATCAGCTAGAATGAACATTGGGTAGCAGCTATGAATGAACAATTGGATCAAATTGAGATGAATAACACCTAGGAATTAGTTCCACGACCAAAAGACCAAAATTTCATTGGGACTAAATGGGTGTTTAGGAACAAATTGAATGAAGATGGATGGTTTACCAGAAATAAAGTAAGATTGGTTTGTAAAGGCTATGCACAAGTGGAAGGAATTGATTTCTATGAAACATTTGGACCAGTTTCTAGAATGGAAGCCATTCAGATGTTTCTCACCTATGTATGTTCAACAAAAATAAAAGTCTACTAAATGGATGTGTTATAGACATTTTTGTGCCTTACAGCTTTGAGCATGAAATGTCCATAATCCAAGGGATCCAAAGTCCCTAAAGATGTTGTTAAAGCTCCTAAACGAACAAGGTCAACCAATGACAGCTTCTCCCAGAAGTTCTCCACCAGAAACCACTCAGAACTAGTCAAATCAGGATCAATTCAGGAGCTCCACTAGCTGCTTGCATTGCAAAGCACCCAAATACACTGGATAGGTGCGTTGCAACGCACTTGAATGCACTACCCAGGTGCGTTGAGCGGGAAATGACAAGTGGCAGAGTCATTCAACGAGGTGGAAAGACCATGGAAGCTTCCAGAATCTTCTCCAATGACACTTGCCTCACTGAATTCGACCAAGTGATGAGTAAGAGGCTCTCAGTCTCCAAGTGGAAGCAAGAACTGACAGAGAGAAGCCACAAGTCAAAACATAAGCTGACTCATCCTCTCTGCTTACATCTATATATGGATCCCTCATCCCAGAGACCCAAAGTCTGGAATTTTGTACTTTGTAGAGAATTGTTGTTGGTTTGAGATTGAGATTAGTACATTGGGTGATTTATGCTTTGTTGGAGGAGAGGAAGGGTTCCTTTGCTGGGAGGTAGATGCTGGATCAGGAATCACTTGGTTGTATCTCCTCTTGAACTTTCTTATCATATCAATAAAAATATTTGAGTTTCTTCTACATGCTTGTATATCAGTGATGTTTTGTCATATTTGCATGTTTAGCTTAATCTGATCCTGAGATTTTTATGAATGTATATCTATATCTTCGTGTAGTTTCTCTCTCTTGTGATCTTGCAGGAATTCGGTGAATCTGGGCCGGTAAGGGAGCAGGGAGCTAGGAGCTATTGAAGAGAGGAACGATTGGATCAACAAACTAGCGAAAGACACAGGTTAGTTACATCCTCTCTCCTCATTTACATTTCATAAAGAAGAATACTCAAGTAGTTTTCCTTGTTTGTTGTTAAGGCACTATCACACCTTAGAGTGGGATAGGGGCGTTCTGAATAGATACTTTTCCCAACAACAAATTGGCGACTCCGCTGGGGATCATATCTAGTTAGTTTATTTGTGTTTCTATTGTTGTTCTTCTCATAAACTTAGGAGTGGTGAATCGAACTACATTTGCCATTTACAAATGCAAAGTAGAGATCTGCCACTCTAGTCCACTCACTGGGCCTGTTTATGATCTGAACAAGCTGATCCAAAAATGCTCTAGCTGCCCCTTGTGATAGCTCTTAGTCCTCCTTTAAATCATCCTCCTAATTGTACCTTATTGATAGCTTTTATCCGGCCAAAACCTTAGATCAAACTGCAAACCGTGAACCAGAACCCAGAGACAATTCTCGTTTCTGCTTCAGCGCAGGCTCTGTGAAGAGGTTCTGCATTTCAACGCAGGTCCCGAGAGGGCTACCTGCGCTGCAATTCAGTTTCTCTGTGCAACAGATGCGCTGATCAGCCTTTGCCTTGTGCAGTTGTGGTTCTTTGCATCCTTGTGTTCAGTTTTATCTCTGTTTTTTGCGGCCTGTTATCAGTGTGTGTACCTATCTGAAAACCCCTTTTCTCTGCCTTAATTCCACCTCAGTTGTATAAAAGAAACTATATTTGCTTTTTTGTATTTGTTACATCATTTGCAGTTTCCCATTACAAAAGTAAACTAGTCATACTGTCGCCTTTAGATCTAGACCTGTCGTAAGTGTCATTTTGATCTTAGGAGTAAATTTGTTTGCTGTTGACAGTTGATTGCGCTTTTACTTTTGTCTTTTGGTTTGAATTTGTGAATTTCTAGTGTCGAAACAAGTGTTTACTTCAAAATCATAAAGTGTCGTAATCGTCTTTTTGATTTCAAAAAGAAACTTGTTTGTGTTTTCACTTGAAATCGAATTCAAATTTGTACAACAGCTTTCTTTCTAGGCGTCAATATTAAGAAAGTGAAAACAAATACATGCACATGTGCATTTGCATATTGATAGTTTGTATGGTTTGATTTAGGAAAAGTGCATTTACAGTGTGGTCTATGCTCTTTGAGAAAAGATTGTGTCTTTCTTTTCCCCTTGTAGCTAGGATTTTCATTGTTGAAAAGAGATAAAAGCTTGCTTATCATCTTTAGACTGCATTTAGGAATTGTATCTACATCTCGTGGTGATCCAAAAAGGCAAACTTCTAAGAAATATCAACCTAAAATAAATTGAATGAACTTAACAACGCTTTGTAACTTAACGCACAACATAGAGGTCTAGGCTAGAGACGTGTTCCGGCGTCGTAAAACCTGGTTACTGGCGGCCTCACTGATGGTTGGGTGATTCGTCCTGAGAGATGATAAGTGCCAGTACAGATTGTGCTCCCACGTACCGTCGAGTATATATTGGGAGACCCCTATAGGCATAAAACCTTTATCCATAGGAAGCCGTGTCGGCCTCCCTACTGATCGCAATGCACTGAACACAGCATTCGGGAAGATTGACCGCCCGTACCCTAAAAAGTATTCTGCGGTTTTGCGATTGGTTTGGCACACCCTCTACCTAGAACTCCAGAGCAGTCCCTTTCGTTCCTTTTCAGACTCCTTAACGGAAAAGGTCCATCTGAGCACTTGTCACTTCAGGCTCATTAAAAATCGAAGGAGACTAGAGTCATCTTTTGCTTTTTCTCGACTCTTTAAAATTGAAAAAGCAAGTTGTGTCCAAGCGTCGTTAAAATTTATTTTAAACGGAATATTCATACCCTTTTTCCTGCGTTGATCTTTAGGTTGAGAAAATGGAGCCTACCAACCAAGGAATTCCCCTTGGTGGAAATCCTAGTCCCTTCTCCTCTTGGGGAGATGTTGGTGCGCCTCATATGGCCACATTGTCGCTTCCAGGACTGACAATTAGCTTGCCGGTCTGGCTCTTCTCAACCAATGTTGTTCAGAGCACCACTATTCCTAAACAGTCGAATCAGCAATTAGACCAGTCCAGAGTTACCCACCAGCCTTCCACTTCCTCTAATTCTTCCTCTCCTCCTTCCTCTTCGCTTGATGGGACTCGCAAAGTCAAAAGTCGAGTTCCTAAGGAGAAGAAGGAAAAGAAGAAGAAGAAGGAGCCAAAAGCGACTGGGGGCAAACGAGTGTCGTCTAATGAAAATCCACACACTGCACTGACCAGGCCTAAATCGCCATGTGTCATTTGCAAGGGAGACCACTTTCACAGAGATTGTCCCTGCATCCCTCGGATACTAAGGGACTGGTCTCCCCGTTTGCACAATCCGGTGGCATCAACCTCTGATAGCCATGTTGAATGCACACCGTCAACTAGCGAAAGTGAAATCCCAGGACAAAAAGGGAGAGCTAGATCTCCTTGTAAATTGTGTAAAGGCAATCACGCCATCCACCGTTGTCCCTTCTTAGACAAAGCTAAAAGACTTTTGGATGATCGTCCGGTTTCACCATTACGACTCCCTCCTGGATATAAGAAACTCTTGCCAAGTCCTTCGTTAGTTGAGAATCCAGCTGGCCCGCTCAAGTGGTCAGCTGAAGCACCGGTCATTGAAGATGAACCAGCTGAATCCATACTCGACAAAATTCAAAAGGTCGAGGCGGCAATTGACCCGGTCTTGCCTTCAGAGGTTTTATCTTCGAATGATACAGTCACTGAGGATAATAAGGATGACACCGTCCAAATTCTCTTCATCAACACAGACTCCGACGAACATGGGGGAAATCCACCCATTCCTTTATCGCAGGAAGGAAGTTCGTCAGAGCGATACCCGGCCGTTTACTCGGTCCCACCACCAAGCAACCTAGTTGTCTCCTTCGACTGGAACCAACTAGGCAGACCCCGTTTGCCAGCAAGCATACCATTCAGAATTATCGTCCAAATATACAGAATGGTCATGGCTGGCACCATCATTGATGAGGGGGCATCTGTGAGTATCCTTTCCTCTATTGCTTGGAAAGTGCTTGGTTCGCCATCGCTTTTGCCTGAAATGAGAAATCTGACAGGCTTTGATAAAGGAACCAATCGACCATTAGGGATCCTCCCCAATGTGCCCATAACATTGAAAGGGAAGACCGTTCAAATGAACGTGATGGTAGTTCAAGGACCCTTGGATTATAACCTACTCCTTGGACGAAACTATATTTATTGCATGGGAGCCATCGTCTCCTCACTCTTTAGAGTAATGTGTTTTCCGCACGAAGGAAGAGTGGTCAAGCTCGTGGACCAGCTTTCATTTCCCGGATCACGCATCGCAAATAGTCATATACCGTCCCTAAATGGTCTCTTCACGCAAGAAATGTCTCAACCCATGGTCCGTCCTCCCGATGAGCGCGAGTAATTCGGAAGGATATGACCGGAACCGAGGGGGCATGCGTCCTGGTCTGCTTCGGTAGGAAAACTTCGGGTATAGGGTAGGTTTCTGCGGGAAAATATGACTAGTCTGTACCCCATCCGTCTTGGAAGAGGGGTTATTCTAGAATAAGATTCTCTTGTCAAAGTTATGTGTTTGGCGCTTGTTGTCACTCACCTTTGTCTATCTCGGTAGACATCGCCGAAGAAGTGTTTTGTTTGAAAGATTAATAGAACAATATTTGGTAACCTGAAAGAGGTAGGCCTCTCCCGGTTAAACAAATGTTTTTCCTGCAAATTGAGGGGTAACCTTGAAACTCTATTTTATACCTGGGGGCATGCAAACATTTTGGAGTGCAAGCAAGGGGCGACTATTTATTTTTTAAATTTTTAGGACCTCTAACCCTTTAAACTCGTAGGATTAGTCGTTTCCAAACTTGCATAACGAAAGGATGCGGGGCATAGCTTTGTAAGGCGCAAGCTCCATAAAAAATGGAATCTTACATGAGACATTCTTATCATATGACTGGATTATCGAACAGTTTTAGCGCATAGTTCAAGCTCGTTAAAAAATAAACATAAGATCGAGCAAATGTTTCAACCTGTGTTTAAGCTCATTAAAAAATGAAATATCCTCCGGTAAATAACTGCCGTGAATGTAACATTATCAGCCATTAAAGCCTTGGTCGTGTTTGCACCGTCACCTCCACTTTTCCATTGGCCGATCGTTCACCTCCATTTGATTGTTTACCCATTTTGAGGAACAGCTGCGAAGAGTTATTTCACTAGCCATCCTTGTGACACTGCCGTGCTTGGAAAATTCCAACCCTTACCTGGAATCAGCTGCTACCCGTTTTATCACTCGTTCCTCAAAAGACGAGTCTTCTTTAAGCTTTTTTCATCTGACTCGTAAAATATGAAAAGATTGCCGAGTTTTGCCTTCCAGCTCATTAAAGCGACTGGAAGAGCTATCCCTCCTCTAGATTTTAATCTTTTTGGACCTGAGGGATTATTGCACAAAATGATCGAGCGCTTGTTTTGTTCGGCTCATTAAAACTATCGAAAATTCATCCCTTCTGTATTGTTTTATACTTTTTCGGGCTTAAGGGATTAGATGACGAAAAAGGACTTCCGGAGTTAACTTTACGTATCTTTTCAGACTCTCTAAAAATGAAAAGGACCGAGTTATCTTTGTCATTAGACTCGTTAAAAACATTAATAGTGACAAACTTGTCTTTAGACGAGAACGAGTTTCACTATCGCTAGGCTCGTTAAAACATAGGGATGGGTTTGCCCAAAGGGAAAATTATAGAACAAGCATATGTTATCCTCCTCAAGCTTGACAAAAATAAAGAGGTACCGGTCAGCAATGACTAGGGAAAAATTGGGAAGAAACTCAAAGAACCTTTATTGGTAGCAAGTCGCTCTTGAACATGACACTTCCACTCCATGCCTGAGTCGGGTTGGGTTGTTTCATTCACCGGTCACATCACCATGGTCTCGCCATACCATCCACCTTTGGGGTAAATGCTACCAATCCATCACATAAGTGTCGCCGATATGTTCAAGAGAAGTCATCCAGAGAAGTCAACCGTGTCCCATCCACTACCATACATTATACTTCATTCTTTCATGACCACCACCCTGAACCATATATCATCAGATCGTTTTCACCTCCCTCAAAATCATTTTCTCCGTTCCGTGTCACTGATGTGGGATACATCAAGGCCCTCCTTTGACGGATCGCTTCTTGTCAACATCAGCTCATTATCCAAGAAGTTGATCTAGGAACACCCCCTTCAGTACTTTGAAGCTTGCATGCCTCAATGGTAAGTTTCTCACTTCTGGCGACAGGTATACATCAATGACCTTCGACCGAAAGATTTTGCGTGGTGTTCGACGCCAAGTCCTTTATTCACACCACGTGAATTGTACTGCAGTACCTTGATGGTCATTATCATTATCGGTGATTCCTCTCGCGCTTGTTAACAGTTTACATCATTGACTGGTAATCAAGCGATGTCTTTCCATGTTCGACTTCAAAACATTTCTCACATGGATCGACTTGTACTTCGAGTGAAGATCGGATGAGATTGAAGACCCCGGATCTAGTTTCATCCATCCGGGCTACGATATATATTCAGGAAAAATAAAGACATTGACATGTACAGCATTTCAGAACAGATAATCATCCTACCAAAAGGATGATGATTTCATCAGAATCGTCAGTCTACCATCAGACGATTGTCTGTCCTATGTACATAAAAATGAATTTATAAAGCTGAGCATGGGAATGCCCACCTCAGCTAGATCATGAAAACAGTATGAAAAATAATGTATTGTATTGTATCTTATTACAGGTCTCCTCCCAGCATTGAATGAACTTCGAATCCTCCTAATAAAGCATTTCACCCGATAAACGGCCTCATACTTTAGGGGGCAACTGTTATAGACATTTTTGTGCCTTACAGCTTTGAGCATGAAATGTCCATAATCCAAGGGATCCAAAGTCCCTAAAGATGTTGTTACAGCTCCTAAAGGAACAAGGTCAACCAATGACAGCTTCTCCCAGAAGTTCTCCACCAAAAACCACTCAGAACTAGTCAAATCAGGATCAATTTAGGAGCTCCACTAGCTGCCTGTGTTGCAAAGCACCCAAATACACTGGCTAGGTGCGTTGCAACGCACTTGAATGCACTACCCAGGTGCGTTGAGCGGGAAATGACAAGTGACAGAGTCATTCAACGAGGTGGAAAGACCATGGAAGCTTCCAGAATCTTCTCCAATGACACTTGCCTCACTGAATTCGACCAAGTGATGAGTAAGAGGCTCTCAGTCTCCAAGTGGAAGCAAGAAATGACAGAGAGAAGCCACAAGTCAAAACATAAGCTAACTCATCCTCTCTGCTTACATCTATATATGGATCCCTCATCCCAGAGATCCAGAGGCTAGAATTTTGTACTTTGTAGAGAATTGCTATTGGTTTGAGATTGAGATTAGTACATTGGGTGATTTATGCTTTGTTGGAGGAGAGGAAGGAATTCCTTTGCTGGGAGGTAGATGCTGGATCGGGACTCACTTGGTTGTATCTCCTCTTGGACTTTCTTATCATATCAATAAAATTATTTGAGTTTCTTATACATGCTTGTATATCAGTGATGTTTTGTTATATTTGCATGTTTAGCTTAATCTGATCCTGAGCTTTTTATGAATGTATATCTATATCTTCGTGTAGTTTCTCTCTCTTGTGATCTTGCAGGAATTCGGTGAAGCTGGGCTGGTAAGGGAGTAGGGAGCTGGGAGCTATTGAAGAGAGGAACGATTGGATCAACAAACTAGCGAGAGACACAGGTTAGTTACATCCTTTCTCCTCATTTACATTTCATAAAGAAGAATACTCAAGTAGTTTTCCTTGTTTGTTGCTAAGGCACTATCACACCTTAGAGTGGGATAGGGGCGTTCTGAATAGATACTTTTTCCAACAACAGGATGTTAAGTCAACATTTTTGAATGGAGAATTAGAAGAATAAGTTTACATCGAACAACCTGAAGGTTTTCTACTATCAGAAAAAGTAGACTATGTTTGTAGGTTAAACAAGGCTTTGTATGGTCTCAAGTAGGCTCATAGAGCATGGTATGCTCGTCTTGACGGATATCTATATCAACAAAGGTTCAAGAAAGGTACATGTTACACAACATTTTGTCACTATCCCTATACTCTCCATTCCTTGATCCTAGAGGACCTCTACAGTGAACCCCACATGCTTTGTCTTCATAAAGAAATTCCCATTGTGTCCCTCTTCATGAGCAGATAAATTCCCTTTTGCACCATTTCCCCTGAAACTTTTGTTTTGCCCAGATTACAAGACTGGTGCTAATGGCCTTTGTCTCCCCCGTGCTGATGTGTAGAGATTAGCACTACTCCACGCACTGACCAGAGAGACTGAGCTATGTTTCAATCACATCGGTCCTGTTAGGGAAACATTTTTAAATTAAATTTGAAGCTTCCAGCTCTAGAAGCTCTGTAACAGAAGTTTGGTAAATGGTTTGGCCAGATGGGGTCGAGGATGATAGTTTGGGCTCCTTTCCCTTATAATGTTGGAACTACCTTAAGGGATAATCCCTTCTCCCATGAGAAGAGGATCCATCTCCCATCCATATTTCCTATATAAACCTCCCTTCTTCCCAAGCACAAGCTAGTCACAGTTGATAGTTTTGGCTGAGTGTGAGTGTTATAGTTGCAAAGTGTTGATACTATTTTGGAGTACACAAGCAAGCTATTACTAGTTGTAGCTATCTAGTTGTGTTGAGGGAGAAGTCTATTTTGGTTTGGAGTGAAGACTAAAGGGAAGAGCCTTTAAACTATTGTCATTTGAATCCATCATGGAATGCTAGCAAATGTGTGTGGGAACCTGGTCTTGTCAGAGGAAGACTACTACATCAAGACAAATGCTCGTAATCTCTCTTTGATATTAATATATGAAAATATCGATTGATTTCCTACATGTTTTGTAATATTACATATCCATGTCTTAATCTTCTTGACTTGTTAAGTAGGTTGAATTGCAATTTGTCTATTATTACGTTTGTGTGTTGTTGTCGGTCACTTGTTTCAGGAACTTGAAGAAGGAAGCAAGAGATTGTTGGAGCAAGTAAGTGAGGACACCATCAAGCAGGATAAGCAACCAAGAGGTAGGTCCTATTGATTTATTCTAACCCAAGGAAATCTTCCATAGAATGTATCTTTTGTGGCTAGACCCATTAATGGGCTAGAGGAATTCGTTCATGTCTACACTTATAATTTCACTTCACCACAAATTGGTGACTCCATTGGGGAGATCCCATCTCTTTGTTTATTTTGGATTTCATGATTTCCTGAGAAATTTTCTAGTTTCATCTTTTCCCTTTGGTTCTGTTTCCTTTCTCTTGCTTACTGGCCAGAGTCTAAAATGCATAGTAGTAGATCTAGTCCCTGTTTTGAATTTTTTTTTTATTTTTCCTTAGTTACCTCGACCAGCGTGCTTAATCTGCTGAAACTCGCGCTGACCAGTGGGAATTGCTGAGGAACAGTCGCACCAACCAGCCTCTAGCACTTGTTGTCAGTTAGGTAGTCGTGTTGATGCCTATAAGTGAAGATTAGGGCTTGACCCCAATCTTGGCCAGTGTGTTTTGCTCTTATGTTTTTGACCCCGTAAGCCCTTTTAACTGTTTTCTCCTTGATTAGAAAGCTACATTTCATTTGTCTTTGCTTGCTTGTTAGCTTGTCATCTTGCTATTTGATTGATTGAGTCATTGAGTGGCCCATGACACTAGGGCATCTAGTTGGTCACCCATTCAACAGCTTGTGGATTCACTAAGTCCGGTTGTGGGTCTGTTTACTCCTTGCATTTGTTTTTTGGTCCGTTTACAACTTTGGCTTCTTTTCGCGCAAGTTTGAAATTTTTTTGTTTACTAGCTTGAACGTCTCTTTCCGGCATAGATTACATTGTTGGCCTTGTGTTTGGTAAATTCAGTGTTTCATTGATCTGAATGAAATTCTATTTTCATGTTTTCATCTGGTTGAAACGCTCATTGTTTTGAAAACCTTTTCATTGAAATATTACATGCAAAAATTTTGTTTCTTTGTTTCATGAGAAAGTATGAAATTCTATCCTATTGCATCATTGTGTTACGAAATTTGTATCTTTTTAAAGACTAGAATTTCATTAGCATTTGAAAAAGGAAGAGAATTTTTCATTTTCAAAGGACTAATAGATAAGTTCTTGTTAGGAAACTAGGACTTGGAATGAATTTTTCATTAGTTTATTTTTTTTTAAAGTAAGGTAGTGAAAGATCATTTTGTTTTCAGTTGCTTGATTGTTTACATTTGATTGAGTAGTTTCTACCCTCTCTAGTGTAGGCATTTCATCGAATTGAAAGGGTCTTGTCCCATTTAGTTGCATTTTAGATTTTTCCAGTAGCATCGCTAAGACCTAAAAATTGAAACTTAACTCAAGATCAACTCTAAAATGAATTCAATTAATCTAAGGTGAATTTGACATTAACGATCATATCTAGAAGGTCTAGGCTAGAGATGTGTTCTAGCATCTTTAAACCTAGTATTTGCCATTAGCTTTGGAATTAGACAGTGCTAGCACATATTTTTTCTCCATGTACCGTCGAGTATATTACGGGATACCCCACTAGGCTGCAATCATTTTATCCTTAGGAAGTTGAGTTAGCCGCCTTACAAACCTAATACACCAAACACAACATTCGGGGATATTGTATGCTCGTACTTCTTGGTTCGCCAAGAGGTAATCTGCAGTTCACGGTTGCTTGGTAATCCTATTTACCTAGATCATCTAAAGCAGTCATTTTATTTTTTTGACTCATTAAATTTAAAATATCATTCTAGCACCTGTCCTTTTGAGCTCGTTTCGAATCAAAAGTGATGGAGTCATATTTTATTTCTTTCTCGACTATTAAAAAATGAAAGAACATCAACCTTTTATGCATCTTAATAATTGATTTCCCACGATCCAAAACATCCTATTAGTATTTTTGACCAAATCGTGAGTTCCCTTAAAAGGACATTTTTAAATCCTTGAAGTTATTTTTTTTGTCAACTAAGACAAGGTCATGGTGGCTGAACCATCTGGTTCACCCAATTCCTCTTCCTGTCCTCCATCTGAAGGATTGTCTGATGAGCCATTTCCTGAGTTATTAGAGTCACTTGAGGACCAAAATGTTGAACTCACAATTGTTTTGAGTGTTCAACCATTGTCATCTCATCCTCTGCCTACTTTTGATTCAGGGTCATCTACTGATCTTGGCCCGGAATCTTCGGACAATCCCGTTCGAACTCCAGAGAACTCGTTGACCATTGATGGACAGCTTGGATTGGTTATCTAGCCTCTAAACCCTCTGTTTCACATTGTTGAGATATCACCACAACATCCTTACAGTCTGTACGACCAGCGAGGTGTTCCTTTGGAACTACCCCCCAGTACATGTTCCACCATTCAGCGTCATTTGTTTTCAAACATGGAACCCAAAGGTGATGCTCCAATCACATCTCCAGATGAGTCCAAAGTTTCTACTCCACACACTGTTGAGGGGGAAGAATTACAATTGTAGTTCCCTCCTAAGGGTTTCCCTTATTCAGAATGTATTCTTGCCAGTTTTCCACCCAACTATGTGTCTTTGGGGCACTTAGTTTCAGGCACACCTAGTGCCTCATCACTATACCATAATCCTATATGGTAGTCAGGCGGTAGGCCTACGTCAGGTCCATTCATCATGAACACGACTTCCCAATAGGCTATTACTTTAGTCCCGGTGCGGCCCACCATTTCGAATACCCTTGTATCATCGATCCCAGTTACACGTCACTCACAACCGACAATTTCAAATATTGTCTCTATCGGTTCTTTTATCCCATTAGTTAGTGGCCAGATTGTGCCACTTCGTGGGAGATAGAACCTGAGTGTCTCTATGGTATCAGGTGCCACTAATGTGAGTGGATCACAAGCTCACATGCCTGGTATAAACCAGCCCTCTTCTGGTATTATTCATAACCTTGCTGACCCTACTGGATTAAGAAATGTCCAGTACCAACAGGTTTTGAATCTCATTGGTCTGTCTGGATCAAGCAATGATAAATATCAATAGCCCTATAGAGCTCAAGTCCAATATCAAAATCCTTACGTTCCATATGGTTCTCAAGGATTGGTTAATCAACCTTACACCCTCCAATCTGTGCAGTACATCCAATGTGGCTATAGTTAGATTCAATTCGGTAATTTCAGAGGCACTATTCAAGTACCCTTGCAACAACAAGGACAACCTCTACAACAACTAGGGTAGCCTTTGTTACCACAAGGGAAACCTTTGTTGCAACAAGGACTCTCTGTGCAACACTAACAAAAAATTATCCCGTAGCAAGGTCTACTGGAACAACTGCAAGTCCAATCCTTACAGCAATTGTAGCAAGCCATGCAATAGTAGATGCAATATTCTCTACATACCTCTCAACCCGTACCCTCATAGGGCCAACCTCTGCAAACTGAGGGACAAATTCTGCAACTGCAAGGTCAGCCCTTGCAACAACAAAACCAACCAGGGCAGCAACAAGCCTTGTATACATACCAACAAGGTCAACCGTTGCAAGGATAGGGTCAAAGTCAAGTCCTGTAGCAGTAGGCCTAGAATCCTCTTGTTCTAGGTCAACAGGTAGAGAATCCTATTGGCCAGGGGCACTAGGTACAAAACTCCTATGTCCAAGGGCAACAAGTGTATCAACCTTATGCCCAAGGACTGCATGTCTAGAATCCTCTTGTTTATGGATAGCAGGCTCATCAGCCCTATGTTCCAAGACAACAAATCCCATATCCATATGTCCAAGTTCAAGGGGCTCAACAACCTTTTAACCCATATGTTGCCTATCAGTGACCCATGCCTGGACAATTTCAAGGTTTTCAAGGTTCAATCCTCCCTATGGTCAAGGTAATCCACAATGGGGGCAGCCTCAGATGCCATATGGCCAAAATCCCCCACTATGGGGCCAAAATCCTTACCAGCAGGGATGGGCTCCTCCTTATGGGCCAACCTATCAACCTCCCATGCCTTTTAACACTCAGTTACCTTTCTTGGCTACACTTGATTTGCCAGACGTATCGTGCCTTATGAATGATCCGATCCTTCATTCTTCGTACTAGCCTCCGTTGTTGTCTAAGATACTAAGTGATTTCCAAAAGTTCGATGGAAAAGCTAAAGAAGATCTTGGGTCCCATGTCATAACATATCACCTCTGGTGCTCGTCGAACTTATACATGGATGATTCCATTCGTCTTCGTCTTTTCCAACAAACCCTCATGGGTGCCACAGTGAAATGGTACATCAAGCTACCTCATAGTACTTTCCATGAATTTAATTCGTTAGCCATGGCTTTCCTCACACATTTTCAGTTGCTGGTTCGCTATGAAACTGGCACCTATTTGCTTACATTGCTTAAGCAAGACATTGCGATGCACATCTCTGATCATATCCATGAATGGAGACGTAGATGTCACCTGATCAAATTCAAGATAGCTAATCAATTTCTCACTAAATGATTTACCAAAGCATTCGTAGCCCCAGTTTCTCGTGATATAGATATGGGTGGATGCATCACTGAAGAGCAAGTAATCACTCGTGCCGAGTACTTGGATATAGTTTACTCTCAGTCTAGCACTTTATACGAATTGTTACCCAATGCTCCACGGCCATCATCTGATCCTGCAGCATCAAAGTCACCATTTGTTCCTCTCATCGATGGAGATATTGGTTCAATATCCTAGACCCCTGCTAAAACTTATTCCAAACAAAAGTCAGTCTCGAATGCTGCTCCTAATTATTCATCTCAGAATCTACCTAGCCCTGGTAAAACCTCAGAGGTCAATTCCGTCTAATCTACCATAGTGGACAAATTCTCAAAAGGAAAGAAGAAAGGCAAAGGCAAAGATAATGTTGATGCCCTGAAATGGGGTCCTCCCAAATCATCTGTTGGCTAATCTTCGAAAGGGAATCCAAAATATCCCTGCCTCATTTATGAGGAGGATCACTACACTAAGGATTGTCCTCGATGATCTGATGTTAGTCGCCTACTCAAAGAGACCCCTGCCATACTTAAAGAGCCATTTCCGTCTCATCAAACCCAAATGGTAGAACAACCCTAATCTGCTTCCTCTGGATCTCAAGTGTTCATGATGAACATGCCAATTAATGTGGCTACCTGATCGAAAGATTATCAAACTCCAGCTCTGAGAGCTGGGAAAAAAAAAAGTTGTACCTTCTTCTTCTACCCCGAGTTATGACCCTCTACAAATCGAGTGCCCTAACCCTGATTCCACTACGTGGCCACCCTCTCGAGGTGTGTTACGAAAATCCTCGTATAATCCCAACGCCCAAGATGCTCAACACTACAATATTGTTGAGGATTTTGCTCAGGTGCCATCAGACATGTCGGCTCTCGGGGTACTCCAAAGCTACCCATCACAGTGGAAATCTTTGCTGTCATCTATCAGGGGCATTGATCCCACTGATTCTAATTTGATATGTGTTGATTCGGAAAACCATGTTCCATGTCATCAGATTTCCTTTCTTATTCAGGTAATAATTAATGAGAATACCATCCACCACACTGTCATCGATGAAGGTGCTTCCACCTGCATCATGTCAACTTCATGTTGGAAGGCTATTAATTCCCTTGCACTGAATGAGTCTCCAAACACTTTAGAAGCTTTCGTTGGGCATGATTTGCAACCCTTCAATTTCTTACCTAACATTGCCATCACCTTAGAGGGCAAGACAGTGAAAGTTGAAGTACATATTGTTGATGCCAATCTCAATTATAATCTTCTACTCGACCAAAGTTGGACTCATGCCATGCATTTCATTGCCTCTTTGTTTCGTGTGATCCATTTTCCCCATCAAGGGAACATTTTCATCATTAATCAGTTGTCTTTCTTTGCCTCTTCCTCCTTGGATGGCAATGTTTCGTACATCAAGCACTCTGGTGCTCCCTATGAGTGTGTGGGGGCAGGTCTCTTCAAATATTTTGCCTTAATGGGAATTTTTCCACTTCCACCTCTTCATGTTGCCTCTATCAACATGATCTCGATCAAATCTGATCCCTGGGTCATACCTGCACCAAATCTTTTTCCTACTTGGGGCAAGGTTATGCCACTTTGTCCCACCAAAGTCAATTACATGGAAAATGTTTCGGCTTCGAACTTTGCATCCTCTAATTCCCATATGTCGAAGACCTCTCTCGATATGTATTCTTAATCCCCCTGGCTTGGAACTTTGGAATCATTTGATCCCTTAGTCGATACCTTCCTTGTTGATGAAGGTATCATGGAAATCATGTCTCTTGAGGAACCACCATGGATCAATACTCATCATCGCTCCTCATTCCTGCCTCGCCCGACGATCATGTCTACCACTTTCGAAGAGCCCTCTTCTCCATTTTTTCCATCGAATGTTACTCATAAAGTATGGTCGGAAGGAAGTTTGGGTAATATTACACAAATGATGTCGATTTACATTTCTATCAAACCCAGTGTCATTGAACATGTTCATATTGGGGTATCTTGTTCCCCGGATGAGACGAAGACATATACTCAACTATTTCAAAAAGTTTGTGATGTGTTTGCATGGTCTTACGAAGAGATTCTTGGCATCGATCATAGCATTGCCGTGCTTGAAATACCATCGTATCTGCACATGAAGCCCATTCGCCAACGGCTTCTCCCAATGCACTCTAGGAAGGCCGTAGTTATTAAGGGTGACGTTGAAAAGCTTCTCAAAATTGGGTTCATTTAATCCATCTCCCTTACAGACTAGGTGTCCAATATTGTCCTGATGACTAAAAACAAGGCATGATCCACGTTTTTGTAGATTATCGAGATCTTACTCGTGCCCGTTGTAAAGACAACAATCCTACTTCCTTCATTGATCAAATAATTGATGAATGTGTCGGAAGCGAGATCTTTTCCTTTATGGACGGTTTTTCTGGTTATAACTAGATTAATATCATGCCGACTAACCAAGAAAAGACAACCTTTATGTGCCCATGGGGTACGTTCACGTACAAGAAGCTCCCTTTTGGCCTCAAAAATGCTGGAGCCACATTTCAACAGCCAATGTCCTATGTGTTTCATGATATTTACAACATTGTCCACCCTTACTTGGATGACCTTCCTACCCATTATCATAAGCACCAAGACCACCCAGAGCATCTTCAACAAATTTTTCTATGCTACAGACACTATAACATTTGGTTAAATCCACATAAATTTGTTTTCTACATGGAATCAGGATGACTCCTCGGCTTCATCATTTCCAAGGAAGGTATTCACCTAGATCTGCAAAAAGTCGAGGCCATTATAAACTTTCCCCCTCCATCTTCACTGCACTAACTCTAGAACCTACAAGGAAAGGCCAACTTTCTCTGTCATTTTATACCCAACTATGCCAAGCTAGCCACAGGATTTACTTGGTTACTCAAACAAGGAACGCCATTTGCATGGGATGAGGTGGCCCAAAAATATTTTGATGATATTAAGGCCATCCTCATAAATGCTCCTCTATTACATCCACCAGGCTATTATCTAGATTACTTCCTTTACCTAGCTGCGGCCCCTAGCACCATTGCTATGGTTTTGGTGCAAGACGATGATGAAGGTAGTGAACATGTGATCTACTACCTTAGTCAGAATCTCCTCAAAACTGAAACACGTTATGCACATGTCGAGAAGTTGGATTTGGATGTTGTTCAGGTTGTTCAATGCTTTCGATACTATACCCTTTTATGTATGACTACAATGATTTCTGAATGCAACCCTATGACTTATTTCCTGACTCATCAGTTACTGGGGGATAAGTATTCTAAATGGATAGTTATCCTGCAAGAATTCAATTTGGTCTTCACTACGGACAAATCTAAGAAGTCACTTGTTTTTGCTGAATTAATTTGTTCCCTTCCCTCCAAATCTCTCCCTGTGGGTGCAAATGAACAACTTCCAGATGAGACCCTTTTCCTAATTAGCACCCTTGACCCATGGTATGGTGATATCATCGTGTCTCTCCAAACCTCCACATTTCGGTCTGCATTGACCAAGGATGATCGTCGAAGGATTCAACATCATTCCCGACCCTACCATATTATTCGCAATGCTTTATACCATGTCGGTGTCGATTCTATTCTTCATCAATGCCTCACGATCGAGGAAGCTGAAAGAGATCTCAATGATTGCCACTTTGGGCATTTGGGGATCATATGTCTGGTTACACTACAACTTAGAAAATCCTTCGCGCTAGTTATTTTTGTCCATCTATCTTTAGATACTCCATTCTTGTTGTTCGTAAGTGCCACGAATGCCAAACTTACCAATGAAATATGCGGGCCCCACCCACTCACCTACACCCCGTCATTAGCATTAGTCCCTTTGCCAAATGGGGCATTTATTATATGACATGTAGCCCTCGTTCGGCTGGGGGGCATGGCTATATTATCATCGTTGTGGATTATTTCACCAAATGGGCCAAAGCGATGCCTACAGATTCTGTAGATGGTAAGAAGGCAACTCAATTCCTTTTTAACCATGTTATTTCTAGGTTCAGCATGCCCAAAGCCATTGTCACAGACCATGACTCCAATTTCAGAGATTACATGATGGCAGAACTGACATCTGCATTCGGCTTACACCACAATGGCTCAACCACGTTGAAGCCGTGAACAAGGTTTTGGTCACCATGCATCAATGTACTATTGGGATGCTTAAGTCAAATTGGCATCTCATGCTCTTTTCAACTCTGTGGACCTACCGAACCTCAACAAAAGATGCAACTAGTTTCACACCATTCCAGCTGGTCTATGGTCTGGAAGCGACATTTCCGATCGAATACAAGATTCCTTCACTCAAGATAGTCATTGAAATCCTCCCCGACACATCACCTCAAGAGGAACACCTCTTATATTTAGAATGATTAGACAAGACTTGCCGTCTTGTTGCCTTAGTCATCGACACACAAAAGAAATGGGTCAAATCCCATTTTGATCAATCGGTCTCCCATCGCGCTTTCTCTGAGGGTGATTTGATCTTTTTATATGGCCAAGCTAACGATAAGCTAGGGGCAGGCAAGTTCGAACCTATGTGGCATGGGCCCTATATTGTAAAACACATTTTTGCGGAAAGGAGCCTATGAGCTTATTGATTATGAAGGAAATCCTCTCAATAAGCCCCGAAATGGGCTTTACCTCAAAAAGTATTATGCTTAGGTCATATTGCATGGTTACTTACGTAAATTAGTGTGTGTTTCATTTTTGTACAACGTGGTTTTGTGTGATAGTTTTCAAATAGATTTCCTATTTACTATGCTTTTCTCACTTTGCGGATGTTTGCGAATTCTCACGTTGGTTTCACTGATGGTGCTTGCCGTAGTACTCGGAACCTATCATCCTCGGCATGGGCTATCTATGACCCTAACGGTGAGTTGATTGACCTTCAAGGTATCTGCCTAGGTCGTACAACCAACAACATCACTAAATATAGTGCAGTCATCGAACTGTTGTCAAAAGCCATTGCTCTAGGCATTAGAGAATTGGTTGTCAACCCGGATTCACATCTTGTCGTCCTTCAACTCAATGGGAAATATTCCATCAAGAACCCTCAAATATTATGAATGTATTTCCATATCTATCTATTGTAAAGGCATTTTGATTATATTACATATCATCATAATCCTAGATGCATGAATACATTGACAGATGCATTAACTAATTACATGTTGGATAGACATTTACGAAACATGTAAAAGATAAGACAAACCATATTTACAATAATAGACAGGAGAATACAACATATATATATGGTGAGAATGTTTGATACATTAGAACCCCAAAAAATAATATATGAGTCTGAAATAACATCGGAAGCTCACAAGCCTCATACATCCATGGCACGCAGACCTAAAAAATATGTAAGTGCAGGACCTAGGAACTACTCAGCATGGTGGTTATGGTAGCATGAGATAGCTCATGCAACACGACTCAGCAGTTAGTGGATCTGATCTAAGACTCCCACTATGTGCCTCTAGTACCGACGAGGCATGTCTCCTATCCGTGCATACTCCGGGATACCATGACTTAACCCCTAGAGGTTCCTCGTGATCTCCTCCTCGTTGTGACTCTCTTCTTGATCAGGGGCGATAACATCGATAGGGTGAGGTATGCGCCTGGCTATCAGGGAAATCCTGGCTGGCCACTCTGGTCCAACATCTGCATAAACAAGAGAAATGTTTTAAGCACACATATACCAAAAAAAATTAAAAAATCTCAAAATTAAAAATTTGATTTTTTACCTTCATCATCGAAGTCCTCTCCATCTGGTAATAGCATATCTAGGTCTCCATGGAAATCAGTGTTGATGTACGACCATTCCTCCATGATGATCTTCTGTCATCGTAGCCATGATAATAATGCAGGTTAATATGACATATGTTGACCCCCAGTGATTCTAGGCATCAAACGACTCCAGCGGGCCATTCACAAATCACGTGGCATAGGAGGATCAACCTCAGTGAAATGATACTAGAACAGTGGCACTCATTCCAGGAAAAAGGTCACAAGTACTTATCTGAAGCAAAATTGCTTCAGATTCCCCACCTTGGCCTTGGACAACTAGCGCTTGATCTTCATCTTCATGGCCTTTGCCTAGTTGAAGATCATAGGAGATGTGCAGTCAATAGCATAAAGGAACTTCGACTTGTTAGTCTCATGTTCTGCTTGGGACCTTGCCACTCTGTTGATAGTCAACAAAAGCACCCTTAGTGTCAAATCCCACACACTATAAATCTCTATATTCCCACTCTTGGATTTCAGAGCCTCAAGGCAGTGTTCGGCAAGTAGGGAAGATATGTCTTCCCTGACTGGGCGTGACCCATACAAATTCACTGGCTCACCTTTGTGAGATAGTCTAGTGATGAAGTAGGTATCTCAAGTTGTCAACTCTAGATCTTGGTCCCCAATGACAAAAATCTCGCGTTTAATGTCCCAAAGGCTTATTAACTATCGAAGCAACTTGGGTTGGGCCCGCATTCCTGGTGTAAGGAAGAATTTGAGGAACCTACAAGCCCTCAAAGCCTCCAGGCAATTTGGATCATTCATTTCCTGGGCGTCAACATCTTGATGTTCCCTTTCCTTCCAATCCACCATTTTCGGCAATTTATCTCCTGGTAAAGCCACTAATTTGAGTCAATAATCATCCTTGGCACATAAAATTCAAGTTTAAACGGTTGGTTTTTGAAGAAAAATGATTTTGTCCTATCCACGATTTTGGCGCACCTATTTTAAAAAAAGTTGCGCCGATAGGCGTGGATGGTTGTGCAAATCACCCTCGGCCAGTGCAATCTTGTGCCTGGAAATCATGCCAATTAAGAGCGAAAACATTTCTCAAAAACCTCCCTAAAATCCAAAAAAATGGCTAAAAACATAAATGACTAACATGAAAATGGATCTCAGGGCTTCGGCTGTTACCTGGAACTGACAACTCGTCGATTGACCTCCTAGATCTCCTGCAATCTGCTCTAGAACAACTAGGGCAAAAGAGGGTTAAAAGCCTTCACTGCAAAGGTAAAATGGTAAATGGTAAAAATAAACAATGTAAACTTTGAAACGAGAACTATAAACTCAAAATAGGAACTCTGGCCAAAAAACCCCAAAAAACATCAAAAACAGTGCTCAAAACGAAAAGTGTGTATACTGGAACGATGTTTTTATTTTTTAGGCGTCAATTTTGAACATGTTTTAAAATTGGCAGTGACTACAAAATTTACTATGAAATTTTCGTGCAAAATATAGCTTCAAAATGAAACTGATGACACTGGAACAATGATTTTTTTTTTAGGGTCAATTTTCAGTATTTAAAAAAAATGCTAATAAAGCCAAATTTCTATGTGTCAAACAAAGTTGTTTATGCGGGAAAAAACACACTAATGTTTTTGGTAGAATATCATTTTTCTTTCCTAAGTATAAATTTAACATGTTTTCAACCATAACATACTAGATACAAAAAAAATTGAAATTTTTTCAACTATAAAATAAAAAAAAACATGACATTATGTACAAATTACATCACTAAATGCATTCAAAAGTCATTATTTGTATATTGAATAAAACATATTTTATATCTCTAATTTAATATTGCATTGTAGATATTTTAAACAATAAAATTTATCATAACTAAGACATATAATCCAACAACATAAAAATGCCTCATAACTTTTCATTTAACACCATATGGAAAACATTAATTTTATTTGAAGATACGATGCATACATCAGTTATATAAACTATCTTAAACAACTATTCAAAATCACTCATGTTTTCTGGCACACCATCAGAATTCACATCTTCAGATGAGTGACTGGATGCTGACGAAGATGTTCCATATTCTTCTCTTTCATCAACTAGTGCCCCATCTGAGTCCACATGCATGCCCAACATTTCAGGTTTCAAAATTCTTCTAGATCTACGACTGGTTTCAGGTGACTCCCATGTCAACACTGTTCCTTCTGGTAACAACCTTTTCAGAATCTCTATCGTCTTGAAGCGAAGAGTTCCTCTCTTTGTTAAATTGAAGTCATAAACAAGTATGTCTACATCCTCCAATTTTAATATGTCTGTGCGGCGGCGATTTACATTTGTACCCTTTCTTTTTCTTTTTCCGCCATTTTTTTTGTCAACTACCATCTCTGGCTTATACACACCATTGAATGGGTGTGTATTTGTGGCATACCAATGTACTTCAACACTTGTAACATCCTCATTTTCTATAAAGACCTTTATAACTTTAGCAACCCAAAATGGATAGCCATTGGGATCTCCATCTGCTAGCACTGCAATCATGCAACCCTCCTTAATATCCTGTACTGAACCCCTATAAAGGTCTTCCATGGCTTCACGTTGTGCACGAGATCTTCTGGAACCAATATACATCTCTCTTTCCTCTGCCTGTGAAGAATTAATAATACCTTGAGATTGTTGCTGTTCAACAATGTTTACTTCCTCATGTTCATTCGACACATTATGTGGCCAAATAAATGGATTTTTCAAAGGTATATCTTCATTTATTGTTGTCGAAATGATATCACTTTGATTATTGAAAAACGACTCCCACCAAACTGAATTAGCAATGTCAAAGTACTCATATGTATATCTAATACATTTTTTAATTTCTTCCAGGAAATTAGAATAATTTATAGCCCTGTTCTATCTACGTGCATTATGAACTTCACCAACTGATTGTAATAACAATATTTTTGATGCAAATATTGGATGATCTGGAATGAACTTCAAAAATTGCAATCCTGATGACGGTGCCCATTCTGTAGTAGTTGAATACTTCTTGCCCCATATTAGTGTTTTCCCATCAATTTTTTTGATACGAAATTGATGTTGGAAGCTAATGTCATTAAGTTGTTCAATGCATCTCCCCTCACCATATGATCCCAGAATAAACCTTCGCATGTCAATAGTTTCTTCCAACACATCAAAAGTAGGCTCTGGCATGTATGATTTCTTAATACATTCAATTAGTGATGGCAAGCTACCAACTTCCTTCCTTTTCAATGTGACTGAAAAACGGCTGAACATCTGATCAATATGGTCATGAGTGTGCCCAAAAAGAAGGAAACCAACCTTTACCTTCTGAAAAATTCCCAATTCAACAAGCATGTTTAGATATCCAAAAACAACCTGATTTTTGTTTTCACGGCAAGTGTTGTCCAATTGTAGATACAAAACTTCAGGAAGATTACCAGACCAATGAGAAATCACATCATGAATTATAGTTATGGTCATATTTGCATCATTATGAATATTTGGAGTTGTGAAGTACACCCTTGGCAACATTTTCCCATTGAAGACCATACAACCGACCAAGTGAAATTGAATAAAGTTTTCCTCCTGTAAATTTTTGGGTGTGCGAACAAAATGTGGTAAAAGTGTTTTCTTCTGGTCCATACCATCAATTATCAAACCCAAATATTTATTCAGATTATCATAGCACTTTTTTCGATGCTTGTACAACTTCTTCCTTTCGTTTGTTTGTTGTTCGCGATGCTCCTGAAGTTGTTTGACAATTAAATCTACACAACATAAAAGAGATTCATTAAGAAATATGTTTTCATAGTTGATGACTATACAATTTTAAAAGTTAAAGTTATAAACGCTTACCTCTTTCTGAGCCTTCACTTTTGTCCCTTTTTGATTTAAGAGAAGCACATGTACTGCAAATCCCCATCCTTGTCTTCTTAGGAATACAAACATTGTTGAATTCTTTCTTCCATACCTTCACAAAATATTGATATGTAATAAATTGGCCATGTCCCTCAGCACCTTCTGCATATTCTTTGTATAAGTTGTAGATTTCTCGTCTTGAAAAATTATCTGGAATATGTATTGTCTCTCCATTTGGCATACACTCTCCATGCTTTGAAAAGAAATCTTTCATCCATGACATTGCAGTATTTGATAATGGACCAAACTATATTTTATGATGTACTTCTGAATAAAATGTGGGATCCTTTTCCAAATTTTCTTGAATTCTCGAGAGACGAAAATTCCCAATCGAATGAAACATTTTGAAACCTTTTCTACGGATAAAAAAAGTCCCAATATGATAATCATAACCTGACAATGTAGATTGCATCCACCCAACTAAATATGAATTTTGCATGCTTTTATTCATTGACAAATATCTCTTCCTGCTTTCTAATGCAAATTTGAAATCCATATGTTTCAAGCAATCTTTTTGGCAACATTCACTTGAAATGAGAACACTGATAGAACTTCTTCTCGTCAGATATTCTGCTCTACCCCTTGTATAACTAGAACAACTTGCATTGATACGAAAAGGTCTGCTCCTACTCCTTGATACAATGTTTCTTGGCAACATCTCCATCATTTGATCATCATTTGTATAAGGCTTTTCATCATCATTAAGAGGAATGTTATCCACACTATGATCATCCTTGCTTTTCAAATATTGACTTGGAGGATATTCTTCATCTTCTGCTTCTTCAGTGCTACTGTCGTAGTCCTTAGAATTCGGACTGAATGGAAAATCTGACTCGATGTTTAATGGATATTCTTCCTCATATGCATTGCCAGTGCTACTCTCATAGTCCATAGAATTAGGACTACGTTGAAAATGTGACTTACTTATTGAAGATGCTACATCCCGTCCTTTGTCACTGCTACCTTTATACTCATTAGAATTATGACTAAGTGCATCATCCTGTCCTTCATCACTACTGCTCTCATAGTCTGCAGAATTAGGACTAAGAGGACACAGTGACACTCTATTATTTTGAAATTCATCATCACGCTCTTCATAACTATTGCTCTCATAGTCCGCAGAATTAGGACTAAGTGGACACTGTGGTACTCCAATCTTTTGAATTTCATCATCCCACTCTTCATCACTGCTGCTCTCATAGTCCTTAGAATTTGGACTAACTGGACACCGTGACACTCCATACTTTTGAAAATCAACATCATGCTTTTCATCACTACTGCTCTCCTAGTCCTTAGAATTAGGACTAAGTGGACACTTTGACACTCCATACTTTTGAAAATCAACATCATGCTTTTCATCACTACTGCTCTCATAGTCCTTAGAATTAGGACTAAGTGGACACTTTGACACTCCATACTTTTGAAAATCAACATCATGCTTTTCATCACTGCTGCTCTCATAGTATTCAAAATTAGGACTAAGTGGACACCGTGACACTACATTCTTTTGAAATTTGCCATCATGCGCTTCAAAACTGCTGCTCTCATAGTCCTCAGAATTAGGACTAAGTGGACACCGTGACACTCCCTTCTTTTGAACTTCACCATTATGCTTTTCAAAACTGCTGCTCTCATAGTCCTCAGAATTAGGACTAAGTGGACACCGTGACACTCCCTTCTTTTGAACTTCACCATTATGCTCTTCAACACTACTGCTCTCATTGTCCTCGGAATTAGGACTAAGTGGACACCGTGACACTCCATTCTTTTGAACTTCACCATCATGCTCGTCAAAACTGCTGCTCTCATAGTCCTCAGAATTAGGACTAAGTGGACACCGTGACCCTCCATTCTTTTGAACTTCACCATCATGCTCTTCAAAACTACTGCTCTCATAGTCCTCAGAATTAGGACTAAGTGGACATCGTGACACTTTGTTCTTTTGAACTTCACCATCATGCTCTTCATCACTGCGGCTTTCATAGTCCTTAGAAGTAGGACTAAGTGGAATCTGTGACTCTTTATTTATTTGAAATTCTCCATCCCCTCTTTCATCAGTGCTACTCTCATAGTCCTTAGAATCAGGACTAAGTGGAAGAAGTGACTTTCTATTCATAGTGGAAGAATTCCCGCTATGTTCATCAATATGAATAGAGTTGTTATGTGATGCAGAAGTTGATGGTGTATAAATCGAAACTTCACTATCAGAACAATCCATCCCTTTCAAATAGAATATGTTGAATGATACAAGTGGAGAGTCTCCTAAAGATATTATATAGCTTAAAGAATGAAATTTTCCCTCCAAAAAATTTTCCCTCCAAAAAATTTCGCGAAAATATTTCCCTCCAAAAAGTTTTGCGAAAATATTTCCCTCCAAAAAATCTGTTAAATTTATTTACCTTTATTGCTTTGTTCTACAATTTATTGGAAAATGTAAACTAATTTTTTTTATGAAATCATAATTAAAATTGTACACTACAACTTCTACAATTATTATAATAGTTAAACCATATAATATTCGCTTTCCAATACTACAATATTCACTTTAAAATATTTTAAAACAAATTATCCCACATTCAACCCGTTGTAAAACAAATCAATAATATTCACTTTATAATATTGTAAAACAAATTATCCCATATTAACCGTACAGTAAAACATCATTGTAACTTCACTTACATATTAAAATTTCATTATCACTATTACTAACATCACATCCAGGCTTTCTGAAAATCGTTGAAAGAGGTCGTGAATTTGTGGAGTAGCTAAATCGCTATCAACAACATAATCAACAAAGAATTCTCGCAATTAAAAGGTAAGTTAAATTGTTTTCTTGAAAACTTTCATATTAAATTAGTTTCATGAAAAATCGTGAGCATGGTGGGCCCGGTCAACCTCATTTTCTTAAGACCAGTGGGTGATCCACACCCCCCCTCGCCCGCCCGCCCGGCCCCTCTAGGCGCCTTAACAGCGCGCCCCCTCACCCGCCTGCCCGGCCCCTCCGGGCGCCCTGACAGCCCCCCCTCACCCGCTTGCCCGGCCCGGGCCCCCTCACCCGCCGGGCCCACACACCCCGTCCCCCCTCACCCGCCTGCCCGGCTCGGCCCGGGCGCCCTAACCCGCCCGCCCCACCCCCCCAGTCGAACCACCCATGCCCCCCTCACCCGCCCAACCCCTCCCGGCGCCCTCACCCACCCGCCCAACCCCTCCCGGCGCCCTCACCCGGGCACCTCACCCCTTCGGGCGGGCCACCCACCCCTGGGCGCCCTCACCCGCACGCCCCACCCACCCCCGGGCGCCCTGACCCGCCCGCCCGCACGGCACGGGCGCCCTGACCCGCCCGCACCACCCGCCCGCGGGCGCGCTGACCCGCCCGCCCCACCCGCCCCCGCCCGCCCCACCCACCCCAGCCCGTCCCGACCGGCCTGCCCCACCCGCCCGCACCAGCCCGTTCGCCCCACCCGCCCACGGGCGCCCTCACCCGCCCGCCTACCCGCGGGCACCATCACCCGCCTGCCCCACCCACCCGCCCGCCACACCTACTCGTAGGCGCCCTCACTCGCCTGCCTGCCCGCCCCACCCGCGGGCGCCCTCACCCGCCCGCCTGCCCGCCCCACCCACCCCCGGGCGCCCTCACCCGTGCGCCCGACCCACACCTGGGCACCCTCAACCGCCCGCCCGACCCACCCCCGGGCGCCCTCACCCGCCCGCCTCACCCGCCCTCCGCCCGCCCGCCTCACCCGCCCTCTGCCCTCGGCCTCACCCGCCCTCCGCCCGCCCGCCTCACCCACCCTCCGCCCTCGGCCTCACCCGCCCTCCGCCCGCCCGCCTCACCCACCCTCCCTCAGCCCCATGAGCGGGGCTCGTGCAGGCGCACCCGGGCTACCCGCGCCCTCGCCTGGCAGGCAGGGCGATTCCCGGAATCGCCCTGCCTGCCGGGTGAGGGCGCGGGCGGCCCGGGTAGCGCCTGCACGAGGGGGGGCGAATCGCCCTGCCTGCCAGGCGAGGGCGCGGGCGGCCCGGGTGGCGCTTGCACGAGGGCGGCCCCCCTCGCGCAGGCGCCACCCGGGCCGCCCGCGCCCTCGCCCGGCAGGCAAGGGCGATTCCGGGCAGGTGCCACCCGGGCCGCCAGCGCCCTCGCCCGACATGCAGGGCGATTCGGCCCCCCTCGTGCAGGCACCACCCGGGCCACCCGCGCCCTCGCCCGGTAGGCAGGCGATTCCCGGAATTGCCCTGCCTGCCGGGCGAGGGCGCGGTCGGCCCGGGTGGCGCCTGCATGAGGGCACCGCCGGCAGGCAGGGCGATTCTAGGAATCGCCTGCCTGCCGGGTGAGGGCGTGGGCAGCCCGGGTGCCGCCTGCATGAGGGGCGCTCTAAGGTCTTCGCTACTCAGGCAGACGAGCAACGGGCACGAGGGCACGGCGGGCACACATCGATGCGACGGGCGGGCGACTTGCGACGGACGGGCGCTCCATTTGTGACGATATGCGACAAACCTCCGGACATATGCGACGATAGGAGCTCACATAAAAAAATGGCTAAGTGTTTAGAGCGAGTTTATATGCGTTGGAGTAATGACTTGCAAGCCGACTTGCAAGAGTCATTCGTTGGGCATATGTACATTGATGTGGGGGTCGGCCTTAAGGCTGCACAACCCCGCTTAACACATACGTTGATGCATATAAATGAAAGGTGAAGGGAGTTCATTTCACCATCGACATTCGCTCACAAGACCTTCGCATAAGAGGAAGAAGTGCGTAGTAGGGGTAAAGTGAATGCACATATCTCATGCACATTGGACTTAGAGGAAGTGCGCAGATTGTCTCGGTTGAAGGTTGGCAAGGAGTGCCGTGCGTTGGGTGAATTCCAAAGGGCAGTTTTGTGCAGGACTTAGTGGTGGAGTTCTTGGTGTCTCGGGTGAGCACCCTCCTACCGTATGAGGTTGGCACATGTATTGTAAAGGTTGTTCTATGCCTTGGTTGTAAATTATTCTAAGTATAGACTTGGAGTTTTGCCAAGTATACTTGATGATGTATTATTGAAGAAACTGTTATAATATATTATTGTTGGGCAGACTGTTCGGGAGTTGCCCCTCCCTTTATACTTGTTTGCAATTGTTGATGTTCTTGGTTAATTGCATATGGATAATGAATGAGTATGGGCTTCATTAAGTATAAAGGATAACTAAGTTTACTTGGTTGCGAAACACAAACTAAGTATGTTAATGTGAGTAGGCGTAGTCCATGAGCACGAGCATTGTTAAAAAGAAAGTGTTTGGTGGTGCCGCACCTCGCCAGCACGGTTGAAAGACCACCGTAGGCTTGGGGGCGTGACAGTTGGTATCAGAGCAGCTGATCCGGATATTGAAGCTGCTACACAACTTCACCGAAGTGAAGTTGGTATCAGTGCTCGGTCTAGAGCTTGTGAGCAAGGTTTGCTCGTGAAGGTTTGAAGTTGATGACAGGCATTGAGACTTGAACAAGGTTCAGGTGTTGAAGCATTTGAAGGTAGTTTCAAGACTCGGTTTGAGTAGGGTTGCTCGTGACAGTGACAAGAGTACTTGCCGGTGAAGGAAGCTGTTTCACACAAAGTGGAACAAGGGCTACTTCATGGTTGCAAGGAACTTGGTGAAGCTGGTAAAGGTTGGAACCGGGTGTCGTAGAGTTGGGCAGGCGGTACTACGTGCTGGTCATACGATTTGGGGATTTGTCAGATGGGAAAGTGGGACTGTGCGTGGGCAGGTATACATGGTTTGGGCGTCTGTGGACCAAACAAAGTACGAACTGGGGAAGACGAAGTACAAGGCATGGCAAGTTTGGGAGAAGGTGAAGGGAAGCTCTTGCTTACCTTATACATGTTGAAGAGGTTGAAGGAAGAGAATCCCCGGATCCGAGATAAGCTTGAAGTCTTGGAAAAGAATGTTGAAGGAGAGCTTCTTCAACTTGGTTGGACAATGGAGCAAGGTGAAGTTGCAGATTGTGCTATCAAGGAAGAGGAAGTGAAGATGACTGAAGATGTTGCAGACATGACCATGATGGAGGATGAACTTGAGATTGATCAAGTTGGACCAGGATCGTGCAGTTTGTGGACATGGATGAATGAGGAAGAGCCTCATGACGATGATGAAGTAAGTATTGATACTTGTGTCTCACTTGAGCATTTGGTAGATGGACCATATGCAGGGAAGGACAAAGTCAGTTTGTCGATGCTAGGGAGCATCTTACCATGGATGATTATGAAGAGACCTTGTATGGAGAAGCAAGGATTGTTGATTGTTGCAGGGCTTGTTGGGGTTGCTTGTGACCTTGTGATGAAAGGTGCAAGGGCCCGTGACAAGGGAGGAACATGATGATCATTGTGGAGGATTGGGTCATGCTTTAGCCACTTTGGCTAAGTGCCCGGTGTGACTCATGGACAGGTTGAGGAGGGCACACATTTGATGATGCTTGGGTGGACTTCTCATGGCCGAGACCAAGAGATAGTCTTGGTGGACACTTTGGTGGAGGAGCTATGATGGAAGGGACTCGTGATGATGTGATGATGGTATGGTTGGGTGACCGAGTTCCCTAAATCGAAGATCGAAGACTTGGATGAAGTGGCTAGATGTTGTGATGTGTCTACTTGGTTGGACTACATGGACAGCTCAGTCATGGACATCAGGTTGGGGACTTGAAGAAATGGAGCATGGCAGTCTTATGCAGGGACATTATGTGGAGCACTTGTAGAGGTGTCACTTATGAACATCCAACAGGGAGTGCTAAGGCAGGAAAGTTGTGCAGATGAATTTGCTAATGTGACATGGAGACTTATTACTTATGAGCCGATGGAGAGGTTGTACGTTCTTGTGCAACAAGACCATGGACTTGGATGGAGTTGTGAGCAGACTATGGAGCATTCCTATTACATGGAGAGCTAAGGTATCTTGCAGAGACCTTTGGGCCGAGACTTGTATGCTTGCTAGAGTTTTGGTTGGGGATGACTTATGGAGCTCATGATGACATGAGATTGTTGTGACTTTAGGGACTTCATACATGGTGGACTTAGAGGATTTGATGCATTGAGAAGCTGAGGTCAGAGACTTTGATGCAGGATGGGGTGCATACTTTCAAAGTACATGTATGGGCATGGCTTGAAAGAGTGACTTGATGTGGAGGATCGATATGAGACACTTTGGAGTGATGGAGTTACGATGATGATGATACCTTGGTGGCAACACTTGGGACATGAGTTGAGCTGAGACTCAACTACCTTTTAACACATGGGAGCTGATTGATCTATGATCATGGGCAGCACATGGATAGATGAGACAAGTGTATACTTGTTTCTATGGAGACTTGAGGATTGACACATTGCAGATATGATGGAGGTTGCTTCATGGGCGTGGATGTGACATACCGAGAGTTGGAATTTGATGAGATGGTCTCTTCATATGGAGGAGGCACACATATGGATGATGTTGGAATAGATGTGGCTGACTTCGTGTGGCACATTGACACCAAACATAATGGATGACATGTTGCAGTTGAGATGAGGACTACTTCATGGACCTGAGCATGGTTTAATTATATGGATGGATTCTTGATCGAGTTCAGGATGTGACAGGATGCTTTGAGGAACGACTGATGGTGGCATGAGGATGTGCATTCTCATTGTTCAAGTTGATGGTTGGATTAGCTACCCAACTAGTTTAGACGTGGGGTTCGACAGTGTGCAGAGATGTGCTAGCATTGTGTTGGAGTATCATGGCAGCAGTTCACATGGGGACACATGATGAAGACAAGAGGTCAACAATCATGGATTGAGATGACTTCCGATATATGACATCTTGTTGAGATGAGATGTTGGCACATGGTTGAGGTGTGTTAGCACTTGTTGACATATCATGGGCAGTTTTGCACATGGTGGTGATGACATGATGGAGTTGACACATTGTTGCGGTGGACATGTAGCTTGAGTTGGAGGGATCAACCTTCCGTGGTGGAGAGCAGCATGGGGAGATTGCGACAGGGTGGTCGATGATCATGGACATCTGATGTACGACATACATTGGTATGGAGTATCTTGGTGACAGTTGGTTGCTAAGATGAGACATGGTGGAGATGGAGTCCTACATATGCAGGGATGTTTGCCATATGTGAGGAGAGTTGACATCATGGATACTGATCTCGGTGGATGGCTACCAAGATGGTATGTTGTCGGGGACGACAACGATTTCAGGTGGAGGAGGATGTAAGGTCTTCACTACTCGGGCAGACGAGTGATGGGCGCGCGGGCACGGCGGGCGCACATCGGTGCGACGGGCGGGTGACTTGCGACGGACGGGTGCTCCATTTGCGACGATATGCGACAAACCTCCAGACATATGCGACGTTAAGTGCGACGATAGGAGCGCACATAAAAAATGGCTAAGTGTTTAGAGCGAGTTTATATGCATTGGAGTAATGACTTGCAAGAGTCATTCATTGGGCGTATGTACATTGATGTGGGGGTCGGCCTTAAGGCTGCACAACCCCCCTTAACACATACGTTGATGCATATAAATGAAAGGTGAAGGGAGTTCATTTCACCATCAACATTCGATCACAAGACCTTCGCATAAGAGGAAGAAGTGCGTAGTAGGGGTAAAGTGAATGCGTAGATTGTCTCGGTTGAAGGTTGGCAAGGAGTGCCATGCATTGGGTGAATTCCAAAGGGCAGTTTTGTGCAGGACTTAGTGGTGGAGTTCTTGGTGTCTCGGGTGAGCACCCTCCTACCGTATGAGGTTGGCACATGTATTGTAAAGGTTGTTCTATGCCTTGGCTGTAAATTATTCTAAGTATAGACTTGGAGTTTTGCCAAGTATACTTGATGATGTATTATTGAAGAAACTGTTATAATATATTATTGTTGGGCAGACTGTTCGGGAGTTGCCCCTCCCTTTATACTTGTTTGCAATTGTTGATGTTCTTGGTTAATTGCATATGGATAATGAATGAGTATGGGCTTCATTAAGTATAAAGGATAACTAAGTTTACTTGGTTGTGAAACATAAACTATGTATGTTAATGTGAGTAGGCGTAGTCCATGAGCACGAGTATTGTTAAAAAGAAAGTGTTCGGTGGTGCCGCACCTCGCCGGCACGGTTGAAAGACCACCGTAGGCTTGGGGGCGTGACAGGCACCCTCGTGCAGACGCCACTCGGGCCGCCCGCGCCCTCGCCCGACAGGCAAGGCGATTCCGGGGAATCGCCCTGCTTGCCGGGCGAGGGCGCGGGTGTCCCGGGTGGCGCCTGAATGAGGCGGGGCGCCCTCGTGCAGGCGCCACCCGGGCCGCGCGCGCCCTCGCCCGGCAGGCAGGGCGATTCTCGGAATCGCCCTCCTTGCCGGGCGAGGGCGCGGGCGGCCCGGGTGGCGCCTGCACGAGGTTGGGCGCCCTAGTGCAGGTGCCACCAGGGCCGCCCGCGCCCTCGCCCGGCAGGCAGGGCGATTCCGGGAATTGCCCTGCCTGCCGGGCGAGGGCGCGGGCGGCCCGGGTGGCGCCTGCACGAGGGGTGGCACCCTCATGCAGGCACCACCCGGGTCGCCCGCGCCCTCTCCCGGCAAGCCATGTGATTCCGTGAATCGCCCTGCCTGCCGGGCGAGGGTGCGGGCAGCCCGAGTGGCGCCTGCACGAGGGGGGGTGCCCTCGTGCAGGCGCCACCCTGGTCGCCCGCGCCCTCGCCCGGCAGGCAGGGCGATTCCCGGAATCACCCTGCCTGCCGGGCGAGGGCGCGGGCGGCCCAGGTGGCGCCTGCGCGAGGGAGGCCCCCCTCGTGCAGGCGCCACTCGGGCCGCCCGCGCCCTCGCCCGGCAGGCAGGGCGATTCACGGAATCGCCCGGCCTGCCGGGCGAGGGCGCAAGCGGCCCGGGTGGCGCCTGCACGAGGGAGCCCCCCTAGATGAGGGCGTCCCTTGACATCTCTACAAGTGCTTCCACACAATTTCCTTGCATAGGTCTCTACCATGTTCCATGTCTTCAAGTCTCCAACCTGATGTCCATGACTAAGTTGCCCATGTAGTCAACCAAGTAGACACATCACAACATCTGGCCATCCCACCCAAGTCTTCAACTTTCGGTTTAGTGAACTCAGTCACTCAACCAACTCGTCATCATATCATCATGTCATGAGTCCCTTCACCATAGCTCCTCCACCAAAGTGTCCACCAAGACTACCTCTTGGTCTCGGCCATGAGAAGTCCACCCAGAACATCACAAGTGTGTTCCCTCCAATCTGTCCATGAGTCATGTCGGGCACTTAGCCAAAGAGGCTAAAGCATGACCCAATCCTCCACAACGATCATCAAGTTCCACCCTTGTCAAGGGCCTTTGCACCTTCAACCATAAGGTCACAAGTAGCCCCAACAAGCTCTGCAAAAGTTGACAATCCTTGCTTCTCCATATAAGGTTCCATCATAGTCATCCATGGTAAGATGTCTCCTTGCCTTGGCAAACTGACTTTGCCCTTCATTGCACACGGTCCATCTACCACGTTCATAGAACTAAACTTTTGAAAGTCCTCCGGATGTCCTTGGTAGTGAGTTCCCAACCTGTCATTGTAGTCAAGATCTTCTTGTTCAATTACAACAACCTCTTTACTGAGAAGTTTCCTCTTGATTTCGGCTTCCACTTGGTCACTTTCCTTCCTCAACCAGGCTCTTTCATCAAAGAGCTCTTGAAGACAAAGATCACCATGTCAGGCTTCCTCTTCCTTGTTGGCATCAAATACAACTTGCTTCATTGCCCAACTAAGTTGGAGAAGTCCTTCGACATTCTTTCTCAAGGCTTTAAGTTCTTCACGGATTCGGGGCCTCTCTTCCTTCAACTTCTTCAACCTGTCCAAGGTAAGCAAGAGCTTCTTTCTCCCTTCACCCAAACTCGCCATGCCTTGCTGTCCACTGTCATGAGCACCCCAGCTCATCAGCTCCGACCGAGCTCTGATACCAACTGTCACGCCCCTACACCTGCTGTGATCTTCCAATCGCTTGTAGCGAGGTGTGGCACCACCGAACGTGTACATTTTAACAATACTAACCTTTATGGGCTACGCCTATTCCAACATAAACTTGCTTAACTTGTGTTCTTATAATCGAATAAAATGTTATCCTTTATACTTTAACAAATAACATTCTCATTCATTAACCATGATCAATAAACCGAGAACAATACAAGTATAAAGGGAGGGGCAACTCCCCGAACAGTCTGACCAACAATAATATTATGTCAAGAATATCAAATTTTACAACAAGTGTGTCTTGGCTGAACCAAGTCTCACACTTAACCAGTTTTTACAAAAGACAGGCCACCTACCGTTTACAACATTTCATGCACCCTTGCATAAGAGGGAGTGCTCACCCGAGCCACTTAACCTCCTTACCAAATCCTGCATAAAACCGTGTACAAGAATCCACTCACAATGGCACTCTTTGCCAACCTTCACCCAAGATAAACTGCGCACTTCCTTCAAGCATAATGCGCATGAGATATGCGCATTTACCTACCTAAGATTGCGCACTCCTTTACCCCTTTATGCGAAGGCTTGAGCGAATGTTACTTGCCTTAATGAGCTCTCATGCTCGTGTATATATATACGCTCTTACACTTTGGGATATAAATCAAAGCTGACATGTTAAATGGTATTATGAAGTCCTTCACATAATATTATATTCCATCGTTGAATGCTTATAACGTATGTCCTCATATACGCACACATGTGACGTTACATGGGGTGTTAACCCATGGCCGACCACCCCCAAAATCTTTTGTCGTATGCTCCATTATATTTAATTATCATAAACCTTTGTATGTCCACATATTCCTTTTATATTTTATTGTTTTATTATTCCATGCGTATATAACCTCCATATTACATATAATATGTGTCGTCCACATAATACTTAGTCGTATTATGATTTTACATTATTGTCACATTGTGTCGTTTATCGTCGCATATGACTCCACAGTATCGTCGCAACTAACTCACAGAAACGTCGCACCATCATGTGCGCTCACCCGCCGTGCGCCTGTGCTCGCCCGTGTGCCATTGCACGATCGCCCACCGTCTCCCTGCTGCATGAAGGCCTTACAGGTGCCCTCATGCAGGCGCCACCCGGGCGGCCTGCGCCCTCACCCGGTAGGCAGGGTCGCCCTGCCTGCCGGGTAAGCGCGCGGACAGCCCGGGTGGCGCCTACACGAGGTTGGCCGCCCTCGTGCAGGTGCCACCCAGGCCGCCCGCGCCCTCACCCGGCAGGCATGGTCACCCTTCCTACCGGGCGAGGGCGCGGGTGGTCCGGGTGGCCCCTGCACGAGGGCACCCGGGTGGAGGGCGGTTCGGGTGAAGCGGCTGGGTGGGTGAGGGCGCCGGGCGGGGGGGCGGGTGAGGGCGTCGGGCCGGGGGCCGGGTGGAGGCGCCCGGAGGTGTGCGGCGGGCACGTGGGCGAGGGCGCCTACACGGGCGGGGTGGGCGGGTTGGAGCAGGCGGGTGAGGGGGTGCGGGGTGTGCGGGTGAAGGGGTGCGGGGTGAGGGGGTGTGGTAGGGAGCCCTGGCGGAGGGGGGTTCGAGTGAGGCAGGCGGGTGGGTGAGGGCGCCGGGCGGGGGGGCGGGCGAGGGCGCCGGGAGGGGTTGAGCGGGTGGGTGAGGGGTGCATGATGGGGTGCGGGGTGGGCGGGTTGGGGGAGAGGTAGGGAGCCCGGGCGGAGGGGGGTTCGGTTGAGGCGGGTGGGTGGGTGAGGGCGCTGGGCGAGGGCGGCCGAAGGGGTGAGGGCGCTGGGAGGGTTGGAGCGGGCGGGTGAGGTGGTGCGGGGTGGGCGGGTGTGGGAAGAGGTAGGGAGCCCGGGCGGAGGGAGGTTCGGGTGAGGCGGGCGAGTGGGTGAGGGTGCCGGGCGGGGGGCCGGGTGAGGGCACCCGGAGGGATGGGGCGAGCAGGTGGGCGAGGGCGCCCGGAGGGGTGGGGTGCCGGGAGGGTTGGAGTGGGCGGGTGAGGGGGTGCGAGGCGCGCGAGTTGGGGGAGAGGTAGGGAGGGCGCCGAGAGGGGTGGGTGAGGGCACCTGGGTCGGTCGGTCGGGCGGGCGGTCGGGCGGGCTGAGTAGGGAGAGAGTTGGGGTGGGTGGGCGGGTGAGGGCGCCCAGGCTGGAGAGGGTTGTGGGGGTTGGGCCGGGGCGCCCGGGCCGCCGGGGTGGGGGGGTTGGGATGCTTGGGGGGTGGGTGGGTGAGGGCTCCCATGCCATGCGGGGGGGGGTGGTGGGTCGGTGAGGGCGCCCTAGCAAAATGTTTTATTCATGATTTACTTTTTTACACTGGAATGTTAATGCATGTCCTTTTGGAATATGAGGGGTGGTGGGTGGGGCGATTGTTGGTTAAAATTTATGATATGTTTTCGTTGTTACTTTAAGTTAATATGTTTTTATTATTTACTGATTTATGTGTTTCTATTTTTCAGGAAAATGGCATCAAAGAGAATTTCAGTGAATCTTTCTGGACCAAAGACTCATAAAGGTGCATCTAAAAGAAACATTGGTGAATGAACTCCACCTAAGCTCATGACTACAAATCTTTCAAGTGCCTCAAGTGATAAGAAGATGATTTCAGACTGGAATAATTCAAAAGAGGTGAAATTTCCATCAAGAATGTGGTATGTGAAAGAAAGAGAAAGCGCAAATGTGAATATATATCTATATATCGATATACTGAATGATAATGGAATTTTTTAGGTGATGGGAAGAGTCGTAGATATGTGTTCGGTACCGAACACTGAAGTTGTTTACGTACTTACAAAAGCTCCCAAGTCACATGAAAGGGTTAAATACCAACTATCATATTCATTGTATGACACGAGCGAGGTATCTACAAAGTTGTGTAGTCAAATCGTAAATGAGATGACAGAAAACATCGTAAGTATTATTATTTATATTTGTATTTTGCATTTTTTAAAGTGTCTCACTATATTTTTTAACTTTGTTTTTTATTGACATATGATATTTTGTTTGGCAGAATTTTTTTGATAGTTGTTCAATTAGGTTGGGAGGCATTCATTTCATTGAGAATGATATCATGAAAGTTGTCAGCAGTTTTTACTCAGTGTCAGAAGAAAATATGGAAAAAAGGCAAAATGAAGTAATTGATAATGTTACAAAACTACATCCAAAGAACCAGAAAAAAAGGTCTCTGGTGGATAAATCTAGCAAGGGTAAACAAGTTACTTTTGAGAACGATGAAGTTGAAATTGACGATGAAACATATGTTGTCATTACTGAAGATGAAATTGGAACTGAGAAGAGCCATAAAAATCCAAAAGTAACAATGCTCAAGAATAACTCTGGTGGGAATGTTATGACCAAGAAAAGTAGAGTTGATGATTTTGAAGCAGTCATTACCAGCAGTCAAGATCCTAGTGAAACTTCCAAAGAAATCAGAGAAATCATTACACCATGAGCTGATTTAGAAGATGGCATTATCAAAACAAAACAAAATGTCATTCGAGAGAATTTGACAAAGAGAAACTTAATTGATGGTGGTCGCACATTTCAGCTTAATGTCAGGAAAACCTATAAAGCAAGTGAAGGACAATGTCAATATCAAGTTAGAAAGCCACATCATCTGCATGTTCACAACTTGAAGACATTGATGAGGTACAATCCATATGCTCATGTGGTTAGTTATGTGCTTCTTGTTGATCCACTTCAAGTTCCCAACAAAGAATCATTTGATAAGTCAAAATGTTTTGAATACAATTATTATGTGCTTGGGGGGAACCATTCTGTAGAAGCTCAAAGACAATTGATGGAGGAATATCCTAATAACCCACGTTTTGAAACAATGAAATGTATCATTTACGTTGCTTTATCTGATACAGAAGCAAAGTTAGTGGCATGGGATCATAATTCAGATAATGAATATAGGATGTCTATGACTTTCATCCAAAGGGTTAGATTTATTCATAGTGAATTTGAAGAAAAATGTGGTGGGGATAGGACAAAAGTTACTGTAGAGTTTCGAAAGGAATGTTGTATGGAAATAGGATATCAAATTGAAGAGAAAACCAATTCAAAAGGTGGAAAGGGCAACAAACATAGTGATTTATTCAGAGGTGTTGATAACATTTTCCAATTGGCATTTAGAACTGGAGATGTTTGGAGGTTGATTGATGAGATTTTTGGCATGTGGGAAGACATTGCCATTAAAAACCAGAAGGTAAAAAAGTCTAAGCCATTCATATGTGGCAACAGTAAATTAGCTCCTGAAATGAAGCATCTTCCAGACGATATGACTATCACACCTTGGAGGGCGATGCAAGGAGTGAAAGATGAGAAAATTGTCAAAACAATATTATCTCGTGTGAGGTCAGGGGAATTATCATTGGAGGAAATGTCTGAAGAATTTCAAAAGTAAGTTTCTTGAAATATTTTTATTTATTTCTAGATTATAATTATATTTTAAATAAAACATTCTATTCTTGGTAGTATTTGTTATACATATCATTATATTAACTTTTTGTTGCTTTATCTATGCAGTCACAAAGTTTACATGAAAATTCAAGAACAAATGGTTAGATTGTTGAATGAAGATAGTTGGGATGATGTCGTACGCAACTATCCAGATTCAAGTTCTACATCAACATTAAAATCTTTTTATCTTGCATTTAAAAAGGTATCTTGATTTATACATTCATTCTTATTCACCTGTGTACTATTTTTAATTTATAACTTACACATATATTTGTTTATTTTATAAAAGATGAGGAAGGATGATAATGGAGTGCCAGATAGTTTCAAAACCTTTATCGAAAAGATAAAGATCGAAAGACTGAGGAAGCAACGTATTAAGGATATTCAACTTGATCCAACTCTTAATCATTTCATTTGGAATGGGCTAGACACTATTCAATATCAAGTAATACAAGGCGACTGTGAAGACATTGCTAAACTCATACCTAAAAGGGATTATGCCCTAGTCATTGCAGATATTCCCCATGGTTTCAATATTCCAAACATTGACTATGATAGTGACCCTTATACTTATCAACCTTTTAGTAAAGTGGTTGCGGGATTTGTAGAAGTCATGTCATCACCATTATGGAGATTTGTGACATTTCATTCAGACACACAATTGGCAATGATATTGTCAAGCTTCAAGGGGAAAACAAATTCAAGGATGCAGCTTACATGGTAAGACGTTTAAAATGTATATTTGATTAATGTTGAAAAATTTATTTATGTACAAGTTAATTTAACTTTTACTATTTCATGTTACAGGGAAAAGTCAAATCTTCTTCACAATGAAGATCAACAATTTATAAATGATTGTGAGTTCATTCATATTGATAGTTGGGCAAAAGATGATAGCCATATGTCTATGATTTTTAATCGGGTAGACAGAAAGAGTCATAGCCAAATACTGAGTTATGATGCTGTTGTGAGAAAACTAACATATGAAGACAAAGAAGCAAAAGGAGAGATAGTTAACATTTATCAAAAACCACAGTTATTGATTAACTATCTTATAGACATTTGTTCAAATGAAGGAGATTGGGTTTTGGATTTATTTTCTCGCTCAGGTAAGTTTTATTATATGGAATTGAATTTCAATATGTTATTTTTTTAATTAATATGTCATTGTACTAATTTAGTTCATTATTTCTTTTATGCTTGAAAATTAGGTACAACACTAGCATGTTGCCTTCAAAAAGGAAGAAATTGCATTGCAATTGAAAAAGATCCAGTACAGTGCAATTTCATTCAGCAAAGAATTAATGCTCTTCAATTTCTTCCAGATGCAATGCAAGAAATTGGGTTGAAGAAAGGGGACTTTAGTGAGTCGCATGTGGCAAAAAAGGCAAAGGAACCCCAAGCACCATTACATGGAATGTTTGGAAAGACATATATTGGGAGTTTCGCAGACATCAAAGACCCATTAGAAGAGGAAAATGAGCAAAATGAAACAGAAAATATTGTGGAAGAGGACAATGATGAAACTCTAGAGGACGAAGAGTTTGGATTACGTGACATTGTTGATTAAATTTAAGTTATGCTTGTAAATCAAGCTTTGCAATGTTTTGACTTTGACATTTTATGAAAAGAATAAACACTCAATTAGGGTTGTTATACGTTCAATATTGGTAATATGTGATTTTTGCATTGATTTTTAAGTTAATCATTATTTTTTGAAAAAAAAGTGATTTTTATTAGTTTTTTGACATGAAATTCATAGAAAAAGCTATTATTTAACCATTTTTAGTTAAAATTATCATATAAAAATTGTGATTTTGACATGTCAATTCTAACAAAAAATTATCAACACGTGTAGTTTTTTAGTTATATTTATGTTAAAAATGGTTATTTTTATGTCCATTGTTAAAAAATATTGTTTTTTAGAAACAATTATTTCATGTCGATTGAAAAATTAATTAAGGATGTATAAATATGTAGAATATCGAAAAGTCTAAATATCGACCTTCTAATTTAAAAATGCAAAACAGTAAAAACCTCACGATTTTTTTTTTTTAAATTATAATAAAAAACAAGAAAATGTGAAGAAAACGACCACTTCAAAAATTATCAAATTTACTAAATAATTATTTACATTTTATACATTAAAAAATTTAAAGCCAAAAAACAGGGCTTTTTAAAAAGGAGTGTGATGCAGAATGCTCACTTTTTAAAATCAGCATGAAAATCACTACCATTCTAAAACGTGATGTACATAGAAAAAACTAAAGTGCCAAAATCTATGCTCTAGAAAAAACATGTGCGTTCTGCATCACTCATTTTCAAAATCAGGTCAATTTTTAGCTATCTCTACGAAACGGGTAACAGTATCAGTTCCTGTTTCAAAGTTTACATTGTTAATGTATTTACTCTTCCCCTTTTTATTCATTTCTTCATGAAAATATTAGGTTTTGTAAATGTTTTTGACCTATTTTACGTCAAGGACTTAATAATACACTTTTCCTTACTTGTGCAGCAACACGTGATGGATGTTCGACGATGATGATGAGTCACATTTTAGCTCTTTTCTACACTCGTTAAACTCATATGAAAATATTGCCAAGTATTTTTTCCATTTTAGAATCGTTAAAGAGAATAAAAATGGGGGGGGGGGTGTCTGCTTTCAGCTCTTTTCTGACCCTTTAAAAAGCGGAAAGATGGCCGAGCCCTTATCGCTTCAAACTCGTTAACAGATGTGAAACATCTTGTGCCCAATATAAGTTTACCCCTTTTTCAGCCTAGGATGCACTATTTATGAAAAAGGTACTCCTTAACGGAAATGGTCAAGTGTTTCTCTCTAGTATAATTTTCTACCTTTTCAGGCTTGAGAGACACAAATGTACGAAAAGGTACCATGTGGAGTTCTCTTTTACGTGTATTTTTCAAACTCTCTAAACATGAAAAAGGTAACGAGTTACACCTTTGTCAGACTCGTTAAACTATTAAACGACATTGGATTCATCACCATGACGAACATGAGCTTCTCCTTCCTAGGTCTTGTTAAACTTACTAGGTCAGATTCGTTGGAAGGATGAACTTACAATGAAAGCATATGTTATCCCCTTCAAGCTTGCGATTAAAAAATAATTGGGGTACTCTCCAAAAATGGTGGTGGAAAATTTGGAAATCTATCACTCATGTCAGTAGCTCACTCTTGAACATGACACTCTTTGCTTCGTGTCGGGTTGGGACATCCTCCTTTGTATCGTTGACCTTCTGGGGTTTGGGCCATTCATTTTTTCCCTTCCATCTGATCTCTACCACATCATCATGACCGCCGATCCCATCGATCCAAAATCTGCCAAACTCCCAGTCGTGTCGCCAATATGTTCAAGAGTTGTCCCTCTGCAGTTACACTTACCTCTAATTCTTTGTATCATCCAAAATCATTTTACATCTTCTCATCTTGTGTCAATGATGTGGGATTCATTATGGCCCTCCTTTGACATGGTTGTTTTCCGTCAACTTCAATTCATTATTTGGGAAGTTGACCGAGAGACTCCCTTCGAGTACCTTAGAGCTCGCATGCCCTAAATTACAAGTTCTTCACACTCGATGACAAGTTCACATCATTGGCTTTCAATCGAATGATTTCACAGGTGTTCAACTTTAGTCCTTGTATTCACATTTCGTGAATTGTGCTGATAGTACCTTGAGGACCATTGGCATTATTGGTGGCTTCTCTCATGCTTGTTAACAATTTACATCATTGACTAGTAATCAAGCGAATTTCTGACATGTTCCATGTCAACACATCTATTCACATGCTAGGATCTGTACTTTGATCAGGGTGTATTGGAGCGCAAGACCCTGGACTCAGATCACACACATCCAGATTGTGAAGTGGTGTGACATGGTTTATGATGATATGCATGTCTCTTTTAGATGGTTGGATGTGACCAAACCATGAGTTATCATATGTGATCCTTCTCATTATTGGATGGATACAACCATACCTTGGTTTCATTATGATCCTCTTTGATAGATGGTTGCGCCCATACCTGGAACCATTTACATGTTCTTCTCTGGATGGTTGCATTTTTTCCCTGAAACTTCTGTTTTGCCTAGTTTACGAGACTGTCATGAATGACCTTTGTCTTTGCCACACTGATGTTTAGAGATTAGCACTACTCCATGCACCGACCAGAGTGACTGAGGTGTGTTTCAATCGCGCCGGTCTTGTTATGGAAAGTTTTTTAAATTAGAGTTGCAGCTTCCGGCTCTAGAAGCTCTGTAACGGATGTTTGGTAAAGGGTTTGGCCAGATAGGGTCAAGGATGATATTTTGGGCTCCTTTCCCCTATAATGATGGAACTACCTCAAGGGACAATTCCTTCTCCCATGAGAAGAGGATCCATCTCCCATCCATATTTCCTATACAAACCTCCCTTCTTCCCAAGCACAAGCTAGTCATAGTTGATAGTTTTGGCTAAGTGTGAGTGTTATAGTTGCAAAGTGTTGATACTATTTTGGAGTGGACAAGCAAGCTATTACTAGTTGTAGCTATCTAGTTGTGTTGAGGGAGAAGTGTGTTTTTATTTGGAGTGAAGCCTAAAGGGAAGAACCTTTAAACTATTGTTGTTTGAAGCCATGATGGAATGCTAGAAGAATTGTGTGGGAACCTAGTCTTGTCAGAGGAGGATTGTAGCATCAAGATGAATGGTTGTAATCTCTCTTCGATATTAATATATGCAATTATCGATTGATTTCCTACATGTTTTTAATATTACATATCCATTTCTTAATGTTTCTTGACTTGTTGAGTAGGTTGAATTGAAATTTGTCTATTATTATGTTTGTGTGTTGTCGTTGTCATTCACTTCTTTCAAGATCTTGAAGAAGGAAGCGAGAGATTGTTGGAGCGAGCAAGCGATGACATCATCAAGAAAGATAAGCGACCAAGAGGTAGGCCCTCTTGATTGATGCTAACCTAAGGAAATCTTCCATAGAATGTATATGTTGTGGCTAGATCGATTATCGAGCTAGAGGAATTCATTCGTGTCTGCACTTATAATTTTACTTCACCATAGTACTACTAATATCAATCTTTACGTACAAATAAATGAGAAAAATTTAGCAATTGTTGAGGTATATGTGGATGATATAATCTTTGGTAGCAATGATGATCGACTAAGTAAGAACTTTTCTACAAAGATGCAAAGGGAGCTCGAGATGTCTTTACTTGGTGAGTTGACATACTTCTTAGGGCTTCAAATATTTGATCAAGAGAAAGGAATATTTATATGTCAAGCCAAGTACATCAAGGAAATACTCAAGAAATTCAAAATGGAAGATTGCAAACCCATCCTTACTCCAATGGTAAGAGGTTGTAAATTAAGCATAGATGAATTATCTAAGGATGTGGATCAGAGGTTGTACAGATCTATGATTAGTAGTATTCTATATGTAACATCCTCCCAACCAGATGTTATGCAAGCAGTTAGACAAGTAGCAAGATTCCAACCAGCACCAAAAGAATCATATATTATTATCGTGAAATGAATTCTCCGATATCTAAAAGGCACAATAGAATATGGCTTGTGGTATCCCAAGGGCAACAATCTCATTATTCAAGCCCTTACAGATGCAGATTGGGCAGGAAGCATTGATGATCGTAAGAGTATTAGTGGAGCAACATTCTATCTAGGTGGTTGTCTCGTATCATGGTTGAGCAAAAAGAAAACCTCAATCTCGTTATCTATAGCAGAAGCATAATACATTGCAGCGGTAGCTTGTTGTACTCAATTCCTTTGGATGAAATAAACTTTGCAATATATTCAAGTACAATTTAGTGAGCCTATTCCCATCTTCTGTGATAACACCAGTGCCATCAGCATCTCCAAGAATCCTATCATTCATTCAAAAGAAAAACAAATTTCGATAAAATATCATTTTGTTAGAGAACAAGTCGCTGAAAAGAATATCAAAATTGATTATGTTGGTAGAAAAGAACAAATCATTGATATCTTCACTAAACCATTACCTCATGAAGCATTTGAATATCTTCTCTAGAATCTTGGGATTCTCCCAATTTCTCATTAGATTTTCCTTATTTATAAAATAAAGGTGGAGTGGAAGTGTGTACAAGTCCACAGGATGGTTGTGTATCAGGGGGAGTTACCCTTTTCCATTGATGTCAAAGGGGGAGATAAGGTAGTAGGAATAGGTGCCCTAATCGCAAGGGGAGTACTTGTGTCGCCATCAATGCCAAAGGGGAGATTGTTGATCTAAAGATGATCTGAGGTTGTCATTGATGTCAACCCAAGAAGCACTATGAGCTACCCTGATCTTGCAAGGGAAATTTGGCTTGACTACTTACTCTACTCTGGGTCAAGTATCTTCTAGATAAATTCTACTCATCGAGATGTTTCTATTGATATATGGCACGCCAAGTAAATCTTCACGGTTTGAGAGATATTCATGTTTGAAGTTAGTAACCAAAGTTAGTAGGATAAAACCCTATGGGGTTGTGGCATGGAAATCATAATTGGTTTTGGTAATTGAATAGTCATTAATTAATAATTTTTTAAGCTCATAAAATCTCTGCAACAATCTCTATAGAAGCCCCTCTCAACTTTATAAAAATAAATCTCATATATCCTCCAAATGTAGTGATCATGGCATTTCCGCTATAACTTCATTTATGCGAAATCTTAGATTCTAAAATTAAAACCCATTTGATTCAAAATCTTGATGAATGTCGTGATCGAATTTCAAATCTTGGTTCACTATATTTTCGGTTATATGATCTGTGGAAGTAAGGTTTCTTGTAGGCTACCGAATTTAATCTCAAAGAAGTGACCTTGGGAAAATCGTGATAACTCTCTCTGAGAAGAGAATTGGAATTTTGTAAAAAGTGGCAGATAACGCACGGACTGTAGTTTTCTGCGTATCAATTTCAGAGCTGAAGGAGGAAACAATGACACGTGGCACACCATACAACTTCTCTCTACTGAACTAGTCCATAATTAGGTCATCGTGAGAGATTGGGGATAACTTTGCCTTGAAGAGTCCAAATCGGGTCAGACCTATCGCATTGGAAAGAATACTCAGAGGGCTTCTATAGGACTAAAGATCACATGTTGGGGATTTGAAATCGCAAAGATACATCAGATTAAATATCATCCTCCTACAAGGTAAGAAAAACTAGATCAAGCGTTGTCAATGGGTGCAAAGGACAAGACTGTCTAAGGCAGCAAAGAGCAAGGTGCAACAAATTGATGTAGAAGAGGTAAGATATAGGTAAATATCTTTTGAATATGCATGTTCATCTCTTAATTGCATTAGGTTATTTGTATTCTAATTTGTTGTTTTTTTTAGCACTGACATATGCTCTACAAGATGAGGTGAGTTTTGCTATTATCATGTCATGGGTATTTCCTTGAAGACTTTTTGCACGTATTATATATATTCATCAAGAGAAGACTCAATGCATAATCTAATGTTTTGAAGAATGAGAAAGGGTAGCATGACAAAAGAAGCAATCAAGGTGCAGAACAAAAATAAGAAGTTCACCACATGAAGTCTTCAAGTCGGCAGAACTGCATACAGACATTGTAAAAGTATCATTGTACAGAGTCATCGTAAAAGCATCTTTGTAAAATTTGTACAAGTGCCTATCTACCAAGAGTTGAAGAGGCAATGTTGGAAGGTCAACGATCATCATTTGGTGGTTGTGTCATAGTTGGTTTTATGGTCTACAGTGTCTTCTTATTCTACATCATTCTATATCATTATAAAGTGGACCATTTTCCATGGTATGGGAATCCATTCTTCTTTTATTCTTCTATAGGGTGGTAGGGTGGTTCTAGGTTGGTGCATGAAGTCACCAACAGGTTCAAGCCTATGAAAACTTTAGGGTGGTAGGGTAGTGCTAGGGTGATTTGTAGCTCATTGGGTGTTAGGGCATCTGTTCAGTTGACTACTGAAGAATCTCGGGCATTGGAGCGTCCATCCAGTGGGAGCTGGAGAAGAATGCTTTTCTAGATTCTGGGAAGTTGGAGCTTCCTTTTCAATTGGAGTTGAATATTAAAGAATTATTAGAAAAGTGTTTGGTGGTTTTTTACCTTGAGGGGGTTTTCCACCTAAAATTTTTGTGCCTCATGTGTTCTTTTATCCACTATTGTTACTGCATAAACATTAATGATAATTGAAGATTTACTAATGCTCTAAAAAGATTTAAAAGTGATAATTACTAAGGAATACTGATTCACCCCCCCCCCTCAATATTTTCTAACATCTATAAATAAGTGGTCTCACCATCATTGTGATCTAATATTTTAAATAGATAGAGTTATTAGTCAATTCCTTGCTATATGACAATGGTGGTTAAAATGATGCTAAATAGATGGGTTACCAATATGTCTCTTTTTTATGAGATCTCTACAGATTGAGAATGACCATGTACCTCTTATGAATACCTCCATAGTTAATAGGGAGTGTTGAAAAATGTCTAATGAGGTCTGATCTTCATAAGTATGAAATGTATTCTTGTAAATTATAAAATGAAAAGAAATTATTGTTATTGGAGCATGGATTTCATGCTCATGTTATTTTATTTTATAGGTCAAGAACCCATTGAGTGCATCTAGGGTTTGTCCTTGGTTTAAGAGTCATTATCATATAGTGAAGACCCTATGGGCACATTGTATCTTGTAAATACTTTTTTTTTCTTCAAAGTGTCGAAATACCTCCAAGATCAAGTCAACCTAGAAGTTGTTAATTCAGCCTACATGAAGAGCCACATCTACCCTTGAAGAATCCTATATATAGAGAGGAACTCATCCTCTATTATCCTCACTCACACACATCTCATTCTATGTGAAGAAGAGGGATAAGAAAGGTCAAAGAAGAAGGACAAAGAAGGTTGAAGTGCTTGGGCTAGTTCTCTCTCTTCCATGTGTAAATTGATGTTAGCATTTCTCCATTGGGGATATCCTTGGTTTGATCTTGGAGGAATGAGAGAAAGGAAGTCAAGTAATGTCACTTAGGGTGTCTTACTATCCCTAAGTCTTAATGAAATACAAATGAAGGGAAGAGAAGGCTATATGAAGGAGATCGAAGTCTCTAAGAGGAACAACAATAGTTTCCAAGAAACTTAGTTTTGAATCTATAGTAGGAGGTCAAAGATTTTGCAGTAGGAGGCCGAGTTGATCTTGATCTTCGAGGGTATTTGTCAAAGTCACTAGGTCATGGTATTCATCAATTGAAGGATCTATAATAAGAGGAGAGATTTAAGGGTTTTCCCCTCAAGACGAGGGGTTTTGGCCTAGGCTTGCATCTTATATACTTGTTGGTTTTGATTGGGCTGACCTAGATTCATTCTATATTACACAACAACAAAACCCTCAATCATTGTCCCTTTTGGAAATAACCTACAAGGAGATCGCAATATCACTCGAAGTGTCTATGGGAGGATGCAAAACCAGGTTTTTGCAGCCTTGAGGGATGATGCGATGTGGTATTTTTATGTTATTTTATCTTTAACATACATAGATTACTTCAGCGCATTCATGTCATCACATAAACATATCATATAAACCCATAATCATCAATGTCTTGTAGTAAAATGAAACTTTAATAAACATATGCTATAACAGATAATAAGAAAATATACACATGAAGACATAAATTCTACCATGGTTCATGCCAATGTGGGACTATGTCCACAAGAACTGTGGCTTATAGTAATAATTCTTGTACAAGAAATAGTTCTTGACCTATGCACTAAGCCACAGATCGTTTGTGCACTCAGCTGCAGAGCCTTTCCTTCGCCACAAACTACAGATCACAATAATTTGACCATACGCACAGATCTGGACCATAAATATGATTCTTGTTCTTATTAGTTTACCCTATATATACTATCACATCAAGGGTACATCATTACAATACCATGGTCCAAATACCATGGGATTCCTAAAACAAGCAACTATAACCATTGATCCTTTACATTATCACATGCTTTTACAAAAATAAGGGGCTTCGACCCACTCCGACACCCTTATATCACATGGTATATTACAACTTCTTCATAGTGTGGTCTGCTTGGTGCTCTACTACTCTATTGCCTGGTCCACTTCATACTCCACCACACTCTCCATTGTGCACTTTTCTCCTCAAAATGTGGAGTCTTTACCAAAATATACGCTAGGTTGGGTTGCACCCAATAACACCGTGTCGTTGTTCTTATTGTTTTGGTAGTTGTTTGATGTCTATCACACTATAATAATAAGGAACAAAGTTAATAAGGTAAAATATAACACAAACAATTATCAAGTTAAAGAGAATTAACATATCCACTGCCCTATTGAATTCTCAAGACACATTGCATTGGAAAAATTGAGGCACATGAGTGATGAGATTGAGTTACATTGTTATGCATCATAAATTTCATAGAAGTATCATTTTGAAGAAATCCTCAAGTTTTGAAGAATTTTTATATCTGAATCATTCATTAGCAGAAAGGGTTTCATTGAATATATTTGTAAGTGGGTCATAGTCCCTGGTATGGTAGTGCAAAAATAATTTCTCCTTTTTTCTATATCTTAAGGGTGGTTGGGTGGTGCAAGGTACGAGGTAGCCTAAAAATGCTTCAGGATGGTGCTAGGGCAACTTGGAGTTTGCAGTGAGTTGGAGCTTCCTATTAATTGTAGCTAATAAAAGTAGGCCATTTGATAGACCTTCTATTTGGAGATGGTAAAATGGGGGTGTACGAGTATCCTTTTAGGAGTTGGAGCTTCCATATAAGTTGCATGCTTTTCTAGAATGCTAGGAAGTTGTTTGGATCATCCTGTAAGCTGTAGCTAATAAAAGTAGAGCATTGTAGAGTCCTTCCTATTAGAGCTGGTAAAACAAGGGTGTAGGAGAATCCTTTCAAGAGTTGGAGCTTCCAGATAAATTGAATCCTTTTCTAGAGTACTAGGAAGTTGGAGCTAGAAAAATGTCTGTACTCATAATTATTAGAAAATCATTCAGTTATTTTTCTCCCATAAAGGTTTCTAGCTAAAAAACGTTTTGTGTTCTTCTCTTATGATGTTTTCATGATTATTTTTTTTATTGCTCATGCTATAAGATTTTATAATTAACTAACTTTAAGTGATATATTTTTTCATCGCCCTCTCGTTATTTCCAACAATTGATATTAGGGAAGGTTCCTTCACAATCAGTCTAACCACTGGAAAGGAGATCATGGATTGCAAAATGAGTGGAGTCCTAGTATTTAATGGATAAACTATGCACTTTGGAGTTGAAAGATGAAATCATATGTGCAAGAAAAAGCATATGATTTTTGGCACTCTCTAATGACTGGATATAAAGAACAATTCACTCCTCCAATAGATGATGTAGGTAAGAATTTTTATGATAGTAATATTAAAGTAAGGAATGTTATTTTGAATGGTCTAATAGAATCAATGTATGTGAAAGTAATGCATTGCATATCTGCAAAATAAAATTGGGATAAGCTCCAAACTATATATGAAGGGGAAAGAAACATCAAGGAGGCTAAGCTTTAGAACTTCAGAGGAAAATTTGAGCAGCTAAAAATGTATGAAGATGAAAATATTGTAGTTTTTTTCCTATCGATGAAGTAGTAAACGCCATACATGGATTAGGATAACCAATGAAAAACAAGTTAATTGTATGAAATATACTTACATCACTTCTGATGAGATTTAATGCTAAAGTCTCGGTCCTAGAAGAAAGATGGGACATGGAAAAATTCAACATGGATGAGTTGCTTGGAATACTTACATGCCACACAATGAGAACAAAGTAGGAGATTCCATCCAAGAGATAAGAAACATTACCATGTCTAAGAAGATAGGGAAAAACAAGCAACAGTAAAAGACAATCCCTAGTTGCAATTGTAACAAAATTTTAGATGAACAAATAGCCAACTTTGTGAGAAAATTGAAAAGATGAATAGGAAAGTACAAAGGTAATATTCCTTTAAACTATTTCAATTGTGGAGAAATTGGTTATTTTGCTTCTAAGTGTCCCTATGCAAAAATTTTAGATGATGAAGAAGAAGCTCTTCGGAAAGAAAAGAAGAATCAAAGAAGATAAAAGAAGTAAGTTAAAAAGAAAACCTTCAAGAAACTTTTATATTCAAAAGATCACAAATTTTCATCCGATGAGGAAAGCAATAGCAATAGTGAAAATGACACAAGAAGAGTTTTATTCATGGAAATGGATAACAAAAAGAAATCTCCCAAAGAGAATGAAGAATAAGGAAAGGTAGATGTTGAAAGAGAACTTATATGTGCCTTAAAGGACCTAAAGGTACAAAGAAAGAATGTTAACGCATTGGAATCTAAGCTAAGTTAACTAAAGTAACACGTGAAAATTCTCAATAAGAAGTCCAAAGAGTGAGAGTATATTATTATCAATATTAAAGTGCAGTTGGAAGAGGTCAGAAAAGTTAAAAAATCACTCTAAAGGTAGCTACAAGAAAGTACTAAGAGAAAAGAGGATTTGGAAGAAGAAATAGTCTCTTTATGAAAGTAAGTGCATAAAAGGAATATCCATCAGAACTTTGTGAATACAATCAAAGTATTGGATGAAATTATCAGTTGTAAAATATCATTTGATGACAAGACATATCATGACACAATCCCACGTTCATTTCAAGCTCCATGATGATAAAAGTTGAATGAATGACCTACATGAATATTATCAAGGACCCTGTCAAGGTATAGGAAATCATGATTGCAAAAGAGAAGGTTCAAAATCACCAATATGCAAAGGAAGGCATTTGGAAAATTGTGTCACATAGAACATCCCCCACACTTAGGTATCACACTCTCTTCCTTAGTGTGTGTTATTTTTGCAATAATTTTGAACACAAATCTATGGATTGTAAAGGTTGTGCTAGGAACAAAAGCAACAATCGAAGTTACTCTAGGAATGATTATCTTATAAAATCTAAAGAAATATATAATGAAAATCTTAACAGGTTTGGATCCCTAAGTAATGAATTATAATTATATAAACGTAATAATTTATGACATGTAATAAAAGATTGAAGGTTGAATACTCTTTTAAGGTAGCCAAAGCATGAATCAAATGTTCCTCCAAAAGAACTCTCAAGGGTCTAGAAGAAAAGGGATGAACAATTTATGTTTGCTCTAAAATCCAAAAGCAAGGAAAGTGTATGGTATGTTGAAAGTGGATGTTAAATACACATGATAAGGGATAAAAACAAATGTTATCTCTGTAGAAGGAAAATGATGGAACAATCTCATTCAAGAATGATGGTTCAACTAAGGTTATAGGAAAGGATACAATCAAACTTGGAAGCATTAATACCATGGAAAACTATTTCTCCGTATTGAATATATAAACCATAACTTGCTAACTGTGATTCAAATGTGTGATCAACGAAACACACTTCTCTTTGACTCAAAGAAATGTGAAATAAGAAGGGAAAAATCAAGCAGATTAGTTGTCATTGCAACAATGACCCCAAATGATATATACATTTTGGATGAAATTGGAAAAGAATGTTTACTTTTTGGCTAAAGAGGATGAAATTTGGCTTTGGCACAAAAGGGTGGGACACATAAAATTTCATAACCTTGTCAGAATAATTAAAAAATGAATCTATAAGATAAATTCTATAAATTTCAAAACTAGCAAGTACCATGTGCAAGCACTACGGGCATGGAAAAAGAAAAGGGTTGAATTTAAGACTAAGGAAAATTCCACTTCAAAACCATTAGAGTTGGTTCATACCAATTTATGTGGTCCCATGAGAACCAAAGGACTAGAAGGTGAACAATACTTCATGTTATTGTTGCCATTATTTGGTGCATGGTTCCAGCTAGGTGATGTTCGCATTGGTTTTGTGATGACAACTAACTTGTGTTGGAGTTGATCTCAACCCTATGATGGTATAGATGATTCATTTGATGCTTTGATTCTAGCATGGTTGCATTTGGTTGAGTTGGTTGTGTTTGAAGTGATGCCAACCTTGATTATTAGATGATGGTAATGTATGGTTGATGGTTCCTGTTGTGCTGGTGGTGTTCATGACCTAGTGTAGCATGCCTACCGAGTGTAGGAAGTAGAGGATGATTTGTTGCAGTAGTGTGTTGGTATAATGATGATGTTGAATAGGTGCTACAAAGTGTTCTCATAGGTGTTGCATCTTGTGTAGGTGTCAAAGGAGAGCAGAGGACTTGTTGGCAGACAAGTCAACCTTTATTTGTTGGCCTTTAGATCAACTTGAGAGTGGCACTTAGGAGACAAGTTTGATCCAATTGCATATGTGTCAAAGGATATTACAGAGGTTTGGAGGCATGTATAAGAGCCACAGAAAGTGACCAAACATGTGGTAAATTTTTTGAGCAGAGGCTTTGGTTTTTTCCTTATTATTTTCCCCAACCATTAGGAGATTGGCTCATGCATGTGATTGGAAGGCTCCAACCAAAATATGGCAGCCTTGTGAGTGCGATTCAAACTAAAAATTGTTAGTTATGTGGGTGCAGCTGAGGCTTAGAACAAAAGTTTCTCTCCATTTGTCGCATTCTTCTGGAGTATTTTAACGTGTATGTTCAAGGAATCCTCTAAATTAATTATATAAGGTTGCAATTGGTTGAGAAAGTCCTACAGTAAGTGTGGACACCTTTAGTGCAAAAGTAGTGGTAATAGTGGTTGGGTTTTGTCAACTTTGTGGACTCTTGATCCCAGTCCAAAAGTGCAATTCACCTTGCATGTTTTATATTCTTCACTTTGAACTTGAGTGATGGTTGGTTATCGATAGTGTGAGTGAGAGAAGTTTTCATAGAATAGGATGATTTAGATCAGTTTATGAGAAATATTTCTTCATTTTATGAGTGCTAATGACAATTTTGGACAAGATTAATGAATCAGAGATATCAGTTTGTATAGAAGATTTGATGGAGTTGTAGCAAAGATTATTTTTCAGTTCATGTAGTATATTTCTGTATTATAGATGAGACAGAGCGTAGAATGTCTCATACTTTTGTGATTGATCCATTTTTTTTGTAGAGTTGTTGGTGTTTATGAAAGATTGATTTGTTTCTTCAAATTTATTGAGGGTTTGATATTATGGCTAGGTATGAGTTTCTTTTTCACTGCTGGTTGGTTATAGTATTGCAGATTTGATGCATTGAATTGAGCCACTACTTTACTGGATTAAAAATCATGTTTGTGGTGGTATTTTATTTGATTTATTGATGGTGTTTTTTTGTTGGAGATTGTATTGTAGAGTTGATTCTAGTTGAGAAGAGAGTCTCGGGATCTAGTGTATAAATATATGAAATGAGGTTCATATAGAGTAGAGGAGAAGTGACTTCATGAGAGTGGAATAGTGATTCCATAACATTGGTGAAAGGAATGGTTTCTCCATCCAATGGTAGGCTAATAGTCCAATCAAAGTTGGGTGAGGATCGATTATTGTGGTGGATTTCAATTGATGGTAGTCTGTAGATCAATGTGAGAACATAGTCTTCTGAGCTGATTAGTAGAAACGAGTCCCTTTGATGATGGGGATCAGCTAATTGTATATGATGTCAAGTCTCCTAGCTTATGGGAGGCATGAAATCTATGTAAAATACCATTGCTTGACATAATACAGATTCAGAGTAGTGAAATAGTAGAAAAGGTGGTTCTTCTCTCGAAAGGGTTTACACCAAAAATATTGTGTCTCTTATGTGTTTGATGGTTTTGTTGTGTATTGTTTCTCTTATTGTTGTTTGATTTAGCTTCTTACATTGTTTATGTTCATTTGTTGATAAATGTGTTGTTGGTTAAGAAGAAACTTCCATGGTTGTTATTGAAGCCTTTTTCAAGTGAAATTGGTACACTAATAGATGTGTGCAAGGAGAATGAGAAGAAATTGCAGATTTGTGATCAGAAGGAGAAAAATATCAAAGAAGAGATCAATACCTTGAGGACAAAGCTCGATGAATCAAAATTAATAGAAAAGTTCAATTGTAGCAAGAAAAAAGATAGGAATTATTATGTTGAACCACTTGAAGATGTGATTGAAAATTTGAGAAAGAAAGTTGAAGAAATGGACCAGTAGTTAGACCAAGTAAAGAGCACCACAATGGTGAACATATCTAGTAGAAATGTTCAAGAGGGATAGACAAGTTTGCATGTAGGAAAGAATAGAAAAAAAACAAAGAATGTGACCAACCACCAACAACAAAAAATAATAAAACCAAGGGGACATTTCACATCTAGAAGACCATTCACTCCTACATTTGAGAGTACTAGATTTCAGGGGAGGTGTCAAAACTCCTTTTCCCCCTTGACGAATGTTGGCTTGTTGGGGCCTAACCCAGGTTCAATAGTCTTTTAGCCAAACAAATCCCGAAACTATTGGCCCTTTTGGCAATAGTCCATGGTGTGTGGACTGAGGTCTCACCCGAGGTAGTATGGGAGGGTGCTGGAACCAGGTTTCCACACACTAGGAATGTCTTAATGAAGTCTGGGAAGTTCGCAAACTGATCCTACATGCTGCACTGCTCCGTGCAGCTGTCTAACCTTCGCGTAGCTCTATAGAGAGCGTGAAGAGGCACGATCTAGATCCTCTTAACCTTACTGTGTTATTATTATAGATCTTCCTTAATTTTTTGGGCCCAGTATTCTTATTAATCTTTCAACATTCATAACAAGTGTGCACAATCATAAACTGTAAGGAGATGCATAAACATATAACAGAAGCATAAACATACAAATCTACGAATATTTGCACAATATTTCATAATCAACTTAGCTTTTATTAAACTTTTGTTCTGTTACAATCCAAACTCCGCCCTGCGCATATAGCTGCAGGGGTCTACGCACACAGTTACAGATCCTCTTCCTCTTCCTACAATCCAAGACTCAGACTTACAGACTTAGAGCAAATATCGCATTCAAAAACCCATAACTCTTTAGATCAAGACTAAACACCCTCTTCTACACTTAGAGCCTCGCTCTATTTATACATTTCCATGGTCCACGGACCAACGGTAGGCCGACACATTATATATTAAATTACAATATTTTATGGTGGACAACCCTAGACTCTCATGCTCCGTGCCTGCATTTTGTGGGGTCTTACATTACTTTTGACCAAAATTTGGGCTACAAGCCCCAAAAATCTGCTATGGGGGGATCCGCTACCCATCAGGCCCCCAACACAATCATCGTGACTTGTCCCGAGTCACTCGGCTGGTGTGGTGATCTTTGCTCAAAGTCCATCCAGCAACTCCTCCACTTCCCAGATGTCTACCACACATTCCTCTGCTATATGTTGTACCCATTTGTGCGTATCTCCGATGCTTCATTGTCAGGTGTAATTCCTTTCCTGAGTGCATATATGCCCTGCATCTATGCCATCTTTCCCTCGATCTTGTTGGTGACCGTGAATGCTTCCTCGATCCAAGGCTAGATGCATGCTTTAATCCATGCTTTTTTTTGGCATGCAGCGTCCATGTCTTCTTTTAGAGCCTAGGCCTCCCTCATCTTGGCCAATCGCTGAGTAAGGGCGACCATCTGCATGATCCCCGGAACATTGTCATAGGCCTACTACAATTCCCGCACTTCTGTCTCTAACTACTGTAGCGTTGGGTCCTCCTGTAGTGAAGTGAGCATGAAGAGGGACTGATCCAACAATCCCATGTAATCCTGTACAGTGTGATCGATTAAATGGCACGATGGCACTACTCTCTAACTTCCGGGGGTGTAGAGAGTTGCGCCTTTAGTTGTAGCTCCATGATCTGTAAGTTTAGCTCCAATTGAACCTTCACGGCCCGATCTTGTGAACTCCAGCTGCCAGTTGGTGAATCTTCTCACAGTGGGGAGTGCCGCTGGCACGACCCACTCTAGTATGCTGCGATAGGCCTCCTCCACGGCCTGTTCTAATCCTTGGTTTTGTGCAACCAGGTTTTCACGCTGTAGGCTGAGCTATTCTAAATTTAACTTCTTCTCACTCAAGACTTGGAGGGTGCGGCCCTCCCTGGCACGAAGCTGAGCAGTTACCCCATCCTGCAGCTGTTATAGGGTTTCTCTGGGAAGGGTGTACAAATTCAACCCTCAACCCTCATGTCACCTTCAACTTCTGCTAGGATGACACTTTCTGGTAACACCAAAGTGTTCATTGTGTGGGCACGCAATATCTGCTCAGCTTCGGATGCACCTTCTGCAAGGTGCAGTGTCATCACTCCAGGGGGTCACACCTATAATGCCTACAACTGCACTCTGATTTCCCCCAACATAGTTGTCTGCTCCGTCATTAATTCTTCAAGAGCATCCTTAGTGACATCATGAAGTGGTTGGCCACTATTAGGAAGGGCTCCCTCAGAGGTCTTCATTGTCTTTGTCTTCTTTTGTGCAGTTGGCTTCTCCTAGATGCGTGGCCTCAGCTTCCCCCTGTATGTGTTACTCCGTGGACATTTCCTAACCTTCCTTAGTCTCTTAGGTGGGTGTGGTTGTGGTTTCTACCATCTGTGCTGTCGCTGCTGCCTCAGCCACCTTTCGCTGCATGGCCGCTTCCTGTTCCTGTCATTTTCTCTCTGCCAGTTTCGGCGATGCACAACTTGGTTTCCTTCTTCCGCTGCTGTGCTGCGATCTTTTCCAACTCTGCCAAGTTCAGAGTGCTCCACTCTGGAGACCATGCCACCATTACATCGAAGATTGCATCATCTATTGCAATGAACAAAAGCTTCACCGACGTTTAGGCTGGATCCTTTCGTGCCCGGATATATAGATTATGCATATTTGCCTTGAATTCTATCGCACTTTGCAAACTGTTGTATACTGTTGGGGACAAGCGCAGCCTGCAGTTGATCCAAGTTTATATGTTCGCCTCCATGAACACCCAAAACACCTTGACCTCGTGAACCCTCGTCACGTCTTTTGTTGTCCAAAGAGAGGTGTACCTTGCGGCTTTGGGTAGGTTCCTCTCAATGGTGGGAAACTGGCTGTCCTCCGGTAGCTCCGCTACAACCAACAGAATGGATAAGAGCAACCATGTGTAGTGGAAGGTCTTACCCTACTCCTGGGCCTCCCGAAAATTCATCAAAAACTCATCGCAGAGAAACTATGCCCAGTTGAACTGGACCCCCTCTGCACACTGCTCTGGCAACACAATTACAGATGATGGCACCTCTTCTACACGACATTTCCTCATAAGATTGTTGGCCAATAATTGGGCGGCTATGCACACCCTTTTGTCCTTGATGCTCTCTATTACATACACTCACTTCCTCTTCTCCAGCTTATATTTGGCCTTCATAGCTTCTGCGAGGGCCAAGTTGCTGCCCTTTCCCACTATGGTTGTGGAATTGTTTCCTTTGATGGGTAGTCACTAAATCCAGTGAATTAATTCAGCCATGATGTGAATAGGCTCCTCCAGCTAGAGATACCCATCATGTGATAGACACAATAGCTGCCGAATGATAAAAATTGTGATGGGCATTCGGTGGTAGTGCGGTATCTACCACAAATGGATCAACCCAGCCTTCTCCACACTCCGTAACCATTTCTGCTGCAATAATTGCTCTGCGGCTAATTGTGGGAACTTCTCACTATCTGTGAGGTCCTAGTCTTCAAACTTTATATTAGGTTGTCCCAGAAGCAGACCTTCAAACCTTAGTTCATCGGGAAGAAGCGGGGTCTGGAATGCACTCTTTGTGGCCTCCAGTTCCTTCGGTATCTTGGATGTCTCTTTCCATGGGGGGATGTAGGGGGTAACTTTATCACTTAAGGTACTTGGGAAACATTCCCTACCTCATCATCATGTGCTTCAATCTGGGCGATCAAGGCTTGCAAATCTTCCTCCTCCTCCTCTGTTTCAATAGTGACAGCTTTGCCCTTCTCTACCATTGACAATTGACTAAATCATGGGTTCCGTGGTGATACCTAGACTGGCCCCATTGTTTGCTCGTCTTTCCATGGTTGCAGCATGCATGGCGACTTTGCAACCTCTGGTGCAGTTGCTGCCTCTCTAGGCTCCTTTTGGGTCACATGGGGCTCTGGGGTAACTTCTGTGAATCGCACTCTGGTTCTCGAAGCCGTCATTGTTTCTACACTGGATTTGCTTGGTTATGTACTCGCGGGGGGCAAGGTAGCTTGGTGCTCAATGCTCTATACTGGCTCAAATCTCAAACAACCAAGTGTTGCCTCGAGGCTACCCCAAGGGATTCTATAGTAACTTTTGAATTTGAATTCGACCATTCCCTCCAGTTCTAAGTCATCAATACCTTCTTTGCGGTAGATCGTCCTGAAGCTAGCTCTTAATTCCTGTCTTAATGGCCCACCACCCTCTACTTTCTACCTTAAATTGGACCTCTTTGTTGGAAATAATACTAAGAGCAGGGGGTTGAATCAATATTAGCAAATCAATAACTTTTCATTTCAATAATCAGATTCATATACATTACTTCAGTTAAGGAAACTCATGTGTACATGCAACTGTGTTTAATGTAACTAGCGTATATCCAGCAAACTTATGATTCAGTTAATTCATCATATGTTGATCTTTAATTAGTGCATTAGAAATTCATTAACCATATAAATAGTAACCAGGTGTAGTAAAAATAGAATAGATCATCGCACACATGAACACCAACATATAAGGTGGAAACCCAATGTGGGACAAAAACCACTTGCTGTTGTCTTCAAAAACCTATTTACAATCTTGTACTGGCACAGACTCATACCAATACACAAACACCCACCTGCATAAGGCTACAACCTTCTCTCGTTCTCCATCTTCTACTGGAAGGGAGCTACAACCCCCTGGTTCTTGTACTAGCTGATATATTTACTAGTACATAGGCACCGGCCCACTGAAGGCTACAACCTTCACTCATTTTCCAACTACTACTGGAAGGGAGCTCCAACCCCCTGGCTCTTGTACTGGCTGATATGTTTACCAGTACATAGGCACTAGCCTACAGAGGGCTATGACCTGCTCTCTTTCTCTAGGGACCACGTTTCATAAATTTTCAGACTGGATACTCTTGGATCACAACACCATAAACTGAAGGCCACATTTCATCCAATTTTCATACCGGACCCTTCAACAACATTGAAGCTCAAAATAAATCACCACTTCAATACAACCATTGCATTAACCAATCATTAAATACTCAATCATCAATCTCTGAATCACCCACAACTGAATCCCACAGTCACCAGAACATAGAGCAGAGCCCAAAACTCCACAAAAACCACTAGAACCATCTGCATGTTTAGATATCATATTTCATAATGTATACGCTACTTTGATGAGCCGAAGCAATGTGTATATGCGCTTTTACCAAATTGAACCCATGTACAGATCTGAAAATACTAACTTAACAACTTCATAGCTATTTTAGAACTCAGTCATACCTAGATCATAACATTTGTAGAATAAAACATGCATCACTATTCAGATCTAGTCTATACACGATCAAACCACATAATAATAATACATTCCAAGCCTTAAGATCTCGATCCATCATCCATCATCATCCACATAGGTGCATCCTTAGTTCAGATCAAGCAAAGCATCACAAACTCATAACTTACATACTGGATCTCACACTTCTTCAGATATTCAATGCTTGCACTCTTAGCCTAATGATCTTCTCCTCCTTTTATAGTTTTAGCCCTTTCTCAATACCATGGACCAAAACCACTTAGGACCAATACCTTGGACCCAATACCTGGGATCAATACCTTGGACCAGATACCTTGGGCCAATACCATGGATCAAAATACCATGGACCAAATACCTTGGACCGAAACTTAGTTTTGAAAGATATATGCGCTTTTCCTTCTGTGAAAGTGTGTGTGTACATTATAGACTCCCTTTGGTCTTATAACCCACGTGTATATGCTCCTTTGTCAAGATGAACCTGCGTATACCTCTCTCTGATCATTAATTCTTTGCTATTGACCTGCTGCACTATCATCTGATATCTGAGTGAGTTGCCATCAAGGACAACACTTGTATCATAATGCCAACAATCTCTCCCTTTGGACTTGATGGAAACAACAACACGAAGTCACTCTCCCCCTTTGACATCAAGGGCAAAGGGTAGACCAGGATATTCTCCCCTTTTAATGTAAATTATGTTGTCCATGCTCCCCCTGAGCACAAGCCGAGTCTGCAAAGATATTTTCAAGAGAATAACATGACTCTACAACTCAACTAAGTGAGTATGACCTTCCTATCACCAATGAATCATACATACATCAATCTCCCAACCAAGTGGGGATATACCAAATGTTTATACATGACTGAAAATAAAAATTATTACATCATCCTTCACATGCATAGTGGGGTTACAGATTAGGTCTTTTCATGACCTTTAGATCAAATGACATGCATGACATTTATAACAAGTACAACCGATCTAAACAAGATCATGATAGTCATCACCAACTATCATACACCATATGGTCTACACCATCATAAACATTAGGATCAACAACTTGTACTTTTCCATCATCCAAACAGTCACCTGAATCAAAACAATTATGTGGATTAAGTAATATAAGCTTCTTCAAGTACCAAGGTAATGCCAACAATGCATTATTCAAAGCATATGCTCCCCTTGAACCTGTTCCATCTGTTCATTTTCAGATCTGATCATGCATCTATCGGCAAGTATCAAGGTATCATCATCAATCAGATATATATCAAGTTAACTTGTGAGGATCAAAAGTACTTCTAAATAACATCTTATGAGTACCAACACATTTCCACATATCATGAACAGATTGTAACCATCATCAAATAGAGCAAATAATTGACTGAACAATATCAGACCCTTTTTCTTGACTCCGTTCCATTGCTTTTCCTCAAACTAACATATACGTGACTGTGCAGCTTCGAACTCACGTATATACGTGACTTGTCTTCATGAAACTTGTGTATGAGATTTAGAACACTGAAGTTTCATACTTTTAGCTCCCTTTGAGTTTTTCATGTCTACATACTTTGCTATGCCACATCTTTCTTACTATACTTCCTTCTTCTTCCATATCTTCGAGTGTTATGATGTTTTCTCCTTTTCGTATGGTGCCCGTACTTTGTTCCTGCATTCCTTTGCTATATGTCCAAACTTGTTACATGCATAACATCTTACATATTTCATATTCCTTCTGTAACAGTTAATGGCTTTGTGACCAAACACATTGCAAGAAAAACAATAGCCCTTAAAGTACTTGGAACACGATGATCTTTCTGTGCGATGGTCTTGAACCATTATACTTCTGCATGTTGCTACAACATGTCCAAGATTATGACATACATAACACTCAACATTATTCATCTGAGAAAATAACCGACTATCACTTCCATAGTTTGGAGTAAAATATTTTCTTTGAAGGATTTCTTTCCTTGGTTGTTGATGGGGTTGACCTCTTATCTCCTTGTTGAGCATTTCAGGTTTTGCATTAGAGTTCCTTGCCTCACCCTGTGAGCTAGATTCACCTTCAACAGATTCATAAAAAACAAGACTAGTTTTGATAGTAGGAGACCTTTGACTACTACGAATATCATCCAAAATATTAGTACTATCTTGAAATTGTAACAGTTTGTCTTTTTCTTCTAATTTACTTTTTAAGATATTTACCTCAACCTAATGTTGTTCTTCCTTTTCCAGATTTTGCTTCTTCAAGATTTCTTCAGCCTTTCTTCCTTCTTCCACTTGTTGACTTAATTTGTGAATCTCATTTTCTTGTTCTTTATTTGCTTGAGGTAGTCCTTCGTTTTTCTGATTTTTTAAAGATATCACTTCATCCTGCAACATTTGACGTACTTTGAAGGCACACTCCAGCTGAGCTTTTAATCTGGTAAGTTCTTCTTTGAGGGCACACTCCCTTTTTTAAAATAGATCTTGTTGTTCTATGATTTTATCTGATGCTTCATTTTCTTGTTCATCTTGAGGTGATTTGGGATCTAAATCCTTGCTTCCATCTAATGGCCAATTGTTTCTCTTGCTATCACCATTCCTTTGAGTTGTGTTCTTCTTCTGAAGTGATTTCTTCTTTAGCTTCTTTCCCATTGTTTTTACGAATCTCCTTCAAGTAATCAAGCTTCTACCAAAGGATCTGCTCCGATACCAATTGCTGGAAAAAATGATGGGGGGGGGGGGGGGGGTGAATCAGTATCAGAAAATTAATAACTTTTCATTTCCATAACCAAATTCATATATGGTAATTCAGTTAAGGGAACTCGTGTGTACACACAATTGTCTTTAATGCAACTAGCATATATCCAACAAACTTATGATTCAGTTAATTCATCATATGTTGATCTTTAATTACTGCATCAGAAATTCATTAACCATACAAATAGTAACCAGGTGCAGTAAAAATAGAATAGATAATCACACACATGAACACCAAGATATAAGGTGGAAACCTAATGTGGGACAAAAACCACCTGCTGCTGTCCTCCTTTAATTCAAGAAAAACCTGTTTACAATCTTGTACCGGTGCAAACTCATGCCAGTACGTAGGCACCCACTTACAGAAGGCTACAACCTTCTCTCATTCTCCAGCTTCTACTAGAAGGGAGCTACAACCCCTTGGCTCTTGTACTAGCCGATATGTTTACTGGTACATAGGCGTCGGCATACTGAAGGCTACAACCTTCACTCATTTTCCAGCTACTACTGGAAGGGAGCTCCAACCCCCTGGCTCTTGTACTGGCTGATATGTTTATCAGTACATAAGGGCTAGCCTACAGAAGGCTACAACCTTCTCTCTTCCTCCAGGGACCATGTTTCATAAATTTTCAGACTGGATACTCTTGGATCACAACACCATAAATTGAATGCCACATTTCATCCAATTTTCATACTGGACCCATTAACAACATTGAATCTCAAAATCAATCACTACTTCAATACAACCATTGCATTAACCAATCATTAAATACTCAATCATTAATCTCTGAATCACCCACAATTGAATCACACATTCACCAGAACACAGAGCAGGACCCAGAACTCTGTAACAGCCACTAGAACCATCTATAAGTTCAAATATCATATTTCATAATCTATACGCTACTCTGATGAACTGAACCAATGTGTATATGCACTTTTACCAAAGCGAACCCGCGCATAGATCTGTAAATACTAACTTAACAACTTCTCAACTATTTCAGAACTTGGTCATACCCAGATCATAACATTTACAAAATAAAACATGCGTCAGTATTCAAATCTAGTCTATCTATGATCAAACCACATAATGATAATACATTCAAATCCTTAGGCTCCCAATCTATCATCCATCATCATCCACATAGGTGCATCCTTAGTTTAGACCAAGCAAAGCATCTAAAACCCATAACCTACATACTGGATCTCACACTTCATTAGATATTCAATGCTTGCACTCTTGGCCTAATGATCTTCTCCTCCTTGTATAGTTGAAGGCCTTTCTCAATACCATGGACCAAAACCACCTAGGACCAATACCTTGGACCCAATACCTGGGGTCAATACCTAGGACCAAATACGTTGGACCAATACCATGGATCAAAATACCATGTACCAAATACCTTGTACCAAAACTTAGTTTTCCAAGATATACGCGCTTTTCCTTCTGTGAAAGTGTGTGTGTACATTATACACTCATTTTGGTCTGGTAACATGCATGTATACACTCCTTTGTCAAGATGAACCTACGTATACCTCTCTCTGGTCATTAATTCTTTGCTATTGAATTGCTGCACTATGATCTGCCATCTGGATGAGTTGCCATCAAGGACAACACTTGTATCATAATGCCAACACTCTTGTCATGCACAGTGACATCAACAATCACCTCCCAGCCTAACCCCGCAGTAGCACAACCCCTTGCACATGATCGCAACCCCGGTGACATACTGGCCCTGTGCGGAACCTCCTTCCTGCACAGCTCTCCCGCAGACTCGTTTATAGTCCCGCGCCTTCTTTCAACTGCTTGGAGTGTTGAGACTGTGCTTCCTACAGATAGTCAGGTGGCTGCACCCCTAGTGCAAGGCTTCACTTTCCCTGCTAGCCTAGGTGTGGGCACCCTTCAAATACCCTTGTGTCCGGGAGTACATCACGTTCTTCTTTGTATGGTATGCTCCCTTGTTTAGTAGGGTGTGGTCACAACAAAGGTAGCAGGGTCGTAACTCCTTCCAATGCAGTAGTAGGGCTGGGTAGACTTGGACTCCACATGCTTAGTTTCTTATGGCCTGCTTGCATGACTGCGGTTTCTAGTTCGCTGATTTCTTCATCCAATGTCACGCTTTTCTTCCTCAGACATGCCCAATCTTCATCAATTTATCGAAGTTTCAAGCTCCCTCACCAAATGGCTTCCTGTAACTGCCTAATTCCTTTACCCAGGACCTCGCGTCCTATCCCAACTACAAGAGCTGTGATCTGGGGATTCTTTTCTATTCTCCTGGTTTTATCTCTTCTTGTGAGTGTTGGGGTCATTTCCATGCTCTGGTTTTTGCTTATGGTCTTATAGGCCCGTCGAATCGCTAGTATGTGCAGGTCCCAATCGGTTCATCTCGCCTGGTGAACTCTAGTCATGAATTCACACAACTTTTTGAGTGCCCTGTCACAAATTTTTTGTGTGGTGCATGGCCTTCCCTGTTGCCATGTCAGGTTCTGATTTTCGATCCTTAGTCTAGGAGGTTTTTGCACAGCACACGTCTGCACCGATCGACACAGGTGGTCATGCAAACTACTTCGTCCTAGCTCCCTAGCTCACATTCGATGCTGGGGACTTCCAAACTGTAAACGCATTCGTCTTCTACATTCGCGCCAATTCCCCATAGTCTTCTGATGTGAATTCCACCATCGTGCAGGGGTCACGTGCAACACCCATTATAGCGCATCGTACCACTGCTGTTCTGGTACTACATTTTCAAATTTGTCCAATAATTCATCCACTCTTGTTACCCCATAATATGTTGGTTGTTCCCTTGCTTCGGTCATCACGCATCGTAGTGATCTAATCATCATGTTGAAAATTAGCATTGTCACTTCGTGCAACCGGTTCTACTAGCATTCTATCTCTTCATCTGAATCCGAAGTACGGGAACTGTCCCACACCCATGAGAGTCTCCCATCTGCATTCGGGTTCACCTAATCCTGGTCTTGCACTGTTATCTAGTAAATGAAATCCAGCTCATCGTCATGCACAGGTTCAGTGTAGTACACTCCTTCGGCTGGATCTAGCAGAACTACTACACGTAAAGACTTTTTCTCAAATATCATATTCCACTTCTTCAAGTTGATGGCTCCATTCATATCAGTGGCCCAGTCAATTCCTAGCAACACAGGGTAAGGGTTACTGTCATCAACAATCTCTATCACCTCAAAGTTCGTCTATGTGCTCGCACCTTTGATATCAACTATTATCCCTTGCAACCTCCCCATGGGCAAGATCTTTTGTTGGTTCACCATCCGTAATTGAATAGGGGACCACTGCAATGCGGGCCTACACATGCATTCCATGTCTGCTTTGGTAACACATTCACATCTGAACCCAGGTCTAGAATTACCTGATCCATTTCATATTCGTCATTTTGTGTTGTTAATGTCGTCTCCCTCCGGATGCACAATGTATGCTTTCCTAGTTTCTGGACTATGCATGGTTCCCCTGACCCTGTGCACCTATTTATCAATTCCTGTAGTCCTTTAACTGCCTTGTTGTCGCACAACAATCTCATGCATGTCTCTAAGAAGGTAGTAAGCATAGAAGGATCCATCCCTGTCTCTAGTTGATCCTTACTACCTAAAGTAGAGGCCTCCACGAAGCTCTTCTTAGCTTCCATAAATGTCTCCTTTGTTCATTCCAAGTCAAACTCATGTTCCTTTATAGGAGCCTTGCGAACCCATGTATCTTCCTCGAGCTGCTTCCCCTTATCTTCCCCTGTGGTCACGCCACTTTTGAGCACCATGTTCACATTGGGGTCTTATTTTCATGGTTCAGACCTCATCATTTGAATATTCTGCGTCGGATTAGGCTGAAGTACCCCTTTCTCGCACATCTATGTGATCAACATGGGACAATCTACTGCTTCATCATCAAATTGGGCATAGTAGGAACAAGATAATATCATCGGGTTGGTACAATCGTGAGCGTAGTGCCCCAGTCCTTCACAATTGTAATAGATTAACTATTCTCGGCCCCTTCCTGGCCCCATTCCTCCTTGTCCTCGACCTCGACCCTAAAATCTAGCATGCGCCATCCTTGCGGCTGGGTCGAGGCCTCATATTTCCATCTGCATTCTATATCCTGGGGTCCACTCCATCATTAACTCGTAGCTGCAACAAGTACGCTCATCGTGGGATCTATAAAAATTGCAAAATAGCTGCTGGAGAGTCTATGTATATTTTTGCAATAAATGACAGTTGTCCGTCATGTGCTTTCCTCCCACTTGATAGATCGTGCACCAGAGTGCGGGTGCCGTACTTGGCCCTGCCGGTGCCTCTGGTCTCAATGGCATTGGTCTTCCTCCTACCAAGTAGTTTGCGAATACTGGACAGTGATCCTTATCGTGGCCCTGGCCTCTACATTTTATGCACCACACTTCTTCGCGCACCTTTGGTTGGCGTTCCCTATCATGCTTCAAGCTCTGCATGACCTCATTGCCATTTCCAATGCTTCTGCCTAGGTTGAAAGCTTCTATTGTGATAGTGCCATCCTCAGGTGTGGTGTCAAAGATGCCACAAACCACGTGCGATACTATGCATCCGTTAGCATGATATTAGCCTTGCGGATTGTACTCTTCAGTCTCTGATCTAGATCCTTGTGGGTCTCACCTAGAAGCATCGTGATCTCTTGAAATCTGATGATTGACTATGTATCTGATTTCAGTTGGCTAAATTATTTGTTCAACGCATCCTGGAACTCCACTATTCCTGCATTTGGGTGATCATTCGTGTGCTTGATATACCATGTCAGCACGTGATCCTGCAGCGTGCTCACCAATGTGGTATTCTTAATGTTGTCATCTGTGACCCCTTATGCTTCCCACACTACTCTTACCATGAACCAGAACTGGTCTAGATCCTCATTCCCTACTCCTCTAAATATGGGTAGTTGATTGCGCTCGCTATGTTGAACCATGGGGGTGGTACAGGTGGGTGGGTGAAGATGGAGGTGAAGCGAGTGATGACGTAAGTGGAGGTGATAACTGCGAAATTCGTTGTCTTATCAAACTGACCGCACTTCTCAGAGAAACCTGAGTGCACTCTTCCTCACTCTCTCATGAAGGTGAAATTAAGGGACTATGTCCTAATCCTTTGATACCTTTTTAGATCATTCTGCTCCACGTTGTTCTAATCGTTAATGTATTTGCATAACCAACTTTTCACATAATAGTATCTTAATCTAGCTATTTAGGGATTTTATGTACCTACCTCACGGTCCCTTAAGAAAATGTCATTATACTTCGCTATAGGTCACAGTTGTGTCTATGATGAACTCAGTGATAAGTCCCCCTATTATCTGGTCGAGCCAATGGTCCACAACCTGCGTGATCTTATCTTCTAATGCCTCTAGTTTGCGCATTAACTTCGGAGTCCACACTATTAGTTGATCGATCTTATACCTCCCCTGGCTGTCGGCTAATCTCGTGATCCAATCATACAACTCTGAAGAGAAGGATGCGAAGAAGATGTCATGGATTTCCGTATATATGTAGCAATCGAGCCACCTCTTCTCAGATATCTACGGAGTTTTGTTTTCTTATCACGAACTCGTGAAGCTTCTGATCCACCCAATCTTCAGTTTCCTTCTTCATATGGTTCCAGTGTTTCGACATCAGACATCCCTTATGCAGATCATGATCCTAGAAACGGAACCAATTGTTGGCTTGTTGGGGCTGGACCCAAGTTTAGAAGTGTTTTAGCCAAAAAAATCCCAAAACTATTGGCCCTTTTAGCAATAGTCCGCAGTGCGCAGACTGAGGTCTCACCTGAGGTAGTATGGGAGGGTGCTGGAATCAGGTTTCCGCACCCCAGGAATGTCTTGATGAAGTCTAGGAAGTTCGCGAACCGATCCTGCATGCTGCACTACTCCGCACAGCTATTTCCCATAGCTCTGTAGAGAGTGTGAAGAGGCGCGGTCTAGATCCTTTAACCTTACTGTGTTATTATTGTAGATCTGCCTTAATTTTGTGGGCCCAGTATTCTTATTAATCTTTCAACATTCATAACAAGTGCATACAATCATAAACTGTAAGGAGTTGCATAAACATACAAATCTACGAATAGTTGCACAATATTTCATAATCAACTTAGCTTCTTTTAAACTTCTGTTGTGTTACAATCCCAACTCCGCCCTATGCACTCAGCTGCAGGGGTTTGCACACATAGCTGTGGACTCTACCAGGCCTCTACACACACAGCTGCAGAGCCTCTTCCTCTTCCTACATCCAAGACTTGGACTTATAGACTTAGAGCGAATATCACATTCAAAATCCCATAACCCTTCAGATCAAGACTAAACACCCTCTTCTACACTTAGAGCCTCGCTCTATTTATACATTCCCATGGTCCGCGGACCATGGGTAGGCTGACACATTCTCTATTAGATTACAATATTTTAGGGTGGAAAACCCTAGACTCTCGCACTCCGCGCCCGCATTTTGCGGGGTCTTACATCACTTTTGACCAAAATTCAGGCTACAAGCCTGAAAAATCCGCTATGGGGGGGTCCGCTGCCCAACAATGGATGAGATTGAGTGCTTTAATTTCCATAATTTTTGACATGTGGTTGTTTCTTATAGGAGGGTAATGCACACATCTATGCAGTAGTATGATCAACCAAGTAGAGGATCCACATTCGGGTATACAAGTTCATTTGATGGGTATTATTTTGTGTGTAACCTATTCGACCACAAAACCATTGATTGCAAATATAGAATGAGGAGTTGAAGATCCAAAATGAGCAAAAATAGATCAGATGTTTTGGCTTCATATCTTGGTCAGATAGTCTGTTATGTGTGTCATAATTTGGGCACATGGCCGAGGATTGTAATATGCCTAGATCCCCGAGGTCTTTGGTTAAAAAGAAGCAAATAAAGGAGAATGTATAGCCAAGGAACCAACGAAGGAATACGTGGAAGAAGAAGGGTGAGCAACTTGGAAGACGTGGCATTCCTCTTTTCTCACATGATGAGAATGATATGTGGTTTATTGATAGTAGATGTTCACACCATATGTCTTGAGATAGGAAAAATTTTCATTTTCTCAATAGAACCAATAGTGGTCGTGTTGTGTTTGAAGGTAATGAATCAACAAGAGTACTGGAAAGAGGTGAGGCGAATATTAGTGATAAGAGGACTAATGAAGGTGAGGTTTGGATAATTGAAGGTCTAAAGCATAATATTTTAGTGTGATCCAAATGGTTGATGGAGGAAAGGAAGTGATTTTAAATTCCAAAGGTTTCATCATCCAGATAGAAGGATATAAGAGCTTTATTTCCAAGGGATTCAAAACATTGGATAATGTGTAAGTGTTGAAGGGAAAAGTAAGAAAAAATTGGAGACCAAGAGAGTACTCTTCCTCATCAGATTAAGAATAGAAGAGATTAGTTCCTTCTTACACTTTAGATATACTTGACTGCATAGATATATATGAGACTAGCATGGTCTTAGTGGGAGCATTGGCAGCTTGAGGACTACAAAAAACAACGAGTTTTTATATAGTTTGGTGATGCATATTTAGATCAGTGGGATCAATTTACTCATGAGGTATATTATGCTCAGGAGAAGTTATGTATTCAAGGTTTTCGATTTATGTTTTACATTTATTTTCACTCATTATTTTTGTATTTTATAAATTTATTGTTGATGAGTGGAAAGATATGTATATCATCCTTGTTACATCTTTTATTGATTGTATTTAAGCTAGCCTACCATCAATACATGTGGAAACAACATGTATATGTGACATGAGGCATGGAGTAGCCATGTATGGGTTGTTATATGTAGTTTATTATAGCCATATGCTTATCATTGATTCATCCGTTTATGTTGGTAGAGGCTCCATTCATTAGTGGTTTGAGTCATTATGTTGATAGGAACACTTTGGAGGGCTCTGAAGGGTTCCTTTTGCAGGCGTATGTATGGGCTAATGATATTTTAACAATCATGATATGTCATGTATTTGAGCCATTGGTCCATAACAGATGATCACAGTAGCCATGTATTTATTGATATATCCATATAAAATGCTCATGATGTTATGTACTTATATTGTACTATTTTTGGGTCATCTATTAATGATTCATGAGGTCATGTTACAATCATGTATGAGGTCTTATGTCACTTCTAAAATCATGTATTTTCATTGTATATGTCAATTGATTCATGGTCATGTGGATTCTTGGATCACCTTATGCTTCTATCTTGTACAAGGATGCAAGATTTGTGGTGGATGTGGTCACTACAGGTCGGAGATGGCATGTGTACAAGGGAAGCATCTATTTTCTCTTATTTACTTCAACCATCATTGTTAACATTATGGTCTTCTTAGATGTGTTTATGGTTTGCCTCATGCTATGATATGATGTTTTGGGTTCTTGGCTTCATCATATGAGTGGAGAGGATGTGATTGGCCATTGGTGTTGTTGATATGTGTCGCTACTGTGGATAGTATTGGTTAATGCTCATGTGCATATTGTTACACATTATGTGATGTTCCTCATTGATGCTATGTGATTGCTTCTTGTGCATATTGCTACTGCTACTAGAGGTTTTTGGTTTGATATGATGCTCTAAACATTGATTGGTTATATGTGTTTATTGTTGCTAATATGAGAGACATAGATGTTGGTTGATATGAATTATTTTTCATCCATTTAGAGATAAATGTTTATAGTGTTTTTGCTTTAGTTTTCGTTGCCTTGTTAGATGGAGTTGAACCTTTTCTATTGATGTCAAAGGGGGAGAATCAGAATTGGAGACGTATGTATATTTGTGTGTGGTTTTCATCAATGCCAAAGAGGGTGATTGTTAGAATTATTGTATGCATGGTTCTAGCTAGCTGATGTTGGAATTGGTTTCATGATAACAACTACCTTTTGTTAGCATCAATGTCAAATCTATGATGGCCTAGCTGATGCATTTGATGCCATCCTTATAGCATGGTTTCAGATAGTTAAGTTGGTTATGAGGTAAACCTTGATGGTTAGGTGATGGTAGTGTATGCTTGATGGTTCCTTATGTGCTAGTGGTGTTCATGACCTTATGTAGGAACCTAGCATAGGATGCCTACCTAGTGTAGGAACTAGAGGATGATTTGTTGCATCAATGTGTCGGTATTATGATGATGTTGCAGAGGTGCTACAAAGAGTGTTCAAAGGTGTTGTACATTATGTAGGTATGACATGAGAATATAAGACTTGCTAGTAGATAAGTCAACCATTATTTATTGGCCTTTAACTTAGCTTGGCAGTGGCACTTAGGAGACAAGTTTGATCCATTTTCAAAGGTGTCAAAGGTTGTGATAGAGGTTTGGAGGCATGTATTGGAGCTATAGAAGGTGACCAAATAAGTGGAAAAGGTTCTGTGCAAAGGCTTTTTTTTTCCCTTATGCTCTTCCCCAACCACTAGGAGATAGTTTTATGCATGCAGTTGGAAGGCTCCATCCAAAATATAACAAGCTTGAAAGTGTGGTTACAACTAAAATATGCTAGCTATGTGGGTGTAGTTGAGGCTTAGAACAATTTTTTCTCTGCATTCCTCAAGTACTTTCAGAGTATTTCGACTTGTATGTTAATGGAAGCTTCTAAATTAATGATATAAGGTCATAATTGGTTAACCAAGTCCTCTAGCAAGTGTGAATACCTTTATTTCAAAAGTAGTGGTGATAGTGGTTGGATTTTTTCAACTTTTTGCGCTCTTGATCCTAGTCCAAAAGTGAAATTCGCCCTGCATGTTTTATATTCTTCACTTTGGAGTTGAGTGATGGTTGGTTATTAATCGTGTTAGATAAAATTTTTAAAGGGATTTGTTCAATGTATGAGTGCTAATGACAATGATTGGAGCAGATTGTTGAAGTAGATATATTAGTTTGCATAGCAGATTTGATGGAGTTGTTACAAAGATTGTTTTTCAATATATGGAGTAGATTTTTATAATAGAGATGAGACAGAATGTAGAGTGTCTCATACTTTTGTGACTGATCCATTTGTTTTGTACATTTATTGGTGTTCATGACATATTGTTTTGTTGCTACAAATTTATTGAGAGTTTCATGTTATAGCTAAGTATTAACTATGTTTTTATTTTTGGTTTGTTATAATATTGGAGATTTGATGCATCGATTTCAACCACTATTTTTTTAGAGTAGAGAGCAAGTTTTTGGTGCTATTTTATTTTATTTGTTGATGGTGTCTATTTGTTAGACATTATATTGTAGAGTTAAGTCTAGTTGAGCAGAGATTCTTGGGATCCAGTGTGAAAATATATGAAACGAGGTCCACATAGAGTGGAGTAGCAATGACTTCATGAGAGTGGAGCAGTGATTCCATAGCATTGGAAAAAGGAATAGTTTCTCCATCCAATGGTAGTTGGATATTCCAATCATTGTTGGGAAATGATCGTTGATCGCAGTGGATTTTAGTGGATGGTAATCCATAGATCTGTGTGAGATCATAGTCTTCTGATCTTATCAGTAGAATCGAGTCTCCTAGCTTATGGGGGGAAGTTGATTGTATATGATGTTGAATCTACTAGATGATGGGAGTCAACAAATCTATGTAAAAGACCATTGTTTGACATAATAGAGATTCAAACAAGTGCAACAACAACAAGGGTGGTTTTTCTCCCAGAATAATTTCCACCAGAAATCTTGTGTCTCCTATGTGTGTTATGGTTTTTTTGCGTGTTGTTTCTCTTATGGTTATTTGACCTAACTACTTACATTGTTTATGTTCATGTGATGATAAATGTGTTTTTTGTTTAATATGTGTGATTCAATAGAGAAGTTAAATTGGTGAAAATTGTTGTTAATAAGACACATGATTGATTCGCACCCCCTAGTAGTGATCAACGTTTCCAACATCTATTTATCGATGATTAAACTAGAATGATAGAAGTAAGTGATCAAAAGAAAAGGAAGGAAGAATTTGAATGTTTCAGATCTACAAAGAGATTGTTGAGAATGAAACTGATCTGAGAATCAAGTGTTTAAGATCTAATAATGGGGGAGAATTTACATCTAAATAATTCCAACACTCCTGAGAAGATTAAGGGATAAAAGATAGTTCTTAACAAGAAAGGCAAAAAAAAAAATGGATTCGCTGAAAGAAAATAAAGAATGATAGAGGAAATAACTAGGACCATTTTGAATCTTTCCAAATTAAGTAATATATTTTTGGTTCAAGCATTGGAGATAGTTGTGAGCATTCAAAACATAGGAATGCTTAGGTGAAATAGTGAAAATACCCCATGTGAATTATTGAAGGCAAGATTGAAAAATGTTAAGAACTTTGGAATCCTTGGAAGAAAATGATACATAAAGAGGGAAGAAAAGATCGTAGTATTTGACTCTCAGGTGTATTAAGGCATATTTTTTGGGTAGTCACACACGAGCAAGGCATACAAATGCTATAATTTGTGAATCAAAAAGATATATGAAATCATCGATGTAACATTTGATGAAGTTCATAGACAAAAGGCTAGGAAAGAACACTCTTCTTCAAGGGAACAAGAAATATAAGAACTAGAACAAGAAGGAACAATGAAAGAAGAAGAACAATCATACAAAGAATCAACTATAAACCAAGAAGAAGTGTGAAATAATCAACAAGCACCTTTGAAATCTCCTAAATGATGTTATAACAAAAATCATCCATTAGAATAAATCATCAGTGATATGAATGCAGGAATAGGGACTATAAGAAGCTAGTAACCATGCATGCCAAAACATGGAAATCTTGCGCTCTTATCCATATTTGAACCTATCAGCTTTGAAGAAACCAACCATGATGAGAATTAGATCAAAGAAATTAAAAAAGAGTTGGATCAGATCAAAAATAATAAAACATGGGAATTAGTTATGAACATTATAAAATGGAACAATATCAGCTAATTAACACTCCCATGGTGACCATTTACAAGTTTAGTAAGGCTGATGAGTCCAAGGAAGTAGACCAAAGATTGTATAGGTTGATGATTGGTAGTGTATTGTATGTGAGGGCTTTAAAATGAGATGTGATGCAGGAAGTTGAACAAGTGGCATGATTCCAAGTAACACAAAAATAATCCCATGTTGTTGCAGTAAAAAAGATATTCTAATACCATAAAGGAACATCAATGTTTGGACCATGGTATGTAAAGGGGAATGAAGTGAATTTGACATCTTATATAGATGCAAATTGGGTAGGAAATATTGATGATCGAAAAAGCACCAGTGGAGTAGCCTTCTATTTGGGTGACTGTTTCATTTCATGATTAAGCAAGAAGTAATTTTGAGTCTCCATGTCCAAAACAGAAGCCTAATAAATTGTAGTAGCAACATTTTTTACTTGGGTTCTCTCGATGAATCAAACTCTCCAAGATATCCATGTGAACTTCGATGATCCCATCCCAATATTCTATGACAACACTAGTGCCGTAAGTCTCTCCAAAAATCATGTCATGCATTCAAAAATAAAAAAACATTCCAATTAAATACCACTTTCTTCAGGAATGGGTTACAAAAAATAATATCAAGGTCGAATATCTTTTATCCTTGGTTTTGTGTTTGATCTTATGTATATGTTCTCAGGCCTACTCAGGCCTATTTAGGAGACCTCTTTTGATGTTTTTGAGTAGATTTGTGATATGATCTTGGTGGGATTACTTTTCTTTTAATATGAATTCGTTTTTCATATTGTTCAAGCCTAGGTTATGACATATTCATACCATTCTCTGAGGTTTTTTCATGGGAGACTAAGGCCCTTTTTTTGGATGGAAGTAGGGATAATTTTTATTATAATCGACCCCCTGTGGAAAGAAACATTTGATGAATTGTTTTGAGGAATAGTACAACCTATGATAAGGTTCATTTGTGGTATTTTTGACCCTAATATTTCGGTGGCCTTCTTACATTGCTCTAGGTCTTTATTGTAGATGAAATTATTCACACATCAGGGAAACATTGTTTTTTGATGTCATTCACTATTCTTTAAGGCATATTCATACCCTAATTTAAGCCTATCTTTGGATTATTTTCGCATTTTCTCTTAAGGCCTAGATTGCTTTATTTCTAAATAGGTTTGGCCAGATTCATATAATATCTAAAGGGGGTGTCACAACATTTTCTAGGGCTTACCTATATCTCATATCCAAAAGACTATTTAGTGCTAAAACTAAAGCTAATTTGAGCTTACTTTGCACACATAATTATGAAGTAAAGTCTTGGTGGTTTATAAGTCATAATTCTTGGTTATCATTGCAAAGAGGCAACAACTTATTTCTAATCACACCTATGTCACCTTTTGTTCTTGGATAAAAAAAACATTTCAAACTCTACAACAAATATGGATGTGGAAAAGTTGACAATGTTTGTTGGACGGCATATTATCCATGATCCAAAGAGGTATTTAAAGACAAACCTTATTTGTAATACTAAGGCATATTAAGGTCTTAATTTATTGTTTGGTTGAGTAAAGAATTTTGCAAATTTGAGGCCTATCTTTCCTAAAGGTGTTATGTCATAGAAAAATCAATTGAGGCTCAAGTCTTGTTTATTTTAATCTATTAACATCTGCCACACTATATTATGGTATGGAAGTTATTAAGAGAAAGTAGTTTTAAACTCCATTATACATAGTTGGGATTTGATGTATATATAAGGGGCATCTTCAAGGTAGTATATTTGACTAATATTTGTATTAGAATAGGAATATTATCATGACGAAGTGCGCATTTTTAATCTCTAACATATTCTTGGTAGTTAATGACTCACTTGACATCAACAAACTTAAAGGGCATCTCCAGGCACGACTGCGACACAAATTGCATCAGTAGGGAACATCAGGTACAACAATGACACACATTACACTAGAATACTTGAGGTACATGATTGATCATATTCAATTACATTTTTATGAATCAGAAAGTTTGTGCAAGTATCATTTTAGAATCCGTTATGAATTTTTGAAAATGTTTGTTATCTAAAGCAAACACTAATTGAAAAGGTTTCATTAAATATCTTTCTAAGTGGGTTATTGTCCCTGGTACGTGTTGGGTATGTGTTATATTATTTCCATGACTAGAACCAGGCATTAGATGTTGCACCATGCATAGCGTGGGGGTTACAAGGGGGGTGACAACCCACTTGTTGGGGGATTTGAAAGGGGTCAGTAGCCCCCTTACACGAGGTCTAGGGCATCACCCCTAGAAAAAAATATTATGCTGACCAAAGGATGGGGGGAGGACCCAAATATGGTGGGAAAACCTACCCATGGTTTTGTGGATGGGTTTTGCACATAGTTTTGGGTTGATGGTTTTCTTCGCATGGTATTTTGTAGATCTGGTCAAGGGAACTATGGTTATGTTCTAGTCCAAGGTTACTGGATTGGGGTTTAAGAATGCTTGGACATGTATATATATGTATTGTAACATTGAAAGGAATATAATAAAAAATCAATCTGGTAGTCCTGATTTTGGGATCCAAGGGAAAATATCTGTTTGTATTTGTTTTTTCTTCTCACCATTGTTTATTTTTATATTTGAATAATTTGTTTGCAAGTAATTTTTGTATAGGGTTAAAATCTATATTTGGTATCAGAGTTGTTTCAGATTCAAGGGGATAACCTTTCTACTAAGGGGTTTTTCTTGAGCCTGTGGTAGACTCTATTATAGTGGGAGATCCGTGGGGTCGATTATTACTATGAAATAAAATGTTGAATAATGGAAAGAGAGATATCGAAAAATTCAATGCACAAAGTTTGTAGTTGTGGAAGTTCAACATGGAGGATCTATTGGTGGATAAATATTGGTGGATCATGGTAGATCTAGGTACTAACTAACGTAAATGTCAGTAGAATACTGGGTGAAGTTTGATTGGAACAAAAAGAGAAAAATATGGTTTTGTATCTTGGATTTAGTATTGTTGAATATATAAGCGAAATATACGACACAGGCTTTGCAGGACAAGTTAGGGACTTTGTACCAATCTAAGTCTCTAGTGAACAAACTGTCCTGCAGAAAAAATTGTATAACCTTAGAATGAAGGATGGAGACTCGGTGACAAAGCATATGATCACCTTTAATACTGTGGTAAGAAAGTTCTTATATGTTGATATAGAAAATTCTGATGAATATAAGTGCATTAGTTTGTTATGTTCTCTACCATATTTGTGGGATAATTTGGTTGTTGCAATATGTAGCAATACAACTACCTTGAAGTTAGATGAAATAGTCTCATCCTTGTTGATGGAGGTGATGAGACATAGAAATAAGGAGAGCCAGATTGGAGATGCCTTTCTTGTAAAAGGATGGTCCCAGAATAGAAACAAATATAAGTCCTCGAGTGGGAGATCTAAATCTAGAGGGACATCTAGAACTCCAGGAAAACATGTAAAGTTGTGTTGGAAATGAGTAAAGGAAGGGCATTATAAAAGGGACTGTAGATCTAAAGCTCCCGAGAAAGGAAAAGAATATGATGATTCTCCTTCTACAGAGGATAAAACCACCTCATATGAATTTGGGGATGTGTACTTGGCTTCTTCTTCAAGTACACATGTAGATAATGAGACGTGGTTGATTGACTCAGGTGCATCCTTTCACTTCACTCCCCAGTGGCAGTGGTTCTGCAAGTATGAGAAATAGGATGGTGGTGAAGTCTTATTAGGAGATGACAGGAAGGCCAGAATCATCACATGTAGAAAAGTGAAGCTAAATTTGGAAGGTGGAAGGAATATCACACTTCCTGGTGTTCTACATATTCTTGCATTGGCCAGATATCTCATTTCTGTGGGGAAGATGGATGTTGTAGATGTTAGGTCCCTATACTACTAGTATAACCCCTTACTGTTATTAGTGAAACCCCCTTATTGTATTATTGTGCCCTTATAGTCCCCATGTTGTTATATAGAAAGGAGGTCTTTTCATTTGTATCATCGAATAATTATTCATTTTTGTAATGTAAAGGAGGTTTCCCCTCAAAGAAACTTATTTTGAAGTCATTGATTTATCTTTCCTATATTTTTGTGGGCTGATTTCATAACATTTGGTATCAGAGCTTTGGATTTTAGGGTTTCGCTACTCCAAACATGTCATTGTGGAATTTTCACAATAACGTTTTTTCTACGACATTTCAGAAGATGAAATTAAAATACATTTGATCCAAAATCTTGATAAACCTCAGGTTCGAATTTCATATCTTGTGTCGCTATAATTTTGGATATATGATCTAAGGAAGTTAGGGTTTTTGTAGGCTCCTGAATTACATTGCAAACAGGTGACCTTGGGAAAATCGTTACAACTTTCTCTTTGAGAATCGAATTGAAATTTTGTAAAATTTAAGGAGAGAGGACTGATGGTATATTTCTGTGTACCATTTTTAGGTCCGAAGGTCAAAATAGTGACACATGGCACTTTGTACACGTCTGCTCTACTGAAAACGTATATAATCAAGTCATCTTGGGAGATTGGGAATAATGCTTTCTTGGAGAATCCAATTTAGATAAGATTGGTGGAATTAGAAAGAGGATGTAGAGGGATACCACAGGTAGAAATTTCAGATCTTGGAGATCTGAAATTTAAGCGATACAATAGATTCAAGATCGGGCTCGTAAAATCAAGAAAAAGAATGACTCAAATAAAGAAAATAGAAACACCTAGTAAGAAAAATTGGAGGGATGATGTGAAGAATGTGGTGGGAGTTATGATAAATAAGATAAATGGTATAGAATAAAAATTGAATGGAAACATGGAAGATTTGAAGAAATACATAAAAGGTTTGAAGGAAGGTGGTACAAAGTCACTACAAGAAAGGCTTCCTAATGCCGAAAATGTAATAGAGGAAACTCATGATGAGAACAAAAGAAATGTTAATCATGATTTCATAGACTCTAACATTGGATTCATGACCCACCATATTCCAAATATAGATATAAGGAAATTTGATGGCAAGGGTCCGGTAACTACGATACTACAGCTGGAGCAATATTTTTATCTACATGATGTGCAACCGCCACAAAAGGTAGGTATTGCATCTTTATATTTAGAACCGAATCAATTTGTATGGTATAGAAGGTTTTTTTCTCGTAAACCACTTGTAACCTGCTTAATTTTCATAGAGGAAATGATAGCAAATTATGAGGATACAAAGAGAAACACCTTCTTTAGCCAATAAATAAATCTCAAACAAAAGGGTTCAATGACAAAGCACATTGAGGACTTCCAAAAATTGAATATAAGGGTAAATGATATTCCTGAGAAGCATAGATTGAAGTCTTCATATGGACTTTAAATGATAACATCCAACATGAGGTTCACCTTTGGGAACCTGATTCATTTGATAAAGCATACAGGTTGGCAAGAAAAATTGAAAGCAAAAATATGGCAACAAGAAAGCCTACCACTCATGACTATAAAGATGGAAGTGTTGTTTCTCCCAGCCTTTCACTACCTACAAGGTTTCCACCACAACAATTGGTAGAAAAAAGACAAAAGGGGCTTTGTTACAATTGTGATAGAAAATACACTAAAGGTCATAAGTGTGCTGAGAAGAAATTAATTTACATAGATGGGGAAGAGGAGAAAGAAAAGGAACAAGAAACTTAAAAAGAAGAGGATATACACCAGGAACCAATCTCAGAGAAAGAAGAAATGAATTCAACCATATCTTGTAATGCATTGACAAGAATTACCACTCCTCAAACTCTCGAGATAGGAGGGAATATCAACAAGAAAAAGGTAATAGTGTTGATTGATTTAGGTAGTACCCATAATTTGATTCATTGTAAGATAGCCAAGGAATTGAATTTCTTCCCATATCTAGCTCCAGAGTGTCAAGTAATGGTTGCAAATGGAGGAACCATAAATTTCTCTGGAAAGTACCATAATATCAAGCTATCCATGGGAGAATATTTCTTGAATATTCCAATGCTTTCCATTCCAATGGGTGGTGCAGATGTTGTAATAGGAGTCCAATGGCTACAATCTTTAGGCATAATAGATTTTAATTTTCAAGAAGTTTTCTTGAATTTATTTTGCGAAGGAAAGGAAGTTGAATTAAGGGCTATCACAGGGAAACCAAGAAATATAATCAGTTCTAACAACATGAAAAATCTTCTAAATAAAGAATAGCGGGGTGTAATTGCACAATTTTGTTCACTAGAGGTTCCCACATGGAAATAATCTATTTCTCCAAATCTCCAAAAAGTTTTGGACAATCATTCCAAGGTATTTGAGACTCCCAAAGGCATCCCACCTATTCGTGATCATGATCATGCTATTCGTTTGATTCCAGAAAGCGTTCCCCCAACATCAAGCCTTACAGATATCCATATGCCCAGAAGAGTGAAATTGAACATATGGTTGCATAAATGCTAGAGGTTGGTATAATTCAACCTAGTCAAAGTTATTTCTCTGCTCCAATGGTATTGGTACTCTAGAAGGATGGACCATGGCACATGTATCCAGATTATAGGGAGCTCAACAAGCTTACTATTAACAATAAATTTTCCATTCCTGTCATTGCTGAATTATTGGATGAATTACATGGAGAAATTTACTTCACCAAATTGGATATTTATTCAGGATATCATCAAATCAGAATGAATACTGAAGAAATTCAAAAACAACATTTAGAACTCATGAGGTTCATTATGAATCTTTGGTCATGTCTTTAGCCTTACCAATGCACCTTCTACATTTCAAGGTTTTATAAATTCCATTTTCAAACCCTTCCTTAGAAAAATTGTGTTAGTACTTTTTGATGATATACTAACCTACATCAAGTCTTGGAAGGATCATGTTCAACATGTTGACATGGTGCTCAAACTATTGGAGGAGAAACAACTATATGCAAAAATCTCCAAATGTTTCTTTGGAGTACAAGAGGTGGAATATTTGGGTACTCAGTTAGATCATAGCTCCTCTTATCATCCTCAATCTGATGGAAAACTGAGATAGTGAAAAAATGTTTGGAATGATATCTTCATTGTTTGTATCTGATAAACAGACACAACGGGTCAAGTGGTTGCCTTTGGTTAAATGTTGGTATAACACTTCCTTCCATTCTATAGAATAAATGACCCCATTTATGTCACTTTATGGATATCATCCACCTTCCACCACATCATCATTAAAATAAAATTCGAAGGTTCAAGTAGTGGAATATCACATTGAGCATCAACAACAAGTTCTCAAACTCTTCAAGGATAACCTCACTTTGGTGCAGAATAGAATGAAACAACAGGAATATCAAAATCGCAGTGACGGAAGTTTTGATGTAGGTGAATGTTTATTTCTACGACTAGAACCATAAAAACAATGTCCCTCAAGCAAGATAAGAAGGAAAATAAATTATCACCAAAGTGTTATGGTTTGTTCAAGGTGTTACAAAACATTGGTACTATGGCATACAAATTGGATCTTCCTGTATCTTCCTGGGTGCACCCATTTTTCCATATTTCATGCTTAAATAAGGTTATAGGGGAGAAGATCTCAGTTCAAACAATATTTCTAGAACTTGACGAGGAAGGAAAAATAACATTGGAACCTGAAGCAGTCACAAAAACAAGAAATTGACAGCTACGAAATCGATCAATTTCATAGTATCTCATCAAGTGGAAGAACTTATCCATTGCAGATTCAACATGGGAGGATGAGAATTTTATACAGAATCATCCAGAAATACTCAACCATTGAAGAAAACAATTTTTTAAGGAGAGGGGCATGTTAGGTCCCTATAATACTAGTGTAACCCCTCATTGTTATTAGTGCAACCCCCTTATTGTATTATTGTGCCCATATAGTCCCCATGTTGTTATTAGTATGCTCCATAGAGGCCCACTATTGTTATTTTTGTTCCCCTAAAATATTATTGGTATGTAGGCTCTAAGTATATTGGGACCCCTTAGACTCCTATGTATATAAAGTAGGTCTTGTCATTTGTATCAGCAAGTAATTATTCATTTGTGTAATGTAAAGGAGGTTGCCCCCTCAAAGAGGCATATTTTGAAGTCATTGATCTATCTTTTCTATGTTTTTGTGAGTGGGTTTCATAACAGCAGGTGTACAAATAGTGTTTGAGAAAGATATGTGCAAGATGGTTCAAGGAGCACTGATATTGATGTGGGGAGTTTGGATTGGAAATTTGTACAAGATTTTGGGTAGCACTGTTATTGATGGGTGCAAAATTTCTATGGTTCATGAAAATGGAGTAGAAAATCTATTGATCTCTGGAGAATAGACCATGTTATGGCATCACTATGTAGGTTTTTGTACTATGTCTCATTTATTGATGACCTCTCAAGGAACACATGTATATATTTCCTTGGGAAGAAATCTAAAGCTTTAATAGGTTTAAGAGGCTCTGGTGGAAATAGATAGAGAAGAAGATCAAGATGTTCAGGACAAGTAATGGTGGATAGTTCTTCAAGAAGGAATTTAATGAGTTCTTTAATAAGTGTGGTATAGCACGACGGGACTACTCCATACACACCTTAGAAAAATTTTGTTGCAGAAAGAATGAACATGAAATTGATGGAAAATGTAAGAAGCATGCTCAGTGGTGCTGGGTTAGTACAACAATTATGGGCAAAGGTGGTGGAGACTACTTGTTACCTGGTCAACAGATCACCTTCATCAGTGTTAGAGGATGATAAGACTCCACAGGAGGTATGCACTAGTAAGAAACCTTCTCATTCACATTTGAGGGTATTTGTATATGATGCATATGTACATTTTCCAAAGGAGAAAAGAACAAATTTGGATAGTAAATATGAAAAGTGCATCTTTATTGGGTATAAGGATGGTTTAAAAGGTTATAAGCTTTGGAACCTAGAAACAAGGAAGGTTGTGTACAATTAAGATGTGGTTTCTAGAGAGGTGAAAGATGTTATTGAACTGTAATTCCAACTAAAGGAACCCAAGAAGATAGAATTTGAGCTAAAGGAAGAAGAATCAGACTCTACAACAAAATGAATCAGAATAGGAAGAACCACAGACTCCAATTTTGAGAAGATCAGTTTGAGAGAGAAGGCAACCAGAAAGGTATACTCAATCTACTTTTTGTTCTAGTTTTTCTTTAACTATTACTGATGATGATCCTAGAACTATCAGAGAGGCAATAGATTTAGAGGATGGAAAACTCTAGAAAGAGGCCATGTTTCATGAAATGGCATCTTTGAAAAAAATGAGGCTTGGGATCTGGTGGAGTTTTTAGCTGGAAGAAAACCCATTGGAAGCAAATGGATGTTTAAGAAGAAGATGAATGTAGAAATCCAGATGGAGAAATATAAAGCTTGGTTGATAGAAATAGGTTATTCACATGTGCCAGGAATTGATTTTGGTGATATTTTTCTCTTGTTTCCAAGTTAGTTTCTATTATATTACTTTTATTTGTTGCTACTACTTTTTATTCTTAGGTAGAATAAATGGATGTGAAGACAATATTTCTTCATGCAGATCTGGAAGAAAAGATCTGCATGAAACAACCAAAAGGGTTTGTGATGAAGGGTAAGAAAGAACTAGTATGCAGATTAAAAAAGTCTTTGTATGGGTTAAAATAGTCACCAAGGATGTGGTATCATAAATTTGATACATATATACAAGGACTTGGTTGCACCAGAAACAAATTTCTTCACTGTGTCTATTTTAAATTAATTAGTGATTGTGTTATTTATTTGGTCTTGTATGTGGATGATATATTGTTAATTGGAAATGAAAAATAAATTATCCAGGACTTGAAGACCCAATTTTCCTCCAAATTCACCATGAACGATCTTGGTGTTGCAAACTATATTTTGGGCATGGAAATTAAATGAGATCAGGAAAAGAGGAAGGTTTGGCTAAACCAAAGAAAGTATGTCAAGACAATATCAAAGATGTCTTATGTGTGGGATAGTACACTGATGAAGGATTCTAAGTAATTTCAGGGCTATTATTTTGTTTATTATTTTTCTTTCTACCCCTAAGTTGTTGAGGATTACTTAGAGTTGTGAAATTAATTGTGAGAACTCATACTTAGAATACTATGCTTTTGAGAACCAGATGCACTTTTTGGGGTTTTGGATGTAACAATCAATCTCACTATTTGAGTAGCTAACTATCTCGCAACATCAGAGGAAATGTAACCAATGACACCATTAGAGTGCAACATGCTTGTGTATTGTGGACTAGTTGAAGCTCAAGGATATTTAGGAAGAAAATCATATAAAGTTCTCAATTGAGAATCAAATCATGATGTTGAGCATGCAGAGTTTATTCCTCCTTAGTAGCCACCCTAACCATGGTGACATCATTGGATGTAGGTGGCAATAAGGATATGGTGAAATAGTTAAGAACCTTATCAAGAAGTTTGGTTCTAACTAACCTCTTACATCTTCTCCACTCATGGACGTGATTAGATATGTGAGTAGAGTTATCTTTTCTAAAGGTGGACAAGATGTCATTCATCAAATCCTACCAAGAAGGTAACTAAAAATTATTCAAAATATATGCTGCAAGGAAGCAATGTCACTATAAGATGCCCTATCAAGTTTGATATACCATTTAATAACATCACTAGTCACGATTCTTTCGAAAAGAAACAACCTCATAGAATAATCCACCAAATAATTAGAAGAACATCTTAGATTGTAGGTGGTGATGTGTGTGGATGGGTTTTCTCTCAAGTTCCCTTAAAACTTAGGAATATCATAAGGAAGTCTTGCGGACATGGGTGCCCACATAGAATCATGACATATGGGGTTATTCATTAGTTTTTCCAAGTTTGGTAAATCAAGGGATGCTAGAAATGGAAGTTGATATTGATTAAATGGATCAGAAGGTAAGAAATAGCCTCCCAAAGGACCTTGTGCGCCCCCCCCCCACAATAGCATAGTTAATGAACAATGATGATGGACCATGTGTATATTTTAGGTCAGGAAATTGAGCTCCCAAGTCAAAAAATGTGGTGAAAGGATATTATACACTAGGGGAAAGTCCCCTAGTGAACTAGGGACTCTCAAAAGTAAGAGTACTCATGGGATTTTGCTTGACAGTAGAAAAAATATCTCCCTATGTAAAATTACCACAATATGCATAAGAAATCATAGGCATAGTGACACTAGTGGGGTCAATTCCCCTCCAATGGAAAAGGAACCACCAAAGAAAGGATTCCTAGCTAACATAGAACTACTCCATGGTTAATATATCCCCCTGAAAACATCAGTTCCCCTAGAATGGCTAGAGGAAAAAGTAGACCCCCCCTACATGTTTGTCGAAGTATAAATGTTTGTATTAGGTAAAGGAATCATAAGTTTATACAAGCTCAGATTAAAGACCTCAACTCCCACTAATTCATTGAGTCAATTTAGTTGGATCTGGAGCTAGATCTTCCTGATAAATTAATTGTTTTTCTAGAGTATTAGGAAGTTGGATTTTCCCTTTTAATTAGAGTTGGAAAATCTTTGGTACTCATAAATTATTCAAAAAGTGTTCATTGATTTTTCTCCTGGAAGGGTTTCCACCTAAAAAATTTGTTTTGTACTACCCTTATTATGTGTTTATTATTATTTTTCTACTTCTCGTGCTCTAAAAACTTATAATAAAAAAATTGTAAGTGAAACACTATTTCACCCCCTTCCTAATATTTCCAATAATAATGACAAAAAAAATAAAAGGGTTTAGAGCCATTTTAGTTACACAAGAACAAGCCCAAAGGGTCAGTCAAAGATGCATTGACGTGTGATGTTGGAATCTCATCAATGAACTCAATAGTAACTATGATTTTCCCCTAAGGACCAATGTTATCCCCTTCAACCCAAATATGCTCTAAGCCCTCCAATGTTAGAGTTATCCTACATCTCTTAGGTGGTGGACGTCTTCCTCAACAAAAAGGTTTAAATGTATGTTAGATCATTGAATATTTTGGTAATTCATAGTGAATATATTATAGTATTAGATTTAATTAATTAACACACCCCTATGGCCAACTAGACTTCAGCCAAACAACACATGCTAGCAAATTTGAGTCAAGCACACACAATCAAAGAGAGAAAAAGGATATTCCCACTATATGAGCTAAGCTAATTAGGCCCAAAGTAAACAATAATAATGTGGTTGGGCCAGTTACATTCATGACTTCCTTAATGATTCTTTTAGACCTGACTCATGTACCATTATTAGCCATGGCGTAGCCTCTAGGAGGTCCAAGTGAGTTTGACCAATATTTACCCTGGGTATAGTAAGGATGTCTCCCTTGTCATCACACATGTAAGATACCAAAGATTATGGTGACTAAGGATACCAAATATAGTAGTCTAACATAGGGTAATGGTAATCATTTAGCTCTGCATGCAATGATAGGTAAATTAAGCCTGCAACCTCTTGAGAGATTGCTCAAATTGAGTTATGCCTTCTCAGGTAGATCCCCAATTAATACGAGCATACCAACACCACCAGGAATAAAAAAATTAGGTTATATCACTCTATTGGCCACAATGTGACCTCGCCATTGACCCTTTTTTGAGAATAGCTTCCTAGGAAACAAGCCATTGCAAAGGGATTTTCTCTCTCTAACTCAAGAAACTAGGTTTGTTTTCACGGTCCTATAGTGTTTACCGCCCCTAATTGATGACCCTAGCCTAAGCTATTGTTGGTGTTCTACCAAAGAAAAATAAAAATATTCAATGAATTTTGTTAATGAATTATTATAGAGTTATTATGTACTCAAAGGAAGTGGTGTACAACTGATATGGTGTGTAAAGACTCAAGACCCAATCCTAATGCAAGCTATATGGAAATGAATTTTTCTTCATTCAATGAATGCTAGCTACAGAAGGGAAGAGAGTCCTTTTTTTTTTCAAAATAAAGACAACAACCTCACACACTCTCAATTTTCACTCTTGGAATTCAACAAAACCCATCGGAAATACAACTCAAGTTTCAAACAAAATCCAAGCAATAGAAACAACCACTCAAAAGCTAAAACTTTGTTTTTCACACAACAATATCACCTAAAATTAGGTTATCACAAGTTGATAAATAAAAAAAGGAATTGCAAAGAAATGTTTAGGACTGTAGTTCAATGGGGATATCAAATCATGCAAAAACAATGATATACAAAGGTCAAAATACCAAACCCTAATTCAAATCCAAGAATAAAGAAGTATGAAAACAAAAGAGAATTTTTCCAGAACCATAACCAACAAGAAGAAAAATTCCTAATGAAAGTAACAAAAATGGTAGAAAACCACTTTGATGAATACACCAAAATTGGAAAAGAAATCAAATCTAATCCAATACAACTATTATGATGTAGATTTGAGGAATATCTAAACTAAGACACTTAGAAGAAAATAGATATAGGAAAATGAAAGAGAAAAATGAGGGGAAAACCCTCAAAAAACTTATATTTTGAAGGACAATGCAGGGTCAACTGTCACCAAACATCATAAAATTTCACAAGTTTTTAGTATACAATTTGTGATGTTGTCAAATTCTACTCTATAATGCAGTAAAAATTCATGACATTTGACCAACACAAATTTAAAAATATAATAAAGGCTATATCTAATCTTATATAAAGTAAATTAGTCTAAAAAGAACCTAAAATAGGTTGAAAAAAATCATACAACACTTAGATACCAAAATAAAACCAAGATGAAAACAATAAGAGGAGAGGCACAACAGTAGGGTTAGACTCCCCAGAAGAGTTTCCAATTATATTGTAACAAAAATAACTCTTTCGCAAGGTTTTGTTGCTTAGTGAGACATGCCCAAGACTCACTAGATAGGTTTATGATAAAAAGTGAAATTAAACCCTAACACATGAAGTTCACTTAACTCCAATGCACAATGTATTACCTAAGTTTTTAGACACAATTTTACATTATATAACTTGCAACTTTTTTTATCTTTTTGTATTTTTTCATTTCTGAGGAGATCAACTTCACTGAATTTTCCATCAGTTAGCTAGGGAAAAATAATGTATACATTTCCTAACTTCTCGACTTCCTATATTTCTAGATACAATCTCCCATAGAGGGAAAAGGCCTATATAAATTGAACATGTCAAGAGTCCGCGAGAGAGTTGAAAATAATGCAAGATATATTTCATATTATTTCGTTGAGACTACCTTTTCTAGAGGAGGAGACTAAAATAACCTTGCCACAAGGAGTTGTTTCTTTGTGAGCCTTTACCAAGATTCACTAGACATGTATGTTGTAAAAAGTGCAATTAAATCAATCCCTAACACATGCAAACAACAATATAAATTGAAAAGGAAGAAGGATGTGTCATACCTCTTAATTGAAAAGGTCATTATTTGGTGTAGCCATCTCAAGAAAATACACCAAAAGTATCTTCATGCCTAGCTCCCAAATGAAAAATGCCTACCTATAATCAACCAATAAGACTACCAAACATATTTCCTATAAGATTTATCAGTGTGATAATAATTGAAAACCAATGAATAACATATTGTAAGGAAATCAATATAATGGTATGGGAATTTACTTTAATTACAAGAACAAAATAATACAATGATATACCATCCATATGAGACTTCTCCTCTCCAACCTGTAATCATGGTATCCTCCTCTAGAAAATGTAATCTCAAGGAAATGATATGATAGAATTTTCATGCTATTTTTAACTCTCTTCCCAACTCTTGACATGGTTAGTATATATAGGCCTTTTCCCCTCTCCGGGCGAATGTATCTAGACACTTAGGGGCTTAAGAAGTTAGGAAACATCCAGAATAATTCGCCCCTTTCCACCTCACCGATAAATAAATCAATATAATCTCCATGGAAATGAGAAAATTATAGAAGGATCAATAATGTCATTGTTATAAAAGGAAAAATTGTGTCCAACAATTTAGGTTGTACATTGTGAGCTAGAGTTATGTCACTGAATGTAAGTGTCAAACTAGTGACCTTACTGTAAAATATGTAAAATTAAGAGGAGAAGTTATGCATCAAGGTAAATAATAAAATGGATCATGCAACTAACTCAATGTGGTTTAAATAGGGTATAACACCCGGCGGTGGTGTTACTGACCTAAGAAAGGTAACACTGAATATGAAAAACGAGGGGACTAAAGAAATTTGCTAGTACAAATATGAAGTGCACACCATGTGGACCCCATGTTGAGGTGGCATGGCACCATGGGAGCTAGGCATGGCCACATGGGTGCCATGTATATTTCCCTTGCCAATGGACCCCTCTAAATGGTTAAATTTATAAATGGCGTAACTTTCTACCTAGGACTTGGATTGAGGTACAATTTACACCATCAAAAACTTCTCGATGAGCTAAAGGGAATGATGGCATTAGTTTTAGGATTTTAATACTTTTAATAAAATAGGTTGTTGTAACCCCATATTCATAACAAACCTTGGAGATCAAGCCAAACAAGTAATTCTCATGCTTCTTGAGATGACTTAATTTGGTGGGAGGTGTTATAAAGTGGTATCAGAGAAAAGAGTTAACACTACCACTGTCCATGATGGCATAAGGGGGATGGGAAAAGTTATAGGTTGGTATAAAATATAAGGATTAACACTAGAACTAAATCGGACCTGTAATTATAATATTATCTTATATGAAGTTGAAGATCTAATAAAAAGTGGTATAAAAGAATAGGTTCAAAATTAGACTTAAAGGGGCACAGAGGCAAAGTAGGATCTAATTTTATATGGAATATTAAATTAAATTGTTGTATGAATGATTATTTAAACCATATTTGATGTGATTTATAACTGAGATTGTATTCATATTTTTCCTTTTGTTTTTAGGAAATATGTAACTGAAATTGGTTTTGGGTGCGTGAGCAACTTCAGGACAACATGCTTGGTGTTGACATGCCAAGGCTATGATTAATATTATTATGCCTGATTTAGTTGATCGTTGTGTGTGTGTGTGACAACACATAAAAATACACAATATATAGAAAGAAATAGATAAATGAGTAACAAAATGGTATAGTACAACATGGAAAAAACCTTTCGTTACTATGATGCAATTTAGAGGGAAAGAGGTTAGAAGGAAATTCCCCTGATTAGATGAATACCCTCAAAATCTTGAGAGCTAAAATGAGGATATACAAGGAAAACAATGAAAATATTTTTAGTTGATCCCAATAAAGGTAAGCACAGGTGAATGTAGTGATACTACAGACCTTTTCAAATATGCATATACAAAAGCAACATGAACTTGGTGTCAGTTATTTGGGCAGGCATAAATTGAAGTACATCTAAAAATTGGAAGTGTGAATTGGAAATGAATAACGTAGAAGATAGAAAGTCCAAGAAGAGGAAAAAGTAGAAAAGTGAAGACATAGTGAGAGGAGGAACTTCACATAGTACTCCTAAAAGAGAAACAAGCATCCATGACCAACTATCCAGTGTCACAAACGAGACAAGAAGACACCACTAGCGAAGGAAGAGTGAGAAAAACACAATGTCAAAAGATTTGAAGAAAGAAAATCCCCCTACGTTTGGTAGTGATATTAAGAAAAGTGAAGTAGAAGCTTTCATTTTGGGTATAATTAAGTACTTCAGAGTGCATGAAGCCAAGGGTATCTATTTTTAACTTCAAAGGAAAAGTTGACATATGGTAGGAATATCTTATAAATTTCAAAGGAATTATGGAAAAGGGACTGACTTGGAAAATATTTGATAAATATTTCCAAGAAAAGTACTTGTCTGAGAGGTGCTATGATAGAAAAATAAAAGAGTCAGATAAGAATAAGTTGGGACAAATCACCTTGGATTTCCACACCAATATATTTTTGGATTTATTGACATATGTACCCTATAATGAATGAGAAGGTGAATATTTAGTGATACTTTAATGGGTTATCGTAGTCCTATCAAGACACAATTGAATTTGATGAACCAAAGGCACTAGAGAACACTGTTACAAAGGTTAAGTATTGTTATGATTAGTCCAAGAATAACTCCAAATTCTAAACATATTGAAAAAATAAATACAAAAATAACTTTAAATGGGAAGGACCATGACTCTTAGTACACAAGAAAGTGGGAAAACGTCATGTTTAATACACCTACTAGAAGTGAGTTCAAGTAGAACATCCACATTTCAAAGAGAGATCAACCTATCAAATCAACAAGAGAAGAGGAAAAGGAAACAAGGAGGATGTCATTATAGTGTTAAGGATCATATGTTGAAATATTTCCCTCACATATAGCAAAGAAATAAAAAGTATTAAAATTTTTCAAGAGGAAATAATATTGAATGATGTGGCTCAAAGCATACCTCATATTTATGTATCATTGCACAACAAATAAGAAAATAATCAAGCATCAGTGATCGAAATGGAAGGTATGGTTTCCTACCAGCCTATTTAAATTTTAATTGTTCTAGGTTCTAACTTCAATTATGTTAGCCGCAAAATTGGAGAGACATGTTTTTTATAAGAAACCACATGCTAAATCGTGGTTAGTCCATCTAGCCATGGGAGTTAAAAAGAAAGTGATTGATTTGGTGGAGTCATGCCACCTACAAATAACCTGCCTACAAAATACATGCTTAATATTTTCCATTGGATGTATATGGTATATTGATTGACATGGACTAGACAGTAGCCCACCCAACCAAAGTTGACTATTATGGTAAATCATTAGAATTCCTAGGTAATGAAGGAGAATAAAAGGTATTGAAAAGAATAAGAAAGCTTATCTCAATAAGGAAAATTTGACCATTGCAGGTGGATAAATGTAGTTGCAAAGCGTGTGCCTTATTTATGATCCAAGTAACTAGTGTAATAGATGAAATTGAACTCAAAATTTAGATCACCCCATTTTGTTTCAATACAATGACGTTTTTCCAAAGGAACTGGCAAGATTGCCACCCAGGAAGGAAATTGATTTATCCATTGAATTGATCTATGGTTTTGTGATAGTTTCTAGTGTGCCATATCACATGAGCATGCTATAGTTTTGGAATTAAAATTATAGCTGAAAGAAATGTTGGATAAATTACATCAAACACAACGTATTACCTTGGGGATCCCTAGGAGTGTTTATAAAGAAGAAGGATGGCACACTATAATTGTGCATTGATTACAGGCAATTAAATAAAGCTACAGTGAGAAATAAATACCCATTTACTATCATTGATGATCTATTTGATTAACTGATAGGATCCATAGTATTTTATAAGATAGATCTAATGTTTTTCTATCATCAAGTCAAAATTAAAGACAAAGACATTCACAAGACAATACTCAAGATGAGATACAAGAACTATGATTTTGTGGTGGTACCATTTAGGCTCTCAAATGCCCATTTGCATTCATGTGCCTGATGAACAATGTCTGTTTTATTTTTTATAGTGATTTATGTTGTTTCAATTACTTTTTCCCAATTCAATTATTCAATTAACAATCTTCCAATAGAAATTAATTATTTTCATCAATCAATACTAACTGAAGATAGAACAGTAATGCAATGATAATAAGAGACAATCAATCACATCAACAAGAGACATAGATTTGGTCAAATACCAGCGAAAAATCCCACAATAGGGAAAACCATTTGCAACTCATCTTCTATTAGATTTTCATAAAATATTTAGCAGAGAGTATAATGAGACAATACAAAAACTATCCAGAAAAATAAACCAAACAATATCTAGAAATATGATCTCATAAATAATACTAATCAATGTTGACTTTCCCAATCTATGGTCACCTATAAAAATTAAATCCTAAGTTCCAGCCACATGGAGGGAGGGCCATGTGTGTCGCTGAAGCTTTCCATCACCACAGATAGGTTTGAATGCATGGAATTGCAACTGAAAATTTCTTGTCTCAACCCTTCGACTAGAGACCAAAAACCCTAGTCACATGTGGAAGCTTCAGATCCTACAATTTTGGATCTGTACGAACCAAATTCCACGAACCCATTTCAGACCTATGCAAACCAAACCAAAGAAGAGATAATAAGAAGATTCTTGATGATGATATTAAAATTACGGTCACTTGACTTGTATTTGTAGCCTTCCAAGGGCGTCCAATTTCACTTTAGGTCCAACCTAATCAAATTTGACATTGTGGGATTCACTTAAAAAATACACTTTCCCTTATCCAAATCCAATGCTTCAAATATCAAAATTGGTGCTCTTGGAAAGAGGAATCGAGTCCCATTATCAGAATTTGTGATGAATTTGCCCAATTAATGCTCCCTCTCAACTAGGGTGAAATTTCAACTACATCATGTGATCAACATAAGTATCTTGTCATCATCTCATGTCCCATCTCTCCTCAACTCTATTTTGCTAAATCTTTCTCAAATCTAAAGAAGAAGAATCATTGTGGAGATAAAACTACCAACCTCTCATGAGAATGAGAAATTAATATGGGACACTCTCACCTCATGTCCATAAAAGTGAGGAAGGTCCTATGGGACACTCTCACACCAAGTCATACCATATGGGAGCATACATCTTCCACCCAATGTCAAGGAATAGGAGAGATATGACATATCATCCATATTATTTCCCTATGATCTTCCCAACAATCGCCCTCAAGAGTCATGTGGTAGAACACCTACATCCTAATTGAGCTTGAGTGAAATATCCAATTTACCAAAGGTAAGGATCACACACCTGCAAGCTTTCTCAACCCATTGGCAAGATAGGGAGATACAATTCCAACAAGACTAACTTGTGGGTATGATGCCAACTGGAATATACTCTGCTAGACCAAGAAGTGACAACTACGAATTCCAATGGGTGATAGATAGGGGCGATAACTTATTGTCCAAATATCCCTCAACCATAGGAACCCTCAATGCTCTATTTCCTCTTGGGGATCTTAACCAAGGGGGAAGAGTTATTCTTAGTGTTCTCGATTAGTGACGCCCCTTATCGAGAGGGGTCACATCCATTAGTCCAAGTTTCTCTCTAAAAATAAAGAACTTCCCTTTCGGTAAAGCCTTGGTGAAAATATATTCAATCTGCTCATCTATTGATATGTTATGGAGTCTAATGGCTCCTCTCTACACCATGTCTTGAATGGAGTGATATTGGAACTCTATGTGCTTGGATGTTTGATGAAATATGAGGTTCTCTTCCAATCAGATCCCACTCTTATTGTCGTAATATATTACTGTAGTATCTAAGACCTACTCAAACAGATCTCTAAGGAGCTTTCTCAACTAAATGACTTCACAACTAACCATGCTAGTGGCAATGTACTTTTCCTCAATAGTGATCAATGTTACGAACTTCTGTTTCATTCTTATTCGAGATATCATGGAAGATCCAAGGCTAAAAAAACATCCAGAAGTGTTTTTCCTATTATAACATTTCCTTCCCAATCAACATCAGTATATACAGTATTATAATATCTCAGACCAAGGGTGATCGTCCCATGAAAATATCCCAAAATGTATTTCACAACAACCCAATGTGCATGGAGAGGCTTGGTCATGAATTGACTCAGCTTATTCACTACATAGAATATGTCTAAACATGTTCAATAATAACATCAAAGCCCTAATCAACTACCTATACTTGGATGGATTTTCCAAATCGGGTCTTGCAGCTTCTCCACATAGCTTCTTGAAATCCATTTCCATCGTTGTGGCTAGGGACATACATTCTATCATTCCAAAAGTCTCAAACAAATTCATGACATATTTTCCTTGTGAAAGGAAGATCTCACTGGGCCTAAGCCGCACCTCAAGGCCTAGGAAGTAGTGTGTGTGTCCAAGGTCCTTCATTTCAAATTCAAATGGTAGATTCCTCTTCAACTCCATCATTAGGGGCTCACTACCTATCACAAATAGATTGTCAAAATATCAAACTAAAATCAATGACATACCTTGAACCACTTTGAAGTAGAGGTTGGGGTCGTCATTGCTTATTGTGAATCCAAGATTCATCAGGTAATTATCTATGTGGTTATACCATGCTTTGGAGGCTTCCTCCAAGGTCCTTCATCTTGATTTCAAAGGCTAGCTCCCTCTTACACTCAATCATCAAGGGATCACTATTCGTTAGAAATAGATTGTCAACATATAAAACTAAAATCAATGACATACCTTGGACCACTTTGAAGTAGAGGTTTGGGTCATTGTTGCTTATTGTGAATCCAAGCTTCATCATGTAATTATCTATGTGGGCGTACCATGATATTGAGGCTTGTTTCAATCCATACAATGGCTTCTTCAACTTGTAAATGTGTCTTTCATTCCTCTACTTAAAATCCCTATTGTTGCTCAACATATGCTTCTTCTTGTAGCATGCCCTGAAGGAATGTTTTCTTCATGTTCATTTGATGAAGGGTTCATCCTTGACTTGTAGTAAGGGAAACTATCAAACAAATGGTGGTGTATCGAGCCATAGGAGAAAATATATCATTGTAATATTTTCCCTCTTTCTGGGAGAATCCTTGGGCCATGAACCTTGCCTTATATTTCTCAATACTTCCACTGACTCCATGTTTTATCTTGAATACAAATTTTGAAGTCACGAAATATTTCCTCTTCATTCTCGGCACAACATCCCATACTTCATTCTTCATAATTTATTCGTACTGTTTAGCCATAGCATCCTTCTAGACTTGTTCTTTCATAGATTCTTCAAAGGTGTGAGGATCAACTTGAATCATATTTCTCATTTCTACAACATAACCATGGTACTTGCATGGATTCTTTCTTTCTCTAAAATTCCTTCTAGGGGGAATGGGTCTCTTAGCATCTTGTAATGTGTCATGAAGTCAAAGTGGCCTCTTTCAATTAGGTGGATCATATGGAGGAGGATACAAGGCATACATAGGCTCCATGGTATCATCAACAATGTCTCTCTCAGATTCAAGTAGAGAAGGGCCTTCTAAAATATCCATATCATCATTCTTCTTCTCAGGAAGACGAGGCAGAGGAAGGTCCCTTACTTTCTTAAGGGCATCATCTTCATTAAACATTAGATGCCTAATAATTTAAACCTTCCTTTGACTAGGAATATATATTCTAAATGCTTTAGAATATTCACAATATCCAAAAAATGTACCTTTTCTTCCCACTACAAGAAAAAAGGTCATTGGTAAGGGTCATGCTTGTGGCGGACCTTTAAGGTCTATCACCAATGTCACATATGCTGACGGTCTTTAAAAAAGCATTGTTGTAAGTGTATATAGTGATGGTCCTTTAAGGTTTGTCACAAAATCCATTTTCAATGAAACTTTTGGTGAGGGTCGTTAAAGACCCATCACTAATTTTCTCTGTGGTGACACTTCTAGTGATGATCTTTTATTGACCATCGCCAATGATATTTTTGGTTACTTTTAGTGATGGTCAATAAACGTTCGTCATAATTGATCATTCCAATGAGTTTTTGATGACACTTCATGCCTGTGATGGACCTTTAAGGTCCGTCACCAATGTCGCATATGGTGATGGTCTTTAAAAAATCATTGTTGTAAGTGTATATAGTGATGGTCCTTTCAGGTTTGTTACCAAAGCCATTTTCAATGACACTTTTGGTGAGGATTGTTAAAGGCCCATCACCAATTCTCTCTTTGGTGACACTTTGGTGAGGGTCGTTAAAGGCCCATCACTAATTCTCTTTTTGGTGACACGTCTAGTGACGATCTTTTATTAACCTTCACCAATGCTCTTTTTGGTTACTTTTGGTGATGGTCAAAAAAAATTCGTCATCATTAATCATTCCAATGAGTTTTTGATGATGTTATGTACCTGTTACTATATTTTTGTCAAAAGATAATAGTTTAAGACCATTCTTTTGGATTATTTTTCATTATGTGTCGAAGGTCATAGTGGTTATAATAGTCAGTCAATTTGTTAAGAAGTAATTAATGTTTATCATTTCCCTCAAGTCATAAGAATATAGTTTTCCTATGAGTCAACACATGATTCATCTCTATTAGATTTATTATCTAGCAAATTTCCTTTAAATAAATTTCCACTAGCGTGTGTAGGAACTATATTATTTAATACATAATCAATCTCTATCAATTCTATTAATGAGAGAGACCTAGCACTCCTCAATACTCATGGCACACCTTAACATGCTTTGGAACAATACAATAACATTCCTTGGCACCTCGTATGTCTTGGAACATCTTTGTACTTGGAACATGTTGCCATGAGTAGGACGCCGAAGCACATGTTGGCATGCCCTAGCATAACATAGCACTCCCCTATCATGTGGTGGCATGCCCTGTAGTCCCTAGCATGCCTTGGAACACATTGGCATAATATTGCATTGACAAACATTAGCACTTGGCACACATTGGCACTTGGCATGTATTGGAACATATTTTTAGTGTGCCTAGAATGCCCCTACTGAAAAAGTTAAAGCCCCGACTTATTAACCCTATTATGTGTTCATTTCCTTGCATTTTAGCTTGGTTAATCGAGAAAATTCACTTTAGATAAAGTTCCACTAGTGTGTGTAGGAAGTATATTATTTAATACATAATCAAGCTCTATCAATTCTATTAATGGTAGAGACCTAGCACTCCTCAACACTCATGGCATACCTTAAAATGCTTTGGAACACACTAACATTCCTTGGAACCTCGCATGCCTTGGAACATCTTTGCAACTAGAACATCTTGTCATGAGTAGGATGCCCAAGCACATGTTGTCATTCCCTAGCATAACATATCACTCCCATAGCATGTGTTGGCATGCCCTGTAGTCCTTATCATGCCCTAGAACACCTTGGCATATTATTCCATTGGCATACATTATCACTTGGCACACATTGGCACTTGGCATGTATTGGAACATATTATTAGTGTGCCTAGCATTCCCCTTTTGAAAAAGATAAAATATTCACTTATTAACCATCTTATGTGTTCATTTCCTTGCATTTTAGCTCGTATATTCCTTTTGTTTCCTTGAAACTCCTTGATGCATATTGGCATACTCTAGTACCTTTCACATCGACCTAGCATGTCTTAGCACCTGGCATGTCTTGGCATGCCTTGGCACTATTTGGCACATGTTAACACACCCCAAAACTACTTAGCACACTTTCAACTTCTTGACATGCCCTAATATTCCCTATCATTCCTTACCCATGCATAGCATACCTTGTCACTCCCTCCTTGGCATGACAACTAGCACTCATTGAAACTTCCTGACACACCCTCATATTCATTCACTTCCATGCATTTTGACCTAGGGCTCCCTTGTGTTGTCCTGGTACTCCCTAACACTCCTCGGCATGCATTGGTACACTCTAGCACACCCTAGCACTCTTCAACATGCTGTACTACCACTTCATAGCATGCATCACACTCCTTAACAGACATTGACACTTGGAACGTGTTGGCACTTGGTAAATCTTAGCATGTTTGGCATGGTTTAATATTAAATTTATTTGAGATCAATTATTGGAAAGTAGAAGAAGCAAAGGAGGAAGATTTGGCACTTAGAATGCACTAACACTTGGCACTTGGCACCTAGTGTTGGTGTGCCTAGCTGCATGCCCCTCATAAAAAAGGTAAATTGATGACTTATTAACCCTATTATGTGTTCATTTCCTTGTAGTTTAACATGTTCCTCCCTTTTGTTGCTTGATAGTCACTAGCATGCATTGTCACACCCTTGCACATCTTGGCATTCCGTAACACTTGTCACATCTTAGCTTGTTTGAAATGCCTTTGTACTATTTGGCACATGTTAGCATGCCCTAGCATTCCCTAACACACCTTGGTAGTCATGCCCTCATAGCTAGCATTACATTTTTCCATGACTTGGGAACCGTACATTCCCTACAACACCTTGGCACTCCATAGTTGTCATGTCCTCATAGATAGCCTTACTTTTTTTGCAACTTAGGAACTCAGCCAATTCATTAGCAAAACAATATTGTGCCCAACCCAAAGTTTCCTTTTCTTTGAAATTGCTTTGTCCATGCCTTATCACAACCATAGGCTTTCCTCCTGCAAGTCCTATTTTGAATTTCTCCTAAAACACTTCATCCTTGGGACACATGGAATTCACTGACACTCCTTGGCACACACTCTTATTTGTTCATTTCCAAGCATTTTGGCCTACTTCTCCCTTGTGTTCCCCTGACACTCCCTAATACTCCTCAACATCCATTGGCAGTGTCTACCATGTGTTAGTACACCTTTTCATTCCTTCGCATGCCCTGTCACTCCTTAGCTATCATGCCTCACAACTACCCTTACTTTTTTTAGATTTGGGAACGTAACCAAGTCCTACCTCGACTAAAACAACTTAACCAAGTTATAGTTACTACAACTAGACTTTGCCTTGTTCACCTAAGAACTACCTATAACACATCTTAGGCTACTCATGTCCAATCTCAACCCATCGCACTTAAAACATTACCAAGTCAAGGCTCACGTCCAACCATGACCATAAAACAACTAAGCAACATCGTTTACCTCTTGACATGCCATAACACCTGGCACGTATAACAATCCCTTAGCCCTATGTGGTACGTGTTAGCATCCCATACAATTCTTGGCATGCTTTATAATCCCTAGCACACCCTAGCACTCCTTGACATGCCTTGGAACTCTAGCATGTCTTAGCACTTCGTAGCATATAACCTTGCAACTCCCTCCTTAGAACACTTGGAACTCATTGACACTCCCTATCACACACTCTTATATATTCATTTCCATGCATTTTGAACTAGTTCTCCCTTTTGTTTATGTGGCACTCTCTAAAATTTGCTAGCACGCATTGGCACAGCCTAGCACCTGACACATCTTGGCATGTTTCCTTGGCACTACCTAACATATCTTGTCACTTCTTACCGCACCTAGAACTCACTAACACTCCCTGTCACACACTCTTATTCATTCATTTCCATGTTTTTTAAACTAGTGATCCATTTTGCTTCCTTGGCACTCTAGAACACTCCCTGGCATGCATTGGCACACCCTAGCACTTGGCACATCTTGGTATGTTTCCCTAGCCTCTAGCATGCTTTAACACTACCTGCCATACCTTGTTACTCCCTCAGCACACTTGTATCTCACTAACACTTCCTGTAACAAACTTTTATTTGTTCATTTGCATGCATTAATTTGACCTAGTACTCCCTTGTGTTTCCCTGGCACTCCCTAACACTTCCGAGTACATGTTGACACACCTTGGCACCTGGCACATCTTGGCTGCATGTCGCCCTAGCAATCTAGAATTACTTAGCGCAACCTAGCATAGCATGTCACTCTCTCCTTAGCACACTTGGAACTCACTAACACTCCCTGTCACACACTCTTATTCATTCATTTCCATGCATTTTGACCTTGGTCTCCCTTATGTTTCCCTAGCACTCCCTAACACCCCTTAGCACGTATTGGCACACGTTGGTGCTTGCATGCACATCTTGGTATGCTTCCCTAGCACTCTAGCATGCCTTGGCACTGCATAACATGCCTTGCCATCCCCTCCTTAACACACATAGAACTCGCTGCCACTTCATTTCCATGCATTTGAAACTAGTGTTCCCTTGTGTTTCCTTGGCACCTGGCCCTAACACTCCCTAGCATGCATTCGGGCCACACCTTGGCACCTGGAACATCTTGGCATGCCTTACCAGTTGGCTTGTCTTAGCATGCCCAACATGCCTTGGAATTTTCTATCATGTGTTATTACTTCCTAGCATTCCCTAGCACACCTTGACACTCCCTAATTATCATGCCCTCATAGATAGCTTTACTATTTTTGCGATTTGGGAACCCAACCAAGTCATTAGCAAAAATAGTGTTGTGCCCAACCCAAAGTCTCCCTTTGTCTGAAACTACTTTGACCAACCCCTAATAATTGTAACCATAGGCTTTCCTCCTATAGTTCCTATTCTGACCTTCTCCTAACACACTTTGTCCTTGAGACACCTGGAATTCATTGAAACTCCTTGGCACACACACTTATTTGTTCATTTCCATGTATTTTGACCTAGTTCTCCCTTGTCATGCCCTAACACTCCCTAACATTCCTCAACATGAATTGCCAATGTTTGACATTTGTTAGTGTGCCTTTTCATTCCTTGGCATTCCCTCACACTCCTTAGATATAATGCCCTCACAACTACCCTTACCTTTTTTGGGTTTTGGGAACCCAACCAAGTCTTGCGTCAACTACAACAACTTGACCAAGTTACAATTACTACAACTATACTATGCCTTGTTCACCTAAGAACGGACTATAACTCATCTTAGGCTACTCATGTATAATTTCAACTTATCCAACTTAACAAGTTACGAGTTACCATATCAAGGCTCACGCCTAGCTATTTCCTTAAGACAGCTGAGCAACATAGTCTACATCTTGACATGCCATAGCACCTGGCACATTTAACAATCCCTTGGCACTATGTGGCACGTGTTAGCACCCACTACATTCCTTGGCATGCTTTGGCACTCCCTATCACTACCTGACATGCCCTGGAAATCTAGCATGCCTTGGCACTGCCTAGCATATAACCTTGTCACTCCCTCCTTAACGCACCTGAAACTCACTAACACTCTTTATCACACGCTCTTATTCATTCATTTCCATGCATTTTGAGCTAGTCTCCCCTTGTGTTTCCATGGCACTCCCTAACACTCCCTAACACGTGACACAAATGCCAATTTTCTTATTCTTGGCTATGGTGTTCTTCTTTTATACATGTGACCCTTGACTATGGCATGAAATCCTCCAAAATATTCTTAAACTATGGGAGCTCCTCTTCATGCATGAAGCCAGTGGAATTTGACAAGTTATCCAAATTCATCCAAATATGTAATTTGTTCCTTGGGAAATGTGAAAAGTACCCTCGGTGGAAAAACATGCATAAAGATCTATGACCAAGTGCCCTAAATGTGAGATGTTTTCCACTTGTCAATTTTTCCTCTTTTTGATGATGAAACCGACACCGTAGTTGTGCAAGGCTCACAAAGTGTCACTGTGCATCAACTCAAGGTTGTTTCCATTGTCACCTCAGCAACAAATCCTCTCAGTTTGGATTAATTATTTAATCCTAAGGGTGTCCCAAAGCACAAATTTATGGGGTATTTTATGTGACTAGATCACTAGCATTGAAAACCATATTTACATTGGATGGTTTAACATCTCGATGATCCCTATCCTATTGGCCACAACTTTTGTATTCATTATTGATTCCATCACAACACCTCTAGTAGATATTGATGGTGTTCATGAGCCTATTTCTAGTTGTGATAAGGGGATTAGGGGCTCCCTTATCACAACCCATAACCCATAATGTGTTTATCCCCTTAGCGAAGGGGGCCCAAGGGTGTAGTTATAGGGCCATTGGGACCAAATTTGGGGGTTCATAACATTAGGGAATGTGGAATGGCATGACCAAAAAGGTTGTGGGGGGGTATGTTATCATGAATTTAACAGGGCAAGGGGACACAAGGGTAGCATGTATGCTAGAAATCAGAGGTAAAATCATGGTTTACTAAGATCTATAATTCTAGTATTAGAGAATGAGAAGGGGGCTTAGGACTTAATTTCATAGGGTCTATGGGACCTAGAGGGAAGGTAGCAAGAGAAATTAATAGGGGAACCCCCAATAGTGGTGATAAGGGGATTAGGAGTCCAATTATCACAAACCATAAGCCCTTGACCCATAACCACCAAATTCCCTATGCCCTTAAGCCCCAATCCATAATCCTTTAACCCCTACACTCACAACTCATAACCCATAAATCCCTTGACTCATTAAATCTTAAGACACTAACCCCTAACCTATAATCCATGAACCAATGCCTAATCCATAGCTCCTTATCCTCTTAACATGTGACCCTTTTAACCCCTATCCCTTCACTGCCTAAACACCTTAATTGCTAACCCCTTAACCACAAACACCTAAATCCCCTAAATCTTAAGTCCTTAACCTCTAAACTCAATTGTGTCAATATAGAATAATATACATAAGAGAAAATAAAATGATATTATCCACATCAATGCTTGAAATAACCTTAAATTAGCCATGAGTGGTGAGCCAGGGGGTGAATGTGGGGCACTATTAAAGTTACATCATGTTTAAATTCCTTTTACACTGTGAGGTTGTTCTCCAATAGGGTTGAAGCATAATCACAAGGAAGCATGACACATTTTTGTAGGGGAGCACTTAAAGTTGTAACACAATTCAAGTGATTTACACCTCCAATATGACATCATTGTATGTTTGTGTCAGGTTGTTATAGAGGTTGTTTATAGACAATACATTCAATGTACTTAGACTTCATCTTTTTAGGGCCTCGACTCTAACATGGATTCATACCAGGAACATTTCATGCAAATGAAAGTGTCGGGGGCCTTTTTGTTTAACCACATATGCACAAGAGAACCAAATCTTGCCCTTCAGATCCCCCTTGGTGCGTTGAAAGTGGGTTTACATTTTTGTCGAGTTGAAACTAATCATAATAACCCTCCTCTTCTTAAATATAACATCTGCTAACTTTTCCATATACACGAGATACTAGAATTAAAGGATAGCCAAATGCCCCAAGGAACAATGAATGGTGGTCTCCTAAATGGATTTAACTCTTTAATATCATACAAAAACTTTAGAAAATCTTCAATACTTTCTCCTTGCTAGATACTTTTACATGTTAAAGCTCCCAACCATGACAAATAAATCCTCGTATATGGGTAGTTTATAAGCAAATTTATAATATTTTTCTTGGACTATCGACATAAAACACGTTGTCACAACCCTTGCCAACTCTTTCTTTAAAATGCCTCCTATGTCAAAATCTTGTTTTTTAGTGCCAACCATACAAATATCGAAGTCTTCAAAGGGGTTACGGTATTCCATAGAGATTTCCACCTTGATTTGACTCGCCTTGTATTTCATTTGAAAAAATTTCTTTGTATCCTCCTAATGTTGTTTGGTTCTCAAATGTAGGATTTTTGAAGAAAATAAGCTCATCTTATTATTGTCCTACTCCAACATGACTCTTGATAAGTCTCCTAATGTAATAATTCCATTGTCTAATATGAAGCCTTTCTGGTCCCAACGCATTAGAAGTCATCTAGTTGTGGTACCATAAGGATGTATTTATTGGATAAACAATCCAAGTTGAAGGAAAAAAATATACACCTTGAAAATCAACAATGAGCTCATTTGGTCCACATGGGGTAGCTCAAGCGGCAAGGGCCGTGGAAATGAAGTCTCACCGAACTGGAAGTCTTGGGTTCAAATCTTGGGCTACCCCTCCCCCGTAGAGGGGTACATAATGGACATGTAAATCGGAGAGTCCCACCCCAGCTTACAAAAAAAAAAACAATGAGCTCATTTGGAATTCTATATAAATTACCACTTAGAACCCAAAAGTCAACTCCCATCATAACCCTCTACCCCATTACATTTATTCCACATATTCCAATTTCCAAATAGAAGAAAAGATGGTACCAATGTTTTCCACACAGTTTAGTTTCCTACTAGAGAGAAGCTAGTATCTTATATGCTTTCCACATAATTGATCCATTTTGAAAATTTTTATTTTGCCTCCTTATCCATTCTATCAAAGACAAAGGTCTATGTAATTTTGAATGATTCTAAAATTTCCACAATCTTTCTAAAGTTGTCTCGATGGATTTCTTATTGCAGGTCCCTCGCCAAAGTGATTTTTAGAGAACTAGGTATTGGTATTGAGGGTATGCGTTTGTGGGTAATGCCATCATTACCATGTATACCAAATGTAGAACAATTGGATAATTTGCAAAACCTTGATCTGAATTGCTCACAATATCTACACTTCATGTTGAGATGGAGCTTGTAGTGCTTTCTCACATAAAGACAAGGCCTATCTAGCCCTAAAGCACAAGGAGTGAACCCTCTACAAATATTTTGTTTTCTAAACAAACTCAATTATGTCAATGTAAAATACTATACATAAGACAAAATAAAATTATATTATCTACATCAACGGTTGAAATAGCCTCACATTATCCATGAGTGGTGAGCTAGGGGGTGAATGTGCGGCACTATTAAATTTATGTCATGTTTAAATTCATTTTAAATCGTGAGGTTGTTCTCCAAGAAGGTTGATATATCATCACAAGAAAATATGACACATTTTTGTCTGGGAGCGATTAAAGTTGTAACACAATTCAAGTGATTTACACCTCCAATGTAAATGACATTATTGTATGTTTGTGTAAGGGTGTTAGAGAGGTTATTTATAAGCAATACATTCAATGTACTTGGACTTCATATTTTCAGGGCCTCGACTCTAACATGGATTTGTATTAGGAACACTTCATGCAAATGAGAGGGATCCTTTTTGTTTAACCACATACGTACAAAGAGCATCGAATGATGCCTTTCAGTTTCCCCTTGGTGCGTTCAAAGTGGGTTTACATTGGCATCGAGTTGAAAGTAATCATCATGATCTTCCTATTCTCAGTAACATCTACTAGCTTTTCCATATACACAAGATAGAATTAGAGGATCACCTCATCTATAGATGCCCCATTTATTATGATATTCAAGGGATGTTCTATTGTCTTTATTAATATTTAGATGGGTCATTGTCTACATTCTTTAAATATACGTTTAGCTCTTTTTATGAGGGAGGTCCTTGGATTTAGACTTTTATATAAGGCCTTATGTGGCCTTCTCCTTTAGAACTCTTCCAAGGGGATCACCTCTTTCCATGTTGCCTTGCCTACTTAGGGCCAAACTGACTAACCAAGATTCAAACTTCTTCAACTATCAAATTAGTGAGGCGTCATACCTATTCTTGACCCCATCAACAAGACATCTTTCTTCATAGATACTTTTGAGGATTTCCCATTGCAGATCACAGGTTGGATTCCATAGGATCTATTACCCCATTTTCTATATGGGATTTTAGATGATATTTTAAAACTTTCATTGTCATCTCAAACCCTACGATTCTTTTCACATTTATCATTTTCCAACTAAGATACATGGATCTATATGTAATTCATGGATGTATAATTGGTTTGATGACACCTTACCTTAGCCATCTAGGACACTAGGTGTAGGGAGAGGTTCCTTTATTTACCACATTTAGCTTGGCATGTATGATCCATGCATATATGATATCGATCATGTGTATTATTTTTATTGTGTTCACTTAAGCACTCTATTATAACTCTTGATGATTTGGCTATAATTTTGAAGCTAAGTTGTTCCACGATGTTCCATAATTTTACTCAGAGAAGTGTGCCATCTTGATGGTTTGGGTATATTCTTGGTGATTTCAGTAGGTGCTACACATTGATCTTATTGTACCCCTTATTTCCTTTAGTCAAATTTTATCCCATGTCTCTCTTAACAAAACATGTCGAGACCTTCTAAACTTTGGTTAGCTTCTAATAGGCTAATTTTCATCTCTAAGTGAACTTCCTAAAAAATAATGGGCTACCTATAGCTATATGAATTAATTGATAACATTATTCACATATTTGAAAATATTTGTGATCTCCTTAAGAGTTAGCAAATAGTTTCCTTATGTGTAAACCTCATGTCCATCTTCCCTCCTTATATAAACATAGTTGCTTGTATTAAAAAGGAGTTATATAGTTTTTATTAATGTCCTAATTAGACCAACATTATGGCTTTGTGAGATTTCAACATTATTATTAGATATAACCTCTATGTCAAGCGAACTCCTGTTAGTTAAATGAAAAAAAAAATTAAACTCAATAGTGGAAACATAAGCTACCAGTTTCCATAGAAATTGCCTTATAAGATTTTACTACCTATTAACCAATCTATTAGAATCTAATTTAATTTCCCGCCACTATTCTTTCTTCCCAGGTTAGGTGAGAGTTTAGTATGCTCGCTCTCTGCTCATAATCTCTAGGATTTCACCGCAAATACCCCTCTATAATATTCAATCCTTCACTTCCCTATGGGTTCGACAAGATTTTAACATGAGTTTACTAGATCAGATCTGGGTTTACTCTTTTTTGAGCTTTAATTGAGATATTCTTCTCCTGATTGGGGGGTTTTTGCTGCAATGTGGAGAAAAAAACATACCGTATGGATATGGAGATAAAATGACAACCTTTAAGGATCTGAGAAGAACATGTGTATGGATACATTCTAAAGGTATTTTTCAGATATCATTTTCATTTTATGGTTAGCAAGACCAGGCACTCGTGTGGAATTGTGATCTTAAATTTTTGAATGAGCATTTTGGGAGATTTATTGGTGATGTGGATTGATCAAGTGTTTGGAGCTGAAGATGAAACTTTAATGAGTGTATTTGGTGTTATTAGTTTGGGACAATTTATGTGTTAATATTTCTTTCTAATGCAAACTAGGTCATCTAACACTGGGACCAGATTTGAGTGTTTGACATAGACATGAAAGACCCCAAACAAGACTTGAGGGATACGTGTTTATATAAAATTATAAATTATTAAAATTATAGAAACAAATGTAGACAGAAATTTGTAATTTTTTTTAACATTTAGAAAATAGAACTATATAAAATACACAAGAATACACCATGGATCATATATATAGAACCATGAAGTTAGGAGTCAGAATTGTAGTTTTCAACATCATTAAAATGAATTTTACATAAATAAGATGATACTATTGATGGGAACTCGAATGGAAAATACAAAATAGGGTGGATTAGTAGAGGACTCTCATGCGTGATGAGTCACAGGCTATATCTCATTCTTCTGCATCTTATAATTAAAATCATCAAGATCACCACCATTGTTGTCGTGCTCTCCTTCAATGTCATTTATATCCATTCCAAGATTGGCATCTGCTTGTTGATTTTCCACGACACTTAAGAATCTGGTATATGTCTAAAATCATGATTATAAACACACTCAAATGCCTCAAAACTTCTACTTTTCACAACATAATAACAACCATCAGTGAATCAACTAGTGCACATGACAATTTTTAACTTTTTAAACCCACTACTTGTTATATTACAAACTATAATACAACAGTCTTAGCACTCTCATACCAGGGATCATGACCCTTACATACAACCCTGATACAAGGACACAACTAGGGATTGGTGTCAACAACTATGACCACCAATCTCCCATGAACAAGATACACTTGACCTACTTGTTGATGTGGTGCCCCACAACCCTTTTAGTCCATGTACCTTGAACACATCTGGTGGGTTCTCTTGCATCCCAATCCACTGATCACTGCAACTATATCTTCAACTATCCAACCTACCACTATCAATGATCACAACTCCTTTTGTGTCACTGAACTTTGGCTCACTGATCTACCCACTAGTAGCCCTCTTGCTTCATTAAGAAGTCTTCTCATTGGGTCTTCTGAAACTGCCCTCTTATCAACCATATGGCTCCTTTCATTAGCTGAACTAGGGATCCCATCAAATTGCCTCCTGATAGTCCATTGGTTCCTTTCATGAACACAACACTTGAGGTCTTCAAGCTACCCACTAGCTACTCTTTCATCCTTCAAAGGTACCAGCACATAGGGCTTGAAAACCTACCCTCTTATCACTATAATGACATTTGCATTTGCTGATCTAGGGCACAAAATTAATCATCTCTTTTTACTGCTATTTTGGTTGCTTCAAATATCAGTCCTTAGGGCTTCCAAAACTACCCACTTATAGTCCTCTTTTGACTAATCTAGGGCATCCATGACATTGTTGTTCATTACCCATGAACATAACTCCAAACTTCTCCACTAATATGCCTTTCTAGCCTTCCTTCCTCCATGCCAACAACTACCCTCACTTCTGTCCACTCACTTATACTTTTGTGCACAATGTAGAGTACTCAAAACCCTATTTAGGTTTTGTTGACACCTAGAAACCCCTGTACAAATACACTTAGGTCTGCGGCCTTCATTACAGGGATAACCTAGCTGTGCCATCACCATCTTAGGGTCATGACCCTCCCATCCATTGGCAGATCTTGAGCGAGCATTTTAGACTCCCGAACAAATCAAAATAGTGGTAGTGTATACTTAGGAGGAAGCCCTAGAAAGGGCTCAAACTATTGTCCTAAATACTTTAGGAACAACCCTTACCAATTTCACTAAACCTATACTCTTTCTTCTTGAAAGTGTTCTACTAGACCTCAAAATAGCTTTGGATTTTAGAACACTATACTATGAGGATTTCGACCCTCTTTTAGTGCTTCTATTACAACTATAGAGAAGCCCTAAATTTGGCCTCCAACCATACCTCTTCAACCAAGTGCAATCCTCCTTTTCTGCCACCAAAACTCTGCATTGGTCCTCCAATGTACGTCACCTTGTTCCAACTTGGTGACACACCTTTCAACCTTCCAAAATAGTCACCCTTTGGGTCTCAACCTACCTCTCAAGAACCAAACCTTCTGCACCTTGTGGCACTATGGTATTTTGCCCAAACTTGTGTCCAAAACATGCCTTTCAAACTTGGCCAACCCTCCTCCTTGTACTCAAGCCAAGACTTGAGACACAAAGACAAATCACTCACCTTCTTTCTGATCTTTATCTAGCTCGGCTACTTGAGGAATTCAACCTCCTAAGATCTATTTTCACTTAAGAATAGATGCCATGTTGGTTGATCAAATGAGTCCCAACTTCCCTTCTTATAGTATTCTCATGAGGGTAGACGTTGCCCCCAAAAGTGTCTTTTCAATCCTAGTCTGACTTGAAGTTTCTTTAAAAACCCCTACTAACCCAAAGAAAACAAATTCCTTCATTTGGTTAAGACCTTTCATCATAGCCTTAGGTCGTCCTTGATCCTTTAAGGGTTCTCCACTTGCAACAATGAATAAATAATAATTTTTCCTCTTGATTTTGTGTCCAATCCCACACCTTGGGTGCAAAACACCATTGCTTGGGTTCTTTACCCACAAAGCCATTTTGTGGTCAAACCTGTCACAAACCTAATACCTAGGGTTGTGGAGTGCCTCCCAAGCCACACAAATCAACACTCGCTCTTAGCAAGGGAGGTACTTCCATTGCATGGAATTAACCATCATCATCGCCGATGACACTAGCCCATTTGGCATCCATCACTATAGCATACCCTATAGATTGGACCACGCTATCTCGATAGTGTCTCTGCCTCATCTCATATGAACTTGAAGTTCTAAAAATTCCATAGGGTTTCTCCCTCTAAATCTAGGCTCTCTCTGAGTCTACATGATCTCCACTAGTTGGCAATCCTTCCACTACACACACTCTAATCCATTGGCCATTCAAAGTAGCTCTGATACCATGTTGATTTTACATGGCACTGAAGAATTTGTTCTATGTCTAAAATCATGATCATGAATACACTCAAACGTCTCAACACTTCTACTTTGCATAATGGAATAACAATCATCGGTGAATCAACTAGTGCACATGATAATTTTAAACTTTTTAAATTCACTACTTGTTTTATTACATACTATAATACAATAATATTAGGGCTTCCGTACTAGGGATAATGGCCCTTACATACATCCCTGATACAAGGACACAACTAGGGCTTGGTGTCAACTACTATGACCACCAATCTACCTTGAACAAGATACACTTGACCTACTTGTTGATCTGGCGCCCCACAACCCTTTTAGTCCACATACCTTTAACACATATGGCAAGTCCTCTTGCCTCCCAATCTCGTGATCACTGCAACTTCCTCTTCATTTGTCCAAACTGCCAATATGAATGATCATATCTTCTTTTGTGTCACCAAACTTTGGCTCAATAATCTGCCCACTAGAAGCCCTCTTGCTCGATTAAGAAGTCTACTCTTTGCCTCTTCTGGAATTGGCCTCTTATTAACCATATGGCTTATTTCATCAGCTGAACTAGGGATCCAATCAATCTACCTCCTAAAAGTCCATTGGTTCCTTTCATGAACACTTTACTTGAGGTCTTCAAGTTGCCCACTAGCTGCTCATTTGTCCTTCATAGATAGCAACACCTAACACTTGACAACCTGCCCTCTTATCACTGCAATGCCATTTGCATTTGCTAATCTAGGGCACAACATTAATCAAATCCCTTGATTTCTATTTTGGCTTCTCCAAATATTAGTCCTTACGGCTTCCAAAAATACCCACTTACAGTCCTTTCTTGATTTATCTAGGGAATCCATGAGTCTGTTGTTCATTACCCATGAACAAAACTCAAAAATTCTGCACTAATCTACCTTCTCTAGCCTTCCTTCCTCCATGCCAAAAAGTGCCCTCACTTCTTCCCACTCACTCATACTTTTGTGCACAAGGTAGAGTACTCACAACCCTATTTAGGTTCTGTTGACACCTAGAAACCCTTGTACAATAATAATTAAATGACACAACAATAATAACATGGGGCGTGCATGGGAAAAACAATAACATTAGGGAGCTACACCAACAATAACAATAAGGGAAATACACTAGTATTATAGGGACATAACATGGACATAACAATAACTCTTGAGTAGTTATGGATTCTTTTGTATAAAATTGTCATCCTCCCATGTGGAATCTTCAATGGGTAAGATCTTCCACTTAATGGTTAGGTGTATCACGATCCAAACAATTTTCCTTGTTACTACTCAAAAAAGCCATGTCGAGAGAAATAGATGGGAAACAATTGGGGTATGCCCACAATCCATATGGATCCATATGTTTACACTGACAATGACAATAAGGGGGATACACTAGTATTATAGGGACATAACATGCCCTTCTCCTTCAAAAAAGTATTGTCCTAAACTCTTGACTAGTTCTGTATGCTTTTGTATAAAATTCTCATCTTCCCATGTGGGATCTTCAATGGGTAAGTTCTTTCACTTAATGGTTAGGTATATCATGATCCAAACAATTTTCCTCATTATTGCTCAAACAAGCCTTGTCAGGAGAAATAAATGGGAAACAATTGGGGTATGCCCATAATCCACATGGATCCATATGTTTATCGAGCAAGTTTTCTTTAACATATTGATGTCACTTTTAGAGATTGTTATGAAACCAGCTCAAGAAAAGATAGAAATGATAGATCAACGCCTTAGAATTCAGTCTCTTCGAGAGGGCAACCTCCTTTACATTACATAAATGAACAATTCTTGGACGATACAAATGACAAAACCTCCTTTCTATATATAGGAGTCTAAGGAGTCACAATATAATCCAGCCCACCTAACAATAATAATATAAAGCCACAAAAATAACAATAGAGGGATTCTATGGGGCACAGAAATAACAATATGGGGGTAATAGGGGCACAACAATATAAATAAGGGGTATAAATACAATACTAATGGGGTAATCACTAGTATTATAGGGACCCAACATGCCCCTCTCCTTCAAAAAAGTGTTGTCCTCAACGCTTGAGCAGTTCTGGATACTTCTGCATAAAATTCTCATCCTCCCATGTGGAATCTTCAGCGGATAAGTTCTTCCACTTGATAAGATACTCTGAAATTGATCGATTTCGTAGTTGTCGAGTTCTTGTTTCTGTGACTGCTTCCGGTTCCAATATAATTTTTCCTTCCTCGTCAAGTTCTGGCAATACTGTTTGAACTGGGAGGTTGTCGCCTATAACCTTCTTTAAACATGAAACATGGAAAACTGGGTGCAATCGAGAAGCTGCAGGAAGCTCCAATTTGTATGCCATAGTACCAATCTTTTCCAACACCTTGTACGGACCATAATACTTTGGTGATAATTTATTATCCTTCTTAGCTTGCTTTAGGGACATTTGCTTATATGGTTGTAGCCGTAGGAATACCCAATCACCTACATCAAAACTTCTTTCAATGCGATGTTGATCTGCCTGTTGTTTCATTCTATTTTGTGCCAACACGAGGTTATCCTTTAAGAGTTGGAGGACTTGTTGTTGATGTTCGATGTGATGTTCCACTGCCTGAACCTTAGAATTTTCTCTTAAATATGATGTGATTGATGGTGGTTGGTACCCATAAAGTGCCATAAATGGGGTCATTTTTGTTGCTATATGGAAGGAAGTGTTATACCACCATTCAGCCAGAGGCAACCATTTGACCCATTGTGTCTGTTTATCAGATACAAAGCAATGAAGATATCCTTCCAAACATTTGTTTACTATCTCAGTTTGCCCATCAGATTGAGGATGATAAGATGAGCTATGAGCTAACTGAGTACCAAGACAAGAAAATAATTCTGTCCAAAAATTTCCAGTGAAAATGGGATCTCTGTCACTTACAATAATCTTTGGATTTCCATGTAGCTTTTGAACTGTTTCCATAAATGCAGTAGAAACTGTACTGGCTTTAAATGGATGTGATAATGCACAAAAGTGTGCATACTTGGTAAGTCTGTCAACTACGACCATGATGACACTCTTTCCCTCAGATTTGGGTAAACCTGTGATAAAATCCATTGAAACCTCCTCCCAACATTGGCTTGGAATGGACAAAGGTTGTAATAGACCCGGTGTCTTAATTGTTTCAACTTTATTTTGTTGGCAAACCAAACATTCCACCACAAACTTTTGAATATCTGATTTAAGGCCATCCCAAAAAAATTCCTTCTTAACCCTGTGGTAAGTTTTTAAAAATCCTGAGTGCCCTCCTAAGGGAGAAGTGTGCAATTCCATAAGAATATTTTGTTTTAGCTGGGAATTCTTACAGAGGTATAAGCGATCTTTGTACCATAACGAATCATTTTTCTAGCTAAATGTATCAAAAGTACTGGAATCTTGTTGTAGCTTTCGAATAAGTGCCCACACTTCTTCGTCATTCTTCCATTCCTCCTCTGCTTCGTTTATCTAATCTGGTTGGATAATAGAAATGGCACACAACAATGCTTCCATATCCTCATCCTTTCTTGAGAGTGCATCTGCCACCACATTTTGCTTCCCTTTTTTGTAGATGATTTCAAAGTCATAACCCAACATCTTTGTGACCCACTTTTGTTGCTCTTCAGAGGATAATCTTTGTTCTAAAAAGTATTTAAGGCTATCATGATCCGTTTTTACCTTGAAGTGTCTTCCCATTAGGTAGGGTCGCCATTTCTTAAGTGCATGGAGTATTGCCAACATTTCCTTCTCATAAATAGATTTGCTTAAAAACTTTCCCTTGATTGGACGACTTTCAAAAGCAATGCGTCTTTCATCTTGCATTAGAACAGCACCAATTCCATTTCCTGAAGCATCACATTCCACAATAAAGGTTTTTGTGAAGTCCGGTGTAGCTAAGACCGGTGCTTGGCACATTGCCTCTTTAAGATGTTTAAAGGCCTTTGTTGCTTCCGGAGTCCATGAAAATGAATCTTTCTTCAATAATGTTGTTAGAGGTGCTGCTATTCTCCCATAATTCTTAATGAACTTGCGATAATACCCTGTCAACCCAAGAAATCCTCGCAGATGCTTTATGGATGTGGGGATTTTCCATTCCTTAATGGCTTTAATTTTGCTAGGGTCTACCTTGACTCCTTCATGAGATACAATATGACCCAAATATTCCACCTCCTGGACTCCAAAGAAACATTTCAATCTTTTTGCATATAATTGTTTCTCCTCCAATAGTTGTAGCACCTTGTCAACATGTTCAACACGATCCTTCCAAGACTTGCTGTAGATTAGTATATCATCAAAAAATACCAACACAAATTTTCTAAGGAATGGTTTGAAAATTGAATTCATCAAACCTTGAAATGTTGAAGGTGCATTGGTAAGGCCAAAACGCATGACGAAAAATTCATAATGACCCTCATGAGTTCTAAATTCCGTTTTCGGAATGTCTTCAATCTTCATTCTGATTTGATGATATCCTAAACGAAGATCCAACTTGGTGAAGTAAATTGATCCATGCAATTCATCCAGTAATTCATCAATGACAGGAATGGGGAACTTATCTTTAATAGTGAGCTTGTTGAGCTCCATATAATCTGGACACATGTGCCATGATCCATCTTTCTTGTGCACCAATACTACTGGAGCTGAGAAAGAACTTTGACTCGGTTGAATTATACCAGCCTCTAGCATTTTTGCAACCATATGTTCAATTTCACTTTTTTGGACATATGGATATCTGTACGGCCTGATGTTTGGAGGAACACTTCCTGGAATCAGATGAATAGCATGATCATGATCACACATAGGTGGGAGACCTTTGGGAGTCTCAAATACCTTGGAATGATTGTCCAGGACTTTTTGGAGATCTGGAGAAATAGATGATTCCAATGTGGAAACATCTAGCGAACATAATTGTGCAATTACACCTCTTTGCTCCTTTTTTAGAAGCTTTGTCATGCCATTAGAGCTAATTATCTTTCCTGGATTCCCTGCAATACCCCTTAATTCAACTTCCTTTCCTTCCACAGAAAATTTCATGAAAAGTTCTTGAAAATTAAAAGCTATCGTACCCAAGGATTGTAGCCATTGGACTCCTAGTACAACATCAGCACCTCCCATTAGAATGGAAAGCATTGGGCTAGTCAATACATATTCTCCCATGGATAGCTTGATATTATGACACTTTCCAGAACAATTTATTGTTCCTCCATTTGCAATCATCACTTGACACTTTGGTGCTGGATATAGGAAGCAATTCAATTCTTTTGCTACCCTACATTGAATAAAATTGTGGGTGCTTCCTGAATCAATCAACACTATTACCTTTTTCTTCTTGATTTGTCCTTCTATCTCGATGGTTTGAGGAGTGGTAATTCCCGCCAATGCATTACAAGATATCGTCGGATTTATTTGTTCTTCATCTAGGCTTTGTTCCTGGAATATATCCTCTTCTTTTGACCTTTCTTGCTCCTTTTCTTCTTCCTCTTCACAATCTATGTAGAATAATTTCTTCTCAGCACACTTATGACCTTTTGTGTATTTGCTATCACAATTGTAACAAAGCCCTTTTGCTCTTTTTTCTTCCAATTGTTGTGGTGTCAACCTTGTAGGTTGTGGAAGACTATGGGCAACAACACTTCCGTCTTTATAGTTGTGAATGGTATGCTTCCTAGTTGCCATAATTTTGCTTTCCATTTTTCTTGCTAACCTGAATGCCTTCTCTAATGAATCAGGTTCCCAAAGGCGCACATCATGTTGGATATTATCCTTTAAAGACCCTATGAACAAATCAATCCTATGCTCCTCTGGAATATCTTTTACCCTTATGTTCAATTTTTGGAACTCCTCAATGTGCTCCATTATTGAACCCTTTTGTTTGAGACTTATCAATTGGCTAAAAAAAGTGTTGCTTTTTGTATCCTCATAATGTGCTATCAATTCTTCCGTAAAAATTGCCCAAGTGATAAATTGTTTACGAGAACAAAGCCATTGATACCATACAAACTGATTTGGTTCCAAATATAAAGTTGCCATACGTACCTTTTGTGTGTTTTTCACATTATTGAGATCGAAGAATTGCGCCATCTGTAATATCCATGTGGCGGGATCCTTGCCATCAAACTTCCTCATATCGATTTTTGGAATATGGTGGGTCTTCGATCCAACATTAGAGTCTATGGAATCATGATTAACATTTCTTTTGTTCACATCATGAGTTTCCTTTACAACCTTTTCACCATTAGTAAGTATTTCTTGTAGAAAATTTGTCAAATCTGTCTTCAAATCTGCCATGTCTGTCTTCAAATCTGTCCTCAAATCTATCTTCAGATCATCCATCTTAGCTTCCATGCCCTTTATCATAGATTCCACGCCATTTATCTTAGATTCTACGCCATTTATCTTAGCATCTGTTAGCTTTTGTGAGCGTGACATTTGTTGCACTTGTTCTTGTAATTTTGATATATCATGTAGCATTTCTTCCTCTTCTTCATGAGTCATGCTAGAGATTTCAGGCTCCTTACTAGGTGTTTGCATTTTCTTTCCTCGGGGCATCAGTTACCGATAATAATGCTTTACTATGCCCTTTGAATTCCTTCAAACCAAGCTTATGCAAAAATTAAAAAAAAAAAAACTACACACCTTTTTTTACTTTGTAGAAACCTGATATTGAATCTGATGTATCTCTGTAATTTCGAATCATCCAGTTCTACAATTATGACCTGTTGTAGCCTTCTATGTCCTCTTTCCAATGCCACTAGTCTGATCCAAATTGGATTCTCCAAGAAAGAGTTATGCACAATCTCCCGCAGTGTCCTAATTATAGACTATTTCAGTAGAGCGAACTTGTATGAAGTGCCACGTGTCACTGCTTCAACCTTTGACTATGAAAAATATATAAAAGAAAACTACAGTCCATCCTATTTCTGTAACTTCTTACAGAATTTCAATCCGATGCTCAGAAAGAAAGTTATGATGCTTTTCCCCAGGTCACCTGTTTTGCGTGTAATTCAGGAGTCTGCAAAAAGACCAACTTCCTCAGATCATATCTCCAAAAATATCACGCAAAAAGCTCTGAAATTTAGACCCAAGGTTCAGTGCGATTTCTTCTCAAATGGGTTTTTTTTGCGACTTCTGAAACATCATAGAAAAAACATTATAGCGAAAATGCCACAATGACCTGTTTGGAGCAGCGAAACCCTAGAATCCAAAGCTCTGATGCCAAATGTTATGAAACCAGCTCAAGAAAAGATAGAAATGATAGATCAACGCCTTAGAATTCAGCCTCTTCAAGGGGGAAACCTCCTTTACATTACATAAATGAACAATTCTTGGATGATACAAATGAAAAAACCTCCTTTCTATATATAGGAGTCTAAGGAGTCACAATATAATCCAGCCGACCTAACAATAATAATATAAAGCCACAAAAATAACAATAGAGGGATTCTATGGGGCACATAAATAACAATATGGGGTTAATAGGGGCACAACAATATAAATAAGGGGTATAACTACAATAGTAATGGGGTAATCACTAGTATTATAGGGACCCAACAGAGATGGTGTACCAATTACCCTTTATAGAATAGAGATTAAAAGTTTAACCACCCACAGGTTTTTTATTGTTTTATCTCAATGGGAAAGCTGCAAAATGTCACACATGAAAAATAGTTTGTAGGTATCTCTGCAGTGAAGGCAACATGTGTGAATGAAAATTAGCAGGAGAAAAAACAAGTGCAGGTGATATATGGTTACTTCTAACGGTGCAATGGCCAAGAGTAGAGGTGATATATTCATTGTTTTCACCTAGAAAATCTCCTCCATCCACTCTTATCAAGTTTCCTTTGTACCTTTTCATAAAATTACTAGTTTTAATAATTTAAAAGATTATAAAACACTTAGTGATTCGAAATGTGTCAACTCAATAATATGTAAAGTGATTTACCGAAAGAGTTATCTTGAAAAATTGCTATGAATCACATAAGTTTGCATTCTCAACAAAAAATAAGTATTATAACAAAAATTTTGAAATTAAATCTCATTAGGAAGATTTTCTTTTATATTCCATTAGGAGGGAAAGACATCTCTATATCTTTCCTTTTTAATAAACTATCTCACTTTTTGAAACCTTCACATCTTTTCTCTAATTCATAATTCATGGAGGTCGACATTTTACCCTCCTATTACCTAGTTTCAAACCCTTTGTTTATGTAGGTATAGTTATGCTCTACCCACTTTTATAAGGTAAACTCCAAGTCGTGCATTTCTTTTTATCTAAACTAAGCAACTAGAAATCGTCTCTCTATATTCACAATACTCAATCGGTCTAGCATTTGATGGTAGAGGGGCCTAGTAGTGCAAGTGTGCCTTCTCCATGTCATAAATAGTAAAGATGAGCGAAGATGATGCATATGTTGGGGTTTCGAACACCCATAGTGGTAGGTAAGAAGAAGGAATCTAATATCTCTCCTACAAGTCCTTAGACTCCTAGAGTCGTAGGTTCAATTGGCCCGACTAGGTAGCTGAGGTCAATGCACTGCAATGAGAAAGGAAAATTTAGAATGAACCCATGGCCTCACTACTCTTTAGCTAGTCAAAGGGCCCATCAACATCATTTTCATTTGTGGCCAAAGGCACATTTATTACAATCTCAAGTTCATTTGGATTGGAGGCAGAAATTGTTCAAAATTACCAGAATTATCTCGAGGACAAACTCAATTACTAGAAGCCAAGCCCATCAAGTATTGTGACCATATTTCTGAAGAGGTTGAATCTATCTAGAGGTGGATTTATTATCAGAGGGGTCGAATTATTCAATTAGGGAAATATCATCGTTTTCTAAGGTCGTCTCCTTAAGCAAAGAGTAGAAAAAGTTGTTGAAGGTTCTAGTGTTTTGGAAGACCAAGGTCAACTTCTTCTAAAGGCCAAGTTGTTTCATTGTTGCCAGATCTATAAGCCAGGTTCAACAATACACTGTAAATCTTTAGATCAAGATAATATGAATCATCATTTTGTCCCTTTTATATCTTTTTTTCATCTTTTCATTACTTTGTCTTCCCAGCATTTGACGAAATGTTTGTCTTTGAAATGTTTGAAGAAATGCATTAAAGAGAGATTTAAATTTTGTGAATTAAAACCAGCATATTTTAGCTTGGGAACATTACATGACAATATATCCCTTTATCTTTTGGAATTGCTTCATGCACTCATCATGCCATTTAAGATCTTAGTCCTTCAACAAATTTGATATGGGTTTGGTAATCTCCACAAAATTTAGTATGTACCTCTTGATGAAATTTATTTTATGGAATGAAGATTGCCCTAATTTCTTGCTTCTAGGTAATGGGATTTGTTGATGTTAAAATTGGAAACTAGGGCCAAACTCCATGTGGGTCACCTCATTTATGGAAGTTGATATTTTTCCTAGATTCCTCTTGTCAAGAGGTGTAGGATTGATCTAAAGATCATCTGATTCTGACAAGTATTTATGGAGATATGAATTTATTTTTATTTACATGACAAATTGTCAAGGTCGACTAGTAGTTAAATGTGTGGCACACATGCCCAGTGAATCATATAAATACAAGAGAGGTTGATTCATTTTCTCATCATCTCATCTCACTCATTCTTCTCTCTCTCTCCTTAGCTTTGGGTTATACAAGGAGCAACTCACACGTGGGAAGAAGGAGGACACACTAGGGCAAGGAGGACACTGAAAGGAGGACACAAAAGTTTTTGAAGGTCTCTTTGACCTACGTTGACGAAGAATTGACTCATCAAGGGGGCAATTTTAGTGTGGCTACCTCTCCTAGGCAGGCTGTGCATTTTAGCACAAAAATTGAGGCAATTCGTCCACAGGTTTGACTAGCATTAACTACCCTAGTTTTGGATGGCATGTTGACTTCAGTCAATAGCAATTTGACTATGTTTTAGGGGTTGTTCAAGGGCTAGTTGACTAGAAATTGACCAAGAATATTGGAGGTCAATTTCAACTCATTTGACCAAGTTTGACTTTTCTGATCTAGGGTTTTCTACTGCTGATATAAAATTACAGAATTCTGATTTTGTACTATTTCTCTCTGCTGAACTATTGAAGATAAAAGAAGATTTGATCAATGGGTTTCCCCGCATTGGAGTTTGTCCCTGGCTACCTACCACGTCTTGTGTCCCTTGTCTTAGCTTGTTTTCTATTGATCGTTTAATGTTCTATCTGCACTTTGTGTAATGTATATGTGATTGCTAATCTGTGGCTCATAAGAAGAAAAGAAGTAAACTGCTCTAAGCATAGAACATACCATAATTTAACATGGTTTCAGAGCTGAGGTGAAGGCAAAGCCCAAGCAAGAGCAAGAGAAAGGGCAATAATTGAAGAGAGGTTGGCAAGGCTATCCTAAAAACTTCATGGGGTCCTCAACACTCTTCCTCACTGAAGACAAGCTCCATGAGAAGTCTGACTATCAAATTCATCTGTTGCTACTAAAAGCAAGTGCTCTAAGGGAGAAGTAAAAGTGAGGAAGATCATCTGGGACTCTATCGACAAGCGGTTGGTGGCCTATGTTTTTGAGATGACAACCTCCAACGAAATCTACGATAGACCGGTGAGTTTATTTAAAGTTAATGATGCAAATCAAGTTTTGTTCCTTAGAAATAAGCTAAAGGTAATTAAGAAGGGAAAAGATGAGAGTATGCAAACATATTTCTTAAGGATCATCGACATCAAGAATGATCTCCTATCTATTGGGGAAGTAGTTCCTGACAGGGAAATGACTATCACAATTCTTCGAGAACTGCCACTTGAATGGTATATATTTAGGACTACTCTTCTCAACAATAATGTCATCCCAGGATTTGAGGAATTGATGGCTGGATGTATTTAAGAAGAGGCAATGATGGAAGAGCAAGAAATGCCCACACTTAAAGGCCATCCCTCTACCTTTTATTCTCATGCTAAAAGAAGAAACAATTTTGTGGCTAAATCCAAAGGAAAGGCTGGACAAAAGGGTGGAAGAAAAGGATAATGTTAGCATTGCAATAAAATGGGCCACTATGCAAGGGAGTGCCCTAATAAAAGGGACACACACCATGATGATGACCAAAATCACTCTCAAGTCAACCAAAGGAATGATAGGTCCAATGGCAGAGGTAAAAGAAATGTTGGAAATCAAGGAAGAGGACAACCCTTCAAGAAGGCAAGAAACTCCAGGTATGAATCTAACGTTGTTAACAATAAGCAAGATGAATATTGTCTACCAGCGGCCCTCTCTACTACTGCTCCCCTGGACACATTGGGAAATTGGATTATTGATAATGGTGCTTGAAGGCACTTCACTAGTTTCAAAGAATCTCTCTCTAATCTGATAGAGAAGGAAACGAGCTTGGAAATTGTTCTTGGGGACAACGCAAAATATCCATTGAAAGGTGTAGGGAATGTCACTCTTCAATTGAATTAGGGTAATACAATCCATTTACAAGAAGTCCTATATGTACCTGATCTCAAAAAGAACTTGGTGTCCATTTTGGTAATGGAAGATAAAGGCTACAAGGTAACCTTTGTTGATGGCAAGGTACGTCTATGGAAAAATAATTTTAAAGATGCTTTCACTCTTGGGTTTCGAGTCGATTCATTATGTTATCATTGAAAAAATTTCAAAAACAATTTGGACAACTTGTATGGTTTCAAAGTTGTAAGTCAGTCTTGGTCAAGTCATTTCTATTGTTTTATTTAAGGAGTCTAAAACATAAGATAGAGTCTTGTTCCCTTTGTTAAATATGGTCAACAATCTTGTTTTACCCACCATTGGTCCCACATTTATTCAAAGTGTCATGTGTTAAGGTTGTTTCAAAAATTACATGCACTACGAAATCAACTAGGAGTTTTTGTAGCACAAACTCACAAAAATACACTATGTGCGCTATGAAAACACCTAGACAATTTTGTAACTAGGAGATTTCGTAGCGCAAAACACAGAATTTACATTGGTTGAGCTATGAAATCAAGGATTTGTGCTAGATTTGGTCTAACTGTCTTTTCCATCAAAATTCATTAATTTTTCATCACCATGTGTTAGTCCTTGAAACATGCCTATCACATGCAGCCATTCATTCTCATTATTAGAGTCATTAGGAGTCTTGGTATGCTTAGGTTGGAAGTTTCAAAAAGAGCCAAGTATTCACAGTTATGATTTAGGTTTGGGTTCATGCATGATGAGCACATTGACAGATGTTCAATTTGAATTCTTTGAAGATCAAGCGCGGCAGCTCTCAGTTTCAAATTCAAATAAGGCAGTGTTCAAACCAATACAGTGCAGGTTTATCTTCAAGCTTCCTTGCAGGTATTTCATAGACATGTCTGAAGAAAGGAAAAATAACAGATCAAGCCAGTGTCTTAGACCTGAGCTTGAAGGCTTAGATGTTCTCATGAGGAATAGAGAGGTTGAAGAAGCATTCAAACAGTCACAGAAGAAGAAGGTTCAGATCAAGGAAGTGGTACAAGATTAGTCTATTGATAAAACAGTCAAAAGAAGAGTAACTAGAAGTCAATTAGCCAAGGAAAAGGGGAAGACAATGATTGTTGATGAAAGCCTGGCTTCAAAGGGAAGTTTGAACGATATCCTCCACACCATCTACATAGAAGAGACTCCTCTGGTCCAAGCAGAGCTACTTGAAGCCAACAAGAACAAAACCAAAGGAGTTAAATCTTCCAAAAAGCTTCAATTTGATGACCAATTCTCAAAGTTCGTTTTCAAAGCCAAGAACGCTTATGACTAGGCATTTAAGAAGATTACAAGAGGTAGAGCCAGAGGTAAAAGAGACAGATTGAGGACCTGCAAATTCATTTGAGCAAACTAGGAGGACAATCTCAGCATAAAAGAACCGGGTTGTAAGTGATTGGAGCCTTAACACAATTTTGGTTAGAACATTACCTTTTCAAAGTTGTTTATGGATGAATTATGTCAATGATATGTGGCCTATTGGCATAAGATGAAGCTGTGAAGAAATCACAAGAAGAATATTTTTTGAAAAACTGTGTTTTTTTATTCACACAACAGTTTCGTAGCGCGCTACGAAACTGCTGTAGTTGCATATTATGACTTGATGGACCAATTTTGAGAGACAAAAAATAAATATTTGTGAAGAAGGATTTCTAAAAGGGAGTATTTACAAGATCTAAACATCCATCAAGGGCAAAACAAGTAGCAGAAGGTCAAAGACAAGAATAAAATTGAAACTCTAAAAAGGAGGAACTTCGTCTCCTAGTTTCTACCAGTCAACTTCTAGAAGCGTTTCTGAGCAGTGGAAAACTCCTCTCTGAAAAGTGAAAGACATTTTCATTCCTAAGATACTGAAGTACAAATAACTCTTCTACTTTCTTCAAATGCATTATGATATTAGAGAAATAAAGGACCAAACTTGCGCTATGAAACTGCTGTAGGTGCAATTTTTTACAAGCATATTTCTCTGTTTACACCTGCTTTTCAAAGACACATTCAGGGTGGTGGGAAAGGTGTTTCAAAAAACCAAGAGAGGTTTTTGTTCAGCACGGATTTATTCACAAAAGTATACTTCTGTTTTTCCAAATACATTTTTTATGAGAAGCTATGAGCTCTGTCCCAAGACCTATTTTTCAGCCAGAACAGAGCAAGGGACAGTCTCCTAGTTTCTAGGAACAGCAAAAGGATGAGTCATCAAGGGCCAGCTGGAAGGTTATGAGGACCATAAAATTCGAATTCATGGAGTTATAGGTGTCAAATAATGCTTTAAATGTTTATATAAGGTTGTTTTAATCATAATAAGGAGTTACACTCCTAGTTGTATCAGGTCTCTAGGACTCCTAGTTATTTGTCTTTTGTATTAAATAGTTAGTTTAAGTGTGAATAGGTGTCAAATAAGGAGGAATTCGAATTCCCCTCATGCTAGAGGAAGGAATCTACATGAAATCTATATATGGGAGAAGAACTAATGTATTAGGGGTTGGAAAATTAAGGAGAAAAGCTCTCATATTTGGCTTTATGTGCAGACTCTGTTTTCTAGTAATACAGTATTGCCTTATGCTTCTCAAGAATCATAAAGAGTTCAATGTGATGAGTTTATTTTGTTGTCTTTTCATGTTATCTACAGTTTTATGAGTATGTGATTACCTAGAAATCGCTAACAGTGCTATAATTGCCTTCATATACTCGTAAACTGCCTTCTATGTGTTTGGTGTGCTCTACATATGTTGAAATTTGAATGCCTTGACTTCTATGCAAAGCCAACCCTACTGTTAATACTAAATCATATATGACTCCATAAGCCCAATGGATACTTGTTAGTTTTGTTTCCACCATTTTCATTTTTTATTTGTTTCACAAGAGTTAGCCATCTTGATCATAATCAAAAACCTTTAATCCTTTGAGAGAGCCCTCTCAGGTTGGGGAGGCTAAGCCTCAGCCTAAAGCAAATTTGAAACAGTTACTTGAAGTCTTCCTTGTCTGCAGCCTTCCAGGGCCTGATTTTGAGATAACACATTATATCAGGTCAGAGGAAGTTTGTTGGGTGCCATGTTTTATGACACATCACTACAGTCTAAACTATGGCATTGGAGGTTTGCTCACCTTCATTATAAAGCTCTGCCCAATGCAATAAAAACGGTGATAGGAATGCCCGAGTTCCAAGTAGAGCGAGAAGGTGTATGTTTAGAATGTGACAAAGGGAAGCTCAAAAGGGTACCATTCCCCTCAAGCCTAAGCAATACCTCTGATATATTACAGTTGGTTCACTCAAACATATTTGGTATGATGCTTGTGAACTCCTTGGGAGGATATTTATAGTACCTCACTTTTACAAATGACTATTCTCCCAAGCCTTGGATATACTTCTTGAAAAATAAGGATGAAGTGTTCACTTGCTTTCATCACTTCAAAGCCCTGATCAAGAATAAAACGGAAAATAAAATCAAGATCTTAAGGACCGATAATGGGACTGAGTATGAATCCAATGAGTTCCATGACTTTTGCAAAGAAGATGGCATTAAGAGGGAGACTACAACACCATATAGTCTTTAGCAGAATGGTGTGGTGGAAAGGAAGAATCGTATGATTGTGGAAGCTGTCTGTGCTATGCTTAATGATCAAAGACTTCTAAAGTTTCTATGGGATGAAGTTGTGAATACCACCGTATATGTGAAAAATAATGCCCTCATCAAGAATTGGGTTCCAAGACTCCCAAAGAGATGTTCACTGGTAATAAACTTGACGTATCTCATTTTAGAATTTTTGGAAGTCCGGTACATTTTCATGTGCTGAAGGAGAAGAGGAATAAATTGGGTGCATCTGGAAAGGAAGGAATCTTTGTGGGCTATAGCGAAAACTCTAAGGGCTATATAATCTATTTGGTTGGTCAAAGGGAAATCGAGATTAGCCATGATGTCACCTTTGACGAAGATATGGCTCTTAGCAAAGTTGCCAATCTTCCTACTCAAAGGGGATCTAAAGAAACTGACAGCAGGGAACCAAGGGAAAAGGAAGATGAGATGATGCCCGATGTGGAAGAACCTATGTATCCTATTGATCCCCCTCTACAAGAGCCTTCTTCTTATAAAAAGAGGCCTTTGTGGCTAAGGGGGACACTTGATGATGTTGAAGGGCACATTGCACCTAGGGGAACCTTCCGGGAAAGTAAGAAGCCGACCAAGTATTAGGGATACTTGAACATCATGAGCACGATCATCCAAATGAGAATTCGTCATTCATAGAAAATGTCAAGCATCAAGTATGGAAGGATGATATGACTGAGGGATATGAGTCCATCATGAAAAATGATGTTTGGGATGTGGTCCCTAGACTGTAGGGCAAAGCAGTTGTCACTTCGAAATGGCTTTACAAGATAAAGCATGCAGTTGATGGAAGTGCAAAAATGTATGAGGCTCATTTTGTTGCTCATGGCTTCTCTTAGAAGGAAGGTATAGACTATGATGAGATATTTTCACTTGTTGCTCGATATACCACCATCCACTCGATCATAGCCCTTGCTGCTTTGCAAGGATGGAACCTACATCAAATGGACGTCAAGATCGCGTTCTTGCATGGTTCAATAAAAGAAGAGGTCTATGTGGAGAAACCCAAAGGATTTGAGATTCATGATCGATAATCTCATGTGTGTAGATTGAATAAAGCCCACTATGGGCTAAAGCAGGCACCCCGAGTGTGGTATGAGAGGATCGATAGCTACCTGATGAAGTTGGGATTCACTAGGAGTGAAGCTAACCATAACCTTTACTTTAAGGTTGAAGATGACAAATCTCTCATACTGGTGCTATACATTGATGAACTCTTTCTAACAAGTGTAGACCCTCTCGTTCTCAAATGTAAGAGGGAGTTGGCTTCCGAGTTCGACATGAAATACCTAGGACTGGTGCACTATTTCCTAGGACTAGAAGTCTAGCAGAAACTAGGGGATATTTTCCTATATCAAGGAAAATAAGCAGTGAAAATATTGGAAAGATTCGGTATGGTCGACTTCAAGCTCGTGACTACCCCAATGGAGCTTGACTTCAAGAAGTTAAGTGGTAGTGCTGCTGGACCTGTTTTACGAAATGCTACCGAGTATCATCAACTCGTTTCAGCATTGATGTTCTTGGTGAACTCCCATTCGAAGATGATTTGGAGTCAACACATTGAGTCAACATATGGTTGAGTCTCACCACACACATTGGATTGGTGCCAAGAATCTGTTCAGATATCTTCGTGGCGCAATCACACATGGGTTGAGATACACTGCCGGAGATGTGAGACTACTTGGATATACCAATGTTGATTGGGTAGGTAGTGTGGTGGATCGAAAGAGCACTTCCAAGTGTTGTTTCTCTTTGGGACCTACCTCGATATCCTGGATGAGCAGGAAACAGAAGTCAGTAGCTTTAAGCACCATTGAGGCAGAGTACATTGCTGCTAGTATGGCCTCTTATGATGCCATCTAGTTGCGAAAGCTCTTCAGTGAGATGTTTGGATTTACATTGGATACCACTATGATCCTGTGTGACAACCGGAGTGGGATTCATTTATTAGAGAATCCTGTATTTAATGATTGCTCCAAGCATATCGATATCAGGTACCACTATATTCAGGATATGGTGCAGTGGGGAGCAATAAGGCTCCAACATATCGGTACAGATGAACATGCCGCCGAAATTTTTATGAAGCCTCTGGGAAAGGTAAAATTCTTGACTTTCCGAGAACGACTTGGTGTCATTCAGAGACCCTCTTATGAGGGTCGACTATGATGTATTGAGCTCTATGACATGTGACCATAGGGTGAATCACCATCCCTTGGTGGTGTACTATGTACAGGGTGAAAGGTTCAACCTTCCCGTCTGACACCTTGTGCCGACTATAGGACAGGATGATTAGTTCTAATGTGGGCCAAGATGATTCGTTCTCCATGGTGACTGTAGAACATGATGATAGGTCTCATGTGGGATAGGATGATTAGTTCTCCATGGCGACTGTGGAACGGGATGATTAGTTCTTTTGTGGGACAAGATGATTAGTTCTCTGTGGCGACTGTGGAAAAATATGATTAGTTCTCCTGTGGGCCAGGATGATTAGTTCTCCTTTGGCGACTATTGGATATAATGATTCATTCACCTGTGGATAGGATGATTAGTTCTCCTATTGAGGCATCCTACCCATGCAGTCTGGGACTCATGGGAAGTACCTCTCATCTTATCAATGAGTAGGGAAATGGGGTTAGGGACCATTATTAGTACTATCGATGGATGCATCGTTGCATCTACTATACTCCCTATGCTAGGATGACCTCCATTAATTTGGGATTAGTGAGAGTGGTATGACACACTCTGAGACTGAATTTGGGTCAATAGAAGATGGTATGATACTTCCTCGATAATTTCTTCTTCTTCATAGTCTGAGTAGAGCATAGTAGAGTAGAGCAGTGCCAAGTAGTGCAGGGCGATGCATTTGATGGTTGGGATAGTAGCAATGATAAGATGGATTACAAATGGAGTTCTCCCTAGTTGAGAGGGAGTGTTAAAATTTGAAACTAGGGCCAAACTCCATGTGGGTCACCTCATTTATGGCAGTTGATATTTTTCCTATATTCCTGTTGTCGAGAGGTGTAGGATTGATCTAAAGATCATCTGATTCCAACAATTATTTTTGGAAATATGAATTTATTTGTATTTACTTGAGAAATTGTCAAGGTCAACAAATAATTAAATGTGTGGCACACATGGCCAGTGAATCATATAAATAAAAGAGAGGTTGATTCATTTTCTCGTAATCTTATCTCACTCATTATTCTCTTTCTCTCCTTAGCTTTAGGTTATACAAGGAGTAGCGCACATGTGGGAAGAAGGAGGATGCATTAGGGCAAGGAGGACACTAAAAGGAGGATGCAAAAGTTGTTGAAGGTTTCTTTGACCTACGTTGACCAAGCATTGACTCATCAAGGGTGCGGTTTTGTTGTCGCTTCCCCTCCTAGGCCAGCCACAGGTTTTGGCACAAAAATCGAGGCAATCCGTCAATAGGTTTGACTAGCATTGACTGCCCTAGTTTTGGGTAGCAAGTTGACTTCAATCAACAGTAGTTTGATTGTGGTTTTGGGGCTGTTCAAGGGTGGTTTGTTCAGGTTGTTTGAGGGCTAGTTGACCAGAAATTGACCAAGCATATTGGAGGTCAATTTCAACTCATTTGACCAAGTTTGACTTTGCTGATATAGGGTTTGCTGCTACTGATATAAAATTACAAAATTTTGATTTTGTACTATTTCTCTCTGCTGAACTATTGAAGGTAAGAAAAGATTTGATCAAAGGGTTTCCCCACATTGGGGTTTGTCCCTAGCTATTCGCCACCTCTTGTGTCTCTTTTCTTAGCTTGTTTTATGTTGATCGTTAAATGTTCTATCTGCACTTTACTTAATGTATATGTGATTTTTAATCCATGGCTAATAAGAGGAAAAGAAGTAAACTATTGTAAGCATAGAACATACCATAATTTAATAGTGAATTGCTTATATTATGGTTGGATCAATTTTGATGCCTTCCATTGACACTGTGTTCCTAGGGAGCTTTTTTCATAAACTCTAACAACTAACTTCTTTGGATTCAAGGATATCCCATACTTTCGACTTCTAAAGAAAACTTATTAAAGGAAATCTATTTAAGAAGATGAACATGGGCACTTTTTCTGGACATATATTACCTTAGGGATCCCTCCCTTGTATTGGAGAAGAGGTACCCTAATGTGAGGGAAGGTACTACTGAGGTGACAATGGTAGTCTTTATAAGTTTCCCTCAGAGTTCACATTTATAGTTAGGGATTTTTATCATAAGTGAGAAATTGGGTGGTAGCAGTTTGGCACTATTACCAAGGATGCCCATTTCCTGATGTATTTAATTTTTACATTAATATATTGATGATCCTACAGTTACAAGTTATAAAAGTCCATCTGGTGACTCCACATAAGTAGGTTGTGTTGAAGAGATATTCTACAATAACATGCTCATAGGGAATTTTTCACTAGATTGCAAAACTGGAAAGCTATTATAGAAGAAAGGTATACAAACTAGCATGCTAGTCACAAAAGTCATGTAGCTCAAGTATTTAGTTTTTTGATGATATAAGTTCCTTATTTTTAATAGATATAGCCACACCATGGTTAGATGACATATACAAACCACTTGAATATTGCCAAATTAATGAAGCTCCACATGAAATTCTAAAAAATTCCATTGATAACATTCCTACATTCCAAGAAAATAATGTTCCTTTTGCCTTGGATCATTGGCCAAAATTAGGAGTGTGATATTTAAAATGGGAGGAGCAATACACTTAGATGTCACCACAAAGTTGTTTACATTGTCTCTTGTGGATTGTGTTGTGGAATGGTGGAAAGGAATTCTTGATAATTAATTCAATGCATGGCTCCCTTCAAAATGCTTTCCTTGAGAAATGGAGAGAATGAGAAGATAATCCATACTTATTGGTTTCTCTTAGTAGTTCTAAATGAAATCAGACTGAAACTGTAGAAGAGTTTAATAAGTGGTTTGACTAGATTTTGTAAAAATCACTATGCAAATATTAAAATTCTAGAGGCAACCATACTTATATATTACCTTGATTCAATTGATGGAGAGCTTGGTTTCCAGATCAAAAAAAATGATCCCCAAAGCCTTAAGGCAATCCAATTTTTTTGAGTTTAGGAATAGTTTCATTTTCCTCCTTTGCTAGATGATGATGACCAATGATTTAAATTAACCATTCCATGATATCTAGGAATCCATATTCATAAGTCTATCTTTCATAAGATCTTGGCTTAATGCATCAAGGAGCTCAATAACATAATCATGATGTCAAGATCAGGGTCCTCACAGTTCCATCTGCTTATCGTGATTGTCAAGACATAGGATTTGATATGCTTTCATGCTGATAAGGGCTATTAGATTCAATTAATGGAGAGATTGGTTTACATATCAAAGAAAATGATCCCCATAACCTTAAAGCAATCCAAATTTATTGAGTTTCGAAATAAATGCATTATACTCCTTTTCTAGATGATGATGACCAATGAATTAAGTTACCCAATCCATGATATCTAGGCATCCATATTCATAAGTCTGTCTTTCATAAGATCTTGGCTTAATGCATTAAGGACGTTAATAACATAATTAGGATGTCAAGATTAGAGTCCTCATAGTTCCATCTACTTATCATGCTTATCAAGACATAGGATTTGATATGTTTCCATGAAGATAAGGGCTATTATAAGGAATATCTCCAAAAGTGCCATTCCCTTTTTCTCCTAGCTGCCAGACTTCCAAGGATACCTAATGGTACCAATTTAAAGGTACTGCATAAACTTCCATTGCTCTAGCTGCTAGATAAAGATGTAAATGTTTGATTCCATACACCATCATTGCTCCTTTGATTATTTCTACAATTCACTACATCAAATACTACCATCATTGCTTTAAATGACTATTGTCATTGCTCCTCCATTCCTCTTGCACTTCTCTATTTAAAAACATTTTGTTGATCGCTTAACTCATCAAGTTCTTGTAGACATTAAAGTCAAAGATATTGTCTTATTGATTATTGTCATGAACACTCCATGTGGAGCCTCTAGTGTCTCTAAACTTAAAGGCTCTGATCTAGAATCATATATTAATCAAAAGCATCTGAAACAACTTGCCTACTATACTTTGTTATGTATGTGTTAATGATAATTACACCTCAAGTGTAATGATCCTTTTTGTACTTGAAGCATATTTCTATCAAGAGTACATCACAAGGATTAGGCTAGTTGATGCTTTTAGGATCCCTTCAAGTTGATGGTCTTGATCTAGAAGCCACTCATTCAATACCATTCCAGCAAACTCTAGAAGATCTTTGTGCTAGCGAAACAGTGTGATCTTCAGAACTTCCTTACCGCAGGTATTCTTCAGTTAGGCCCACAAGTGGACTATCATGAAAACTTTAGGATTACTATCATACAAATAGTTATTATCAAAATGGTGATGTGTCAAATTGATATTCTTAAGCAATTGCTGTATGGAAATGATGAATTTTCTCTTCCCTTACTACTATGAAAGGATGCTTGACCTATTGTAGTAACACTCCAAATATTGATGAAGTCTTGTCAACTATAATATTGAAACTATCCTTTAAGTCTCTTTACTGTAAAGGTTGTATCAGGGATACATATATAGTCATTGAGATGAGCCTTCAATTTTTCCTTCTACCAAAAGTGCACTATGACTTTCTTTAGGAATTTTTTATTCAAGTTTCAAGAGAATGACTTCAACATGTCTCTTACTTTTCTGTAGGTAGATAATCACTTTCGATGCTTCTTCTCAATCAAAATTTCTGCAATGAAGGCAAAGCTTGGAGAATGCCTTTCAGTGGCTTGAACCTTCAAGCTCTTTTCTGAATCGGTGCCCTAAACTCTTTGCTACCCAGACAATACAAAAGAATTGTCACAAATCCTTCACAACTGCATAAGAATTATGTCATATATAGTCTTACGTTGAACCTATAGAAGATGAGACTTTTCTTAAGAGACCTGTAACGATCCTTCAAGACCTATAGAATATTCTCAAATCCAAACTCACAAAGATTAGACACAAACTTCGTTATTCACCTTGCAGAATAGTTTCCCATAAACAAGAGAGTTATGTTGTCTTAGGTCTTTAAGTATGCAAAATAAAAAAGCCCTTCCATAATTCAAATCAATCCCCGAGATTTAATTAGAATACCCTTTATTACATATTCACATATTACATGTTTAGCGAAATAGTCAAGTCTGTGTTCATCTAGTCTTTCTTTACTATGCATTTATTTCAGTCAACAGGGCTAACATGCACACCATGTACTCAATTACATCCTAAAATTCAATGACATTAAATCTGCACAAATAAAACAAATTGAAAGACCTTGAACTTCTAACAACCACAATTTTGTAATATGGTGTACCTTCAAGGTCCATAATCACTCATTTCATTAGGACTAGCAAGTCCCATGCAATGGGAAAGCAAGCAGAAGTTGAAACTTTTATTTAATTAATCCATATAGGGCAACTGATGGAGGGTCACTAACAATGAGAGCCAAGGTATATATAATCTCTTGTATATCTTAGCAAGGGGTCATAACTTTATAACTCTTTGTGAATATTAATTATTGTAACCAACAGTATTACTACCATAATTACCACTACTTTTATCAGAGTTTTTAGTTGGGACTGTGAATATGTTTTAATCTATCTTGTTTCAAGTTAACATTTCACCCATCATCAAAGAAGTGATATCTTCAAGTGAAATGTGTTATATTAAATATTTTTACACATTTCATACCAAAACTCAATATTGTTAACCTAAGAAAGCCATCCACTTCACTTCTACTTGATTATTACCAAGGTACATCAACTATAACATGGCAAATAGAAACCATTTCTGGAGCATCTCTCATAATATTTTGCATTATTCTAGCACCTAACATCTGCTTGTTGAATGATTTGTTTGTGTGGATGAATGTAAGGATCTTTTGTAGGATGTTATTGTTATCACTATTGAAGTTCTTCAAAAATGAAATGATTTTAGAATTGAGTTCTGTTGTTACTTCCAATTCTGGAATGGTGGCATTTGACACTTATACATCTTTAAAATATCTTGGGCATGGAGCTCCAAATAGCTTATTGTCAAATCTCTACTTGACCTCAAGGAATAAATTTTAGTACCATATAACTTGTTTTTTGCATGATAACAAGCATCCTAACAAACTTTGCTTTCTCTAGAACTTATAAACTATCTAGACACAAGCACCCTTTCAGGTTTGGAAATGAAGCAGGTGTGACGCCCCATAGTTTCAATTTAAAATTGTTAGAATGATACCCACAAAAAATAAAAAAATACATTTATATCATAAGGAATAACCAATTTTGTACCAATACCCTATCCATTCCCATCGTGAAAGTCAGGTTCCACTTCCAAACTGAAAAATAGCATTCCATCCTCAGTCGCCACTAGCACTAAAATAAGCTTTTATTACATACAGGTCCATTGTATTCAATGACCAAATATATTCTCACACTAAAAAATAAAAACTTGAAGAAATGTGACAATCTGAAATCAAAACTTCAGTAAGTTAGATGCTTTATTACATTTTATGGGAAATAATTCTTTGCAGTTACCCATTTTGTTTGGGATACAAATTCTTTAAATAGTGTTTCATGTAATTTATTTGAATCTTGTTGGATTGTGATCAAACAAATTTATAATTTGTACCTTGGTTTTACAGTTTTTGGGATTCCTCTATAGAGATTTACGATAAATCTTGGTGGACCTAGATGCTCTTTTCAACATCTTAAGGTAATTTTCTTTGATAAACCCTAGGATACATGTTGATTTTTAGTTTTGCAATACTTCAGAAATGCCATTAGCTTTATGTGTGACCTAATTAGTTATATTTTTTGCATGTGCATGTTGGAGTGTACATCTAAACCAATTTAATCATTTTACTTAAAAACGTGTTCAGAATATTAAAAAACCATAGTCTAGAGTAAGAGGGTGCATGCATTTGGGGTGCATTTATTTCTCTAGCAAGATTTTCCATGCAAGTTGGGAACTAGGACAGATTTATTCCAAACTTGACTGTAACTCATGACCCTTTGCTACAGTTATAAAAGCAGGGCATGAGAGTAGAGTGAGGTATTCTAGTTTTGGGACTTTCATTATGTATTTATTTTTTTCTTATTTAATGCGATGATAGTTGCAAGTTTGTTCATGAATCATATGTATTTCTAGATCAATGTGTTGAAGGTCTTCTTACCATGGTCTGCAAATTTAACATGGTATGAGAGCATGTTCTAAAATCTTCTAGGATTCCATCTATATGGATAGTTGGGCTAATACCTAGGATAGGGAAGTTTTGTTAGGATTTTTTAAGCATGGGATGTCCAAGATCCATTCTGGACCTATGGTAGTTTATTGAAGGTTGTTGCTTTGTTTTTTCTTAGCTCTGTGTTGTAGGAGTGACAATGTAACCACCTTTAATCTCAAATATGAAGACTGATTGGAAGGCCCCTCGAATTTTGTTGCTTGTATATGTCAGTTGCTTTTGAAGGAGCATGGGCCTTGGCATCCTGTCAAAGGTTGCAACATTATATTTCTAAAATCCAATTTGCATGTCTCTATACTTTTGAAAATTAGAAAGTTCGAGTCAAATTGAAAAGGAGGACAAATTTCAGATATATGTGGAACCATTACTTCAATCTCATTATTAGGTAATATTAATTGATGATTAATTTATTTCTCTTAGAAGCTCTATTTTTATGTCATGAAAACCAGGGATGAGGTCATTGGGAAGTTTTGAGAGTTTAAATGTTTTGTAGAAAAATCAAACAGATGATAATATTAAAGTGTTGAGATCAGATAATGGAGGAGTATATACCTCCAAAGAGTTTGACACTTTTTGGAGGGAAATAGAGATCAAGAGCTATTTGACAGTGCCTTACCAAACACATCAAAATGTGGCTGTAGAGAGGAAGAATAGGCCCATCATAGAGACTTCCAAGGTAATCATCCATGACATAGATCTACCGATTTTTCTTTGGGCATAAGCATGTTGTACAAAAAACTACATTTTGAATATGTGACCTCACTAGATATTGAAGGATAAGACACTAGAAACATATTTCATTCGTGAGGAACCACAAGTATCACATTTTTGTTTTTCTGGTTTTCTTGTATACATTCATATCACTGGGGAGAAAATAACCAAGTTGGAACCCTCTAGTTTGAGTGGTACTTTGGTGGGATTCAATGAGACATATAAAGCTTAAAAAGTCTACATTTTGTCTAAATGGAAGATGGTTGTCAGCTAAGATGTCAATTTTGATGAGGATGCATGGTCCTTTAAGCCTTATTGTAATGCAACAAAGTTTGGGGAGGAAGAGAAGCTTGCTTCCTAAAAGGTTGTTCCACAAATTGCAGTGAAACCAAATTGAAATCAGTTAGATACCAGTACAGTGGAGGTAAAAATACCATTTTTCCTTCTAGTTCAGTTAGGAGGTTCGAATGGTTTACCTAGACAGTGTATGGGGCACAAGAGAAATTAGTAGGACATAAATATTTGTTTTGAGTGTGTCATCCTCTTGAGAAGTTTCCTAATTATGGTGCATTGGTTTCTTCCTATTTCTTAATAAGAAAATGGTAAATAATTTTTTCATAAATACTAATTGTCAAAATGTTTAAATGCTATTTGGAAATTCAGTTGAGAAACCCTCACATTGAAACTACTATATACTCTATCAAGTCAATTGGCTTGAATAATGTCATATACGAAGTTTGGAAAGTTTGTGTATGTGTTGGTCAATGTTTGAAAAATCAGACTCAGACTAATATTATTTCAATGACTCGATTTACCAAAAAATATATACGACTCCAAACCATTGAAACAAAATGTGCAAAACTCTACTCATGGAACATACATATACCATGTAAGGTTGAATATATCAAAAAAATTTGGCATCGAGTCCAATATATATCAGCAACAATGAGACTCTAAATGGCCTCCATAAGATTTAGAGTTTGAAAAACATGCTACAACTATCACCTTTTGGCCTAGCCTTGTCTTCTTCAAATTTTTCAAGCTAGTTTTTCAATTCAAATCTAATATTTCCAATCTCCTGTAATGGGGCCATGCATGGGAAACTTGGCCTCTTATACTATCCAAGTGTTCGTTAAATCTATGAATTCTCACTCCCCCTACCCTTCTTAATGCATAGTATTTGCAATAAATTTTCACATCATTCAGATTAGCATGGATCCATGTAGGATCTTTGACTCTAAGGGTGTAAACCATGGTAAAATTCCAATCTTCGGTTTGAAAGAGAACATTAGATTTTTGAAATCCAAGTAGCATAATTCTAGGCCTATGCAAATTAAAAAAGTCTGAGTCAAATTCAAAACAGGGATAGATTTCAGATGATTTGCATTTGTAATTTAAAGAGGCACATAATTGAATTTTGAAGAGAAGAAGATTAAAAACAAGGACATATTTTAGAGAATATACATTTGCAATTTAAAGGAGAGGGAAAACGTGCTTGGAAATGAAAATAATGGGCAGTGGGCACAAGAATTTGGCCCACAACTCCTCCAAGCTTCAAGATACATTATAGCCTCTTGATTAAGCTGCCCAAATCCATTGCAAACAACTTCAAACAAATGCCAAACTAGAACCAAGCTCAAGCGTCACATTTCTCTTCAAGATTTCAGCTCTGGTCCAAAACATGAAATGCTCACAAATGCTCTATGAGAAAGGTGTGAGACAAATAGAGGGGTGGGATATCTCTTTATGGAAATTTGATCAGTTTAATGCTTTGCTTTATTGAGCCTTTTAATTGAATAGTGAATTTTTTTCTTTGATTCTGTATGGAGTCATCATGCATCTACTTGGCTGAGTATGTCTTATTTGGTACCAAACTGGCTCATCAAGCCAAGTCAGACCAAGTTTTAGAACAATAGTGTTGGGCCCTTGTCCATTGTCTCGTAATATACTCAAAAGAAAATAATACTAAGTATACTTGGGTTGTTGTCCACTAAATATAATAGAAGCAAGACATGCCAGTGTTGTATATAGCTTCACTACTAGCAACTAAATCCTATGCTATTATAACAATAGAAATAAAATATATAAACTAGACCCTCATAGAGAGGGGGACCTAAGATTCTTCATGTTATTCATTCACTTCAAGCATATGGGATGGTGGATGTCTTCTCCAGCCTCATGGTCTTCCCTTTGTCTCTCATCCCTAGCTTTTGGAGCAAGCTTTGAACCTTATAGAGCTTTCAACAAGTAGTATTCATCATTGAATTATTGTAGCTTTCCTTTGATACCATTCAATAGGACGTTCTTCTTTGAGGTTGATTCCATGTGACAGGTTATCATTTCTTTGGCATGCTATTATAGATCTATGGTCAAAGAGGGGTTTTTCTTCTTGTTTCTTTGAAACTCTGCATTGGGGATGATGTGAGACAAGTATTTTTCTATATGCTTGTTGTTGGTAGCAATTTTTTGTCCATTAACCCGCTCCTCCAGTTTTCCAAGACTATGAAATGTGTTGTATTTGTGCCACTTATTAAAACCTTGTGCTATACATTAAGACTCACCTTTTTTCATTTAGTTCCAGTTCTTTCAACAGAATCTTCTTGAATGCTTATCTTTAGTGATTTATATCTGTAAATTCTTTGGCCTATACATATCTTTGAATCTATAATAAATAAAGATTGTCAATATTTTCTTTTCAATCCTTAAGTTATATGTATCATGTTTTATAGATGTTAAATTTAATATATTTATTATTTTATATATGTTATATTGAAAAACATTATATGTAAGTTTTTTATATAGATATATTTGAATTTAAGGGTGAATTTTATTGAACTTTTGTATGGGGTTAATTTCTTTTTGAATTTGATGTTCAAACATGAACACAAACCAAGTAGCTATGATTATAGGGAGATGTACAAGTTGAAGTGTGTTGCTGATGATAGTGTTGACTAGCCTTCCACATCTCTTCTCTGCTAGAGTTTTATGAGCCAATCCTATGGTATCATGGGTTTAGTGCAATAGCATTAAATCTTAGTCGAAATAGGCTTCAATTTACCTAGCCACTTTGACTTTACCAAAAAATCATTTTGGTCGCTCAACTTGAGTAATTAGTGATCTCCTCATTCTATACATGCAAACCTTGAAGATGGGGTGTAACTCTTACAACAACCTTTGGACTTCACCATTGTCTAATACATGCTAATTTATGGAATCTAGCTGATAAAACATCATTTATATGAAAATCTTGGTTGAGTATCATCCTTGGGATTTCACCATTTTCTGATGCATGGTATTGGGTGGAATCCCTCTGATCAAACATCATTTATATGCAGGTCCTAGTTGAGTTTTATTCCTATGTCTCCAATGGATTATGGAAAGGAAAGCAAGAGTCTAATGGCATGAATTCCATTGTCTTTCTATGGCAAAGGTTGGGAGTGTGGTTTACAACATTTTCTTGTGTGGATATATTCACATGACAGTTCTTGAATGTTCCAAAAATATGAGAAATAGACCAATATCCAAATTTAAAGACAATAAATATCATTCAGCCAATGATGAAGCTTTCAAGACCTTGCCAAAATTTTAAAATAAAACACCCTAGAGTCAAGGTAACGATAATGTGGATTCCTTTCAAAGATTGTTCGTTCAGAATGCCTATCTATATACGACTCTATGAATTTATGTTAGTTTAATAATAAAAAAAATATATAATTCTTAGAAGATCCATGAGATTTAAGTAGATATGCGCTATGCAATATTTGATTGGCTTCAAGGAACTGCACAACAAATGTATTGATCAAGACAAATAACAATGTTTTAGAAGTTGGAATTGGTATTGAAACTGGTCAAGGGTTAGACTGGACTAGAACCATCTAATAAACTGGTGACTCTAATAAATTATGAAGGATTTGGGCTGTGTGATTCTCTTAGAGCCCATCAGTAGTCATTTACTAGAGTTTGAGCCCATACGCATCAACAAGGACATTATGTTCTATGCAATACATAGTAGTCTTCTACCCTTCCATTGTTCAATTTGATAAACTCTTGTAGGCAGCAAAACATGTGTACCAAGTTCGAATTTATATTTTATCTGGTAGCCAATCGTTGGGCTCAACCCCCAGAGGTAGTTTTCGAAAACAGATTTAGCATACCCTCAGAATTCATGGTAAGATGACAAGTGGCATACTAGTTTGATATCTGAAATATGTGGATGACATGATAAGCAAAATAGTGCAGCGTCGAGGTTATGCATGGCTATTCATACTAATTGGTATGATTGCCCAAAGTGTCTGTAGCAGAATTTGCAACAACAACTTCATAAATTATTGGATCTCTTTTCACTTTGAGATCCATTCATCACAATGAATACAATCTATTTGCTAGAGTCATTTCTTATATAAAGGAACAACAAGTTATTTGTCTTTCTAGTCTAGTACTTCTAACATTGATGGCTACTTATTTGGGAGAAAGCACAATTTTAGCACACTAGGTCATGGTTTGGATCTATTCCATGTGCACCATTTATGGAGAACCTTTGGCAAAAACAATTCAATTATTCATGCCTAACTTGACTTCTAATGTTAACTATAACATAAGAAAGGTACAATAATTGCTTCACTCACTAATCCTCATTGGAACAACATTTGGATTTTCATTTGTCTCTAGGTTCACATGTCCTTGCTCAAAGGCTTAATTAATGCGCTATGTTGCAAAATACTGAACTTGGACAAGCATCACAAGGCAATTCCTCACCCCACAATCTTTCCATCCCTGACATATCAAGTAGAAACATTTGGCATGTGGAGGGTTAATTGTTGTAGGTGGAGTTCTTATTGAAACAAGACTGCAAGCTAAGGAATATTGGAGTAATAATATCAAATTAGATGTTTCCCAATATGAACCCTCTCACCTCTCAAAGAGTACAACATGATGATATTGGTCACTTTCGTAGTTCTCCTAAATAAAAGCTTGAATTCTGGATCATTGATTTTGGGTTGTAATGAATTACGCAAAAGCTAGTTAAGTTCCCTTTTGCGCAATTGATTTTCTTTGGAAAATTCTCAGTGTGCAAACTTGACTATGGTTAGTGCTAGTGGTTTCATTGAAGTAGGCATAGAAGGTGCTACTAAGATTGCAGTGGGAAATTTATAGTTTCCATTTCCATTCCCATTGGTGGCATGCTTATAAAAAACTAGGCATGCCCCATCTTTCATCTTCTAATTTGCACCAAACCAGTAGCAGTAATCTTGCAGAAAATTTCATTAGCACTAACATGCAACAGGCCAAATGGGAAGGCGTTTTGTTTGAAAATAATAGTGATGTTGGAGGATCATCTGATTATGGAAATAATGCATCTAATCATCTTTTTCTGATAACAGAAGTAACTTCTTGTGCCCCAAAATTTTAAGTGCCACCTTCACTCATAGTTACAACACAACCAAATTCTAATTCTATGGATCACTATAGTAACACTCCAATTCTCATTTACTTATTTGATGATGACTAGATCTATTGTAAAATATTTGTTGTTGATTACTTTTTCATCTAATGCTAGAAAGCCTCCAAAGCTTTTATGTAAATATATACTTTTTGTGATTTCTTGCTAGAAAATCCTATTTGTTAGGTTAAGAAAGTGGATAGAGATGTTGGAATTCGAAATTGCTAACAAGTTCTATGTGAGGTAGCTACCAAAATTCTATTTTCATGTTTTATAGTTATTGAGAATGTGTTGTTACAAACACATTGTCACCAAGAAATCAAATCATTTCATTTTTTATGGATTAATCAAACAAGCCACCTCAACTTTGATGTTGACGTTGGGAACATGAGTGGATGTAGCACTAATAGGCTATTAAGAAAGCTTGTCCCTAGCCAAAAAGGCTTGGTATTGTATTGCAATCCCAAAGGCCTTAGAAAAAGCAATGACTACATAGTTGTTGAAGGTATTTAACTGGAATGACCATTTAAAGTAATATAAGTGGAAAACATATTTTCCCTACATATTGAGACTCTGAGTAGTACTAGATCTTATATTTAATGAAGAACTAGGGAGCATCATTACAAGGAACACTTAATTAGGAACTCTTGCATATGGAAGTAAATAAGGCTTATTGTGTAAGAATGGGGATTGAATAATTGTACTCAAAGGAAGGAATAGATGAATGAAAGTCTAGAATTGATATTTTTTTGTGTATACTAAAAAAACCCTGCCAAAACCTCCTCACTTACATGGAATATAATGTCATTAAGCTCACTTTTCTTTGCAAGTGATGAAACACTAATTGGTTTAGTTGTAGAGTCATCTAGAAGAGCCCTTGAAATGGTGAAAGTTAAGCTAGAGGATGTTGACATGGTTTTGATGCGTACATCTACTCCAAATGATATTTTTGTTTATGGTCCCTAAGTAAGTATCAAATGATATTTATTCGATATATAGATGAATAATTATTGTTAACTTTGCTATGACACTTTAATGTATTTGTACTCCATATTTTTTGTTTACCCATGTTTCTGCTTGGTTCAAATTGTTTGAGTTAATGTTTTCCATAATATGGGAGCTACTTGGAATATAGATATTATGCTATATCATTAGCATTTTTATGGTAATTTATTATTTATAGAATCTATATCATGATGGTATCATATTTTATTGATGTTATAGCAGTTAACATGGAGTTTAGATGCATTTCATTGAGTGGCAAACAAATCTTTTTTATCATGTATTGATTGGCTTGGTGAGAAATTGCGTTTGTCTAGGCTAATATCAATTCAAAGGTGTTGGATTTTGAAATTATACAATTCACAATTTTATTCATATAAAAAATCCTCATATTGTTGTGTTTTTGGTTTCGAGATGATGTTTGTAGTCAACATTTGGGCTTTGTTGTGACAATTTTTGTGTATAATTTGTTATAAGGGCATGCCTTTAAAGTTTAAACTCATTATCTTTATTGCATTGATTAAAATAAAAGAATCTGACTAACCTAAAAATGAACTGTAGTGACATTGAAGTTAAATGTGAAGTTCTGTGTGCATTTATTTGTTAACTTGTTAATGTTAGTTTCTACTGTAGGGAATCGCTTTGACGTTGGGTTGTTTTGTTATAATTACCATTTCAATGGCTAGAAATGTGTCTTGAATTCATGTAAGTGTTTCCATGGGGTGTGTTGAAAATCCTTGGAAATAGGCAGGGGGAGCAAGTAAATGTAGATTTGATCAAGCTTATTCTTAAAGGAATAGAAAGGGATGTGGTGAGAAACTAGAGGCAAATCATTTTACTTAATGTTTTGTACAGTGTCAAGGCTTGAGAAGGTTTGATCTATCATCGTGTTCAAGGTTTGTTCTCAATGTATATATTCTACCCTTATGTGCTACGATGTTGGTCACTTCGCTAACCTTGCTATTTAGTCTTGCCATGGTCTTCAAGACACCCCTTTATTCACTGTTGATATGGACATGTGGATGTTGCTTACAAAAATATTGTTATGAATTGCAATGTTCTCATGTCGAGATGGTCTTCAAAATTATCAATAGTCAATGCTGGTTATGACTTATCAAATTATCAGTTATAATACATTGATGGCTAATAGTAAGATGCATTATAATTTTATTTTGGTTTTTTTATAAACTTATAGTTTTACTCTTGTCGTTCCTGAATGGTTTTTATTATTGAATGTGTTTTTTAATTGTCTCTATTTATATATATTACAAAATATTTTTGTACTTTCCATTTTCCTACTATATTCAGATCCCGTCTTTTCAAAAATTTGGCAAATCTGTGTCCAAATCCCTATCTGTATCCTGTTGAACTTAGATTGTAAGTTATCTTTGCATCATGCCACCATCTAGCCATGCATTCCCAAGAAACTTCCTCCATTTGTTATCAATGGTGGGATAAGAACTAAGTGTGTTGTTTCCTATTGGATACAAATATTGAGTCAACTCTTTGCATGTTAGGATTGTGTTCTTTGTGCCATAATCACCTTCATGTTTTGGATGGATTGGGATTCTAAAGGTATACCTAGTAGGATGAGTAGTGGAGTCTTCAGCACTATGGTTTTCATTATCATGTTCACTTCCATTTCTTCCTATTTCTTCTTGCATATATTTTTCCTCATGTTATAGATTTCAATAGCAGCTTGCACGTCGGATTATAATTTCACTGAGTCTTTAGATAGATATTGAATTTTCCTTAGTATATTTTCTAGGTGTTGTTTCGACTCTCAATCTATGTATAACCACCGCCCCACCAATTTCAATGAGACAATTGTTGCATACCATTTCATCCCCAACTATTTGGCAGTGGTTCCATGTAGGATCCTTTTTGTGTTTGGGAGCCATGACATTTTTCTACCACATAAATAATTTGCAAATAAAGCCTTACATTTAATTTCTAGATTTTTTTTAACAAACTCTCTTAAGAGAAATAGGGTTTGAAGAATATTTGTAAATACCTTTACAAGTTCCAAGTCTTCACTATGAATCAATTCCAGGAGTAGATTTAAATCAATTGCAGGAACAAATTAAATCAACATCTGTAATTGGAAAAAGAGTAGCTCCAAAAACTAGTGTTGCAAACATTGTGATTATCATGGTCCTGGTATTATTGTAATGTCACAAATTTTACCCTAGAACGATATTATTGCCGTTAAATTGTGCAGTGATTTCATTATCAAAAATAGCATGAGAATATTGTAAATATCTCAATATTATCATGAGATGCATGAAATTATTTTCCCTACTCATATATGTGTTAGCTACCTATACCAATAGGTTTCATTTTTCATGATTGGCAGGGGAAGTGCCAAATATGCTCTACTTTGGTGATTCAAAGATCTCATATTTGTGTGGAAAACACCTATCTACAGTTGTTTGATGCATGTCCTACTTCTGGATGGGTGATCCAACAGTCTAAGCTGGGTCATGCCATATTTCAATTTTTGTTGTAGATTAGAGAAAGAAATCTGTCCAAACTGTTCAATCTTGGCAAATCAGTAGTTAGGTAGAGAATGAAGGTTCCCAACTGCTTAATCTGGGGCCTTGGAAGTAATAAGGCTAACCTTAGATAGAAAATCAAAAGAAAATGGAAAAAGAAAAGAAAAAGAGCAATTGAGGGTTTGCTAGTCTAAGTGCACCCTCCTTGAAGTAACAAAAAATGCTAGGCAATAAAATGGGTAGGTAGATGGGGTTGCCGAAGTATGATTTCTTTCATATCACTGGCCTAAGCAAAGGAAACATATGGTGGCTAGTGCAGATCTTCCTATTCAGCAATTTCGTAGCACCAAGGTGAAGCATGTCTAACTTCCCAATCATTCCCTATCAAACCCCTTTCTAACATTCCACTATCACCTTTGATCATAAGAGAATTCAAACTCTTTTGTTGATTCTGGTTACATAAGGAGCCACATTTCTTGTGTAGAAATCTTTTCATTTTGATCTACTCTCATAACTAAGTTTCTTCCCTAAAAGGCTTAGTGTTTGATCCCTCTCTTCTATATCTCCCATCCAATACTAACTACTAACTCCATTATTACTTAACTCCCTATGTTCCCCTTTTCCCTATCATTATAACACTATTGTATATAAAAAACCCCAAAAATTATGTATATACCCCTTCCCCTAGGCAATATAGCCTTAAGTCCCAAAGGGTCGGAGCACAAAAGAGTTTAGCGCAAAGGAAAAAGCATGCTAAATGGTCTATTTCGGGATTAAATCAACATCTGGTTGATTTAACAGCCCAAGCGCATTTCACCAACAAATAAATGAAAACCCATTTGTTCTAAAAAACATTGCAAAACCCGCAAATCCGCCATTGTCCTAAATTTTTGTTCCTGGCACGCATTTCCAGAAATATAATTTTTTATTGCCTACTCCCCGCTGTATTGTTCTATCACTTTTGCTTCCTGTCAACCGTTGGATCTGGGCCCTCCCATCCGACGGTCCTCAGCAATATCGGGCTGCCTCCGATGGCAGTACTTTAGCGCCCGAAATTGTTAGAATGGTGACGTAGGGCGCTAGACACGCATCACAATATAATTGTATCGGGCGGCCTCCTGCCAATACCACGCCCGTACCCTAAGTGGTCTGATATTACCGCTTACCACCTTCCGCTTACTGCCTACCCAGTCGACCCTACGTCACCTCCACGCCATTGCCGAGTCAGCACCACATCAGCGCCCAACCCGCCATCGCCCCGAGCTATCTGCCACGTCCCCCGTCCACTTGGACCACTCACAAACCGCCAATTCGTCATTCCGTACCATGACCCCACCTATGACGTCATGCTGACGTCATCTGAGAAAAGCGCGCCAAAGGCCAAATTTCCTATATTTTCGCCAAAAATCACATTTTTCCGCATTTTTTTCACCAAAAGACTGTTATGCCTCCTGCATGAAATTTAACGACGTTCTTGCCGCCAACCTGCGGAAATTGATTTAAAGCCGCGACCGCCCACAATTCGGCTTGGATAAACCTCCACCCTTCGCGCCGTGACCAGGTATTTACCAATCCTTCCTACACCGGTTTTGTTTGTTCTTCTCTCTAAAAAACGCCCAGAAGTGCCATTTTCCCCTGAAACTTAAGCTTCCTTGACCTGCAAGTGACTCGATTTCCCCCAAGACTGACCAATTGTGCCCCTTTTTACACCAGAACTGCCCTGTTTTCAGTGAAAATCCTTTTTTACCTCAATTCACCGCACAAAGCTGCATTTGTCTACATTCCCAACTACGTCCATCAAGATGTATATGCTGACCTTCCAACAAGATCTTGTATTTTGGTGTCTGACCTCTCCGGAAAGTTGAGTTGGGAAACATATGAGTTTTAGTTCAGTGTGTAAATCTAATACAAGTGGTATGTATCAACAAAGCTTCCCACAAGAAGAAGAGATTTTCTTCTAGAGTTTAAATTGATGTTTGACCAGTCTGGGAGTTGTGGTAGAAGATGAGCTTAAAGTCATCAGACTTTTTGAGATCCCAAGCCTTTTCAGTTTGTGACCAGCCCATACCCTGCCCTTCGTCCTGTGTCCTTCTGTTGATTTAAGTTGTACTTTCTCTTTTGTCTTTCGTCCTTCTGTTGATTTAAGTTGTACTTTTTGAGATCCCAAGCGTGTTCAGTTTGTTAGGTACCCATACCCTTCCTTTTGTCCTATATATATATATATATATATATATATATATATATATATATATATATATTTGTATATATATTTATCATATGTCGTTCATGGTTTTCATAGATCCATGTTACATTGGCACAAAAGTTTAGATATCATTCAAATATCTAAACACCAAACAACAACAACATTCAGTTTTTTCTTTAACTCAACCTATAACATATTGCATCTGTCTTCATCAATGTTCTTCTTCCAAATTCTATCCACTTATGACATTTAGTTTGCAATATTTGGTGCATTTGATAGTTATAGGTCATTTATAGATTATAAATGTCTTTAGAGTTTCACTTCTAATTGAGTATTCAACTAAACATATTGATTCCCTTATACATAATTATTTTTCCCTCCACCCACTTTTCATAACTTCCATAACCATTAGGTAGGGACCTGCAACTTCGATGGATGTTTCTTTGCTTGTTTAGTAAAATATTACCAAGACATTAATTTATTGAAATTTGCAGAATTTACAATTTATGAAGTTTAATGGTCTAATTTTTAAAAGTCTAATTCTTTAAAGGGTGCTAGCTCAAAGGAAGAGCACCTGCTTTACAAGCATGAGGTTGGTGGTTCGATTCCATCGTTCCCTGACATCCATATGGAATGGAAACGATCAATTTTTAGTGACAGAGGCTCTTTTCACCATCACCAATGAGCTTTGATGACATTTTTCGACCCTCACCAAAATATGAAATGGTGATGGTCAACGAACGCCACCATATATACGCATCAATAGTAACGACCCTCAAAGGTTCACAAATATAAACTATTGTTGTTGATATGAAATGGTGGTGTTCGTTGTCCATCATTATAGTTATTATTTGTGACAGACCTTGAACGTCACCACAACACCTATAATTCTCACAATGCGGATTTTGGTGACGGTCAACGTATGTCACCATATATATGCACCAATAGTGACGAACATGAAAGTTCCATCACAATAAATCATTGTTCATATGAAATGGTGACGATCATTATCCATCATTATAATCAATATTCGTGACGAACCTTGAATGTCACCATAACACCTATACTTTTGGTGGCGCCACCTTTGGTGACGTTCAGGTTTTGGTGACGGAGGCTATGGTCTGTCACCATTTCTCATATGAAATGGTGATGGTCGCTATCTGTCATTATAAATCATTATTGGTGACGAAATTTGAATGTCACTACAACACCTATACTTTTGGCGATGCCACCTTTGGTGACATTTAGTTTTAGTGGCGGAGGCTATGGTCCGTCACTATTGCTCATATGAAATGGTGACGGTCACTATCTGTCATTATAAATCATTTTCGGTGACTGACTTTTAATGTCACTACAACACTTGTACTTTTGGCGATGCCACCTTTGGTGACATTTAACTTTTGGTGACGGAGGCTATGGTTTGTCACCATTGCTCATATGAAATGGTGACGGTCGCTATCTGTCATTATAAATCATTATTGGTGACAGAATTTGAATGTCACTACAACACTTATACTTTTTGTGATGCCACCTTTGGTGACGTTCAGTTTTTAGTGACGAAGGCTCTTTTGACCCTCACCAATGATCTTATGGTGACATTTTTCGCCCCTCACCAATGTCCTTTTTTCTTGTACTATCCTGTTATAGACATTTTTGTGCCTTACACCTCCAAGCATGAAATGTCCATAAACCAAGGGCTCCTAAGTCCCTAAAAGTGTTGTTCTAACCCTAAAGGAACAAGGTCAACAAATTACAGCTTCTCCCAGAAGTTCTCCACCAGAAACTGCTCAGAATAAGTCAAAACAGGATCATTTCAGCTGCTCCACTGGCTAGGTGCGTTGCATAGCACATAAACACACTAGCTAGGTGCGTTGCAACGCACCTAAATGCACTATGAGGGTGCGTTGGGCGAGAAATGACAAATGGCAGTGTCATTCTGCGAGGTGGAGAGACAATGGAAGCTTCTAGAATCTTCTCCTATGACACTTGCCTCATCGAATTCAACCAAGGATGAGTAAGAGGCCTTTAGTCTCCAAGTGGAAGAAAGAACTGACAGAGAGAAGACACTAATCAAATCACAAGCTGACTCATCCTCCTTGCACACATCTATATATGGATCCCTCATCCCAGAGATCCGGAGGCTGGAATTTTGCACATTGTAAGGAATTGCTGTTGGTTTTGAGACAAACTTCAGAGTATTGGGTGATCTATGCTTTGTTGGAGGTGAAGAGGGGCTTCTTTGCTGGGAGGTTGATGTTGGGTCAGGAACCATCAGTTGTAACTCCTCCTGGATCTTCTTGTTTATCAATAAAAACTATTTGAGTTTTTCCTCCATGCTTTTGTATCATTGCTGCTTTTTATATTTGTATGGTTAACTTAAATCTGATCCTAAGTTGTTTATGAATATAGATCCATGTCTTTGTATATTTTTCTTCTTTTGTGATCTTACAGGTGCTTGGTGAAGCTGGGCAAGTAAGGGAGCAAGTAGCTGGAAGCTGTCAAAGAAGAGAGGGATTGGATCAAAGGATTAGCGCAAGACACAGGTTGGTTCTTTCTATTCCTCTCTGTCTATAGTTCATGAAGGAAATACAAAAGTAGTTTTTCTCTGTTTGTTTCTAAGGCAGCTGTCACACCTTAGTGGGATAGAGAAATTCTAAATAGACACTTTTCCCGGTAACAAAATGGCGACTCCACTGGGGAGAATGTCTACTTAGTTTGTTTGTGTATCTCTTTGTTGTTTGTTTCATAAACTTATAAGTAGCATTCGAACTGCATTTGCCACAACAAATGAAAAGTAGACATCTGCTGCTTCAATCCATTCACTAGATTTGTTTATGATTTGAATAGCTGATTCACAAACAATCTGATTGCCCTTGTGATAGCTCTTATACCCTCCTTAGATCTGCCCCTGATTGTGCATTACTGATTGCTTTTACTCGGCCAAAAACCAAAGACTGAACTGCAAACCGTGACCCAGAACCCGGACAGATTCTCGTTTCTGGCCCAGTGCAGGTACTGTTAAGAGATCCCGCATTTCAACGCACTTCCCGAAAGGGCAACCTGCGCTGCAATGCAGTTTCTCTATGTTACAGGTGCGCTGATCAGACTAGCCCTGTGCAGCTGAGGTTCTTATGCTTCATTCTTTCTAGTTTTGTACAAAAGTAGTTTTTCTCTGTTTGTTTCTAAGGTAGCTGTCACACCTTAGTGGGATAGAGCAGTTCTAAATAGACACTTTTCCCGGTAACAAAATGGTGACTCCACTGGGGAGAATGTCTAATTTGTTTGTTTGTGTATCTCTTTGTTGTTTGTTTCATAAACTTATAAGTAGCATTCGAACTGCATTTGCCACAACAAATGCAAAGTAGACATCTGCTGCTTCAATCCATTCACTGTATTTGTTTATGATTTGAATAGCTGATTCACAAACGATCTGATTGCCCTTGTGATAGCTCTTAGACCCTCCTTAGATCTGCCCCTGATTATGCATTACTGATTGCTTTTACTCGACCAAAAACCAAAGACTGAACTACAAACCGTGACCCAGAACCCGGACAGATTCTCATTTCTGGCCCAGCGCAGGTACTGTTAAGAGATCCTGCATTTCAACGCACTTCACGAAAGGGCAACCTGCGTTGCAATGCAGTTTCTCTGTGTTACAGGTGCGCTGATCAGACTAGCCCTGTGCAGCTGAGGTTCTTATGCTTCATTCTTTCTAGTTTTGTCTCTGAATTCTGCTGCCCGTGATCAGTATATGTATGTCTATTTAAAACCCCTTTTCCTTACTGTTATTCTGCCTCCTTTGTACAAAAGAACTGTAGATGTTTTTGTGTGTTTGTTGAGTCGTTTACAGTTTTCCATTGCAAAAGTAGAATAATCATACTATCGTCCTTTGATTTAGATCTGTCGCAAGTGTCGATTTCGATCATAGGAGAAAGTTTGATTGCTGTTGATGGTAAATTATACTTTTGCTATTGCCTTTGGTCTGAATTTGTGACTTTCTAGTGTCAAAAACGAGTATTCATTTCAAAATCGTAAAGTGTCGTAATCGTCTCTATCTTTTGATTTCGAAAAGAAGCTTGTTTGTGTTTGTCGCTTGAAAGCAAATTCAGATTTGTACATCAACTTTCTTTTTAGCATCAATACTAAGAAAGTCGAAAACAAATACATGCATGTGCATTTTCATATTGACAGTCTGTTTGGCTTGATTTAGGAAAGTGCATTTACAGTGTGCTCTTTGCTCTTTGTGAAAAGATTGTGTCTTTCTTTTCCTCTAGTAGCTAGGATTTTCATTGCACAAAAGAGTAGTAGCTAGGATTATCATCTTTAGATTGCATTTTAGGAATTACATCTACATCTCGTGGTGAACCCAAAAGGAAAACTTCATAAGCAAGATCAACTTAAAATAAATTCAATGAATCTAACAATGCTTTGGAACTTAACGCACAACATTTAGAGGTCTAGGCTAGAGACGTATTTCGGCGTCGTAAAGCCTGGTAACTGTTGTCCTCATTGATGGTTGGGTGATTCCTCCACTTTGAGACGATAAGTGCCAGTATGGACTTGTGTTCCCATGTACCGTCGAGTATATTTTGGGAGACCCCTATAGGCTTAAATCCTTTATCCATAGGAAGCCGTGTCTGCCGCCCTATTGATCGCAATGCATTGAACACAACATTCGGGAAGATTGACTGCCGTACCGTAAAAAGTATTCTGCAGTTTTGCGATTGGTTTGGTACTCCCTCTACCTAGACCTCCAGAGCAGTCCCTTTCGTTCCTTTTCAGACTCCTTAACGGAAAAGGTCCATCTGAGCACTTGTCACTTCAGGCTCATTAAAAATCGAAGGAGACTAGAGTCATCTTTTGTTTTTTCTCGACTCTTAAAAACTGAAAAAACAAGTTGTGTCAAAGCGTATAAAAATTTATTTTAAATGGAATATTCATTACCCTTTCCTACGTTTATCTTGGGTTGAGAAAATGGAGTCTACCAACCAAGGAATTCCCCTTGGAGGAAATCCTAGTCCCTTCTCCTCTTGGGGAGATGTTGGTGCGCCCCATATGGCCACATTATCGCTTCCAGGACTGACAATTGGTTTGCCTGTATGGCTCTTCTCAACCTCTGTCGTTCAGAACACCACTATTCCTGAACAATCGAATCAGCAATTAGACAAGTCCAGAGTTGCCCACCAACCTTCTACTTCCTCTAAATCTTCCTCTCCTCCTTCCTCTTCGCTTTATGGGGCTGGTAAAGCCAAAAGTCAAGTTCCTAAGGAGAAGAAGGAAAAGAAGAAGAAAGAGAAGAAGAAGAAGGAGCCAAAGGTGAATGGGGGAAAACGAGTGTCGTCTAACGAAAATCCACACACTGCACCGACCAGGCCTAAATCGCCATGTGTCATTTGCAAAGGAGACCACTTTCATAGAGATTGTCCTTGCATCCCTCGGATATTAAGGGACTGGTCTCCTCGTTTGCACAACCCGGTGTCGTCAACCTCTGATGATCATGTTGAAAGCACACCATCAACTAGTGAAAGTGAAGCCCCAGGACAAAAAGGGAAATGTAGATTTCCTTGTAAACTGTGCGAAGGCGATCATGCCCTCGATTGTTGTCCCTTCTTAGACGAAGCTAAAAGAGTTTTGGGTGATCATCTGGTTTCACCGTTACGACTTCATCCTGGATATAAAAAACTCTTGCCGAGTCCGTCACTAGTTGAAAATCCGGCTGGCCCGCTCAGGTGGTTGGCTGAAGCACCTATCATTGAAGATAAACCATCTGGATCCATACCAGACGAAAGTCAAAAGGTCGAGGCGGCAGTTGACCCGGTCTTGCCTTCAGAGGTTTCATCTTCGGATGGTACAGTCACTGAAGAGAACAAGGATGACACCGTCCAAATTCTCTTCATAAACACAGACTTCGACGAACAAGGGGGAAATTTACCCATTCATTTACCGCAGGAAGGAAGTTCGTCAGAGCCGTACCCAGCCATCTATTCGGTCCCACCTCCAAGCAACCTAGTTGTCTTCTTCGACTGGAATCAACTAGGCAGACCCCGTTTACCAGCAAGCATACCATTCCGAATTATTGTTCAAATATACAAAATGGTTATGGTTGGTACCATCATAGATGAGGGGGCTTCTATGAGTATCCTTTCCTCAACTGCTTGGAAAGCGCTTGGTTCACCATTGCCTTTGCCTGAGATGAGAAATCTGACAGGCTTTGATAAAGGAACCAGTCGACCTTTAGGGATCCTTCCTGATGTGCCCATAACATTGAGAGGAAAAACCGTTCACATGAACGTAATGGTAGTTCAAGGACCCCTAGATTACAATCTACTCCTTGGACGAGACTATATTTATTGCATGAGAGCCATTGTCTCATCACTCTTTAGAGTGATGTGTTTTCCGCACAAAGGAAGAATGGTCAAGCTCATGGACCAACTTTCATTTCCCAGATCACGCATAGCATATAGTCATATACCATCCCTAAATGGTCTTTTCACGCAAGAAATGTCTCAATCTCCAGTCCATCCACCCGATGAGCGCGAGTAATTCGGGGGGACATGACTGAAACCCAGGGGGCATGCACCCTGGTCTGCTTCGGCAGGAAAACTTCGGGTATAGGGTAGGTTTCCGCGGGAGAATATGACTAGTCTGTACCCCCATCCGTGATTGGAAGAGGGGGTTATTCTATAACAAGATTCTCTTGTCAAAGTTATGTGAGTTGGCGAGCGCCGCCACTCACCTTTGTTTATCTCGGTAGACATCGCCGGAGAAGTGTTTTATTTACGCCGTGAATAGAACAATCTTTGGGTAACCTGTAAGAGGTATACCCTTCCTGATAAAACAAATGTTTTGTTAGCTTGAATAGAGGGTGACCTTGAAACTCTATTTTATACATGGGGGCATGCAAGCGAAGAGCGACTATTTATTTTTTAAATTTTTAGGACCTCTAACCCTTTAAACCCGTAGGATTGGTCGTTTCCTAACTTGCATAAAGAAAGGATGTGGGGAAAAACTCTAAAATTTGCCATTTTTATATGAGACATTCTTATCATATGACTGGATTAATTGACCAGTGTTACCGCAAGGTTCAAGCTCGTTAAAAAATAAACCCGCATCGAGCAGTGTTACCGCAAGGTTCAAGCTCGTTAAAAAATAAACCTGCACCGAGCAAATGTTTCCACCCACGTTTAAGCTCATTAAAAAATGAACTATTCCCCGGTAAATAACCACCGTGAATGTAGTATTTCAGCCATTAAAGCCTTGGTCGTGTTTGCACCGTCACCTCCACTTTTTCATTGGCCGATCATTCACCACCACTTGATTGCTTACCCATTTTGAGGAATAGCTGCGAAGAGTGATTTCACTAGCCATCCTTGTGACACTGCCGTGATTGGAAAATTCCAAACCTTACCTGGAAGCAGCTGCTACCCGTTTTATCACTCGTTCCTCAAAAGACGAGTCTTCTTTAAGCTCTTTTCAACTGACTCGTAAAATATGAAAAGATTGCCGAGCCATCGACCTCTCTATCTTGTTAAAGGGACAGGAAGTGATATCCCTCCTCTAGATTTTAATCTTTTTGGACCTGAGGGATTATTGCACAAAACGATCGAGCGCTTGTTTTGTTCGGCTCATTAAAACTATCGAAAATTCATCCCTTCTGTATTGTTTTATACTTTTTCGGACTTAAGGGATTAGATGACGAAAAGGGAATTTTGGAGTTACCTTTACGTACCTTTTCAGACTCTCTAAAAATGAAAAGGACTGAGTTATATTTGTCGTTAAACTCGTTAAAAAGATTAATAGCGACAAACTTGTCTTTAGACGAGAACGAGTTTCACTATCGCTAGGCTCGTTAAAACATAGCGATGGGTTTGCCCAAAGGGAAAATTATAGAACAAGCATATGTTATCCTCCTCAAGCTTGACAAAAATAAAGAGGTACTGGTCAGCAATGACTAGGGAAAAATTGGGAAGAAAACTCGAAGAATATTTATTGGTAGCAAGTCGCTCTTGAACATTACACTTCCACTCCATGTCCGAGTCGGGTTGGGTTGTTTCATTCACCGATCACATCGCCATGGTCACATCATACCATCCACATTTGGGGTTAATGCTACCAATCCATCACATCAGTGTCGCCGACATGTTCAAGAGAAGTCATCCAGAGAAGCCACCTGTGTCCCACCCACTACCATACATTATACTCCATTCTTTCATGACTGCCACCCTGAACCGTATATCATTAGATCGTTTTCACCTCCATCAAAATCATTTTCTCCGTTCCGTGTCATTGATGTGGGATTCATTAAGGCCCTCCTTTGACGGATCACTTCTTGTCGACATCAGCTCATTATCCAAGAAGTTGGTCTAGGAACACCCCATTCAGTACTTTGAAGCTTGCAAGCCTTAATGGCAAGTTTCTCACTTCCGGCGACAGGTTTACATCAATGGCCTTTGACCGAAAGATTTTGCATGGTGTTTGACGCCAAGTCCTTTATTCACACCACGTGAATTGTACTGTAGTACCTTGAGGGTCATTATCATTATCGGTGATTCCTCTCGCGCTTGTTAACAATTTACATCATTGATTGGTAATCAAGCGATGTCTTTCCATGTTCGACTTCAAAACATTTCTCACATGGATCAGATTGTACTTCGAGTGAAGATCGGACGAGATTGAAGACCCCGGATCTAGTTTCATCCATCCGGGCTGCGATATATATTCAGGGAAATAAAGACATTAAATGTACAACATTGCATCACAGATAATCATCCTACCAAAAGGATGGTGGCTCTATCAGAATCATCAGTCTACAATCAGACGATTATCTGTCCTATGTACATGAAAATGAATTTATAAAGCTGAGCATGGGAATGCCCGCCTCAGCTAGATCATGAAAAATAGTATGAAGATAATGTATTGTATTGTATCTTATTACAGGTCTGCTCCTAGCATTGAAAGAACTTTGGATCCTAATAATAAAGCATTTCACCCGACACCAAAAGGTTAACGACCTCATACTTTAAGGGGAAACTGTTATAGACATTTGTGTGCCTTACAGCTCCAAGCATGAAATGTCCATAAACCAAGGGCTCCTAAGTCCCTAAAAGTGTTGTTCTAACCCCTAAAGGAACAAGATCAACAAATTACAGCTTCTCCCAGAAGTTCTCCACCAGAAACTGCTAAGAATAAGTCAAAACAGGATCATTTCAGCTGCTCCACTGGCTAGGTGCGTTGCATAGCACCTAAACACACTAGCTAGGTGCGTTGCAATGCACCTAAATGCACTATGAGGGTACGTTGGGCGAGAAATGACAAATGGCAGTGTCATTCTGTGAGGTGGAGAGACAATGGAAGCTTCCAGAATCTTCTCCTATGACACTTGCCTCACTGAATTTGACCAAGGATGAGTAAGAGGCCTTCACTCTCCAAGTGGAAGCAAGAACTGACAGAGAGAAGACACTAATCAAATCACAAGCTGACTCATCCTCCTTGCACACATCTATATATGGATCCCTCATCCCAGAGATCTAGAGGCTGGAATTTTGCACATTGTAAGGAATTGTTGTTGGTTTTGAGACAAACTTCAGAGTATTTGGTGATCTATGCTTTGTTGGAGGTGAAGAGGGGCTTCTTTGCTAGGAGGTTGATGCTGGGTCAGGAACCATCGGTTGTAACTCCTCCTGGATATTCTTGTTTATCAATAAAAACTATTTGAGTTTTTCCTCCATGCTTTTGTATCATTGATGCTTGTTACATTTGTATGGTTAACTTAAATCTGATCCTAAGTTGTTTATGAATATAGATCCATGTCTTTGTATAGTTTTCTTCTTTTGTGATCTTACAGGTGCTTGGTGAAGCTGGGCAAGTAAGGGAGCAAGTAGCTGGAAGTTGTCAAAGAAGAGAGGGATTGGATCAAAGGATTAGCGCAAGACACAGGTTGGTTCTTTCTATTCCTCTCTGTCTATAGTTCATGAAGGAAATACAAAAGTATGTTGGAAATAATACTGAGAGGGGGGGTGAATCAGTATTATCAGATCAATCAAACTTTTCAATTTCATACTCAGAAACATATACGCTACTTTAATTAAGTGAACCCGCGTGTACACGCTACTGTGTCTAATGAAACTCGCGTATATCCAGAGATCTTATGATTCAGTTAGCTTAATCTTCAGTAAATGCATCAGATCATTATTAAGCATATTAACAGTAAACAGGTGCAGAAGAACAGAACAGAACATCACACAAGAGCCACACACATGAACACAAAGATATAAGGTGGAAACCCAATGTGGGTGAAAACCACCTGCTGCAAGTCATCTCAATCTTCTTCTTAATAAGAAAATCCTTTTACAATATTTGTACTGGTGCAGTCTTATACCAGTATGGGAGCTACAACCCCCTTTGCTCTTGTACTAGCCGATCCATTTACTAGTACGCAGGCTGCTACCTGCTACAATGCTCCAAAGATCTCTTTTAGCTTTTGTACTAGCTTAGATACTAGTACGTAGGTGCTTGCCTACAATCTTCTCACCTCCAGGTACCACGTTTCATCAATTTTCAGACTGGATACACTGAAGCACAACACATAATCTGCAAGGCCACTTTTCATCCAATTTTCATACTGGACCCATAACTATCATTGAAGCTCAAAACAGTCATCAAACTCTGAATCACTGAAACCCTGTTAACAACAGTCACCAGAACACAGAGCAGACACAGAACTCTGTAATAACCATCAGATCCATCTGCAACTTCAAATATTAAGATTTACAATGTATACGCTACTTCGATGAATCAAACCCGCGTGTATACGCGCTTTTATCAAAGCCAACCCGCGTACAGATCTAAAAATAATTTCTATCAACTTGCAGCTGTACTAGACATCAGTCATACTCATAACACTTATAGAACTATACATGCGTCAGTATGTAGATCTAGAATACGCATCATAAAGATAGTTCATTTCAAACCATTTGATCCCGATCTCTCCTTAGATCTAGTTCTCCATCAACCGGTGAGATCTCTCCTTAGCTCAGATCAAGCAATGCATCATCAACCCATAACCCTGCATACTGGATCTAATGTTTCATCAGATATTCAAGACATTTCAGATACATTTTTCCTAAGATTTCCTTCTCCTTATATAGCCTTAGGCCTTGTTCAATACCAAGAGCTAAAACCATAGTAACTCAATACCATCAACTTCAAAACTAGGGATCGACACGCCCGTCGAGACACAATGGTCCGAAAACCATAGGCACAACTTCCAAGGGCTAACTGCCATGGACCAAAAGTACGTCTCCACATACACGCGCTTTTGCTGAAGCCAACCTGCGTGTACACGCGACTTGGGCTTAACGAACCTGCGTGTATGAACTTTCTCTTCTTCTGATAGCCAGATCATCAATTCCTTGCTGCTGACCTTCTGTACTATGAATTCCTTGCTGCTGTGACCTTCTGTACTATGATTTGTCATCAGTAAGCTTTGCCATCAAGGACAACACTTATCTCATAATGCCAACAATCTCCCCCTTTGGACTTGATGGCAAAGCTAACTTGTCACACTTAGAACTATCATCTGATTCCTTTGAGCTGTCCTCCATTAGTCACATCTGATATCTCTTCTGAAGATTCCTCTTCTGATTCCTTTGAGCTGTCCTCCTGATATCTCTTCTGAAGATTATACATAAGTGAGATATTCTTCTATGAGAGGGTTGCCATCAAGTACAACACATGCATCATAATGCCAACAATCTCCCCCTTTGGACTTGATGGCAACAACACCAAATCACTCTCCCCCTTTGACATCAAGGGCAAAGGGTGGACCAAGATATTCTCTTCCTTTGCTGAATCATTCCACTGTCCATACTCCCCCTGAGTACCTGCTGAAATCTCTGAATAATCTCCCCCTTGGTAGATGCCAAGGTGTACCAATCTGTCAATGCTCCCCCTGAGTACCTGCCAAGTCTCTGTACTGCTGAAGTGTGCTGTTCATGCTCTTCTTGTCTGTAGGCAAGATCTGCAAAAGATGTTCTTCAAGAAGAACATGACTCTATACATCATAAAAGACCTTCCTATCACCAAAGACTCATACATACATCCATCTCTCAACTAAGTGAGGATATACAAAAATTGACTCATCCACCCAACCAAGTGGGAATACATCAAAATTTTACATATGACAACCAATCATATTGCATCAATCATCCCAGGCATAGTGGGGAAACCAAAATAGGCCGTTACATGACCTTGACACCATGAAAGAGATACCACAAAAGAGATATATGACATAGAGATGAAATAACTAGACCAAGACTTATGAAAGTCACCAGCAGCATCTGATAATCACCATTCAGATCAGCAACCAAGAGATCCTTCTGTTCTCCTTTCGCCTTTGTTCCTCCTGAAATCAACACCAAATGTGAACTAGAACCAAAAGCTTTAAGATAATGCCAACAATGCATCATTGGAAGATTATCTGCTCCCCCTGAACCTGTGCCAGATGATCTCTGTCAGATCTATACCAGACTTTCTGCAACCAACATCTGTCCCTGCTGATTTCCTTCAAATCTCCATATACGCGTCTGTATACACATAAACAAGCGTATATACGCAGATATCCCTTACGAAACATGCGTACACCATATACGCGACTATCCCCTTGTAAAACGGCGTATGCACGCGGATATACTTTAAACAACACGCGTACACAAATTTCCATATCAGCAACCTGTAAATGTCCTGTAGAGAATAGGTCATCAACCTATAACAAGGTATGTCTGCATCAATTCATCCCTTTGAACAGAATTCAGAGTCATTCACATTGTATCATGTGTGAAACCACCATAGTCATTTCATCAAGCTCTACATGATCCAAGTATCATTACTTGGGAACATCTGCATCAATTAACATATGTAAGTATAATCCTATCATCATATAGATAAGAACTCATCACCATGTCTCCAATAAAGCAACTTTGAGTAGTCATCCATGTATCAGCATTATGTATCTTGAGCTCAAGCTCATTTGACAAAACTTCTTGATATCATCAACAGCAACAATCCTTATCCACAAGAGTGCCTGCATCATAACTGTATGATTTTTATGCATATGACAACAGCAGTATATAAGTGACCCATCATCAAGTGAGGAAGATGTATATTCAAGCTTTGTACTTCTTCTTGTCCTTATGAAGATCACCATGTAAGCACCATATATGCATCATCAAAGAATCATCCATAAATCTGATCTGAACATCAACTATGTAACCCCAAGAATCATATGAGATTTTATCATAGACAACTCACAACCACATCATAGCAAGATATATCATTTAGCCAATAAGAATCATCACCAAGGATTATTAACCATAATGCCAACAATGAATTACTAAAGGCATATGCTCCCCCTCAACCAGTGCCATCTGTTAGATCTGATCATGCATATATCAGCAATAAGCATCAAGACTTCATCATCCTCAAGTTAGGATCAAAGACACTTCTAGACATCATACAAGTAACAAAACATTTCCATACATCCTCAGCAGACTGTAACCAGACTGAATCATATCAGATCCTTTTTCTGATCCTGTTCCCACTGCTTTTCCTCAGACTGACATATACGCGACTTTGCAGTGTCGAACTCGCGTATATACGCGACTTCCCTTTAAGGAACTTGCGTATGAGATTCAGGACACTGAAGGTTTACACTTTCAGCTCCCCCTGAGTCTGATATGTCTGTGCTGTGCTGTGTCTCAGTACATTGTGCTGACTGTACTTCCTTCTTCCTCCATATCTTCAAGTGTGATGAGGTTTTCTCCTTTCGGTGTGATGTCCATCCTTTGTTCCTGCATTCCTTTGCTATATGTCCAAGCTTGTTACATGCATAACATCTAACATGTTTCATGTTCCTTCTGTAGCAATCAACAGCTTTGTGACCATACATATTGCAAGTAAAGCAATATCCATAAAAGTACCTTGATTGAGATGACCTTTCTGCATAATGGTCTTGAACTCTTCTTCTTCTACATCTTGCTGCAACATGTCCAAGATTATGACATACATAACATTCAATATTATTCATAGGAGGAGTAAAGGATTTTCTTTGAGGAATCTCTTTCCTTGGTTGGTGATGAGATTGATCTTTCACTTCTTCGTTGATCACTTTAGATTTCCTTTTAGAGTTTCTTGCCTCACCTTGTGAACTAGATTCACCTTCAACAGATTCATGGAAACCAAGACCAGTCTTGATAGTAGGAGATCTTTGACTACTAAGAATATCATCCAAGACTTTAGAGCTATCTTGAAATCGTAAAAGCTTATCCTTTTCTTCTAATTTGTTTTTCAAGATATTTACCTCAACTTGAAGTTGTTCCTCCTTTTCTAGACATTGCTTCTTCATGTCTTCTCCATCTTTTCTTCCTTCCTCCATTTTTTGCCTTAGATTGAGTATCTCCTTTTCTTGCTTTTCATACAGATCCTGCTGAATTTGACGAACTCTGAAGGCACATTCCAACTGTGATTTTAACCTGATGACTTCGTTGTCTTGTTTTTCAATTGCTTGGTGTAGATCTTCATTCTGCTTCTTGGATTCTTCAAGATCTTCCTTTAGTGAGAGGATCGTAGCTTCAAGACTTTCATAGTAGCTGGATCTATCTTTGAGTTTCTTGATGGTTGTGCTTCTTTTGTTGACTTCTTTTCTTAATGATGTCACTTCATGCTGCAATTTTTGACATTGGTCTTCCTTGTCCTTGAGTAGCTTTCTTACCTTGTTTCCTTCTTCTAGTTGGGCCTTTAGTTCGGTAACTTCTTCCTTGAAAGCACATTCCCTTTTGTTCAACAGATCTTGTTGATCTTTAACTTTGTCTGTAAGCCTTCTAAATAATGCCTCTATTTGATACTTTTCTTGCTCACCCATAAAAGCATGTTCAGTAGTTTCACTATCACTTCCATCACTTTCACAAGGAAATATAGCAGGAACATCAGAGGATAACACATTCATACCTGATAATGATTCTGAATCTAATTCTGAATCTGATTCTGAATCTGAAGAGCTTCTTATACCTAATCCCCAATCGACTCTCCCACTGTCATAGTCCTTCTGAGATGTCTTCTTCTTCTTATGAGCTTTCTTTTTAAGCTTCTTTCCCATTGTTCCACGGATCTCCTTCAAGCGATCAAGCTTCTACCAAAGGACCTGCTCTGATACCAATTGTTGGAAATAATACTGAGAGGGGGGGTGAATCAGTATTATCAGATCAATCAAACTTTTCAATTTCATACTCAGAAACATATACGCTACTTTAATTAAGTGAACCCGCGTGTACACGCTACTGTGTCTAATGAAACTCGCGTATATCCAGAGATCTTATGATTCAGTTAGCTTAATCTTCAGTAAATGCATCAGATCATTATTAAGCATATTAACAGTAAACAGGTGCAGAAGAACAGAACAGAACATCACACAAGAGCCACACACATGAACACAAAGATATAAGGTGGAAACCCAATGTGGGTGAAAACCACCTGCTGCAAGTCATCTCAATCTTCTTCTTAATAAGAAAATCCTTTTACAATATTTGTACTGGTGCAGTCTTATACCAGTATGGGAGCTACAACCCCCTTTGCTCTTGTACTAGCCGATCCATTTACTAGTACGCAGGCTGCTACCTGCTACAATGCTCCAAAGATCTCTTTTAGCTTTTGTACTAGCTTAGATACTAGTACGTAGGTGCTTGCCTACAATCTTCTCACCTCCAGGTACCACGTTTCATCAATTTTCAGACTGGATACACTGAAGCACAACACATAATCTGCAAGGCCACTTTTCATCCAATTTTCATACTGGACCCATAACTATCATTGAAGCTCAAAACAGTCATCAAACTCTGAATCACTGAAACCCTGTTAACAACAGTCACCAGAACACAGAGCAGACACAGAACTCTGTAATAACCATCAGATCCATCTGCAACTTCAAATATTAAGATTTACAATGTATACGCTACTTCGATGAATCAAACCCGCGTGTATACGCGCTTTTATCAAAGCCAACCCGCGTACAGATCTAAAAATAATTTCTATCAACTTGCAGCTGTACTAGACATCAGTCATACTCATAACACTTATAGAACTATACATGCGTCAGTATGTAGATCTAGAATACGCATCATAAAGATAGTTCATTTCAAACCATTTGATCCCGATCTCTCCTTAGATCTAGTTCTCCATCAACCGGTGAGATCTCTCCTTAGCTCAGATCAAGCAATGCATCATCAACCCATAACCCTGCATACTGGATCTAATGTTTCATCAGATATTCAAGACATTTCAGATACATTTTTCCTAAGATTTCCTTCTCCTTATATAGCCTTAGGCCTTGTTCAATACCAAGAGCTAAAACCATAGTAACTCAATACCATCAACTTCAAAACTAGGGATCGACACGCCCGTCGAGACACAATGGTCCGAAAACCATAGGCACAACTTCCAAGGGCTAACTGCCATGGACCAAAAGTACGTCTCCACATACACGCGCTTTTGCTGAAGCCAACCTGCGTGTACACGCGACTTGGGCTTAACGAACCTGCGTGTATGAACTTTCTCTTCTTCTGATAGCCAGATCATCAATTCCTTGCTGCTGACCTTCTGTACTATGAATTCCTTGCTGCTGTGACCTTCTGTACTATGATTTGTCATCAGTAAGCTTTGCCATCAAGGACAACACTTATCTCATAATGCCAACAAAGTAGTTTTTCTCTGTTTGTTTCTAAGGCAGCTGTCACACCTTAGTGGGATAGAGCAGTTCTAAATAGACACTTTTCCCGGTAACATATCCTATGGCTTCTAGCTTGTTTATTTTATCCTTCGGCACATGGAAATTTATGGGGTGGCCAAATATATGGAGATGACCAACATCGATCTTGACAAAAGTGAATACTTATTTGGGAGTTTGGTTGTCTAATGCTTGATGAGTCACCCTCTTTTTAACATATACAACTACATTAATAGCTTCTCCCCAAAGAAACTTTGGAAACTATTGGTCATGGAGAATGGCATGAGCTACTTCTACAATAGACCTTTTCTTTCTTTTAGATACTCCATTTTGTTTGGGATTATAAGGGATAATTTTACCTTTCTTAATGACTTCCTTCTTGCAAAAACATATGAATTCATTTAAGTTGTACAATCCACCATTGTCAGACCTGAAGATCATAATTTTATTCCATGATTGATTTTTGGCCAAAGCATTGAAATTAAGAAACAAATAAAAGGCCTCATCCTTATGCTTCAAGTAATATGTCTATGCCTTTCTTGAGAAATCATTAATTAATGTAATGTAGTAGAGATGGCCACCAAGAGAATGTATGGGCATCAGACCACATATGTCAAAATGAATGAGTTGGACGATGTCATTTTTCTTATTCTTTATAGAGGGGAATGGTCCCCTTGTCTTCTTTCCACTGGAACATCCAAGACATACTTCAATGTGTTGGGCTTGACCATTGGGCATTCCAGAGACCAATTTCTTCAATTTCAGAAGGGTTTCATAATGTAGATGGGTCAATGTTCAATGTCGTACCTCACTTTGATGATTAATGTCATGGACGGATGCTATAAGGTGTCTTCCAGTGACTCTATAGAGTCCTTCAAATCTAGATCCCAATGTGAATGCATCTCTCATGGTGGATCCCACCAGAAAAGTAAGTACATTTTCCTTGATGAAGGAAACCCTAATCCCTTTATCCTCCAAATAATTTAGAGAAACCAAATTCTTCTTTAACCTCCGCACATACATCACATAATGAAGCAAAACAAATTCCTCAAAGTCCAAATAAAATTTAACAGACCCAAAACCTTTATTAAGATGAGTGGAGTTGTCTCCAAGAATAATTTTCAAACTTGAATCCCTGTCTACCACATTAGTGAGAACTTCCTTAGACACAGAGAAATGATGCAAGGCCCCATTATCAGCCAACCAATTATCCCAAGTATCTGGAGGAGAGGAACTAGAAAGTGCAGAAATAAGAATGTAATCAGATTGATTAGCAGCATTACTTTCATACATGGTGTTTCTTGACTTGTTTTGAGGATGGTGGTTTTCTTCATTATCACTCGCAGCATATCTTATTCTTCTTTCATCTCTTCCATTATTATCATCCCTTCGATCATCTCTTATTCTTTGATTATTAAACATGTTATTATTTCTTCTAGTATTGTAGCATGGACCATTTTTATTCTCAGGGAAATATTGAGAACAATGACCTTTCTTATGATAATTGTAAAACTCAATGTGTGATGCTCATCTTTCATTCCTTCTCTTTGAATTTTGAGGATGAGAATTCCTTGAATTTTATGGACCTCCTTTTCCTTTATTTTTCGTTTTATGAGTGGCGAATGCAGTGGGATCTCCTTCTTCATGATTTTGTATCCTAACTCTAGAAAGCATCCTTGATTCTTCTTGAGTGAGATTTCCAATAATAGACTCATTGAATGATGAGAACTGTTGTTGTTTCTTATAGTACTAATGAAGGTTTCACAAATAGGAGGGAGACCTCTAAGGGCTATAATCACCAATTCCCTGTCAGGCATAGTTTCCCCAACTCTTTGCAATTGATCTCTAAGGAAAGATATCCTCATAATGTATGATTGCACATACTGTCCTTTATTTTTCTTCATATCTTTGAGTTGATCTTTCAAGGGGATGATTTCATTCAAATTATTAACTTCATATATACCAACTAGCTTATCATACATATCCTTAAGACTTTTTCAAATTTCAAACGTATGCAAGTAAATGATCTTGTAAACCATCAGCTATAAGTTTCTTTGCTTTTAACTCACCTTTCTTGTACTTGTTCTTGGTAGTAGAAAAGACATCCTCTGTAGGTTCAGGTAATTTTCCTTGTATGTATTCCCAAACATCATTGTCATCAACTATGAATTCCATCATGATTTTCCATGCAGAAAAATTAGATGAGTCACCCAACTTCTCATTTTACTTGAAGTAAAAGGTTGACATCTTGACTTGTTTAGATAGGCCTCTTCAACACTTCTAAATATGATTGGTTCAACACTTGTCTCTTTTTGCCTTGTCCTTCACCTTAGATTTGATCCCATGTTAAATTTTACATTTATTTATATTGTTTCAATTACTTTAGCCCAATTAAATTATTCAATTAGAATTATTTCAATAGAAATTAATTATTTTCATCAATCAATAGTAATTGAAGATAGAATAGCAATGAAATTAAAATACAAGACAACACCAACAAGAAACAATTTTTGTTTCAAAGACCAGGGAAAATCCCCACAAGGGGGAAAACCCTTTGTAATTATATTTCTATTAGATTATCATAAAATGTTCAGCAGAGAGTACAATGAACCACTACAAAAACTATCCAGCAATATAAACCAAACAATATCCAGAAATATGATGCTAGCAACAATATTGATCAAAGCTAACTTTCCCAATATGTGGTCAATCGTGGCCTCTTAAATTTCACACTACTCTATGTTGTTTCAATAACATTAGCCCAATTCAATTCTTCAATTAGAAATATTTTCCGATAAAAATTAACCTTTCCAATCATCAATATTAATCTAATATTTAACAGTAAATGCAATGGAAAAGGAGACAATCCGTACATCAACAAGAGACACCATATTTTATCAAAGACCATGGAAAAACTCCATAAGGGGGAAAACCCTATGAAAAATATTCTTATATTAGATTGTCATAAAATGTTCAGAAAAGAGTACAATGAGCCCAATACAAAATCACCCAGCAAATTTAACCAACAAACCTATAGAAATATGTTCCTAGCATCAATATATATAAGAGACAACTTTTCATGTCTACATTCAACTTTGGTCAGATTTCAAAATTTAGCCCTATAGCCCAATCACATGGAGAAAGAGTTGTTCATGTAGGTGAAACCTTCTCACTATACTCTTGCTCCTACTAGCTTGTGGTTATAGCTAAAAAATTCCTTTGACGAGCCTATGTTTGTCACCCAAAACCCTAGAACACGTGCAAGCTTCAGACCCTGTATTTTTGGACCTGTGTGAACTTCTTTCCACGACCAAGCCTCAGACCTGTGTGAACCAATCAATGAAGAAGAGAATAATATGATGATTGGCGATGTCCAAATAGCTTGAGGTCACTTGTATTTATAGGCTTCCAAGGGTGACCAACTTCTCGTTAGGGTCGACCTATCCCAATATGCATATGTGGGAGTTTCTTCATAAGTACACTTTCCCTTGTCCAAATTGAGCACTTCAATAGTCAAAATTGGTCCTCTCAAAAATAGGAATCTAGTCCCATGGTTGGAAATTATCACTGAGCTACCAAATTAACACTCCCTCTCCACTAGGGAGGGATTCCAACTGCATCATGTAATAATCATGTGTATCCTGTCATCATATCATATCCCATCTCTGCTCAACTGTATTTGTTGAAACATTCTCAGAACTAAAGAAGAAGAATCATATATTAGTCTTAGCTACCACCCTGTATAATGTCAAAGAGCACATCTCAATCGAAAATGATACCAAGGATCACATCTCAACCTAAAACTACATCAAGGAGCACAACCCAACTAGGAATCTCAAGGGGGAGCTAAACATCTTCAAACCCATATCGAACAATACGTGATATAGGGGAGCACATCACAACCCATCCTATTACCCACTGATATTCCCAACAATGGTCCTTAATATTCATGTGGTAGAACACTTGCATCATAAGCATCTTGGGTTCTACACCCACAAATACACTCTCAACTCATTGGCCAAATGAGGAGCGCTAATCCCAACAAGCCCAGATTGGGGGTATGATGTTATCAAGGGTATACTCTAAAAATACCAAGATATAATGGTAGATCCAAGGCTAAAAGAACATCCATATGTACTCTTCCTCGCGACAAAATTTCCTTCCCATTCAACATCGGTATATCCATGAATTCAAACATATCCAAAATAATATCTCAAACCAAGTGTGATCGTCCCATACAGATATATCAAAATGTGTTTGGAAATGATCCAATGTGCATGGAGAGGCTCGTTCATTAATTGACTCAATGAGTTCACTTCATGGCATATATCTGAATAAGTGTTCACTAAGAACATCATAGCCCCAATCAACTATTTGTACTCAGATGGAGTTTACAAATTGAGTCCTGCAACTTCTCCACATACCTTCTTGCAATTAATTTATGTTAGTGTGGTAAAGGACTTGAATTATATGATTCCAAATCTCTCCAACATCTTCACAACATATTTTCCTTGTGAAAAAAAAATCTCATCGGCCCTTTGCCAGACCTGAAGGCATAGAAAGTAGTGCATGAGTCGGAGGTCCTTCATCTCGAATTCAGAGGCTATATCCCTCTTAAAATCAATCATCAGGGGCTCAATACCTATCAAGAATATATTGTCAACATATAAAACAGAAATCTTTGACATACCTCTGACTACCTTGAAGTAGAGGTTGGGATATTCATTGCTTCTTGTGAATCCCAGCTTCACCAAATAACTATCTATGTGGGTGTACCATGCCATGAGGAATTGCTTCAAACCATAGAATTCCTTCTTCAACCTGCGAACATGTGTCTTCCGACCATCTACTTCAAATCCTTGTGGCTTCTCAACATACACTTCTTCTTGTCACATGCCATGGAGAAACAATGTCTTCACATCCATCTGATGAAGGGTACATCCTTGACTTGTGGAAAGAGAAACTATTGAATGGATGAATGTATATCGATCCATAGGTGAAAACATGTCATCATAATCTTCTCCCTGTTTATGGAACAATCCTCGGGCCATGAACCTTGCTTTATATTTCTCATTTCTACCATAAACTCCATGTTTGATCTTGAATAGCCATTTTGAACTCTCCATGGATTTCCCTGTCGGTCTCGACACAACATCCCATACAACATTCTTCATAATTGATTCATATTCTTCAGCCATATCATCCTTCCAAACTTTTTCTTTCACAAGTTATTCAAGGGTGAGAGGTTTGGATTGGATCACAATGCTCATGCTAGCAACATATCCTTGTTATCTGCATGGTTTCTTCCATTCTTAATATGACCTTCAAATGGGAACTCGTATCTCATCATCCTTTAATGTGTCACAGAGCCGAAGTGGCATATTCCTAGCAAGAGGATCATATGGAGGAGGATCTAAGGGATCCATGGGCTCCATGGGATCATCAACAATATCTCTCCCAGATTCAAACATGGAAGGCCCATCTAAAATATCCATATCATCATTCCTCTTGTCAGGAGGAGGATCTAAAAGAAGTTCCCTTCTTTTCCCAAGGGAAACATCTTCATCAAACATTACATCCCTCATAATTTCAACCTTCCTTTGGCTAGGAATATATATTACAAATGATTTAGGATTTTCACAATATCCAACGGACGTACCTTATCCTCCCATGGCTTCTAGCTTTTCTATTTTTTCCTTTGACACATGAAAATATATGGGGAAGCCAAAGATATGAAGATGGCCAACATTGGGGTTGACACCTTTGAACCCTTGTTTGAGGGTCTTATTGTCCAATTCTTGATGAGGTACCCTATTTTCAACTTATACGAAATCATTCGTTGCTTCTCCCCAAAGGAACTTCAGCAAATTTTGATTATGGAGCATGGCACGAGTGGCTTCTACAATATACCTATTATTTCTTTCAAGCACTCCATTTTGTTTGGGAGTATAAGGCATAACCGTCTCTTTCTTGATATCTTATTACAAAAATCAATTAACTGCTTGATATGTACTCTCCACCATTGTCAGACTTGAATATCTTGATTTTCTTCCTTGTTTGATTTTCAACCAAAGCTTTGAAATCCTTGAACATTCTAAAGGCTTCACACTTGTGCTTCAAATAATATATCCATGTCTCTCTTGAGAATTCATCAATGAAAGTGATGCAGTAGAGATGGACACCAATAGAATTCATGGGCATCAAACCACATATGTTGGAATTAATCCGATGGAGGATGTCATTTATATTGTTATGGCTAGAGGGGAATGATCCACTTTTATTCTTTGAAATGGCACAACCTGGACATACTCCATCATGTTGGGGTTGAACATTGGGAATGCTAGAGACAAATTTCTTCAATTTCAAAAGAGCATCATAATGTAGATGGGCCAATCTTCAGTGAAATAGCTCACTTAGATGATTAGTATCATGGACCAATGTTAGAAGAAGTCTTTTAGTGACTCTATAGAGTCCTTGAAATCTTGAACCCAATGTGAATGCACCTCTCGTAGGTGAGCTAACATGCCAAGTAAGAACCTTTCCATTGATCAAAGAAACCCTCATCCCTTTGTTTTCCATGTAATAGCCCTGGTGAAAATTCCATGTAATAAAGTTAAAAAAATAACCACGGTCGATGGGACACGTATTCCAAGCTTATGTGTGGCCCAAGACATCCTAGTGGGTGTTCATTTGGTTGTTTATGGATAAATGAAACTGGAAAAGGAAATGGTTAAGGCTTTGGAAAGGAAAATTGGCATTTTGGAACATTTATTCATGAAAATAATGGAAATTAGGAGAAAAGGAATGTGAAAGGTCACAGGTTGCATGTGAGGAAAATATTGGAAAACGAATAAAATAGGAGCCTCATTAATAAAAAGCTCTTGAGTGTCAATGGAAAAGGATGGTCAGTGTAAAACTTATTAGTCTAGCTTTCGAGCTCTTTCATTATTCTCTCTCTCTGATACTCTTGGACACTTAGAGTTTTCTTGGAGCACTTTGTAATTGGAGCAAGAAAGGCAAAGAAGGCAAGAGGAAGTAAAGATCAGGTGGGGAAATGCGGGATCAAGAAACTATAATAGGCTTCATTGCAGGTATCGACTTGCATGTGTATTTTCCTTGCTATATTTGGCATGCATGGGATTGCATGCGTTTCTTTTCTACCATGGCATGGGTTTTTCGAGGTGTGACAGTATTTTTAGCCTAGCCTTCACATTTCCTGATAGATTTTATCATATGGGTTCTCTAATTCGGTTTATGTGGGATGGCCAGATTGGATTCGAAGATGAGTGGGGTGGATCTCTGAATTGACAAACACATAGTCTGAGTGGTCCCTGAACCAAACTGTGGATCATGAAGCCACTAGCCTAGCAACCCCTAAACCAGATTATGGGTCACAGTAAAGCTAGATTGTGTGCCTTTGTGGGCCTAAGAATCCTTGTCAGTGAATGGTGGGATATACGATAAAGCTAAGACGTTAATTTTATCTATGTTGGGACTAGTGGTTTTGGGATGGAATGCATGGTAAATCATGGAGGGTATGTCTCAGTGTAGGGCCTAGTGATCCCTGGATCAGACTATGGATTCATGGTAAAACCTGAGAGACTAGGAGGTGCTCAATTCCTTACGATGTAAGTGGAGAACTCTGGTGCCATCCACATTGATTAGTGTTTTTAATGTGTTCTCTAAGTCCCACATTCATACTTGGAATATGGAACAGGGGTGATTATCAAAATAGAGACTTGGCTCAACCAATCTGTGGTTGGGTGGAATGTGGTAGTCCCATCACTGGTTGGTTCATAGCCTTGATTAATGAGAAATTCATTCCATTGATTTTCATGTGTAAATTTACTGGTGTATTTATGGATTTTTATGGCTGACATGTTTATTGTATTTACATTCCTATTATGCTGGTTATATGTACATTTTATGGTAGAAACTATGTTTGGCTCTCAGCATGTATTTACTTGTAATTAAATGGATATTGTATTTATGACCTAATAAGTGATAAGGTAGAAAAGGACATGAGGAAAAAATGGTTCATGGTGATTCTTAGATAAGTATGAGATCCCTATACTTAATTCTATGGTTTACACCTGCAGGTTACATGTTGACAATATGTTTGATGAAATACTTTTCATGGCTATTACGGGTCTGGTTAAGGTCTTAATCAATTATTTACTTTTACATCAATGTTTCCCTATCATTTAATTAATTCTGAGCTTTCATTCCATTTTGGGCAGTGGCTTAGGCTTTGGGCCTACAAAAGTGGCTTGAATCTCAAAGTCACTAGCACACAACTGGCAATTTTTTACCACAGTCACTAGCAGGTAGGCCTATGAGAGCGAATTTAGGTCTCTGGTTTCTCCTTTGCCCATAGCATGAAAGCAACCGACCCTTAAATTGTACAAAACAATAGTGGGACCCAGGGACAAACTGTCTGAGTGGATGAATTACCTCCCGAGGGTTCTGTTGATGGTATTGGATGGTTGCATGTGATGTTCCATCTATTACACTTCCTTAAGGTGACTTGGGAAGTCGAATCTAATCATAGTAGCCTCTCATCTGATGTTTACCCCATTTGGCATGGTTACTTTGGTGGATGTGGGAGGATGGTGTTAGATAGTCATATCAGAGCATGGTTGTGCTCTCCCTGGATTGTGTGTTGGTCATGCATTCATGTTGGTTTAATATGTCTTCCTTATTCCTGCATTCCATGTGCTTGTTGCATTTGCATGGTGTTGACCATGGCTGTAGTGATGTATCCATGTGAAGGTTGAAGGTGTTGTTGTCGAGTATCTCTTGATGTGTGTATGGTTGACTATGTAGTGTTAGACGCATCAGTGTTCACATGTTATCAAATGCACGTGAGGTATTTGTTGTTGTCATGCATGAGGTCATGGTTTTTGTAGTTGATATGGTCATGCATTGATGACTGGACTCTATCTAGAATGGTATGTATATGGTTTTTCACTCATGTGTCATATGTCTATATGTAGTTGTTATGCATGCATAGTATTGGTTATAGTTATGCATGAGTAGTAGGTCAAAAAATTCCTTTTGAAGTCATTGTATGCAAATTTAGGCCATCATGGTTCTATTGGTTGTTATGATGCTAATGTGTTGGTGGAGATAGAACATGAGGTGCAGATAATCATAATGAGGTTGTAGCATTGGACCTCAAAGCGAGGGCATGTTATCATACATGTTTGTATGTTGGGAATGTAGGTATGTAGGTTAAGGATTGTTATATGCATTAGGGTTATATAAATGAGGTTGTGTACATGTCGTTTGATGTTATGATTACATTCCCGATAGATTTTAGTTGATTAGTGTAGTTATATGCACATGAATAAGATAGTTAAGAATGATAGTGACATGTGGTTGTAAGCATTTTTATTGTTGGTTAGGTTAGATAAGTTGATGATTATGTTATACAATATGTTGTTGATAAGTATGTTATAGGTTGACTTGTTGATTCACAGTTACCTTGAAGATTAGGTTTTATGTTGTTGATAAGCATGATATATAGATTACTGTTGTGATGTGCTATTAACTTGATGATTTGAGTCATTTCATTAAGATCTTGATGTTGTAATTTGGATTGGGAATATGCGTGATGGTTATGTTCATTACATTCAATATCTTGATGTTATATGTATTGTGTTAACCTAGTTTGACCTATGCAGAGAGTTATGGTTGTGTGATTTAGGTATGAACTGACATATTTGTGAAAAGGTGTTGTACTAATCTATATTGATCGTACATATGTGGTTGTTATGCAGGAACGACAAATGCTTATGAGCTTATTATGTGAACTTGTTAGTTAGTTATTGCTATGGATATCATGATTTATGTTTGAGTTGATATGTTCTAAAGTTGTATTGTGCTAACCAAGATTGATTGTGCAGACAAGATAGCCTCCCCTAAAATACACTAAGGTATGAGTTCGCTTATGTCATATATTTTTTGCTTGATTGTTTGCTTATGTTATCTATTTGGTGTTTGAATGTTTGGTGTCTATTATGTCATTGGGTTGATTAATTTAACATGGTATGTTTGCAAACTAGTTGAATGTTTGATGAACTTCATAATATGAGTATGTGTTCCAATGATCTTCTTTTAAGATGAATGTACTAATACATATGTGTTGAGACAATTGATAGGTACTTAAGTGTAGTCGGTGACAGTTATAGAATTATGTATAATGACTATGTGTTGACTATGGATTATGACATGATTTTTTGTAAAAGTTGAATTAAAATTGATAGATATGATTATCTTGATATTTGGAACATGTGGTTGACATGTGTGAGCAGTTGCAAGAAAAAATTTTGGTATTAGCGTGAAGAGGTAATAACTGATGTGTTCATAAAACTAATAGTTGGGTGATGTGATGGTATATAGTAAAACCCAGTTGCAACAGGGTAAAGGTAAAAGAAAGGAATCGTGTAAGAATTCCTTTTACTATGTTTGTAAACCCTAACTCCAAACGAACGAGTGCTTTTCATACATGAGTCTTCTTAACCTTGATTTTGTTTGACATTATGTGGATATGTTCTAGATTCATGAACATGTACTTGACAAGTATATTAGCTAGTATTTAGTTATAAATGGATATATAAAATAATTGGAGTCCCTTGAGAGATGGTGTGGATGTGTTCAGTTACAAGCAAGATGCTTAGAACAACAAAATAAGGTAATTGATGTATTTTTATGTTTATTTATACACTGAAAGTTATGTGTTTATGGAAATATGATGCAAGGAACTACATGGCAAAGAGAGGTTGCCATGAAATCTTGAAGAAGTCTTTGTTTGAGTTTCCTTGGGAACCATGGGGATTGAGTCATGGTGTTTGTTGTTAGTCTTATGCTTTTGGTCTTTTTTTATTTGCTTGCGCTTGATTTGCAACTTTATTTATGTCTAGAGTATGGTCATACCACTTTGTTTGTGGAGTCGTGTTGTTATTGGTTTTCATGGTTTTCTTCTTGCTATTGTTTCAATTCTTGCCTTTTATGTCTTGAGTCTGGGGAATTGGTTGGGAAAGAGGAAAAGTTGATGGAGCTCAGGGAGCTGTGTGGTACCCAATAGGTAATGTATGACTCGGATGAAGCTCAGTGTATGAGTAAGCATTGCGGAAGGTAATACTATGATAGCCAGTTGGGCCAGTTGGGTCCATTATGGTAAATGGATGATGAGAGAATAGTCATGGGAAAGAAAATAAAGAACAGGTAAAGTAAATGGATCTGAGGTGTCATATGCCTTGGATATGTTGGGACTATGGTTCTAAATATTGCACATTTTTTTCATGAATAGAGGAAGTTATGTTAACCTTGATCTTATAATCTATGGAAATTTTGTTGATGTTTATATATTTATACATGTAGGCGTGTATGTATGTCATGTCCGATAGGGTGACCATGAATCATGATTATTTTATGCTAATGTTTATATGTTCATATGTATGTATGTATGTATGTATGATGTTGAATAACGAGATCATCATTATTTTATGATGTATGTATGTGTACATGTAACTATGTCACTATCTAACAAGGCCATAAGGAAATATTCTTGTGTAGGACTGATTTATTACGCAAGAAAATGACATGAAGAGGTTCTTGGTCTATGAGGAATCAAGTGGGAAGCGTAGTCATGACAAACATATCAGGTCATTGTCATGTGAACATGAATTTATATTTGATTTTTGTATTATATCTATTCTTATGTTATGAACAGGTTCTACTAAGGGATACATCAACAAAGTGAAATTAGTGTGGTCTGTGGCATGTTGGGACAAGCATGGATAAGGCACTGGAAGCAAAGTTGCCTGATAAGGATTTAGTATGGTTTTGGATGTGTGGTATGACTATTGTGCATATGTCATATATGTTGTACTTGTTGCACATGTGATGTTGTGTGCATGTGGTGTGGTGTATATTTAGTGTGTGTACATGTTGATTATGTGATGTTATGTACATGGGGCAGTATAGATAGTGTTGTATGAATGTTGCATATTCAGTGCTGGGTATAGATGATGCAATGTATATGTTGGATATGAAGTCTTGTGTACATATGATGCTATGTACATGCTGGAAATGCAATGCTATGTACAAGAGGTGTTGCGTGCATATTGTACATGTGGTGCTATGTACATGTAGTGTGGTGTGCATGATTGTACAAGTGGTGTTGTGTGCATGAGGTGTTGTGTACATGTTGTGTAAGTGGCACTATGTGCAGGTGGTTTTGTGTACATGTATTGCATGTGGTTTTGTGTACATGTGGTGTCACGTGTAGATGGTTCTATGTATATGTTGGATATGTAGTGTTGTGTACATATGATGTTATGTACATGTTGGAAATGCAGTGCTATGTACAGGAGGTGTTGCGTGCATGTTGTACATGTGGTGTCGTGTGAATGATTATAAAGGTGGTGTGGTGTGCATGTGGTGATGTGTACATGTTGTGCAAATGGCGATATGTACAGGTGGTTCTGTGTACATGAATTGCATGTGGTTTTGTGTAAATGTGGTGTTGCGTACATGTAGTACGTGTGGTACTGTGTACATGTGGTATTGTGCACACGTTGTGCAGTGGTGTAGTGTACATATGGCATTGTGTACATGTTGTGCAGGTGGTTTCGTGTACATGTGATGCTATGAAAACATTGTATAGGTGGTGCTTGGTGCATGTGGATTGGTGTACATGTTGGAATGAGTGCGTGCCATACACGTTGTGTTGCAGGCATGCCGTACTATGTATGTGAATTGTGTAGTCATGGTATCATGACATATGCATTCATTATGTTTCACTCTAGACAAGTATTTCTGTTATGTTTTACATCAGGTGTAGGTGAATGTATTGTGTAGTACACCAAATGTAGGCATATGTATTGCATTGTGTTGTACACTAGGTGTAGGTGTATGAAATGTGTTGTATATCAGGTGTATGTGTATTCATTTTTTGGTTTCGCACAATGTGTCTAGATGAATGTCTTATAATGTACATTGTGCAAATATATGTATGTACACTAGGTGTAGATGTAGGTGTGGTGTTATGCTCCTATACCAATAGGTGTCATATTTCATGATTGACTTGATGGGCTATGTAATATGTTCATACCTTTCCTTATTGCAGAGGTTTTCCATATTGTCAAAAAATCAAAAAATTTAAAAAATGTAAAGAGGGTATACCCTAAAAGAAAAATCAAAAGGTGAAAAGAATAAAATGGTCAAAAAAGTGAAAGAAAATGAACCCACCAAAAGAAAGACCAAGGAAAGTGTGCAAGTCTAAAGGCCACTACATTTTACTCTTATATAATAAACAAATTGTGTGCAACTTGTAATTTATGCCACAATTGATGAACAGTCAAACAGCTTAAGCTTGACTGGTTCAAATTTTCAATTTTATGTTTTAAAGATAGAGAATAAAATCTTACCAAACTGTTTAATCTTGGCGGATAAGTAGATAGGTAGAATGAATAAAAGGAGCTCAACAGTTTAATCTAAGCCCTTGGATGTAATAAGGTTAGACTTAGATAGATTTCTATATGTAAAAGAAAAGAAAGTGTGATAAGGGTTTGTCAGTCTAATTGCACCCTAATAAAGAAGAAAAAATGTCAGGCTAAAGTAGGCAGGGTAGGTAGATGATGTTGCAGAATTACATGTGATGGATAATGACTCTAAAAGTGTTAATTTTCACTTTCATCATAAGTGCAAGGCAGACATTACATTTGATGCACTTCAAGCAAGACAAGGTTAAATAATTAACTCCCCTTCGCATTTTTCCCTAAAAATTTCACTAATTCCCCCTAAAGTACTAAGGCCTTTGAAAATTAAAGGGGCTCAGAGCATTTCAATTAATTCTAGAGGGATCGGACCCTCGGCCCATTAATTTAAAAGCATAAGTACTTAAAATCATCATTCATTCACTCTCATAAGTCTTTTCCTAAGTAAAATCCTATTTTACTTAGGAAAACTATACAATATCACATAAAAACCCCTTTTTCCATTTAAGCCTAAGTTAAATACACAATCCTAATGTTTTACTTAGTGCTTTTTTACATTTCGTATCATATTAAATATTAACCTATGTATTATAAAAATCCCACACTATTTCACCCTTTCCCGTATTATTTAACTATATAAAAATCACCGATTTTTACATATTCTGCCCCTTCGGCTAATTATAACCATAAACACGTTTAAAATAGGATTAATGAATTAATCCGTAATTCATTAACAACCTAATTCCCCTGCTGCACAAATTGGGATTAATTAACCCTCACAGTTAATTAAGAACCTTCCCCAACCAATCATATCATTCCCGATACGATTAAACAGTTTTTAATTGAGACGGGCCCGCGTAGATTAAACCCCGCTGTATCGCACCTCCCTTTAGCCATCCGATCACACATCCATCATCCAACAACCATTAACAATATCGTGCATGAATTTGTGACCACACGTTAGCACGCAATCGCAAAGTGGTTTCTGCGCAGTACCCTGCCATGCATCGCAAAGTCTTTGGAATCGCTGGCTCTCGGCCAAAACTCGCCCGTCTCCAAAAGCGGTGTGATACCATACCACTTACCTCCCTCCGCATGCGACAAAACATCCTTTCCCACTCACGTCACCCGCTCGAATAATAAAACTCCCGCCACCTTTGACTTTGTGAATAAAACCAACAAAGTGTAACTTTCATCATTCTGTACAACAACCCGTGCTCCCATGCAAAAAACGTCCAAGTCAACTATTCAAGCTTTCCAACCGCCACCCTGCCAAGAAAATTGCAGCTGGAACCTGTTAGCCACTATCAGCACCTGTCATTAACTGTTCATTCACAAAATACATGTATTTATCCAATTTCTACCGAAACCCTGCAAGTTTGGTTTTACAGTATGAAATCCACGGAGAAAAGCGAAATTCATTGCAAATTCAGTCTTTGTTTTGCCAATATAAGTTCCTAGATCAGTTAATTCACCCATTTTTCACCAAAAACCCCAATTCCTTTTTGAATCCACAAGAACCAGAAATGGAAACCCCTGTGGCTTTGTCTGTTGCACCCATGAATGCCCCTCATAAGGACTTAGACTATTTGCGTCTTGCATATAAAGACTTTGAGATAAGGGACTTATCCAATGACATAAACCACTTGAGAGTCTTTTTCCAAGCCAGAGACCAATACCTAAATGGCTCAGATATCTTGGGACTATGGGAATCAAACCTTCCCAGGTATTTTCTCCCCTCAGCCCATATTTTCCCTGATCTAATTCATCATTGCCAGGCAAACTATGACCCTAACCTCAGAGCTGTTATCTCCCCAAGTCAAAGAGTCCTCTTCCCCATAACAGCTACATCCATTAATGAAATGTTGCAATTTTCCCCTAATCAAAATCTCACTCCCCTTTCTATGGGATATTTACTTGAGAAATCTACCCAATTGTCTCAGTCAGAACTGAGTCGCGTCTGCCAGATTTTCATTTGGTGTCCTATCTTCCATGCATCCTATGAGTCCCCTTACTCATACAATGAGTTCATTGACCAATTTTTTCACCCTGCAACGACTTTATTAATAGGGGTTTCCCCTACTAGAACCAGTGGTGACATCAAGAGAATCCTACAGCTCTCCAAGCAATATAGAATAGGTGATTGGTAACTATACAAGAACCATACAGAGATCCAGATATATGGATGCCAGCTCTGCCCTTTCAAGTTACCCAAATACGTTCCAATGAGACTGTTTGCATTGGAGTATTTCAGGAAAATGATACATACAAACATGGTTCATTTTTGCAAAGCCAAAAATAAATCTCAACACAGAATAAAAAATTAGTTAGGCCCTTTTGTTTGCAATGATAGGGAAGCATGGAGAGAAGTAGAGATAATTCTAGAAGATCATCTTAAGTTGCACAAAAGTTTTGGTTGGAGGCCATATGACCCTAATAGTTTCATCTGTGATAGGAGAATGAAAGATAGGTTGTCACCATACATTCACCATAAGATTCCAGAGATTAAACAATTTGCAAATATGGATGAATGGAGGGAAGGGACACTAGTAGAACATGATAGTGAACAGGTCAACATTGAGAATGTTATGAGAGATCTTGAGAAAATGCTTGACTGGGATTTTTTTGGTTAGGTACCATTTGAGTTATCTCAAAGATCAAAAATTGGTGCCTCCATTGTTGGAACCTCTCAGCATCCTTCACAGGAAACAAGCACACCAACCATAGCAACATTAAAGGGAAAGGAATTAGAGACCAACTTTCAAACCACAGAATAGTCTACAATGTCTAAGTAGCCCGAAACTTCCAAATAATAGGCTCAAATACATACTCCTCCCACTCAGATCAATATGGGAGAGCCTCCAGTTCTATAAACTCCTCTAAATAAGGAAAGAAACAAAAAGAGAGATAGGGAAACAACTACCCCTGCCTGTGAACCTTCAAGACAGCCTGGAACAAAAAGGCAAAGACTAAATCCCCTTTCTGAGGAGGAATTTGCTGAGGAAACTATAGATAGTTAGAGGGAAGAAAGAGTAGAGATCCAACAAACTTTTGTAGTAGGAGGAACATCCACTAGCTCATAGAGACAGGAGCTAGAAAGATAGCAAAGTACAGAGATCTTCTTTCAGGCCACCAGGGACTGATGCCTCAGATATCAAGAAAACATTTACAGAAATAAAGGCCAAGAATGATCCACTGAGACTTCAAGTTTATAATCAATATTTGAATATGGCTCCCACAAATCAACAAAGATTGATGTAAGCCTATGACATCAAAAAAGGTAAAAAGATAATGAGCTATTTCAAGCCAAAGGTACAACAGCCTAAATCAGCAGCAGATTATCTCATAACAAATTTTGAGGTCATGGCAAAGGATATTCATCCTTTGGATCAGATTGAGTTGCATAAAAAAACTGGAGAAATGAATTATTCAACCTTGACTGGTAAGGCAATGATGACCCAAAGGTTGCAAAATTCTTTGGATAACACTACTGCCCAACTACACTTGGAAAAGGCTTCCTCCCAGGCCAAAGATAACAGAATAAATTCCTTAGAAGAAATAATTATTAGATTGGATCATGACCCCAAGGATGTAAAGGCTACAGAAGCCTTGATAAAAAAGAAAGATGAAGATATTGCTACCCTAAGGAAACAACTAAAGCTGCCACCTTCAAGGCATCCACAGACTGCTGAGACTATAAAGAAAAAATCTGAAGAAGAGCTGATGGATTTTCTCTTAAAACTTAATGAATGACTAAATGAGACTGAACAAGAACTTAAAAAAGCATTGAAGGAAAATCAGGGAGAGTTGACCTCTAAACCTCCCAATGTGATACCAGTAGTCTCAACTACAGTCCCTTCAACTCTGGGAGCAGCATTGGCACCAAATATTCCAGCAGTTATAGCGGAGGTAGTTACAGGTACAACAACAGCAGAAAAAGTAGGAGTAGCACATGGCAACATTGCTAATTTGAGCACAGAGGAAATAATAAATTCAATGGAGGACCTAAAACTATAAGTTGCAGAGCTAAATAAGCTAAAAGAGCAGTATGCCAACTTAGAGCAAAGGTATGATCTCTCAAAAATAAATGTTGCAGAAAAGACAAGAGAGATTAAAGTGTTAGAAAACAAAGTGAAATCATTGGAAAAAGATCTTACCTTTGACAAGCCTCTGACAGAAATCAAGAGAATTCTTCGGGCCAACATCACTCAATCAATAAATGATGCTTGGCCATCAATTCAAATAATTTTTTATCAAATTGATTTAGTGAAGCTAGCTCAAGAAGAAATTCAAAAGACAAGGGCAGAATTAGGAAATATGCCTGAGGAAGCCAATAGGCTCATACATTTTTTCAATACCAGGAATAAGTACCAGCTTGAAGAGATGGGCATTCAAGATAGAACAGGGACAATTTTGGACATCAAAAGGGTTTTTACTAAAATAACTTTGATGCAAAACTTGGAAAGAAGATGCCATGATATGCAGGAAGAAATTAATGCTTTCATGAAAAGATTTGATATTTTACAGAATAAAGGGTTGCCAAGTCCTTTAGTTATTCATGATAAACTAATGAGTCATAAAGACTATGTGGAGAAATTGAATAATTATGCAGGAAACCAAGCAGGTTCATCAACAAGTGCATTAGGAACAAAAGCATTGCCTATAGGCAAAGTTCTCTATGACAGTCTGGAGAACTTGTTCTATGTCGAGCATGAGACGAAGCACTTGTTCCCAATTCAGTCTACCTTTTTCCGGTACACAGAAACTGATGAGACCATGAGAAAACTTTAGAAAAATAGATTGCGAGAAGCAAAATTGTGGGAAGACATATTGGAAATTTTCTAAAATTATCCTTGGTAAAATGTAAATTTTGGTTATTTACTGCAGTATGTAATGGTAAAGAAGATGAACATAGATCAAACAGGTCTAAGTGTATCAAAATAGGTAAAGAGTATCAGTGAAAACAGGGCAGCCAACACAAAGTTACTAAAGAAGACAATAGCAAGCCAAATCATAGGGCCTTCCTCGAGCACACTCACAAGAATAGGAACAACACAACATCAGTTTACCTTTTCTCCTATCTTTGAGACCATTTGTCTCTATTTTTCTTGTAACTTATTCATAGTCATCCTAGAATATATCTCACTCTGTTATGAGATATTTTTTGTAAAATTTTTGTATAAATACTCCCTCAATTGGAGTATTGAGGTTGGATTCTTAGACATTGCTGTAATACTGATTATTTTGGAATAAAGTGTTGTTGGACCAACTTTTGTATGGCTTGATGGATAAAGAATTGATGCAAAGGACTTTCCACAGATTTCTTGAGTCAAACAACAGATCAATAAGTCCTCTATACCTTATGTTTTAAAGTTTTCCTTCTTTATTATATCATCTATGTTTCATATCTGAATGATAAACGAAAAGAGTAATTTGGAAAGTGCTTGGTTGCAATATGTTTTCAATCATTATTATTCTCAATGTTTTCCTCTAAACTAGCATAAACAGTGAAATCTTAATTGCTCATGTTTCCTAGTTTATTCAGTTTGATTATTTAGTAAAGAATACTTAACTACTCTTTATTAATAATCATTCAAGTTCCTTCTTTTGAATGTGTTGAAGGATCCTTAATTTCCCATCACCCATTTTGAGTTCATTCCATCTAATTTAAGTCTTTATTTTTTCCAGGTTTGATTATATTGCCTTGTGAAACCATCCCTTGTTAAGAAGCCAAATCCAGTTAAGCCATCTTCTTTGACTCCATTGGCCCAATGGCCTAAAATACTCAATTCTACCTCTATGCTATTGAATTTCACCACCCAAACACAATCAAAACCCCTATAGTTTCATGACTAGGCTAATATCCTTCAAAACAAAGCTAAAAATTAAAGAGAGAGCCCTCTCTGGGTACAGATTAGCTAGATTCTGTACTTAAAAGTTGGTTTGTGGTTACCTCGGACCCCTTTCCTCTTCCCAACAACTTCAAGGAAAACCTGAGTGATAACATAGTGGTGACTCCATTGGGGATCGAACCCAGAATGTCTAGTTTCGTAGACCATAATAATTTGTTTGTTACTATTATTTACTATATAAACTACAGACGGAGCCTGAAGTTAGCCAGGTAGCCTTTGTTGGGTTTTGTTATATTCTTTCCACGTAGTTAACAGGGGTTTGAAGGGCAACCATAACCCCACTTTATGGGGTCTGAGGCAACGCGTCGGAAAATTTCAGTTTTGGACCCTATGTTAGGTTGGGCAGACCCACCTATGGTTTTGTGCATGATTTTCGGACATGTTTTTTGGACGCGATGGTTTTTGGTCCATGGTATTGGACGCGATGGTTTTCGGTCCATGGTATTAGACACGATGGTTTTTGGTCCATGGTATTGGATGCTTCAACATGTATAAATATGTATTGTAACATTGAAAGGAACATAATGAAAAATCAAGCTAGTAGTCCCGGTTTTGGGATCCAAGGGAAAATCTCTGTGTATATGTGTTTTATGTATTCTGCTCTCACATTATTTGTTTTTTGTGTTTTAGAATTAATATGTAAGTGATTTACGTACGGGGTTAAAACCTACATTTGGTATCAGAGTAGATTTGGCTTCAAAGGGATGCCTTTGTTGCTGAGGGGTTTCGCTCGAGCCTATGATAGACCCTGTTCAGTGGGAGATCTGTGAGATTGATTCTGGTGGTGAAAGAAGATGGTGAGTAGTGGAAAGATAGAGATCAAGAAATTTAATTGTCAGAGTTTTGAGTTGTGGAAACTCAAGATGGAGGATCTGTTAGTGGATAAAGACCAGTGGATCACAGTAGATCTGGTTACTAAACCAACGAGAGTGTCTGATGAAGAATGGAAGAAGTTGGATCAGAAGACAAAGAGCACAATACGATTGCGTGTCTCAGATTCAGTATTGCTGAAAGTATCAAGGGAAGCTACGACAAAGGCTTTATGGGACAAGTTAGGAACTTTGTACCAATCTAAGTCTCTGGTGAATAAACTGTTCCTGTGGAAAAAGTTGTATAACCTGAGGATGGAAGATGGAGACTTGGTGACAGAGCATCTGAATGCATTTAATAATGTGGTAAGTCAGTTAGCATCTGTTGATATTAAAATTTCAGATGAAGATAAGTGCATCAGTTTGTTGTGTTCTCTACCAAATTTGTTGGATAGTCTGGTTATTGTAATAGGTAGCAATGCAACTGTGTTGCAGTTAAATAGTCTCAACCTTGCTAACGGTTGAGATGAGACAGAAAAACATGGAGAGCCAGAATGGTGATGCCTTGTTTGTATGAGGATGGTCCTAGAACAGAAACAAAAATAAGTCATCAAGTGGGAGATCTAAATCTACAGAGAGATATAAATCTCCAGGAAAACCTATAAAGGTGGTGTGATGGAAATGCGGAAAGGAAGGCCACTTTAAAGGGGACTGTAAATCTAAAGCTCTTAAAAAAGGAAAGGGATCTGATGCGGCTCCTTCTGTAGAGGTGAAAAGCACCTTAGATGAAGGTGGCGATGTGTACTTGGCTTCTTCAAGTACACATGTAGATCATGAGGCATGGTTGATTGACTCAGGTGCATCCTTTCACTTCACTCCTCATAGAGAGTGGTTATGCGAGTATGAGAAATATGATGGTGGTGATGTCTTCTTAGGGGATGATAGGAAGGTTAGAATTGTTAGTCGCGGAAAAGTAAAGTTGAATTTGCAAGGTGGAAAGATTAGAATGCTTCTATGTGTTCTACATATTCCTGCATTAGCTAGAAATCTGATTTCTGTTAGCAAGCTGGATGATGCAGGTGTAAAAACAGTGTTCGAGAAGGATACCTACAAGATGGTTTGGGGAGCATTGGTATTGATGCAGGGAGTTCAGATTAGAACTCTTTCCAAGCTACAAGGTAGCACTGTTATTGATGGGTGCAATAGTTTTGTGGTTCCTGAAAGTGGAGCAGAAAATCTAGTGGTCTCTAGAGAGAATACCATGCTGTGGAATCGAAGGCTTGGACATACTAGAGAAAAGGGCCTTCAGATACTTCATGGTAAAGGTATGGTATAAGGTATGAGTAATAGCTCTTTGGATTTTGATTTCTATGAAAATTTTGTATATGGGAAGCAGAACCGAGTGAGTTTCCCCTCTGGTAGTAAGAAGGCGAAACAGATATTAGAACTTGTGCATAGTGACGTGTTTAGACTTGAGAAGGTTCCATCACTGAGTAAGTCTGTGTACTATGTATCATTTATATATGACTTCTCAAGGAATATGTTAACACCCAGGTTGTTCCCTATGACTCCCAAGGGAATACGGCCGGGGTAACCACTAACCAATCTTTGGGTTACAGTTCCTAGCCTAACTGCAACCAGAGAGGGCTCTCTCTTTATGATTTGTCTCTGTTATGATGGTGTTTTAGGCTAGCTATTATGCTCAGGCTTTGTTTTGTGTTTGGTTGAAGGATTTCTTTCAGATCTTATGAGGCAGTGTTTAGACAGTATAATACCATTGGGCAATGGAGTCTGGAGTTGTGAAGTGATCTGATACGCTGGTTTGGTGTTGTTCTAACTGCAGGGCCTATTGAGTATTTTAAACAGACAAACTAGATCAAATGGTGATGTACGTTGATTCAACAGAAAGCAATCAAGAATTTCCTATTGAGCTGGTGGGTGAAAGTGAGCACACTGCACAGGAGCAAATCTTTGAATTCCTGTAACAAAGGTCACTGTGATAGATGTATTCCAGAAAGTGCAGCATTTAAGAATTACACTTAACTAGATTACAGCTGAAGAAAATATTGATAAACAACGCAGATTGAACTCAGGTTACTCAGTGAATAAATCCTGAAAGCTATTCTTTTTCCTTGTTGCTTAGTATTGAAAACAGATAACATATACGGATTTTAACAAAAACAGCTAATTAACAGAGAGAGATACAGAGACTTATTGTATGATGAAATACACAGGGATCCAGTAGTTATCAACAGCCACCAGAACGCATCCAACACCTCAGAAATCCAAGAAATTCCATTGCTTTGCTCTATTAACTTCTGAAAAGGATTACAGCATAAGAACTTCTTCAGGAGAAATCAACAACAACCCTTGCAATCTTATGCCAAGGGGACTTTATAGAAATGCGTATACAAAATATCTCAGGCATTGAGTCATCTGAGAGAGAAAATATCTACATTGTTGCGTTCAGAAAGTAGGCAAGGAGTTATTACAATCTTAAATGCAGCGTAAATGCCCTTTATGTCTGTCAGAGCATTGTTTTGACTTTTGAGTGTCACTGAGTCGGTTGCATTACTCTGTGTTAATTCTAGAGATACGCATTTACTTTTGGCTGCGCAGTGCATTCTCGGGTTTGCCAGCTGTGGTTCCCTTTTCTGCTTTGTTGGCCGCTACATCCGCTAAGTTGGCTCAGCTTTGATTTTATGATGCCTGCTGACTTTGTTGACTGTTCTTTTCATCATAATTTGTAGAAAAAACAGAAGTTGGTGAATGACTTACTGTTTACAAAATTCTCTGAATTGCATCTGTCCACCATTCCTGTGTAGGGAGCTGATGCTTGAGGATGGCCTCCATTGTCTCTTCAGCTTCTGTATATTTGAAAAAAGTTGGGGCTACATCAAACAAGTGATTTATTTCATTCATTATAAAAAGTAGATTTTCTATCTTACTATAGAAAATCTGTCCTGTAATAGGCCCTGTGTCTTCTGAAGTGCTGGCCTTCTCATTGACCTGTGCTGAGGCAAAAACATTTACTCTTTTAGCATACTGTTCATGGGTGAATAATTTCCCTCCGCTGTTCAGTAAGCTAGGGAGTCCTCTATTCTGCAACACCTGAAATTTCTCCATGAACTTATTTACCTCTGTCTGCATATCCTGGGTTCTCCTGTCCAATGTCTGCACCAGGTTTCTAAGAGTAAGAACCCTCTTGATCATTTGAATAGTCTCAGTTCTATTTGTGATTCCAATGGTGGCTAACTGAGAACTTGTTTTGTGGTTAAGCACATTGATCATTCTTGTAGCAACTTCAGGCATATTTCCTAATAAGGCCCTTGATGTTCGGATTTCCTTCTGTGCCTTTGGGATGAGCTCTAGTTGCTCATGGATTGTCTCGATATATGGCCATTGGTTGTTGATGGATTTACCAATATTGGACCATATCATTGCTCTGATCTCAGATATGATTTTATCTAGCTTGAGCTCATTCTCAAGCTCCTTGATCCTGTCTTTAAGAGCTTTGATTTCCTTGGCCTTTTCTCCCACCTCTCTTTTTGTCTTATCATGCCTTTCATTTACCTTGGCCAGCTTTTCCTTAGTTTCATTCAGCTCTGTCATCTGGGCTTCCAAAATTTGTATTTCATTCTTTAGCTTCTGCATATCTAGGCTCTGATCTGTGCTGATGGGTGCTGCTGAAGTAGATGTGGCTGTTTGTTCAGCCTGCTGAGGTGGAGGCACAGTAGTAGGAACAGTCTCCTCAAGATTGATGACTTGAGGAGAGGGCTGAGATGTCTGCCCTTCTTGTGCTTGTTTTAATGATGCTTGTAGAGGTGCTTGTGTAGCTTCATATTGCCCCAATTTTTCTTGTGCCTTGACAAGCTCTTTGTAAATGGAAACTAGTAGGGCAGTAGAATCGTGCTCATACCTTTGCTTTGCTACCTCATCAGTCTGTGGATGGATAGTGGCTGGAATTTTGATCTTCTTTCTTAGTGCAGCCATGTCAGCATCTCTAAGTTTCAGGATCTCTTGTATCCCTTTGATGTCATTAGGATTGTGCCCAATTTCTACAATGATTTCCTCCAGGGATCTTATCCTGTTGTCTTTGGCCTGAGAAGAGGCCCTCTCCAGTTCTAGCTGGGAAGCTGTGGCATTCAGACTGCTTGTTAATTTGTAATTCTCCAAAGTCTTGTCGGCCAATGAAGCATACACCATTTCGCCAGTTTGCTTATGCAGCTCAATTTTTTCCATAGGGTGTATGTCCTTGGCGAGGACCTCCAGGTTAGTCCTAAGATAGTCAGCAGTGGATTGTGGCTGGAGTGCCGTAGGCATAAAGTGACTCATTATCATTTTTCCTTCACTTACATCAAAAGCAGACATAAGTCTCTGTTGATTGGAAGGAGCCATGTTTAGCAGGTGATTGTACAGTTGTACTTTGATAGGATCACTCCTCCTCTTGATGTCTATAAATTGCTGCTTGATGCTTACTTGTCCCTCCTTCTGCTGGCTGGAGGAGCTGACCTCCCCTCCCATGGTCCTGTCCTGTTCCTGCTGGAAGGAACTTGCTGAAGCTTCTCTGCTGGGTGGGCCCATGCCCAATGCCTCTCTTATTGTTGTATCCTCCTCTGGAAAATCATTGAGTCTCTGCCTTTTCTCTCCCTGGTCTATAGAGGATGTCAGGGGAGTCTCTCTGTCTCTTTTTCTAAAGACAAATGTATCCTCCTTTTGAGGGGTTTGGAGGACCGAGGCATCAAAGGTAGTGTCTTGTCTTGTAGGCACCGTTTTTTCAGTGGTCTGAGGAGTCTCCACTGTTTCCTTTTGCTGGGCAGACTGCTCCTGCCTTTGTTCTTCTTGATGTTGTTGCTCTTGCTGTTCTGGTTCTTCTTGCTACCCTTGCTGCAGCCCTTCTGCTTGCTGCTGTTGTTTTTGTTGCTGTTCCTGTTGTTCCTGCTCCATCCCTTTTCCTTTGCCCTTTTCTGAAATGTTTTCACTAGTTCTTGTAGCTTGATGTTGGGCAGTTGAGGAAGACGCTGTTGCTCCAATTTGTGTGCCTGGTAGTGAGGGGACCTGTGAATAAAACTCAAGGTCAGCCAACTTCTTAAGGTTTCTTAGAGCTCTTTGATTAAGCTCTTCTTGGGTCACATTTTCTTCTAAAGTTCCTCTTCTCCACTTGCTTTGGTTGCCATATTTTTCTAAGTGAGGAAGGCTATAATGACCATAAGCAGATAATTTGTATTTGAGCCTCCTCATTGTAATGAAGTTGTTGGGGTCATAGGGTTTCCATATGAAGCTGTATTTGAGACCAAGGCCCGCAAGCATTCTATCTGCCTCTCTCCACCCTTCAACCCTTTCATTGAGAAGGAAATGGCCAAGTTGATTTCTGACTTTTAACTGTGCCTTCTTACCTTTTCCTGAAAAGTGGAGCATATCCACATAACCAAACTGCCTGAAGTATTCCAAGGCAAGTAGCCTCATAGGAACAAATTTAGGTAGTTTAAATGGGGGCAACTCACACCCATATAGTCTGATAACGGTGTGGTGTTGGTAGAAATACCAATCCCCAATACTGTATGCTTTTGATAAATGCAGGAGTCTTTGCATTTCGTCTGTCAATCTGGGAGGAGGTGAACCCAACAGTAGAGTCAAGGCTGGATGGATGAAAAGATCAATAAATTCGCAGTAGGTGTATGGAGAACAGCTTACTATGTGAAAAACGGATGTCCAATACACTATTGATCTCAGATTGCCCTGTGCATCTACTCTCTTCTTCGGGAAGGAGAACTTATCATGCTGGAAGTATAGGAGCAGATGATATAGGTAAGAGGTGTATTTAAATACCCTTTCTCTGGACAGATTCATCAACTGCTCATGCATCTTATCTGATATGTATGTGGCATAATCATAGTAGATTGGTTTCTTTCCTGGGGAAAACATAAGCATCATTTGTAGAACAGTTTCATCCACATACTCCACTGAATCATATCCCAAGATGGGACTGATCATGTCTGCAAGGTCTAAGCCCAACTGGTTAAGGTAGGCAAAATTGATGGGAGGAGTTTGCACAGTATCAGCTTTGATGAAAATCTGATTGAGCTTTGTGATTTGTGCCTCTGTTATCCTGGCTCCCTGTACTATTAAGTCAGCTAATGATAGAGGGACCATCTTTTGATCTGTCTTGAACTGCAACATCTCCCTGATGGCTTCAGGGGTAATGAGGAACAGAATTGAGCCTGAAGAGTCCAGCACTGCCCTCTAGGATGCATCATAGTAGTCAGCAACTAAGTGGACAAGCTCAGGGAATTGATTAACCTGAGGAAGCTTGAATATTGGGAGAAATGAATCCCAAATTCCCAGGATGTCTGTCCCCCTCTCATGTTTGATCTTTATTTCATTTAGGATTTGTAAATGGAACCTGCTTTTGCTCAACATTTCCTCTGATATCTTGTAGTCCAAGTCTGCTAATGCTCTTGTGTCCAATGTTCTATTAGGGGCATTCAGGGGAGCTACATTGAGGGCTATAGGAGCTACAGGGGGGTCCATTGTTCTCCTTTAGGATTTCTGTTTCTTCAAGGACTGTGTTACTATGCAGAGTAACACAACCAGAGTTCTCTTTGCAAAGAATGAAAATGTCTGAGGAAAAGGGTGAATGCAGAGTCTACAGCAGTTTAAATACTATTTATAGCAACTAGGACCAATGTTTGGCTTTTCCTTGTCTCTCTCAATGGTGAAATTTGGTTTAAATGAGCCTGCCGCGATTGCGCAGACAGAACCTAGTTTTTTAACAGAATGTAGGTAGAACAAAGCTCGGCTGGTGCTTTTCGAGGTGGTAGTTGGAAATTAAAAGCTATGCAGAGGAATCCAGTGGTAAATTCATAAGTTTTAACGTTCTTTAAGCCTTCGGAGTGATTTATAGAGAATTGCAGGCGCACAGAGGACAAATGATGAAGAATACCTGGTAAAACAGTGAGCAAAGGACGTATATGCAGGTTGGACTCGTACGCTGGAGGTCTCCTGGTCGATTTAGCAGGTTGACAGCAAGCTCGAACGTGAACGCATGCAGCAGCAAGAACGGACAAATGAATGAAAAGAACGTAAAAACGTGATTTTTGGCCATAATATAGACTTTAGGCAATTTGGCGCCTTTTTGTGATGACGTCAGCATGACGTCATTGGTGGGGTCAAGGTCGGATGACGTCATGCTGACGTCATCGGGTGACGTGGCGAGCCCTGACTGGCCCACGGGGGTGATGAGGTGGCGGGACAGATCGGCCAATGACTGGGGCGACAGTTGACGTGGCGAGGACGTAATGTAAGCGGAATGGGAAAACCGGAAACCGGCAGCGGTTTCATATCGCACCGCTTACGGTACGGTGGTGGTTTGCCGCAGTTGTACCTCCGACGCGCTGTGGTGAGGGCGCGTGGCAGCGGAGTGACGTACCCAAAATACGGACGTCGGGAGGTAACCTTCGGGCATCGGATGAGCTCCGACGCTATGGTGGCCGTCAGATCTGGAGGAGCCAAATCGGACGGTGATCGAAATACTGATGTGACAGGAAGATATCGTAGTTAATTTACGGACGTCGGAAAGAGTCCGACGCGATCAGGGTCGTTGGATGTGTAAGGCCTGATCCAACGGCCATCAGGAAGGTGACATGGCCAGTGTATACGGCCGCGGGCGGAGGCATGAATACATGTTTTGAACAATTTTCCAATGTATTTCAAAAATCCAATTGTATGCGCTAACCTTGGTTAGGGAGCAGAAAGTGGGTTTTTCATGATTTTTGCTATTTGAAGCGGGTGAAGGTGAGAATTAGGCCTTTTTAGGGGTTTTATGTGCAAAGAGGGGGTCGAAATGAAGGAATTAGCTCATGAAGGGGAAGGGGTAGTTGGCATAGGTTTATCAACATGACCAGGTGTCATTTGATCCCTGACTCGAGACTTTATTGGCTATAATACCAAAAGGGAGAATATTTATAAGATTTTGGGGTTTATACACCATGGTGTTAGTAATATTAGGGAAAAAGGTGTTATAAGGGATTTATATAATAGGGTTAGTGTTAGCATGGATGAGAGGGTAAGTGGAGGGGAAACCATTAAGTTTATGTGAAACAAACTTGGTTTTGAGAGTAGATCAAAATGAAAAGTTTTTTAGACAAGAAATGTGGCTTTTGAAGATTATGAACCACCATGAAAGCTTAGTCTTTTTCCATGAATCTTAGCTGATGGGGAATGTTAGAAATGAAATTGGAGGGGAATGAGGGAAGTTAGTCATGCTTCCTGCTACAAGTTGATGAAGAAGAACACCTTAATCAATTAATTGACTTTGCTTTGATACCCACAGTTACCATCTCTGCAGTGGTAGGGATAACCTTTCTGCAACCCCAACTACTTACCCAACTACCTGCCTAGCATTTTTTCTTCTTGGAGGGTGCATTTGGACTTGCAAACCCTTACTTGCCTTTTCTTTTCTTTGGCTTTTTCTTTTGCTTTTTCTATTGCCTTTTCTATCTACTTCTACCCTTATCTCTTCCAAGGTCCCAGATTAAGCTGTTGGGAGCCTTTTCTTCTCTACCTGAACTAGTTGTCTGCCAAGATTAAGCAGTTTGGACAGACTTCTTTCTCTAGTCTATAGCAGAAAATTGAAAACATGGCATGACCCAGATTAAACTGTTGGATCATCCATCAAAATTGAAATAAGGCCATCAACATTGAAACATTTTACACACCTCTTGTTCTCTAGGAAATATGGGATCTTTGTGATATCAAAGCAGAGCATATTTGGACTTTCTCTTGCCAATCATGAAATATGAATCCTATTGGTATAGGTATCCAACAGTGGCTCCACATGGGGATGGTTTTTCTTTTGAAAGACCAAGAACAGCAGGTCAGATTGCCTTGTTCTTTGACTACCCATACCAATCTTGAAATTTGTTGTTTTGATGTATCAAAATTGTGTGCTTCTTTCTTGGAAGACCTCTGATTCTATTTGCCTTTTGCTGGTTGATGAATCACTTGGAAAACTGCATTTTACAATCTAAACAGAAAATAATATGTACATCTGCATATATACAAGGGATCCTTAGATTCCACTCATGGGGAATAGTCAAAGTAGTGCTTCAGCATCCTGCCATTGACAGGACCTTCATCCAAGTCAGTTTCAGTCAGACTTTTAAGGAAGTAAGTGTTGTTACCTTGTACTGCTTGGACAGCAAATGGTCCTCTCCATAAAGAATCAAATTTTCCATGTTTTCCTTTCTCTTCTCTTCTTGCATCCCACTTTAAGACTTTGTCTCCCACCCTGAAATCTTCTGCTTTGGTTCTTCTATCAAAGGCCTTTTTCAATTTTTCTTGTAATATCTGCACTCTGCTGAAAACTTGTTCTCTAGTTTGCTGTAGGCAAATTATCTGGTTGATCCTCCTTTGCATATCATTTGGCTCTGCTTGACTCTCTTGCAGAAGCTTCATAACCGGCACTCCTAGTGCTGAAGGGAATTTGGCTTCTAATCCATAAACTAACTCATATGGGCTGGTCCCAATTGATCTTTTTGTTGTTAGTCTATCTGCCCATAAAGCATTGACTAGTTTCTTATGCCAGTTCTTTTTGTTCTCTTCCAGCACCTTCTTTATGATGCTTATTAAACTTTTGTTTGATGATTCAGCCAGGCCATTTCCTTGAGGATAGTATGCAGTAGAATGGCCTAGAGTAATATGAAATTTATGGCAGAAGTTCACCATCTTCTTGGATCTGAAGGCAGCAGCATTGTCTGTTATTATCTTGTCTGGACAGCCAAATCTAGCCAGTATATTGTTTTCCAAAAACTGAATAATTACTGAGTCATTTGCTTGTCTGCACGGGGCAGCTTCAATCCATTTGGTGAAGTAGTCTGTGGCTGTTAAAATCCATCTGTGTTGGCCTGAAGATGAAGGATGAATTTCCCCAATGAAATCCAAGCCCCATTGTTGGAAAGGTCTCTCTGTTGCAATAGGTCTTAAGGGGAGTGGTAGCAACTGTCTTTTGCCCTCAAATACTTGACATTGATGACATGAGGTGGTGAATCTCTTAACATCTGAGAACATGGTGGGCCAATAATACCCTGCCCTTAGTATTTTATCCACAGTGGACTTCCAGTACAAGTGTCCACCACAGTGTCCTGCATGAAACTCCTGCATGATATTGTTAGTTTCATTTTCCATTAAACAGTGCAGCAATATACCTTCATGGTTTTTCCAGAGTAAATTTCCATCCATCACACAAAATCTAGATGTTTTCATTTTTAGGAACCTACACTTAGTTCTGGACAGTCCCGGGGGAGCACACAGGTTTTGTAACACATAACAGATATCAGAGTACCAAGGAGATTGTTCAAAGGCTACATTGATCTTTGGAGTCGCCAGCTCTGTTTCACTGTCCAGCTGATTGATATCTAGGGCCTGGAAATTTGATTCTGTCATTAATTTGGCCAAGCCTTGCCCTTTTATTAGCTTTGTAGGTTTTATTTCAATGTCAAATTCTAGTATGTTGGCAATCCATTTTCCTCTTCTGCCCTCTAAGTTTTCTTGGGTGAGAATGTCTTTAACAATAGGACTTGGTACATAAGCCACAACGTGGGAGTAAAGGATGTAAATCCTAAAGTCTTTGATAGCTTTGACCAAAGCATAGGCTTGTTTCTCCATAATTTGATACTTTAGAGGGGCATCTCTAAGAGCCCTGCTGAAGAAGGCAATAGGCTTCTCATTCCCTTGATCATCTTTCTGTAATAAAACAACAGCAATAGTATGCTGGGAGGCAAAAGAGAAGATAATGAATTCTCTGTCAAACTGCGGATTGGTCAACACTGGGGTTTGGGTAAGGGCCAGTTTTATGCCTTCAAAGGCTTGCTTGGCTTCAACAGTCCATTTGACCTTTGAATCTTTCTTTAACATGTTGTTCAATAATCTGATAAGTTCTGCTAAATTTGGGATAAATCTTCTTAAAAAGTTGATTTTTCCTAAGAATCCTTGCAACTCCTTGACATTCCTTGGGTGAGGCATTTGTAGGATAGCTTGTATCCTATCTGGATCAATTCTTATGCCATCTTTTGAAATAATGTGCCCTAAGAGTTTCCCTTCTTCCAAGCCAAATAATGATTTCTTGGGATTTAAGGAAATACCATATTTCCTGCATGTTAGGAAAATCTGTCTCAAATGTTTCAGATGTTCTTGGTCGGATTTTGAAAAGGGTGTAAGATCATCTAAGTAAATGACTAGGAAGTCATGAATCTCTTTTGCAAAAGCAATGTCCATTGCTCTTTGAAAAGTTGCCCCTGCGTTTTTCAATCCAAAGGGCATTTTTACATACTTGAAAGTTCCCCATGGGGTTGTAAATGCAGTTTTGTCTTGATCATCAGGGTGTACTAGGATTTGATTAAAGCCTGAGAATCCATCAAGCAATGACATCCTTGAAGCCCCCACCACTCTTTGGAGAATGTGATCCATTTTGGGTAAAGGGTAGTTATCTTTGAGTGATACTTGATTCAAATTCCTTAAGTCTACACAAAGTCTAATCTCACCAGTCTTTTTCCTTGTAGGGACTAAGTTGGAAATCCATTCAGAGAATCTGATTGGTGCTATGATGCCAGCTTTGAACATTTTTTGCAATTCCTTTTCAATGGAAGGAAGGAGTACAGGATTGATCCTTCTCAATTTCTGTTTGAATGGTTTTTGATTAGGCTTGAGGGGAATGGTATGCTGGATGACAGAAGTATCATAGGACTTTAGATCCTCATAACCCCATGCAAAAACATCTTGAAACTCTTTAAAGAGGTCAATGTATTTGGGTTTTTGATCAGGGGGCAAAGAAGTAGATAGCTTTATTATTTTAGGCTTGTCAATAGTACCAATGTTGCATTCTTCAACTGCTGCATCTAATGGCTGCATCTTTGGTTTCCTGGGGACGTCATTTGAATCAAAAATGTCCTCTAGTGGGGTAAGGCCTATTGGAAGGAAATTGTCTTTGAGTTGTATGATTTCAGCTTCACCGTTGCTCACCTCTTCATAGTCAATTTGGTGAATTCGCTGAATGTTTTGATTATTGAAAATGGTTGGACTGAGTAATTGTTTTGCTGTTCTAGGTGACATTGGCTGAGCAGTCTGTTGGAACTGTATTTGTGATTGACTTGCTTCATCAAGTATTTGTGATTGACTTGCTGATTCAGTGTCAATATTTAATCCTGCAAACTCTTGTTGTGAGGTTAGAAAATTGTTTATTTGCATATCATTCTCAAATACTTGCCATTCTTTGACATTGTTTGGAATAGAGGGTCTGTATCTGACCTCGGCTGTGAAACAGTTATTGGGTTCTAGTGGGAATTTGAAGGTGCTGGCAAATGTTGCCAAACTGTGTGCGTGGAGATTGTGGCCCCTTGAAATTTTTGTGATAAAGAACTCAGAGAAAGTCTCCAATATTTCAATTACAGCAGACCTGTAAGATCTCAACCTTTTGTCATTGGTGACAAAACTTCCTTTCACTTGTTGAATTACTAGATCAGAATCTCCCATGATGGAAAGCCTAGGAGCTTGTAATGACTTTGCTAGTTTGAGACCTAGTAACAGAGCTTCATATTCTGCCATGTTATTAGTGCATCTAAAATTTAATCTATAAGCCCTGCCTTCTGCATGGTCTTTCCCTTTGTTATGTATCCAAACTCCAGCTCCTGCCCCTAACTTGTTAACTGAGCCATCAAATTCTAGGACCCACAGGATATCTTGCTGAAAAGGAGGTTTAAAAATCTGTTCATGGGATGGCCATGTAAGCAGGAGTTGGGGTTTCTTTTCCCGCTTGTTTTCTAGGACAGTTTCATCACTTGTTTGACAATCTTTGACAACTAGAGGAGGGATAATGTCTATTGTTGGACTGATTGATGTTTTATGGGTGCTACTTGCTTGATTAATGTTTTGTTCTTGCAAGAGTTTCTTAGTTCCAATATCATTGTTTGAGAGGCTTGCACTGTCATTGAAGAGAATGAAGGAGTCTATGTCTGAATGGACAGCATATATTGGAAAATTTTGAGGCTTTTCTTCACTGCTGACCATGTATTTCATGAGTGTTTCTCTGTAGAGTCTCTTTGGTTGCCCAAAGACAGAGATGGTGGCATATGACATATCTAATTGCAGGGAGCCTTGGAGTTTGGCTCCCCATGATCTTGATAACAACATCCCATATTTAGGTGGGATATCAGCGACTACAACATCCATTAGAATGGTTTTATTAGGGTATTGAACCAGGGATACACATAAATCTTTTATTAGGCCTAAACATTTGACTTGGCTAGAATCAAAGGAAAACAGGTCTTTGTATGGTCTTGTTATATCCAAGTTCAATCTTTCCATGACTGCTTTTGGCATAAGGTTGTGAGAGGCACCTGAGTCGAACATTGCATTATGCAGTATTTTATCATGAACATGCAAGCTGACATAAAAAGGTAATATCCCTGTGACCATTGTTTTTCCATCTACCTCTGGGCCAAACAGTAATTCCGGAGTGTCATCTAGCACATTCACATCATCTTTGCTATTAGTGAATTGAAGAGATTTCTTGATCTGTTGCTTATAGATGTCATGCTTGGCTAGCTCTGAGAGGGGAATTGCTATCTTTAGCTTGCCAATCTCTGTGCCTAGGTCAAAAGGTTTATCAGCTTGGGTTTTGGAGTTATGGATAGCAGCCCTTTCTTTGCTCATTACATCTTCTTGTTGGTTTTCATCTTGACTTTGAGACCTGCCCCTTTTGCTCATGTCTGGAGGGGTAATATCTAAGTCAGGGTGAGAGGACGACGTTGCCATAGGCCGTTGTAGTGGTGACAAAAGTGTGGTGACCTCTTCAACCACTACTTCTTCTGTAGGCAAGTTTGTTTTGTCATTAGGTTGTGTGACTATGGTTCCTTTAGACTGTTGTTTATCTTTTATCTTTTCAGGCTGATTTGCATTTACAGTCCTACTCCTTAGCTTGTATTGTTTGTGAACTTCATAGACAGCACTATCATATCCTTGTTTAAAATCAAAGGATTCTCCTGATTTAGTTTGGAATATTTTGATTTCATCATCCTCATGGTCCTCTTGTGTTAAGAAAACCTGGCTTTTACCATCTAGACCCATTAGATTAATCTCAGGGTCTTCATTAGGTTCAGTTGATGTTGAAGTTTCTGCATAATTTTCTTGGAAAGGGGGTCTAATGTCTTGGTCAGCACTTGTTCTACCAATGTTTTGGTTTTGGGTTCTCCTAAAATTCGGATTTCTAGGAGGGTTGTTTTGTGGTGCTTCCCATGATGACTTTCTTTCAACTGATTCCACTCTTTCACCCAATCTCTTCATGCTATTTAGTATTGCATCCAGCTTTTGATCAAAGCCCGAGGGTTCTTCTTTGAAGGCAGTCCTTTTCTCCAATTTTGCCCTGTTTCTTTTGGCAATTAGGTTAGCTTCCACTGTGACAGCAACCCTTTGAGCTTCTTCAAGGGTTGGAGGATCTCTTTCCTTCAACTGATAGGCCATATCAGGGTCAAAACCATCAGGGAATTTATACAGGGCTAAATCAGGAGGAGGCCTTAAGTTCTGTGGAATAGCATTATATACATTGTTAAACCTAGCACAATATTCCAAAACTGTCTCCTGGGGACCTCTCTTAATAGTGTCATATTCACCCAGTACGTGGAGAGGATCTTTCTTCTTCTCCCATCTCTCGGTAAAAGCTTCGTAAAGCTGATCAGGTGTTGTAATGGAGTTTGCATTGAGGGATCTGAACCAAGTTCTAACATCCCCAGTTAAACTTTGAACAAAAATTCTCATTCTGACAGTGTCATCATCTATTTCATAGGTCTCAAAGTGGTCTTGCATCTTCTTGGCATGCTGGATAGCTGTTAGAGAGCCATTTGAGTCAAAATATGAGATTTTACTTTGATAATCTTGAGGTAAGGCCGCAGCATTAGCTGGTATCTGCAGAGGTGCATACCTGTTAGCCATATTTATTAGGTTTAGAGGGTTAATAGGAACAAATGGGACAGCAGGGATCAGTGGTATAACAGGGTTAATGGGATGAGTAGCTAGTGGGAGACTGGTCAAAGGAGTATGTGCAGTGGATGAAGATGTGAGATGAGGACTTTGCGATGTTGATGGTGAACTAGGGGAACCAGGGGTGGACCGGAAAAGAACTTTGCAAGGAGTGGGAATGAGGCTGGGATGATCCGAACTTATATTTGCATCAGCAGGCTCCTCCTGCTTTTGCTGTCTCCGGATGTTTCTTTGGATGGTATTTGGATTATCAACAATGATGGGTGGTTTAGGGTCAGGATTTGCCCTAGTATGCCGAGGATTTTTCTTAGAAGCCAGCTTCCAACCTGTTTTTGGGATTTTGTAGGAAGTTTTTATATCTGCAAGGACTGGATGAAGATTTTGGAATGGCTATATATTCTCACAGCTAAGACGAAGATTTCCCAAACAAGCTCCTCCCTAAAGCTGTTAATGTGATGCAGAAACAGTTCTAAGGCCTCTTGGCTGGTTTCAGGTTTGATGGTAACTTTGGAAAACAGATAGTAATTGAAAAATCCTAAGAAGTCCCCAGTGGAGTCGCCAATTATGTTAACACCCAGGTTGTTCCCTATGACTCCCAAGGGAATACGGCCGGGGTAACCACTAACCAATCTTTCGGTTACAGTTCCTAGCCTAACTGCAACCAGAGAGGGCTCTCTCTTTATGATTTGTCTCTGTTATGATGGTGTTTTAGGCTAGCTATTATGCTCAGGCTTTGTTTTGTGTTTGGTTGAAGGATTTCTTTCAGGTCTTATGAGGCAGTGTTTAGACAGTATAATACCATTGGGCAATGGAGTCTGGAGTTGTGAAGTGATCTGATACGCTGGTTTGGTGTTGTTCTAACTGCAGGGCCTATTGAGTATTTTAAACAGACAAACTAGATCAAATGGTGATGTACGTTGATTCAACAGAAAGCAATCAAGAATTTCCTATTGAGCTGGTGGGTGAAAGTGAGCACACTGCACAGGAGCAAATCTTTGAATTCCTGTGACAAAGGTCACTCTGATAGATGTATTCCAGAAAGTCCAGCATTTAAGAATTACACTTAACTAGATTACAGCTGAAGAAAATATTGATAAACAACGCAGATTGAACTCAGGTTACTCAGTGAATAAATCCTGAAAGCTATTCTTTTTCCTTGTTGCTTAGTATTGAAAACAGATAACATATACGGATTTTAACAAAAACAGCTAATTAACAGAGAGAGATACAGAGACTTATTGTATGATGAAATACACAGGGATCCAGTAGTTATCAACAGCCACCAGAACGCATCCAACACCTCAGAAATCCAAGAAATTCCATTGCTTTGCTCTATTAACTTCTGAAAAGGATTACAGCATAAGAACTTCTTCAGGAGAAATCAACAACAACCCTTGCAATCTTATGCCAAGGGGACTTTATAGAAATGCGTATACAAAATATCTCAGGCATTGAGTCATCTGAGAGAGAAAATATCTACATTGTTACGTTCAGAAAGTAGGCAAGGAGTTATTACAATCTTAAATGCAGCGTAAATGCCCTTTATGTCTGTCAGAGCATTGTTTTGACTTTTGAGTGTCACTGAGTCGGTTGCATTACTCTGTGTTAATTCTGGAGATACGCATTTACTTTTGGCTGCGCAGTGCATTCTCGGGTTTGCCAGCTGTGGTTCCCTTTTCTGCTTTGTTGGCCGCTACATCCGCTGAGTTGGCTCAGCTTTGATTTTATGATGCCTGCTGACTTTGTTGATTGTTCTTTTCATCATAATTTGTAGAAAAAACAGAAGTTGGTGAATGACTTACTGTTTACAAAATTCTCTGAATTGCATCTGTCCACCATTCCTGTGTAGGGAGCTGATGCTTGAGGATGGCCTCCATTGTCTCTTCAGCTTCTGTATATTTGAAAAAAGTTGGGGCTACATCAAACAAGTGATTTATTTCATTCATTATAAAAAGTAGATTTTCTATCTTACTATAGAAAATCTGTCCTGTAATAGGCCCTGTGTCTTCTGAAGTGCTGGCCTTCTCATTGACCTGTGCTGAGGCAAAAACATTTACTCTTTTAGCATACTGTTCATGGGTGAATAATTTCCCTCCGCTGTTCAGTAAGCTAGGGAGTCCTCTACTCTGCAACACCTGAAATTTCTCCATGAACTTATTTACCTCTATCTGCATATCCTGGGTTCTCCTGTCCAATGTCTGCACCAGGTTTCTAAGAGTAAGAACCCTCTTGATCATTTGAATAGTCTCAGTTCTATTTGTGATTCCAATGGTGGCTAACTGAGAACTTGTTTTGTGGTTAAGCACATTGATCATTCTTGTAGCAACTTCAGGCATATTTCCTAATAAGGCCCTTGATGTTCGGATTTCCTTCTGTGCCTTTGGGATGAGCTCTAGTTGCTCATGGATTGTCTCGATATATGGCCATTGGTTGTTGATGGATTTACCAATATTGGACCATATCATTGCTCTGATCTCAGATATGATTTTATCTAGCTTGAGCTCATTCTCAAGCTCCTTGATCCTGTCTTTAAGAGCTTTGATTTCCTTGGCCTTTTCTCCCACCTCTCTTTTTGTCTTATCATGCCTTTCATTTACCTTGGCCAGCTTTTCCTTAGTTTCATTCAGCTCTGTCATCTGGGCTTCCAAAATTTGTATTTCATTCTTTAGCTTCTGCATATCTAGGCTCTGATCTGTGCTGATGGGTGCTGCTGAAGTAGATGTGGCTGTTTGTTCAGCCTGCTGAGGTGGAGGCACAGTAGTAGGAACAGTCTCCTCAAGATTGATGACTTGAGGAGAGGGCTGAGATGTCTGCCCTTCTTGTGCTTGTTTTAATGATGCTTGTAGAGGTGCTTGTGTAGCTTCATATTGCCCCAATTTTTCTTGTGCCTTGACAAGCTCTTTGTAAATGGAAACTAGTAGGGCAGTAGAATCCTGCTCATACATTTGCTTTGCTACCTCATCAGTCTGTGGATGGATAGTGGCTGGAATTTTGATCTTCTTTCTTAGTGCAGCCATGTCAGCATCTCTAAGTTTCAGGATCTCTTGTATCCCTTTGATGTCATTAGGATTGTGCCCAATTTCTACAATGATTTCCTCCAGGGATCTTATCCTGTTGTCTTTGGCCTGAGAAGAGGCCCTCTCTAGTTCTAGCTGGGAAGCTGTGGCATTCAGACTGCTTGTTAATTTGTAATTCTCCAAAGTCTTGTCGGCCAATGAAGCATACACCATTTCGCCAGTTTGCTTATGCAGCTCAATTTTGTCCATAGGGTGTATGTCCTTGGCGAGGACCTCCAGGTTAGTCCTAAGATAGTCAGCAGTGGATTGTGGCTGGAGTGCCGTAGGCATAAAGTGACTCATTATCATTTTTCCTTCACTTACATCAAAAGCAGACATAAGTCTCTGCTGATTGGAAGGAGCCATGTTTAGCAGGTGATTGTACAGTTGTACTTTGATAGGATCACTCCTCCTCTTGATGTCTATAAATTGCTGCTTGATGCTTACTTGTCCCTCCTTCTGCTGGCTGGAGGAGCTGACCTCCCCTCCCATGGTCCTGTCCTGTTCCTGCTGGAAGGAACTTGCTGAAGCTTCTCTGCTGGGTGGGCCCATGCCCAATGCCTCTCTTATTGCTGTATCCTCCTCTGGAAAATCATTGAGTCTCTGCCTTTTCTCTCCCTGGTCTATAGAGGATGTCAGGGGAGTCTCTCTGTCTCTTTTTATAAAGACAAATGTATCCTCCTTTTGAGGGGTTTGGAGGACCGAGGCATCAAAGGTAGTGTCTTGTCTTGTAGGCACCGTTTTTTCAGTGGTCTGAGGAGTCTCCACTGTTTCCTTTTGCTGGGCAGACTGCTCCTGCCTTTGTTCTTCTTGATTTTGTTGCTCTTGCTGTTCTGGTTCTTCTTGCTGCCCTTGCTGCAGCCCTTCTGCTTGCTGCTGTTGTTTTTGTTGCTGTTCCTGTTGTTCCTGCTCCATCCCTTTGCCTTTGCCCTTTTCTGAAATGTTTTCACCAGTTCTTGTAGCTTGATGTTGGGCAGTTGAGGAAGACGCTGTTGCTCCAATTTGTGTGCCTGGTAGTGAGGGGACCTGTGAATAAAACTCAAGGTCAGCCAACTTCTTAAGGTTTCTTAGAGCTCTTTGATTAAGCTCTTTTTGGGTCACATTTTCTTCTAAAGTTCCTCTTCTCCACTTGCTTTGGTTGGCATATTTTTCTAAGTGAGGAAGGCTATAATGACCATAAGCAGATAATTTGTATTTGAGCCTCCTCATTGTAATGAAGTTGTTGGGGTCATAGGGTTTCCATATGAAGCTGTATTTGAGACCAAGGCCCGCAAGCATTCTATCTGCCTCTCTCCACCCTTCATCCCTTTCATTGAGAAGGAAATGGCCAAGTTGATTTCTGACTTTTAACTGTGCCTTCTTACCTTTTCCTGAAAAGTGGAGCATATCCACATAACCAAACTGCCTGAAGTATTCCAAGGCAAGTAGCCTCATAGGCACAAATTTAGGTAGTTTAAATGGGGGCAACTCACACCCATATAGTCTCATAACGGTGTGGTGTTGGTAGAAATACCAATCCCCAATACTGTATGCTTTTGATAAATGCAGGAGTCTTTGCATTTCGTCTGTCAATCTGGGAGGAGGTGAACCCAACAGTAGAGTCAAGGCTGGATGGATGAAAAGATCAATAAATTCGCAGTAGGTGTATGGAGAACAGCTTACTATGTGAAAAACGGATGTCCAATACACTACTGATCTCAGATTGCCCTGTGCATCTACTCTCTTCTTCGGGAAGGAGAACTTATCATGCTGGAAGTATAGGAGCAGATGATATAGGTAAGAGGTGTATTTAAATACCCTTTCTCTGGACAGATTCATCAACTGCTCATGCATCTTATCTGATATGTATGTGGCATAATCATAGTAGATTGGTTTCTTTCCTGGGGAAAACATAAGCATCATTTGTAGAATAGTTTCATCCACATACTCCACTGAATCATATCCCAAGATGGGACTGATCATGTCTGCAAGGTCTAAGCCCAACTGGTTAAGGTAGGCAAAATTGATGGGAGGAGTTTGCACAGTATCAGCTTTGATGAAAATCTGATTGAGCTTTGTGATTTGTGCCTCTGTTATCCTGGCTCCCTGTACTATTAAATCAGCTAATGATAGAGGGACCAGCTTTTGATCTGTCTTGAACTGCAACATCTCCCTGATGGCTTCAGGGGTAATGAGGAACAGAATTGAGCCTGAAGAGTCCAGCACTGCCCTCTGGGATGCATCATAGTAGTCAGCAACTAAGTGGACAAGCTCAGGGAATTGATTAACCTGAGGAAGCTTGAATATTGGGAGAAATGAATCCCAAATTCCCAGGATGTCTGTCCCCCTCTCATGTTTGATCTTTATTTCATTTAGGATTTGTAAATGGAACCTGCTTTTGCTCAACATTTCCTCTGATATCTTGTAGTCCAAGTCTGCTAATGCTCTTGTGTCAAATGTTCTATTAGGGGCATTCAGGGGAGCTACATTGAGGGCTATAGGAGCTACAGGGGGGTCCATTGTTCTCCTTTAGGATTTCTGTTTCTTCAAGGACTGTGTTACTATGCAGAGTAACACAACCAGAGTTCTCTTTGCAAAGAATGAAAATGTCTGAGGAAAAGGGTGAATGCAGAGTCTACAGCAGTTTAAATACTATTTATAGCAACTAGGACCAATGTTTGGCTTTTCCTTGTCTCTCTCAATGGTGAAATTTGGTTTAAATGAGCCTGCCGCGATTGCGCAGACAGAACCTAGTTTTTTAACAGAATGTAGGTAGAACAAAGCTCGACTGGTGCTTTTCGAGGTGGTAGTTGGAAATTAAAAGCTATGCAGAGGAATCCAGTGGTGAATTCATAAGTTTTAACGTTCTTTAAGCCTTCGGAGTGATTTATAGAGAATTGCAGGCGCACAGAGGACAAATGATGAAGAATACCTGGTAAAACAGTGAGCAAAGGACGTATATGCAGGTTGGACTTGTACGCTGGAGGTCTCCTGGTCGATTTAGCAGGTTGACAGCAAGCTCGGACGTGACAGCATGCAGCAGCAAGAATGGACAAATGAATGAAAAGAACGTAAAAACGTGATTTTTGGCCATAATATAGACTTTTAGCAATTTGGCGCCTTTTTGTGATGACGTCAGCATGACGTCATTGGTGGGGTCAAGGTCGGATGACGTCATGCTGACGTCATCGGGTGACGTGGCGAGCCCTGACTGGCCCACGGGGGTGATGAGGTGGCGGGACAGATCAGCCAATGACTGGGGCGACAGTTGACGTGGCGGCATAGGTGGCGTAAGGCGACGGGGAGCTGACGCGGCGAGGACGTAATGTAAGCGGAATGGGAAAACCGGAAACGGGCAGCGGTTTCATATCACACCGCTTACGGTACGGTGGTGGTTTGCCGCAGTTGTACCTCCGACGCGCTGTGGTGAGGGCGCGTGGCAGCGGAGTGACGTACCCAAAATACGGACGTCGGGAGGTAACCTTCGGGCATCGGATGAGCTCCGACGCTATGGTGGCCGTCAGATCTGGAGGAGCCAAATCGGACGGTGATCGAAATACTGATGTGACAGGAAGATATCGTAGTTAATTTACGGACGTCGGAAAGAGTCCGACGCGATCAGGGCCATTGGATGTGTAAGGCCTGATCCAACGGCCATCAGGAAGGTGACATGGCCAGTGTATACGGCCGCGGGCGGAGGCATGAATACATGTTTTGAACGATTTTCCAATGTATTTCAAAAATCCAATTGTATGCGCTAACCTTGGTTAGGGAGCAGAAAGTGGGTTTTTCATGATTTTTGCTATTTGAAGCGGGTGAAGGTGAGAATTAGGCCTTTTTAGGGGTTTTATGTGCAAAGAGGGGGTGGAAATGAAGGAATTAGCTCATGAAGGGGAAGGGGTAGTTGGCATAGGTTTATCAACATGACCAGGTGTCATTTGATCCCTGACTCGAGACTTTATTGGCTATAATACCAAAAGGGGGAATATTTATAAGATTTTGGGGTTTATACACCATGGTGTTAGTAATATTAGGGAAAAAGGTGTTATAAGGGATTTATATAATAGGGTTAGTGTTAGCATGGATGAGAGGGTAAGTGGAGGGGAAACCATTAAGTTTATGTGAAACAAACTTGGTTTTGAGAGTAGATCAAAATGAAAAGATTTTTAGACAAGAAATGTGGCTTTTGAAGATTATGAACCACCATGAAAGCTTAGTCTTTTTCCATGAATCTTAGCTGATGGGGAATGTTAGAAATGAAATTGGAGGGGAATGAGGGAAGTTAGTCATGCTTCCTGCTGCAATTTGATGAAGAAGAACACCTTAATCAATTAATTGACTTTGCTTTGATACCCACAGTTACCATCTCTGCAATGGTAGGGATAACCTTTCTGCAACCCCAACTACTTACCCAACTACCTGCCTAGCATTTTTTCTTCTTGGAGGGTGCATTTGGACTTGCAAACCCTTACTTGCCTTTTCTTTTCTTCGGCTTTTTCTTTTGCTTTTTCTATTGCCTTTTCTATCTACTTCTACCCTTATCTCTTCCAAGGTCCCAGATTAAGCTGTTGGGAGCCTTTTCTTCTCTACCTGAACTAGTTGTCTGCCAAGATTAAGCAGTTTGGACAGACTTCTTTCTCTAGTCTATAGCAGAAAATTGAAAACATGGCATGACCCAGATTAAACTGTTGGATCATCCATCAAAATTGAAATAAGGCCATCAACATTGAAACATTTTACACACCTCTTGTTCTCTAGGAAATATGGGATCTTTGTGATATCAAAGCAGAGCATATTTGGACTTTCTCTTGCCAATCATGAAATATGAATCCTATTGGTATAGGTATCCAACATAATACATGGATATATTTCCTTAAGAAGAAATCTGAAGTCTTTGATAGGTTTAAAGAATTTAAGGCTCTGGTGGAAAACCAGATAGAGAAGAAGACAAAAGTGCTGAGGACAGATAACGGTGGAGAGTTTTACAGTAAGGAATTTGAAGAATTTTGTAAGAAGTGTGGTATAGCACGACATAAGACTACTCCATATACACCCCAACAAAATGGAGTTGCAGAAAGAATGAATAAGACGTTGATGGAAAGGGCAAGAAGCATGCTCAGTGGTGTCGGGTTAGGACAAGAATTCTAGGTAGAGGCGGTGGATACTGCATGTTACCTGGTCAACAGGTCACCTTCATTAGCGTTGGAGGTTAAGACTCCACAAGCGGTATGGACTGGTAAGAAACCCTCTCTTTCACATCTGAGGGTATTTGGATGTGATGCATATGTACATGTTCCAAAGGAGAAATGAACCAAGTTGGATAGTAAATCTGAAAAGTGCATCTTTATTGGTTATAAGGATGGTTTAAAGGGTTATAAGCTTTGGAACCCAATCACAAGAAAGGTTGTGTATAGCCGAGATGTGGTGTTCAGAGAGGTGAAAGATGTTATTAAACATGAAATCCAACCAAAGGAACCCGAGAAGATAGAGTTTGAGCTAAAGGAGGAAGAATCAGACTCTACAGCAGAGGAGGAATCAGAACATGAAGAGCCACAAAATTTGGCTTTGAGAAGATCAGTTCGAGAAAGAAGGCAACCTGAAAGGTATGGTCCATATGCTTTCTGTTCAAATTTTTCTTTATCTATTACTGACGATGATCCCATAACTGTGAAGGAATCGGTAGATTCAAAGGATGGAAAACTCTAGAAAGAGGCCATGGTTGACGAAATGGAATCTTTGCACAAAAATGAGGCTCGGGATCTGGCAGAGTTTCCAGCTAGAAGGAAACCCATTGGCAGCAAATGGGTGTTTAAAAAAAAGACAAATGTAGAAGGAAAAGTGGAGAAATACGAAGCTCGGTTGGTAGTGAAAGGTTATTCCCAGGTGTCAGGAATTGATTTTGGTGATATTTTTTCTCCTATTACCAAGGTAGCCTTTATTAGATTACTTTTATTTGTTGTTGCTGCTTTTGATTTTGAGGTAGAACAAATGGATGTGAAGATAACATTTCTTCACGGGGATCTGGAAGAGGAAATCTACATGAAGCAACCTAAAGGCTTTGTAGTGAAGGGTAAGATAAAACTAGTATGCAAGTTAGAGAAGTCTTTGTATGGGTTAAAACAGTCACCAAGGATGTGGTATCGGAAATTTGATACATTTATACAGGGACTTGGCTTCACCAGAAGCAAAGAAGATCACTATGTGTATTTTAAATTAATTGGTGACCGAGTTATTTATCTGGTCTTGTATGTGGATGATATGTTGCTGGTTGGAAATGAAAAAGAAATTATCTAGGATTTGAAGACCCAATTGGCCTCCGAATTCAACATGAAATATCTTGGTGCTAAAAACTATATTTTGGGCATGGAAATTAAAAGAGATCGGGCAAAGAGGAAGCTCTGGTTAAACCAGAGGAAGTATGTCGAGACAATACTACATAGGTTTAATATGCAGGATAGTAAACTAGTGAAGGTTCCTATTCCTGTAGGTGTGATGTTATCTGTTGAACAATGTCCCAAGGCACAAGAAGAGGAAGAGGACATGTCCCGTGTTCCATATGCAAGTGCAGTCGGTAGCCTGATGTATGCAATGGTCTATACTAGACCAGACATTGCACATGTAGTGGGAGTATTGAGCAGGTTTATGTCAAAACCAGGAAAGGATCACTGGACAGTAGTGAAGTGGGTTTTCAGGTATTTTCATGGCACTAGTGATTATGGTTTGTGCTACTAAGGAAGACCAGGATTGGACAAAGTGTTGGATATTCATGGCTTTGTTGATGCAGACTGGGTTGGAGATATGGATTAGAGAAGATCTACAAGTGGGTATGTGTTTAACCTATTTGGAGGTGCAGTCAGTTGGATGAGTAAGAAACAATATGTAGTGGGACTATCAACTAGACAGGCAGAATACATGGCAGCCACTCATGCAAGCAAGGAAGCAATTTGGTTGCAGAGATTATGTTCAAGTATGGATTTAGTACAGGAAGCTATAAGGATAGACTGTGACAGCCAAAGTGTAATTTTCTTGGTAAAGAACCTTGCATATCATTCAAAGACAAAGAACATTGGTGTTCGGTGTCACTTTGTGAGGGATATGATAGAAGACAAAAGGGTGTTGCTTGTAAAGGTGGACACTTTGAAGAATACTGCAGATGCATTGACAAAATATGTGAGCTTTGAGAAGTTCTCTTGGTGTAGAGAGACAATGGGCATTTCAGGGCTGGGAAAATTACTAATCTCTCTTGTGGCCCCCTGTGGAAAGAAAACAACAAGTGGGAGAATGTTGGGTTGTGTTATATTCTTTCCACATAGTTAATAGGGGGTTTGAAGGGCACCCGTAACCACACTTTATGGTGTTCAAGGTAGCGCCTCGGAAAATTTTGGTTTTGGACCGTATGTTAGGTTGGGCGGACCCACCTGTGGCTTTGTGCATGATTTTTGCACATGTTTCTTGGACGCGATGGTTTTCAGTCCATGGTATTGGACGTGATGGTTTTCGGTCCATAGTATTGGATGCGATGGTTTTTGGTCCATGGTATTGGATTCTTTGGAATGTATAAATATGTATTGTAACATTGGAAGGAACATAATGAAAAATCAAGCTGGTAGTCCCAGTTTTGGGATCCAGGGGAAAATCTCTGTTTATATGTGTTTTATGTATTCTACTCTCGCATTATTTATTTTTTGTGTTTTAGAATTCGTATGCAAGTAATTTCTCTGCAGGGTTAAAACCTACAGCCTTTGAACTGCTCTTTCTTTGCAATTGCACAAGTAAATGAATGCTTCTTTAGTCTATCTCTGGTCTAGTTTATGGATTGAACATCTGGTTTCAAATACTTTATCAGTTCCTCTTGTCAAATAAGTCTTTAAGAAAGTTCAAAACCCATACCTAAAGCCTCTTAAAGAAACTATTGAACTTGTATTGTCAAACCAATTTAGAAAAAAAAAACAAAAATATACCTAGAAACCTGGCTTTAGAAAGGACTCATTACACCAAAGCTAATCCTGTTCCAAATCCACCACCTGTGTTTGAAAAAACTAATCTGATCACGAGGATTCTTAGGAGACAAGAAAGCCAGGAAAGTTCTCCTAGTTCTCGGCCTCTATACAAATCAATATCATGTCCTTTGAAGTGGATCTACATTCAGGACGAACCATTTGATGAGTATTTTGAGACCTCCTTATTTGTAACCTTTTCTGACTTTGGGTTAGCCCACACGGTTCATGACCCAGTATTTATTGAAGATTTACAACTTGAAGTTGTCACTTCACATCCTGAAAGACATTTGCAGAACTCCATACAATCTGAGCTTACCTCTGAAAGAACACCAAACCCTTCTGTAATCACTATAGCCTCTCCAAGTTCATCATTAGTACCTCAAACATCTCAACCTCAAGCCACCCCTTCCACCCCTCCATCCACCACTCCAAGAACAACCCCAGCTGTTGTTTCAACATTATCTACTACAATGGCAAAAAAATATACTCCCTTGGTATTACCAGCCAATCTAGGGGCTATGCCCCAAGACTATCAAAGTATAATCACTCCTTTTGATGGCTCTGGTACTTACAGTGCACAACAACATACCAAAAATATCACTGATTACTTTGAGATATATGAAATAGATGCGGATGATGTAAGAATGGGAATATTTGTTCAAAGCCTGCCTAGAGATGTTAGAATCTGGTTTAGAGCCCTTCCTGCAAACAGTATCAATGACTTAGAAGCTCTTTATAGAACATTCTTAAACAAATGGGAAAAGAAGAAAGATCCTCTCAAGATCTTATCAGAATATGAAAACCTGAAGAGAGGAACACAAGAAACTGTGCAATATTATTGCACTAGGTTCAATAATGTTTACAATGCTATCCCTCAAAACCTTAGAACTCCTCCAGATTTGGCATTGATCAAATTCCCTGATGGATTTGATTCTGATATGACATACCTGCTTAGGGAAAGAACTCCTCAGACTTTAGAAGATATGCAAAGTATAGCTGTCAGTGTTGAAGCCAACCTGATATCCAAAAAAGCTAAAGCCAGAAGTGAAAGGAGGATACCATTGAAAGAAGAACCCTCAGCCTTTGAACAGAAACTGGATGCTATTATTAAAGGAATGGATAGGCTAGGAGATAGAGTAGAAACAATTGAAAGGAAATCCCCTTGAGATGGTCAACCAAGTAATACTGGGAGAAATCTAAATTTCAGGAAAAACCACAACCAGAACACTGGAAAGACTGGCCCTGACCAAAACATTAGGCCCCCATTCTAGGAAAATTATGTTGAAGCCTAAAATTTTGATGAACCATCAAAAGATACTCAAATAAACTTGATGGGACTCAATAATGAACAACAAGTTTTCTTGACCTAAGAGGATCAAGAAGCTCACATTCTTAAACAATTCCAAACTTAGTCAGGTGAATCATTTGACTTCAGGGAGGGATATGATACAACCATTTATGAAGTCCACAAGAAATATAATCTAAGGAGTAGAAGAATTGTTGTCCCTGAAACCAACAAACAGAAAGCTACAAAATAGCCCAAGAAAGGTAAGACCAATTCCACCCCTGTACATATTCTTTCTAGATTAGATCCTAATCCTGTGAATCCAATTATTGAAGATGTATCCGATAATCAACCTAATAACAGACAACTCTCCACTTCTCTTCCTCCCAAAGGAAATGTGGAAGAACCTCCAGAAGTTGATTTGGAAACAACTTCAGCTCATAACCCCACTCCTGAAAAGGAGAAAAACATAGAAAATACAGAAGATAGAGAGAATCCAACTGTCTAAAATACAATAACTCAGACTGAAAAACTTTTTAATCTAGAGACTGAAGTAGGAAAATTAAAAATAGTTGTTCCATTGTTTGAATTAGCTAAACATGATGTCTACCGAAGCCAAATCAATAGATCACTCAAAATCTCTGGAAATGAAGACTGAATAAATGTTTTCGATGACCAACCTAAATTAATATTTGGCCCTGAAGTAAATGGAAAACCAGTAGATGGAGGAATCCCTCCTTTCTATGTAAGTTTAAACATACATGATAAAATATTTCATAATGCCATGTTTGATTTTGGGGAATCTCACAACTTAATGCCCAAGTCTGTAATGGAGAAGTTAGACCTAGACATCACCAGGCCATACAAAGACCTCTTTTCTTTTGATTCAAGTCAAGTGAGATGTTTAAGATTAATCAAAGACTTGCGTGTTTCACTAGTTCAGTATCCTGCCAAAACAATCTGAATGGACATAGTAATAGCAGATATTCCACAAAAGTATGGCATGTTATTGTCCAGATCTTGGGGTGAAAAGCTTCAAGGATTTCTACAATTGGACATGTCTTATGCTACTATTTCAATGTTTGTTCAACCTAAGGAACTATACAGAGAAACATTAATGAAATATGTAGTAGGTAGTCAAGAGAAACCCCAAAATTTCCCTATCTACTTAGTACACTCTGATATGTATTCTTTCATTCTTTACAATGCGAAAAGTGATCCCTCAAATGAATTAGAAGTTTTAGCAGCAGAACCAAAAGAAATTACAAATGGAAAGTCTAATGTTCAAATCTAGGAAATCTCTGAGAATAATGAAACATCAGATACCCAAGAGAAACCAGAAGAAAGTAAAAAACCGAATCTCATTGTTAAACAGATTCCTGAGACCCCTGATACCAATTATGATCATGAAATTATTTGGCACTTAGAATTTGATGGTTCAGTTAACAAATTAGGAGCAGGAGCAGAAGTTTGGGTGTACAACCTTGAAAATGATCATGCTGAAGGCCATGCCTACAGATTAAACTTTAGGTGCACCAATAATATGGCAGAATATGAAGCTATGTTGCTAGGTTTTAAACTTGTCAAAAGATTACGGGCAAATTAGAGTATCTGCCATAGGAGATTCTGATTTAACAATTCAATAGATCAAAGGGAAATATCTAACAAATGATCCTAGATTGAGATATTACAGAGGAACAGTGACAGAGATTCTCAATACATTTCTAGAAACCAAGCTTGCTAAAATTCCAAGAAAACATAACTTGCAAGCTCATAGTCTGGCAATGTTTGCCAACACCTGCAAATTACCATTCAAACCTAATCATCAGTTCACAGTTGAGATTAGACACAGACTAACCATACCTAACAATTTAAAGAATTGGCAAGTGTTCGATAGTGATAAGTAGATTAACAATGTCTTGACTTTAGATGAAGAATTTTCTAGCAGTAACATATATGTAGATACAGTCATTGAATTTGATCAAACAAATAAGATAGAAACATACATTTCAGTAGAAAGTGCAATTCAAATGCTTCATCCAACAAAGTTCACCATCAAAGAAATGCAGGACCTTAAAGAAATGGATATTGATGAGATTATTGAAGGAGAATCTAAAGTCATCAATTTAAAAGACAGTCATTTGCCTAAAGGATTAACTCATTTGGAAGATCTCTTTGATTTTAATGATATTCCAAAAAAACCTAAAATGGAACCATTAAAAGCAGATATTGAGGAATATAACTTGGGAACTGAAGAAAATCTGAAAATGGTAAAGTTATCTAAATGTTTGCTCCCTTACCAAAAACTCAAATATGTTGAACTAATGAGAGAATTCCAAGATGCCTTTGCCTGGAGCTATGAAGACTTGAAATCTTATGACACCTCTATAATTCAGCATACAATACCTCTAAAAGAAAATTAGAAACCATTCAAACAAAATATCAAAAGAATTAACCCTGTATTGCTTCCCTTAATTGAAAAAGAAATCAAACGTATGAATGAAGCAGGGATAATTGCTCCTATTAGGTTTTCAGAGTGGGTGTCTAATTTAGTACCTACTAGGAAGAAAACTGGAGAAATCAGATTATGTGTTGATTTAAGGAATGTAAATAAGGTTTCTTTGAAGGACAATTACCCTTTAACCAAGATGGATCATATTTTACATAGGGTAGTAGGTGCTTCTAGGATTTCACTTTTATATGGTTTCTCAGGGTATAACCAGATTCTGGTTCATCCTGATGACCAGGAAAAAACTACTTTTACAACACCATGGGGCACATTCAAGTACGTCAAAATTCCATTTGGACTAAGAAATGCTGGGGAAACCTTCCAAAGAGAAATGGACATAGCATTTGCAAAAGAAATTCATGATTTTCTGGTTATATATCTAGATGACTTAACTGTTTTTTTTTAAATTAGATCAGCAGCATTTGGATCATCTTAGACAAGTATTCCTAAAATGCAGAAAATATGGTATTTCTTTGAATCCAAATAAGTCCTTGTTTGTTCTAGAGGAAGGTAAACTCTTGGGCCATATCATTTCCAAAGATGGCATTAGAATTGATCCTGCTAGAATAGAAGCTATTATGCAAATACCCCACCCCAAAAATATCAAAGAACTTCAAGCTTTCCTAGGGAAGATAAATTTTTTGAGAAGATTCATATCTAACTTAGCTGAACTAATTAGACTAATTAATAATATGTTAAAGAAGGATTCAAGTATTAAATGCACAATAGAAGCCAAACAAGCATTTGAAGAAATTAAAATGGCTTTGACTAGAACACCGTCCTTATGAGTCCAAAGTTTGATAGAGACTTCATAATATTTTCATTTGCATCAGAACACACCATAGCATATGTTTTATTACAGAAGGATGATCAAGGATGTGAGAAACTGATAGCATTTTTTAGTAAATCACTTAGGGATGCACCATTAAAATACAAAATCATGGAGAAACAGGCTTTTGCTCTTGTAAAAGCTATTAAAGACTTTAGAATCTACATATTGTACTCCCATGTGATATCCTATGTACCAAATGTTGTTGTCAAAGACATCTTAACCCATGATGGAAGTGAGGGAAAAAGAGGTAAATGGATTGCTACTATATTAGAGTATGATATTGAAATAAAACCTACAAAGCTTATAAAAAGACAGGGATTGGCCAAGCTCATGACTAAAACAAATTGTCAAGCCCTGGACATTAATGAATTGGATAACAAATAGGAGATGGTGACTCCACAAATCAGTCAAGCCTTCTTAGATTCACCTTGGTATGCTGATATACTTTATGTACTATTAAATCTGCAAGCTCCTCCAGGGTTATCCAGAAAAAAAAAAAGGTTTTTAAAGATGAAAGCTTCAAAGTTTTGTATTTTAGATAATGCTCTTTTTTGGAAAAATCATGAAGGTATTCTATTGAATTTTTTATTAAAAGAAGAATCTAACAAGGCTATCTAATAATTTCATGCAGGAGACTGTGGTGGACACCTTTACTGGAAATCAACTGCAGACAAGATCCTAAGGGCTGGATTTTATTGGCCATCCTTGTTCGCTAATGTAAAGAAATTTGTCACTTCTTGCCATAAATGTCAAATTTTTGAAGGCAAGAGAAAACTATTACCTTTACCCCTGAAACCAATTTCCACTAAAAAACCCTTCCAACAAGGCCTGGACTTCATTGGAGAAATCCATCCTCCCTCTTCTGGCCAACAAAAATGGATTCTCACTACCACAAACTACTTCACCAAATGGATAGAAGCCATTCCTTCCAAACAAGCCAATGACACAGTGATCATAGGATTCTTAGAAACCAACATATTGTCTAGATTTGGTTGTCCTGATAAAATTATAACTGATAATGTTATTTCCTTCAAATCCAAGAAGATGATAAGTTACTATAACAAGTACCACATCACCTTAGGCCATTCCACAGCCTATCACCCTCAAGGTAATGGTCTGGCTGAGTCTTCCAACAAGAGTCTCATTAATATTATTAAAAAATTATTGGAGGAGAACAAGAAAAATTGGCACAAGAAACTAACAAATGCACTATGGGCAGATAGACTCACCACCAAAAAATATATTGGAACTAGTCCTTATAAGTTAGTCTATGGCATGGAAGCTGTATTTCCTTCATCTTTAGGAGTTCCTGTAATGAAATTACTTCATGAAGCTCATGTGGAAACTAATGATATTCAAAGGAGGATAAACCAGACCATCCATATGTAGCAGACCAAGAGGAAATATATCAAAGATCCAAAGTGTTGCAGGAGAAGCTTAAGAAAATATTTGATAAAAGAACCAAGGCAGAATATTTCTACCTTGGAGACAAATTTTTAATATGGGATTCCAGGAGAGAGGATAAGGGAAAACATGGGAAGTTTGTCTTCCTATGGAAAGAACCTTTTATTATATATGCTTTACAAGGAAACAATACTTATTATCTAAAAACCTTGGATGGCACAGAAACAGAAGAAGGGCCAGTTAATGGTCAGATGTTGAAACATTACTTTGATCCTACTTTTTAATGTATCCTGATTTCACCATGTACATACTATACCCTTGGTAATGTCACAATTCGGATTGGATAATAATGTTGAGATTGCAACAAGATGATGGAGCTTAGTGAAAAGAGTCGCCTTCACTAAGTGGGCCCGCAGGCTATTTTTGGCGCAAGTCTATTTTTAGACTATGTCTATTTTTAGACATATGGATCATGTCTATGTTTATGGATGATTGATCAAGTTGGGAAAATAGATGGACTTCTAGTTTTGATGAAAGTGTGAGTGATCACAGTGTGAGTGATCAAGTCTATTTTTAGACTGGCTGTCAAAAATAGAAAAGTCAAATATTATTATCTCACAATAATATTTGGACTATAAACTTAATCTTATTCTCTTGGAGCACTTCAGTTTGAGCTACAGAAGTGGCACATGTAGCTGTCAGAAGGAAATTCATTTTTCTTATGAGTCAGTTGAGTTGTTGCATGCATGACTTCAGTTAGAACTCAAGTGAGTTGAGTTTAGTGGACTGGAGGTACAGTTGATGGAGTTGTGTTTAGTTTAACTTAGTTAAACTGGTTGTAGTTAGTCTAACTGCAGATAGACTAATGATGAGTTGTTAAACTAATTATTAACTCATAATACAACTAAAGAATACATCAGTTAACTCAGTTGCATGTCAGTGCATGTTCAGTTCAACAGGGACAGGTGGTAGAGAATCAGATTGCTATCAGTTGTGACTATAGTTGTGCACCAGATCTTGCACAATCAAAGGATTGAGTATGCCAATGAGTTTTCTCACGTATTTGACCCGCATTTTAGCCTTTTCTCACGTCCACAAAGAGTGAGTGACTATTTTGCAGGTGAAAATCGAGTTTGGGAAGCAAATCTCATCAGTTCTTGAGCAGGTTTGAGCAGTGGAGGCAGGCAAGCAGCGGGAGAGATTTGGAGATCAAATCTGAGCTGTATTGTGTGTAACAGGTGGAGATACTTGTGAGAAGTATTATGCTTTGTATTGTTACATGATTCAATCAATATAATATACAGATAGTGTGGGGTTTTTAGCGAGATGCTTTCCCCGGGATACATACTGTGTTTATGAGTTTGATTGATGCTTCTATGTGTGCCTGTGGATGTTTCTGCTTCTGTAAATTGATGATCAACGTAGAGGAGATTATGTATTATACATGTTTCGCTTAAATTGTATGATCAGGATAATCTCTGTGAATATGTGTTAAATTATTCAAAATTTCTACATGGTATCAGAGCTAGATTTGTAGAGAATTTGCAGGAAATTCCTACATGGTATCAGAGCTAGATAATTGTAGAAAAAGTTTCTACATGGTATCGGAGCAGCTTGATTTGTAGAAGAGATTTTTACAGGATATCAAGCGAGGGTTGATCGGAAGCAGTTGAGTTGGTTGCTGGTGGAATTCGAATTTGCAGCAGTGTTGTTGAAAATGTCTTTCAACGGATTGCAAATGTTATTCCAAAGCAAGAGCGACTTGGCGCTCAAGGATAAACTCAGTAACAATAAAGGTGAGAATGGATCTTCATCAAAGGTATCTGATGAAGAGAATTGCGCTTTGGCTGCCAAAGCAAAGAAGGGGAAGAACAAGAAAGCTTCTCATTCCGGTGCGAAAGGCAAGAAGCAGGATATGTCCAGGGTGAAGTGTTTTCACTGTCACCAGCACGGACACTATGCCACAAATTGTCCGCAGAAGAAGAAGAACAAGCAAGCTGCTGGATCTGCAGGGGGAGAGGCTTTAGCTTCTCAGTTTGAGCTTGATTTTTCATTGATCGCATGCTTGGTTTCAAGTGTGATGGGATCAGTGTGGTTTCTGGACAGTGGTGCGTCTTTTCACATGACGGGAGATAGAGATTTGTTCTCTGATCTGGAGGACAAAGATCTTGGAGTGCACATCGAGATGGGCGATGATGGTAGATACAGTGCGACCGGTATCGGTACCATTTCCTTTGAGAGGGAGTCTGGTAAACCCTTTGTATTGAAGGAAGTCATGCATGTTCCAGGATTGAAGAAGAATCTCATCTCAGTGGCGATGTTAGAAGACAAGGGGTATGATGTTGTTTTCAGCGAGGGAAAGGCCTTCCTGCGCAGCAAGACAACTGGTGAGACCCGGAAGATAGGGGTTCGAGTGAGGAACCTTTATCAGTTGCATGTAGATGGATGTGCAGCAATGGCAGGCAAGGCAGAAGGATTGGTGAGCCGGGATGATGGCGAGTTGTGGCACAGGAGATTGGGTCACCTTCACCATGGAGCCTTGAAGATACTGCAGCAGATCACTACAAGGCTTCCTAAAGGCACACTTGCGCAGTCAGATCAATGCAAGGGGTGTACTTTGGGGAAGTTTGTGAAAGCCACCTTTCACGAGAAGGATAGTCGCGCCACGACGATCCTTGAGAGAATTCACACAGACGTGTGTGGACCTTTCTCAGTTGCTTCGACAACAAAACACAGGTATTATGTGATTTTTGTTGATGATTTCTCTCGTAAGTGCTGGATCTTCTTCATGCAGAAGAAGAGCGAGACATATTCAAAGTTCTGTGAATTCAAAGCACTGGTCGAGAAGGAGTCGGGGAAGAAGGTGAAGGCTCTTAGGAGCGATAATGGTGGTGAATACATCTCGGACGAGTTCAAGGATTTCTGCAAGGCAGAAGGGATTCGTAGAGAGTTCATAGCTCCCCATAACCCACAGCAGAACGGGGTAGCTGAGCGGAAGAACAGAACGATTGTGGGTGCTGCACGGGCAATGTTGCATGATCAGGGCCTACCCCTTCACTTGTGGGCGGAAGCATGCAATACAACAGTTTATGTGCAGAACCGTTGTCCTCATAGGATACTTGGCATGAGTACACCCGAGGAGGCTTATTCTGGTAAGAAGCCTGATCTTTCTCATTTGAGGATTTTTGGTGCTAACGTTTACATGCATGTGACGAAGGATGCCAGAAAGAAGTTGGAGCCGACTGCAGAGGTTGGGATATTTGTGGGGTACACTGATACGCCCCACAACTATCGTGTGTATTTGCCAGACAGTGGTAAAACTGTTGTGCGACGGGATATAAAATTTCAGGAGGAGAAAGCCATGAAGTGTTCGCTTGAGAGGGAGCTACACTTGCATGCAGATGAGGAGCTATTAGTTCCTAAGGATGAGCTTCAGGATGTGGATCAGCCACAGGACGAGGTTCATGGAGTGGAAGAGACCACTCATGCAGCGCCAACCATCAGAGGGCGAAAGCGCTTGACAGAAGCTGAGCGACTCGCTCAAGATGCAGAGAAAGTTGTAGGACCACCTACAGCCCAACGCAGGCAGAGACAGTCACCTGATCGGTACACTGGATACATGGCTCTTATGAGCAAGTGTGTTGTGACTAAGCCATCCTCTTTCGAGGAAGCTGTGGAGGATCCTGCATGGGTAGACGCCATGGTGGAAGAGTATGATTCTATTGTCAGAAACAGTGCATGGGAGATTGTTCCTAGACCGGAAGGGAAATCAGTGGTAGGTTCGAGATGGATCTACAAAGTTAAGCAGGCAGCTGACAGGAGTGTGGAGAAGTACAAGGCAAGATTTGTTGCCCGAGGCTTTTCACAGATTGAGGGGATCGATTATGAGGAGACCTTTGCACCTGTCGCAAGGTATTCTTCCATACGGACGATTCTTGCTCTCTCAGCGCAGATGGGATGGCACATTCATCAGATGGATGTGAAGACTGCGTTCCTCAACGGAGTCATTGAGGAGGAGGTGTACATTGAGCAACCCGAAGGCTTTGAAGTCTTCAGCAGCGAGTCGCATGTGTGCAGGCTCAAGAGAGCGCTGTATGGGTTGAAGCAAGCACCACGTGCTTGGTACACACGGATAGACAGCTATTTCACAGGACTTGGATTCTCCAAGAGCGAGGCGGATCCGAACCTATACCAGATTGTGGTGGAGGGTAAGTTGCTTATCATTGTACTGTATGTTGATGATTTGATTCTAACGGGTGATGAGCTGTTGATACTGTCATGCAAGAAGGATCTTGCTACAGAGTTTGAGATGAAGGACTTGGGCCTCCTTCACTATTTCCTAGGATTGGAAATATGGCAGCGCAGTGGTGGACTGTTTGTTTCTCAGGGCAAGTATGCTCGGGAGATACTGGAGAAGTTCAACATGCATGGCTGCAAGCCTGTTGATACTCCTCTTCCTGGAGGTTGGAGGAAGGAGGATGCCACTTCGGGAGAAGAAGTGGATGCCACTGTTTATCGACAGTTGGTGGGGTCGCTGATGTATTTGGTCAATACACGACCTGATATATGCTATGCAGTTAACCAGCTTTCACAAGCTATGGTTAAGCCTACCAAGCTCTTCTGGAAGGCGGGCAAGCATGTATTGCGCTACTTGAGAGGCACATCGGGATATGGTTTGTGGTACAGACAGGAGGATGAGGTGAAGCTATGTGGCTTCACGGATGCAGATTGGGCAGGGAGCCCAACAGACAGAAAGAGCACATCAGGAGGGGTCTTCAGTATCGGATCGACAGCAGTTTCTTGGTACAGCAGGAAGCAGAGATCCGTGGCACTCAGTTCAGCGGAGGCCGAGTATATGGCAGCAAGTTTGGCTGCATGCGAGGCTATATGGATGAGGAAGATCCTAGTTGGATTGTTCGGTTCTCATTTGGATCCTACTGTGATAACCAGAGTTGCATTAAACTCTTGGCTAATCCTGTATTTCATGATAGATCTAAACATATTGACATCAGGTACCATCATATCAGAGATTGTGTGTAGCGGAGGATCATGTTACTTTCGTACATTCCAACGGAGGATCAGGATGCTGATATTCTGACGAAGGCTCTCACCAGGAGCAAATTCGAGTACCACCGAGGCAGGATAGGGGTTGCTGATAATCCATATCTTGTCGAGAGGGAGTGTTGAGATTGCAACAAGATGATGGAGCTTAGTGAAAAGAGTCGCCTTCACTAAGTGGGCCCGCAGGCTATTTTTGGCGCAAGTCTATTTTTAGACTATGTCTATTTTTAGACATATGGATCATGTCTATGTTTATGGATGATTGATCAAGTTGGGAAAATAGATGGACTTCTATTTTTGATGAAAGTGTGAGTGATCACAGTGTGAGTGATCAAGTCTATTTTTAGACTGGCTGTCAAAAATAGAAAAGTCAAATATTATTATCTCACAATAATATTTGGACTATAAACTTAATCTTATTCTCTTGGAGCACTTCAGTTTGAGCTACAGAAGTGGCACATGCAGCTGTCAGAAGTAAATTCATTTTTCTTATGAGTCAGTTGAGTTGTTGCATGCATGACTTCAGTTAGAACTCAAGTGAGTTGAGTTTAGTGGACTGGAGGTACAGTTGATGGAGTTGTGTTTAGTTTAACTTAGTTAAACTAGTTGTAGTTAGTCTAACTGCAGATAGACTAATGATGAGTTGTTAAACTAATTATTAACTCATAATACAACTAAATAATACATCAGTTAACTCAGTTGCATGTCAGTGCATGTTCAGTTCAACAGGGACAGGTGGTAGAGAATCAGATTGCTATCAGTTGTGACTATAGTTGTGCACCAGATCTTGCACAATCAAAGGATTGAGTATGCCAATGAGTTTGCTCACGTATTTGGCCCACATTTTAGCCTTTGCTCACGTCCACAAAGAGTGAGTGACTATTTTGCAGGTGAAAATCGAGTTTGGGAAGCAAATCTCATCAGTTCTCGAGCAGGTTTGAGCAGTGGAGGCAGGCAAGCAGCGGGAGAGATTTGGAGATCAAATCTGAGCTGTATTGTGTGTAACAGGTGGAGATACTTGTGAGAAGTATTATGCTTTGTATTTTTACATGATTCAATCAATATAATATACAGATAGTGTGGGGTTTTTAGCGATATGCTTTCCCCGGGATACATACTGTGTTTATGAGTTTGATTGATGCTTCTATGTGTGCCTGTGGATGTTTCTGCTTCTGTAAATTGATGATCAACGTAGAGGAGATTATGTATTATACATGTTCCACTTAAATTGTATGATCAGGATAATCTCTGTGAATATGTGTTAAATTATTCAAAATTTCTACATGGTATCAGAGCTAGATTTGTAGAGAATTTGCAGGAAATTCCTACATGGTATCAGAGCTAGATAATTGTAGAAAAAGTTTCTACAAATAACTTGTTGGAGTTTAGGCCTAAAGAGAAGGCCCTAAGCTTCCGAAGTGTTACTATCATACATAAAATAAAGCAACAAGCAGAAAAATATTTCAGAGTTCAGTCAAAATCATTCAAAGGTCATTTGACCTGTTGTTCTTGACATTCCACCAGGAAAAGCCATCGCCAAGTGGAGCCATAGTTATGCTCCTATACCAATCGGTGTCATATTTCATGATTGACTTGATGGGCTATGTAATATGTTCATACCTTTCCTTGCTGCAAAGGTTTTCCATATTGTCAAAAAATCAAAAAATTTAAAAAATGTAAAGAGGGTATACCCTTAAAGAAAAATAAAAGGGTGAAAAGAATAAAATGGTCAAAAAAGTAAAAGAAAGTGAACCCTACCAAAAGAAAGACCAAGGAAAGTGTGCAAGTATAAAGGCCACTACTTTTTACTCTTATGTAATAAACAAATTGTGTGTAACTTGTAATTTATGCCACAATTGATGAACAGTCAGACAACTTAAGCTTGACTGGTTCAAATTTTCAATTTTATGTTTTAGAGATAGAGAATAAAATCTAACCAAACTGTTTAATCTTGGAATATAAGTAGATAGGTAGAATGAATAAAAGGAGCTCAACAGTTTAATCTGAGCCCTTGGATGTAATAAGGTTAGACTTCGAAAGATTTCTATATGTAAAAGAAAAGAAAGTGTGATAAGGGTTTGTCAGTCTAAGTGTACCCTAATAAAGAAGAAAAAATGTCAGGCTAAAGTAGGTAGGGTAGGTAGATGATGTTGCAAAATTACATGTGATGGATAATGACTCTAAAAGTGTTAATTTTCACTTTCATCACAAGTGCAACACAGACATTACATTTGATGCACTTCAAGCAAGACAAGGTCAAATAATTAACTCCCCTTCTCATTTTTCCCTAAAAATTTCACTAATTCCACCTAAAGTACTAAGTCCATTGAAAATTAAAGGGGCTTAGAGCATTTCTCTGACTTCTGGAGGGACAGGACCCTCGGCCCAATAATTTAAAAGCCTAAGTACTTAAAATCATCATTCATTCACCCTCATAAGTCTTTTCCTAAGTAAAATCCTATTTTACTTAGGAAAAATATACAATATCAAATAAAAACCTCTTTTTCCACTTAAGCCTAAGTTAAATACATAATCCTAATGTTTTACTTAGTGCTTTTTTACATTTCATGTCATATTAGCTATTAACCTATATTATATAAATCCTGCACTATTTCACCCTTTCTCATATTATTTAACTATATAAAAATCCCTGAATTTTACATATTCCGCCCCTTTGGTTAATTATAACCATAAACACATTTAAAATAGGATTAATGAATTAATCCATAATTCATTCACAACCTAATTCCCGCTGCACAAATTGGGATTAATTAACCCTCACGGTTAATTAAGAACCTTCCCAAACCAATCATATCATTCCTGATACGATTAAATAGTTTTTAATTGGGTTGGGCCCACATAGATTAAACCGCGTCGTATCGCGCCTCCCATTAGCTGTCCGATCACACCTCCATCATCCAATGGCCATTAACAATATCGCGCATGACTTTGTGACCGCGCATTAGCACGCGATTGCAAAGTGGTTTCCGCATAGTACCCCGCCACACATCGCAAAGTTTGTGGAATCGCTGGCTCCCTGCCGAAACTCGCCCATATCCAAAAGCGATGCAATACCATACCACTTACCGCCCTCCGCATGCGAAAAAACATATTTTCCCGCTTACCTCACCTTCCTGAATAATAAAACTCCCGCCACCTTTGACTTTGTTCATAAAACCATCAAAGTGTCGTTTTCATTCTGTACAGCAAACTGTGATCCCATGCAAACAATGTCCAAGTGAGCTGTTCAAGCTTTCCAACCGCCACCCTGCCAAGAAAATTGTAGTCGATGTAGCCGGAACCTGTTAGCCGCCATCAACACCTGTCATTAACTGTTCATTCCCCAAATACAGGTATTTATCCAATTTCCGCCAAAACCCTGCAAGTTTGGTTTTACAGTATAAAATCCAGAGAGAAAAGCAAAATTCATTGCAAATTCAGTCTTTGTTTTGCCAATATAAGTTCCCAGATCAGTTAATTCACCCATTTTTCACCAAAAACCCAAATTCCTTTCTAAATCCACAAGAACCAGAAATGGAAACCCCTATGGATCTGTTTGTTGCACCCATGAATGCCCCTCATAAAGACTTAGACTATCTGCCTCTTGCAGATAAAGACTTTCAGATAAGGGATTTATCCATTGACATAAACCACAAGAAAGTCTTTTGCCAAGCCAAAGACCAATACCTAAATGTCTCAGATATCCAGGGACTGTGGGAATCAAACCTTCCTAGGTATTTTCTCCCCTCAGTCCATATTTTCCTTGATCTGATTCATCATTGCCAGGAAAACTATGACCCTAACCTCATAGCTATTATGTCCCCAAGTCAAACAGTCCTCTTCCCCATAATAGCTACATCCATTAATGAAATGTTGTGATTTTCCCTTGATCAAGCTCTCACTCCCCTTTCTATGCAATATTTACTTGAGAAATCTACCCAATTGTCTCAGTTACAACTGACTCACAACTGCCAAATTTTCATCTGGAGTCCCATCTTCCATGCATCCTATGAGTCCCCTTACTCATCCAATGAGTTCATTGACCAATTTTTTCACCCTGCAACCTCTTTATTAACAGGGTTTTCCTCTCCTAGAATTAGTGGTGACATCAAGATAATCCTACAACTCTCCAAGCAATACAGAATAGGTGATTGGTACCTATACAAGAACCATACAGAGATCCGGATATATGGATGCGAGCTCTGCCCCTTTAAGTTACCCAAATACATTCCAATGAGACTGTTTGCATTGGAGTATTTTAGAAAAATGATACATACAGACATGCTTCATTTTTGCGAAGCCAAAATGGAAGCTCAACTCAGAATAAAAAATCGGTTAGGCCCTTTTGTCTGTAATGATAGGGAAGCATGGAGAGAAGTAGAGATAATTCTAGAAGATCGTCTTAAGTTGCACAAAAGTTTTGGTTGGAGGCCATGTGACCCTAATAGCTTCATCTGTGATAGGAGAATGAAAAACAGGTTGTCACCATACATTCACCATAAGATTCCATAGATTAAACAATTTGCAAATATGGATGAATGGAGGGAAGGGACACTAGTAGAACATGATAGTGAACAGGTCAACATTGAGAATGTTATGAGAGATCTTGAGAAAACGCTTGACCGGCATTTTTTTGGGTAGTTACCATTTGAGTTATCTCAAAGATCAGAAATTGGTGCCTCCATTGTTGGAACCTCTCAGCATCCTTCACAGGAAACAAGCACACCAGCCATAGGAACATTAAAGGGAAAGGAATTAGAGACCAACTTTCAAACCACAGAATAGTCTACAATGTCTAAGTAGCCTGAAACTTCCAAAGAACAGGCTCAAATACATACTCCTCCCACTCAGATCAATATGGGAGAGCCTCCAATTCTGCAAACTCCTCTAAATGAGGAAAGAAACAAAAATAGAGACAGGGAAATAACTACCCCTGCCTGTGAACCTTCAAGACAGCCTAGAAAAAAAGGACAAAGACTAAATCCCCTTTCAGAGGAGGAATTTGCTAAGGAAACTATAGATAGTTAGAGGGAAGAAAGAGTAGAGATCCAACAAACTTTTCTAGTAGGAGGAACATCCAATAGCTCATAGAGGCAGGAGCTAGAAAGACAGCAAAGTGCAAAGATATCTTCTTTCAGGCCACCAGGGACTGATGCCTCAGATATCAAGAAAACATTTACAGGAATAAAGGCCAGGAATGATCCATTGAGACTTCAAGTTTATAATCAATATTTGAAGATGGCTCCCACAAATCAACATAGATTGATGTCAGCCTATGACATCAAAAAAGGCAAAAAGATAATGAGCTATTTCAAGCAAAAGGTGCAATAGCCTAAATCAGTAGCAGATTATCTCAGAAAAAATTTTGAAGTCATGGCAAAGGATATTCATCCTTTGGATCAGATTGAGTTGCATAAACAAACTGGAGAAATGATTTATTCAACCTTGACTGGTAAGGCAATGATGGCCCAAAGGTTGCAAAATTCTTTGGATAACACTACTTGTTATAGACATTTTTGTGCCTTACAGCATTGAGCATGAAATGTCCATAATATAAGGGATCCAAAGTCCCTAAACATGTTGTTCCTACCCCTAGAGGAACAAGGCAAACTAACCACATCAATTCACAGAAGTTCTCCACCTGAAAACACTAAAAAACAAGCCAATTCTGGATCATGTCAACTGCTCCACTGAGCATCTGCGCTGAATGTCAACTGCTACACTGACTACCTGCGTTGAATGTCAACTCCAACACTAGCTACCTACACTGAGCGAGTTTGGACATGTGGCAGAGTCATTCCTCAAGGTGTCAATGCCCAGGAAGCTTCCAAAATGACACTTGGATCAAGGAATTCGACTGGTGATGAGTAAGAGGTTCCAAATCTCCAAGTGGAAGCAAGAACCTCCAAGTGGACTCAAGAACTGAGAGAGGGAGAGGATACTAGTCAGTTTCATACCAGCCTCAAGCTGACTCATCCTCTCTCCAAAAGATCTATATATAGATCTCTCCTCCATGGGAAGAGGAGGCTGGAATTTTGTTATTGCAAAGAATTGCTGTTGGTTTGAGACTGGATCATTGGGTGCTTAATGCTTTGAAGGGAGCTGAAGAAGGAATTCCATTCTGCTGGGAAGGAGATGCTGGATTGGAGCCCTATGGGTTGTATCTCTTCCTGAACCCTGTTACTTATCAATAAAGCTATCTTGGTTTGCTCCTATATACTGGTGTATTTGTATGATTGCATTAGTGTATTTGATTTACTTCTAATCCTGAATCATTTATGAATATGAATATGTGCCTTTGTGTTATGTTCTTCTCTTGTCGCAAGTAGCTGTTCTCTTGTCACAGGTAGTTGTTCTCTTGTGATCTCGTGGAATCAAGTAGCTGTTCTCTTGAGCAAGCGAGGAGGCAAGTAGCTGTGAACATCTAAAGAGAAGAGGATCAATATCGAGGGACAAACAGAAGACAACGGTAAGTCTATCGATCTCCTCTTTTTCATATTTCATAAAGGAAGAAACCAGTGTAGCTGTATTCGTTTGTTGCTAAGGTACTGTCACACCTTAGGTGGATAGGATCGTCCTGCATAGGCATTTTTCCCCACAACAAATTGGCGAATCCGCTGGGGAAGAACTTGTTTATTCATTTCATTTGTGTTTCCGTCATTTGTTTACTTCATAGACTTGACAGTAACTATTGAACTGCATCTTTCCCAGATGCAAAGTAGAAAGTTGCTGTTTTGATCCAGTTGCTGGACTTGTCTATGATATAAACTAGATCCACAAATGATTTGATGATCCTTTGTGATAGTCTTTAGTACCCTCTCAAAGAATCCCTCTGTTTATACCTTGCTTGTGTTTCTGATTTGGCCTAAAACAGTTGATTTTTGAGCATTTTATGACCCAGAACCCAAGGGAAACGAGAGTTTCTCTTTCAGCGCAACTGCTGTGAAGGCAGTCTGCATTTCAACGCAGGTCCCGAAGGGGCTACCTGCGCTGAATTTCAAGTCCTCAGTGTTGAGGTTGCGCTGAACTAGTTTGGCCTTGTGCAGCTGGGGTTCTCCGTTATCTGTTGCCCTGTTTTGATCTCTGTTTTTTGCAGCCTTTAACCAGCACAGGTACCAGTCTGATAAACCCTTTTCTTTGCTTAGATTCAGCCTCCTTTTGTACAAAAATATTGTGAATGTTTTTATGTGTTTGTGGCGTCATTTACAGTCTTCCTTTGCATGAGTAAAGTAGTCATCCTGTAGCCTTTTATTCAGATCTGATTGATTGTGGTCTTAGAAGAGAGTTCATTGGCTGTTTGCAGATTGATTATAGATTTACTTTTGCTTATTGGTTTGAATTTGTGTCTTTTAAGTGTCAAAACAAGTCTTTATTTCAAAAGTAGAAAAGTAATTGTAATCTCTTCTACCCTTGTTGTTTTCGAAAAAGTGTACTTGTTTGTATTGATCATTTTAAAAGCAAATTCAAAGTTGTGCAAAAAGCTTTCTTTGTAGGCATTTATACTAAGAAAGTGGAAAACAAACACCTGCATTGTGCATTTTGCATTTGATATTTTGCATGTTGGATTTAGGGAAAGTGCATTAGAGTGTGCTGATTGCTCTTTGAGAAAAGATAGTGTTATTCTTTTCCCTTAGTAGCTAGGATTTTCAAAGTTGAAAGATAATAAAGCTTGCTTATCATCTTAGACTACATTTAGGGATTTGTATCATACATCTCGTGGTGAACCTTCGAAGGCAAACTTTAAAAAGATCAACCTAAAATAAACTGAACGAACCTAACAACGCTTTGTAACATAACGCACGACATAGAGGTCTAGGCTAGAGACGTGTTCCGGCGTCGTTAAGCCTAGTGACTGTCGATCTCGAAGAAGGTGGGTGATTCCTCCTGAGAGACGGTAGCGCTAGTACGGATTTGTGCTCCCACGTACCGTCGCGTATATATTGGGAGACCCCTATAGGCATATATCTTTTATCCTTAGGAAGCCGTGTCGGCCGCCCTACTGATCGCAATGCAGTGAACACAGCATTCACGAAGATCGACCGCCCGTACCCTAAAAAGTATTCTGCGGTTTTGCGAAAAGTTTGGCACACCCTCTGCCTAGATCTCCAGAGCAGTTCCTTTTGGCCTTTTTCAGACTCTATAACAGAAAAAGTCCATCTGAGCATTTGTCACTTCGAGCTCGTTAAAACATCGAAGGAGACTAGAGTCATCTTTAGCTTTTTCTCGACTCTTTAAAAGTGAAAAAGCAAGTTGTGTCTAAAGCGTCTAATAAAATTCATTCAATTCGGAAACACCAATTTCCCCTTTTTGTATTTTGGTTGATCGAGTAATCCGCAGTCGTGGAAGAAAGTCAATTGAAACCCCGTCATTCGCGGAGGCTTACGAGTCATCCGTCTTTGTCTCCGGAATCGAAAACAGTACGGACAAAGCGAACTCGTTTAACAGGTTCAAAATCTCCTATCAAAGTTAGAACAAGTGTTCCAACTACATCTGAGGTTCCGGTTACTCCAAACATTTCTGGAAACCCTGCCTCTATAGAATAAGTTCAACAACCACAAAGGGACAGTAATACTGATCCTAGTCTGGGGGCAAATACTTGCGTTACTGAACCAGTTCCATTTGTAGTCGGTCCAGAGAGTTTTGTTCCTCAAACTACTGTCGCTGTCGAAAGAACCCCTTCTTCGGCACCAGAAATATTTTACGGACCTGACGGTCTTCCTCTTCCACCTGGTTTGATTGCGATAGAGGAAATTGTAGAGGATCCGCAAGCAAGTACTCCAACCCATTTTGGAGTCGGGGTCACTCTATTTCCTTCATCAGAAGTTAATCCACCACAAGTGGAGGTTCCTGTAGAATCGCTAGGCAATCTATTGGATAGACTTAAAATGTCTGAGCAACCGTCAACATCTAGGACTGTGTCAAATGACACGGCGACAGCGGAAGCCCCTGCTGTCACTCCGACAATGTTTGCCGGCATACCATCTGTCCCGACTAGCTCGCAAAAGCTAGAAGGAGTCCACCAAGGGACTATTTCGATAGTGTGGTCTGTTCCAGTTTGTTCATCCGGAATAATATCCGGCAACTCTTATGTTGAGACTCGCCATATTGATCCATTTGGAGGTCAGTTTGGGCAATCCAGTCCCTAAGGACAATCAATCCCATTGAGTTCCGGATTGCTACTGTATGGGGGGCAATATGCCCTTTCATTACCCCCTCCGGGAGGGTATCCATACGGGAGTTCACAACAATATTCAGGTTATACTGGAATTACATCAAGTGGTTGGGTACCTATGCTACCTCAACAACCAAGGGTTGTATATTCTATGCAACAGTGTGTACCTATGACGAACATCCCAACCACACCGGCTATTGTAACAGTGTCACAAGTTCAAGCGATGCATGTTGCATGTCAACCTCATATTTCTCAGGTTGTAATGCAACAGCCCCTTGACCATGGGTCACAACCACAATCGCCAACTAGTGGGACGACACAGGTCCAAACGGGTACAATTACCCCACACCTTGGTCCAACGGTTAGCATAGCGCAACAGAACATGGCTTCACAACCGTGGCTAGTGCAATACCAACAACCACAATTCCAGCAAGTGTACCAAGGTTCTGAGCAGCAGATCTTTGCGAACAGTGGACAACCGTATATTCAAAACGGTCAAAACCAACCGCTTTACAGTTGTCAAGTCCACCAACCCTATCAGTCGTACCAACATCAATTACATTATGCTGGTATGCAAAGGCCCACTGCTCAAGCGATTCCATCGTACCCTGGTTATGCTTCACCTAACCTGAATCAACAGTTACCATTCGTGGCAACTTTAGAGTTACCCGATTTACACCGGTTAACCAACGATCTGATTGCTTACGCCCCTTGGTGGCCAGCGATTCCTCACAAACTTCCATCTGACATTCCTAAATTCAATGGAAATCCAAGTGAAGACCCATCGAATCACGTGATGACTTTTCATCTGTGGTGTTCATCAAACACCCTAAATGATGATTCGATAAGACTTCGCCTTTTCTAGAGGACGTTAACGGGTCCAGCGGCCAAATGGTATATTGAATTACCTAGAGCCTCGTTCGACAATTTTAGTTCCCTAGCCACGACTTTCTTAACCCATTTTCAATTACCGATAAGTTATGAAACGGGAACATAAATATTAACCAACTTCAAATAGACAACTGCTACTCATATATCCGATCATATACATGAATGGCGTCATCGTCGTAGGATGGTTAAAACATACGTTCCCGATCAGTTGTTAGCTGAATGGTTTATAAAGTCGTTACTTCCTGCTATAACAGAAGATGTGGCAAAGGGGGGAGTCGTAACAAAGGAGCAAGTTATTGCTCGTGCTCAATATCTAGACTTAGTTTATACTCAGTCTGGCACGCTCTACGACAAAATACCTGACGCCCCTAGACCGGAATTTTCAATTCCTCCTCCTCCTAAATCCAATAGTGACTCTCATGCCGGCGATGGCGTGATTGGCACGGCAAACGCGAAATCGATAAAGGCTTCGTCTAAGAAAGCCCGTAAGAATTCGGATCAAAATGCAAAAGAAGAAATTATTGCTTCAGAAGTAAATGCCGTATCAGCAGATAAAGGCAAAGAAACCAATCAACCAGGAAGCAAGAAGAAGCAAAACAAAGGGAAGAAGAAGAAACAGAGTGAGTCATCTGCTGGGAAAACTTCTTCAAACCCTCCTGGGAAAGGGAAACAAATTTATCCATGTCAAATATGTGATGAAGAGGATCATTATACAAAGAATTGTCCATTCAAAGCTGAGTTGAAGAGGTTCTTTAAAAGTTCACAAACCTCAGCTGTGTTAACTGATCCATTTCCCAACCCAGGTCAAAATCTGGTTGATAGTGGAAATGCTTCCCCGTCGCAAGTGCTTATGTTGTCGGTTTCAAAACAGCAGAATGACGCTTTGATTTCAACAAGGAACAAAGATTACGGGAATCCGCAGCTATCGAATGACAAAGGTAAAGATCAACCAAGTAGTTCGACAACAACTTCGTCAGAAGTTGTACCGCCCATCATTCCTGAATTAACAATAAAACCGCCAAAGGGAGTAGTACACAAGTCGACATTTAATCCTCGCGCCAGAGCGGCGCAGCATTATAACATAGTGGAAGATTTGGCCCAATCGCCATCCGCTATGTCGACTCTTGAGGTACTACAAAACTGCCCATCCCAAAGGTAGGCTTTGTTATCGGCTATTGGTGGGGTTGATCCTAAGGATTCCAATCTTGTATCCTTTGATCACAAAGGATACGATCCTCAGTTACCAGCTCAACTAGCTTTCCTTATTCAAGTGAAAGCCCTCAACAAAACTGTTCACCGAACAATTATTGATGAGGGGGCGTCTACATGTATTATGTCAATGAGTTGCTGGAAAACTTTAGGATCTCCAACCTTGTCGCGATCTTCGACGACACTAAAAGCATTCGACGGAAGGATGTACACCCCGTACGGCATCCTAAATAACTTGAAGGTTGAACTAGGAGGAAAAACAGTGGAAATTGATGTTGAGGTCATCGATGGGAATCTTGACTACAACATCCTATTGGGAAGACCATGGATATATGCCATGGCAGCTGTTGTGTCGACTTATCTTAGGAAGATCGCATTCCCGTTTGGAGGGATTACGGTCGTCGACCAACAGAACTTCCTCCCTAATGGTTCACAAGTTATAGGAAGCATTCCTATGATCCATGAGAGCAACCATTCGCTACAAGATATCGGAGTAGGCCTACTGAAAGACCCCACAATGATGGGAACTTTCGCGCTTCCACCTCCTATATACATAGGAAATATAGCGTTAGTAGCAACCTGCAACATGATATCTTCTACGAAGGTCAACATGGATCATGCAATTGTTTTGCCCCCAAGCCCTATAGAAATATTGTAGCAATCAATGTTTCGGGCATGGGAGGCGAACCCAAATCAACGATCGTCAAGCGTTTGGGTAGATAGGTCTAGAGAATATGCTACCCCATTAGATCCTTGGTCGAAAGTGCATGGGACTGACGAAGGAATCTTACAATCAATGTTGATTGAGGGGGCACCATGGAATGATCACCACCATCGTTCCCTTCTTCCGGAATATGAAGAAGATACTCAACAAGATCTTTATCACCCTTCAGTTTTTGAATTCCTATCAAATACTGTAAATACGGTGGATTCCGAGCGAAACTTATCCAATATCGAAGAGACTATAGCCATAAATATCTCTAAAACAAATGTTGTAGAGAATATTTATGTCGGCAAAGGTTGTTCCCCTTCAGAACTAGAAATATATAACGCTCTTTTTGCGAATTCAGAGATGTCTTTGCTTGGTCATATGATGAAATGCCAGGCATTGACTCAAGTATCGTTGAACATGAAATTAAAATGTATCCTGATGTCAAACCAGTAAGACAACGGCTTCGGCAGGTGCACCCCAAGAAAGCCGCTGCCATTAAGGCGGAGGTTGAAAAACTTCTCCATGCTGGATTCATCTACCCGGTTCCTCTAACCGATTGGGTCCCGAATATTGTCCCTGTTATGAAGAAACAAGGGACAATTAGAGTGTGTGTCGACTATAGGGATGTAAACCAAGCTTGTCCGAAGGACAACTACCCTACACCCTTCATCGACCAGATAATTGATGAATGCGCCGGATGTGAAATATTTTCATTTATGGATGGATTTTCCAGGTATAATCAAATAAATATCCGCCCACAGGACCAGTCAAAGACTGCATTTATTTGTCTGTGGGGCACATTCGCTTATCGAAAATTACCCTTTGGTTTAAAGAACGCAGGGGCGACGTTTCAGAGGGTGATGAATTATGCCTTCCATGACATCAAGAACATCGTTCAACCATATCTCGACGACCTTCCGGCTCATTCACGAAAGCGGGCTGATCATCCGCAGCATTTAAGAGCGATATTTCTACGTTGCCAACACTACAAGATAAGACTCAATCCGCACAAATGTGTGTTTTGCGTCGGTTCTGGTCGTTTACTTGGCTTTGTAGTCTCTAAAGATGGGATTCGTCTCGATCCTTGCAAGGTTCAGGCAATCATTAATTTGCCTCCACCTTCAAATTTGCTTCAGATTCAGAAACTCCAAGGGAAAGCAAACTTTCTGAGGAGGTTCATTCCAAATTATGCAGAACTTGCTAAAGGTTATACTCGTCTTTTGAAAAAGGATCTACCTTTCGTCTGGGACCAGGTGGCGCAAGCTTCCTTTGATGCTCTGAAAGATTGTCTAGTAAAAGCGTCATTAATGTATGCCCCGGACTATCAAAGAGATTTTAACCTGTATCTGGCTGCAGCGGATACGACCATTGTGATGGTTTTAGTTCAAGAAGTCGATGGAATTGAACATCCTATATATTATTTAAGTAAGAACTTGAATGATACAGAAAGTAAATATTCTTATGTTGAAAAGCTAGCACTCGATGCTGTTCAAGCGATACAAAGATTTCGACATTATGTCCTCTTTCAGAAAACTACCATTTTATCAGATTCCAACCCCATGACTTATATACTGTCGCGACAGTTGCTGGGGGGAAAATATTCAAAATGGATAGCAATCCTTCAAGAGTTTGATTTGGAATTTGTAAAATCCAAATCAAAGAAAGCTTTAGTTTTCGCAGAATTATTGTGCGATCTCCCATCGTCGTCCAACGATGAAACATCAGAAGAGTCAATCGTGGATGAAAGTTTGTTTCTGATATCTGCAAGCAATGAGTGGTATGGAGATATAATAATGTATCTCCAAACCCAAAAATTCAGGCCTGACACCACTCACTCAGAACAAAAACGTATACGATACCAAGCAAAAGACTACATGATCGTCGGTGATACACTTTACCGTCGCGGTATCGATACAGTCCTGAGAAGGTGTCTCACCCATGAAGAGGCCGAAAAAGCCCTGAATGAATGTCATTCAGGCGCGTGTGGGGGGCATCAATCTGGATATGCTACAGCACAGAAAATCTTACGAGCAGGATACTTCTGGCCAACCATGTTCAAAGATTGCATAACCGCAGTCAGAAGTTGCCATGCTTGTCAAATTTTCGATAGCAAAACCAGAAGACCACCCACACCTTTACAACCAATAGTTGTTGTTGGGCCTTTCGCCAAGTGGGGCACCGATTTCATGCAATGTAACCCCACCTCGACCGGGGGGCATGGGTATATTATAGTCGCTGTTGACTATTTTACCAAATGGGCCGAGGCGATGCCTACATTAGATAACACTGGTGAATCAGCTGCCCTTTTCTTTTTCAATCATGTAGTCGCCAGGTTCACCGTACCACAGGCTATAGTTACAGATCATGGGTCGCATTTTCGCAATCACATGATGGTTGAATTAGCTGCCAAGCTAGGGCTATCTCACGACAGCTCTACCCCGTACTATCTGCAAGCCAACGGACAAGTTGAAGCAATCAAAAAGGTCCTGAAGCGTATGTTGCAAAGGATGATCGGGGTTCACAAAAGAAGGTGGCACCTAATCCTGTACTCAGCTTTTTGGGCTTACCGAACATCGGTAAAGAACGCGACCGGGTTCACACCTTTTCAACTGGTGTATGGCCTGGAAGCCGTCTTGCCAGTCCAGTGTGAAATTTCGTCGCTTAAACTCGCAATTTATCTCCTCCCCGGAACTTCGGAAGAAGAGGCTCGTTTCTTGGAATTAATCCAATTGGATGAAACCCGTCGTGATGCCGCTTTGGCTAACGAAGCCCATAAGAAATGAGTCAAGGCGCAGTTCGAAAAAAATGTCAAACCCCGTGTCTTCTCAGAAGGTGACTTGGTCTTGCTTTATGACCAAGAATCTGATAAATTGGGAGCAGGTAAATTTAATTCCTTATGGATGGGCCCCTATATTGTTAAACGGGTGTTAGCAAAAGGAGCCTACGAGTTGATAGATTATGACGGAATCCCACTGGCGCAACCCCGTAATGGGTTGTACCTCAAGCGTTACTATGCTTAAATAGTAACCTATATGCTTTTGTTGTATTTTGTTTTCGCTAAAGTGTTTGTTTTGGTCGAATGATCCACCTTTTTATATTTATTGCAAATGTCAAACCTTCTAGAGACATGTGTTGGATATGCCGACGAAGCGAGTCGTAGTTCGCGGAATCTGTCCTCCGCAGCCTGGGCCATTTTTGATCCAAGCGGCGAGTTAGTAAGTTTCAGAGGTGTGTGTATTGGGCAATCAACGAATAACATCGCTGAGTATAGCACGTTGATAGAACTACTCTCTGATGCCATCACCCGTGGCATACGCCGACTAATCGTCAGGCTAGACTCACAACTCGTAATACTACAACTCAATGGTATATATTCCGTCCGCAATCCAGCTATTTATCGCATGTTCCTAAGGGTTAAGATTTTGGAAAGACAATTTGATTCAATTCAATACCGGCATATTTCCATAAACTTAAACACATTAACCGACTCATTAGCAAACTATGTGTTAGACAGACATTTCCGACATTTATAAAAAGAGACACATCATCAATGTTTTACATATGGATCATATAACTCAACCAAAATAAATCCCGAAAATCAAAATATATATAAGTTGTTTATCGTTCATACATAATGTTCTGTAACCAAGACAAAAATCGGTCATATGACCCAAAACTCAAAAATGCTAGGGGGAACCCTAGCCTAGTGATGCTCATGATAGCACGTCACGGCCTGTGCAATCATGCGCAAGAGACGAGTCCATCGTCTAGGCACACCAGTAGTATGGCGCTGCAGTTGTAAAGGTAGCTCATCAATCCTCACATCGGGAATGCCAAGAGTAAGGCTCTCAACCTACTCCTGCACAGCTGTAAGAATCTCTGCCACATCAAGGTCGCGGAGAATAACCCTCCCAGCAGTCTCCCCTGCTAGGGCGGCAACTGGCGCTTTCGGGCGAGCTGCTGGACGAACAGGACCAAAATCTGCATGCACACATGAGTTTGAGTATAAGTCTTGATAGAATAAATCACAACAACATTATGAACAAGAACAGCAAACAGTAATATGGTCGAAGATTTTACCAATAGCGCCCCACTGTTCGCCGTCCGACAGTACCAAGTCCGGGTCACCTCGGAAATCCATACCAACATATGGATACTCAGAATATACCATCTCCTGGCGCTCGAACCACCTGAAGAAGGTATCAGTGAAAGTAATCTGAGATTGACCAGCATGCCTAGACATGTGATCAACCCATCTCTGCATGCGTGGCTCAGTGGGAGAAGGCAAGTCGAGTGCGATATACTGAGGCTGCATCAGTGGTATTTTCTCCAAGGCAAAGGCAGTCAGAATAGAACCATACCCAAAGTTCTTCAGCTTCCCGTCCTTTACCTTGGTCAATTGAATTTTCATCTGAACAAGTACTGCATCACACCAGTTGAATACTTTCGGTTGGAGACACTCCAAGGCGTGCTGCACATAAGACCTGTTGGCAACATGTAGAGATGCACTACCGACCATCCTACCAATAGTATACAGAATGGACCTGAGAGACCTGTCAGTGATCTCACGGATAACAACCTTGCCATCTCTGCTCGGCTGGGAACCTTCCCTGCAATACTGGTGGACATAATCTCTCACGGAGTCATTCCCCCAGTGTTATAGATATTTTTGTGCCTCGCGTCAAGGAGCAGGAAATGTCGATAATTACAGGGATCCTCAGTCCCTAAACATGTTGTTCTTACCCCTAAAAGAACAAGGTCATCAATCAACAGCACTTCCAATCAGTTCTCCACCTGAAAACACTTCAGAACAGGCTTATTTTGGATCATGTCAGCTGCTTAACTGAGCTTCTGCGCTGTATTGCAACTGTCCCACTCTGTACCTGCGCTGGAAGTCAAAAACAATGAAGGCTACCTGCGCTGGGCGAGATTGGCCAAGTGGCACAGTCCTCCTGCAAGGTGTCAATTGCCCAGGAAGCTTCCAAACTGACACTTGGTTCATCAGATTCGCCTTGTGATGAGTAAGAGGTACTTGATCACCATGTGTAACCAAGGATCTCCAAGTGGACTTAAGAACTGAAGATTAACTGAAGAGGGAGAGGACACTAGTCAGCTCTATGCCAGCCTCAAGCTGACTCATCCTCTCTTCTTCTCTCCTATATATAGAGCTCTTCTATGAGGTCTAAGGAGGCTGGAATTTTGTATAAGCAAGGAGGTGCTGTTGGTATACTGCCAGGATTATTGGGTGATTGTTTTACTAGAGGTGAAGAAGAGAGTTCTTGCTGCCGAGGAGGTGCTGCTGGATTGGGGCCAACATCATTGGTTGTAACTTCCTCTGGAACCCTATTACTTTCTATCAATAAAGTTTGCATGTTCTTCTATATACTTGTTTTACATAGATGATTTTGTGTTTACATGTATATTTGATGCAACCTAATCCATGCTTCAATTATGATTGCTTGTATCTCGTAGTTTGCTCCCTTTTGTTGTGTAGATTCTGTGTGTAGCTGGATCGGCTTGGAGAGTAAAGAGCTGGGAACGGGATACAAAGCGAGAAGGACAAGGATCGACTAAGCGCAAGACACCAGGTTGGTTGATCCTCTTTCTATTCTCTCTGTGCTTTCATAAAGATGAACATGAAAACTTTGTCATTCAGTTGTTGCTAAAGTCTGTCACCTTTAGAAAGGGTTAGTGTCATCCGCATCGGATACTTTTCCCCACAACACCCAGGCCGAACCTGACAAAGAAATGGAGGCACCTCCAGAGCTCCAACAAACTAAGTTCAAATGAAATGGTAAAATGAGAGGTAAAAACACCTTTTAATGGCTTTTTACGTAGTTCAAAGCGGAATATTAGGGTTATAATCTCATTTTCATGCAAATATTATTCATTTCTAACTAAGTTTGATGCAGCAATTGAGAATGTAGTACTATCATTGAAAAGAGAAAAGCTAGTTATGGTAAAAAATCAGAATATTTGACCATATAATAGCATAAAGTTCATGCTCGTTAAAAAATAAACGCTAGATCCGAGCAGTTTTAACGCAGTCTTCATGCTCGTTAAAAAATAAATATAAGCAGTGAGCAATGTTTCCTCCAGTGTTTAAGCTCATTTTTAACTAAAAAATGAACCTATCTCGGTAAATAACCACTGTGATCGTAAATTTATCAGCCATAAAAGCCTTGGTCATGTTTGCACCTGCCACCTCCATTTTTCATTTGGCCGCTCGTTCACCCCCATATGATTGTTTACCCATTTTGAGGAACAGCTGCGAAGAGTGATTTCACCTAGCCATCCTTGTGACACTGCCGTGATTGGAAAATTCCAACCTGTACCTGGAATCTGCTGCTAACCCTGTTCATCACTCGTTCCTCAGAAGACGAGTCTTCTTTAAGCTCTTTTCAATTGACTCGTAAAATATGAAAAGATTGCCGAGTTTTGGCCTTCCAACTCGTTAAAGGACCGGAAGTGCTATCCCTCCTCTAGATTTTAATTTTTTTGGACCTGAGGGATTATTGCACAAAAAGATCGAGCACTTGTTTTATTCGGCTCGTTAAAGATTATCGAAAACTCATCCCGTCTGTATTGTTTTATACTTTTTCGGACCTAAGGGATTAGATGACGAAAAAGGAATTTTGGAGTTGACTTTATGTACCTTTTCAGACTCTCTAAAAATGAAAAGGACCGAGTTATCCTTGTCGTTAGACTCATTAAAATTATTAGATAGCGACAAACTTGTCTTTAGACGAGAACGAGTTTCCCTATCGCTAGGCTCGTTAAAACATAGCGATGGGCTTGCCCGAAGGGCAGGTTATAGAACAAGCATATGTTATCCTCCTCAAGCTTGACAAACATAAAGAGGTACTGGTCACCAATGACTGGGGAAAAATTGGGAGAAAACTAAAGAAAACTTTGATGGTAGCAGGTCGCTCTTGAACATGACACTTTTCCTCCGTATCACAATCGGGTTGGGTTGTCTCATTCACCGGTCACATCACCATGGTCTCGCCATACCATCCATATTTGGGGTAATGCTACCAATCCATTGCATCAGTGTCGCCATATGTTCAAGAGAAGTCGTTCAGAAAGATTCAACCGGGTCCCATCCACTGCCATACATTATCCTTCATCCATCCATGACCGCCACCCTGAATCATATGTCACAGATTGTTTTCACCTCCATTAAAATCATTAGCTCCATTCCGTGTCACTGATGTGGGATTCATTAAGGCCCTCCTGTGACGGATCACTCCTTGTCGACATTAGTTCATTATCCAAGGAGTTGATCTAGGAACAACCCCTTCAGTACTTTGAAGCTTGCATGCCTCAATGGCAAGTTTCTCACTTCCGGCGACAGGTATACATCAATGACCTTCGACCAGAAGATTTTGCGTGGTGTTCGACGCCAAGTCCTTTATTCACACCATGTGAATTGTACTGTAGTACCTTGAGGGTCATTATCATTATCGGTGATTCCTCTCGCGCTTGTTAACGGTTTACATCATTGACCGGTAATCAAGCGATGTCTTTCCATGTTCGACTTCAGCGCAATTCTCACATGTATCGACTTGTACTTAGAGTGAAGATTGGACAAGTTTGAAGACCCCGGATCTAGTTTCATCCATCCGGGCTGCGATATATATTCAGGACAAATAAATACATTTGACATGTACATCATTGCAGCAGATGATCATCCTACTCAAAGGATGATAATTTCGCCAAAATTATCATTCTACCATCAGACGATCGTCTGTTCTATGTACAAAAATGAATTTATAAAGCTGAGCATGGGAATGCCCGCCTCAGCTCGATCATGAAAGCAGTATGAATCATAATGTATTGTATTGTGTTTTATTACAGGTCTCCTCCCAGCAGATGGATGAAGTTCGGACCCTCCTGGATAAAGCATTTCACCCGATAAACGACCTCATACTTTAGGGGGCAACTGTTATAGATATTTTTGTGCCTTACAGCATTGAGCATGAAATGTCCATAATCTAAGGGATCCAAAGTCCCTAAACATGTTGTTCCTACCCCTAGAGGAACAAGGCAAACTAACCACAGCAATTCACAGAAGTTCTCCACCTGAAAACACTCAAAAACAAGCCAATTCTGGATCATGTCAACTGCTCCACTGAGCATCTGCGCTAAACGTCAATTGCTACACTGGCTACCTGCGTTGAATGTCAACTCCAACACTAGCTACCTGCGCTGAGTGAGTTTGGACATGTGGCAGAGTCATTCCTCAAGGTGTCAATGCCCAGGAAGCTTCCAAAATGACACTTGGATCAAGGAATTCGACTGGTGATGAGTAAGAGGTTCCAAATCTCCAAGTGGAAGCAAGAACCTCCAAGTGGACTCAAGAACTGAGAGAGGGAGAGGATACTAGTCAGTTTCATACCAGCCTCAAGCTGACTCATCCTCTCTCCAAAAGATCTATATATAGATCTCTCCTCCATGGGAAGAGGAGGCTGGAATTTTGTTATTGCAAAGAATTGCTGTTGGTTTGAGACTGGATCATTGGGTGCTTAATGCTTTGAAGGGAGCTGAAGAAGGAATTCCATTCTGCTGGGAAGGAGATGCTGGATTGGAGCCCTATGGGTTGTATCTCTTCCTGAACCCTGTTACTTATCAATAAAGCTATCTTGGTTTGCTCCTATATACTGGTGTATTTGTATGATTGCATTAGTGTATTTGATTTACTTCTAATCCTGAATCATTTATGAATATGAATATGTGCCTTTGTGTTATGTTCTTCTCTTGTCGCAAGTAGCTGTTCTCTTGTCACAGGTAGTTGTTCTCTTGTGATCTCGTGGAATCAAGTAGTTGTTCTCTTGAGCAAGCGAGGAGGCAAGTAGCTGTGAACATCTAAAGAGAAGAGGATCAAGATCGAGTGACAAACGGAAGACAACGGTAAGTCTATCGATCTCCTCTTTTTCATATTTCATAAAGGAAGAGACCAGTGTAGCTGTATTCGTTTGTTGCTAAGGTACTGTCACACCTTAGGTGGATAGGATCGTCCTGCATAGGCATTTTTCCCCACAACACTACTGCCCAAGTACACTTGGAAAAGGCTTCCTCCCAGGCCAAAGATAACAGAATAAAGTCCTTAGAAAAAATAATTATTGGATTGGGTCATGATCCAAAGGATGTAAATACTACAGAAGCCTTGATTAAAAAGAAATATGAAGATATTTCTTCCCTAAGGAAACAACTAAAGCTGCCACCTTCAAGGCATCCACAGGTTTCTGAGATTATAAAGCAAAAATCTGAATAAGAGCTGATGGATTTGCTCTTAAAAATTAATGAACAACTAAATGAGACTGAACAAGAACTTGAAAAAGGATTGAACGAAAAGTAGGGAGAGTCGACCTCTCAGCCTCCCAATGTGATACCGGTAGTCTCAACTACAGTCCCATCACTCTGGGAGCAGCATTGGCACCAAATATTCCAGCAGTTACAGCGGAGGTAGTTAGAGGTACAACAACAGCAGAAATAGTAGGAGTAGCACAAGGTAGCATTCCTAATTTGAGCACAGAGGAAATAATAAAATCAATGGAGGACCTAAAACTACAAGTTTTAGAGCCAAATAAGGTAAAAGAGCAGTATGCCAACTTAGAGCAAAGGTATGATCTCTCAAAAATAAATGCTGCAAAAAAGATAAGAGAGATTAAAGTGTTAGAAAACAAAGTGAAATCATTGGAAAAAGATCTTACTTTTGACAAGCCTCTGATAGAAATCAAGGGAATTCTTTGGGCCAACATCACTCAATCAATAAATGATGCTTGGCCATCAATTCGAATAATTTTTGAGCAAATTGATTTAGTGAAACTAGCTCAAGAAGAAATTCAAAAGACAAGGGCAGAATTAGGAAATATTCCTGAGGAAGCCAACAAGTTCATACAATTTTTGAATACCAGGAATAAGCACCAGCTTGAAGAGCTGGGCATTCAAGATAGAATAGGGACAATTTTGGAAATCAAAACAGTTTTTACTAAAAGAACTCTGATGCAAAACTTAGAAAGAAGATGCCATGATATGGAGGAAGAAATTAATGCCTTCATGAAAAGATTTGATACTTTACAGAATAAAGGCTTTCCAAGTCCTTTAGTTATTCATGATAAACTAATGAGTCATAAAGACTATGTGGAGAAATTGAATAAGTATGCAGGAAACCAAGCAGGTTCATCAACAAGTGCATTAGGAACAAAAGCATTGACTACAAGCAGAGTTCTCTATGACAGTTTGGAGAACTTGTTCTATGTTGAGCATGAGATGAAGCACTTGTTCCCAATTTAGCCTACCTTTTTCCGGTACATAGAAACTGATGAGACCCTGAGAAAACTTCAAAATAATAGATTGCCAGAAGCAAAATGGTGGGAAGACATATTGGAAATTTTGTAAAATTATCCTTTGTAAAATGTAAATTTTGGTTATTTACTACAGTAAGTAATGGTAAAGAAGATGAACAGAGATCAAAGAGGTCAAAGTGTATCACCACAGGTAAAGAGTATCAGTGAAAACAGGGCAGCCAGCACAGAGTTACTAAAAACGACGGCAACGAGCCAAATCATACGGCCTACCTCCAACACACTCACAAGAATAGGAACAACAGAACATCAGTTTACCTTTTCTCCTATCTTCGAGACCATTTGTCTCTATTTTTCTTGGAACTTATTCATAGTCATCCTAGAATATATCTCACTTTGTTATGAGGTATTTTTTGTAAAATTTTTGTATAAATACTCCCTCAATTGGAGTATTGAGGGTGGATTCTTAGACATTGTTGTAATACTGATTATTTTGAAATAAAGTGTTGTTGGACCAACTTTTGTATGGCTTGCTAGATAAAGAATTGATGCAAAGGACTTTCCACAGATTTCTTGAGTCAAACACCAGATCAATAAGTCCTCTATACCTTATGCTTTAAAGTTTTCCTTGTTTATTATATCATCTATGTTTCATATCTAAATGATAAATGAAAAAGAGTAATTCGGAAAATGCTTGATTGCAATCTGTTTTCAATGGTTATTATTCTTAATGTTTTCCTTTGAACTAGCATAAATAGTGAAATCTTAATTGCTCTTGTTTTCTAGTTTATTCTCTTTGATTATTTAGTAAATAATACTTAACTGCTCTTTATTAATAATCATTCTTGTTCCTTCTTTCGAATGTGTTGAAGGATACTTAATTACCCTTCACCCAGTTTGAGTTCATTCCATCTATTTTAAGTCTTTATTTGTTCTAGGTTTGATTATCTTGCCCTGTGAAACCATCTCTTATCAAGAAACCAAATCCACTTAAGCCATCTTCTTTGACTCCATTAGCCCAATGGCCTAAACTACTCAGTTCTACCTCTCTGCTATTGAATTTCACCACCAAACACAATCAAAACCCCTAAAATTTCATAAGTAGCCTAATATCCTTCAAAACAAAGCTAAAATTTAAAGAGAGAGCCCTCTCTGGGTACAGACTGGCTAGATTCTGTACTTAAAAGTTGGTTTGTGGTTACCTCGGACCCCTTTCCTCTTCCCAACAACTTCAAGGAAAATATGAGTGATAACATGTGGCATGTCAGGTTTGAATGCATCTATTGCATGGTGTTGTATGTCATGTGTGGATTGTATGGGTGTGATGCACACTATGTGTATGAGAACACGGTTGAGGAGAAGGAATTGGGTGTTTGTCTATTGTGGCAACCAATCCGGAGTGCGTATGGAATAAAGACAAAGGTAGAAGATAAGTATTGATGAAAGGATAAGTATAAGTACTTTTTTCTTTCATTTTTATTATGCATGTGATCTATGAGTATGCTATATGATGATTATATGTGATCTATGATTCTAGTTTATGATGATTACATGTGATCTATGATTTTGGTTTATGATGGTTACATGTGATTTATGATTTTGATGGTTATGTTTTGAGCTAAGCTTATGTGATATTTTTATACATGTTGATTTGGTCAAATATGTTAGTTTGACTTGTTGTGCCAGGAAGAAAACATGATTGCAAATATACCTTATTGACGAGCTACCAATGAGGTATGATGTGAATTTGTTTTGATTTATTTTAAGTATAATGGAAGTTATGTGCTTGTAACAGGAATTCAAGAACATGCCCAGTTGGGTGGTTGAAATCGACTACAAGAATTTGCAGCAACCGTGAAAAGAATTGGAATATGCAGTAGTGTGTTGGTAAAGCAGTTCAGGAACAGAGCCATTGTGGGAAATTGGTACCCAATTGTGTCCATTGATTGCCATGAGCATGCTATAATCGGTGTGATGGTTTAAGGCTAGGATATGCCTTGGTTTTTGTATCTTCCGATGTGAGGAAGCCTTGCCAATTGATGGAATTCCCGGGATGGGGATGCCAACAGAACTTGGAAGGTGAGTTATGTTAGAGACGGTCTGGTCAGTCCTCCGTCAGAGATCAAAACTCTTTATTCATTTCATTTTTAGGAGTCCCGCTCCATTTACCCAGCTGCATTATGCTAGGAGCATGCCATAATCTGACAGAAAAGGTCATGCTAGTCATTTCCCATCATGTCTGGCTCCTGCTGGCTTAGGTCTTTTGTCAATGATCAGTAAAGTCCATGACAGTCAAGGTCTGGTCCTTTAATGGACAAAAATCATTTTTGATAATTAGGTCTAGGGATTAATCAATTTGGTCATCAACCATGTCCTATAAAGCCATGCAGGCCAGAGTGGGGCAATTACAAAGTTATGATTCAGAGAGTTTCATCGTCATGTGGATAGACTTCGACTCTTCTTCAAAACTCTGTTTTGAAGAAAAGTCAAATAGTGTCATTTGTGATAAAATTTTCAAAAAAAATCGTCAGTTGATTTCTTCAGGTGCATGCATGGTTTCTATGGCCAAATGTCCTGTCGTGCAATCCCTGCAAAGAGTGCCAAAAATTTCATCATTTGAGCTAAAATTTCAAAGGGAAAGTGAAAATCAGTGTTGCTTTAATTCAGTGAAAAAGTGTCAAAACATAACATTAGAAAAATGGGTTTTTGGAGAAGCAAAAATTTAACCCATGACTTCCAAGTCTTTATATACAAGTTTTCACCAAAATCAAAGGCATTGTGCAAATCAAGTGCATAGGGAGAAATGGCAAAGTGTTTGAGAGGCAAAGTGCATGTTTGGAGAGAGTTGGAGGTAGTTTCCAGGAGCGCGGTGCATATACATAGGGGCACGGTGCACACAGAGGGCGCAGCGCACACAGAGCCACCCCTCAGATCACGTTTTCAATGGGCGCGGCGCACACCTAGGGCATGGCACACTGGGTTTGGTGTGCGGCGCACACCCACAAAGGGCCAAAACTGTGCCAAATAACCCCAAATTTCTTGTGAAGCCCATCAAATTAAAAGGTAGGTTCTATAACATGACTTGTTCATCAAAGTTTATAAATGATATGGTGGTTTATGGCTATGTTTGAATGCAACAAAACTCATAAAATCAACCACAAGAAAACACCAAAGGCCATTGTTTCTAGGGTTACATAATTGTGGTATTGAGGCCGAGGTTCCATTTTCACCCACCATTTTTCCCTCACCTACCAGTTTTCCCTATCCTCCCTTTCTCATTTTTCCTATTATCCCTACCCTAAAACACCACCAAACCCTATTCTCTTTCCCCTCCTCTTATTTGTCAACATAACACCCCAAAAACCTACCCTATCAAATACCCAAACCCCCTACATATCCCTAAACAAACTTCTCCCCATAACCCCTATTCCCATCACATTACTCCCCTCCTAATACTCCCTTTTGTTTCATTGTTCCCCTTGGTGGCAGATATCACAAAAGCACCCAGCTTCACACCATCATCAAAGGGCAGCCTAAATACAGTACACACAGCAGTCATGGCATCACAACATTCATCAGAGTATGAGATGGAGACACAAAGTGACTCATCCTCGGAAGAGCAGGCTCCCAGGAGACATCACAAGAGTGGCAAACATGTTAGGGATGAGCCCACTACCCTCACTGAATTACAAGCATGCCCTCTTACCATGTCATGTTTCCAACACCTAGCATGTTTTGAATTTTGTCATAGGGTGGCTAATGTTAGAGTTCATCATGAGTTGGCCCATCTTTTCGTGCTTCACCTACATGGAGATCGCTCTATCTTGGCCGGGGTCACCTTCACACTGACACCCGAAACTGTCTCATTAGCAACTGGTATACTGAATGTTGGAGAACCATGGCACAAGAAATAGAAAGTTGATCGGCAACATTATGAGCCTTATATTAAGGCCGGTTGCTTGAGGCAGCTCACAAGAGTCTTTCCATTCAGATATTTGAAAGATGAATATGCTCCACTCATGAAGTTGATCATGAAGTACTTCAGCTGTGAGAGGAGGTTCTCTCATCTATATGCCTATCATATCAGGTTTCTCATGCACTTTACCAGGGTATGGATGATGAACATCCCATTTTTCCTTTGCAGGAACACAGAGAGGATGAACACCTTCATGCAACACAAGACCCCTCAGCAGCAACTTAACAGTGTTTATCACTTTGTTCTTATTAAGATTTTAGTGGTTCATCAGTTGGGATTGCAAGGCATTACCTGGGATGATTTCATCTCCCGTGACTTCTTCAGCATTTCACAGGTATTATCAGAGGTTAATCAAGAAGGTGAACCTTCTCGTCGGTATGAGCGCCATGAGACTACTAGTGTGCCAGTTTTCATCACATATTAGAGGGGTGTTAGACATTTGTTTGCAGCAGCAAAGCGAGTGTTATCTCCACCTGGGGTGGAAGGGGCCTCACTTCTGACATCAGCACTATAGGTACAGGACAGAGGTAAGGAGCCAATGCATGATGAGGGGCCTTCAAGTGAGCCATCAGGTGAACGAGAGACCGAATTCGTTCTCCTTCATGATTATGATACAGATATAAAACCAACAAGTGCACAGCTCAAAGAGATCATCCAGGAGCAGAAATCAAAGATCGAAGCCTTATCCCTTGACTTGGAGAGGGCTAAGTGGAACATGAAATATCTAGAGTAGAGGAACAAACAGCTTGAGGATCAGCAAGCGATCATGGAGCTACAAAAAATTCGTGAGCATCGCCAAGCTGCACAAAGGAGAAGAGTTGAGCTCACGTCATTGGAGCAAGAGATTAATGAGGATTGGGAGGCCAAACTCGAGAGAGTTAACATGCACTTGGAGAGGCTGCTAGATAAGGCTGACAAGGACCATTCACTGCTAAGACACATGGCTTTCCACTACATGGCGTGAAACAACATATGCAAGGCCCGAATCAGGAATTTGAAGGCGAAATTGAGGAAGGAAATCAAGAAGCAAAAGAGGCAAAGGGAGATCGATCGACTTCAGATATTGGCCAAAGACTCTTTGACCTAGCATAGCACCTCGTAGAGGATCTCTACCCCAAATTTCAAGAAATTTGGGGCAATTTTGGTCACATGGCAAATTTTTGGTCACAACATAAGTTTTTTCTCCCTGTGCGTCGCGCCACTAGCGTGGCGCTTAGGATTCGGAGCTCCAAATCACAAATGGTTTGCATTTTTGGATTCATGATGAAAAATCACGACTACTGGTGCTTAGACAAGAAATTTGGGCATGATTTGAGTCTCCAGGAGGTCAAAAACACTCAAACAATGACCTCTCTGCCCCTATTTTGACACACAGGAAGTAGTCTTGGTAGAATGAATATTTGGAGGGGAAAATGAGCACAAAATTCAGAAATTCCACTTGGGTTGGAAAGTATACAGGCCAGGATTTCCAACAAGCACACTTGGGCACAATTTGGACACGTGAAAGTGCCTCAAAATAGGCTCCAAAGTGGCGCAGTGCATATAGAAAGTGGCACGGCGCATATAGGGAAAAGGCCAATTTCACCTCCATTTCACGAAATTTCGATTCGTGACTTCTCCAAGTGGGCCCACTCATCTACATTTCATTTTTTCGGCACCTAAGGTGGCATTTAAATTATTTTCACTCCAGATTGGCTTCTATCCAAGTGGAAAAGGAAGGCAAATAATCACCCAAGCCATTTGTCATGTTTGTAACACTGTACCTGTAGCTAATGGTTGGCTTTCCACCTCCATTTTGTAATGATTAGAGTAACTCCCCAACCCTTGGGCATTCTAGCTCTTCATGGCACATTCTATATATTGTATGAAAACTATTTGCAAAGGGTTGGTTGGCTTATAATTTTTGGGAGACTGTGGGAGAGAAACTCAGTTCTTCATTGTATATTTTGACAGAGGATTAATGAAAGGCAGCGACTCTGTTTCATGAGATTCATGTGGTTGTGAGTGTAGCAAATGTGTCTCTTATGTTTCATATGTATTTCGTAATGTTTCACAGTTCATTTCATATTCATTTTCAGTGAAATTTTCTAAGTTAGATAAGGTAGAATTCATTTTTATTGCTCTGCCTGTGGGAAAATTTCATGTTCAGTGTTCTTCTTCTGTTGAAAAGGATTCATGTACTTATGCCCTTTTCACCCTCTTAAGAAATTCCGCCATTCCACGTTATTTCAAACTAAATTACCAGAATTTCTGCCTGTCTTGCCTCACGAAGTAATCTGTGCCTTTGTATTAAATTCTCTGCTCATTGTTGTCTGTTGGTCCCATACCATCCCAGAAACTCAGTCATTTATAAAAAATTCTTCTTGTATCCGTATTTACTTTCTAGCCTAAGATCAATATTTCACTGTTAGTCATCTCAGACCATTCTATTTACTTATTTGCTGAGCGTGACTCAGAGAGAGCCCTCTCCAATTCTGGTAGGGCTAGCTACCAGACTGAGCGTGGTTTGTGGTTACCCTGAATTTTGCCTTCCTTCAGCCTAAGGAAAATTTAGGTGCTAACATAGTGGTGTCTCCACTAGGGACGAAAATGGTTTTCTTGAAGATTGTTTTTCCCCAGTACATATATCAAGTTCAAAGCTGATTGTTGATGGTGTACAATGATCAGACATAAGAAGACGGCTAAAATCATTCACCTGACAACTCCATTCACTGAGGAATCCAGCAATCAATCCTTCATGGTGATTCCACTGCAGAGAGATCACTAGCTTTGAGATTTTCAAAATGGAGCGGGTTGCAAGAAGATATGCTCCCATGAGCCGAGATCACATCCCAAGTTTTCCAAATAAAATTCTGAAGGTAGATTGGTCAAGGAATCTGCCTACGTTTAAAGATGATGGTAATAAGGACATTGCTTTACATCTAGTTCAATTTCACATGCATATTCGCAAGTTGAAGGTTGATTTTCCTGAAGATTGCTTGATGAAGATATTCCTGGCCACTCTGGAAGGTGAAGCCAAATCTTGGTATGAAAGTTTGCCGCCTGCTTGTATATACTGTTTAAAGGATTTTCATGCCCTGTTCATTGAAATATATCAAGAATCTTATCCATCATTAAATCTAGTTCATGACTGTTGCAAACATGCTTCTACTTTTATTGAAAGCCTTGAAAAATACTATGAGGATGATAATTTTATGGATGATGAGATCATGGAAGCCTTGTACAAGAATCCATTTCAGCAACATGAAAAGAAACTAGAGGAGTCCCATCAAGATGCTCAGGAAACATTGCAGCAGAATCAAGATTTTAGTACGGTGGAAGATGAAGGAATTTTGCATCTTGACAGTCAACAAGAATTACATGAAATGGATCAGATATATGAGGAAAATTTGTATACTCCACTTGAAATTAATGAAGACAATCACTGTTTGAGCAAGAGAAAACAAAAAGTGTTATCTCCTCTGACGGAAAATGAGATAGATCAACTCTTGAACGGTCAGGTTACAGCTCAAGTTAACGCAAATCTGCAGTGTGCACATGGTCAAGAAGGTGACGGTAGAACTTCTTCCTCTGGTGAAAATAATGATAGCCTTGTAAGCAGCTTTATAGATCAGCAGGTCAAAGAGTTCCATATGGCTGAAAGTGATGAAATAAAAAGTGTCGGTTCAGATCTGTCCAGAGAAGAAGACAGCATGCAAGGAAGTCCAGTTCTAATTCCAGAATGTGATAATGTCAAGTCACCCATTTCATATTCAGATTCAGATTGTGATGACCAAGAAAACCTTGTACTAAGTCCCATGAAAGAGAACTCTGCTGCTGAAATCATCTGGGATGAAGAAGACAGAGTTCTAGATCCGAATGCTCTCATGTCAGCAGAACATAGTCTTCATGAAGAGGTAGTCCAGTCAGCTCATGAACAACAAGATGAGATCGTTGCTCAAGCAAGTAAAAAAGTTCCTCTGGATGAATTTATGTTAGATGATATAAATGTTAGTGTTAGGTTTCAAAAAACATCTGAAGTTGTTTTTCTCATGATTGATGAATGTGATGAATGTAATGAGAATCTGGCTGTCATATCGTATGAATATGACCTACCATATATTCAGACTTCAGCAGACCAAACTATTCAGGATTCCCTTTCAGGTTCTTCCTCATATGTCTCATGTTTTGAAATGTTTTTTGAAGAGGAAATCTACTCATCCACTTGTTCAGAAATTTTTGAGGACCAGGACCATACTTTTTCTAAAGAACATTATGAAAGAAGATCAACATCAAAAGAAAAAGACATCTTGTTTCCTAAACAGGAGGTAAATCTTCATGTTTTTCATGATCCAATGGCAAATCTGTTGCAGTCAGTAGTGAAGGTGATTATTGCAGTATTCAGTGATGAAGGAGATCATGGTAGACTGTATTTTTGGATGCCCACCAGTATTTGCTATTGACCAGGAGATCTGATCAGGAGAATCAATCAAGAAGGCATCTACTTGATTGGTTATATTTGAAGACACATTACGCATGATTGTACATATTGCATTAATATGCAAGTGGCTATCATCATAATTTGAAACCCTCAAATCTTGATGGACTGCTGCCATTGAATAATTTTTGTCAGTTCTTGTTTTAGTTAAGTCAGTCATGAGTCATTTCCTTTTGCATTGAGTCAGTTTTTTCAGTCATGTTGGTTTCATAATTAATGTCGGTTTAAGTCAAGTTCCAGTCAATAAATGTGTCAAAGTCTTGTGTTGTTTGTCGAAAAAATGACTCCATAGCCCAATGGACGAAGGCACTGTCCAAGGAGCTACCATCCCCCATTGGAGCCAATGTTAGAGTCGGTCTGGTCAGTCCTCTGTTAGAGATCAAAACTTTTTATGCATTTCATTTTTAGGAGTCCCACTCCATTTACCCAACTGCATTCCGCTAGGAGAATGCCATAATCTGATGGAAAAGGTCATGCTAGTCATTTCCCCTCATGTCTGGCTCCTACTGGCTTAGGTCTTTTGTCAATGATCACTAAAGTCCATGACAGTCAAGGTCTGGTCCTTTAATGGAAAAAAGTCATTTTCGATAATAGGTCTAGGGATTAATCAATTTGGTCTTCAACCATGTCCTATAAAACCATGTAGGTCAGAGTGGGGCCCTTACAAAGTTATGATTCAGAGAGTTTCATCGTCATGTGGATAGACTTCGACTCTTCCTCAAAACTCTGTTTGAAGAAAAGTAAAACAGTGTCATTTGTGATAAAATTTCAAAAAAAATCGTCAGTTGATTTCTTCAGGTGCAGGCATGGTTTCCGTGGCCAAATGTCCTGTCATGCAATCCCTGCAAAGAGTGCCGAAAATTTCATCATTTGAGCTAAAATTTCAAAGGGAAAGTGAAAATCAGTGTTCCTTTAAGTTAGTGAAAATGTGTCAAAACATAACATTAGAAAAATGGGTTTTTGGAGAAGCAAAAATTTAACCCATGACTTCCAAGTCTTTATATACAACTTTTCACCAAAATCAGAGGCATTGTGCAAATCAAGTGCATAGGGAGAAATTGCAAAGTGTTTGAGAGGCAAAGTTCGTGTTTGGAGAGAGTTGGAGGCAGTTTCCAAGAGCGTGGCGCATATACACAGGGGCGCAGCGCACACAGAGCCACCTCTCAGTTCAAGTTTTCAACGAGCGCGGCGCACACCTAGGGCACGACGCACTGGGTTTGGCGGGTGTACACCCACAAAGGGCTAGAACCGTGCCAAATCACCTCAAATTTCTTGTGAAGCCCATCAAATTGAAAGGTAGGCTCTATGACATGACTTGTTCATCAAAGTTTATAAATGATATGGTGGTTTATGGCTATGTTTGAATGCAACAAAACTCATAAAATCAACCACAAGAAAACACCAAAGCCCGTTGTTGCTAGGGTTGCATAATTGTGGTATTGAGGCCAAGGCTCCATATTCACCCACCATTTTTCCCTCACCTACCATTTTTCCCTATCCTCCCTTTCTTATTTTTCCTATTATCCCTACCCTAAAACACCACCAAACCCTATTCTCTTTCCCCTCCTCTTATTTGTCAACATAACACCCCAAAAACCTACCCTATCAAATACCCAAACCTCCTACATATCCCTAAACAAACTTCTCCCCATAACCCCTATTCCCATCACATTACTCCCCTCCTAATACTCTCTTTTGTTTCATTGTTCCCCTTGGTGGCAGATATCACAAAAGCACCCAGCTTCACACCATCATCAAAGGGCAGCCTAAATACAATACACACAACAGTCATGGCATCACACCATTCATCAGAGTATGGGATGGAGACACAAAGTGACTCATCCTCGGAAGAGCAGGCTCCCAGGAGACATCATAAGAGTGGCAAACATGTTAGGGATGAGCCCACTACCCTCACTGAATTACAAGCATGCCCTCTTGCCATATCATGTTTCCAACAGCTAGCATATTTTGAATTTTTTCAAAGGGTGGCTAATGTTAGAGTTCATCATGAGTTGGCCCGTCTTTTCGTGCTTCACCTACATGGAGATCACTCTATCTTGGTCAGGGTCACGTTCACACTGACACCCGAAACTGTCTCATTAGCAACCGGTATACTGAATGTTGGAGAACCATGGCACAAGAAATAGAAAGCTGATCGGCAGCATTATGAGCCTTACATTAAGGCCAGTTGCTTGAGGCAGCTCACAAGAGTCTTTCCATTCAGATATTTGAAAGATGAATATGCTCCACTCATGAAGTTGATCATGAAGTACTTCATCTGTGAGGGGAGGTTCTCTCGTCTATATGATTATCACATCAGGTTGCTCATGCACTTTACCAGGGTATGGATGATGAACCTCCCATTTTTTATTTGCAGGAACATAGAGAGGATGAACACCTTCATGCAGCACAATACCCCTCAGCAGTAACTTAACAGTGTTTATCACTTTGCTCTTATTAAGATTTTAGTGGTTCATCAATTGGGATTGCAGGGCATTACTTGGGATGATTTCATATCCCATGACTTCTTCAGCACTTGATAGGTATTATTAGAGGTTAATCAAGAAGGTGAACCTTCTCATCGGTATGAGCGCCATGAGACTCCTAGTGTGCCGGTTTTCATCACATATCAAAGGGGTGCTAGACATTTGTTTGCAGCAGCAAAGCGAGTGTTATCTCCACCCAGGGTGGAACAGGCATCGCTTCTGTCATCAACACTATAGGTACAAGATAGAGGTAAGGAGCCAATGCATGATGAGGGGCCTTCAGGTGAGCCATCAGGTGAGAGACCAAATTTGTTCTCCTTCATGATGATGATACAAATACAGAACCAACAAGTGCACAGCTCAAAGAGATCATCCAGGAGCAGCAATCAGAGATCAAAGCCTTATCCCTTGACTTGGAGAGCGCTAAGTGGAACATGAAATATCTGGAGTAGAGGAACAAATAGCTTGAGGACCAGCAAGCGATCATGGAGCTACAAAACATTCGTGAGCATCGCCAAGCTGCACAAAGGAGAAGAGTTGAGCTCACGTCATTAGAGCAAGAGATTAATGAGGATCGGGAGGCCAACCTCGAGAGAGTTAACATGCACTTGGAGAGGATTTTGGACAAGGCCAACAAGGACCATGCACTGCTGAGACACATGGCTTTCCACTACATGGCGCGAAACAAAGTATGCAAGGCCTGAATCAGGAATTTGAAGGCAAAATTGAGGAAGGCAATCAAGAAGCAAAAGAGGCAAAGGGAGATCGATTGACCTCAAATATTGGCCAAAGCCTCTTTTTCCCAGCATAGCACCTAATAGAGGATCTCCAGCCCAAATTTCAAGAAATTTTGGGCAATTTTGGTCACATGGCAAATTTTTGGTCACAACACAAGTTTTTTCTCCCTGTGCGCCGCACCACTGGCGCGACGCTTAGGATTGGGAGCTACAAATCATAAATGGTTTGCATTTTTGGATTCAACATGAAAAATCATGACTACTGGTGCTTGGACAAGAAATTTTGCATTATTTGAGTCTCCAGGAGGTCAAAAACACTCAAAAAATGACCTCTCCGCCCCTATTTTGACACACATGAAGTAGTCTTGGGGGAATGAAGATTTGGAGGGAAAATGAGCACCAAATTTAGAGATTCCACTTTGGTTGGAAAGTAGATAGTCCAGGCTTTCCAACAAGCACACTTGGGCACAATTTGTACTCATGCAAGTGCATCAAAACAGGCTCCAAAGTGGCGCAGCGCATATATGGAAAAAGACCAATTTCACCTCCATTTCGCGAAATTTCGATTTGCGACTTTTCCAAGTGGGCCTGCTCATCTACATTTCACTTTTCAGCACCTAAGATAGAATTTAAAGTATTTTCACTCCAGATTGGCTTTCTATCCAAGTGGCAAAGGAAGGCAAACAGTCACCCAAGCCATTTGTCATGTTTGTAACACTGCACCTGTAGCTAATGGTTGGCTTTCCACCTCCATTTTGTAATGATTCGACTAAATCCCCAACCCTTTGGAATTTTATCTCTTCATGGCACATTCTATATATTGTATGCAAACTATTTCCAAAGGGTTGGTTGGCTTGTAATTTCTAGGGGACTGTGGGAGAGAAACTCAGTTCTTCATTGTATATTTTGACAGAGGATTAATGAAAGGCAGTGGCTCTGTTTCATGAGATTCATGTGGTTGTGAGTGTAGCAAATGTGTCTCTTATGTTTCATATGTATTTCGTAATGTTTCACAGTTCATTTCATATTCATTTCCAGTGAAATTTTCTAAGTTAGATAAGGTAGAATTCATTTTTATTGCTCTGCCTGTGGGAAAATTTCATGTTCAGTGTTCTTCTTCTGTTGAAAAGGATTCATGTACTTATGCCCTTTTCACCCTCTTAAGCAATTCTTCCACTCTGTGTTATTTCAAACTAAATTGCTAGACTTTCCACCTGTCTTGTCTCACGAAGTAATCTGTGCCTTTGTATTAAATTCTCTACTCATTGTTGTCCGTTGGTCCCATACTATCCCAGAAACTCAGTCATTTATAAAAAATTGCTTCTTGTATCCATATTTACTTACTAGCCTAAGATCAATATTTTCACTGTTAGGCATCTTAGACCATTCCGTTTACTTATTCGATGAGTGTGACTCAGAGAGAGCCCTCTCCTATTCTAGTAGGGCTAGCTACCAGACTGAGTGTGGTTTGTGGTTACCCTGAATTTTTCCTTCATTCAACTTAAGGCTAATTTAGGTGCTAACAAGTTACTGCATGGAGGGGATTGACTGGATTACCCGCGGGACTATGTGGCATAGAAGAAAAGGCTGGGGATGGATTTTTTTTTATCATGATCATTTCCATAAGGAATCAGATACACATTGGGAGTGTGCCCTAGGATAATGAGTCAATAATTGTTCACTGAGAGGACAAATCATGCAGGATTATAGCACTGGACATTGGATGCAAATTTGACTTTGTAGTGGATTCTAGACTTCCTAGGAAGGAGATGAATAATGGTATTACTTTGAGGGTGGAGGTGTGAGCCTTTGTATCCCCTTATTGATGGATATGGGCATCATATCCTTTATTTCCTGGTTTAGAAAATGTGCATATGTGTATATGTGGATTGTAAATACCGTAATGAGATGAGTTATAAAACTCTAATATGTGGTATGGTTGTTATCTGCTAATCTTGTCATGATGTTTTTCTTTTGAGGGGGTCATTCATTGTAAATATTGCAATGAGTTTTGTTATGAATCTCCATGGCCAATATATTTTGTTTTCAACAATATTGTTGGTTATAGGTGTCATTGAACACCGAGGATGGTGTTCACCCAAGGGGGCGGTTTTGTAACAACCCTGGTGAAAATTCCATGTAATAAAAGTTATAAACAATAACCACGGTCAGTGGGACACATATTCTGGGCTAAATGGTGGGTAAGACATCCTAGTGGGTGTTAATTTTTTTGTTTAGGGCTAAAGGGAATTAGAAAAGGCAATGGCTAAGGACTTGGAAAGGCAAAATGACATTTTGGCACATTTATTTATGAAAATAATGGAAATTAGGAGAAAGGAAGTTGAAAGGTAAGAGGTTGCATGTGAGGAGGAAATTGAAGGAAAATAATGGAAAATGAAGAAAATAGAGGCCCAGTCAATAAAAAGGCTTCTAAGGATTAGTGGAAAAGGTTGGTCAATGTAAGACTTGTCAGTTTACCTTTGGAGCTCTTTGATAATTATCTCTCTCTCTCTCTCATACTCTTGGACACTTGGAGTTTTCTTGGATCACTTTATAATTGGAGCAAGAAAGGCAAAGAAGCCAAGAGGAAGCAAAGACCAAGCGGGGAAATGTAGGATCAAGCAACTATAATAGGCTTCATTGCAGGTATCGACTTGCATGCATATTTTCCTTACTAGATTTGGCATGCATGGGATTGCATGTGTTTCTTTTCTACCATGGCATGGGCTTTTCTAGGTGTGAAAATATTTTTAGCCTAGCCTTGCCATTTCCTAATAGCTTTTATCATATGGGTTCTCTAAGTCAGGTTATGCGGGATGGCCCGTTTGTATTTGAAGCTGAGTGGGGTGGATCTCTGAATTAATAAACACATAGTCTGAGTGGTCCCTGAACCAAACTATGGATCATGAAGCCACTGGCCTAGCAACCCCTAAACCAGATTGTGGGTCACGGTAAAGCTAGATTGTGCACCTCGGTGGGCCTAGGAATCCTTGCCTATGAATATTGGGATATACAGTAAATTCAAGAGGATGATTTTCTCTTCATTGGGCCTAATGGTCCCGGAATGGAATGCATGGTAAATCCTAGAGGGTATCTCTCAATGTAGAGCCTAGTGATCCCTAGATCAGACTATAGATGCACGGCAAAGACTGAGATACTAGGAGGCACTCAAATTCCTCATGGTGTAGGCAGAGAACTCTCATGGAATGTACATTGATTTTTGTTTTTGATGTGCTCTATGAGTCCCAAATTCATCATTGGAATAAGGAACGGGGTGATTTGGTGAAGAGATGTTTTCCTCACCCAATCTATGGTCAAGTGGAACATGGTAGTCCCATCATCAGTTGGTTCATTTCATTAATTAAAGAGAAATTCATTCCATTGATTTTCATGTGTAAATTAATTGTTTTATATATGGATTTTGATGGCTAACATGTTTATTGTATATGTATTCCTATTATGTTGGTTATATGTACATTTTATGGCAACAACTATGTTTGTCTCTCCATATTGTTTTACTTGTATTTGAATGGATATTGTATCTATGACCTAATAACTGATAAGGTAGTAAAAGACATGAGGAAAAAATGGTTTATGGTGATCTTCAGATAAGTAAGAGATCCCTACACTTTATTCTATGGTTTACAACTATAGGTTATATGTTGACAATATGTTGGATGAAATGCCTATCATGGCTAGTAGGGGTCTGGTTAATGTCTTGATCAACTAGTTACTTTTGCATCATTGTTTCCATGTACTTAACTTAATTATGAGACTTCATTCCATTTTGGGTAGTGGCCTGCACATTGGTCCTGAAAAGGTGGCTCACCTCTCGATGTCACTGGTACAGAACTGGAAATTTTGGACCACAGTCATTGGAAGGCAGGCCTATGAGAGTGACTTTAGGTCTCTAGTCACTCCGTTGCCCATAGCATGAGAGAGACTAAGCCTTAAATTTTGCAGAATAGTAGTGGAACCTAGGGATAGGTTGTCTGAGTGGGTGACTTTTCTCCGGAGGGCTATTTTGATGGTGTTGGATGGTTACATGTGATGTTTCATTGATTCCATTTCCTTAAGGTTACTTGGGAGGTTGAATCTGATCATAGTAGCCTCTCATCCCATGTTTACCCCAATTGGCATGGTTACTTGGGTGGATGTGCGAGGAGAGTGTTACATTCCAAATCGGATATTGATACCAAATTCTTCTTCAATCTAGGAAAATACATCATGTCATGGAGCAAAATAGATTTCCTGGAATCAAAATGAAATTTGATGGACCTAAAGCTTTTGATGGGATGAGTGGAGTTATCACTAAGAATAATTTTCAAATTTAAATCCCTCTCTACAAAATTAGAGAGAACTTATTTATACCCATAGAAATGAGGAGTGGCTCCACTATCAACCTACCAATTATTCCACAAATTTGGAGGAGAAGAACTAGTGAGAGTAGAAATAAGAATATATTTAGATTGATTTCCAACATTACTTTCATACATGGAGAATTTTAATTTATTTTGAGGATGATGATCTTCTTCATGATCACTTGGATCATCTCTTCTTCTTATTTCATTTCTTCCATTTCGTTCATTCCTTTGGTCGTCTCTTCTTCTTGGATCATTAAACCAATTTTTGTTGCTTCTACTAATGTAGCATGGACAATTTTTCTTCTTGGGAAAATCTTGAGCATGATGGCCTTTCTTATGACAATTGTAGCATTCATTATGAGATGATGCTTTATCATTCCTTTTATTTGCATTTCTAGGTGGAGGATTTCTCGAATTTGGTGGACCTCCTTCTTCTTTCTTCCTCTTGTTTTGAGTGATGAATGTAGTGGGCTCTCCCCCTTCACTCTTTTGAATCCTTCCTCTTGATATCATCCTTGATTCTTCTTGAGTGAGCTTTCCAACAATCTCATCAAATGACGAGAATTTATTTTTATTTATTATAGTAGTAATGAAGGTTTCCCAACTAGGAGGGAGACCTCTAAGAGTTACAATCACCAATTCCCCATCCACCACAATTTCTCCAACTCTTAGCAATTGATATATAAGACGAGGTATCCTCATAATTTAGGATCTCAAAGACTCTCCTTTGATCGCCTTTATGTGTTGGAGTTGATCTTTCAAGGAGATGTTTTGATTCAAATTTTTGACTTCTGTTGAAGGCTTGAAATTCTCTACCTACAACAATATAAGGGAGACCACCTAGTCTAGACATTAAAGAAACTCCATCTCCATTGAGATGGTGGTTCTGGCTAGTTTAACTAGGTCCAATTACCTATTCTATATCTCCAAATGGCTTAAAATAGGACTTTCATCTACTAATAGAGAAGAGACATCAGATTAACCCTCTTGTTGATCAAGAAAGAAAGTGATGCTTAAGCTAATCTAGGGCTCAACCAAGCCACAAATAAATTTTGCCTCTTTGGGGAGAGGACTTCTAGAAATATAGAATTAAATCTAAATGCTAATTAATCCTATAATGCAAACAAAAATAAGAAGTATCTTAATCCTATCTCAATTAGGAAAATATAGATCTAACCCAACTGAGAGCAAGATACTTAAACGATTGGGATTTAAATATGTCTGGCTTATAATGAATATCAAGTTAATGAAGCAGTTCAATTAACTAATATTATGAATACCTAAACACATTATGTTCATAGATTTAGTAACATAAATAATTAATCAACATCATTTAGGAAGTAGTTCACAAAATTATATTGAATGTTAAATCAGTAATTCGAATGATTAAACAATATTATAAGTAAATAGTTCATAGAATATTATTGTTTGTTAAATCAACATTCAAAGATATATTTTTGAATAAATAGTTACTTACAAATCAGAATTCAACCCACAAGAGCATAGATAAATAATAACATATTATTGAGGCAAATTACTCACATTGACAATGCTTCACAATTATGAATAACATGACACATTTCTGTCATCATAAAATGAATCCAGTATTTAAAACAATAGTATTATAAATATTGATTTATTGAAACGATTTTTCTGACTCTGATCTCCAGCAACCCTTTACAATGATTGAACTCCTACTTTTAAAACAAGAGTTGCAGTAGTGCAAGCTCTTCCCATCATACATAATTCAGAATACAAAATAAAAATCTTCAATAATCCCTAGATTTGAGATTTTTTCTCCTCCCACTTACAACTCTAAATCCTCATTATAATAGTTCTTTTACGAATTCTAGAATTGCAGAGAAGAGAAGCCCCTAATACATTCTACAATCTATTATTTATAATATTTACAAAAAAAATTCTCAATCATAAAGTTTGTTGAAGAGTAGTTCTACTCAATCAATTTTCATTGGCCCAAAATCTCATTCTTCTCTTGCTGGAGCATTCTCATTTTTTGATATCTTCTTCTTCTCATCTCTTCAAATATTTTCCTACAAAAACAAATCAAAATGCAAAAATAAAATCAAAATACGAACTTTGGAATTAAAACATATCTAATCAAAATTAATTAAATAATTAAAAGAAAAGGAAATCTAAGCTTCTATTGATGTATATTATGATGTAATTGGGGAAGGAGAACATAGGTGAATGGATATATACTCAATAGAGGTTGTGGGCAAATGAGAATGTAGAAAATAAAACTCAGAAAAATGATTTTGTTTAAAAATTCGGAGTTTGATCTTCTGCTCAACTTTAGACCCATTAAATGATCAAATATGGTTTTGGAACTACTTCATAAATGTTCTCCATGATTTTATCTATCCAATGAGCCATCACAGGCCTCATTTGGGCAATTTAAAACTCAATTTATGAGCATTCAAAGTTGATAAGTTAAAACTCTTAGAATTCTAAAAATTCAGTTGACTAGGCTAAAAAAAATTAAAAGAATAGTTCCAATCTAGTCCTAAATTAAATTTCAATTATTAATTAATTAATACTAATTAATTGAAATTATGTTATTAATCTTAATTAATTACAAAATTTAATTAAAATATAATTATATTATATTATATTATAATTTAATAATATTATAGTTATAATATAATAAAAATACTATATTATATTATAATCAAACTAATCCAAAACTTAAAACAAAAACCATATTTATGTAGCCGTGAATGAGGAAGGTTAATGGAGGAGTTAGTGAAGAGAGGACGGAGTGATAAGGAGGGTGAATGGAATAGTAAGGTGGAGGGATAAGGAGGGTGAGGTAAGCATGAACGAGAGGGCATCATGAGTCACAAGTTGCTTAATCGAAAATTATGTACTAAAACTAAAAATTTCATTGCATAATTTCAAAATCGCAAATCGTGAATTGTTAAATTAATGCAAAAATTCAACTTTGATATTTGATATATCACATTACCTTCTTTTGATCGAATTTTTTAAATTCAAGATTTTGGAAGGGAGGATGGAATATGAATTGGGACCCACATTGTTATAGACATATTTGGGCACTGCAATCCTAATATTATATGTCGATAAACCAAGGGTTATTTAACCCCTAAAAGTGTTGTTTCATACCCTAAAGGATCATGGTCAGCTGATTACATCATTCCCCAAAAAGTTCCACCTGAAAAACCACTCAGCACTGGCCAAAACTGGACCATACTGACTGCCCCATTGTCAAGGGATGATGCATACTCAATTTTACACTAGCCAGGTGTAATGCATACTAAAGAGGCCTTATGTAGGGTGCAATGAGCAAGGATGGACAAATATTCGAGACAGTTTTCTAAGTGGATGTTCATGGAATCTTCTAGAAACTTCTCCTATCACACTTGCCTCTTTGAATTCACCCAGGGATGTGTAAGAGATCCAAGAAATCTCCAAGTGGAACCAAGAACAACAGAATGACACTAATCAGAAACCTAGAGATGAATCACACCCTAGGAGACATCTATAAATGGATCCCTCATCTGAGAGATCTAGAGGCTAGAATTGGTAATTTGTAAGGAAGTGTTGATAGTTTGTCTTTGAGAAAAGGCATTGTATTGTTGGGTGATCTTGCTTTTCATGAGGTGAAGAGGGTTTTGATGTTGGGAGGATGATGCTAGATCAGATAGCTGGGTTGTAATTCTCCCTTTATTAATGAAGTTCTTTGAGTTTTCCTCCATACAATCGTGTATTTGTGAATGCCATTGTATGATCAATGTATTTCTGATTCTGCATTGTTTATGATATAATAGACCGAGATGCTTTGATGGTGTTTTGTTACTTTGTCTCTACAGGTATTCATTGAGTGGGATAAGTAGGAGAAGAGGTGAAAGCTCCATCAAGGGAGAGAGAAATCGAGCAAGGGGTCAAGCAGAAGATCAAGGTTGGTCCCTTTGCTTCTCTCTTATCTATCATACATAAAGGAAATCACAAATTGCTTTGATTGTTTGTTTCTAGGATAGCTACCAATCCTAGTGGGACTAACAGATTGAAAAGACACTAGTTTTCCTTGAAACAAATGGCAACTCCACTGGGGATCGAATAGTTTGTTTGTTTGTTGTTGATTATTTGTTTTATAAAATACAAACGGAGCTTGAAGTTAACCAGATAGCCTTCGAACTACTTTTGCTCTTCAATTGCAAAGTAGATGAATGTTGCTTCAGTCAATCTCTAATTTAGTTTATAATTTGAACATCTGACTTACAAGCATTCTAGATGCCCTGTTGATAGCTCATTAACCTTCCAAGATCATACCCCTATACTTTGTTCTTTACTGTCCATAATAGAGCTTAACTCACTGAATTCAACTGCAAATTTGAGCCAAAACCCACCTTAGTTGTGCTCCCTGGCCCATTGCTCTTCCCGAGTGTAGTAGGTGAGATGCATCCCTGTTTCTGTGAAGCACAGGTGTGATGACTGAGTAGTCCTATTTCTCTCCTTGAAATTTGGGTTTTTTGTCCTTGTTTTTAGCTCTGTTGAATTTTTTGCTGCTTATGAACAGTACCTTATTGTTGAAGCCTCCTTAATTTACATACTTCAGCTTCCATTGATTAGGATTACCAAATGTTTTTATGTATTTTTCCATCATTTGCAATTCGTTGTCGAAACGTTGCTTAAATCGAACTGTTGTTTTGGTGCAAAAGAGTGTCTTAACTGTCCTTTTGTATCAAAAAGTGAAGTGTTATTGAGTCTTCCTTCCTTAGATAGTCGATTGAACCTTTTGTCATGTATTTGATTTTATTTGTTGATATCTTGAAGTGTCGAAAGAGTTCTATATTCGAAATCCAAAAGTGTCGTTTAGTCTTCCTTTCATTTTGAAGAGAAATTGTTGAAGTGTCACTTTGAAGAAAATATTCTAGATCTATCATTAGTTTTCCTTTTGGCATTCTTCACATTAAAGGAAATGAAAAACAAATACATGCATTTGCATTTGCATTTAGACTGTGTGCAAAAAATGATTTAGGAAAAGTGAATTTAGTGTGTGCTCTTTGCTCTTTGTTTAAAAGAATCATAATCTTCTTTCCATAGTAGTTAGGATTTTCATTGATAAAATTAAACAACGATTGTTTATCATTTTAGATTGCATACTTAGGAATTTTACACCTACATCACACGGTGAACCTTGAAAGACAAACTTCTAAACAAAATCAACTCTAAAATAAATTTCAATGAACTTAACAACACTTTGGAACCTAACGCAACACATCTAGAGGTCTAGGCTAGAGATGTTTTTCGGCGTCGTAAAATCTAGTAACTATCGTTTTCATCGAAGGTTGGGTGATTCCTCTTCTTTGATATGATAAGTGCAAGAATGGACTTGTGCTCCCTGTACCGTCGAGTATATATTGGGAGACCATAATACGTTGATATCCTTTATCCATAGGAAGCTGTGTCTATCGCCCTATCGATCAAAATGCACTGAACACAGCATTCGGGAAGATTGACTGCTGTACATAAGTCCTTGGTAATTTCTCTTTAATTTATCACCAAGGTGTATTTTGCAGTTTTGTGGTTGGTTTGGTAATCCCTCTGTCTAGATCTCCAAAGTAGTCACTTTCGTTCCTTTTCAACTCCTTAAAAGAAAAGGTCCATCTAAGTACTTGTCACTTCGAGCTCATTAAAAATCGAAGGGGAATAGAGTCATATTTAGCTTTTTCTCAACTCTTAAAAATTGAAAAAGAAAAGTTGTGTCAAAGAGTCAATTAAATTTATTTAAATTCAGAATAACATCTATGTTCCTTCATTGGTCTTAGGTTGAGATAATGGAGTCCACCAATCAAGGAATCCCTTTGGAGGGGATTCCTAGTCCTTTTACATCTTGGGGAAATATTGGTGCACCTCATATGGCCACTTTATCCCTTCTGGGACTTACTATTGGCCTTCCAGTATGGCTATTCTCAACCTCTATGGTTCAAAATAATGTGATTCCTCAACAATCAAATTAGCAACCAGTTGATGTTAAAATTGACCCCTCGCCTTCTTCTTCGTTTATTTCTCCCTCCGCTTCTTCCTCTTCGCTTGGTGAAAGTAGTGATGCTAGTAACCAAGTGTCTAAGAAGAAGAAGAAAGGTAAGGAGAAGAAGAAAACGCCAATTCAGCAAGGGGGTAACCAACCAACCATAGATTTAGATGCATCAGCTAGTGAAAATCCGCACACTAAATCTCCAAAATATCCTTGTGTAATTTGCAAGGGAAACCATTTTCATCGATATTGTCCATGCATTCCTCGGATCTTGAGAGAATGGTCCCCCCGTTCACACCAATCTGTGTCATCAACCTCTGTTGATCATGTTGATAATACACCATCAACTAGTGATAATGAAGTCAATGGAAAGAAAGGAAAAGTTAAAGTTCCATGTGCGTTATATGAAGGGAACCATATACTTCCCCGTTATACTTTTTTGGGTGAAGCCAAAAGAGTCTTTCATAACCGTCTTGCATCACCGCAATGAATTCCACCTAGATACAAGAAACTCTCCCCTAGTCCTTTACTAGTTGAAAATCCGACTGACATAACTAAACCATTAGTCGAAACACCTATCGTTGAAAGTGAATATTCTGAGTCCATATCACACCAAAGTCAATAGGTCGAAATAGCAGTCGACCTAGTCTTGCCTTCAGAATGTCCACCTTGAAATGATATCATTCCCAAAGAGAATGAGAATGATATTGTTCAAATTCTTTTTTTCACTTCAGAGTCTAATGAACTTAGGGGCAATCCACTCGTTCCTTCACAATAGGAAGAGAATCCCCCAGTTCCCACTACTGAAGGGGTTATTTCAATTGTTTATTTGGTACCCCCTCTAAGCAGTCTAGTCACTTCCTTCAATTGGAATCAACTAGCGAGATCCCATCTTCCTTCTAATGTACCATTCCAGATCATAGTAAAAGTTTACAAAATGATTGTGTCTGGCACTATCATAGATGAAGGGGCTTCATCGAGTATCCTTTCCTCAACTGCTTGGAAAGCGCTTGGTATTCCATCGCTTATGCCTGGTACATAAAATTTGTCAGGCTTTAACAAAGCAACCAGTCGACTATTAGGGATCCTTCCTAAGTTGCTGATAACTTTGAGAAGGAAAATCGTTCACTTGAACGTGATGGTAGTCCAAGTGCCATTAGATTACAATTTACTCCTTGGACATTACTATGTTTATAGCATGGAAGCTATTGTTTCCACACTCTTTCGAGTGATGTGTTTCCTGCATGAAGGCAATTTTTCCAACTAATTAACCAACTTTCATTTCCTGGTTCAAACACAGCTCCAAGTCAACCATCATCCCTAAATGGTATTTTTGCATCAAGAATGTCTCTTCAACCTTCATGCCATCCACCTAGTTACACCGAGTAGTCTGGTGAATGTAACGAAGCTTAGGGGGCATGCACCCTTGTCTATTTTGGTGGATGAACCCAGCTGAAAAGATAGGTTTCCCTGTAGGTTATGTGATTGGTCTGAAACACGATTCACTTTTGTCTACGCTATAGATGAAGCCAAGGAAGTGTATTTTTCTATTATGTGGACAAAACCATCCTACCATATGAATGTCCCTGTAAGTTAAGTAATTGGTCTAACACACCACTCACCTTTGTCTAATTGGCGGACAAAGCCAAGGAAGTTTTTTTGTCTAACTGCTAATAAAACAATCCTGCTTAACCACAATGATTGCCATATGGTTATTGGAGACTCTCCTTTTCCTCTATGCCTAGGGGCATGCAATTTTTTTTATGCAAGCGAAGAATGACCAATTTCATTTTTTAGCTTTTTAGCTTTTTAGCTTTGTATTTTTCTAGTATTTCAACTTCTTAGGTTAGGTGATTGGTTTGACCCACCATTCACCTTCGTCTATGCTGTGGACGAGGCAAAGGAAGGGTTTTGATGATGAAACCATCCTACCTAACCAAACTAGTTCCTTAGCTTTTAGTGCTTTTTTAGCTTTGTACTTTGGTCGTTTCTAGCCTACATAAAAAGTCAATGAGCATTGTTATCGTATGGTTCAAGCTCGTTAAAAAATAAACCTACCACTGAGCATATGTTCCCCCTGAGTTCAAGCTCATTAAAAATGAACCCACTTTTGGTAAATAACTCTTGTGATCGCAATTATATCAGCCTTTTGAACCTTGGTTGTGTTCCCTCCATCACCTCCATCTGTTTGGACGATCATACGCTTCCACATGATTGTTTACCATTTTGAGGAACAGCTGCGACAAGTGGTCTGGATAGCCACCCTCTTCACATCACCATGTTTTGAGAAGTTCCAAGATTACCCGGAACCAGTTGCTACCTCAGATACTACTCGTTCCTCAAAAAATGAGTCGGCTTTAAACCCTTTTTAGACTCGCTAAATATGAAAAGATTGTCGAGCAATTGGCCTCTCTAGCTCGCTAAAGTGATTGGAAGCACCATCCCTCCTATATATTTTAAACTTTTTAGACCTGAGGGATTATCTCATGAAAAAGTTCAAGCACTTGTCTTTTTCGGCTTGCTAAAGTGATTGGAAAATTCATCCCCTTTGTATTATTTTAATATTTTTTGGACTTAAGGGATTATGCTACAAAAAAGAACTACTAGAGTTCTCTTTTTGTCCCTTTTCAAACTCTCTAAACATGAAAAGGACCGAGTTTTCTTTGTCGTTAAACTCATTAAAACAATAGCAACAAACTTGTCCACCCAGACAAGAACGAGTTTCATTGTCGCTAGACTCGCTAAAACACAGCGACAGGTTTCCCCAATGGGCAAATTATAGAACAAGCATATGTTATCCTCCTCAAGCTTGACAAAAATAAAGAAGTACTAGTCAGCAATGACCAGGAAAAAAGGGAAGAAAACTTGAAGAATTTTATGTTAGCAAGTCACTCTTGAACATGACACTTTCACTCCATCACCATGATTGAGTTGGGTTGGGTTATTTAGTTCACCGGTCATATCACCATTGGTCCTGCATACCATCCATCTTTTGGGGTTAACGCTACCAATCCATCTCAGTGTCACTGATATGTTCAAAAGAAGTCATTTAGAGAATTCACCATCCAGTCAATGCCTCATCCACTACAATACTTTCAACCTCCATTTTTCATGACCACCATTCCTGAACCTTGTGTCGTCGATCGTTTTCACCTCCAGAAAATCATTTGCTTCATTTTTTGTCGTATATGTGGGATAAATTAAGGCCCTCCTACAACGAATCACTTCTTGTCGACATCAGCTCATTATCCAAGAAGTTGACTTAGAAACAACCTGTTCAGTACTTTGAAGCTAGCATGCCTCAATGGCAAGTTTCTCACTTCTAGTGACAGGTTTACATTAAGGGCCTTCAACGAAAAGATTTTGCGTCGTGTTCGACATCGGATCATATATTCACACCATGTGAATTTTATAGTAGTGCCTTGAGGGTCATTATAATTATCGGTGATTCCTCTCATGCCTGTTAACAACTTACATTATTGGCTGGTAACCAGGCGATGCCTTTCCATGTTTGACTTCAGGACATCTTTTCACATGGATCGACTTGTATATCGAGCAAAGATTGAACGAGTTTGAAGACCCCGGATCTAGTTTCATCCATCCGAGCTACAATATATTCAGGGATATAAAGACATCAAATGTACACAGAAGTTGCACAGATAGTCATCAAAGCCAGGGAAGATGACTTTTCATGTGAAGAACTAGTATGCGACTGCAGATAATTATCTATCCTATGTACATGAAAATGAATTTATAAAGCTAAGCATGGGAATGCCCGCCTCAGCTATATCATGAAAACATATGATGATGATGTATTGTATTGTATCTTATACAGGTCACCTTCCAGTTCTAATACATCAGATCCTCATGATAAAGCATTTCACCTGACATCAAAAAAATTGCGACTTCATGCTTTAGGGGGCAACTGTTATAGACATATTTGGGCACTACAACCCAAATCTTATATGTCGATAAACCAAGGGCTCTTTAACCCCTAAAATTTTTGTTTCATACCCTAAAGGATCATGACTAACTGATTACATCATTCCCCAAAAAGTTCCACCAGAAAAACCACTCAGAACTGGCCAAAATTGGACCATACTGACTTCCCCACTATCAAGGTGCGATGGATACTAAATTCTACATTAGCCAGGTGCGATGCATACTGAATAGGCCTTCTGTAAGGTGCAATGAGTGAGGATGGACAAATGTCTGACATAGTTTGCTAAGTGGATCCTCATGGAATCTTCCAGAAACTTGTCCTATGACACTTGCCTCTCTGAATTTGCCCAGGGATGAGTAAGAGATCCAAGAAATATCCAAGTGGAACCAAGAACAACAAGTGGAATGAAACTAATCAAAAACCCAAAGATGACTCACACCCTTGCAGACATCTATAAATGGATCCCTCATCTCATAGATCTAGAGGCTGAAATTTGGTAATTTGTAAGGAAGTGCTGATAGTTTGTCTTTGAGAAAAGGCATTGTATTGTTGGATGATCTTGCTTTTCATGAGGTGAAGAGGGTTTTGATGCTGGGAGGATGATGCTGGATCATACAACTAGGTTGTAATTCTCCCTTCTACTATTAATAAAGTTCTTTAAGTTTTCCTCCATACAAGTGTGTATTTGTGAATGTTGTTATTTGTGAATGCCATTGTACGATCAATGTATTTATGATCCTGCATTGTTTATGATATAATAGATCGAGATGCTTTGATGGTGTTTTGTTAATTTGTCTCTACAAGTATTCATTGAGTGGGATAAGTAGGAGAAGAGGTGCAAGCTCTATCAAGGGAGAGAGAAATCAAGCAAGGAGTCAAGTGGAAGATCCAGGTTGGTCTCTTTGCTTCTCTCTTATCTATCATACATAAAGGAAATTGCAAATTGCTTTGATTGTTTGTTTCTAGGATAGCTACCTATCCTAGTGGGACTAGCAGATTGGAAAGAGACTAGTTTTCCCTGAAGCACACATGGAATTAAATATTCTACAAATTGAACTACAACCACTTTGCAATTTTGATATTTCGGGTTTGGCAATTTGTTTTAAAATAATAAATTGGAGTAAATTACCAAAAGCCTGAAGCACGTTTTTCAATTGTTCTATAATTTTGTTGGGTCATTTTGTAGGATTGTTAGTGAAAAGTGAAAAAATTAGTAAAAATTAACTAAGAGTTAATATTTACAATGAATGACTTTTTTAATTAAAAAAAATGAAGTAAATACATTTTTTACATTTATTAACACAAGTGACAAAAATGATCAGACTTCAAAGGAGTGTTATTTACAAACCAGTTAACCAAATGAGATAAAACAAGTATCGATGGAAAGCTAGTGAAAATTTGAATTTAATGAAACAATCAAAATATAAATTCAATGAAAGTGGAAAAGAAAAAATTGTAAGATAATTATTTTAAATGAAAAACTTAAAGAGGGTTTTGTCAAAAATTAATGGAAAGGGTCCCCATTATTTGAAGTAAATAAGCAAAAATGGGGGGTGTTGGGTTTTTCCTACAACAATGGTAACACGTTGGGAGGAACCAATTATCTCTAGTTAAAGATAATGAAATTTAATTTACCCAAAGGTAAAAAATAATGGAAATCGGGAAACATCTAACAGTAAAACATTTCCATGGGCCCCACATAAATAGATTAAGTAATATTAGTTTGTAAATTTAAGTACTCAAAGAAGATTCACTTAAAAGTCATAAATCCAAATTTGGGAAAATTTGTTTTAAAACTACCTCATATGAAAAATAGAAGAAGGTACATATAGGGTTTTTGATAGAGCATATATCCATTTTGTGATTGGTCTCTGACATTACTTCACTACTAGTGAGCTTGAAAAATACCCCAACAAAGTTGTCTTTCATGCCATACAAGTGTAGTCCTGCTTCCAGCAAGCATCTATAGCCACAATGAGTTTACATGTATTTCTCATGCTTCCTCTTTAATCACCCTTTTGATAAGCACATTTGGAAGCTTTTAGTTTATGATGTATTTGAGGGAAAGAGGTGGTATGGTAATAGAGATTTATGTTTAATGGACATAATACTTTCATAATGATGACTCCAAATTATTTCCCTACGACTATCAATTAGAGGCTTTTAAGTGGAGAGTGGGGAGTGATTCATTGAGTTAAACTCAAATAAGTTTTTTCCTTGAAAAATAAAATTGAATCACTCAGAAATGATGTGCGTTCCTCCTTGAAAATTATTTAAAGCAAGATGGTTTTATACTACCATAAAAATATCACTTTAATGATAAATGAAATTCACTAAGATAGATAGAGTTAAAATATTTCCCATGTATGTCAATCACTATTGGGTGAGGAAAAAGTTCTTTCACATAAATCATGAGAGAGTCACCAAAATCAAAACAAAACTGAAAGAAAAAGGAAAAGAATTCCTAAATTAAAGTAAGAAGAAATTAGCAAACTCTAAAAATGTAAAAAATGAAGAAAGTGAAATCTGAAAGAAAAGTTCAAATTTAAAGAACCAACCCAAACAAGATTACTTATACAAGTGTCTCAACAAAAGAGAAAAAAGAAACTAAGCATATGTACATTCCTTCCTATGTTTAGATTTAATTTTTTTTGTCTTTCAGTTATAATAAATGAGGCTTTCAAAATGTAGAGGGTGAATAGCAATGATGATAGATAATATTTTAAATGAGAAGTCTTTGTTTGCTGCAAATTTTCTTGTTTGAAAGTAAAATCTATATAAGAGCATTTTAGCCATTTTCTGACAAAATTAATGCTCAAGAAATAGACGAAAGGTTCAGAAACTCCCCAATTTAACTAACTTGATGAGGATCATTACTGCTTGTTTCAATAATCTCAAAGCAAACTGAAGAAAATAAAATGAACTTTAAAATGATCTAGTAGAGGTGCGAAAGGTTCATGAAGATCTGTAAAAATAGAGTTCAAGGTCTACAAAAACTAAAAGAAAACAAAACTGAAATCAAAAGTAAAGTAATGAAAATAAATGAAAGTGGACACATGAAACTTATCCTTGGAGAACTGCATTTAATCTTACTTGAGAGGTATCATTTTCTCCAACAAAATATAACTTCTCCCTTTAATTAGAATTAAAGGCATGAAGAAGTTTTATTGACCCAAAATCATTATATATTAGATTAAATCTAAAGCGAGCACTAAACTAAAATAATGTAATACTTTATATCCAAGGAATTTAAAAAAAAAATCCATATAAATGAGAATAAACAAATGCTTATTTATGCATTGCAGTGAGGATTGTTCTCATAATATTATAAGTTTCATATCGACTCCATGATTTTCATAATTTTCTTCAAAGTCATGTCCAAATCTAAGACAATGCAATGTAGATGGAGAGGTCTTGAATTTCATATATTAAATATAGAGTGATATATCAAAACTCAAATATAATAGAAATTGAATATGATTAAACCATGTTCCAAATTTCTTATCAATTTCTTCATTACCATATTGGTTGCCCAAGAGTGTCTTAAAGCATTTTATATAGGACAACTCCTCATCGAATGTTTCCCATCGCAATTTCCTTTGCCATGCATAATTTTCAAGCTGTGAGATTTACCTTTACCGATATGTGATTGAGTAATGTATAACAGTTAAAGGAAAATGGAAAAGTGGCATATCTCATAGTTTATTGCATCGAAGGATCTTAAAGAAAGGCTTCATTTGATTTTCCCAATGCAAAATAAGTGTTGTGATAGCAAAGTTGTGATATGAGCATATGCGATGAGAAATTCTGATGGGGCAATCACTATATCGGAGAATAGTCATATCAGAGATCAGAACTATTAATAAATGGAAACGTCGATATTAGTCTTGCGATAGTGGAAATGTGATAGATGATGTGGCTCATCGGTGGGATGAGCTTTGGATTTTATAAGGGATCGTTGACCGGATGTTTTGACTATGGGATGTAATATTTTTTTATACGCCGATGTGCAATGAAGGATGCACTCGATAGTTTTATTACATGGATTTAATTTCATATCTGATCTGGGACATTGAAACTTTTAAACATATGCCCCAACCAAAATTGTGATTTATGAAAAGACGCAATATAATATTTTAAATTGAATTTAAATGTCATATTGGGTCTAGGGGTTATATGGTCATTGCAATATTGAAGAAGTCATTTTATCAGAGCATGAGCAGGAAGATAATATCGGGGGTCTTATGTCTGATAATATTTGGAGTATGCTCATTTGAGAGCCTCTGATATGCAAACTGTGATATATGACGTGACATTTTGTGGGGCTGTAAACTTATTAAAGTATTAAATTAAAATGAAGCACCCATTTTCATTTCATTTTTTTAAATAGAAAGCCCCTTTTAATAGTTATAGGAAATATTGGATCAGCTAATAATTTTATCGAAGCTCTCGAACGATGAGAATTATGCTATTAGAATGCTCTAATATGAATCTTCTGATAATATTTTAAAGGCATATTGGTGTATTAATGGATGAAAACAAAATTAAGTGATACTCAAATTATGATGAATAACAAATAATACTTCCCCGAATCATGTTGAAGATTTGAAAAGGGTTGGTTTCTTACTTATTTCAGGCCTCCACAATCAAGTCGATGAAGACCAGCAAAAGAAACAAAACATAAATAAGGAATAATCTTTGAAAACGGTAAAACTAACAATAGATGACGATGAACCTGTAAACACGTACCTGGAAGAATTTTGATTGTAAAATTACCTCATAAATATTCAAGTTCTCCCAAATTTTCTCAAAATTTGCATATGTTCAACATCACCTACTTATTTAAAATGATAAATAATGAATTTTCAAATTGCATCCACCTCATATTTACATCAGAGGATAAGAGTGGTGAAAACAATCTCTTTTTTAGAAATACTTGAGAATCAAATATTGCCAAGCTGTAACGAATTATTGGAATTTCTTCATATATATGATTAATGTGATGAATTTTTCAAAACAAGACAATTAAGGGATTCCCAAATATATATTATCTTCTAAAATGTTATAAGCCTCTTTTCTAAAAATGTAAGGGGATGCTCAAAAGAAGTGGTATTCATTACTTTCTTATTAAAATTTTGAAATAATGAAATAAGTGTGAACATAAAAGAAACGTAATATTAATTAATCTAGTCCTATTTGTAACTTAGTGAAGGAAACATGACTAGGTATAGTCATACTTCCAATGTAACCACTCTCTCATTTTAATTCCTACATGTATATATACGTAAAACATTAGTAACAAAAATACAAATATAATTAAACTAAGAAAACTAAATTTGAAAGAAGAATGTACATTTATTGCTAATATATTTACAAAAAGCAGCGTATTTACAATCAACTTCTCTTGATATGTCTTTTCCAATTGAATTTAAATTGGATCATAGAAATTTGGATGAATTTCCATTAATGATTGAGAGAGGTTAAAAAGAGAAGGTAACAGGTTAGATTGTGGAAATGATCTTTTAGATATAATGGCCCACATGAATATGTCAGTCTTATGTACATATGTTAAATTATTAGAAATCTTCTGTCAAGGAAACTTTCCAAATGTCTTTCAAATGTGTCAATGAAAACCTAGATGGAAGTTTGATAGATTTAATGGAAGATTATTAATTGAATTAAATTGTTGGTCATATTGTAAAAGTACACTCTCTTATTGGCACTGCTTTTGAAAAGAAAGAAGTAATTGATCATAAATGAACATTAGTTTGAATTGGAAGAGAAATAACTGTTGGTGTTCATGATTATAATTTGAATCTTCATTTTCCCATTTAGGCAATGCATCAATTGAGTGATCAACATTGAACTACTCAATATGCCAGCACAAAATATCTAAAAGTTGAAAGCCGAAAACAAAAACAAATCTGAAGTTAAACAAAATAAATAAAGCAATAATAACAAAATCGAATCAAATTTTACACCATTGTTACAATTATTGTCACAACAAAATTGGGACTGACCTAAAGTGATGCAGCATAACTGCATCCTGAAATCAATACATGGCCCTATGGGTTATGGGCCCACACTTACATCGAAAGCCTTTTCATTGGTGGATTTTAACAAACACCTAACCAATCACCAAACAGCAAAATAAAACATAACCTGCCAACAAACATCGGTCCCACTTTGAATGCACAAGACTAGACCCAAAATAAAATAAACTCACGTCCATAAAATTCTCGGGTCTACTCAAGCCGTTAACCAGCCGGCACTTCTCTGCGCGATCACCATCCAATCACAACCAATGAACAGTCCCGATCGCCAGAATTCAGTGAGGGTTTAAGCCTATTCAACAAACCTTCATTGTGTCTGATTTTGAATTAAGTCTTGTGCACTTGAACCACGTGATATATGTCCCATCGCTTTTAAATGGACGTCCCAATCATCTCTAAACTTCAACTCAATTAAATCTTGGTTCATAACTTCATCAGATCTGTTTTCTGGAAACCACTAGCAGTTTTGAGGTTGTACGAGAATCCACCTACCACCCTTGGAAAACCTCTCTTTTGTTTAATGCCTGCACATTTTAACCACGTGATGAGCGTAGATCTACAAATTTTTCGGTTGGACGACCCAGATCTATTCCTCCACCATTCTTCTTCCGCCATTAATATCCGTCGATCTAAACTGATCTGATGGTTCCCATCGTCCTATTTAGTCGACTCACCTCTGTTGACCTATTTCATTTATTTGTGAAATTGTGTTAAACACAGAGTTATCTCTGCCATACAATAGCTCACTCATGATATCGTATATTAGTGGATCACCATCGATCCTGATAGTGATCGATGGTCGATCAATAAACCTGCAACACTGAATTTCACTCTTTCAACACAGACATCTAAACTATAGGTAAACAGACACACGAAATCCACATAACACACATATTTATATTATACAGAATTAGATTACACTCTAAGGCATTTCAACCTTAGGTAACAAGTTCTCCTTCGACTACATTGTATCCAATCTCCCCCTTTCTCACAACACAGACTCTCTTTATATAAGAAATTACAAAAGTCATGGATCATCTAAGATCCACAATTTCCTCCCACAATCGCTCAATCAAATCCCTAAACCTCTCTATACGCTTACATTCTTCTAGAGACTTATCAATTCCATCAAATTAGCTCTGTTTTAATGGAATTTTCCCCATTTTACAATGATGGTCCACGCTTCCTCTTTCATAGCTCAAAATTTGAATTTTGGTTAAAGGTGGTCAAATGCTCCTGCATCATAAAGCAATTTCCTCTTTACAAGAAATGGCAAGAATAATGATATTAGAATGATTTCCAATATCAACTTCTGAATTACAAAGAGAATTTTGACTATGAATACGAATGATATCTTGATCGTCATATAAATCATAGATTTGAATGGTTTATAGAATGTTGAAATCATGAGTTTGATTAGTTGTTTGAAAATGAGAACTATTTGGAACAACTTTTGAATTAGAGTGTTCTTCATTTTCACATGTGATTTTAACTTTCTTATGAGGCTTCTCTTGTGAATAAGACAAATCAACATCCTCAATGTCAAAGTAATTATCATAAATGAGTTCGCAACATTCATTAGAATTCCCTTCAATTTTATCTGATGTATCAAAACAAGAAGAAATATGGAACACATTTTCATTTATGACAGAAGAATGGTCATTAAATGATTCTTTATCTTGATAGGAGCTAAAAGGAAATTCCTTTATATCAGCCTCTCTATTTACTGAAATAACATTAATGTTAAAAGGGGATAAATTTCTATCATTAAAAATACTAGGATAAAGAGAAAGACGTGAATTAGAAGAAATCAATATGAAATACTCTCTATTTGTAGATTCAAGTGAATTTTCTTTATTGCAAATTCCAAATTTATGATTATTCACTTCTCTATTAATGCTTTCTTGAAGAATGTTGCCTTTCTGCCCTGAATTTTCCCTTTGATCAAAATGCTCAAATTCAAAAATTTGTACAACAGATTACATTTTATTGGAAACTTGAATTTCTTCTTGTATTTGTTGATTTATTATCTGATTTTCTGAATTTAATTCACAATAATTTTTAGATTTCAAGGTAATAGCTTCTCCAAGATTATTGCTATTATCTTCTTGTTGTTGATTAGCGAAATTTTCCAAGTTTTGAGATACTGGTTCATTAACATGATTATCATTAATATCTTAAGAGGTGTGTATTAAATTTAAGAATTTATCATTCATGACTGAGGCCAGTTCATCATGATTGGTATGTAGCTCTATGTTGGAATCTTCAATTATGTTAATAAAATTTGAAGGGGATTTATCAAAGACTGTAATAATTCCATATGGATTGTGAATGGGAGGAAGAGAGTAAATATATTCAAACCAATCTAATAACTCCTCCTTCGAAGGTTTATCTTTAACTTTAAATCTCAAGCAATTTAAATGAAATCGAATGGAAAAATCAATCAAATATCATTTTCAAACCTTCGTAAATCTTCAAAATTGTCACACACCTGTTTGTAGATATAACCATCAAATTTAAAAAGAATCATTGTAATAAATTGATCCTAGTTGTGAATTGATGCAACTGTACGCAATTAACACTAGCTTCTCTCTTTTGCCAAGAATGTAAGAGAAGAACTCCTGTATATTCATCAATATCATGAAAAGTATGATTTGAAAATTGTTGAATGAATTGTAAAGTATGATTAAAAGAAGAATAATCACTCTTACCATTAAACTTTAGCTTTGACAAGTGTCTTATTACTTTTGGTGGAGTATTGGTAGATGCATGCTCATAAATACAACTCCAAATTGGAAATTTAAGAGAAGCCATTGTAATAAAAACAAAATTTTAGAATACAAAGACTCCAATAGAGAACAAGTTTCAAGCCCTCCTTTTAGCACCAAAAATGTTGAAGGCTCGAAATTCTCTACCTACAACAATATAAGGGAGACCACCCGGTCCCAACCTTAAAGCATCTCCTTTTCCATTGAGATTGTGGTTCTCACTGGTTTAACTAGGTCCAATTACCTTTTCTATATCTTCAAATGGCTTAAAATCTAACTTTCATCTACCAATATAGAAGAGACGTCAAATCAACCCTCTTGTTGATCAACCCAGAAGGTGATCCTTAAGCTGATATAGGGCTCAGCCAAGCCACAACTAAATTTTACTTCTTTGGGAAGAGCACTTACAGAAATATAGAATTAAATCTAAATGCTAATTAATCCTAGAATGAAAACAAAAATAAAATGTATCCTAATCCTATCTCAATTAGGCAGATATAGATCTAACCCAACTGAGATCAAGATATCTAAATGATTGAGATTTAAATATTCTTGACTTATAATGAATATCAAGTTAATGACGTAGTTCAATTAATTGATATTATGAATACATAAACACATTATGTTCAGAGATTTATTAACAGAAATAATTAATTAACATCATTTAGGAATTAGTTCACAAAATGACACTGATTGTTAAATCAATAATTAGAATGATTAAAAAATAATATAAGGAAATAGTTCAAAGAATATTACTATTTTTTAAATCAGTATTAAAATATGGATTTTTGAGCAAATAGTTACTTAGGAATTTGAATTCAACCCACAAGAGCAGAGATAAATAATAAGATATTATTGAGGCAAATCACTCACCTTGACATTAGTGAACAATTATGAATAAAATGACACATTTATGCCATCATAAAATGAAACCAGTATTTAAAATAATAGTATTATAAATACCAATTTATTGAAATTGTTTCTCTAGATCTGATCTCCAACAACTCTTTACAATGCTTGCACTTTTTCTTATAAAACAAGAGTTGCAGTAGTCCAACCTCTTCCCATCATACATATTTCAGAATGCAAAAGAAAAATCCTATAATCCCTAGATGTATGATTTTCTCTCCTCTTGCCTACAACTCTCAATCCTCATTACAATAGTGCTTTTAAGAATTCCAGAATTGTAAACAACAAAAAACCCTAATACATTATATAATCTATTATTTATAACGTTTACAAAAAGAATTCTCAATAAGAAAGTTTGTTGAAGAATAGTTATGCTCAATCAATTTTCATTGGCCCAAAATCTCATTCTTCTCTTGCTGAAGCTATAACACTCTCCTCCCACATCTACCCAAGCAAGCGACCAATAGGGCTAAACATGTGATGAAAGGCCACTATGATAGGATTCAACCTCATTGGTGACTTTAAGGAAATGGAATCGATGGAACATCACGTACAGTCATCCAACATTGTCCAAATAACCTTTAGGAGACAAATAAGCCTCTCAGACTACCTATCCCTGGGTCCCACTGTTGTTTGAGAGACTTAGGGGTAGGGTAACGCTCCCTAGACAGTACCCAGGTGACTTAGTTTCAGGACTAACACTCCCCAGACACTACCTAGGTGCTTTATAACACTTCCCAGACACTACCTAGGCAAGTTAGTCTCGGAACTAACTCTAGCATTCTAAGATTTGAGCCACCTTTTTCAGCCCAAAGCCCGGGACACTACACAGAATGGAATGATCATTTATAATTGGTAAGGATACAAGGTAACAATGATACAAAATCAATAATATGAACAAAATCATAACCAGACCCCTACTAGCCATGACAGGCATTTCGTCAAACATATCATCAACATGTAACCTATAGGTGTAAACAACATCATAAAGTGTAGGTATCTCATACTTATCTAAGAATCACCATGAACCATTTTTCCTCATGCCTTTTTTTGCCTTATCACTTATTGGGTCATAAATACAATATCCATTCAAACACAAGTAAAAACATGGTGAGAGCCAAACATAGTTGTTGCCATAAAATGTACATATAACCAACATAATAGGAACAAAGATACAGTGGACATATCAGCTATCAAAATCCATATATATATCAGCGCATTTGCACATGAAAATCAAGGAAATTAATTTCTCATTAATAAATGCAATGAACCAACCGTTGATGGGACTACCATGTTCCACCCGACCATAGATTGGCTCAGCCAAGTTTCTCTTCAGCCAATCACCCCCATGCCATATTCCAAGCATGAATCTAGGACTCATAGAACACATCAAAAACACCAATTAATGTGGATTCCACGGGAGATCTCCGTCTATGCTGTGAGGAATTTGAGTGCCTCCTAGTCTCTCAGGCTTTATCGTGCATTCCATTCTGGAATCACTAGGCCCAAAAGATAGAAAATACACCTATTGGCTTCACCATATATCCTACCATTCATCGGCAAGGATACCTAGGTCCACTGAGGCACACAATCTAGCCTTACTGCAACCCACAATCTAGTTCAGGGGTTACTAGGCTAGTGGCTTCATGCATCCTCAGTCTGGTTCAGGGACCGCTACCACCATGTGTTTGTCAATTCAGATATCCACCCCAGTCAGCTTTGAATCCAATCTAGCCATCCCCCACGAGACACATGAGAGAACCCATGTCATCAAAGCCATCAGGAAATGGCAAAGCTAGGCTGAAAATACTATCACACCTGGCCAAACCCATGCCATGGTGGAAACGAAACACATGTAATCCCATGCATTCCAAATCTAGCAAGGAAAATACACATGCAATTTGATACCTGCAATGAAGCCTATTGTTGTTGCTTGATCCTAGCTTTCTCTGCTTGATCTTTGCTTCCTCTTACCTTCTTTTCCTTTCCTGCTCCAATGCCAAAGTGCTCCAAGAATAATCTAAGTGTCCAAGAGTATGAGAGAGAGAGAATAATGGGAGAGCTCCAAAGATAAAATGACCAAGTCCTACCCACTAATCCACAGAAGCCTTTTTAATAATGAGGCCTCTATTTTCTTCATTTTGCATTATTTTTCTTCAATTTCCTCCTCACATGCAACATGTGACCTTTCACCTTCCTTTTCTCCTAATTTCCATTATTTTAAAAAATAAATTTTCTGAAACACCTTTTTGCTTCTTTAATGCCTTAGCCATTACCTTTGCCAATTTCCTTAGCCATAAACAACCAAATGATCACACACTAGGATGTATTTCCCACCATTCAGCTTGGAATACGTGTCCCATCATCCATGGTATTTATATATTTTTACATGGAATTTTCACCAGGTCTGTTACAGAACCCTCCCCCTTAGGAGAACACCATCCTCGGTGTTCAATAACACCTATAACCAACATGACCACTGAAAACAAACATATTTCCCATGGAACTTTATAACATAGCTTGTTGCAGTATTTACAATTAATGACCCACTCAAAAGAAAAACACCATGACAACATGACCAAATAAAAACCATACCGCATACTGGAGCTTTATAACATAGATCATTACGGTATTTACAATAACCACATATACACATATGCACATCTGTTAAACCAGAAAATAAGATAATATGATGCCCATATCTGTAACAAGGGAATCTAGAGGCTCACACCTCTACCCTCAAAGTAATGCTAGGATCTACCTCCTTCCCAAGAAGTCCAGAATCCACTGCAAAGTCAAATCTGCATCCAATGTCTAGTGCTATAATCTCGTGCCACTTGTCCTCTCAGCAAACAATTACTAGCTCATTGTTCTAGAGTGTACTCCCAATGTGCATCTGATTCCATATGGAAATTCTAATGAAAAAAACAAATCCATTCATGGCCTTCCCTTCTCTGCTACACAGTCACTTGAGAATCCAGTCACCCCTTTCGTGTAGTCATTCACCTTCCAAGTTCCACTGGAATCGCCATCCCGGGTAGTCCATCCCTTGGCAAGGCTTCCTTGCATCGGAAGATACAAAAATCAAGGCATATACCTACCTCAACACAACATATTGGTCATAGCATGCTCATGGAAATCAATGCACACAATTGGATACTAGTGTCCCACAATGGCCCTACTCTTGAAGTGCTTTACCAGCATACTGCTACCTATTTCAATTCCTTTGTTGTTGCTACTACTTCTTGCAGTCAATTTCAACTACCCAACTAAGAATTTCTTGCATTCTTGTACCAAGCACATAACTTCTATTAGATTTAAAATAAATTGAAATAAATTCACATCATACCTCATTGGTAGCTCATCAATAAGGTACATTTGAAATCCTATTCACTTCCTATCACAACAAGTCAAACTAACATATTTGACCAAATCAACATATATAAAGATATCACATTATGTTAGCTCAAACACAACCATCATGTTGGAAATAATACTGAGAGAGGGGGGGGGGTGAATCAGTATTAGCAAGTCAATAATATTTCATTTCCATAATCAAATTCATATACACTACTTCAGTTAATGGAACTTGCGTGTATATGCAACTGTATTTAAGGCAACTAGCATATATCCTGTAAACTTATGATTCAGTTAGTTTATCATATATTGATCTTTGATCAGTGCATCAGAACCATATAAACAGTAACCAGGTGCAACAAAACAGAACAAACAATCACACACACATGAACACAAGATATAAGGTGGAAACCCAATGTGGGTGAAAACCACTTGCTGCAATCCTCTCTATCTTCTTTTAATAAGAAACTTCTTTTAACAATTTTTGTACTAGTGCAATCTTACACCAGTACACATGCTTCTACCTGCAGAAGGCTATAACCTTCTCTCATTCTCTAGCTTCTCCTGGAAGGGAGCTACAACCCCCTAGCTCTTGTACTAGTTGATATGTTTACTAGTACGTAGGTGCCGGCCTACAGAAGGCTACAACCTTCTCTTTTCTTCCAGGGACCATGTTTCATAAATTTTCAGATTGGATCCATCAATAACATCATTCAAACATCAAATATATCTACATCAATCAATCTCCTTTGCACCAACCACAATTGAATCAATCAATCACTTTTCAGAATGTTGTAACTAGAATACAGTAACTAGAACTGAGAACACTGCAACAACAACCAGAAGTAGCTAAAGCATACTTTATGAGATATACGCTACTTTAATGTGTCAAACCTACGTGCATACACACTTTTCTTAAGGTGAACCTGCGTACAAAAATTTAAGATGTATACGCTATTTTGATAAGTAGAAACTGCGTGTATATGCGCCTTTTCTAAAGTGAACCTACGTACATATCTATAAATGATGATTTAATCTTTACGACAATTCCAGACTTCAATTATACCCTGATCATCATATTTATAGTCTACAACATGCACCAGTTATTTAGATAAAAGATCAAAACACACAAAGATACTTCACTTCAAGCCTTAATATCTTGACCCATCATTAGATCTTATCCTTCATCAAGCGTTAAGGTTCATCGTTGATTCAGATCCAACTGTGCACCATAACCCAATAACCTGTATTCTAGATCTTTCTCTTCATTAGATATTCAATGCATCAGTGCATTTTCCTAATGATCTTCTCCTCCTTTTATAGTCTTAGGCCTTACTCAATACCATGGACCAAAACCACTTAGAACCAATACCTTGGACCAAATACCTGGGGTCAACACTTCGAACAGGATACCTTGGACCAATACCATGGATCAAAATACCATGGACCAAAACTAAGTTTTCCAACATGTACACGCCTTTCCTTCCGTGAAAGTGTGTGTGTACGCTATACGCGCCTTTTGGTCTGTGAACCCACGTGTACATGCGGCTTGCTCAATGGGGAACCCACGTATACCTCTCTTTCTTCACTCTATGAGTTTGAACTGTGATCTGTCATCTGAGTGAGTTGCCATCAAAGACAACACCTGTGTCATAGCACCAAATCTGTGTCATAATGCCAACAATCTCCCCCATTGGACTTGATGACAACCCGAAGTCACTCTCCCCCTTTTTCATCAAGGGAAAAGGGTTATGCTCCCCCTGAGTACATTCTGAATGCTCTGATATGCTAAAGAGTTTTGATTGAGCTCCTTGCTCAAGTCCATGCTCCCCCTGAATATAAGCAAGGTCTAGAAAAAGATTTTCTAAAAGAAGAAAATGACTCTATACATCATAAATGACCTTTCTATCACCAATGACTCATTCATACATCCATCTCCCAACCAAGTGGGGATATACCAAGTTTGACTCATCCACCCAACCAAGTGGGGATATACGAAATGTTTATACATGTCAAAATAAGAACATTACATCATCCATCCCATGCATAGTGGGGAAACAAAATAAGTCATTTCATGACCTTGACATTAAAAAGATATACATGACATAGAGGCCAAATATCTGAAACAAGACCATGATAGTTATCACCAATTATCATCAGCAGCATCTGTCAATCACCATCCAGAATAGCAACCATGATGTCCCCCTGAACATGTTCCACCTGAATCAAAAACAACTCTGAATTTGTACCAAGATCTTCTAAGATAATGCCAACAATGCATTATTAGAAGTATATGCTCCCCCTGTGCCAGATGATCACTATCAAACCCATCTCGGACTCCTTTCATCATGAGTCTGGCCCACTGTTTTTTTCAAACCAACATATATGTGATTGTATCCACAGAAACCAGCGTATGTACGTGTATACGCTTCATGGAACTTGCATATAACCACTTTTCTCTGAAACAGATAAGTTTTAACCGCAAGATGATGCATCAACTACTCCTAGGTTCTGCCTGAGATATTCAAATGTCTCTCTCGGTAGTGGTTTGGTGAATATATCAGCAACCTGTTCTTTGGAGGGAACATACTCCAATTTGACCTTTTATTCAAGCACTTTTTTATGTAGAAAATGATATTTGATGGGTATCTGCTTGGTCTTGGAATGCATGATTGGATTCTTTGAAATATTGATTGCACTTGTATTATCACATAGAATGGAGATGGATGGAGTACATGTGATCTGAATGTCTTGCAATGTTTGCATCATCCAAAGGAGTTGTGTGTAGCAAGATGCGACAACCACATATTCTGCTTTAGCTGTAGATAATGCAATTGAACTTTGTTTCTTGTTGAACCAAGACACTAATATGGAACCCATATAGAATGCACCACCACTAGTGTTTTTTTTGTCATCAACGCTTCTTGCCCAATCTGCATTTGTATATGCATGAAGTTTAAGATATATATCTCTAGGATACCATAAACCAAAATTTTGTGTTCCTTGAAGATATTTAAAAATCCTTTTGACTGCTTGAAGGTGTGATTCCTTTGGATTGGCTTGGAATCTTCCAACTATTCCCACTGGATGCATGACATCTGGTCGGGTACCTGTTAGATAAAGCAGACTGCCAATCATGGATCTGTAGGTTGGTTGATGTACTGTTGTTGATTCATCATTTGAGCTGAGACTGCATCCTGTTACCATAGGGGTACATACTGGTTTAGAATCTTCCATGCCATATTTTTTCAAGATCTGCTTGAGATACTTGGTTTGTGACAGAAAAATACCATCTTTCTTTTGTTGAACTTGTAGACCAAGAAAATATGTGAGCTCACCAAGCAGGGACATTTCAAATTCTTGCTGCATTACCAAAGCAAAGTTTTGACTCATGGCTTCTTCATTACTACCAAAAATGATATCATCAACATACACAACAAGTATTAGCAATTTATTATTGTCAATCTTTGTATATAGATTGCTATCAGCTGATCCTTTTGAAAAACTTTGTTGATGGAGGTATTTGTCAAGACGGTAATACTAGACCCTTCGAGCTTGTTTTGGACCATGGAGAGCCTTTCTGAGTCTGCATACAAGTTTTGGATCATTTCCAAGGATGAATCCGTCTGGTTTCTCAATATATACTTCTTCTAAGTCCCCATTAAGAAAGGAAAATTTTACATCCATTTGGTATACTTCGAATTTCTGAAAACTAGAAAGAGCAAAGAACATTCTTATGGCTTCAAGTCTAGCAACAGGTGCAAAAATTTCTTCAAAACCTATACCTTCTTATTGAGCATATCCTTTACAAACAAGTCTAGCCTTGTTTCTAATAACTTCACCATTTTCATTCAGCTTGTTTTTGAATATCCATTTGGTTCCTATGATATTCTTAACATGAGGTCTAGGAACTAATTCCCAAGTATTATTCTTTTCAATTTGCTCAATTTGTTCATTCAGGGCCTTGACCCAACATTCATCTTATCATGCTTCATTTACATTTTGAGGTTCGATGGAGGAAAGTAATGCTAGATAGCTTGAAGCTTCTATAATAGTTCTTCTTGTCTGCACACCTGCCTCTTTCTATCCCAAAATTTGAGTCTCTGGATGATTTTTCTGAACATACATGGATGGAGTCTTTTCCTCTACCGTTATTTGTTCTTCTGGTGCTTCATTGGTTTCTTCTTCAAAATTTGCCTAATTTGATGTGGAAGGATAATCCTCATCTTCTCCTCAATCTTCAGCTTTTACCAGCTTTGGATTTTTGCATGCTTCATCAACCACAACATCAATACTTTCAATAATTTTCACAAGTATTTTATTATAACACTTATATCCTTTAGTTCGGGAAGAGTAACCAAGGAGAATGCCTTCATCTACTTTGGGTTCAAACTTGCCAAGTTTTTCATCAGTCCTTTTGATGTAATATTTGCTTCCAAAAACTTCGAAGTATTTTATGGTAGGAGTCTTACCATACCAGAGTTCATGTGGAGTTTGAGCGTTGTTTACCCGAACATTTGCTTTGTTGAGAATAGTGATGGCAGTGAATGCAGCTTCACTCGAGAAGGTTGTAGGAGTTCCAGACTCATCTAGCATAGCACGAGCCATTTGTTGTATAGTTTTGTTCATCCTTTCTACCACTCCATTTTGCTAAGGGGTCATTGCAACGGAGAATTGCCTTTTTATTCCATCCTCTTCACAAAAGTCAAAGAACTCATCCGAGGTAAATTCCCCTCCTCGATCAGATTTGAGACATTTGATTTTGCAATCTGATTCATTTTCAACCAAGGCTTTGAAGGCTTTGAATCTTTAAAATGCTTCATCTTTATGCTTTAGAAGCCCTATCCAACACATTCTGGAAAAATCATCAATGAACAATATAAAGTATTCCTCTCCATAAGGTGACTTTTTCCTTGATGGACCACATAAATCAGTATGAACAAGTTCAAGAGTTTTACTAGTTGATCCTTCCTTTTCAGGGAATTGCGACCTCCTTTGCTTACCAAATTGACATGATTTTCATATTGTATTTTCTGGAATGCTGATATCAGGAAGATCACGAACAGCATGGAATTTGCTTTCTTTTCTTATTTGAGAGAAGCTTAGATGCCCCAATCTTTTGTGCCATAGCCAATGTTCATGATTTTTACTTAGATAACACTGTTGTTGTCCTCCCTTGAGTATATATAAGTTTTTTGGAGTTCTTGTACCTTTGATCACAGTTTCTCCTGTATCAAGCTCACGAACAACACATCCATTTGATCAAAATACTACTTCATTTCCTCGATCACACATTTGACTGACACTCAATAGGTTATGCTTTAGACCATCAAGATACATAACATTCCCAGCTTTAACATTTTCTTTTAATAGAACAAAACCTTTACCTTTTATGATAACAGGAGTGTCATTTCCAAATGAGACCTTCTTTTCCTTTTCTAAGGCATTATATGACTTAATTTTTTCTTTATCACATGTCATGTGTTTCGAGCATCCACTATCGATGTACCACTAATTTTCTTGTCCTTCTGCATACAGGGCTATACCACATCTTTCTGTTTGTGTTTCTTTCTTTCTCCATATTTTGGGATTTAATGAAGCTTTCTCCTTCTAATATGTTTGCTGAAATTTACTCCTTCATTCAGATTCTTCGTGACCAAAGTTGTTGCAGATAGGGCATTCTATTTCATTTTCAAGAAGAGAAAAGTTATTGTAGATCCATTTCGTGATCCCCATCACATTCCTTTGATTTCATTATTCTCTAGTCATTATGGTCTTGTAAGCAACACATTGAGAAGATTTGTGTCCAAAGTTATGACATGAAAAACATTGACCATTAAAGAAGTTTCTGCAATTATTGAATCTGCTGACTAGGTGATTGTAGTTGCTATTGATAATCATTCTTGAAGTAGATTGAGTATGATTTACCTGAGGTTTGTAGCTTCTATTCATCCTTGAAGTAAGTTGAGCCTAATTTACCTGGTGATATGATTTATGCCTGTGTTGTTGATTGTTAATTTGTTCACTGCTCTTTGCTACATCAAGATAGCTTTTAGTGGAGGTTGATGGCTTCTCTGCTTGGGATGATTCTTCGGTATATCCAAGACCTGTCTTTATCAGAGAAGAACACTGCACTTTGATAATTTCATTTAAGGTTTCTGATCCTTTGAGAAATCTAAGATTGAGAGCTTTTGTTTTCTCAATATCCTTTCTTAGACCCAGAATTTCACATTCTAGTTTTTCATTGTGTTTTTCTCTTTTTGAAAGTTGGAATGTCAGAGTATCTATAATCATATTCTTTTCTTCCAAATAGATTTTAAGTTTATATATTTCTTCATAAAGGTCATCTTCATCTAAAGCATCCATGAAATCATCATCTTTAAAAGCCATTAGAAGTCCATAGCCATTATTATTTTCATCTTCATCACTATTTGATAAACCATCGCTATCTTCATGAGTATAGTAGCCCTTCTTACTTACACTTTGTTTTCTATTCCATTTTGTTGATTCCTTACCTTTATCAAGCTTATCTTTATGAGGACATTTTGCAGCATAATGATCGACTCTTCCACAAGCAAAACATTTGAAAGGTAGTTTACCTCTGAATCTCCTGGAAGCCCATTGAAGGTTCTTGAAAAAGTTTGCTTCTTCCTCTCCTTATGAAATATGTCCTGATTCATTGAGTTCTTCTCTTCTTAAAGCTTTGAATACGACTTCTCTCATATCTGATGGACTTCCTTTTCTCATTTCGAAAGGAGTTAAAATTTCGTGCAGTTGTGTCATAGTAATAGTCTGAAGATCATGCTTTTCTTCTATGGCAGATACTTTTGATTCAAACTTAGTAGACAAGGATCTTAAAACCTTTTCAACTAAAGTAATTTCTTTTATCTCTTCACCCAAGTTCTTCATGCAATTAACAATATCATCTATACGTAATAAGTAACTAGCGATACTTTCATCATTGTGCATTTTGAGAGTTTCATATTGAATTTTGAGAGATTGCAGTTTTCCATGTTTTACCTGATTGTCTCCTTCATAGCTTAGAACGATCTTGTCCCATATTTATTTAGCGGTTTTCAACTGAATAACTTTGACAAATTCTGATTGTGACAGACTCCTCAATAATGTATTGACAGCCTTTGCATTGGTTTCATATTGCTTTTTACCTGTTTTATATGTAGGAATTGCTGAGGGAACTATATATCCTCCTTCCACGATTTCCCAGACATCTGTTCTAAGAGATTGAAGATAGGTTGTGGTTCTTACCTTCCAATAAATGAAGTTACTCCCATCAAATATTGGTGGTCTAATGGATCCCTCTCTTTCGTAGTTACTCATGATGATAGATCTTCCTTCAAGCGATCAAGCTTCTTCTGAAGGACCTGCTATGATACCAATTGTTGGAAATAATACTGAGAGGGGGGGGGGGGGTGAATCAATATTAGCAAGTCAATGATATTTCATTTCCATAATCAGATTCATATATGCTACTTTATTTAATGGAACTTGCGTGTATACACAACTGTATTTTAGGCAACTAGCGTATATCCTGTAAACTTAGGATTCAGTTAATTTATCATATATTGATCTTTAATTAGTGCATCAGAACCATATAAATAGTAACCAGGTGCAGTAAAATAGAATAGACAATCACACACACATGAACACAAGATATAAGGTGGAAACCCAATGCGGGTGAAAACCACCTGCTGCAATCGTCTCTATCTTCTTTTAATAAGAAACTTCTTTTTACAGTTTTTGTACTGGTGCAATCTTATACCAGTACGCAAGCTTCTACCTGTAGAAGGCTACAACCTTCTCTCATTCTACAGCTTCTCTTGGAAGTGAGCTACAACCCCCTAGCTCTTGTACTAGCTGATATGTTTACTAGTACGTAGGTGCTGGCATACAGAAGGCTACAACCTTCTCTTTTCTTCCGGGGACCACATTTCATAAATTTTCAGAGTGGATCCATCAATAAAATAATTCAAACATCAAATACATTTGCATCAATCAATCTCCTTTCCACCAACCACAACTGAATCAATCAATCAATCACTTTTCAGAATGCTGTAACCAGAATACAATAACTAGAATATAGTTACCAGAACCCAGAACACTGTAACAACAACTAGAAGTAGCTAAAGCATATTTTATGAGATATACACTACTTCAATGTGTTGAACCTGCGTGCATACATACTTTTCTCAAGGAAAACCTACGTACAGAAACTTAAGATGTATACGTTGTTTTGATATGCAGAACCAGCGTGTATACACACCTTTTCTAAAATGAACCTGCTTATAGATCTATAAATGATGATTTAATCTTTACAACAATTCCAAACTTTAGTTATACCCATATCATCATATTTATATTCTACAACACACGCCAGTTATTCAGATAAAATATCAAAACACAAAGATATTTCACTTCAAGCCTTAAGATCTTGACCCATCATTAGATCTTATCCTTCATCAAGCGCTAAGGTTCATCCTTGATTTAGATCCAACTATTCACCATAACCCGATAACCCATATTCTAGATCTTGCTCTTCATTATATAGTCAATGCATGAGTGCATTTTCCTAATGATCGTCTCCTCCTTTTATAGTCTTAGGCCTTACTCAATACCATGGACCAAAACCACTTAGGACCAATACCATGGACCAAATACCTAGGATCAACACTTTGGATAGGATACCTTGGACCAATATCATGGATCAAAATACCATGGACCAAATACCACAGACCAAAACTAAGTTTTCCAACATGTACGTGCCTTTCCTTCTGTGAAAGTGCGTGTGTACGCTATATGCGCCTTTTGGTCTGCGAACCCACGTGTACATGCGGCTTGGTCAATGGGGAACCTGCGTATACCTCTCTTTCTTCATTCTGTGAGTCTGAACTGTGATCTGTCATCTGAGTGAGTTGCCATCAAGGACAAAACCTATGTCATAGTGCCAAATCTGTGTCATAATGCGAACACATCATAGATCAAATCATAAATCAATCAAAATCATAGATAAGATATAATCATCATATACCATAGTCATAAATCGCATGCATAATAAAGCTGAAATAAAATGTTGATACTTATCCTTTCATCAATCCTTAGCTTCTACCTTCGTCTTTATTCCGTATGCTCTTTGGCTCAGTTTTTACACCCGACAAACACCCAATGCCTTCTCCTCAACGATGTGCATAGACACATAGTGTGCATCAAACACATACAACCACATGGAATACCACACCATGCAATACATGCATCTACACCTGACATACAACACATACACCTACACCCAGTGTACACAATGCAATGCATCCATCTATACCCGATGTGAAGTACCACCCAATACATGTACCTACACAGAGTATGAAACAATGAGTACACATGCCACAATACCATGACTACATGATGCACATACATAATACCACATGCCCTCAACACAACATGTATGACATACACACAATACCACACGTGCACCAATACCATATGTACAACATGTACACAATACCACTGGTACATCACACCACTTGCATAACATGTGCGCAACATGACTTGTACATTACACCACCTACACAACATGTACACAATGCCACATGCATGCTACAACACTATACAATGTGTACACAATACCACATGTACATAGTACCACACACATGACATATACACAACACCACATGTACACAACACCATATGCACGACATGTACATAGCACCACATGCATCCCTCTCTTCTTTCACAGCTTCCAGCTACTTGCTCTCTTAATTGCCCAGCTTCACCAAGTACTTGTAAGATAACAGAAGAAGAAAACTATACAAAGACATGGATCGATATTCATAAACAGCTTAGGATCATATTTAAGCTAACCACACAAATGTAACAAGCATCAATGATACAAAAGCATGGAGGAAAAACTCAAATAGTTTTTATTGATATACAAGAAGATCCAGGAGGAGTTACAACCGATGATTCCTGACCCAGCATCAACCTCCCAGCAAAGAAGCCCCTCTTCACCTCCAACAAAGCATAAATCACCCAATACTCTGATATATATCTCAAAACCAACAGCAATTCCTTACAATGTGCAAAATTCCAGCCTCTGGATCTCTGGGATGAGGGATCCATATATAGATGTATGCAAGGAGGATGAGTCAGCTTGTGATTTGATTAGTGTCTTCTCTCTGTCAGCTCTTGTTTCCACTTGGAGACTGAAGGCCTCTTACTCATCCTTGGTTGAATTCAGTGAGGCAAGTGTCATAGGAGAAGATTCTGGAAGCTTCCATTGTCTCTCCACCTCGCGGAATGGCACTGCATAGCGCCACTTGTAAAATATGTACACACCACCACATGCACACAAAACCACTTCTATAATCATGCACACCACACCATATTTACATAGCACCATATGTACAACATGCACGCAACATCACGTGTACATAGCACTACATATCCCTCATGCACAGAGCACCATATTCACACACACCACATATACATCATGAAGACAGTACAATATGTAGACAACACCCCATATGAAATATTTGCACAACCCTATTTTTACCATCCTGCACATAACATTGCATACATAACATGTACACATGCTATGTATACACAACACCACAAGTGCACACATCATAGATGCAACATGCACAATATATACAACATATGCTCAACAATAGTAACACACATCCAAAACCACACTGTCCTTACCAAGAAACCTTGCTTTTGGTATCTCATCCATGCTTATCCTAGCATGTCGTAGACCACACTGCTTTCACTTCACTGATGTATCCTTCAACATTACCTGTCATACCATAGACATAGGCATAATACAAGTATACAACATCAAATCATATCCACATGATACTAACCTTGTATATTTTTCATGACTACTCTTCCCAATTGATTCCTCGTAAGACCAAGAGCCTATTCATGTTGTTCTCTTGCATAAGCAATCATTCCTCCACAAGAATGATCCATGAAAACCCTGTTATATAGTAACATAGATACATGGATACATACATACGCATATAAATGTTAGCATAAAACAATCATGATCCTGTCAGACAACGACATACACACATATATACATGTATACATATATAAACATCAACATAATCATGATCATAACAAAATTGCTAGCTAACATAAGGTCAAGGTTAAGAGAACTTCCTTTATTCATGCACTACATGCCCAATATTGAGAACAATAGTTCGCAACACAACCAAGGCATATGACACCTCAGATCCATTTACTCTACTTTTCTAGTTACCTTTATCATGTCTGTACTACCATTGTCCATTTACCACAATGAACCCAACCAATCAAAATGACTACCATAGTCTTACCTTCCATTGCGCTCACTCATGCACAAAGATTCATCTAGGTCTTACACCACCTGTTGGGTATTACATAGCTCTCCTCGAGATACATTAACCTTCCTCTTTCCCAACCAATTCCCCAAACTCAAAATGCTAAAAGGAAAGAATAGAAAGAACAACGAGAATAAAACTATGAAAACCAATAACAACACGACTCCGTAAACAAAGTGGCATAGAGATGCACTAGACACAATCAAACTTACAAATCAAGCTTAACAATCGCAAAAGAACAAAATCACAAGACTAATAACAAACACCATGACTCAATCCCCATGGTTCCCAGGGAAAGCTCAACCTGAGCCTTCTTCAAGATTTCATGGCAACCTCTCTTGCCATGCAACTCCCTGCATCATGCTTTCATTAACCCATAACTATTGGTGCATAAATAAACATAGCAATACACTAGTTACCTCATATTTTTTTTCCTAGCATGCTACGTTACTACTGACCACATCCATGCCATCTCTCAAGGGACTCCAATCCTTTGATAGATCCTCCTACAGCTAAAGACTAGCTAATATACCTGTCAAGTACATGTTGATGAATATAGCATGTATCCACATAATGTCATACTAGATTAAGGTTAAGAAGACTTCCTGTAGGAACAACACTCATTTGTTTGGAATTAAGGTTTTTCCAAACATAGCCAAAGGAATTCTTATCCAATTCTTTTATTTTACCTTTTTACATTGTTGCAATTGAGGCTTACTAGTACTGTCACATCATCCAATTGTTAGTTATATAAACAAATCAACTATTACCTTGTCATGCTAATACAAAGCATGTTTCCTCCAACTGCTAACACACATGAACCACATGTTCCAAATATCAAGGCAATCATATCTATAAATTTGAAATTAACTTTTACAAACAATCATGTCATAATCCATAGTCAACTCATAGTCATTAGACATAATGCTAAAACTATCACCTAATATACTCAAGTACATATCAACTGTCTCAACACATATATTTTAGTACAATCATCTTAAAACGAGATCATTTGAACACATACTCATATTAAACAATTCATCACTCATTCAACCACTTGTAAAAATACTATGTTAAAGAAATCAACTAGGCACCAAACACTCAAACACCAAATAAACATCATGATCAAACAACCAAGCACCAAATATACGACATAAGAAAACTCATACCTTAATGTATATTAGGGGAGGCTATCTTGTCTACAAAGTAAATCTAAGTTAGCATGATACAACTTCACAACATATCAACTCAAACATAAATCATGATATCCCTAACAGTAACTAACTAACATGTTCACGTCATAAGCTCATAAGCATTTGTCGTTCATGCATACCAATCACATATGTATGATCAATCTATATTAGTACGACACCATATCACAAATATGTTGGTTCATACCTAAATATTGCAACCATAACCATCTCATATATGACCAATCCAAGTTACAAAATCATATCTGAATGAAGTAACTCCAATCATCAGGTTACCTAATATAAAACAACAATAGCAATGCATGCAACTACAGGTTAATATCATTCTTGATTATCTTACTCATGTGCTTATAACTACATTAATCAAACAACATCTATCATGAATGTAACCATAACATCAAATGCATGTTCATAAACCTAATGTATATAGCCCTAATGCATATAACAATCCCTAACTTACATTCATGCATGCCAAACATACACTACCTGTATGACGATATGCTCTAATCCCAAAGTCTAATGTTATAACCTCATTATGATGATCTGCATCCCTTGCTCCATCTCAACTAGCTCATTAGCATCACAACAACCAACAACATCATGATGACCTAAATTGCATACAATGACTTCACAAGGCATGTTTGACCTACTATACATGCATAATCATAACCAAGACCATACATGCATAACAACTACATATACACACATAACAAATGAGTACCACATCATTCTAGCTAGAGTTTAGTCATCAAAGTATGACCATATCAACTACACAAACCATGACCTCATGCATGACAACAACCATTACCCCATTATACACATTTCCATATGCAACCAATCAATATGCATAAGCAATGCCAAACCAACTACCAATATGCATAACCAAATGTAGTCAAACATAATCAATCAGTTCTTGTAATCAACCTACAAGACTAAGGATTGTAATCAAAATATTCAAAACATGTAACCTAACATGCAAGGATGTAAGTAAGTATCATGAAATCAACATGTAAGTGACATATAATCTATACATCGTCAACCACATACCCATTTCAAATATACTTCATGGAATCAATATCAAATTCTCCATGATAACCATACTACAACCCTAATCCATTATCAAGAAAATGCAACAAGTATATAAGTGTAAGAGACACACATGAAACTTGCATGCATGACCAACACACATTCAACCCATTCAGTCTGAGAGTTGAACCATGCTCTGATACCACTCTGTAACACACTCCTCCCACATCTACCCAAGCAACTGGCCAGCCGGGGTACACATGTGATGAGAGGCCACTATGATAGGATTTAACCTCCTTGGTGACTTTAAGGAAATTGAATCGATGGAACATCACATATAGTCATACAACATCATCCAAATAATCTTCAGGAGACAAGTTAGCCACTCAGATTGCCTATCCCTGGGTCCCACTGCTATTTGAGAGACTTAAGAGTAGGGTAACTCTCCATAGACACTGTCGAGATGAGTTAGTTTTAGGACTAATGCTCCCTAGAAACTGCCCAGGTGCTTTATAGTGCTTCCCATACACTGTCTAGGCGAGTTAGTCTTAGCACTAATTGCTAGCATTCCGGGATTTGAGCCACCTTTTTTGGCCCAGAGCCCGGGACACTGCCCAAAATGGAATGATCATTTAGAATTGGTAAGGATACAAGGTAACAAGAATACAAAAGCAATAATATGAAAAAAATCATAATAAGACCCCTACTAGCTATGACATCAATTTCATTAAACATATCATCAACATGTAACCTGCAAGTGTAAACAACATAATTAAGTGTAGAGATCTCATACTTATCTGAGAATCGCCATGAACCATTGTTTCCTCACGTCTTTTGTTGCCTTATCACTTATTGGGTCATAAATACAATATACATTCAAACACAAGTAAATATATGCTGAGAGCCAAACATAGCTATTGCCATAAAATGTACATATAACCAACATAATAGGAACAAAGATACAATGGACATATCAACCATCAAAATCCATATATATATCAGTACATTTTCACACGAAAATAAAGGGAATGAATTTCTCATTAATAAATGCCCTGAACCAACTGGTCATGGGACTACCACGTTCCACCCGACCATAGATTGGCTGAGCCAAGTTTCTCTTTAGCCAATCACCCGTGTGCCATATTCCAAGCATGAATGTGGGACTCATAGAACACATCAAAAACACCAATCAATGTGGATGCCACTGAAGTTATCCACCTACAGCGTGAGGAATTTGAGTTCCTCGTAGTCTCTCAGCCTTTACCATGCATCCATAGTCTCATCCAGGGATCACTAGGCTCTACACCGAGACATACTCTCTAGGATTTACCATTCATTCCATCCCAAAATCACTAGGCCGAGTGGAGAGAAAATCCACCTCTTGGCTTTACTGTATATCCCACCATTCACCGACAAGGATTCCTAGGCCCACCAAGGCACACAATGTGGCTTTACTGCAACCCACAGTTTAGTTAAGGGGTTACTAGGCCAATGGATTTGTGCATCCTCAGTCTGGTTCAGGGACCACTACCACCATGTGTTTGTCAATTCGGAGATCCACCCCACTCAGCTTCAAATCCAATCCAGCCATCCCCCACAAAACACATGGGAGAACCCATCTCATCTAAGCCATTAGGAAATGGCAAGGCTAGGATGAAAAATCTGTCACACCTAGAAAAACCCATGCCATGGTAGAAAAGAAGCACATGCAATCCCATGCATTCCAAATCTAGCAAGTAAAATACACATGCAAGTTGATACTTGCAATGAACCCTTTTGTAACTGCTTGATCCTGGCTTTCCCTGCTTGATCTTTGCTGCCTCTTGCCTTCTTTGTCTTTCTTGCTCCAATGCCAAAGTGTTCCAAGAAAACTCTAAGTGTCCAAGAGTATGAGAGAGAGAAAATAATTAAGGAGATCCAAAGCTAAACTGACCAAGTCCTACCCACTGATCTTGAGAAGCCTTTTTATTAATGAGGCCTCTATTTTATTCATTTTCCATTATTTTTCTTCAATTTCCTGCTAACATGCAACATGTGACATTTCACCTTCCTCTTTTCCTAATTTCCATTATTTTCATATATAAATGTGCCAAAATACCTTTTTTCCTCTTTAATGTCTTAGCCATTGCCTTTGCCAATTTCCTTAGCCATAAACAACCAAATGGACACACACTAGGATGTCTTGCCTACCATTTAGCTTGGAATACGTGTCCCATCATCCATGGTATTTATATATTTTTACATGGAATTTTCACCAGGGCTGTTATAGGAGAATTATCATAGACTGATATCTTCTTCTTTTGATCTCTTCAACTATTTTCCTGCAAAAACGAAGCAAAATTAAATCAAAATGCAAAAATAAAATCAAAATACCAAATTTGGAATTAAAACATAAATAATCAAACTTAATTAAATAATTAAATGGAAATGAAATATGAGATTTCTATTGAAGTATGTGATGATATAATTGGTCAAGGAGAACATATGCGAATGGATCTACACTCAGTAGAGGTAGCGGGAAAATGAGAATGTAGAAAATAAAACTTAGAAAAATGATTTTGTTTAAAAATTTGGTTTGCTAAATTTTAGGTCTACTAAATGATCAATTCTAGTTTCATAACTACCTCATAAATATTCGATGTGATTTTATCTATCCAATGAGTCTTCCTGGGCCTCATTTAGCCAAGTACAACTCAATTTATGAGCCTCCAAGGTTGATGCGTTAAAACTGCCTGAATTCTAGAAATTCTATTGCCTCGGCTAAAAATCAAAAAATTTTAGTTACAATCTAATCGTAAATTAAATTTCAATTATTAATTAATTATTACTAATTAATTGAAATTATGTTATTAATCTTAATTAATTACAAAATTTACTTAAAATATAATGATATTATATTAATATTATAATTTAATTATATTAAAGTTATAATTATAATATAATATCAATATTATAATTATAATATAATAAAAATACTATATTATATTATAATCAAACTAATCCAAAACTTAAAACAAAAACCATATTTACTTAGCCGTGAATGAGGAAGGTTAATGGAGCATTTAGTGAAGAGAGGATGGAGTGATAAGGAAGGTGAGTGGAATAGCGAGGTGGAGGGATAAGGAGGGTGAGGTAAGCATGACCAATAGGAGATCGAGAGTCATAAGGTGATTAGCCGAAAATTATATATTAAAACTAAAAACCTCATCGCATAATTTCAAAATCGCAAATCGTGATTTGTTAAATGAACACACAATTAAACTTATGATATGTGATATATTGCATCGCATTTTTTATTGGATTTTTTAAATCTGGAATTTTGGAAGAGAGGATGCAATGTGAAGTGGGACCCATGTGGAATTAAATATTCTACAAATTGAACTACAACCACTTTGCAATTTTGAAATTTTGGGCTTGGAAATTTTTTCTAAAATATTAAATTGGAGTAAATTACCAAGAACCTGAACCACATTTTTCAATTGTTCTGTAATTTGGTTGGGCCTTTTTCTAGGACTAGTAGTGAAAAATGAAAAAAATAGTAAAAACTGACTAAGAGTTCATATTTACAATGAATGATTGTTTTAATTGGAAAAATTGAAATAATATACATTTTGTACATTTATTAACTGAGACAACAAAAATGACCAAACTTCAAAGGAGTTCTATTTACAAACTGTTTAACCAAATGAGGTGAAACAAGTATCGATGGAAAGCTAGTGAAAAGTCGAATTCAATGAAGCAATCATAACATAAATCCGACAAAAGTGAAAAAGGAAAGATTGTAAGACAAATATTTTAAATGAAAAACATAAAAAGGGTTTTGTCATAAATTAATGGAAAGGGTCCCTACTATTTGAAGTAAATAAGTAAAAAATGGTAGGTGTTGTGTTTTCCCTACAACAACTTCATACATGTCAACTATCTTATCATACATGTACTTATACTTCCTCAAATTTCCAACATGTGGAAGTAAACTATATTGTAAACCATCAAATATAATTTCCATCACATTTAATTCAAATTTCTTGTACTTGTTCTTGCCAGCAGCAGAAGCATTCTCTAAAGGCTCAGGTATTTTTCCTTGAATGTATTCCAAAACATAATTGTTGTTAGTTATGATATATAAACTCATCTTCCATGTAGCAAAGTTAGATGAGTCACCCAACTTCTCATGTTCCTTGAAGAAAGAGGAAGACATCTTGACTCAACAAGATAGGTTCCTTCAACATTCCAAAGATGATTGTTTCAATACTTGTCTCCTTTTGGTTTTGTCCTTCACCTTATATTTGATACCATCTTAAATTAAACACTGCTCTATGTTGTTTCAATTACTTTAGCCCAATTCAATTCTTCAATTAGCAATATTTTCCAATAAGAATTAATATTTCCAATCATCAAAAGTAACTGAAGATAGAATACTAAATGCAATGACAAAATGAACAATCAACACATCAATAAGAGACAACAGATTTGGTCAAAGACTAGGCAAAAACCCCACAAGGGGGGAAATCCTCTAAAAAATATTCTTCTATTAGATTGTCATAAAATTTCAACTGAGAGTACAATGAACCCAATATAAAATATTGCAACAAAAATAACCCAAAAACCTTCAAAAATATGTTCCTAGCATCAATATATATCAGAGACAACTTTTCCCATCTACAGTCAACTGTGATCAGATGTCAAAATTTAGGCCTAGAGCCCAACCACATGGAGGAAGAGTTGTGCATGCAGTTGAGACCTTCCAACTTCACCCTTTAGCTTGATATCATGTGGTTATAGCTGAAAATTTCCTTTGACGAGCTTGTGGTTGAGACCCAAACCCTAGAACATGTGCAAGCTTCAGTCCCTATATTTTTGGACCTGCGTGAACTTGTTTCCTATACCCATCCTCAACCCTATGTGAACCAATCAATGAATAAGAGAATAAGAAGATGATTGTTGATATCTAAATGAGCTTGAGGTCACTTGCATTTATAGGCTTCCAAGGGTGACCAATTTCATGTAAGGGTTGACCTATCCAAATATGCATATGTGGGATTTTCATTATAAGTACACCTTTCCTTGTCCAAATTGATCACTTTGATTGTCAAAGTGGTCATCTTGAAAAGAGGAATCTATTCCCATGGTTGGAATTTTTCACTAAGCTTCCAAATTAGCACAGCCAATTGTGGTCACCTATAATAGTGAAACCCAAGTCCCAACCGCATAGAGGGAGAGTCATGCATGCAGGAAAATATTTACACCCACACGGATAGCCTTGTATGTGTGTCATTGCAACCAAAAATTTCATGTGTCAAACCTATGCTTAGAACTCAAAACCCTAATCACACATGTGGGTTTTAGATCCTATAATTTTAGATCTATACGAACCAAATTCCACGAACCCACTTCAAACCTGTGCAGACCAAACCAAAGAAGAGAGAAGTAGAAGATGATTTATGATGTCCAAATAAGGATCACTTTACTTGTATTTATAGGCTTTCAAGGGTGTCCAATTTCAATTTAGGTTCAACCTGATCAAATTTGAAATTGTGGGCTTCACTTCAAAAGGGCACTTTCCCTTATACAAATCCAGTCCTTCAAATGTCAAGATTGGTTCTCTCGGAAAGAGGAATCTAGTCCCATGTTTGGAATTTGTCACTGAGCTTCCAAATTAACATCCTTAGCCAGTATCTAGACAAGCTAATGTTAGTGTTTTTATATGACATTTTTGGTTACGCAAAAACTAGAGAAGAAGATGAAAAACATTTGAGAGTGGCGGTACAATTACTATAGGAACACAAATTGTATTCCATGCTTAGAAAAATTCATTCCTTTCAATCACAAGTACAATATTTAGGACCTTTCATCTCAAAGGAAGGAGTGTTCCTGGATCAAAAAATATCAAGGCCATAATGGAGTGGAACACTCCGTGAAATCTTATGAAGGTCAGATCCTTCAAGGGATTACCTAGATATTACTAGTGATTCTTTCAAGGATTTTCAAAAATTTGACATCCAATCATAGATATATAAAAGAAAGGAGTGAAATTTCAATGGATATCAGAGTGTGCACCTAGCTTGTATCAAATTAAGCACTTGTTCACACATGCACCTATTTTGAGAATAGTAGGCTTAGAGAAGGATTTCGTAGTTTTCACAGTTGATTATAAGTAAGGATTAAGCAAAGTCCTGAGGAAATAAGGATACGAAATTAACTACAAATAAATGAAACTAAATGAGCATGAGAGGAACTTTGATACTCAGGACTTGCAGTTAGTAGCATTTGATGGGCCTCCAAATTAGATTCAAACTAAGGCCCATTTAACCCTTCTTAGGAACACAAAGGCTATATTAAATCTCTCCTTCTACACTTAATATTTTTTCTTATCTTTAATAAGTTATCAAAAAGGGTTAGAGATAATTGCATATTATGTGCCTAATATTATTTATCTTTGTAGAATATTGTGATAATATTGAACAAATTCTAAAGTTTTGGAATATGAGATAATTTAGGGACTTTCTCCCTACTACATGATGGACTATTAAATGAATAAAATATCATAAAATTGTTGACCTATTTTGGAGCTCCACTGATTGAGAAAATCTAGGGATGTGTTCCCTACTATAGGAGAAACCAAAACTTAGTATTTAATGAAGATTCCTATTGTTAGGAACCAGATCTACTTTTTGAGTGAGTTTGAAGGGAAAAGCTATCTCCTTCTAGGGAGAATTCTTTCTCATAAATTTGTATAAGTACCAATTCAAATTATGCTCTTGGTGTATGTATTTCTTAGTCTTCTTGTGAAAAAAAAAAGTGTTATTTTGTAGCTCTACTTTAATTTCCAACAGGGATGTACTTGGATTGACTAAAATAATGATGTTTGGTGCCATTTTTAGCTTCAAAAACTTAGTTTCCTTCATAGGGAACTGAGTATTCTTTGGATTTGCCATACTAGGATCCTTAGAGCCCTTTGTACAATTTATTTATTTTCTTTACACTTCTTATTCACTTGCATGCCTTATTCTTGCATTTTCCATTTTTGTATTTAGTATTCATGCTTCATTTGTTGTAGATTATATTGGTTAAATTATTGAAGAAAGTTTTTTTCTAAGTCATTTATATAGGTAAAATCATGATGCATCCTTATAAAAATTTTAAAAAGTCATATTCATCATTGAGATACCTGGATTGGTTTACTAGTTCACAATTTTGGAATTTCTGGAAGACTTATCATGTAGTAAAATAGTGAAAAATTTATGTTGAATTTATCACATGTTAGTGCGCATATTTTGAGTTTATTCCACTTGTATTGAAGCCTAAAAACATAAAAATTAATAACAAAATCCACCCCATATCATTTTTGCTGGATTAGTCTAGGCATTTGGTAGGTCTTGTACTATTCAACGACCCCCCTGTTTATTATATAATAGTTAGTATTGTATTATTAAATAGGGACCCTTCAAAAAAAGTTCAAAAAACTTAGAAAATAAGAGCTTTCCTTTAAATCCATTTGGAATAAAACCTTAGATGGACTTAAGATATTAAGCCCAATCACTTTATCACTAAGCACTCTCGCTTTATCGCAAATTGCATGATCCCAAAGTAACAAGGTTATTCATGAGTCAGAGTCTGCGAAACGTGATAAAAGAAACGTCTTAGCAGACCGAAGGTAGCGTTAAAATATTATATGAACCTTAAGTCTTAGAGTATTCTTTATAATATAAAGTACTTATCGCATTGCGGATTTCACAGAGGTGCAAACATTCAAACCAAAAAAATGTGAATTGCGATACGGTCCGGACCGAGTGAAATAATAAAAATTGGTGTATCTTGAATCAAGCCTGACCTATCGTGAATATCTATTTCAATGGAATAATCATCCATTTAGGGAAAAGCGCTCGAAAAATTTAAAAGCACGCTGCTCATCGCAGATCGCAAAAATACTGAAGCGACTTTGAATTGGTCTATTCCACATAACACGACATCACCAATTTGCGATATTGTGATAAATCCATTTATCACAATCAATTGATTAATATTTCAATTTAAAATGCCAATTTGAAATATCATTTACAACTTGCGATGAGATAGTTTGATGAGACATAAATAAAATCACACGTAGGCCTTAATGAGTAGTTAATATGGTTTAACCGCATTTAATATTTTCACGGCTTGAGAAGATTGATATATTTTTTACCTTCATTGAAATAAAAGCTTCATCTTTACGCCATTTCAGAGTTTACTATGTTATTGTTTTTTTGCTTTCATTTCCACTCTGCGTTTCATTATGTTTGTCCATTCCCAAAACTTCAGGAAATTTCCAAAGAAAACAACGCTGAGGAAAATGGCTAAGAAATGGAAGAGGATTGTAGAGGCTACTATGTCTTAAGATTAATACATGCTTCCAATGTTCTCCGATACTACATGCAACATGGATGGAGGAACTACCTCATGGGAAGAAATGTACAATCTACTGGAGGAAGAAAACCCAAGGGTCCCAGTGACTAAAGCAACAACAGATGTCAGGTTCTCATCTAAGGCTTATTATTTTGAAGCAACATGTTCTTTCTTGCATAGGATAGCTGCAATGCCTAAAATATATCCATACACTGATATGGTAAGATGATCATGACAATGTGAAAATTTCAGGCAAAACATTATGGAATTCCAAGAATGAAGTTATGGGGTCATTTTCTCCAGATAATCTACGTCGAATGTATCATCTTCGAGAACCACTGAAGCGATATGACAAAGCCTTCAATGAGCACTTTGTGAAATAAAATGAAAACCCAATGGACAACATGCAAAGTTGGGGTTCTGGCTCCAGCAAGTTCAAGCAGGAGGAAACTAATATGTACTAAATTGCACTTTCGTCGGCACCACATAATTTTGCAGCCACAATGCTGTGTATACTATTTGGAAAGGTAGACAATACCAAGTTTTCTATTGAATGGGTTCCATTAATTGATGGATATGTTAATTCTATCATTATGAATTGTAGCAATATTTTATGAGATAATTTGGCTATGTCCATTAGAGAATATAGACAGAAAAGAAATATCTCCTCTCACGATATCCCTCCTTTTTATATGAGTGCATATGTGATGGACACTATATGTTTCTATTCAAATTTTCCAAACATGGATAGGAAATGGACCCTACAGGACCCTACTCCTATCCATTTTTGTCATAAGGTTTTGAGAGAATCACAGTTTAACTTGCACTTTTACAAAATTTGTCATGGCGTTATGTTACCAATTCACAAAACTATTTTTGATAAGAAAGTCCCAAAGCTATCAGAGGAAGCTAAAACATACATCTTTCTGGTGGCAAGATGGTTTGGTGAAGAATCATTTAGTTATGTCAAATTTTTTGGGAGTATCACATCTCCTCATGTTCTTCCATTATATCTTCTTGATAAGTTATTAGAAAGAGAAATTGTGTATCAAACAATGGGAGATGGTATTGTTGTCTAGGTAAATCCTCTCTGTGGATAGGGATGATCCCTCTAGCCCAATCAGTGGGTGTAGCAACCAAAGTGACAATATACTAGACACTTTCCTAAGTTGCAATTGAAAAGAGAGACGAATAAGATGGCCTACCTTGTTCTGATGCTATCTTGATCTCCTTTGTTGAAGATGTTGAATCACTCGCACCACGAGCTCGTTCTTGCTGCTCTCAGCGTTTATGTACCGACACAAGATATCAAGACACAACAAGGCATGCAAATACAAATAATATATTCAAAAGAAACCTACTTAACTAATAAAGGAATGTTAAGCTAAATGATATATGAGCATACACATTTAGGGAAAATGAACCAATAGTTGTATATTAATAGAAAATAAGGGGAAGCACTCCTTATCCAAGCCAAATGAATAGCATATAGGCACAATCTTAGCATAAGGGAAAAAATAGGCATAGACTAATGTTCGGTGTAGGAATTGCGGTTAAGTAGACTCCTTCAACACTTAATTGTTAACGCGGGGGTTTTGTAAACTTAGAGGTGAAGCATAGGAAATGCCAGAAATGATATGTACTTTTCCTAACTTTATTCCTACTTCCTTAATTACAATCTTTCAAAATTGAAAATAAAATATCACTCGACACTTTACACCAAAGAAATTCTAATGCTGGAATATGAAAGAAAGTACTTTTGCAAAGAAATAAATAAAAGGAAATTTCCAACTCTTGTAATCAATCCTGATTAATTGAAATGGAAATCTATGTTTATCTTCATTATATTTGTATGTCAAATTAATAGTTGGACCCTTAAAGATATATGAATTCTTTATCGATCTTTCTCCTTGCACTGAGTTGTTATTCTTATACTCCTACAATATTATTGCACCAGTACTAGAACAAAGTTTATATGCTGGAAGTATATTATACACTTATACTGAATATTTATGTCCTCATGTAGGGGCTCTATTTCTTAGGACTAGAGCACTTTGTTCCTGTATCAGCATATTGATTTCTATACCAGAATAAAGATTCCTGCACCAAGTTTTCAAATTTCTTTCATAAAATAATTGTAGGTTTTAACCCCGTACAGAAATTACGTGCATACGAATTCTAAAACACAGAAAATAAACAATAGCCAGAGCATAACACGTAAAACAAATATACACAGATATTTTCCCCCAGATCCTAAAACTGAGAATACGAGATTGATTTTTCATTATTTTACTTTCAATGTTATAATACATATATATACATGCCGAAGCATCCAATACCATGGACCGAAAAACCATCGTGCCCAAAACCATGTGCGAAAACCATGCACAAAACCATAAGTAGGTCTTCCCACCTAAGAGGAGGGCTAACCGCTGCCCTCAAACCCCCTGTGACCCCCCCACTGCATAATCGGCGCAATGAAGGGGGGGCTCTACACCCCCTCTAACCCCCCAATTAACTAGTGGAGCTAGTCATGGAAACAATATAACACAACCCAACATTCTCCCACTTGTTGTTTTCTTTCCACAAGGGGCAACAGGAGAGATTAGTCATTTATCTAGCCCTACAACACCCATTATTTCTCTACACCAAGAGAACTTATCAGAGCTCACAATTTTTTTCAATGCATCTACAGTATTCTTCAAAGTGTCCACCTTTACCAGCAACACTATTTTGTCTTCTATCATATCCCTCACAAAGTGATATTGAAAATCAATGTGCTTTGTCTTTGAATGATAAGCAGGGTTCTTTGCCAATAAAATTGCACTTTGGTTGTCACAGTCTATCCTTATAGCTCCCTGTACTAACCCCATACTTGAACACAATCTATAGAACCAAAGTGCTTCCTTTCTTACATGAGTGGCTACCATGTATTCTGCCTCTGTAGTTGATAGTACCACTACATATTGTTTCTTACTCATCCAACTGACTGCACCTCCAAATAGGTTAAACACATACCCACTTGTAGATCTTCTCTGATCTAGATCTCTAGCCCAGTCTACGTCAACAAAGCCATGAATATCTAGCACTCCATCCAATCTTGGTCTTCCTTGCTAGCACAAACTATAATCACTAGTGCCACACAAATACATGAAAACCCACTTCACTGTTGTCAAGTGCCCCTTCCCTGGTTTTGAGATAAATCTACTCAATACTCCCACTGCATGTTCAATGTCTTGTCTAGTACATACCATCGCATACATCAGGCTAACAACTGCACTTGCATGTGGAACACGGGACATGTCCTCTTCCTCTTCTTGTGTCTTGGGACATTTTTAAATAGATAACTTCACACCTACAGGGATAGGAACCTTCATCGATTTACTATCTTGAATATTAAACCTCCGCAGTATTGTCTTCGCATACTTCCTCTGGTTTAACTAGAGCTTCCACTTTTCCCGATCTCTTTTAATTTCCATGCCCAAAATATAGTTTGCAGCACCAAGATCTTTCATGTTGAATTTGGAGGACAATTGGGTCTTCAAATCCTAGATAATTTCTTTGTCATTTCCAACCAGCAACATATCATCCACATACAAAACCAGATAAATAACACGGTCACCAATTAATTTAAAATACACACAGTGATCTACTTTTCTTCTGGTGAAGCCAAGTCCCCATAGAAATGTATCAAATTTCTTATACCACATCCTTGGTGATTTTTTTAACCCATATAGAGACTTTTCTAACTTGAATACCAGTTATTTCTTACCCTTCACTGCAAAGCCTTAAATTTGCTTCATGTAGATCTCATCTTCCAAATCCCCGTGAAGAAATGGTGTCTTCACATCCATCTATTCTACCGCAAAATCAAAAGCAGCAGCAATAGATAAAAGTAATCTAATTGAAGCTACCTTGGCAACAGGAGAAAAAATATCACCAAAATCAATTCTCGACACCTAGGAATAACCTTTTTCTACTAGTTGAGCTTTGTATTTCTCCACCTTTCCTTCTGCATTTCTCTTCTTCTTGAACACCCATTTCCTACTAATGGGTTTCCTTCTAGCTGACAACTCCACCAGATCCCAAGCCTAATTTTTTTGCAAAGATGCCATTTCATCAACCATGGCATCTTTCCAGAGTTTTCCATCCTATGAATCTATTGCTTCCTTCACATTTCTAGGATCATCATTAGTAATAGATAAAGCAAAATTTGAATAGAAAGTAGATGGACTATACCTTTTTCGTTGCCTTCTTTCTCAACTGATCTTCTCACAACCGAAGTTTGTGGATGTTCATCTTCTGATCCCTCTTCTGCTATAGAGTTTGATTCTTCCTCCTTTAGCTCAAACTCTATCTTCTCAGGTTCCTCTCATTGGACTTAATGTTTAATAACATCTTTCATCTCTCGGAACACCACATCTCGATTGTACATAACCTTCCTTGTTACTAGGTTCCAAAGTTTATAACCCTTTAAACTATCCTTATACCCAATAAAGATGCACTTTTCAAATTTACTTTCCAACTTTGTTCTTTTCTCCTTTGGAACATGTACATATGCATCACACCTAAATACCCTCAAATGTGAAAGAGAGGGTTTCTTATGAGTCCATAAATATTGTGGAATCTTATCCTCCAATGCTGATGAAGGTGATCTATTGACCAGGTAACATGTTGTCTCCACCACCTCTGCCCAGAATTCTTGTCCTAACCTGGCACCACTGAGAATGCTTCTTTCCCTTTCCATCAACGTCTTGTTCATTCTTTCTGCAACTCCATTTTTCTCAGGTGTGTATGGAGTAATCTTCTACTGTGCTATACCACATTTCTTACAGAATCCTACAAATTCCTTCTTGCAAAACTCTCCACCATTATCTATCCTCAACACCTTTATCTTCTTCTCTATCAGGTTTTCCAACAGAGCCTTAAATTTTTTAAACCTGTCAAAAACTTTAGATTTCTTCTTAAGGAAATATATCCATGTATTCCTTGAGAAGTCATCTATAAATTATACATAGTACACAAACTTACCCAGTGATAGAACCTTCACAGGTCCAAACACATCACTGTGAAAAAACTCTAAAATTTGTTTCGCGCTCTTACCACTAGAGGGGAAGCTCACCTGATTCTGCTTCCCATATACACAATTTTCACAGAAATCAAAATCCAGAGAGCTATTAGTTATACCTTCTATCATACCTTTTCCATAAAGTATTCAAAGGCCCTTCTCTCCAATATTTCCAAGCCTTTGATTCTATTGCATGGTCTTTTCTCCAGACCACTTTCAAGAACCACAGAATTGTTGGACCCATCAACAACAGTGTTGCATTGCAGCTTGTACTGATCCAGGTGGATGTTGGTGGCCACCAACCTATCCCACTTGGACCCCCAAAACTGTCTCTTTTAGTTTTTCAGTTTCCTTAATTGTAGCACAATTTACTACTTTTATCAGTTTTTCGGGTCCTGAACTTCTGGAGCTGTTTTGAGGCTCTAAACAACGTTTCTTGGGAAATCTAGGAGCAACATGGGCTCATGGTCTGCTCTTTGTCTTTACAAAGTTGTATTCCTCAGATAGGTCTTGCTAACGAGCTATTGTGCACCTCAAACAAAGATCGTATGCCAAAGTTACGACGCTAGGAAGTTGATGTACTAATTTACCCGAAACAAGGCCCATAGTTTGGCGTTTCATCTCCTAGGGTTAGCCTTTTGTATGTTTAGGGTTTTCCATTGTTTCTCAGCAATAAATAGGCCTTTGAGCCTCATTATAGTAGAGTTTAGAGGCATGTAGCTACCACATTTCTTCTCAGAGATAAGCTACCATCGCCCCAGCTAGTTTATTTCCATTTCTGTTTGTAAGCATATTTCAGTATTTTACAGTAATGAAATGAAGTATTATTTATGTTGCATCTCTATATGTATGCTTATATCTGTAATTTTTTTTGTTCCTATTTAAATATGGATCAGTGGTATCAGAGTGGTCTGCTCTTTCTCTATTTTTCTTTGCATGTCCCAAATGTGGTAGGCATATGAGGAGTTAGGGCTTGAATTGGTTGAACCTTTGCAAGACTAGCCTCGCCAATCCTCACAGACTCCCATGGCGGATGAAAAGAAAGATGAGGGGGCAAGAGATCCTGTCAAAATCTTGCTTGAAGATGCCCTCGAGTGAAAAAGGAACGTGATGATGGACAACTTTGCCGAGATCCTTCAGTGGCTATCCAGAGGCGATGCATCAACTTCCAACAGCTACTCTGGAAATGCCACACCCTTTAAGGTACAAGTTAATTTTGAAATCCCCATCTTCGAGGGTCAAATAGACACAGATGCCATAGATAAATGGTTAAATATTCAAGAAGGGTATTTTTCTGTTCATGATTTTTCTAGTCGGGAAAACATTATTTTCACTCTTCTTAATGTAGCTCCCCACATGAAGGACTAGTGGGAAACCTACTGCGAGCAGAAGGATGAAAGTATAGGCTCACTATTTTCAGCCGCACCCACTTGCAATTCATTCCAAGATTCCATGAATGAGCAGTACTATTGTATCAAAAGCTATGAGGACAAATACATAAAGTGGACCATGTTGCAGTAGGGAAGGGACCAAGATGTGCCAGAGTTCACAAACATTTTTCATACCCTTCGCACACAGTTCGGTATCAAAGACTCTGAGCTTCATTTGGTACTCAAGTACAACGGCTTCCTACATAGGTTCATTGAGGATGGGATGCAATTCCTAAACATCTCCTTGCTTAGCATGGCGTACCAATATGCTATCAAAATTGAGCAGAAGTTTAAACAAAAGAAGCAAGACTTTGGATCTACGAATCTGAAGAACAAAGGATAAAGCCAAGGCAGGGTGAACCAAGAAAACCCATTGAAGCCACAAGAAAAGAAAAATACCACGAATTCAAAGAAGGACACAGGAAAGTGGTGTGATTTCCATAAGAGACCGACTCACAACACAAGTGAGTTTCGGACCAACCAGTCATTAATGGCCAAGTTGAAGGCTTCTGAATCAGATGCATGTTTCGATCCTGAGTCAGAACTTGACAAGGGGAATGAAAAATGGAAGAAAATCATTTATGCGGAGCCTAGTGCCATTGTTCCCACTGCCAAGGTCTAGAAGAATGAGCCTGAAGATCCAGAGGAGGGGGAGTGTCTTTTCCACTCAGAGATGTGGGTGAAGGGCTTGCCACCACAATTCATTATTGATAGTGGGAGCCAAAAGAACCTCATTTTAGTAGAGGTAGTGAAGTGGTTCATCTTACTGACTACACCACACCCGCAATCGTACAATATCGGGTGGCTTCACCAAGCATGAGATCTTCGAGTCTGCTAGCATTGTCTCCATCCCTACAGCATCAAGCCCTTCACAAATGAGGTATTATGTGATGTTGCACCTCTTGATATTTGTGATGTACTATTAGGGAAACCATACCTATGGAGGCAACATGATGTGTATGAGTCAAGCCCTCGCACTATTATTATTACTTTGGGTAATTCATTATACAGGATATCGAAGGTAGCCCCATCTACCACCACCTCTTTGATCTCTGCTAAGAAAGGCATTAAGATCATCTCCCAAACTAGGAAATTTATTTTCTGTCTGGTTTGCTCTCAAAGTAAGTGGAAGATCGTAGCTACATCCATGACCCTTGCAAAGGGTTCCTCCATGCAGTAGCAGCAGCAGTGGATACGGTCATGAAAGAACACAGGAACATCTTCTCCCCATCCACAGGGGTATTGTTGCACTATCAAGTCAAGCATTCATTTGATCTGACTCCCAGAGCACCTCTATCGAATGAGCCAATATATCACCAATCCATTTTCAAAAATGACAAGTACAAGAAGAGACATGGTCCTTACACCAGTAACAAGACTGTGGAGAACAAATACTTAGAGCACAACATTCTCACATTCATTTTCTTTCACCAAGTGTTCAATGTCGACCACCATCTACCATGCTTCCCACCATTACTAGACACATCAGAGATTGTAGAATAACTCACGAGGGACCAAGTTCAGCAGATGGAGGTACTCAATGCAATGGGGAACATTGCTTCCTAATGGGGGGAGGAATGATCTAGGTAGATGTTGGTGGCCACCAACCTATCCCACTTGGAACCCCACAACTATCTCTTTTAGTTTTTCAGTTTCTTTAATTGTAGCACAATTTACTATTTTTAGCAGTTTTTCGGGTCGTGAACTTCCAGAGTCGTTTTGAGGCCCTAAATGACATTTTTTTTTAAATGTGGGGGAAACATGTGTCCATGGACAACGTTTCTCTTCCCAAAGTTGTAATCCTCAAATAGATCTTTCCAATGAGCTATTTTGCGCATCAAACGGAGATCATATGCCAAAGCTATGACCTTCGGAAGTTGATGTACCAATTTACTCAAAACGGGGCCCATAGTTTGGCGTTTCATCTCCTAGGGTTAGATTTTTGGATGTTTATGGTTTTACATTGTTTATTAACAATAAATAGGCCTTCGAGCCTCATTGTAATAGAGTTTAGAGGCATGTAGCCACAACATCTCTTCTCAGAGATAAGTTACCATTGCTCTAGCTAGTTTATTTCCATTTCTGTTTGTAAGCATATTTCGGTATTTTACAGTAATGAAATGAAGTATTATTTCTGTTGCATCTGTATATATATGGTTATATCCATAATTTTTTGCATTCCTATTTAAATCTGGATGAGTGATATCAGAGCGGTCTTCTCTTTCTTTGTTTTTCTTTGCATGTCCCCAACAAGGTCAGGATATAAGGAGTTAGGGCTTGAACTAGTCGAACCTTTGCAAAACCAGCCTTGCAAATCCCGATGGCCTCCCATGACGGATGAAAAGAAATATGAGGGGGTAGGAGATGCTATCAAAATCTTTCTCAAAGAAGCCCTCGAGCAACAAAGGAACATGATGATGGACAACTTTGCCCAGATCCTTCAGCGGCTACCCAAAGGCAATGCATTGGCTTCCAACAGCTACTTTGGAAATGCCACACCATTTAAGGTACAAGCTAATTTTGAAACCCCCATATTCAATTGTTAAATAGACATAGATTTCGTAGATAAATGGTTAAATTTGCTAGAAGGATATTTTTCTCTTCATTATTTTTCCAGTCAGGAAAAGATTATTTTTGCTCTTCTCAAAGTAGCCCCCCACGTCAAGGACTAGTGGGAAACCTACTGCGAGTAGAAGGATGAAAGTATGGGCTCACTATTTTCAGCTGCACACACTTGAAATTCATTCTGGGATGCCATCAAGGAGTAGTACTGCCTTGTAAAAAGTTATGAGGACAAATACATAAAGTGGACCATGTTATGGTAGGGATGGGTGTTATAGACATTTTTGTGCCTTACAGCATGAAGCATGAAATGTCAATAATCTAAGGGATCCAAAGTCCCTAAACATGTTGTTCCTACCCCTAGAGGAACAAGGTCAGCAAACCACAGCACTGAATATCAGTTCTCCACCTGAAAACACTCAAAAACATGCTAATTCTGGATCATGTCAACTGCTCCACTGAGCATCTGCGCTGAATGTCAACTGCTCCACTATGTACCTGCGCTGAATGTCAACTGCAAAGAAGGCTACCTGCATTGGGTGAGTTTGGCCAAGTGGCACAGTCATTCCTCAAGGTGTCAATGCCCAGGAAGCTTCCAAAATGACACTTGGATCAGGGAATTCGACTTGTGATGAGTAAGAGGATCTAGATCTCCAAGTGGAAGCAAGAACCTCCAAGTGGACTCAAGAACTGAAGAATAACTGAAGTGGGAGAGGACACTAGTCAGCTTCATGCCAGCCTCAAGCTGACTCATCCTTTCTCCAAAACTCCTATATATAGAGCTCTCTCATGAGGTCTAGGGAGGCTGGAATTTTGGGAATGTAAGGAAGTGCTGTTGGTTTGAGTATAGAACTATTGGGTGATTTGCTTGAAGGAGGTGAAGAGGAGATTTCTTTCTGTTGGGAGGTGATGCTGGATTGGGCCTCTTATGGTTGTATCACTTCCTGAACTTTACTTCTTCCATTAATAAAGCATTTGAGGTTCTTCTATATACATGTGTTTCAATGATGTGTTGCTATACTTGTATATTTGATTTATTCTAATCCTTGAATCAATTATGAATGTATGCTTCTTGTAGTTTCCCTCTCTTGGTATTTTGCAGGATCTTGGTGTAGCTGGGCCAGTGAAAGAGCAAGGAGCTGGGGGCAAGTAGCAAGGAGAGAAGATTGGATCAATCATTAGCGGAAGACATCGGTTAGTGGATCTCTTCCTCCCTTCTCTTACATCTCATAAAGAAGTAATCTTGAATAGCTTTGCTTTGATTGTTGCTGAGGTACTATCACCCTTAGAGTGGGATAGGGTCATTCCGTATTGGATACTTTTCCCAACAAAAAATTGGCGACTCCACTGGGGACCGTATCTTGTTGGTTGTTTGTGTTTCTGCTATTCATTTCATAAACACAGGGAGTACCGAATCGAACTGCATTTGGATCTTTCAAATGCAAAGTAGAGGGCAGCTACTCTAGCTTAATTTCTAGGCATGTTTATGATTTGAAGAGCTGATCCACAAGGACTCTGAACAGCTCTTAGTGATAGCTTTTCATCCTCCTTTTCATCCCTTAGTGTGTACTTGATTGATAGCTTCTGATTTGGCCAAAAACTGTGAATTTTTGAGCAATCTGTGACCCGGAAACTGAGAAAAACGAAATTTTATCTCTTCATTGCAGGCACTGTGAAGGCAGTCTGCATTTCAGCGCAGATCCCAAAGGGGCTACCTGCGCTGAACCAGTTTTGCCTTGTGCTACTGGGGTTCCCTGCTGTTTATTGCCCTGTTTTCATCCTTGTTTTTGCAGCCTGTTAACAGTCAATGTACCTATCTGAAACCACCTTTCCTTGCCACTATTCCGCCTCGGTTGTATAAAGAAACTATATTTGTTCTTTGTGTATTTCTTACATCATTTGCAGTTTCCCATAACGAAAAGTGAACTAGTCTTGCTGCGGCCTCTTAGATCTAGACCTGTGATAAGTGTCGTTTTGATCTTAAGAGTTAGTTTGTTTGCTGTTCATAGCTGATTGAGCTTTTGCTTTTGTCATATGGTTTGAATTTATATATTTCTAGTGTCGAAACAAGTAAATCTTAAGGTGTCTTTTGATTTTGGACAAGCTTGTTTGCTTTCACTTGAAATTGAATTCAAAGTTATACAATAGCTTTCTTTTTGTATTACATCAACATTAAGAAAGAGAAAAGAAATACCTGCATTGTGCATGCGCATTTTGACAGTTTGCACATTGATTTAGGAAAAAGTGCATTAGTGTGTGCTCTATGATCTGTGTGAAAAGATGATGTCTTTCTTTTCCCTCAGTAGTTAAGATTTTCAAAGTTGAAAGATTGAAAAGCTTGCTTATCATCTTAGACTGCATTTAGGAGTGTTACTATACATCTCGTGGTGATCCATAAAGGCAAACTGCTAAACAAGATCAACCTTAAAATAAATTGAATTTACATAACAACGCATTGAAACATAACGCAAACACATAGAGGTCTAAGCTAGAGACGTGTTCCGGCATCGTTAAACGCGATATCTTAGCATTGAGTGGTTGGGTGATTCCTCCACGGTGAAGCGATAAGTATCAATACGGACTTGTGCTCCCACGTACCGTCGCGTATATATTGGGAGACCCCTATAGGAACAAAGCCTTTATCCATAGGAAGCCGTGTCGGCCGCCCTACTGATCGCAATGCAGTGAACACAGCATTCACGAAGATCGACCACTCGTACCGTAAAACGTATTCTGTGGTTTTGCGAAAAGTTTGGCACACCCTCTGCCTAGAACTCCAGAGTAGTTTCTTTCGGCCTTTTTCAAACTCTATAACTGAAAAAGTCCATCCGAGCATTTGTCACTTCGGGCTCGTTAAAACATCGAAGGAGACTAGAGTCATCTTTAGCTTTTTCTCGACTCTTAAAAAGTGAAAAAGCAAGTTGTGTCTAAAGCATCGTTATAAAATTTATTTTAAATGGAACATAATCACCTCCTATTCCTGCGTTGATATGTAGGTTGAGAACATGGAACGCCCCAACCAAGGAATTCCACATGTTGGAAATCCTAGTCCTTTCTCCTCTTGGGGAGAAGTTGGTGCGCCCCACATGGCCACATTGTCGCTTCCAGGACTGACAATTGGCTTGCCAATTTGGCTTTTCTCAACCAATGTAGTTCAGAACACCATGGTTCCTGAACAGTCGAGTCAATAGTTAGATCAGTCTAGAGCTGCCCACCAGCCCTCTACTTCCTATAACTCTTCCTCCAATCCTTCATCTTCGCAAGGTAGAGCCGGCAAAAGCCAAGCTCCCATGGAGAAGAAGGAGAAGAAGAAGAGAAAGAAGAAAAAGAAGGAGCCTAAGGCGACTGGGGGCAAGCAAAAGACATCTGACAAAAATCCACACACAGCACAGACCGGGCCTAAATCGCCATGTGTCATATGTAGAGGAGACCACTTACATAGAGATTGTCCCTGTATTCCCCGGATACTAAGGGACTGGTCCCCTCGGTTGCACAGTTCGGGAGCATCAACCTCTGATAGCCATGTTGAATGCTTACCGTCAACCAGCGAAAGTGAAGGTTCAAGACAAAAAGGAGGAGTAAGATCCCCCTGCAGACTGTGTGAAGGCGTTCACGCCATCCACCGTTGTCCCTTCTTAGATGAAGTGAAGAGAGTTTTGGAAGATCGCCCGGTTTCACCGTTGAGACTTCCTCCTGGATACAAAAAACTCGTGCCAAGTCCTTCGTTGGTTGAAAATACAGCTGGCCCGCTCAAGTGATCAGCTGAAGTGTTAGTCATTGAAAATGAACCTACTGAATCCAGACCAGACGAAAGTCTAAAGGTCGAAACGGCAGTTGACCCGGTTCCGCCTTCAGAGGTTTCATCTTCAAATGACACCGTCACTGAAGAGAATAAGGATGACACCATCCAGATTCCTTTCATCAACACAGACTCTGATGAGCATCAGGGCAATGCGCCCATTCCTTTATCACAGGAAGGAACATCGTCAGGGTCACATCCGGTCGTATATTCGGTCCCACCACCAAGCAACCTGGTTGTGTCCTTTGATTGGAACCAACTAGGCAGACCCCGGTTGCCAGCCAGTATACCATTCAGAATCATAGTCCAAATTTATAGAATGGTAATGGCTGGCACTATCATTGATGAAGGGGCATCTGTGAGTATCCTTTCCTCTATTGCTTGGAAAGCACTGGGTTCCCCGGCGCTTTTGCCTGAGATAAGAAATCTCTCGGGTTTTGATAAAGGAACCAGTCGACCATTAGGGATCCTCCCCAATGTGCCTGTTACATTGAAAGGGAAGACCGTTCAATTGAACGTGATGGTCGTTCAAGGACCCTTGGATTATAACCTACTCCTTGGACGAGACTATATATATTGCATGGGAGCTATAGTCTCCTCACTCTTTAGAGTAATGTGTTTTCCACACGAAGGAAGAATGGTCAAACTCGTAGACTAACTTTCATTTCCAGGATCACGCATCGCAAATAGTCACATACCAACCCTGAATGGTCTATTCAATCAAGAAATGTCTCCACCCCCAGTCCTCCTTCCCGATGAGTGCGAGTGATTCGGAAAGATGGGACTGGAACCCAGGGGGCATGAATCCTGGTCTGCTTTGGGCAGAAAGAACCCTGGGTATAAGGTAGAATTTCCGCGAGAGAATATGACCAGTCCGTACCCCGTCCGTGGATGGAAGAGGGGTTGTTCTAGAATAAGATTCTGTTGTCAAGGTCACTTGTTTGACAAAGGTCATTCACCATTGTCTATTTCGGTAGACAGTGCGGAAGAAATGTTTTAGTTTGATGGTGTTAACGAAACAATCTTTGGGTAACCAGAAAGAGGCAAGCCTCACTCTTTAAAACAAATGTTTTATCGGATAAGTAGGGGCAGCCTTGAAATTGTACTTTATACCTGGGGGCATGCAAACCTTTTGGAGTGCAAGCCAAGAGCGGTTATTTATCTGTTTTTGGGATTAGCCGTTTCCGAACTTGCATAAAGAAAGGATGAGAGGGAGCATAGCTTTGGTAAGGCACCAGCTCTATAAAAAATGGGATCTTACAGGAGACATTTCTTATCTTATGACTGGTATATCGAGCAGTTTTAGCATAAAGTTCATGCTCGTTAAAAAATAAACACAAAATCCGAGCAGTTTTAACGCGGTCTTCATGCTCGTTAAAAAATAAATAAAAGCAGTGAGCAATGTTTCCCCCAGAGTTTAAGCTCATTTTTAAATAAAAAATGAACCTATCCTGGTAAATAACCATTGTGATCGTAAATTTATTAGCCATAAAAGCCTTGGTCGTATTTTTCACCTGCCACCTCCATTCCATTTGGCCGATCGTTCACCTCCATATGATTGTTTACCCATTTTGAGGAACAGCTGCGAAGAGTGATTTCACCTAGCCATCCTTGTGACACTGCCGTGATTGGAAAATTCCAACCTGTACCTGGAATCTGCTGCTATCCCTGTTTATCACTCGTTCCTCAAAAGACGAGTCTTCTTTGAGCTCTTTTCTCTTGACTCGTAAAATATGAAAAGTTTGCCGAGTTTTGGCCTTCTAGCTCGTTAAAAGGACCGGAAGAGCTATCCCTCCCGTAGATTTTAATCTTTTTGGACCTGAGGGATTATTGCACAAAAAGGTCGAGCGCTTGTTTTATTCGGCTCGTTAAAGTTATCGAAAATTCATCCCTTCTGTATTGTTTTATACTTTTTCAGACTTAAGGGATTAGATGACAAAAAAGGAATTTTGGAGTTAACTTTCTGTACCTTTTCAGACTCTCTAAAAATGAAAAGGACCGAGTTTTCCTTGTCGTTAGACTCGTTAAAATGATTAAATAGCGACAAACTTGTCTTTAGACGAGAACGAGTTTCCCTATCGCTAGGCTCGTTAAAACATAGCGATGGGCTTGCCCGAAGGGCAGGTTATAGAACAAGCATATGTTATCCTCCTCAAGCTTGACAAAAATAAAGAGGTACTGGTCAGAAATGACTGGGGAAAAATTGGGAGAACCTCAAAGCTTTAATGGTAGCAAGTCGCTCTTGAACATGACACTTTTCCTTCGTATCACATCGGGTTGGGTTGTTTCATTCACCGGTCTCACCACCATGGTCTTCGCCAAACCATCCACATTTTGGGTAATGCTACCGATCCATCGCATCAGTGTCGTTATATGTTCAAGAGATGTTGTTCAGGAAGAGTCAACCGTGTCCCATCCACTGCCATACATTATCCTTCATCCACCCATGATCGCCACCCTGAATCTTATGTCACAGATTGTTTTTCACCTCCACTAAAATCATTAGCTCCGTTCCGCGTCACTGATGTGCGATTCATTAAGGCCCTCCTTTGACAGATCGCTTCTTGTCGACTTCAGCTCATTATCCAAGAAGTTGATCTAGGAACAACCCCCTCAGTACTTTGAAGCTTGCATGCCTCAATGGCAAGTTTCTCACTTCCGGCGACAGGTATACATCAATGACCTTTGACCGAAAGATTTTGCGTGGTGTTCGACGCCAAGTCCTTTATTCACACCACGTGAATTGTACTGCAGTACCTTGAGGATCATTATCATTATCGGTGATTCCTCTCGCGCTTATTAACGGTTTACATCATTGACCGGTAATCAAGCGATGTCTTTCCATGTTCGACTTCAGCACAATTCTCACATGGATCAACTTGTACTTAGAGTGAAGATCGAACGAGTTTGAAGACCCCGGATCTAGTTTCATCCATCTGGGCTGCGATATATATTCAGGAAATATAAAGACATTTGACATGTACATCATTACAGCAGATGATCATCCTACTCAAAGGATGATAATTTCAACAAAGAATTATCAGTCTCCATCAGACGAGCGTCTATTCTATGTACCAAAATGAATTTATAAAGCTGAGCATGGGAATGCCTGCCTCAGCTACATCATGAAAGCAGAATGAAAAATAATGTATTGTATTGTATTTTATTATAGGTCACCATTCAGCGATTGAATGAACTTCGGATCCTCCTGATAAAGCATTTCACCTGATAAACGACCTCATACTTTAGGGGGCAACTGTTATAGACATTTTTGTGCCTTACAGCATGAAGCATGAAATGTCAATAATCTAAGGGATCCAAAGTCCCTAAACATGTTGTTCCTACCCCTAGAGGAACAAGGTCAGCAAACCATAACACTGAATATCAGTTCTCCACCTGAAAACACTCAAAAACAAGCTAATTCTGGATCATGTCAACTGCTCCACTGAGCATCTGCGCTCAATGTCAACTGCTCCACTATGTACCTGCGCTGAATGTCAACTGCAAAGAAGGCTACCTGCGCTGGGTGAGTTTGGCCAAGTGGCACAGTCATTCCTCAAGGTGTCAATGCCCAGGAAGCTTCCAAAATGACACTTGGATCAGGGAATTCGACTTGTGATGAGTAAGAGGATCTAGATCTCCAAGTGGAAGCAAGAACCTCCAAGTGGACTCAAGAACTGAAGAATAACTGAAGTGGGAGAGGACACTAGTCAGCTTCATGCCCGCCTCAAGCTGACTCATCCTTTCTCCAAAACTCCTATATATAGAGCTCTCTCATGAGGTCTAGGGAGGCTGGAATTTTGGGAATGTAAGGAAGTGTTGTTGGTTTGAGTATAGAACTATTGGGTGATTTTCTTGAAGGAGGTGAAGAGGAGATTTCTTTCTGCTGGGAGGTGATGCTGGATTGGGCCTCTTATGGTTGTATCACTTCCTGAACTTTACTTCTTCCATTAATAAAGCATTTGAGGTTCTTCTATATACATGTGTTTCAATGATGTGTTGCTATACTTGTATATTTGATTTATTCTAATCCTTGAATCAATTATGAATGTATGCTTCTTGTAGTTTCCCTCTCTTGCTATTATGCAGGATCTTGGTGTAGCTGGGCCAGTGAAAGAGCAAGGAGCTGGGGGCAAGTAGCAAGGAGAGAAGATTGGATCAATCATTAGCGGAAGACATCGGTTAGTGGATCTCTTCCTCCCTTCTCTTACATCTCATAAAGAAGTAATCTTGAATAGCTTTGCTTTGATTGTTGCTGAGGTACTATCACCCTTAGAGTGGGATAGGGTCATTTCGTATTGGATACTTTTCCCAACAACAATGGGACCAAGATGTGCTAGAGTTCACAAATATTTTTCATACCCTTCACACATAGTTTGGTATCAAGGACTCTGAGCTACATTTAGTACTAAAGTACTGCAACTTCCTACAGAGGTACATCCAGGATGAGATGGAGTTCCTGAACATCTGCTCGCTCGGCACAGTGTACCGATACACTGTCAAAATTTAGAATAAGTTGAAACAAAATAAGCGAGACTTTGGATCTGTGAATCTGAAGAATAAAGGACAAAGCCAAGGCGGGGTTACCCAAGAAAACTTGTCGAAGCCACAAGAAAGGAACAACACCATGAAGTCAAAGAAGGACCCAGGAAAGTGGTGTGAGTTCCATAAGAGCTTCACTCACAACACAAGTGAGTGTTAGACCAAGGAGTCGTTGGCGGCCGATTTGAAGGCTTCCGAATTAGATGCACGTTCCGGCCCTGAGTCAAAACGTGACAAGGGGAATGACAAAGGAAAAAAAATCATTGATGCAGAGCCCAGCACCACTGTTCCAACTGCCAAGGTATAGAAGAATGAGCCCGAAGATCCAGAGGAGGGGGAGTGTCTTTTCCACACATAGATGTGGGTGAAGGGTTTGCCACTGCAATTCATTGTTGACAGTGGGAGCCAAAAGCACCTCATTTTAGCAGAGGTAGTGAAGCGGTTGGCCCTATCGACTACACGACACCGACATCCATACAGTATCAGCTAGCTTCTCCAAGGATGAGATTTTTGAGTCTGCTAGCAGTGCTTCCTTCCCTATAGCATCAATCCCTTCACAGATGAGGTATTGTGTGATGTTGCACCTCTTGATGTTTGTGATGTACTATTAGGCCAACCATACTTATGGAGGCAACATGTTGTGTATGAGTTAAGGCCTCGCGCTATTATTATTACTTTGGGTAATTCATTATACAAGATACTAGATGTAGCCCTATCTACTGCCACCTCTTTGATCTCTGCTAAGAAAGGTAGTAAGATCATCTCCCAGAATAGGAAATTTGTTTTCTATCTGGTTTGCTCTCAAAGTAAGGGGAAGCTAGTAGCTACATCCATGACCCCTACGAAGTGTTCCTCCACCCAGTAGGAATAGCAGGTGGATACGGTCATGAAAGAATAGAGTAACATCTTATCCCAACCCATAGGGCTACTGTTGCACTATCAAGTCAAGCATTCATTCGATCTAACTCCCAGAGCACCTCTACCAAACTGGCCGATATACCACTGCTCCATTTTGAAAAATGACAAGTACAAGAAGCGACATGGTCCTTACACCAGTACCAAGGTTGTGGAGAACAATGATTTAGATCACATCATTCCCCCATTCCTTCGCTTGCACTGAGTGTTCAATGTGGACCACCCTCTACCATGCTTTCCACCATTACTGGACACATCAGAGATTGCAGAATAGTTCATGAGCGACAAAGTTTAGCAGATGGAGAAACTCAATGAAATGGGGACCATTGATTCCTAAGGGGGCAGGAATGATCCAAGTGGATGTTGGTGGCCACCCACCTATCCCACTTGGACCCCCACAATTGTCTCTTTCAGTTTTTCAGTTTCCTTAACTGTAGCACAATTTACTATTTTTAGTAATTTTTCAGGTGCTGAACTTCTTGAGCCGTTTTGAGACCCTAAAAGACGTTTTTTGGGAAATCTTGGAGCAACATGGGTAAATGGACTTATGTTTCTCATCCCAAAGTAGTAATCTTCGGATAGATCTTGTTAATGAGCTATTGTGCACGCCAAATGGAGACCGTATGCTAAAGTTACGACCCTGGGAAGTTGATGTACCAGTTTACCTGAAACGGGGCCCATAGTTTGGCGTTTCATCTCCCAGGGTTAGGTTTTTGGATGTTTATGGTTTTCCATTGTTTGTCAACAATAAATAGGCCTTTGAGCCTCATTGTAATAGAGTTTAGAGGCATGTGGCTTCCACACCTCTTCTCAAAGATAAGCTAGCATTGCCCTAGCTAGTTTATTTCCATTTTTGTTTCTAATCATATTTCAGTATTTTAAAGTAATGAAATGAAGTATTATTTCTGTTGCATCTTTATATGTATGGTTATATCTGTAATTTTTTGTGTTCCTATTTAAATCCAAATCAATGGTATCAGAGTGGTCTTCTCTTTCTTTGTTTTTCTTTGCATGTCCCCAACGAGGTCGGGATATAATTAGTTAGGGTTTCAATTGGTCGAACCTTTGCAAAACCAACCTCGCAAATCTAAACAGCCTCTCATGGTGGATAGAAAGAAGGACAAGGGGGTAGGATATCCTATCAAAATATTGTTTGAAGAATCCCTCGAATGACAAAGGAACGCGATGATGGACAGGTATGCCCAGATCCTTTAGCGGCTACCCAGAGGGAATGCATCGGCTTCCAACAGATACTCTGGAAACGCCACACCCTTTAAGGTACTAGTTAATTTTGAAATCCCCATGTTCGAGGGTCAAATAGATGCAGATGTTGTAGATAATGGTTAAATCTACTAGAAGGGTATTTTTTTTTTCATGATTATTCCAGTCGGGAAAAGATTATTTTCGCTCTTCTCAAAGAAGCCCCCCACGTTGAGGACTGGTGGGAAACCTACTACGAGCAAAAGGATGAAAGTACAGGCTCACTATTTTCAGCCACACCCATTTGGAATTTATTTTGGGATGCCATAAAGGAGCAGTACTACCCTATCAAAAGCTATGAGGACAAATACATAAAGTGGACCACACTGCGGCAGGGAAGGGACCAATATGTGTCAGAGTTCACAAACATTTTTCATACCCTTCGCACACAATTGGGTATCAAGGACTCTGAGCTACATTTGATACTCAAGTACCGCGGCTACCTACATAGGTACATCTAGGATGAGATGGAGTTCCTGAACATCTCCTCTCTCGGCATGGCATACCGATACCCTATCAAAATTGAGTAGAAGTTTAAACAAAAGAAGCGAGGCTTTGGATCTGTGAATCTGAAGAAAAATGGACAAAGTTGAGGCAGAGTGACCCAAGACAACCCATCGAAGCTGCAAGAAAATAACAACACCACGGAGTCAAAGGAGGACACGAGAAAGTGGTGTGAGTTCTGTAAGAGCCCCACTGACAACACAAGTGAGTGTTGGACCAAGTAGTCGCTAGTGGGCAAGTTGAAGTCTTCCGAATTAGATGCATGTTCCAACCCTGAGTCAGAACCCAACAAGGGGAATCACAAAGGGAAGAAAATCATTGATGCAGAGCCCCATGCCACTATTCCCAACGCCAAGGTCTAGAAGAATGAGCTCGAAGATCTAGGGGAGGGAGAGAGGCTTTTTCACTCACAAATGTGGGTGCAGGGTTCACCGCTGTAATTCATTGTTGATAGTGGGAGCCAAAAGAACCTCATTTCAGCAGAGGTAGTGAAGCGGTTGGGCCTACCGACTACACCACACCCGTAGCCATAAAATATCAGTTAGATTCACCAAGGATGAGATTTCCGATTCTGCCAGCAGTGTTTCCTTCCCTACAACATCAAGCCCTTCACAGATGAGGTTTTGTGTGATGTTGCACTTCTTGATGTTTGTGATGTATTATAAGGCCATCCATACTTATGGAGGTGACATGTTGTGTATGAGTCAAGGCCCCTCGGTGTTATTATTACTTTGGGTAATTCATTATACAGGATACTGAAGGTAGCCCCATCTACTGACACCTCTTTGATCTCTGCTAAGAAAGGCAGTAAGATCATTTCCTAGACTAGGAAATTTATTTTTGTCTGGTTCGCTCTCAAAGTAAGGGGAAGATCATACCTACATCCATGACCCCTTCAAAGGGTTCCTCCACGCAGTAGCAACAGTACGTGGATACAGTCATGAAATAACGTAAGAACATATTCTCCCCACCCACAGGGGTACCATTGCACTTTTAGGTCAAGCATTCATTCAATCTGACTCCCAAAGAACCTCTAAGCAACGGGCCGATATATCACCGCTCCATTTTGAAAAATGACAAGTATAAGAAGAGACATGGTCCTTATGCCAGTACCAAGGCTATGGGGAACAATGCTTTAGAGCACAAAATTCCCCATTCCTTCACTTGCACTGATTTTTTAATGTGGACATCCCTCTACCATGCTTCCCACCATTACTAGACACATCAGAGATTACAAAACAACTCACAAGGGACCAAGTTCAGCAGATAGAGGAAGTCAACACAATGGGGACCATTGCTTCCTAAGGGGGGAGGAATCATCTAGGTGGATGTTGGTGGCCACCCATGTATCCCACTTGGACCCCTACAACTGCGTCTTTTAGTTTTTCAGTTTCCTTAATTATAGCACAATTTACTATTTTTAGTAGTTTTTAAGGTGTTGAACTTCCGGAGTTGTTTTGAGGCCCTAAACAACATTTTTTGGGAAATATGTGAGCAACATGGGTACATGGTTTGATGTTGCTCTTCCCGAACTTGTAACCCTCAGATAGATCTTGATAACCAGCTATTGTGTACATCAAACAAAGATCGTATGCCAAAGTTACAACCCTGGGAAGTTGATGTACCAATTTACCTGAAACAGGGCCCATAGTTTGGTGTTTAATCTCCTAGGGTAAGTTTTTTGGATGTTTAGGGTTTTCCATTGTTCCTCAACATTAAATAGGCCTTCGAGCCTCATTGTAACAAAGTTTAGAGGCATGTAGCTACCACATCTCTTCTCAGAGATAAGCTACCATGGCCCTAGCTAGTTTATTTCCATTTTTGTTTGTAAGCATATTTCAATATTTTACAGTAATGAAATGAACTATTATTTTTGTTGCATCTATATATATATATATATGGTTATATCTATAATTTGTTGCATTCTTGTTTAAATCTAGATTAGTGGTATCAGAGAAGTCTGCTCTTTCTATGTTTTTCTTTGCATGTCCCCAACGAGATGGGGATATAAGGAGTTAGGGCTTGAACTGGTAAAACCTTTTCAAAACCAGCCTTGCAAATCCTGACGACCTCCCATGGCAGATGTAAAGAAAGATGAGGGAGCAGGAGATCCTATCAAAATCTTGCCCTCGAGAAACAAAGGAACACGATGATGGATAGGTTTGCCCAGACCCTTCAGTGGCTACCTAGAGGTGACGCATCAGCTTCCAACAACTACTCTGGAAATGCCACACCCTTTAAGGTATAAGTTAATTTTGAAATCCCATCTTCGAGGGACAAATAGATGTAGATGCCGTAGATAAACTTTTAAATCTGCTAGAAGAGTATTTTTTTGTTCATGATTTTTCCAGTTAGAAAAATATTATTTTCACTCTTCTCAAAGCATCCACCCATGTCAAGGATTGGTGGGAAACCTACTGCGAACAAAAGGATGAAAGTACGGGCTCACTATTTTTAGCCGCACCCACTTGGAATTCATTCTGGGATGCCATCAAGGAGCAGTACTACCCTGTCAAAATCTATGAGGGTAGATACATAAACTGGACAATGCTACCGCAGGGAAGGGACCATGGTGTGCCCGAGTTCACAAACATTTTTCATACCCTTCGCACATAGTTGGGTATCAAGGACTATGAGTTGCATTTGGTACTCAAGTACAGTGGTTTCCTACACATCTACATCCAAGATGAGATGGAGTTCCTGAACATCTCCTCGCTCAAAACGGTGTACCAATACGATTTCAAAATAGAGCAAAAGTTTAAACAAAAGAAGTGAGACTTTGGATCTGCGAATCCGTAGAACAAAGGAAAAAACCAAGGCGGGGTGACCCAAGAAAACCCATTGAAGCCGAAAGAAAATAACAACACCACGAAGTCAAAGAAGTACACAAGAAAGTGGCGTGAGTTCCATAAGAGCCCCAATCAAAACACAAGTGAGTGTTGAACCAAGCAGTTGATGGTGGCTGAGTTAAAGGCTTCCGATTCAGATGCATGTTCCAACCGTGAGTCAGATCCCGACAATTGGAATAACAAAGGGAAGAAAATAATTAATGTGGATCCTAGCACCACTATTCCCACTACCAAGGTTGAGAAGAATGAACCAGAAGATCTAGAGGAGGGGGAGCAGCTTTCCCACTCATGGATGTGGGTGAAGGGTTCACTGCTGCAATTCATTGTTGACAATGGGACCCAAAAGAACCTCATTTTAGTAGAGGTAGTGAAGCGGTTGGGCCTACCAACTACACCACACCCACAGTCGTACAGTATCAGGTGGCTTCACTAAGGACAAAATCTTCGAGCCCACTAGTAGTGCCACCTTCTCTATAGCATCAATCCCTTCACAGATGAGGTATTGCGTGATGTTGCACCCCTTGATGTTTGTGATGTACTATTAGGCCAACCATACTTGTGGAGGCGACATGTTGTGTATGAGTCAAGGCCTCGTTCTATTATTATTACTTTTGGTAATTAATTATAAAGGATACTGTAGGTAGCCCCATCTACTACCACCTCTTTGATCTCTGCTAAAAAAGGCAGTAAGATCATCTCACAGACTAGGAGATTTATTTTCTGTCTGGTTCCCTCTCAAAGTCAGGGGAAGATCATAGCTACATCCATGACCCCTGTCAAGGGTTCTCCATGCAGCAGCGGTAGGAGGTGGATATTGTCATGAAAGAACACAACAACATCTTCTCCCCACCCACAGGGGTACTGTTGCACTATTAGTTCAAGCATTGATTCATCTGACTCCAAGAGCACCTCTACCCAACGGGCTGATATATCACCGCTCCATTTTGATAAATGACAAGTAGAAGAAGCGACATGGTCCTCACACCAATACCAAGGCTGTGAGGAACAATTCTTTAGAGCACAACATTCCCCCATTCCTTCACTTTCACCTAGTGTTCAAAGTGGACCGCCCTCTACCACGCTTCCCACCATTACTGAACACATCAGAGATTGTAGAATAGCTCACAAGGGACCATGTTCAGCAGATCGAGGAACTCAACACAATGGGGACCATTGCTTCCTAACAGGGGAGGAATGATCTAGGTGGATGTTGGTGGCCACCCACCTATCCCACTTGGACCCCCACAACTGTCTCTTTCAGTTTTTTAGTTTCCTTAATTGTAGAACAATTTACTAATTTTAGCAGTTTTTCGGGTCCTAAACTTCCAGAGCTATCTTAAGGCTCTAAGCAACCTTTTTTTGGGAAATTTGAGAGAAACTTGAGGCCATGGTGTTATAGACATTTTTGTGCCTCGCAGCATGGAGCATGAAATGCCGATAATTACAGGGATCCAAAGTCCCTAAACATGTTGTTCTTACCCCTAGAGGAACAAGGTCAGCAAACCACAGCACTTCCTATCAGTTCTCCCCCTGAAAACACTCAAAAACAGGCTATTTTTGGATCATGTCAGCTGCTCCACTGAGCATCTGCGCTGAATGTCAACTGCTCCTCCTTGTACCTGCGCTGAAAGTCAAATCCAATGAAGGCTACCTGCGCTGGGCGAGATTGGCCAAGTGGCACAGTCATTCTGCAAGGTGTCAACTGCCCAAGAAGCTTCCAAACTGACACTTGGTTCAAGGGATTCGCCCTGTGATGAGTAAGAGGTACTTGATCTCCATGTGTAAGCAAGGATCTCCAAGTGGACTCAAGAACTGAAGTTTAACTGAAGAAGGAGAGGACACAAGGCAGCTTTATGTCAGTCTCAAGCTGACTCATCCTCTCTTCTTCTCTCCTATATATAGAGCTCTTCTATGAGGTCTAAGGAGGCTGGAATTTTGTGCAAAGCAAGGAAGTGTTGTTGGTTTACAGTTAGAGTTATTGGGTGATTGCTTTTATAGAGGTGAAGAGGAGATTTCTTGCTGCTGGGGAGGTGCTGCTGGATTGGAGCCATTGATGGTTGTAACCTTCTCAGAACCCTTTTACTTCTATCAATAAAGCTTTGAATGTTCTCCTATATACTTGTATTGCATTGATGTATTGTATTTACTTGTATATCTAATTCACTCTAATCCATGCATCAGTTATGAGTACATGTTTCTTGTAGTTTCCCTCTTTTGTTTGTGCAGGATCTTTGTGTAGCTGGGCTGGCAATAGAACAAGGAGCTGGGAACAAGGGACAAAGAGAGAGGACAAGATCGACAAAAGCGAAGGATATCGGTTGGTCAATCTTTTCTTCCTTCTCTGTACTTTCATAAAGGAAAATATCAAAGCTTTACTTTCAGTTGTTGCTAAGGAACTATCACCCTTAGAGTAGGGATAGGGTCATTCCGAGTCAGATACTTTTCCCCACAACAAAACTGGCGACTCCACTGGGGAGCCTAGTATCTTGTTGGTGTTTGTAGTATCTTTGCTATTCATTTCTTGAAGAAAAGAGTACCAAATCGAAAAGCTTTTGACTATATCAAAAGCGAAGTAGAGGGGCTGCTACTCTTGCTCATTTTCTGAGCAGATTCATGATTTGAAGAGCTGATCTACAAAAGACTCTTGTGCTCTTTGTGATAGCTTTTCATCCTCTTGATCATCCCTTAGCTTGTACTTGACCTATAGCTTTTTATTTCAGCAAAAACAGTGAATTTTTGAGCTTTTTATGACCCGGAAATCCTTGTAAACGCAACTCTCGTGTCTCAGTGCAGGCTGTCCAAAGGCAGTCTGCATTTCAGCGCATGTACTCCCTTCGGGAACTGCGCTGAGAGTCAGTTTGACAAACCAGAGCCTGCGCTGAACCAGTTAGGCTATGTCTTCCTGAGGTTTCCCACTGAGTCTTAGCCCTGTTTTCACTGTTATTTTGCTGCTGATTGCTTGTCATTTGTACTTGCTGTAAACCAACTTTCCTTGGCATTATTCCGCCTCAGTTGTGTGATGAAACTGTGATTGTTCTTTCAGTATTTCTTGTTTCAGTTACAGTTTCCCATTGTGAAAAGCAAACCAGTATAGCTGTGGCCTCTTAGATCCTGAACTGTAGAAGTGTCTTTGTGATCTTAAGAGCTAGTTTTATTACTGTTCATGGCTGTTTGAGTTTGTTTGTTTTTCATCTTGTGGTTTGAACCTATACATTTCCAGTGTCTAAACAAGTCAATCTTAAGGTGTCTTTTGATTTTGGACAAGCTTGTTTACTTCCGCTTGAAATTAGATTCAAAGTTACACAACAGTTTCCTTTTTGTCTTACATCAACATTAAGGATAAAGAAAAGAAATATCTGCATTGTGCATGTGCATTATTGACAGTTTGCATGTTGATTTAGGAAAAAGTGCATTTAGTGTGTGTTCTATGATCTGTGTGAAAAGTTGATGTCTTTCTTTTCCCTCAGTAGATTAAGGTTTTCAAAGTTGAAAGATTGAAAAGTTTTGCTTCTCATCTTAGATTGCATTTAGGAAGTTGTATATATACATCTCGTGGTGATCCTTAAAGGCAAACTGCTAAGCAAGATCAACATTAAAATAAATTCAATTTACATAACAACGCTTTGTAACATAACGCAAACATCTAGAGGTCTAGGTAGAGACGTGTTCCGGCGTCGTTAAACATAGTGACTGTCGATCTCTACGAAGGTGGGTGATTCCTCCTGAGAGTCGGTGGCACTAATACGGACTTGTGCTCCCACGTACCGTCGCGTATATATTGGGAGACCCCTATAGGCAATTATCCTTTATCCATAGGAAGCCGTGTCGACCGCCCTACTGATCGCGATGCAGTGAACACAGCATTCACAAAGATCGACCACCCGTACCGTAAAACGTATTCTGTGGTTTCGCGAAAGGTTTGGCACACCCTCTGCCTAGATCTCCAGGGCAGTTTCTTTTGGCCTTTTTCAAACTCTATAACTGAAAAAGTCCAACCGAGCATTTGTCACTTCGGGCTCGTTAAAACATCGAAGGCGACTAGAGTCATCTTTAGCTTTTTCTCGACTCTTAAAACATGAAAAAGCAAGTTTGTGTCTGAAAGCGTCGTTAATAAAATTTATTTTAAGCGGAACAAAATCACCTGTTATTCCCACGTTGATCTTTCAGTTGAAAAGTATGGAGCCCACCAACCAAGGAGGCAACCTTGGCGGAAGTCCAAATCCCTTCTCCTCTTGGGGAGATGTTGGTGCGCCTCATATGGCGACATTGTCACTTCCAGGATTGACAATTGGCCTACCTGTATGGCTCTTTTCAACTAATGTAGTCCAGATCGCCACTAATCCTGAGCAGTCGAATCAACAGTCAGAACAGTCTAGAACTACCCACCAGCCTTCCACTTCTTACAATACTTCCTCTGATCCTTCATCTTCGCAAGGTAGAGCTGGCAAAAGTCAGCCTCCCAAGGAGAAGAAGGAAAAGAAGAAGAAAGAAAAGAAGCAGAAGGAGCCTATGGCGAAGGCGACTGGGGGCAAGCAGGAGACAAATGACAAAAACCCACACACTACACCGACCGGGCCTAAATCGCCATGTGTCATTTTCAAAGGGACCCACTTCCATCGTGATTGTCCTTGTATTCCCCGGATACTAAGGGACTGGTCCCCAAGGTTGCACAATCCGGTAGCATCAACCTCTGATAGTCATGTTGATTGCAGTCCGTCAACTAACGAGAGTGAAGGACGAAGAGGGAGACCAAGATCACCCTGTGTATTGTGTGAAGGCAAGCATGCCATCCACAAATGTCCATTCTTAGATGAGGCAAAGAGAGTTTTGGAAGATCGTCCGGTTTCACCGTTACGACTTCCTCCTGGATACCAAAAACTTGCGCCTAATCCCTTGATAGTTGAAAATCCAGCTGACCCGCCCAAGTGGTCAGCTGAAGTGTCGATCATTGAGAATGAACCTACTGAATCCAGACCAGACGAAAGTCTAAAGGTCGAAACGGCAGTTGACCCGGTTCTTCCTTCAGAGGTTTCATCGTCCAATGACTCTGTCATTGAAGTTTCATCTTCAAATGACACCATCGCTGAAGAGTCATCTTCATGCGACACCCTCACTGAAGAGAATAAGGATGACACCATCCAGGTTCCTTTCATCAGCACCGACTCTGATGAGCGTCAGGGCAATGCGCCCATTCCTTTATCGCAGGAAGGAACATCATCAGGGTCATATCCGGCCGTATATTCGGTCCCACCACCAAGCAACCTGGTTGTATCCTTTGATTGGAATCAACTAGGCAGACCCCGGTTACCAGCCAGTGTACCATTCAGAATCATTATCCAGATCTATAGAATGATCATGGCTGATACTATCATTGATGAAGGGGCGTCTGTGAGTATCCTTTCCTCTATTGCTTGGAAAGCACTGGGTTCCCCGGCGCTTTTACCTGAGTTAAGAAATCTCTCAGGTTTTGATAAAGGAACCAGTCGACCATTAGGAATCCTCCCCAATGTGCCTATTACATTGAAAGGGAAGACCGTTAATTTGAACGTGATGGTCGTCCAAGGACCCTTGGATTATAACCTACTCCTTGGACGTGACTATATTTATTGCATGGGAGCGATAGTCTCCTCACTCTTTAGAGTAATGTGTTTTCCACACGAAGGAAGGATGGTCAAGCTCGTAGACCAACTTTCATTTCCGGGATCTCGCATCGCAAATAGTCAAATACCATTCCTAAATGGTCTGTTCACACAAGATTCGCCTCCACCCCCAGTCCTCCTTCCCGATGAGTGCGAGTGATTCGGAAAGAAAGACTGGAACCCAGGGGGCATGCACCCTGGTCTACTTCGGGCAGAAGAAACCCCGGGTATAAGGTAGAATTTCCGCAGAAGAATATGACTAGTCCGTACCCCGTCCGTGGATGGAAGAGGGGTTGTTCTGGAATAGTATTCTTTTGTTAAAGTTATGTGTTTGGCAAAAGAGTCATTCACCTTTGTCTAAAGAGGTGGGCACTGCCCAAGTAGGAATTCCCTTATTGCGACAAGCAGTAACCATCTTTGGGGAAAAGCAAGCCTCACCCATTAAAACAAATGTTTTGAAGGATAAGTAGGGGCAGCCTCCAAAGAAGGAGATTTTATTGTTGTAACAGAGGGTAACCATCTTTGAGTAACCCAATGATAGACGTCACCGAAGAAAGAGATTGATTTGCGGCAGCAAATAGAACCCTCTTCGGATAATAAGAAAGAGACAAGCCTCCCTCAATAATACCAATGTTTTGTCTTTGAGTAGTGTTCTTCTCTTGTCACAAATAGCTGTTCATTAAAAGTTGGGCCGACGGGAAGACTGAGTACCGCGTAAGACCCCTTAAAATAACGAGAAGACTAGTATCGTTAACATTAGATTGGCAAGATGACAAGTAGCTGTGAACACCCAAAGAAAAGCAGAGGTAGGGGAGAGGAGGGGCAGCCTCGAAATTCTATCCTATACCTGGGGGCATGCAAACTTTTGGAATGTGAGCTAGGGACGACTATTTATTTTTTTAAATTTTTAGGTCCTCCCTTTAAACCTGTAGGTCTAACCCTTTAAACTCATAGGATTAGCCGATTCCGACCTTGCATGAAGAAAGTCTGTGGGGCAGATGTAAAACTTGCCAAATTGGAGCATAGCTTCGTGAGATAAAGCTCCTTAAAAAAAAAAAAAAAAAAAAATAGCTATCTCACAGGAGGCGTTCTTATTCTATGACTGGTATATCGAGCAGTTTTAGCACATAGTTCATGCTCATTAAAAAATAAACGCAAGATCCGAGCAGTTTTAGCGCATAGTTCATGCTCGTTAAAAAATAAACATAAGTTTATGAGCAGGCTTTCCTTTAGAGTTCAAGCTCATTCAGAAAAAATGAACCGGTAAATCCCCTTTTGAGATCGTAAATTCATCAGCCATAAAAGCCTTGGTCGTGTCTGTGCACCGTCACCTCCACTGTCATTTGGCCGATCATTCACTTCCATTTGTGTGTTTACCCATTTTGAGGAACATCTGCGAAGAGTGATTTCACCTAGCCATCCTTATGACACTGCCGTGATTGGAAAATTCCAACTTGTACCTGGAATCAGTTGCTATCCCTGTTCATCACTCGTTCCTCAAAAGACGAGTCCTCTTTGAGCTCTTTTCAGACTCGTAAAATATGAAAAGTTTGCCGAGTTTTGGCTTTCCAGCTCGTTAAAAGGACCGGAAGAGCTATCCCTCATTTAGACTTTAATCTTTTTGGACCTGAGGGATTATTACACAAAAAGATCGAGCACTTGTCTTGTTCGGCTCGTTAAAAGTACCGAACACCCATCCCTTCTGTATTGTTTTATACTTTTTCAGACTTAAGGGATTACATGACGAAAAAGGAATTATGGAGTTAACTTTCTGTACCTTTTCAGACTCTCTAAAAATGAAAAGGACCGAGTTTTCCTTGTCGTTAGACTCGTTAAAATGATTAAATAGCGACAAACTTGTTTTTAGACGAGAACGAGTTTCCCTATCGCTAAGCTCGTTAAATCATAGCGATGGGCTTGCCCGAAGGGCAGGTTATAGAACAAGCATATGTTATCCTCCTCAAGCTTGACAAAAATAAAAAGGTACTGGTCAGAAATGACTGGGGAAAAATTGGGAGAACATCAAAGCTTAATGGTAGCAAGTCGCTCTTGAACATGACACTTTTCTTCCGTACCACATCGGGTTGGTTTGTTTCATTCACCGGTCTCATCACCATGGTCTTCGCCAAACCATCCACATTTTGGGGTAATGCTACCGATCCATCGCATCAGTGTCGTTATATGTTCAAGAGAGGTCATTCTGAAAGTGTCAACCATGTCCCATCCACTGCCATACATTATCCTTCATCCATTCATGATCGCCACCCTGAATCATATGTCACAGTTTGTTTTCACCTCCACTAAAATCATTAGCTCCGTTCCGTGTCATTGATGTGGGATTCATTAAGGCCCTCCTTTGACGGATCGCTTTTTGTCGACTTCAGCTCATTATCCAAGAAGTTTATCTAGGAACAACCCCATCAGTACTTTGAAGCTTGCATGCCTCAATGGCAAGTTTCTCACTTCCGACGACAGGTATACATCAATGACCTTCGACCAGAAGATTTTGCGTGGCGTTCGACGCCAAGTCCTTTATTCACGCCACGTGAATTGTACTGCAGTACCTTGAGGGTCATTATCATTATCGGTGATTCCTCTCGCGCTTGTTAACGGTTTTCATCATTGACCGGTAATCAAGCGATGTCTTTCCATGTTCGACTTCAGCGAAATTCTCACATGGATCGACTTGTACTTAGAGTGAAGATCGAACAAGTTTGAAGACCCCGGATCTAGTTTCATCCATCCGGGCTGCGATACATATTCAGGAAATATAAAAGCATTTGTCATGTACATCATTGCAGCAGATGATCATCCTACTCAAAGGATGATAATTTCAGCAGAGAATTATCAGTCTACCATCAGACGATCGTCTGTTCTATGTACCAAAATGTATTTATAAAGCTGAGCATGGGAATGCCCGCCTCAGCTAGATCATGAAAACAGAATGAAAAAATAATGTATTGTATTGTATTGTATTACAGGGCACCTCTCAGCACTTGAATGAACTTCGGACCCTCTGGATAAAGCATTTCACCCGATAAACGGCCTCATACTTTAGGGGGCAACTGTTATAGACATTTTTGTGCCTCGCAGCATGGAGCATGAAATGTCGATAATTACAGGGATCCAAAGTCCCTAATCATGTTGTTCTTACCCCTAGAGGAACAAGGTCAGCAAACCACAGCACTTCCTATCAGTTCTCCACCTGAAAACACTCAAAAACAGGCTATTTTTGGATCATGTCAGCTGCTCCACTGAGCATCTGCGCTGAATGTCAACTGCTCCTCCTTGTACCTGCGCTGAAAGTCAAATCCAATGAAGGCTACCTGCGTTGGGCGAGATTGGCCAAGTGGCACAGTCATTCTGCAAGGTGTCAACTGCCCAGGAAGCTTCCAAACTGACACTTGGTTCAAGGGATTCGCCCTGTGATGAGTAAGAGGTACTTGATCTCCATGTGTAAGCAAGGATCTCCAAGTGGACTCAAGAACTGAAGTTTAACTGAAGAAGGAGAGGACACAAGGCAGCTTTATGTCAGTCTCAAGCTGACTCATCCTCTCTTCTTCTCTCCTATATATAGAGCTCTTCTATGAGGTCTAAGGAGGCTGGAATTTTGTGCAAAGCAAGGAAGTGCTGTTGGTTTACAGTTAGAGTTATTGGGTGATTGCTTTTATAGAGGTGAAGAGGAGATTTCTTGCTGCTGGGGAGGTGCTGCTGGATTGGAGCCATTGATGGTTGTAACCTTCTCAGAACCCTTTTACTTCTATCAATAAAGATTTGAATGTTCTCCTATATACTTGTATTGCATTGATGTATTGTATTTACTTGTATATCTGATTCACTCTAATCCATGCATCAGTTATGAGTACATGTTTCTTGTAGTTTCCCTCCTTTGTTTGTGCAGGATCTTTGTGTAGCTGGGCCGGCAATAGAACAAGGAGCTGGGAACAAGGGACGAAGAGAGAGGACAAGATCGACAAAAGCGAGGGATATCGGTTGGTCAATCTTTTCTTCCTTCTCTGTACTTTCATAAAGGAAAATATCAAAGCTTTACTTTCAGTTGTTGCTAAGGAACTATCACCCTTAGAGTAGGGATAGGGTCATTCCGAGTCGGATACTTTTCCCCACAACACATGGACCATTGTTTCTCTTTTAAAAGTTGTAGTCCTCACAAGGATCTTGCTAATGAGCTATTGTGCGTGTCAAATGGAGATCGTATGCCAAAGTTACGACCTCGTGAAGTTGATGTACCAAATTACCCAAAATGGGGCCCATAGTTTGGCATTTCATCTCCTAGGGTTAGGTTTTCAGATGTTTAGTGTTTTCCATTATTTCTCAACAATAAATAGGCCTTCGAGCCTCATTGTAAAATAGTTTAGAGGCATGTAGCCACCACATCTCTTCTCAGGGATAAGCTACCATCACGCTAGCTAGTTTATTTCCATTTCTGTTTGTAAGCATATTTCAGTATTTTACAGTAATGAAATGAAGTATTATTTCTATTGCATCTCTATATGTATGGTTATATCTATAATTTGTTGCGTTCTTGTTTAAATCTGGATGAGTAGTATCAGAGCGGTCTGCTCTTTCCTTGTTTTTCTTTGCATGTCCCGAACGAGGTCGAGATATAAAGAGTTAGGGCTTGAACTAGCCAAACCTTTGCAACACCAGCCTCACAAATATCAATGGCATCCAATGGAAGATGAACATAAAAATGAGGGGGTAAGAGATTCTTCAAAATCTTGCTCGAAGAAGCCCTCACGTGATAAATTAACATGATGATGGATAGCATTGCCTAGATCCTTCAGCGGCTACCCAGAGGCAATGCATCAGCTTCCAACAACTATTCTGAAAATGCCACACCCTTTAATGTACAAGTTAATTTTGAAATCCCCATATTCAAGTGTCAAATAGATGCCTATGCCATAGATAAATGGTTAAATATGCTAGAAGGGTATTTTTTGTTCATGATTTTAGCAGTCGGGAAAATATCATTTTCGCTCTTCTCAAAGGAGCCCCCCATGTCATGGACTAGTGGGAAACCTACAGCAAGTAGAACGATGAAAGTACTAGCTCCCTATTTTCAGCCACACCTACTTGGAATTCATTCCAAGATGCCATCAAGGAGTAGTACTACCCTATCAAAAGCTATGAGGACAAATGCATAAAGTGGACCACACTGCGGCAGGGAAGGGACCAAGATGTGCCGGAGTTCACAAACATTTTTCATACCCTTCGTACACAGTTGGGTATTAAGGACTATGAGCTGCATTTGGTACTCAAGTACCGCGGCTGCCTACACAGGTATATCCAGGATGAGATGGATTTCCTAAACATGTCCATGCTTGGCACGGCGTACCGATATGATGTCCAAATAGAGCAGAAGTTTAACAAAAGAAGTGAGACTTTCGATCTGTGAATCCAAAGAACAAAGGACAAAGCCAAGGCGGGGTGACCCAAGACAACCTGTCGAAGCCGCAAGAAAAGAACAACACCACGAAGACAAAGATGAAAACAGGAAAGTGGTGTGAGTTCCATAAGAGCCCCACTCACAACACAAGTGAGTGTCAGACCAAGAAGTCATTGGTGGCCGAGTTGAAGGCTTCCGAATCAGATACATGTTCTGACCCTGAGTCAAAACCTGGTAAGGGTAATGACAGAGGGAAGAAAATCATTGATGTGGAGCCCAGCACCACTGTTCCCACTGCCAACGTCCAGAAGAATGACCTCGAAGACCTAGAAGAGGAGGAGAATATTTTCCACTAATATATGTGGGTGAATGTTTCGCCACTGCAATTCATTGTTGATAGTGGGAGCCAAAAGAACCTTATTTCAGCAAAGGTAGTGAAGTGGTTGGGCCTGCCGACTACACCACACCCATAGCCATACAATATCGGGTGGCTTCACCAAGGAAGAGATCTCTGATTCCACCAACAATGTCACCTTCCCTACAACATCAAGCCCTTCATAGATAAGGTAGTGTGTGACGTTGCACCTCTTGATGTTTTTGATGTACTATTAGGCCAACCATACTTATGCAGGGGACATGTTGTGTATGAGTCAAGGCCTTGCACTATTATTATTACTTTGGGTAATTCATTACATAGGATACCAAAGGTAGCCCCATCCACTTCCACCTCTTTGATCTCTGCTAAGAAAGGCAGTAAGATCATCTCCCAGACTAGGAATTTTTTTTTTTTTCTGGTTCGCTCTCAAAGTAAGGGGAATATTGTAGCCACATCCATGACCCCTGCGAAGAGTTCATCCATGCAGCAGTAGCAACAAGTGGATATGGTCATGAAAGAAAAAAATAACATCTTCTCCCCACCCACAGGGGTACCATTGCACTGTCAGGTTAAGAATTCATTCAATCTGACTCCTAGAGCACCTCTACCCAACCGGCCGATATATCACCGCTCCATTTTGAAAAATGACAAGTACAAGATGCGACATGGTCCTTACACCAGTACCAAGGCTATGGGGAACAATGCTTTAGAGCACAACATTCCCCCACTCCTTCACTTGCACCGAGTGTTCAATGTCGACTGCCCTCTACCATGCTTCGCACCATTACTGGACACATAAGAGATTGCAGAACAGCTCGCCAGTGACCAAGTTCACCAGATGGAGGAACTCAACACAATGAGGAACATTGCTTCCTAAGGGGGCAGGAATGATCTAGGAGGATGTTGGTGGCCACCAACCTATCCCACTTGGACCCCCACAATAGTCTCTTTCAGTTTCTTAGTTTCCTTAATTGTAGCACAATTTACTATTTTTAGTAGTTTTTCGGGTCTTGAACTTCCGGAGCTGTTTTGAGGCCCTAAATGAAGTTTCTTGGGAAATATGGGAGAAACAAGAGGTGATGGACCAGTTTCTCTTCCCAAAGTTGTATTCCTTGGATAGATATTTCTAACGACCTATTGTGCACGTCAAACAGAGATCGTATGCCAATGTTACGACCCCAGGAAGTTGATGTACCAATTTACCCGAAACGAGGCCCATAGTTTGACGTTTCATCTCTTAGGGTTAGGTTTTTGGATGTTTAGGGTTTTAAATTATTTCTCAACAATAAATAGGCCTTTGAGCCTCTTTGTAATAGAGTTCAGACGCATGTAGCTGCCACATCTCTTCTTAGAGATAAGCTACCATCGCCCTAGCTAGTTTATTTCCATTTCTGTTTGTAAGCATATTTCAGTATTTTACAGTAATGAAATGAAGTATTATTTATGTTGCATCACTATATGTATGGTTGGATCAGTGGTATCAGAGCGGTCTACTCTTTCTCTATTTTTCTTTGCATGTCCCCAACGAGGTCGGGATATAAGGAGTTAGGGATTGAACTGGCTGAACCTTTGCAACACCAACCTCATAAATCTCAACGGCTTCCCATGGTGGATGAAAATAAAGATGAGGGGGTAGGATATCCTATCAAAATCATGCTTGAAGAATCCCTTGAGCAACAAGGGAATGTGATGATGGACAACTTTTCCCAGATCCTTTAGTGGCTACCCAAAGGCGACGCATTGGCTTCAAACAGCTACTCTGGAAATGTCACACCCTTTAATGTACAAGTTAATTTTGAAATCCCCATCTTCGAGGGTCAAATAGATGCACATGCCATAGATAAATGGTTAAATATGCTAGAAGGATATTTTTCTGTTCATGATTTTTCCAGTCGAGAAAAGATTATTTTGCTCTTCTCAAAGGCGCTCCCCACGTCAAGGACTAGTGGGAAACCTACTACGATCATAAGGATGAAAGTACGGGCTCACTATTTTCAGCCACACCCACTTGGAATTCATTCAAGGATGACATCAAGGAGTAGTAGTACCATCTCAAAAGCTATGAGGACAAATACATAAAGTGGACCACACTGTGGCATGGAATGGACCAAGATGTGTTGGAGTTCACAAATATTTTTCATACCCTTGGCATATAATTGGGTATTAAGGACTCTGAGATCCATTTGGTACTCAAGTACAATGGCTCCCTACATAGGTATATCCAGGATGAGATGGAGTTCCTAAACATCTCCTCACTTGGCACAATGTACTGATATGCTATCAAAATCGAGTAGAAGTTTAAACAAAATAAGTGAGACTTTGGATCCGCGAATCCGAAGAACAAAGGACAAAGCCAAGGTGGGGTGACCCAAGACAACCCGTCGAAGCCACAAGAAAAGAACAACACCACGACAACAAAGATGGACACAGGAAAGTGGTGTGAGTTCCATAAGAGCCCCACTCACTACACAGGTGAGTGTCGGACCAAGCAGTCGTTGGTAGCTGAGTTGAAGGCTTCCAAATTAGATGCATGTTCCGACCCTGAGTTAGAACCTGATAAAGGGAATGAAAAAGGGAAGCAAATCATTGATGCAATGCCTAGTGCCACTATTCCCACCGCCAAGGTCCAAAAGAATGAGCCCAAAGATCCAGAAAATGGGGAGCGTCCTTTCCACTAATAGATGTGGGTGAAGGGTTCACCCCTACAATTCATTGTTGATAGTGGGAGCCAAGAGAACCTTATTTTAGTAGAGGTAGTTAAGTGGTTGGGCCTACCAACTACACCACACCCACATTCGTATAGTATCAGGTGGCTTCACTAAGGAAGATATATCTGAGTCTACCAGTAGCACCACCTTCCCTACAACATCAATCCCTTCACAGATGATGTATTTTGCGATGTTGCACTTCTTGATGTTTGTGATGTACTATTAGGCCAACCATACTTATGGAGGAGACATGTTGTGTATGAGTCAAGGCCTTGCACCATTATTATTTCTTTGGGTAATTCATTATACAGGATACTGAAAGTAGCCCCATCTATCGCCACCTCTTTGATCTCTACTAAGAAAGATAGTAAGATCATCTCCCAGACTAGGAAATTTATTTTTTGTCTCGTTCGCTCTCAAAGTAAGGGGAAGATCATAGCTACATCCATGACCCCTGCAAAGGGTTCCTCCATGCAGCAACAGTAACATGTCGATACGGTCATGAAAGAACATAGGAACATCTTCTCCCCACCCACAAGGGTACCATTGCACTATCAGGTCAAGAATTCATTCGATCTAACTCAGAGAGCACCTCTACCCAATGCGTTGATATATCATCGCTCCATTTTGAAAAATGACAAGTACAAGAATCAACATGGTCATTACACCAGTACCAAGGCTGTGGGGAAAAATTCTTTAGATGACAACATTCCTCCATTCCTTTGTTTGCACCGAATGTTCAATGTGGATCGCCCTCTACCATGCTTCCCACCATTACTGGACACAACAGAGATTACAGAACAACTCACGAGGGACCAAGTTTAGCAGATGGAGAAACTCAATGCAACGAGGACCATTGATTCCTAAGGGGGGAGGAATGATCCAGGTGGATGTTGGTGGCCACCCACCTATCACTCTTGGACCCCCACAACTGTCTCTTTTAGTTTTTCAATTTCTTTATTTGTAGCACAATTTACTATTTTTAGCATCTTTTCGGGTCCTGAACTTTCGGAGCCGTTTTGAGGCCCTAAATGATGTTTTTTGGGAAATATGGGAGCAATGTGAGGTGATGGATCAATGTCTCTATTCCCAAAGTTGTAGTCCTTGGATAGATCTTGCTAATGAGCTATTGTGCATGTCAAACATAGATTGTATGCCAAAGTTACGATCCCGGGAAGTTGATGTACCAATTTACTCGAAATCGACCCATAGTTTGGTGTTCCATCTCCTAGGGTTAGGTTTTTGGATGTTTAGGATTTTCCATTGTTTCTCAAAAATAAATAGGCCTTTGAGCCTCATTGTAACAGAGTTCAGAGGCATTTAGCTGCCACATCTCTTCTCAGATATAAGCTACCATCGCCCTAGCTACTTTATTTCCATTTTTGTTTGTAAGCATAATTCAATATTTTACAGTAATGAGATGAAGTATTATTTCTATTACATCTCTATATGTATGGTTATATCTGTAGTTTGTTATGATCCTATTTAAATCTAGATCACTAATATTAGAGCGGTTTACTCTTTCTTTGTTTTTCTCTACATGTCCCCAACGAGGTCAGGATATAAGGAATTAGGGCTTGAATTGGTTGAACCTTTGCAAGATGAGCCTCCCAAATTCTGATGAACTCCCATGGAAGAAGAAAAGAAAGACAAGGGGGCAGGAGATCCTATCAAAATATTGCTCAAAGAAGCCCTCGAGCAACAAAGGAACGCGATGATGGACAACTTTTCCCAGATCCTTCAGCGGCTACCCAGAGGCGACGCATCGACTTTCAAAAACTACTTTGGAAACACCACACCCTTTAAGGTACAAGTTAATTTTGAAATCCCCATCTTCGAGGGTCAAATAGATGCAAATGCCATAGATAAATGGTTAAATTTTCTAGAAGGGTATTTTCTTGTTCATGATTTTTCCAGTCAGGAAAAGATTATTTTCGCTCTTCTCAAAGTAGCCCCCCACATTAAGGACTGGTGGGAAACCTACTACAAGAAAAAGGATGAAAGTACAGGTTCAATATTTTCAGCTGCACCCACTTGGAATTCATCTTGGGATGCCATCAAGGAGTAGTACTACCTTGTCAAAAGCTATCGGGACAAATACATAAAGTGGATAATGTTGAGGAAGGGAAGGGACCAGGATGTGCTGGAGTTGACAAGCATTTCTCATACCCTTCACACACAGTTGGGTATCAAGGAATATGAGTTTCATTTGCTACTCAAGTACATTGGCTGCCTACACAAGTACCTCTAGGATGAGATGGAGTTCCTGAACACCTCCTTGGTCGGCATGACATACCGATACACTGTCAAATTCAAGCAGAAGCTTAAACAGAAGAAGCAAGACTTTGGATCTGCAAATTAGAAGAACAAAGGACAAAGCCAAGGTGGAGTGACCCAAGACAACCTGTCGAAGCCAAAAGAAAAGAAAAACACCACGAAGTCAAAGAAGGACACACGAAAGTGGTGTGAGTTCCATAAGAGCCCCACTCACAACAAAAGTGAGTGTCGAACCAAGCAAGTGCTGGTGGCCGAGTTGAAGGCTTCTGAATCAGACGCATGTTCCGACCTTGAGTTAGAACATGACAAGGAGAATGAAAAAGGAAAGAAAATCATTGATGTAGAGCCTAGTGCCACTCTTGCCACCGCCAAGGTCCAGAAGAATGAGCCCAAAGATCTAGGGGAGGGGGAAAATCTTTTCCACTCACAAATGTGGGTGAAGGATACTCCCCTGCAATTCATTGTTGATAGTGGGAACCAAAACAACCTCATTTCAATAGAGGTAGTGAAGCGGTTGGCTTACTAAATACACCACACCAGTAGTCGTACAGTATTAGGTGGATTCACAAAGGACAAGATCTCTGATTCTACCAGCAGTGCCACCTTCCATACAGCATCAAGCCCTTCACAAGTGAGATATTGTGTGATGTTGCACCTCTTGATGTTTGTGATGTACTACTAGGCAAACCATACTTATGGAGGTGACATGTTATGTATGAGTCAAGGCTTCGTGTTGTTATTATTATTTTGGGTAATTCATTACACAGGATACTAGAGGTAGCACCATCTACCACCACCTTCTTGATCTCTACCAAGAAAGGTAGTAAGATAATCTCCCAGACTAGGAAATTTATTTTCTATCTGGTTTGCTCTCAAAGTAAGGGGAAGATCGTAGCTACATCCATGACCCCTGCAAAGCATTACTACACGCAATAACAGGAACAGGTGGATACGATCATGAAAGAACATAGGAACATCTTCTCCCCACCCACAGGGGTACCATTGCACTATTTAGTCAAGCATTCATTTGATCTGAATCCCAAAGCACCTCTACCCAACGGGCCGATATATCACCCTCCATTTTGAAAAATGACAAGTACAAGAAGTGACATGGTCCTTACACCAGTACCAAGGATGTGGGGAATAATGCTTTAGAGTAAAACATTCCCCCATTCCTTTAGTTGCACTGAGTGTTCAATATGGACCACCCTCTACCATGCTTCCCACCATTACTACACACATCAAAGATTGCAGAACAGCTCACACGGGACCAAGTTAAACAGATGGAGGAAGTCAATGCATTTCGGACCATTGCTTCCTAAGGGGGGAGGAATGATCCAGGTGGATGTTGGTGGCCACATAGCTATCCCACTTGGACCCCCACAAATATCTCTTTCAGTTTTTTATTTTCCTTAATTGTAGCACAATTTACTATTTTTAGCAGTTTTTCAGGTCCTGAACTTCCAGAATCGTTTTGAGTTCCTAAACAACGTTTTTTGGGAAATATGGGAGAAACCTAGGTCCATGAACCGATGTTTCTCTTCCCAAAGTTGTAGTCCTTATATAGATCTTGCTAACGAGCTATTTTGCGCGTAAAATAGAGATCGTATGCCAAAGTTACAACCCTGGGAAGTTGAGGTACCAATTTACCCGAAATAGGGCCCATAGTTTGGCATTTCATCTCCTAGGGTTAGGTTTTTGGATGTTTAGTGTTTTCAATTGTTTCTCAACAATAAATAGGCCTTTGAGCCTCATTTTAATAGATTTCAGAGACATGTAGCCGCCACATCTCTTCTCAGAGATAAGCTACCATCGCCCTAGCTAGTTTATTTACATTTCTGTTTGTAAGCATATTTCAGTATTTTACAGTAATGAAATGAAGCATTACTTCTATTGCACCTCTATATGTATGGTTATATCTATAATTTTTTTTGTTTCTATTTAAATCTGGATCAATAGTATCAGAGCAGTATGCTCTTTCTATGCTTTTATTTGCATGCCCCCAACGAGGTTGAGATATAATGAGTTAGGGCTTGAACTAGTCAAACCTTTGCAAGACCAGCCTCGCAAATCCTAACGGCCTCCCATGGCGGATGAAAATAAATATGAGGGGTGTTGGCTGCAGGATCCCCTAATGGATGTTTTGGGGCTTAAAGCCCAGATTTTGACTAAATCCAATGTAAAGACTCCACGTTTGGTGGGTGTAGAGCATGAGCTTGTAAATGAGTCATAGGGTTGTCCGCCCTCATTTTTGTAATGTAATATCATCTTTAGAGCTCTACCCATGGTCCGTGGACCATGGGATTGTATAAATAGAGAGAGGCACTAAGTTGTAAGTTGGCAGTAGAGATCGAATAGAAGAAGAAGAATTGAGTCCTATCTAAGTGTAGAGTCAAGTCTTGGGTCGTAGTGTAGGAGAAGGCTCTACAGTTGAGTGCGCAGAGGCCTACTTGTTGGAAACTGAGTGCACGGACCCCTACAGCTGAGTGCGTAGGGAAAGTCGAGTCTGTAACCATTAGAAAATTAATAAAGAGAAATTTCACATCATTTTTGTGTATCTTTTTCCTATTTTATGCATTGAATATATTGGGTATAAATTGTAATTTAATTATTTATATGATGCGTGAACTTATATGATTGTATTGATTAAGTGAATATGAGATAAAGTATCTGTTTAGGCAAAGTTAACTAACAATTATAAGAAGCTAAGTAATATCCGTGGTGTAGCTTGGGGAAATAGCGCAGATCGCTACCTTAGTAGCGTGAAAGAACCTTCGCCCCTGGTTAGGGCTATGCAAAGGTGATTATAACAGATCATGCTGGCCTCACAGGTCAGGACAATGTGCAAAGTGACCTACACGAAGGTATTCACAGTTGGACTAAATCAACCCCTCAGACATCTCAATGGTGTGGAAGCTGTTATAGACATTTTTGGGCATTGCAACCCCAAGCATAAATGTCCATAAACCAAGGGCTCCTAAGTCCCTAAAGGTGTTGTTCCAACCCCTAGAAGAACAAGGTCAACTAATTATAGCATCTCCTAGAAGTTCTCCATGAAATACTACTCGGAACTGGTCAAAACTGGACCATTTCACCTGCTCCATAGGCAAAGTGCATTGCATCCCACCTAAATACACACAGTGGGTGCGTTGCATTTTAGTTTCACTGTGTTACAGGTGCACTGATCAGACAAGGCCTTGTTCCTAAATTTTGGTTTCTGTGTTCACTCTTTTCAGATCTATTCAGGAGTTTTGCTGCCTGTAGTCAGTACACCTCTGTTTGAAACCCCTTTCCTTGTTGTTATTCTGCCTCCATTGTGCAAAGAACTGTAAATGTTTTTATGTGTTTTTGAGTCATTTTCAGTTCTCCTTTACAAAGAGGTAGAGTAATTGTATTGTCGTCTCTTGATTTGAAAGTGTCGCAAGTGTCATTTTCAGTCATAGAAGAGAATCTGATTGTTCTTGATAGTCGATTACACTATCACTGTTGTATTTGATCTAGATTAGTAGTTTTTCTAGTGTCAAAAGCAAGTTTTCAATTCCAAATCGCAAAGTGTTGTCATTGTCCTCATTTTGTTTTGAAAAGAAACTTGTTAGTAATTGTCGCTTTGGAAAATAATTCAGATTTGCACTTAGCTTTCTTTTTATCATTCACACATTAAGAAGGCTGAAAACAAATACATGCATGTGCATTTGCATTTAGACTGTTTTGTTGGTTTGATTTAAGACAATGCATATAGTGTGTGCTCTTTGCTCTTTTTTGAAAGAATGCCATCTCTCTTTCCTTAGTAGCTAGGATTTTCATTGCAAAAAAAGAGATTAAACGACTGTTTATCATCTTATATTGCATTTTAGGAATTGTACATCTACATCACGCGGTGAACCTGAAAGGTAAATTTCTTAAGCAAGATCAACTATAAAATAAATTTAATGAATCTAAAAACGCTTTGGAACCTAACGCACAACATCTAGAAGTCTAGGCTAGAGACGTATTACGGCGTCGTGAAGCCTGGTAACTGTTGTTTTCACTGTTGGTTGGGTGATTCCTCCACTTTGAGACGATAAGTGCCAGTAAAAACTTGTGCTCCCACGTACCATCAAGTATATTTTGGGAGACCACAATAGGCTTTATCCTTTATCCATAGGAAGCCGTGTCTGCCGCCCTATCGATCGCAATGCACTGAACACAACATTCAGGAAGATTGACTACCGTACCGTAAAAAGTATTCTGCAGTTTTGCGATTGGTTTGGTAATCCCTCTGTCTAGATTTCTAGAGCAGTCCCTTTCGTTCCTTTTCAGACTCCTTAACGGAAAAGTTCCATCTGAGCACTTGTCACTTCAGGCTCATTAAAAATCGAAGGTGACTATAGTCATCTTTTGTTTTTTCTCGACTCTTAAAAATTGAAAAAACAAGTTGTGTCAAAGCGTCTAAAATTCATCTAATTCGGAAACATACTTCCCCTTTGATTTTTAGTTGATCGAGTAATCCGCAACCGTGGAAGAAAGTCAATTGAAACCCCGTCGTTCGTAGAGGCTTACGAGTAAACCGTCTTTGTCTCCAGTGTCGAAACTGTTACAAACAAAGCGAACTCGTTTAACTGGTTCCAAATCCCTGGGTAAAGTTAGAACAAGTGTTCCAACACCATCGGAGACTCTAGTTACTCCAAACATTTCTGGTATCCCTACCTTTACAGAAGAATTTCAGCAGCGACCGAAGGGTAGTAACACTGATCCTAGTGTGAGGGTAAACACTTGTATTACTGAACCAGTTCCATCTACAGCTGATTCGGAGGGTGTTATTCCCCAAGCATCTGTCGCTGCAGATTCTATACCTTCTTCGGCACCAGAAATATTTTACGGACCTGACGGTCTACCTCTTCCACCTGGTCTAATTGCTATAGAAGATATTGCGGAGGATCCTCCATCGAGTACTCCATCGCAATTTCGAGTCAGGATCACTCTGTATCCTTCTTCATCAGAAATTAGTCTACCGCCATCAGAAGCTCCTGTAGAATCGCTAGGAAATCTTTTGGATAGACTAGAAATGTCTGAAAAACTGTCAACATCTAGGACTGTGTCATCCGACACAGCGACGGCAGAACTTCCTGCTGTCACTCCAACAATGTTCGCTAGTATACCAACTGTCCCAACTAGCTCTCAATCGCTAGAAGGGGCCCACTCAGGGGCTATTTCGACAGTATGGTCCATTCCTGTTTGTTCATCCAGAATAGTATCCGGAAACTCTTATGTTGAGTCTCAACAAATTGATCCTTCAGGGTGTCAATTTGGGCAATCCGGTCCTCAAGGGCAAACAATTCCTTTAAGTACCGGATTACCGCCATATGGGGGGCAATATACCCTTTCATTGTCTCCTCCGGGAGGACAACCGTACGGGAGTTCACAACAAAATTCAGGTTATGCTGGAATTACATCTAGCGGTTGGGTGCCGATACTACCTCAACAACCAAGAGTTGTATATTCGATGCAACAATGTTTACTTATGTCAAATATATCGACTATGCCAGCTATTGTGACGGTGTCGCAAGTACAAGCATTGCCTGTTATATGCTAACCTCAGGTTTCTTAGGTGGTAATGCAACAGCCTCTTGTCCCTACGACTCAACCACAGTCGCCAACTAGTGGAATGACACAGACCCAAACGGGTACAATTACCCCTCATCTTGGTCAAACAGTCAGTATTGGACAATAGCACATAGCTTCACAACCATGGCTAGTGCAATACCAACAATCACAATTCTAACAAGTATACCAAGGATCTAAGCAACAAATATTTGCAAATAGTGGGCAACCGTATATTCAAAACGGTCAAAATCAACCATTCTGCAATGGTTATGCCCATCAACCTTACCAAAGTTACCAGCATCAAATACAATATGCTGGTATGTAGAGACCAATTTCTCAGGCGATTCCATCTTATCCTGGGTATGCTTCGCCTAACCTGAATCAACAGTTACCCTTCGTAGCGACTTTAGAGTTACCAGATCTAAATCAGTTAACAAACGATCCAATTGCTTACGCCCCTTGGTGGCCAGCCCATTCCGCATAAACTTCTGTCAGATATTCCTAAATTTAATGGAAATTCAGGTGAAGATCCGTTGAATCATGTGATGACCTTTCATCTATGGTGTTCATCAAACACCCTAAACTATGATTCGATTAGGCTTCGCCTTTTTCAGAGGACGTTAACTGGTTTGGCAGCAAAATGGTATATCGAATTACCCAGAGCTTCATTTGACAACTTCAGTACCCTAGCCACAACCTTTTTAACCCATTTTTAATTACCGATAAGGTATGAAATGGGAACAGAACTTCTTACCAATTTCAAACAAACAACGGCCACTCACATATCCGATCATATTCATGACTGGTGACGTCATTGTAGAATGGTAAAAACATATGTTCCTAATCAGCTTTTAGCTGAATGGTTTATTAAGTCTTTATTACCTTCCATTACAAAAGATGTGGCAAAAGGAGAAGTCGTCACTGAAGAGCATGTTATTGCTCGTGCGCAATAATTAGACTTGATTTATACTCAGTCTGGCACGCTCTACGATAAAATCCCTGACGCTCCCAGATCGAAATTTTCCATCCCCCCTCCTCCTAAATCGAACAATGACTCTCATGCCGGTGATGGCGTGATTGGTACGACAGACACGAAATCGACAAAGGCTACATCTAAAAAGGCCCATAATATTTCTAGTCAAAATGCAAAAGAAGAACTTCTTGCCTCAGAAGTAAATGATGTCTCGACAGATAAAGGCAAAGAAACCAAGCAACCGGGAGGCAAGAAGAAAAACAAAGGGAAGAAGAAGAAACAAGAGGAATCATCACCTGAAAAATCTTCTGCAAACCCTCTTAGAGATAGGAAACCAAAAAATCCATGCGTAATATGTGATGAGGATCATTGGACAAGAGATTGTCCACATAAGGCTGAGCTTAAAAGATTCATCAAGAATTCAAAAACCTCGGCAGTATTGACTGATCCATTTCCAAATCCAGGGACAAATTTGGTTGCTAGTGAAAATGCTTCCCCGTCCCAAGTACTGATGTTATCGGTTTCGAAACAGCAAAATGATGCTTTGATATCGACACGGAACAAAGATTACGGGAATCACAGCTATCGAATAACAAGGATAAAGATCAACCTAGTAGTTCGACAACGACTTCGACAAAAGTTGCGCCGCCCATCATTCCAGAACTGACAATAAAACCACCAAAGGAAGTAGTACAGAAGTCTACATTTAATCCTCGTGCCAGAGCAGCACAGCATTATAATATAGTGTAAGATCTGGCCCAATCGCCATCTGCTATGTCGACACTTGAAGTACTGCAAAATTGCCCATCCCAAAAGTAGGCTTTATTATCAGCTATTGGTGGGATAGACCCAAAGGATTCTAATATTGTGTCCTTTAATCATAAAGGATACGATCCTCAGTTACCAGCTCAACTAGCTTTCCTCATTCAAGTGAAAGCCCTCAACAAAACTGTTCATCGAACAATTATTGATCAAGGGGCATCTACATGTATTATGTCGATGAGTTGCTGGAAAAATTTAGGATCTCCAACCTTGTCGCGATCTTCGACAACATTAAAAGCATTCAACGGACGAACGTATACCCCATATGGTATTCTAAGTAACTTGTAAGTGGAACTAGGAGGAAAAACAGTAGAAATAGATGTCGAAGTAATCGACGAAAACCTCGATTACAACATCCCACTGGGAAGACCATGGATATATGCTATGGCTGCTATTGTGTCAACCTATTTTAGGAAGATTTCATTTCCCTTTCAAGGAGGGATTACAATCGTCAATCAACAAACTTTCCTCCCCAATGGTTCCCAAGTTATGGGAAGCATTTCGATGATCCATGGAAGCCCCCATTCGCTTCAAAATATTGGAGTAGGCCTACTAAAAGACCCTATATTAATGGGTACTTTTGTCGTCCCACCTCCAATCAACCTGGCGGAAGTGGTAGTGATAGGAACCTGCAATATGATATCTTCTATAAACAAGATCTCAGAAAATGATATTAACATGGATCATCTATTGGTGTTGCTTCCAAGCAAAATGGAAATATTGTAGCAATCAATGTTTCTAGCATGGGAGCCAAACCCAAATCAATGCTCATCAAGCGTTTGGATGGATTGGTCTAAGGAATATGGCACCCCTTCAGATCCTTGGTCACAAGTGCATTACACCGACAAAGGAATTGTTCAATCAATGGTAATTGAAGGGGCAACATGGGAAGATTACCACCATCGTTCCCATCTTCCGACTTGTAAAGAAGATACTCCTAATGACCTTCATCATCCGTCAGTTTTTGATTTCCTATCAAATACTGTAAACACGGTGGATTCCAAGCGAAACTTGTCCAACATTGAAGAGACTATCGCCATAAATATCTCGACCAAAATAGATGGTGTAGAGAATATTTATGTTGGCAAATGTTGTTCCCCTTCAGAGCTGGAAATATATAACTCTCTTTTTTGCGAATTCAGAGATGTCTTTGCTTGGTCATATATAATGCTCGAGTATAGTTGACAACAAAATTAAGATGTATCCAGATGTCAAACCAGTACGACAACAACTACGGCAGGTGCACCCCAAGAAAGACGCTGCCATCAAGGCAAAAGTTGAAAAGCTTCTCCATTCTAGTTTCATTTACCCAGTTCCTCTAACCGATTGGGTATCGAACATTGTTCCTGTTATGAAAAAACAAGGAACAATTAGAGTGTGTGTTGATTATAGGGATGTAAATCAAGCTTGTCGAAAAGACAACTACCCTACACCCTTTATTGACCAAATAATTGATGAATGTGCTGGATGCGAAATATTTTCATTCATGGATGGATTCTCTGGGTATAATAAAATAAATATCCGCCCACAGGACCAGTCAAAGACTGCATTTATTTGTCCGTGGGGCACTTTCGCATATCGCAAATTACCCTTTGGTTTAAAGAACACAGGGGCAACGTTTCAGAGGGCAATGAATTATGCCTTCCATGACATCAAAAACATCGTTCAACCATATCTCGATGACCTTCCAGCTCATTCGTGAAAGCAGACTGATCATCCGCAGCATTTAAGAGCGATATTTATACGTTGCCGACACTACAAGATACGACTCAATCCACACAAATGTGTGTTCTGTGTCAGTTCTGGTCGCTTACTTGGTTTTGTAGTCTCAAAGGATGGGATTTGTCTCGACCCATGTAAGGTTCAGGCAATCATAAATTTGCCTCCACCTTCAAATTTGCTTCAGATTCAGAAACTCCAAGGGAAAGCAAACTTTCTTAGGAGGTTCATTCCAAATTACGCAGAACTTGCTAAATGTTATACACGTCTATTGAAAAAATAAGTACCCTTTAACTGGGATCAAGTTGCGCAAGCTTCCTTTGATGCTTTAAAATAATCCCTGATGAAAGCATCATTAATGTATGCTCCTGATTATCAAAAGACTTTAACCTGTATCTGGCTGCAGCAGATACAACCATCGCAATGGTTTTAGTTCAAGAAGACAACGGAATTGAACATCCTATATATTATTTAAGTAGAAACTTAAATGATACAGAGAGCAAATATTCCTATGTTGAAAAGCTGGCGCTCGCAGCTGTTCAAGCGATACGGAGATTTCGACACTATGTCCTCTTTTGAAAAACTACCATTCTGTCAGATTGCAACCCCATGACTTATATATTATCGCAACAGTTGTTGGGGGGCAAATATTCAAAATGGATAGCAATTATACAAGAGTTTGATCTGGAATTTGTAAAATCCAAGTCAAAGAAAGCCATGGTTTTCGCGGAATTATTATGCGATCTCCCATTGTTGTCCAACGATGAAACATCTGAAGAAACAATCGTGGATGAATCTTTGTTTCTGATATATTCAAGCAATCCGTGGTATGGAGGTATAATAATCTATCTCCAAACCCAAAAATATAACCCTAACACCTCCCACTCCGAACAAAAACTTATTCGATACCAATCAAAAGACTACATGATCGTCGGTGACACGCTTTACCACCGTGGTGTCGATACAGTTCTAAGGAGGTGCCTCACCCATGAGGAAGCCGAAAAAGTCCTGAATGATTGCCATTCAGGTGCGTGTGGGGGGCATCAATCCTTTTACACTACGGCGCAAAAATTTTTACGAGCAGGACACTTCTGGCCAACAATGTTCAAAGATTGCATAACCGCAGTCAGAAGTTGCCATGCCTGTCAAATTTTCGATAGCAAAACCAGAAGACCACCCGTACCTCTACAGCCAATAGTTTTTGTTTGGCCATTCACCAAATGGGGCATTGATTTCATGACATGTAACCCCACCTCCACCGGGGGGCATGGGTACATCATAGTCGCAGTGGACTATTTTACCAAATGGGCCGAGGCAATGCCTACATTAGATACCACTGGTGAAACAACTGCCCTTTTCTTTTTCAATCATGTAGTCGCCATATTCGGCATTCCACAGGCTATAGTCACAGATCATAGATCGCATTTTCGCAATCACATGATGGCCGAATTGGCTGCCAAATTAGGGTTGTCTCATGATAGCTCCACTCCATACTACCCGCAGGCCAAAGGACAAGTTGAAGCAATCAACAAATTCCTGAAGCTCATGCTGCAAAGGATGATTGGAGTCCACAAAAGGAGTTGGCACCTAATCCTATACTCAGCCTTGTGGGCATATCGAACATCGGTAAGGAATGCAACCGGGTTTACACCCTTCCAACTGGTGTATGGCCTAGAAGCAATCTTACCAGTTCAGTGTGAAATCTCGTCCCTAAAACTCACAATCGACCTTCTCCCCAGAACTTCAAAAGAGGAGGCTCGTTTCTTGGAACTAATCCAATTGGATGAAACCCGTTGTGATGTTGCTTTGGCTAACGAAGCCCATAAGAAATTATTCAAGGCGCAGTTCGACAAGAATGTCAAACCCCGTGTCTTCTCAGAAGGTGACCTGGTCTTACTTTACGACCAAGAATCCGATAAATTGGGATCAGGTAAATTCAAGTCTTTATGGATGGGCCCCTATATTGTTAAACGTGTATTAGAAAAAGGAGCCTACGAGTTAATGGATTACGACGAAATTCCACTGGCGCAACCCCGTAACGGGTTGTACCTTAAGCGTTACTATGCATAATCAGTATGGTAACCTATATGCTTTTGTTACATTTTTGTTTTCACTAAGGGTAATCGTTTTGGTCAAGTAAATCCACTTTTTACATTTGTTGCAGATGTCAAACCTATTGGAATCTTTTGTTGGATATGTCGACGGAGCAAGTCGTAGTTCGTGAAACCTATCTTCTGCGACCTGGGCCATTTTTGATCCAAGCGACGAGTTAGTAAGTTTCAGAGGGGTATGTATTGGTTGATCAACGAATAACATCGCTGAATATAACGCGTTGATAGAACTTCTCTCTGATGCCATCACACAGGGCATACGCTGACTTGTCGTCAGGCTAGACTCACATCTCGTCATACTACAACTCACTGGTATCTACTCCGTTCGAAATCTAGCTATCTATCGCATGTTCCTAAGGGTCAAGATTTTGGAAAGGCAATTTGATTTTATTCAATATCAGCATATTTCCAGAAGCTTAAACACATTAACTGACTCATTGGAAAATTATGTGTTAGATAAACATTTGAAACATTTACAAAAAGAAGCATTTCATCAATATTTTCATTCGGACTATGTAACTTAACCAAAATAAAACTTCGAAAATAAAAAATATATATATAAGTGTTTATGGTTTACACATAATGTTTTGTAATCAAGACAAAATTGGTCAAATGACCCGAAACTCAAAACGCTATGGGGCATCCTAGTCTAATGATGCTGGTGATAACAAGTCACCACCTGTGCAATCATGTGTAAAAGCCTACTCCATCGACTTGGCACGCCAATGGTATGTTGCTATAGCCTCAGAGGCAGCTCTTCAGTCCTCACATTTGGAATACTGAGAGTGAGGCCCTCGACCTGATCCTGTAATGTTGAAAGAGTCTCGGCCACATCAAGGTTGCGAAGGATAGCCCTTCCCACAGCCTCCCCTACTGGAGTGGCGGCTGGCACTCTCAGACATACTACTGGCCAGACAGGACCAACATCTGCATGAGCACAGGAGTTCTGATTAGTCTTGATAGAATAAAGCACAAGGACATTATAAAGAGAAATGATAAACAGAAAAATGGTCAAAGAATTTACCAATGGCACCCCATTGCTCGCCAGCCGTCAATACCAAATCCGAGTCACCCCGGAAGTCCATACCAGCATATGGATACTCGGAAAAAACCATCTCCTGACGATTGAACCACCCGAAGAAGGTATCAGAAAAGGAAACTTGAGACTGACCAGCATGTCTGGACATATGATCGACCCATCTCTACATCCGTGGTTCAGTCGGCGGAGGTAAACCAAGTAAAATATACTGCGGCTGCATCAGCGGGATCTTTTCCAAGGCGAAGGCGGTCAAAATAGAACCATATCCAAAGTTCTTCAATCTTCTGTATTTCACCTTGGTCAACTGTTCTTTCATCACAAGAAGTACTGCGTCACACCAGTTGAACACCTTTGGTTCGAGACATTCTAAGGCGTACTGCATATAAGACCGGTCGACCACATGAAGAGCCACACCACCATCCATCCTACCAAAGGTGAACAGAATGGTCCTCAAAGACGTGTCAGTGACATCTCGGATGATGATCTTGTCGTCTTTACTCGGCGGAGATCCCTCTCTGCAATACCTACGAACGTAATCTCTCACAGATTCGCCTCCACGGGCCGAACCTGATAAAGATATAGGGGCACCCCGCCTCGATAAGCCGGTCAAAAAATAGATGTCCATGACAGTCAATGGGATGGATTTTCCCCTAATCTGGAACACCTGGCTGGTAGGGTCCCAAGCATCGAGCAAATACTCCAGCAAGTTGATTTGTTGCCTCATGCTAGAGACGCGGAAAAACTTCAGCAGGCCACAGTTCCGCAGTGCATTTACTGTAGCCGGATCATGTAACGCAAGCATGTCCTCTTCTTCATGCTCACGTTCTCGCCATGTAATAGGAATTTTGCTCCAATAAATCTCTAAAAACAAACAAGAGAAGAGTTAGATCCTGATTTGGTGAGAAACAGGAAAAAAATTCCATTGAAAACTATGCACAAATTTCCCTCCTTGCGCCCATCGCACCTCCAACATTTTTCTGGGTACGTTGCATGCCAACTATCCAGTGAGTAGGCCAACATGCAACGCACCTTTCGATATAGAAAGGGTGCGATGGAGCCAGAGCGAGTTTTTCAAACCCCAGAGGCTCAGAAAAACCAAAAATAAGCTCAGAATGCAAAATGAAAAAGATGAAATGAAAGAGCTCAAGTTTAGCTCCTACCTGGTCCAGACAGTGCCAAAAATCGTCCACAAAATCTCCCGGAATCAGCTGGTGAAAATTGAAGGGGAAAGCACCTCCAAAGCTCCAACAAGCCAAAGTTCAAATGAAATGGTAAAATGAGGGGTAAAAGCACTTTTAAATTACTTTTTACGTAATTCAAGTAAAATATTAGTGTATTAACTTAATTTCCAAAGATGTATTGTTCATTTCTAACTAGTTTGATGAAGCAATTGAGCATGCAGTGCAACCTTTGAAGGAACAAATTCATTAATGGTAAAGTCAAGAAATGACCATTATATCGAGCAGTTTTATCGTGGAATTCAAGCTCGTTAAAAAATAAACATAAGCAATGAGCAAGTGTTTCCCCCAACGTTTAAGCTCATTATAAAATGAACCAATTTCTGGTAAATAACCATCGTGAATGTATTACTTCATCCTTTGAAGCCTTGGTCGTGTTCTCATCATCACCTCCACACTGTATTGGCCGATCATTCACCTCCACTTGATTGTTTACCCCTTTTTGTTAGAAAATTATATATTACAGAGCAATGGAACACATAAAATATTGCAGAAATATAAACATAGAAAACGCACAAAACAAGAGAGACACAGATATATGTGGTTCACCCAGTTTGGGCTACGTCCACCCCGAACAGCCAGTCCTTCCTTTTTATTATCCAGCAAAATGAAGAGACACAACCTACAGCAAATCCGCTGTAATATCCTCTATTTTCTCTCACAGTCTCACCTTTCTGTTTCTCGCTCACAGAATACACATCTATCTCATAGCCTCAAATACAATACCCTCATACAAAAATAGGGGTTGCCTTCTAGGGCAAAAAAACCCTAAACTAAACATAAGTTCTACCGTGCGATCATCCGCCTAATGAATGGCCCAGATTGACTAGAAATTACTATACTTTTACAAGGCAATTTTACAGCTGTTTTTAGCTTCGGGGGCGCTGCCCCTGAAACCCCCCGCCAGGGGGGGCTCCCAAAGGTCGCAGCTGCCCCCCCCCTGGACCCCCCCTGCAGCGAATATTTTACGGGCGGCGTTTCCGCCCCCATTTCGAACTGGGGTCCTATGTGGCGATACCTTTGAATATAGAAGATAATCAGGCTCCACACCCAACACTTTTGAGGAACAGATGTGAAGAGTGATCTTGTTAGCCATCCTTGTGACACTGTCGTGATTGGAAAATTCCAAACCTTACCTGGAATCAGCTGCTACCCTAATCTATCACTCGTTCCTCAAAAAACGAGTCTCCTTTAAGCTCTTTTCAACTGACTTGTAAAATATGAAAAGATTGCCAAGCCATTGGCCTCTCCAGCTTGTTAAAATGACCGGAAGTGCTATCCCTCCTTTAGATTTTAATCTTTTTGGACCTGAGGGATTATTACACAAAAAGATCGAGCGCCTGTCTTGTTCGGCTCGTTAAAATTACCGAAAATTCGTCCCTTTCGTATTATTTTATACTTTTTCTGACTTAAGGGATTAGATGACGAAAAAGGATTTTTGGAGATTCCTTTACATTCCTTTTCAGACTCTTTAAAATTGAAAAGGACCGAGTTATCTTTGTCGTTAAACTCGTTAAAACCTAACAGTGACAAACTTGTCCATAACAGACAAGAACGAGTTTCACTATCACTAGGCTCGTTAAAACATAGCGATGGGTTTGCTTGAAGGGAAAATTATAGAACAAGAATATGTTATCCTCCTCAAGCTTGAAAAAAATAAAGAGGTACTGGTCAACAATGACGGGGAAAAATTGGGAAGAAAACTTGAAGAAACTTTGTTGGTAGCAAGTCGCTCTTGAACATGACACTTTCACTCCGCATCCGAGTTGGGTTGGGTTGTTCCATTCACTGGTCACATCACCATGGTTCCATCACACCATCCACACTTGGGATCAATTCTACCAATCCATCATGTCAGTGTCACCGATATGTTCAAGAGAAGTCACTCAGAGAATTCACCTGTGTCTCACCCACTATAAAACATTTTCGCTCCATTCTTTCATGACCGCCACCCTGAACCGTATATCACCAAATTGTTTTCACCTCCATTAAAATCATTTACTCTGTTCCATGTCATTGATGTGGGATTCACTAAGGCCCTCCTATGATAGATCCCTTCTTGTCGACATCAGCTCATTATCCAAGAAGTCGATCTAGGAACAACCCTTTTAGTACTTTGAAGCTTGCATGCCTCAATGGCAAGTTTCTCACTTCCGGCGACAGGTTTACATCAATGGCCTTCGACCGAAAGATTTTATGTGGTGTTCAACGCCAAGTCCCTTATTCACGCCACGTGAATTGTGCTACAGTACCTTGAGATCATTATCATTATCGGTGATTCCTCTCGTGCCTGTTAACAACTTACATCATTGTGGTAATCAGGTGATGTCTTTCCATGTTCGACTCCAGAACATCTTTCACATGGATCGACTTGTAATTTGAGTGAATATCAAACGAGATTGAAGACCCCGGATCTAGTTTCATCCATACAGGCTACAATATATATTCAGGAAAATAAAGACATCAAATGTACATCATTGCTGCACAGATAATCATCCAATCTAAGGGATGATGGCTCTACCAGAATCATCAGTCTACACTCAGACGATTGTCTGTCATATGTACATGAAAATGAATTTATAAAGCTGAGCATGGGAATGCCCGCCTCATCTAGATCATGAAAATAAAATGAAGATAATGTATTGTATTGTATCTTATTACAGGTCGCCTCCCAGCTCGAAAAAACTTCGGATCCTCATCATAAAGCATTTCACCCGACATCAAAAAGATTAATGACCTCATGCTTTAGGGGGTAACTGTTATATACATTTTTGGGCACTGCAACCCCAAGCATAAATTTCCATAAACCAAGGGCTCCTAAGTCCCTCAAGGTGTTGTTCCAACCCCTAGAGGAACAAGGTCAACTAATTACAGCATCTCCCAGAAGTTCTCCATGAAAAACTACTCGGAATTGGTCAAAACTGGACCATTTCACCTGCTCCATAGGCAAAGTGCGTTGCATCCCACCTAAATACACACAGTAGGTGCATTGCATGTCAAAGATCCCTTCTATGGGGTGCGATGGGCGAGAAGGGACAAATGGCAGGGTCAATCCGCAAGGTGGAGAAGCATGGAATCGTCCAGAAACTTCTCCTGTGACACTTGCCTCTTTGAATTCGACCAGGGATGAGTAAGGGATCATCAATCTCCAAGTGGAATCAAGAACTATCAGAGGGAAGACACTAATCAAATCTCAAGCTGACTCACCTCCCTTGCAGACATCTATATATGGATCCCTCATCCCAGAGATCCTGGAGGCTGGAATTTTGCATCTTGTAAGGAAGTGCTGCTGGTTTCTTGGTGCAATATCATAGTGTTGGGTGATCTAAGCTTTTCATGAGGTGAAGAAGGGCTTCTTGCTGAGAGGATGATGTTGGGTCAGAACAATTGGTTGTAATTCTCTTGGCTCTTTCTTGATTATCAAGAAAGCTATTCAAGTTTTCCTCCACATGCTTGTATGATTAATGTTTTATGCATTTGTGTGGTCAATGTACATCTAATCCTATATTGTTTATGATAATAGATCTATGTTCTTGGATAGTATTATGCTGCTTTGGTTCTACAGGTACCCTGTGAAGCTGGGTGGACAAGGAAGCAAGTAGCAAAAGATCTATCAGAACGGAGAGGAATCGAACAAGGAACCAAGCGCAAGACAGAGGTTGGTCTCCTTTATTCTTCTCTCATCTATCTCTCATAAAGGAAAATGAAAGTAGTTTTAATTTGTTTGTTTCTAAGGTAGCTACCAGCCTTAGTGGGATTAGCAACTCTGCATAGACACTATTCCCGGTAACAGAAGCTTGGTTCCAACATCCCCCCATACTCCTTCGGGTGAGACTTTAGTCCATGCACCGCGTGCTGTTGCCGAAAGGGCTAGTAGTGTAGGGATTTGTTTGGCTAATTAACTATGAACCTGGTTCAGGCCCCATCAGGCCAAAAAATGGCTCCATTGCTGGGGTGATCCATGCGCACACTTGTCCAAGTGGACAAAGGTTTATGGAGAAAAGCCGCAACCTGAGTGGGTGCACTTGTTCTGTCATACCCTAGGTGTTATACCCATGAATTGGTATATAGAGACGGAGCTCTGCCATGGGACAAGTGACTGGGATATCCTGCACGAAGGGTTCATGATGACCTTCATTTTTGAGGGTAGATGGTGGGAAAACATTGATGAAGTGCTACAAGAGGTAAAAGCAGATATCTTCAAGATACCACAGTAGCCGGTAGAATTGATTCATCCTAAATGGGCTACTCAGCTGAGCGTGCTGGAATGTTATAATGTTAGTGGTGAAGAAGAAAACGAAGATCCGCAGAAAATTAACATTCCCAAAACAGAAGGCCATTGTGAGGTTCGAGGACCATAGGTTAAGAGCCTTGACATAACTGCACTGGTAAAAATGAAGCAGGTGAACATTGGTACGAAGGCCGAGCCTAAGTTTGCAATGCTCGGCAACTACTGGGACGACACGAAAATGGATAAGGTCACTTAGTTACTCCACGAGTATCAGGACTTAGTCCCAACCAAGTTTACGGAGTTAAAGGGAATCATCGGAGATTTAGGAATGATGAGGATCACTTTCAAACCTGATGCGAAGCCAGTTTATCAAAGGCCTTACTGCTTAAATTTGGAATACAAGGAGAAAGTCCGTGTAGAACTAGACAAAATGCTCACAGCAGGAATTATTGAGCTGGTGGAAGAATCCGATTGGCTAAGTCTATTGGTGGTACAGGAAAAGAAGTAGAAGGACAAAATAAGAATATGTGTGCATCTCAGAATATTGAATGATGATTGCATGCATGATCCATTCCCAACTCCATTCACAGATGAGTTGTTGGAAAATGTCGGTGGGCAGGAAGCATATTCTTTCACTGACAGGTTCTCAGGGTACCACTAGATCAAAATCTCGCTGGAATATAGGAGAAATAAAAACTTCATGATTGAGTGGGGTCACTTTTAATACACTGTCATGCCATTTGGGTTGAAGAACGTGCTGGCCATCTTTTTGCGCGTGGTTGTTGTAGCATTCAAGGAATATATTCACAAGTTTTTGGAGTTTTCTTTTGATGATTGGACTGTATTTGGTTTGGTTAACCACCATGTAGCGAGCTTACGATTGATGCTAGATACCTGCTGAAGATACCAAATCGCGCTTAACCTCAAGAAGTGTACATTCATCGTTGCCTATTAGGACATGTGGCTTGCAAACAGGGACTGACGGTAGATCCCGCAAAGATTGCGGTGATTCTGAATTTGGAAGCACCACAAAGTGTGAAACAATTGTGCGCTACGCTAGGACATACGAGGTACTACAAGAAGTTCATCAAAACCTATGCCCAGATCACCGCATCAATGGAAAAGCTATTGAAAAAAGATGTCATGTTCTGCTAGAACAATGACTGCGAGAAAAATTTGGATGTATTGAAAGAAAAGATGGTCACTGGGTCGATTTTGGTCTTCCTGAAATGGGAGGAAGAGTTTCATGTCCATGTTTACGCATCGAGTATAGAATTGGGGGCAGTATTAACACAGGAGGGTGGAGAAGGCTTGGATCACCCTATAGAATTCACAAGTCACAGATTATTTAAAGCAGAAAAGAATTATTCCACCACAGAACGCGAGGGACTGGCTATGGTGTATGCGCTCTAGAAATATCAACACTACTTGCTAGGGGGGCACTTCAAAATGTATATAGACCATTTCGTGCTAAAATACTTGGTCAATAAGCCTATGTTGGGGGGGCGCATATGTAGATGGATTTTATTGTTCCAAGAATATGATTTTGAAGTTGTTGTGAAACCTGGACGATTGAACATAGGACTAGATCACCTATCGCGCATTGAGATAGGAGAGGAACCAACTAGTTGGAGGAAGGATTACCTTATGCACAAATCTTTGTTGTGTACGTAGTGGATGGATATTTTGAAGATATAATCCGCTTTCTGATGACTGGAACTGTGTCGAAACAGTACTCCATCCAGCAAAAGAAGGAACTAGTGGTGCGCATGGTAGATTTCTCTGTCATTGCAGGGCACCTATATAAGATGGAAAATGATGAGATACTGGGAAGGTATGTACCTAAATTTTAACAAAGCAATATCCTTGCGGACACTCATGGAGGCATTGTGGGAGGACATTATGCAGGGAGAATGACCGTGTAGAAGATTCTCCGTGCAGGGTTGTGGTGGTCGACCCTTCATCAAGATTCAAAAGCACATTGCAAGGCCTTTAATGTATGTTAAAGAATTGGTAAACCATCGCAGAGGGATGAGATGCTTTTGAATCTGAAAATGACACTACAACCCTTTGAAAAGTGGGTGATCGACTTTGTAGGACCTATCAAACCTCAAGGAAAAATGGGCATGAGATATATTATCACCGCGACAAAGTACTTGATTTGTTGGGCAGAAGCACAGCTGGTAAAAGAATGCAGAGCTGCAACAACCACGAAGTTTCCATTTGAACACATATTGACATGATTTGGATGTCTGAAGATCTTGATGAGTGACCATGGTACACATTTCCTAAACAAGACAATCAATGCGTTGACAAAAGAGTTTCAGGTGTATCATCTGAAAATCACACCGTATCACCCACAAGCTAACGGGACAGGAGAAGCATTTAAAAAAGTATTGGAGACTATGATAACCAAAGTATGCAATGCAGATCGAAGTGATTGGGACCTATGCGTACCTGTAGTATTGTGAGCTTATAGGACGACATTCAAGAAACTAATGGGGCAGAAAACTTTCCGGCTAGTCTATGGAGTGGAAGCAATAATGCCAATGGAATATACATCATTCCTAGTCAACGCACAGCAGCACTCACATGTATGATGGACTGCGGAGACCTAGAGGAGAGACTTGTGTAGTTAGAGGAACTCGAGGAAGAACAATTTTTGGCTAGCTTTCACTAACGGCTACAAAAGCCCCATGAAAAGCCCTATCATGATCGACATATTAAGCTGCGTAGCTTCAAGGTGAATGATTTGGTGTTACTGTATGATAATTATTTTGATAAATTCTCGAGAAAATCCATAATTCATTGGTTAAGACCATATGTTATTAAGGAGGTCATAGATGGAGGTGCGGTGCATTTGGTAAAGTTAAATGGAGAAGCTTTTCCCAGGAAAAGTGAATAGCATTCGATTGAAGTCATATGGTCCAGCTATCTGAATAGACGACTATAGCACGATCTTAGCACTCCAAGCCGATGAAAGGAGGTGTGAGACTATAAACACATCCGAGGAAGTAGTTTAGGTACAGCGGTCTCTGAATAACACATCTAGGAAGTACAGTAGGCAGCTGCTCAATGCGTTGCTGACGTTGCAACAGTCCAGGCAGAGTTGGGAGGTATCCACGCAAAGATCTCCACACCGATAGGGTGACTCGAGGGTGAGTCACGATGTCTGTGATGGGGTCTATTCAGCGCGGGATCCCCCAAAGGGAAATTTTGGGGTTTAAAGCCCAGATTTTGACAAAATCTGATGTAAAGACTCCGCGTTTGTTGGGCTCGGAACATGAGCTTGTAAATGAGTCGTAGTGTTGTTCACCGTCATTTTTGTAATGTAATGTAAGTTTTAGAGATCTACCCATGGTCTGCGGACCATGGGATTGTATAGATAGAGCGAGGCTCTAAGTTGTAAGTTAGCAATAGAGATGGAATAGAAGAAGAAGAATTGAGTCCTATCTAAGTGTAGAGTTGAGTCTTGGGTCGTAGAGTAGGAGAAGGCTCTACAGCTGAGTGCGCAGAGGCCTAGTAGTCCGCAGTTGAGTGCACAGGGCGAGTCGAGTCTGTAATCGTTGGAAAGGTAGTAAAGAGAAGTTTCATTTCATTGATGTGTATCTTTTTCCTATTTTGTTCATCGAATGTGTTGGGTATAAATTGCAATTTCACTGTTTATATGATGTGCGAAATTATATGATTGTGTTGATTAAGTGAATATGAGATAAATTATATGTTTACGCGAAGTTAAATAACAGCTATAAGAATATAAGTAAGATCCATGGTGTAACTTGGTGAAATAGAGTAGATCGCTGCCTTAGCAGCACAAAAGCACCTCAGCCCCTGGTTAGGGATGCGTGAACGCGATTATAATAGATCGCAGAGGCCTCGCAGGTCAGGGTAGTGCGGTAAGTCACCTACACGAAGGTATTCACAGTTGGACTAAATCGACTCCTCAGAAATCTCAAGGGTGTGGAAACTTGGTTCCATCACCCCCACATACTGCTTCAGGTGAGACTTCAATCCACACACTGCGGACTATTTCTGAAAGGGCCAGTAGTGTAGGGATTTGTTTGGCTAATTAAATCCGAACCTAGGTCAGGCCCAATCAAGCGAATAAGGGGGCAGGAGATCCTATCAATATCTTGCTTGAAGAAGCCCTCGAGTGACAAAGGCTTGCGATGATAGACCACTTTGCTTAGATCCTTTAGCAGCTACCCAGAGGCGACGCATCAACTTCCAATAACTACTATGGAAACACCACACCTTTTAAGGTACAAGTTAATTTTGAAATCCCCATCTTCAAAGGTCAAATAGACATAGTGACATAGATAAATGGTTAAATCTGCTAGAAGGGTATTTTTCTTTTCATGATTTTTCCAGTCGGGAAAATATTGTTTTTGCTCTTCTCAAAGGATCCCCCAATGTCAAGGACTGGTGGGAAACCTACTGCGATCAGAAGGGTGAAAGTATGAGATCACTATTTTCAGTTACACCCACTTGGAACTCATTATGGGATTCCATCAAGGAGCAGTACTACCCTGTCGAAAGCTATGATGACAAATACATAAAGTGGACCACTTTGTGGCAGGGAAGGGACCAAGATGTGTTGGAGTTCACAAACATTTCCCATACCCTTTGCACACAATTGGGTATCAAGGACTCTAAGTTGCATTTGGTACTCAAGTACCGCGACTACCTACGCAAGTACATCCAAGATGAGATGGAGTTCCTAAACATCTCCTCGCTCAGCACGACATACCGATACATTTTCAAAATCAACCAAAAGTTTAAACAAAAGAAGCAAGACTTTGGACTTGTGAATCTGAAGAACAAAGGACAAAGACAAGGCGGGGTGACCCAAGACAACCAATCGAAGCTGCAAGTAAAGAACAACACCACGAAGTCAAAGAAGGACACAGGAAAGTGGTGTGAGCTCCATAAGAGCCCCACTCACAACACAAGTGAGTGTTGGATGAAGCAGTTATTGGTGGCTGAGTTGAAGGCATCCGAATTAGATGCATGTTCTGCCCTTGAGTCAGATCCCGAAAAGGAGAATGACAAAGGGAATCCAATCATTGATGTGGAGCATAGCACCACTGTTGCCACCACCAAGGTCCAAAATAATGAGCCCAAAGATCGAAAGGAGGGGGAGAGTCTTTTCCCCTCACAGATGTGGGTGAAGGGTTCACCGCTGAAATTCATGGTTGAAAGTGGGAGGCAAAGGAACCTCATTTTAGCAGAGGTAGTGAAGCGATTGTGCCTATCGACTATACCACACTTACACCCATACTGTTGTGGGGAAAAATGCCTATGCATGACGATCCTATCCACCTAAGGTGTGACAGTGCCTTAGCAACAAACGAGTACAGCTATGCTGGTTTCTTCCTTTATGAAATGTGAAAGAAGAGAGATTAATAGACTTACCAGTGTCTTCCGTTTGTCCCTCGATCCGGTCTCTCTTCTCTTTGGGAGTTCACAGCTACTTGCCTTCCTGCTTATCCAGCTTCAACCTACAAGATCACAAGAGAACAACTACTTGCGACAAGAGAACAGCTACTTGCGACAAGAGAAGAACACTACACAAAGACAGATATTCACATTCATAACTAGTTTAGGATTAGAAATAAACCAAATACACTAATACATTCATACATCAAAATACATCAGCATATAGGAGAAACCAAGATAGCTTTATTGATGAATAACAAGGTTCAGGAAGAGATACAACCCAGAGGAATCCAATCCAGCATCTCCTTCCCAGCAAATGGAATTCCTATCTTCAGCCCCTTCAAAGCATTAAGCACCCAATGATTCCAGTCTCAAACCAACAACAATTCTTTGCAATAACAGAATTCCAGCCTCTAGATCTCATGGAGGAGAGATCCATATATAGATGTTTGGAGAGAGGATGAGTCAGCTTGAGATCTTACTAGTGTCCTCTCCCTCTGTCAGTTCTTGAGTCCACTTGGAGGTTCTTGCTTTCACTTGGAGATTTGGAACCTCTTACTCATCACCAGTCAGATTCCCTGAGGCAAGTGTCATTTTGGAAGCTTCCTGGGTTTTGACACCTTGAGAAATGAGCCTGCCACTTGTCCATTCTCGTTCAGCGCAGGTAGCCTTTGTTCCAGTTGACATTCAACGTAGGTAGCCAGTGTTGGCTCTGACATTCAGCGCAAACAACTAGTGTAGCCACTGAAATGATCCTGAATTGACTTGTTTTTGAGCAGTTTCTGGTGGAGAACTTCTGTGAATTGCTGTGGTTTTTTAGCCTTGTTCCTCTAGGGGTAGGAACAACATGTTTAGGGACTTTGGATCCCTTAGATTATGGACATTTCATGGTCAATGTTGTAAGGCACAAAAATGTCTATAACACATACATTGTCGGGTGGCTTCACCATGGAAGAGATCTTTGAGTGTGGCAACAGTCCGCCTTCCCTACAGCATCAAGCCCTTCAAATATGACGTATTGTGTGATGTTGCACCTGTTGATGTTTCTTATGTACTATTAGGCCAACCATACTTATGGAGGTGACATGCTGTGAATTAGTCAAGGCCTCGCACTATTATTATTACTTTGGGTAATTCATTATACACGATACTGGAGGTAGCCCCATCTACCGCCACCTCTTTGATCTCTACTAGGAAAGGCAGTAAGATCATCTCCCAAACTAGGAAATTTATTTTCTATCTGATTCGCTCTCAAAGTAAGGGGAAGATCGTAGCTACATCCATGACCCTTGCAAAGGGTTCCACCACATAGTAGCAACAACAGGTGGATACGGTCATGAAATAACATAGGAGCATATACTCCCTGCCCATAGGGGTACCGTTGCACTATCAGGTCAAGCATTCATTCAATATGACTCCCAGAGCACCTATACCCAATGGGCCGATATATCACCGCTCCATTTTCAAAAATGACAAGTACAAGAAGTGACATGGTCCTTACACCAGTAGTAAGGTTTTGGGGAACAATACTTTAGAGCACAACATTCCTCCATTCCTTCGCTTTCACCGAGTGTTCAATGTGGGCTGCCCTCTACCATGCTTCCCACCATTATTGGACACATCAGAGATTTCAGAACAACTCACCAGGGACCAAGCTCAATAGATGGAGGAACTCAATGCAATGGGGACCATTGCTTTGTAAGGGGCAATGAATGATCCAGGTGGATGTTGGTCGCCACCCACCTTTCCCACTTGGACCCCCCAAATATCTCTTTCATTTTTTCAGTTTCCTTAATTGTAGCACAATTTAATACTTTTAGTAGTTTTTCAGGTCCTGAACTTCCGGAGGCATTTTGAGGCCCTAAACAACAATTTTTGGGAAATCTGGGAGCAACATGGGACCATGGACTGATGTCCCTCTTTCCAAATTTGTAGTCCTCAGATAGATCTTTTTAACGAGCTATTGTGCACGTTAAACGGAGATCGTATGCCAAAGTTATGACCCCAGGAAGTTGATGTACCAAATTACCTGAAACGGGGCCCATAGTTTGGCATTTCATCTCCTAGGGCTAGGTTTTTGGATGTTTATGGTTTTCCATTGTTTCTCAACAATAAATAGGCCTTCAAGCCTCATTATAATAGAGTTCAAAGGCATGTAGCCACCACATCTCTTCTCAGAGATAAGCTACCATCGCCCTAGCTAGTTTATTTCCATTTCCGTTTGTAAGCATATTTCAGTATTTTACAATAATGAAATGAAGTATTATTTCTGTTGCACCTGTATATGTATGTTTATATTTGTAACTTGTTGTGTTCTTAAAAACAAATGACAAAGCCAAGGTGGGGTAACCCAAGACAATCCGTTTAAGGCGCAAGAAAAAGAACAACGCCACAAAGCCAAAGAGGGACAGAGGAAAGTGGTGTGAGATCCATAAGAGCCCCACTCACAACAGAAGTGAGTGTTGGACCAAGCATTCGCTGGTGGCCAAGTTGAAGCCTTCCAAATTAGTTGCATGTTCTGACCCTGAGTAAGAACCAGACAAGAGGAATGACAAAGGGAATCAAATCATTGATGTAGAGCTGAACGCCACTTTTATCACCTCCGAGGTACAGAAGAATGAGCCTGAAGATCCAGAGGAGGGGGAGCATCTTTTCCACTCATAGATGTGGGTGAAGGGTTCGCCACTGTAATTCATTATTGACAGTGGGAGCCAAAGGAACCTCATTTCAGCAAAGGTAGTGAAGCAGTTGGGCTTACCGACTACACCACGCCCACAGTTGTATAATATTGAGTAGCTTCACCAAGGACAAGATCTCTAAGTCTGCCAGCAACACCACCTTCCCTACATCATCAAGCCCTCCATAGATGTGGTATTGTGTGATGTAGCACCTCTTGATGTTTGTGATGTACTATTAGGCCAACCATACTTATGGAGGTGACATGTTATGCATGAGTCAAGACCTCGTGTTGTTATTATTACTTTGGGTAATTGATTACACAGGCTACCATAGGTAGACCCATCTACTGCCACATATTTGATCTCTACTAAGAAAGGCAATAAGATCATCTCCCAGACTAGGAAATTTATTTTCTATCTGGTTCACTCTCAAAGTAAGGGGAAGATCATAGCTAGATCCATGACCCCTGCGAAGGGCTCCTCAATGCAGCAGAAGCAGTAGAAGGTGGATACGGTCATGAAAGAACACATGAACATCTTCTCCCCACCCACAAGGTACCGTTGCACTATTAGGTCAAGCATTCATTCAATCTGACTGCCAGAGCTCCTCTACCAAATGGGCCAATATATCATTGCTCCATTTTGAAAAATGACAAGTACAAGAAGCAACATGGTCCTTACACTAGTACCAAGGCTATGGGGAACAATGCTTTAGAGCACATCACTCCCCCATTCCTTTTATTGCACCAAGTGTTCAATGTGGATTGCCCTCTACCATGCTTCCCACCATTACTTGACACATCAGAGATTGCAGAACAACGCACCAGGGACCAAGTTTAGCAGATGGAGGAACTTAATGCAATGGGGACCATTGCTTCCTAAGGGGGCAGGAATGATCCAGGTGGATGTTTTTGGCCACAAACCTATCCCACTTGGACCCCCACAATTGTCTCTTTCACCTTTTCGGCTTCCTTAATTGTAGCACAATTTACGATTATTAGCATTTTTCAGGTCCTGAACTTCTGGAGCCGTTTTGAGGCCCTAAACGATGTTTTTTGGGAAATCTGGGAGAAAAATGGGTCCATGGACCGATGTTTCTTTTCCCAAAGTTGTAGTCCTCGTACAGATCTTGTTAACGAGCTATTGTGCGCATAAAATAGAGATTGTAAGCCAAATTTACGTCCCCGGGAAGTTGATGTACCAATTTACCTTGAACGAGGCCCATAGTTTGGCATTTCATCTCCTAGGGTTAGGTTTTTGGATGTTTAGGGTTTTCCATTGTTTCTCAAAAATAAATAGGCCTTCGAGCCTCATTGTAACAGAGTTCAGAGGCATGTAGCCACCACATCTCTTCTCAGAGATAAGCTACCATTGCCCTAGCTAGTTTATTTCCATTTCTGTTTGTAAGCATATTTCAGTATTTTACAGTAACGAAATGAAGTATTATTTCTGGTGCATCTCTATATGTATGGTTATATTTGTAATTTGTTGCATTCCTATTTAAATCTAGAGCATGTAAATAGTTCTAATCCAAACTCCCCGCATCAATACAAGTGCTCCCTGAACCATCTTACAGGTATCCTTCTCGAACACTGTTTTTAGACCTGCATCATCCATCTTACTTAAAGAAAGAAGTGTTCTAATCCTTCCACCTTGCAACTTCAACTTTAATTTTCATGACCAACAATTATAGCCTTCCTTTCATGCCCTAATAAGACATCAACACCATCATATTTCTCATACTCGCAGAACCACTCTCTATGGGGAGTGAAGCAAAAGGATGCACCTGAGTAAATAAACCATGCCTCATGATGTACATGTGTACTTGAAGAAGCAAAATACACATCGCCAACTACATCTGAGGTGGTTTTCACATCTGTAGAAGTAGCATCATCAGATCCCTTTCCATTGTTAGGAGCTTTAGATTTACAGTCCCTTTTCTAGTGCCCTTCCTTTCCACATTTCCAGCACACCTTCACAGCTTTTCTTGGATATTTAGATCTCCCTCTAGATTTAGGTCTCCCACTCGATGACTTATTTTTGTTTCTGTTATGGGACCATCATACAGACAAGGCATCACCATTCTGGCTCTCCATATTTTTCCATCTCATCTCCTCCGTCAGCAAGGATGAGACTATTTCATCAAACTGCAAGGCAATTGCATTGCTACCTACTACAATAACTAGACTATCCCATGAATCTGATAGAGAACAAAAAACTATTACACTTATCTTCATCTAAAATTTTAATATCAACAGACAATAACTGGCTTACCACAGTATTAAATGTGTTATGATGCTCTATCACCGACTCTCCATCTTTCATCCTCAGGTTATAAAGCTTTTTCTGTAGGAACAATTTATTCACCAGAGACTTAGATTGGTACAAAGTCCCTAACTTGTCCCATAAATCCCTCATCATAGCTTCCCCTGATACATTCAAAAGTACTGAATCTGAGACACACAATCATATTGTTCTCTTAGCCTTCTGATCCAACTTCTTCCATTCTTCATCGGACACTCCCATTGGTTTAGTACCCAGATCTACCATGATCCACTGATCTTTATCCACCAATAGATCCTCCATATTGAGTTTCCACAACTCAAAACTCTAACCATTAAATTTCTTGATCTCTATCTTTCCACTACTCCCCATCCTCTTTCACCACCAAAATCGATCCCACAAATATCCCACTGAACAGGCTTTACCATAGGCCCGAGGGAAACCCCTCAGTAGCAAAGGTGTCCCCTTGAAGCCAAAACAAATGTGATACCAAATATAGGTTTTAACCCTGTACAGAAATTACGTCCATATTAATTCTAAAACACAGAAAATAAATAATAGCAAGAACATAACGCATAAAAAAAATATACACAGATATTTTCCCCGAGATCCAAAAATCGGGACTACTAGATTGATTTTTCATTATTTTCCTTTGAATGTTACAATACATATATATACATGTCGCAGCATCCAATACCATTGACCGAAAAACCATCTCACCCAAAACCATGTGCGAAAACCATGCACAAAACCATAGGTAGGTCCACCCACCTAATATAGGTAGGCCATGGAAAGAATATAACACAACCCAACAAGCATATAGAGCGTGTTAACTTAAGAAATAATTTTAAAAGGTGAACAGAACTTTGAAAAACTTTCACAAATAGAAAGATTCTTCAACCCAACTTAACTTCAAAATAAGAATTAACTTTGAAAGTCGACGAACACTTTTCTTCAATCGAGGAAATATTTCGTGCAACTAAAGGAATCATCTAATTGTGATAGTAGGCTTGATCCCCATAATAGTTATTCAGATAAATCCAATCTACCTTTTTAATATTTTTAATTTAGAAAGGTTCACCTTGAATAATTAGATGTGGAGTTTGATCCTTTCCTTAAAAGTGTAATGTGTTGGTACAAATTAATGTGTTATAACAACGTTCATTCCTTAATTACCAAAGCATATTTAATCGAGACTGTCAAGAATACTTCTAGAAGATGAACAATCACTTGCAGAAACTCATCAAGATCCTTATGATAGAAAATAATGAAAGACTTCGCTATAATGAACTAAAGAAATCAAATTGTAGAACTGTAAATGAATTACTGCAGGAAAACGTGCTTGCATGATCCAGGCAAATATAATATTAAGCTTTGAAAAGAAAAATTACAAAAAGCTAAAAACAAACTTAGTTAAGCATGCACACCACAGGTCCGTCACACAATGGCTATAAATTAAATCGAACCTGCACTTTGTGAAAGAATAAAAGCATCTACACCTTGCATTAAATCAAAATCAACACACATTTGACGAGAAAGAAGAGTGTGAGCAAGAACGAGATGGGTTGGTTGGGCCCTAGCCAACCAGCTCATTTCCCTATTTAAGAAACTTGGAAACTCAGGTCTCAACAATGCATCAACATAGAATTAAAATTCAGGATTGAAATAACATGGCATAGTCGCTTTATATTAAATTTCAGAATCAACAAATGTACATGATGAAATCAAATCCAGCCTAGAATGAGGGTGATACCAACAAAATTACAAAATACCACTACTACAGTAGCATTGTTATCGTTCTCTATTTCCTATCTAAATTCTACATTATATACATCCCTTTAGGCATGCGGTCGTAACAAAATTACATTTAACTTTACGATCTAGGCCTTTTGGCTGTAACGAAATAATAACAACATTACATTCTAAGCCTTTCGGGTGTAGCGAAACACTAAACTTAAGAATTCAGCTGGTGACCTAATCTCTATCGTGTCCCTGAGTTATCTCCTCTCTGAGCCCAACTCTAGATGACCGATTCTGAATGGGATGTCCATGTTGGGTAGTGAGTTGTCACAAGAGTTTAGGATTCATCAGCAGTACAGGAATCCTACCTGCACTCGACCATGCTAAAGAAATGATTAATATGTTTATTACCAAATACTTTCATAAAGAAGATATTAGTTGCAAAGAATATTAAAGGTATAAAATCTATAAAAATAATTAATTAAGTACATTTGTAACCATTAAATATGAAATATAAATCTAATGTAGGAGAAGGCTCAATTCTTGGAATGGTGCAGGAATAAGGAGGTTGTGAGGTTAAAACATAGGTCTAAGGTTATGAATTTTAAGTAGGAAAGGCTTTAGAAATGAAGAAAATTTAGCCTACCAACATCGTCCCCTCCCTAGGTTGTTTTGTGTCCTCACACAACCTTTACCTGCTGAAAAAAAACCAAAACGAAGGAGCCTCCCTTAAATCTTGAACTTGTTTTCTGATCCCTGCTTTCACTGTCTTTGCCTTCTTGCCTCGAGCCTTATTGAGTTTCTTGGTCACATTTTTAAGATGTTTATAGCACTTTGAGGCCTAGCATTTCCATATCTTGACTTGTCCTTTCTGCTCTTTCACTTCTCCTCCCAACTATGCATTTATCTGCTTCTACACTGTATCATGCTCTTTCATGGCTTTGTTTAATATCTCTAAGTTGTAAACAGATGATGGATTTTTCTACTCCCAATTCCTCTTGTGTAGACTTCTCAGCAGTCGATTCCAAACATGTGCCGACATAATCAGGGTCAAGGTTATCCTGGCTACCCAATTCCTGCATTTCAACATCGTCATGGGTTTCAATACTAAGAACTTCAATGTCACTAAGTGTCTCTTGTACATTCATATTACCAAGGATTTCAATATCCGGAACTTCAAAATTATCCAGGGCTTCAATGTCCCACACCCCATCATCCATTTGACCCTTCTTCGGGTCTTTTCTTACACCCAGCATCATTTTTCTCTTCTTCATATTACAAAAGACGACCGACAATGGTATGTCATCTTCCTTATTCGCATAGTTTCCTCAGCAAGGATCAAGAGGTTATTATTACCTAGTCAAGCAGGTGGTGAGTCATCCAATAGTATTGGGGAGGTTGACTAAACATGACCCGTTGTTGGAGAGGCAGTCCTTTTCCTGACAGATCTCCTGGTCTTGGTAGGGCGCGGGGTCAGGATTTTTTATTTTCCTTCCTTGCTTGCACTCTTCTTTTTGGACGACTTCCCTGCACCGCATCCTTGAAACTCCTTCAAAAATTCTTTCCAAGTCAAGCTTTTAGCCTCAGGCTCCTTCTTAATTAAAATTGTGATCAGGCTACGGTGGTATAACTTATATGCAACCTGGCTTGGCTTCCCTCCCTAAATACCTTTGACATTTTATCTGAACTCCTGAGCAGATAATAGGGAAAATTAATGAGCTTACCAGACTCAAAATGCAAGAGCAATCGTATGTGATATAGGAAGGTCAGTGAATAATGACCCTCGTAGGTGAGAAACTTCTGTAATAAGTAAAGGAGGTCCTTCCATTTCCCAAGCATAGTGCTATGTTGGAGACCTTTCTTCCAGTCCACCTTTTGCCTCGGGTCAACCACGAATCGGCACCATAGCTTTTTCTCAATATTCTCCTTCTTAAACCATTGTTCTCCCACTATTTCTAAACCTGTAGCCTGAGATATGGACTCCTATATGACTGCAAATTCCAGCGAAACCACCTTGGCTCAGCTTCCATCAAGTCTGGGCAAATGCTAGTGCCGTGGCTGAGTCGAATCTATCAATTTTTTCAGAAATGGGAAGAACCCAGATTCCTGCAATATTGCAAGATTATTTCTATACTCAATCGTTTGCTCCATCTCCTTCACAAACTATTGTTCAATTCTTATAGGCACCATTTCTGTACTTGAATTCACCCAAAAACTTTCAAATATTATTAAAAATGAAGAACTCAAAGCTTTGTCGAGGGATTTATGATGGTCCACTAATACATCCACTGCTATATTTGCTAGCTTCCAAATGGTCATGCTCCGCCATTAATATTACACTGTTGGGATGGATGTGAATACGAATTTGTTCAAGTACAGGTAGGCAATGATGATTGGGAAAGGAATCAGCTTAGATAATGATTCAATGTAATGGTCATGCGAGGTCGGATATGAGGTAAGGCCATCATTGACAAGTGATAAGCCTTTTCAAGAAGAGGTAAGTATTGGATTTAGGGAGAATCGTACCATCCCACATTCACTTCATGATCTCACATAAGGTGTACTCAGTACTTATTAAAAAGATGAGATTTCATAACCTAATATCTTTGTACTTAAACGATTTCTTCCTAAATTAATAAATGATAGAACAAAGTGTTAACAATAATACAAATTATTGAATGCCATGATCTACCAGTGGTGCAATTATTTTTCTTGTACAAAAAATTTACAAAACAAAGATAAGCTTTTCAATACACATTTTTCCACCAGGTGTTCCTGCACTGTATTTGCATTGAGACCATTGTTCCTACACCAAAAAATGTTTTTTTGTAATTAGGTGCATTCAATGGTGCGGATTCCTGTACTGATCGTGCCTGCACTGAACATGATTGCACTTGAGCACACATTCCTACACCAAGGATATTTGTAGCATATATGGAAAGAGAAAGGGAACCAAAAAAAAATTTGATAGGATATAATACATATCTTAAATTTGTTGGATATACAACAAAGGTTTTATTCGCCAGTATTTCGTGTTGATATATGCCTTTGGATCTTACTTTTGAGTTCAGATTAGATTCTACAATTGACCCATGAGGTAAAAAAATAAGTGGGAAAAAGGGTAGATTTTAGAATGGGAAGGAAATTACGGCAGGGAATTCAAGAGTGAGACCACTGAGAGGGACAAATCGAAAAGGGATTTTGGGGGGAAATTTTCAAGGGGAAAAGAGGGAAATACAAAATCAGATAGGGAAATTTTCTTTAAAGAAAGGGATGGTAAAATTGATGGGATAAAAATAAGAAAATAAAATAGATTTTTTGACGAAAATGGGAATAGAAGAAGGGAAGAATTTAACCTGAAATCTACCTGTATAGCATTGATTTGAAAAGTAAATATAGCGGGAATTGAGTGTTACTCGGATAAAAATTTCCGTGCCATCTATCCCAAACTTGGATAAGGGCTTGGTTCCTGCAATTGAACCTGCTTCTTCTTGGTGATAGTCAACACATCTAAAAATCAAGCAACATTCCCATTTTATTAGAATTTGATCTTCTTACCAACAAGCTAGTTTTCAAGTTGATCCTTCTGCAATCATGTTAGTAAAAATAATTTTCACAATCACACGAAAATATTTTTTCTTTACATTTTTTTTTTAATTTATTATTACTTTCCTTTCGGATTTTCTTTAAACTTTATTTCAAGAGAGAAGAAATCATATCACAATAGTTCGGCATAGCCACCTGCCAACTGAAGTTCAGACTGCTGTTGCACTTGTTGCATGAAATCTTCCTTTTTGAGGGGCTGAAAGTACGCTTTAAACATATGCCCATTCACAATCCATTCACAAGGAAAATTGAATTTCTCCCATCGATATTTTTTGCTTCTACAACCCCATTGTTGAAAACATAAATTACCTCATACGGTCTCATCCAACGAGTATGGAACTTCCCTTTAAAATATTTAAATCTAGAGTCATAGAGAAGTACCCAATCACCTGGTTGGAACTGTTTCTTCTTGATAAACTTGTCATGCCACTTCTTGCATTGCTGCTGCACTAAAATATTATGTTGAACAACATCCCTTCGAAATTCATCCAACTCGTTTAACTGCAATAGACGTTGTTGTTGTTCTTTCAAGAGATCTAGACCTAGTTGAACTGCAGTTCTGAAAGTCTTTATCTAAAATTCAATTGGAAAAAGGACTTGTTTTCCATACACCATCTCATATGGTGTATGCCCCGTGCTATTCCTCCAAGTGGTTCAATAAGCCCATAAGGCTTTAGGAAATTGGTTGGACCAATCCTTCCTGTGCATGTTTATTATTTTGGTGAGGATGGATTTGATCACCTTGTTTGTAGATTCCACCTGGTCATTTTCTTATGGGTGATACGGTGTAGATTTCATATGCCGAATCTTTTATTGATTCATGACTTCCTGTACCAAGTTAGAAACAAACTACAGTCCATTGTCAGAAACAATTTCTCTAGGAACACCGAATCAAGTAAAAAGTTCAATAATAGAAAATCAACAACAACTCTCTTAGTGGCAAAAGAAACAACTTTAGCCTCTACCCATTTAGTAACAAAATCAATACAAACCAAGATATGCTTTTTATTTAAAGATGTGGGGTTTATCGGTCCTACGAAATCAATAACCCATTTTTCAAAGGGCTCAATCATAACTTGAGGACATAAAGGCATTTCATTGGATTGAATAGGTTGACCCATCTATTGACAACTATCACAATGCTTAACATATTTGTTGGCATCCTTAAACAAAGAAGGCCAAAAACAGCTAGTGCGTAAAATTTTATATGTAGTTCATTTATCAACAAAGTGGCCACCAGAAGGTTCATCATGGCAATATTTTAGGATATCAAACATTTATTCCTCTATCACACATCTACAAACAACAAGATCTGGTCCAGTGTAAAAGATTTCTCCTAGTATCCAAAAATACAAAGCACTTTCCTTAATGATATTCCACTTTTCACGAGTGGGTAAGTGAGTTGGTGTTTTTCCGTTGGCTAAATAGTTAGCTATGTTAGCAAACCATGGGGATTTTTTTGACATAGAAAAATATGTTCGTCAGGGAAATCATCATCAATAGGAATTACTTCACCAGTATTATTTAATCTAGAAATATAATCAGCTACAACATTATACTTTCCTAGTCTATCAATAATTGTAACATTCAATTTTTGTAATAAAGAAATCACCTAGTCACTCTACCGCTAGTTAAAGGTTTATTTATTAAATATTTTATAGCAGAATGATGACTATGCACATAAACTTTATATCCTATAATGTAATGTCTGAATTTATTAATAGCAAAAATAATGGCTAAAAATTCTTTCTCAGTCACTTTATAGTTAAATTCGTGTTAAAATTGGCAACCAGGGAAAAAATTCATGTGGGTCATCTTATTCATGGCTGATAATATTTTTATTAGATTCCTCTCATCGAGAGGTGTAGGATTGATATAAAAATCACCGATTCCGATAAGTATTCATGGAGATATGAATCTATTTTGATTATGCAATTATTATCAAGCCGACCTACAACTCATGTAGGCTCAGAAGCCCAACAGTCGCATCTATTCACCCACCAACGTTGTGTATAAATATAAGAGGACTTTTCCTCATTTGGACTCACTCATCTCATCACGTCTCTCTCTCTCTCTACTACGCAGAAATGAGTCTCTTCTCTACTGCGCTGAAATGGGTCTCTCTCTCACACATGTGAAGTCGGAAGCTGTTGAATTTAAAGCTATAACTGCAGAAGTAAATATTGACTTGCGTGGCCTAGAAGATCTCCTCATCTGAACTACACTGTAGGTTCATCTGAACCTCCTCTGAAAGTTGCAACTTTTGGTGGTGGAATGCAGTCAATCCGACGAACGGTTTGCAAGATATCGTCTGCCCTAGTTTGATAATGAAGCCACTAATGCTGATGATGTTGATCTAGGGTTTGCTACTGTTGATATGAATCAGATTTATTGTACTATTTCTCTCCAGTGAATTATTGAAGATAAAAGAAGATTTGATCAAAGGGTTTCCCCACACATTGTGGGGTTTGTCCCTAGCTAGCCGCCACATCTTGTGTCTCTTGTCTCGGCTTGTTTTCTGTCGATCGTTTAATGTTCTATCTGCACTTTACTTTATGTACGTGTGATTGCTAATATTTGGAATATAATAAGGAAAAGAAGTAAACTGTTATAAGCATAGAACATACCATAACTTAACATGGTATCGGAGCTGAGGTGAAGATAAAGCCCGAGCAAGAGAAAGAGCAATCATCAAAGAGAATATTGGCAAGGCTATCCTAAAAGAACTATGGGGTCCTCAACACTCTTTCCTGCTAAAGACAAGCTCCGTGAGAAAGCTGACTATCACGGATGTAAGATGTCTATCGATCTAACCCTTGAGAATCAAGGAGTGTTGGATCATGTGAGAGGCAATATTGTTGAGCCTCCATCAAATGCATCCGCTGCTGCCTGGAACAAACGAAAAAATGGAGAAGTCAAAACAATAGAAGATCATCTGGGACTCTATCGACAAGCACTTGGTGGCCTACATCTCTGAACTAGACACCTCCAAGGAAATCTAGGATAGACTAGACTACTCTTTTGAGCTATAATGTAATTCCTGGTTTCGAGGAATTAATGGCTAGATGCATTCAAGAAGAAACAAGGGAAGAAGTGCAAGAAATGCCCATGCCTAAAGGTCCTCCTGCTGCCTTTTCTTCTCATCCAAAGAAAGGAAATAATTCTGGGACTAAATCAAAAGGAAAGGCTGGACCTAAGGTTAGAAGAAAATGACAATGTTACATTTGCAATAAAGCAAGTCACTATGTATGAGATCATGAGCATCATGATAAATGAGATCATGGACATAAAGGTGAGATCATGGACATATAGGATAGCTTGATGATGATGCACACTAGTTTGAGTAGCATTATGATGGATAAAATCATGGACATGGGCAGCATGATGATAATCATGATTAGAGAAGCATGGTATAGTATGCAGTGGTGCAACTCGAAATCCCTTTGATGGAAAATCAAAGGAATGAAAAATTCAACAACAAAGGTAAGAGGAGAGCTGGGGATCGAGGAAGAGGATGACCATTCAAGAAGGCTAGAAAGTCCAGGATGTATTAAATGCACCTGACCTCAAAAAGAACCTAGTGTCCATCTCGACAATGGAAGACAAAGGCTACAAGGTAACCTTCAGCAATGGAAAGGTATGTATATGGAAAAATAATGTTAAAGATGCCTTTACTCTTGGGTTTAGTGTTGATTCATTATATCAGGTCAATGGAAGTCCGTTAGGTGTCATGTCTTGTGACACAACTCTTTAGTCCGAACTTTTGCATTGGAGGTTTGCCCACCTTCATTACAAAGCTCTACTCGGTGTAAGACAAATGGTGACAGGGATGCCCGAATTGTGAGTAGAGAAAGAAGGTGTATGTCCGGGATGTGCCAAAGGAAAGCTCAAAAGGAGACCATTCCCCTCAAGCCAAAGCAAGACCTCCGATATATTACAATCGGTTTACTCAGGCATACCTGAGGTTGGCATTAAGAGGGAGACTACTACACCACATACTCCTGAGCAGAATGGTGTGGTGGGAAGGAAGAACCACACGATGATGGAAGTTGTCCGAGCCATGCTACATGATCAAAGACTTCCAAAGCTTCTATGGGCTGAAACTATAATCACCGCAGTATATGTACAAAATCGATGCCCTCATCAAGCATTGGGTTCCTAAACTCCTGAAGAAATGTTCACCACTAGTCAAAGGGAAGTCATGATTAGTCATGATGTCACCTTTGACAAAGATATGGCTCTCAGCAAGGTGGACAATCTGCTGACTTTGAGTAGCTCTCAAGAAGCCGACACCAGGGAACCAAAAGAAAAGGATGATGAATCAATGCCTGATGTAGAAGAACCCATGGATCCGATTGATCCTCATCCACATGAGCCTTCCTCTTCTAGGAAGAGGTCTTCATGGCTTAGGGGGATACTTGATGATGCTGAAGGACATGCTGCACCCTGAGGAACCTTCCATCAAAGTAAGAAACTTAACAGGTATCAGGGATACCTGACCATCATGAGCATGATCATACAAAATGAACCTTCATCATTCTCAGATGTCATCAAGAATTAACTATGGAAGGATGCTATGACCATAGAATATGAGTCTATTATGGAGAATGATGTCTAGGAAGTAGTTCCCAGACCTTGGAAAAGACAATTGTTACTTCAAAATGGCTTTACAAGATAAAGCATGCAGCAAATGGAAGTATGGAAAAGTATAAGGTTCATTTTGTTGCTCGTGGAAGGGAGGTATAGACTATGATATTTGCACCTGTTGCTAGATATACGACCATCCGCTTGATTATAGCCCTTGTGGCTTCACAAGGATGGAACCTACATTAGATGGATGTTAAGACCACGTTCTTGCATGGTTCTATCAAAGAAGAGGTCTATGTGGAGCAACCTGAAGGATTTGAGATTTATGATTGAAAATCTCATGTATGCAGGTTGAAGAAGGCTCTCTATGGGCTGAAGCAAGCACCCCGAGCATGGTATGAGAGGATCGATAGCTACTTGATGAAGCTGGGATTCACTAAGAGTGAAGTTGATCCTAACCTTTACTTTAAGGTTGAAGATGAAAAGCCTCTCATACTGGTGTTGTATGTGGATGACCTCTTTCTAACAGGTGCAAACCCTCTCATTCACAAATGTAAGAGGGAGATGGCTTCTGAATTTGAAATGAAGGACCAAGGACTTGAAGTGTGGCAGAAGCCAAGGGAAATTTTGCTATCTCAAGGAAAATATGTGGTAAATATATTGGAAAGATTCGGTATGATGGACTTCAAGCCTGTGACTACCTCGAGGATCTTAACTTTTAGAATTTATATGGTAGTGATGTCGGACCAGACTTGGGAAATGCGTCTGAGTTTCAAAAACTCATTCGCATTGATGTTCTTGGTGAACCTCCGTCCGAACATATGTTTTGCAGCTAGCATTGTGATCTCATATTTGGTTGAGCCTCACTGGATTGATGCCAGGAATCTTCTGAGATGTCTTCAGGACACAATCTCTCATGGATTAAGATACACTGCCGGAGATGTGAGACTACTTGGATATACTGATGTTGATTGGGCAGGTAGTGTGGTGGACCGTAAGAGAACTTTCGGGTACTGTTGCACCTTGGGATCTGCTTCGATATCCTGGATGAGCAAGAAGGCTTGATCTGCTTAGTGGCTTTGAGCACCACCGAAGCAGGATATATTGTTGTTAGCATAACCTCATGTTAGGCAGTCTGGTTGCGAAATCTCTTCAGTGAGCTGTTTGGATTTACATTGGATACCACTTTGATTCTATGTAACAACCAGAGGTGGGATTCGATTATTGAGGAATCATATATTCATCAATTGCTCCAGCAGATAAACATCATCAGGGATATGGTAAGTCGATGAGCAAGGAAGCTCCATCACATTAAGATGATGTATAGGTTGATACACCTTGTCAAAGCCCCGAGGAAAGATCTAATCTGTGATTTTCCCAAACAACTTGGAGTCGGCAAGAAACCCTTCTACAAGGGTCCTGCATGTTGCATACATTGAGCTCTGGGAGCTCTGAGGGCTTGCGGTTCCTACTGGAGCAACATATGACCACAGGGTGACTCACCCTCCCCTGGTGGTGCACACTGGAAAAAGATGATTCCCTCTCTTGTGGGACAAGATGATTCGCTCTCTTGTGGAACAGGGTGATTCGCTCTCCTGTGTAGCAGGATGATTAGTTCTCCTGTGAGGCCTGGATTGATGTGTTCTCCATGGTAGCCTGGATTGATGTGTTCTCCATGGCGATTGTAGCAGGATTGATGCGTTCTCCTGTGAGGACAGGATTGATTAGTTCTCCTGTCGAGGCATCCTACCCATGCAGTCTGGGACTCATGGGAACTACCTCTCATCTAATCAATGAGCAGGGAAATGAAGTTAGGGACCATAGTAGTATCGATGGACGCATCGTTGTATCTATCGTACTCCCTACGCTAGGATGACCTCCATTGATCTGGGATCAATGATATTGGTCTGGGACCAGTGGTAGGAGTTGTACCATACTATGACGCTGACTTTGGGTCGGTTGAGACTGGTCTGGGACCAGTGGTACATGCTCCGAGACTGACTTCATGTCAGTGCAGTATTGGTCTGGGACCAGTGAGAGTGGTACATACTATGACGCTAACTTCGGGTCGGTTGAGACTGGTCTGGGACCAGTGGTACATTCTCTGAGACTATGATACTAGTCTGGGACCAGTGGTAGGAGTTGTACCATACTATGACGCTGACTTCAGGTCGGTTGAGACTGGTCTGGGACCAGCAGTACACTCTCTGAGACTGCGATACTGGTCTGGGACTAGTGGTAGGAGTTGTACCATACTATGACGCTGACTTCGGGTCGGTTGAGACTGGTCTGGGACCAGTGGTACATACTTCGAGACTAACTTCATGTCAGTGCAGTACTGGTTTGGGACCAGTGAGAGTGGTACATACTATGACACTCACTTTGGGTCAGTTGAGACTGGTTTGGGACAAGTGGTACACTCTCTGAGACTGCGATACTAGTCTGGGACCAGTGGTAGGAGTGGTACTTACTATGAAGCTGCCTTCGGGTCAGCTAAGACTAGTTTGGGACCAGTGGTAAGTACTCTGAGACTAACTTTGAGTCAGTGGAGGATGATACTGGTCTAGGACCAGTGGAGTTGTACTCACTATGACGCTGACTTCGGGTTGGTTGAGACTAGTCTGGGACCAGTGGTACATACGCTGAGACTAACTTTGAGTCAGTATGATACATCCTCAATCATTTCTTCTTCTTCATAATTCGGACAAAAGCAGAGCAGAACAGAACAATGCAAGAGCAGAGCAGAACAGAGCAAAATAGTATAGATCAATGCATGGCAGAACAAGACAAAGCAGAACAGGCAGAATAGAGCAGAGCAGGGCAAGGGTCAGGCTGTACAAGGCAGTGCATTTGATGGACGGATAGTAACGACCGATAGACAGATTGCAGATGAAGTTCTCCATGGTTGAGAGGGAGTGTTAAAATTGGCAACCAGGGAAAAAATTCATGTGGGTCATCTTATTCATGGCTGATAATATTTTTATTAGATTCCTCTTATCGAGAGTTGTAGGATTGATATAAAGATAATCCGATTCCGATAAGTATTCATGGAGATATGAATTTATTTTGATTATGGAATTATTATCAAGCCGGCCTACAACTCATGTAGGCTCAAAAGCCCAACAGTTGCATCTATTCACCCACCAACGTTGTGTATAAATATAAGAGGACTTTTCCTCATTTGGACTCACTCATCTCATCACATCTCTCTCTCTCTCTCTACTACGCAGAAATGAGTCTCTTCTCTACTACGCTGAAATGGGTCTCTCTCTCACACATGTGAAGCCGGAAGCTGTTGAATTTGAAGCTGTAACTGCAGAAGTAAAGATTTACTTGCGTGGCCTAGAAGATCTCCTCATCTGAACTATGATGTAGGTTCATCTGAACCTCCTCTGAAAGCCGCAACTTTTGGTGGTGGAATGAAGTCAATCCGACGAACGGTTTGCAAGATATCGTCTGCCCTAGTTTGATAATGAAGTCGCTAATGCTGATGCTGTTGATCTAGGGTTTGCTACTGCTGATATGAATCAGATTTATTGTACTATTTCTCTCTACTGAATTATTGAAGATAAAAGAAGATTTGATCAAAGGGTTTCCCCACACATTGTGGGGTTTTCCCTGGCTAGCCGCCACATCTTGTGTCTCTTGTCTTGGCTTGTTTTCTGTTGATTGTTTAATGTTCTATCTGCACTTTACTTTATGTACGCGTGATTGCTAATCTTTGGAATATAATAAGGAAAAGAAGTAAACTGTTATAAGCATAGAACATACCATAACTTAACAATTCGGTAGGTCACAATTTTTTACTGATGTAATAAATAACATAGGATTGTTTATTCTCCTCTTGTCCTAAATTTGAGCCAATGGAAATGTCTGAGGCATCGGAGGAAATGTGAAATGGTAGGGACTAGTTTGGTCCTCTCAAAACTGGTGCTTGTAGTATTTTTTCCTTCAATGTCTCAAACGACTGTTGGAAAGTTGTGGACAAGGAGAATTCATTATCCTTAACTAATAATTGAAAAGGGGGGGTAGAAATCTTGGAAAAAATCTCAATGAATCTCCAGTAATATCCAGCATGTACCAAGAGGCCTCTCACTTCCCTTTGTTTTTTGGGTGCAGGCAGAAGAAAAATAACTTCAACTTTAGCGGGGTCTACCTGGACACCTTTGTTAGAAACCAAATGACCAAGAACCACTCCTTCTTTGCACATTAATCTACATTTTTATCACTCAAAGAAAGATGAGCCTCTTGGAAATGTAAAAGAATTTTTTCTATATTTTTAAGAGCTTCATCAAATGAGTTACCAAACACAGAAAAATCATCCATATAAATCCAACACATTCAAGATCAATAAAAATAACCATCTCAACCCTCTGAAAGATGGCAGGTGCATTACACAACCAGAAAGGAAGCACTCAATAAGATAATGTACCCCAAGGGCATGTAAAGGTAGTTTTGTCTTGATCTGAGGGTATGATCTAGATTTCGTTATACCCACTTAAGCCATCTAAAAATGAGAAGTACTTTTTACCAGCAAGGGTATCAAGCACCTAATCGATGAAAGGAAGGGGAATGTAATCCTTGAGAGTGGCTTTGTTTAATTCTCGGTAATCAATGCAAATATGTCATCTCCCATATTTCTTAGGGACTATCACTAATGGAGAGACCCACTGATTATTAGAAATGTGATATATGAAATTAGCGTCTAAGAGTTTTTGTAATTCCTTGGTAACAATATCTCTTAGCGCGGGATTCATTTGTCTATGGGGTTGTCAAACAGGTTGGGCTCCCTCCTAAATATAGATATGATGAGTACATGTCTCAGGATGAATGCCTTTCATATCTTCTTAACTCCAATTGAATGCATCCAGGTGATCTCGCAACAAGGTAACAAGATTCTCTTGTTGAGATGAATCCAAGTCTGAGCTAATGTGTAGAGATTTGCCTAGACTAATTTCAACAAGAGTGGTCTCGGGCTCAAGAGTATAGGAAGATGATGCTACAGTATGGGATGAGGAAGGCTGGGAATCAAAATTTTCTTGAAAATCCAAACTAAAGATCTAATGAAGTGTGTCAAAGTTAGGCATAGTGTCTAAATTGTTCAATAAATCTCATAATTCACCCTCCTCTGTAGACTCGATATGATGATGAATCAAAGAAACAGATCGGGTCTCCTCATCAATGTTGTCATAATCTAACCATAAAGTGTCCTTGAGTTCCTGAATAGATCTAGAAGGTGGATATAAGGTGACCTTTTTCGTAGAGTCTCCATGTGAAATGTACATATCATCAGAGTGACATCTAATATAAGCATCAGCCATGGCAAGCCATGGTCATGCCAAACTCAAAGGATGTCCTCCCACTGGATTCTTTAGCTGAAGCACAATAAAATTTGTAGGGTATTGCCATGAATCTATAGAGACAACCACATCATCCAATAATCCATCAATCTTGATTTTAGATATGTCTACAAGTTCAAGAATGATGGGTGTATGATGAATATGGTCCAACCCAAGTTGTTCCATGGTTTTCATGGTCCTAACATTGATGGTCGCCCCTAGGTATATTAATACATTAGAGACAAGGATATCGCCTATGTGGACAGAAACAACTGGGTTTCCAGGATCTGTATATTTCTCCATTGATATGCATCTTGTCATTAACTCAGCTGCTCTACCAACAAACTGAATGGTTTGAGGTTCTACTCTCTTCCCCCCTAGATTTTTAAGACATAACTCCCTAATGATCTTTATGTAGATGAGAATTTCTCTAATAGCCTGAAGTAAAGAAACCTTTATGCAAACATTCCTTAACTTTGAAGCCAAACTGGACTCAGGGTCACTATTCTCCATATCCAACCTCTCTGGATAGGGAGGGTGGTTTGAAGAAGATGGTGAATCTGAAGGTACGGGAATGGGCTGAATGGTGACATTGTTTCTCGAATGATGAAGATTTGCCTCCTCATTTTTCTCCTCAATGATCACCATGGGTTGTTTTTTTTGGTCTAACTACCCTTCCTGATCTCAATTGAACCTCATTTATCCCAACCAGGAAGGTTCGATAGGTAGGAGAAGGGAACAGTCCAACCGAGTGAATTATTTGTACCACGTTATTATTAGGACTCGAGACCGATTGAGTAGGTAGTTGAGGTGGTCTAAATGGTGGTGGCAGAGGCAATGGTGGCATCAATTGACTCTGCTGACTTAGAGAGAGAAAATATGGTTGTGACATATGGTGTGGTGCATATGAAGGAGGATATGACGGCATTTGAGCAGGATATGAATGATATGAATGGTTTGGCCCTCTCAATCCTTGTTCCCAAGGTTGTGAGGACCGTCCATGGTGAAGATGGTTTCCGTGCTACCAATGTTGAAATTAGTTATTATTATTATGATAGGAATATGGAGGTGCATTATAATCATAAAAAAGTGGTTCAGGAACCATACCTGTACTTACCTGTGGCTAGTTCCTTGTGCTCCCATGGCATGTAATGGCTCAGGTTTAGAACGCTCTCCTTCAAATACAAATTCCAATCCAGGTATGGAGGGGCATTCCTTGATGGCATAGTTCTCTTCGCGGATCACACATTTATTAGCCCTCTTTATATTAGTAGGACACTCTCTTAAAGGATGCTTTTTCCTACATTTTGGACAAAAAATAGACAATGACTCTTGTTCTTTTTCTAGTTTTTGCTGAAATGTAAAAGAGTCTATTTGTTTCCTAACAATATTCATTATTTCAATTTTCATATTATCCATTTTATTCTACAAGCCAATAATCATAACATCTATGGATCCTAGTTTGTCAGTTCTGCTTCGACCTCCTCTAGTGGATCTAGTTTGATTTTGTGAGAACTTCCCGCAAAAGTCACAAATCTATTCAAAAGTTTTCAAAGCAATATATCCTTCTCCTAACAAATTCAAATTATGTCTAGAATCGTCAATAAGCCCTCATAGGAACAAGGTTCGAATGGAACTTAAATCAAATTTTTATTTGGACCTTTGGAGTATATACAAAAAGATTTCTAAGTATTCCTCCAAAGTCTCATCATCACCTTGTACAATGGTGAAGATATCATCCTGCATTTCTCTAGTTTTACAATATTCCTGATATTTATTCAGAAACACTCTCTTCATTTTCTCCCAAGAACTTATAGTGTTTCCTCCTAGTCCCATGAACCAGCGCAAGGCTGAATCCTTGAGAGTTGCAGGAAACAATTTTAATTTCTGGGCATCTGAAGAATAATCATAACTCCTACATAGTATATCAAACTCAAAAAGGAATGAATCTGGGTCTTCGTGCACCTTACCATGAAAATGTGGAAGAGTTGAGGGTGAAATATTCTTCATTTTCACATTCGCTTCAGAATTCACTATTGGAAATCCAAAAGTGGATTGCTCTTCATTTACCTAATTCTCGCCAGTCCCCTCTGCATGGTCTTCATGATTAGCCATTGTTGTGCCTCCAATCAAACCACTTCTAGAAGATGAAGGTTGATTATTACTAAATTGGACTTTCCATTCACCATTAGCCTCCTTCCCCTTCTTGGGTTGTGTCACACCTGAATCACTATTTCTAGAATCCAAGTGGACTGTTCTGGCATGATGAGTTTGGGTCTGCTTGGACTTTCTACTTGCAAAATAAGATCCAATATAAGAAGAGTTTGCAAATTTTTTAGTGTTTCATCAGCCCTTATTGGGCTTCGAAACCCTACCTTTATTAGGCATTCATTTTCAAAATCAAAACCAAAAAGGAAAAAATCAAATTCTATAAAGAAAAGAATATGTCAATTGCTACAAAGAATAAAAGATCAGCACAAAAAATAATAGCAGACTTACCCCTATTGCACAAAACGAAAAGTTCTTACCAATTTTAAATTGCCTCCCCAGAAACGATGCCAAAATGTTGGGTGTAGGAATTGTGGTTAAGCAGACTCCTTCAACACTTAATTGTCAACCCGAGGGTTTCATAAACTTAGAGGTGAAGCACAGGAAATTCCAGAAATGATATCAACTTTTCCTAAATCTATTCCTACTTCCTTAATTACAATCTTGTAGAATCGAAAAGAAAATATCACTCGGCAATTTACACCAAAGAAATTCTAGTGCTAGAATATGAAAGAAAGTACTTTTGCAAAGAAATAAATAAAAGGAACTTTCAAAATCTTGTAAGAAATCCTCATTAATTGAAATGGAAATATATGTCTATCTTCAGTATAGTTGTATATCAGATTAATAATTGGACCCTTGAGAATATCTGACTTCTTTATAGATCTTTCTCCCTGCATTGAGGTGTTATTCATGTACTCCTGAAATATTGTTGCACTAGTACCAGAAGAAATTTTATATGCTGGAAGTATATTCGACACTTGTACTAAATATTTATGTCCTCGTGCAAGGGCTCTAAGTCGTAGGACTAGAGCACTCTATTCCTGTGTCAGGATATTGATTCTTGTACCAGAACAGATATTCCTGCACCAAGTTTTAAAATTTCTTTCATAAGAGAATAAATAGTGTGCTAACTTAAGAAAAGAATTTGCAAAGGTGAAAAGAAATTTGAAATAGCTTTCAAAAATAGAAATATTCTTCAATCCATCTTAAATTCAAAATAATAATTAACTTCTAAAGTATAAGCACACTTCTCTTCAATTGAGGAACTCCTTCATGCAACTAAAGAAATCATCTAATTATGACAGTAGGCTTGATCCCTGTAATAGTTATTCACATAAATCTGATCTGCTTTTTTAATATTTTTAGTTTAGAAAGGTTCACTTTGATTAATTAGATGTGGAGTTCAATCCTTTCCTTAAAAGTGTAAAGTGCAGGTATAGATTAATGCATTATAACAAAGTTCATCCCTTAATTAACAAAGCAAATTTAATCCAGAATATCAAGAATACTTCTAAAAGATGAACACTCACTTGTAGAAATGCACCAACACCCTTATGACATAAAAGAATGAAAGAGTATAGTTTAGGCTTCTGTGATCCATATCAAGTTTACAAAAAATAATTCGGCGAAGATCACATGAGACATCATTTTTTGACGCATTTTGAACCAACCAGTGTGGTTCATCGTCAGGACAAGTTGAAGAAATAGATCCAGCTTAGCAGGTTAAATAGATAGAGCAAAGCCTCCAACGGCTAAAAAGACTAATAGCTACTTTTGACTAGGTACCTTAAAAAATGCTACCCGGGGGGACCAATCCTTTAAATAAAATAATAAAAAATATTAAAAATAATTAAAATATATAAAAGTTTAGTTCGATTATTACCTAAAAATAATTCATGTTAATAGTTAGTTAAAGACAAATAATTAAAAGTCATATCTAAGGGGAAAAATTTAATGCTTAAGATCTGCTGCATGCTCACTAATCCTCTGATTAATGGAGCGACCAGTTTCCCCAATGTAGGGGGTCCCACAGGAACAGGGGATCAAGTACACACCTTTCATATCTTTAGGGTCGATAGGATCCTTCGCTGATCTGAGGGACATGCTAATGGTGTTCAGGGGCCTAAAGGTCACAGGAACATCATTCGACCTGAGAATCCTACCAATCTTATCAGTAGTCCCCTGAACATACGAAAGAAGGACACCAGGAACTCGCTCCTTTGGTTCTCGATGAGATAGTGAATTCTTCGAAGCTTTAACGAAAGCCCTCTGACCCAAGAATCTACTATAACCGTTCTCAACAAAGACATCAATGAGATGGGATTTTTCTTTCTCAAAACTCTCCTTATCCGAGATCCTTAGGGCCCGAGTAGCCAGGGTATTGAGAACACCCATCTTTTGAGCTGGGAAATGATGGGAACTAGCATGAAGATACTGCTCAGTATGTGTTTTCTTCCGAAAAACTTGGTGGCCGAGGGAACCATCACTATTCTTAGAAATAAGAATATCTAGGAACGGAAGGCAACCATCGACCTCCTGCTCCATGGTGAACTTAATGGGAGAGGATTGATTATTGAGATGATTGAAGAAGAGATCTAATTCCTCTTGGCTGTGAGGCCAGATAACATTGGTGTCATCCTCATATCTTCTCCAAAGCTTTGGAAAGAGCCTGGAAGAGTTTAGAGCCTTGGACTCAAAATCTTCCATGAAAAGATTAGCAACAACAGGGGAATGGGGTGAGCCCATGGCAACCCCGCAGGTTTGCTCGAAGAACTCTCCCTCAAAACAGAAAAAACGTAGAAGTGAGACAGATCTCAACTAACTTAGCAGTGTCAGGATCTGTTAGGCGGTTGATCACCTCCATGGCCTCACTAATAGGGATGCAAGTGAAGAGGGAAGCACATCAAAACTAACAAGAATGTCCCCAGGGTCAAGCCTAATGTCCTTGAGCTCCTTAATGTAGGAAGCCGAGTCCTTTACGAAGGACTCCGTACGACCAACCAAGGGCTTAAGCTTTAACGCAAGGAACTTAGCAAGAAGGTAGGTAGGACCACCAATGGTGTTGACAATGGGCCTCAAGGGAGCCCCATCCTTGTGAATCTTGGGGAGACCATATATTCTAGGCGTGATAGGGTTTCTTTCAATGAGTTTATGGTGCAGGGAACTCAATGAGCTAATGGATTTAATGGAAAGCGCCACCTTCTTAGCAACCTTCTTTAACGGATTCTTAGGAAGATTTTTGTAGCTACCACTATTATGAAGATGATCCAACATCTTGCTACGGTAATCAGCCTTGTTAAGAATGACGATAGCACCACCCTTGTTTGCCTTTAAAACAATGATATCCTTGTACTGGTTTAAGGATCTGAGAGCGACAGATTTTTCCTTGCTAAGGTTGCTCTTAGGGGGCTTAGCCTTTCTCAAGACAACCACACAATCTTGCCTGATGGTGTCCTTGACCCTATCAGGTAAATTTCTGATCCCAAACTCGATGTCACAAATAATATCATCTACCGGGATTCTCTTCGGAGCCAAGGAAAAATTTAAACCTTTGCCTAAAACTTCAAAAACAGAAGGGGGAAAGGAGAAACTGGAAAGATTTAGAACCTTATTAGAACGAGAAGGAAGGCAATGATTATAAGCCTCATTCTTATTATTCTCCAAGCTAGACGTATTAGCATTAAAAAATGAAAACTTATTATGCGAATTCTTATTATTACTGAATCTATTACTATTATATTTATTAATAAATTGATTATTATTATTATTAATATTCTTATTATAAATATTAATATTATTAATATTATTACCATAACCATTACTAATATTATAATTATTAATCGTATCAATACTATTATTCATATCATTATTACTACTATATTTACCAACATTAATTATATCCTTATTATTCATATTAATAATATCATTATTATAATACAAATTATTCTTATCGCTTATAATAAAATCATTATTATTCCTACCATGGTGATTATCATTGACACCAAAACGCTTATTATCAAAACCAATAGGAGACAACGTACTCACCGAAAGGAGACTGTCACGCGGACGGGGAGAGAGGGTCGAGCCTTCTCTGCTCCCCACGGACCTGCGACCCAGCTCTAAATCCAGCCACAGTTCCGCAGTGTGTTTACTGTAACCGGGTCATGTAAAGCAAGCATGTCCTCTTCTTCATGCTCACGTTCTCACCATGTAATGGTCATCTTGCTCCAAAGATCTCTGAAAACAAATAAGAGAAGAGTTAGATCCTGATTTTGGTAAGAAACAGGCAAAATTTCCATCAAAAACTGTGCATAAATTCCTTCTTTGTGCCCATCGCACCTACAGTAGTGCTCTGGGTGTGTTGCATGTCAGATGGCCAATATACAGGCCAACATCCAACGCACCTTTCGATACACAAAGGGTGCGTTGAAGATAGGGCGAGTTTTTCAAACCCCAGAGGCTCATAAAAACCAGGAATCAAGCTCAGAATGCAAAATGGAAAGCATGAAATGAAAGAGCTCAAGTTTAGCTCCTACCTGGTCCAAACGGCGCTGATAATCGTCCACAGAATCTCCCGAAATCAGCTGATGAAAATCAAGGGGGGAAAGCACCTCCAAAGCTCCAACAAACCAAAGTTCAAATGAAATGGTAAAATGAGAGGTAAAAGCACTTTTACATTACTTTTTACGTAGTTCGAAGTAAAATATTAGTGTTCTAACTCATTTTTCAAGCATATATTGTTCATTTCTGACTAGTTTGATGAAGCAATTGAAAATACAGTACAATCTTTGAAAGAACGAAGCTATTTATGGTAAAGTCAAGAAGTGACCGTTGTTCGATCAGTTTTAGCGCATAGTTCAAGCTCGTTAAAAAATAAACATAAGCCATGAGCAAATGTTTCCCCCTACATTTAAGCTCATTAAAAAATGAACTATTTCCCGGTAAATAACCATCGTGAATGTAGTACTTCAGCCTTTAAAAGCCTTGGTCGTGTTCTCATCATCACCTCCATTCTGTATTGGCCGATCATTCACCTCCATTTGATTGTTTACCCCTTTTTGAGGAACAGCTGCGAAGAGTGATCTCATTAGCAATCCTTGTAACACTGTCGTGATTGGAACATTCCAAACCTTACCTGGAATCAGCTGCTACCCAATTTTATCACTCGTTCCTCAAAAGACGAGTCTCCTTTAAGCTATTTTCAACTGACTCGTAAAATATGAAAATATTTCCAAGCCATTGGCCTCTCCAGCTCGCTAAAGGGACCGGAAGTGCTATCCCTCTAAATTTTAATCTTTTTGGACCTGAGGGATTATTACACAAAAAGATCGAGCGCTTGTTTTGTCCGGCTCGTTAAAAGTATCGAAAATTCATCCCTTTTGTATTGTTTTATACTTTTTCGGACTTAAGGGATTAGATGACGAAAAAGGAATTTTGGAGTTTCCTTTACGTTCCTTTTCAGACTCTCTAAAATTGAAAAGGACCGAGTTATCTTTGTCGTTAAACTCGTTAAAACTTAATAGCGACAAACTTGTCCATAGCAGGCAAGAACGAGTTTCACTATTGCTGGGCTCGTTAAAACATAGCGATGGGTTTGCCCGAAGGGAAAATTATAGAAAAAGCATATGTTATCCTCCTCAAGCTTGACAAAAATAAAGAGGTACTGGTCAGCAATGCCTGGGGAAAATTGGGAAGAAAACTTGAAAAAACTTTGTTGGTAGCAAGTCGCTCTTGAACATGACACTTTCACTCCACATCCAAGTCGGGTTGGGTTGTTTCATTCACCAGTCACATCGCCATGGTCCCATCACACCATCCACATTTGGGGTAATGCTACCAATCCATCATGTCAGTGTCGCCGATATGTTCAAGAGAAGTCATTCAGAGAATTCACCTATGTCTCACCCGCTACAATACATTCATACTCCATTCTTTCATGACTGCCACCATGAACCGTATGTCATCAGATCGTTTTCACCTCCATTAAAATCATTTGCTTCATTTCGTGTCATTGATGTGAGATTCATTAAGGCCCTTCTGTGACGGATCACTTCTTGTCGACATCAGCTCATTATCCAAGAAGTCGATCTAGGAACACCCCATTCAGTACTTTGAAGCTTGCATGCCTCAATGGCAAGTTTCTCACTTCCGGCGATAGGTTTACATCAATGGCCTTCAACCGAAAGATTTTGCGTGGTGTTCGACGTCAAGTCCTTTATTCACACCACGTGAATTGTACTGCAGTACCTTGAGGGTCATTATCATTATTGGTGATTCCTCTCGCACCTGTTAACAGCTTACATCATTGGCTGGTAATCAGGCGATGTCTTTCCATGTTCGACTCCAAAACATCTCTCACATGGATAGACTTGTACTTCAAGTGAAGATCGGACGAGATTGAAGACCCTGGATCTAGTTTCATCCATCGGGGCTGCGATGTATATTTGGGGAGATAAAGACATCAAATGTTCACAAATAATCATCCAATCAAAGGGATGATGGCTCTACCAGAATCATCAGTCTACACTCAGACGATTGTCTGTCCTATGTACATGAAAATGAATTTATAAAGCTGAGCATGGGAATGCCCGCCTCAGCTAGATCATGAAAATATTATGAAGATAATGTATTGTATTGTATCTTATTACAAGTCTCCTCCCAGCTTGAAAGAACTTTGGATCCTCATAATAAAGCATTTCACCCGACATCAAAAGATTAACGGCCTCATGCTTTAGGGGGCAACTGTTATAGACATTTTTGGGAACTACAATGCCAAGCATGAAATGTCCATAAACCAAGGACTCCTAAGTCCCTAAAAGTGTTGTTCTTACCCCTAAAGGAACAAGGTCAACTAATTACAGCTTCTCCCAGAAGTTCTCCATGAAAAACTGCTCAGAACTGGTCAAAATAGGATCATTTCAGCTGCTCCATAGGCAAAGTGTGTTGCATCTCACCTAAACACACTATGTGGGTGCGTTGCATTTCAAAAATCCCTTCTATGGGGTGCAATGGGCGAGAAGTGACAAATGGCAGTGTCATTCCGCAAGGTGGAGAGGCATGGAAACTTCCAGAAACTTCTCCTGTGACACTTGCCTCTCTGAATTCGACCAAGGATGAGTAAGAGATCATCAATCTCCAAGTGGAAGCAAGAACTATCAGAGGGAAGACACTAATCAAATCACAAGCTAACTCATCTTCCTTACAGATATCTATATACGGATCCCTCATCCCAGAGATCCAGAGGCTAGAATTTTTCATATTGTAAGGAATTGTTGTTGGTTTCTTGAGACAACATCAGATTGTTGGGTGATCTAAGCTTTGTATGAGGTGAAGAGGGGCTTCCTTGCTGAGAGGATGATGCTGGGTCAGAACAACTGGTTGTAACTCCCCTTGGCTCTTTCTTGTTTATCAATAAAAGCTATTCAATTTTTCCTCCTTACTCTTGTGTCATTCATGTTTGCTGCATTTGTATGGTCAATTTACATCTGATCCTAGATTGTTTATGATTATAGATCCATGTTCTTGTATAGTGCTATGCTACTGTGATCTTACAGGTACTTTGTGAAGCTGGGCGTGCAAGGGAACAAGTAGCGAAAGACTATCAAGAGAGAGAAGAATCGAACTAGGAGATTAGCGCAAGACAGAGGTTGGTCTTCTTTGTTCTTCTCTCATCTATACTTCATAAAGGAAAAACAAAAGTAGCTTTACTTTGTTTGTTTCTAAGGTAGCTATCACACCTTAGTGGGATAAGCACTTCTGTGTAGACACTTTTACCTATAACAATATTTGTGATGACTTTCCACACATGGTTGTTATGCATGAATGGTAAATGCTTATGCATTTATGATGTGTACGTGTTATTTAGTTAGTGTTATATATATCGTGATCTTATTTATGTTTGAGTTGACATGTTGTAAAGTTATATCTTGCTAACTAGATTGATTATGCACGCAAGATAATCTCCCTTGAGGTACACTAAGGTATGAGTTTGCTTATGTAGTATACTTGGTGCTTCATTCTTGATTATGTTGTCTATCATGTCATCTAGTTTATTTATTTAACATGGTATGTTTGCAAGTTGGTTGAATGTTTCATGAGTTTCATAACACGAGTATGTGTTGCAATGACCTTGTTTTAAGATGGTTGTACTAACACATATGTGTTGAGATAGTTGATATGTATTTGAATGTAGTTGACAGTTGTAGAACTATGTCTAATGGCTATGAGATGAATATGGATTATGACATGATTGTTAGCCATGGTGTTATAGACATTTTTGTGCCTTACAGCTCTAAGCATGAAATGTCCATAAACCAAGGGATCCTAAGTCCCTAAAAGTGTTGTTCTGACCCCTAAAGGAACAAGGTCAACAAATTACAGCTTCTCCCAAGAGTTCTCCACCAGAAATTGCTCAGAATCAGTCAAATCAGGATCATTTCAGCTGCTCCACTAGCTAGTTGCGTTGCATAGCACCCAAGTACACTAGCTAGGTGCGTTGCAACGCACCTAAGTGCACTACCAGGGTGCGTTGAGCAGGAAATGACAAATGGCAGTGCCATTCCGCGAGGTGGAAAGACAATGGAAGCTTCCAGAATCTTCTCCAATGACACTTGCCTCACTGAGTTCGACCAAGGATGAGTAAGAGGCTCTCAGTCTCCAAGTGGAAGCAAAAACTGACAGAGAGAAGCCACTAGTCAAATCATAAGCTGACTCATATTCCTTGCATACATCTATATATGGATCCCTCATCCCAGAGATCCAAAGGCTGGAATTTTGGACATTGTAGAGAATTGTTGTTGGTTTAGAGATAGATATCAGAGTATTGGGTGATTTATGCTTTGTTGGAGGTGAAGAGGGGATTCTATGCTGGGAGGTTGATGCTAGATCAGGAATCATCGGTTGTAACTCCTCCTGGATCTTCTTGTTATATCAATAAAACTATTTGAGTTTCTCCTACATGCTTGTGTATCATTGATGTTTGTTACATTTGTATGTTTAGCTTAAATCTGATCCTAAGCTATTTATGAATATAAATCCATGTCTTTGTGTAGTTTTCTTCTTCTGTGATCTTACAGGAACTTGGTGAAGCTGGGCAAGTAAGGGAGCAGGTAGCTGGAAGCTGTCAAAGAGGAGAGAGATTGGATCAAAGGACTAGCGCAAGACACAGGTTGGTTCATCCTATTCCTCTTCATTTATAGTTCATAAAGAAGAATACGAAAGTAGTTTTCTCTATTTGTTTCTAAGGTCACTGTCACACCTTAGTGGGATAAGGTCGTTCTGAGTAGACACTTTTCCCGTTAACAAAATGGCGATTCCACTGGGGAGCGTGTCTAATTAGTTTGTTTGTGTTTCTCTTGTTGTTTGTTTCATAAACATAGAAGTAGCAATCGAACTGCATTTGCCATTAACAAATGCAAAGTAGACATCTGCTACTTCAATCCATTCACTGGATCTGTTTATGATTTGAACAGCTGATTCACAAATGATCTGATTGCCCTTTGTGATAGCTCTTAGACCTCCTTTAAATCTACCCTCTGATTGTGCATCACTGATTGCTTTTACTCAGCCAAAAACCATAGATTAAATTGCAAACCGTGACCCAGAACCCGGATAGAATTCTTGTTTCTGCCCCAGCGCAGGCTGTGTGAAGAGATTCTGCATTTCAACGCAGTTCCCGAGAGGGCTACCTGCGCTGCAATCCAGTTTCTCTGTGTAACAGGTGCGCTGATCAGCCTAGCCTTGTGTAGCTGAGGTTCTTTGCTTCATTTTTTCAGTTTTGTCTCTGATTTTTGCAGCCTGTGATCAGTGTATGTGTCTGTTTAAAAACCCCTTTTCTTTGCCTTAATTCCTCCTCCTTTGTACAAAAATACTGTAGATGTTTTTGTGTGTTTGTTACATCATTTACAGTTTTCCATTGAAAAAGTAGAATAGTCATACTGTCGTCCTTTGATTTAGATCTGGCGTAAGTGTCGATTTTGATCTTAGGAGAAAGTTTATTTGTTGTTGACAGTGGATTATGCTTTTACTTTTGCCTTTGGTTTGAATTTGTGACTTTCTGGTGTCGAAACGAGTATTTATTTCAAAATCATAAAGTGTCGTAATCATCTCTACCCTTTGATTTCGAGAAGAAGCTTGTTTGTGTTTGTCACTTGAAAGCAAATTCAGATTTGTACATCAACTTTCTTTTTAGGCATCAATATTAAGAAAGTGAAAAACAAATACACGCACATGTGCATTTGCATATTGATAGTATGTTTGGCTTGATTTAGGAAAAGTGCATTTACAGTGTGCTCTTTGCTCTTTGAGAAAATATTGTGTCTTTGTTTTCCCCTTGTAGCTAGGATTTTCATTGCTAAAAAGAGATAAAAGTTTGCTTATCATCTTTAGATTGCATTTTAGGAATTACATCTACATCTCGTGGTGAACCCAAAAGGCAAACTTCATAAGAAAGATCAACTTAAAATAAATTGAATGAATCTAACAACGCTTTGGAACTTAACGCACAACATTTAGAGGTCTAAGCTAGAGACGTATTCCGGCGTCGTAAAGCCTGGTAACTGTTGTCCTCACTGATGGTTGGGTGATTCCTCCACTTTGAGACAATAAGTGCCAGTACGGACTTGTGCTCCCACATACCGTCGAGTATATATTGGGAGACCCCTATAGGCTTAAAACCTTTTATCCATAGGAAGCCGTGTCGGCCGCCCTACTAATCGCAATGCACCGAACACAGCATTCGGGAAGATTGACTGCCGTACCGTAAAAAGTATTCTGCAGTTTTGCGATTGGTTTGGTACTCCCTCTACCTAGATCTCCAGAGCAGTCCCTTTCGTTCCTTTTCAGACTCCTTAACGGAAAAGGTCCATCTGAGCACTTGTCACTTCAGGCTCATTAAAAATCGAAGGAGACTAGAGTCATCTTTTGTTTTTTCTCGACTCTTAAAAATTGAAAAAACAAGTTGTGTCAAAGCGTCTAAAAATTTGTTTTAAACGGAATATTCATACCCTTTTCCTACGTTGATCTTAGGTTGAGAAAATGGAGTCTACCAACCAAGGAATTTCCCTTAGTGGAAATCCTAGTCCCTTCTCCTCTTGGGGAGATGTTTCTGCACCCCATATGGCCACATTGTCGCTTCCAGGACTGACAATTGGCTTGCCAGTATGGCTCTTCTCAACCAATATCGTTCAGAACACCACCATTCCTGAATAATTGAATCAGCAATTAGACAAGTCCAGAGTTGCCCACCAACCTTCTACTTCCTCTAATTCTTCCTCTCCTCCTTCCTCTTCACTTGATGGGGCTGGCAAAGCCAAAAGTCAAGTTCCTAAGGAGAAGAAGGAGAAGAAGAAGAAAGAGAAGAAGAAGAAGGAGCCAAAGGCGAATGGGGGAAAACGAGTGTCGTCTAATGAAAATACACACACTGCACCGACTAGTCCTAAATCGCCATGTGTCATTTGCAAAGGAGACCACTTTCACAGAGATTGTCCTTGCATCCCTCGGATACTAAGGGACTGGTCTCCTCATTTGCACAATCCAGTGTCATCAACCACTGATGATCATGTTGAAAGCACACCGTCAACTAGCGAAAGTGAAGCCCCAGGACAAAAAGGGAAAGCTAGATTTCCTTGTAAACTGTGCGAAGGCAATCATGCCGTCCACCGTTGTCCCTTCTTAGACAAAGCGAAAAGAGTTTTGGATGATCGTCCGGTTTCACCGTTACGACTTCCTCCTGGATATAAAAAACTCTTGCCGAGTCCGTCACTAGTTGAGAATCCAGCTGGCCCGCTCAAGTGGTCGGCTGAAGCACCTATCATTGAAGATAAACCATTTGAATCCATACCAGATGAAAGTCGAAAGGTCGAGGCGGCAGTTGACCCAGTCTTGCCTTGAGAGGTTTTATCTTCAGATGATACAGTCACTGAAGAGAACAAGGATGACACCGTCCAAATTCTCTTCATCAACACAGACTCCGACGAACATGGGGGCAATCTACCCATTCCCTTACCACAGGAGGGAAGATCGTCAGAGCCATACCCGACCGTCTACTCGGTCCCACCTCCAAGCAACCTAGTTGTCTCCTTCGACTGGAATCAACTAGGCACACCCCGTTTACCAGCAAGTGTACCATTCCGAATTATCGTTCAAATATATAGAATGGTCATGGCTGGTACCATCATAGATGAGGGGGCTTCTGTGAGTATCCTTTCCTCTATTGCATGGAAAGCGCTTGGTTCGCCATCGCTGTTGCCTGAGATGAGAAATCTGACAGGCTTTGATAAAGGAACCAGTCGACCTTTAGGGATCCTTCCCGATGTGCCCATAACATTGAGAGGGAAGACAGTTCGCATGAACGTAATGGTAGTTCAAGGACCCTTGGATTATAACCTACTCCTTGGACTAGACTATATTTATTGCATGGGAGCCATCGTCTCCTCACTCTTTAGAGTAATGTGTTTTCCGCACGAAGGAAGAGTGGTCAAGATCGTGGACCAGCTTTCATTTCCCGGATCACGCATAGCAAATAGTCATATACCATCCCTAAATGGTCTCTTCAGGCAAGAAATGTCTCAATCCCCAGTCCGTCCTCCCGATGAGCGCAGGTAATTCGGAGGGATATGACTGAAACCTAGGGGGCATGCGTCCTGGTCTACTTCGACAGGAAAACTTCGGGTATAGGGTAGGTTTCCGCGGGAGAATATGACTAGTCTGTACCCCGTCCGTCGATGGAAGAGGGGTTATTCTAGAACAAGATTCTCTTGTCAAAGTTATGTGAGTTGGTGGACGTCGTCACTCACCTTTGTTTATCTTGGTAGACATCGCCGAAGAAGTGTTTTGTTTGCACCGCGAATAGAACAATCTTTGGGTAACCTGTAAGAGGTAGGCCTTTCTTGATAGAACAAATGTTTTGTCTGCAATTTGAGGGGTAACCTTGAAACCATATTTTATACCTGGGGGCATGCAAACCTTTTGGAGTGCAAGCGAGGGGCGGCTATTTATTTTTTAAATTTTTAGGACCTCTAACCCTTTAAACTCGTAGGATTAGTCGTCACCTAACTTGCATAAAGAAAGGATGTGGGGCAAAACTCTAAAAATTGCCAATTTTATATGAGACATTCTTATCATATGACTGGATTAATCGAGCAGTTTTAGCACATAGTTCAAGCTCGTTAAAAAATAAACATAAGACATGAGCAAATGTTTCCACCCGCGTTTAAGCTCGTTAAAAAATGAACTATTCCCCGGTAAATAACCACCATGAATGTAGCATTTCAGCCATTAAAGCCTTGGTCGTGTTTGCACCATCACCTCCACTTTTCATTGGCCGATCATTCACCTCCATTTGATTGTTTACCCATTTTGAGGAACAGCTGCGAAGAGTGATTTCACTAGCCATCCTTGTGGCACTGCCGTGATTGGAAAATTCCAACCCTTACCTGGAATCAACTGCTACCCATTTTATCACTCGTTCCTCAAAGGACGAGTCTTCTTTAAGCTCTTTTCAACTGACTCGTAAAATATGAAAAGATCGCTGAGTTTTGGCCTTCCAGCTCGCTAAAGCGACAGCAAGTGCTATCCCTCCTCTAGATTTTAATCTTTTTGGACCTGAGGGATTATTGCACAAAAAGATCGAGCGCTTGTTTTGTTCGGCTCGTTAAAACTATCGAAAATTCATCCCTTTTGTATTGTTTTATACTTTTTCGAACTTAAGGGATTAGATGACGAAAAAGGAATTTTGGAGTTACCTTTACATACCTTTTCAGACTCTCTAAAAATGAAAAGGACCGAGTTATCTTTGTCGTTAAACTCATTAAAAGGATTAATAGCGACAAACTTGTCTTTAGACGAGAACGAGTTTCACTATCGCTAGGCTCGTTAAAACATAGCGATGGATTTGCCCGAAGGGAAAATTATAGAACAAGCATATGTTATCCTCCTCAAGCTTGACAAAAATAAAGAGGTACTAGTCAGCAATGACTGGGGAAAAATTGGGAAGAAAACTCAAAGAATCTTTATTGGTAGCAAGTCGCTCTTGAACATGACACTTCCATTCCATGCCTGAGTCGGGTTGGGATGTTTCATTCACCGGTCACATCACCATGGTCACGCCATACCATCCACATTTGGGAAAAATGCTACCAATCCATCACATAAGTGTCACCGACATGTTCAATAGAAGTCATCCAGAGAAGTCACCTGTGTCCCATCCACTACCATACATTATACTTCATTCTTTCATGACCGCCATCTTGAACCGTATATCATCAGATTGTTTTCACCTCCACCAAAATCATTTGCTCTGTTCCGTGTCATTGATGTGGGATTCATTAAGACCCTCCTTTGATGGGTCACTTCTTGTCGACATCAGCTCATTATCCAAGAAGTTGATCTAGGAACACCCCCTTTAGTACTTTGAAGCTTGCATGCCTCAATGGCAAGTTTCTCACTTCCGGCGATAGGTATACATCAATGACATTCGACCGAAAGATTTTGCGTGGTGTTTGACGCCAAATCCTTTATTCACACCACGTGAATTGTACTGCAGTACCTTGAGGGTCATCATCATTATCGGTGATTCCTCTCGCGCTTGTTAACAGTTTACATCATTGGCTGGTAATCAAGCGATGTATTTCCATGTTCGACTTCAAAACACTTCTCACATGGATCGACTTATACTTTGAGTGAATATCGGATGAGATTGAAGACCCCGGATCTAGTTTCATCCATCCGGGCTGCGATATATATTCAGGAAAATAAAGACATTGAAATGTACAGCATTGCAGCACAGATAATCATCCTACCAAAAGGATGACGGCTCTATCAGAATCATCAGTCTACCATCAGACGATTGTCTGTCCTATGTACATGAAAATGAATTTATAAAGCTGAGCATGGGAATGCCCGCCTCAGCTAGATCATGAAAACAGTATGAAGATAATGTATTGTATTGTATCTTATTACAGGTCTCCTCCCAGCATTGAAAGAACTTCGGATCCTCCTAATAAAGCATTTCACCCGATAAATGGCCTCATACTTTAGGGGGCAACTGTTATAGAAATTTTTGTGCCTTACAGCTCTAAGCATGAAATGTCCATAAACCAAGGGATCCTAAGTCCCTAAAAGTGTTGTTCCGACCCCTAAAGGAACAAGGTCAACAAATTACAGCTTCTCCCAAAAGTTCTCCACCAGAAATTGCTCAGAATCAGTCAAATCAAGATCATTTCAACTGCTCCACTAGCTAGCTACGTTGCATAGCACCCAAGTACACTAGCTAGGTGCATTGTAATGCACCTAAATGCACTACCAGGGTGTGTTGAGCGGGAAATGACAAATGGCAGTGCCATTCCGCGAGGTGGAAATACAATGGAAGCTTCCAGAATCTTCTCCAATGACACTTGCCTCACTGAGTTCGACCAAGGATGAGTAAGAGGCTCTCAGTCTCCAAGTGGAAGCAAGAACTGACAGAGAGAAGCCACTAGTCAAATCATAAGCTAACTCATATTCCTTGCATACATCTATATATGGATCCCTCATCCCAGAGATCCAGAGGCTGGAATTTTGGACATTGTAGAGAATTGTTGTTGGTTTAGAGATAGATATCAGAGTATTGGGTGATTTATGCTTTGTTGGAGGTGAAGAGGGGATTCTATGCTGGGAGGTTGATGCTGGATCAGGAATCATCGGTTGTAACTCCTCCTAGATCTTCTTGTTACATCAATAAAACTATTTGAGTTTCTCCTACATGCTTGTGTATCATTGATGTTTGTTACATTTGTATGTTTAGCTTAAATATGATCCTAAGCTATTTATGAATATAAATCCATGTCTTTGTGTAGTTTTCTTCTTCTGTGATCTTACAGGAACTTGGTAAAGTTGGGCAAGTAAGGGAGCAGATAGCTGGAAGCTGTCAAAGAGGAGAGAGATTGGATCAAAGGACTAGCGCAAGACACAGGTTGGTTCATCCTATTCCTCTTCGTTTATAGTTCATAAAGAAGAATACAAAAGTATTTTTCTCTGTTTGTTTCTAAGGTCACTGTCACACCTTAGTGGGATAGGGTCGTTCTGAGTAGACACTTTTCCCGTTAACACTTGGTAAAGAGTGAATTCAAATTGATAGATATGATTGTCTTGATATTTGAAATGCGTGATTGACATGGGTAAACAGTTTTAGGAAACATGCTTGGTATTAGTATGACAAGGTAATAGTTGATATGTTTATATAACTAACAGTTGGGTGATGTGACAGTACATAGTAGGCCTTGATTGCAACAAGGTAAAATGGGTAAAATAAAGGAATTGGATAGGAATTCCTTTGGCTATGTTCGGAAACCCTAATTCCAAATGAATGAGTGCCTCGCATATAGGAAGACTTATTAACCTTGAATGTGTCTTACATTATATGGATACATCCATAGTCATGAATAGGTACTTGATAGGTATATTAGCTAGTCTCTAGTTGTAGGTGGATCTATCAAGGGAATTAGAATCCCTTGAGAGATGGTGTGGATGTGTTCAGTTGCAAGCAACGTGCTTGGAAAAAATGATGTTATGTACATGTTGGATGTGAAGTGCTATATACATGTGGTGTTGTGTGCTTGTTGTACATATGGTGCTATGTACATATGGTCTGGTTTGCATGATTGTAAAAGTGGTGTTGTATGTATGTGGTGTTGTGTACATGTTGTACAAGTGGCGTTGTGTGAAAGCGGTACTTTGTACATGTCGTGCATGTGGTGTTGTGTACATGTGGTGTTGCGTACATGTTGTGCATGTGGTACTATGTACATGTGGCATTTTGTACACATTATACACGTGGTGTAGTGTACATATGGCATTGCATACACATTGTGCAAGTGGCATCGTGTACATGTGATGTTGTGCACACATTGTGTAGGTGTAGTGGTGTACAGGTGGTACTATGTACATGTTGTACATATGGTACTCCTACATGTGTGGTATTGTGTGCATGTCATACATGTTGCGTTGAGGTCAAGTGTTACGAGGTATGTTCATTGTGTAGGTGCATGTATTGTGTGGTGTTGTACATCAGGTATAGATATATTTTCATGTGTTATATTTCGGGTGTAGGTGTATGTATTATGTTATGCACTAGATGTAGGCTTATGTATTGTATTGTATACACTTGGTGTAGGTGTAGGTGTTGTATGGAAGATGTAGGTGCATGTATTTCATGGAGTTGTATGTCATGTGTGGTCATATGTGTGTGATCCACACTATGTATATGTGCACCTCGTTGAAGAGAAGACGTTGGGTGTTTGTTAGGTGTGGAAACAAATCTAATGTGCATATGAAATAAGAACAAAGGAAAAGGTAAGGGTAGATTAAAGGATAAGTATCGGTATATTATTTCAGTTTTATTATGCATGTGATTTATGATTATGGTATATGATTATTACATGTGAATTATGATTCTAGTTTATGATGGCTACATGTTATTTATGATTTGATCTATGATGTTTATGTTCTGAGCTAACCTAATGTGATATTTTATACATGTTGATTTGGTCAAATATGCTAGTTTGACTTGTTGTGATAGGGAGCAAAGAGGATTGAAAATGTACCTTATTGAATTGCTACCAATAAGGTATGACGTGAATTTATTTCAATTTATTTGATATCTAATGGAAGTTATGTGCTAGATATAGGAATGCATGAAATGCCTAGTTGGGTGATTGAAATCGAATGCAACAATTTGCAACAATAAAATGATTTAGAAAATGTAGCAGTATGATAATAAAGCATTCAGGAACAGAACCATTGTGGGACACCAGTACCCAATAGTGTGCATTCATTTCCATGAGCATGATAGGACTGGTATGATGGTTTGAGGTAGGGATATGCCTTGGTTTTTGTATATTCCGATGTGAGAAAGCCTTTCCAATAGATGGATTGCCCAAGATGGGAGTGCCAGCAGAGCTTGGATGGTGAGTGACTACATAGAAGGGGGTGACTGGATTGCTTGAGGGACTATATAGCAGAGAATGGAAGGTCATGGATGGAATTTTTTTTTGTCATTAGCATTGTTGGATGGAATCAGATGCACATTGGGAGAGTGCAATTTGACTGTGGTAGTGGATTATGGACTTCCTAGGAAGGAGGTGAATCTTGGTATTACTTGACGGTGGAGGTGCGAACCTCTGGATTCCATAGATGTAGGCATCATATCGTTTTATTTGTTGTTTGAGAAAATGTGTATATGCATATATTATTCTAAATATTGTATCAAGCTGGATTTATAAATCTCCATAGACAATATGGTTATTTTTTGGTTGAATCAAATGTGTATGTTTATATGTGGTTATTGTAAATACGGTAATGAGATGTGTTATAAAGCTCCAGTAAACGGTATGATTGTCATGTTTCAGCAGTGATCATTGTAAATACTGCAACGAGCTATGTTATAAAGCTCCATGGGTAGTATGTTTTGTTTTCAGTAATCTTGTGGTTATAGGTGTTGTTGAACACTGAGGATGGTGCCCCCCAAGGGGGAGGGTTCTGTAACAACCCTGGTTAAAAATCCATGTAAAAATATATAAGGCCATGGTGATGGGACACACATTCTAAGATGAATTGTGGGGGAAATATACTAATGGGTGTTGATTCGGTTTATTATGGCTAAGGAAATTGGCAAAGGTAATGGCAAAGTCTTTGGAAAGGCATTAGGCATTTATTGGAATTTTATTTATAAAAATAATGGAAATTTGGTGAAAAGGAAGGTGAAAGGTCACAGGTTGCATGTGAGGAGGAAAATGAAGGAAAATAATGGAAAACGAAGAAAATAGAGGCCTCATTAATAAGAAGGCCTCTGAGGATCAATCGACAAGACTTGGTCAGTTCATTTTTGGAGCTCTCTCATTATTCTCTTTCTCTCATACTCTTGGAAACTTAGAGTTTTCTCGAAGCACTCTTGGAGGGTGTCGCATACTTCTATTTTTCGAGAAATAAGGCAACAAAAAGGTAGGAAAGTGAAAAAATGCATCGAGATAAGTAGCTACATCAGATTTTCTTGTAGTTGTCAAGTTACATGTATGATTTCTTCACTAGTTATGGAATTCATGGCATATGCAAGTGGATTTTTTGTTATGATCTGTAATTGGCATGGAAGATGGTTGGGATTAACAGTGGATTTCCTAATATTTCCATTTCTTGGATAGGCATGGCAATGGTGGGTTACTTTCACTAGTTTCTTTTGGTTGGTTCTCATGTTTCCATAGCTTGGGTTCAATTACTAGTCCTGGAATCCCTGGTTGGAAAAATGCTCTGGAAGACCTATAATGACTTGGGTTGAGTTACTAACCCTAGAATTTATGGTTGGAGAAATGCTCTGGAAGCCCTAGGTCAGTTGAGCTTTTAGTCAAGGAAACCCTAGTCAGAAAAATGCTTTAGAAGCCCTGAATAAGTTGTGGGTTGAGTTACTAATCATGGAAGCCTTGGTTTGACAAGCACTCGATAAGCCCTTGAAGGATTGGATGGAAACCAATCTGATGATGGTTTTGTGATATCTAACCATGCGCTTGAATCATTGTTTAATGGGTTGATTTCATCTTGTTGGGGCCTGACCCAGGTTCGAAGGTGATTTGGCCAAACAAATCCCAGTACTACTGTCCCTTTTAGCAATAGTCCGCGGAGCATGGACTAAGGTCTCACTCGAAGTATTATGGGAGGGTGCTAGAACCAGGTTTTCACACCCTGGGGATGTCTAATGGGTTCCAAGTGGTCTGCGGTTCTATCATGCGCACACGTCACTATGCACACTTATTAGTACCTCGCAGCCTGAGATGCTGCCTTCGCACAACCCTACTCGAGGGTCAAACAATGTTATTACCCAAGTCCTTATCCGTAACCTGATATTAGTTGATTAACTTAGTTTATCTATATGCTTTCAGTTATACTTAACAATATTCACCATTCATACAAATGCAACAGTAACTAAACAGTATAATTGCAAATGATATCACACATGTAATAACACAAGAACAGATACACGGAATTCAGATAAAACTTCTCTTTACTAGTCTTCCTCCTAGGTTACAGACTTGACTCCGCCTTGTGCACTTAGCTACAAGGTTTTGCGCACTTAGCTACGGACTCTACTAGGCCTCTGCACACTTAGCTGCAGAGCCTCTTCCTACTACTACGACCCAAGATACTTAGACTTTTGCTCTATGCTCACTATCTTATTCAATTCTTCCTATTCCATCTCTTTTCTAATCAGTTACTTTACAACTTAGAGCCTTGCTCTATTTATACAATCCCATGGTTTGCGGACCATCATTCTACCATCATTCTATTTCCTCATGTCTGTATACTCTCTTATGCCACATCTTTCTGAGTGTACTTCCTTCTTCTTCCATATCTTCAACTGTGATGATGTTTTCTCCTTTTGGTATGGTGCCCAAAATCTTCTCCTGCATTCCTTTTCTATGTGTCCAAATTTGTTACACTCATAACATCTTACATGTTTCATATTCCTTCTGTAGCAGTCAATGGTTTTGTGACCAAACATATTGCAAGAAAAACAATATCCCTTAAAGTACCTAGAATGTGATGATCTTTTTGTGTGATGGTCTTGAACCATTCTACTTCTGCATCTGGCTGCAACATGTCCAAAATTATGACATATGAAACATTTAACATTATTCATCGGAAGAAATAACCGTCTATCACTTCCACAGTTAGGAGTCAAAGATTTTCTTTGAAGAATCCTTTTCCTTGGTTGATGATGGGTTTGACCTCTTATCTCCTTGTTGAGCATTTCAAGTTTTGCATTAGAGTTCCTTGCCTCACCCTTTGAGCTAGATTCACCTTCAACAGATTCATAAAAACGAAGACCAGTTTTGATGGTAGGAGATCTTTGACTACTAATAATATCATCCAAAATCTTAGTACTATATTGAAATCATAACAGTTTATCCTTTTCTTCTAATTTACCTTTTAATATATTTACCTCAACCTAATATTGCTCTTCCTTTTCCAGATGTTGCTTCTTCAAGATTTCTGTAGCCTTTCTTCCTTCTTCCACTTGTTGCCTTAATTTGAGAATTTCATTTTATTGTTCTTTATCTACTTCATTTTGCTTATTTTTTAATGATATCGCTTCATCCTGCAGCATTTGAAACACTTTGAAGGCACACTCTAGCTGGGCTTTTAATCTGGTAACTTCTTCTTTGAGGGCACACTCCATTTTCTTAAATAGATCTTGTTGATCTATGATTTTATCTAATGTTTCATTTGCTTGTTCATCTTCAATCTGAGGTGATTCAAAATCTGAATACTTGCTTCCACCTAATGGCAAGCTGTCGTTGTTCCTTTGAGCTATCTTCTTCTTTTGACGTGCTTTCTTTCCCATTGTTCTATGGATCTCCTTCAAGAGATCAAGCTTCTACCAAAGGACCTGCTCTGATACCAATTGTTGGAATTAATACTGAGAGGTGGGGGGTTGAATCAGTATGAGAAAATCAATAACTTTTACATTTCCATAATTAGATTCATATACGTTACTTTAGTTAAGGGAACCCGCGTGTACACACAACTGTGTTTAATGCAACTAGCGTATATCTAGTGAACTTATGATTCAGTTAATTCATCATATGTTGATCTTTAATCAGTGCATCAGAACTTCATTAACCATATAAACAATCACCAAGTGTAGTAATACAGAACAGATCATCACACATAAGAAACACACATGAACACCATGATATAAGGTGGAAACCCAATGCGGGAAAAAACCATCTGCTACGTCTTCGTTTAATATAAGAAAAACTTTTTTACGATCTTGTACTGGCACAAACTCATACCAATATGCAAGCACCCACCTATAGAAGGCTACAACCTTCTCTCATTCTCCTGCTACTACTGGAAGGGAGCTACACCCCCTAGCTCTTGTACTAGTCAATATATTTACTAGTATGTACCTACAAAGGTTACAACCCTCTCTCGTTTTCCATCTACTACAGGAAGGGAGCTCCAACCCCCTGGCTCTTGTACTAGCAGATATGTTTACCAGTACATAGGCATCGGCCTACAGAAGGCTACGATCTTCTTTCTTCCTCCAAGGACCATGTTTCATAAATTTTCAGACTGGATACTCTTGGATCACAACAACGTAATATGAAAGTCACGTTTCATCCAATTTTCATACTGGACCCATCAACAACATTGAAGCTTAAAATCAATCACCAATGCAATGCAACCATTGCATCAACCAATCATTAAATTATGAATCACCCAACACTGAATCAGTGAAGACCTGTCACCATAAGATAGAGCAGAACCCAGAACTCCGCAACAACCACTAGAGCCACCTGCAAATTTAGATATCATATTGCATGATGTATACACTACTCTGATGAACCAAACTACCATGTAAATGCACTTTTACGAAAGAAAACTCGCGTATAGTTCTGCAAATTCTGATTTATAAATTTCACAACTATTTCAGTATTCAGCCATAACTAGATCATAACATTTGCAGAATAAACATGCATCAGTAATTCAGATCTAGTATATCCATGATAAGACCACATAATGATAAAACATTCCAAGCCTTAAGATCTCAATCCATCATCCATCATCAACCACATAGGTGCATCCTTGGTTCAGATCAAGCAAAGCATCACAAACCCATAAGTTGCATAGTGGATCTCACATTTCATCAGATATTCAATATTTGCACACTTGCACCCTTGGCCTAATGATCTTCCCCTTATATAGTTTTAGGCCTCTCTCAATACCATGGACCAAAGCCAATTAGGACCAATACTTGGACCCAATACCTGGGGGCAATGCCTCAGACTAGATACCTTGGTCCAGTACCATGGATCAAAATACCATGGACCAAATACCTTACACCAAAACTTATTCTTGCAAGATATACATGCCTTTCCTTCTGTGAAAGTGCGTATGTACATTATATGCCCCTTTTCGTCTGTTCACCCACATGTATATGCTCCTTTGTCAAGATGAACCTACGTATACCTCTCTATGATCATAAATTCTTTGTTATTGACCTGTTGCACTGTGATCTGTCATCTAAGTGAGTTTCCATCAAGTAAAACACCTGTATCATAATGCCAACAATTCACGCTTGCAATTCATGGAGCTCTACAATAATATTACTCAAAACTCGGGCTTTGAGCCCCAAATCATGTTGTGGGGGGATTCCATGCCCAACAATTGAGGTGGATGGCCTCTAGAAGCCCTGGATGAGTTTTGATTGATGTGTTCTATGAGGTCCCATATTCATGCTTGGAATATGGCATGGGGGTGAATGGTTGGAGAAGATTTGGCTCAACCATTCTATGGTCGGGTGGAATGTGGAAGTTCCATCCTGGGTTTCGATTTTGCATCATTACTGAAAAGTTATTTCTCTTGGTATTTATATGAGTATTATGATGAATTATATGTGGTGTATATGGTTGTGATTTCATTGCTATTTTTGTCGCTATTATGCTGGTTATGTATATGTTTTATGAAAAAAGCTATGTATGGATCTCATCATTTTTTTACTTGTAAATTAATGAAAAATGTATCAATGACATAATGGATGGAATAGCAGTTAAAGTGATAAGGAAACGATGATTCAGGGAAAATCTCAAATAAGTATGAGACCCCTATTCTCGAATATTTTATTGACACCTATAGATTACATATTTGTGATATGTTTGATGAAATGGATGTCATGGCTAGTAGGGGTCTAGTCAAGGTCTTAAACATGTATTTTATTTAATACTGTCATTTCCATGTTAGTTTACTAATATGAAGAGATCCTTCAAATATGGAATGTGACCTGGGCTCTATGCTTGGAAAAGTGGCTCAAGTCCTAAACTCACTGGCATAGGCACTGAAAGTCTCTTGTCACTGGCAGGCAAGCCTATGACAGTGACTTTGGGTTTCTAGTCGTTGTCATGGATATAGCATGAGAGCGATTGAGGTTTAAGTTGTCCAAAAGTTCAGCGGGACATAAGGGAAAGTTGTCTAAAGTATTGGATTGGTCCCTAAGGGTCATGTAGCTAATGTTTAATGTCTGTATGGTGTGTTTCCATTAGTTCCAGTTCCTTAACGTGACTTAGGAGGTCGAATGATATCATAGTGGCCTCTCGTCGCATGTTTACAACCGTTGGCTGATTGCTTAGGTAGATGTGGGAGGAGGGTGTTACAAAAACATACATGATGATCTAGATGAGCAAGATAACCCAGGACATCATAGTTATATTGAGCTTTGGTTCCAGAAAGTCATTAAGTTGGAGCACCACTCTCTTCTTCAACAGTTCTTGACATCATCAAAGCAGTTGATCTCTAATATTCAGTTACATGTCAAAGCATATATTTCAAGCCTACACGTGATTATATGTGTCATATTTATGTGCGCATGTATCCATTATAGGTATTACTATTCTTGAAAGATATTTTCTATTTTTTCAAGTAGAGTAGGATAGAAATAAAAGAAATAAAAACAAAAAAAGAGATAGAAAAGAAGAGTGACAAAGAAATTATTAGGTGAAAAGCTCCTTGAGGTGCCCGATATTGACTCATTGATTGAAAACCTCCATGAGGCAGTTAATGGGTTGGAAAAGAGAAAAAATAAATAATATCCTTGGTGATAACCTCTTCTGAGGTGCCTAGGGAGTCCTGCTCATTGAAAACCAACAGTCAGGAATATTTTCAAAGAAAAAAGAGAAGAACCACACAAAAATATTTCTGAGAAAACAAGTTCATGGAGCAATGAAACCAATAAGATGGCACCTTAGGAGACAAGCGAGTCATCCTTACCTTTATTCAAAAATGAAATTTAGATACCAAGTGATTAGAAATAGCACTCACTTCAAGAGCATCTTAGTAGCAGTGTTTTGGTCATCTGAACCAGAGACATGAAGCAACAATTACAGCAACAAAAATACCTATAAGACTTTGAGAAAAAAGGCTATCAATGTTAGGACCTTCATCAAATTATCACATGCCTCTTCAGGATCATCAAAGGAAGCCTCCACATCTACAACATCATCCTGCACAACAAAAAACACTTATAATAAGGCACAAATATGCAACTCTTTAATCTCACCCTTCGATCCTATTCTAGCTTGAGAAAATATTAAATGTGTGAGAAGGAAATGTATTTCATAGCCAAACTTAGTAGTATGAAGCCTTGGCCTTATGTAGCAATTCACTTATCATTTCTCTAAAGGACACCCACACTTATGGGACATTAATGAGACAAAAGTGAAAAAAAATAACTTAAGAAAGTGGGATGTTATCATGGAGTACAAAAAGTAGATGGGGTCTAGTTCAGTTAACTCAAACACTCCAAGTTTATTTTGCATGTGATATTATTAAGGAAAAAATAAGAAATGAGAAAAACATATAAGTGAGGCGAGCTCACTTAACTCAAATCTTTCATGCAATGTTGTTAATAAAAGAAAAAAAGAGAGAATAATATTTTTTTTACAAATGTAAAAATAAAATTAAAATGGCGGACCCACTACCTCTCGACATGCAAACTAGTTGCTACAAGATCCTACAGGCACTACTACAAGAAAGTTATAGGGCTACTACAGGATGATACATGATGCTCTATATTTCATCCAAGAGTGATCTAAGGGTTCTAAAAGTGGCTTGAAGGTGGGGGAAGGCAATAGAAAGTTGTAGAAGAGGTTAATGGACCCTGGCAAGCCTCACTAGAACCAAGGTAATAGAATACCATATGTTACACAAGGAAATGGAAATAAAGGCTTTCATCTAGCAGCGGAAACTACATGGGAATGAAGGAAGAAAAGAAGAGGAAAGAAGATGATTAGGTTGCTTAGAGGGTGAGAACTGTTTCAACACGGGGTATGGTGGCACTACAAATTATATACAAATTAAGGCCCAACTAACCTTTCCTATACACATAAAGGCTATATTAAATCTCTCCTTCGACACAATAATTTTTTCTTAGCTTTAGTAATTTCTAGGAAGGTTTAGAGATAATTGCATATTATGTGCACAATCTTATTTAGTTTTGTAGAATATTGGGTAGATTCTGAAGATATGGAAGATTAGATATTTTACAAAATTTCTCCTTGCTACCGGATGGACCATCAAAATGAATAAAATATCATAAATCATTAACATATTGTAGAGCTCCATTGATTGAGAAAATATAGGGACGTGTTCCCTACTATAGGAGAAGGCAGAACTCAGTATGTAATGAAGATTCCTATTGCTAGGAAAAAAGTCAAATTTTTGAGGGAATTTGGTGGGAAAAACTACCCCCTTTCAAGGACGATTCTTCATCATTAATTTATATAAGTATCAATTCGAATTATCCTCTTGGCGCATGTATTTCTTAGTCTTCTTGTGAAGAAAACTTGTTATTTTGTAGCAATACTTTCATTTCCATCAGGCATGTACTTGGATTGACTCAAATAGTGAAATTTGGTGCCCTTTTCAACTTCTAAAGATTTTCTCCATTCATTATGTTATGAGTATCCATTGTGTTGGCCATCACAGGAGCCTCAGAGCCCTAATCTACAATTTCTTTATCTTCTTTGCACTTCTTATTCACTTGCATCTCTTAATCTTTCTTTTCCTATTTTTGTATTTAGTATTCATGATTCATTTGTTGTGGGAAATTTATACAGGTAAAACCATAATGCATCCTTAGAATAGATTTGAAAATCCATATTCATCATTGACATACTTGGGTTGGTTCACTAGTTCACATTTTTGGAATTTCTGGAAGACTTATCCTGGAACAAAATAGTAATAAATTTCTGTTGAATTTTGTCATGTGTTAATGAGGTTCTTTAGAGTTTATTCCACTTTTATTGAAGCCTAAAAATATCCAAATGAATAAAAAAATTTACCTCATAGCATTCTCAGTTGATCAGGTTAGGCATTTTATAAGTTAACTAGCTTACTGATTCATCTATTTTTGGTGTTAGAGTAGTAATTTTGTGGTAATTTTGAGCACATGTTAACAAGGGTATTTTTTAGTGATTCCACCTATATTGGAGTGTTACACAGCATTTTGTCACTGTCCCTGTACTCCCCGTTCCTTGATTCTAGAGGACTTCTAGAGTGAATCCCACATGCTTTTCCTTCATGAAAAAACTCCCATTGTGTCCCTCTTCATGAGCAAATCAATTCCCTTTTGCACCATTTCCCCTGAAACTTCTGTTTTGCCCAGTTTACAAGACCAGTGCTAATGACCTTTGTCTCCCACATGCCAATGTGTAGATATTAGCACTATCCCTAATGTCGACCATCGCAACTGAGCTGTGTTCCAGTCGCTCTAGTCCTGTAATGGAAAGTTTTTTAAATTAAGAGTCAAAGATTCCAACTCTGGAAGCTTCGTAACAGAATTTTGGTAGATAGTTTGGCCAGTTGGGGTTTAGGATGTTAGTTTGGGCTCCTTTTCCCTATAATGATGGACCTACCTCAAGTGATAATACCTTCTCCCATGAGGAGTGGATCCATATCCCATCCATTCATCCTATATAAACCTCCCTTCTTCCCAAGCACAAGCTAGTGTTAGTGTGGGTGCGCTAGTGCTATTTTTCTTTGGATTAAACATCAAGCTATTCATAATTGTAGCTATCTAGTTGTGTGAGGGAGAAATTTGATTTGGTTTGGATTTAAGCCTAAAGGGAGAGCCTTAAAACTATTTTTGATTTAGGCCATCATGGAATGCTACAAGAAGTGTGTGAGAACTTGGTCTTGTCAAAGGAGAACCACAACGTCAAGACAATGGTTGTAATCTCTTCTTGATATCAATATATATGCAACTATCAATTGATTTCCTACATGATTTGTCATCTTACATATTCATGGCTTAATTTTTCTTGACTTGTTAAGTAGGTTGAATTATAATTTGTTTATTATCACGATTGTTGTTTTTTGTTGTTTATTTGTTTCAGGTGCTTGAAGAAGGAAGTGAGAGATAGCTGGAGAAAACAAGAAAGGACATCATCAAATGGGATAAGTGTACTAAGAGGTAGGCCCTCTTGATTGGTTCTAACCTAAGGAAATCTTCTATAGAATGTATCTATTGTGGCTAGACCCATTATCGAGCTAGAGTAATTTGTTTGTGTCTGCACTTATAATTTTACTTCACCACAAATTGGTGACTCGGCTGGGGAGTCCAATCCTTTTGCTTGTCTTGGATTTCATGATTTCGTAAGAACTTTTCTAGTTCCACTTTTTCCATTTGGTTCTATTTCTTTTCTCCTACTTACTAGCCTGAGTTTGAAATTTGTAGTGGCAGATCTAGTCTTTGTTTCAATTTTTTTTTTTTTTCTAAGCTCCCTCTATCAACGCACTTAATCCACTGATAGTCACGCCGATCAACGATATGTTGAGGAACAGTTGCGCTGACTAGCCTTTGGCACTTGTTGTCAGTTAGGCAGTCATGTCGATGCTTGTAAGTGAAGATTAGGGTTTGACCACCATCTTTTCCAGTGTGTTCTGCTCTTATGATTTTGACCACGTAAGCCTTTTGGACCATTTTCTCCTTGACTAGAAATTTTCTTTTCATTTGGTTTTGTTTTCTTGTTGGCTTATCTTCTTTCTGCTTGATTTCTTGAGTCATTGGGTGGTCAGAGACACTAGGGCATCTAGATTGTCATCCATTCAGCTATTTCTGAACTCAATGAGTCAGGTTGTAGGTGTACTTACTCCTTGCATTTCATTTTCGGTATTTTTACGACTTTGACCTCTATTACACAAGTTTGAAAATTTTTCGTTTGCTTGTCTGAACATTTCTTTTTTGGCATGGATCACATTGCTTGTCTTGTTGTTGGTAAGGTCGGTGTTTCATAAGTTTGAATGATGCTCTCTTTTCATGTTTTCATCTGCTTGAAGAGCTTATTGTCTCGAAAACTTTTTCATTGAAGAATTGTATGTGAAAATTTTATTTCGTTGTTTCATGAAAAAGTATGAAATTCTAGTTTGTTGCATCATTGTACTACGATAGCTTGCATTGTTGAAATAATAGAATTGCATTGGCATTTGAAAAAGGAAAAGGACTCTTTTGCTTTCAAAAGGACTGTTAGAGATGTGCTTGTTAGGAAATTACGAATTGGAATGCATTTTTCATTAGTTTATATTCTGAAAAAGTAAGGTAGTGAAAGGTCATTTCGCTTTTAGTTGCTTGATTGTTTGCATTTGATTGAGTAGTTTCTACCCTCTCTAGTGTAGGCATTTCATTGAATTGAAAGGGTCTTATCTCATTTAGTTTCATTTAAGGTTTTTTGAGTCGCATTGCTAAGACCTGAAAACTGAAATATAACTCAAGATAAAATTTAAAATGAATTCAATTAAGCTAAGCCTCATTTGACATTTAATGATCGTATCTAGAAGGTCTAGGCTAGAGAATTGTTCCAACGTCTTTAAACGTAGAAGTTGTCATTAGATTTAGCATTAGATAGTGCTAGCATAGATTTGTGCTCCCTGTACTGTCAAGTATATAATAGGAGACCCCTCTAGGCTGTAATCCTTTATCCTTAGGAAGCCAAGTCGGCCACCTTGAAAATGTGATACACCGAACATAGCATTTGGGGAGATCGCCTGCTCGTACTTCTAAGTTTTCCAGGAGGTATTCTGTAGTTCATGGTTGCCTGGTAATCCTATTTACCTATATCATCGAGAGCAGTCATTTTGACTCATTAAACTCAAAATATCGTTCGAGCGCTTTTCCTTTCCAGCTCGTTTCCAATAGAAATCGATAGAGTCATCTTTGTTTCTTTCTCGACTCTTAACAAATGAAAGAGCACCAATCTTTTATCTGTCTTAATAATTGATTGCCCACGATCCAAAAACACCTTGTTAGTATTTTTGAGACAAAATTGTTAGTTTCCCTTAAAGATCTTTTTAAAGCCTTGAAGTTAATTTTTCTATCGACTAAGACAAGGTCATCGTGGCTAAACCATCTGGTTCACCCAGTTCCTCTTCCTCTCCTCTGTCTGAATTATTGTCTAAGGAGTTGTTGCTTGAGTTACCAGAGTCAATCGTGGACCAAGGTGTTGAACTCAAAATTGTTCTAAGTATTCAAACTTTATCATCTTGTCCTATTCCTAATTTCGATACAGGGTCATCTACTGATCTTGTCCCGGAATCATCGAACAATCCCATTCAAACTCCTGAGGACTTGCTGATCACTGAGGGTCACCTTGGAATCATTATTTGTCCTTCGAATCCTCTATTTGACCCTGTTGTGATATCACCGCAGTGTCCTTAAAATCCATATGACCAGCCGGGTGTTCCTTTGGAACTATCCCCTCATACTTCTTCGACCATTCTTAGTCATTTATTTCCAGACATGGAACCTGAAGGTGATGCCCCAGTCACCTCTTTGAATGAGTCTGAAGTTTCTACTCCACAGACTATCGGGGAGCAAGAGCTCCCTTTTCCTCTTGAGGGTTTCCCCTATTTAGGGTGTATTCCCGCTAGTTTTCCACCCAACTATGTGTCTTTGACGTAGTTGGTTTCAGGTACACCTAGTGCCTCATCACTATAGCATAACCCTATTTGGGTGTCAAGCGCCATGCCTACGTCAGGTCCATTCATTGTGAACATGACTACCCAACAGGTTGTTACCTCAGTCCCGGTACAACCCACCTTTCTGAATACCCTTGTATCGTCAATCCCTGTTACCCGTCAGGAACAATCAGAAGTTTCTAAGAATGTCTCTGTCAGTTCCTCCATCCCTCTAGTCAGTGGCCAAGTTGTGCCACTGCTTGGGGGCAAAAACATGAATGTTTCTATGGTGTCATGTGCCAAAAATGTGAGTGGCTCACAAGCTCACATGCTTGGTATGAGCTAGCCTTCTTCTGGTATTATTGACAGCCCTACTGATCCTACTAGATCAAGCAATGTCTAGTACCAATAGGTTTAGAATCCTGTTGGTCCATCTTGAATGAGAAATGTTTAGTATCAGCAGCCCTATGCGGCTCAGGTCCAATACCAAACTCCTTATGTTTCGTATGGTTCTCAAGGAATGGTTAATCAACCTTACACCCTCTAATATGGGTAGTACATTCACACTGGCTATGGCCAAATTTAGTTCAGAAATTTCCCAGGCACTATTCAAGTACCCTTGCAATAGCAAGGACAACCTCTACAACAACACGGGAAGCCTTTGTCACCACAAGGGAAACATTTGTTGCAACAAGGGCTCTCTGCGCAACCTCAAGGGAAAATGATCTAGCAGCAAGGTCAACTGCAAGGACAACCCTTGCAACAGTTGCAACAAATCGTGTAGTAGCAGATGCAATATTCTCTGCACACCTCTCAGCCCATGTCCTCGCAAGGCCAACCTCTACAGCCTTAGGAACAAAATTTTCAATCGCAAGGTCAACCCTTGCAATAACAAAACCAACGAGGGCAGCCACAACCCTTGTATACATATCAACAGGGTCAACCCATGCAAGGGCAGGGTCAAGGTCAAGTCCTACAGCAGCAGGCTAAAAATCCTAATGTCCTAGGTCAACAGGTCTAGAATCCTACTGGCCAAGCACATCAGGTACAAAACCCTAACGCACTAGGTCACCAGGTTCAAAATCCTTATGTCCAAGGGAAACAAGTGTATCAAACTTATGCCCAAGGACAATAGGTCCAAAATCCTCTTGTTCATGGGTAACAAGTTCATCACCCATATGTTCAAGGACAATAGGTCTAATATCCATATGTCCAAGGTCAACAGGCTGAACAACCTTTTAACCCATATGTTTCTTATGAGCAACCTATGGCAGGACAGTTCCAAGGTATTCAAGGCCAAAATCCTCCCTATGGTCAAGGTAATCCGCAATGGGGTAGCCTTAGTTGCCATATGGCCAAAATCCCCCATTGTGGGGCAAAAATCCTTACCAGTAGGGATGGGCTCCTCCATTTGGGCCCTCTTATCGAACCCCCATGCATTTTAACACCCAATCGCCATTCTTGGCTACACTCAAGTTACCAAATGTATCTCGCCTTACGAATGATCAAATCCTTCATTCATCATACTGACCTCCGGTGTCCTCCAAGATGCCAAGTGATTGTCCAAAGTTTGATGGGAAAGCTAAAGAAGATCCTCAGGCCCATGTGATGACATATCACCTCTGGTTCTCATCGAACTCATACGTTGACGATTCCATTCATCTCTGTCTTCTCCAACCAATCCTCACGAGTGGTGCAGCTAAGTGGTACATCAAGCTACCTCGAAGTACTTACCATGACTTTAAATCTTTAGCCATGGCTTTCCTCACGCATTTTTAGTTCCTAGTTCACAATGAAACTGGCACCTATTTGCTCACATCGCTTAAGTAAGATATTGCAACGCACATCTCTGATCACATCCACGAATGGAGATGTAGACGTCGCCTAATCAAATTTGAGATTGTTAATCAACTGCTCACTAAATCATTCATGGCACCAATTTCTCACGATTTAGTTATGGGTGGATGCGTTACTAAAGAGCAAGCCATTGCTCATGCCCAGTACTTGGATCTAGTTTACTCTTAGTGTGGCACTTTGTATGAGTTATTACCCAATGCTCCGTGGCCATCATCTGATCCCGCAGCATCAAAGTCACAAGTTTTACCTCCTGTTGATGGAGTTATCGGTTTAGTATCCCAGACCCCTGCTAAATCTTCTTCCAAACAGAAGTTGGTCTCAAATGCTATTCCTAATAGTTCGTCCGAGAATCCACATGGCCCTAGTAAAACCTCAGAGGTCGATATTGTCTAGTATACCGCAGTGGAAAAATCCTTGAAAGGAAAGAAGAAAGGAAAAGGAAAGGGTAAAGTCGACACCCCAAAATAGAGTCCTCCCAAATAGTCTGCTGGCAAATCTTTGCAACATAAGCCTAAGTATCCTTGCCTCATTTTTTAGGAAGATCACTACACTAAGGATTGTCCACGGCGATCTGAAGTTAGTCACTTGCTCAAAGGGACCCCCGTTGTCCTCAAAGAGCCATTTCCATATCAGCAAACCCAAATGTTATACCAACCCCAATCTTCTTCCTCTGGACCTCAAGTGTTCATGATGAGTACGCCTATTAATGTGGCTACTAGATTGAAACATTATCAAACTCCTACTTCAATAGTTGGGAAAGAGAAAGAAGTTGCACCTTCTTCTTCTACCCCAATTTCTGGCCCTCTTCATATTGAGCACCCTAATCCCAATTCTGCTATATGGCCACCCTCTTGAGGTGCACTACAGAAATCCTTATGTAATCCCAATGCCTGAGCTGATCAGCAATACAATATTGTTGAGGATTTGGCTCAGGCGCCGTCAGCCATGTCGGCTCTCGAGGTGCTCCAAAGTTTCCCAACACAGCGGAAATCTTTGTTGTCAGCTATCAGGGTAATTGATCCCATCAATTCCAAATTGATATGTTTTGATATGGAGAACCATGTTTCGCATCTCCCTCATCAGATTTCCTTTCTCATTCAGGTAATCATCAATTAGAAGACCATCCACCGGATTGTCATCGATGAAGGTGCTTCCACCTGCCTCATGTCAGCCACATGTTGGAAGGCTATTGGTTCTCCTACTTTGAACCAATATCTAAACACTTTGGAAGCTTTCGATGGGTGCGATTCGTGACCCTTCGATATCTTACCTAACCTTGCCATCACTCTAGAAGGAAAGATAGTGCAAGTAGAGGTAGAAATTGTTTACGACAATCTCAATTATAATCTTCTACTCGGCAAAAGCTGGACCCATGCCATGCATGCCATGGCTTCCTCTTTATTTCACGTGATTCATTTTCCCCAAAAAGCAAAGATTGTCACTGTCGACGAGATGTCTTTATTTGCCTCTTCCTCCTCAGATGGCAATGTTCCATACGTTAAGAACACTGGTTCTCCCTATGAGAGTGTGGGGGCAGGTATTTTCAAAGATTCTGCCTTAATGGGAACTTTTTCCACTTCCACCTCCTCATGTTGCCTCTATCAACATGATCTCAGTCAAATCTGATCCTTGGGTCATACCTTCACTAGATCTTGTTGACACCTGGGGCGAGATTATGCCACTTAGTCCCACTGAAGTCAATTACATGGAAATTGCTTTGGCTTCGAGTTCTGCATCCTCTGATTCTTTTATGTCAAAGACCTCTCTCGACATGTACTCTCAATCCCCATGGCTTGGCACTTTGGAATCGCCTGATCCCTTAGCTGATACCTTCCTTCCTGATGAAGGTATCATGGAAGTCATGTCTCTTGAGGAACCACCTTGGATCAATACTCATCATCGCTCCTCATTCCTGCCTCGTCTCGCAGTCATGTCTACCATTTTCGAAGAGTCCTCTTCTCCATTTCTGTGAACAATCGTCCCTCACGAGGTATGGTCAGAAGGAAATTTGGGTAATATTACCCAAATGATTCTTATTGATATTTATATCAAACCAAGTATCATTCAACATGTTCATATTGGGGTATCTTGTTCTCCAGATGAGATCATGACATATACTCATCTATTTCGGGAATTCCATGATGTGTTTGCATGGTCCTACGAATAAATGCTCAACATTGATCCTAGCATTGTAGTGCATGAAATACCAACTTATCCACATTCAAAGCCTATTCGCCATCGGCTTCACCCAGTGCACCCTAGGAAGGCTGCCACTATTAAGGGTGAACTTAAAAAACTTCTCAACGTTGGGTTCATCTATCCCATCCCGCTTACAGATTGGGTGTCTAATATTGTCTCGGTGACTAAAAAAAGGGCACGACCCATGTTTGCATTGATTATCGAGATCTTAATCGTGCTTGTCCTAAAGATAACTATCCTACTCCCTTCATTGATCAAATCATTGATGAATGTGTCAGGAGCAAGATCTTTTCCCTTATAGACAGTTTTTATCTGTCCATGGGGTACGTTTGCATACAAAAAGCTCCCTTTTAGCCTCAAAAATGTTGGCGCTACATTTCAGCGAGCAATGTCCTATGTGTTTCATGATATTCACAACATTTTCTAGCCTTACTTGGATGACCTTCCTGTTCATTCTTGTAGGTGCCAAGATCACCCAGACCATCTTCGCTAGATTTTTCTGCACTACAGAGATTATAACATTCGGTTAAACCCGCACAAATGTGTTTTGTACGTAGAATCTTGATGACTCTTCAGCTTCATAATTTCCAAGGACAGTATTCGTCTTGATCCACTAAAAGTCGAGGCCATTGTAAATTTACCCCCTCCATCTTCACTGCACCAACTCTAGAGCTTGCAAGGAAAGGCCAACTTTCTCCATCGTTTTATACCCAATTATGTCAAGTTAGCCATAAGATTTACCTGGTTGCTAAAACAAGGAACACAATTTGTATGGGACGAGGTGGCCCAAAAATCTTTTGATGATCCCAAGGCCGTCCTCATAAATGCTCCTCTGTTGCACCCACTAGATTATTATTGAGATTACTTCCTTTATGTAGTCGCAACCCCTAGCATCATTGTTATGGTCTTGGTCCAAGACGACGATGAAGGCAATGAACATGTGATATAATACCTTAGTCAGAATCTCCTTGACATTGAAACGCGTTATGCACATGTTGAGAAGTTGGCTTTGATTGCCGTCCAAGTTGTTCAACGCTTTCGGCACTATATCCTTCTGTGCATGACTACAGTGATTTCCGAATGCAACCCCATGAACTATATCCTAACTCGTCAGTTGCTGGGGGACAAATATTCTAAATGGATCATGATCCTACAAGAATTTGATTTAGTATTTACTTCTGCTTAATCTAAGAAGTCACTCGTTTTTGCTGAATTGATTTGTTCCCTGCCCTCTAAGTCTCTTCCTGCTGGTGCAGATGAACAACTTTTGGATGAGACCCTCTTTCTCATTAGCACCCTTGATCCATGGTACAGTGATATCATCGTGTATCTCAAGATGTCCACGTTTTAGTTCGTGTTGACTAAAGATGATCGCTGAAGGATTCAAAATCACTCCCAACCCTACCATATTATTGGCGATACTTTATACCGTGTTAGTGTCGATTCAGTTCTTCACCGATGCCTTATGATCGAGGAAGCTAAAAGAGTTATCAATGATTGCCACTCTAGGGACTGTTGTGGTCATATGTCTCGTTACGCTACCACTCAAAAAATCCTTCGCGCTGGTTATTTTTGGCTGTCTATCTTCAAGGATTTCATTCTTGTTGTTTACAAGTGCCACAAATGCCAAATTTACCAACACAAGATGTGTCCCCACCCTCTCACCTAGACCCCATCATTACCGTTTTCCTTTTGCTAAATGGAGCACTGATTATATGACTTGTAATCTTCGTTTGGTTGGGGGGCATGGCTATATTAACGTCATTGTGGTTTATTTCACCAAATGGGACAAAGCAATGCCTACATACTGTATAGACGGTAAGACGGTGGCTCGATTACATTTCAACCATGTTATTTCTAGGTTCGGTGTACCTCAAGTAATTATCATAGACCATGGCTCCCATTTCAGAGATTACATGATAGTTGAGCTTACATCTACATTGGGTTTGCGCCATGATGGCTCGCTCCCATATTACCCTCAAGCCAACGACCAAGTTGAAGCCGTGAACAAAGTCTTTGTCACAATGCTTCAGCGTACTATTGGTATGCATAAGTCAAATTGACATCTCATGCTCTTTTCAGCTCTGTGGGCCTACCAAACCTCAACCAAGTACACAACTGGTTTCACACCATTCCAGCTGGTCTATGGTTTGGAAGAAACATTGCCCATCGAATGCAAGATTCCTTCACTCAAGTTAGCTATTGAACTCATCCCTAAAACGTCACCTCAAGAGGAACGCCTCTTATATTTAGAACGACTGGATGAGACTCACCATCTCACCACCTTGGTCATCGAAGCACAAAAGAAATGGGTCAAATCCCATTTCGATCTTTCGGTCTCCCCTTCCGCATTCTCTGAGGGTGATTTGGTCCTACTATATGACCAAGCTAATGATAAGCTGGGGGCAGGCAAGTTCGAACCCATGTGGCATGGGCCCTACATTGTGAAATGTGTTTTGTAGAAACAAGCCTATGAGCTTATTGATTATGAAGGAAATCCTCTCGATAAGCATCAAAACAGGGTTTACCTCAAGAAGCACTATGCTTAGGTCATCTTGCATGGTTACTTGTGTACATTATCGTGGCATACATTTTTGTACAGTGTGGTTTTGTGTAAGTTTTCAAACAACTTTCCTATTTACTATTATTTTCTTACTTTGCAGATGTCTGCGAGTCCCCACATTGGTTTCACGCATGGTGCTTGCTGTAGTACCCGAAACCTATCATCCGCTGCATGGGATATTTATGACCCTAACAGTGTGTTGATTGATCTTCAATGTATCTCTGTAGGCCACACAACTAACAACATTGCTGACTATAGTGCGGTCCTCGAACTATTGTCAAAAGCCATTGATCTCGACATTAGAGAGTTGGCTATCAACCTGGATTCCCAAATTGTCATCCTTCAACTCAATGGGAAATATTCCATCATAAACACTCAAATATTGAGAATGTAGCTCCGTATTCGTCTACTGGAAAGACATTTTGATTACATTACATATCATCATATTCCTAGACGAATGAATACATTTATATATGCGTTAGCTAATCATGTGGGGGGTAAACATTTACGAAACATGTGAAAAGATAAAGCAAACCATTTGTACCATACTAGACAAGAAAATACAACATATATATATATATATATGGTGATAATTTTTGATACATCAGAACCCCAAAAATTACAGTACCTCCCAAAATTTGCGACCATACTTGGGGTACCTGCCAAAATTGGTGACCACAATTCGGGTACCTGCCAAAAATGGTGGGGGGGAATTTGGAAACCTATCATTTTTGTTGGAAGCTCACTCTTGAACATGACACTTTTTGCTTCGTGTTGGGTTGCGATATCCTCCTTCGTATCATTGACCTTCCTAGGTTTGGGCCATTCATTTTTGCCTTCCATTTGATCTCTGCCATGTCATCATGACCATTGATCCCATGGATCCAAAACCTTCCAAACTTCCAATTGTGTCACTGATATGTTCAAGAATTTTCCTTCTGCAGTTACATTTACTTTTGTTTCTCTGTATTGCCCAAAATCATTTTGCATCCTTTCATCTCCTATCAATGATGTGGGAAACATTATGGCCCTCCTTCGACATGGTCATTTCCCGTCAACTTCAGCTCATTATCCAAGAAGTTGACCAAGAGACTCCCTTCCAATACCTTAGAGCTTGCATGCCCTAATGGGAAGTTCTTCGCACTTGATGACAAGTTCACATCATTGGCTTTCGATCGAGTGATTTTACGAGTGTTAGACTTCAGTTCCTCTATTCACATTTTGTGGATTTTACTGATAGCACCTTGAGGACTATTGTCATTATTAGTGGTTTCTCTCACGCTTGTTAAGAGTTTGCATCATTCACTGGTAATCAAGCAATTTTCTAACATGTTTGACGACAACACATCTATTCGCATGTTAGAATCTGTACTTTGATTGGGTCGTGTTGGAGCGCAAGACCCTAGACTAAAATCACAAAAGTCTAGGTTGTGAAGTGATGTGACATGGTTATGTTGATATAAATGTCTTTTTCAGATGGATGGTTGCAACCACACCATCAGTTATCATATGTGATCCTTCTCATTAATGGATGGTTGGGACCATACCTTGGTTTCATTATGATCCTCTTTGATGGATGGTTGTTTCCCATACCTAGATCCATTCACATGACCATTATCTAGATGGTTGCATCCATGCCACAATTCATGTATCATTTGACAGAGTTCTCATTTATGTATTTTTATATGTACTTTCTTGTAGGTTTTCCGACAACAAACTATGGTTCCCCACACTGATTCATAAAACATTTCATCCCTCACTCTAGCTCAACCTTCATGCTTTAGAGGGCATATGTTACACAGAATTTTGTCACTGTCCCTATACTCCCTGTTCCTTGATCCTGGAGGACCTCTACAGTGAACCCCACATGCTTTGCCTTCATGAGGAAACTCCCATTGTGTCCCTCTTCATGACAGATCAGTTCCCTTTTGCATCATTTCCCCTGAAACTTCTATTTTTCCCAGTTGACAAGACTAACGGTAATGACCTTTGTCTCCCCCACACCGATGTGAAAAGATTATCACTATCCCTAGAATTGACTGGAACAATTGAGCTGTGCTCCAGTCCCATCGGTCCTATTATGAAAAGTTTTTTAAATTAAGATCCGATGCTTCCAGCTCTAGAAACTTTGTAACAGAAGTCTAGTAGATGGTTTGGCCAGATGGGGTCAAGGATGTTAGTTTGGGCTCCTGTCCCCTCTAATGATGGACCTACCTCAAGGGATAAGACCTTTCTCATGAGGATTTGATCCATGTCCCATCCATTCATCCTATATAAACCTCCCTTCTTCCCAAGCACAAGCTAGTGTTAATGTGGGTGTGCTAGTTCTATTTTGGTTTCGAGTAAACATCAAGCTATTGATAGTTGCAGTTATCTAGCTATGTGAGGGAGACGTGTGATTTGATTTGTAGTGAAGCCTAAAGGGAAGAGCCTTAAAACTATTGTTGATTGAGGCCATCGTGGAATGCTAGCAGAAATGTGTGGGAAAATGGTCTTGTCAGAGGAGAACCACAACATCTAGAAAATGGTTGTAATATCTTCTTGATATCAATATATATGAAACTATTGATTGATTTCCTACATGATTTGTCATCTTACATATTCATAGCTTAATGTTTCTTGACTTGTTAATTAGGTTGAATTACAATTTTTCTATTATCACGGTTGTTGTTTGTTGTTGTTTACTTGTTTCAGGTGCTTGAAGAAGAAAGCGAAAGATAGCTAGAGCGAGCAAGCAAGGAAATCATGAAAGGAGACAAGCATACTAAGAGGTAGGCCATCTTAATTGGTTCTAACCTAAGGAAATTTTCCATAGATGTATGTATTGTGGTTAGACCCATTATCGGGCTAGAGGAATTTGTTTGTGTCCACACTTATAATTTTACTTCACCACAAATCGACAACCAGTGTGCTTAAAACTCTCTAAACATGAAAAAGATATCGAGTTACACCTTTGTCGAACTTGTTAAACTATTAAACAACATCGGATTCATCACCATGACGAGCATGAGATTCTCCTTCCTAGGGCTTGTTAAACTTAGTAGGGTAGATCTATCCAAAGGATGAACTTACAATGCAAGCATATGCTATCCTGTTCAAGCTTGCGATTAAAAAATAATTGGGGTACCTACCAAAAATGGTGAGCAAAAATTTGGAAATCTATTAGCAGCTCACTCTTTAACATGACACTTTGTGCTTCATGTTAGGTTGGGATATCCTCCTTTGTATCGTTGACCTTCCTGGGTTTTGGATGTTCATTTTTTCCTCCCATTTGATCTCTACCACATCATCATGACCACTGATCCCATGTATCCAAAAGCTGCCAAACTTCCAGTTGTGTCACTGCTATGTTCAAGAATTGTCCTTCTATAGTTACACTTACCTATGTTTCTTTGTATCGCCAAAAATCATTTTGCATCCTTTCGTCTCATGTCGATGATGTCGGAAACATTATGGCCCTCCTTCAATATGGTCGTTTCCCATCGACTTCAACCCGTTATCTAGGAAGTTGATCGAGAGACTCCCTTCTAGTACCTTAGAGCTTGCATGCCCTAATGGCAAGTTCTTTTCACTCAATGACAAGTTCACATCATTGGCTTTCGATTGAGTGATTTCACGGGTGTTCGACTTCAGTTCCTCTATTCACATTCCGTGGATTGTACTGATAGTACCTTGAGGACCATTTTCATTATTTCTGGTTCTCTCATGCTTGTTAACAGTTTACATCATTGCTTGGTAATAAAGTGATTTTCTAGCATGTTCGACGTCAACACATCTATTTGCATGTTAGAATTTGTACTTTGATCAGGTCATGCTGGAGCGCAAGACCCTGGACACAGATCATAAAAGTACAGGTTCTGAAGTGATGTGACATGGTTATGTTGATATACATGTCTTTTTTCAGATGGATGGTTGTGACCATACCATCAGTTATCATATGTGATCCTTCTCATTATTGGATGATTGCGACCATACCTTGGTTTCATTATGATCCTCTTTGATGAATGGCTACACCCATACCTGGATCCATTCACATGATCATTCTCTAGATGGCTGCGTCCATGCCACAGTTCATGTATCATTTGACAGAGTTCTCAGTTATGTATATGTATTTGTACTTGCTTGTAGGTTTTCTGACGATAGACTACGGTTCCCCGAACTGATTCATAAACCATTTCATCCCTCACTCTAGCTCGGCCTTCATGCTTTAGGTGGCATATGATACACAACATTTTGTCATTGTCCCTGTACTCCTCATTCCTTGATCCTAGAGGACCTCTACAGTGAACCCCACGCGCTTTGCCTTCATGAAGAGACTCCCATTGTGTCCCTTTTCATGAGCAGATCAATTCCCTTTTGCACCATTTCCCCTGAAACTTTTGTTTTGCCCAGTTTATAGGATCGAAGCTAATTACATTTGTCTCCCCCACACTGATGTGTAGAGATTAGCACTATCCCTAGTGCCAACTAGAGCAACTAAGTTGTGTCCTAGTCGTGTCGGTCTTGTTATGGAATTTTTTTTAAATTAGGAGCCGAAGCTTCCAACTCTAGAAGCTTTGTGACAAAAGTCTAGTAGATGGTCTAGATAGATGGGGTCAAGGATGTCAGTTTTGGCTCCTTTCCTCTATAATGATGGACCTACCTCAAGGGATACAACCTTCTACCATGAGGAGTGGATCCATCTCCCATCCACTCATCCTATATAAACCTCCCTCCTTCCCAAGCACAAGCTAGTGTTAATGTTGGTGTGCTAGTGTTATTTTGGTTTGGAGTAAACAACAAGTTATTCATAGTTGTAGCTATCTATTTGTGTGAGGGAGAAGTGTGATTTGGTTTGGATTGAAGCCTAAAGGGAAGAGCCTTAAAAATATTGTTGATTGAGGCCATCATGGAATGCTAGCAGAAGTGTGTGGGAACCTTTCCTTGTCAAAGGAGAACCACAATGTCAAGACAACGGTTGTAATCTCTTCTTGATACCAATATATATGCAACTCTCGATTGATTTCCTACATGATTTGTCATCTTACATATTCATGGCTTAATGTTTCTTGACTTGTTAAGTAGGTTGAATTACAATTTGTCTATTATCACGAATCTTGTTTTCTGTTGTTTACTTGTTTTAGGTGCTTGAATAAGGAAACAAGAGATAGTTGGAGCAAGCAAGCAAGGACATAATCAAACAGGATAAGCATACTAAGAGGTAATCCCTCTTAATTGGTTCTAACCTAAGGAAGTCTTCCTTAGAATGTATCTGTTGTGGCTAGACCCATTATCGGGCTAGAGGAATTTGTTTGTGTCTACACTTATAATTTTACTTCACCACAGGAGACTTAATACATCGTACTTATTAAAAAAATTTACCCCATATTATTTGCATCCGATTTGCTTGTTCATTCAGTGAGATAAGTCGGAGGATAGACGAGCTTGCAGACTAGGTATTTTAGTTTTTTCAAGTATAAAAATCATAATGTTTCTTGTATACAGGTGAGTATATGGGTTTGTAGGGCTAAGAATTTTCATTTTCATTTTCCATCCTATCGTCATAACCTTCCCTCCTTCCTCAACAACCTCTTCAACCAAACTGTTTGCAGAGAGGCCATTGTTTTCATCTTTCCTTGTGCAAGATGGACTCCTGTGGAGAACTAGGCTTGGAAAGGGATTCATACACAATTATGCTACCTTATTTCATATTTCCTCACCTTCATATCACCTTTTGATCCTACAAAGTGTTCTCGGACCTGATATTGTAGAAAAACATGATAATCATATAACACTTTGGCCTAATGCTATAGCATTGTGCAAATACCCTCCAAACTCAACCAGAATTGCCCTATAAGCCTGATTTTTGCATCTTAACCCTATACAATGACCTCTAGTCTCTTAAACTAAGTTTTATGAAGACTAGAGACCACTTAGGATTCATCTTTTGACCAATGCAATATGTCTTTTCAATTTGGGTTAGTAAGCAAGTTCATGAATTGAATCGTACAAGGATGATTTACATGATTACTTTTTGAAATGATTAATGAATGTTGTTACTAGAATATGGTCTCTTTGGATGTAGTGATGTAGAGTTGTGTCATGCTCTTTATTTTATGTAATTAAAATAGGTTATATTTCCTTGCATTTTGTTTCCTGCAATTGGTTAAGGTTTTCATTTCAAACTTTTCCATTTTTGCAATTAGTTTAGGCTTGATTTCAAGATATTCAATTCATTGCATTAGATCAACATAAAAAGGACACCTTGCATGTTGCACATATAGTTCTAACACCTCTTACGTTTGTATGCACTCCGAGTTGATAATTAAAGTTGGTATCGTTGGGAGTTGAAAAATTCTTATTGCAATACCAGGGCTCATCAGCATTCATGCATGCATTGAATATGTGGAGGCACTACTTTCTTAGGAGAAGGTTTGTGTTGATATCAAATCATGGAGGATTGAGATACTTATTTGATCAACCTAGGTTAAATACTATACAAGCTAGATGGTTGGCTTTAATTGGTGAATTCAATTTCGAAATAAATCATATTAAAGGAAAGGAAAAATAGGTAACAGATGAACTTTATAGAATTCTACAATAATCTCACTTGCTAGCCATTAGGACCTGTGAAATTGACACCAAAGAATTAATTAAAGAGGCACTTCTACATATCAACATGTCCATCATGTGAAGGAATACTTGTAGCGGGATCTAGAGGGAACAATAAACACAAATGACAAGATCATTGATGATAGTTTGTTGTTGTTGAATGACGGATGGTATGTACCCCGTGTGATTGACTTAAAGAAACTCGTAGTGGATGAGTTCCACAAAATACCTTATTCAGGTCATCATGGTTACCAAAAAATGATGACATCCATAAAGAAATTATATTATTGACCGAGAATGAAGAATCAATACCTAAATATGTTTACAAGTTCCTATAATTCCAACAAGTCAAAATAGAATAGACATCTAGTTGGGTTACTATAGCCAATTCGAATCGCTAAGTGGAAATGGGAATTCATATCCATGAAATTCATCATGAGGTTGCTGAAGATATCCAAATAGCATGATGCCATTATGGTTTTAATTGACAAATTGAGAAAGGAGACTCACTTTATAGATGTTAAGTGCACCCACAAAGATATTGACATAACTCTGATTATCGTGAAAGAATTATTCAGATTGCATGGCATAACCAAGAAGATCATTTAAAATCAGTATGTCAAGTTCACTTCAAATTTTTTGAAAGCATTGTTTTCAAGACTTGGGACTCATCTAGCTTTTAGCATATCCTATCATCCTTAGAAATATGGTCAAACTAAAAGGCTAAACATAATTTTATAAGATATGCTAAGGATGTATGTCATGCATTATCCAAAGAGGTGGGAATAATTCCTATCATCACTTAAATTTGCATACAACAATGTGTACCAAGAGTCATTGAAGATTAGTCCTTTTGAGGCATTGTATGGTAGAAAATTAAATACTCCCATTAGCTTGGATGACCCAGTAAAATCAGTGGTACTTGGACCTAACATGCTAAGGAAATGTACCAAGAGGTGATTAATATTATCCAAAAGATGAAATCATCACATAATAAGAAAAAGAGTTATGTAGATCAGTAAAAAAAGAAAAAAGAGTTCTAAGTGGGAGAGCATGTATATCTCCACATTAGACTGAGGAGTAACTAACTAAAAGTGTAGTAATGTGTCGAATTAGCACCCAAATTTTCTGGATCATTTCAAATTTTGGAAAGAGTGGGACCAGTAGCTTATAGACTGGCCTTGCCACCTGCTGATTCTAGTTTTGATTTTTTTTTACTTTTTCATAAAAACAACCAAAGTTCCCTACTTCTCTTATCGAATCTATCAAAATTTGACACCCAATTTGTTTTTGTTGCCCTTCACCATGACCATGTGTTAGGGAGGATGCCACATGAAAAACTATAAGCATTTTAGAAATAAAAAACACACACACACACACACATACAAATGAATGTTGGTTGTGTGAGGCCTAAGCCAGGTTCAGCGTTAGTTAGCCAAAAAATTTCCTACACTACTGGCCCTTTTGACATCAGCCTGCGGAGCGCGTACTAAAGTCTCACCTGGAGCAGTATGGGGGGATCTTGGAACCAAGTTTCTGCACCTTGAGATGGTCGTGATGTCAATTTATACCCTCAATTCCTACTTCTGCACAGGTCACTAAGTGTTAGGGTTCTGTTAGTCTAGCCCTTTATTCTGCCCTTCAGTATATCTGAAAAAGTGTACAGTTGGCCCACGCATAGCCTTAACCTATGATCTTGGTACTTTCACGCTGCTATGACAATGTATTATATAGGTTCCCAAATTATCTTATGTTTTTTACTTATATTACTAAACAATCAGAGTGAGAACCGCATAAGCTAATATTCTTACTTGTGTTCAATTAACCAATATAATCACATATATTCATGCATCACATAAACATTGTAAATTAAACCCAAAACACAATATAACCAGAAGCATTAACAGGAGATAAATACAAAGAATTTGTAGAATACTTCTCTTTATTGATATCTTCAAGTTAATATAGACTCTATCTTCCCTGTGCACACAGCTGCAGGGGTCCGAGCACTCAATTACGGACTTCCACCCTAGGCCTCTGCACACTCAGCTACAGAGCCTCCACCTATGCTAAGACCCAAAACAATTAGACTTCTCTACCAACATTCTTCACTTCATGCCTCCTTCCAGACTTAAGACTTCCTAAAGATTAATTACTTAGATCCTTTTTATACAATCCCATGGTCTGCGGACCATGGGTGGATATTTACAGCTGACTTTACACTTTACAAAATAAGGGTGGAGAACCCTTTATGACTCATGACACCTTCGTGCTCCGCGACCACAAAGTGTGGAGACTTTACAACTTTATTACAAAATTGGCCCAAAACATGGGCTTTTAGCCCAAAATCTATCCTTGGGGAATCTCATACCCAATAGGTGTTGGCATTATGATGCATGTGTTGTACTTGATGGCAACCCTCTCATAGAAGATCATCTCACTTGTACACATTCAGATGAATCCACAGAAGAGATATCAGATATGACAGAATACATGGATGTAGGACAGTTCAAAGGGATCAGATGACAATTCACAAGTAAGCTTTGCCATCAAGTACAAAGGGGGAGATTGTTTGCATTATGGCTAAAGTGTTTTCCTTGATGGCAACTCATACAGGTGATGGATCACTGTAAAACAGGTCAGTAACAGAGATTGATGATTAGCTCACAAATAATGAAGAAAACAAGAGGTACGCAAGTACACCATACAAAAGATGCGGACCCGCAGGCATGTCATAGATAAAGTGCGTACATACCCACAGGTACACCATGTAAAAGGTGCGGACCCCAGTTCACTCACTTCAAGGCAGAGAAGCGCACTCACGTGGGGTTTCTTATGTTTGGCCCATGGTATTTAGCCCGCCGTTCTTGATTCTATGGTTTTGGCCCGTGGTATAGGATCTAATTTAGTCCCGGTTTAGATCCCTTGTATTGGTTATCTATGGTATTGATCCATGATTTTAGGAAGAGCCTACCTATATAAAGCAAAGGAGATCATTTGGCTAGACACTTGTGAAAGAAGAAGATCTTAAGAGAAGCTAGATCTGAAATTCTAGTGATGGGTTTGTGAGAGATAGCTGAATCTAAATCAAGGAGAAACATGAGGGTTACAAGTCGGATATACTAATGGGTTGAGATCCCTTCGGCGCATGATCAGATCTGTAGATCTGATAGTCTGGGTTATCCTTGAAGTCTGAAAATTGTCTATACCCACAGGACCGCAAGTGCAGTGAAAGAAAAGTGTGGAGATACGCAGGTGCAGAAGCGTTGCAGGTGCGCAGATACACAGGCGCAGAAGCGCTGCAGGTGCGCAGATACGCAGGCCCAGAAGTGCTGCAGATGCGGAGGTACGCAGGAAGTCCATGAGGCATAGTGCGTGGGTGCACAAGAAAGCAGTTGGAAACAGTGCGGATGTATGCAGGTGTTCTATGGGTGAAGCTGCAGACTTTTCATGAAATCTATTTAGCTGCCCCTGTTTATTATTGTTGTGTTCTGGGTTTTGAAGTGATGTCTGGTATTATGTTCTGATAACAGCAGTGATTGATTGAATGATTATGATTAGCTTCAGTATTGATGGATCAGGTTCATAATGACTTATCCTTATATGATCTGGTGGACTAGATCTGGTTGATAACTCTCATTGTATATGTATTGATCTGGTGATTGGGTGATTCAGAAGGTTGTTTGATTATGAGCTTCAATGTTGTTGTTGGGTCCAGTATGAAAATTGGATGAAATGTGGCCTTTCAGATTGTGTTGTGCTTCAGTGTATTGATGAAACGTGGTACCTGGAGGAGAGAAGATTGTAGGTCAGCACCTACGTACTAGTATCTAAGCTAGTACAAGAGCTAAAGGAAATCTTTGGAGCATTATAGCAGGTAGCAGCCTGTGTACTAGTAAATGGATCGGCTAGTACAAGAGAAAAGGGGGTTGTAGCTCCTGTACTGGTATAATACTGCACCAGAACAAAATATTGTAAAAGGATTTTCTTATTAAGAAGAAGATTGAGATGACTTGCAGCAGGTGGTTTTCTCCCGCATTGGGTTTCCACCTTATATCATGGTGTTCATGTGTGTGCCTTATGTGTGATGATCTACTCTATGTTACTGCATCTGTTAACTAAAATATGATTGATAATGTTCTAATGCACTCATTGAAGATCAATTAAGTTAATCATAAGAAGTTGTGGAAGTAGAATATATGAATCTGATTATGGAACTGAAAAAGTTTTATTAATGTGATAATACTGATTCACCCCCCCTCTCAGTATTATTTCCAACAATTGGTATCAGAGCGGGTCCTTTGGTAGAAGCTTGATCGCTTGAAGGAGATCCGTGAAACAATGGGAAAGAAGCTTAAGAAGAAAGCACCTAAGAAGAAGAAGACATATCAGAGGAACTATGACAGTGGGAGAATCGATTGGGGATTAGGTATAAGAAGCTCCTCAGATTCAGAATCAGATTCAGAATCATTTCAGAATGAAGATGACCATTCAGGTATGAATTTGCTATCCTCTGATGTTCCAGCTATCTTTCCTTTTGGAAAAGATGAAAGAGATAGTGAGACTACTGAATTTGCTCTTATGGGTGAGCAAGAAAGATATCAAATTGAGGCAGAATTTAAAAGTCTTACAGACAAAATTAGAACTCAGCAAGATCTATTGGACAAAAGGAACTGTGCTTTTGAAAGGGTAACTGCCGAACTAGAAGTTCATCTAGAGAGAGGAAGCAAGGTAAGGAAGCTATTTAAGGACAAATATCAAAAGTTATTGGATGAAGTAACATCACTAAGAAATGAAGTCATTGAAAAGAACACAACAATCAAGGAGCTTAGAGATCAATCTAGTTATTATGAAAATCTTGAAGCCACGATCCGCTCACTAAAGGAAGATCTTGAAGAATCAAAGAAGCAGAATAAAGATCTAGTCCAAGATATTGAAAAACAGGGAAACGAAGTTATCAGCTTAAAATCTCAGCTAGAATGTGCCTTCAGAATTCGTCAAATGCAATAGGATCTGAATGAAGAACAAGAAAAGGAGATTCTCAAGCTAAAGCATCAGTTGGAAGAAGAAAGGAAAGCTGAAGAAGACATGAAGAAGCAATATCTAGAAAAAGAAGAACAACTTCAGGTTGAGGTAAATATCTTGAAAGGTAAATTAGAAGAAAAGGATAAGCTTTTACGATTTCAAGATAGTTCTAAAGTCTTGGATGATATTCTTAGTAGTCAAAGGTCTCCTGCTATAAAGACTGGTCTTGGTTTCCATGAATCTATTGAAGGTGAATCTAGTTCACAAGGTGAGGCAAGGAAGTCTAAAGAGAAATCTAAAGTGATCAACGAAGAAATGAAAGATCAATCTCATCATCAACCAAGGAAAGGGATTCCTCAAAGAAAATCCTTTACTCCTCCTATGAATAACGTTGAATGTTATGTATGTCATAATCTTGGGCATGTTGCAGCTAGATGTAGAAGAAGAAGGGTTCAAGACCATTATGCAGAAAGATCATCACATTCAAGGTACTTTAATGGATATTGCTTTGCTTGCAATATGTATGGTCATAAAGCTGCTCACTGTTACAGGAGGAATATGAAACATGTAAGATGTTATGCATGTAACAAGCTTGGACATATAGCTAAGGAATGCAGGAACAAAGTGTGGGCACCATATCAAAAGGAGAAAATGTCATCATCACGCTTGAAGATATGGAAGAAAAAGGAAGTACAGTCAGAAAAAGGCGGCACAGCACAACGTATAGACATACCAGAATCATAGGGAGCTGAAAGTACAAAACTTCAGTGTCCTGAATCTCATATGCAAACTCCATAAAGGGAAGTCGCGTATATACGCGAGTTGGATACTGCACAATCGCGTATATGATTGTTTGAAGAAAGGCAATAGGGAAAGTGAAGTTGGAAGTGAATCTATGAAGTGTGATCTCTCGAGCACAAGATCAGATCTGGGAATCTGACTGTCAGTAGCACAGAGGAGGACTGTTAATTGTGTTCTAATCAGAGGTACGCAGACCATTCACTGTGAAAGTGCGAGGGTACGCAGCGCAGCAATGGTCCTGGTGCGTAGGTACGCGGCGACATAGGAGGTCGAGCTGCGAAGTTACAGTATAAGTGCGCAGCGTAACAAAAGGGCACATGCGGATGGACGCGGCGAGACAGAAGAAGCGGTGCAGAGCAAGATCGGAGTTACGCGACGCGATAGAAAGAAAGCCTGTGAAGGTACATAAAAGTACGCGGCGCGATAAAAGCAAAGAATGCGTGGCCACAGTAGAGGTACGCGGCGCAATTGAAGATACATTGCGTGGGTACGCACTGTAGTAGAAGGCTCTCTGCGGGAATACGCAGAAACTTAGAAAGTCAAGTGCGGGGATACGTAGAGGAGCGGAAGGTGAAGTGCGGAGCCACGCAGGCCATATAATGAGAAACTGTGGATCTGTCTTAAGGCATTTATTGGCTGACTTTTCTTGTTGATAAGATCTGACAGATGGCACCAGTTTAGGGGGAGCATATGTTTTTAATACATTGTTGGCAATATGGTTAATAGTCCTTGGTGATGATGCTTATATGGATAAATGACTCATTTTGCTATGGTTATGAGTTGTTCACATGGTTCTTGGATCAGATTTGTGGTTAATTCTCTAATGATGATTGCATGATAACCTTCATAAGGATAAGGAGAAGCACTTAGCTTGAATTCACATCTTCATTATGAGTCACTCATATGTTGTTGTCGTCATATATTACAGTTATGATGCAGGATTCCTATTGTTCTTGGCACATATATGGATGAGGATTGTTGGCTGGACTCATGAATGATTGGAGACATGATGAGTTCTTACTTATATAGGTTGTCTCGTACACATGTGGATTGGTGCATATACTCCCAATTGATGATACTTGGTTCATGCAGATCTAGATGGATATGGTGTTTCTCACATATGTTAGAATGAGAATGATTCCGTTCTAAAGGATGAGTTGATGCGGACATACCTTGATGATTCTTGGTGACAAATGCTATGGAGCAGATCATTTAATGTTGTTGCTGATGTTTATCATGATGTTTGTCATGTATATCATTCGATGTAAAAGTCATATCAAGTCTCATGATGTAATAGTGTATCTATTGTAGTCATTTGATGAGATCTCTTCAGGTCATGTAACGGCCTATGTTGGTTTCCCCACTATGCCTGGGATGAATGATGTTATTCGTTTATGTTATCATATGTAAACTTTTGGTATATCACCATTGTGATGGGAGATGGATTTATGTATTGAGTCTTTTGGTGATAGGAAGGTCATTTATGATATATAGAGTCATGTTCTTCTTATAGAACATCTTTTTGCAGACCTTGCTTACAGTCAGGGGAGCTTGAGCATGAACAGTACTATATAACAGAGCAGACATTTCAGCATGATCAAATTGGGGCACCATGGCATATACAAAGGGGGAGCTCATCTGATTTATAGTCAGGAGGAGCATGTTCTTAGGGGGAGTGTAACCCTTTGCCCTTGATGTCAAAGGGGGAGAGTAATGTGGAATTGTTGCCATCAAGTCCAAAGGGGGAGATTGTTGGCATTATGATGCATGTGTTGTACTTGATGGCAACCCTCTCATAGAAGATCATCTCACTTGTATACATTCAGATGAATCCACAAAAGAGATATCAGATATGACAGAATACATGGATGTAGGACAGTTCAAAGGGATCGGATGACAATTCACAAGTAAGCTTTGCCATCAAGTCCAAAGGGGGAGATTGTTGGCATTATGGCTAAAGTGTTGTCCTTGATGGAAACTCATATAGGTGATGGATCACTGTACAACAGGTCAGTAGCAGTGATTGATGATTAGCTCACAAATAATGAAGAAAACAAGAGGTACGCAGGTACACCGTACAAAAGCCGCAGACCCGCAGGCATGTCATAGATAAAGTGCATACATACTCGCAGGTACACCATGTAAAAGGTGCGGACCCCAGTTCACTCACTTCAAGGCAGAGAAGCGCGCTCACGTGGGGTTTCTTATGTTTGGCCCGTGGTATTTAGCCTACCATTCTTGATTCTATGGTTTTGGCCCGTGGTATAGGATCTAATTTAGCCCCGGTTTGGATCCCTTGTATTGGTTATCTATGGTATTGATCCATGATTTTAGGAAGAGCCTGCCTATATAAAGCAAAGGAGATCATTTGGCTAGACACTTGTGAAAGAAGAAGATCTTAAGAGAAGCTAGATCTGAAATTCTAGTGATGGGTTTGTGAGAGATAGCTGAATCTAAATCAAGGAGAAACATGAGGGTTACGAGTCAGATCTACTAATGGGTTGAGATCCCTTCGGCGCATGATCAGATCTATAGATCTGATAGACTGGGTTATCCTTGAAGTCTGAAAATTGTCTATACCCAGAGGACCACAAGTACAGCGAAAGAAAAGTGCGGAGATATGCAGGCGCAGAAGCGTTGCAGGTGCGCAGAAGCGCTGCAGGTGCGCAGATACGCAGGCACAGAAGCGCTGTAGATGCGGAGGTACGCAGGAAGTCGGTGAGGCACAGTGCGTGGGTGTGCAGGAAAGCAGTTGGAAATAGTGCGGATGTACGCAGGTGTTCTATGGGTGAAGCTGCGGACTTTTCATGAAATCTATTTAGCTGCCCCTATTTATTATTGTTGTGTTCTGGGTTTTGAAGTGATGTCTGGTATTATGTTCTAATAACAACATTGATTGATTGAATGATTATGATTAGCTTCAGTATTGATGGATCAAGTTCATAATGACTTATCCTTATATGATCTAGTGGACTAGATCTGGTTGATAACTCTCATTGTATATGTATTGATCTGGTGATTGGGTGATTCAGAAGGTTGCTTGATTATGAGCTTCAATGTTGTTGTTGGGTCCAGTATGAAAATTTGATGAAATGTGGCCTTTCAGATTATGTGTTGTGCTTCAGTGTATTGATGAAACATGGTACCTGGAGGAGAGAAGATTGTAGGTCAGCACCTACGTACTAGTATCTAAGCTAGTACAAGAGCTAAAGGAAATCTTTGGAGCATTATAGCAGGTAGCAGCCTACGTACTAGTAAATGGATCGGCTAGTACAAGAGCAAAGGGGGTTGTAGCTCCCGTACTGGTATAAGACTGCACCAGTACAAAATATTGTAAAAGGATTTTCTTATTAAGAAGAAGATTGAGATGACTTGCAGCAGGTGGTTTTCTCCCGCATTGGGTTTCCACCTTATATCATGGTGTTCATGTGTGTGCCTTATGTGTGATGATCTACTCTATGTTACTGCATCTGTTAACTAAAATATGATTGATAATGTTCTAATGCACTCACTGAAGATCAATTAACTTAATCATAAGAAGTTGTGGAAGTAGAATATATGAATCTGATTATGGAAGTGAAAAAGTTTTATTAATGTGATAATACTGATTCACCCCCCCTCTCAGTATTATTTCCAACAATAGGCCCCCAATACAAGCATAGTGACTTGGCCTCGAGCCACTCTATGGGCACAGAGATCTTGGCATGAAGACCACCCAGCTTGACCTGTATGACTGCAACCTCAGCAGTGCACTATGTAGCCGCCTGCTTCGCTTCTTCAACCAACTACTCAGTCATTGTTCGTGAACTGTCGAGCTAGACCTTTTGCTAAGTTGATTCCAAATTTGCAAGAATTCCTTCAATAGAGGTCGTGACCACGTAAGCCTCATCCAACCAGGGCTTCAATCGCGCCTTCAACACTGCTTTCTTGTGTTGCACTGCTTCTACCTTTTCTTTCAACTGCTTGGCCTCCTGCAACTTTGCCAGTCGCCTCGTGAGAGAAACGGTTCATGTTGTACCTTTCACCTCATCATAGTGTTGCTGCAATTATCATGCTTCTCTCTCCAGCTGTTGTACATTAGGGTCCTCCTCTAGGCTAGTTAGGACCTCGAACTATTATTCAAAAAGTTGTGTGCAGTGTTCTATTGCGCTATCTACTGCCACTATCACCTCTGTGATAGAAGTTGCACACTGCTCCTTTAATTCTGGCAGAGTTGAAGGCTGGGACTTCAACTATAGATATGCAACCTGTAGGTTCAGCTCCAAGTAAATCCTAGCCATCTCTGTGCGAGCATCGCACACCCCTATAGCAAGCTTGTGAACACGCACCTTGCCCAGTTCTTCCCCAAGAATGGCCAACTCTGGGAAAATTCGGTATGCCTCCTCCACGAGCTGAACTAGGCATTTGTTTCAGTCAGTTACCTTGGTCACGACGGTGATGGCAGAGTCTCGTTGTAGGGCCATATATTCATTATTAATCCTTTGCTTGTCGATCACCTGTAAAGCACGGTGTTTTCTAGCCCTTAGTTCTATGACCAATCCATCCTACAATAAGTGGAGCACCATGCCAGGGAGTGCTGCCAAGCTCAACCCCACTCCCTTGAGGGTGCTGATAGTGGGCCTATCAGCTTCATTCTCTATGGTTAGTGCTCCATTTCGCAGCACTATCACGCTGGAGACCTTTGAACGTAGCATCTCGGCAGCTTCTGGAGTGCCAATAGAGAGGCTGGTGGACACTGTGCTAGCCTATAATGCATTGGTCTGCAGCTCCTGTAGACCTGTTTAGATGGCCCCCAATAGTAGTTGTTGTTGTTGTTCAAACTGTTGTAGGGCCTCCGCAGTGACATCCCACACCGTGTCCCCATTGTCATGCAAATCACCCTCTGTGAGGGTGATTCAGTCCAGCGACGTCTTAGTGGCCTTCGATTTCTTCCTTGACCCTCGTTTCTCTTGTTCCCTTGGATAGTTGATGGGGTTGAAGTCTCTTGCAGGTCCGCGCTATGCTGCTCTGTTTGCTCGTCTGTTTCTTCCTCTATCTCAGGTGAAGGCGACCTCGAGCCTTTTTTAGTGCCACGTTCTGTCCCACTTGTCTGCTTTTCTATCTATTGGGTGGCATTGCGCTCTGCCTGGGCCTTGTCAGCGGCATCCTTCTTCCTCTTTTCAGCTAGCTACACCATCTTGAGCTTGGCTTCCTCCTTTTTGCACTACACACCAGACTTTCTCGCCCCCACCACCAAGTCAGATGTAGGGCGCCACTCTACCAGCCAACAATCAAGCATTGCATCAATTGCGTCATCTATTGCCAAGTAAGGCAAGTCATACCATGTCTGCGCAGGTTCCTTCCGCGCCCTAATCGACACATGGTGAAATTCTGCCTTGAAGTTTGCGTACCCTTGCAGGTTGGAAAACACAGTAGGCGACAATTGTAGTTTGCAATTGATGGCCATGCGAATGTTCATCTCCATCAAGATCCAGAAGATCTTGCTATCTTTGATGTGATGAATAACTTTAATCACCCATAGCAAAGCATACTTCACTACTTCTGGTAGGTCCACTGCAATCGAGGGGAATTGGCTATCTTCTAGCAACTCCCATGCTACCAGTGCAATAGACAACAAGAGCCATGCATAGTGGAAGATCTTGCTGAGCTCTTGTGCCTCACGACAGTTCACAAGGCACTCACCACAAAGATAGTGCACCTAATTGAACTGGACTCCTTCTGCGCATTGGGCTGTAAGAGCAATGATTGGTGTCAGCACTTCATCTGCGTGACACTTCCTCGTAACCTTTCCAGCCAAAATATTTGTGGCCACCTTGACTAGAGGGTCACTAATACTTGAGATGGCATAGCCTCACACCTTCTTCACAAGCTTTAATTTCTCCTTCATGGCCTCCAGAGGGCCAACTCACCACCTTTTCCACCAAATATCATGGCTAGATTTTCTCCTACGTAGGGTAGTCATGTGATCCTATGGATCAATCTGTCAATGATGGGTATTGGATCCTCCAACCACAGACACCCATCATGCACCAAGCATAGCAGCTGCTTAATGACCAATACTGTAATGGGGTTGCAGTTGTAGTGCGACAATCATAGCAGGTTGAGCAAACCTGCCTTGTCTACTCCTCTGAACCACCTCCACGGTTCCAATGCAGTCGTCCGAGTGGTTCTGTCAATAATACGGTGCATTAGTTGCTCAGTCACTAAGTGCAGGAACTTCTCATGGTCAGCTAAGTCCCATTCTTCCAGTTTTAACAGAGGAACCCACCCCAAGTGCAATCCTTCAAAGACAATCTCATCCGGTAGCAGAGGGGTTTGCAAGGGGACCTTGTTCTTGTCAATGTATTTTGGCACCTTGGTCTTGCCCTTGCGTGGAGGGACGTTCTCAAGCAACTCAGTGATAGGGTCGGCACCCTAGACATGAAATTCCTCCACTTCTACCCCTAAGTCCTTGTCATCCATCAGGATGTCTTCAATTTCTTCCTCCTCTAGCTCCAAGTTGATGGCTTTTCACTGTTTCTGTGAAGTGGTCTTGTCCTTCGATGGGTTTCTTCTCGGCGATGCATGCACGGGTATCACAACCCGCTTCCCTTTTCGTCCTTCGCACACTCCTTGGTTGGGGTTTTCTTCGGTCTAGGTGTCCGTGGTGATTTGGGAACTTCAGCTAATACCTTGATAACCTCTGGAGCAACTTCCTCTGCCTCCCTAACAACATCTGACACAACTCCCTTATTTGTCACTGCTTCTGTGTCCATAGACTCTATAGGTATTGACATGATGCTATTCAACAATTCTTGTGTTGCCTTTGGTAATTGCTCAAATTCCTAACTCGCTATCAGAGCAACGAAGAATTCTTGGTTCATGTGCACCTGAGAGCTCAACAACTCAATTCACAATATGCCAAGTGTTTTTTGCTAGGAAACCACTTGTAATTTATAAGGATTTTTGAATTCAAATCTGACCGTTCCCCCCACATTCGGTCCATTAATGCCAGATTGGTAGCATATTTTCAAGGATCTTACACATAAATTTCCTCTTAAATTCTGGCCGCCCACTCCATTTGGCTATACTTCTACTGTCAAATTATGAACAGTAACGTTAATGGTCACTTTCTGAATGACATGCGCAATTTCCCCTTAGTAGCGCAGCTCCCTTCGTGCTGTCGCGAACCCTGTGACACTTCCTTGCTTCGAACAATCCTCCAATCACGCAGTTCCCCAACTCGGACAGTGTAGTTTATACTCCCGTTCCTTGTTTCAACGGTCTAGAGTGCTAAGTCTATGCTACCAGCATATAGTCATCTGGTCGGATCACCAATGTATGGCTTCAATCAGCTACCATTCACCTTTCCTAGGAAAGGATCCCCATTCAATTGAACCAACTGAACTGCTCCGCCATCAGTAATTTTGTTAATGACATAGGGCCCTAACCAGTGAATTCTCAATTTCCTTAGAAATTTATCAAACATGTTGTCATATAAAAAAACTAGATCATTTACCTTAAAGTTGCACAGCTTAATGTGTCAATCATGCCATGTTTTTCCGCGCTTCTTTCGGACCTGTTGGTGAAATCCAGCTAGAAATCTCTCTTCCTCAAGTTCAACCAGCTACACGAGCCTCTCTTCTAGGGCTCCACGATCCATCATATCCGTGAGTGCCGATATGCGTAGACTAGGCACAATGTATTCCATAGGCATCGCTGCTTCAACACCATATACAAGCTTAACAAGTGTTTGTCCAGTCAACTTTTTGCATGTCGTCTGATAGGCCCATAGAACTGGGGGTATGCGGAGGTCCCAATCACTTTGTTGAGCATTGCAAACCTTGGTCAGCGTGTTCTCCAGCACCTTATTGAATGCTTCCACTATCCCATTAGCGTATGGATGATAAGGCATGCTCTTCTGGTGATATACCTAAAATTCCTCCATCAGCGCGCTAATTGTCTCATTCAAAGAATGCATACAACGATCATTCATCAAAATCTTTGGACACCTAAATCATGTAAGTACATACTTAAACAGGAACTTCGCAGCAGTAGTGGCTATGCAATCCTTCACAGGCTGTGCCTCCACCCATCAAGTCAAATACTCCGTCACGGTGATAATGTACCGCGCTCCCGTCTTTCTTCCTTGTAGCTGAATGGGTCCCACAAAATTTGTCACCCATTGCTTAAAGGGTTGTAACATCATCTGTGGATTCAGAGGTAGCTCATCTCTCTACGATGGCCTACCAATTCTTTGACACACATCACATGCCTTGCAGTAAGCTTTTGAACCCTAATGGAGGGTAGACCACCATAACCCTACACGCAAAATCTTATATGGTTTCTCTTCCTGCATAATGGCCTCCTACAGCAACCCCATGAGCGTCTGCAAGGATACTTGTCCTTTCAAACTCTGGTACATATTATCGTAACACTTCATCAAACCACATTTTGTACAAACGTCTGGTACTGAAAGAAAAATCTAATGCACGTAGCACTAACTCCTCCTTCTGTTGGATGGTGTAGCCTTCCGGGGTAGTTCATACTATTAGGAAGTGTATGATGTCTTCAAAGTGACCATCCACGATGTGCACTGCAAATAGCTGCGCATTAGGCAATCCCTCCTCCAAATTAGTGGGTTCTTCCCCTATTTCGATGTGCGATAGATGGTTTGGTCCCACGTTTAGTCATTCATGCTTCACAATAACCTCAAAATCATATTCCTGGGACAATAACAACCACCTACAGATTCCCCCGCTAGCACAAGCTTATTCACCAGGTATTTCAAAGCGGAATGGTCTGTATACATCTTAAAATGTCCACCCATAAAATAGTGTGTAAACTTCTAGAGCATGTATACCATGGCTAACCCTTCGCGCTCAGTCGTGGAATAGTTCTTCTCAGCGTTGGATAGCCTCCTGCTTGCGAATGCTATAGGATGGTCCAATTCTCCTCAGTTGGCCTATGTCAATACTGCTCCCAGTCCTATACATGACACATCTACATGTACGTGAAACTCCTTCTTATAATTCGAGAAGACTAAAATCAACACGGTGACCATTTTCTCTTTCAATACATCCAAGATTTTCTTACAGTTCTTGTTCCAATAGAATGTGACATCCTTCTTCAACAACTTCTCCATAGGCGCGATAATCTAGGCATAGCCCTTGATAAACTTCCTGTAATACCCCGTATGTCCTAAGGTTGTGCACATTTGTTTCACACTCCTTAGTGCCTCCAATTTAAGTATCACTATGATCTTTGCCGGATCTACCATCAGTCCCTATTTACAAATCACATGTCCTAGCAAAGTCCCAAAAGGAACACATAACAGGTATTTCTTCAAATTGAGTGCAATTTGGTACCTTCGACAAGTATCTAGCATTAGGCGCAAACTTGCCACATGGCGATTCACCAGTCCAAACACATTCTAGTCATCAAAGTACACCTCCAGAAACTTATGAATGAATTCTTTGAATGAAGCAATGACTATGCATGAAAAAATCATAGGTACATTATTCAATCAGAAAGGCATTACAGTGTACTAAAAACATCCTCACTCAGTTGCGAAGGTCGTTTTTCTTCTATCCTCTGGCATGATTTTAATCTGATGGTACCCAAGTAACCCATCAGTGAAGGAGTACGCTTCCTCTCCACCTACATTATCCAATACCTCATTAGTGAACGGAGTTGGGAAAGGATCATGTACGCAAGCATCATTTAACTTCCTGAGATCTACACATATCCTTATTTCATCCTTCTTCTTAATTTCCTGTACCACCATTGGGCTTACCCAATCAGATTCTTCTATGGGCTCAGTTTTACCTGCTGTGAGCATCTTATCTAGCTCTAAGCAGACCTTCTCTTTATACTTCAGATTGAGATGGTAAGGTCTTTACTTAACTGGCTTCACGTTGGGCTTTAACGTGATCTTGATAACATCCAAGTCTCCTATTATCCCCTTTAGCTTTGTAAAATTGGTGGGGAACAAATCCTGGTATTTGAGCAGCAATTCAACAACCTGATCTGCCATTGCATCATCTTAGTAATCTCCAATCTTCATGAATTTGGGCTCCTCTTCCATACCAATATTTACCTGTTTCCTTTTCAGTGGCGCAGTTATATCATGATTCTCAATCTATGGTCCCTCGACCTTTTAGTGACCCTCTATTTCAGGGATATTAATTTTTCATGGATCCTCATCTTATTCTTCAGTAGTTACATTATAGCATTCTAGCATGTGGCTCAGCATAGTAGCCTAATAAGGTTGAATTAGATCCAAAGGATCTTTCGATATCCTAAAGACTGTTGTTTTAACTTCTTGTAGCACTTCGTTAATATAGTCAAACCCGTCTTCGAAGCTGAATGTAACTATGAATCCTTCGATCAGAATATCCCATTCAATTGTACCATGGCAGAGCTGTGTCTCGAAGTACCAGTTCATCGGGATGACATCCAATGTGTGACAGAACAAGTACACCCATTCAGGTTGGGGCTTCACTCCATAAGCCTTAGCCCATTTGGCTAAGTGTGCATGCAGATCGTCCTTCTCATCATACTTGTCTGTCATTCAAACTTTCGTCTTCCCAAAGTGTTTTCTCATCATCCTCCTGCACTCACTCCACTCATCAAAAATACCTTTGTGCGCACCCCACCATCTTGCAGGTGTAGCGCGCAGTGCCCTGTCCAAAGCCTGGAAGTGCTTCTTTTCTAGTAGCTCCCTCTCAAATGCATCCAAAAATACATCTACCTCATTCAAGCCATTGTAGGTGGGAAAATTTCTTACCTGTGACGATACACATCACAATGACCGGGTCATCATGTTACAGCTTAGCGTGGTTACTTCATGTAGTTGATTCTGCTAGAACTCTAATTCTTCATTAGAGTCCGAGGTGCAGGAACTCTCACGATCCCGTGTAATTTGTCCATCCATTGTTGGATTCACCCAATCTTGGTGTCACGCTGTTATCTTATATATGCAGTCGAGATCATCATCGCTTTCATAAATTTGGACTAGTTAAGTATAGTGCGATCCTTCAGCAAGATCTAGGGTTACTATTACACGAAGCAAATTCTTTTCAAATATCATCTTTCGCTTCTTTAGGTTGATCACCCCTTTCATGTCAGTAGCGCAATTAATGCCAAGGAGCACAGGGTAGGGGTTGTTGTCATCCACAATTTCTATCACTTCAAAGTTAGCGAATGTTCTCACGCCTTCAATAGCTACAGTCACTCCTTGCGGTCATCCCATGGGGATGATCTTTTGTTGATTTTCCATCCTTAACAGAATTGGAGACCACTGCAGCACGGGTCCTCCCATCCACTCCCAAGTCTACTTTGGTAAAACGTTCGCATATGACACCAGATCCAAAATAACCTGATCCATTTCATATTCTCCTATCTGCACGGTCAGTCTCATCTCTTGTCCTCTCCTTTCTTTATGCTTACCAATCATTCGTACAATGTGTAGTTCACCCGGAGTGTTTCTGGCACATCTATATATAAGATCCTTTAATCCCTTCATAGCCTTTCTATCGCATAGTAGCTTCATCTAGGTCACTAGAAAGGTCATAATCATAGAAGGGTCCATTACTTGATCAAGCTTATCCTTTCTCCCTGAGGTTGAGGCCTCAACGAAACTCTTCTTTTCTTCCATGAACGTTTTGTGTGCGCACTCCAAATCAAATTTTTCCTCCTTCGTTGGAGCTTTGCGAACCCATATGATGTATTCAGGCTATTTCCCCTTATAATCGCCCATTGCAATTCCAATTCGGAGCACTATATTCACATTCAGATCCTCTTCACAAGGCTCAGACCACATCATCTACAGGTTCTGAGTCGGCTGAGGTTGTAGCACCCCTTTGTTGCGTATCCTTGCTATCAACGTAGGAAAATCTTCTGACTCGTGATCGAAATGAGTACAATATTTACACGATGGTCACATTGGGTTAGTGCATTCATGGCCATAGTGTCCTGGTCCTCCACAGTTGTAGGAGATTAGTTTTCCACGACCTCTGTCAGGTCCTCCTCCACAGCAGCCTCATCCATGCCCCTGAAATCCTATTCGCTGCATCCCAACATTCTGGTCAGGGGGCCACATTTCTACGTGAACCCTATAGGTTAGTGTTCTATCCATCATCAATTCATAACTTTGACAGTTGTGATCCACATGCCCTACTGACCTGCAGAAGTTGTAGAACAGTTTTGGCGGTGTTTGTACAAAATTCTGCAGCAAATGATAGTTATTCGTTGTATGTTTTCCTGCTACTTGACATATAGCACACCACAACGCAGGCCCCATGCTCGGTCTTGCTTGGGCCTCTGGCCTCAATGGAATTGGTCCCCCTCTTGCAATATAGTTCACAAAGACCGAGCAGTGGTCTTTGTCATGCCCTTGACCCTTACATTTTAAGCACCATATTTCTTCACGCACCTCTGGTTGAATTGTTCTGTCTTGCATCAAAATTTTCATTTCAAGGAAAATATTTTGCAATTGTGTATGGATCCACTGAACCCCCAGATTTGGACCTTGCATTACTGTTTCATGCTGTCTCATTGCAATCTCCAAGGCCTCTGCATGATTTGTAACCTTCTGTTGTGATAGTGCAATCCTTAGGTGAGGTAGGAGCGAAGCCACGAACCACTCGCGATGTTGTCCATTCGTTAAGTTCATATTAGCTTCACAGTTTTTACACTTCAACCTCTGATCCAATTCCCAAGGTGTCTCACCTAGCTTCATCATGATTTCCTTGAACCCCACAATTGACTGTGCCTTAGATTTAGGCCTACTGAATTCTCTATTCAGTGTTATCTGGATATATGCTAATCCAATGTTTGGGTTATCATTAGAGTACTTGACGTACCAAGTTGGTGCATGATCCTACAAAGCACTAACCAATGTTTCCTTCTTCATGTGATCATCTGTAATGCCTTGAGCTTCCCATACAACTTTCACGATGAACCAAAATTGGTATGGGTCCTCATTTCCTAGGCCTTTAAACAAAGGCAGCTTCACTTAATTTTCCATGTTGAACTACAGTGAAGGTGGGGGTGGTGTGGGTGAAGTCATAGGTGATGGTGGTGAAGTGGGAGGTGGTGTAGGTGGAGGTGGAAATTGCAAGAATCCATGTCTTTTTAACTGAACTACACTTCACGGAGTAGGCTGCGCTACTCCCCCTTCATCACCTAACGGCGGTGATATCAGTGGGCTATATTCAGGACCCTTTCTTCCTTTGTTTCTGTAAGCCTTTCCACTTCACGTAGCTCTGAACATCAAGGTAGCTGCATAACCCATTTTTCACACAATAACATCTTAATCAAGATATTCAAAGACTTCAAGTAGTTACCTCGTGTTCCTTTGAAAAAGTGTTAGTCCACCTTGTTGTAACTAACTAAGGTATCCACCATGAATTTAGTCACAAATCCTCCTATGACATGATCGAGCCAATGATCAAAAGCACGGGTGATCTTATCCTTAGAGGCTTCCAGTCTTTGTACTAACTCTAGGGTCTAGTCAATAGGACCATCAAGTCTCCACCTTCATTGGTTGCCCGCTAGCTTCGCGATCCACTCGTATATCTCAAATATAAAGGAACCAAAAAAACATCTCGTGGATTTGTATATATAGGTACCTATCCAGCCACTGTTCCTTTGTTAGTCGTAGATTTTTGTTCTCCTGCGTCGCGAATTCGTGTACCTTTCTGTCCAACGAGTCTTTGATCTCTTTCTTAGTTGGATATATTGCTACGACATCTCACATCTCTTATGCAGATTCTGGTCCCAGCAACGGAACCATTTGTTGGCTATGTGGGGTTTGACCCAGGTTTAATGTTAGTTAGCCAAACAAATCCCTACACTACTGGCCCTTTCGGCATCAGCCTGCGGAGGGTGGACCGAAGTCTCACCCGAAGTAGTATGGGGGGATGCTGGAACCAAGTTTCCACACCCTGACATGGTCGTGATGTTGGTTTATACCCTCTATTCCTACTTTCATGTAGGTCACTAAGTTTTAGGGCTCTGTTAGTCTAGCCCTTTATTTAGCCCTTCAATACCTTTGCAAAGGTGTACGATTGACCTTCACGCAGCCTTAACCTATGATATTGGTACTTTCGCACTACTATGATAGCGTATTGTATAGGTTCCAAAATTATCTTATGTGTTTTACTTATCTTACTAAACAATCACAATTAGCGTCGCATAAACTGATATTCTTACTTGCGTTCAATTAACCAATATAATCACATATATTTGCGCATCACATAAACATTGTAAATTAAACCCAAAAAACAATATAACCAAAAGCATTAACAGGAGATAAATACACAAAATTTGTAGAATACTCCTCTTTATTGATATCTTCAAGTTAATACAGACTCTATGCACCTTGCGCACACCACTGTAGGGGTCTGCACACTCAGTTGTGGACTTCCTCCCTAGGCCTATGCACAGTCAGCTACATAGCATCTACCTACGCTAAGACCCGAAACACTTAGACTTCTCTACCAATATTCTTCACTTCATTCTTCCTTATAGACTTAAGACTTCCTAGAGCTTACTTACTTAGCTTCTTTTTATACAATCCCATGGTCTGCGGGCCATGGGTGGAGCTTTACAGCTGACTTAACACTTTACAAAATAAGGGCAGACAACCATTTATGTCTCATGACACCTTCAAACTCCGTGACCACAAAATGCAGAGACTTTAGACCTTTATTACAAAATTGACCCAAAACATGGGCTATTAGCCCCAAAACTATCCTTGGGGGATCCCATTCCCAACAATGAAGCTATGAATGAAGTACATTTACATGTTTTTTCATATCTAAAGAATAGTGGTTTGTTCTAGAATATTAGTGCATATTAAAATATATCATATGCTATAGCCTCATATGGCATCATTACAAGTATATAATTATGTTTAATATGATGTTGATAATGGCATAATTAAAGGTTTAAGTTTAAAATAAGGGTTGTATATATTTCGATAACACTCTTGAATTTGCTATTAAACATTGGAAAGATTGATATATTCAACACCAAATATCAACAAGGTCTTTTAATCTCATGTTGTAATAACATATAAATTGGATTGTTGGTTTTGAAAAATCACATCATTAATATGTTAAACGTTTATGAATTGTTTTGAATGTGGGATGGCTTTATGGTACACTATTGACATTTTGCATTGATGGTATATGTGTTGCGCTCGGTGCATGACATATATGTTGAGTTTAGTTGACATGGAATATGTGATTGGATAATATAGCATATATATTTTGCATTGATAACATGGTATGTGGAATATATCAAATACCCATTTAAATGAAATGGCTAGCATGAAATAAATTGGAAAGTGGTGAATTTAACGCTAACCTTTGTCACACATTTGACCAATGGCTGAGATATATAGGTCTTTTGTGATTTAGGGTGGAGGTTTCATGCACCACATTGGGATTTTTCCCTTGGTTTTGTATGGAAATAAACATATAGACTTGTGTTTCACCTTTTCTCTTACCATTTCATATGTTTATGTTGTTCCTATGACTAATTTTTGGTTTTCCACTCCTTGCACATGAAATAATTCTTGTTGATTTTTGCACTATGAGATTTGAATATATTTCTATCATAGATTTAGAAAGCAAAGAGGGAATTCATGTGTTAGACTATATGTTTGTCTCGGGAATCTGGAAGATGTATTTTTACACCCAATATTTAGGTATATTCGGCTCAGCTTATAGTTAATTTTGAAAATGAAAATATTTATTTTTATTGGTTTCCTTCTTTTTTAGGAGTTATGGCGATCAAATTGATGTAGGAATATGAGGTGGAACCAAATGATATACAAAGAAGAATCAACCAAATGATCCAATTACAGCAGAGAAGAAAACAAGTTTTCAGAAATATCGAGGCGATACAAGGCCGGATCAAGAAAATCTATGACAGAAGGACCAAAACAACTTATTTTCAGAATGAAGATTTCATTTTGAAGTGGGATGTCTAGAGAGAGGAGAAAGGAAAGCACGAAAAGTTTGAAAATTTGTGGAAAGGTCCCTAAAAAATTTCTTCTTTCCATGGAAATAATGCTTACCTACTCAAAGACTTCTTTAGTGAATTACTTGGAGGAGGGCCTATCAATGGTAGGCTGCTACAACATTTTCTCATGTGATTCTTAGCTGATCCACCAGCTAATCCATTGTACATATTATTTTACTTTTACTACTATAGGTGTGGGTGGCCCATGCCGGAAAGTTGAATCCCAAGGAGAAGGCCCTAAGGTTCTAACGATTTGCTGCCATATGTACGTCAATCAGCCAATTTTAGGTCACTCAGTCAATTTTGAGTCATTCATTTCATTTTCAGTGAGTCAGACGATTTGTAGTTTTTGTTTTTGACTCCACTACCCAATGGTTAGGCTACTAGTCTTTCGTGTTCTTGGCACCTCCCTAGGAAGTTTCCATACCCATTGGAGCCAATGGTCTAGGTATTAAATGTCTTCAACTTGTTTACTTGTCCTGGGATCTCCTGTAACAATTTAGCCTATGCGGATGTTGTGGTCATAGCCTAAAAGTTATTGTCTAATGTCATTATCATTGTTTTAGAAAAGTTCTTGCAGATGAGACATGACAAAGTCTAAGTTAATAATGACCATCAAGTTATTTGTAATGAGGTTCTAAGGATATAGGTGTGGTCAGTCATTAGTGAGAATGATGAAAAATACAAGTTTTTTCATTAGTAAGGTTTTGGAATCTATGTTAGGGGTTTATCATTATACCAGTGTTGATTTAATGATCTATTTTCCCTACATTACTCCCATTGCTAGCTTCATCTACATTTTACACTTCTCATTACATATTTCATATGCTTTATTACATAACATCATACTACATACCACTGCATTTCATTATACACCTACACATCACATTGCATTATACTTCCATTAACCCACTACACTACACTACACCTCCTCTAATCATTACTGCACCTAAGCCCCTAGTTCATAATCATCAGTTTTTTCCTCTACCTATGATACCCCCATTACCTCGACTCTCATTACAATCGGTGTATGAGAACATTAATCATGATTTTTTAAAGTTCTACATGTGACTATGGTAAACAAGGCAGGCTTTCAAATTCAATTGCATTGTTTTCTGCCCTCCATTTTTGCCAAAACAACATGCTCTTCTGAGAGGAAATTGGCACAGTGATTCATTACGGAGGGTCAAAGGGGAGCTAAAAGTTGTTTTAAGTTGTTTCTATAGGTTCCAAGAAATTCCAACCAAGGTGTTCGCTGGTGAAGTTTTTTTTCCTAATAGTTGCACAACCTGAAGCTACGCACCCTATGCACAACTACTATGCAACCATTCCCTGTTGGCTACAAAGTCCACATTGTGCAAGAATTGGTCTTCATTATGGTTTGAGGTAGGAGGTATTGTATCCTAGCTATCTATTGTTGTTTAAATCATAATTTAGAAAGAAACTTTAGCCCTCATACATGATACTCCTACTCCATAACCACTACACAAACCTTGTATACAGTCTCAGTTAGAGTGTGAAGTCACAGTGAGAATTTAGGGTTTGCATTGTTAGTGTAGGGTCAAGTAAGCTGAGTCACAGGTATTGGAATGTGTGTAAAGTGGGTGGGCTCATATTTATTTCATACACGTTAGTTGCATTGACAAGTAGAGACCATTACATTATGTTTTTAAACAACACACACACATTGACCCCTTGCACTACTCATAAGAGCCATCAAGCTGTCATCGAGCCACCTACTTATGTTGCCCCCTTATGCTATATTTATTTCATTGTTTACTCATCCACATTGTGTAGCTCCTCACTGTTTCCACTGAGATCTTCATTGTTTCCACTTAGCCCTACATTTGTCTGTGTTGTCACCCTTTCATAGTGCCTTTTCCACAAGAGTAGGCCATAGTGCTTTGAGAAGTGTGTTGTTATTGAAAACCATCACATGGAAATCTCACCCAGTCGAAGTAAGGCCAATGGAGGGGATGCGGTTTTAATTAAACCTAGGGTTTTAGACATGGTCAATTCAGACCCAGCAGTGAGAGAAGCTTTTGAATAGGTAGGGTGTGTCCAGTTTTGTGAGAAGATTCAGACTCATGGGAATCATGCCCAACTGGCCAATATGTTTTCACAGAGCTTCAAATATGAAAAGGTTAAACTAGGTGATTTTGAATTTGTGGTTATTCAAGAGACTATATCTCATGCCACAGGAATCCCTCTACAAGGTAGGATTTGGTTTACAGGTAGAGAACTAGATGCTGCACATTTTAAAGAGTTTTTCAAGCCTTAATTTAAGAAGAAATATGCTACCACCTTCCTTAGAACTTATTTGTTAGACCAATAAATTGAACTCCTGAAAGTTATACAATGTTATTTCACATGTGATTTCCAATTCATCACAGTCTACCAGTATCACATTAGACTTCTCATGCATTTTATTGGTAGAAGGAGTTTAAATTTACCTTATTACCTCCTTAAGAGTTTGGGGAAAATGGCAGAGAGGGTGCAAGAAAAGGGAGACAAACATCAGTCCAACATGTTCCATTTCTCCCTAATTAAATTGCTGGTGTTACATGAAATTGAGAAGAGGAGCCTATCATGGGATGAGTTTCTAGTAAATGTGGGCTTTCTGCCAAGAGAGCCACAAAAGGCATAATAAATACAAGAGGCTCAAGAGGCACCACAAGCACAAGAAGAGGAACCTGAGGTAGAGAAAACATTGAAAGAAATAATGGAAGAGAAGAAGGTCAAGACCAAGGGGAAGGGAAAAACTCAACCAGCACAAGAGAAGCCAAAAACACCATTTCATCTTAGGTTGAGGTCGAGGCTAAGGGATAGATCTTGCAAACAATATCTAAATGAGGAGATAACTCCTCCACCAACTATTGAGATCCATGAAGACACACCCGAAAACGCTATAGTGGAGGAAAATGATGAGAAAGTGAATGAGCTGGAATAATAGATAGATGAGTCAGATGTGCAGTCAGATGTGCAAGTGGATGAACTATAGGTAGAACTACTAGATATATGTCTACCAGAGGTATAGACAAAAGAGAAAATGGAAGGGCAAGGTGTGAAGGAGAATGATAAAGAGGCTTAGCTAGTACAGCTATAGGATACTCTTGATAAAGCACAACTTTATATTTCCCACTTAAAAAAAGAGAATAGAGAGCTCATACATACAATAGCTCAAAAGCAAGAAAAGGGAAAACATGTTATTGATGTAGAAGAGATGGAGGAGCCTAGAGTGTTGCATAGGAAACCAATGACAAGATTGGCAGCAACCACTTGGAAAGAACAAGTCAAGGAAGCCTTTGAGTCAACTGAGAAGCCACCTTTTGATGACTAGAAGGAGTACCAGAAACTCTTTGAAGAACTTGAAGGATGTCAGCAATAGCTAGACTAGTTAAAGGGAAATTATGAAAGATACAAGCAGAACATCACCCTGATCCTCAAGGAAGCTGACCACCAGGTGTTTGAATCTCTGAAGGCCATTAAAAGGGCTAAAGTAGTTTTGAAATGGACCCTCCTTGTGCATAGATAGGTAAAGCATTACTACACCAGGAATTTGATCATGAGGATGAGACTGAGATTGGTAAAGCATAAATTAATGAAGGCTCAAGGACAACTAAAAAAATTTAGACAATTGTCAGCTAAGATGCCTATAGAGGTACCATCCCAACCAGTGGAAAGGGCTAAATCACACCAAATACCAGCAAAGGAATAGTCCTAGAAAGTGGAGGAGGTCATGCCAGCCCCTATGAACTGTGTACTTAGTTTTGAACTTTTCTCATTTACTTTGTTTTGCATCAGTTTTGTGAAGCCAAGGACCCCTATAAGACTTGAGATATATTTTGATGTTGTTGGGTATCATTATGGTGGAGTATACTATTTACCGTAGGTATAAAGTAGCGGTGATGGTTTATAAATCACTTTGGTATGTTGGAGTAGGAAAAGTAGCCATACGTGGGAAATTTTAATTTTGTTACCTAACTTCTACACAACTGCTGCACACTGCTACACAATGAATGATTATGTAGGGTCTGGAAGATTCATGTATTGAAAAAGGAAGTTGTGGGGCCTTCCTCCAGCTCAGTAGCCTTGTTACCGTCCTCCTCAGCTCAGATCGACAGTCACAACTTGTAGCTACATCATGATGGACCCCACTGTGCAAACTCTACGTAATTATGGAAATTAGTTGTTTCTTGTTTTTTCTATTAAATCTGGACTTTTCTAATTTTTGTTAAGTGATATTGTGGATCAAAAGACACGATAAGGTCGAAGAGATTAGATAAAATGCATGGTTTTTGCAGTTTTACTTTCAATTTTATTTCAGTTTTAAAAATATTTTTTTCCTATTATGTTAGTTTTGATCCACTGAGTGGATACATTGAACCTAGTACAAGTTTTTATCATGTAATTTTGTATTTAAACTAGACAACAATATGAAGAAAGGGTTCGATTTCTGAGAGAAGGCTATTGTGTCGTGGGTTCATTGTTTTTAATTTTCAGTGCTATGTGTGCTTTAGCTATTTCAGAGATTCTTGTGGTATGTGTTCTAGCTATCATTATCTCCTTATGTGTTATACTATTTATCTTTCATCTTTAAGCAATTGTTAAACAATTTTTCCCTTCAGAAGTTGTCTATTAATATTCTAGATAGATAATTGTTTGACTATTAAATTCATGATGGAATACACTATACATAAAATTCTCCATCCTCACCTTCTTCTCGATATTTAATCAGAGTTTATGTTGCATAATTCATGTTGTTTTTGTTGTAACATGATTAGTTTTGATAAGTTATCACTTGACAAAGTTTAAATTCTTTAATCGAGATTTAATTTTGTTATACAGTTGGCATTTTCAATAATTGGACAACGCATTTTCTTTTATCCCAAGGTTGAAAGGTGACAAAGATGTCACATCGATGCAACATAACTCTTCAACAAATTGTAATGACCAAGATCAATCCTGCCGAGATCAACGGCAGAGGATCCTCATCGGACCTCCTTTGCCATCTGAAGGGTATCGGTAGAAGGGGTCCCAAAGTCGGTATTTTTTCAAACTACCATCTTAAACCACCACCTCCACCTTTTAGTTATTCGGGACACATCTGCCCGAACCCATAAACTAATCAGGCTACCCCCCGAAATCCCACTAATGGTTTTCAATAAGTCAAACGGTCAACCTTCACTAACCACACCGCATTCATTCCACCTCATCCACCACATCATCCATCCATTGCCATTCATCCAATAAAGCTTCACCATGTCAGTTGCCCGTTGCACCACAACGTTCTCGTTCCATTGCTTGTCTCATGGTCATTGAAACTATATTCACAACCTATACACTGCATTGATTTAAAAATGGTTTCTAAACCAATAATAATGAATTTTATGAAATTGAAAGAGGTTTTTTATTCCAGCATCCCTATTAACAAAATCTCTCCCAGTTTTGTAATAGCTCTTATGGTTTGGGAGATTTTAAAGAAACTTTGAAGATATATGTTCCTAAATTTTTCCTATTTTGTCATAGTTTTGTAAAACATATTGTGGCCAATAAAAGATGATTCTTGAGAAACTAAAGGAATTTTGTGTTCCTAAGATTCTCAAGTACAATAACCTACTTCAGATTTTACACATCTATTACATAATCATAGATACAAGTACATCTTCACAGCCTATTTTTCGGACTGTGTAAAGTCCTTTTTAGACATCTTTTTTCAGAAAGTATTGGGAACAACAGGAGCCAAATTTTGGAAAACTGAAAGAGGTTTATCTCAAGAACATATTAATATACAATAAGCTTTCTCAATGCTTACGGAACTATCTTGGATTGAGATATACAAAGGCATGATTGGACCCTATTTTGCAGTATTTCGGGAGGAAAATGCTCAAAGACAGTTGGGCCACCTAATCAACTAAGAGTTGCAATTTAATTCAAATTTCTCTTATTTGTAAAAAACAATGCATAATGATAGTGCCACGTAGATACATTAGTTTTTAATGTCCTATATTTAATTTATATTTTTGTAAAACAATTCAAGATATTTTAGTTTAGAATTTGTATAAATACTTCATCAATTGAAGTAATAGGTGCGGGCTTTTGATGCCAAGACTCTACACTTTGTAATGGCTTCTCTTAATGATTTCTAATAAAAGCCTTATGGCTCTGGTTTGATAGAATTTTGTGTTTCTTGTTTGTTATTCTAGTATTTCCATATCTGTTTTCTACACATGCTCACAACATTTATAGAAGATTTGGGTAAGGATAGGTTGAGTTTCAATCTTCCTGAAATCCCTTCCAAATTAATAATTAGTTAAAGAGATTAGTATATTGGACTGTCTGTCAGAGTTATCTCCTCTTTTAAATTTGTTATTTTTTTCCTTCTATTTTCTCCTGAATATGTTTTGTCGGGCTGTAGAAATCTTCTACACGCATCCAAATCTTTCTAGTTGTTAAGTAATCAGTTTGGTTTCTCAATTATTAGGAATATCCTTACATTCTTATGTCAATTTCTTATACAAATCAAGATGTTCTATCAGGTTGGAAGCTGACACTTTTAGAAGGGAACCTGTGAGAGAGGCCTTTAATCATGAGTAAGGATTATCATTGATCGCCAACCATCCCCAATTAAAACCATAAATCTGGCCATTGTGCTTCAAAGGCTAATGTTCAATGAAAGGTGAACAATGTTAAACAAAGCCTCGTAACAACTGAGGGGTCCCCCTCTGGTTCAAGGGCCAGCTTAAACCTAAAGGCTGGTTGAGTTGGTTTCCAGGTGTATTTTTTGTAGCTAAGGACTGCCTACGGGAAACAGGTACAACAGTTTTAATGCTCTGTATTGTTATAGACATTTTTGTGCCTTACAGCATAGAGCATGAAATTTCAATAATCTAAGGGATCCAAAGTCCCTAAACAAGTTGTTCTTACCCTTAGAGGAACAAGGTCAGCAAACCACAGCACTGCAAGTCAGTTCTCACCTGAAAAACACTCAAAAACAGGTCAGTTTTGGATCATTGCAGCTGCTCCACTAGGCATCTGCGCTGCATAGCAGGTACAACAAAGGCTACCTGCGTTGCATAGCAAGTAGAACAAAGGCTACCTGCGTTGGGCGTACTTGGACATGTGGAGGAATCTTTTTCTCAAAGTGCCAGTGCCCAGGAAGCTTCTAAAAAGACACTTGATGATAAGATTCGCCTAATGATGAGTTAAGAGCTTCTAAAACTCCAAGTGGAAGACAGAAACTCCAAGTGAAGAACTGAAGAACAACTGGAGTTGAAGAGGACAACAAGTCACACATCAAGCTGACTTATCTTCACTCCAAAACTCTATATAAGGATCTCATCCCATGGGATCTAGGAGGCCGGAATTTAGTGCAAAGAATTGCTGTTGGTTTACAGTTGTGAGCATTGGGTGATTGCTTGAGGGAGGTGAAGAAGAGATTTCTCTCCGTCGGGAAGGTGATGCTGGATTGGACCTCTCATGGTTGTATCACCGCCTGAACCTTACTTCCATATATTAATAAAGCTTTTGAGGTTCTTCTATTCGCATGTGTTTCAATGGTGTATTGTCTTACTTGCGTCTTTGATTTATGCTAATCCTTGAATCGATTATGAATGCATGCTTCTTGTAGTTTCCTTTCTTTGTCTTGTTTGCAGGATCTCGTGTAGCTGGGCCCGTGAGAAGACTTGGAGCTGGGAGCAAGCGGCAATCAAAGGAGATTGGATCGACCATTTGCGCAAGACATCGGTAAGTGGATCTCTTCCTTTTATCTCTTGCATGTCATAAAGAAGAAACTTTAGATAGCTTTGCTTTCAGCTGTTGCTAAGGAACTGTCACCCTTAGAGTGGGTTAGGGTCATTCCGAGTTGGATACTTTCCCCCACAACAGACTGGCGACTCCGATGGGGAGCGTGTCTTGTTGGTAGCTTGTGTTTCTTGCTATTCATTTCTTAAACAAGAGTACCGAATCGAACTACATGCGAGTCCTTCGAATGCAAAGTAGAGGGCAGCTACTCTAGCCCAGTGCTGGGCCTGTTTATGATTCGAAGAGCAGATCCACAAGGACTCTTTTTAGCTCTTTGTGATAGTGTTCATCCTCCTTTAATCATCCTCTAGTGTATACTTGACTGACAGCCTCTGATTTGGCCAAAAACCGCTCATTTTTGAGCAAACTGTGACCTGGAATCTGAGAGAGACGTGACTTGTCTCATCAGTGCAGCTGCCACAAAGGCTACCTGCACTGCAACGCAGGTCCCGAAGGGGCTACCTGCGCTGCATCTCAGATTGACAGTGCAGCACCTGCGCTGATCCAGTTTTGCCTTGTGCAACTGGGATTCCCCACTGTCTGTTGCCTAGTTTTCAGTATTGTTTTTGCAGCCTGTTGTCAACCTGTATACCCAGCTGAAACCACTTCTCTTTGCCTTCATTCTGCCTCAGTTGTATGAAGAAACCGTGATTGTTCTTATTGTATTTCTTGCTGTCATTCACAGTTTCCCATAGTGAAAGTGAACTAGTCTTGCTATGACCTCTTGAATCTAGACCTGTGAGAAAGTGTCGTTGTGATTCTAAGAGTTAGTTTATTGCTGTTCATAGCTGCTTGAGCATTTGCTTTCGTTATATGGTTCGAATTTCAGTATTTCTTGTGTTGAGACGAGTGAATCTTAAGGTGTTCTTTTGATTGTTGGACAAACACTTGTTGTGTTCGCTTGAAATTGAATTCGAAATTATACAACAGTTTTCTTTTTGTAATACATCAACATTAAGGAAGAAGAAAAGAAATACTTGCATTGTGCATGTGCATTTTGACAGTTTGCATGTCGATTTAGGAAAAGTGCATCAGTGTGTGCTCTATGATCTGTTTGAAAAGATGATGTCTTTCTTTTCCTTCAGTAGTTAAGGTTTTCATAAGTTGAAAGAGTTGAAAAAGCTTGCTTATCATTCTTAGACTGCATTTAGGAGTTGTATCATACATCACGTGGTGATCCGTAAAGGCAAACTGCTAAGCAAGATCAACCTAAAAAGAACTGAATTTATCTAACAACGCTTTGAAACATAACGAAACACAGTAGAGGTCTAGGTAGAGACGTGAACCGGCATCGTTAAACATAGTGACTGTTGATCTCTACGAAGGTGGGTGATTCCTCCTGAGGGACGATAGCACTAATACGGACTTGTGCCCCCACGTACCGTCGCGTATATTGGGGGACCCCTATAGGAACAAAGCCTTTATCCATAGGAAGCCGTGTCGACCGCCCTACTGATCGCGATGCAGTGAACACATCATTCACGAAGATCGACCACTCGTACCGTAAAACGTATTCTGTGGTTTCGCGAAAGGTTTGGCACACCCTTGCCTAGAACTCCAGAGTAGTTTCTTTTGGCCTTTTTCAAACTCTATAACTGAAAAAGTCCATCCGAGCATTTGTCACTTCGGGCTCGTTAATACATCAAAGGAGACTAGAGTCATCTTTAGCTTTTTCTCGACTCTTAAAAAGTGAAAAAGCAAGTTGTGTCTTAAAAAGCGTCGTCATATAAAATTCATTCTAAACGGAACATAATCACCCCTAATTCCTACGTTGATCTTAAGGTTGAGAACGTGGAACACACCAACCAAGGGATTCCACAGCATGGGACCCCTAGCCCTTTCTCCTCTTGGGGAGAAGTTGGTGCGCCCCACATGGCCACATTGTCGCTTCCAGGACTGACAATTGGCCTGCCAATTTGGCTATTCTCAACCGCTGTAGTTCAGACCACCACGGTTCCTGAACAGTCGATTCAACAGTTAGACCAGTCTAGAGCTACCCTCCAGCCTTCCACTTCTTGTGAGCCTTCCTCCGATCCTTCTTCTTCGAAAGGTCAAGCCACCAAAAGCGGAGCTCCCATAGAAAAGAAGAAGGAAAAAAAGAAGAAAGAAAAGAAGCAAAAGGAGCCAAAGGCTCCTGGGGGCAAGCAAAAGGCCTCTAATGAAAACCCACACACAGCACGGACCGGGCCCAAATCGCCATGTGTCATATGTAGAGGAGACCATCTCCACCGTGATTGTCCCAGTATTCCCCGGATACTAAGGGACTGGTCCCCTCGTTTGCACGATTCGGAAGCGTCAACCTCTGACAACCAGGTTGAATGCTTACCGTCGACCAACGAAAGTGAAGGTCGCAGACGACGAAGAGGGATGAGATTCCCCTGCGAACTGTGTGAAGGCGATCACACCCTTCGCCGTTGTCCCTTTTTAGACGAGGCAAAGAGAGTTTTGGAAGATCAACCGGTGGCACCGGTGCTACTTCCTCCTGGATATCAAAAACTCGCGCCAGGTCCTTCGTTGGTCAAAAATAGAGCTGTCTTGCTCATAGGGCCAGCTGAAGTGTTAGTCGCTGAAAGTGAACCTACTGAATCCGGACCGGATGAAAGTCCAAAGGTCGAAACGGCAGTTGACCCGGTTCTCCCTTCAGAAGTTTCATCTTCACATACCACAGTCGCTGAGGATTCATCTTCAGTCGACACCCTCACCGAAGAGAGTAAGGATGACACCGTCCAGGTTCTCTTCATCAACACCGATTCTGATGAACATCAGGGCAATGTGCCCACTCCTTTATCGCAGGAAGGAGCATCGTCAGGATCATATCCGGCCATATATTTGGTCCCACCACCAAGCAACCTAGTTGCGTCCTTTGATTGGAACCAACTAGGCAGACCCCGGTTACCAGCCAGTATACCATTTAGAATTATAGTCCAAATATACAAAATGGTGATGGCTGGAACTATCATTGATGAAGGGGCATCTGTGAGTATGCTGTCCTCTATTGCTTGGAAAGCACTGGGTTTCCCGGCGCTTTTCCCCGAGACAAGGCGTCTCTCGGGTTTTGACAGGGGAACCAGTCGACCATTAGGGATTCTACCTAATGTGCCTATTACCTTGAAGGGGAAGGCCGTCAAGATGAATTTGATGGTCGTCCAAGGACCCTTGGATTATAACCTACTCCTTGGACGAGACAACATATATTGCATGGAAGCAATAGTCTCCTCACTCTTTCGAATAATGTGTTTTCCACACGAAGGAAGAATGGTCAAGCTCGTAGACCAACTTTCATTTCCGGGATCACGCATCGCGAATAGTCACATACCTATCCTCAATGGTCTTTTCGATCAAGAAAGGTCTCTTCCCCCGGTTCTTCTTCCTGATGAATGCGAGTGATTCAGGAAAGGAACGCGGGAGCCCAGGGGGCATGCATCCTGGTCTGCTCTGGAGGCAGAAAAAACCTTGGGTGTAAAGTAGAATTTCCGCGGGAGAATATGACTAGTCCGTACCCCATCCCCCCCTTCATCTTTGAGAATCTTCCTCTGAGCCATCTTCATGGAGAAGAAGGACAAGAAGACAAAGAGAGACTGGGAATCTCAGAAGGGGCTGTTAGGAGTGGGGTTGTTCTAGAAGAGGATTCTTTTGTCAAGGTTACTTGTTTGACAAAGGTCATTCACCTTTGTCTAGATATGTAGGCTCTACCAAAGAAGGGGATCCGTTTGCGGCAGCAAGTAGTAACCATCTTTGGGTAAAAGGCAAGCCTCACGCATTAAAAAAAATGTTTTAGAGGATAAGTAGGGGCAGCCTCCAAAGAAAGAGATTCTATTGTTGCAACAAATTGTAACCATCTTTGGATAACCTAATGATAGACATCGCCGAACAGAGTTTCTGTTTAAAATAATTAACAGAACAATCTTTGGGTAACCAGAAAGAGGTAGGCCTCTCCCAGTAAAACAAATGTTTTACCTGCAAATTGAGGGATAACCTTGAAATTAGACTTACACCTGGGGGCATGCAAACCTCTTGGAATGCAAGCACTGTCGGCTATTTTGTTTTTTAGTTTTTTAGGTCCTCCCTTTAAACCTGTAGGTCTAACCCGTTAAACTCGTAGGATTAGCTGATACCCAGCTTGCATAAAGAGAGGATATGGAGCATAGCTTCGTGAGATAAAGCTCCGTAAAAAATAGCTATCTCACACGAGACCTTCCTACTTTATGACTAGTAAAACGAGCAGTTTTGGCAAAGTTCATGCTCGTTAAAAAATAAACGCAAAACCGAGCAGTTTTCGCAAGGGTTCATGCTCGTTAAAAAATAAACACACATGTGAGCAGGCTTCCCCCCAGTGTTCAAGCTCATTCAGAAAAAATGAACCGGTAAATAACCATTTGAGACCGTAAATTCATTAGCCATAAAAGCCTTGGTCGTGTTTGTGCACCGTCACCTCCACTTTTCCTTTGGCCGATCATTCACATCCACTTGATTGTTTACCTATTTTGAGGAACAGCTGCGAAGAGTGATCCCATTTAGCCATCCTTGTAATACTTCCGTGATTGGAAAATTCCAACCTGTACCTGGAATCTGCTGCTATCCCTGTTTATCACTCGTTCCTCAAAATACGAGTCTTCTTTGAGCTCTTTTCACTGACTCGTAAAAAATGAAAAGTTTGCCGAGTTTTGGCCTTCCAGCTCGTTAAAAGGACCGGAAGAGCTATCCCTCCTCTAGATTTTAATCTTTTTGGACCTGAGGGATTATTGCACAAAAAGATCGAGCGCTTGTCTGGTTCGGCTCGATAAAGATATCGAACATTCATCCCTTCTGTATTGTTTTATACTTTTTCGGACTTAAGGGATTAGATGACGAAAAAGGACCCCTGGAGTCCACTTTATGTACCCTTTTCAGACTCTCTAAAAATGAAAAGGACCGAGTTGTCTTTGTCACTGGGCTCGTTAAAAATATTAGATAGCGACAAACTTGTCTTTAGACGAGAATGAGTTTCCCCATCGTTAGGCTCGTTAAAACATAGCGATGGGCTTGCCCGAAGGGTAGGTTATAGAACAAGCATATGTTATCCTCCTCAAGCTTGACAAAAATAAAGAGGTACTGGTCAGAAATGACTGGGGAAAATTGGGAAGAACCTCAAAGCTTAATGGTAGCAATTCGCTCTTGAACATGACACTTTTGCCTCCGTAAATATCGGGTTGGGTTATTATCATTCACCGGTCCCTTCACCATGGTCTCGCCATACCATCCAAATGGGGTAATGCTACCGATCCATCACATCAGTGTCGAGATATGTTCAAAAGATGTCATTCAGAAAGTGTCAACCGGGTCCCATCCACTACCATACATCATCTTTCATCCTTCCATGACCGCCACCCTGGATCATATTTCACAGATCGTTTTCACCATCATCACTAGTTCCGTTCCGTGTCACTGATGTGGGATTCATTAAGGCCCTCCTTTGACGGATCGCTTCTTGTCGACATCAGCTCACTATCCAAGAAGTTGATCTAGGAACACCCCCTCAGTACTTTGAAGCTTGCATGCCTCAATGGCAAGTTTCTCACTTCCGGCGATAGGTATACATTAATGACCTTCGACTGGGAGACTTTGCGTGGTGTTCGACGTCAGATCCTATATTCACGCCACGTGAATTGTGCTGCAGTACCTTGAGGGTCATCATCATTATCGGTGATTCCTCTCGCGCTTGTTAACAGTTTACATTATTGACTGGTAATCAAGCGATGTCTTTCCATGTTCGACTCCAAGAAATTCTCACATGGATCGACTTGTACTTAGTGTGAAGATCGGAAGTTTGAAGACCCCGGATCTAGTTTCATCCATCCGGGCTGCGATATATATTCAGGAGATAAAAACATAGACATGTACAACAAATGTATTTATAAAGCTGAGCATGGGAAATGCCCGCATCAGCTAGATCATGAAAAGAAAGTATGAAAAGATAATGTATTGTATTGTATTTTGTTACAGGTCACCTCCCGGCGATTGAATGAACTTCGGATCCTCCTAATAAAGCATTTCAACAGATAAACGACCTCATACTTTAGGGGGCAACTGTTATAGAAATTTTTGTGCCTTACAGCATAGAGCATGAAATGTCAATAATCTAAGGGATCCAAAGTCCCTAAACAAGTTGTTCTTACCCTTAGAGGAACAAGGTCAGCAAACCACAGCACTGCAAGTCAGTTCTCCACTGAAAAACACTCAAAAACAGGTCAGTTTTGGATCATTGCAGCTGCTCCACTAGGCATCTGCGCTGCATAGTAGGTACAACAAAGGCTACCTGCGTTGCATAGCAAGTAGAACAAAGGCTACCTGCGTTGGGCGTACTTGGACATGTGGAGGAATCTTTTTCTCAAAGTGCCAGTGCCCGGGAAGCTTCTAAAAAGACACTTGATGATAAGATTCGCCTAATGATGAGTTAAGAGCTTCTAAAACTCCAAGTGGAAGACAGAAACTCCAAGTGAAGAACTGAAGAACAACTGGAGTTGAAGAGGACAACAAGTCACACATCAAGCTGACTTATCTTCACTCCAAAACTCTATATAAGGATCTCATCCCATGGGATCTAGGAGGCCGGAATTTAGTGCAAAGAATTGCTGTTGGTTTACAGTTGTGAGCATTGGGTGATTGCTTGAGGGAGGTGAAGAAGAGATTTCTCTCCGTCGGGAAGGTGATGCTGGATTGGACCTCTCATGGTTGTATCACCGCCTGAACCTTACTTCCATATATTAATAAAGCTTTTGAGGTTCTTCTATTCGCATGTGTTTCAATGGTGTATTGTCTTACTTGCGTCTTTGATTTATGCTAATCCTTGAATCGATTATGAATGCATGCTTCTTGTAGTTTCCTTTCTTTGTCTTGTTTGCAGGATCTCGTGTAGCTGGGCCCGTGAGAAGACTTGGAGCTGGGAGCAAGCGGCAATCAAAGGAGATTGGATCGACCATTTGCGCAAGACATCGGTAAGCGGATCTCTTCCTTTTATCTCTTGCATGTCATAAAGAAGAAACTTTAGATAGCTTTGCTTTCAGCTGTTGCTAAGGAACTGTCACCCTTAGAGTGGGTTAGGGTCATTCCGAGTTGGATACTTTCCCCCACAACATGTATATCTGGTTAACTATCATAGTTATTTATATTATTTCTTCAAATTTCATTCAATGCACTTTTTAGGTGTTGTAGCCTAGATACATATTTACCTTACCTCTATCACAATAGATTTACATGCATGCACTGATGTCTTTTGTTATCACCTGAACGGTTTTCTCATGCAGTGACCCTCCCCCTCATTTTTTCAACCACTATTTCAATAAAATTTTCCATACATACCTAGTCTCTGTGATATTTCATTGTATTTAATTTCCTTTTATATTTCAATAGTTTCAAGTGAGGTAGTCCCCTCCATTTAGAAAGGACTAGTTTTTAACCAAAAGAGGCATGTGGTTACCCCTGTAAACCCTCCCAACCTAGAGGTTAAATTAAAGGCTGATAACATTTTGGCACCAATGTCAAGGATCAAAAGTAAAATTTTCCTCGAGGAGAGTTGAAAATTGTATTCTAACCCTATAAGGTGACAAGTTGTTAGAAATCTATAGGCTGAAAATCTCTAGAAATTGTGTTGTGGTAGACTACATGTGGGGTTGTGTGAGGAAATATAGATTCAAGAAGATATACGAGGAAAAATCCTAACCCTAATCCTCCTAAGATCGTAGGCAGTCCTGAGAAGCTTGTTAGAAGGAGAACACTTGAGGAAGGTCAAGGGAGTAGTTGTCCCCTTCGAAGATCTAACTCCTTGCGTGAAACCTTGATTACAATTGAAGATATTGATTTTGACTTGTCCTTTGAACACTCTCGTTTTAACACAAGATTTGAGTATTTCATTTCTCATATTGTTATAGATGAATCGGTCTTGAGACCCTATCTCTCACCTTCATAGATTGATGCCAATAATTTTGAAAAACATGCATTATTTCAATTTCAAAAGCTTGAGATTTTAGTGAAAAGGTTGCATCAGACTATTGAAAATGAAACTATTTCTCAATACACAGTCCCTTTTGCACGTACAATTTATACTTCATTCATTGCACCTCCATCTACTGCAATTTCTTCCACTATTTCTATAATATTACCTATCAATACAACACCCATAACACCTATTGTTCATAAATCATCACCTACCATAGCTTCCACTCAACAAGTTGTTGTGTTACCCTCTTCTTCACCTCTACCAACTATTACTAAATCCATCCCATCATCCACTCAAATATACACCATGGCTTCCAAATATGCCCCTTTAAACTTGCGTGTTCAGTTACATGACTTGCCTAAGAATTATGGCCAAAGACTCCCTCAGTTTGATGGAAACACTAAAATTACTGCCAAACAACATATATATAAAGTGAATGATTTCATGGACCTTGAAGAGGTTGATCACGACGATATAAAGGTGAGATTTTTTGAGTGGAGTTTCTCATGGGAGATCAAAAAGTGGTTTAGAAGTATTAGAGCTACAACCTCTGCAACTTAACAAGAGATTTATGATGCTTTTATTGCAAGATGAGGTGAGAAAAATAAACCTTTGCAGATCCTTACCAAATATGATAGTTTGAAGAGACAATCAGGTGAAACAATCTAGTACTTTTCAACCACGTTCAACAAAGTGTATGACTCCATTCTGGCAGCCTTTTATCCCCCTCCTAGATTGGCTTTACTCCACTACCCTGATGGTTTTGATCCATAAATGGCATACCAACTTAGGGAGAGAAACCCTGCAACACTGGAGGACATGTAGAGAAATGCAGTTAGTCTGGAGGAAAATATTTTAGTGAAGAAGTCGAAGATGAAACCAGAAAGGAAAGTGACCATAAAAGAAGAACTTGCTACCTCATCTGGTGCAAAGCTAGATAACTTAGACAAAACCATGGAAAGAATGATGGAAAAGATGGAATTTTCCAATAGGGCTACTATTAGAGAACATTAAGGAGGCCCATAGATCCAAAATCAAAATTTTAGGAAGCAGACACAATTTCAGGTCAAGAAAAGATATCAAAAGGGTCCAAAACAACAGCAGGTGAGACCCCCTTTCCAACAAAATTATGCCCAAGACCAAGATGAAGAATATGAAGAATCTCTTGAAGATCAGATCCATTTTTTTGGTGATGGATAACAAACTATTTATTTAACCAAAGAAGACAAAGAACAGTTCAAAAATATTGTGATAGAGGAAGAGGAATTGTTGTCCTCTCAGTCTCAAGATGACATTATTATAGCCAAATATGAGGAGTATAAAAGGGGTTACCAAAATGCTATCATGCAGGTCCAAAGACAATATAATTTGAGGGGCATAAATGTTGGAAACAACCGTAATAAAAAGTATGAAACAATCAGAAGTCAAAAGAAGGATACACCAAGTAGCGGTGCTCAGAAAAAAGATACATCAATCAGCATTATTCATAGGAAAGATGATTCTACTAAAGATAATGTTTAGAAGAAAGACCCAGCTCCTAAGGAGGCAAACAAAGTGTAGAATCCTTTCAATTTCGAGACTAAGCTTTCTAAACTTGATATCTCTATTCCTTTAGTTGAGTTGCTAAGAAAGGATCAATATAGAGTTCATATTTTGAAACCTTTAAAAGTTGACAAAACATTTGATACTGTCAATGTGACAGATGATTTCCAGAATATCATTTTTGGGCCCAAGGTTGATGACAAAGATCAAGATGGTGATGTACCTCCTTATGCAATATTAAATGTTCATGATGAAATCCTTCACAATTCCATGTTGGATTTTGTGGCCTCCCACAACTTGATGCCAAAAGTAATCATGTAAAAACTTGGGCTGGATGTGACTAGATCATATAAAGACTTGTATTCTTTTGATTCTAGTAGAGTGAAGTGTTTAGGACTGATCAAGGATATGCTGGTCTCCTTAACCCAAATTCCATCTAAATGCATGGTCATGGATGTTGTAGTGGAGGATATACCTCCCAAGTTTGGAATGTTGTTGTCAAGGTCATGGATAGCAAAGCTATATGGAGCCATACAAACTAATATGTCAAGGTCATGGATAACAAAGCTACATGGAGCCATGCAAACTGATGGAGACATGCTTCAATGTTTCATGGCCAAAATAGAAGATTGTACTAGGAACCATTGATGTAAGACATGATCAACAATAAGGAGAGGCCTACCAATCAACAAGTTTATGCAGTTCACTCAGACTTAGATTCTTTTTTTAATTTAATGATGGATCTCCTATTGGGAAAGGGTCCCTAGGGTCAATTTTGGGGTTAGTTAACCCAAATTTTGTATAAGTTTTTGTAAAAAATGTAAAATCACCACAAAATGTGGATGTAGAGCACACAAGTAGATAGGAGTCAAATGCGTCTTAACCCCTTGTTTAGATAGGTAAATAGGTTAGTTTTGAGACTCACCCATGGTCCATAGACCATGGTATTGTATTTATGAAAGCTATATATAGTCAAGTCCTAGAGGGTCTAGTGGTATTATTTAATAACTGGGAGTCAAGATAGAGATTTTTTTGGGTAAGTGATAAGGTAGGAAGGCTTTGCTTCCAATGCTTAGGCAAAAGGGGAAGGCTCCTGTAGTAGAGTGTGCAGGAGGCCTTGGTAAGTCCACAGCTAAGTTCGTGGACCCTTGCAATTGAGTTCGCAGGGTCAAAAAATTTGTAATCTAAGCATTGAAGATGAATAAATACTAATTTTGAAGAATTATCTTGCAATCTGAGCATTATTGTTGATTTTATTTATGTTATGATCTGTCACTTTATAATATTTTTTCTATGGAATAATGAATAAAAGTTGCACAAAACAACTGAATCTAACTTATTTGTGCATGAATTAAGTAATTATCTATTTTAGCGAAGATAAGGGTTATCTCTATCATGATTTCTGACGAATTGGATAGATTTGTGCGAAGGCACATCTAGGTTTATTGGTTAATGTGCGAAAGTAGATAATTTGCCTATTTAGGGTCTACAAGAACTGATCATAGACCTTCACAAAGGTCTAGAAGCCATTTTACCTAAATTACTATGTCTGGCAATAGAAGACTACTGATCTACATGAAGGCAAATTTGAGCAATAAAAGCTTAAGGTCACTTATCACAGTGTCTCTAGATGCAAAAACCCAGGTCTAGCATCCCCCAATACTGCTTCAGATGAGACTGCAACCTGTGCGATACGGGTTGTTGCTGAAAGGCCCAACAATTAGGGTTTTATTGGTTGGTGTGAACAACTCTGAACCTATGTCAGGCCCCCTTAATCCAACAAATGGTTCCGTTTTCAGGACTGAGATCTATCTAAGATATGTGTGATAAATGGTTTCCTACGAAGAAAGAGATTGACAAGTGTATTGATCGAAACGTGAACACGTTCGCGGCTCAAGAGAACAAGACCCCTAAATTGTCCAAGGAGCAGTGGTTGTGGATATTTTTTAATATAGATGAGACTGACGCATTCTTATGTTTCTTCCATGAGGAACGACATGAGTGGTTTTCTAAGTTAGTTGACAGTCAAGGGACATGGAGGCTTGACGGTCCTATAGTGTGGACTCCTGAGCTGGTGTGATGTCTGGAAGCATCATAAAGCAATATCGTGCGGGCTATGAATCACTAGATTGATCACACATGGGGAATTTTTGTGAATTATTTCACGATTGATAGGAATATCAGCTATAGCGAAGTGGAACGAAGTCTCTTTAAAGGACCGTGAGGTAAATATCTGAAATCATTAAAGACTATGATTAAAATGCTATTATGTGAAAAGAGGGTTATGCAGTTACCTTGATGTTTAGTGCTATGAGAAGTTGGAGATTCTTTAGAAGAAGCAAGGGATCCAACCCAGAATATAGTCCGCTTATTGAACCCCCTCCAAGCGATGACAAAGTGGCATTGCTGACTACGTCGTGAAGTGTAGTTCAATTAATCACGCAGAGTATTCTGAGGATAGCTCATCCATCCACTCCACTTCAACCTCCACCTCTGCCTCATACACCTACGATTTAACCCCCTTCACCTCCATTTCCACCATTCAACATGGTGAACGTGATGAACATGTCGATTTTTAAAGGAACAAGGAGCAAAGATCGAGAACAATTTCGGTTTATCATAGGAGTTGTTTTGACAGCGCAACATATTATGGTGACAATATTAAGAAAGCACAATTGGTTACAACCTTACAGGATCATGCCTTAACATGGTATATAAAGTATTGCACTGTACACCCCAATGCGACATTAGCAGATACCTAGTTAGCTTTGAACAAGGATTTCAATAAGCCTAAGTTAGAGGTGCAACCCGTAATTGAATTTAAGGAAATCTTACAGAAGATAGATGAGACACCCTAGGATTTTGATCAGAGGTTGAAATTTCTGATCAGGAAAGCCAATAGGATAATCTTGGATTCACAACATCATGATTGGTTTATAGCATCGCTCTTGCCACATTTAAGAATACCTTTGTCACAGCAAAGGATAGCAACACAAGCGGAAGCCTTGGAGATGATGATGAGACTGGATGCCTCACCTATATAGGATATGATCCTTGGAGTGCAATAGATTCACCCGTAGCTGGAATGCCTACACGTGGAGCTACAGATCTTGAAGAAAGGGAAAGAACTTCAGTTGGAGGTGCATGTTGAGTTCTGGTGTCTGAAGTGTAAGATATATGGACATGATAAGGACCATTGCCCAGTCTATAAGAATTACATTATAGTGGGAGGGTTTGTTCCCCTGAAATCATAAAATAATGTTGGGACAAGTGCAGGAGTTGTGTTATGGTGTGCTATCTGTCAGGTTACAGGAAAACATGCTACTGATAACTGCCAATTGCTACAAAAGTTTGTACAGACCCCTGAGCAGTTATTTCGCAATTTCTGCAAGTTTGTAGGAAATGACTAACGCCACTGTAGGAGTTGCTGATGATGGATAGAACCCCTACCTATAGGATGCAAAAAGAAAATCAACCTCAGGATCAAGGCACGAGAGCAGCACATGGAGGATTACAAGGCCAAGGATGAGCATGAGGCACTGGACAAGGGTGAGGCCATAGGCAGGTAATCTACTATAACTGTGGCGAAGTAGGGCGCTTCGCGAGAGATTTTACAAATCCCATGCATCCATCATGTCAGTATTGTCGATAGTTTGACCATGTCATAGAGGAATGTTCATTCCTTATGCCAAAGATGCAAGAAAAGAAGGTGCAGCCCCAGCAGCCTACGCAGAACATTTAGATGATGAGGTTTGAGCCCTGCGAAAAGGATTAGAGAATAAATATTATGTTGAGAAGTGGTATGACGACTGTTGCAGATAAAGGTAAGTAGCCTGGGAAAGACGAATGGGTGCACAAGGCTACTGAGAAGGAAGTAGACTTTGATCTTAATCGTGGTAAACAAACTTTAATGGAAGAAAAGAAGAACTTTGTTGAGGCCTCCACCTGAAGAAGTGAGGAGAAATTTCCAGAGACTAAGGCGATGCAAGAATTAGATCCTTCCATACTAGCTAATTTTCTGAAGACTTGTATAAAGTTACTGTGCGATTATAAAGAAGTAGAAGGATTTCAAGCATTAATAGACAAGTGCACCAATAAGTAAAAGACTCCTACAGAACATCTCATCATCAGAAAGATTGGCAAGCATAAAATGCAAACGGGGTGTGAGATGAGGCTAACTGCGTAAATAGGTGAATATGAAATGGACCAAGTAATCTTGGATCCAGGGTTTGATGTGAATGTCCTCCCAAGGCATACATGGGAAAGGATGTGGAGACTTTCATTACAGTGGTCTCCAATTCATTTGTGCGTAGCAAACTAGCAGAAGATTATTCCAATGGGGCCCTTATATGGTGTAATAGTGGACATTGAGGGCGTGAGTGTGCTCACTGACTTTGAGGGCATCGAAATAGTGGATGATAGTAACCCATACATTGTTCTACTAGTAATTGAAGGGGATATTGATATGAATAGGGTAATCAACTTGAAGAAGTGGAAGATGTCATTTGAGAATAAGTTGCTCAGGGTTGTAGTGCCACTAGACCCTATAGAAGGAACGCATTATACTGAACATGTGAATGACTATGTAGAAAGTGATGATAATCTAGATCAAATATATAAGATAATAGCACAATATGAGGACTGCATAAATCCTAAGACCGATGGACGAATTGCATGGGACAGGGATAGCTCCTTCACCTCAGATTCAGATCAAGAGCTTGAGCACTAGAAGAATCAATTGCATGAAGTATCTATGCTCCACTGCAATATCATGACCAAGTCACTGAGGTCTGTTTCGACTGAGGTAAGAAACATTCTTCATTATGATGGTTTGACTGATGTGGAAATTGTTATCACTCAGGTTGTTCCCTTTGACTCCCAAGGGAATACGGCCGAGGTAACCACTAACCAATCTTTGGGTCACAGGTTCTAGCCTACCTATGACCAGAGGGGGCTCTCTCTTTATGATTTAACTTTGTTTGTGTAATATTTTAGGCTTGTTATGATGCTCAAGGTTTTCTTTTTGGAATTTTGCTGGATGATGACTTCAGTCAATATATATATATATATATGTGCTTACGAGGGTGTTCTAGGCCATTGGGCATGGAGTCAGTGGTGCTTTATTTGTTTGATATGCTGTGTTGATACAGTAGTGATGTTGCAGAGCCAGATAAGTGTCTGAGAAACAGTGCTTTGAAACTGTAATTACGTGTGATGTAACCAGGCTATGAAAGGCAATTAATAATCTTTCAACAAACTGGTATGAAGAAACAGTGAGAATATTATTTAGAAGCAGTGAAGAATTTCTACATAACATTCATATTTATAGAATTAATGAAAACATGAGCAACTAAGAATTCATGTTCATGATCTATTCTGAAGAAAACATTTTCAGCAATAAAGATTGAGCACAAGGTGTAACCAAACATTTCCTGTACTATTCCTTTTCTCTACTGCTATATTAGTGAGATATGTGTATGATTTAATAAACATAAGAAGACAAAACATATATTGAGAAAAACTTATTGTTCCATCAGACAGCACAGGAATTCTGCAACAGCACACATAACATCACCAAGACATCAAACATTCAAGAAATCACTGAGCTTTTCCAGCCCTTTGCATTAGATAATCTGAAAATATACAATACATTTGCCTCAGAATGAAAATCACCAACCCCTCATACGTTGCTAGGGGAGGTATATATACATAATTTACATAAGAAAATATCTAGCTTATGAGTAAATGTTCCATTAATATCGGGCCAACTCCTGGAGCATGGTAGTTGAGAAAGTAAATGCTGTAGTAACTCTTCAGTGCCTTAGCTGTCCAAAATGGTCAGAAAATGTTGACTTTGTGGCTGTTGGAGTCGGCTGAGGATATGCTGTCCAAAATTTGTGTATTTTTGATCTTTTGCTTGCTGTCGCTGTCCTTTGCTGAGTCTCCTTTCGACTGCCTTTAAATGTTGTCTTTATTCTACTGTTTGACTTTTGCTGAGTTGGAGCTGGCAATGACCGAGCAACTGAGGCTATTGTGGCAAAATTTGAAGCATTGCCTGCCACCAATCCTCCTTGGGCATTTGGTGTCTTCGAATCTTCACTAAAGTTTCATCTGCCTCTGTATATCTATAAAAATTTGGAGGAACCTCAAAAAGGTGGTGGATTTCATTTTCAATAAAAAACAGATTTTCAAGTTTGTCCAGAAGGCCCTGCCCTGTTGGAGGCCCTGCTTCCTCAGAAGTACTGCCAGATGCAGTAATTTGATTTTCAACAAAGGTTGACATCCTGTTGGAATATTTCTCACGGGGGAGCAGTCTTCCTGTGCTGTTTAGTAGGCTGGGTAGTCCCTTTTGTTGCAGTGCTCCAATTTTGAGTTTGTACTCATCCACCTCAGCCTGTATTTCATAGCATTTCCTCTCCACAGTTTGTAAAAAGTTCCTGAGAGTCAGTACCTTTTTAGCTGTAAGGACAACCTCTGTTCTATTAACAATGTTGATGGCTGCCAGTTCCTCCTTTGTTTGATTGTTCAAAAAATCTATCATTCTATTGGCCTGCTCAGGCCTGTTTCCCAGCACTGTTTTGGCCTTCTGAATCTCTATCTGTGCTTGGCCAATTAAATCCATTTGTTCATGCACAGTCTTAATTGGCTTCCATTGTCTAGTGATGGATTGGTCAATTCGGGCCCATAGAATTCTTTTTATTTCTCCCATAGCACTTTCTAGCTTGAGCTCTTTCTCCAAGGCCTTTATCTTCTCTTTGAGGGCCTTTATTTCCCTACCTTTTTCTGCCACAGTCATCTTTGATTTATCATATTTGGCCTCTAGCTCTGCCAACTTTTCCTTGGCTTGTTTTATCTCAGTAGCCAGGAGCTCCATTTCTTTAATAGCCTTAGTCAAATCTTCCATGTTTAAACTGGACTCTGGGGCTGTTGTTGTTGCTGTTGCTTCTGTTGTTGTTGCAGTGGTTGAAGTAGTTGGAGGAGCTTGGGATGTGGATTCTCCCTGATTATCTTGTAGTGCCCCTTCAAGTTCCTTCTCCAAATCAAGGACCTTCTGGTTTAGCTGCATTATAAGATCCAGCTGCTCATCGGCCTCCTTTTCCTTCTGTAATTCTGTTGTTTGAGGGTGCTCAGTGGGCAGCAGCTTTAACCTTTTCTTCAATTCATTAAGGTCATCTTCTTTTTTCTTCAGGAGGGCCCTTACGCCCTTTGGATCCTTAGGATCATGTCCTAGGTCGATGATGATGTCCTCCAGTGATTTAATTCTGTTGTCCTTGGCCATGGAGGACATTCTCTCAAAATCCAACTGAATGTTGGTATTTTTCAGTGATTCTTTTAATTCATGGGCCATGGTTGCCCTGTCCACCAAGGTGGCATAGACCATTTCTCCAGTTTGCTTGTGGAGTTCAATTTGGTCCATGGGGTGAATGTCTTTTGCCATGACTTCCACCCTTGTTCTTACATAATCTTCAGCTGATTTAGGCTGCGCACCTTAGGTTTAAAGTGACTGAGGATCATTTTGTCCTCTTGAAGGTCATATACAGACATCAGCCTTTCTTGCTTGGCTGGTGTTGCCTTTAGAAAATGTTTATACACTTCTACTCTTAGCAAGTCATTTTGTGCCTTTACTTGTTTGAAAGAAGCCTTAGTGCTTGTAGGCTTCTTGCTCTACTGAGTGGAGGATGACACCTCCAAGCCAAGTTGTGATCCCTGCTCCTGCTGAAAGGAGCTTGTACCTGTTTGCTGGCTGCCTTCCCCATCTTTTCTTGGGCTGTCCAGGATTTCTTCACTGATTTCTTCTATCTCTGGGGAGTCAACCCTTTGCCTGTTGGACTCAGGTTGCTGGGAGGATCCACTTGCAGGAGTGGACTCTTCTCTGTCTCTTTTCTTACCCCTCTCCTCATGTGCTAGAGTCTGCAAGAATGGCGCTACTGGTGGCTCAGTTTGTGGTGGAGGGGTCTGCTCTTGTTGCTGCCCAATTGAGGAGGCAGGCTGTTCTTTTACTGTTTCTTCTTCAGCACCCATTATCCCTTTACCTTTATCTGTACCTGATGCTACTGTAGAAGGTGCCTGGGTGGCTGGTGCAGTTGTTGTGGCCGAGGTCCCTTCTCCTACTAGGTGTGGTCGCTTGAAGGATACCTGCTGCACAAAATCTAAGTCAAGAGTCTTTTCTAAATCCTTGACATTCTTTTGCATTATCTCTTCTTCAGTTAATTTTTCAATTAAAGTATCCGGTTTCCATTCTTGCTGATTGGCATACTGTTAAATGTGTGGATATTTGCAATGCTCATAGCCTAGCAGCCTGTACTTGACTCTTCTAGCAGTGATGAAGCCTTCAGGGTCATAGGGGACCCACCGGAAGCTTTTTGAGAGCTTGTACTTGTCCTTGAGGATTAGTTCAGCATCTTGCCATCCCTCTTTCTTATTCATAATGAAGGGGCCTAGGTGGTGCTTGAACTTGAGATGGGCTTTCTTTTTGGAGCTGTGAAAGTGAGTGAGGTCAGAGTGAATAAGCTGCCTATAATACTCCAAGGCAAACAGTCTCATTCGCACATATTTTGGGAGCCTGTATGGACAGAGCTCACAGCCATAGATTCTAATGACTGTATGATCCTGGTATAGGTACCAATCACCTATTTTGTAATTCTTGGAAAGCTGCAGGATTTTCTGTATTTCAAATGACATTCTGGGAGGATGGGACCTCATCAACAAACAAGAGACTGGGTAAACAAATTGATCAATGAATTCACAATATGAATATGGTGAATTTGCACTTGGTGGAATACAGATGTCTAGAAGATAACAGATCTTCTTTCTCCTTTAGAATCCAGCTTTTTAATGTGGCATGGAAAAGCCTCGGATTGGTAGTACATGAACAGGTGGTAGATATAAGATGAATACTTGAAGATGCCCTCCCTGTCTACTTTGAAAAGCTGCTCATGTATCTTGTTGGCTATGAACTTAGCAAAATTATATTTGTAGGCAGGAGGTTGGCCTGGGCTATAAGTAGTTAGTAATACCAGCACTGTCTCATCAACAAATTCACTGGTTTTATAGCCCAACACATATGAAATCATGTCCAACAGAAGTTTGCCTATATTAGTAAAGTGGACATATAAGTAGGGAGGTGGCCCTATGGGCTCGCGGTCAGGCCTCATAAATGTCTGGGTGATCTTTTGCCTGTCATCAGTGGTCATCTTGGCACCTGTATCCAGCAGATAGTTCATGGAGAAAGGGAACAGCAGCTGAGTTTGCTTGAAGTTGAGCATCTGGTTGATGGACTCAACATTAATGTGAAAGAGGATGCTCCTAGATGGAGACTTGACAGCTCTATGATTTGCATCATAATTCTCAGCACATAGGCGAATAATCTCTTGAAAAATGTTAACAGATGGGAGAAAGTAGTATGGCAGATTTGATTCCCATATCCCATATATATCCTTGCCATTCAAATAGTCATCTCTCAATTCCCTGAAGGTCTGCAAATGGTCCCTATCCCCCACAAAGCCTTGGATGAGGTAGTCCCTGTCAGCAAGAGGCAAGGACTCCAGGTCTTTATTTGGTGCATTTATGGGGGCAACACTGAGAGCTGTGGGTGCAGGAGCAGCCATTATGTGGTTTGTGAATGGAACAAGGTAAGTGCAATGGTTTGCAAGGTTCCTCAAAGCTCAAGTGACAAACTCAATGTAGACAATGCTACAAATTTTCTTCAAAGTGGAATAGGCAGGCTAGGCAGACTTGTCTCTGTTGTTCTTTGGTAAATTCACAGGAATGTTGAATACTGGAGATGAAATGCAAAGGGTGGGCAGGATTTAAATTGGTGAAATGCAGCTTTTTGGGCATGCACTCGGCAAAAGGGAACAATGTCGGGCAGATTGAGGACGAATTTGTAAATTTAGACCGTGAATTATCGTTTCAATATCCAATTTTGGAGCTGGGGCAATGTGGGTTGCTTTAGTACAAAATTAAGCAAGAGACAATCTTCAATTTGGGATTTAACAGGTGTTTTATGGATGATTTGCAGAGAAATGGTACAAACACAGATGAAACAGGTGAATTGCGGGCAAATACCTGGATAGACGATGTCGAGAGCCTCCGGGTTGACAGTGGATGAATAATGCAGGTGAATTGGTGATCGGCGGCGTCTGCAGCTTTGAATTTGGCGGCTTGGAGGCGAATTTCGGTGCAAACAGCTCACAACGGCTCTGGCGACTCTTTTCAAACGAAAATGACATATAAACGGCCAAAACGCGCGTTTTAACGACAAATTTGGCAAAAATGGGTCATTGGCGCTTTTCCGCCGATGACGTCAGCATGACGTCATGGCGGGCCCGGGGTACGGAGGGTGACGTGGGCGCTGAGCTGGAGGCCAGCGTGGCCGGACACGGTGGCGGGCGGAGTGCGGTGGCAAAGTTACGTGGAGGGCCATGAGGCGCGGGGGCGGGAGTTAGTGACGTGACGTCACGATGATGTGGAGGTGACACGCCATCAGAGGGGCGGTATCGGGGAGAGTGGTAAATGGTCTCCCCGCACCGCTTTTGGGAGAAGGTGGTATCAAGGAGGGGGGCTCCGAACACCCCCACCGCTTGCCACGTGTCCCGTGTACGGGGGGGAAAACCGCCCTCTCCCCAGATGTTAAAGGGAGGCACGTTCAGATTTCAAAACGCCCGCCCATCGTTGGATGAAGGGGGGCGGGAGATGGATGGCTGGCGGGCGGCCCGACCCGTCGTGCATGTTGGGGGGACCCGCCGGTCGAATTAAAATATTCATTTTAATAATTCGAGGTTGTAGACTTTTGGTTAAGAGGTTTTTGTGGGTTTTGGGGGTATGCGGGTTAGACTGTCGAATTTTATCAAAACATAGGGATATTGGGTTTTGAGAGGGGGAAAGGGCTTGCAGGGGTATTTTTCAGGAAATGGGGTATATATGAGGGTTAAGGGTGGGTTATTAGTCTGACCAGGGGTTAGAGTAATTCCCAAAACAAGGGTTGACTATAGTCCCTGGTGGACTAATGTCTCCCTTAGAAGTGCTATTTAGCTATAGTGCTAAAGGGGGGATATTTATACATTGTTTGGGGTTTATACACCATGGTGTTATAGTAGTAGGGGAAGGGGAATAATAGGGGATTTAGAGTAGATAGAGTTAACAGTTAGTATTGTAGGGGAATATGAATGGGAAGTGATAGAAACTAAGTTTTTTAGGAAACAAACTTAGTTAGGGAGTAGATCAAAATGAAAAGAATTTTACACAAGAAATGAGGCTTCTTTTCAAAGAGAGAAGTCATTTATGACATGAAATTTTCACAAATGAGGAGTATAAGGAGGACTGATCAGGCAGATCCTGCAGTGCTCATGGGGGGTTAGTAAGAATCTTTTGAAGGGGGTGAGGGAAGTTAGTGCTGGTTTAGTAGTTTGCCAAATAGGCCATTTCTCTTGCCTTTCTCCTACTGATGACCACTTTGTGATTTATTCCAAGTGATATGCTTAGATCATGCTTTCTGCAACCTTCAACTGCCTACCCTGCCTAATATGCCTAACATTTTTTCTTCCTTTGGATGGGTGCACTTGGTCTTGCAAACCCTGATAATTCTCTTTTCTTTTTGCTGCCCTCCTATCTAAGTCTACCCTTATGACTTCCAAGGGCCCAGATTAAGCAGTTGGGCTCCTTTCTTTCTCTATCCACCTAGTCATCTGTCAAGCTTGAACTGTTTGAACAGGTACTTCCTCTCTAGTCTACAACATGCAATTTAAAACATGGTGAGGCCCAGCTTGAGTTGTTGGACGACCCATCAAAATAGTAGTGGCAATTTGGACTAGCCACTTTCCTGGTCTTTTCTTGGGGTTCATTTCTTTTATTTTTCCTTTGACCAATTCATTTTCTTGCCCTTTGATTTTTTTTTAAGGCATACCCTCTTTACATTTTTTAAATTGTCTGCTTTCTTTCACAAAAATGGAACCTTAGCAGCATGGAAGATGAACATTTTTGGCACTTCCACTGTCAATCATGAGAGATGAAAACCTATTGGTATAGGAGGCTAACAGTGGCTCCACTTGGGGATGGCTTTTCCAGGTGAAAAGCCAAGAACAGCAGGTCAGATTGCCTGAGTTTCTGCTCCCCTGCTGCTGGCTGAATTTCTGTGTTGTTGGAGACCAATGGTTAGGACCCTAAATAGTTGCAGGCAGCACCCAGTAAGCTGATTTGATGTGAATTTGCAGATCTGTTTTTTACCTGTTTCTCAAACTTTCTCTTCATGATTTGATAACTACCCTGTGTTTCCCTTGCTGCCCAAATGCCAAAATCAACATTTTCCAAAAAGAACATAGTGTATTATCATGGTCTTCTCAAAATATGATGCACTCGCTGCTTTATTTATCTGTTGTAATTGAAAATACTGGAAATACAAATATTTATGTACAATATATGCCTATTCAGTGTTTAATCAAGGGAGTCAAAATAATGCTTAAGCATTCTCCCATTAACTGGGCCTTCCTCAGTGTTTGAGCCATCCAAACTTCTTAGAAAATAGGTATTGTTTCCTTGTAAGGCATAAATGACATAGGGCCCCTTCCATAAAAAATCAAACTTACCATGTTTGCCTTTGTCCTCCCTTCTGGAATCCCATCTTAACACTTTATTTCCTATAAAGAAATCTTCAGCTTTGGTTCTTTTGTCAAATATTCTTTTGAGCTTTTCTTGTAGAACTTGGGTTCTTTGATAGACTTCTTCTCTTGTTTGTTGTAAATGAATTGTCTGATTAATTCTTCTTTGAATGTCATTGGGCTCAGCTTGTATTTCTTGCAGCAACTTAATCACAGGAATTCCTAGAGATGCAGGAAACTTTGCTTCTAGCCCATAAACCAGTTCATATGGACTCATGCCAATTGATCTCTTGGTGGTCAGTCTATCAGCCCATAGTGCATTTACCAACTTTTTATGCCAATTCTTTTTGTTTTCTTCCAAAACGTTTTTGATGATGTTGACGAGACTTTTATTGGAAGACTCAGCTTGGCCATTACCTTGAGGATAATAGGCAGTGGAATGACCTAGGGTGATGTGATATTTGTGACAAAAATTGATCATTTTCTTGGACTTGAAAGTTGCAGCATTGTCTGTAATGATTTTGTCCGGACAGCCAAACCTGGACAAGATATTGGTTTCTAGGAATTGTATGATAATGGAGTCATTGGCTAGCCTGCAAGGGATGGCTTCTATCCATTTGGTGAAGTAATCTATGGCAGTGAGAATCCACCTATGCTAGCTAGAGGATGGAGGATGAATTTCACCAATGAAGTCTAAACCCCATTGCTGGAATGGTCTCTCAGTTGAAACTGGTTTGAGTGGTAAAGGCAGCAACTTCCTCTTGCCCTCAAAAATTTGGCATTTGTGACAGGACATTACAAATTTCTTCACATCAGCAAACAAGGAGGGCCAATAAAATCCAGCCCTTAGGATTTTATCAGCTGTAGATTTCCAGTATAGGTGTCCTCCACAGTCACCTGCATGAAATTCTTTGAGGACATTATCAGTTTCTTCTATTGTTAAGCAATTGAGTAAGATTCCTTCATAATTTCTCCAAAATAAAAAATTGTCAATAACACAAAACTTTGATGCTTTCATTTTCAAGAATCTTTTCTTGGTTCTGGACAACCCTGGAGGAGCTTGCAGGTTTAATAATACAAAACATATATCAGCATATCATGGAGATTGCATAAAGGCTTGGTTGATCTGTGGAGTCGCCATCTCCTGTTCGTCGTCCAGTTCATTAATGTCAAGGGCTTGAAAATTGGTTTCAGTCATTAGTTTGGCTAGGCCTTGTCCTTTTATCGGTTTGGTGGGTTTAATCTCAATGTCATATTCCAAGATATTGGCAATCCATTTGCCCCTCTTTCCTTCAATTCCTTCTTGAGTTAGAATATCTTTGACCACTGCATTAGGAACATAGGCAATTATATGAGAATAAAGAATATAGATTCTGAATTCCTTGATGGCTTTTACCAAGGCATAGGCTTGTTTTTCCATGATCTGATATTTCAAAGGAGCATCCCTAAGGGCTCTATTAAAAAATGAAATGGGTTTTTCACAGCCTTGGTCATCCTTTTATAGCAGAATAGCAGCAATTGTATGCTCAGAAGCAAAAGAGAATATGATAAAATCTTGATCAAATCTAGGACTTGTTAGGACCGGTGTGTTTGTCAATGCTCTTTTGATATCCTCAAAGGCTTGTCTAGCTTCCATGGTCCATTTGACCTTGGAATCCTTTTTCAACATATTGTTTAACAGTCATATGAGTTCAGCTAGATTGGGAATGAATCTCCTCAAGAAGTTGATCTTTCCTAGAAATCTTTGTAATTCTTTGATGTTTCTTCGATGAGGTACTTGTAGGATAGCTTGAATTCTGTCTGGGTCAATCCTAATACCATCTTTTGAGATTATATGCCCCAGGAGTTTACCTTCTTCCAGCCCAAATAGTGACTTTTTTGGGTTCAATGATATGCCATACTTTCTGCAAATTGTGAAAACCTGCCTCAAGTGTTCTAAGTGTTCTTGATATGATTTAGAAAAGGCAGTTAGATCATCAAGATAGACTACTAGGAAGTCATGGATTTCCTTAGCAAAGGCAATATCCATTGCTCTTTGGAACGTGGCCCCTGCATTTTTAAGTCCAAAAGGCATTTTGACATATTTGAATGTTCCCCAAGGTGTTGTGAAGGCAGTTTTGTCTTGATCATCCGGGTGTACAAGAATTTGATTGAATCCTGAGAAACCATCTAGTAAAGAGATCCTCGCAGCTCCCACTACCCTTTGCAAGATGTGGTCCATTTTAGGTAAGGGATAATGGTCTTTGAGAGATACTTTGTTCAGATTCCTAAGGTCAACACACAGTCGTATTTCCCCTGTCTTTTTCCTAGTAGGCACTAGGTTTGAAATCCACTCTGAGAATCTGATTGGGGCAATGATCCCAGCTTCATACATACGTTTGACCTCTTTTTCAATAAGGGGGAGAAGGACTGGATTGACTCTCCTGAGCTTCTGTTTGAAAGGCTTTTGATTTTATTTTAGAGGGATAGTGTGTTGGATAACTGATGTATCATAGGATTTAAGGTCCTCATAACTCTAGGCAAAGAGATCTTGAAACTCTTTAAATAACTCAATGTATTTCAGTTTCTGCTCAGGTGGTAATGCTTTGGATAATTTGACCATTTTGGGATTTTCAGGGGTCCCAATATTACAATCTTCTATTTCAGCATTCAGTGGTTGCATTTTCCGTTTTCTTGAGATATCATTTGAATCGAACAGATCCTCCAAAGGGGTTAGTCCTATGGGCAGAAAATTGTCCTTTAGGTCAATTACCTCATCTTCTGCTTCAACCATTTCTTCTTCATCTGATTGTTTCAGCTCCTGTATAGTTTCTTTGTCAAAGGTGGTAGGATTCAAAACTAAATCAGTTGTTTCAGCTGATATTTTCTATGTAATTGTGCATAACTGTGGTTGGTCATCTTTAGTGCTAGTGTCAATATTCATCGCAAAAAATTCTTCCTTTAAAGTGAGAAAGTTTTTTATCTGTTTGTTACTCTCAAAGACTTGCCAATTCTTGATGTTATCTGGAACTGAAGGTCTGTGTTTGATTTCAGCAGTAAATGTATGATTGGTTTTGAAAGGCAACTTACAAGTGCTGGCAAAAGTTGCCAAACTGTGAGCATGCAGATTAAGTTCTCTGGAAATTTTAGTCAACTGTGATTGTGAGAAGCTCTCAAGTATTTGAATAGCTGCCCCCTTGTATGCTCTCAACCTTAGATCATTTGTGGTGAAATTTCCCTTCATCTGTTGTATGACCAGATCTGAATCTCCCAAGATTGAGATTTTGGTTGCACCTAGAATTTTTATGAGTTTCAGACCGAGCAGAAGGGCTTCATATTCAGCCATGTTATTTGTGCATCGAAAGTTTAGTCTATATGCATGGCCCTCAGCTTGGTCATTGTGCATATTGTGGATCCATACTCCTGCCCCAGCTCCTAGCTTGTTTACAGAGCCATCAAATTCTAGATACCATAAGGTTTCATGATCGAGATCTGGATTGGGATCACTAGGAAGTTGGATGATGGGTAGGTTGATTTCTGGCAAGTTACTTGGCACATCATGTTCTACTTTCTTTTTATCAGCTATGCCCATGGTCTCTTGGTCTTTGTAAACACATTGCTCATCTAACTCCTCGGTCTCTACTGTCATTAATAGTTCAGAATAGGCCTTGTGACAGATGTCAGCATTGTAGAGAATAAACGAATCCATGTCAGAGTGTATTGAGTAGATTGGGAAGTTTTGAGGCTTGTCTTAACTGCTTACCACATATTTCATCAAAGTTTCCTGGTACAATCTCTTTGGCTGTCCAAAGACTAAGATAGTTGCATAGGACATATCTAATTACAGAGATCCTTGAATTTTGGCCCCCCAAGATCTGGACAAGAGCATGCCATACTTAGGGGGTATGTCAGCTACCACTACATCCATCAAGATAGTTTTGGTTGGGTATTGAACTAGGGAGACACATAAGTCTTTAATCAGGCCTAAACACTTGACTTGGCTTGAATCAAATGAGAATAGATCCTTGTAAGGTCTTGTGATGTCTAAGTCCAGTTTTTCCATCACAGATTTGGGCATTAATTTGTGTGAGGCCCCAGAATCGAACATTGCATTATGTAGGACCTTATCATGAATGTTTAGACTAACATAAAAGGACCTTACCATGAATGTTTAGACTAACATAAATGGGTGGCACCCCTCCATTCTCTATTTTTCCATTCACCTCAGGTCCGAACAGCAACTCTGGTTGGTCATCTAGGACATTCACAGCATATTTATTGTCTGATGCTTGGAGTGATTTATTAATCTGCTATCTGTATATGTCATGTTTGGCTAATTCCGAAAGAGGAACTGATATCTTTAGCTTGCTTATTTCTGTTTCCAAGTTGAACAGTTTTTCCATTTGAATTTTGGCATTCATTGCAACAGATTTTTCCTTTTCAGCTGAGTTATCAAGTGTTTTTTGCTCATAGTTAGGTCCATTCTGAGTAAAAATGGTGCCATGTTTACTTCCTAGGGGAGTATTTGCCTTTGTATTTAATGGATGGGGTGCACTTGGCTGATTTTGAGAGGACTGTTGTTCTGAAATGTCTTCCACAGTCACTTCTGTGGCAGGTGGGTTTGAGCTGCCAGCTGATTGGGGAAGGGAGGTATTTTCATTGGTCTTTTTTGGTTGTTTGTTGTCCTTTGGTTTGAGGGGTGTAGGTACATCTACTGTTCTACTTCTTAGTTTGTACTTTTTGCGCACCTCATACACGGCTGCATCATATCCTTCTTTAAAATCGAAAGATTCTCCTGACTTAGTGTGGAATTGACTGTCATTGTAAATCTCTTGGTCTTCTTGTGTTAAAAAGACTTGATTTTCACTGTCCAAACCCATCAGATTGATGTGAGGGTCCTCACTAGGTTCACTAGATGTTGAAGCCTCAGCATAATTCTCTTGGAAAGGGGGTCTGACATGCTGATCAGGATCAGTCCTACCAACATTAGGATTTTGATTCTTTCTGAAGTTTGGGTTTCTAATATTGCTCGTTTGACCTTCCCAAGATGATTTTCTTTCTATGGTTTCCACCCTGTCTCCAAGTCTATCCATCCCTTTGATGATTGCATCTAGCTTTTGCTCAAATGATGAGGGTTCTTCTTTGAAAGTAGTTCTCCTTTCAGTTCTTGCCCGGTTTCTTTTGGCAATCAGATTTGCCTCTACACTCACAGCTATGTTTTGCATGTCTGCTAGAGTAGCAGGGGCTCTTTCTCTTAGTTGATATGCCATGTCAGCATCAAATCCATCAGGGAATTTAATCAACGCTAAATCAGGGGGAGGTCTAAGATTTTGAGGAATGGCATTATAAATAGTGTTGAATCTAGTGCAATAGTCCAAGACAGTTTCTTGTGGGCCTCTTTTTATGGTGTCATATTCAGATAAAATGTGCAGAGGGTCCTTTTTCTTTTCCCATCTGTTTAAGAAGGACTGATAAAGGGCACCTGAATCAGCTATAGAATGTGCAGCCAGTGCCCTGAACCAGGTTCTTACTTCACCTGTCAGACTTTGGACAAAGATTTTCATCCTTACATCATCATCATCATCTATCTCATAGTTCTCAAAGTAGTCTTGCATTTTCTTAGTATGCTGTAAGGCAGTACGTACTGGTTCCATCAAAATAAGTAATTTTGCCTTGGTAATCCTGAGGCATGACCCCAGGATTGCTAGGCAACTGAAGGGGTGCATAACGATTAGCCATATTTGGTGGGATAAGTGGGACAACTGGTAGAAGGGGAACAACTGGGACAACAACAACAGTTTGTGTGTTGGTTATAGACAATATGTTTTGTGAAGTGGATGATGAAGAGGGGGAGGAATGAGTTGTATGGAGGTGAACAGATGGCTTAACAGGGGTTGGAATAAAACTTTGCTGACCTGCCTCAGGGCTAGTTTCAGGAGATTGTTCTGGTTCCTTCTGGTTCCTATGAGTTTTATGGATCAAATTTGGATTCTCGAAAACAGGTGGGGGATTTGGGTCAGGATTTGACCTGGTGTGCCTAGTTCTCTTCTTAGGAGCCAGCTTCTGAACTTGTTTTTGGTATTTTTGAGGATATTTTTTAGAACTATTTTAAGGGACTGCTCAAGCTTTTGGAACCACTGTCTAAAAACAGACGGCAGTTGAAAAATACGCTCTGTCCCCAGTGGAGTCGCCAATTATGTTATCACTCAGGTTGTTCCCTTTGACTCCCAAGGGAATATGGCCGAGGTAACCACTAACCAATCTTTGGGTCACAGGTTCTAGCCTACCTATGACCAGAGGGGGCTCTCTCTTTATGATTTAACTTTGTTTGTGTAATATTTTAGGCTAGTTATGATGCTCAAGGTTTTCTTTTTGGAATTTTGCTGGATGATGACTTCAGTCAAGATATATATGTGCTTACCAGGGTGTTCTAGGCCATTGGGCATGGAGTCAGTGGTGCTTTATTTGTTTGATATGCTGTGTTGATACAGTAGTGATGCTGCAGAGCCAGATAAGTGTCTGAGAAACAGTGCTTTGAAACTGTAATTACGTGTGATGTAACCAGGCTATGAAAGGTAATGAAGAATCTTTCAACAAACTGGTATGAAGAAACAGTGAGAATATTATTTAGAAGCAGTGAAGAATTTCTACATAACATTCATATTTATAGAATTAATGAAAACATGAGCAACTAAGAATTCATGTTCATGATCTATTCTGAAGAAAACATTTTCAGCAATAAAGATTGAGCACAAGGTGTAACCAAACATTTCCTGTACTATTCCTTTTCTCTACTGCTAGATTAGTGAGATATGTGTATGATTTAATAAACATAAGAAGACAAAACATATATTGAGAAAAACTTATTGTTCCATCAGACAGCACAGGAATTCTGCAACAGCACGCATAGCATCACCAAGACATCAAACATTCAGGAAATCACTAAGCTTTTCCAGCCCTTTGCATTAGATAATCTGAAAATATACAATACATTTGCCTCAAAATGAAAATCACCAACCCCTCATACGTTGCCAGGGGAGGTATATATACATAATTTACATAAGAAAATATCTAGCTTATGAGTAAATGTTCCATTAATATCAGGCCAACTCCTGGAGCATGGTAGTTGAGAAAGTAAATGCTGTAGTAACTCTTCAGTGCCTTAGCTGTCCAAAATGGTCAGACAATGTTGACTTTGTGGCTGTTGGAGTCGACTAAGGATATGCTCTCCAAAATTTGCGTATTTTTGATCTTTTGCTTGATGTCGCTGTCCTTTGTTGAGTCACCTTTCGGCTGCCTTTAAATGCTGTCTTTATTCTGCTGTTTGACTTTTGCTGAGTTGGAGCTGACAATGACCGAGCAACTGAGGCTATTGTGGCAAAATTTGAAGCATTGCCTGCCACCAATCCTCCTTGGGCATTTGGTGTCTTCGAATCTTCACTAAAGTTTCATCTGCCTCTATATATCTATAAAAATTTGGAGGAACCTCAAAAAGGTGGTGGATTTCATTTTCAATAAAAAACAGATTTTCAAGTTTGTCCAGAAGGCCCTACCCTGTTGGAGGCCCTGCTTCCTCAGAAGTACTGCCAGATGCAATAATTTTATTTTCAACAAAGGTTGACATCCTGTTGGCATATTGCTCATGGGGGAGCAGTCTTCCTGTGCTGTTTAGTAGGCTGGGCAGTCCCTTTTGTTGCAGTGCTCCCATTTTGAGTTTGTACTCATCCACCTCAGCCTGTATTTCATAGCATTTCCTCTCCACAGTTTGTACAAAGTTCCTGAGAGTCAGTACCTTTTTAGCTGTAAGGACAACCTCTATTCTGTTAACAATGTTGATGGCTGCCAGTTCCTCCTTTGTTTGATTGTTCAAAAAATCTATCATTCTATTAGCTTGCTCAGGCCTGTTTCCCAGCACTGTTTTGGCCTTCTGAATCTCTATCTGTGCTTGGCCAATTAAATCCATTTGTTCATGCACAGTCTTAATTGACTTCCATTGTCTAGTGATGGATTGGTCAATTCGGGCCCATAGAATTCTTTTTATTTCTCCCATAGCACTTTCTAGCTTGAGCTCTTTCTCCAAGGCCTTTATCTTCTCTTTGAGGGCCTTTATTTCCCTACCTTGTTCTGCCACAGTCATCTTTGATTTATCATATTTGGCCTCTAGCTCTGCCAGCTTTTCCTTGGCAGCAGCTTTAACCTTTTCTTCAATGCATTAAGTTCATCTTCTTTTTCCTTCAGGAGGGCCCTTACGCCCTTTGGATCCTTAGGATCATGTCCTAGGTCGATGATGATGTCCTCCAGTGATTTAATTCTGTTGTCCTTGGCCATGGAGGACATTCTCTCAAAATCCAACTGAATGTTGGTATTTTTCAGTGATTCTTTTAATTCATGGGCCTTGGTTGCCCTGTCCACCAAGGTGGCATAGACCATTTCTCCAGTCTGCTTGTGGAGTTCAATTTGGTCCATGGGGTGAATGTCTTTTGCCATGACTTCCACCCTTGTTCTTACATAATCTGCAGCTGATTTAGGCTGCGGCACCTTAGGTTTAAAGTGACTGAGGATCATTTTGTCCTCTTGAAGGTCATATACAGACATCAGCCTTTCTTGCTTGGCTGGTGTTGCCTTTAGAAAATGTTTATACACTTCTACTCTCAGCAAGTCATTTTGTGCCTTTACTTGTTTGAAAGAAGCCTTAGTGCTTGTAGGCTTCTTGCTCTGTTGAGTGGAGGATGACACCTCCAAGCCAAGTTGTGATCCCTGCTCCTGCTGAAAGGAGCTTGTACCTGTTTGCTAGCTGCCTTCCCCATCTTTTCTTGGGCCGTCCAGGATTTCTTCACTGATTTCTTCTATCTCTGGGGAGTCAACCCTTTGCCTCTTGGCCTCAGGTTACTGGGAGGATCCACTTGCAGGAGTGGACTCTTCTCTGTCTCTTTTCTTACCCCTCTCCTCATGTGCTATTGTCTGCAAGAATGGCGTTGTTGGTGGCTCAGTTTGTGGTGGAGAGGTCTGCTCTTGTTGCTGCCCAATTGAGGAGGCAGACTGTTCTTTTACTATTTCTTCTTCAGCATCCGTTATCCCTTTACCTTTATCTGTACCTGATTCTGTTGTAGAAGGTGCCTGGGTGGCTGGTGAAGTTGTTGTGGCCGAGGTCCCTTCTCCTACTGGGTGTGGTCGCTTGAAGGATACCTACTGCACAGAGTCTAAGTCAAGAGTCTTTTCCAAATCCTTGACATTCTTTTGCATTATCTCTTCTTCAGTTAATTTTTCAATTAAAGTATCCGGTTTCCATTCTTGCTGATTGGCATACTATTCAATGTGTGGATATTTGCAATGCTCATAGCCTAGCAGCCTATACTTGACTCTTCTAGCAGTGATGAAGCCTTCAGGGTCATAGGGGACCCACCGGAAGCTTTTTGAGAGCTTGTACTTATCTTTGAGGATTAGTTTAGCGTCTTGCCATCCCTCTTTCTTATTCATAATGAAGGGGCCTAGGTGGTGCTTGAACTTGAGATGGGATTTCTTTTTGGAGCTGTGAAAGTGAGTGAGGTCAGAGTGAATAAGCTGCCTATAATACTCCAAGGCAAACAGTCTCATGGGCACATATTTTTGGAGCCTGTATGGACAGAGCTCACAGCCATAGATTCTAATGACTGTATGATCCTGGTATAGGTACCAATCACCTATTTTGTAATTCTTGGAGAGCTGCAGGATTTTCTGTATTTCAAATGACATTCTGGGAGTAGGGGACCTCATCAACGAACAAGAGACTGGGTAAACAAATTGATCAATGAATTCACAGTATGAATATGGTGAATTTTGCACTTGGTGGAATACAGATGTCCAGAAGATAACAGATCTTCTTTCTCCTTTAGAATCCAGCTTTTTAATGTGGCATGGAAAAGCCTCGGACTGGTAGTACATGAACAGGTGGTAGATATAAGATGAATTATTGAAGATGCCCTCCCTATCTACTTTGAAAAGCTGCTCATGTATCTTGTTGGCTATGAACTTAGCAAAATTATATTTGTAGGCAAGAGGTTGGCCTGGGCTATAAGCAGTTAGTAATACCAGCACTGTCTCGTCAAAAAAATCACTGGTTTTATAGCCCAACACATATGAAATCATGTCCAGCAGAAGTTTGCCTATATCAGTAAAGTGGACATATAAGTAGGGAGGTGGCCCTATGGGCTCGCGGTCAGGCCTCATAAATGTCTGGGTGATCTTTTGCCTGTCATCAGTGGTCATCTTGGCACCTGTATCCAGCAGATAGTTCATGGAGAAAGGGAACAGCAGCTGAGTTTGCTTGAAGTTGAGCATCTGGTTGATGGACTCAGCATTAATGTGAAAGAGGATGCTCCCAGATGGAGACTTGACAGCTCTGTGATTTGCATCATAATTCTCAGCACATAGGTGAATAATCTCTGGAAAAATGTTAACAGATGGGAGAAAGTAGTATGGCAGATTTGATTCCCATATCCCATATGTATCCTTGCCATTCAAATAGTCATCTCTCAATTCCCTGAAGGTCTGCAAATGGTCCCTATCACCCACAAAGTCTTGGATGAGGTAGTCCCTGTCAGCAAGAGGCAAGGACTCCAGGTCTTTATTTGGTGCATTTATGGGGGCAACACTGAGAGCTGTGGGTGCAGGAGCAGCCATTATGTAGTTTGTGAATGGAACAAGGTAAGTGCAATGGTTTGCAAGGTTCCTCAAAGCTCAAGTGACAGACTCAATGTAGACAATGCTAGAAATTTTCTTCAAAGTGGAATAGGCAGGCTAGGCAGACTTGTCTCTGTTGTTCTTTGGTAAATTCACAGGAATGGTGAATACTGGAGATGAAATGCAAAGGGTGGGCAGGACTTAAATTGGTGAAATGAAGCTTTTTGGGCATGCACTCGGCAAAAGGGAACAATGCCGGGCAGCTTGAGGACGAATTTGTAAATTTAGACCGTGAATTATCGTTTCAATATCCAATTTTGGAGCTGGGGCAATGTGGGTTTCTTTAGTTCAAAATTAAGCAAGAGACAATCTTCAATTTGGGATTTAACAGGTGTTTTATGGATGATTTGCAGAGAAATGGTACAAACACGGATGAAACAGGTGAATTGCGGGCAAATACCTGGATAGACGATGTCGAGAGCCTCCGGGTTGACAGTGGATGAATAATGCAGGTGAATTGGTGATCGGCGGCGTCTGCAGCTTTGAATTTGGCGGCTTGGAGGCGAATTTCGGTGCAAACAGCTCACAACAGCTCTGGCGACTCTTTTCAAACGAAAATGACATATAAACGGCCAAAACGCGCATTTTAACGACAAATTTGGAAAAAATGGGTCATTGGCACTTTTCCGCCGATGACCTTAGCATGACGTCATGGCAGGCCCGGGGTATGGAGGGTGACGTGGGCGCTGAGTTAGAGGCCAGCGTGGCCAGACACGGTGGCGGGCGGAGTGCGGTGGCAAAGTTACGTGGAGGGCCACGAGGCGCAGGTACGGGAGTTAGTGACGTGACGTCATGATGACGTGGAGGTGACGTGCCATCAGAGGGGCGGTATCGGGGAGAGTGGTAAGCGGTCTCCCCGCACCGCTTTTGGGAGAAGGCGGTATCGGGGAGGGGGGCTCCGAACACCTCCGCCGCTTGCCACACATCCCGTGTACGGGGGGGAAAACTGCACTCTCCCCGGGCGTTAAAGGGAGGCACGTTCAGATTTCAAAACGCCCGCCCACCGTTGGATGAAGGGGGGCGGGAGATGGACGGCTGGCGGGCGGCCCGACCCGTCGTGCATGTTTGGGGGACCCGCCGGTCTAATTAAAATATTCATTTTAATAATTCGGGGTTTTAGACTTTTGGTTAAGGGGTTTTTGTGGGTTTTGGGGGTATGCGGGTTAGACTGTCGGATTTTATCAAAACATAGGGATATTGGGTTTTGAGAGGGGGAAAGGGCTTGCAGGGGTATTTTTCGGGAAATGGGGTATATATGAGGGTTAAGGGTGGGTTATTAGTCTGACCAGCGGTTAGAGTAATTCCCAAAACAAGGGTTGACTATAGTCCCTGGTGGACTAATGTCTCCCTTAGAAGTGCTATTTAGCTATAGTGCTAAAGGGGGGATATTTATACATTGTTTGGGGTTTATGCACCATGGTGTTATAGTAGTAGGGGAAGGGGAATAATAGGGGATTTAGAGTAGATAGAGTTAACAATTAGTATTATAGGGGAATATGAATGGGAAGTGATAGAAACTAAGTTTTTTAGGAAACAAACTTAGTTAGGGAGTAGATCAAAATGAAAAGAATTTTTACACAAGAAATGAGGCTTATTTTCAAAGAGAGAAGTCATTTATGACATGAAATTTTCACAAATGAGGAGTATAAGGAGGACTGATCAGGCAGATCCTGCAGTGCTCATGGGGGGGTTAGTAAGAATCTTTTGAAGGGGTGAGGGAAGTTAGTGCTGGTTTAGTAGTTTCCCAAATAGGCCATTTCTCTTGCCTTTCTCTTGCTGATGACCACTTTGTGATTTATTCCAAGTGATATGCTTAGATCATGCTTTCTGCAACCTTCAACTGCCTACCCTGCCTAATATGCCTAACATTTTTTCTTCCTTTGGATGGGTGCATTTGGTCTTGCAAACCCTGATAATTCTCTTTTCTTTTTGCTTCCCTCCTATCTAAGTCTACCCTTATGACTTCCAAGGGCCCAGATTAAGCAGTTGGGCTCCTTTCTTTCTCTATCCACCTAGTCATCTGTCAAGCTTGAACTGTTTGAACAGGTACTTCCTCTCTAGTCTACAACATGCAATTTAAAACATGGTGAGGCCCAGCTTGAGTTGTTGGACCACCCATCAAAATAGTAGTGGCAATTTGGACTAGCCACTTTCCTGGTCTTTGCTTGGGGTTCATTTCTTTTATGTTTTCTTTGACCAATTCATTTTCTTGCCCTTTGATTTTTCTTTTAAGGCATACCCTCTTTACATTTTTTAAATTGTCTGCTTTCTTTCACAAAAATGGAACCTTAGCAGCATGGAAGATGAACATTTTTGGCACTTCCACTGTCAATCATGAGAGATGAAAACCTATTGGTATAGGAGGCTAACAGAACTATTTTTATATGAATTTGAAAGACAACTACCGGAACATCATCGATTCTAGGCATTGGAGTCGGCACTGCACATTATGCTTTCCCGTTGGAGGGGTACGCACAAGGAGAAATTTGCTAGATGAAAATAATATGGAAGAATGATGAAGTTGAGGTTTGGCGATGCAAATACTAGGATGACAAAAAAATACAGCAGGCAAGATGATCCATGCAATCATTTGGTGGGATGGACTAGGGCCTTGGGAACCGAACCATAACCAAAGTGGGTGCATATTTTTTGTCATATGTTAGATACCATCCCACTGACTAGTATCTGGAGATGGAGCTTCACCATGGTAAGGTTGAATTAACTTTCAGCTTCAATGATGGGTTTATAAGCATTGATGAGGTGCTACAAGAAATTAATGCAGCTATATTTAGAATGCCGAAGGAACTGGTAGAGTGGACTTAGCCAGATTGGAGTACACAAATGTGTCATGTGTTGGAATGCTATAATGTGACTGTTGAAGAAGAGGATGATCCATGGAATATTACCATTCCAGAAATAGAAGGACAGAGTGAGGTCAAAGGACCGAAGCTGGCAAACCCGGATATCTTAGAGCCTTTTGAAAACTCGAAGAATGAACATTAGATCTGCAGAAGAACCTAGGTTCGTGAAGATAGGAGACTATTTGAATGAGTATATGGTTGATAAGGTAGTTGAGCTGCTATGCGAGTACTAGCACTTATTCCAGACAAAGTTTTTAGATGTGAAAGGGATTGTCATAGATTTAGGTGTTATGAAGCTGACATTGAAACCAGATGTGAAGCCTGTTAAGTAGCGGCCTTATTGGCTAAATCCAATAGATAAGGAGAAGGTGTGCCAAGAAATCGATAAAATGTAGGAAGCTGGTATTATTGAGCCTGTAGAGGAATCGAATTAGGTAAGCCCAATGGTGGTCCAACAAAAGGAACAGAAGGGCAAGATCTCCATACGCATAGATCCGCAGAAGTTAAATGATGCCTGTGTGCATGATTCATTTCTAACATTGTTTACTGACAAAGTGTTAGAGAGTGTTGGCAGATAGGTGTCATATTCATTTACTTATGGTGTTTTGGGATATCATCAAAAAAATATCATGTCGGAAGATCGAATAAAAAAATGTTCATCACTGAGTGGGGTTGCTTTCAATATACATTTATGCCATTCAGATTAAAGAACGTGCCTGCAATCTTTTCCCTGGTAGTGATTATAGTGTTTATTCATAAGTTCCTGGAGGTATATTTTGATGATTGGATTGGTTTTGGATTGGTGAAGTGACATGTTGCAAGTCTGCGCCTCATGCTGGATACATGTCGAAGGTATCAAATCATGCTGAACTTAAAGAAGTGTATATTATGTGTGCATTTTGGGATTTTTCTCGTCCATGTTGTCTATAAGTAGGGATTGATGGTGGACCCTACGAAAATCATCAAAATTGTGAATTTGGAAGCTCTTAGGAATCTGAAACAATTGTGGGTGACATTGAGACACATTGGGTACTACAGGAAGTTTATCAAGGCATATGCCCAGATAACTGCATCGATGGAGAAATTGTTAAATAAGGATGTGATGTTTTGTTGGGATGAAGACTGTCAACACAGTTTGGATGTCTTGAAGGAGAAAATGGTGACAACACCTATTTTGGTGTTTCCAGACTGGAAAAAGGAGTTTCATGTGCATTTCAATGCCTCCTGCATTGTGCTAGGAGTAGTATTAACACAAGCAGGTGAGGGAGAGATTGATCATCTGATAGCTTTTGCAAGTAGAAAGTTATCCAAAGCTGAGAAGAATTACTCCTCCACAGAGCGTGAAGGGCTAGTGATGGTCTACCCATTACATAATTTTAGACATTATTTGTTCGGTGGACACTTTAAAATGTATATTGATTACTCCGCACTAAAGTACCTAGTATAAGCCTGTGTTAGGGGGGAAGATATGCTTATGGTTACTATTGTTTCAGGAGCATGAATTTGAAGTGATTGTGAAGCCTGGAAGGCTGAATGTAGGCCCATATCATCTATCAAGGATTGAAATAGGTGAGGAACTAAGTAGTTCAGAGGAGGGACTGTTGGGATAATTTTATAAAAGTTTTTGTAAATTATGTAAAGTCTCCGCAAAATGTGCATGCAGAACACGCAAGTAGATAGGAGTCAAAGGGGTCTTAGCCTCTTGTTTGGATAAGTAAATAGGTTGGTTTTGAGACTCACCCATGGTTCGCGGACCATGGTATTGTATTGAAGAAATCTATATATATTATAGTCATAGCAACTCTAGCAGTAGTAGTTGATAATTGGGAGTAAAGATAGAGATGGCTTTGGGAAAGTGCTAAGCTTGGAAGGCTTTTCTTCCCGTACTTAAGTGAAAGGGGAAGTATCTTGCAGCTGAGTGTGCAGGAGGCTTGGTAAGTCTGCAACTGAGTGCGTAGACCCCTGCAGCTGAGTGCGCAGGGTGAAAGAGTTTGTAATATGAACATTAAAGATGAATAAAGACTAATTTTGATGAATTTCCTTGCAATCTGAGCATTATTGTTTATTTTGTTTATGTTATGATTTGTTGCTTTATAATATGTTTTCAATGGAATAATGAATAACGCAAAACTACTAAATCTAAATTATTTGTGCATGACTTAAGTAATTATCTATTTTCGCGAAGATAAGGGTTATCTCTATCATGAGTTGTGACAAATTGGATAGATTTGTGCGAAGGAAGATCTAGGGTCATTAATTAATGTGTGAAAGCAGATAATTTTCATGTTTAGGGTCTACAAGGACTAATCGTAGACCTTTGTGAAGGTCTAGAAGCCATTTTACCTGAGTTACTATGTCTGACCATAGAATACTACCGATCTGTGCGAAGGCATATCTGAGCTATAAAAGCTTAAGACCACTTATCACACTATCTCTGGATGCAAAAACCTAGTTCTAGTGTCCCCCAATACTGCTTTGGGTGAGACTATAGCCTGCGTTGTGTAGGTTTTTACCAAAAGGGCCAACAATTAGGGTTTTTTTGGTTGACACGAACAACTCTAATCCTAGGTCATATCCCCTTAAGCCAATATGTTCAGAAGAAGAGAAAATAAGTATTGTATCTGTAATAGAATTGAACAACAAGGAAAATGAATTTCAAGAAAGGAAAGAGAAGGAGAAACAAAAAATCAAGGAAAATGAGTTTCAAGACAAAAAAGAGAAGGGAAACAATAAAACAAGGAAAATGAATTTTAGTACAACAAAGAGAAAGAGAAACAAAACAGCAAGGAAAATGAATTTTAGGAAAGCAAGATAGTTGCTAAGAATATGGAAGGTTCGAAGGCCAAAGTGGGAGAAGAAGAAGAGGAGCAGCCCCTTTAGAGCATGCATTTTGATGGTGTAGTAAGAAAAGAGGGAGATTGTGCATGTGTATGGATAATCAGCCCCAAAATTGGAAATACTAAACTATGCTCGTGCAAGATAGATTTTGATTTCACCCCTAACGTAGAAAAATATGAGGCACCACTTTTGGGTCTACAAGTCTTGAAAATGTCAGAGGCTAAGAGGATAACAGTCTATGGAGATTCAGAATTAATTATTAAGCAATTTAAAGGTAAGTACCAGACTAAACACCCTCGGATGCGTGCCTACCGAAATGTTGTCCTAGATTGTTCACAGAATTTTTCTGAATATCAGTTTTCTGTCATTCCTACAAAAAAAATGTTTTTGCAGATGCGTTAGCTACATCTGCTATGACTTTGAAAATTCCACTAGCATTAAAGGAAAATATAAGGTTGAATTCAAGTATAGTCCTGTTGTCTGAGATAATATGAAGTATTGGCAAGTCTTCAAGAATGATAAAAAATTGGAAAAAAAATTATTATTGAAGGAAAAGTTTGCCAAATGTGGTTGAAAAATGACTGCAAATTGGAAGAAGATGACAAGGAGAATTTTATAAATCAAATCAAAGAAGACTTAGACAAACATGGGGTAGATTTAAATGTTTTGCAATTGAAGGATAATGTCATTCCGAGAGGCCTGATTCCTCTTGAAGAATATTTTTACCAGAATGATGTGGCTAAGAGGCCAAAGTTGATGCTTAGATAAGCAGTGGTCAAATAATGTAACATTGGGACAACAAATAAGCCCAATATGGTCAAGTTATCCAAAACTTAAGTATAGAAATGAAACAGAAATATTTGGATCTGCTGAAAGAATTCTCTGATGTTTTTTCTTGGGGGTACGAAGATCTAAAAGTTTATAACAAAAATATCATTTAGCATACAATTCCAGTTAAAGAAGACCAAAATCCATTCAAGAAAAATATGCGAAGGACCAATCCTATTCTGTTACCTCTAATAGAAAAGGAGGAAAGAAAGGTTTTTGATGGTAGAATCATAGTACATATCAGATCTTCTAAATGGTTATCTAACTTGGTGTTAGTTAGAAAGAATAGGAGATAAATTAGATTTTGTGTTGATTTTAGGAATTTGAACAAGGTGTCTATCCAAGATAACTATCCTTTTCCGAAAATGGATTGTTAAAAAAATTTGAATTTAATTCGTCCTTGAATTAAATTGTGAAGTAAAATTGAATTTTATTCTCGTAGCAACTTGTAAATAGTTATTTAATATAAACTGACTTAATTGACTTAGGAATTTCGAGTTGGAAGCCTATATGGATTCATGTAAGTGTGATCCCTAAATTTTGGGAGTTCAAGATTGAGATTATTGGAGTTGTAATTAGATAACACATTCTAACTGAGTTATAGTGAGTTAAACTAGTTCTAATTATTGGAGGAACTAGTAGAGGTTTAGCAGTGAGTCGGTGCACCAATGCATCCTTAGTGCCACACCAATTAACCGAAGATTCACTCACAAATAATTCATGCATGTCAGTTCAAAGGAACATCTTGTTGAGACTAGATTGCAAGGACGGTGTAATATCAGTTGAATAATTTTTTAAGTTGTACAGATGGGTCATGAAATGAGTTGAGGACATAATTTTGGATTGTGCAGTTACGGAGGAATTATTTCCCAAATAAATATGGGATGATTCTCTCAAGAATTGTTTAAGGAATCAGGGGCTTGGCGGGCATCAAAATTAGTCAAATGTTGGCTTGAGATGGCGTATGAGTTAGAGAGATAGATTGTAATAGTTCAGGAATTGTTCGGGTTGAACAAGATTGTATTTTCTTCTCAGATGTTCCAGTTAATGCAATATAGATAGTCAAGTTTTTAGCAGTTTATTTCCCCAGAGAAATATTATGTTATGTGCGATTGATATTCTTCCTTTTTTTCTTATTTGTTTCATCAATCAATTTTGGTGTCTACTAAAGAGTATAGTAGATTCTTGTCTTTTGTTTTAGCATATTACATAAGTTTTTGAAGCTATATTAAACATCTACATGGTATCAGAGTTGAAGAAAGTATAGAAGAGGAGATTTCGAGTTTTTTGTGTGTTGTCACCAAAATGACTCTCCTTAGAACTAGGTCTCCTCTGAGGGTGTTTCTTTATGTTTCCTTTCCATTTGACTCCTTATCATGCTCCTATGATTCAAATCGCTCCTTAAAACACAAATTGGAAATTAGTAGAAGGGATTAAAAACAAAAATAAGTATGGTTTGTAGCTAAGTGATGTTAAAGAAATGCTAGATTATAAATATGTATATGGAATACTTAATTATTATTTTGATTCTATATATGACATAAAATTCTAAAATTAAAATAATTAAAATATTAAATAACACTAACTAGTATATGTGTCTAAAACATAATTAAATTATTATTACTATAACTAAGAACCCTAAAAATAAGGAAACATTATCCACGAATTAAGGAAACATTGTCCAAAAAATGGGGGAATTAAATATACAAACGAATTATTTATGAAAATCCTTTAATTCCTATATATTTGGGAGGATTGAATTTCCTAAAGAACATAGGTAATGAATATTGAAAATAGACTTTCATGAATGTAAAATATCTATTTTTACCTCACAAAATATCACCATTGATCTTATCATGAATTACTCGTCAAACTTTAACTTTAACTTTTACTTCTAGATATGTAAGCCCTAGATGCAAAATACCAAATTCACCTTATGATTTGTATTAGATATAAAATGTAGTATCACGTAAATAAATTTAATGAAGGCTTTAATATTCAAATATTTATTAAAATGAAAAAAGAATTCGAAAACTTTATATTAGGTTTTGAATAAAACCCATATTAAATATAAACATTATACTAATTTTTGACTAAAACCCATAATAAATACTTTTTAAACATTATTGCATTAAAATTTGAATTGACATACATGTCCCCACTCATTCGGAATAAGGTCATCAAGGCAAAGAAGGGAGGTTAACTCATGACCACCTTACCACCCGATATGGAATGACCATCGTCTGATTAAATGAATCTCACCGTAAGCTCTCATCGTATCTCAAATGGTCATTAAACCTCCCTCCAACTCTCCACGCGATGGGAAGTATTAACCCTTGATTGAATATGGTTGTTGGCTTAGTGGGGCCTGATCTAGGTTCAAAACTGATTTACCCAAGCAAATCCCAGTACTAATGGCCCTTTCAGCAACAGTCTGCAGAGCGTGGACTGAGGTCTCACCCGAAGTAGTATGGGAAGGTGCTAGAACTAGGTTTCCGCACCCTGAGGATGCTTGATAGGAGGTGATTGTTACGTGGTCCAACCTTCACATTTACTGTGATACACACATCAGTGGGTACCTTGCTCCCTACGATACCGTCTTCGTGCAATTCTAGCCACAACGCGACCCGTGTTGTTTACCCAAGTATTTCTTAATTAGGCTATGTTACCTAATTCCTTAGATTATTTTCATATATAAGCATCCATACACGTATTTATCAATTGCACGCAGTAAACAAACAGAGTAAAAGTAATGCATAACATCAAAATACGAATTCAAGAACAGATGCACAGAGTAAACTTCTCGTTATTAACTTTCAATCCTAAGTACAGACCCAACTCCACCCTGCGCACTCAGCTACAGGCATCCATGCACTCAGCTACAAAGCCTCTTCCTACTACTATGACCCAGTACACTTCAAATTCAAATCTAACCTTGAACCATGCCTTCACTTATCTATCTATCACCGACTTCCTTTACAACTTAGATCTTCACTCTATTTATACAATCCCATGGTACACAGGCCATGGCTAGGACGACATAAATTTACATTAAATTACAATGTTTTAGGGCGAACAGCCCTATGACTCATCCTAGACTTTGCGCCCACAATTCACGGAGTCTTACAATATAATTGACCAAAACTTGGGCTTTAAGCCCCAAAAACATGCCACAAGGGATCCCATGCCCAACAGGCCCCCAACACAATCATCATGACTCGTCTCGAATCACTCTGCCAATGTGACGATCTTGGCACGGAGCCCCTCCAACTGTGCCTGTGCTACGCGAAGGTCCGCAACGCACTGTTTTCTTGCCTGTTGGATTTGCTTTACTCTTTGAGCCAGATTCTCACTGTTAGGGGAAAATCCCTATCTTAAGGCATGTATCACTTTCATCTATTGCTAATTTTCCTTTGATGTCGGCAGTGATGAGGAAGGCCTCATCAATCCAAGGCTAGATGCACACTTTAAGTACTTCCTCTTTTTGTCGCGCAACATTCACATCGTCCTTCAATGCCTTCACCTGTTGTAGCTTTGCCAACCATTGAGTTAGGACAACTATCTGCACTGTTCTACGTACACTATCATATTATAATTGAAGCTCCTGCACCTCTATTTCTAGGCACTATATGGTGGGGTCCTCCTGTAAGGAAGTGAGGACCACAAAGGATTCTTCCAACATAGTAGTATAGGTCTGCATTACCTATCCTATTTCCTCCAACCCTTTTTACATAGTGCTAGTGCACTGTTCCCTAAATTTCAGGGGTGTGGATGACTGTGCCTTTAATCATAGTTTGGAAATATGAAGGTTGTGGTCTAGCTATATCCTCGTTGCTTCCACCATTGCCTCATGGAATCCACTGGCCAATTTGTGAATTCACATTCCTACTAATAGATCTGCCGCTATAGCCAATTCCGAGACAGTTCTATAAGCATCATCCACCGCCTGTGCCAGTCATTGAGTCTATGCAACGAGTTCATCATGCTACCGGCTCAGTTATTCCATATTGATCTTTTGCTCTCTCAATACCTGTAGTGCACAACCTTCTCTGGCATAGAGCTCGGCTATGACCTCATCCTGTAACTGGTACAAGGTTTCTCGTGGAAGGGTAGCCATGTTTAAGCTCAAACCCTTAATCCTGCCCACCGCAGCTTGGTAAACTTCGTTTGTTGCCACTAACATGCCCTCGGGGAACATGAAAGTGTTGGTCATGTTGGCGCAGAGTATTTGTTCTGCCTCTAATGTACCAGCTATGACATATGGATCCATCATTCCTATTTGAGGGGGTTGAACTTGTAGTCCCTGTAACTGCGTTCATAACGCCCCCAACCTTGTGTTCTGCTCCACCATCACCTCTTGGAGTGTGTCCTTAGTGACATCATGAACCATTTCACCAATGTCAAAAAGATCACCTTCTGTAAGTGTGATTGGGTCAATGGGCGTCTTGGATGCCTTAGTCTTCTTTCCTAGGACTGGTTTCTCAGGGACGCATGGCTCTTTCAACTGTTTCGAGGTAGTTTCCAAATCTGTGCGGTCTTCATCCAGGTCAATGTCCTCATCCCCTTGCCCTGTGGACATTTCATGGCCCCCCTTGGCCTCTTTTATTGGCATTTTTTTGTTTCTATCGTCCGTTCCACTGCTACTGCATCGGTCATGTTCTGTTGTGCGACTACTTCTGCTACTGCTTGTTCTTGGTGCCTCTTTTTGGTCAGCTACGTGATCTGCAGCTTGGCATCCTTCTTCCTTGGTTGGGCTGTGACCTTCTCCAATCCTGCCAAGTCCAGGGCACACCACTCCAGAGGCCATCTTTCGAATGCTGTGAAGATGGCGTCATCAGTAGCAATAAATGGAAGCTTTGTCCATTCCTTTGTTGGATCCTTCCATGCCCAGACATGAATGTTGTGCATTTACACTTTAAACTCTACAAAGCTCTGTAGAGTGGCGTACACTGTGGGAGATAACCGTGATCTTCTGTTGATCCACATCCATATGCTCGCCTCCATCAGCACCTAAAAAACCTTTCTCACATGAATCCACTTTGTGTCCTTCGTGGCCCAAAGCGAAGCATACTTCGTGGCCTCAAGTAGATCCTGGTTGATAGGAAAGAACTGGCTATCTACCGGTAGTTCGCCTTCTACCAACAAGATGGATAAGAGCAACCACATGTAGTGGAAGGTCTTACCCTACTCTTCGGCCTCCTTACAGTTAATCAAAAATTCCTCGTAGAGGAACTCAGCCCAGTTGAACTGGACCCCCTCTGCGCACTATTCAGCCAGTGAAAACACAGGCACTAGTACTTCATCAGCACGACACTTCCACATTAATTTTCTGGCCAGGAGACGGGTGGCTACGTGCATGCATTTTTCCTTGATACTCGCAATTACATAGTCATGCTTCTTCTTTTCAAGCTTGTATTTTGTTTTCATGGCTTCCGCGAGAGCCAAATCACTACTTTTACCAGTTATTTCCCTGGGGTCCCTTCCCTTACAGGGAAGCTGAGAAATCCTTTGAATAAGTTCTGTTGTGATGGGAATAGGCTCCTCCAGCCATAGATACCCATCATGCACCAAGCATAGCAGCTCCATGATGACAAAAATGGTGATGGGCGCATGGTGAAAGGTGGGTATCCATCGTAGATGAAGTAACCCAGCCTTCTCCACACCGCGCAACCATTTTCATGGTTCCAACGCGATCAATGAACCATCCAACTTCTGTTTCATCAAGATTTCCATCGCCAGATGCGAGAACTTCTTGCTGTCTGTGAGGTCCCAATCTTCAAATTTCAGGGTAGGAACCCTCTAGATGGGCAGACCTTCAAAATCAATGCCATCGGGGAGGAGTGGGGTCTGGAGCACACTCTTCATGGCCTCCATGTCTTTGGCCACCCTAACTTTCCCTTTCAACAGAGGGATGTACCTGGGTAACTTTGTTGCAGAAGGCATTAGTGGGAAATCCTCCTCCACATCATCTTCCACCTCTATTTGATCAATTAGAGCCTGTAAGTATTCCTCCTCTTCATCTGATTCAATGGTGACAGCTTTACCTTTTTCTTCCATTGACAACTTGTCAAACCGTGTGTTTCTTGGGGATACACGAACTGGTCCCATAGTCTACTTATCTTTCTTGGGCCACGGCGTCCGTGGTGATTTTGGAACTTCTGGCACAATTGTTGCATCTCCAGGCTCCTCATGGACCATATGGGGTTCTGCGGCCTCACCAGTCGTATCTTAGGCAAATCGCACTCCTAGTTTGGTAGCAGTCATTGTGTTTACATGGGATATGTTCTGTTGCGTACTCAAAGGTGGTAAGAGTACTTGGCGCTCAATGCTTTGTAATTTCTCAAATCTCAAACAACCAAGTGTTGTCTCGTGATTATCCCTGGGGGTTTTATAGCATCTTTTGAATTTGAATTCAACCATTCCCCCCACTTCTGAGTCTTTAATTCCTTCTTGGCAACATATCATCCCAAATATAGCTCTTACTTCGTGTCCTAATTTCCCGTCGCTCGCTCTTCTTTGTCTTAAATTAGACATCTTATAATGAACAGTGACACCAACAGTCACTTCCTAGCCTACCGGCGTGGCAGCGCAGCCCCCTCTATGCGGGCGTGACCCTTGTGACATGATGATCCTGCATGCAACCTCCTTATCATGTATCTCCCTCACATACTCTTTTATAGTCTCGCGCTCTCTTTCAACTACATGGAGCACTGAGACTGTGCTCCCTATCGCTAGTTAGCTGGTCGCACCACCTATTCCAGACTTCAATTCACCTTCCAGCCTAGTTTGTGGGCACTCCTCAATTACCCTCGTGACAGTTTGCACTACGTGTTCTTCCTTATGTAGTACGCTCTCCTGGTTACTTTGTTTGGTAAGGTGCATTTGCAGCCATGGTAGTAGAGTCACAAAATCTTGGTGACAATATTCTAATGTAATATTAAGGATGTCTGTATCTTGTCTTTTCATTCTTAGTTTATTGACGAGACATACTTGCGCAGTTTTTTTTTCCAGTTTTTTGATCTCCACGTCTATTAACATGCTTTTCTTCCTTAGTCGTACTAGATCTTCTTTGAGTTCGCAAAGTTTAAGGTTCCCTCGCCGAATGGCTTCCTGAATCCGCATATGTTCACCCTCACATAGCTACATGATTCCTTCATCCTGGTCCTCATGTACTGTACCAAATATGGGATCTATTGCATGAGGATTCCTTTCCTCCAAAATTATGGTCTCGACTCTGCTGTTCAACTTTGGAATCGTCTCCGCGCTCAGGATTTTTCACATGGTCCTATAGGCCCATTGAATGGCTACCACGTGCAGGTCCCAATCAATCCTTCTCACCTGGTGAACCCTGTTCAGGACTCCGCACACCTTATGGAATGCTTCCACATGGAACGTTTGTGGTGTGTGTTGACTTTCCTATTGCTGTGTCCTATTCCGATTCTCGACCCTGAGTTTGGGGTGTGCTTATGCGAGTTGTACAGCACATGTTTGTACCCATCGAGATAGGTAGGCATGCAAGTTACTCCATCCTTTCTGACCAACTCTTGTTTGAGGTTGGGAGCTTCCAAACCATAGGCACATCATCCTTCCACATTTGTGCCAGTCCTCAAAATTTCCTTGATGTGTACCCCACTATCGTGTGGGTGTTACGCGTAGTGCCCAATTTAACGCATCGAACAACTATTGTTCCGGTACTGCGCTTTCAAATTTTCTCAGGAATTCATCCACCATTGTCAGAACATCATATGTCGGCAGCTCTCTTGTCTCTATTGTCATGCAACGTAGTGATCTAACCATCATGTTGCAATTCAACATCATCACTTCATGCAACCAATTCTACCGTCACTCTACTTCTTCGTCTAAATCTGAAGCACAGGAGCTTTCGTGCTCCCACAAGATCCTCCCATCTAATCACTATCATCGTCGCGGACTGGTTCCATGTAGCACGCTCCTTCAACTGGGTCTAGTGGGACTACTACATGTAATGACTTTTTCTCAAAGATCATTTTGCGCTTCTTCAAGTTGATGACTTTGTTCATATCGGTGGCCCAGTCTATTCCTAAGAATGCGGGATAGGGATTTCTGTCATCGACAATCTCTATTACTTCAAAATCTACCTGCATGCTCACACCTTCAATGTCAAGTGTTACCCCTTGCAACCTTCCCATGGGAAAAATATTCTATTGGTTCACCATTCGTAATTTAATAGGGGACCATTATAATTCGAGCCTGCCCATGCGTTCCCATGTTTTCTTCAATAATACATTCGCATCTGAACCCAAATCTAAGATTACCTGATCCATTTCATACTCACCAATCTGTTCAATCAACCTCATTTCCCTTCCAGCGTGCAATGCATACTTCCCCAATTTCTGGACTAAGCATGGTTCTCCTGACGTTGCGCATCTAGTGATTAGCCCGTGTAGTCCTTTAACTACCTCTCTGTCGTGCAGCAGTTTCATGCATGTCTCTAGAAAGGTAGTGAGCATTGAAGGATCCATTCCTGGCTCTTGTTGATCCCTACTACCTAAAGTGGAGGCCTCCATGAAACTCTTCTTAGCTTCCATGAATGTCTCCTTTATGTGTTCTAAGTCAAACTCGCGTTCCTTTGCAAAAGCCTTATGAACCCACTATTTTCCTTTGGCTACTTCCCCATATCCTCTCCTGTGGCGGTACCACCTCTGAGCATCATGTTTACATTCGATTCCTCTTCGTGCGGCTCAGACCTCATCATTTTTTTATTCTGAGTTGGGGGAGGCTAGAATACCCCTTTTTCATGCATCCTTTTGATCAACGTAGGAAAGTCTATTGTTTCATGATCAAACTGGGCACAATAAAAATAGGATATCCTCATCAGATTGGTACAATCATAGGCATAGTACCCTGGTCCTCAACAATTGTAACAGATTAATTGTCCGCGGCCCCTTCCTATTCCCACTCCACCTCGTCCTCGACCTCGCCCCTGAAATCCAGCGCACGACATCCCCACATTTGGGGGCTCGTGTTTCAGTCTGCATCCTATAGGCATGTGTCTAATCCATCATTATGTCATAACTGCGGCAAGTGCGCTCATCGTGGCCTACCGACCTGTAGAAGTTACAAAACAGTTGTTCAAGTGTCTGTGTATATTTCTACAACAAATGACAATTATCCATCGTGTGTTTCCCTCTTATATGACAAATCACGCACCATAAATCAGGTGTCGTACTCGGCCCTTCCTGTGTCTCCGGCCTCAATGACATTGGCCCTCCTCATGCGAAGTAGTTCGTGAACACTGGACAGTGATCCTTGTCATGGCCCTGGCCCTTACATTTTATGCACCATACTTCCTCGTGCGCCTCTAGCCACGGTTCCCTATCCTACTTCAAACTTTGCATTTCCAAACACAAATTCTCTAGTTGTGCATTGATTTGTTGAACTCCCAACCCAGGGCCTTGTATCAGGGTCTCATGTAATCTCATTGCCATCTCCAACGCTTAGGCCTAGGTGGAAAGTTTCTGTTGTGATATTGTTGTCCTTAAGTGGCGTGTCATAGATTCTACAAACCATGCGCGATGTTGTCCATCTGTCAGCATCATATTGGCTTCACGAATTGTACTCTTTAGCCGTTGATCCAGATCCCAGGGAGTCTCACCCAGGAGCATCATGATTTCTTTAAACCTGATGATTGACTGTGTTTCTGAATTTGGCCTGCTAAATTCCCTGTTCAGCACATTCTAGATCTCCACTGTCCTTGCATTTGGGTGGTCATTAGAGTGCTTGATATACCATGTTAATGCGCGATCCTACAGCATGCTCACCAATGTAGCCTTCTTAATATTATCGTCCGTGACACCTTGTGCTTCCCATACTGTTCTTACCATGAACCAGAATTAGTCTAGATCTTCACTCCCTACTCCTTTGAATATTGGTAGTTTGATCACGCTCACCATATTGAACTATGGAGGTGGTGGAGGTAGAGTGGTTGGAGATGGAGGTTAAGGAGGTGAAGTGGGTGGTGGTGTGGGTGGAGGTGGTACCTACGGAATGTGTTGCCTTATCAAGTTGACCAAGCTTCTCGGGAAGACTTTAGCGAACTCTTCCTTGCTATCTCACGAGGGTGAAATTAAGGGACTATTTTCTAATTCTTCGCTAATTTTGTAGATATTTCCACTCCGCATAGTCCCAAACATTAATATATTCGCATGACCATTTTTTCACACAATAGCATCTTAATCCAAGTATTCAAAGATTTGATATACTTACCTCGTGGTCCTTTGAGAAAGCGTCATTTTGCCTTGTTGTAGCTCACAGTCGTGTCTACTGCAAACTCAGTGATAAATCCCCCTATTATCTTGTTGATCCAATGGTCCACATCTCCAATGATATTATCTTCTAATGCTTCTAGTCTGCGCACTAATTCTGGAGTCCACACCATTGGTTTTTCAAGCCTACGCCTTCCCTAGCTATTGGCTAACTTTGCAATCCACTCATATAGCTTAGAAGGAAAGGATGCAATGAAAATCTCATGGATTTCCATATACACGTAGTGCTCCAACCACTTTTCCTTAGATAGTTGCGGAGTTTTGTTTTCCTGTGTCGTGAACTCGTGAATCTTCTTGTCTAACCACTCTTAAATTTCCTTCTTTGTTGGGTTCCAGTGGCACGACATCAGACATCCCTTATGTAGATCCCGGTCCCAGCAATAGAACTAGTTGTTGGATTAGTGGGGCCTGACCCAGGTTCAGAAGTGATTTAGTCAAGAAAATCCCAGTACTATTGGCCCTTTTGGCAACAGTCTGCGGAGCGCAGACTGAGGTCTCACCCGAGGTAGTATGGGAAGGTGCTAGAACCAGGTTTCCGCACACTGGGTATGTCTAATAGGAGGTGATTGGTACATAGTCCAACCTTCTCACTTACTATGCTACGCACATCAGTGGGCACCCTGCACCCTGTGGTACTATCTTCATGCGGTTCTAGCCGCATCGCGATCCATGTTATTTACCGAAGTCTTTCTTAATTAGGCTCTGTTAGCTGATTACTTAAATGATTTTCATATATAAGAATCCATACATGTATCTATCAATTGTGCATAGTAAATAAACAGAGTAAAAGAAATGCATAACATCAAAATATGGATTCAAGAACACATGCACAGAGTGAACTTCTCTTTATTAACATTCAATCCCAAGTACAGACCTGACTCTACCCTGTGCACTCAGCTACAGGGGTTTGAGAACTCAGCTGCGGACTCTACTAGGCCTCTGCGCACTCAGCTGTAGAGCATCTTCCTATTACTATGACCCAGTACACTTCAGATTCAACTCTAACCTTGAACCATGCCTTCGCTTATCTATCTATCATCAACTTCCTTTACAACTTAGAGCCTCGCTCTATTTATACAATCCCATGGTCCACGGAGAATGGGTAGGCCGACACAACTATTTTAGGGTAGACAACGCTATGACTCATCCTAGACTTTGTGCTCCGCGCCCACAATTCACGGAGTCTTACAATATAATTGACCAAAACGTGGGCTTTGAGCCCCAAAAACATGCCATGGGGGATCCCATGCCCAACAATGGCTCTCGTCTTCATATTGATTTTGAATAATGTCATCAGGGTGGAGAAGGGATTTTAACTCACCACCACCTTAGTACCTGATATGAAATGGCCATCATACGATTAAATAAATCTCGTCGTAAGGTCTCATCACATCTCAAATGGTAATTAAACCTCCCTTAAAATCTCTACGTGATGGGAAGTATTAACCCTCGATTAAATATGGTTCTCATCTCGAAATAATTACATGCTTGCTGTAAAATTCAATTCCTTTATAAATGTAATTCGAAATTCAGTTCAAACCTATAGTAGGTTTATGAGTCACCTAAAACATTTAGGGTTTTTTCATTTAACCTATCTGCACCTATCCATGTTCCCCTGTAACCAATACGCTCCATAACTTGATATGTTCTTATATTTTGAAGGTATTTATAGTGTTCTACCATGGAGGATAGAACCTTTTATGATTTGTTGAGGGTTCACGAAGGTTTACTATGGAATGCACCAGTAAGTTAATCCAGAATTTTGTTACGAAGAATTAAATCAAAAACCAATTTGGATGCACATATATTATAAAATTAATTGATTACTTTTAGTTGGAAATGGTTACAAATAGATTTCACAAGATTTATCAGAATTTTATTAGGGTTTAGCTATATTTTAAAGAACTTAACCAAGGTTTACTGCAGCGAAAATATGAGGAACATAATGGTTTCTTATCACATTTACAATTTTTTATCTCATTACTTAAGAAACCAACTCCCATTTTCATGTTACACAAATTATTCATTAGGGAAGGTTGGGTGATTCAAAGAGAGAAGGAACTTGACTGTTATACACCTATATGCACTTGATGCATAGGCCAACAAATATTTTGTAACCCTTTATTATATAATCTGAATTTGATATTTATGTACTTTCCTTCTATTTCAAATTCTGAATATGTGATGGGTTGAAACAATAGTTTCGATAGTTGACGTGATAAATTATATGAATTTATTTTATTATTTCATCTAATTGCCTCTCCAATATGCATAATATCAGAGCTAAATAGACATAATTATTTACAAGTTTTATGGCTAATAGAACTGCCCAATTCTCGACATTTATGGCTAATAGCAAATTAAATCCGAGGCTTGATCTCGTTTAGACGTTAAATTCTTTAGTGTTGTGTTCTGATATCAATACTATCATCACAATTAATGAATGAGTTATCTTGAGTTATTCACGATCGAAGAATTATCTTTCATTGATATAATTCATGTTATGTAGTGATTGCAAATCTAGGTGTTACGTTACTAAGTTGATACATTTTGTTTATCCTAAAAGTGTACGTTGTTCTCTAAAATCCTTACGTTTTACTCTTATGTAAATCTCGGTCATGATATATATTATTAACTATTTTCAACATAGGATGGGATGAATATGCCTGCACTTGATTCACATGTTATGCTTTTAGTTTGGTGAACAGTTCTTATGATTTTCTTTTTTTACCCTTTCTTTCTCTCCTTTTATTTTTGTTTCCCTTGTCATTAACTTTTCATTTATCTCATATGCTTATATCTCAAAATATGTGAATCATACTATACAATGACTTGATCGCGGTTGTCTATTTGCAACCTATGTAGGGTCTGTTTGTTGACCAATATATACACTAGTGGATGATGATCTTATCCTTGATACCCTTCTTTGCAGTTGAATGATAAATAAGATTACATGATATTCTATTTCATCGGATTTAGTACTACAATGGCCTAACATGAATGGGAGATAAGCATAACTAACATTTAATTGTTTTTCCTTTATCTCTAACCATTTATTTTCCTTTATTTTAGTTCTAATGGAATATTGTTTTCATGTTATATAATGAAGGTTACATTTTAATATCATTCACCAGATGTCGTATGCATTTCTCACCACTTAGACCTTCGCACCTTACACCTCTTTGCATCATATCTATAAATTGGCCTTAATTATTTGCCTAATTAGAAAAAATATTTAATTTATAATATTCTACAACAACCATTTCATTTACATTATCACCATGGATTACACCCTATGGTGAAAGGTAGGCCAACCCTTATCACCTAGAGTGGGAGGATGTAAGATCCTCAGTGATGTGGTCTTAGGTAATCTTTAGTTACCGGGACAATCTTTGCACCAACAGTTTTTGGTGCCATTGTCGGGGAATGAAGGTATAGTTTTTGTTTCCTTCGGTAAATTATTTATTGGTTAAGTCTATGATCCGTTGGTGGACATGATCACAGTTGTATGCCCCTTATATCATTTCAAGTGTATATGTTTTTGTTTATTTATTCACGTAGCGCATCCCTGATTTAAAATTACTAATGCATATTTCTTGGATTGCATCACGTTTTGTTCCATTAGATTTTTCTCAGATTGTAGGATTTCCAAATGAGTTACCAGATATACACATATGGGACACCTACCTACCCCGTTTTCATGAAGACGAAGATAATAATCCGATTGAACACCTTCTCCTGTCTCATGACTCCCTTCATAGGATGGGGGTCGAACATGAGGACATAGGGATGAAATTATTCATCATGTCGTTGGAAGGTATAGCTCGATAGTGGTATCAAAAACTTCCTCCTACAGGTATTTTATCTTTAAAGGATTTCCATACAGTTTTCTATGAACATTATGTAACTATATTTTATACTACACTTGTTGAAATTTTTTGTTGTTTACTAGATGAACATTGTGAATATTCTCAGTCAACATTGTAGGAATATGAACCTTGTATTAATAATGAAATAATTAGTTGGAAACATGGTGATTCTAATAAAAATGACTACCTTCTCTTGGTTTACCAAATGAATTTCTAGATGGATTAAGTGTAACATCTACTGTTGAATGTGATGAGAAATTTGAAGAGTCTAATAGTTTAAACACCAATGATAATTATAATTTAAGTTATTTTGATTCTTCTAAGGGTAATGATGTTAAAGAAGAAATTATACCTATAACCATATCACCATAACACATTTATGATTATGTATATGAATCATCAGTGGTGGAAGATCTTTTTTTATCTAATGAAATGACATGTAGTGATATCTTTAGTAATTTTGTTTGTTCTGTATGTTATAGTTATGTCAATTTTTCAAAAAAACCCATATACGACACATATGAGGACAACTTATCAATTTCCTCTCACAATCTTGAATTGAATAACAATCAACCTACAAGAATAAATTTACAATCATGTTGTTATTTCAATTCTATTAATACAAATGAATATGTTGAACATAATGATTTAACTAATTTAACATCACTAAATGATGAAAAACCTATTCATTTTGATCATACAATACAATATGAAGATTATACTATAGATCTTATGGTTGTTAATGTATTGTATTTTATTTCGATCTGTTTCTTTTTAAACTTTTACATGATCAACTCCATGAAAATACAGAATAGCCATGAAATAGGAAAACATGAAAGTATTTCTCACGAACATGTTGTTAATATTTCAATATTTTGTTCATTAGATGTTCATACAGGCCTGTAGGACTTCGTTGAAACGTGGATGAGCGCTTACTTTGAAAAGGTTTCTTCTTGTTTCCAATCAAATGCAAATATATTTCTCAATGTCCTGGTAAAACAATTTCTCCCATGCTTCTTTCATATGTTATTATTGTTGATCAAATTGAGGCCTAAAGTCAAGAAGTTCACCATTGACAATATTTGTATCTGGTTACACTATATTTTCAACCTTTTTTATAAATATTGTCATTAAAACACATTGTATATAAATTATGTATATAAATAAACCTTTTATGCTTTGTAGGTTTACAATGTATAAAGATGAAAGTTTTTTTCATCTTGAAGAGTCTTTTATGATCATAGTAGAATGAAATACACATATAAGTGCTTAGTATGAACTATATTAACAATATTTTTAAACACATATTTAAAGATTTGGTTTGTAAATCATGTTTAAGGGGTAACATATTTAAAGGGCTCATATATTAATCTTTTAGTAATGTCACCTTCATATTGAATATTCCTCACTGCGTTCTGCTTCCTTAACACTTACACATAAATACTAAAGGATTACATTAAGTCATAAGGACTAGACCTATAACCATAAGATCAAGTTTTCATATATATAATTGAAGCTTTGGTAGGACTAGTTAGTCATGTCACAACCATACATGAGACCTTCGTAATCAACATACTATCATAGGGATAGGAACTAATGGTATCTTGGGTGGGGCATGATGGTATCTTCATCGAGGCTATAGACACTCGCTAGAAGCTGATCAAGGCGAGTGGCATTAGATTGAGATATATTGTGTAATCCTCCCACTCCTTCTGTTGAGGTTACTTTGATGGGGTATGTTGACATCTCCATTGGGGCTATGAACGCTCACTGGTAGTGGAGCAAGGTCAATGGTATTGGACTAAGTCCAGTGCATAATCCTCCCATCCCGTGAATGCTATATTTACTAAATAAATTGAATGAAGGACATCTAACACGAAGAGAAAACAAAATTCCAAAGATTTCCTCACCTCAGGTTAGTGGATGACTCCATTAGGGCTATGGGTGCTCACCTACAACAGAGCGACATCAGATTTTGGAAACTCATGTTATGGACCAAAAAGGAAACCAAAATCCCTAATGGCTAGCCTCCTTAGTCTCAATAAACTAAAAAAATGAAAGTCACTCTTATGTACCCTAAATAGGTCCATGATTTATGTAATTTATTAACCATTATTTGTAAGCAGATATAACTTTTTATGGTATTGGATGTTCTTATGAAGTCATACATTTATCATTTTTATGATAATATGCCCTAATCATTATTATAACTACCCCGATAGACCTAATATATAAACAAATGTCTTTTATGTATGTAAATAATCCTTCAACTTGTTAATCTATACATGTTAGGGTCTCACATTTATTCTTGTTTCATTCTTATTGTCAATTGACTAAGCCTTTGAGATGAAAAATATTTTATTTTCATTACTTTTTGTTTCTTTAGTTTCCTTTTGTCACTCCATGCCTAATACAAAGGCTTCTAGTCTGTGTTCTTGATCCTCCAAAAGGGAGCATCAACCACATTTGGAGTTGAATGTTGTTACCAAAATGACTCTCCTTAGAACTAAGTCTCCTCTTAGGGTGTTTCTTTATGTTTCCTTGCCATTTGACTCCTTATCATGCTCCTACTATTCAAATTTCTCCCTAAAATACAGAAGGGAAATCGGTAAAAGGGATTAAAAAATAAAAATAAGTACAATTTGTAGCTAAGTGACGTTAAAGAAATGTCATATTATAAATATTTATATGAAATACCTAATTATTATTTTGATTCTATATATGACATAAAAATTCAAAATAAAAATAGTTAAAATATCAAATAACACTAACTAGTATATGTGGCTAAAACATAATTAAATTATTATTACTATAACTAAGAACCCTAAAAATAAGGAAACATTGTCCACGAATTAGGAAAACATTGTCCACAAAATGGGGGAATTAGATATACAAATGAATTATTTACCATGCAAATCCTTTAATTCCTATATGTTTGGGAGGATTGAATTTCCTAAAGAACATATGTAATGAATATTGAAAATAGACTTTCATGAATGTAAAATATCTATTTTTAACTCACATAATATCACCATTGATCTTATCATGAATTACTCGTCAAACTTTAACTTTAACTTTTACTTCCATATATCTAATCCCTAGATGGAAAACAAGAACCAAATTCACCTTATCATTTGTATCAGATATAAAATGTAATATAATGTAAATAAATTTAATGGAGGCTAATATTCAAATATTTATTAAAATAAAAAAATACTTCGAAAACTTTATATTAGATTTTGCATAAAACCCATATTAAATATAAACATTATACTAAGTTTTGAATAAAACCCATAATAAATACTTTTTAAATGTTATCGCATTAAAATTTGAATTGACATACGTGTTCCCACTCATTCAGAATAAGGTCATCAAGGCTGAGAAGGGAGGTTAACTCACCACCACCTTACCACCCGATATGGAATGACATCATCCAATTAAATGAATCTCACTGTAAGCTCTCATCATATCTGAAATGGTCATTAAGCCTCCCTCCAACTCTCCACACGATGGGAAGTATTACCCTCATTCAGAATAAGGTCATCGGGGCAGAGAAGGGAGGTTAACTCAACACCACCGTACCACCCAATATGGAATGCCATCATATCATTAAATAAATCTCATTGTAAGGTCTCACTGCATCTGAAATGGTCATTAAACCTCCCTCCAACTCTCCACACGATGGGAAGTATTAGCCCTCGCTAAATATGGCTCTCATATCGAGATAATTACATGCTCGCTGTAATATTCAATGCCTTTATAAATTTAATTGAAAATTCAATTCAACTTTATAATAAGTTTATGAGCCACCTAAAACATTTAGGATTTTTTCACTTAACCTACCTACACTTATGCATTTTCTCTTGTAACTCATACTCTCCAGAACTTGATATGTTCTTATATTTTGAAGGTATTTACAGTGTTCTATCATAGAGGAGAGAACGTTATATTATATTTGGAGGGTTTTCAAAGGTTTACTATGAAAGCCACCAATAAAATAATTTAATAAATTTTTCATGAGGAATTAAATCGAAAAGAAATTTGGATGCACACATATTAATCGATTCCTTTTAGTTGGAAATGGTTCCAAATAGATTTCACAAGATTTATCAGAATTTATATAGGGTTTAGTTATATTTTAAAGAACTTAACCAGGGTTTACTACAGTGAAAATATGAGGTACGTAATGGTTTTTTTTTCCCTATATTTTTCCTCCATTATTATGCAAACAAATTTTGGGAATAAGATAAGAGAAATATGTTTCTCTCATTTACAATTTGTTATCTCATTACTTAAGAAACTAACTCCCATTTTCTTGTTACACAATTATTCATTACGAAAGGTTGAGTGATTCAAAGAGAGAAAGAACTTGATTGTTATATGCCTATCTGCACTTGATTCATAGGTTAGCAACTATTTTGTATCCCTTTATTCTATAATCTGAATTTGATATTTCTGTATTTTCCTTCTATTTCAAATTTTGAACATGTGTTAGGTTGAAACAACGATTTAAATATTTGACTTATAAAACAATATGAATCACTTTTATTATCTAATCTAGTTTCCTCTTCGATGTGCATACTATTATAGGTAAATAGACATAATTATTTATAGGTTTTATGGTTTATAGAATTGCCCAATGCTCAACATTTATCTTCTATTACAATATCTCATGTAAATGTTATTTACAATAGTGCATGCTCTTTCCATTCTTGTTTTTTGATTTGTAATCATAGAAAATTAAATTTGAGGCTTGATCTTGTTTAGACATTAAATTCTTTAGTCTTGTGTTCTGATATCAATACTATCAGAACAATTACAGATAAGTTATCTTGAGTTATTCACGATCGAAGACTTATCTTTCCTTGATATAATTAATGCTATGCATGCATTTCAAATATAGGTGTTATGTTACTATGTTGATACATTTGTTCTATCCTAAAAGTGTATGATGTTCTCTAAAATCCTTATGTTTTACTCTTTCGGGAATCTCAATCATGATATATACTATTAATTGTTTTCAACATAGAGTGGGATGAATATGTCTGCACCTAATGCACATGTTATGTTCAAAGTTTGGAAAATAGTTCTTACAATTCTCTTGTTTTTACCCTTTATTTCTTTACTTTTCTTTTCATTTCCTTTTTCATTAACATTTCATTTATCTCATATGCTTATATCTCAAAATATGTGAACCAGATTATGTAGCGACTTGATCGTGGTTGTCCATTTGCAGCCTATGTAGGGTCGGTTTGTTGACCAATATATACATTATTGGATGATGATCTTATCCTTGATACCCTTCTTTGCAGTTGAATGATCAATAAGAATACATGATATTATATTTCATCACATTTAGTACTACGATGAGTTACCATGAATGGGAGATAAGCATAACTAACATTTAATTGTTTTTCCTTTATCGCTAACCATTTGTTTCCTTTATTTTATTTCTAATGGAATATTGTTTTCGTGTTATATAATGAAGGTTACGTTTTAATATAATTCACCAGATGCCATATAGGACTCTCCCCACCTAGACCTTTGCACCTTACACCTCTTTGCATCATATCTATAAATTGGCCTTAATTATTTTCATAATTAGGAAATATATTCAATTTATAATATTCTACATTGACAATTTAATTTAGATTATCACCATGGATTACCCCCTATGGTGAAAGGTAGGCCAACCCTTATCACCTAGAGCATGAGGATGTAAGATCCTCAATGATGTGGTCTTAGGTTGTCCTTAGTTACCATGATAATCTGTGCACCAATCAAGTCCACTCAGATGTGTGTGGACCATTATCAACAACATCCATGGCCAATAACAAGTATTATGTTATATTTGTTGATGATTTTTATCATAAATGCTTGATCGTTTTCATGTAGAAGAAAGATAAAACTTTTGCAAAGTTTTGTTAATTTAAAGCATTAGTGAAGAATTATAATAGCAGGAAGGTTAAAACTCTCATGAATGATAATGGTGGATAATATGTGTCAAATGATTTTAAAAACGTCTTTTTGGCTGAATGAATTAAATGAGAGTTGACATCACCCCATAACCCACAGTAGAATGGGGTGGCTGAAAGGAAGAATAGAATTATTGTAGGGGTAGAATGAGCGATGTTTTATGATCAGGGCCTACCACTACATTCGTGGGTTGAGGCATGCAACACAACTATTTATTTGTAGAAGACAAGCCCTCATCGGATTCTTGGGATGAGTACACTAGAGGAGGTATTCTCAGGGAAGAGACTAGATGTGGGACACTTCAGGATTTTTGGCTCATCGGTTTATTTCGATGTGACCAAAGATGCATGGAATAAGATTGATCAGACATCAGAGCTCTGGATATTTGTGGGGTACACTGATAGACCTCACAACTATCGGATGTACCTGTCGACCAAGAATGATGACAATGGTTCATTGAGATGTCAAATTCACTAAAGAGAAGGCCATGATATGTTCCCCTGAGAGGGAGCTTCAGCTACATGCGATTGAGGAGCTTTTAGCTCCTAAGTAGGAACCACAGATTGATGTGGAGAAGCCACGTGCAGAGGATCCGCGATTGGAGACATCCACTCAGGCAAAGTCATCCAGAGATGGGAGAAAGCACACCAGAGAGGCTGAAAAGTTATTGCAGGATGTGAGAGATAATGTGGGAGCATCCACATCATAGTGTAGGCGGAGGAGGTCGCGTGAGAGGTACACTAGATGCATGGCTCTTATGAGAAGATGTGTTGAGAAAGAGCTATCATCTTTTGAGGAGGTAGTGTAGCAACCAATTTGGGTTGATGACATGGTTGAGGAGTATGACTCCATTGTCTATAACATTCTTTGGGATGTGGTCCCAAGACTAGCAGACACGTCAGTGGTGAGTTCCCGATGGATTTAGAAAGTAAATAAAGCATGAGATTGTAGTGTGGAGAAACACAAGGCTATGTTTGTAGGCCGAGGATTTTCTCATGTTGAGGGGATTGATTACGATGAGACCTTTGCTCCTATTGCAAGGTACTCATCTATCAAATCAATTTTGGCACTGTGAGTGCAGATGGGTTGGAAGATACATCATATGAACATAAAGACAACCTTCCTTAATGGTATGATTGAGGAAAAGGTGTATATTGAGTATCATGAAGGTTTTGAGACATTTGACTGAGATTCACATGTCTGCGACTCAGACGAGTGTTGTATGGGATGAAACAGGCACCAAGTTCTTGGTACACAAGGATCAATAGCTACTTCATTGGGTTGGGCTTCACCAAAAGTGAAGCAAATGCGAACCTATACCATATTGTGGTAGAAGATAAATTGTTGATTATTATTTTATATGGTGATGATTTGATTCTAATAGATGATAATAAACTAATCAAGTCTTGCAAAGAGGATCTTGCAAGACAGTTCAAAATGAAGGAATTGGGGATAATGCACTACTTTCTAGGTATGGAAGTATGGCAAGGTGATGGGGAAATTTTTGTCTCTCTCGGAAAGTATGCCAACGAGATACTGAAAAGGTTCAACATGGAGAGAAGTAAACCCATGGATACTCCTTTAGCAAGTAACTAGAGGAAGGAGGATGCTACTTCAGGTGAAGTAGTGGAAGCTACTATTTACAGATAGCTTGTGCATTCACTCACATATTTGTTGAACACATGACCTGACATGTGTTATGAAGTTAACCAACTTAATCAAGCAATGGCTAGATTAGCCAAGTTGTATTGGAAGACGGTCAAGCATGTCTTAAGATACCTCAAAGGCTATACTTAGTATGGATTGTGGTACAAATGGACATAGGGATTGAAGCTTCAAGGCTTCACCAATGTAGATTGGGTAGGTAGTCCATCCTATAGGAAGATCATACCAAGAGGAATCTTCAGTATTGGGTCAACAATTGTTTCTTGGTACAACAGGAAATATAGATCAATTGCACTCAGTTCATAAGAGGAAAAGTACATGGTTGTTAGTCAAATAGCTTGTGAGGCCATCTAGATGGGAGAGATTTTAGTTGGTTTGCTTGGTCAACAGATGGATCCAACTGTGATTTACTATGATAATCAAAGTTGTATCAAACTCTTTGAAAATATAGTTTTTCATGATCTTTCCGAGCATATTAATATGTGATATTATCATCTTTGAGATTGTGTGTAAAGGTTGATTATGTTGTTGGAGTACATTCCCATAAAGGAGTAGGATGCTAACATTTTGACAAAGGCATTTTCAAGATGTAAATTCAAGTTTCATAGAGATAGGATCGGGGTAGTTGATAATGCTTTTCTTCTTGAGAGGGAGTGTTAAAAATAGCAACAAGAAATTCCAATTTAAGTTTTCCTTGAATTAAATTGTGAATTAAAATCGAATTCTATTCTCATAGCAACTTGTAAATAGTTAACTAAGTAGAATTGACATAATTGACTTATGAATTTCGAGTTGGAATTCTATATGGAGTCATGTAAGTGAGATCCCTAAATTTTAGGGGTCTAGATTGAGTTTATTGGAGTTGTAATTACACAACTCAGTCTAACCGAGGTATAGTCAATTAAACTAGTTCTAACTATTGGAGAAACTAGTAGAGATTTAGAAGTGAGTCAGTGCACCAATGCATCCTTAGTGCCACACCAGTTAACTGAAGATTCACTCACAAATAAACCATGCATGTCAGTTCATAGGAAGAGCCAATTGAGACTACAGTACAATGACAGTGTACTATGAGTTATATAGATGGTGCACACAATTAGTTGAGAACCTAATTTTTGAATTGTGCATTTATGGAGGAAGTATTTCAAAATTAAATATGGGTTGATTCTCTCAAGAATTGTGCAAGGAAGTAGGGGCTTAGTGGGCATCAGAATTGGCTAAGTGTTGGCTTGACTTGGCTTTTTAGGTAGAGAGATAGATTGTATTAGTATAGGGATTGTTCATGTTGAACAAGCATTGTATTTTCTTCTCATATATTCTAGGTAATTAAATATAGATAGTCAAATTTTTTAGCAGTTTCTTTCCCTAGAGAAATATTGTGTTATGTGTGATTTATATTCTTCCTTTTCTGCTTATTGTTTTCATCGATCAATTTTGGTTTCTGCTGAAGAGTATAATATATTATTGACTTGTTTTTTTATCATATCACATAATTTCTTGAATGGTTTTTTATGATACACCCAAATCCTTGTCCATCCAAAAGATCAAGATAAGACTGCATTTACCACACTATGAGGTACCTTCAAGTATGCCAAAATGACCTTCAGTCTAATGAATGTGGGTGCCACATTTTAGTGAGCTATGGATATAGTTTTCACTGATGAGAAGGATAGATCTTTTGGTGATATATATCGATGACATCACCATGTATTCACATTCAAATGAGGACCATTTGCAGCACCTAAGCACATTTTTTGAAAAATGTAGAAAATATGGCATCTCATTGAATACGAAAAAGTATTTTTTTGGGCTTGAAGAGGGTAAAATGTTAGGACACATAATTTATAAGGAGGGAATTAAAATGGATCCTATAAAAATAAAGGAAATTTAGAAAATGGATCTTTCAAGAAACAAAAAGGAGATTTAGTCATTTATTGGCAGAATAAAAATTTTAAGAAGATTCATCCCCAATTTGGTAGAGAATTTAAGAGCAATCATAGACATGCTAAAAAAATATAGTGAGGTTCAGTGGACTGAAGAAAAAAAATATATTTTAATGAGGTAAAATCATCCTTGTCCCATGCTCCTATTCTGATCAGCCCAGACTATACTCAAGATTTTATAATTTTTTCCTTTACTTTCGAGAACAGTATAGATTTAGTGCTAATGCAAAGAAATCAGCAAGGTGAAGTGAAGATGATGGCCTTCTTTATTAGGACTCTTAGGGATGTTGGCCTCAAATAAAACATTATGGAAAAATAGACCTTTTCTTTTGTAAAATCCTTGAAGGACTTCCGAGTATATATCTTGCACTCACACATTAGTGCTTGTGTACCAAGTTCTGTTGTTAAAGGAATTCTTACTAAAAGTGATACGGAAGGTAGGAGAGGAAAGTGGATTGCTTCTATATTAAAATATGATCTAGAAATTGAACCCACAAAGTTAATCAAAGGGAAAGGACTAGCAAAAATGATAACATAGTCAAATTTTCATGCACTTGAGATTAATTTCTTGGTTGTCCTATCGGAAGAGGAAGACTCCCGTTCAATTTAGTAAAAGATTGAGATATTTTTTGTTTCACCATGGTATTTAGATATCCCGTATGTGTTGCAGAACTTGCATGCACCTTTAGGTTTGACTAAAATTAAAGCTTGGTTCCTTAAATTGAAGCTTGTCAAGTTTTGTGTCATAAATAAATTTTTATATTGGAAAGACCTCGGTGGTATGTTGTTGAATTATCTACTTGAAGATGGGGCACAAAAGGAAATAGAAGAATTTCATAAAGGGGATTGTGGTAGGAAACCTGTTTTGGAAGACCACTGCAAATAAGATCTTGAGGGCTATCTTTTATTTCCCAACACTATTTGTTGATGTATACAAGAAGGTGGTCAGCTGCTATGAATGTCTAGCTTTTGAAGTGAGAAGGAAATTTCTCCCACTACCCCTGAAACCCATTACAATTGAGTCACACTTTTAGTAGTGGGGAATTGATTTCATAGGAGAAATTCACCCTACCTTTTCTGGACATCATAAGTGGATCTTAACAGTGACCTATTATTTCACTATGTGGATTGAAGAAGTCCCAACTCAGCAGGCTACAAATGTAGTAATCATTCAATTCTTGGACAACAACATATTGTTTAGGTTCGTCTACCCACAGAAAATCATCATAGACTACGTTGTTGCCTTCAAGTGTAACAAGATGGTGGATTTTTGTCACAAATATCATATCCTACTTGATCACTCAACATCCTATTATCCCCAGGGTAATGGTTTGGCCGAGTCTTCTAATAAAATTCTGGTCAAAATAATCAAGAATATGTTGTAAGAAAATAAGATAAATTGGCATAAAAAGTTGGTGAATTCACTATGGGCTAACCGGGTAAGCACAAAGAAATCAATAGGCGTGTCCACTTTTCAGTTAGTATATGGAGTAGATGCTGTCTTTCCTTCTTCGTTAGGAGTTACGGTGATTAAATTGTTGCAGGAAGCTGAGGTGGAACCAAATGACATACAAAGAAGAATCAACAAATGCTCCAATTGTAGCAAACAAGAGAAGAAGCTTTCAGAAATACCCAAGTGATACAAGAGCGGATCAAGAATATATATGATAGAAGGACCAAAGAAACTTATTTTTAGAATGAATATTTGGTTTTGAAGTGGCATGTCTAGAGAGAGGGGAAAGGAAAGCATGGGAAGTTTGAAAAATTATGGAAGGTCCCTAAAAAATTGCACGTATCCATGGAAATAATTCTTACCTGCACAAAGACTTTTCTGGTGAATTACTTGGAGGAGGGCATGCCAATGCCAGGTTTTTGAAGCATTTTTTCATGTGATTCTTAGTTGACCCACCAATTGATCAATTGTACATATTAGTTTACTTTTACTACTACAATTGTGGGTTTCCCATGACGAAAACTTGAACCCCAATGAGAATTCCCTAAGGTTCCATTGATCTGCTTCCATATGTAAGTCAATCAATCAATTTCAAGTCATTCAATCAAGTTTGAGTCAGTCACTTCATTTTCAGTTAGTCAGTCAATTTTCATTTTCAGTTTTTGACTCCACTACCCAATGGTTAAGCTACTAGTCTGCGGTGTTCTTTGCACCTCTCTAAGAGGCTACAATCCCCATTGGAGCCAATGTTTTTTTTTTTTCTCGTTAAAACTATTCTATTATATACATAAACAGATAACAGTTACATCATTTCAAAACAGAGAGAACCAGCTGCCTGGAAGTAATGGTAGCTTGGAACAGTTGAAACTGCAATGTCCAAGGACTTAACTAGACCAAAAAATAAACCAACCCTCGCAGGGGCGCCAGCAGAGCAACAGACTAATCCCGCGCAGGGGAAACAAACACTTCCCAGCCACAGAGGAAAGATTCCAGAACCCAAACATAGACAGTTTTCCATCAGCTTTGGCATAAAGACAGTAACATAAAACCAAAACATAATCAAAACAGCAAGAGAGGCCGAAAGTCCTAACAGATGTGACGCAGAGACCTGGAACGAAGGCACAGCTATTCTTCAGGTTCCTCCTCAACCACCCGGCACCACCCGTATTCCTCCACCTCCGCTGTAGTTGGAGCAGTTTCCATGTTGACATCTTCTTTTTGGCTGATCATCGCCTCCTGAGCCAGAGGGATTGTTGAGACAGTCCCTGGATCTGTAGTGGGCGTCTTCATGACTTTCTCTGAGCCATCAGCTGGCTGCTTCCCCCGACTGTCTTTAGTATCGCTGCCATCAGGGGACTCTTGGATGAAGAGAACCGACACATGGGCGCTGATCCGGGGATAGTTCAAAGAACTGTTGAAATTGAAAATGGCAGTGCCGAACGCGGGCGAGGAAGCAGAATCAGGAGCACTTGAATCCAGGAATTGACTAGACTGAAGGGGGTTAGCTTCAAGGGTGCGATGGCAATGGCAATGGTTGCAATGGGGAGAAATTTAATCCACAGGAGGGCGCGAAGATCCTCCACGGGAGGAGCCTCGATGGCTGAGCATTTGCTGTCGAGGCCAAACCATGATTGCAGGGCCCAAACGTATAGAGCGTAGAGAGAAATTGAGAATCAAACCAGTCCAGGGGAGACCACGAACAGGCGGTGGGTTGGTCCAAACGGAAAGGCAGCCGCTTGGAGCTGCTTGCAGCTCCAGAGGTTGCATAAACATACCCCGAGGTTAAACAATGCAGACCATAAATAGGCGCAGTGAAGCCCATCCCACCACTACATTTATCATACCTGCCTGCTCCTCGAAACCCGTCCGCCATTACTGCAACCTTCATGTGAGCCAAGGAGCCAGAACCTGGCTTGCGTACAAGGGTGGATGGAGCATTTAAGCTCCCCTGGTATATGTCAATCAGACCACTCTCGCACGGCTGAAAACAATCTTGCGCCCATGTGTGTTCCTTTCAACTACGCATGGCTGGTAGGTGGCTAAATTTAAATGCACGTCCCATCCTTTCATTCACCTGCATCCGGGGGAGCAACATCATTTTGGAACAGATGATTTCATTCCTGTGCCTGATCATGATTCGATATAATATCCAGATTTCCTGTGAGTAGAGTATTCTCATTTTCCACTCCTAAATTGGCCAGGAGGTCAGCGACCTTGTTGCCTTCCCTCTTTATGTGATTGAAGGTGATGGCCCTGTTACTGTGGAGCACTTATTCTATGGCTTCCAGTCTTGTTTCAAGCCTCCAACTGGTGGCTATTTTCCTTGCATGAGATCCATTTAGGAGATGCCTGGCCATATTTATAAGGATCTGGGAGTCTCCTTCCACCTCCAGGGGTTGGAAGTTGTGTTTCCATGAGAGAAGCAGACCTTGCCATAGTCCCTCTAACTCAGCCGAGTTATTGGTATCCCACCCAATGTTTCCATAGTAGAGCATCAGGGGTGTGCCTTCATGATTCCTTAAAATTTCGCCAAAGCCTGCAATTCCAGGATTTCCCTTTGAGGCAGCATCAAAATTGAGCTTGAAGGTATGCTTTGGAGGGGCAGTCCAGGAGACCCTTTTTAGGTTGTTGCTTTTAGGAGGGCCTTTATTGTGAGATTCTTGAGGAAGATGCATTTTCCAGTTTTCCAAAATGGCTTTCTCATTGTCTAGAGTTGGAAAGTCCTCCTCAATCCATGAGCGGAGCATCAGCGTCTCTTTGAGATTCCCACAAAGCGTGCTCCAGATACTATCTATCGGGGAGCATTGATCTTTGAATATGCGTTTGTTCCTTTCCTTCCATATGCTCCATAGGAGGAACCCGGGGATTATGTTCCATAAATGGTTGAGAATTTCACTTTTGTAAGGTTTCTGTTGCCAATGACGTAAAGAGTTGGTTATGTCGTCTTCAAGTCTGCATCTTCTTTGACATATGAAGCTTGCCTTTTCCCATAGCTGATTGGATAAGGGGCAGGAGTCCAAGAGGTGTTGGAGAGTTTCCTCATGGGATTTGCAATTAACACAAATGGAGGGGCCATGAAAATTTCTCGTCTAAGTTTATCCCATGTGAGGATTCTCTAATACCAACCAAAGGAAGTAGGAGACTTTGGGCCAAGATCCTAACCCCCAGATTTTGATCCAAATTGGGTCAGGGGGAGTAGGGTTATTGCACATGATGTTGTAGGCCTCAGATGTGGTGTAGCCACCTTTAGGCTGGTACCCCCATCGTAAAATGTCTCTTCCTTCATCATGTTTGATGCTTCTTTTGCGTAGCTCCCTTTCCAGCTCCTCAAAAATTTGGTGATTTTCATTTGTGATTAACTAGTTACCCTGTTTCCACTTCCTGAAGCCTTGCTCTGTCTCCTGAGTCCAGTATTGCTGAATCTTTTCTTGTTGCTATTCCTCCCCAATGGAGTTCGGAGGGGGTTAAGAATGTGGCTGAGTTGTGGCATTTGGTTCCAGGCATCTGTCCAGAATCGTGTTGTTCTACCATTTCTTACCTCCCAAAAACTATGTTGTTGTATCAACTGGAAGTGTTGTTTGGTCGCGTTCCAAATTAGCGAACCTTTTTCATTGGGAGTGAACCTGATGAGCTCCTCTTGGGGTCTGTGATTGGCGTATTTGGCCGTCCAAATGGTGGCCCAAGGTTTTTCTGGGTTAGAGAGCCATTGCCACCAAATTTTTGCGCTCATGATGGCGTTGCTATGTGTGGGATCTCTCAAGCCAATGCCCCCTTTTTCTTTGGGCGTGCATACAGTGGTCCATTTTACCAGGGCCCATTTGCGATTTGTATATGTATTTCCCCATAGGAATCCTCGTTGAAGATCCCTAATTCTTTTTAGAACCCATTTTGGCGCCGCTAGGATTTAGAATAAGTAGAGCGACATTGCCTGAAGAACTGACTTTATGAGTACTACACGACTAGCCAAGTTCAGAGTTCTGTGCGTCCAAAGGTTGAGGCGAGATTCGAGCTTCTCAATGAGAGTATGCCAGGAGGAATGCTTGAATGCTGAAGCATAAAGGGGGGCTCCAAGGTATTTATAATGGAGAGTGGAAATGGGGAAACCCAAGATTCGAGCAACAGCAGTCTTACCGACAGGAGGGGTATGAAAGAAAAAGATCTGCGATCCATTGGAGCCAATGTTAGGGTCCTAGAGTCTAGGTATTAAATTTCTTCAACTTGTCTATTTGTCCTGAGATATCTTAGAACAATTTATCCTATGTGACTATTGTGGTCATAGCCTAAAAGTTACTATCTAATGTCATTATTAGTGTTTCAGAAAAGTTCTTGTAGATGAGACATGACAGAGTCTGAGTTAATCATGGTCATCAAGTTATTTGTAATGAGGTTCTAAGGATCTAGGTGTGGTCAGTCATTGGTCAGAACTATGAAAAATACAAGTTGTTTCATTAGTAAGGTTCTACAATCTAAGTTAGGGGTATATCATTATACCACTGTTGATTTAATGATCTATTTTCCCTACATTACTCCCATTATAGGCTTCATTTACATTTTACCCTTCTCATTACCTATTTCATATGCTTTATTCCATAACATCATACTACATACCACCACATTTCATTATACACCTACACATTACATTGCATCCTACACATCACATTACATTATACTTCCATTACCCCACTACACTACACTACACTACCTCTCATCATTACCCCACCTAAGCCCCTAGTTCCTAATCATCATTTTTTCCACTACCTACGATACCCCCATAACCCCGACTATCATTACAATGGGTGTATGAGAACAATAATCATGATTTTCCAAAGTTCTACATGTGACTATGGTAAACAAGGCACACTTTCGAATTCATTTGCATTGTTTTCCGCCCTCCATTTTGGCCAAAATAGCGCGCCCTTCTGAGAGGAAATCGACACAGTGATTCATTACGTAGAGCTGAAAGGGAGCTACAAGTGGTTTTAGGTCATTTCTATAGGTTCCAAGATAGTCCAAATAAGGTGTTTGCTGGTGGAGCTCTATTGCCTAAAAGTTGCACAACTTGAAGCTCTGCACCATCTACACAACTGCTATGCAGCCATCCCATATTTGTTACAAATTCTGCATTGTGCTAGAATTGGTCTTCGTTATGATTGGAGGTACGATGCATCATATCCCAACTTTATGTTGTTGATTAAAGCATAATTTAGAAATCAACTGTAGCACTGGTACATGTTTCTCCTGCTCCATAATCGCTACAAAAACCTTTTATACAATCTGAGTCAGAGTCTAAAGTCACAGTGAGCATTTAGGGTCTGTGTTGTCTGTGTAGGATCAAGTAAGTTGAGTCACATTTATTGGGATGTGTCTAAATTGGGTGGGCTCATATCTATTGCATACCTGACACTTTCATTAACAGGTAGAGACCATTTCATTTTGCTTGTCAACAGTGCACACATAGTGACCCTTTGTGATTCTCATAAGAGCAATCGAGATGTCATTGAGCCACCTACCTGTGCCATCACCTTTTGTTTTCTTTCTTTCACTGTATATGCAACCAAATTATGTAGATCTTCACTTTTCCCACTTAACTCCTCATTGTTTTCACCTAGCTCTACACTTGTCTGTGTTGTCACCTTTCTCATCGCCTTTTCCATGAGAGTAGGTCACAATGCTTTGAGTAGTGTGTTGTTACTGAAAAACATTACATGGCAAGCTCACATAGCTAAATTAAGTCAAGTTGAGGGATGTGGTTCACATTGAACCCAGGAGTTTATACATGGTCAATTCAGACTCAATAGTGAGAGAAGATTTTGAACAGGTATGGTGTGCTGAGTTTTGTGAGAAGATTCTAACTCATTGACATCATGCCTAGTTGGCCAATATCTTTTCATAGAAATTCAAAGATGAAAAGGTTAAACTAGGTGATTTTAAATTTGTGGTGACTGAAGAGACTATCTCTCAGGCCACAAAAATCCCTCTACAAGGTGAAACTTGTTTCGAGGGAAGATAACTATATGCTACACATTTCAAGGAGTTTGTCAAGCCTTAGTCTAAGAACAAATATGCTTCCAACTTCCCTAGAACTTATTTTCTAGACCAACACAATAAACTCCTTAAAGTTATCCAACAATACTTCACATGTGAAGGTCGATTCAACATAGTTTATCAGTATCACATTAGACTTATCATGCATTTTACAGGTAGGAGCTTGAAATTACCTTATTACCTCAACAGTTTGGGATAAATGGCAGAGAGGGTGCAAGAAAAGGGAGACAAACATCAGTGTAGCCTGTTCTATTTCTCCCAAATTAAATGGTTGGTGTTACATGAAATTAGGAAGAGGAGTTTTTTTAGTAAAAGTGGGTCTGTTTCCACATATAGATATGTCTCCACAGAATACAAGAGAGCCAGGGAATACACAATAAATACAAGGGGCTCAAGGGTTTCCATAAGCAAAAGAAAATGAACCTGAGGCAGAGAAAAAATTGAAAGAAATAATGAAAGAGAAGAACGTCAAGACCAAGGGGAAGGGAAAAACTCAACTAGCACAAGAGAAGCCAAAAATATTGTTTCAACTTAGGCTAAGGTTGAGGCTAAGGGTTAGATCTTACAAACAACAGTCAACTGAGGAGTCAAATCCTCCACCAACTATCAAGATCCCTAAAGACACCCGAAAATTATACTGTAGAGGAAACAGATGAGCAGGTGAATGAGCCACAAGAACAGATAGATGAACCAAATGTACAACCAGATGTGCAGCTAGATGTGCAAGCGTATGAAATATAGGTGCAACTACCAAAGGTACAGACAAAAGAGAAGATGGAAGGACAACGTGTGTAGGAGAAGGATAGGGGTAACTAGCACAATTACAAGATACTCTTGATAAAGCACAACTTTAGATTTCCCACTTAAAAAAGGAGAATACAGTGCTCAAACATACAATATCTTAAAAGCAAGAAAATGGAAAATAGGTTATTGATGTAGAAGAGATGGAGGAGACTAGAGTGTTGCACAGGAAACCAGTGACAAGATTGGAAGCAACCACTTGGAAAGAACAAGTCAAGGAAGCCTTTGAGTCAACATATAAGCCACTGTTTGATGACTGGAAGGAGTACCAGAAATTCTTTGAAGAACTTGAAGGATGTCAGTAGCAGTTAGGCTTTTTAAAGTGAAATTATGAAAGATACAAGCATAACATCAACCTTATCCTCAAGGAAGCTGACCACAAAGTTTTTGAAGCTTTGAAGGACATTAAAAGGGCTAAAGTAGTTTTGAAATGGATCCTCGCTATGCATATATAGGCAAATCATTACTACATGAGGAATTTCATCATGAGGAGGAGACTAAGACTGGTAAAGCATAAATTAATGAAGGCTCGAGGACAACTCAAAAAAATCATACAATTTTCTGTTGAGTTGCCTGTAGAGGTACCATCCTAGGCAGTGGAAGGGGCCAAAGCACACTAGCTACCAGCAAAGGAACAGTCCTAACAAGTGGAGGAGGTCAAGGTAGCCCCTATAAAAGAAAGAAAGACTTCAACAAGAAATAAATGGAGGAGTTAGATATAGTGTTTGTACTTAGTTTTAATTTTTTCTCATTTACTTTGTTTTGCAACTAGTTTTGTGAAGCCAAGGGTCCCTCTAAGACCTGAGAGATATTTTGATGTTGTTGGGTATCATTTTGGTGGAGTCTACTATTTAATGGAGGTATAAAGTAGCGATGATGGATTATAAAGAACTTTGGTATGTTGGAGTGTGAAAAATAGCCATACACAATAAATTTGAATTTTTCTACCTAACTGTTGTGCACTTCTACACAATGACTGGTTAGGCAGGTTCTGGAAGATGCATGTGTGGAAAAAGAAACTTGTGAGGCCTTACTCTAGCTCAGAAGCCTTGTTGCCAGCCTCCTAAGCTCATCTCAATAGTCACAACCTATAGCCATGTCATGTTGGACCCCACTGCGCAAACGCTGCATAATTATGGAAATTAGTTGTTTCTTATTTTTCTGTTAAATCTATACTTTTCTATTTTTTGTTAAGTGATATTGTAGATCCAAAGACATGATAATCACGAAGAGATTAGATAAAATGCATTGTTGTTTTATTTTAACTTTCAGTTTCATTTTAGTTTTAAAAAGGTATCTTTCCTATTATGTTAGTTTTGATCCACTAAGTGGATACATTGAACCTAGTACAAGTTTTTATCATGTAATTTTGTATTTAAACAAGACAACAATATAAAGAAAGGGTTCGATTCTGAGAGACGACTATTGTGTCATGGGTTCGTTGTTTTTTATTTTTAGTGTTATGTGTGATTTAGCTATTTCAGATATTCATGTGGTATGCGTTCTAGCTATCGTTATCTCCTTATGTGTTATACTATTTATCTTTCATCTTTAAGCAATTGCTAAACAATTTTCCCCTTCAGAAGTTATCTCTTAATATTCTCTATAGATGATTGTTTTACTATTATATTCATGATGGAATACACTATACGTCAAGTGCTCCATCCTCACCTTCTTCCCGATATTTAATCAAAGTTTATGTTGCAGAATTCATGTTGTTTTAATGCTATGTACATGTGGTTAAGTATCGTCATGTTTTCTATTATTTCTTCAGAGTTCATTCAATGTATTTTTCAGATGTTGTAGCCTAGAGACATATCTACCTTGCCTCTGTCGCAATATATTTACATGCATGCACTGATGTCTTGTGTTAGGACCTAAAAAATTGTCTCATACAATGGCCCTCTCCCTTAAGTTTTCAACCACTATTTCAATCAAATTATCCATACAGACCTAGTCTCTATGATATGTCATTGTATTTCATTTCCTTTTCTAATCGGAAAATTTCAAGTGAGGGAGCCCCCTCCAATTAGAAAGGACCAGTTTCTAACCCAAAGAGGCTTGTCGTTACCCATGTAAACTATCCCAGCATAGAGGTTAAATTATAGGGTGATAATAGAAGCATCGCCTATGCTTTGCACCAGTGATCACATTACCATATGTACAACAACCATTTGATAGCACTATAGATGCCTCTGATTATGATATTGGTGAATTTCTTAGTCAACAGGGGCATCTAGTGGCATATCACAGTCAGAAACTTTCAAAAACAGTATGAAAGTATCCCACCCATGACAAAGAGATGTATTCCTGTTGGGTATTCATTTTGTCTTATTTTTATTTATTTCTCCCATGTTGTCGATTAGCTAAATGATCATTTTTGAAGAGTATCTGTTACTTCTTAGTTTTAATAGGATTACAATAGCATTAATGAGAGTTTAATTACAAGTTGTATGTTGCAGGATTAAAACCAGTTTGATCATACTTTGGGATGTGCCAGCACCATTTAATTTACATGCATGCACCATTGCATTTACCTGCCTGCACCATTTATGGTTTCCTGCACTATGCTAAACTCAAACATGGTCTTATGCTCTGTTCATGAAGGCAGTGGTATTTTTTTATCAGCATGCAAACTCTTACATTGATATCATTATGTTTGAAGTTGTACCTGTACTCGAACCCTCCTGTTCATGGGGCTCGAATTGTTGAAAATGTTATTGGAAATCCTATGATAATATTTCTGCTATCTCTGCACATTATGGAAGAAGGATTGGGGCATTGGTTATTTGCCTAGCTTCCAGTAGCGTTGCCTACTTCAAATGTTAAATAGTGTTGCTAGTTTGCGTGAGTGGTTCTCTCAGAAAGATGACTGTGATGAGTTGCGACACATCCAAATAATGGTAAATATGTGCTTTGATCTTGTATCAAAGAAAGATCCTGTTGGTTTAGATCTAAACAGTATGGGAAAAGGCCAAGCATGGATTAATGGTGAACACATTGGATGCTATTGGATTTCTTTTCGTTCTGTCCTAGGAAACTGCAAAAATACATGTGATTACTAAGGACACTATAATAAACTCAAGAAATCCCAGCTATTACTCATTGGGTTTATTACAAGAGGCACATGTTTTTGAAATGAAGAAAAGAGAATGTGCAGCATTCCTTTCAAATATGGATTTTAAATCCAATGTGACTGTCAAGTTTCGAAACTTAATATATGTCATGCCCGCATGGTCAATTAGCATACTTCCTTATTGAAAGGCTACTACATTCAATACTGCAAAGGTAAGTTCTCAATCCAACATTATGGAAATGCTATCCACTGGGGAACTTTATGACAGTGAAAGTTGGGAATTGTTCAAGGATCAAATTGGAGTTTTAGGAAATGATTATTTTTAGGCAGCGAAACTTTTGGAACATATCAATACAACTAAGGACTTATCAGATTACCTATGGCACACGATCAATAATGATGTTGGCAACAATGAACCATTTTTGAGAAGTAATGTTCGACCAGTGCTTCACATTGAATCGCAAGTTCATGTTATTTGCATATTTATCAATGATGTATTTGTGGGAAATGGAAATGGAAATAATAGAAGGCCTATGTTCAATCATCGATAACATATCTCCTTACAGTCCAGGAGAAAAATATAGCTCTATTAATCACAACATTTGTATTGTGGAATTCTGAAGCACTTTTTGAGTCAAAGATCATGATTTGGATCCTATAGGTCTCTTCATAGAGAGGGATGGGCTTTATTGTCTTCAGAACGAGACTATGAGGATCATGACATTCATTCTCTTTATGCTAGTTGGAGAAAGTGGGATCCTCTTGCAGGTGACATAGATTTATTCAGGGTTGACTGATTAAGAAGCATGGGAATGACTACAGGTTATGTCAAGGGATTTCGTGCTTTTCATAGAGACAACATTGCACCCATCCTACATGGAGTCCAAACAACAACACCATTCAAGGAAAAGATGAACGATTCGCCAGAATCATCCATATTTCGACATTCAGTTGCAAATTAATTTTATTCATGGCAAATGGTTATGATCAATGATCTGCCTCTTGTTTTTTTAATTGGCTAATTAAGAATCCCAAATTGTAATTTGATGCATATATAATAGATTTCTTGGACCAGCAATGAGTTAGCTTAATTAGTCAACTAATCGATCAAGAGAGATTTAGAGATAGGCACAGGGACTGAAGGAAGCGCAGAAGGGAGGAGAAGTTGTCCCAATGTAGCAGCACATGGATTGTAGTTGTGGATCGCTTCTCTTGCTTGCTGGAGCTAAGCCAATGTATGTATCATGTAAAATATTGTTTTTAGGAGTTAATTGAAGTGATTTTTATCCATGACTTGTCTAACCAGACACTCAAAGAGGGTGCGAGTTTGCTGGGTTGACCACCAAACCAGCTCGACACTGCTCTCATCTTTTAAACTAAATAGCATTTCAATTCCTATTTGTTGTGTGAATTTTATTTGTTTATTTTTAATTTCTTTCTGCCTTCAATTGACGCTATTTAATTTGCTGCAGATCTTTTATTTCCAGTCCTAGAATTAATTTGATTTGCTGCGATCTTTTATTCTCAGTTTTAAAGTTAAATTTCTTGCATCATTAAGCATCGATCACATATAAGTTTATATTATCTAAATTTGTGATTCTTATAACGTAAAGACAACATGTATAAAATGGAAATTTCACTATGATAATGTTTAATCGGTATTGTAGTTTCCCTTTAACTTCTGGACAATTCCACATGATTCATTTTCAGGGACAAGGAAGGCGAGAGATTCATATTAATTGAATTTCTTTCATAAGTTATTTATGCGTTAGATTTACTTGCCAAATTTTCCAAGTTAATTTCACATAGAATTAGTACAGGCAGAATGATTTTGAATTGCTTTTGTATTCCTTCCAACATTTATAGTCTCTCAATATTGTGTCGACATTTTTTGGTTTCCAGTTATGATTTCCTTTCTGAATGTCCTTTCACATTGTTAATTGTCTTTTATTTCCCACATGATTCAATTGCTTGGATTGGTGTTTTCTAGAATTTTCTTTTAGTCTAGGATTTCATTTATTGATGAGATTAATACGCAACATAGACTAGCAGTTGTATTGCAAGTTGCTAAGGGCTTTCTCTGGCATTTCCAGTGCTGTGTCTCGATGTTCACGAACTTTCCGGATTGAAAAATTAAATGTTGGTACATTTATAAGACCTATACTGCACCCAACATTTTGGCGCCGTTGCCGGAGAGGCACTCAGGGGATTGACCTTGGTGATCTGCCACATTTTTCTTTTACCTTCACCTAGTTTCTCTTGCAATTTTATGTTCTTCAAATTTATTACTTTCCTGCAACATTGCACCCATCCTACATGGAGTCGAAACAACAACACCATTCAAGGAAAAGAGGAACGATTTAAGGAAGTATGCCTTCACATAAAGTCGATATTTCTTTCTTTAAAAATAGGGTAGGGTAATATGAGAATAATGAATAAATTTTTTTAACAACACTCTTGAACTTGTGATTCCCTAAAAGAACAACTTTTTGAAATTTCTATTATCATGCACTCTCATGGTAAGACTTGTCAGAAGAAATTTACACTTAATGTAGAAATTTTGAATAATTTAACACATATTCAATGGAGATTATCCTGATCATGTACTAATGCGGAAAACATACACAATACATAAGCTCCTCTACGTTGATCAAGAATATAGCAGCATCAATAACAATAAAACATCAAGAGAATTCACACATTAACACAGTATGTATCACGGGGAAAGCATCTCGCTAAAAACCCCACACTATCTGTATATTAATGATTGAGTCATGTAACATTACACAGCATAATACTTCTCACAAGTATCTCCACCTCTGTTACACACAATACAGCTTAGATCTGATCTCCAAATCTCTTCCACTGCTTGCCTGCCTCCACTGCTCAATACCTGCTCAAGAACTGATGAGAATTGCTTCCCAAACTCGATTTTCACCTGCAAAATAGTCACTCACTCTTTGTGGACGTGAGAAAAGGCTAAAATGCGGGCCAAATATGTGAGAAAACTCATTGGCATACTCAATCCCTTGATTGTGCAAGATCTGGTGCACAACTATAGTCACAACTGATAGCAATCTGATTCTCTACCACCTGTCCCTGTTGAACTGAACATGCACTGACATGCAACTGAGTTAACTGATGTATTCTTTAGTTGTATTATGAGTTAATAATTAGTTTAACAACTCATCATTAGTCTATCTGCAGTTAGACTAACTACAACCAGTTTAACTAAGTTAAACTGAACACAACTCCATCAACTGTACCTCCAGCCCACTAAACTCAACTCACTTGAGTTCTAACTGAAGTCATGCATGCAACAACTCAACTGACTCATAAGAAAAATGAATTTCCTTCTGACAGCTGCATGTGCCACTTCCGTAGCTCAAACTGAAGTGCTCCAAGAGAATAAGATTAAGTTTATAGTCCAAATATTATTGTGAGATAATAATATTTGACTTTTCTATTTTTGACAGCCAGTCTAAAAATAGACTTGATCACTCACACTGTGATCACTCACACTTTCATCAAAAATAGAAGTCCATCTATTTTTCCCAACTTGATCAATCATCCATAAACATAGACATGATCCATATGTCTAAAAATAGACATAGTCTAAAAATAGACTTGCGCCAAAAATAGCCTGCAGGCCCACTTAGTGAAGGCGACTCTTTTCACTAAGCTCCATCATCTTGTTGCAATCTCAACACTCCCTCTCGACAAGATATGGATTATCAGCAACCCCTATCCTGCCTCGGTGGTACTCGAATTTGCTCCTGGTGAGAGCCTTCGTCAGAATATCAGCATCCTGATCCTCCGTTGGAATGTACGAAAGTAACATGATCCTCCGCTGCACACAATCTCTGATATGATGGTACCTGATGTCAATATGTTTAGATCTATCATGAAATACAGGATTAGCCGAGAGTTTAATGCAACTCTGGTTATCACAGTAAATCACAGTAGGATCCAAATGAGAACCGAACAAACCAACCAGGATCTTCCTCATCCATATAGCCTCGCATGCAGCCAAACTTGCTGCCATATACTCGGCCTCCGCTGAACTGAGTGCCACGGATCTCTGCTTCCTGCTGTACCAAGAAACTGCTGTCGATCCGATACTGAAGACCCCTCCTGATGTGCTCTTTCTGTCTGTTGGGCTCCCTGCCCAATCTGCATCCGTGGAGCCACATAGCTTCACCTCATCCTCCTGTCTGTACCACAAACCATATCTCGATGTGCCTCTCAAGTAGCGCAATACATGCTTGCCCGCCTTCCAGAAGAGCTTGGTAGGCTTAACCATAGCTTGTGAAAGCTGGTTAACTGCATAGCATATATCAGGTCGTGTATTGACCAAATACATCAGCGACCCCACCAACTGTCGATAAACAGTGGCATCCACTTCTTCTCCCGAAGTGGCATCCTCCTTCCTCCAACCTCCAGGAAGAGGAGTATCAACAGGCTTGCAGCCATGCATGTTGAACTTCTCCAGTATCTCCCGAGCATACTTGCCCTGAGAAACAAACAGTCCACCACTGCGCTGCCATATTTCCAATCCTAGGAAATAGTGAAGGAGGCCCAAGTCCTTCATCTCAAACTCTGTAGCAAGATCCTTCTTGCATGACAGTATCAACAGCTCATCACCCGTTAGAATCAAATCATCAACATACAGTACAATGATAAGCAACTTACCCTCCACCACAATCTGGTATAGGTTCGGATCCGCCTCGCTCTTGGAGAATCCAAGTCCTGTGAAATAGCTGTCTATCCATGTGTACCAAGCACGTGGTGCTTGCTTCAACCCATACAGCGCTCTCTTGAGCCTGCACACATGCGACTCGCTGCTGAAGACTTCAAAGCCTTCGGGTTGCTCAATGTACACCTCCTCCTCAATGACTCCGTTGAGGAACGCAGTCTTCACATCCATCTGATGAATGTGCCATCCCATCTGCACTGAGAGAGCAAGAATCGTCCGTATGGAAGAATACCTTGCGACAGGTGCAAAGGTCTCCTCATAATCGATCCCCTCAATCTGTGAAAAGCCTCGGGCAACAAATCTTGCCTTGTACTTCTCCACACTCCCGTCAGCTGCCTGCTTAACTTTGTAGATCCATCTCGAACCTACCACTGATTTCCCTTCCGGTCTAGGAACAATCTCCCATGCACTGTTTCTGAAAATAGAATCATACTCTTCCACCATGGCGTCTACCCATGCGGGATCCTCCACAGCTTCCTCGAAAGAGGATGGCTCAGTCACAACACACTTGCTCATAAGAGCCATGTATCCAGTGTACCGATCAGGTGACTGTCTCTGCCTGCGTTGGGCTGTAGGTGGTCCTACAACTTTCTCTGCATCTTGAGCCAGTCGCTCAGCTTCTGTCAAGCGCTTTCGCCCTCTGATGGTTGGCGCTGCATGAGTGGTCTCTTCCACTCCATGAACCTCGTCCTGTGGCTGATCCACGTCCTGAAGCTCATCCTTAGGAACTAATAGCTCCTCATCTGCATGCAAGTGTAGCTCCCTCTCAAGCGAACACTTCATGGCTTTCTCCTCCTGAAATTTTATATCCCGTCGCACAACAGTTTTACCACTGTCTGGCAAATACACACGATAGTTGTGGGGCGTATCAGTGTACCCCACAAATATCCCAACCTCTGCAGTCGGTTCCAACTTCTTTCTGGCATCCTTCGTCACATGCATGTAAACGTTAGCACCAAAAATCCTCAAATGAGAAAGATCAGGCTTCTTACCAGAATAAGCCTCCTAGGGTGTACTCATGCCAAGTATCCTATGAGGACAACGGTTCTGCACATAAACTGCTGTATTGCATGCTTCCGCCCACAAGTGAAGGGGTAGGCCCTGATCATGCAACATTGCCCGTGCAGCACCCACAATCGTTCTGTTCTTCCGCTTAGCTACCCCGTTCTGCTGTGGGTTATGGGGAGCTATGAGCTCTCTACGAATCCCTTCTGCCTTGCAGAAATCCTTGAACTCGTCCGAGATGTATTCACCACCATTATCGCTCCTAAGAGCCTTCACCTTCTTCCCCGACTCCTTCTCGACCAGTGCTTTGAATTCACAGAACTTTGAATATGTCTCGCTCTTCTTCTGCATGAAGAAGATCCAGCACTTACGAGAGAAATCATCAACAAAAATCACATAATACCTGTGTTTTGCTGTCGAAGCAACTGAGAAAGGTCCACACACGTCTGTGTGAATTCTCTCAAGGATCGTCGTGGCGCGACTATCCTTCTCGTGAAAGGTGGCTTTCACAAACTTCCCCAAAGTACACCCCTTGCACTGATCTGACTGCGCAAGTGTGCCTTTAGGAAGCCCTGTAGTGATCTGCTGCAGTATCTTCAAGGCTCCATGGTGAAGGTGACCCAATCTCCTGTGCCACAACTCGCCATCATCCCGGCTCACCAATCCTTCTGCCTTGCCTGCCATTGTTGTGCATCCATCTACATGCAACTGATAAAGGTTCCTCACTCGAACCCCTATCTTCCGGGTCTCACCAGTTGTCTTGCTGCGCAGGAAGGCCTTTCCCTCGCTGAAAACAACATCATACCCCTTGTCTTCTAACATCGCCACTGAGATGAGATTCTTCTTCAATCCTGGAACATGCATGACTTCCTTCAATACAAAGGGTTTACCAGACTCCCTCTCAAAGGAAATGGTACCGATACCGGTCGCACTGTATCTACCATCATCGCCCATCTCGATGTGCACTCCAAGATCTTTGTCCTCCAGATCAGAGAACAAATCTCTATCTCCCGTCATGTGAAAAGACGCACCACTGTCCAGAAACCACACTGATCCCATCACACTTGAAACCAAGCATGCGATCAATGAAAAATCAAGCTCAAACTGAGAAGCTAAAGCCTCTCCCCCTGCAGATCCAGCAGCTTGCTTGTTCTTCTTCTTCTGCGGACAATTTGTGGCATAGTGTCCATGCTGGTGACAGTGAAAACACTTCACCTTGGACATATCCTGCTTCTTGCCTTTCGCACCAGACTGAGAAGCTTTCTTGCTCTTCCCTTTCTTTGCTTTGGCAGCCAAAGCACAATTCTCTTCATCAGCTCCCTTTGACGAAGATCCATCCTCACCTTTATTGTTACTGAGTTTATCCTTGAGCGCCAGGTCGCTCTTGCTTTGGAATAACATTTGCAATCCGTTGAAAGACATTTTCAACAACACTACTGCAAATTCGAATTTCCGCCAGCTCCAACTCAACTGCTTCCAATCTAGAATTCGTGAGAACACAATATTTCTCGTACAGAGATTGACTGTATGGGCTTTTACCGGATATTTCACCTTCCAAAGGAAGGATGAATCTAGAGGATACCTAGCCCGATTACAGGCTCTGCCTAGAGAAATAGAATGTAAACACTTCCTGAATAGTAGATCTGATGATCAACAGCTCCGATACCATGTAGAAATTTTTTCTACAATTATCTAGCTCTGATACCATGTAGAAATTTTGAATAATTTAACACATATTCAATGGAGATTATCCTGATCATGTACTAATGCGGAAAACATACACAATACATAAGCTCCTCTACGTTGATCAAGAATATAGCAGCATCAATAACAATAAAACATCAAGAGCATTCACACATTAACACAGTATGTATCACGGGGAAAGCATCTCGCTAAAAACCCCACACTATCTGTATATTAATGATTGAGTCATGTAACATTACACAGCATAATACTTCTCACAAGTATCTCCACCTCTGTTACACACAATACAGCTCAGATCTGATCTCCAAATCTCTTCCACTGCTTGCCTGCCTCCACTGCTCAATACCTGCTCAAGAACTGATGAGAATTGCTTCCCAAACTCGATTTTCACCTGCAAAATAGTCACTCACTCTTTGTGGACGTGAGCAAAGGCTAAAATGCGGGCCAAATACATGAGCAAACTCATTGGCATACTCAATCCCTTGATTGTGCAAGATCTGGTGCACAACTATAGTCACAACTGATAGCAATCTGATTCTCTACCACCTGTCCCTGTTGAACTGAACATGCACTGACATGCAACTGAGTTAACTGATGTATTCTTTAGTTGTATTATGAGTTAATAATTAGTTTAACAACTCATCATTAGTCTATCTGCAGTTAGACTAACTACAACCAGTTTAACTAAGTTAAACTGAACACAACTCCATCAACTGTACCTCCAGTCCACTAAACTCAACTCACTTGAGTTCTAACTGAAGTCATGCATGCAACAACTCAACTGACTCATAAGAAAAACGAATTTCCTTCTGACAGCTGCATGTGCCACTTCCGTAGCTCAAACTGAAGTGCTCCAAGAGAATAAGATTAAGTTTATAGTCCAAATATTATTGTGAGATAATAATATTTGACTTTTCTATTTTTGACAGCCAGTCTAAAAATAGACTTGATCACTCACACTGTGATCACTCACACTTTCATCAAAAATAGAAGTCCATCTATTTTTCCCAACTTGATCAATCATCCATAAACATAGACATGATCCATATGTCTAAAAATAGACATAGTCTAAAAATAGACTTGCGCCAAAAATAGCCTGCGGGCCCACTTAGTGAAGGCGACTCTTTTCACTAAGCTCCATCATCTTGTTGCAATCTCAACACTCCCTCTCGACAAGATATGGATTATCAGCAACCCCTATCCTGCCTCGGTGGTACTCGAATTTGCTCCTGGTGAGAGCCTTCGTCAGAATATCAGCATCCTGATCCTCCGTTGGAATGTACGAAAGTAACATGATCCTCCGCTGCACACAATCTCTGATATGATGGTACCTGATGTCAATATGTTTAGATCTATCATGAAATACAGGATTAGCCGAGAGTTTAATGCAACTCTGGTTATCACAGTAAATCACAGTAGGATCCAAATGAGAACCGAACAAACCAACCAGGATCTTCCTCATCCATATAGCCTCGCATGCAGCCAAACTTGCTGCCATATACTCGGCCTCCGCTGAACTGAGTGCCACGGATCTCTGCTTCCTGCTGTACCAAGAAACTGCTGTCGATCCGATACTGAAGACACCTACTGATGTGCTCTTTCTGTCTGTTGGGCTCCCTGCCCAATCTGCATCCGTGAAGCCACATAGCTTCACCTCATCCTCCTGTCTGTACCACAAACCATATCTCGATGTGCCTCTCAAGTAGCGCAATACATGCTTGCCCGCCTTCCAGAAGAGCTTGGTAGGCTTAACCATAGCTTGTGAAAGCTGGTTAACTGCATAGCATATATCAGGTCGTGTATTGACCAAATACATCAGCGACCCCACCAACTGTCGATAAACAGTGGCATCCACTTCTTCTCCCGAAGTGGCATCCTCCTTCCTCCAACCTCCAGGAAGAGGAGTATCAACAGGCTTGCAGCCATGCATGTTGAACTTCTCCAGTATCTCCCGAGCATACATGCCCTGAGAAACAAACAGTCCACCACTGCGCTGCCATATTTCCAATCCTAGGAAATAGTGAAGGAGGCCCAAGTCCTTCATCTCAAACTCTGTAGCAAGAGCCTTCTTGCATGACAGTATCAACAGCTCATCACCCGTTAGAATCAAATCATCAACATACAGTACAATGATAAGCAACTTACCCTCCACCACAATCTGGTATAGGTTCGGATCCGCCTCGCTCTTGGAGAATCCAAGTCCTGTGAAATAGTTGTCTATCCTGTGAAATAGCTGTCTGTCTTTCCCTAAACTCATTGTCAATCTCTTTGAGAATGGCTTTAAAATCCTTCTGTTGTTATACCTTGGAGTTCTATCTTTTTGGAATAATTTTTATGGGTGTGGGGACCCTTAGTGAAAGTAATTCACTATGCCCAAACAAGAGGAGCTTCAAATATACATGGATAATGGTAAAATTATCACTGTGGGAAGGTATTACTATGTATACTTTTAACACCATGGAATTTAAATCATGTCACTCATATTTACAATGAGGATATTAAAAGTGAAACTTCTGATCAGGGATGCTTGCGAGATATTCTTTTGGAAATTTTAAAAGTTAGCTAGTTTATTCAGGTAATAACACCATCTGTGCAATTTAGTTTTTTATGGCAGTTTTCATTTTATGTTTTCTTGAAATCAGTTTGAGAAAATAAAGAGTACAGCGCACACTATTTTAGATAAATCTTTATCTAGCGCAGGAAATGCGATCATGAAAAGTTGCAGGAAGATTATTTTGAATGCCTACAAAGTTTCTAATTTTTTTTTTTGCAAGGAAGTAACAATACCAGATTTCCTTGCATGAGGACATCTAATATGGTCATCATGGGGGGGATGTTGGGTCTCTATTTTGTCTTATTTTTATTTATTTCTCCCATGTTGTCAATTGACTAAATTATTATTTTCGAAGAGTATTTGTTACTTCTTTGCTTTAACAAGATTAAAATAACATTAATGAGAGTTTAATTATGGGTTGTATGTTGCAGGTGTTATAGACATTTTTGTGCCTTACAGCTCTAAGCATGAAATTTCCATAAACCAAGGGATCCTAAGTCCCTAAAAGTGTTGTTCCGGCCCCTAAAGGAACAAGGTCAACAAATTACAGCTTCTCCCAGAAGTTCTCCACCAGAAACTGCTCAGAATCAGTCAAATCAGGATCATTTCAGCTGCTCCACTAGCTAGCTGCGTTGCATAGCACCCAAGTACACTAGCTAGGTGCGTTGCAACGCACCTAAATTCACTACCACGGTGCGTTGAGCTGGAAATGACAAATGGCAGTGTCATTCCGCGAGGTGGACAGACAATGGAAGCTTCCAGAATCTTCCCCAATGACACTTTCCTCATTGAGTTCGACCAAGGATGAGTAAGAGGCTCTCAGTCTCCAAGTGGAAGCAAGAACTGACAGAGAGAAGCCACTAGTTAGATCATAAGCTGACTCATCCTCTTTGCATACATCTATATATGGATCCCTCATCCCAGAGATCCAGAGGCTGGAATTTTGTACATTGCAGAGAATTGTTGTTGGTTTTGAGATAGATATCAGAGTATTGGGTGATTTATGCTTTGTTGGAGGTGAAGAGGGGATTCCTTTGCTGGGAGGTTGATGCTGGATCAGGAATCATCAGTTGTAACTCCTCCTGGACCTTCTTGTTATATCAATAAAACTATTTGAGTTTCTCCTACATGCTTGTATATCATTGATGTTTGTTATATTTGCATGTTTAGCTTATATCTGATCCTAAGCTATTTATGAATATAAATCCATGTCTTTGTGTAGTTTTCTTCTTCTATGATCTTATAGGAACTTGGTGAAGCTGGGCAAGTAAGGGAGCAGGTAGCTAGAAGCCGTCAAAGAGGAGAGAGATTGGATCAAAAGGACTAGCGCAAGACACAGGTTGGTTCATCCTATTCCTCTTCGTTTATAGTTCATAAAGAAGAATACGAAAGTAGTTTTCCTTGTTTGTTTCTAAGGTCATTATCACACCTTAGTGGGATAGGGTTGTTCTGAGTAGACACTTTTCCTGTTAACAAAATGGTGACTCCACTGGGGATCGTGTCTAGTTAGTTAGTTTGTGTTTCTCTTGTTGTTTGTTTCATAAACATAGAAGTAGCAATCGAACTGCATTTGCCATTATCAAATGCAAAGTAGACATCTGCTACTTCAATCCATTCACTGGATTTGTTTATGATTTGAACAGCTGATTCATAAATGATCTGATTACCCTTTGTGATAGCTCTTAGACCCCTTTTAAATCTACCCTCTGATTGTGCATTACTGATTGCTTATACTCGGCCAAAAACCATGGATTAAACTGCAAACCGTGACCCAGAACCCGGATAGGATTCTCGTTTCTGCCCCAGCGCAGGCTCTGTGAAGAGATTCTTCATTTCAACGTAGTTCCCGAGAGGGCTACATGCGCTGCAATCCAGTTTCTCTGTGTAACAGGTGCGCTGATCAGCCTAGCCCTGTGCAGCTAAGGTTCTTTGCTTCATTTTTTCAGTTTTGTCTCTGATTTTTGCAGCCTGTGATCAGTGTGTGTCTGTTTAAAAACCCCTTTTATTTTCCTTAATTCCGCCTCCTTTGTACAAAAAGACTGTAGATGTTCTTTGTGTGTTTGTTACATCATTTACAGTTTTCCATTGAAAAAGTAGAATAGTCATACTGTCGTCTTTTGATTTAGATTTGTCGTAAGTGTCGACTTTGATCTTAGGAGAAAGTTTATTTGTTGTTGACAGTGGCTTATGCTTTTACTTTTGCCTTTGGTTTGAATTTGTGACTTTCTAGTGTCGAAACAAGTATTTATTTCAAAATCATAAAGTGTTGTAATCTTCTCTACCTTTTGATTTTGAAAAGAAGCTTGTTTGTGTTTGTCACTTGAAAGCAAATTCAGATTTGTACATCAACTTTCTTTTTAGGCATCAATATTAAGAAAGTGAAAACAAATACATGCACATGTGCATTTGCATATTGATAGTCTGTTTGGCTTGATTTAGGAAAAGTACATTTACAGTGTGCTCTTTGCTCTTTGAGAAAAGATTGTGTCTTGCTTTTCCCTTTGTAGCTAGGATTTTCATTGCTGAAAAGAGATAAAAGTTTGCTTATCATCTTTAGATTGCATTTTAGGAATTACATCTACATCTCGTGGTGATCCCAAAAGGCAAACTTCTAAGAAAGATCAACTTAAAATAAATTGAATGAACTTAACAACGCTTTGGAAATTAACGCACAACATTTAGAGGTCTAGGCTAGAGACGTATTCCGGCATCGTAAATCCTGCTAACTGTTGTCCTCACTGATGGTTGGGTGATTCCTCCACTTTGAGATGATAAGTGCCAGTACGGACTTGTGCTCCCACGTATTGTCGAGTATATATTGGGAGACCCCTATAGGCTTAAAACCTTTTATCCATAGGAAGCCGTTTCTGCCGCCCTACTGATCGCAATGCACTGAACACAGCATTCGAGAAGATTGACTGTCGTACCGTAAAAAGTATTCTGCAGTTTTGCGATTGGTTTGGTACTCCCTCTACCTAGATCTCCAGAGCAGTCCCTTTAGTTCCTTTTCAGACTCCTTAACGGAAAAGGTCCATCTGAGCACTTGTCACTTCAGGCTCATTAAAAATCGAAGGAGACTAGAGTCATCTTTTGTTTTTTCTCGACTCTTAAAAATTGAAAAAACAAGTTGTGTCAAAGCGTCTAAAAATTTATTTTAAATGGAATATTCATACCCTTTTCCTACGTTGATCTTAGGTTGAGAAAATGGAGTCTACCAACAAGGAATTCCCCTTGGTGGAAATCCTAGTCCCTTCTCCTCTTGGGGAGATGTTGGTGCACCCCATATGGCCACATTGTCGCTTCCAGGACTGACATTTGGCTTGCCAGTCTGGCTCTTCTCAAACAATGTCATTCAGAACACCACTATTCCTGAACAATCGAATCAGCAATTAGACGAGTCCAGAGTTACCCACCAACCTTCTACTTCCTCTAATTCTTCCTCTCATCCTTCCTCTTCACTTGATGGGGCTGGCAAAGCCAAAAGTCAAGTTCCTAAGGAGAAGAAGGAGAAGAAGAAGAAGGAGCCAAAGGCGAATGGGGGAAAACGAGTGTCGTCTAACGAAAATCCACTCACTGCACCGACTAGGCCTAAATCGCCATGCAAAATTTGCAAAGGAGACCACTTTCACAGAGATTGTCCTTACATCCCTCGGATACTAAGGGACTGGTCTCCTCGTTTGCACAATCCGGTGTCATCAACCTCTGATGATCATGTTGAAAGCACACCGTCAACTAGCGAAAGTGAAGCCCCAGAACAAAAAGGGAAAGCTAGATTTCCCTGTAAACTGTGCAAAGGCAATCATGCCGTCCACCGTTGTCCCTTCTTAGACGAAGCAAAAAGAGTTTTGGATGATCGTCTGGTTTCACCGTTACGACTTCCTCCTGGATATAAAAAACTCTTTCCGAGTCCGTCGCTAGTTAAGAATCCAGCTGACCCACTCAAGTGGTCGGCTGAAGCGCCTATCATTGAAGATAAACCATCTGAATCCATACCAGACGAAAGTCAAAAGGTCGAGGCGGCAGTTCCCGGTCTTGCCTTCAGAGGTTTTATCCTCGGATGATACAGTCACTGAAGAGAACAAAGATGACACCTTCCAAATTCTCTTCATCAACGCAGACTCCGACGAACATGGGGGCAATCTACCCATTCCCTTACCGTAAAAGGGAAGTTCGTCAGAGCCATACCCGGCCGTCTACTCGGTCCCACCTCCAAGCAACCTAGTTGTCTCCTTCGACTGGAATCAACTAGGCAGACCTCGTTTACCAGCAAGCATACCATTCCGAATTATCTTTCAAATATATAGAATGGTCATGGCTGGTACCATCATAGATGAGGGGGCTTCTGTGAGTATCCTTTCCTCTACTGCTTGGAAAGCGCTTGGTTTTCCATCGCTTTTGCCTAAAATGAGAAATCTGACAGGCTTTGATAAAGGAACCAGTCGACCTTTAGGGATCCTTCCCAATGTGCCCATAACATTGAGAAGGAAGACAGTTCAAATGAACGTAATGGTTGTTCAAGGACCCTTGGATTATAATCTACTCGTTGGACGAGACTATATTTATTGCATGGGAGCCATCGTCTCCTCACTCTTTAGAGTAATGTGTTTTCCGCACAAAGGAAGAGTGGTCAAGCTCGTGGACCAGCTTTCATTTCCCAGATCACGCATATCAAATAGTCATATACCATCCCTAAATGGTCTCTTCACACAAGAAATGTCTCAATCCCCAGTCCGTCCTCCCGATGAGCACGAGTAATTCGGAAGGATATGACTGAAACCCAGGGGGCATCCATCCTGGTATGCTTCGGCAGGAAAACTTCGGGTATAGGGTAGGTTTCCGTGGGAGAATATGACTAGTCTGTACCCCGTCCATCGGTGGAAGAGGAGTTATTCTAGAATAAGATTATCTTGTCAAAGTTATGTGAGTTGGCAGAACTGAGTCACTCGCCTTTGTTTATCTCGGTAGACATCGCCAAAGAAGTGTTTTGTTTGCACCGCGAATAGAACAATCTTTGGGTAACCTGTAAGAGGTAGGCCTCTCCCGGTAAAACAAATGTTTTATTGGACTAAAGAAGGGGTAATCTTGAAACCATACTTTATACCTGGGGGCATGCAAACCTTTTGGAGTGCAAGCGAGGGGCAGCTATTTATTTTTTAAATTTTTAGGACCTCTAACCCTTTAAACTCGTAGGATTAGTCGTCACCTAACTTGCATAAAGAAAGGATGTGGGGAAAAAATCTAAAAGTTGTCGTTTTATATGAGACATTCTTATCATATGACTGGATTAATCGAGCAGTTTTAGCACATAGTTCAAGCTCGTTAAAAAATAAACATAAGACATGAGCAAATGTTTCCACCCGCATGTTATAGACATTTTTGTGCCTTACAGCTCTAAGCATGAAATGTCCATAAACCAAGGGATCCTAAGTCCCTAAAAGTGTTGTTCCTACCCCTAAAGGAACAAGGTCAACAAATTACAGCTTCTCCCAGAAGTTCTCCACCAGAAACTGCTCAGAATCAGTCAAATCAGGATCATTTCAGCTGCTCCACTAGCTAGCTACGTTGCATAGCACCCAAGTACACTAGCTAGGTGCGTTGCAACGCACCTAAATGCACTACCAGGGTACATTGAGCGGGAAATGACAGATGGCAGTGTCATTCCGCGAGGTGGACAGACAATGGAAGCTTCCAGAATCTTCCCCAATGACACTTGCCTCACTGAGTTCGACCAAGGATGAGTAAGAGGCTCTCAGTCTCCAAGTGGAAGCAAGAACTGACAGAGAGAAGCCACTAGTCAAATCATAAGCTGACTTATCCTCTTTGCATACATCTATATATGGATCCCTCATCCCAGAGATCCAGAGGCTGGAATTTTGTACATTGCAGAGAATTGTTGTTGGTTTTGAGATAGAGATCAGTGTATTGGGTGATTTATGCTTTGTTGGAGGTGATGAGGGGATTCCTTTGCTGGGGGGTTGATGCTGGATCAAGAATCATCGGTTGTAACTCCTCCTGGACCTTCTTGTTATATCAATAAAACTATTTGAGTTTCTCCTACATGCTTGTGTATCAATGATGTTTTGTTATATTTGCATGTTTAGCTTAAATCTGATCCTAAGCTATTTATGAATATAAACCAATGTCTTTGTGTAGTTTTCTTATTCTGTGATCTTGCAGGAACTTGGTGAAGCTGGGCAAGTAATGGAGCAGGTAGCTGGAAGCTGTCAAAGAGGAGAGAGATTGGATCAAAGAACTAGCGCAAGACATAGGTTGGTTCATCCTATTCCTCTTCGTTTATAGTTCATAAAGAAGAATACGAAAATAGTATTCTCTGTTTGTTTCTAAGGTACTGTCACACCTTAGTGGGATAGGGGCGTTCTGAGTAGACACTTTTCCCGTTAACAAAATGGTGACTCCACTGGGGATCGTGTCTAGTTAGTTTGTTTGTGTTTCTCTTGTTGCTTGTTTCATAAACACAGAAGTAGCAATCGAACTGCATTTGCCATTATCAAATGCAAAGTAGACACCTGCTACTTCAATCCATTCACTGGATTTGTTTATGATTTGAACAACTGATTCACAAATGATCTGATTACACTTTGTGATAGCTCTTAGACCTCCTTTAAATTCACCCTCTGATTGTGCATTACTGATTGCTTTTACTTGGCCAAAAACCATAGATTAAACTGCAAACCGTGACCCAGAACCCGGATAGAAGTCTCGTTTCTACCCCAGCGCAGGCACTGTGAAGAGATTCTGCATTTCAACGCAGTTCCCGAGAGGACTACCTGCACTGCAATATAGTTTCTCTGTGTAACAGGTGCGCTGATCAGCCTAGCCCTGTGCAGCTGAGGTTCTTTGCCTCATTTTTTTCAGTTTTTGATTTTTGCAGCCTGTGATCAGTGTGTGTCTGTTGAAAAACCCCTTTTCTTTGCCTTAATTCTGCCTCCTTTATACAAAAAGATTGTAGATGTTCTTTGTGTGTTTGTTACATCATTTATAGTTTTCCATTGAAAGAGTAGAATAGTCATACTATCGTCCTTGGATTTAGATCTGTCGCAAGTGTCGATTTTGATCTTAGGAGAAAGTTTGTTTGCTGTTGACAGTCGATTATGCTTTTACTTTTTCCTTTGGTTTGAATTTGTCAATTTCTAGTGTCGAAACGAGTGTTTATTTCAAAATCATAAAGTGTCGTAATCTTCTCTACCTTTTGATTTCAAAAAGAAGCTTGTTTGTGTTTGTCGCTTGAAAGAAAATTCATATTTGTACATCAACTTTCTTTTTAGGCATCAATATTAAGAAAGTGAAAACAAATACATGCATATGTGCATTTGCATATTGATAGTCTGTTTGGCTTGATTTAGGAAAAGTGCATCTACAGTGTGCTCTTTGCTCTTTGAGAAAAGATTGTGTCTTTCTTTTCCCCTTGTAGCTAGGATTTTCATTGCTGAAAAGAGATAAAAGCTTGCTTATCATCTTTAGATTGCATTTTAGGAATTACATCTACATCTCGTGGTGATCCCAAAAGGCAAACTTCTAAGAAAGATCAATTTAAAATAAATTGAATGAATCTAACAACGCTTTGGAACTTAACGCGCAACATTTAGAGGTCTAGGCTAGAGACGTATTCCGGCGTCGTAAAGCCTGGTAACTGTTGTCCTCACTGATGGTTGGGTGATTCCTCCACTTTGAGACGATAAGTGCCAGTACAGACTTGTGCTCCCACGTACCGTCGAGTATATATTGGGAGACCCCTATAGGCTTAAAACCTTTTATCCATAGGAAGCCGTTTCAGCCGCCCTACTGATCGCAATGCACCGAACACAGCATTCGGGAAGATTGACTGCCGTACCATAAAAAGTATTCTGCAGTTTTGCGATTGGTTTGGTACTCCCTCTACCTAGATCTCCAGAGCAGTCCCTTTCGTTCCTTTTCAGACTCCTTAACGGAAAAGGTCCATCTAAGCACTTGTCACTTCAGGCTCATTAAAAATCGAAGGAGACTAGAGTCATCTTTTGTTTTTTCTCGACTCTTAAAAATTGAAAAAACAAGTTGTGTCAAAGTGTCTAAAAATTTATTTTAAACGGAATATTCATACCCTTTTCCTACGTTGATCTTAGGTTGAGAAAATGGAGTCTACCAACCAAGGAATTCCCCTTGGTGGAAATCCTAGTCCCTTCTCCTCTTGGGGAGATGTTGTTGCACCCCATATGGCCACATTGTCGCTTCCAGGACTGACAATTGGCTTGCCAGTATGGCTCTTCTCAACCAATGTCGTTCAGAACACCACTATTCCTGAACAAGTGGATCAGCAATTAGACGAGTCCAGAGTTGCCCACCAACCCTCTACTTCCTCTAATTCTTCCTCTCCTCCTCCCTCTTCGCTTGATGGGGCTGGCAAAGCCAAAAGTCAAGTTCCTAAGGAGAAGAAGGAGAATAAGAAGAAAGAGAAGAAGAAGAAGAAGGAGCCAAAGGCGAATGGGGGAAAACAAGTGTCGTCTAATGAAAATCCACACATTGCACCGACCAGGCCTAAATCGCCATGCGAAATTTATAGACATTTTTGTGCCTTACAACTCTAAACATGAAATGTCCATAAAAAGGGATCCTAAGTACCTAAAAGTGTTGTTCCAGCCCCTAAAGGAACAAGGTCAACAAATTACAGCTTCTCCCAGAAGTTCTCCACCAGAAACTGCTCAGAATCAGTCAAATCAGGATCATTTCAGCTGCTCCACTAGCTAGCTGCGTTGCATAGCACCCAAGTACACTAGCTAGGTGCGTTGTAACGCACCTAAATGCACTACCAGGGTGCGTTTAGCAGGAAATGACAAATGGCAGTGTCATTCCGCGAGGTGGACAGACAATGGAAACTTCCATAATCTTCCCCAATGACACTTGCCTCACTGAGTTCGACCAAGGATGAGTAAGAGGCTCTCAGTCTCCAAGTGGAAGCAAGAACTGACAGAGAGAAGCCACTAGTCAGATCATAAGATGACTCATCCTCTTTGCATACATCTATATATGGATCCCTCATCCTAGAGATCCAGAGGCTGGAATTTTGTACATTGCAGAGAATTGCTGTTGGTTTTGAGATAGATATCAGAGTATTGGGTGATTTATGCTTTGTTGGAGGTAAAGAGGGGATTCCTTTGGTGGGAGGTTGATGCTGGATCAGGAATCATCGGTTGTAACTCCTCCTGGACCTTCTTGTTATATCAATAAAACTATTTGAGTTTCTCCTACATGCTTGTATATCATTGATGTTTGTTATATTTGCATGTTTAGCTTATATCTGATCCTAAGATATTTATGAATATAAATCCATGTCTTTGTGTAGTTTTCTTCTTCTATGATCTTACAGGAACTTGGTGAAGCTGGGAAAGTAAGGGAGCAGGTAGCTAGAAGCCGTCAAAGAGGAGAGAGATTGGATCAAAAGGACTAGCTCAAGACACAGGTTGGTTCATCCTATTCCTCTTCGTTTATAGTTCATAAAGAAGAATACGAAAGTAGTTTTCCTTGTTTGTTTCTAAGGTCACTGTCACACCTTAGTGGGATAGGGTCGTTCTGCGTAGACACTTTTCCCGTTAACAGTAGGATTGAAAACAGTTTGATCATACTTTGGGACATGCCTGCGCCATTGCATTTACATGCCTTCACCATTGCATTTACCCGCCTGCACCATTTTATGGCTTCGTGCAATATGCTGAACTCAAACCTGGTCTTATGCTTTGTTGATGAAGATAGTGGTATTATGTCAGGAGCATGCAAACTCTTACACTAATATCATTGTGTTTGAAGTTGTACCTGTACTCAAACCCTCTAGTTCATGGGGCTCGAATTGTCGCAAATGTTATTGGCAATCCTTTGATAATATTTTTGCTATCTCTGCGCATTATGGAAGAAGGATTGGGGTGTTGGTTATTTTCCCAGCTTCCAGGACCATTTCCCACTTAAAATCTTAAATAGTGTTACTTGTTTGCGTGAGTGGTTCTCTCAAAAAGATGATTGTGATGAGTTGCCACACATCCAAAAAATTGTAAATATGCATTATGATCTTGTATCAAAGAAAGATCATGTTGCTTTAGATTTAAGCAGTATGGGAAAAGGCCAAGCATGGATCAATGGCGAACACATTGGATTCTATTGGATTTATTTTCATTCTAACCCAAGAAACTGCCAAATACATGTGATTATCGAGGATGCTATAACAAAATCTAGTAATCCTAGCTATTGCTCACTGGGTTTATCACAAGAGGCACATGTTTTTGAAACGAAGAAAGGAGAATGCACAACATTCCTTTCAAATATGGATTTTAAATCTGATGTGACTGTCCAATTCCGAAACTTAATATATGTCCTACCCTCATGTTCAATTAGCATACTTCTTGATTGCAAGGCTATTGCATTAATACTGCAAAGGTAAGTTCTCAATCGAGCATTATGGAACTTTATGAGGGCGAAAGGTGGGAATCGTTCAAGGAGCATATTGGAGTTTCAGGAAATGATTATTTTCAGGCAGTGGGCATTTTGGAACATATCAATACAACTAAGGACTTATCATATTACCTATGGTACACAGTTAGTATTAATGTTGGCAACAATGAACCATTTTTTAGAAGTAATGTTCGACCAGTGCTTCACATTGAATCGCAAGGTCATGCTATTTTCATATTCATCAACGGTGTATTTGTGGGAAATGGAAATGGAGATAACATATGGTCTATGTTCAATCATCGTCAATATATCTCCTTACAGTCTAGGAGAAACAATATATCTCTATTAAGCACGACAATGGGATTGCAGAATTCTGGAGCACATTTTGAGTCAGAGATCATATACTGGCTCCTATAGGTCTCTTCACACAGAGGGACAAGCTTTATTGTCTTGAGAATGAGACTCTGATTATCGTGGCATTCTTGCTCTTTCTTCTAGTTGGAGAAAGCGGGATCCTCTTTCAGGTAGCAGAGATTTGTTCAAGGTTGACTGATTAAGAAGCATGGGAATGACTATAAGTTATGTCAAGGGATTTCGTGCTTTGCATAGAAATAACATTGTGCCCATCCTATGTGGTGTCCAAACAACAACACCATTCCAGGAACAGTGGAAAGGCTCACCTTAATCATCCTTGTTTCGACATTCAGTTGCAAACTAATTTTATTTACAGTAAATTGTTATGATCGATGATCTGCCTCTTGTGTTTTTAGTTGGCTAATTAAGAATCACAAATTGTAATCTGATGCATATATAATAGGTAGCCTAGAGCAGCAATGAGTTAGCTTAATTAGTCAACTAATCGATCAAGAGAGATTTAGAGATAGGCACAAGGATTGAAGGAAGTGCAGAAGGGAGGAAAAGTTGTCCCAATGTAGCAGCACGCGGATTCTAGTTGTGGATCACTTCTCTTGCTTCATGGAGTTAAGTTGATGTCTGCATCATGTGAAATATTGTTTTCAGGAGTTAATTCAAGTGATTTTTATCCAAGAAATATCTATTTATTTTCTGCATCTAATGGTGTTAATTTATGTGTGAACTAGGCACTCAAAGAGGGTGCGAGTTGGCTGGGTTGGCCACCAGACCAACTCGACACCACCCTCATCTTTTAAACTAAATAGCATTTGAATGCTTATTTGCTCTGGGAATTTTATTTTTTTATTTACAGTTTCTTTCTGCCTTGAATTGATGTTGTCTAATTTGTTGCGGATGTTTTATTTCCAGTTCTAGAATTAATTCGATTTGTTGTAATCTTTTATTCTCAGTTTTAAAGTTAATTTTTGTGCATCACTAAGCAGCGATCACATATAAGCTTATATTATCTAAAGCTATGATTCGTATAACGCAAAACCAACATGTATATAAGGGAAATTTCACTATGATAATGTTTAATTGGTATTTTAGTTTTCCTTTAACTTCTGGAGAATTCTACATGATTCATTTTCAGGGACAAGGAAGGCAAGAGATTCATATTAATTTAATTTCTTTCATAAGTTATTTATGCATTATATTTACTTGCCGATTTTTCCAAGTTAATTTCACACAGAATTAGTACAGGAATAATTATTTTGAATTCCTTGCAGCATTTATAACCTCTCGATATTATGTCGACACTGCTTGGTTTCTAGTTATGATTTCCTTTCTTAATGTCCTTTCGCGTTGTTAATTACCTTTTATTTCCCACATGATTTAATTGATTGGATTTTTGTTTTCTTGAATTCTCTTTTAGTGTAGGATTTCATTTATTCATGAGATTAATACGCAAGATATACTAGCATTTGTTTTGTAGGTTGCTAGGGGCTTTCTCTGGCATTTCTAGTGTTGCATATGGAAGTTCACGAACTTTCTGGATTGATAAATTAAATGTTGGTACATTTATAAGCCCTATACTGCACCCAATAATTCCCACTATTGAGGTTTTCTAATAATGGAAGCATTACATTTTGGGGTATGAAACAGTCATCCACACATATCACCAATCCCTGTAGTTCATATAGACACAAGGGAATTTTCGTAACGATCACCATCAGAAATAGTCCACATACCTCCAACAATTTCATTTGAACATTAAGTAGAAGAAGGGTAGCACCAACAATGTTGCAGACTGCCTCTGTCGACTAAAGGTCATGGCACTCACCACTGTGCTTGACTCTTGTGGGCACGAGACTACGGCATGGCCACATCTTTACAAGAGTGATCCAGAATTCGGAAACACATACCAGACGCTCCTTGAAGGAAAGCAAGTTTCAAATTTTCACCTCCAGGATGCACTACTATTCCATCTGGGAAACCTATGTGTTCCTTCAAGTGAGCATGTCATGATGATTTTGGAGGTGCACTACATTTGGGTTGCTGGACATTTCGTGTAGAGAAAATAATGGAATTGCTCCTTAAGAATTTTTATTGGCTGAACCTTCAACAAGATGTTGCATAGTACATCAAATCTCGTGTCATTTCAAAACTGACAAACAACAAGCAAGGCCTGTATACTCCTAGTCATCCTTGGGAATCCATCTCTGTGGATTACATGTTAGTCGTTCCTTCTAGCGGCGTATAAGAAGAGTATCACTATAGAAGCCACTACTAATCTCTTCTTTGAATGAGTGTGGGTATATTTTTGGATCACATAGTAAATTATCTAAGATTGGCACAACAAGTTCCTAGGTTCATTTTTGTCAAATTTGTGGTCAATGTTGGATACCAATCTCACTAAGTCGACGACTTTCCACCCCCAAACTAATGGTCAAACAAAGGCCATCAACAGGATGATCGTACACATTCTACATATGTAAAACTCAAAACATCCACACACAAGGGTGAAAGCGCCCCCCCCCCCCCCATGTCCAACACAACTACAACATAGCTCTCAATAGCTCACCTGGCCACAACCCCTTTCAAGTGGGGTTGGGATTCAAGCCACTATGCCCCATTGATGTGGCCATACCATTTGCAGCTACTTAGGTAGATTCAGATCATGTCCAGTCTGAAGCTGGCAGGGTTAACAACATTATTCATTGCATTTAGTTCATTTGCTAGCAGGTCTATGACATATTGGATCGATCCAATGTTAAGTACAAGAATATTCATGATCAACATCAAGTGCCACACAAGTTCAAAGTGGGGTAAAAAGTTTGGTTACATTTTCAGAAGGAGCACCTCGTTGGGCCACATTGCAAGCTTCACCAGCTCTGATATGGGCCTTACACCATCATTAACATTGTAGGGGATAATTCTATTAAGTTCAATGTTACACGATACGTTGGCCTGCACCCAGTGTTCAATGTGGATCACCTTCAACTATACTTTCCACCAATACTGGACACATCAGACATTGCAAAACATCTCACACCAATAGAGTTAAACTCAAACTAAATGGAATAGGCCGCAAATGATCAGATCGTGGACACATAGATCAAGAACACTAACCAACATAAAATCCAACTGTATCTGCTTTTCAATGCTGGCCAACTCCTACACAAAGGTAAGGACCTCACCAGGGGCCAAGTTTAGTAGAAGTTTCCCCATCTCATGAAGGAACTCAACACAATGGAGACCATTGCTTCCTAAGCAAGGAGGACTAATCCAGGTGGATATTGGTAGCCTACCTCCTATTACACTTGGACCCACACCATTGTTTCTTTTCAGTTGCCTTAATTGTAGCACAACTTGCTATTTTTCGCAGTGTTTTTGGTCCTAAACTTTCAGAGCCATTTTGAGGGACTAAAAGATGGTTTTAGGGAAAATGCCAGCATCACAAAAGTCCCAAATAAGTTAAACTATTTTTTTCTACCTCTAACTTGAGATATTCAAAAAAAGGTATTATGTTAGCCATATTGAGATTGTATGAAAAAGTTACAACCCCAGGAAGTTGACGTACCAATTTACCCATACACAGCCCACAATTTTGGTGCTTCATCTCCTAGGGTTAGGTTTTGGGATGTTTAAGGTTTTCCATTATTTCTCAATAATAAATAAGCCTTTCAGCCTCATTGTAATATATTTCAAATGCATGTAGCCGCCACATCTCTTCTTAGAGATAAGCTACCATCACTTGAGCTAGTTTATTTCCATTTTTGTATGTAAGAATATTTCAGTCTTTTGATATTTTTATTTTTGTTGCATCTTTATTTTTTTCCCTTTGGAAAAGTCGTAATTTTCATTATGCAAAGAAAATTACATTTTGTAGATGAAAAAGCATATGTTGTATGTGAGGCCTAGGGCCTAGCAAGTATGTAGAAACAAAATATGGTGTACTCCACGTAGGGAGACCCTGAACTATCACTTCAAAATATCTCTACACAGAGAGTATTTTAAACATATTTAGGATTTTCTGCCTTTCTATTTTTCCACTTTTCTCCAACCATCCATGTTCGGGGTGGTGGTTATAATGGTCATTTGTCTTTCATCTATGTTTATAGTAGGTTCTTTATTAGAATCAGATCCCTCTGATCCATGAGTTCATTTGCTGCTATGTACTTCCAAACCTATTATTGAGCACTCATGATGTGACAAGGGGTTGTTGGGCTGCATAATGCAGGTAGCATTATGGTCTGTCTCCTCCTTTGGTGTGATTTTCTGATCCTTTTGTATATCCTTTTCTACATTATTTTTTGTGGCTCCTGCTTGTCCTACTTGTTCTCCCAAAGTGTTTGTGCATTGCTATCCTTTTCTTTTTTTGGGTGGCTTTTTGTCCCTTTTGGGATCTTTTTTAGCTTGATGGTAGACACTATGAAGGTGGCCTATCTGCAAACATCCATGACACTGAAAAGCTATATTTTCATAATCCAGAGGTTGTGTCCAGTGTGTTTCATTGAAGATCAATATAATATTGTATGTAGCCCTTGACTGAGGTCTACTTCGATGCATATCCTAGTGAAAGTAAATATGCGCCTTGTGAATTTGTCCTCATAAATATTTAGGAACTTTCCCAGGGTGTTCCCTATACCTCTAACACTTGATGATGCCAGAAGTGTAATGGTAGGTTTTGTAATCTGACCCAAATAGGCATTTTTGATACCACCATTGTGTTGGCATCAAATTATAAGAACCAAGGGGTCATGAAGAGCCTTGCATTACCCTAGAACCATGGTCCTTTATTAAGTATATATTCCTTTTCTGGAACTGAGTTGAATCTGACAATAAAAGACCCTTTGGAACATAAAAGGATTTCAAAGGTTGGTGACTAGGCAGCAAAAATCCATTGGTGCAAAAGGTCTGATTTGGGCCCAAACCCATTAAATCTGCATATGACTTCTTTTTTGAGAAAATTAGAATACAACCCCTTTACCTCAAGTATTGAGACTGTGAAGGAAGGATTTTGGGGTGTTTGATCCACCATGTAGGGCCCTGGTAGTTTAGAGGGTAATGTTGGCTTGGCTTGTCCTTTTTCCTTTCCTTTGACTGCATCTTTAAACATGGTTGTGCCCTTTGATCTGGTACCAGAGCATCCACCTCACAGCCGCAAGTTGACTATGATATTCGAGTCTGTTCAATACCATAGTCCTGTAGAGTGTGATTATCTTGTAGGTTGTTTCCTAAGTAAATCAGGTTTTGTAAGTTTTTTGGGATGCCTGAGTAAGTATAGATTTCATTTCTTAAATATGGGATCCATCTCCCTCTTGCTATTCTCCTACAGATATTCTTTCCTTTTGGCATTTTAATGAGGATTTGGATCAAATCCAAATCAGGGTTGGTTGGATCTGCCTGGTATAGGTCTCAATATATTGCCAGATAATACGAGGTTGATGGATCTGGTCTAATCTTTGCCCCAACTAGTCCTTTCTTCTCCAAATCTGGGCTGTGGGCATATCTAACCCTATTCATCCCGAGGATTTCATGGATCAAATCCAAGTCAAGATTGACTGGATCTACCTGATAAAGGGTTTGATTTGATGCTTTGGAAAACGAGGCTAATGGATCTGGCCTGGTCGATGCCCCTAATGGTCCCTTCTTCTATGGATCTAGCCAATGGATATTTCTAGCCCTATCCATCATGTTACTTTCATCCCTCGTTTTGATTGTACGTCTTAGAGAGTCAACGACCTCAACAAGGTCATGAGCCTTCAATGTTTCACAGCCTTTTTAAAACTGAGTTTCCACATCATCTGAGGTTATAGGGAAGGGCTCTTGCTCGACCTCCACAACTTCTCTGTTAAAAGGTTATTGCTCGCAAACGTTGCTTCTTCATTCCAAGTTTCTTGCTCAACTTCCTCTGATTCTCCATTATAGTCCTCATGCTCAGTTTCAACTGCTTATTCGTAACTGATCTCTTTCTCAGCATCCACAGCTTCCCCATTACATGGCTCTTTCTCAGTAGCCATGTCTTCATCGATGCATGGCTTAGGAGGCACAGGTGTCTTCACACTCTCCTTCATGAGCAAACCTTTGACAGCAGAGGCTCTTGTAGTTATGTCAACATCGAGTTTGGATTCCTTTCCCTCTCCCACCCCTGTTCCGACCTCCAGGTATTCTGGAGTGCCAGACTCGGCAGTATTTTCAATCAGGGGCATGATTTGTTTTTTTCTCACACCCATAAAAGAACCCTCAATCACCTTGGGTTCCTCTGTGTTACACAATAATTAATCATTGATCCCATATCCCCTGATCTCAAATAAGGTCAGTCATCTTTTTTGTGTCATACATCAACAAATGTGTCCACATCTCCCAAATCATTCAAGAATATTAACAATTCTCTTTAATCTTGAAGATTGACCCTTTTAATCCATGTTCCATGATTGTCGCAAGACAACGTCATTTTTCCTGTGACGGTAGCCTGGAGTGGACTAGAATGTCACGATATCGTCGCAAGGGTACATCTATTCTCTATGATGGTCAGATTTTAGGGCTCGTCGCATGTCCTCAATATCCTTCTTGTGATGATAGCTCTGAATACATTGTTGCCCCACAACTCCATCTCTAAGTCCTAGTGTTTGACTCACGACGACTGAGATATGGCAAATTAGTTTAAACAGAATGCTTCTAGGTGGTTCTGGAACTAGTTGTTGGGTTAAGGAAGTTCGCCTTTCCTCCTTTGATACAGTGGTTCTGCCTTTTGAGAAACCTCCCTTGGATATAAGCTCCTTCTCCCTCGTTTGTGGAGGCTCCTCCTCTTATAAAATCATTCCCCATTGCTATGATTAGCTAGTTTTTTTGTATTAAGAAAATTAGTTATTTTTGGTGTGAGATTGATAATTTGTAGTGTGAATTGCTGATAGCCTAACAATTGCTTGTGGATTACCTTAGCCTTATACTAGTACTTTTGGGTGAGAGAGAGAGTTATCAGCCTTTTGGGAGGCCTTTTTGAGAGTGAATGCTTGAGGAGACCTACTGACTAGACCCTTCAAGGAAGCTTGCGACGTCAAGCCATGGTTGTAAGCTTTTCTTTTGCTCATATGAATACAATCAACGGTTTTTTCCTATGTCTTATACGAAATATATTTGATAGCTTATGGTTCCTTGACTCTGTAAGTAAATAGTTCATTGTTGTACTCTATGATGTGTTTCGTTGTTCTCTTATGTTGTTTCAGGTGAATCACTCATCAAGGAAAAGGGAACGATAGCTAGAGCAGTGTAATGAAGACTGAATTGAACACCGGTATAAGGTAGGCTCTTTCAACAATGACTGTTTAATGAAATTATATGTTGTATTTTCTTTCTGTGACTAGACCCGCTCTAGGGCTAGAGGGGTTGCCTCTGTCCGTAGAGGGAACATTACCTACATCACAAGTTGGCAACCATATTGGGAAGTCCTTTGTGTGTTGTCTCTTGCTTTGCTCTTGATTTTTTTTTGATTGAATTACATAGTGTCTCCTTGTTTGGGACTAAGCCATCGGTGTTCTAGGTTACTTGAGTAAATTTGGTAATCCCTCTCACTATCTAAGAGATTAGTCTAGTGTCTTTCAGGTGTTTTTTATTTGTCTTTCCTCTTAATTGAGACCGTCATTGTTTATCTCTTAACAGCTATGATGAGTCATGCCTATCCTCTTTGATCAAGCTGTACATTGTGGATATCCCATCATACAGCTGTGACGATTCCGTAAATTAGATCGTCGACGAAGACAGGTGTACTCTTGTGATGATGTCGCTCAGTTGCTAGCTTTGTGTCTGCGCCAATTTGGCTCCCATCTTAGGTTGCTAGTTTAACCCCTGTGATGATTCCTGTAAGGTTGTTTGTCATAGCCTTACCTCTTGAATAAACTAGTGTTGCTTATCTCCTGCTGTCTCTTGTACCTTACCCCGCTTGTTTTGCTGTGTTTGTTAAGACACTTTCTCCTTGGTTTCATTTGTCTGAGTCTTGATTTTTTAGCCTGTGTGACCTAAAACTTTTTAAGGTTTCATTAAGAAGTCATTTTTTTGGGTCGCTTGTCCTTCCAAGATTTGTCCACAACCATCTGATTTGTTTGTTTGAAGTTGTTCTACTACTTGTCCTCTTTCTTATTGTTCTATAATGTTTGGTTATTGAACCAGTTTCTCATGTTTATTTGATTTATGCACTATCAAACATAGATTAAATTTGTTTGGATTAGTGAAGCTTTCATTTTCTTGTTTGTCACTAAATCCCAAAAATAAAAAATATTGCATTCATACAACATACGAATGTGAAAGTGCATTTGCATTAGTGAACTTTTCATGATTGAAAAATTAGAAAGAAAAGTTCAAATCTTTCATTAGTAGTTGCGAGATAAGTGCATTAATGCATTGTGTTTCCTAGGGATTAGATTACTTGCATGCATCGCTTCTCTTGCATTTTCTTGTTATGGTTTGTGTTCGCTTGGAAATGAACTTTTTATCGTCATTTAGGTAGTTGTTCATTGAAAGGAATCATGTTTTACTCATGGTCGTTGCATCCTAGGAATTGTTGAAATACATTTGGTAGGGCCTTAAAACCGAGACTTAATTCCAGATTAACTGTTAAAATCTATTGAATGAATTTAAAAATGCATTGGAACCTAACACACACATATCTAGAGGTCTAGGCTAGAGACGTGTTCCACCGTCGTTAAACCTAGTTGCTATTGTTTTCACTAAGGTTGAGTGATTCCTCCTTTTGTGATCCAATAGGTACTAGTACAGATTTGTGCTCCCCATACTATCGAGTATATATTTGGAGACCCCATTAAGTTACCATCCTATTATCCATAGGAAGCTGAGTCTACCAGCTTACGAATTGTAATGCACTGAACACAAAATTTGGGATGATTGACTGCCGTACGGAAAGTCCTTGGTCATTTCTCTTTCATTTGATCACCAAGGTGTATATGCAGTTTTGTGATTTGTCTGGTAAACCTCTTGTCTGGTACTCCAAAGCAGTCACTTCAATTCCTTTTCAGCTCTATAAAAGAAAAAGGATCATTTGAGCACTTGTCCTTTTAGGCTCATTAAACATTCGAAGGTGACTAGATTCATCTTTTGGCCTTTTTCTCGACTCTTTAAACATGAAAAGGTCAAGTTTTGTTTTAATGTCGTAAAATTTACTGCCCACGAAAAGTTATAATTAGACTTACATTCAAGGTCAATCCCAATGCCAACCTTTCTAGAGTCTACCAGTCAAGGTCTGCCCCCCAGATGGGAATCCTAGTCCTTTTCCTTCTTTTGGAAATGCTGGTGCTCTGTATATGGCGATGTTGTACTTGCCTAGGCTACCCATCAGTCTGCCCGTTTGGTTGTTTCCAACCTCGGTGCTCTTGAGCATCATGAATCCTCTTCCACCATCTCCTTCATTTTAATCACAACATGATGATTCTAGGGTTGAGCCTCCTCCTTCTTCCCATGTTCCTTCACCCTCCTCTCCTACTTCGCCTGGTGAAAGTTCCAAATCTAGTAACCAAGAGGCTAAGAAGAAGAAGAGAAAGATGAAGAAGAAGAGGTTCAATAAGCGAGAGGCCACCCGTGAAACTATTGATCTGAGTGTACCTCTGGTCAGAAAGTCTTCTGATCCTTAGTGGAAGGTTAAATTTCCTTGTAAGTTGTGTAAGGGTGACCATTTTCTTCGTGATTGTCCTGGTATTCTTAGGATCTTAGAAGTATGGTCTCATGATCTGGCTCCTCCTTCATCGCCCCCTAATGCTCATGTCGATGTTACACTCTCAGCCATCTGTGGTAGGAAGAAGGGGAAGATTATATTCCCCTATCAGTTATGTGAAGGTGACCATCGCCTTCACCTTTGTCTGCTCATGGATAAAACTTCCGCCATTTTGGAAAATCTTACAGCCTTTTCACCCCAATTTCTAGTTGGTTATCAAAGGCTCTCTTCTAACCCTCTCTCGGTTGACAAAGAGATTGACTTGGATTTGTCTCTTGTCCATCCTGCTCTTCCTGAGCCTGGCCATGTTATGTCTATTTCTGACCAACCATTGGTCGAAGAGAGTGTTGACTTGGTTTCAGCACCAGTTGTTCACTCTATTCCAACAGAGCATAATGATCATACTGCTCATGTTCTTCTCATCTCGTCAGATTCTTCCGAGTCAAAGAATGACCCTCCTATCTTGGTTGATCGAGAGAGTCCTTCTTCGATTCCTGTAGAGCATGGGGGCAATCATATGATACCCCCACCAAGTAGTTTTGTCGTTTCCTTTGACTGGAGTCACTTGAATGCATTCCGCCTTCCATCTTATGTGCCTTTCTAGATTACAGTACACGCCTATAATAAGGTAGCACCTGGCACTCTCTTGGACGAAGGTGCATTTGTTAGCCTCATGCCTTCCACTACTTGGAAAGATTTGGGCTCCCCACAACTTATGCCTGTCACTCAAAATTTATTGGCTTTCGACAGAGGAACTAATCAACCTTTGGGTATCCTTCCAAGTTCTCGTTACTTGGGAGGAAAAACCTTCTGTATAGATGTGATGGTCATCCAAGGTGTGTTGGATTTCAGTCTTCTCCTTGGCCGTGACTATATTTATGTAATGGGGGCTCTTGTTTATTCACTTTTACTTGTGGTTTGTTTTTCACATGACGGAAGAGTTATGACTATAGATCAATTCTTATTCTTTGGTCACTAGGTACTTCCTGTTCAACCATCATCCCCTATCGGTTCTTGTTTTCTAGCAATACGTCCCTCGCCACAGGTCAATTATGTGGCTACCGGTTCCATCTCCACATCTGTTGATGATCATGTAGATGGTCTCGTACATCATGTACTAGGGGCATTGGAACCCGATCTGTCATTGGTACCCAACAACACGTATTCCTCCCAGAGCATGGTTCTTCCATCCAGTGAAGACCCTTTGGGAGTCATGTTCTCATATGGCCCATGAACAATTTTAGAGGAGAGTTATTTTCTTGTGTTAACCTCATTAAAAAATGAAACAAGGAGTTCTGAGGATAGTTCTTGTCTTATGTTGACCTCGTTAAAAAATGAATCAAGGATTCTTGAGGATAGTTTGATCTTGTGTCAACCTCATTAAAAAATGAAACAAGGATCATGGAGCATAGTTCCTTGTCTTGTGTCAAGCTCATTAAAAAATGAATCAAGGAGTCCAGAGGAGAGTTCTTTTCTTGTGTCGACCTCATTAAAAAATGAAACCAGTAGTCTTGAGGAAATTTCTTGATCTTGTGTCAACCTCGTTAAAAAATGAAACAAGGGTTATGAGGATAGTTCTTTTACTGTGTCAACATCATTAAAAAATGAAACAAATCCCTTTTCCAAATCGAGTCTTTGATTAAGATCTCATAAAATCTCTTTCCAAGATCTCGAAAGTGAACCTTCATTCCATCCACCTCGTTGAATGCATTGAAGCTTGGGGCGCATGTACCTCGATTTGCGTCATTATTCTAGGGTCATGCGAACTTATAACAAGCATAGTTTTTGATTTCAAGCTTGTGTAAACATGAAACCAAATCCAAGCAGAGTTCTCCCTGGTTCAAGCTTGTGTAAAAATGAACCCATGCCCGATTTACATCTTATGATTGTCATTTTTATCTATTAAATTCTACTATATGAGCCTTAGTTGTTTCATTCCATCGCCACCATCTCTTTTGTTGATCATATGCTTTCACTTGGTTGTTTTTCCTTTCCTTAGGGAAAACAGTGATGAGTGGTTTTATTAGCCAGCCTCTTAACCATTACATGTTTTGAGCAGTTCCACCATTGCCAGAACTAGTTGCTACCCTTTACACCACTTGTTCCTCTAGGACGAGTCACCTTTAAGCTCTTCTATGACTCATAAAAGTTGAAAAGATTGTCGAGTATTTTTCCCTTTTGACTCGTAAAGGAAATAAAATGTGGGGTCCACTTTCAAGCTCTTTTTCGACCCTTTAAAAATGAAAAGATTGCCGAGCTCTTGTCACTTTGAACTCATTAAAGGCTGCAAAGCATCATCTACCCAATATACATTTGCCCCATTTTTGGGTTGGGATAGATTACTTCTGAAAAAGGTATACGTTGATCTATCATGGTCAATAGGTTCCCTTGGGTATTTTTTTCTATGTTTTCAGGCTTGAGAGACACAAACTTATGAAAAGGGCCCATCTGGAGTTTTCTTTTTCGTGTCTTTTTCAAACTCTCTAAACATGAAAAAGACTTCGAGTTTTACCTATGTCAGACTCATTAAACACTGACGACATTGGACTCGTCACCATGATGAGTCCCGAGCTTCTCCTCCATAGGGCTTGTTAAAATTTCACTAGGTTGGATTTGTCCGAAGGACAAACCTATATTGCAAGCATACACTATCCCCTTGAAGCTTGTTTTTTAAAAATAATTGGGGTACTCGCCAGCAATGGTGGGGGGGGGGGGGGGGGAATTTCGGAAATATTCCATTGGTTGCCTATGGCAGCTAGTCGCTCTTGAACATCAAAACTTTCTCTTCTCGCCAGGTTTGGGATATTCTCTGATCGTCATTGGCCTTTCAGGGTTTGGGTTTGTCATTTTGCCTCATTCCATTTCATCCTTGTTGTCTCTGCAAGACCTTTGATCCCTTGGTTCCAAAATGCTTCCACATTCCGGAATCGTGTCACCAATATGTTCAAGAGCTTAATCCTTCTATAGTTTGCACTGTTACATCCTCCTCTGATTCTCTATTTCATCCGTCTACATCTTGTTCCTTGTCTCGTGTCATTGATGTGGGAAACATTATGGCCCTCCTACGAAGGATTGTTTCCTATCGACATCAAATCATTATCCAGGAAGTTTATCTAGAGACTCCTTTCGGATACCTTGGAGCTTGCATGCCTCAATAGCAATTTCTTCATGCCCGATGATAAATTTTCATTATTGGTCTTCGATCGAGTGATTTCATAAGTTTTCGACTTTAGCTCATTCTTCACACTTTGTGGATTGTACTAGTAGTACCTTGAGGACCATTCACATCACTGGTGGTCTCTCTCACACTTGTTAACAGTTCACATCATTGGCCGGTAATCAAGTGATTTTCTAGTATGCTCGACTTGAACGCATTTATTCGCATATTAGAAATTATACGATGGACGGATTGGATTCAGGACCCCAGACTGAGATTACATAAGTTCAGTTTGTGTGGATTGGTTTGTGATTGCATACATGACTCTTTGATCTGATGGTTGCGATGATACCTGAGTCTTTCTGGATGGCTGCGACCATACCTATATTTTCATATGGTCTTATCAACTGTATGGTTGCATCCATACCACAGAGCAATTCTATCTATCTTTTGGATGGCTACGTCCATGCCTAGACTACATGAATTTCTTTCATTGTCAGAGATATCATTTGTACTTGCATCTACAGGTTCTCTGTGATGTTGTTCCAGTTTAGTTATGGTTTTGTAAAGCATTTCACCCCTCCCAATCTCTCGGCCTTCGTGCTTTAGGTGGAATCTATTACATAGTAATTTTTCATTGGCCTCGTATCCCCTGATCTCGGATAAGGTCAATCATCTTTTCTATGTCATACATCAACAAATGTGTCCACATCTCCCCAATCATTCAAGAAGACTAAAAATGCTCTTTAATCCTGAAGATTGACCCTTTTAACCCATGTTCCAAGATCATCGCAAGAGAACCTCATTCTGCCTGTGACGATAGCCTGGAGTGGACTAGAATGTTGCAACATTGTCGCAGGGGTACGTATTTTCTCTGCGATGGTTGGATTCTAGGGCGTGTCACAAGTCCTCAGTATCCTTCTTGCAATGATAGATTTGAATACATTATTGCCCCACGATGTCATCTCTGAGTCCTAGTGTTTGACTCGTGATGACCTAGATATGGCGAATTAGTTCAAACAAAATGCTTTTGGGTGGTTCTGGAACTGGTTGTTGGGTCAAGGAAGTTCACCTTTCCTCCTTTGAGATGGTGGTTCCACCTTTTGAGAAACCTCCCTTGGAGATAAGCTCCATCTCCCTTATTTATGGAGGCTCATCCTCTTATAAAATCATTCCCCATTGCTATGATTAGCTAGTTTTTTTTGTATTAAGAAAATTAGCTATTTTTGGTGTGAGATTGATAGTTTGCAGTGTGAATTGCTGATAGTCTGGCAAATGGTTGTGGATTACCTTAGCCTTATACTAGTGCTTTAGGGTGAGTGAGAGTTATCAGACTTTTGGGAGACCTTTTTGAGAGTGAATGCTTGAGGATACATACTGACTGGACCCTTCAAGGAAGCTTGCAATGTCAAGGCATGGTTGCAAGCTTTGCTTTTGCTCATATTAATACAATCAACCGTTGTTTCCTATGTCTTGTATGAAATATATTTGATAGCTTATGGTTCCTCGAATCTGTAAGTAAATAGTTCATTGTTGTAATCTATGATGTGTTTCATTGTTCTCTTATGTTGTTTCAAGTGAATCACTCATCAAGGAAAAGGGAACGATAGCTAGAGCAGCGTAACGAATATTGCATCGAACAACGGTATAAGGTAGGCTCTTTCAACGATGACTATTTAAGGAAATTATCTAGTGTATTTGTCTTGTTGTGACTAGACCCACTCTAGGGCTAGAGGGGTTGCCTCTATCCACAGAGGGAACATTACCTACATCACACTCTGGATTGTTAGATTTCACAGGGTCTGCACATGAAAACATGGCTCTCTCCTCCCCGTCCCTCTATCTCAAACTCACTACATCTTTATGTTTATGTTTATATATGTATTTTTTGCATTCTTAGATAATTCTGGATCAAGGGTATCAGATAGGCTTGGTCTTTCTCTTTTTTTTTTTTTTTCATGTCCCCAATGAAGTCAGGGTATAAGGAGTTAGGGCTCGAACTGGTTGAAAACTTAAAGATTTGCAAGACTAGCCTCACAAACTCCGACGGCCTCCCATGGCACAAGAAAATAAATACGAGTGGGTAGGAGATCCTTTTAGAATATTGCTCAAGGAAACCCTAAAGCAATAAAGGAACACAATAATGGATAGCTTTTCCAAGATCCTTCAGTGGCTATTAACATGTGACAAGTCTTTATCCAGTAGCCACTTTTGAGGTGACAATTCCTTTCTAGGTACAAGTTAAATTTAACATTCCCATATTTGAAGGACAGATAGATGCAGTTGTTGTATATAGATGGTTAAAATGCTTGGAATGATATTTTTCAGTTCATGACTTTTCCAATCACGAAACGATTACTTTTGTACTCCTCAAAACCACCCCACATATCAAGGGTTGGTGGGAAACCCACTGTGAATAAAAGGATGAGAGGGAAGCCTCACTATTTTCAGCCACACGCACTTGGAATTATTTTTGAGACACTATCAAGGAACAATATTACCCTATCAGGACCTATGATGATAAGCACGTAAAGTGGACTACACTACAGGATGGAAGGAACCAAGATGTGTCAGAGCTCAAAAAAAGCTAGGTATCAAGGATTCTGAGTGGCATTCGATACTCAAGTACCACAACTGTCTACACAAGTACATCTAGGATGAAATCGGGTTCCTGGACATCTCCTCATTTAGCCTCGCCTATCGATACGTTGTTAAGATCAAGTAGAAATTTAAATAGGAGAAGCGAGACTTTGGATCCATAGATCAAAAGTAATGGAAAGGTGACCCTAAACCACATAACAAAGGAAAAAGTCAAGGTGGGGCGACATAGCACAAAACAATAAAGCCACACACAAAGACCAACACCATGAAGAAAGAGAAGAACACAGGGAAATGGTATGAGTTCCATAAGAAGCTCACAAAAACACAAGTGGGTGTCGATCCATGCACTCACTGGTGGTCGAGATGAAGGCTTCCGAATCAAATGCATGTTCTGTCTCTAAGTCAAAAAATGAGAAGGGGAATTACAAAGAGAATCATATTATCAATGCAGACCCTAGTGCCACCGTTGCCCACACCGAGATCGAGAAGGATGAGCTTGAATATCTATAAGATGGGGAGCGAATCTTCCACTCATAGATCTAGGTGAAGGGTTCTCCATTGCAATTCATTATTGGAAATGGGAGCTAGAAGAACCTCATTTTAGTAGAGGTAGTGAAGCAGTTGGGCCTACCAACCACACTACACCCGTAGTAACACACCGTCAGGTGGCTTGACTAAGGGTGAGATCTCCACTTCATCCCACAGTGTCGCCTTCCCTGCAGCCTCAATCCCTTAATAGATGAGGTATTATGTGATGTTACTCCTCTTGAATTTTCTAATTTTTTATTAGGCCAACCATACTCATGGAAACAGAATGCTATGTATGAGTCTAGGCCTCGCACTTTTATTAATACTTTGGGAAATAAGTTGTATAGGAAACTAGAGGTAGCACTGTCTACCATAGTTTCTTTCATCACTATGAAGAAATGTAGTAAGGTAGTTTCCCAGACCATGAGATTTTTTTTCCTTATGAATTTCCCTCAAGGCAAGAAGAATATTTTCGCCACAATGTCCATATAGGGCTCCTCCTTATGGAAGCAACAAATGGACAAGTTATTATGGGAGTATAGGGACATCCTCACCTCACCCACAAGGGTACCTCTACACTGTAAAGTCAAGCACTCTATTGACCTGACCCCATGTGTGTCGCTACCCAATGGACTAATCTATCCACACTCTATTATGGAGAATGATGAAATCAAGAGGCAGAATTAGAAGTTCTTGAGGAAAGGGAACATCTGGCCAAGTTCATCACCCTATGGGAGCTTGATCATGTTGGTACAGAAGAAGGACAACACCTGGAGACTCTTTATTGACTATCTAGAGTTGAACAATATCATTGTCTTGAATAGTTATCCAATCTCATGGAATGATGACCTTCTGGACCAGCTCAAGAGGGCCAAACATTTCAGCAAGATTGATATGAATTTCGGTTATTGCTAGGTACTGATTGAATACTCCAATGTGTGGAAGACTGCCTTCAAATACAAGGAGGGCATTTTCAAATGGTTGGTCATGCCTTTCAAGTATACGAATGCACTCACAAACTTCATGAGGCTGATGGATGACATCTTGTGTCCCTTCACCAACTCATTCGTGGGGGTGTATTTGGATGACATTCTAATCTTTAGCTAGAGTTTCTAAGAACACCTCTGCCATTTTGAAAAGTCCTCCAAAGCCTTTGGCAACACAGTTGGTGCGTCACTTTGGAGAAATAAACTTTTGATATGACCCAGGTTCAATATTTGTGGTACATCATTGATGAGCAGGGTGTGCATGTGGACCAAGCCAAGATATAAGTCATTCAGGATTGGCTAGCCTCAACTACTCTAACAGAGCTCTGCATCTTTCTGGGTCTTGCCAACTTCTACCACAGGTTCATGTTGGGGTTCTCTCATATAACTTGGCCTTTAAGTCAAGTCACCAAGGCAGGAGTGAAATCAAAGTTCTTTTGGTCTGAATCGCAACCAAAGGTCTTTGTCCAATTGAAGCATCACCTATTCACTGCACCAGTTCTCAGATTACCATATCTACAACAACCATTTGAGATCGAGATAGATGCCTCTGACTATGCTATTAGTGTAGTTATTACTGAGTAGGGGCATCTAGTGGCATATCAAAGTGATACACTTTCATCCATAGTTTGAAAGTATCTCTCATATGAGAAAGAGATGTATTCCACTATCGGGGTCTATCAACAACAGAAGCATCACATTCTGGGGGAGGAAATGGTCATGCACATAGACCACTGACCCCTACAATTCATACATACACAAGGGAAGTTGCAGAATGATGTGGAAACGCATACCTGATGCTCCTTAAAGGAAAGAAAGTTCCAAACTTTCACCTCGAAGATGCACTGTTATGCCACCTAGGACACATCTGTGTTCCTGCAAGCAAGCATGCCAAGATGATTTTGGAAGAACACTACAGTGGGATCACTAGACATTTCTTGGTAGAGAAAATAGTGTGAGTGCTACAGAAGTACATTTATTGGTCGAACCTTCACCGATATGTTGGGTAGTACATTAGATCCTACACTGCCTACATCATTTCCAAACCAACCATCAAGAAGTAAGGCCTATATACTCTTTTTACTATTCCCAGCTAACCATAAGAATCCATCTCCATTGGTTACATGTCGGGCTTCCTTCTACTAAGCATGGAAATGAATGCACTTTTTTGTTCATTGACAAATTCTATAAGATGGCCATTCTGGCGACCTGGAAGAAGAGTATCATAGCATAAGCCATTGTTAAGCTCTTCTTTGAATGAGTGTGGGTACATTTTGGGATCCAAAAGTCCATTATCTCAGATCAGGGCAGCAGGTTCTATTAGAGCCTAAATCTGCCTTAGGTTGAAAGAAGGAAAAATTGAGGGTAACCACAAACCACGCTCAGTCTGGTAGCTAGCCCTATCAGAACAGGAGAGGGCTCTCTCCGGGTCACGCTCAATGAGAAATAGACAATATGGTCTGAGATGACTTAAACTGAAATACTAATTTTAGGCTAGTAAATAGATATGGAGAAACACAGTTTTTGAATGACTGAATTTTCGGGCTGCGTGGGACCAAAGGACCGCATGAGCTGGGAAATTAAATCGAAGACACATAATAGTTCGTGAGGCAAGATAGGTAGGAAGCTTAGCAATCAGATTTAAATAATATGGAGTGGGAATTTTGTTGAGGGAGCTGAAAAGGGCATATGTGATGAATCCTTTTCAGATAGAAGAAAACACACAGAACACGAATGCTTTCCCAAGGCAAAGCAATAAAATTGGATTCTACCTTTCTCACTAAAAAACTATTCAAATGGAAATGATCATGAATGAACTGTAAACATAACAAGATACATATGAAACAAAGAAGAAACACATTGCTAAACCCATACCACAGGGATCTCCCGAATCAGAGCTGCATCATTCTATTAATCTCCTAGCCAAAAAACTGTACAATGAAAATGTTGGGTTTTCTCTCCACGCTATTCCCAGAAATTCCAACCCTTTACAAATGACTTTCAATACAATAAATAAGCTCCTAAGTGGGAAAGTGAAGCAAGTCGATGAAGATAGGGAATCGTTTGCTCATCATTAGCAAACTGAAGATGAAGAGCCAATCATTTGTTATGTAGCGTGGACCGTTTTGGGTTGTAACTGAAGCCGAAATAGACCATCGAACCATATTCCTTTGCCATACTGATATATACGTTGAATTTAGCTTTTCGGTTGAGGACTTTTCACCTTCCCTTTGCCACTTTAAATAAAATCTCACTTTTAATAAAAATATCTCAATACCATCGCATTCATATCCTTTGGTTTAACAAGATTATCCAGATGTGATTTCTTCACTTCTAAACCATAGTACCATAGCCAAAAATCGTCGAACAGGATTTAACAAACTTACTTGGAGAAAATCACACTGAAACAAATCAGATTCTTGCAGAGCGGAAGTGATTTTGGCCTTTGGATCTCTGTGCGCCGCGCCAAACGATGTATCCATCACGCCACTTTGGAGGTAGTTTTGAGGCACTTCCTGAAGTCCAAATTGAGCCCAAGTGTGCTTGTTGGAAATCCCTGCCTGTCTACTTTCCAACCCAAGTGAAATTCTTCAATTGCTATGTTATTTGCCCCTCCAAAACTGCAATCTCCGAAGACTGCTTCTTGTGTGTCAAAATAGGGGCGGAGAGGTCATTTTTTGGGTGTTTTTGACCTCCTGAGGACTCAAAACTTGCCCAAATTTTTTTTCCATACACCAACAGTCATGATTTTACATGGAAAATCCAAAAATATAAACTTTTTGTCATTTGGAGCTCCCTAGAAAAAGCGCGCGCCAGGTGGCGCGACGCACAGGGAGGAAAAACTTGTTTTTTGTGCAAAAAATTTCAAAATGCAAAAATGTGCTCCAAATTTCTTGAAATTTGGGGTGTACCTTCTCTATCACATGCTATGCTGGACCAAAGAAGCGTCGGGCAAAATTCAGAGCCGATCTTGCTCTTTTTGCCTCTTTTGTCTTTTTGTCACCTTCCTCAATTTAGCCTTTAGGCTCCTAAATCTTGCCTTGGAGCTCATGTTTCGGGCCATGTAATGGTGAGTCATGCACTTCAGCATTGCTTTTTCCCTATTAGCCTTCTCCAACAGCTGTGTACTCGAATACCAATTCTAGCACCATCATTTCCCACTGCACTGTCGAAATCCATGGTCCAAAAACCTTCTTCCTCTTCTTCCAAGTGTTGAAATTTTGCTGGCTCTATTTTTCCTGCTTTTTGCTTGTTACCTTCACCTGATTTCTCAATGGTGTTTTGTTGTTCTCATCCTTCTTTCTTCAAAAATTCTCTAAAATTTTCTGCTATTTCTGGAATACTTTCTGCTTCTACTAACTAACTATCAATATCATTAAAACTATTTGAATACAAAACAAAAGACTCTAGATCTGTATGTACAAAATTAGTCGGATGATTAATTGTTTTCTCCTTGCTTGTAATCATGTATTTCAATTTTTTTTCCTGATACAGTTTCCTCATTTGGCCAAACACAAGAATCGTTGCATAGGAGAAATCTAGTTGTAGTGTCCCTTTCAGTTTTGCTGCCCAAGACCTGGAAAGAAGCATGTCGAACCTGGGAGGAATATCCGCTACAACAATATCCATCAAAACATTCTTCATTGGGATTTGATCCAAACTCACAACCAAGTCTTTGATGAGCCCGATACATCATACTCTGCTGGAATCAAACGAATAGAGATCATGGTATTTCTGGGTGACCTCCAAACCCAACTTATCCATGATAGCCTTTGGCATGAGATTGTGAGAAGCTCCAGAATTGAACATGGAATTATGTAACACAAAATCATACAATCTTAAACTAATATAAAAAGGTGGCACATTATTATCTGGAGACTCACCATTCAATTCTGGCCCAAAAATCATTTCGGGCTGATCATCTTCGACATTCACCATATCATACATTGGATCACAATTCAAAATTTTAGAAACTTGCCCTGTGTAACTGTTGTTCCTCATTATTTCAGTCAAGGGAGTAAATACCTTCAATTTAGAAATTTCATTCTCTAAACTAAAAGCGGAAGTCTTTTCTACCTCTTTGACTGGGACTTCTTTCTTTTCCTTTTCTCTCAATACAATTGCGGATATGATTTTTCTGCTGATGGTGATTTGTTGCTATCAGGATCAAGTGCCTCTTTGCCTTTCTTTTGTGTAACTGATGAATCATTCTTTGATGCTGAAACTTCCTTCCTCTTCTGAATTGGGTTAGCCGGCACATCTCTCTTTCTAAGTGAATATTTCCACTATTGGGCAGACAGAGGATTCATATAGCCTCTTTGATACTCATCTGATTCTTCTTCCAAAACTGTGTCACTTGCTAGAATGAAATCTTCATCTTTGTGTGCAGCTAAACTTTCTGCATACTCCTCCTCTTTAGTAATGTAAATAGGCAAATCATCAGGAGTAAAGAAGTGGTTCTCTTCCCCTATTACCTTCCCTTCCTCATCAGAATCCGGCCCATGCACAAAATTTTGCTGCAGAGGTGCCTGTACTGGCTGCTGTGTTGTCTGATCTTGGGCTCGCTAATCTCTCTGCCTTATTCTATATTGTGCCTGCTGCTAGCCATGAAAGTTAGGATTTCTAACTTGTGGCTCAGGTTTGTCAAGTTTCACCCTTTCAAGCATCTGCTCTACCTTCCTGAGTAATTGATCCATCGAGGAAGACTCTTCCTTTACTGTGACCTTCTTTTCCGCTTTTGCTCTAGCCCTCTTGGTCAGCAAATTTTCTTCAACGCTGACCGCGATTTTCTACATGTCTTCCGTTGTGGCCAGCTCTCTCTCTCTTAGTTGATAAGCCATGTCAGCATCAAAATCATCCAGAAATTTCATCATGGCTAGTCCCACAGGTGGCCTTAGATGATCAGGAATTTCATTATAAACATAATTGAATCTAATGCAGTAGTCTTGGACCGACTCACCAGCGTTTCGTTTGATTTGTTCATATTCAGCCAGAATTTGAAGAGGATTCTTTTTCACTTCCCAGTGGTCTAAAAATTGTCTTTGCAGGTCGGCCAAGGTAGCGATACGTGCAGCTGGCAAACCTCTGAACCATTTCCTAACTTCACCTGCAAATGTCTGTACAAAGAGTCTCATTGTCACATTCTCTGCATCGATCTCATGAAGGTCACAGAAATCTGCCATTCTGTCCACATGTTCCTGAGCAGTAACGCTATTAGGAGCACCATCAAACAAAGGGATTTTCCTTTAATAATCTGTAGTCATATCATCTAAAACTTGAGGCAGCACAAGAGGCGCAAAACGAGTAGTCATTACTCTTGGTTGGTTTGGTCTTGGAGGTGCCGGAGGAGTGTGTGCAGTTTGTAGGGAATTAACAATTGGAGTTTGAAGCCTCGTCACAATATAATTATCAATTGACTGGTTATCCCTTTTAGTTTCTAGGTCTACGAGAAACTGTGGATTAGGGACAGTAGAGTCAACAGCCCTTTTGGATTTGGTCTCGAATAATGATATTTCAAACTGCTCATCAGAATCAAGCTCTTCAAGATACCAAAAAATGTCAGGAGATGAATGGGATTTGAACACGGGAGTTATAGAGCTCTCTTGACGAAGAAGTATTGCAATCAAATTGGGGTTTTCATAGATATGAGGAGGATCTGGATCTGGATTAGCTCTGGTATATCTTCTTGAAGCCAGCGTGCTATTTTCAAAAAATCAAAAGGACATGAACAACTTACTTAGCCTATTAAATCCTAAACTTATCATCCGGAAGCTTTGAATTATCAGAAGTATTGGGGTGTTTGTAGGTTAATCCTGCCGTTTATGCAACGAAGAAGACTAACAAACAAAGAATTTATCCCCAGTGGAGTCGCCACTATGTTAGATCCTAAATGTGCCTTAGGTTGAAAGAAGGAAAAATTCAGGGTAACCACAAACCACGCTTAGTGTGGTAGCTAGCCCTACCAGAACAGGAGAGGGCTCTCTCTGGGTCACGCTTAGTGAGGAATAGACAATATGGTCTGAGATGACTTAAACTGAAATATTGATTTTAGGCTAGTAAATAGATATGGAAAAGAGAGATTTTTGAATGACTGAATTTTTCGGGCTGTGTGGGACCAAAGGACCACATGAGCTGGGAAAATAAATCGAATAAACATAATAGTTCGTGGGGCAAGATAGGTAGGAAGCTTAACAATCAGATTTAAATAATATGGAATGGAAAGTTTGTTGAGGGAGGTGAAAAGGGCATATGTGATGAATCCTTTTCAGACAGAAGCAAACACACAGAACACGAATGCTTTTCCAAGGAAGAGCAATAAAATTGGATTCTACCTTTCTCACTAAAAAAACATTCAAATAGAAATGTTCATGAACGAACTGTAAACATAACAAGATACATATGAAACAGAGAAGAAACACATTGCTAAACCCATACCACAGTGATCTCCTGAATCAGAGCTGCATCATTCTATTAATCTCCTAGCCAAAAAACTGTACAATGAAAATGTTGGGTTTTCTCTCCATGCTATTCCCAAAAATTCCAACCCTTTACACATGACTTTCAATACAATAAATAATCTCCTAAGTGGGAAAGCGAAGCAACTCGATGAAGATAGGGAGTCGTTTTCTCATCATTAGCAAACTGAAGATGAAGAGCCAATCGTTTGTTCTGTAGCGTGGATCGTTCTGGGTTGTAAATGAAGCCTAGATAGACCATTGAACCATATTCCTTTGCCACACCGGATATATACATTGAATTTAGCTTTTCGGTTGAGGAATTTTCACCTTCCCTTTTCCACTTTAAATAAAATCTCACTTTTAATAAAAATATCTCAATACCATCGCATTCATATCCTTTGGTTTAACAAGATTATCCAGATGTGATTTCTTCACTTCTAAACCATAGTACCATAGCCAAAAATCATTTAATAGGCTTTGAAAATCTTACTTGGAGAAAATCACACTAAAACAAATCGGATTCTTGCAGAGCAGAAGTGATTTTGGCCTTTGGATCTCTGTGCGCCGCGCCAAAACATGTATCCGTCGCGCCACTTTGGAGGTAGTTTTGAGGCAGTTCCTGAAGTCAAAATTGAGCCCAAGTGTGCTTGTTGGAAATCCCTGCCTGTCTACTTTCCAACCCAAGTGAAATCTTTGAATTTCTATGTTATTTTCCCCTCCATAACTGCAATCTCCAAAGACTGCTTCTTGTGTGTCAAAATAGGGGCAGAGAGGTCAGTTTTTGGGTGTTTTTGACCTCCTAAGGACTCAAAACTTGAACAAACTTTTTGTCCATACACCAGTAGTCATGATTTTCCATGGAAAATCCAAAAATATAAACTTTTTGTCATTTGGAGCTCCCTATCAAAAGCGCGTGCTAGGTGGCACGGCGCACAGGGAGAAAAAACCTGTTTTTTGTGCAAAAATTTTCAAATTTTCAAAATTTGCTCCAAATTTCTTGAAATTTAGGTTGTACCTTCTCTATCACATGTCATGCTAGACCAAAGAAGCCTTGATTAAGATTCGGAGCTGATCTTGCTCTTTTTTCCTCTTTTGTTTTTTTGTCACCTTCCTCAATTTCGCCTTTAGGCTCCTGATTCTTGCTTTGGAGCTCATGTTTCGGGCCATGTGTGGTGATTCATGCGCATCAGCATTGATTTTTCCCTATTAGCCTTCTCCAACAGCTGCTCCTGGTGAACATTCACTTTCTCTAAAACATACTCCTTTCTCTAAAACGGCCTTCACAACTGAAATACTTCATAGTTAACTTCATTAGAGGGGGATATTCATCTTTAAGATATCGGAAGGGAAACACCCTCTTAAGCTGCCTCAAGAAACTAGGTTTAACATATGGCTCATAATGTTGTTGGTCAACTTTTTGTCTCTTATTCCATGGCTCTCCAATATTATGCATGCCGATAGCTAATGAGATAGAGTCTGGTGTAAGTGTGAAAGTAACCCCGGCCAAAGTAACTTGAGCACCATGTAAATGTAGAACAAATAGGCGACCCAACTCATGGTGGAATTCAACATTTGCAACCTTTTCACAAAATTCGTAGCATGACTGAAACTGAAAATAAGAGACGGAAAAAGGGCAGGCCTTCAATTCTGTGAGGGTAGTCGATTCTTCTCTAACATGTCTGCCACTTTTGTGAGGCCTCCGGGGTGCACGTTCTTCCATGGGTGAGTCACTATGAGTTTCCACCTCATAGTCGGATGAATGATCAGATGACATAATTGATGCTATGAAAACTGCTAGGAGAAATGAATGTTGGTCGCAAGACTGTGTTGGACTACTGTTGTGATATGTTTGAAATTTGTCACCAAGGGAGAAATGTAACAAGGGATTGTTAGGGAGGGAAAATATGAAGGGATTAGGAGTATTAGGATAGATTTTATTTAGGGCAGTGTAGGAGGGTTTGGGAACTTTGCATAGGGTAGGGTTTGGGGTTTTACATTGGGCAATGGGTGAAAGGGAATTGGGGATAAGGGTTTAGTAAGTTTAGGAGATAGGGGGCAGTGACATTCAAAGGGATATGGTATAAGGAAGAAAGGAATTAAGGACAAAGGGATAGATGGGATGGAAGGGGAACCTCGGTAACAAAATGATGAATTTGCAACCCTTAACAGCAATTCACATAAGGATTTTTAGAGGTAGGGTTTGGAAATTTTGTTTCAAACATTTGGAACCATAAACCACCATCACACAACACACAAAAATGGATGAACCACCGAGATGTCGACCCTACCTTCCACGTCCAAGAAATTCAATGGCGATTTGGAGGATTTTCAAGCATTTTTTGGGTGTTAGACTATATGCGCCACGATGCTCTTTCTATGCGCCGCGCGCTACCAGTGCACCTCACCCATTCCAAATTGCACTGGAGGATCGCGCCCAATGTGCCGCGCTGGCCCAGTGCGCCACGCCACCAACTGTATGCACCGCGCCTGTCAAGACACCTCTAACCTCACCAAAAACGCACGCTGGCTCCCCGAATTCCTTTGAAATGCTTCTCTCCGACCTTGGCTTTTAAATGACCTTGATACTTATGGGAAAATCTATATAAAGACATCGAGTCATGATTTTGATTTTTGTTTCTTCCAAACCCACTTTTGCAATGTTTTGTTTTGGCACTTTTTCCACAATTTAAAGCAACTCTGTATTTCACATTTCCTTTTTGGATTTTTGACTAAAATGATGAAATTTTTGGCAATTTTTTGCAGGGGTAGCTGACATGGCATTTGGCAAAGGATGATCAAAATCTGCTTTTGAAGTACTTCATGTTGGAGAACTTTACCTATTTATCATAAACATTAATTTGACGATTTCCTCTTCAAAATAGAGTTTTGAAGAGGAATCTCCCTTGAGAATTATGGATGATGAAAATCTTGAGATGAAACTTGTTGAACCTCCCTCTGGCCTGCTGGCATTATTGGGAACTTTGAAAATACGACTTATGAAACCCTAGACCTATGACTGACATGATTTTTTGCCCATCAAAAGACCAAATATTGACTGTCATTTAATGAACTTTGATGAACAGACCTGAGCCAGTAGGTACAAAGCATGAGGGGTAATGACTGACAAGACCCTTCCATCAGATTATGGCATGCCCCCTAGTGGAATGTAGCTGAGTGAATGGAGCGAGACACGTAAAAATGAAATGCAGAAAGAGTTTTGATCTCCGACGGAGGACTGACAAGACTGACTCTAACATTGGCTCCAATGAGGGATGGTAGCTCCTCAGAGGTGCCAAGAACGGCAGATCTTTGGGAGAGCAGACAGTGCCTTCATCCATTGGGCTATGGAGTCATTATTTTGACTAACAACACAAAACTCTTGACTCATTTATGGACTCAAACTTGACTCGAACTGACTCAAGTTTGGACTTAAAATGACTCAAAGACTGACTAGACAAACTCAAACTAAAACTGAAATAAAATGGTATTTACAGTGACAATGGAAGCAACGTAAACAACTCAGAAATGGTACCGCTTGAGTAGCCGACCATTGATCAGCCCTCCTGGGCAATATTCCTCGTTCATTTCCTTAAGAAGAAAGGCATTCTGACCCCGATATGCTGCAATCTTGAAGGGACCTTTTCAGAGATTCTCGAATTTACCGTGCTTACACTTTTCCTCATTCCTTACATCCCACTTTAGCACCACATCATCCAACTGAAATTTTTCCGCCTTTGCTTTTCTGTCATAAGTTTTCTTAATCTTCTCCTGCAACTTGGATGTGTTTTGGAAAACTTCTTCTTTAGTCTGCTGCAAATGAATCATTTGATTCAATCTTCTCTGCATAGGATCGTCTTCACTGCCAGCTTCCTGAAGAAGTTTGACTACTGGGGCTGCAAGAGAGGTAGGAAACAATGTATCAACTCCATACACAAGCTCAAAGGGGGACATACCAATGGATTTCTTCTGACTGACCCGATCTACCCAAAGTGCATTGACCAAATTCTTATGCCAACTCTTCTTGTTGATTTCCAGCAGCTTCTTAATGATGTTGACTAAAGATTGGTTAGAAGACTCCGCCAACCCATTGCCTTACGGATGATAGGTAGTTGAGTGACCCAAAATGATGTGATATTTATGACAAAACTCTACCATCCTTTTTTATTTGAAAGCTGCTGCGTTATCAGTGATTAACTTATTCAGGAAACCAAAGCGAGATAAGATGTTATTTTCAAGGAATGAAATAATTACCACATCTGTAGCTTGTCTGGTGGGAATTGCTTCGATCCATTTCGCGAAATAATATATTGCCGTGAGAATCCACCGATGATGACCAGAAGAAGCGAGATGAATTTCACCAATGAAATCCAACCCCCATTGCTGAAAAGGGGCACACACCTCAATGGGCTTAAGCGGCAAAGGCTATAATTTCTGCCTTCCTTCAAAAATCTAACATTTATGACAGCTCTTGACAACCTTATATACATCAACAAACAATGTCGGCCAATAGTATCCCGCTCTCAGAACTTTATTTGCTGTTTTTTTGCAAAAAAGGTGACCACCACAATCTCCTTCATGGAAATCCTCCATGACCTGCCTTGCTTCTTCTTCCACCAAACAATTCAACAGAATGCCACCGGGATCTTTCCAATAAAGTGCAGAATTTAGAATGCAAAACTTGGTAGCCTTTAATTTGAGAGTTCTAGCTTTGTTTCTAGTCATGCCAGGTGGTGGTGACAAATTTTGAAGCACATATATGGTATCTGAATACCACGGAGAAAGAGAAAACATTTCAGATACCTAAATTGACAAACATTCCTCATTTTCGTTGGACATAGCAACGATCAGATTTATCTCTAAGGCGCGCAAGGTTGATTCGGCCATTAACTTTGCCAATCCCTGTCCTTTAACAAGCTTTGTGGGCTTTATTTCCACGTCATACTCCAACAAAACTGCAATCCACTTGCCCCGTCTTCCTTCCGGATCTGTCTAGACTAAAACATCTTTGACAACAGCGTTAGGAACATAAGCCAAAATATGAGAATGTAGAATGTATACCCAAAAGTCATTCAATTCTTTCACAAGTGTGAGGGCTTGCTTCTCAATGATGTTGTACTTTAAGGTTGCATCTATTATAGCTTGGCCGAAAAAAGCAATTCGCCTCTCGTGATCACCTGTTTTTTGCATCAACACCGCTGCTATAGTATGCCCCGAAGTGAATGAAAACAATATAAAATCCTGAGTGTATTCTGGGCTGATTAGAACTGGGGCTGAAGAAAGAGCACATTTGACTAAATTGAATGATTTTACAGCCTCTTCCATCCACTTCACTTGGTTGTCCTTCTTAAGCATGTTTGTAATCTCTCTTAGGTGTTCAACAAGATTAGGTACAAAGCGGCGTAAGAAATTCATTTTACCATTGAAAGATTGAATCTCCTTCTTATTCTGGGGTAGATCGATTTTCTGAATGGCTTGTACACGTGTTAGATCAATACGAATGCCATCTTTTGAGATAATGTGCCCAAGTAGTTTGCCCTCCTCCATGGCAAACAAGCTCTTTTTCGGATTCAGTGATAGACCATATTTTCTGCACTTTTGAAAGACAATTTTTAGATGATACATGTGTTCTTCATCAAATTTGGAAAACACTGTCAGAGCAACAAGGTATACAACCAAAAAGACATCCTTCTCATTTGCAAAATCCAAGTCCATTGCCTGCTGAAATGTGGCACCCACGTTTTTCAAACCAAAAGGCATTTTAACGTAATGAAAAGTCCCCACGAAGTGGTGAACGTTGTCTTGTCTTGGTCATCTTCATGGACAGAAATTTGGTTATATCCAGAATAACCATCGAGTAGTGACATACGAGATGCTCCAACTACTTGCTGAAGTATATGATCCATTTTGGGCAGTGGATAGTTATCCTTCATTGAAACTTTATTGAGATTCCTAAAATCAATGCACAAGCGAATCTCACCTGTCTTCTTCCGTACGGGCACCAAATTAGAGATCAAGTCCGAAAATCTGATGGGAACAATGATTCCTGATTTGTACAACTTGTTTATCTCCTTTTCAATTGATGGCAGTCATTTTGGATATAGCCTTCTCAACTTCTATCTGAAAGGTTTCTGATTAGGCTTAATGGGTATAGTGTGCTGAATTATATTGGTATCGTATGTCTTCAAGTCAGAATAGTCCCAAGCAAACACATCAGCAAATGAAGACAACAAACTAATATATTTGGCTTTTATCTTTTGTGGCAATGCTTTAGACAATTTTACCATTTTAGGATTAGCAGCTATTCCGATATTGACCTCTTCAACACCCTTCTCTGTTGGCTGCAATGTTGGTTTGCGGGCTACGTCATCTTGATCAAAGACTTCTTCTAAAGGTATCAAGCCTTTAGGAATAATGTTATCCTTTAGCTGCAACACGTCTATTTGATTGATCTGCACCTCCTCTTTACCATCATCATTTTCTACATCAATTGAGGTATCTTTGAACTTACCTTTGTTTTGTCGAAAATCATCAATCTCCTCATCATCTTGGAAAACTTGCCAATATCTCTGATTGTCGTGGATATTCGGACGATGCTTGACATGGATTTCGAATTTATTACTGGAGTTCATTGGAATCTTCAAACTACTGGCTGCCTTAGCAAGAGCATCAGCAATGCTATTTTGAACACGAGGCACACATGTCATGGTATATTCTGAAAATAATTTTAGGATGTCTAGAACTGCATTCTGGTAAGCCCGAATCTGAGGATGCTTTTCTTGATATTCGCCTTTGACTTGCTTAATGACCAATTCGGAGTCGCCATATACTACAATCCTCTTAGCATTCAGCTTTCTTAGAATTTTCAGGCCAGCAATCAGAGCTTCATAATCAGCCTCATTGTTTGAACAATCAAAAGCTAATTTGTAAGAGCATACCCGCACATTACTAGGCACTTTGTTTGGGACAGAGAAATGACTGCGTTCCCGAATACCAATTCCAGCACCATCATTTCCCACTGCACCGTCGAAATCCATGGTCCACAAACCTTCTTCCTCTTCTTCCAAGTGTTGAAATTATGCTGGCTCTAGTTTTCTTGCTTGTTGTCCGTTACCTTCAGCTGATTTCTCAACGGTGTTTTGTTGTTCTCGTCCTTCTTTCTTCAAAACTTCTCTGAAATTTTCTGCTATTTCTGGAATACTTTCTGCTTCTACTAACTGACTATCAATATCATTAAAACTATCTGAATACAAAACAAAAGACTCTAGATCTATATGTACAAAATTAATCGAATGATTAATTGGTTTCTCCTTGCTTGTAATCATGTATTTCATTTTTTGTTCCCAATACAATTTCCTCATTCGGCCAAACACAGGAATCGTTGCATAGGAGAAATCTAGTTGTAGCATCCCTTTCAATTTTGCTACCCAAGTCTTGGAAAGAAGCATGCCGAACCTGGGAGGAATATCCGCTACAACAATATCCATCAAAAAATTCTTCATTGGGATTTGATCCAGACTCACAACCAAGTCTTTGATGAGCCCGATACATCTTACTCTGCTGGAATCAAACGAATAGAGATCATGGTATTTCTGGGTGACGTCCAAACCCAGCTTATCCATGATAGCCTTTGGCATGAGATTGTAAGAAGCTCCGGAATCGAACATGGCATTATGTAACACAAAATCATGCAATCTTAGACTAATATAAAAAGGTGGCACATCATTATCCGGAGACTCACCATTCAATGCTGGCCCAAAAATCATTTCAGGCTGATCATCTTCGACGTTCACCATATCAGACATTGGATCACAATTCGAAATTTTAGAAACTTTCCCTCTGTAACTGTTGTTCCTCATTATTTCAGTCAAGGGAATAGATACCTTCAGTTTAGAAAGTTCATTATTTAAACTAAAAGCGGAAGTCTTTTCTACCTCTTTGACTGGGACTTTTTGCATTTCCTTTTCTCTCGATACAATTTGTGGATTTGATTTTTCTGCTGATGGTGATTTGTTGCTATCATGATCAAGTGCCTCTTTGCCTTTCTTTTGTGTAACTGATGAATCATTCTTTGATGCTGAAACTTCCTTCCTCTTCTGAATTGGGTTAACCGACACATCTCTGTTTCTAAGTGATATTGTCGTTGCTGGGTAGACATAGCATTCATATAGCCTCTTTGATACTCATCTAATTCTTCTTCCAAAAATGTGTCACTTGCGAAAATGAAACCTGCGTCTTTGTGTGCAGCTGAAATTTTTGCATACTCCTCCTCTTCAGTAATGTAAATAGGCAAACCATCAGGAGTAAAGAAGTGGTTCTCTTCCCCTATTACCCTCCTTTCCTCATCGGACTCCAGTCCATGCACAAAATTTTGTTGCAGATGTGGTTGTACTGGCTGCTGTGCTGTCTAATCTTGGGCTCGCTGACCTCTCTGCCTTATTCTATATTGTGGCTGCTGCTGGCCATGGAAGTTAGGATTTCTAACTTTTGGCTCAGCTTTGTCGAGTTTCACTCTTTCAAGCATCTGCTCTACCTTCCTGAGTAATTGATCCATCGAGGAAGACACTTCCTTTACTGTGACCTCCTTTTCCGCTTTTGCTCTAGCCCTCTTGGTTAGCAAGTTTGCTTCAACACTCACCGCGATTTTCTGCATGTCTTCCATTATGGCCGGCTCTCTCTCTCTTAGTTGATAAGCCATGTCAGCATCAAAACCATCCAGAAATTTCATCATGGCTAGTCCCACAGGTGGCCTTAGATGATCGGGAATTTCATTATAAACAGAATTGAATCTAATGCAGTAGTCTTGGACCGACTCACCAGCGTTTCGTTTGATTTGTTCATATTCAACCAGAATTTGAAGAGGATTCTTTTTCACTTCCCAGCGGTCTAAAAATTTTCTTTGCAGGTTGGCCAAGGTAGCGATACGTGCAGCTAGAAAACCTCTAAACCATTTCCTAACTTCACCTGCAAATGTCTGTACAAAGAGTCTCATTGTCACATTCTCTGCATCGATCTCATGAAGGTCACAGAAATCTGCCATTCTGTCCACATGTTGCTGAGCGGTAATGCTGTTAGGAGCGCCATCAAACAAAGGGATTTTTCTTTGATAATCTGCGGGCATATCATCTAAAACTTGAGGCAGCACAAGAGGCGCAAAACGAGTAGTCATCACTCTTGGTGGGTTTGGTCTTGGAGGTTTTGGAGGAATGTGTGCAGTTTGTAGGGAATTAACAATTGGAGTTTGAAGCTGCGTCACAATATAATTATCAATTGACCGGTTATCCCTTTTCGTTTCTAGGTCTACGAGAAACTGTCTATTGGGGATAGTATGGTCAATAGCCCTTTCCGATTTGGTCTCGAACAATGATATTCCAAACTACTCATCAAAATCAAGCTTTTCAAGATACACAAAAATTTCAAGACATTAATGGGATTTGAACATGGGAGTTATAGAGCTCTCTTGACGAAGAAGTCTTGGAATCAAATTGGGGTTTTCGTAGATATGAGGAGGATCTGGATCTGGATTAGCTCTAGTATATCTTCTTGAAGCTAGTGTGCTATTTTCAAAAAATCAAAAGGACATGAACAACTTACTCAGCCTATTAAATCCTAAACTTATCATCCGAAAGCTTAGAGTTATCAGAAGTATTGGGGTGTTTGTAGGTTAAGCCTGCCGTTTACACAACGAAGAATACTAACAAACAAAGAATTTATCCCCAGTGGAGTCACCACTATGTTAGAGCCTAAATCTGCCTTAGGGTAAAAGAAGGCAAAATTCAGGGTAACCACAAACCACGCTGAGTTGGTAGCTAGCCCTACCAGAACAGGAGCGGGCTCTCTCTTGGTCACGCTCAATGAGGAATAGACAATATTGTCTGATATGACTTAAACTGAAATACTAATTTTAGGCTAGTAAATAGATATGGAAAAAAACGATTTTTGAATCACTAAATTTTCCGGGTTGCGTGGGACCAGAGGACCGCATGAGCTGGGAAATTAAATCGAAGACACAGAATAGTTCGTGAGGCAGGATAGGTAGGAAGCTTAACAATGAGATTTAAATAATATGGAGTGGGAAGTTTGTTGAGGGAGCTGAAAAGGGCATATGTGATGAATCCCTTTCAGACAGAAGCAAACAAAGAGAACACGAATGCTTTTCCAAGGCAGAGCAATAAAATTGGATTCTACCTTTCTCACTAAAAAAACATTCAAATGGAAATGATCATGAATGAACTATAAACATAACAAGATACATATGAAATAGAGAAGAAACACATTGCTAAACCCATACCACAGGGATCTCCTGAATCAGAGCTACATCATTCTATTAATCTCCTAGCAAAAAAACTGTACAATGAAAATGTTGGGTTTTCTCTCCACGCTATTCCCAGAAATTCCAACCCTTTACAAATGACTTTCAATACAATAAATAAGCTCCTAAGTGGGAAAGTGAAGCAAGTCGATGAATATAGGGAGTCATTTGCTAATCACTAGCAAACTAAAGATGAAGAGCCAATCGTTTGTTCTATAGTGTGGACCATTCTGGGTTGTAACTGAAGCCGAAATAGACCATCGAACCATATTCCTTTGCCACGCTAGATATATACGTTGAATTTAGCTTTTCGGTTGAGGAATTTTCACCTTCCCTTTGCCACTTTAAATAAAAGCTCACTTTTAATAAAAATATCTCAATACCATCGCATTCATATCCTTTGGTTTAAAAAGATTATCCAAATGTGATTTCTTCGCTTCTAAACCATCGTACCATAGCCAAAAAACATTGAACAGGCTTTGAAAAACTTACTTGGAGAAAATCGCACTGAAACAAATCGGATTCTTGCAGAGCGGAAGTGATTTTGGCCTTTGGATCTCTGTGCGCCATGCCAAAAGATATATGCGTCGCGCCATTTTGGAGGTAGTTTTGAGGCACTTCTTGAAGTCAAAATTTAGCCCAAGTGTGCTTGTTGGAAATCCCTGCCTGTCTACTTTCCAACCCACGTGAAAGTTTTCAATTTTTATGTTATTTGCCCCTCCAAAACTGCAATCTCCCAAGACTGCTTCCTGTGTGTCAAAATAGGGGCAGAGAGGTAATTTTGTGGGCGTTTTTGACCTCCTGAGGACTCAAAACTTGCCCAAACTTCTTGTCCATACACCAGCAGTCATGATTTTCCATAGAAAATCCAAAAATATAAACTTTTTGTCATTTGGAGCTCCCTAGAAAAAGCGCGCGCCAGGTGGCGCGGCGCACAGGGAGAAAAAACTTGTTTTTTGTGCAAAAAATTTCAAAATGGAAAAATGTGCTCCAAATTTCTTGAAATTTGGGCTGTACCTTCTCTACCTCAATCAAGATTCGGAGTCGATCTTGCTCTTTTTGCCTCTTTTGTCGTTTTGTCACCTTCCTCAATTTTGCCTTTAGGCTCCTGATTCTTGCTTTGGAGCTCATGTTTCGGGCCATGTAATGGTGAGTCATGCGCCTTAGCATTGCTTTTTCCCTATCAGCCTTCTCCAACAGCTGCTCCAAGTGAACGTTCACTTTCTCTAAAACATACTCCCGGTCCTCATCTCTTTGCTCCATAGGTCTACCTTGTGCTGCCATGATGTGTTGCCGGTTTTCCTTGATCAGTTGCAACTCTGTCTCAACTTTCCGATCCTCAAGTTGTTTGTTCCTATGCTCCAGATATTTCATATTCCATTTGGCTCCCTCCAAGTCAAAGGGACAAGGCTTGAATCTATGTTTGCTGCTCCTGGATGATCTCTTTAAGCAGTGCACTTTGCGGACCCATATCAGTATCATCATCATGAAGGATAACGAAGTCTGTCTCTCGTTCACCTGATGGCCCCTCATCATTCATTGGCTCCTTACCTCTGTCCTGTACCTATAGTGTTGATGTCGGAAGCGAGGCCCCTTCCACCCCAGGTGGAGATAACACTCGCTTTGTTGCTGCAAACAAATTTCTAGCGCCCCTCTGATATGTGAAGAATACCGGCACACTAGCGGTCTCATGGTGCTCATACTGATGAGAAGGTCCCCCTGTCTCAAATCTAGTCTCGGAAGGTCCCTGTGAAGTTAGGAAGATGTCACAAGAGATGAAATCATCCCAAGTGATATCCTGTAAATCAAGCTGATGCACCACCAAAATCTTGATGAGAGCAAAATGACAAATGTTGTTGAACTGCTGCTCAGGGGTCTTGTGTTGCACAAGGGCGGTCATCCTCTCTATGTTTCGGCATATGAAATATGGGATGTTGATCATGCATACCCGGGTGAAATGCATGAGCAACCTCATGTGATAAGCATATAACCGGGAGAAACGGCCTTCACAACTTAAATACTTCATAATTAACTTCATTAGAGGGGCATATTCGTCTTTAAAATATCGGAAGGGAAACACCCTCTTAAGCTGCCTCAAGAAACTAGGTTTAACATATGGCTCATAATGTTGTCGATCAACTTTTTGTCTCTTATTCCATGGCTCTCCAATATTAGGGATGCCGGTAGCTAATGAGATAGAGTCCGGTGTAAGTGTGAAAGTAACCCCGGCCAAAGTAACTTGAGCACCATGTAAATGTAGAACAAATAGGTGAGCCAACTCATGGTGGAATTGAACATTTGCAACCTTTTCACAAAAAGCATGACTGAAACAGAAAAAAAGAGACGGCAAAAGGGCTGGCCTGCAATTCTATGAGGCTAGTCGGTTCTTCTCTAACATGTCTGCCACTTTTGTGAGGCCTCCGAGCTGCACGTTTTTTCGTGGGTGAGTCACTATGAGTTTCCACCTCATAGTGGGATGAATGATCAGATGACATAATTGATGCTATGAAAACTGCCAGGAGAAATGAATGGTGGTCCCAAGACTGTGTTGGACTACTGTTGTGATATGTTTGAAATTTGTCACCAAGGGAGCAATGTAACAAGGGACTGTTAGTGAGGGAAAATATGAAGGGATTAGGAGTATTAGGATAGATTTTATTTAGGGCAGTGTAGGAGGGTTTGGGAACTTTGCATAGGGTAGGGTTTGGGGTTTTACATTGGGCAATGGGTGAAAGGGAATTGGGGATAAGGGTTTAGTAAGTTTAGGAGATAGGGGGCAGTGACATTCAAAGGGATATGGTATATGGAAAAAAGGAATGAAGGACAAAGGTACAGATGGGGTGGAAGGGGAACCTTGGTAACAAAATGATGAATTTGCAACCCTTAATACCAATTGACATAAGGATTTTTAGAGGTAGGGTTTGGAAATTTTGTTTCAAACATTTGGAACCATAAACCACCATCACACAACACACAAAAATGGATGAACCACCGAGATGTCGACCCTACCTGGCACGTCCAAGCAATTCAATGGCGATTTGGAGGATTTTCAGGCGTTTTTTGGGTGTTAGATTGTATGCGTCACGCCGCTCTTTCTATGCGCCGCGCGCTACCAGTGCGTCGTGCCTGTTCCAAATTGCATTGGAGGATCGCGCCCAATGGGCCGCGCTGGCCTAGTGCGTCGCGCCACCTACTGTATGCGCCGACCCTGTCAAGACACCTCCAACCTCACCCAAAACTCGTGTTGGCTCACCGAATTCCTTTGAAATGCTTCTCTCTGACCTTGCCTTTTAAAAATGACCTTGATCCTTATGAGAAAATCTATATAAAGACATGGGGTCATGGTTTTGATTTTTGTTTCTTCAAAACCCACTTTTGCAATGTTTTGTTTTGGTACTTTTTCCACAATTTAATGCAACTTTGTATTTCACATTTGCTTTTTGGATTTTTGACTAAAATGATGAAATTTTTGGCAATTTTTTGCAGGGGTAGCTGACATGGCATTTGGAAAAGGATGATCAGAATCTACTTTTGAAGTACTTCATGTTGGAGAACTTTACATATTTATCATAAACATTAATTTGACGATTTCCTCTTCAAAACAGAGTTTTGAAGAGGAATCTCCCTTGAGCATTATGGATGATGAAAATCTGGAGATGAAACTTGTTGAACCTCCCTCTGGCCTGCTAGCATTATTGGGAACTTTGAAAATATGACTTATGAAACCCTAGACCTATGAATGACATGATTTTTTTCCCATCAAAAGACCAAATATTGACTGTCATTTAATGAACTTTGATGAACAGACCTGAGCCAACAGGTACAAAGCATGAGGGGTAATGACTGACAAGACCCTTCCGTCAGATTATGGCATGCCCCCTAGCGGAATGTAGCTAAGTGAATGGAGTGAGACACCTAAAAATCAAATGCAAAAAGGGTTTTGATCTCTGATGGAGGATGAAAAGACTGACTCTAACAGGTTCGACAACGGGTTCCTAGGTACATTTTGGTCAACTCTTTGGTCAATGTTAGATACCAATATCACTAAGTCCATGGCTTTCCAGCCCCAGACTGATGGACAAATAGAGACCGTCAACAAGATGAATGTATATATTCTATGTATGTAAAAATCAAAGGATCCATGCACATGGGCTAAAATTTTCCACCCCCACATGTACAAAATAGCTACAATAAATCTCTCCATAGCTCAACTGGCCACAACTACTTTTGAGGTGGGGTTGGGATTCCAGCCACTATGTCCCATTGATGTGTCCATACCATTTGCAGCTACTTAGGCAGATTCATCTCTTGTCTAGTCTAAATTTGACAAGGCTAACAACTTCATTGAGTTCATTTAGGTGCCTCAACCAACAAGTCCATGACATATTGGATAGTGCCAATGTTAACTACATGCAGCATCATGATTAACATCGGGCACCACACAAGTTCTAGGTGACCGAGAAAGTTTGGTTACATTTATAGAAGGAGCATCTTGTTGGGCCCCACCGCAACCAAGGACAACCAAGGGCAACCAAGGACAACCTACCTATAAAGGACACAGGGAAAGTGTGTGAGTTCCATAAGAGCGCCACTCACAACACAAGTGAGTGTTGAGCTAAGCAAACATTGGTGGTCGAGCTGAAAGATTCTGAATCATATGCGTGTTCTAACTCTAAGTTAGAAGCCTACAAGGGGAGTGAGAAAGTGTTTTGGAGAATTTGGTATCTACGGATAAATACTAATTCCCCAGATAAGTAGTTGTATCTAGAGCAATAGTTTAAAATGTTTTAGACTTTTCCTATAAGTGATAGATAAGATGAGAAGATGAGAAGACATACTTGTAGTTCCTCTTTCCTCTCGTCTCCATTGTATCGATCCGGTCCCTTCTTCCCGTAGTTAATACGATTAAGAAGTACTTGTAAACACATCAAAAAACAAAGAATCGATCAAAGCACACGATCTATTGAATATAAGTGAAAGGAATCAGATATAATTCACACATATAAGCATTATGAAATAATACAAACATATGGGAAAAAAGTTCAAACACTTTATTAGATAGAAGAATGAATTACAACCATTGGTGTTTAATTCAAATCCATTCCTTCAGCTTGGATCCCATCCACATCATATCAAAAGCATGACAAACTTGTAGCATTACAATACTTGCTTCAAAGCCAAATCTCATAGTAGCATTATCTCCTTACAACTCAACATAATCTAGCCTCTCATCACTTAGATGAGTGGTCAATTTATAGGAATATGAAAGAGGTTTTGTCATAAATGGTGGCATTGAATGGCCTTCTATACTTAGAATTAGTTCCATGGAGGAAGGAATGAGAGGATAGAATGCACCTTAACTCATTCCTCATCCATTTTCGAGCTCATAGGAGTTGATAAGTGAGGGAACCTTCTAGAAATGACTCCGAAAGATAAGAATATTCCCCAAACCCTATGTGAATTCCACTCATTATTGGCCAACGTAGGTAAAAGAAAGCCTAAGTGCTCTGCAGAGCACCCTGGTAGGACTCAACTTCTCTGCAGCACACGTTCATAAGGGCTTACCTACGTTGGTCCCTCTAGAGGCTATTTATGGATGTCTTCAAGTCATGAAACTATCTGGGAAGAAGGCATTCAAAGGGGTGACTTGTTAAGGGCATGAATCAACTGAAATTAGGGTTTGATGAGCCCTGAAACACTGATCTGGATGTTGAGATTTTATGTGCCCAAATGGATCTGTAACAGGTGCCCCCTTGTTAAGGGAAATGTTCCCCTAGGGCTTTTGGGTTGAAACCCTAGCAGACTGAAAGTTGTCTATACAGAGAAACACACATTCCACACAGCCATTATGCTAATATAAGAAAATTCTATGATGAGGGGCGTACCTGAGGTCCTAGGTTTGAGAAGGTCCTTCCAGGGTCCAAACCCTTCTGGGAGTTCCTTTTGCTCCTTTGTCCTGCAAAACAACCAATTCAAAAGGGTACAACAGTATATGGACTAAACCCTATAAAGAAACCATCTTTATATTATAAAGAAAGGTAGTTAGTTATGAAATTTAAACAACCATTCACATATGATTTCTAACATGAATATCACAAACATGAAGAAGATTTATATAAGGAACAAACACATGTGTTTCTTTTATTATATACAAATAAAGTATAGAAAGGAATAATTTCACCTGAGTCGTCATTTTGTAGGCTCCAAGCAAAGCTTTCCTCCAGATTCATCCAGCCTCAAGCCTTTAACAAACTCCTTCCACGACTTGCTCCATGATATCACAAGTAGTGGATGGACATCAACACACAAGGAAACAAGGGTTTCCTGTAAAAATGGGGGAAGTGCAGGAGGCACAAGGATCTTCAGAACTGGTTAGGGAAATCTCAGCATAATAACCTTTCTCTCTCTTCTCTCCCCCTTTAGGCCTTCCCATTGAAGCCTTTTTATACTTCTCCCAAAGTAGTTTTTTAGTTGGGAGTTGGTTGGGAACAGTTGGGCCACGGGCACTAACAGGTGATCAGCAGGTAAAACCCGCGATCTCTGCCCAAAATTAAGGAGTTTTATATTTTTTTAAGTGTTTTAATACATATACGCAGGTTGGGTATACACCTACCCACGTATACACACGTTTAACTCAGGGAAATATCGCGTATAAGGGATAAAACATTGTTTTTTAAATTTTTGGACCAGGTCTAGAAGGAGGGGTTGCCCTAGGCCATGAGTGCAGCATCATAAACCATAAGAGTGTGATTTGGAGCTATAATAGATGCCCCCTAATATATGAGGTCAGAAGGGGTACGTGATGGCCGAAATGTATTAAGCAAGTACATGGAAAGGAAATCTGTCAAAAACCGAGAAGGACTTCACCAGAGTTCAACTTTCTAAGCCAAAAAAGGAGATCAGAAAGAAACACTGTCTGAGGTGGGCATACCCATGCTGAGAAAAAGTAAAGCATGTCTGCATATCAAGTACAAGCGGATCCACTAAGTATATAAGTATAAATGACTGGAAAATACATAATGGATCATCTGATCATGATCGAACAAGTACACGTCTGAATATCACATATAAGAATGTCAATGATGCTGAAGGATGAAGCGGATCACTGATATCAAGAACTGATAAAAAAAAGTACCAACTGAACATGATGGAATAGGATGGTACTACACTGAAAACCCAGGTGCCAGCATATAGAATGTCACCGTGACTGACTACAACATATAAGGTGGAGTGGTATCAACTAGCAGCAATAGGAGCAACTGTCAAGTGAACCAATGAATGCTGATACAACCTGAGGTCTTCACCGACCGTCGTGGTACATTTCTACGCCATGGGAATAAATGATCTAAAGTCAACCATGTGAGAAATCATTTGATTACCGGTCATTGATGTATATCGTTAACAAACGCGAGACTACTCACCAATAATGATAATGAGCGTCAAGGTACCCAGTACAATCCCACAAGTGTGAATAGATGAGCTGGAGTCGAACACCTGTAAGAATCTATCGATGAGGAGACAATGATGGTTTCTCATTGTTGATAGTGAAGGATCTACCACTAATGACTGCAAACACCAAGGTACTGCCGAATGGACATCAGATCTTTGCCCCAGAGCAATGAGCCGGAGTCGATAGGGAAAGATCCGCTAGAAGGAAAGCATTAAGGCATCCTTCATCAATCTAGCGCGAATGTAACCCGTACGCCAATAATGTGGAAGGAATCGAACAAAAGAGATGTAGTAACCCAACCGAAGTATGTTTCTGGCGTACAGAAAATGTGGCTAGCGCACGACAGAAACCTTCTGAACCAACCAATAATGGAAGCTGACACAGAGGCGAGGTATATACCAATAGGGTCAAATGGAAACCAAGGTACTGCACGAATCCCAATGTGTGATAATGTAAGCTGATGTCGAACACAAGGGAAACCTCTCAGTTAAAGACCCATGATACTGATCAATGCTGAGCAGAAGGTGACCTATCAATAATGAAAATAGGGCTAGGGTGCGGCTCTAGGCCTGTCCTCAAAGCAAGATGTCGTCGTCAATAAGGACAAGACCCACCAACAAGAAGTCAATGGAGACCTTCTCAAACCTGCATGAGCAAAGGACCAATATAACTAATGAGATGATAGACATGATACTGAAAACCAGGGATGGATAACTGAAAAATGAGTCAAGAGACACCGCAGAGAGGCCGACTCGGGCTAACTTCCCTTGAACAAAAGCACGACTCAATGTGACTATGTGGTAGCATATAATGACTCTGTATAAGTTCGTCATGCAGGAGGCACAAATGAACCCTCCAAATGATTGGAAGAGATAACCAATCAGGGGAGAACTAACTCAATAACAAGGTTAAGGCGTACCTAAGTCAGACTAAATCCCGCCCAAACGGAGGAGACTTTCTTTTGAGTGCTTTGTTCAAGGGCGACTCGACTGATTCTAGCTGCCAACAATAAATGGAAATACTGTCCCGTTCCCACTCTTTTTGGAATATTTATTTTTTTATCTTTTCCTGTTAAGCTTGAAAAAGAATAAAAGAATGCTATAGTACAGTGGAAAGAATGAGTGTCGGTGAAACAGATGATCTAGATCCTGGGAATGGAACATTCCTATGCTCAATGCAGGGAGGTGAAAACTAGTCAGTGACACTCAAAGGTGCATTCCTTCCACGGGTCAAGGTGTGTCAAGCTGCAGAAGTCAAAGGTATGCAAGGTTTATTTTGTAGTCGTCATGGGAAAAATTTGGCTTAAACACGAGTCCAAGTGAAGCCGGCTCTAGGCCAAAAGGGGCAAGTAGTTAACATGTAATGCAGTAGTACAAATCAACACAAAGGAGCCTCTAGGATATAAGGCCAGAACGAAGCAAAGAAGCAAAGAGGAATGAGTCTTCAAGGCATAAGTCATGGCGAGACTACAGAGGACTCCCGAGCCTACTCAAAATGGGGCAGCATGGGCAACAAATGTCAGTGAGGTGCTAACTACGATGCCCATGTAAAGGATGGCTCTACCATCGTGTCATGATTTAAAAAATCGGTTAGTGAAGATGGCTTATGAACCATAACACGATGGGATTGACCCTATGGCTAGAGTATCGACAAATGGAGGCTAGTATGCATAACGCAACGGAAAAATGGCTCCATAACCTATATGACAGTGAGAAAACGATACCTGCCATGACGGGTCAGCAATCATGGAACCGTCTCGAAACTATCGAAAAAACGTCCAAAATGTCCTGAACATCAAACCATTCTTGACATTCGAGGCTCCCAAGTTAAAAGTCACATGAGGCCAAACAAAATAAATTTTGAAAAAAAAATTCATTTTCAAAACCTATAAAAGAGCTTTTGGATTCACCATTTTCACCATTTGAGTTTGAGAGCAAAGAATTGAAGCAAAAGGAGCAAACCTCCCATACGCCAAATTCAACTGTTCAGATTCTTCAAAAACCTCCTGGTAACTCTTATACTTGTCTTGCAATTGATTGTGACTAGTTTTAAGATTTTTTATTGATGTTTCACCATTGAATTTTTTGCCAAAATTTTCACCGCGGCGTATATGCGGGTTGGTAATATGAAACCCGCGTACACGCGGGCCCTATACGCGACTGTGTGCACAAGGACCCGCGTATACGCCGTGAACATTTTTAAACAAAAACTAACGATAGAATTCATTTTTTCTTCAAGATGCCAGTCACCTAGTGAGAAAGAGAGCATGCCACGGTAGATGATGAAGTCATGAACGATCCTGATGCTTTGGATGCCCTACGGGGATTTGGTTTGCTTAAATTCTTCAAACTGCCGAATATGAAAGCAAACACACATCTATTTGAGATGCTCATTGATTACTGGAATATTGAGGAGGATGACTTTATGATCGACCAGATGCCACTCAGGATACAAGTGGAAGATATCTATTTCATCATGGGCCTTTCCCGAAGGGGAAAGGTAGTACATTCCCGGGGCAGGACACGGAGCAGTCTCTCGATCGAGGAATACATACAAATATATTGCTCGAGACATCCCAAGAAGGTTGGGAGTCAGATTTCCATAACACATGTGGCGAGTTTACCGCTGAGGATAATCCTGTTCACCATAGATCGAGTGAACGGGTCAGCTTCTCTGCACCAGGCCTCACGACTAACCATGAGCATGGTAGTTGACTGTCTCACCACTATATTTGACTGGTGTACTCATCTTCTGGCAAACATGAAGAGCCAGCTCACCTCTATCAAGAGGGGACAGGCCAAAAACTTTGGATATGGGACTATTCTGTGTTCTTTCTCTTTTGAGAGGGTCCCAGCACACCGCCCTAGGGTAGAAGTTTCCATCAACACCCCACGAAATCCACGCATGGGTAGGTGGGCTGACCTGATGAAATGTCTAGGGGTGGGGAAGTCCCACAGATTGCATTTGACAATGACTTCTTTACCTGGTGGGATCAGCAGATCATCACCGTATATGACTACCCTTATGCTGGGTGGATTTTCGAGGAGATCCCGATCTAGCATTACCACCGACCGCAGCATGGGGCGACATTGGTAAGTATTTTTTGATTTTATGATTTTTTTGGATTTTTCAAATATAATAATGAATTTTGAAAAATATTTTTGATGGGATTCAAATGACTAATATGATCATCATGTTCCAGATATTGGGCCGGTATGACTAGATGGGTTCCCATGGCATGGACGGCGTGACCAAGGAGCCGAAGAGGCGGTTGCTGATACAGAATGACTTCTACATAACGTTCAGCGACACTTGGCGAGACTGAGTCACCGATTACCAATGGCTGCCATAGAGGACCTTCCTGAGGATATACATCATCATGTGGTTGGCATGCCATGTGACTGGGTTCGCACTTTTCGGCGTGTGGTCAATGCGATAGTTACCTACTTAGCCGCTCATCCTGAGCCGGGGCACTAGATATACCGGACATGATTATGGGCATTTGAGTCCCAATTTTGTATATTTGTTGGACAAAAATATATACACTCGAGATGATTTATGATATATATATATATATATATAGATAGATATACGGTTCGACTTTTTGAAGCTTGATTTTATTGTGATGAATGATTGATATGCCAGTCTAATTCTTGATTAGCGATAGAATCAGCTAACCAATTATGAAATCTTGGAATGTGCAAATAATTAATATAAGTAAATGATCTTTGCAACAACCTCACCCTTAAATATTGGCGATATAAACATGGATCCCTTACCCGATAAATTTTATTTAATTGTGACACTATCAATTGTGAATCAAGATAAACTACCAATGAGTCTATCTCACGTGAAATTGCCTCGAACAGTAAATTAATAACAGCAGTATACTCAGCCATACTGTTTGAAGCGGGACCAATGCATACTCCCCTTGATACCATCAACTGACTAGTTGGATAATAGAGTACCCAAGCTGCGGAAGCAAGATTCCGAGTGTGCCGACTAGCACCATCGACGAACCTAAAATATACCAAGTCATCCATCAACACCTGCCACAGCAGACCAAAAAATGTTGACATCAAAAAAATCTCGATGGGATATGTACAAATATACATAATGTACAAAGAAGCCATTGCCTAATTCCTACTTAGGCAAAGTACTTCTTTAGGTAGAGCCCGTTTCGGGGCTCCGCCAGCTTGTTTCCCTCAAAATCGATTAACTCATATGACCCTTTTTCTAAAACTCGTTTAATAATGAAAGGACCATACCACATAGGCTACCCTTGCCTGCCCCCAAGGTGTCCTTATCTTGGTCATAGACCAAGACAAGATCACCTTCAGAAAAGACTCAAGGACGGACAGCTTTATCATACTGCATTTTAACCCTTTTCTTATGAGCCTCATTCATCGTGGCGGCATCTCGATGCTGCTCATTGAGATATTCCAAGTGAAGGAGGCGCTCTTCGAGACTCGAAGTCTCTAGAAGGAGCTCAACAGCTAACTTAAGAGATGGAATTTCACATTCAACCGGAAAGATAGATTCCATCCCATAAACCAACTGAAAAGGTCTAAAACCAGTAGCAGTCTTTACAGAGGTTCAGTATGCCCAAAGAGTTGGATACAACATAACGTGCCAATTGGACCGATTTTTGTCGATTGTCCGTTGCAGGATCGTCCTAAGAGTTTTGCTGACTTCCTCGACCTATCCATTGGCCTGAGGATAATGAGGAGACGAATGCTCCTACCAGAAATCCAATTTGAGAGTCAATTCAGACATTAGTTGATTTTGGAAATGACTGCCATGATCAGTGACAGTCTCTCTCGGGATACCGAATCTTGAGATAATCTGATTAAAAAGGAACAATGTTGCCGTGTCACTATCATTGTTATAAGTGGGCATGGCCTCGGCCCACTTCGTAAAGTAGTCTACAGCCACGATAATGTAGCTGTGATTCACTGCTGAAGGCGGATTACAAGTCGTAAAATTGATACCCCACTTAGTAAAGGGACCGATGGTGACAACGGGAAAAAGAGGAGCTGGATGTGCACGCATCTTCTGAGTATAAATTTGACATGGCTGACAGCATTTGACTGCTTCAACACAATCTTTAAAGAGCGAAGGAAAAAAATAGCCGGCACACAAGATGCGCTGGGTTGTAGCAAGCCCAGATAGGTGACCACCACAAGCTCCACTATGGCAGTCATTTAGCACTGACTCTGCTTCCTCTAAGGTTAAAAACACTGAAGGATTGAATCAACCCCTCGACTGTATAATGTATCACTAATGATAACATAATTTTTAGCCAGGTGACATAATTTTCGACATTCAGCCTTGGAGAAAGTAGAGGGAAACTTCGAAGTCTGGAGATAGACAATGATATCTCCATACCAAGGGTCGAGTGAAGAGATGAGGAATAAATGTTCGTCGGGAAAAATTTCCTCATAAATAGTATCCTCTCCAAAAGGCAGCTCAGAAATTAGCTCAGAAAAAACCATGGATTTCTTAAACTTGGCAGAAAATGACTCGAGATCAAATTCTTGGAAAATGACTATCCATCGATTATATTTGCCCCTAATCACTCGCCTACTGAGGAAAAATTGAAATGGATTGACTGCCACTAAGACAAAATTTTTGCATAGCAGGATATAATGATGGAGCTGTTGGACAGCATGGATAGCTTCCAAGGCCAACTTCTCAACCGGAGAGTAGCGAAGTTTAGGACCTATCAAGCCTCGGCTCAACTAATAAATCACATGCTCGGTGAGAGCATCGTCTTCCTGAATAAGAACCATACCAATGGTTGATTCTGCTGTAGCGAGATATAAAAGGAAGTCCCTACCATAATCCGATGGACTCAAAAGCGGGGTAGAGACTAATGCCTTTTTCAAGGCATCGAACGACCGCTGCTCAAACTCATCCCACACAAATGGAACTCCTTTCCGTAGAAAACACATGAACCCTTTAGTGATCTTGGCATAGTTCGCTATAAACCGTCTTAAGAAATTAGCCTTCGCTTGAAGACTTTGAAGTTGTCGAATTGAGGACGGGGGAGGCAACTGAACTATTACCTCAAGCTTGAAGGGATCAACCCTAATCCCTTCATTTGACACGATGAACCCTAACAACTGACCGACGTAACCGTGAAAACGCACTTGTTGGGATTCAACCGGATTTTATAAAAACGACATCGCTTAAAAGCCATTCAAATATGACTAGGGTGATCAGTTCTCTTTCGAGAATGAGCAGCGAGATCATCCAAGTATGCTTCGATGATATGTTTAATGTCATGGAAAGCATATGACATGGCTCGCTGAAAAGTGGCTCCAGCATTTTTAAGACCAAAAGGCATCTTTCCGTATGCAAAGGTCGCCCAGGGACATATAAAGGCTGTCTTATGTTGATCTTCATGACAGATAGAAATTTGATTATAACCAGAAAAACCATCCATGAAGGAAAAATCTCATTACCCGCACACTCGTCAATAATCTGATCAATGAATGGCATGGGGTAATTATCTTTCGGAGAAGCCTTGTTTAGGTCCCTAAAATTGATGCATACTTGGATTGTTCCTTGCTTTTTATCCACAGGAAATGTATTAGAAACCCAATCAGTAAGAGGAACAGGGTATATGAAACCCACCTTTAACAGCTTCTCAACTTCAGCTTTGATAGCTGCTGCTTTCCTAGGATTAAACTCTTTGAAAATGTCGGTGTAAATTTGAATCTCTTTAGGGGAACATTTGATTCCGATGAAGAGGTTCTCGATCACATTAGGGTCCCTAGAGATGCTTATAGGTATCGTTTTTGAAATCACCGACATATTACCTTCAGCACGAAAGTGTGCTGGAGCCAAAGGATTTGATACCGTACAAACATCACTAGTAAAGAGCTTGGAGAATCTAGATTCTACTTCCTGCAATGGAGGAAGAAAGTATGAATGATGGTGTAATTCTTCCCAAGGTCGATCTATACCCGTCATCACTTCGAGGATTGCTTCTTCAGAAGGTAAAACTGAATCTAAGCAGTCCAAGGCAAAGGTAGAATCAAGGCTCCAGGCCGATGCCACATCACCATCTAACTCCTCTTCGGAAAAAGGAGTAGAGTGGTCGTCTGCAGAGTTAATGACAGACTGATATCTAAGCTCAGCTGCAGATATAGGGAATGCCATTCCATTTACTTGTCGTTCAACTAATGTGGTCGTAGGTGAAGGCAAGGTCCAAGGGTGTGAAAAATAACGAGTTTCGAAGAACTCTTCTCGAGGAGACTCCTTAGATGACGAAACGACATTAATTCTAGCGATAGGAGAGGGAAGATCAAAAGTACCCATCAAAGAGGAATACATCCCCACTCCTAGATTCTCAGTAGGTGGACGATGGTTATCCACTAAGGGAATAGTAGAGTCAAAGGTTGCTTGAGGATCGACTTGGACAATAATACAATTGGTCAACCTTAACGATTTTCCCCTCATGAGGAAAGCAAATGACACGAAACAGAGTCGAAACAATGGAGTCCATTTTGTATACCTAGTTCCTTCCTAAGAGGAGATTGTAGTCTAGGTTAGCATCTATGACTTCTACTTCAATATTGACGACATTCCCCCCAACACATATAGGAAAGGTCAGGATAATCCCATGCGGCTTATGAGAATGACCATCAAATGCATTCAAGACGGTAGGTGAAGGAATGGCCGAAGGCGATCCAATAGCCTTCTAGCATGACATCGACATGACGCACGTGGAAGCTCCTTCATCAATAACGGTACGAAAAATATTAATTTTCCGGTATGTAGAGTTTATCTGGAAAGCCATATGATGAGGGAGTCACTTTTTGACATTTAACATGTCGAAAGTGAGCACTAAAGAGTTAGTTGGATCAATTTCCCTAATCACGGAAAGTAAAGCACTTAGTTGAGTCGGACACGACTGGAGAACCTCTAAAGTAGACATGGTGCATGGACTCTGAGCCAGATCCTCAACAATGTAGTAGTTCTGGGTGGCCCTCGCATTAGGATTAATAGTCGCGCGTTTAGCTGAACCTTTCGGTATCCGTGGTATAGTCTCGACAGGGGGTCGCTCAATATGAAGGTCAGTATTTCTGGGGGTATTCTTGTCCTTGGAAGTTTCAGATTCACCATAATCACGTGACTAAGTAGCCACATGGACGTTAGAACCCATAATGAAAACATTTGATGATTTTTCCCCTTCCTGGTTTCCCCATGCGGAGGTTCCAGAGTTTGAACTTGCGCCAGCAAGAAGTTGTTGCCCTTGGGGAAAAAGGTTGGTTAACACAGCCTAAGAACTAGAAGTCCCTTGCTACCCTAACAAGCACTGAGAATCCTCAATCTTGGGGCAGAGATGAGTTAAATGGTCTCCACTGAACAACTTGCATGGAAACTTGACTTTCTTTCTAGACTCATTTCTACCACCACCAGCATTATTACCGAATTTATTTGTGTCAGCCTTCCCATCCTGGTTCTTTTTCTTGCCTCATCCTTTCTTTTTCCCATTGGAATTTTGATTTCCTTTGGGGTTATCAGATTGGACAGCATTAATCGAAGAGGCTTGGGAAGCCAGAGGGTTAGATGATGTGACTTGGTTGTTAGGAGCAGTTTGCAGAGACAACTGTTGCAATTGGCTCAACAAGTTCACCGCATTTGTGTCTATCGACCCAACAATACCATCCGCATGGGGACCTGGCTTCGACTTGGCTATGTCAACCTTAGACCCTGGAGCATCTGGAAAGTATTTTTGTAGGATCCCAGACTGAGAGTAGATCAATTCTAATTGATGGGCCCTAAAAATGGCTTGCTCCTCAGAATAGACTCCAGACATGGAGACATCCTTAGAGATCTCAGGCTGTAAAGATTTCAAAAACCATTCGAGACAGTACTGCGGAAATGTGAGTTGCCTTATCCTGATGAAAAGTGGCCAGAAGTTCAGTTCCGGCATCATAATGGACAGGAAACTGGAAATGATTTAAGAAAATATTAGCTAAGTTAGCGAACGATGTAAAGCTGCCCCCTGGCAACTCTATATACCATTTGGCCACATTACCAGTCAAGGTGCATTGAAAAATTGTCAACCTAATAAAGTCATCAATAAGGGAGTTCGATGAGCACCACAAATGGAATGTGGTTACATGGTCGCCTGGGTCTTCACTGCTCTTCCTTTCGAATTTTGGAATGTCCAAAGGGAGTTTGGTTGGGACCGAAGGCCAGGCCAGATTGTATTTGATTGGATCATTTGTTAACTTAGTGAGATCTGGCAAGTTCAAAGTTTCCAGAAACGGAAGCCTAGGAGGACCTTGGGGATTCTACCCAGACTCGGCAAAGCTCCCAAAGTTCTGAAAAGATTGGCCTGGATTTTGGAAGGCACTAGGCTGCCCGAAGTAACCAACAGAACTGGTTGAACCAAAAGGCAAGCCTTGTGATCCAGCAAAATTCAGAGTTTGATCAACTCCAGCCGCAAAGCCTCCATAACCAGTAAAGTTTTCTCCTAAAGGATTATAAGGAGTTGATAACCCCTGATACAGATTCCAAGCCGAAGCTAAGGGAGGAATACTTTTAAACGAACTAACTGTGGAGTACGGCCTATTCCCTTGTTGGCTGAAAAATAGATTCCCAGTTCCCATGCCACTAAACCCAGGGTTAGTCAAACCTTGGAAAGGATTGCTGCTTTGTCCTATAGAAGAAAAATCATGGATCCTATTGTCGGGTTTGAATGTGGTATATGACCACTTCCGAAAGGAAAACCCTAGAATGAAGCCAATCCACTCAACATGGACGTGGTGGCACTAAACGGAACTGACGGAATACCCTATGAATGGCTGCCAAATGGGAAGAATCCAGAACTAAAAGCATTGGTTTGGAAATTCCCACTTGTAGACGGGATGGAGGTAGACCTAACTAAAGATGTGCTAGCAAAAGATCCAAACAAAGAAGCAGAGGAGATGGAAGTCGTTCCTCCCCCTTGTACCTATGTTGGAGTCTGCATAGTTGTAGGACTTGTAGTAGAAGCCATGCTTCTAGTAGTGGTCATCAACGGTAAGCGCATAATATGACCTGGACTTGACGGCCTATGTGTCGGAGTCCCAACGTATTGTAATACTTCCAGATGGCTAGATGGTAGGGGAGAATTCGGAGCCGCTAACGACTCTGAGAGTTCTTCTACCTCTATGTTATTCTCTGTTTGAAAGAGAACTCAAGAAAGAACTGGAGTGTTCCTCTCTTGTTCTACGGAAGTGCCAGGCCTTGCTTGAACACTAATGCCCCCGAGAGGAGGATCAATCCCTGATGCATCAACTGCCATGGGACAAAACCCACCAGCAGTATTACCTCTGTGCCTGATGAGCCCCAATTTTTGGTAACAATTTGGGCTCATTTGGCCTACTTACCTTGCTCAACCCTTCATTTTTTATCACTTATGCATCATTTCTTAGTATATTCGTGTTATTTGTAGGAAGAAGGGCAGTCATTATGCCTATGTGGCTAATACATGATGATTTCAGGTTTTTTGACATTAAATGGAGCAAAGACCATGCAAATGAAGACAAGGAGACAGCCAAGGTGGCATTGCGGGTTTATAGGGAGGTTGTCCACAGCCTTGAATGACCTTCCTCGTGATCTCCACCCCAACTCCGAGCTCCAACAACTATCACCACCGAGCTAGAAGGCAGCCAACGGATTCTACAGGAACATCAGTTTACTTTTAGTTGGACAACCAAGCCCCACTAATTGAGGAGGCCAGCTTGGCCCTCATCATGTATAAATATTGAGGCTGTAGCCTTCGATAAAGACTCTTGAACCTTTGTTGTAGATTTTGAATCACGAGCTGTAGCTCTGTTTTTGCTCTTTGTAAGCCAATTTTGGCATGTTGTTAGACTCATGATTATGATATTTTAATAAAAGGCAGACAGATTTGGATTCAATTCTGAGTTCTTAGAGGAGCTATAGCTCTTAGGTTAGGGCCCAACCTGAGAGCAATAGACCTCCTTTTCTTTGTATTGTTACTTGTCTTTCTTTTATCATTGCATTTCTTTCCTTTACATGCAGATGGAAAACACAGTTTGCTAAGTTGACTGTTTCGGTTTGGTTATGTAGGTTAGTTTCATCAATGCAGTTGTTTCAGTAGTTCAGAATTAGCGTAGGGAGATTGAAGTTACGTTGAATTCAAAAAAAGGTTGAATGCATGCTCACTTTCACCACTGTTTGGGGACCGGAAGTGTAGACCGTACCAACTGCCAAAAACACTATTTTAACATATGCATACAACTATTGATGTAATTTTTTCGGTTGAAGAATTGTCCATACAATTATATCTTGAGTAATGACTCTTTGGTTCAGCATCATGCATGGTTTCCCTTCAACTTACATTGCTGTTCTTTGATTCCTAATAAAACAGTTAGAATAGGTTGGTGAACTTTCGTATTACATGCAAGATAAGGGTGATTTGTTTCATTTACACTGCGCAGCACCACTTCATCGTGTTCTTATCCTTCTAAACCGTGCCTAAGCCACCTACTCATCCTCTGTTCAGCTCATTTGCCTTCCAACCCTTCTACTGTCCACGTTGCTCAATCTTTTTGACCTTCCACTACTACTACCCTCCTCTAGACCAACCAGCTTTACACACACCTTCCCCATCTCATCTCTCTGTCCATAGGCCATCTCAAGCTCCCCTTTCATCTTACCTATCCACCCATACAGCTCCTTCACTCCTCCATCACCCAAAACTCCGACTGCAGAACATCCTGTAGAAGTTAGCAGACTTCCTGTAGAAATCCCGAGCTTCCTGTAGGATCCCCTACAGACATCCTGTAGAAGCCTGCAAACACGGTTGCCAAGCACTTGAACATTGTAAACTTCTGTGGAATGATGTTAGGGATCCCCTCGAACCTCTCAGAGTCCTCCTGACCTTTCCCAAGCCTTCCTCCCCTTGAACTACCCCTGCATAGTCAAGACCCAGTAAGAAGCACAATCATAATAACTCCACCCACTTGAGCAAAAATACAAAAACGTGTTCTCTTCAATGGAAGTAGTTTAAATTCATGCATCTCATCTCACTAGAAGTAATGGCATCATTTTTAGAAGTTGCATTCCCACCATTGCATCATAAGGATTAAGCTAGTCAGATTAGGGTTTACTAGAGTTTCCATGCTTTGTTAGCTTTCAGTTCATTCTTGCAAAGTAGGTTGATTTCCTTTGAGATAGCCTTTGTTCATCATTTAGAAAGCTTCTTCTAAGAACATATAGAAGTTGGCTTGAGCCCTAGCGGACTTGTGCCAGCTCACCAAGTGACAACTGCGACAAGAGCTAGTACTTGTGCATACAGCACCATCGCTTCCAAGTTTGTTACGAACTACCGGGTTGATAAAATTAGAGAAGGAAGCTCCAGGAGTTGCAGCAGCATTGCTACAATACTGGAGCCCACCATCTTTTTGGCGTCGTTGCCGGGGAAGCGTCAGAGTATTAGTAATTGTTGCTTTTCTTCTATTTTCCTACTCTCGCCTTCTGCCAAGTAGTTTATTTCATTTACATTCTGCAAAAGTAGCATAGACATTTCCTGATTTCATAGATTAGCATTTCAATTCCGCAATTTCAATTTTGCAAGCATATATTAGAATTTCAATTCTGCAAGCGTAGACTAGCATTTCCATTCCTACAATTCCATTTGAGCAAAGTAGATTAGTCCTTTCCTGCTTTCATTTCAATTCTGCATTTTTATTTCAGCAAGATAGTTAGTTGTAGATCAATCTATTTCAGTTTTGCAGGTACCAAAGAAAAAAGCAAAATCAATCAAAAAGTCTTTCCATTTCATGCCTCGTAGGAATCGAGATAAAACAGGCAAATTCCTACCCAACACCCCCACCACATCACTGAGTCACCCTTCTCTCTTCTTCGGTGACAGTGATCCAGAAGAACCTATAGGTGAACCTCCTGAGATATACGAAGATCCTATAGCAGAAGAAGAATTAGAGACCATCCCATCTGAAGCTATGGCTGACAATAGAGAAGAATATGAGAGAATAGAAGGTGCCTTCCCCATCCGAGAAACCAATGGAGACATGAAAATGAAAAACATTAGCCCCTCCGCTCTGCCTCACTTCCATGGACTGACTACTGAAGATCCTGATACCTTCCTGTTTGAGTTTGCTATCCTTTGAAGAACCTATGACTATACTGAAGATGAGCAGAAGCTGAAACTCTTCCCTTCAACTCTTAAGGATGCAGCATTAAGTTGGTTCATGGGCTTACCTAGGAATAGTATCACCACTTGGGCTCAGATGCAGCAAGCTTTCAATACCAAGTACCGGGACTACTGTAGGTCCAAGGAAACCAAGGGAGAAATCTTTCGGATGACCATGGGAAATGATGAGTCCTTAGAGGATTATGAGGAGAGGTTCCAACTTAGCTATAAGCGAGCCAGGTGCACACTTGACCCTTAATCCCTCAAGTTGGTCCTGCTCCGAGGAGTCCCTGAAGACCTTTTAGATACCCTTCACATGTTAGCTAGGGGAGATATTTACCAACTGCCTTATGAGGACATCAAGACTGTGTTCAGAAACCACTCTAGGGCAGCCCGGAAACGAGGTAGAGGAAACCTTCTCTCAGCTGGTATTCCTTTCTCCAAGCATGAGTTTGCAAATCAATTAGAAGATCTTAAGAGTGAGGTGAGAGAGACCATTGCCATGCAACTGGACACATTCAAGATCCAGTAGAAGAAGGAAGAAGCTGAGAGGGCCTTGGCTATCTTCTGCCCTAGATGTATAAGGAGACACCCTAAGAATGAATTCCCATTGCATTCGGTCGAAGTGTGCTTCGTTTGTGAGGAGGACCATCCCACAAATCAATGCCCAACCTTACCTGGACATAAAGCTATGTACCAAGGGACAGAAGCTCCCATGGAACCTCTCTATTTCCTCAACCAAAGGAGGCCACAAGGACCTAGACCTTACAAGCAGGGGATGCAAGGGGCACCTCAAGCTTATTACAGCCCCAACCAATCGACTCCTATGCCTTCCTGGGGTCCCCCTGCTCATCCTTCCTGGTCTATGCCTCCTCCATGGTCTTATCCACCTCAGTACCCTACTCAACCCACTACTCATTCATATCATTCACATGCCCAGCCACAGCCTCAGTGGAATGCACCTCAGTCGGGGTGGAGGCCCCAGTACAACACTCCTCCCGCCATTTTTCCTCCACCACCAGTTCAACCTCAACCATTACCTCCTGCTCCTCCAAGGCAACCTCAAATGCCTGCTCAACAGAACCCGAACCCCAACAATAGACAGGCCCAGCAGGTATACACTGGGGAAACATCATGCCCTACCTATGCTGTGGAGATCCAGGAGATCAATCTTTGATCTGGAAAGACTCTTCCGGATTTCCAACCCCCTCCCCCAGAGGACGAGGAGGACAAACAGGAAAGTGAACCAAAGGCTATTCCACCCTTTCCTGAGAGACTAACAACCACCACACAACCCAACCCAGAGGAGGATGAGCTTCTGGGAGAGCTCAAGCAGTTGTGTGTGAAAATACCACTTCTCCAAGCCATCAAGGATGTGCCAATATACAACAAACTGGTTAAGGAAAAGTGTTTTAAACACCCAGGGAGGCGAAAGAGAGATGCTTCAACCATCAATGTCTTAGGACAACTGTCTGACTTTATGTTAGGACAAGTCATCTGCCCAGAGTACCTAGATCCTGGGAGTCCTGTAGTAGATGTCCACATCAATGGCACCATCATACCTCACACCTTGATTGATTTGGGGGCTGCCATTAATGTGATGACCAGGGATACCATGCTCAAACTCAATCTTCAGGGTTCCTTGAGGAAGACCTCGACAGTCCTGCAACTAGCAGATCGCTCCACTGTGACTCCCGAAGGGATTGTGGAGGATGTCTTGTCTCTGTCGACTCTTGGGAATACCCTGCAGATTTCTTGGTTCTGCAACCCAAGGCAAAGCTTACTGGATATCCTCTTATTTTGGGAAGGCCTTGGTTAGCCACAGCAGATGCTTACATAAGTTGCCGTGCAGGAAACATGACCATCAAAAACGGTCCTATGTCCAAGCAGCTAGTCCTATACCCTCCTGCCCAACCCTCCTTAGAGCATGACTTACAACTATGGTTGGAGGAAGGAGAAGAGGATGAGGTGTACTCAACACCTTTGTGCACCCTAGATACCACTAGAAGGGACCCCCCAACCGAGGATGACTTGATTGAGACTTTGATCCAGAATCCACCTTCCAGTGCACTATCCTTAGAGAAATTGGTGGAGGACGCCCAAGCCAGCACCTTAGTGGACCTTTGTGCCACCAACCCTATCACTCCCAGAGTCAAGAATGTGGAGTTCGGCCCTGAGAGAACGTTAAAGATCAGCTCCTCCCTATCTCCTTCCCAGGAAAAGGAGCTGTGTAGCCTGTTGGCCAGTCACCTAGATGCTTTTGCTTGGAGCTATAAGGAGATGAAAGGAGTCCATCCTTTGGTCTGTACCCATCACATATACATCAAAGAGGGTTGTAAACCGATTAGGCAACCTCAGAGGAGAATGAATCCAGCCCTTAAGGACATTGTCAAGGAAGAATTGCAAAAACTGTTGGATGCCGGATTCATTTACCCCATCTCAGATAGTGAATGGGTGTCCCCTCTGGTGTTGGTTCCCAAGAAAAATGGGAAATGGAGAATCTGTGTGGACTACCGAGAACTGAACAAAGCTACCAAGAAAGACCATTTCCCTCTACCTTTCATAGACCAAGTGTTGGATGGACTGGCAGGAAAGAAGTTCTTCTCTTTCCTGGATGGGTTTAGCGGGTACAACCAAATCCAAATCAGCCCGGAAGACCAAGATAAAACCACCTTCACTTGTCCTTGGGGTACCTTTGCCTACCGAGTCCTTCCCTTTGGGCTATGCAATGCTCCTGCTACCTTCGAGAGAGCTGTCTTGAGCATCTTCTCGGAGCTGGTCCATGATGTGGTGGAAATCTATATGGATGACTTCACTCCTTATGGGTCCAACTTCCAGGAAGCATTGTCCAATCTGGAAAAGGTCCTAACCAAATGCATTGAGATGAACCTGTCCCTTAGTCCTGAAAAATGTGAATTCCTGATGACTGAAGGGACCGTGCTAGGCCATACCATTTCTTGCCAAGGGTTGCAAGTGGATCCTAACAAAATTGCTCTCATCAAGAAGGTTCCACCTCCCCAAAAGGTAAGGGATGTCCGGAGTTTCTTAGGATTAGCAGGGTATTACCAGAGATTCATTAAAGACTTCAGCAAGCTAGCCTCGCCATTGTTTGGCCTGTTGGCAAAAGATGTGGAGTTTAAATGGACTGACGATTGTCAGAGGGCGTTGAATGAATTAAAGGACAAGTTGGTGTCAGCCCCAATCTTGAGAGGTCCAAACTGGGCCCTACCTTTCCACATCCACACTGATGCCTCGAACAAAGCCATAGGGGCAGCTTTAGGACAAGTTGAACAAAAACTTCCATATGCCATTTACTTTGTTAGCAAAAACTTGTCCAAAGCCGAACTGAATTTGTTATAGACATTTTTTTGCCTTACAGCATTGAGCATGAAATGTCCATAATCTAAGGGATCCAAAGTCCCTAAACATGTTGTTCCTACCCCTAGAGGAACAAGGCTAACAAACCACAGCAATTCACAGAAGTTCTCCACCTGAAACTGCTCAAAAACAAGTCAATTCAGGATCATTTCAGTGACTACACTAGCTGTTTGCGCTGAATGTCAAAGCCAACACTGGCTACCTGCATTGAATGTCAAATGGAACACTGGCTACCTGCGCTGAATGAGAGTGGACATGTGGCAAGCTCATTTCTCAAGATGTCAAGACCCAGGAAGCTTCCAAACTGACACTTGCCTCAGGGAATTCGACTGGTGATGAGTAAGAGGTTCCAAATCTCCAAGTGGAAGCAAGAACCTCCAAGTGGACTCAAGAACTGACAGAGGGAGAGGACACTAGTCAGATCTCAAGCTGACTCATCCTCTCTCCAAACATCTATATATGGATCTCTCCTCCATGAGATCTAGAGGCTGGAATTTTGTTATTGCAAAGAATTGCTGTTGGTTTGAGATTGGAATCATTGGGTGCTTAATGCTTTAAAGGGGGTGAAGATAGGAATTCCATTTGCTGGGAAGGAGATGCTGGATTGGAGCCCTCTGGGTTGTATCTCTTCCTGAACCTTGTTATTCATCAATAAAGCTATCTTGGTTTCTCCTATATGCTGGTGTATTCTTGATGTATGATTGCATTAGTGTATTTGGTTTATTTCTAATCCTGAACTAGTTATGAATATGAATCCATGTCTTGTGTAGTGTTCTTTTCTTGTGATCTTGCAGAAACCTCTTGAAGCTGGGCGAGCGAGAAGGCAAGTAGCTGGGAACTCTCCAAGAGAAGAGAAGCTGGATCGAGGGACAAACGGAAGACACCGGTTAGTCCATCTATCTCTCTCTTCATTCTTAATTCATAAAGGAAGAATACTAGAATAGTTGTCTCTGTTTGTTGCTAAGGCATTGTCACACCTTAGGTGGATAGGATCGTCCTGCATAGGCATTTTTCCCCACAACAAATTGGCGACTCCACTGGGGAAATCTGTTTAGTCATTTTATTTGTGTTTCTATCATTGTTTGCTTCATAGACTTGACAGCAACAATCGAACTGCATCTGTTTTTCCGGATGCAAAGTAGACAGTTGCTGCTTTGATCCAATCACTGGACTTGTCTATGATCTGAACAATGGATTCACAAATGATTTGATGATCCTTTGTGATAGATCTTAGTACCCCCTCAAAGCATCCCTTTGATTACACCTTGCTTGTTGCTTTTATTTGGCCTGAAACAGTGAATTAAATAGCAATCTGTGACCCAGAACCTATGAGAAACGAGAGTTTCTCCTTCAGCGCAGACCTAGTGAAGGGATTCTACATTTCAACGCAGGTCCCGTGAAGGCTACCTACGCTGAATGTCAAAACCCCTGTGTTGAGGTTGCGTTGAACCAGTTTGCCCTTGTGCAGCTGGGGTTCTCTGCTCTGTTTTCCTTTTTTTGATCTCTGATTTTTGCAGCCTATAACCAACATAGGTACCAGTCTGATAACTCCTTTTCTCTGCTTACATTCCACCTCCTTTTGTACAAAAAGACTGTGAGTGTTTTTATGTGTTTGTGGCGTCATTTACAGTTTTCCTTTGCATGAGTGAAATAGTAATCCTGTAGCCCTTGATTCAGATCTGTTGATTGCGATCTTAGAAGAGAGTTCATTGGCTGTTTGCAGATTGATTATACATTTACTCTTGCTTATTGGTTTGAATTTGTCTCTTTTAAGTGTCGAAACAAGTCTTCATTTCGAAAATCGTTAAGTGTTGTAATCTCTTCTACCCTCTCTGATTTCGAAAAAGTAAACTTGTTTGTATTGATCATTTAAAAGCAAATTCAAAGTTGTACAAAAAGCTTTCTTTGTAGGCATCAATACTAAGAAAGCGGAAAACAAACACCTGCATTGTGCATTTGCATTTGATAGTTTGCATGTTGGATTTAGGAAAAGTGCATTAGAGTGTGCTGATTGCTCTTTGAGAAAAGATGGTGTCTTTCTTTTCCCTTAGTAGCAAGGATTTTCAAAGTTGAAAAGATATAAAGCTTGCTTATCATCTTTAGACTGCATTTAGGAATTTGTATCATACATCTCGTGGTGAACCTTGAAAGGTAAACTTCTAAAAAGATCAACCTAAAATAAATTGAATGAACTTAACAACACTTTGAAACATAATGCACAACATAGAGGTCTAGGCTAGAGACGTGTTCCGGCGTCGTTAAGCCTGGTGACTGTCGATCTCGTGGATGGTGGGTGATTCCTCCTGAGGGACGATAGCGCCAGTACGGATTGTGCTCCCACGTACCGTCACGTATATATTGGGAGACCCCTATAGGCATAAAACCTTTATCCTTAGGAAGCCGTGTCGGCCGCCCTACTGATCGCAATGCACTGAACACAGCATTCAGGAAGATTGACCGCCCGTACCTTAAAAAGTATTCTGCGGTTTTGCGAAAAGTTTGGCACACCCTCTGCCTAGAACTCCAAAGCAGTTCCTTTTGGCCTTTTTCAGACTCTATAACGGAAAAAGTCCATCTGAGCATTTGTCACTTCGGGCTCGTTAAAACATCGAAGGAGACTAGAGTCATCGTTAGCTTTTTCTCGACTCTTTAAAATTGAAAAAGCAAGTTGTGTCTAAAAGCGTCTAAAAAATTCATTTAATTCGGAAACACACTTTCCCCTTTTGTAGTTTGGTTGATCAAGTAATCCGCAATCGTGGAAGAAAGTCAATTGAAACCCCGTCGTTCGCGGAGGCTTACGAGTCAACCGTCTTTGTCTCCGGAATCGAAAACAGTACGGACAAAGCGAACTCGTTTAACCGGTTCGAAATCTCCTATCAAAGTTAGAACAAGTGTTCCAGTGACATCTGAGATTCCGGTTACTCCAAACATTTCTGGAAACCCTGCCTCTATAGAAGAAGTTCAACAGCCACAGAGGGACAGTAACACTGATCCTAGTCTGGGGGCAAATACTTGCGTTACTGAACCAATTCCATCTGTGACCAGTTCAGAGAGTCTTGCTCCTCAAACAACTGTCGCTGTCTATTCAACCCCTTCTTCGGCACCAGAAATATTTTACGGACCTGACGGTCTTCCTCTTCCACCGGGTTTGATTGCGATAGAGGAAATTGTAGAGGATCCGCAAGCAAGTACTCCAACCCATTTTGGAGTCGGGGTCACTCTATTTCCTTCATCAGAAGTTAGTCCACCACAAGTGGGAGTTCCTGTAGAATCGCTAGGCAATCTATTGGATAGACTCAAAATGTCTGAACAACCGTCAACATCTAGGACTGTGTCGAATGACACAGCGACAGCAGAAGCCCCTGCTGTCACTCCGACGATGTTTGCCGGCATACCATCTGTCCCGACTAGCTTACAACCGCTAGAAGGAGTCCACCAAGGGACTATTTCGACGGTGTGGTCTGTTCCAGTTTGTTCATCTGGAATAATATCCGGCAACTCTTATGTTGAGACTCGCCAGATTGATCCATTTGGAGGTCAATTTGGTCAATCCAGTCCCCAAGGACAAACAATCCCCTTGAGTTCCGGATTGCTACCGTATGGGGGGCAGTATGCCCTTTCATTACCCCCTCCGGGAGGGTATCCATATGGGAGTTCACAACAGTATTCAAGTTATACTGGAATTACATCAAGTGGTTGGGTACCTATGCTACCTCAACAACCAAGGGTTGTATATTCTATGCAACAGTGTGTACCTATGTCGAACATCCCGACCACACCGGCTATTGTGACAGTGTCGCAAGTTCAAACGTTGCCTGTTGTATGTCAACCTCAGATTTCTCAGGTTGTAATGCAACAGCCCCTTGACCCTGTAACACAACCACAATCGCCAACTGGTAGGGCGACACAGGTCCAAACGGGTACAATTACCCCACACCTTGGTCCAACGGTTAGTATAGCACAGCAAAACATGGCTTCACAACCGTGGCTGGTGCAATACCAACAACCACAATTCCAGCAAATGTACCAAGGTTCTGAGCAGCAGATCTTTGCAAACAGTGGACAACCGTATATTCAAAACGGTCAAAACCAACCGCTTTACAGTGGTCAAGTCCACCAACCGTATCAATCATACCAACATCAATTACATTATGCTGGTATGCAAAGGCCCACTGCTCAGGCGATTCCATCGTACCCTGGGTATGCTTCACCTAACCTGAATCAACAGTTACCATTCGTGGCAACTTTAGAGTTACCCGATTTACACCGGTTAACCAACGATCCGATTGCTTACGCCCCTTGGTGGCCAGCGATTCCTCACAAACTTCCATCTGACATTCCTAAATTCAATGGAAATACAGGTGAAGACCCATCGAATCACGTGATGACTTTTCATCTGTGGTGTTCATCAAACACCCTAAATGATGATTCGATAAGGCTTCGCCCTTTCCAGAGGACGTTAACGGGTCCAGCGGCAAAATGGTATATTGAATTACCTAGAGCCTCGTTCGACAATTTCAGCTCCCTAGCCACGACTTTCTTAATCCATTTTCAATTACCGATACGGTATGAAACGGGAACCGAAATCTTAACCAACTACAAACAGACAACGGCCACTCATATATCCGATCATATACATGAGTGGCATCGTCGTCGTAGGATGGTGAAAACATACGTTCCCGATCAGCTGTTAGCTAAATGGTTTATAAAGTCATTACTTCCTGCGATAACAGAAGATGTGGCAAAGGGGGGAGTCGTAACAGAGGAGCAAGTCATTGCTCGTGCACAATATCTAGACTTAGTTTATACTCAGTCTGGCACGCTCTACGACAAAATACCTGACGCCCCTAGACCGGAATTCTCAATCCCTCCTCCTCCTAAATCGAATAGTGACTCTCATGCCGGCGATGGTGTGATTGGCACGGCAAACGTGAAATCGACAAAGGCTTCGTCTAAGAAAGCCCGTAAGAATTCGGATCAAAATGCAAAAGATGAAATTCTTGCTTCGGAAGTAAATGCCGTATCAGCAGATAAAGGTAAAGAAACCAAACAACCAGGGAGCAAGAAGAAGCAAAACAAGGGGAAGAAGAAGAAACAGGGTGAGTCATCTCCTAGAAAAACTTTTTCAAACCCTCCTGGAAATAGGAAAAATCCATGTCAAATATGCGATGAGGATCACTGGACAAGGGATTGTCCATACAAAGCTGAGCTTAAAAGGTTCTTCAAAAGTTCGCAAACCTCAGCTGTGTTAACTGATCCGTTCCTAAATCCAGGTCAAAATCTGGTTGATAGTGGAAATGCTTCCTCGTCGCAAGTGCTCATGTTGTCGGTTTCAAAACAGCAAAATGATGCTTTGATTTCGATAAGGAACAAAGATTACGGGAATCCGCAGCTGTCGAACGACAAAGGTAAAGATCAACCAAGTAGTTCGACAACAACTTCGACAGAAGTTGTACCGCCCATCATTCCTGAACTAACAATAAAACCTCCAAAGGGAGTAGTACACAAGTCGACATTTAATCTTCGCGCCAGAGCGGCGCAGCATTATAACATAGTGGAAGATTTGGCCCAATCGCCATCCGCTATGTCGACTCTTGAAGTACTACAAAATTGCCCATCAAAAATTCAGGCTTTGTTATCGGCTATTGGTGGGGTTGATCCTAAGGATTCCAATCTTGTGTCCTTCGACCACAAAGGATACGATCCTCAGTTACCAGCTCAACTAGCTTTCCTTATTCAAGTGAAAGCCCTCAACAAAACTGTTCACCGAACAATTATTGATGAGGGGGCATCTACATGTATTATGTCGATGAGTTGCTGGAAAACTTTAGGATCTCCAACCTTGTCGCGATCTTCGACGACATTAAAAGCATTCGACGGAAGGACATATACCCCGTGCGGTATCCTTAATAACTTGAAAGTTGAACTAGGAGGAAAAACAGTAGAAACAGATGTTGAAGTCATTGATGGGAATCTGGACTACAACATCCTACTGGGAAGACCGTGGATATATGCCATGGCAGCTGTAGTGTCGACTTATTTTAGGAAGATCGCATTCCCTTTTCAAGGAGGGATTACGATCGTCGACCAACAAGACTTCCTCCCTAATGGTTCACAAGTTACAGGAAGCATTCCCATGATCCATGGAAGTAACCATTCGCTTCAAGATATCGGAGTAGGCTTACTGAAAGACCCCACATTAATGGGAACTTTCACACTTCCACCTCCAATCTATATAGGGGAAGTAGCATTGGTAAGAGCCTGCAACATGATATCTTCCACGAAGATCTCAGAAGACGATATCAACATGGATCATGCAATGGTTTTACCCCCAAGCCCTATAGAAATATTGTAGCAATCAATGTTTCGAGCATGGGAGGCGAACCCAAGTCAACGCTCATCAAGCGTTTGGGTAGATAGGTCTAGAGAATATGGTACCCCGTTAGATCCTTGGTCAAAAGTGCATGGGACTGATGAAGGAATCCTACAATCAATGTTGATTGAGGGGTCACCATGGAATGATTGCCACCATCGTTCCCTTCTTCCAGAATATGAAGAAGATACTCAACATGACCTTTATCACCCTTCAGTTTTTGAATTCCTATCAAACACTGTAAACACGGTGGATTCCGAGCGAAACTTATCCAATATTGAAGAGACTATAGCCATAAATATCTCGACTAAAACAAATGTTGTAGAGAATATTTATGTCGGCAAAGGTTGTTCTCCTTCAGAACTGGAAAAATATAACGCTCTTTTTCGCGAGTTCAGAGATGTCTTTGCTTGGTCATATGATGAAATGCCAGGCATTGACTCGAGTATCGTTGAACATGAAATTAAGATGTATCCTGATGTCAAACTAGTAAGACAACGGCTTCGGCAGGTGCACCCCAAGAAAACCGCTGCCATAAAAGTAGAAGTTGAAAAGCTTCTCCACACTGGTTTCATCTACCCGGTTCCTCTAACCGATTGGGTATCGAATATTGTCCCTGTTATGAAGAAACAAGGGACAATCAGAGTGTGTGTCGATTATAGGGATGTAAACCAAGCTTGTCCGAAGGACAACTACCCTACACCCTTCATCGACCAGATAATTGATGAATGCGCCGGATGTGAAATCTTTTCATTTATGGATGGATTTTCCGGGTATAATCAAATAAATATCCGCCCACAGGACCAGTCAAAGACTGCATTTATTTGTCCGTGGGGCACATTCACTTATCGAAAATTACCCTTTGGTTTAAAGAACGCAGGGGCAACGTTTCAGAGGGCAATGAATTATGCCTTCCATGACATCAAGAACATCGTTCAACCATATCTCGATGACCTTCCGGCTCATTCCCGAAAGCGGACTGATCATCCGCAGCATTTAAGAGCGTTATTTCTACGTTGCCGACACTACAAGATAAGACTCAATCCGCACAAATGTGTGTTTTGCGTCAGTTCTGGTCATTTACTTGGCTTTGTAGTCTCTAAGGATGGAATTCGGCTCGACCCTTGCAAGGTTCAGGCAATCATTAATTTGCCTCCACCTTCAAATTTGCTTCAGATTCAGAAACTCCAAGGGAAAGCAAACTTTCTGAGGAGGTTCATTCCAAATTACGCAGAACTTGCTAAAGGTTATACTCGTCTTTTGAAAAAGGATGTACCTTTCGTCTGGGACCAGGTGGCGCAAGCTTCCTTTGATGCTCTGAAAGATTCTCTAGTAAAAGCATCATTAATGTATGCCCCGGACTATCAAAGAGATTTTAACCTGTATCTGGCTGCAACGGATACGACCATTGCGATGGTTTTAGTTCAAGAAGTCGATGGAATTGAACATCCTATATATTATTTAAGTAAAAAATTGAATGATACAGAAAGCAAATATTCTTATGTTGAAAAGCTAGCACTCGCTGCTGTTCAAGCGATACAAAGATTTCGACATTATGTCCTCTTTCGGAAAACTACCATTCTATCAGATTGCAACCCCATGACTTATATATTGTCGCGACAGTTTCTGGGGGGAAAATATTCAAAATGGATAGCAATCCTTCAAGAGTTTGATCTGGAATTTGTAAAATCCAAATCAAAGAAAGCTTTAGTTTTCGCAGAATTATTGTGCGATCTCCCATCGTCGTCCAACGATGAAACATCGGAAGATTCAATCATGGACGAAAGTTTGTTTCTGATATCTGCAAGCAATGAGCGGTATGGAGATATAATAATTTATCTCCAAAACCAAAAGTTCAGTCCTGACACCTCTCACTCAGAACAGAAACGTATACGATACCAAGCGAAAGAATACATGATCGTCGGTGATACGCTTTACCGTCGTGGTATCGATACAGTTCTGAGGAGGTGCCTCACCCATGAAGAGGCCGAAAAAGCCCTGAATGAGTGTCATTCAGGCGCGTGTGGGGGGCATCAATCTGGATATGCTACAGCATAGAAAATCTTACGAGTAGGATACTTCTGGCCAACCATGTTCAAAGATTGCATAACCGCAGTCAGAAGTTGCCATGCTTGTCAAATTTTTGATAGCAAAACCAGAAGACCACCCGCACCTTTGCAGCCAATAGTTGTTGTTGGGCCTTTCGCCAAATGGGGCATCGATTTCATGACATGTAACCCCACCTCGACCGAGGGGCATGGGTATATTATAGTTGCTGTTGACTATTTTACCAAATGGGCCGAGGCGATGCCTACATTAGATAACACTGGTGAAACAGCTGCCCTTTTCTTTTTCAATCATGTAGTCGCCAGGTTCGGCGTACCACAGGCTATAGTTACAGATCATGGATCACATTTTCGCAATCACATGATGGTTGAATTAGCTGCCAAGCTAGGGCTATCTCACGACAGCTCTACCCCGTATTATCCGCAAGCCAACGGACAAGTTGAAGCAATCAACAAGGTCCTGAAGCGTATGTTGCAAAGGATGATCGGGGTTCACAAAAGAAGGTGGCACCTAATCCTGTACTCAGCCTTGTGGGCTTACCGAACATCGGTAAAGAACGCAACCGGGTTCACACCTTTCCAACTGGTGTATGGCCTGGAAGCAGTCTTGCCAATCCAGTGTGAAATTTCGTCGCTTAAACTCGCAATTGATCTCCTCCCCGGAACTTCGGAAGAAGAGGGCCGTTTCTTGGAATTAATCCAATTGGATGAAACCCGTCGTGACGCCGCTTTGGCTAACGAAGCCCATAAGAAACGAGTCAAAGCGCAGTTTGACAAAAATGTCAAACCTCGTGTCTTCTCAGAAGGTGACTTGGTCTTGCTTTATGACCAAGAATCTGATAAATTGGGAGCAGGTAAATTTAATTCTTTATGGATGGGCCCCTATATTGTTAAATGAGTGTTAGCAAAAGGAGCCTACGAGTTAATGGATTATGATGGAATTCCACTGGTGCAACCCCGTAATGGGTTGTACCTCAAGCGTTACTATGCTTAAATAGTAACCTGTATGCTTTTGTTGTATTTTGTTTTCACTAAAAGTATTTGTTTTGGTCGAGTGATCCACCTTTTTACATTTATTGCAGATGTCAAACCTTCTGGAGACATGTGTTGGATATGCCGACGGAGCGAGTCGTAGTTCGCGGAACCTGTCTTCCGCAGCCTGGGCCATTTTTTATCCAAGCGGCGAGTTAGTAAGTTTCAGAGGTGTGTGTGTTAGGCAATCAACGAATAACATCGCTGAGTATAGCACGTTGATAGAACTACTCTCTGATGCCATCACCCATGGTATATGCCGACTAATTGTCAGGCTAGACTCACAACTCGTAATACTACAACTCAATGGTATATATTCCGTTCGAAATCCAGCTATTTATCGCATGTTCCTAAGGGTTAAGATTTTGGAAAGACAGTTTGATTTAATTCAATACCAGCATATTTCCAGAAACTTAAACACATTAACCGACTCATTAGCAAACTATGTGTTAGATAGACATTTGCGACATTTATAAAAAGAGACACATCATCAATGTCGTACATATAGATCATATAACTCAACCAGAATAAACCACGAAAATCAAAAAATATATATATAAGTTTTTTATCGTTTATACATAATGTTCTGTAACCAAGACAAAAATCGGTCATATGACCCAAAAACTCAAAAATTCTAGGGGGCACCCTAGCCTAGTGATGCTCATGATAGCACGTCACGGCCTGTGAAATCATGCGCAAGAGACGAGTCCATCGTCTAGGCACACCAGTAGTATGCCGCTGCAACTGTAAAGGTAACTCATCAATCCTCACATCGGGAATGCCGAGAATAAGGCTCTCAACCTACTCCTACACAGCTGTAAGGGTCTCGGCCACGTCAAGGTCGCGGAGGATAACCCTCCCACCAGTCTCCCCTGCTGGGGCAGCGTCTGGCGCTCTCGTGCGAACTGCTGGACGAACAGGACCAACATCTGCATGCACACATGAGTTTGATTAAAGTCTTGATAGAATAAAGCACAAGGACATTATAAATAAGAACAGTAAACAGTAATATGGTCGAAGATTTTACCAATAGCACCCCACTGTTCGCCATCCGGCAGTACCAAGTCCGGATCACCTCGGAAATCCATACCAACATATGGGTACTCGGAATAGACCATCTCCTGACGCTCGAACCACCTGAAGAAGGTATCAGTGAAAGAAATCTGAGATTGACCAGCATGCCTAGACATGTGATCAACCCATCTCTGCATGTGTGGCTCGGTAGGAGAAGGCAAGTCTAGTGCGATATACTGAGGCTGCATCAGTGGTATTTTCTCCAAGGCAAAGGCAGTCAGAATAGAACCAAATCCAAAGTTCTTCAGCTTCCCGTCCTTTACCTTGTTCAGCTGACTTTTCATCTGAAGAAGTACTGCATCACACCAGTTGAATACTTTCGGTTGGAGACACTCCAAGGCGTGCTGCACATAAGATCTGTTGGCAACATGAAGAGATGCGCTACCGGCCATCCTACCAATAGTATACAGAATGGACCTGAGAGACCTGTCAGTAATCTCACGGATAACAACCTTGTCGTCTCTACTCGGCTGGGATCCCTCCCTGCAATAATGACAGACATAATCTCTCACGGAGTCATTCCCTCGGGCCGAACCTGACAAAGAAATGGGGGCACCCCGCCTCGACAAACCAGTCAAGAAGTAAATGTCTACCACGGTCAAAGGAATGGATTTACTCCTGATCTGAAATACTTGGTTAATAGGATCCCAAGCATCAAGCATATACTGCAGTAAAGAGATCTGTGCTCTCATACTAGAGATACGGAAGAACTTCAGCAGGCCACAGTTCCGCAGCGCGTTCATCGTGACAGGGTCATGGAGGGAAATCATGTCCTCTTCTTCATGTTCTCGTTCTCACCATGTGAGGGTCATTTTGCTCAAAAGTCCCTGCAAAACAAACAAGAGAAAGAGTAAGATCCTGGATTTGATGAGAAACTGGCAAAATTTCATCAAAAACTGTGCAATAGAACTGTTTTTCTATGATCAACGCAACTGGCTAGTGTCCCACCTGCGTTGAAGGTCAAACTGCCTTCATGCAGCTTGACATTCAACGCAGGTTTCGAATGGACTAACTGCACTGATGGCAGAGCACCCTAGCAAAACCCCAGGGGCTCATGGGAACAGGAAAACAGGCACAGAATGGAAAAAGGAAACCATGAAAAGAAAGAGCTAGAGTTTAGCTCCTACCTGGTCCAGACGGTGCCGAAAATCGTCCGCAGAATCTCCTGGAATCAGCTGGTGAAAATCAAGGGGGAAGAGGCACCTCCAAAGCTCCAACAAACCAAGTTCAAATGAAATGGTAAAATGAGAGGTAAAAACACCTTTTAATTGCTTTTTCGTAGTTCAAAGCGAAATATTAGGGTTCTAATCTCATTTTCATGCAAATGTTATTCATTTCTAACTAGTTTGATGCAGCAATTAAGGATACAGTACTATCTTTGAAAAGGGCAAAGCTAGTCATGGTAAAAATCAAAAAATTTGACCATATAATATCGAGCAGTTTTAGCACACAGTTCATGCTCGTTAAAAAATAAACGCAAGATCCGAGTAGTTTTAGCACGAAATTCATGCTCGTTAAAAAATAAACGTAAAATCGAGCAAATGTTTCCACCCGCGTTTAAGCTCGTTAAAAAATGAACTATCCCGGTAAATAACCACTGTGAATATAATATCATCAGCCATTAAAGCCTTGGTCGTGTTTGCACCGTCACCTCCACTTTTCATTTGGCCGATCGTTCACCTCCATATGATTGTTTACCCATTTTGAGGAACAGCTGCGAAGAGTGATTACACCTAGCCATCCTTGTGACACTGCCGTGATTGGAAAATTCCAACCTGTACCTGGAATCAGCTGCTAACCCTGTTTATCACTCGTTCCTCAAAAGACGAGTCTTCTTTAAGCTCTTTTCAACTGACTCGTAAAATATGAAAAGATTGCTGAGTCATTGGCCTTCCAGCTCGTTAAAGGGACAAGAAGAGCTATCCCTCCTCTAGATTTTAATCTTTTTTGACCTGAGGGATTATTGCACAAAAAGATCAAGCGCTTGTTTTATTCGGCTCGTTAAAACTATCGAAAACTCATCCTTTCTGTATTGTTTTATAGTTTTTCAGACTTAAGGGATTAGATGACGAAAAAGGACTTTTGGAGTTAACTTTATGTACCTTTTCAGACTCTCTAAAAATGAAAAGGACCGAGTTATCATTGTCGTTAGACTCGTTAAAATCATTAAATAGCGACAAACTTGTCTTTAGACGAGAACGAGTTTCACTATCGCTAGGCTCGTTAAAACATAGCGATGGGCTTGCCCGAAGGGCAGGTTATAGAACAAGAATATGTTATCCTCCTCAAGCTTGACAAAAATAAAGAGGTACTGGTCAGCAATGACTGGGGAAAAATTGGGAGAAACTAAAGAAAACTTTGATGGTAGCAAGTCGCTCTTGAACATGACACTTTTCCTCCGTACCACAATCGGGTTGGGTTGTTTCATTCACCGGTCACATCCATGGTCTCGCCATACCATCCATATTTGGGGTAATGCTATCAATCCATCGCATCAGTGTCGCCATATGTTCAAGAGAAGTCGTTCAGAAAAGTCAACCGTGTCCCATCCACTACCATACATTATCCTTCATCCTTTCATGACCGCCACCCTGAATCATATGTCACAGATCGTTTTCACCTGCATTAAAATCATTAGCTCCGTTCCGCGTCACTGATGTGGGATTCATTAAGGCCCTCCTTTGACGGATCGCTTCTTGTCGACATCAGCTCATTATCCAAGAAGTTGATCTAGGAACAACCCTTTCAGTACTTTGAAGCTTGCATGCCTCAATGGCAAGTTTCTCACTTCCGGCGACAGGTATACATCAATGACCTTCGACCGAAAGATTTTGCGTGGTGTTCGACGCCAAGTCCTTTATTCACACCACGTGAATTGTACTGCAGTACCTTGAGGGTCATTATCATTATCGGTGATTCCTCTCGTGCTTGTTAACGGTTTACATCATTGACCGGTAATCAAGCGATGTCTTTCCATGTTCAACTTCAGAACATTTCTCACATGGATCGACTTGTACTTAGAGTGAAGATCGAACGAGTTTGAAGACCCCGGATCTAGTTTCATCCATCCGGGCTGCGATATATATTCAGGAAAAATAAAGACATTGACATGTACATCATTGCAGCAGATAATCATCCTACTCAAAGGATGATAATTTCATCAAAATTATCAGTCTACCACCAGACGATTGTCTGTTCTATGTACAGAAAAATGAATTTATAAAGCTGAGCATGGGAATGCCCGCCTCAGCTAGATCATGAAGGCAGTATGAAAAATAATGTATTGTATTGTATCTTATTACAGGTCTCCTCTCAGCATTGGATGAACTTCGGATCCCCCTGATAAAGCATTTCGCCCGATAAACAGCCTCATACTTTAGGGGGCAACTGTTATAGACATTTTTGTGCCTTACAGCATTGAGCATGAAATGTCCATAATCTAAGGGATCCAAAGTCCCTAAACATGTTGTTCCTACCCCTAGAGGAACAAGGCTAACAAACCACAGCAATTCACAGAAATTCTCCACCTGAAACTGCTCAAAAACAAGTCAATTCAGGATCATTTCAGTGACTACACTAGCTGTTTGCGCTGAATGTCAAAGCCAACACTGGCTACCTGCGTTGAATGTCAAATGGAACACTGGCTACCTGCGCTGAACGAGAGTGGACATGTGGCAAGCTCATTTCTCAAGATGTCAAGACCCAGGAAGCTTCCAAAATGACACTTGCCTCAGGGAATTCGACTGGTGATGAGTAAGAGGTTCCAAATCTCCAAGTGGAAGCAAGAACCTCCAAGTGGACTCAAGAACTGACAGAGGGAGAGGACACTAGTCAGATCTCAAGCTGACTCATCCTCTCTCCAAACATCTATATATGGATCTCTCCTCCATGAGATCTAGAGGCTGGAATTTTGTTATTGCAAAGAATTGCTGTTGGTTTGAGATTGGAATCATTGGGTGCTTAATGCTTTAAAGGGGGTGAAGATAGGAATTCCATTTGCTGGGAAGGAGATGCTGGATTGGAGCCCTCTGGGTTGTATCTCTTCCTGAACCTTGTTATTCATCAATAAAGCTATCTTGTTTTCTCCTATATGCTGGTGTATTCTTGATGTATGATTGCATTAGTGTATTTGGTTTATTTCTAATCCTGAACTAGTTATGAATATGAATCCATGTCTTGTGTAGTGTTCTTTTCTTGTGATCTTGCAGAAACCTCTTGAAGCTGGGCGAGCGAGAAGGCAAGTAGCTGGGAACTCTCCAAGAGAAGAGAAGCTGGATCGAGGGTCAAACGGAAGACACCGGTTAGTCCATCTATCTCTCTCTTCATTCTTAATTCATAAAGGAAGAATACTAGAATAGCTGTCTCTGTTTGTTGCTAAGGCACTGTCACACCTTAGGTGGATAGGATCATCCTGCATAGGCATTTTTCCCCACAACAGAATTACACTGTAACCAAGAAAGAATTCTTGGCTGTGGTCCATGCATTGAACAAGTTCCGACATTATATTACTGGCTATCAAACCTTTGTATATACGGATCATGTTGCAATTAGACATTTAATGAATAAACCAGATGTGAATGCTCGTATTATTAGATGGTTACTTTTGTTGCAGCAGTTTGATTTGACCATTGTTGACAAACCAGGTAAAGAAAATGTTGTTGCTGACTTTTTATCTAGATTGGATTTGTCTGCAGATGAGGAGGGAACAGTGGATGACCAGATGCCCGATGAACATCTGTTTGCTATCTCAGTACTCTCTCCATGGTTTACTGATATAGCAAACTACCTTGTTTCAGCACAGTTCCCGCCGCACCTATCTTCAAGAGAGAAGAGCAGAATCATCAGAAAAAGTGCCTCACTTACTTGGATCGGGGGCAATCTGTTCAAGCTTGGCCCTGATCAGATCTTAAGGCGTTGTGTAAGGGAGGAGGAAGTCTTTGATATCCTCCTCACCTGTCATGATGGGCCTTGTGGAGGACATTTTGCAGCAAAGAGGACTGCCTTCAAAATCCTGCAGGTAGGCTACTATTGGCCCACACTTCATCAAGATGTCAGAAGATATATCAGCCAATGTGACCGATGCCAAAGAATGGGGAAACCGACTCCAAGGGATGAGATGCCTCTCCAACCTCAAGTGACTCTTGAGCCATTTGAGAAGTGGGGTATGGATTTTGTGGGTCCAATCAACCCTCCTTCGAGGCAAAGGTCTTACATCATTGTGTGCACTGACTACCTGACAATGTGGGCAGAGACTAAAGCAATCAAGGCAGCAACAGAAGAAAAGGTGGCTGAGTTCTTAAGGGAGAACATCTTCTACAAATTTGGCTACCCAAGAGAGCTGGTCACCGATCAAGGGAGCCAGTTCACATCCAACTTGATTGAAGACCTGCTAGCTCACCACAAAATCAAGCATAGGACTTCCACCCCCTATCATCCACAGGCAAATGGGCAAGTGGAAGTCACCAATAGAGCATTGGAAGGGATTTTGACTAAGGTGGTGAGCAGCAGTAGGAAAGATTGGGCAGATCGCCTGGTTGAGGCCACATGGGCTTACAACACCACCTGGAAGACCACCACCGGCTTCACACCTTATGAGCTAGTCTATGGGAAGAAAGCTTTGTTGTCCATTGAATTTGAATACAACACTTTGAGGATGGGAGCTCAGCTGGACCTAGATCTCAACCATGCACAACAAGAAAGGTTATTGCAGCTGAATGGACTGGACGAGCACCGGGTGCAGGCCCTCCTTCACTTAGAAGTGGTTCAACTTCAGAGAAAGGTGTGGCATGACCAACACCTCCATGACAAGCAATTCCAGCCGGGAGATTGGGCTTTGTTGTATGACTCCAGGTACAAAGATTTCAAGGGGAAGCTGAGAACCAGATGGCTAGGACCATATGCAGTGGAAAAATGCCATGACAATGGATCTGTTCTTATTCGAACCATTGATGAGGAAGCCATCCCCATGCTTTTCAATGGGCATCGATTGAATATCTACAGGAAACCTCTCTCAAGACAAGAGTTCATCAAAACTATGGAGAAATCAGTGTTGGTCATAGAGAAGGGTTCTGCCTCTGCTTTGGGCATACCCTGAAAGATCTAAAAAAAATAAAAAAATAAAAAAAATAATAATAAATAATAAAGATCCTTTGGTGAAAACCTTTCTGAGGCTCCCAAGGCAGGCGGTAGGGGTGAAAACCTCATTGAGGCGCCCCTATTGTCTTTCAAAAAAAAAAGGTTTAAAAAAGATCCTTGAGTGAAAACCTCTATGAGGCGCTTAAGGCAGATGGCAAGGGTGAAAACCTCATTGAGGCACCCCTGTTATCTTTCAAAAAAAAAGAGAAAAAAAAAAACAATAAGCAAAAAAGGCGAGGACAGCAAGTTTATAATGTGAAAATGCATGCAGGTTGCAGGTGTCCTATGAAGGAGAGGAGGTCTTTTAACGCAAAGCCAAAGATCCTTATCATGCTGCCAGGAGACCTCACCAGCACCTCCTCCAAGAATACTCATTTTCTCGAAGGTATGTGCACAATTTCATCACGGCTTGAGTCTTCTACAGGAAGATGCAGACTTTCTACAGGAAACGCAAACTTTCTACAGGAAGTTCTATATTTCTACAGGAAACTCCCTGTAGAAGTTTGGGACGGCCCAGAATTCATTTTATGAGGAGATCTAATGACCAAGGATCAGTTTGGATGCATGCAAGCTACTGTTGTCACCCTTATACACTGCTGTCAGCTCTTTCTACCATCCCCGTCGACATGCAATGAAGTTACCTGCACCATCAAAGCAGATCATTGAGTTATCAAGAGAAAGAAATTTTTAAGATGAAAAAAATGCTGAGATGTCATACCATATCCATCCCAGCCATCCATGAGCCCTGTGAGCGTGATCGTGGGGCCATTGCCTTCGTCGTGCAGCATGCACCCGAGGAGGAAAAACTGTTACAGGACATCCTGCAGGAGTCCCGTAACAGTTAAGCCCGCTAGAGTGCACACCATTCGCAGCGCTTGCCATATACAATGAAAAAGCGGGCGCATGCAGCTGCAGCATCAAATCCATCGTCAGCGGCCTGTGAATATGAATCTCCGGGCCTGTGCAAATCCACCAGCAGCAAATAAATCAACTCATCATCGGCCAAGAACCGAAAAATCGCGTTGCGGCCGCACAGGTAAGTGTCTCAACCCTTTCTTCCGTCGAATTGCATGAATTTTACTTTGAAAATGTTTGCAAGTGTGAAGTGAATGGGTTGAGCGGTCGTATGGCCATTCGACTGGCCACGTCGATCAGTTAATGGTCTAGTCGGATGTTTTGGTGGCGGTCGTGGCAAAAGAAACGGGCAGTACACACGTGAGAGCAATCCCGTCGAAAAAACGAGTTTAACAGAAGAGACGGCGACGGATCTGCGGGGAATGATACGGCAGTAAGGGAACTCGCAGGCAAATGATGGGATGACGTCGTCCAACGATCGGGCAGGGACAGCTCACCCCCGCGCCACGGATTCCGCCGATTCAAATCTAATCGGCTAGATTTCCACCCCATGCATTTATCATTCACCGTTTGAGACTCGAGTGATCATCCGGATCCCTCTGCAGCTCGATACTCCGAGTCTTTGGCCATCAGAACGCCTGTGAAGCAACACCAAGAGCGCAGATCCACTGCAGTATCCCCCGGAAATCGCGCGCTGCTCCTACAAGAAAGTTGTTTCTACAGGAAGTCGGGTTCCTCACGTCAAAAGGTGATGGATTAAAAAGGTAAGCCTGAACTCTCCATGCAATTGGTTTTTGAGGGTGGCAGAATCGTCGTCTACAGTCTGGTCGTAGAAAATTGTTGCAAATGTTGTCTGCCGTGCATGAACTGTCGTCCTACAGGATGTCAGTGTAATTACCTGTGTTAAGGTTCTTAGGGGTAAGCTTTGTGAATTATGTGCATGACAGAGGCGTAATCCTACGCTCTGTCCTAGTAGACCAAATTTCTTCCGCATTTGCCACCTCCAGCTAACGCAGCAGTTTTTCACCATGCCGGGTGGGTTCATCAGAAGGGAACCAACTGATTCAGCGCAGTTAAGAGAAAATCCTGAGGTGGTGGAGCTCTTCACATGAGTGCAATGGATATCCTTCTGTGACAAATTGCAGGGCTATGACGACGAAGTGGCAGAATAGTTTTTGCAAGCTCTGAGGCCGAAATCTAAAACATTGGCCACCGTTAACTTCAGGGGTTTAAGCCTCAAACTCACCCCACAATTCATCAGCCGAGTTACGAAGCTCCCAATGGGATTACCATGGGATAAATAAGAAAGGAAATTGGGCCAACAAGCTAAGAAAGAATTCTTTCCACCAGAGGAGGAATTCTCAGAAGACAAAAATGGGGTTCGTAGAACCAGTTTACTGCCACCGTGGAATAAAGTTAGCCTGCAAATTATGAAGTACATCACCTGCGAAGGCCGTTTTAGCATTGTATACGGGTATCATTTTCGGTTACTCACTGAATTACGACACCAGATGGATCTACCTGTATAAAACAAACTCAGTCTCCCTTACTTTCTACTACAGTCTCTAATTGAATGTGCAACCAAGTTGAAAGAAGGCACACCAGACCAGGTAGCCCACCATGGACTCATCAAACTCCTTGTGGAGGATGCGCTCCACACATACAAGGTTCCTCTCTCATGGGAAGCCTTCAGAAATTTGACCAAGGATGGTGATATAAAGATGCTGACCGAAGAGCTCGGTTCATCTAGCAGTGAGGAGAAAGAGTCAGTGCCCGCAGTGAAGAAAGAAAAAGGCCAGAAGACCATGACCACGGAGCAGAAGAAAAAGCAAGAGAAGAAATGAGAGACAAATGGTGCCAAAAAGAAAGATGACACACCCATCTTGACAGCAAGAGAGAAAAGGTTGCAAGGCAGAGTGGACAAGGCTGAGAAGGTCCACATCAGCAAGAGTGCCTCGACAGCGACCGCAACCAAGTCAAAAAGCAAAACTCATGCAGCAAAGCAAACCAAGGCGGTGACACCTGTTTCTACAGTAAAGCCGAAACCGGCTTCTACAGGAAGCCCGAAATTAATTGAAAAAGGGTCTTCTACAGGAAGCCCGAAATCGACTAAAACAGGGTCTTCTACAGGAAGCCCCGAAAAAGTGAAACCCAAGGAGAAGAAAGCTGACATTCGTGAAAGGGAGGCAGCAGCTGTGCTGGCCGCCCTCAGCACACCTCCTAAGCCAAAGGAGAAGAGAAAGAGGGAGACCCCTCTATACTTTAAAGCTCGAAGAAGTGTGAGAATAAAGACGGGCAAGCCACAGCCTTCGTCCAGCAGCCCAATCATCATTGAAGATGCCCCTACTTCGCCCAAGGAAAGGTCCCCCTCGAGGATATCAGTCACCTATGAGAGGGGGAGCCCAAAGAAAACTACGTGGCAAGAAAAGTTAGACCAATTGACTGAAAAAGCTCGGCTACAGGATGCTGAAGATGCTCTACAGGAAACCTTAGCCAGGCTTAAAGAAACTGAGAGAATGGAAGGAGAAGCACCCTTATCACCACCAAGGGAGGGTGAAGTAGAGCCACCAAAGGAAGTGGAGAAAGAGCATATACCAGAGCCCAGCCCTCAGCCAAGTCTGAGTTCATATTACAACTTTTTAGAGGCTGGCAAATTTATACCTCAGAAATTTACTGTGCCACTGTTTTTTGCATTAGAGGAAGAAAGAGTCCGTACACACACATGGATGAAAATAGCCAAGTCAAAGGGTGTGGCGGACATAGGTCCCTTACAGGAGCAGCTCAAGGAGGCCAGAAGTGAATTGTCCATGGCTAAACACGTGGCAAATTGCCAACGCGTGTTCCTACAGGAAGAAAACCAGAAGCTGAGATTGCAGCTACAGGAGCTGAGGGCAGGGACAGGTACATCCTCCAAGGACACCACAGAGGAACAGCAAGGCAAAAAGGAACTGAACACCAGTCTTGGGGAGCCAGCCACACTTCTACAGGAAGTAGAACAACAAGCACAAATTGAGGTGCAAGCTCTCAGAGAACAGCTGCAGTAGAAAGAAGCACAATTGGCCTGCATGGCCAGCTGGGCCATGGATGCTATCCAATGCAGGCAGCCGGCCAAATCCTATGGCTTGTACTTGAAAGACCAATGGCTACAATTCCAAATCAATACCTTGGCGCAAAGAGGTATCTCTCAGCTCCAAGACCTGCAGCAATTCATTGAAGTTTGCAGTACTAGCTCGTCAGAGGATAGGGCCAAATTAGCGGAGTTCTACCTCCATAATCTGGCCCTGCCTAATGTAGTTTCATGGGATCCCAATACGGCCTTGGGAGATATGCAATTAATGGCATTTGCCTCATGGCTGAACCATGAGGACAAAAGAGCAGCAGAAGCCAAAGCAATCATGAACCGAGAGCTGAACGGGCCATTGCTCATCAAACCAGAACCAGGAGATCCGGTTGCACTAATCTCGGCACACCAACATTTGTCCACTGACCCTCAAGCTTCATTAAGATATATGGATCAACAGGCCCAAGCCATAGCTCATTTTGAGGACATGGACAGACTGTTAGGAGACAACGTTGTCCAAGCATGCACACGTAGATGGAATACATTGGCACACAGTCTGAAAATCCGAGAGTACCATACCCCAACTCGGATGAGGGAAGCTCTGGTACGGGTATCCCTCTATAAGAAATCCATGCAAAACCTCCAGGCCAGCTAGATTGGCCTTAAACTCAGCCCACCACTGCTGCTAGGATTGATGGAAGGCAGCACAAAGACAGATGATAATGAACAGTGGGAAGAGGTAAACAGAAGGGCTGCGTTTCATATCAGCAAGGAGGACACTACTACAGAGGCTTGGGATGTAAGGGTAGCAGTAAAGGCAATGAAGGATGAAGAGTTGGACTAGTTGCTCAAGGATGAGCAAATATTTTAGCTGGGGGGTGATGATGAGCCCCAATTTTTGGTAACAATTTGGGATCATTTTGCCTACTTACCTTGCTCAACCCTTCATTTTTTATCACTTATGCATCATTTATTAGTATATTCGTGTTATTTGTAGGAAGAAGGGCAGTCATTATGCCTATGTGGCTAATACATGATGATTTCAGGTTTTTTGACATTAAATAGAGCAAAGACCACGCAAATGAAGACAAGGAGATAGCCAAGGTGGCATTGCGGGTTTATAGGGAGGTTGTCCACAGCCTTGAATGACCTTCCTCGTGATCTCCACCCCAACTCCGAGCTCCAACAGCTATCACCACCGAGCTAGAAGGCAGCCAACGAATTCTACAGGAACAGCAGTTTACTTTTAGTTGGACAGCCAAGCCCCACTAATTGAGGAGGCTAGCTTGGCCCTCATCATGTATAAATATTGAGGCTGTAGCCTTCGATAAAGACTCTTGAACCTTTGTTGTAGATTTTGAATCACGAGCTGTAGCTCTGTTTTTGCTCTTTGTAAGCCAATTTTGGCATGTTGTTAGACTCATGATTATGATCTTTTAATAAAAAGCAAACAGATTTGGATTCAATTCTGAGTTCTTAGAGGAGCTATAGCTCTCAGGTTAGGGCCCAACCTAAGAGCAATAGACCTCCTTTTCTTTGTATTGTTACTTTTCTTTCTTTTATCATTGCATTTCTTTCCTTTACATGCACTTGGAAAACACAGTTTGTTGAGTTGACTGTTTCGGTTTGGTTATGTAGGTTAGTTTCATGAATGTCGTTGTTTCAGTAGTTCAGAATTAGCGTAGGGAGATTGAAGTTACGTTGAGTTCAAAAAAAGGTTGAATGCATGCTCACTTTCACCTCTGTTTGGGGACCGGAAGTGTAGACCGTGCCAACTGCCAAAAACATTGTTTTAACATATGCATACAAGTATTGATGTAATGTTTTCAGTTGAAGAATTTTCCATACGATTATATCTTGAGTAATGACTCTTTGGTTCAGCATCATGCACGGTTTCCCTTCAACTTACATTGCTGTTCTTTGATTCCTAATAAAACAGTTAGAATAGGTTGGTGAACTTTCGTATTACATGCAAGATAAGGGTGATTTGTTTCATTTACACTGCGCAGCACCACTTCATCGTGTTATTATCCTTCTAAACCGTGCCTAAGCCACCTACTCATCCCTTGTTCAGTTCATTTGCCTTCCAACCCTTCTACTGTCCACGTTGCTCAATCTTTTTGACCTTCCACTACTACTACCCTCCTCTGGACCAACCAGCTTTACACACACCTTCCCCATCTCATCTCTCTATCCATAGGCCATCTCAAGCTACCCTTTCATCTTACCTATCCACCCATACAGCTCCTTCACTCCTCCATCACCCAAACTCCGACTGCAGAACCTCCTGTAGAAGTTAGCAGACTTCCTGTAGAAATCCCGAGCTTCCTGTAGGATCCCCTGCAGACATCCTGTAGAAGCCTGTAAACACGGTTGCCAAGCACCTGAACGTTGTGAACTTCTGTGGAATGATGTTAGGGATCCCCTGGAACCTCTCAGAGTCCTCCTGACCTTTCCCAAGCCTTCCTCCCCTTGAACTACCCCTGCACAGTCAAGACCCAGTAAGAAGCACAATCATAATAACTCCACCCACTTGAGCAAAAATACAAAAACGTGTTCTCTTCAATGGAAGTAGTTTAAATTCATGCATCTCATCTCACTAGAAGTAATGGCATCATTTTTAGAAGTTGCATTCCCACCATTGCATCATAAGGATTAAGCTAGTCAGATTAGGGTTTACTAGGGTTTCCATGCTTTGTTGGCTTTCATTTCATTCTTGCAAAGTAGGTTAATTTCCTTTGAGATAGCCTTTGTTCATCATTTAGAAAGCTTCTTCTGAGAACATATAGAAGTTGGCTTGAGCCCTAGCGGACTTGTGCCAGCTGACCAAGTGACAGTTGCGACAAGAGCTAGTACTTGTGCATACAACACCGTCGCTTCCAAGTTTGTTACGAACTACCGGGTTGATAAAATTTGAGAAGGAAGCTCCAGGAGTTGCAACAGTATTGCTACAATACTGGAGCCCACCAGTGCCTTCTAGGAGAAGGCTCTAAACTTGGTGGTGAAAGACCACGAAGTCTTCAAGAACGTCTAGGTGATCGGTTAGACACTTTGAATTTTTTGTTAAGATCTAACTAAAGACTCAAAAAATTGAAAGCTAGGCCAACTAAGAGCACAGAGCACACACTATAAAGTCCCTAAAGATATCAGACAGTCAAACAACTTCCAAGTATTTCTGCTCTGGGTGATTAGGACCGGACACCAAAATACAAGAAAGTGAATTAAGGGGCCTTCCAAATATAATCTGGGATAATGACGGCCCATTCCTACCAACGAAGGTAACAGAGGAAGTTACGCTGACCTCATAACAACAGCCTATGCCGGTGCAAGGCCCCAAGCTTCGCAAGGGTGCCCCCCAGTAGTACCGTTGAGATTGATGCAACATCGACCTCAGGTGCCACGGGATTCCCCTCCGCAGCCACCTGTGTAGATACATAGGAGTAGCAACTATGGATACCAACTCATCGCAGAAGCCAAGTGGAACAGTTGTGAGGTAAGTTTGGACAAGTAGGAGAGGGGGTATCTCTCTTCCCTATCTTCACAGACCCTTGTGCTTAACTCCCAGATCCGGAGCTTTCCTAGTCTTCCTAACGCTATTGGATTTTCACTCACTATTCAGACTCCTATGTTTGACAGTTTATATGGCCTTGGAGAGTTAACTCTCCACTCGCCTAATCCAAGGCCCTAAAATCCTAAAACTTGTTGGTGTATCTAACTTGAAAAAAAAAAAAAATTAGTGAATTTGAATTAGCGCTTGATTTTAAATAGGTTGTTCTTTAAGTCACGGGATAAATGGAACTGAAACTAGTGATGTTTTGACGCAAAAAAAATTAATAAAAACCAAACTACATGCAAATGCACTTGTTTTCGTTTTTCGATGAAAAGAAATTTCTACAGGGTTCAGAGGAACTTCAAATAAAACAAATTTTCCTTTCTTTTCTATAATTCAAGCTTCACACTCACAAAAGTTAACAAAGCTATGGATGCCTAAAAAGATGTGCAAATATATCCTAATGCAACAAGTATATGCTGATGAAAGACTCAAAACTACTCTAAAATTAAGAAATGAAAGTTGCTTGCTTATCAATTTTAATTTTGCCACTTAAAATGTTTAGATGGAATATGAGATGCTATCATTCATTTCGTCTAAACACTAAAAACAAGTTTCAAGACAAACAAAAAGCACTTTCATTCACTAAAAAGAAACCAAATCAAAACAAAGTTCAAGAAAGCAAACCCAAGTTTTTCAAAAAGTTTTCTTCACAAGCAAAAACATAAGAGTCTTTTCAAAAATGCTCTCAACAAGACTGAAACTTTATGATTGAAGAATAGGCAACAAACGCTTTTTCAAGTTGACAACACACAATGGATGAAAAATCAACAAAAAGAAATGTGTTTAAAGATTCTCTTAACAATAAAAAGCAGCAATGAAAGCTTTGGCAACAAAGACCAAAAGATCAAAAAGACAAATTTCAAGAAAGTTTCAATCAACAACTTTCATGAAAAGAAAAGTGGATGGTCACAAAAAGCGGTTTTGTCAAGCAAACAAAAAGTCACCAAAAACAAGATTTAACACAAAGATTGAGATTAATCTTCCCGCCCTGATGAATCAGAGCAGCCAAGATTTCCAGCGAGAAATCTTGCGTGCTTAAGCAAAAACGATGACGCTTGCAACAACAAAAACAAGACCAACACTTCTTACAATCAGAGAGAATTTGGAACAAGATGCTTGTTGTAAAACTAACAACTGACTGTTTAAAATTGAATCAAACTAGCAGACAACCTTGAGAGACAAAAAGATTTAAAAAAACTTGAAAATTGCAAGATATACGTGACTGTACTGATGTACAGATTGCATGTATACGCGACTGTGCCTAAGGAAACCTGCGTATACGCGGGTTCAATTAAGGAAACATGCATATATACGCTTCTGTAAGAAAGAAAAATGGCATCTATAAAAGATTTCAAGAAAAATAAAAACAGTCTGAAGAAACTGGCAGAACTTACAATTCAAGAACAGACCACACAACAACAGCAAGAAAACAAGCAGCTGAGCCTTTATTGGCTTGAAAACACCCAAACTAGGAACAACAACAGTGTTGTCCCCAGTGGAGTCACCAATTCTGTTAAGGGAAATGTTCCCCTAGGGCTTTTGGGTTGAAACCTTAGCAGACTGAAAGTTGTCTATACAGAGAAACACACATTCCACACATCCATTATGCTAATATAAGAAAATTCTATGATGAGGGGCGTACCTAAGGTCCTACGTTTGAGAAGGTCCTTCCAGGGCCCAAACCCTTCTGAGAGTTCCTTTTTCTCCTTTTACCTGCAAAACAACCAATTCAAAAGGGTACAACAATATATGGACTAAACCTTATAAAGAAACCATCTTCATATTATAAAGAAAGGTAGTTAGTTATGAAATTTAAACAACCATTCACATATGAATTCTAACATGAATATCACAAACATGAAGAATATTTATATCAGGAACAAAGACATGTGTTTCTTTTATTATAGACAAATAAAGTACAGAAAGGAATAATTTCACCTGGGTCATCCTTTTGCAGGCTCCAAGCAAAGCTTTCCTCCGAATTCGTCCAGCCTCAAGCCTTTAACAAACTCCTTCCATGACTTACTCCATCATATCACAAGTAGTGGATGGACATCAACACATAAGGAAACAAGGGCTTCCTGTAAAAAAGGGGGAAGTGCAGGAGGCACAAGGATCTTCAGACCAGGTCAGGGAAATCTCAGCATAATAACCTTTCTCTCTCTTCTCTCCCCCTTTAGGCATTCCCATTGAAGCCTTTTTATACTTCTCCCAAAGTAGTTTTTTAGTTGGGATTTGGTTAGGAACAATTGGGCCACGGGCACTAACAGGTGATCAGCAGGTAAAACCCACAATCTCCGCCCGAAATTAAGGAGTTTTATATTTTTTTAAGTGTTTTAATACATATATGTAGGTTGGGTATACACCTACCCGCGTATACACGCGTTTAACTCAGGGCAATGTCGTGTATAAGGGATAAAACATTGTTTTTTAAATTTTTGGACCAGGTCTAGAAGGAGGGGTTGCCGTAGGCCATGAGTGCGGCATCACAAACCATAAGAGTGAGATTTGGAGCTATAACACACCTAAAGCATGAAGTTAAAAAAATGCAAATGTTGAATGAAATTCTTTATGATTTGATTAGGAGGTATCGAAGTGGAAGGTGACCTGCATCAATTATAATAAATATATCATGATATTTGATTTTACATGACGTGTTGAGGGAAGGCATACCCATGCTTAGCTTATAAACTTTAATTACATGTACATAAACAATCGTCTACAGATATAGACCCATGATTGGAATGACCATCAATGTAGAGCCATTGTACATATGATTTAGTACTCTTGAAATCGCAGTGCAGATGGATGAAACTAGATCTGGGGTCTTCTATCTCGTTCAATCATTCTCTCAAGTATGATTCTAACCATGTGAATATGTGATCTGAAGTAAAACATGGGAAGACACCATCTGATTACCAGCCAATGATGTAAGTTGTTAGCAGATGCGAGAGAAATCACCGATAATGATGATGATCCTCAAGGTACTGCAATCATTCTGCATGGTGTGAATGGATGATTTTATGTCGAACACCATACAAAGTATTTTATTCGAAGGCCATTGATGTATGCCTATCTCCGGAAGCGAGAAACCTGTCATTGATGCGTGCAAGCCTCAAGGTAATGAAAGGGTGTTTCTAAGTCAACTTCTTGGATAATGAGCTGATGTCAACAAGAAGTGACTCATCGCAGGAGGGCATTGATGTATCCCACATCAATGACATGAAACTAGTGTAGTGATTTTTGAGATGGAAGTTGACTGACGACACAAGCTTCAGGAATGGCGGTCATGAAAAATGAAGGTTTATGGTATTCCAAAGGATGAATTTTGACTGAATGATGTCTCTTGAACATGTCAGAGACACTAAAGTGAATTGGTAGCATTGACCCAAAGCAAAGTGATGGATGGTATGATAGACCAACGGTGTGATAACCATCGAGCTAATAACCCAACGCAAATAGTCACTGTGATGGAGTGAAAGTGTCATGTTCAAGAGTGACCGGCTACCATAAATTGGTTTTCCCCTTTTTCCCATATTCCCCAGTGATTTCTGACCAGTACCTCTTTATTTTTATCAATCTTTAGGAGGATAACATATGCTTGTTGTATAATTTCACCCTTTGGGCGAATCCATCGCTATTTGATGTTTTAACGGGTCTAGCGAAGGTGAAACTCGGTCTTGTCTAGATGGACAAGTTTGTCGCTATTTGATGTTTTAATGAGTTCAATGACAAAAATAACTCGGTCCTTTTCATGTTTAGAGATTTTTAAAAGTGACAAAAATAAAACTCCACAAGTTCTTTTTCGTTGATTTGTCTCTCAAGCCCGAAAAAGCATAAAACAATATAAGAGAGAACCTATTGACCATGTTCAGTCAACGTATTCCTTTTTCATAAATAATCTATCTCAGTCTAGAAAAGGGTTAAACTTATACTGAGTAGATGTCATTTCCAATCCGTTAATGAGCTGAAAAGGACAAGCGCTTGGCAATATTTTCATATTTCGAGAGTCTGAAAAGAGCTCAAAGAGGACTCCACTTTGACAAATGAGTGGTGTCTAGGATAACAACTAGTTCTCGTGATGTTGGAAATTCTCAAAACATGTTGTTTTATGTGAAGATGATAGCTAATAAGACCACTCATTGCAACTATTCCTCAAGAAAGGGTAAAAACAACCAAGTGAAAGCATATGATCAGCCAAAGGGATGGTGGTAATGGGATGAAAACAACCAAGGCTCATCTGACAAAAGAGGCTGATAGAATGGAAATCACGAGGGTTAAAAATGGAAATGGGTTCATTTTGACACAAGCTTGAACCATAGGGAACTATGCTTGGATTCAGTTTCATGTTTACATGAGCTTGAAATGACAAACTATGCTTGGATTTAGTTTCACTTTTACACAAGCTTGAAGCAAAAAACTATGCTTAAATTCAGTTTCATTTTTACACAAGCTTGAAACAAAGAACTATGCCTGAGATTGATTTACATGCCCCCAACATGATGAAATGGAGAGTCTCCTATAACTAGATCGAAGTCAATGCAGTGAATCATGATGGTTATCCAACACCTTTTTGGCTCCGTCCAGATAGGGACAAAGGTGAATGGGGTGATTCCCTTCACAGAACCTATAGGGAAACTTAACTTTACCACTAGTTGCATGCCCCCCAAGCTTCATTACATTCACCTAAGTAGACTACTCGTGGCTATCAAGTGGATGGAATGAAGGTTCATTTACTACATCAAGTGAAAGTGTTATAGACATTTTTGTGCCTTACAGCATAGAGCATGAAATGTCAATAATCTAAGGGATCCAAAGTCCCTAAACAAGTTGTTCTTACCCTTAGAGGAACAAGGTCAGCAAACCACAACACTGCAAATCAGTTCTCCACTGAAAAACACTCAAAAACAGGTCAGTTTTGGGTCATTGCAGCTGCTCCACTAGGCATCTGCGCTGCATAGCAGGTACAACAAAGGCTACCTGCGTTGCATAGCAAGTAGAACAAAGGCTACCTGCGTTGGGCGTACTTGGACATGTGGAGGAATCTTTTTCTCAAAGTGCCAGTACCCAGGAAGCTTCTAAAAAGACACTTGATGATAAGATTCGCCTAATGATGAGTTAAGAGCTTCTAAAACTCCAAGTGGAAGACAGAAACTCCGAGTGAAGAACTGAAGAACAGCTGGAGTTGAAGAGGACAACAAGTCACACATCAAGCTGACTTATCTTCACTCCAAAACTCTATATAAGGATCTCATCCCATGGGATCTAGAGGCCGGAATTTTGTGCAAAGAATTGTTGTTGGTTTACAGTTGTGAGCATTGGGTGATTGCTTGAGGGAGGTGAAGAAGAGATTTCTCTCCATCGGGAAGGTGATGCTGGATTGGACCTCTCATGGTTGTATCACCCCCTGAACCTTACTTCCATATATTAATAAAGCATTTGAGGTTCTTCTATTCGCATGTGTTTCAATGGTGTATTGTCTTACTTGCGTCTTTGATTTATGCTAATCCTTGAATCGATTATGAATGCATGCCTCTTGTAGTTTCCTTTTCTTGTCTTATTTGCAGGATCTCGTGTAGCTGGGCCCGTGAAAAGACTTGGATCTGGGAGCAAGCGGCAAACGAAGGAGATTGGATCGACCATTTGCGCAAGACATCGGTAAGTGGATCTCTTCCTTCTATCTCTTGCATGTCATAAAGAAGAAACTTTAGATAGCTTTTCTTTCAGCTGTTGCTAAGGAACTGTCACCCTTAGAGTGGGTTAGGGTCATTCCGAGTTGGATACCTTCCCCCACAACAGACTGGCGACTCCGCTGGGGAGCGTGTCTTGTTGGTAGCTTGTGTTTCTTGCTATTCATTTCTTGAACAAAGAGAGTACCGAATCGAACTGCATTCGAGTCTTTCGAATGCAAAGTAGAGGGCAGCTACTCTAGCCCAGTGCTGGGCCTGTTTATGATTTGAAGAGCAGATCCACAAGGACTCTTTTTAGCTCTTTGTGATAGTGTTCATCTTCCTTTAATCATCCCCTAGTGTATACTTGACTGACAGCCTCTGATTTGGCCAAAAACCGCTCATTTTTTAGCAAACTGTGACCCGGAATCTGAGAGAGACGTGACTTTTCTCATCAGTGCAGCCGCCACAAAGGCTACCTACACTGCAACGCAGGTCCCGAAGGGGCTACCTGCGCTGCATCTCAGATTGACAGTGCAGCACCTGCGCTGATCCAGTTTTGCCTTGTACAACTGGGATTCCCCACTGTCTGTTGCCCAGTTTTTAGTATTGTTTTTGCAGCCTGTTGTCAACCTGTATACCCAGCTGAAACCACTTCTCTTTGCCTTCGTTCTGCCTCAGTTGTATGAAGAAACCGTGATTGTTCTTATTGTATTTCTTGCTGTCATTCACAGTTTCCCATAGCGAAAGTGAACTAGTCTTGCTATGACCTCTTGAATCTAGACCTGTGAGAAAGTGTCGTTGTGATTCTAAGAGTTAGTTTATTGCTGTTCATAGCTGCTTGAGAATTTGCTTTCGTTATATGGTTCGAATTTCAGTATTTCTTGTGTTGAAACGAGTGAATCTTAAGGTGTTCTTTTGATTGTTGGACAAACACTTGTTGCGTTCGCTTGAAATTGAATTCGAAATTATACAACATCTTTCTTTTTGTAATACATCAACATTAAGGAAGAAGAAAAGAAATACTTGCATTGTGCATGTGCATTTTGACAGTTTGCATGTCGATTTAGGAAAAGTGCATCAGTGTGTGCTCTATGATCTGTTTGAAAAGATGATGTCTTTCTTTTCCTTCAGTAGTTAAGGTTTTCATAAGTTGAAAGAATTGAAAAAGCTTGCTTATCATTCTTAGACTGCATTTAGGAGTTGTATCATACATCACGTGGTGATCCGTAAAGGCAAACTGCTAAGCAAGATCAACCTAAAAAGAACTGAATTTATCTAACAACGCTTTGAAACATAACGAAACACAGTAGAGGTCTAGGTAGAGACGTGAACCGGCGTCGTTAAACATAGTGACTGTTGATCTCTACGAAGGTGGGTGATTCCTCCTGAGGGACGATAGCACTAATACGGACTTGTGCCCCCGCGTACCGTCGCGTATATTGGGGGACCCCTATAGGAACAAAGCCTTTATCCATAGGAAGCCGTGTCGGCCGCCCTACTGATCGCGATGCAGTGAACACAGCATTCACGAAGATCGACCACTCGTACCATAAAACGTATTCTGTGGTTTCGCGAAAGGTTTGGCACACCCTTGCCTAGAACTCCAGAGTAGTTTCTTTTGGCCTTTTTCAAACTCTATAACTGAAAAATTCCATCCGAGCATTTGTCACTTCGGGCTCGTTAATACATCGAAGGAGACTAGAGTCATCTTTAGCTTTTTCTCGACTCTTAAAAAGTGAAAAAGCAAGTTGTGTCTTAAAAAGCGTCGTCATATAAAATTCATTCTAAACGGAACATAATCACCCCTTATTCCTACGTTGATCTTAAGGTTGAGAACATGGAACACACCAACCAAGGGATTCCACAGCATGGGACCCCTAGCCCTTTCTCCTCTTGGGGAGAAGTTGGTGCGCCCCACATGGCCACATTGTCGCTTCCAGGACTGACAATTGGCCTGCCAGTTTGGCTATTCTCGACCGCTGTAGTTCAGACCACCACGGTTCCTGAACAGTCGATTCAACAGTTAGACCAGTCTAGAGCTACCCTCCAGCCTTCCACTTCTTATGAGCCTTCCTCCGATCCTTCTTCTTCGAAAGGTCAAGCCGCCAAAAGCGGAGCTCCCATAGAAAAGAAGAAGGAAAAGAAGAAGAAAGAAAAGAAGCAAAAGGAGCCAAAGGCGCCTAGGGGCAAGCAAAAGGCATCTAACGAAAACCCACACACAGCACGGACCGGGCCCAAATCGCCATGTGTCATATGTAGAGGAGACCACCTCCACCGTGATTGTCCCAGTATTCCCCGGATACTAAAGGACTGGTCCCCTCGTTTGCACGATTCGGAAGCGTCAACCTCTGACAACCAGGTTGAATGCTTACCATCGACCAACGAAAGTGAAGGTCGCAGATGACGAAGAGGGATGAGATTTCCCTGCGAACTGTGTGAAGGCGATCACACCCTTCGCCGTTGTCCCTTTTTAGATGAGGCAAAGAGAGTTTTGGAAGATCAACCGGTGGCACCGGTGCTACTTCCTCCTGGATATCAAAAACTCGCGCCAGGTCCTTCGTTGGTCGAAAATACAGCTGTCTTGCTCAGAGGGCCAGCTGAAGTGTCAGTCACTGAAAGTGAACCTACTGAATCCGGACCGGACGAAAGTCCAAAGGTCGAAACGGCAGTTGACCCAGTTCTCCCTTCAGAAGTTTCATCTTCAAACACCACAGTCACTGAGGATTCATCTTCAGTTGACACCCCCGCCGAAGAGAATAAGGATGACAACGTCCATATTCTTTTCGTCAACTCCGATTCTGATGAGCATCTGGGCAAAGCGCCCACTCCTTTATCGCAGGAAGGAGCATCGTCAGGATCATATCCGGCCGTATATTCGGTCCCACCACCAAGCAACCTAGTTGCGTCCTTTGATTGGAACCAACTAGGCAGACCCCGGTTACCAGCCAGTATACCATTTAGAATTATAGTCCAAATATACAAAATGGTGATGGCTGGAACTATCATTGATGAAGGGGCGTCTGTGAGTATCCTGTCCTCTATTGCTTGGAAAGCACTGGGTGGCCCGGCGCTTTTGCCCGAGACAAGGCGTCTCTCGGGTTTTGACAGGGGAACCAGTCGACCATTAGGGATTCTACCTAATGTGCCTATTACCTTGAAAGGGAAGGCCGTCAAGATGAATTTGATGGTCGTCCAAGGACCCTTGGATTATAACCTACTCCTTGGACGGGACTACATATATTGCATGGAAGCAATAGTCTCCTCACTCTTTCGAATAATGTGTTTTCCATACGAAGGAAGAATGGTCAAGCTCGTAGACCAACTTTCATTTCCGGGATCACGCATCGCAAATAGTCACATACCTATCCTGAATGGTCTATTTGATCAAGAGAGGTCTCTACCTCCGGTGCTTCTTCCTGATGAGCGCGACTGATTCGGGAAAGGAAGGCCGGAACCCAGGGGGCATGCGTCCTGGTCTGCTCTGGAGGCAGAAAAAACCTTGGGTGTAAAGTAGAATTTCCGCGGGAGAATATGACTAGTCTGTACCCCATCCCCCTCTTCATCTTTGCGAATCTTCCTCCGAGCCATCTTCATGGAGAAGAAGGACAAGAAGACAAAGAGAGAGATGGGCTCTCAGAAGGGGTAATTGGGATTGGGGTTGTTCTAGAATAAGATTCTTTTGTTAAAGTTATGTGGGAGGACGGGGGCCCGTTACTCACCTTTGTCTAAATAAGTAGGCTCTGCCAAAGAAGGGGATCCGTTTGCGGCAGCAAGTAGTAACCATCTTAGGATAAAAGGCAAGCCTCACCCATTAAAACAAATGTTTTAGAGGATAAGTAGGGGCAGCCTCCAAAGAAAGAGATTCTATTGCTGCAACAAATTGTAACCATCTTTGTGTATCCTAATGATAGACATCGCCGAAGAAAGAGTTTCCTTTGCGCCAGCAAATAAAACCAATCTTTGGGTAACCTGAAAGAGGTAAGCCTCCCTCAAACCCACCAATGTTTTGTCTATTGAGAAGTGTTCTTCTCTTGTCGCAAAGATCAGTTAAAAACTGGGCTGACGAGAAGACAAGTACCGCGTAAGACCCGCTAAAAATAACGAGAAGACAAGTATCGTTAACATTAGGACTGACAAGACGACAAGTAGATGAGAACACCCAAAGAAAAACAGAAGTGGAGGAGAGGAGGGGCAACCTTGAAATTATACTTTATACCTGGGGGCATGCAAACCTCTTGGAATGCAAGCACGGGCGGCTATTTTGTTTTTAGTTTTTTAGGTCCTCCCTTTAAACCTGTAGGTCTAACCCGTTAAACTCATAGGATTAGCCGATACCCAGCTTGCATAAAAAGAGGGTATGGGGCAAAGTGCAGGAAGATGAAGCTCTTTAAAAAATAGGAATCTTCCATGAGACCTTACTACTTTATGACTGGTAAAAACGAGCAGTTTTGGCGAAGTTCATGCTCGTTAAAAAATAAACGCAAAACCGAGCAGTTTTTGCAAGAGTTCATGCTCGTTAAAAAATAAACACACATGTGAGCAGGCTTCCCCCCAGTGTTCAAGCTCATTCAGAAAAAATGAACCGGTAAATAACCATTTGAGACCGTAAATTCATTAGCCATAAAAGCCTTGGTCGTGTTTGTGCACCGTCACCTCCACTTTTCCTTTGGCCGATCATTCACATCCACTTGATTGTTTACCTATTTTGAGGAACAGTTGCGAAGAGTGATCCCATTTAGCCATCCTTGTAATACTGCCGTGATTGGAAAATTCCAACCTGTACCTGGAATCTGCTGCTATCCCTGTTTATCACTCGTTCCTCAAAATACGAGTCTTCTTTGAGCTCTTTTCACTGACTCGTAAAAAATGAAAAGTTTGCCGAGTTTTGGCCTTCCAGCTCGTTAAAAGGACCGAAAGAGCTATCCCTCCTCTAGATTTTAATCTTTTTGGACCTGGGGGATTATTGCACAAAAAGATCGAGCGCTTGTCTGGTTCGGCTCGATAAAGATATCGAACATTCATCCCTTCTGTATTGTTTTATACTTTTTCGGACTTAAGGGATTAGATGACGAAAAAGGACCCCTGGAGTCTACTTTATGTACCCTTTTCAGACTCTCTAAAAATGAAAAGGACCGAGTTGTCTTTGTCGCTGGGCTCGTTAAAAATGTTAGATAGCGACAAACTTGTCTTTAGACAAGAACGAGTTTCCCTATCGCTAGGCTCATTAAAACATAGCGATGGGCTTGCCCGAAGGGCAGGTTATAGATCAAGCATATGTTATCCTCCTCAAGCTTGACAAAAATAAAGAGGTACTGGTCAGAAATGACTGGGGAAAAATTGGGAAGAACCTCAAAGCTTAATGGTAGCAAGTCGCTCTTGAACATGACACTTTTGGCCTCCGTAAATATTGGGTTGGGTTATTATCATTCACCGGTCCCTTCACCATGGTCTCGCCATACCATCCATACATGGGGTAATGCTACCGATCCATCACATCAGTGTCGTTATATGTTCAAGAGATGTCATTCAGAAAGTGTCAACCGGGTCCCATCCACTACCATACATCATCTTTCATCCTTCCATGACCGCCACCCGAATCATATTTCACAGATCGTTTTCACCATCATCACTAGCTCCGTTCCGTGTCACTGGTGTGGGATTCATTAAGGCCCTCCTCTGACGGATCACTTCTTGTCGACATCAGCTCATTATCCAAGAAGTTGATCTAGGAACACCCCCTCAGTACTTTGAAGCTTGCATGCCTCAATGGCAAGTTTCTCACTTCCGGCGATAGGTATACATTAATGACCTTCGACCGGGAGACTTTGCGTGGTGTTCGACGTCAGATCCTATATTCACGCCACGTGAATTGTGCTGCAGTACCTTGAGGGTCATCATCATTATCGGTGATTCCTCTCGCGCTTGTTAACAATTTACATTATTGACTAGTAATCAAGCGATGTCTTTCCATGTTCGACTTCAAGAAATTCTCACATGGATCGACTTGTACTAGAGTGAAGATCGGACAAGTTTGAAGACCCCGGATCTAGTTTCATCCATCCGGGCTGCGATAGATATTCAGGAGATAAAAACATAGACATGTGCAGCAGATGAGCATCCTACTAAAAGGATGATAATTAAAAGCAGAGAATTATCCGTCTCTTATCAGACGATCGTCTGTTTATGTACGGCAAATGTATTTATAAAGCTGATCATGGGAAATGCCCGCATCAGCTAGATCATGAAAAGAAAGTATGAAAAGATAATGTATTGTATTGTATTCTGTTACAGGTCACCTCCCGGCGATTGAATGAACTTCGGATCCTCCTAATAAAGCATTTCACCCGATAAACGACCTCATACTTTAGGGGGCAACTGTTATAGACATTTTTGTGCCTTACAGCATAGAGCATGAAATGTCAATAATCTAAGGGATCCAAAGTCCCTAAACAAGTTGTTCTTACCCTTAGAGGAACAAGGTCAGCAAACCACAGCACTGCAAATCAGTTCTCCACTGAAAAACACTCAAAAACAGGTCAGTTTTGGGTCATTGCAGCTGCTCCACTAGGCATCTGCGCTGCATAGCAGGTACAACAAAGGCTACCTGCATTGCATAGCAAGTAGAACAAAGGCTACCTGCGTTGGGCGTACTTGGACATGTGGAGTAATCTTTTTCTCAAAGTGCCAGTGCCCAGGAAGCTTCTAAAAAGACACTTGATGATAAGATTCGCCTAATGATGAGTTAAGAGCTTCTAAAACTCCAAGTGGAAGACAGAAACTCCGAGTGAAGAACTGAAGAACAACTGGAGTTGAAGAGGACAACAAGTCACACATCAAGCTGACTTATCTTCACTCCAAAACTCTATATAAGGATCTCATCCCATGGGATCTAGAGGCTAGAATTTTGTGCAAAGAATTGCTGTTGGTTTACAGTTGTGAGCATTGGGTGATTGCTTGAGGGAGGTGAAGAAGAGATTTCTCTCCGTCGGGAAGGTGATGCTGGATTGGACCTCTCATGGTTGTATCACCGCCTGAACCTTACTTCCATATATTAATAAAGCATTTGAGGTTCTTCTATTCGCATGTGTTTCAATGGTGTATTGTCTTACTTGCGTCTTTGATTTATGCTAATCCTTGAATCGATTATGAATGCATGCCTCTTGTAGTTTCCTTTTCTTGTCTTATTTGCAGGATCTCGTGTAGCTGGGCCCGTGAAAAGACTTGGATCTGGGAGCAAGCGGCAAACGAAGGAGATTGGATCGACCATTTGCACAAGACATCGGTAAGTGGATCTCTTCCTTCTATCTCTTGCATGTCATAAAGAAGAAACTTTAGATAGCTTTGCTTTCAGCTGTTGCTAAGGAACTATCACCCTTAGAGTGGGTTAGGGTCATTCCAAGTTGGATACTTTCCCCCACAACAGAAAGACTCGACTGGGATTTTATGAGATATAATCAAAGAAAATACAAGGAACTATGCTCTAGGACCTATTTCATTTTTTAATGAGGTTGACACAATAAAAGAACTATCCTCAAACTCCTTGTTTCATTTTTTAACAAGGTTGACACAAGGCTAGGAACTATCCCCGTATCCCTTATTTCATTTTTCAACGAGGTTGACACAAGACAAGGAACTATCCTTATATTCCTTGTTTCATTTTTTAACGAGGTTGCCACAAGACCAGGAACTATCCTCGTATCCCTTATTTCATTTTTTAACGAGGTTGCCACAAGACAAGGAACTATCCTCATATTCCTTGTTTCGTTTTTTAACAAGGTTGAGACAATACCAGGAACTACCCTCATTAGAGTTGTTTCATTTTTTAATGAGGTTGGCACCGTAAAAGAACTATCCTCATACTCCTTTTTTCATTTTTTGACAAGGTTGACACAAGACAAGGAACTATCCTCATAGACCCTTGTTTCATTTTTTAATGAGGTTGACACAAGACAAGGAATTGTCCTCATAGACCCTTGCTTCACTTTTAATGAGGTTGACACAAGACAAGGAACTTTCCTTATATTCATTTGATCACAACTCGTAAGAGGTCATGAAGGAGAGATCTGGTTCAAATGCCCCTAGCACATGATATACAACATCACTAAATTGATCGTCAGTTGATGTAGGTATGGAACGAGTTGCCACATAATTGACCCATGGCGGGGATGATACCATTGGTACAAAAGGACCATTTAGGGAAGATGGTTGAATGGAAACCATATTTGGATTAGGAAATGAAAGTTGGTCAATGGTGAAAGTTCGACCTTCATGAGGGAAACAAATCACTCGAAAGAGTGTTGAAACAATAGCTCCCATGTCATAAACATAGTCATGCCCACGAAGTAAATTGTAATCTAAAGGGCATGGGACTACCATCACATTCAGAAAAATGATTTTTCCTCCCAAAGTAATAGGTAAATGAGGGAGGATCCCTAATGGTTGACTGGTTCTTCTGTTAAAAGCCAACAGATTATGGGTAACAGGCACAAGCAATGGTGAACCAAGCACTTTCCAATTAGTTGAGGAAGGGATACTCATTGATGCACCTTCATCTATAATAGTGCCCGATACAATCATATTACAAACTTGTACTATGATCTGGAAAGGCACATAAGAAGGAAGACGGAATCCTGTCAATCGATTCCAATCAAAGAAAGTGACCAGACTACTTGGAGGGGGTACCGTAGAAACGGGAGAATTAACCCCTTGAGTTACGAGAATGGGAGGATTTTCCTCTTGTCTTGATGGAATAGGAGGATTTCCCCCAAGCTCATTTGAATCTAAAGAAACAAAAAGAACCTGAGTGGTATGTTACACTAAAATTTGTCACCATGACTATTTGCAGTTAGTATGGCTCCATCAACTGTCATACTATCCTCCTTGGCAAGCCTTATACCTCTGCTCTCCATGTCAAACTTCAAGAAGGAGAGAAAGTCATTAAAAATCTATATATCTCTGGGTACGCAGTTTCTCTTAGCCTTACCTACGTGTACGCACTCCAAGTTCACAATACCTGCGTACTTGTACGCTCTGTATGTAAAGCAATGGGTGCGTACTCCTGTAAAGGTCAAAAGGCGCAAGTTTCACTTCAAAAACGTTACTTGTGGTCATTTCTAGAACCTTCTAGAAGCTTGTTTGACGTGTATGGAGCGCCTCCAGATGGTTCATGTATCCCTACCAAAGAGGAACTTATCCCATCAAGAGGGGAGCTATCCCATCCAAAAAGGGGCTTATCCCATTGATGGTGGACCAGAATAACTTCCTCTAGAGCACTATAAATACAGGCATTGGGCCAGAGGGAGGAGAGGTTGAAAGCTGAACATTCCTAAGGGTAGATGTTGCTAGAATTAGGACTCTCTTGTAAAGCTTGAGAGGATAGATTCCCATCCTTTCCTAGCCTTATTTGAGAGTGGGTGAGCTGATCAAAGTAAAGGAAAACTCTTGCTGGACCCTAGGAGGGACTTGCACAACACCAAGGCTCAGGTTGTAATGGTTCCTTTTGTTACCTTTTAATGCAAATGAACTTATTTTTCTCAACAGATTGTTATTCATGGTTTGTTTCATATACTCCTTGGTCTGTATGATGGATATGTATTGTTTTATGATTTTATCATGTGCTATTTAATCTTTTGGCTTGTTAGTGAATGCAGGTTTCAAAGAGAAGGAGGAGCTCATCCGGATCGGCGAGGCTGGACTACTACAAAGCGTTGGACTAAAGGTATGTAAAGATCCCTTGATTACTTGTATTTGCAATGCATGTCTAGAGAAAGGTAGCTTTATTTGTCTTGTTTGTCACTAGAGAGCTTTTGCTTCTAGGGAGGTCGGTTGTGTCCGCACTAACGACTCTTTCCGCATGACATGGTATCATATTCACTCTCTTCGGGAAAGGTACGATTAACTAAAGGTGAAATTGAGTCAACTGTTACCTCGACCTATTAATTTGGGTCGGGTGTAGACTTATAGGATTCACCTTCAGTGAAAGTGGGTTTGACTGACGATTGAATTGAGTTAGTAAATTCATCAACTAGTGAACGATTAAGGGAGAGTCTCATGCAACCAGATGGAAGTCACTGTGGTGAAGCAGGACGGTTATCCAACACTTTTTTGGCTTCATCTAACCTATAGGGAAACCTAACTTTACCCTTCTTTCCATGAACTTTACTACCACTAGTTGATGGTGTGTCACCAACATGTTCTCCAGAAGTTGATGAAGCAGAATGATGTGAACGGGAAGACCATTCTTCTAAGATCTGAGGAATATCAGGACAATTTCGAAGAATATGGTCTCCCGCACAAAGTTTGCATGGACATCAAACTTTGTGAGGTTTGACGAATGGTTTCTCATCAGATGTTGCATTCAAAGCAATGGTTGCTTGGTTGGCCCTTTTTTGAGTTTGCTTCTTCTTCTTCTTCTTCTTCTTCTTCTTCTTAGCCACCTAGTTACTAGTACCAATACTTTCACTAGGTGAAGAGGAAGAAGGGGAGAAAGACACAACCAAGGAAGAAGGCAAAGGGTCAAGTTTAGGATCAACTGGAGGTTGATTTTGTCTAGTTTGAGGTGTACTCAATTGCAGAGAAATCATGACATTTTTAACAAAGGTAGTTGAAAACAACCATACTGGAAAGCCATTGGTAAATCCTGGTAGGGATAATGTAGCCATATAAGGAGCACCAATATTTCCGAAAGGAGGAAAAGGACTAGGATTCCCATCAAAAGGAATTCCTTGATCAGTGGACTCCGTATTTGTTGCCATATGTTTCAACCGAAGATTAACTAAGGAGTAAGCAGGGAGGACGTTATTCGTGGTCAATTAATTTTATTTTAATCAAAGTAACATAACAAAGCAAAAAAGGTATAATCTAGGAAAAACGTTTACCCATAAACTATGAACTGTGGAATACCTCCTCGCGAACCAAGAAGTACAAGCAATCATTCTCCCCGAACGTTGTGTTTGGTGTATCATAGTGTACAAGGTGGATGAGTCGGTTACCTAAGGATGGATAGCAACCTAGTGTTGTCCTCCCATATATACCCGAAAGTACGTGGAGGCCCAACCCGTATAAGCGTTGTCTAATGCAAAACCACACAGTGAGAGCATTCCCATATACTTTACGTGCTGTAACACCGCCCTCTATACCCGAAGGTACGTGGATGAGATACGATATACTCACATACATGGAATGATGTATCACACTTGAGATTTATTGCAGATAAGTTAGCTACAACTGCTTTGTTTTACAACGACGGAACACGTCTCTAGCCTAGAACCACTAAATGTTCCCGTTAATGACAATGCTCCATTAGGTAAATTTAGCTAAATTTTAAGTTGATCTCCTTTAGAATTTTCCTTTCAAGGTTCCCCAGGTGATGTATGTTTCCAATTCCTAAAATGCAACTAATATTATAAGCATTATTCTCATTCAATTGAACAATGAAAATCTTAGCTAGTAGGGATAGAGCAATCAGATCTTTGACAAAGAGCAAAGAGAAAAACTAATGTAATTTCCCTAGCTATTCCTTTCAAGCATTCACAAACAAAAATATGAATGATGCAAGTTTTTCTTTTCGAATTTCTTAATGTTATGATGAACAAAAAGGAAATATGCACATGCAATAATCAATCTTTCATAAGAACGAATACTTTTACTACAATTTTGATTTAAAGGAAAAGAAGACTTTACGACACTTTATTTTGAATGAAGATTAATAAACTATATTCTAACTTTGATTATAGACTGATAATGACAAAGAAAACATTAAATAAACATTAATCAATCAAATCAAAGTAGGGCAAGACAAGGAGATAAAAACTTGTTTTCTCAGACACGACATTCATTGATCAATCAGCAAGCATACAAACAAAAAAAAATTGGCAAAAACTCAATCCAAAGGTGGGAATTTGACCTAAGGTGGATCATCGCAGGTCAAAGAGGGCCTAACTGCACTATAGAGCATTGTCTCTCACTCAACAATGCTTTGTAGAGCAATGTCCCCTGACCAACCCTACACTGATTCCTGAGAAGCCACTCAAGAGTCATCTAGCCTCAATTTTTGACCAAAATTCAATGCAAAAGGGATGAAATACAATCAATGAACACAAGTAGGGTCTACAAGAATGTCCTTGAAGGTGGATAAACTACTAGGAAAGAGGATTTTTCCCCAGTATGGTCGCCAATTTTTTTTGGAGAATTTGGTATCTACGGATAAATATTAATTCCCTAGATAAGTAGTTGTATCTAGAACAACAGTTTAAAATGTTTTAGACTTTTCCTATAAGAAATAGATAAGATGAGAAGATGAGAATACCTACTTGGAGTTCCGCTTTCCTCTTGTCTCCTTGTATCAATCCTATCGTTCCTTCCCATACTTAATACACTTGAGAAGTACCTGTAAACACAACAAAAAACAAAGAATCGATCAAAGCACATGATCTATTGAATATAAGTGAAAGGAATCAGATAAAATTCACACATATAAGCATTATGAAACAATAAAAACATATGGGAAAAATGTTCAATCACTTTATTAGATAGAAGAAATAATTACATCCATTGGTGTTTGATTCAAAGCCATTCCTTTAGCTTGGATCCCATCCACATCACATCAAAAGCATGACAAACGTGTAGCATTACAATACTTGCTTCAAAGCCAAATCTTATAGCAACATTATCTCCTTACAATTCAACATAATCCAGCCCCTAACCACTTAGATGAGTGGTCAATTTATAAGAAGATGAAGGAGTTTTTTTCATAAATGGTGGCATTGAATGGCCTTACATACTTAGAATTAGTTCCATGGAGGAAAGGATGAGAGGATAGGATGCACCTTAACTCATTCCTCATCCATTTTCAAGCTCATAGGATTTGATAAGTGAGGGAACCTTCTAGATGACTCCAAAAGATAAGAATATTCCCCAAACCCTATGTGCATTTCGCACATCCTCACCCAGCACAGGTGAAAGAAAGCCTAAGTGCTCTGCATAGCACCCTAGTAGTGGACTCAACTGCTCTGCAGCACACCTTAATAAGGGCTTACCTATGCTAGTCCCTCTAGAGGCTATTTTTGGATGTCTTCAAGTCATGAAATTGTCTAGGAAGGAGGCATTCAAAGGAGTGACTTGTTTAGGGCATGAAGCAACTAAAATTAGGGTTTGATGAGCCCTAAAACACTGATCTAGATATTGGGATTTGATATGCCCAAATGGATCCGTAATAGAAAGGGGAGAATATTATTGATGTAGAGCCTAGCACCATCGTTGCCACCACAAAGATCAAAAAGGATGACCCCCAAGATCCATAGGAGGGGTAGCGACTCTTCCACTCACAAATGTGGGTGAAGCGTTCTCCTCTCTAGTTCATTGTCGACAATGGGAGCCAAAAAAAACCTCATTTCAGTAGAGGCTGTGAAGTGGTTGGGCCTACCGACCACAACACAACCACAATCGTAACCCATCAAGTGGCTTCACCAATGTCAAGATCTCTGCATCAGACAATAATGTCTCCTTCCATAATGCATCAAGACCTTCACAGATAAGTTATTATGTGATGTTGCTACCAAAGGGGAGTGAGAAAGGGAAGAATATTATTGATGCCAAGCCTAGCGCCATTGTTTCCACCACAAAGATAGTAAAGGATGAGCCTCATAGGAGGGGAGTGGCTCTTCCACTCACAAATGTGGGTGAAGGGTTCTCCTCTCTAGTTCATTGTCGACAACGGGAGCCAAAAAAACCTCATTTCAGTAGAGGTTATGAAGAGGTTGGGCCTACTAAACACACCACACCTACAGTCGTAACCCATTAGGTGGCTTCACCAAGGTTGAGATCTCTACATTAGCCAACAATGTCGCCTTCCAGAGAGCATCAATACCTTCATAGATGAGATATTGTGTGATGTGTATGAGTCTATCCCTCGCGTTTTTATTATTACTTTGGGAAATAAGTTGTACATGATACCAAAGGTAGCACTACCTATCATCATTTCTTTGATCACTGTGAAGCAATGCATAAATATCATTTCCCATACCAGGAGATTTGTTTTCCTTATGACTCACCCTCAGGGCAAGAACAATATTGTGGGAAATCCCTCTGGTCGGGGCTCCTCTACATAGTGGCAGCAGATGGACAAGGTGTTAAAGGAGTACAGGGACATCTTCACCTCACCCACAAAGGTACGTCTACACTTTCAGGTCAAGCACTCGATTGATCTAACCCCAGTCAGGCTGCTAGAAATTGGATCGATCTATCGATGCTCTGTTATAAAAAACGATGAAATAAAGAGGTAGATTCAGGAGTTGTTGTAGAAAGGGCACATGAGGAAAATTCCATCACCTTGTGGGAGCCTGATCATGTTGGTACAGGGAAAGGACAGGACCTTGATACTCTATATTGACTATTGGGCATTAAATAAGATCACTATTTGGAATAGGTATCCAATTCCACGGATTGATGACCTTCTATAAAATATCAAGGGGGCCAAATATTTTAGCAAGTTTGACTTGAAGTCCATTTATCACCAGGTAGACTACCTTCAAATCCAAGGAGGGCCTTTTCAAATGGTTGGTCATGCCTTTCAGGTTGGCGCATGCCCCTACAATCTTCATGAGGCTAATGGACATATTCTTGAGACTTTTCATCAAATCATTCATGGTGGTTTATTTGGATGACATTTTGATCTTCAGCCAAATTTGGGAAGAACACCTCCACCATATTCTACAGGTCCTCCAAACCCTGTAGCAATACAAGTTGTGTGCCAATTTGGATAAATGCACTTTTGGTATGAGCCAGGTTCAGTATCTGTAGTACATCATTGATGAGAAGGGCGTGCATGTTGACCCAACCAAGATACAAGTAATTATTTATTAGCCAACCCCAACCACTCAAATAGATCTCCACGACTTTCTGGCTCTTTTCAACTTCTACCATAGGTTCGTGCCGGGGTTCTCTCATATAACTTGGCATTTGAGTCAAGTCACCAATGGAGGAGTAAATGAAAAGTTATTTTGGTCTAAATCCCAACAGAAGTGATTTTCCATGTTTAAGAATCACATCTTCTTTGCACCAGTGCTGACAATACCATACTTGCAACAACTATTTGAGATCAAGACAGATGCCTCCAACTATGTTATTGGTGTAGTTATTACTCAACAGGGCCATCCAATGGCATATCACAATGAGACAATCTTCGACACAGTCTGAAATTATCCCACATATGACAAAGATATGTATTCCAATGTGGCATCCTTTTGATAATGGAAGCATTAAATTCTGGGGAAGGAAACGATCATCCACGCAGACCACCAAACCCTACAATTCATATAGGCACAAGTGAAGTTGTAAAACAATCCCCATTATAAATGTTCCACATACAAGCAATAGTTCTATTTGAACATTAAGTACAAGAACGGAAGCATCAACAATGTTACATAGTTCTTGAGCCAACCATTGATCATGGCGCTAACCACTGTGCTCGACTCTTGTGGGAATGTGACTGTGGGGTAGCACATATTTACAAGAGCAATGTAGAATTTGAAAGCACATAACATATGCTCCTAGAAGGCAAGCAAGTTCTAAATTTTCACCCACAAGATGCATTGTAATGCCACCTAGGACACCTTTCTATTTCTTCATACAAGCGATCCAACATGATTTGGGAGATGCACTACAAATAGGTCGTTGGACATTTCAGGTTAGTGAAAATAGTGGCAGTGTTGGAAAAGTATTTTTATTGGCTGAACCTTCGACAGGAAGTTGGGAAGTACATCATATCCTACACCGCCTGCATGATTTCCTAAAAAATTATTAATAAATAAGGCCTATATACTTCTCTACCTACTCCTAGTTGACCTTGGGAATCTATCTCTATGGATTACATGTTGGGCCTTCCTTCTACTATTCATTACAACCATCGTGTTTTCATGGTCGTTGATAGATTCTCTAAGATGGCCATTATGGCAACCTGCAAGAAGAGTATCACATCAGAATACATTGCTAATCTCTTCTTTGAACGCGTGTGGGTACATTTTGGGATCCCATAGTCCATTATATAAGATCGGGATGACAGGATCCTAGGTACATTTTGGTCAACTCTTTGGTCAATGTTGGATACCAATATCACTAAGTCCATGACTTTCCACCCCCAGACTGATGGCCAAACAAAGGTGTTCAACAGGATGATCATACACATTTTGCGTATATACAACTCGAAGAATCAACGTACATGGGATGAAATCCCCCCTTATTTCTAGCATAACTACAATAGAGCTTTCCATAGCTCAACTGGCCACAATTCCTTTCAAGTAGGGTTGGGATTCTAGCCACTATGCCCCATTGATGTGGCCATACTATTTGTAGATACTCAGGCATATTTGGAACATGTCTAGTCCAAATATAATAGGGATAATAGCTTCATTAAGCACATTCAGTGCATCCACCAATAGGTCCATGACATATTGGAGAGAGCCAATGCTAAGTACAAGAAACATCATGATTAGCATTGGGTGCGACACAAGTTCTAGGTGGGTGATAACGTTTGGTTACATTGTAGAAGGAGTGTCTCGCTGGGCCCCACTACAAGATTCTCTAGCTCCAATATGGGCCTTACACCATTAGTAAGGCTATAGGGGATAATGCTTTCAAGATCATCATTCCACTAGTCCGTGGCCTACACCTAGTGTTCAATGTGGACCGCCTTCAACCATAATTTCCACTATTACTCAACACATCAAACATTGCAAAACAACTCACACCAACAGAGTTGAACCCAAACTGAATGGATCAGGCCACAAGAAATGGTATCATGGACACACATATCAAGGACACTCACCATCAAAATATCCAACTATGTCAAGTTACCAAAACTGGCCAACTCCTGCACCAAGGCAAGTGGCTCACCAGAGACCAAGTTTAGCTGAAGTTTCCCCATCCCATGGAGGCACTCAACGCAATGGGGACCATTGCTTCCTAAGGGGGAAGGATTGTTCCAAGAGGATAATGGTGGCCATCTGCATGTTCCACTAGTACCCCCACCATTGTTTCTTTTTATATTCCTTAATTGTAGCACAACTTACTATTTTTGGCATGTTTTCAGGTCCTAAACTTCTAGAGCTATTTTGAGGGACTAAAAGAAGATTTTAGGGAAAATGGAGAGACTGAAAAAGTCGCAAATTCAAAATTGGATTTTTTCATCCTCCTATTAAATATCTTGAAAATGGGGTATTATGATAGTCAAATGGAGATCGTATTCCAAAGTTATGACCTCGGGAAGTAGATGTACTAATTTACCCAAACAGCGCCCACAGTTTTGGTGCTTCATCTCCTAGGGCTAGGTTTTTGGACGTTTATGGTTTTCCACTGTTTTTCAATAATAAATAGGCCTTTGAGCCTCATTGCGACATAGTTCAGAGGCATGTAGCCGCCACATCTCTTCTCAGAGATAAGCTATCATCACCCGAGCTAGTTTATTTCCATTTTGTATGTAAGCATGTGTCAGTTCTTTGATATTTTTATTTATGATGCATCTTTGTGTTTATGTGTATATCCCTATTTTTTAAAGTTCTTTCATAAGTCTAGATCAGTGGTATCAAAGCAGTCTTCCTTTTCTCTATTTTTCTTTGTGTATCCCCAATGAGGTCAAGGTATAAGGAGTTAGGGCTCGAACTCGTTGAATTTTTGCAACACAAGCCTCGCAAACCATGACGGCCTCCCATGGTGGAAGAAAATAAAGATGAGTGGGTAGGAGATCATTTCAAAATATTTCTCAAGGAATCCCTCAAGAAACAAAGAAACGTGATTATGGATAACTTTGTCCAAATCATTCGGCAGCTACCCAAAGGTGACGCATCTTCATCCAGCAGCCACTCTAGACGCACCACTCCCTTTAATGTACAAGTTAACTTTGAAATTCCAATATTTTAAGAAAAAATAGATGCAGGCGCCATAGATAGATGGTTAAATCTATTGGAAGGATATTTTTCAGTTCATGACTTTTGCAATCTGGAAAATATTACTTTTTCACTCTTCAAATTCGCCCCACATGTAAAGGACTTGTGGGAAGCCTATTACACTATATCTTTTCATGCCTCCTATGCTTCCCTGTGTCATACCCAAGAGTGCCTAAAACTTGAAAATTATGCAGTGTACCCATCCTGATATGTATTCTAGATCCCCCCCTTAAGAAGTGAGCTCAAAACCCAAATTTTAGGACCAACACGACTATGACACTGGAAACTAATACTGATGGCAAGTTGCATCATACTAGTCTCGCGTTGCCAACATGATTTTTACTTGGATACTCATGTTGATCACTAAAAGGAAAGTTTTCCCAAAGAGGACAAGAAGTTTTGTGATCTAGAGGTTTCCAAGATGACGAGCTGGAGGTTGTTCATTGTGGATGTGGTCAAATTTCCCAATATTTCCCTCGGATCTTATCCCTATGATATTCCTCCTTTAGATGAGGGCCTTCCCCTATCTTTGGAGAGATCCTAAGTCCCTCACCCTACCTATATAATCATCCTCTCCCATTCCCAAATGGTTGGTCTTTGATTATTTGCACCCTTGAGCTGAGCTAGTGCCTATGTGCTACTCATTTGGCTTGGAGGAGTACTTTGAGAGCTTGACCTTGGACTTGGACATTCACTCAAGGAGTGCTTATTGACATCAAGGCTTGGTTGTATGCTTCCTCTTTTATTCATTAACATATACAATTGTTGGTTCACTTTCCATAAATGATTGTGTTAATGCATCACTTATCTTAATGCTCGTCGATCTATTAAGTGGATTACTTTAGATTATGATTATCACACTTGTATGATTTGTTGTGTCTTTGATCTCTTGTGTAGGTATTCAAATGCTATGACCAGCAGAGTTGAGATTGAGGATAAAGTGATCAACATCTTCAACAAGGGAGTACATCATAGCATCAGAATGAGGTAGGTCCCCTTCCTCTTCTCCAAATTTGATTGTAATTTAGAAAGGTGTCTTGTAGATTGTCACGTAGGCTCCTATCCCCACTCATTGGGCTAGAGAGATCGTCTCTGTCTGTAGAGAGGATTTACCTAGACAACAAAATGGTGACTCCACTGGGGAAGTTATGACCTTTCCATCCATTCCTTTGATCAGATTATCTGATGAGTTTGACAAACCATCGATTTCCTGGCTTGTATGCATCACTGTATATTTATGCAATCACTGGTTTTTTCTTGAGTGTCTTGAGCCTGTTCTGCTTTTCATTTTTTATTTTTTCCCTATTTTCCTCGCCCAGTGCATTTTCTACTCTGACAGAAGCACTGCTAGTGCTGATTTTCAAATTACAATCACTTTGCTCTACCTTTCATCACCCTTTTGCCTTTAACATGCGCTCTAATCCCAAAGGATAGAAGAAAATTATGGTTTCTTCTTATTTTCAACGGTTTTCGACCTCTGTGAGTAATTTTCCAACGTAATTACAATTTCTTTGTCTTGATTGTCATTCTTGTGTTATTTCAATTGTCTCTTAGCTTTTGTTGATGTGTGTTTGAGGATTTATTGGCTTCTAGGGTTTCTAGGTCTAGGTCACCCTTCATTCATTGCTTAGCTTGTCTCTCTGAGATTGATTGCTTCCATTAAGCTGTCTTGCTGCAGTCAAGACACCATTTTCAAGTTGCTTTTAGTATGTGTTTGTGAAGTTATTTTCATTAGTATTGAGTCATATTGGTTCTTTTAAAATTGATTTTTCTCCATTGTCAAACATAGATAACAGTTGTTTGCTTTGGTGAAACTGAAAGTGAATGCTTGTTTTGATTTCATTGTTTCGAAAAGAAAACTAAAAGGATCTTCTTCATTTGAGTATTTTTGAAATGATCTGTGTTTGAAATAAAAAAATGAATGAAATTTTCATTTCAGTTCTTTTGGATTGAATTTTTTCCCTTTGTTTGTGCATTAGTTTGCATTTTTGAATCAAAGTGAAAGGAAAAGGACAAAAAATCAGTGCATCTTAGTGAAAGAAAAATGATTTTTGTTTCTCATAGGATTTCATTTTGACTTTGCATTTGTTAGTAGAAGTGAAAGAGTAGATTTCATTTTCACATTTTGAATAGGAAAGTTAAAGAGTTTTGTTTTGATGCATTTTGCTTGATTGATGCATTATTTGGTTGTCCCTTTTCCATCATTAGTTTAGCCTTCATCGAATGAAAAAATTTCTTTTTTCTCATTTACTTGCGTCATAGGAATTCAGGTGACATCGTTGAGCCATCAAATTGAAACCTAATTCAAGATAAACTTTAAATTTACCTCAATTAACCTAAGGATAATTTGTAACATAATGCACATATCTAGAGGTCATTCCTAAAGATGTGTTCCAGCATCTTTAAACATAGCAGCTGTCGTTAACTACCTGCATTGTATCCCGGCAATGAAATCTCGTCCCGCAACAGAAGTATATTGAAGTTTCTCCAATAATTTCGAGTATATAGGACACACTTCAGTATGCCAAGTATATAGAGATTCTCTGATCGAAGGGGTATGCATTAGACAACACTAACACACACTTGTGCTCCCCGTACTGTCAATTATATATTGGTATACCCAACTAGGTTTCTATCCTTTAGCCACAGGTAACAGAGTCAGACACATTGTAAGTGTGATACACCAAACACAACATTTGGGGAGATCGGCGATTGTACATCAAGTCCTTGGTTTCAAATAAGGTGTATATAATGATTCACAGTTACTTGGTAAAACCTCTTGCCTAGCATTACCCTTTTTTTATTTATTTGTTGTTTCATGTCATAAAATTAACTACCAATGATAATATGTCAAACCCTTGCAGTTGCTTCTTGGCCTTAATTGAGTAATTCCTTGTAAATATTAATTTTAATCAGCCCTCAATGAATCACCTCTTATCCTTCTACCCTTGAGAGAAAGTCATTGTGGCTGAACCATTGTATTCACCTCATAGTTCCCTTTCATCATCTAATAATGGAGGTTCTTCACAAGAATTCACCTTGAACTTTCACATTCACTTGAAGCTCAAGGCTTTGAAATTGGAATTGTCCCTAGTATCCAACCCCTTCCATCTTGTCCTTTGCCTCGAGTCTCATTGTCATCTCATAAGTGTGGTCTGGAAACCCCTAAGAGTCCACAGAGGTTTGTTTTATACCCTTCGAATCTGATTTTGATCCATTTGTGATATGTCCTCAACACCCTTATAGTCCATATGATCGACCTGGTATTCCTTTGGAGTTATATCCTCATCCATCTCAGATTCCTCCTCACCAACTGCTTCCACCTATGGCTTCAGAAGGTGAGATTCCAACCTCTCCTCGAGGTCCTCTGAACGTCTCCACTACTCACACTCCTAGTGTTGATAATGACTTCGAATATGACTTTCCCCGAGAAGGCTTTCCTTATGAAGCAAGAGTTCCATCTCAACGTTCTCCTATAATTAGTGGGCCTCTACTTCCATATGGTTATACAGCCTTGGCTCAACTAGTTCTTCTTCATTATTCCAAAATCCAATTTGGTCATCAAATTCTATGCCTACTTCTGGTCTGTTTATTCCTAGTGTGACCTCTCATATTCATGTGTAAACGGTCGTTAATTTAGTTCTGATTCAATCAACTATTCCAACTTAACTATTACCATCATTTCAACCTTCCATTCTGGTGCAATTAATATTTTTTTTTATACGTCTGTAAGTTCCTCGATTCCCCCCTTAAGTGAACAGAATGTGCCACCGCCTCATTCACAGCCTGGGGGGGGGGGAATCCAAATATAACTCTTATTTCAAGTGGAACCCATGTGAGTGGATCACAACCTCACAGGGTTTGAGTAATTCAACCTGTTAGTGGTATTCCTAATCCCACTAATTCATCTATTCTAGCTGGGGCAGGTAATATCATGTATCAACAGCATTATACAACTCAGATACCTCACCAATAGTCTTATGTTCCATATGCTTCACAAGCATGGAAAATTCCACCTTATATTCCACAAGTAGGTCCCCATGTGCAACTTGGTCAAAATCTTGTTCCCGGTGCATATGGTGAAATCCAAATTGGAACTTACCAGTACCAACAGGGAATTCCCAAGGAACTATTCAACAACTATTAAAGTAGTAGGCGAAAAATTTCCAACAACAGGGCAACCCTTGTAGCAGTTTCAATAGCCTTTGTAATAACAAACATAGTTGTTACAACAACCTAATCCACCCTTGTACCTGCAAGGTCAACCATTGCAATATAAATGTGAGCCCTTGCATCAGCAAACCCAACCTGTATATCAACAAGGTCAAACCTTACAGACACAAGGCCAACCCCTACAATAGTAGGGCCAACAGCTTTATTACCAGGGTCAACATTTGCAGCAACCTTACAATCCATATGACGTGCACCATGTTTATCCTCCTTATGGTTATCATAGATCAATGGAAGGTCAATATCAGCCCTACCCTGGGAAGAATCTGCCTTATTGTCAAGGTATCCCTTAGTCAGGAAAAATGCAAGCCCCTTATGGGAAAAATCCTTCACTTTGGGGGAAACACCCTTACCAATAAGGTTTGAACCCACATATTAGGCCTTATCAAAGGCCCTATATGCATTTTAATCTGCAATTGTCATTTCTAGTGACGTTGGAACTACCCGATGTCTCGAGGCTTACTAATGATTCAATTCTTCAATCACCTTATTGGCCTCGAGTTCCCACATAAATTTATAGCGATTGCCCCAAATTCAAAGGAAAAGCTAAAGAGGAACCTCAGGCCCATGTGATGACATATCACTTATAGTGTTCTTCTAATTCATACATTAATGATTATGTTCATCTCTACCTCTTTCAGTGAAAATTGATAGATGTTACCGAAAATTGGTACATCGAATTACCTCAAGGTACCTATGCAGACCTCAACTCTTTTGCCATGACCTTCCTCACCCACTTCTAGTTACAGGTTTGTTATGAAATTGGTACCTACTTTCTCACATCTTTGAAACAGGATACTGCAACGGATATCTCTAATGATATCTATGAATGGAGACATCGATGTCGCCTCATCAAGTTTGAAATTACTAATGAGTTTTTAACCGAATGTTCACCAATTCATTTGTAAATAAGATCATAGTAGATACAGAAATGGGTGGTTTTGTTACTGAGGATCAAGCCATTTCCTATGCCCAATATTTGGATTTGGTTTATTCCCAATCTGGCATGCTATATGAAATTTTTGATGTTGCTCCAAGGCCATCTTCGAAGTATCTATACGTACCACTTGTTCATGGTATCATTGAATCAGTATCTCAAACTTCCACTAAAGCTTCCTCGAAGAAAAAAATTGTTTCGATTACTGGTTCTCATCCTCCTTCCAAAACCCCATCAAATCCTGGTAAAACCTCAAGTTAATGTCATTCAATCTACCACAGCAAATAAAGCCTTGAAAGGTAAAAAGAAGGGTAAAGGTAAAGAAAAATCGGATACCTCGAAACAAGATCCTCCTAAGCCATCTCTTGATGATGCCTCCAAGCATAACTTGAAATATCCTTGCTTCATTTGTGAGGAAGATCATTACACCAAGGATTGTCCCTGTCATGTAGAAGTTAGTCGTTTATTGAAAGGGACTCTGGTTGTACTAAAAGAGCCATTTCCATCTCAGCAGACTTATTTGGTAGACCAACCATAATCCTCTGCCTCTTCTGGTTCTCAAGTTTACATGATGAGTGGCACACTGCCTATCTATGTTGCGACTCGATCAAAATATTATCAAACTCCTCAAAAGTAGACGATGGAAAAGGAAGTCACTGCTACACCTTCTACTTCCTCTCCACCCAGTTCTAGTCCTCTCCATATCGAGTGACCTAATAATGAATTTTTCATCTAACCCCCTCCTAAAGGTGTGCTTCAGGAGTCATTCTATAATCTGAACACTAGAGTTTCTCAACATTACAGCATTGTGGAGGATTTAGCTCAAGCGCCTTTGGCAATGTATGCATTGGAAGTTCTCCAAACTTGTCCAGTGCAATGGAAACCATTATTTTCTACTATAGGAAGCATTGATATTGCTAATTCAAACTTGATTACTTTCGATCTAGAAAACTACATTCCTCGTCTTCCTCATCAAATTTCATTTTTTATTCAAGTCATCATAAAAGGAAATACGATTCATCGGGCTGTCACTGATGAAGGTGCTTCCACCTGCATCATGTGTGTTTAATGTTGGAAATCCATCAGCTCTCCACCTCTCATCCAATCCCCGAATATGTTATAAGCCTTTTATGGCAGAGGCTCCCATCTTTATGGTATTATCACAAGTTTTCCCATCACCTTGGAAGGGAAAACTGTCAAGTTAGAAGTAGAGGTCGTAGATGAAAATTTAAATTAAAACCTTCTACATGGGCAAAGTTGGACCCACGCCATGTTTTGTGTGGCTTCCCATTTTTTCTGGGTGCTCCTCTTTCCTCATGAGGAGAAAATTGTCACCGTCGATCAATTGTCGTTTTTTTCTTCCGGTGCTTCAAATGTGAACGTCCCATATGTGGGAAATACCAATATTCCATATGAGAGTATGGGGGCAGGTATTTCTAAAGATTCTAATTTAATGGGAAATTTTTCTCTCCCACCTCTACATGTCACATCGATCAACGTGATCTCTATCTCCAATGATCCGTGGATCATCCCTACTCTGAATCAGGTTGATTCTTTTGGTGATGCTATGCTGCTAAGTCATCTAGAGCAAGCATATCAAGAATTTGTGTTGCCTTTAGTGGCTAACTTAGAAAGTCATATTATTCTCAATATTCACTTGGATACGTATTCGTAATCTCCTTGGCTTGGTTCTTCAGACTCTCTGGATCCCTTGAATGAGATATTCCCCACCGAAGAGAGTATTATTGAGGTTATGTCTCTTGATGAAACTCCTTGGAATGATTCCCATCATTGTTTCTTGATTCTTCCAAGTCTAAGTGAGATTACCTCGTGTCTTGAGACCTTTGTTTCTCATAACTCGATGCATCCACTTTAAACACCTATTTTGGTACACAAATTTTTGTCTGAAGGTGATATGAGAAATATTACTGCTACTTTTCCTATTCACATTTTAGTCCAACCCGAAGTTGTCAAGATATTTCAACTAGAGACATACTTTTCTCACCATGAGCTTAAGATTTTTCTTACCTCACTCAGTTTTTATCGTTTGCCCATTATCACAATGGGGTATTCGTCCTATGACTCATAACCCTCACCCGTGCAATGGGCATGGGGGAATAGCCATTTATGAGTGTTATTCCTTTATCTCTTCAATTCGATGCTTACTCATCATGCCAATGGTAAAATTTTGGTTTCATTCTGTATTGATTGATTACCCAAGTCCGAAAATGGGCTCCATCTCAACTTTTTATGTGTGATCATCCGTGTAAATACACTTTTGTACATTAGTGTGTGAATTCATTGGTGTGCATATTTTAATTTTTTTGGTGTCATTTTCTTCTTTACAGACATGTTTCCTCTGCTTACCTTGTGTTCCACTCAGTTTGTAGATGTCATCCAACCAATATATTGGTTTTTCTAATGGTGCTTGTCATAGCACACGAAACTTATCCTCTGCATCTTGGGCACTCTTTGCCCCTGATGGTGAGTTGATCAATTTACAAGGTATTTTCCTGGGATGAACAAATAATAGTATTGTCGAGTATAATGCAGATATTGAATTGTTATCATAAGCAGTTTCTCTCGAAATTAGAAATTTGGTTGTTAAGTTAGATTCACAACTCATTGTGCTATAGTTAAATAGTCTTTTTTTGCTAATGCAAGAGTCATGCCTTCTATTCAAAATAGCCAAATAGGATTAATTACATAAATTACAACCACCCCAGAGGAAACTGGGGACATATAATTAACTTCCCCCCCAGGGTATGGGGCAACTAACTAAAGGCTCAACCATTGCACCATGTGTACACTCCCCTAACAAAAGGTCCTTCACAAAACATATGCATTATAATCCGTTACAATGGAGCGAAAGAAAACCAAACAATATGGAACTGTAGCTAGAGTCGAAAAGGAATTAAACCCCCAACTATTCAGATTTTAGGTCCGCAAAAGGGGAATAAAGAATACGTATGTAGCCTGCATGAAATTCCTTTATGCCCACCATGAGGCTAGATAAGCATGGACAATAACAGAGAGACATGCCTCAGACCCGGACCCACCAACCTGCATGATGCATCTAGGCTGTTGATCTGCCTCGCCAGATCCAACGGTTGAGGAACATATCGAATGGAAAAGAAGCCCAGAGAAGACCTACCCGATGAGGGTGGTATTCCCTCTCCTACTATAGCCACGTGTTGCATGTTGAGTGGCATCGAGCTTAAATTAGTGAAACCACTCCTGGTGTTGAGAGCTTCTGATAATCCATAAACCACCTTAAGGGTGATATTGCCATAGCAGGTTCTTATGGGGAACGTTTCAAGTCTGCTGAGGAAGCAAATACTTAGGCCTGAACCCATCAAAATGAAATTTGACTCTCCACCCTTGATCCTCAGTCGCTTGATCCAATGGATAAGAGGAGTATCCTTTTGAAGAAAACCACGAGGGATTCCCGCCATCCGAGCACTCGAAAGCCTGTAGTCCAACCACGCCGTTCATTATAACCATTGTCAACAATTATGTACCTATGGTGGGACTCTATTGTACCTTCTAACTAAAGGCTTTTCATCCCCTCTTCCCACCGAGCAAAACTGAGATGATCTGTATTAGGAAAACGTTTCGCAAAAATCCTCCAGCTTCCAAACAACTTCCACCCAAGAACTCTGTGTTTGAGCTGTTCTGGGCTGAAAAAGCTAACAAAGGCCTTCATACTGTTTTCAAAATTACCTCTAGAAAACCACTTCATATTAAATGTGCCTCAACTAAACCCAGTCTCTGCACCTATTGACAATCTCTGTGTTGATATATCTCTCGGTCCTCATTCACCTAGTTGAGACAATCATCCCTCAACCTACCCTATGGAACCTCTTGCCATCTATATTTATTGTTTCTTTTAGTACAGAGAGCCCCTTTATTAGCAAGAATGTCCTCCAATTTATTGGCTATCCTTCGCACATGTGTGAAACTTAAGGTTCTCATGTTCTGAAGGTGGAGATCAATTCTTTGATATACCTGAAGCAACCTCCAGTGTCTCGAGACCTTTTTCGAAGCCGAACTACAATAGATTCTCTTGACCGAATTGATGATCTACTCAGAATCAGCTTCAATTATGATATTCTGAATATTGTCATGCTTCATGATTTCTAAACATTGCTCAAGTGCTATTAGCTCCACCATATTGTTTGTGGCTCTTCCCAAGTTGAAATGAAAAATGTATTGTATGTAACCCTTTTCATCCGTTAACACACCACCATAACCAGCTATACCCGGATTTCCTTTTGAGGCCCCATCTATGTTACATCTCATAAATCCCTAAGGGGGAGGATGCCATAAGTCTTTCTCAGTGACTAGTTGCTTTACCATCCTATTCTTGCCCTGAGGAATAAGCCCCTGCATAACCAACTAAAGAAGTATCTACATATCAGCATTTGAAGGGAGATTTTTAGGGGATGTTTGCACTAAAGTCCCAACTGTCTCCTTAAGCTATCTTAAGATCTATTCCATGATGCTCTGTGAGGAACTTTTTTTTTTTTTGAAGATTCTATTGTTGCACTCTTTCCAAACATTCCATATTAGGAAGCTTGGAGTTAAAGCCCAAGCTCTATTTATCGTTTCATAATCAGAGAAATTTCTTCTCCAGTTGCTAAGGGTATTGGTAATGCTTCCTCTGTCCCGATCTGTTTGTCTGAAAATCAAGGCAATGCCATCCCACAACATGGAGGTAAATATACAAGTGTTGAGGAGGTGCTCCATTGTCTCCTTTCATGACTCACATAACTGACATCTAGATGGGCCTAAAACGCTCCTTTTCTGGATGTTCTCCCAAGCCATAAATTTTTATTATGTACCGGCCACATGAACAGTTTGGTTTTCATCCATCCTTGGTTCTTCCAGAGATTCTTCCAAACCCAATCCAGTTCTGTAGAATCAAGCTTTAGGGGTAAGCACTTTTCCTCTTTAAGGTTAAAGGTGCCTTCATTGTTATTGCCCCATCTAAGTTGATCATGATCAACTGATATCAGAATTTTTCTTTGATCCAAAATTGCTATTAGAGCATCACCCATTACTTTCAAGGGGCTATCATCCTTGTATTCCATTTTCTTCCAGGTTCTACATTTTCCTTCACTATTTATCTGATCCCAAAAATATTTTACCCTTAGTAACCCTTTGGTGTCAATATCATTCTTGAGATCCACAAAGTCATCTCTTAACAATTTAGGTTCATGTTACCATTTATCCTCCCAAAACCATGCTAGGTCTCCCACTCTAATTTCCCAGAAGCTATTCTTTTGAACTATGCTTCTATTATCCCAAGATTTATTCCAGATGTGGGAGCCTTTTATGGTACCATACATCCTTATGTGGTCCTTGTTTTTTCAATTACATGTGTATTTCTCTTTCCAAATTCGAGCCCACAGAGAATCTGAATCTTTTATCCATCTCCACCATAATTTTGCCCCTAAAACTTTGTTTAGCACTTCAGGATCATCCAGTCCAAGACCTCCATGGTTTTTAGGTTTACAAATTGTTTCCTAGGCTACTAAGGCCAATTTCTTCCTCTCCTCCCCTTTACCCCAAATAAAATCTCTTTGAATATTTCTGCATTGTTGCATAACTCCTTTTGGAGATGGAAGGGTCACTGAAAACATGAATATGAGGATTTTTTGAAGGACATCTTTTGTAAGCACCAGTCGGTCCACTAAGTTCAAAGATCTGATTGTTCATTTTCAAGTCTGGTCCTGCAACTTATTAATCACTGGCTCCCAAACAGTTTTGTTCAGATGTTTGTCTGTAAGTGGTACTCCCAAATATTTGGAAGGTAGCATATCTCTTTGAAAGCCCAGAATTCTGGATATATTCTGCTGAATAGCAATGTTAGTATTAAAAACGAAAATCTTTGATTTGGAGAGGCTTACCTCTATACACACTGCCATAGCAAATTCACTTAGGATTTGTTTATAAGCTAGTGCTTCTTTGACCGTGGGAATGCCCTGTAGCATGGTATCATCTACAAATTGTTGATAGGTCAAAGCCGACCCATTCTCGGAAAGTTTGAGGCCTTGGATCTTACCTGCTTCTTTAACAGACTTAATGGTTCGTCCAAGTCCTTCCATCATGAGAATAAAGAGAAAGGGGGAGAGAGGATATCCCTACCTGAGGCCTCTTAAATGTTTAAATGTCTTAGATGGAGAACCATTAGCCAGAATTGAAAAACTAGAGGAAGTCACCAGGGCCATTACCCATCTTACCTAGTTGTGGTCAAATCCAAAAGCTAGAAGGACCTTCCTAATATAGGTCCAATTTAACTTATCAGAAGCCTTTTCTAGGTCCAATTGCATAATCATTCCTACCTACCTATTACTCATTAATGAATGAACCACATCATGTGCTTGAATGATATTATTGAGAATTTGTCCACCCTCCACATATCTCATTTCTCCACAAAAACCAGAGTAGCAAGAAGGGGTTTAAGTCTGTTGGCAATTATTTTGGATATTATCTTATACACAACATTGCACAAAGCTATAGGTATGAATCTGTCTAGATTCATAGCATTGTCATATTTGGGAATCAAGGAGATGAAGGACGTATTGAGCACCTTCAATATGGTTCTATTATTCGTGGAATCCTCCAATACATTCAGAATATCTTGCTTGACAATATTCCAGCATGATTTAAAGAAATCTACATTGAAACCATCTGGGCCTAACGCTTTTCCATTCTGCATTTCTTTGGTCTTCACTCACTGGCCTATTAAGATTGTAATTATATTCTCTTGTTATTAGCTTAGGAATGTGCTTTGTGAAGTCCCTGATAAATTGTGATCTATCTAAGATGGGTTCCTCTGCTATGCTTTGAAAATGTTGAACCAACATAGCTTCTATATCTTCATGGGTGTTGAGAAGTTGGCCTCTGGAGTCCTTGATCGTTGAGATCCTGTTGTGAGACCTGTGCTCCATTATAGATCTATGGAAAAACCTTGTGCTTCTCTCCCCTTCATTTAGCCATTGAACTCTTGATTTTTTTCTCCAAAATATTTCCTCTTGTTTACATAAGTCCTCCCAATCCTGTTGATGCTTTTTGGCTTGTTCATTTCTTTTCCCATCAAAGCCATGTGTGATAAGGCTTTGATTAAGTTCTTGCATTTTTCTTTCAACAACCTTTTTCACTTCAAAAATATTTCCAAACTCATTCTTATTCCAATCTTTGAGCCTAAGCTTGACGTGTTTCAATCTTTTGTGTAATAGAAACCTTCTCATTCCCTGGATCTGCAGATCTTATTTCCACCATTTTTCAAAGTTGCTAATAAATTCTGGATGGGTGAGCCAGATATTTTCAAATCTAAAAGGTCTGTTCTTTGGGGTTCCAATGCTAATAACCTCAAATTGAACAGGCCAATGGTCCGAGCCACAGAAGGGGAGAATTCTCACAGTCATATCAAGACCTGTGAGCATAAGGTCCTCTGATATTATGAACTGTCTAACTTTGAGGCTACTTGAGACTCTCCTACTCTTTTTTTTATTCTAGGTAAAGAGGCCATTACTTGTATTTGTGTCAACTATCTTCATGTTGTCTATAAAATTCTGAAATGCTATAGAGTCTCTGCTTATTGTTCTGGTCCCACCTTTTTATTCTAACAGGGATTTGATCATGTTAATGTCCCTGCCCAGAATCCATGGTATTCCTAAATGTCTATCTCTTAGATCCTCTAAAGAAGTGAGTAGACTGAGTTCATCTCGGGTCTCTGAGGGCCATAAATGTTTGTGATTGAATAAATCTCCCTGTCTCCCACAGGGTGAATAACCACTAATAAATAATTCCTAGATGCCTCTGCATCCACTATGATAATCTTTTAGGGGTTCCAAAGTGTAAGAATGCCACTTGTTGTTTTGCCTACCTTGATTTCTATAAATTCATATCTATTGAGCCATTTTCTATGTATTTCTCTTATTTTTTGAATTGAACATTTAGTTTCTTGGATAAAAATCATATCAAGATTTTCTTGTTTGATTCTGTTGTTAAGAATCTTTTGTTTCCTTTTACTTCCTAGACCACTAATATTCCAAGATGTAAACTTCATTAAGGAAGATTTGTAAAGGAGTAGCTGGTTAGATATTTCATCTTACCTAAATCTATCATCAATTTTCCACATTCCATCAGTAGCTCATTTTGCTTTTTTCTGCCCCTTTTCCTTTCTGGGTTTCTAGGAGCAAGTCCTGGTGTGGTTTTCATAGTTTTCACCCCTTCATTGTCCTACCTTTCGAGGTTTCTTTTCCCTCCCAACACTTTAGCCTAAGTTCTCCATAGAAATAGCTGTTGCACACTATTAAACTCCTCTTGAGGTAGTGAACCCACACCTCCCATGGTCCCTTGTTTCAAGAATCTTTCCAGATCTAGGTGTTCTCTTTCGAGAATATCCTGCAGTTCATGATCCTCCATTTCCACCTCACTCAGGGTCATTTCTTGGTCCATTTCCAGTTCCATGTCACTCAACATAGTCCCATTTTGTTGGTTAATGTCTTTTGTCTTCTCACTATTTTCTTCCTTTTCCTTCTCCCCTAGGCTGCCCTCCATGACCTGATCTACCTTTGTTACCTCTTCCTCTTCTTCTAGTACTTTGTACCTATTCGGACTTTCTTGTTGCCCCTCTGTGTGGTTTTTCTTTTGCAACCTTTTGCCTCCTTTTCCTCTATTTCCCACTTTATGAAAGCTCTCAATGTCTTTCCCTACTGTAACTTTACTTCTGCTCTCTATTTTTTTGAGAGGGTATTCTCTAAATAGATGCCCATGTTCATGGCATTTGTAACATCTAAAAAGAATGTATTCATAATCCACTGTTTGCACCAATTCTTCATAAAAAATTCCCAGGATCACCTCATCCGATAGAGCTCTAGAGACATCCATCTCGACACATATATGGTCGAAGGAGGTGTACTTTCCCCTTCTGGTTGCCTCAGATATTTTAACAAAATTCCCTAATTTATTTCCTATCGCTGATAAGGATTCTGGTTGCCAGTAATCTAGAGGTAAGGAGTAGAGTCGTACCCAAACCAGGACAGAAGTGAAAGTCTCGCACTCCAGGACAAAATTCATTATCCAAGTCCGCATATAGAGGCCTGCAGCTGCATAGAAGTAGGGTCCTCCTTCAAACACCCCATCTTTATCCTCGATGTTAGTAAAGACTACAGTAAAGAAACCCTTTGACCCAAGATGTAGGTCTATATCCCCTTTATGTTTCCAGTGATATTTAATCCAGGCATGTAGCACCTTCTCTGTGGGCCATAACCCCATGAATTTACAAATGATAGCATAGTTCCTCATGTGATACCTATGTGCCTGTAGTGCTGCATCACATAATACCACTCTGGGTGTTACCACAATCTTAGGCTTACATGGACCCTTTTGTTTTTTGTTTTATGCTTCCTATTTCTTGTCCGCTTCCCCTTTTTCTTTTAATATATGTTCCTCCCTTTTATTATTCTGCTCGTGTGCATCATCAATGTTCCCTTTCCCTCCTCCTAAAAGACTTTTTTCAACCTCCAGCGGTTTCTTGTCTCGGTTGGAGACTGCCTAGCTGTAGGAGGGAGTGGAGCTCCCCCCTTTACGCCTCTCCATGGCATTCAACACCTAAATAATTTTTGTAAACCCTAGCTCTTACCAGTCATCGCCTTTCCTCCCACCCACTATTGAAACTCCCAAACAAATGCTATTCTGCTACAGTTAAATAGTCATTACGCAGTAATAAATCCAAAAATTTTGTGCATGTATCTACGTGTTCGATTAATGGAAGTAAATTTTGATTATATCACATATCAACACATTCCACGAAAATTGAATAAACTAACAGATTCATTAGAAAATTATGTTTTAGATAGCCATTTGTGTCACTTATAAAAAATTGATGATATCATCATGATACATGAACACATAAGTAGACCAAATAAACATGCATATGTGTGTGTGTGTGTGTGTGTATATATATATATATATAGTTTTTCAAATTTTTTCATCAAAATCTCAAAAAAGAAGTGTTTTGGGACACATGGCTTTCAAAACCTACAATAGCGTAGATAAACACGACTAGGAAAAGGTTATTCACCCACATGATGCAACCAATAGCATGAGACCACTCTGATCACTTGTCATAATAACCGACGCAGTCTCGCGGACACTCCTAATGTATGCCTTTGGTACTGTAGTGGAACATCATCTATACTCACATATTATGGAATCACCCTAGTAATCACTTCTCTATTTCATTCCATTTCTACCATAGCATCGGCTCCTTCCTCGTATGGAGCACATTCTATATGATGTGTCACTTGTCGTGCTATTGGAAACATGCTAGGAGGCCTTTGCAGTCCTACATCTACACAATTATGACAAGAAAACTTTCATATACACTTCAAACAAAAAAAAATCATAAAAATTGAAAATTTTTGAAAAAAAAAGTTTTACCTACATCGGTCCACTTCACACCTGGTGGTAGAGGTCAATCTAGATATCCTCTAAATTTTGTGTCTACATAGGCATAGTCATCCACAACGATTAGTTGTTGGCATAGCGAACCAAAGAATGGTGCAAGGAAATGCATCGGATGGCCTCCTCCCCCTCAAGGCATGATCTCACTCCATCTGAGCAGCTTCAAATCTTATGGAGCTAGCTCGTCCACCTCTACCCACTAGTATCGAAATAAGGGCACACGCTCCAAAATAAAAGTGACCAAAATCGATCCAAAGTTGAACTCCTTCAAGTTGCCCAACTTTCCTTTAATTAGTTGTCTCTTCATGTTGACTGACAGTCCCTCACACTAGTTGAATATTGTTGGAGCAAGACAATCCACTGCGTATTGGAATTATGATTTCGTTGCCTCATACAATGCTTGCGCCCTAGCTATACGAGGCAAGGTGTCTAGAATCATCCTAAAGGGAAGATTTTCGATCATTGTTATCTTCACCTTTCCACTCACATTTGTCATTGTACTTGGGAAATGCCTTCTAATTAAGGTGTTGGTGCTCTCACCTCCAGTATGAGCTCCAAATAGTTTGACTCTCTCCCTTCTTCTGGGAAATCCAATGACTAAGTAGATATTAACTACTTCCATCTCCAATTCTTTATCTCTAATGATGAAGATCTGTTGATCAACATCCTATAGTCCGATCAAATAGTGGAATAGCTCATTTTTTAGCTCTGAGACTTGGGGTTCAAAATAACTTTATTAACTCGCAATCCTCAAATAATTGATACATTTAACTCTTTGGGAAACTTGGTGGTATGATTCCTCATGGCCTCTTTCCTTACATTCAATGACCCTGTTTGTCAAAAGCCCATGCAAATAACCGATAAACAATGATTAGATGCCTTTCCACAGATTAAAATCTAAAAAAATGATCACAAGAGATGATTTCTCTTTCTATTTTCCACTATGCATCCAGTGGGACTGTCTGAATTATTTTCACGCTCACAATGTGAGAGAATTTTGGGTTCAGGGTGATCAATGTGGATTCGATGAGCAGACTCGCATTGGTTGCCCCCAATTTTAAAAATTGAAATCCTCCCCTTAACCAACAAAAATCATATGAAATTGCATGAAATAAGTATGAGAAGTAAGATAAATGGAAGAGCTCCTACCTATGGATGACAGTTTGTGAAATGATGCCCTGGATCTCCCATGTTGCTTGACTGAAGAATAAAGGAAAATGGGGTAAAATGCACTCTCCAATTTACTCCAAGTGAAATGGTAAAAAATTTTTACTCTTGATATCTTTATAGGTCCTTAAACACATTTTTGCCAATATTTTATTATTTTTCTCCATATGAGTGATGTGTGGTTGTCTTTGTGCAGTTACGGGGTCTTTTTGGTGGTTACAGTGTTCATTTTTGACCCATTCAACGAGTTTTTGTTTTATCTCTTTTCGAACTCGTTAAAAATAAACAAAAAAGAAACCCCCCTAGAGTCATCTTTATTTTTTTTTATTCTCGAAATATGAAAATATCCCTAAGTACTTGTCTTTTGGTAACTCATTAAATTAAATTATTTGACGTCATCTCAATACACGTTTACCCCTTGTTCGAGCTGACATTGACTATTTACAAAAAAGGTACACCTTGGTAGACATGGTTAAGAGGTTCTCTCGAATATTTTTTTCTACCTTTTTGGGTTCAAGAGACAAATGACGAAAAGGGGTATGATGTAGTTTTATTTTTTGTTTCTTTTTCAAACTCTCTAAATATGAAAAATACACCGAGTTATTCTTCCGTTAGGCTCGTAAAAATTAAATGGCGAAAGGCTTGTCACCATGACAAGGCTGAGTTTCTCCTTCCTAGGGCTCATAAAACTTACTAGGATGGGTTCATTCGAAGAATGAACCTATACGACAAGAATATGCTATCCCCTTCAAGCTTGTGATTAAAAATAATTTGGGTACTCTCTAGAAATAGTGGAGAAAACTGAAAGTGAAACATCTCTTGTATAGGAAGCATGTCACTCTTGAACATGACACTCATTTGTTTCTCATGTCAGGTATAGGATATGCTCACTCAGCCACTTGTATTTCCAAGTTTGGGTGATCCATTTTGCCTCATTTGACTATTCCATTTCATCATCATGACCCTTGGTCTTATGTTGACTCAAATGTTTCCACACTCTAGAGTCGTGTCACCAATATGTTCAATAGAATCTTATCTACTGTTTATTACCTATATATTGTCTAACCTTTTGCTACAGCCTTGGATTGTACTCATTTATTCCACTTTATTCCTTGTTTCGTGTCAATGATGAGGAAATAATCATGGCCCTCCTTCGACGGGTCACTTCCTTTCGACTTTAGCTCATTATCGAGGAAGATGACTTAGAGACCCCCTTTAAGTACCTTAGAGCTTGCATGCCTTAATGGAAATTTCTTCACATCTAATGACAGGTTTTCATCATTGACCATCGATGGGATGATTCCACGAGCGTTCAACTTCAGTTTCATTTTCGCATTCATGGATTGTACTATCATACCTTGAGGACCATTATCATCATTGGTGGTTTCTCTCATGCCTGTTAATGATCCACATTATTGGCCAGTAATCAGGTGGTTTTCTAGAATGTTTGACTTTGACACATTCACTCGCATGTTATAATTTGTACATTGATCGGGTCGGGATGGAGTGTAAGACCCTAAGTTTCATCTATTATAACTCAAGTTTCATGGAGTTGTGTATGGTTCATGATTGTATACATGTTTCTTCTATACAGATGGCTGTAACCATACTGTGGGACTTTAAATTTATGATGATAATGATCCTTCTATATCTAGTGGCTGTGTCCATACCTTGGATCTTATATTTTGAGATGATCCTTTTCATTTTTATGGTTGCGCCTGTTAGCACCTAAATCTGCCTTAGGCTGAAGGAAGGCAAAATTCAGGGTAACCACAAACCATGCTTAGTCTGGTAGCTAGCCCTACCAGAACAACAGAGGGCTCTCTCTGAGTCACGCTCAGTGAATAAGTAAATGGAATGGTCTGAGATGACTAACAGTGAAATATTGATCTTAGGCTGGTAAGTAAATATGGATACAAGAAGAAATTTTTTATGAATGACTGAGTTTCTGGGATGGTATGGGACCAACGGACAACAATGTGCAGAGAATTTAATACAAAGGCACAGATTAATTCGTGAGGCAATATGGGCGGAAAGTCTAGCAATTTAGTTTGAAATAACGTGGAATGGAGGAATTGCTTAGGAGGTTGAAAAGGGCATAAGTACATGAATCCTTTACAATAGAAGAAGAACACTGAACATGAAATTTTCCCACAGGCAGAGCAATAAAAATGAATTCTACCTTATCTAACTTAGAAAATTTCACTGGAAATGAATATGAAATGAAGTGTGAAACATTACGAAATGCATATGAAACATAAGAGACACATTTGCTACACTCACAACCACATGAATCTCATGAAACAGAGCCGCTGCCTTTCATTAATCCTCTGTCAAAATATACAATGAAGAACTGAGTTTCTCAACCACAGTCTCCCAGAAATTACAAGCCAACCCTTTGCAAATGGTTTGCATACAATAAATAGACTATTCCATGAGGAAATAGAATGACCAAGAGTTGGGGAGTTTTTCGAATCATTACAAAGTGGAAGTGGAAAGCCAACCATTAGTTACAGGTGCAGCGTTACAAAAATGACAAATGGCTTGGGTGACTGCTCGCCTTCCTTTGCCACTTGGATAGAAGCCAACCTTTAGTGGAAATACTTTAAATTTTGCCTTAGGTGCCGAAAAAAGTGTAGTGTAGATGAGCGGGCCCACTTGGAGAAAGTCGCGAATCGAAATGTCGTGAAACGGAGGTGAATTTGGCCCTTTTCTCTATATGCACCGCGCCCAATTCTATATGCACCATGCCACTTTGGAGGCTATTTTAAGGAACCTTCGAGAGTCCAAAATGTGTCCAAGTGTTCTTTTTGGGAATCCTGGCCTGTATACTTTCCAACCCAAGTGGAATTTTTGAATTTGGTGCTCATTTTCCTCTCCAAATCTTCATTCTCCCAAGACTGCTTCCTGTGTGTCAAAATTGGGGCAGAGAGGCCATTTTTTGAGTGTTTTTGACCTACTGGAGACTTAAATCATGCCCAAATTTCTTTTCCAAGCACCAATAGTCGTCATTTTGCATGTTGAATCCAAAAATGCAAACCATATGTGATTTGGAGCTTCCAATCCTAAGCGCCGCGCCAATGGCACGACGCACAGGGAGAAAAAACCTGTGTTGTGACAAAAAATTTGCCATGTGACCAAAATTGCCCCAAATTTCTTGAAATTTGGGTTGGAGCTTCCTTATCAAGTTTTATGCTGGCCTGAAGAGGATTCGGCCAATATCTGAAGTCGATCGAGTTCCCTTTGCCTCTTTTTCTTCTTGATTGCCTTCCTCAATTTCACCTTCAAATTCCTGATTCGGACCTTGCATACTTTGTGTTATCACAAAATCATGCACTGAAAGGCTGCTGATCAGGTAGACTTTGTGCAACTATTTCAAACCAGACTTTTGACTAAGGCTTAGCCTCCTTAGCCTGAGAGGGCTCTCTCAAAAGGTTATTGATTTTGACTATTGATGAGATGGCTAACTCTTGCAAAGTAAATTTAACAAATATGTTGGCTGGACAGACATTACACAGACTTCCATTGGGCTTATGGAGTTAATCATCCTTCAGTAAACTATAACACTACTCATTCATAGAAGTCAGGGCATGTAATGTTTAAATACTCAAAACACATCTCATAGAAGCCTCAGCTTATAAATACACACAGGAAATCAGAGCAGCAAAGTGAATTCTGAGTGATTGTGTATCTATACAACTGTAAAAATATAAAGGATAAAACAAAACCACATATCTTGAGCATTTGAAACACTGTATGAATCCTGAGAAGAAAAGCAGTCACTTGTATTACTGAAAATGAGTTTGTACACAAGCCAAAATAACACTCTGTTTTCTCAAATATCCAACCCTCATTACATAAAAGTTTCATCTATATATAGAAACATAACTTTAACTACTTTGAGCTTCCTCCTCCAGCATGAGGGGAGCTCGATGACTGCCACTAATTGCCCCTATCCACTATTGAACTAACTCATTAAATACAATAAGTGCTAAACTGGAATTTTAAAGAGTCCTAATTTAACTATAACTCTAATTCTATCCTCCTCGTAGAATGATTCTTTCTTGTTCTTTGACATCTGTCTCCTTTTAGTTTGGCCGAGATGGCTGAGAAAAAGATTAAATGTCCCATACTAGCTTTGGATGTTGAATGCTTTGATGGTTCAGTGATTTTAGGAGAAAACCCTTGTTTTTCCGGTTCCAGTCTTCCACCACTTATTCGAAAATGTAGCAGCATGTCTCCAACTCTTTAATATCCCAAAAATGTAGAGCACTACCATGTTTCCAGATGTGTTGGAGGCTTCGTTGGTGGACAGGTGTGCAAGCCAAGTCTCCTCGTATGCAACTCCTTCCAAACCCTAATGACCGGTGATAAAGTGCCTTTATAAGCAAAACTTTAACTTGAACCAAAACATTACACTTTTACAAAGGTACACCTGTCATCATTTGAATGGCTATGCTATCTTCATTTGGTCTCCTAAATGTCCCTCAGATGTTTCCTTTGAAAATTTCTGATTATCCCATCGAACTGTTTGCCTGTATTAAAAACAGCACCTACAGTAGTTTCGCAGTTTCATAGCGGGCTACGAAACTGCGAAACTGTTTAAACAGTTTATCTTTTCCTTGAGATTTTCACTGCTCGGACCTTTAATTTTTTAAACCTTCTTTACATGTGGTAGAGATCTATATGTCCTCAAAATAATGAAACTAAGCAAAATTTTACAAAACTTAGAACAACACCTTTCTCAACATCAGTTAGCAGCTATTTGACCTAGCTGTGCCTTTAAGTCTGCAACCTCCTTCCTCAAGGCTTTGTTTTCAGCTCTTAAATGCATGTTTATTTTTTTAATGGATTTGGCCTGTTTGAGAGCTGGAACAGTCCATGTGTAAACATCAGCCACTGAATCCACCTGGCTTACTAGGTTTTTACTTCCTCTCAAAACAGCTTTTCGATAATTTGCATACCTGACTGCAGACTCCCTAGTGGCACTCTTCACCTTGGCAATTACATTTTCTGCTGCCTCCAACTGGTTCTTTATAGCTATAATGCTACCTCCTTGGGAAATAATGACTGTTCTATTCTTGTCCTTTTGCTTAATTTTCTCTGCCTCCTCTGTTTTGGACAATTCCTCTGCTACCTCTGTTCTGGGCAATTTTTCAACTTCCTCTGCTCTAGGCAGTTTCTCAGCTTCCCTTACTTGTTTTCTTGTAACAGGTCTTCTTGGTTTGAAGATAAATTCATCACCTGGTTCATCAAACCTCAGTCTTTTTGAAGCTTTAGATTTCTTAGTGCTTTCTGGTGATGATTGAGTCAAATCAATGTGCATTGGTTCAATATGCACCGGTTCAACCTGCTCAAACTCAATGGCCTCAAGCAAATCACTCAAGCTGGCCTTAGATATCGAGCTTTCCTCAACAGCCAATGCTTTGCCTTTTTCTTTGCTTATTTGACTCCTTGTCCTAACTCTTGACACTGTTTCAGATCCACTTGGTCCAGGTACAGCTTTCTTGTGCTTAGCTTCTTCTTTTGAAGATGGCTGAGGTTGCTCTTTAATGATCAGTGGCTTCACTGATTTTCTCAACTGTGACTTGGCCTTCTTTCTATCTTTTGCCTCCTTTCGAAGCTCAGCTATTGTGGGTTCTTCAACTGATTTTTCTTTTTCTCTAACCGGCTGTGGAGTAAGACCTGTTTTACTCTGAAAACCAGCCATGAAGATGGAGTCCCAATCCCTACCTATTTTCTGAAGACCATCCAAAACCAACAATTTAACCAAACCGTGGTGAAATAACGATGTTTCACAGTCATCCTTCCTTAATTGCACTTTGTCACACATTTTGCTTAGACTGTGAAACAAGTAAAAGGGAATATCTATGGATGCTTTACCAGTAAAATGTAACAGCAACTTGAAGTGATAGGAGTAGACCTTATTGTATCTTCCCTCACAGGTTAAGTACTTCTGAATATAGGTGAGAAGAAGGGCATAGTGCTCCTTAACATAGTTTCTAGGCACTGCTTTTGTTAGGTCTTCATTCACATATGCCTCTTTTAAAAACTCTTTGCAGGGGTTCATATCAAATTTAAAGTTCTTAAACCATTCTTGCCCCCCTCTTGGAATCTCAGTTACAGCAGCAATTGACTCTGGAGACACTTGAACTTCTAACATAGCTATTTTAGAATTCAAACCCGTGAAGTTTAAAGCAAAATCCTTCGTTACCTGAGCATGGCCACCCTGCATCTTCTTACAGAAATTCCAACAGCCGGCATCCTTGAAGGCTTTCTTCACGCCTTCATCTCTTAATGCGAGGTCCAAACCTTCAGGCTCTGTTCTCTGACATTTTCCAGACCTATGTTCCTTCCTCTCCATTTCGCTTTTGAAATTTTCACACAGAGAATGGCCAACAGCTTCAACTCAAATGGTAATTCAATTTTTTGAAATTTTCACACAGAGAATGGCCAACAGCTTCAACTCAAATGGTAATTCAATTTTTTTTTTAACGCGGGCTCGCTTGTAATCAGGCTCACTTGAAAAACTCGGGCTCGCTTGCAAACTCAAATATCTCATCACACAGGTTGGTCATTTATGCATCATCTACTATCATCATAAAAAATCTTTGCACGGTAAAACCCATTTGAATAATATTTATGTGCATGCCTAAAAATCTATTGGTGGAGTGATGGTTAACGAGTGTTTGGGAGGTACGCCCACTGACATGAACAGACGGAAGTGGTGACTCATCAACAGACTTGACCCTTTGAGGAATATACGCTGCAAAACGCACGAATTTGCGATTTCGTAGCGCGGTTAGTTATGAATTGGCATAATGCGCTACGAAACGGCTTGATGCTGACGCGCTGCAAAATGGCTAAACAATGATTACGCTGCAAAACTGACCAATGAGACTGCGCTGCGAAATTACGGAAAGGATCGGTGACATGAATAAGACAAGACATGGCTTTAACAATCAATATGGAGAATGACCGACAGGATTAGAGAACGATTTACATCAAACACCTTTGAAACTTCAACCCTAAGTAAAAAACATAGGATAAAAACCATTTGACACCAACTTTTTGACATTTAACTTGGACAAAGGATTATATACATATGTTTATAGTTCTAAGTGATAACACTTTGTTTCGCGCGAAGTAGTGGAAAGCCATGTGTCTCAGCAATGCATGGTCCTTGTCGACCTTGTCCAAAAACCTCTCCAATTGCACGTTAACTCTCTCAAGATTGGCCTCCCGATCCTCATTAAGCTCTTGCTCCAATGACGTGAGCTCAACTCTTCTCCTTTGTGCAGCTTGGCGATGCTCACGAATGTTTTGTAGCTCCATGATCGCTTGTTGATCCTCCAGATATTTGATCCTCTTCTCCAGACATTTCATCTTCCATTTGGCTCTTTCCAAATCAATGGAAAAGGCTTGAATCTCTACTTGCTGCTCCTGGATGATCTCTTTAAGTTGTGCACTTATCGGTTCTGTATCTGTATCATCATCATGAAGGAGAACGAATTCAGTCTCTCGTTCACCTGATGGCTCACCTGAAGGCCCCTCATCATGCATTGGCTCCTTACCTCTGTCCTGTACCTGTAGTGCTGATGTCGGAAGTGAGGCCCCTTCCACCCCGGGTGGAGATAACACTCGCTTTGTTGTTGCAAACAAACGTCTAACACCCCTCTGATATGTGATGAAAACCGGCACTCTAGCAGTCTCATGGCGCTCATACCGACGAGAAGGTTAACCCTCATGCTTAACCTCTGATAATACCTATGAAGTGCTGAAGAGGTCACGGGAGATGGAATCATCCCAAGTAATGCCCTGCAATCCCATCTGATGAACCACCAAAATCTTAATAAGAGAAAAGTGATAAACACTGTTAAGTTGCTGCTGAGGGGTCTTGTGCTGCATGAAGGTGTTCATCCTCTATATGTTCCTGCAAATGAAATATGGGATGTTCATCATCCGTACCTTGGTAAAGTGCATGAGCAACCTGATGTGATAGGCATATAGACGAGAGAACCTCCCCTCACAGCTAAACTACTTCATGAGTGGAGCATATTCATATTTCAAATATCGGAATGGAAAGACTCTTGTGAGCCACCTCAAGAAACTGGCCTTAATGTAAGGCTCATAATGCTGCCGATCAACCTTCTATTTCTTGTGCCATGGTTCTCCAACATTCGGTATACCGGTTGCTAATGAGACAGTTTCGGGTGTCAGTGTGAAGGTGACCCCGGCCAAGATAGAGTGATCTCCATGTAGGTGAAGCACAAAAATATGGGCCAACTCATGATGAACTCGAACATTAGCCACCCTTTGACAAAATTCAAAACATGATAGATGCTGGAAGCATGACATGGCAAGAGGGCAGGCCTACAATTCAGTGAGGGTGGTTGGCTCATCCCTAACATGTTTGCCACTCTTGTGATGTCTCCTGGGAGCCTGTTCTTCCGAGGATGAATCACTTTGTGTCTCCATCTCATACCCTGATGAATGCTCAAATGCCATGACTGTTGTGTGTACTGTACTTGGGCTACCCTTTGATGATGGTGTGAAACTAGGTGTTGTTGCGATATCTGCCACCAAGGGGAACAATGAAAAAAAAAGGAAGTATTAGGAGGGGAATAATATGATGGGAATAGGGGTTATGGGGAGAGGTTTTGTTTAGGGATATATAGGAGGGTTTGGGGATTTGATAGGGTAGGGTTTTGGGGTTTTGATAAGGTAGGGTTTTGGGGTTTATATTGACCAAAGAGTGGAGGGATAAGGAATAGGGGTTTGGTAATATTTTAGGGTAGGGAGAATAGGAAAAAATGGGATAGGGGGGATAGGGAAAAATGGTAAGAAAGGGAAAATGAGGGGTGATAACGGAACCTTGGCATCAACACCACAATTATGCAACCCTAGCAACAATGGCTTTTGGTGTTTTCTTGTGGTTGGTTTTATGAGTTTTGTTGCAATTAAACATAGCCATGAACCACCATAACATTCACAAAATTTGATGAGCAAGCCATGATATAGAGCCTACCTGTTGATTTGAGGGGTTTCACAGGCAACTTGAGGCAATTTGGCATAGTTTTGGGCCTTTGTGGGTGTGCACCGTGCCCATTGTGTGCATCGCACCCGTAGAAATTTTGCACTGTGGGGTGGCTCAGTGTGAGTCATGCTCTGTGTGTGCGCCGTGCCCCTCTGTGTGTGCGCCACACTCTGGAAAACGACTCCCACTCACTCTTAAACACGCACTTTTCTCTCCTAATCACTTTGCAACGTTTCTCTATGACTTTGATTTGCACAATGACCTTAGTTTCTTGTGGAAGCCTCTATTTAAAGGCTTTGAAGTCATAGGTTTAATTTTTTCTTCTCCAAAAACCCACTTTGCTAATGTTTCATTTTGGCTTTTTTCACTGACTTAAAGAAACACTTGAATTTCTCTTTTCCCTTTGGAATTTTAGGTCAAATGATGAAGTTTTTGGCACTCTTTGTAGGGATTGCATGACAGGGCATTTGGCCGTGGAAACCATGACTGCACCTGAAGAAATCAACTGACGACTTTTTTGAAAATTTTATCACAAATGACATTGTTTGACTTTTCTTCAAAACAGAGTTTTGAACAACAGTCGAAATTTGTCCACATGACAATGAAAATCTCTAAATCATAACTTTGTAAGGGCTTCACTCTGGCCTACATGGCTTTACTGAACATGGTTGAAGACCAAATTGATTAATCCCTAGACCTAATTATCGAAAATTACTTTTGTCCATTAAAGGACTAGACCTTGACTGTCATGGACTTTAGTGATCATTGACAAAAGACCTAAGCCAGCAGGAGCCAGACATGAGGGGAAATGACTAGCATGACCTTTTCTGTCAGTTTATGGCATGCTCCTAGTGGAATGTAGCTGGGTGAATGGAGCGGGACTCCTAAAAATGAAATGCATAAAGAGTTTTGATCTCTGACGGAGGACTGACCAGACGGACTCTAACAGTGCCCATGTCGTGGATCCTTTCACATAATCCTTTCTATCTGGATGGTTGTGTCCATATCATGGATTCATTATTTGATATTAGATATGTATACATATATGTGACCTTGATTTATAGGTCTCCTGACAGTGTTTGTTCTCGTCCTTGCAAAATATCATAAAGCATCTCAGCCATCACTCCCTGTTCTACCTTCATGCTTTAGGGGTCATATGTTACACAATATTTTGCCATACCTCCTACAGTTCCCTGTGTCATACCCCAGAGTGCTCAAAACTTGGAAATTATGAAGTATACCCATCGTGATATGTTGTCTAGATCCTCCCTGAAGACTTAGTTAAAACATACCTTGAGCTTTCCATAAAGAAGTGAGCAGGTTGCATCGTACTAGCCTTGTGCTTCCACCATTTTTTTACTTGGATACTCATGATCCCTAAAAGGAAATTTTTCCCATAGAGGACAAAAAACTTTGTGACCTAGAGGCTTCCAGAGCGACGAGCTGGAAGTTTTTCACTGTGAATGTGGTTGAATTTCCTAATATATCCCTTTGTTCTTATCCCTATGAGCTTCCTCCTTGAGATGAGGGTCCTCCCCTATCTTTGGAGAGATCCTAACTCCCTCTCCCTGCCTATATATTCTATTGGGTTGTGTTATATTCTTTCCATGACTAGCCCATGTAGTTAACCAGGGGTTAGACGGGGAGAGGTCATAGGGGTATGAAGTGTACCTGTAACCCCACTTTATGGGGTCCGGGGTAGCGCCCCCGAAAATTTTGGTTTTGGACACTATGTTAGGTTCGGCGGACCCACCTATGGCTTTGTGCATGATTTTCACACATGTTTTTTGGACGCAATGGTTTTCGGTCCATGGTATTAGATGCTTCGACATGTATAAATATGTATTATAACATTGAAAGGAATATAATGAAAAGTCAAGCTGGTAGTCCCGGTTTTGGGATCCAGGGGAAAATCTTTGTGTATATGTGTTTTATGTGTTATGCTCTCACATTGTTTATTTTCTGTGTTTTAGAATTCGTATTCATGTAATTTCTGTATGGGGTTAAAACCTACATTTGGTATCAGAGCAGTTTTTGCTTCAAGGGGATGCCTTTGCTGCTGAGGGGTTTCGCTCGGGCCTGTGGTAGCCCATGTTCAGTGGGAGATCTGTGAGATCGATTCTGGTGGTGGCAGAAGATGGAAAGCAGTGGAAAGATAGAGATCATGAAATTTAATGGTCAAAGTTTTGAGTTGTGGAATCTTAAGATGGAGGATCTGTTGGTCGATAAAGATTAGTGGACCGTGGTAGATCCGGGTACTAAACCAATGGGAGTGTCCGATGAAGAATGGAAGAAGTTGGATCGAAAGGTAAAGAGCACAATATGATTGTGTGTCTTAGATTCAGTATTGCTGAATGTATCAGGGGAAGCTACAACGAAGGCTTTGTGGGACATGTTAGGGACTTTGTACAAATCTAAGTCTCTGGTCAACAAATTGTTCCTGCGGAAAAATTTGTATAAACTGAGGATGAAAGATGGAGACTCAATGACAGAGCATCTGAATACATTTAATACTATGGTAATTTAGTTAGCATCTATTTATGTTAAAATTTCAGATGAAGATAAGTGCATCAGTTTGTTGTGTTCTCTACCAGATTTGTGGGATAGGCTGGTTATTGCAATAGGTAGCAATGCAACTGCCTTGCAGTTTGATGAAATAGTCTCAGCCTTGCTGACGGAGGAGATGAGACGTAAAAATATGGAGAGCCAGAATGGTAATGCCTTGTCTATACGAGGACGGTCCCAGAACAGAAACAAAAATAAGTCATCGAGTGGGAGATATAAATCTAGACGGAGATCTAAATCTCAAGGAAAACCTGTAAAGGTGGTGTGCTGGAAATGCGGAAAGGAAGGCCACTTTAAAAGGGACTGTAAATCTAAAGCTCCTGATAAAGGAAAGGGATCTGATGAGGCTTCTTCTGTAGAGGCAAAAACCACCTCAGATGAAGGTGGGGATGTGTACTTGGCTTTTTCAAGTACACGTGTAGATCATGAGGCATGGTTTATTGACTCAAGTGCATCCTTTCACGTCACACCCCATAGAGAATGGTTCTGCGAATATGAGAAATATGATGGTGGTGATGTCTTCTTGGGGGATGGCAGGAAGTGTAGAATCATTGGTCGTGAACAAGTAAAGTTGAAGTTGCAAGGTGGAAGGGTTAGAATGCTTCGAGGTGTTCTACATATTCCTGCATTAGCTAGAAATCTGATTTATGTAAGCAAGCTCGATGATGCAGGCATAAAAATAGCGTTCGAGAAGGATACCTACAAAATGGTTCAGGGAGCACTGGTACTGATGCGGGGAATTCGGATTAGAGCTCTGTACAAGCTACAAGGTAGCACTATTATTGATGGGTGCAATAGTTATATGGTTCTTGAAAGTGGAGCAAGAAATCTAGTGGTCTCTGGAGAGAAGACCATGCTATGGCATCAAAGGCTTGGACATATGGGAGAGAAGGGCCTTCGAATACACCATGGTAAAGGTATGGTAGAGGGTATGAGTAATAGCTCTCTGGATTTTGATTTATGTGAAAATTGTGTATATGGGAAGCAGAATCTAGTGAGTTTCCCCTCTCGTGGTAAGAGGGCGAAGCAGATATTAGAGCTTGTGCATAGTGATCTGTTTGGACCTGTGAAGGTTCCATCACTAGGTAGATTTGTGTACTATGTATCATTTATATATGATTTCTCAAGGAATACATGGATATATTTCCTTAAGAAGAAATCTAAAGTCTTTGACAAGTTTAAAGAATTTAAGGCTCTGGTGGAAAACTAGACAGAGAAGAAGATAAAGGTGCTGAGGGCACATAATGGTGGACAGTTTTGCATCAAGGAATTTGAAGAATTCTGTAAGAAGTGTCGTATATCACGGTAGAAAACTACTCCATATGCACCTCAGCAAAATGGAGTTGCAGAAAGAATGAGCAAGGCGTTGATGGAAAGGGTAAGAAGCATGCTCAGTGGTGTTGGGTTAGGACAGGAATTTTGGGCAAAGGCGTTGGATACTGCATGTTACTTGGTCAAGAGGTCACCTTCATCGGCATTGGAGGATAAGACTCCACAAGAGGTATGGACTGGTAAGAAACCCTCTCTTTCACATCTAAGGGTATTTGGATGTGATGGGTATGTACATGTTCCAAAGGAGAAAAGAACCAAGTTGGATAGTAAATCTGAAAAGTGCTTCTTTATTGGGTATAAGGATAGTTTAAAGGGTTATAATTTTTGGAACCCACTAACAAGGAAGGTTATGTATAGCCGAGATGTGGCGTCCAGAGAGATGAAATATGTTATTAAACATGAAGTACAACCAAAGGAACCTGAGAAGATAGAGTTTGAGCTAAAGGAGGAAGAATCAGACTCTACAACAGAGGAGGAATCAGAAGATGAAGACCCACAAACTCTAGTTGTGAGAAGATCAGTTCGAGAAAGAAGGCAGCCAGAAAGGTATAGTCCATCTTAATTTTATTCAAATTTTGCTTTCTCTGTTACTGATGATGATCCCAGAACTGTGAAGGAAGCAGTGGATTCAGAGGATGGAAAACTCTGGAAAGAGTCCATGGTTGATGAAATGGCATCTTTGCACAAAAATGAGGATTGGGATCTGGTGGAGTTGCCAGCTAGAAGGAAACCCATTGGCAGAAAATAGGTGTTCAAAAGAAGAAAAATGCAGAAGGAAAAGTGGAGAAATACAAAGCTCAGTTGGTAGCGAAAGGTATTCTCAGGTGCCAGGAATTGATTTTGGTGATATTTTTTCTCCTGTTGCCAAGGTAACTTCTATTAGATTACTTTTATCTGTTACTATTGCTTTTGATTTTGAGGTAGAACAGATGGATGTGAAGACAACATTTCTTCATGGGGGTCTAGCAGAGGAGATCTACATGAAGCAACCTGAAGGCTTTGCGGTGAAGGGTAAGAAAGAACTTGTATTAAAGTTAAAGAAGTCTCTGTATGGGTTAAAATAGTCACCAAGGATGTGGTATTAGAAATTTGATACATTTATACGGGGACTTGGCTTCACCATAAGCAAAGAAAATCATTGTGTGTATTTTAAATTAATTGGTGACCGTGTTATTTATCTGGTCTTGTATGTGGATGATATGTTGCTGGTTTGAAATGAAAAAGAAAATATCCAAGATTTGAAGACCCAATTGTCCTCCAAATTTGACATGAAATATCTTGGTGCTGCAAACTATATTTTGGGCATGGAAATTAAAAGAGATCGGGAAAAGAGGAAGCTCTGGTTAAACCAGAGGAAGTATGTCGAGACGATACTGCAGAGGTTTAATATGCAGGATAGTAAACTGGTGAGGGTTCCTATTCCTGTGGGTGTGAGATTATCTGCTGAATAGTGTCCCAAGACACAAGAAGAGGAAGAGGACATGTCCCGTATTCCATATGCAAGTGTGGCCGATAGCATGATGTATGCAATGGTCTGTACTAGACCAGACATTGCACATGCAGTGGGAGTATTGAGCAGGTTTATGTTAAAACCATGGAAGGATCACTGGACAATAGTGAAGTGGGTTTTCAAGTATTTGCATGGCATTAGTGATTATGGTTTGTGCTACCAAGGAAGACTAGGATTGGACAGAATGTTGGATATTCATAGCTTTGTTGATGTAAACTAGGTTGGAGATCTGGATCAGAGAATATATACAAGTGGTTATGTGTTTAACCTATTTGGAGGTGCAGTCAGTTGGATGAGTAAGAAACAATCTGTAGTGGCACTATCAACTATAGAGAAAGAATACATGGCAGCCACTCATGCAAGCAAGGAAGCATTTTGGTTGCAGAGATTGTGTTCAAGTATGGGGTTAGTGCAGAAAGCTATAAAGATAGAATGTGACAGTCAAAGTGCAATTTTCTTGGCAAAGAACCCCGCATATCATTCAAAGACGAATCACATTGATGTTCAGTATCACTTTGTGAGGGATATGATAGAAGAAAAAAAAGGTGTTGCTGGTAAAGGTGGACACTTTGAAGAATACTGCAGATGCATTGACAAAATTTGTGAGCTGTGAGAAGTTCTCTTGGTGTAGAGAAACAATGGGCATTGCAGGGATGGATAAATGACTAAGCTCTCTTGTGGCCCCCTTTGGAAAGAAAACAACAAGTGGGAGAATGTTGGGTTGTGTTATATTCTTTCCACGACTAGCCCACATAGTTAACCTGGGGTTAGAGGGTGGGAGGTCATAAGGGGTTTGAGGTGTACCAGTAACCCCACTTTGGTTTTGGACCCTATGTTAGGTTGGGTGGACACACCTATGGCTTTGTGCATGATTTTCGCACATGTTTTTTGGACACAATGGTTTTCGATCCATGGTATTGGACGCGATGGTTTTTGGTCCATGGTATTGGATGCTTCGCCATGAATAAATGTGTATTATAACATTGAAAGGAATATAATGAAAAATCAAGCTGGTAGTCCCAGTTTTGGGATCCAGGGGAAAATCTCTGTCTATATGTGTTTTATGAGTTATGCTCTCGCATTGTTTATTTTCTGTGTTTTAGAATTTGTATGTAGGTAATTTCTGTACGGGGTTAAAACCTACATATTCATCCTATCCCATTCCCAAATGGTTGGTCTCTGATTATTTTCACCCTTATCCTGAGATAGTGCCTATATGTTACTCATTTGTCTTGGAGAAGGAGTGCTTCGAGAGCTTGAGATTGGACTAGCACATTTACTCAAGGAGGGATTATTGACATCAAGGCTTGGTTTTATGCTTCCTCTTTTATTCATTAATATATACAACTCCTAGTTCAGTTTCCATAAATGATTTTTTTAAAATATCATTTATCATAATGCTCCTTGATCTGTTAAGTTGATTACTTTTGATTATGCTTGTTTCACTTGTATGCGTTTTTGTGTTTTTGATCTCTTGTGCAGGTATTCAAACACTATGATCAGCAAAGTTGAGCCCAAGGAGAAAGTGATCAAGATCTTCAACAAGGGAGTACATCATAGCATCAAAATGAGGTAGATCTCCTTCCTCTTCTCTCATTTCGATTGTAATTTAGGAGGGGGAGGGACTCTTCTAATCATAAATGAGGGTTAAGTGTTCCCCGCTGCAATTCAATGTTAACAGGGGGAGCCAAAAGAACCTCATTTCAGCAGAGGTCATCAACAGGATGATCATACGCATTATGCATATATACAACTCGAAGCATCCGTGCACATGGGATGAAATCCCTTCCTATTTCCAGCATAGCTACAACAGAGCTCTCCATAGATCAACCAGCCACAGTTCCTTTCATGTGGGGTTGGGATTCTAGCCACTATGTCTCGTTGATGTGGCCATACCATTTGTAGCTACTCAGGCATATTCAGATCATGTCCAGTCTGAAACTAACAGGGCTAACAGGTTCATTGAGCACATTCAGTGAATTCTACTACAGTTCAATGACATATTGGATAGAGCCAATGCTAAGTACAAGCAACGTCATCATTAGCATCGGGTGCCACACAAGTTCTAGGTGGGTGACAAAGTTTGGTTACATTTATAGAAGAAGCACCTCAGTGGGCCCCACTGCAAGCTTCTCCAGCTCCAATATGGCCCTTACACCATCACTAGGACTATAGGGTATAATTATTTAGAGCTCAGCATTCCACCATTCCTTGTCTTGCACCTAGTGTTCAATGTGGACTGCCTCCGCCCATACTTTCCACCATTACTCAACACATCAGACATTGAAAAATAACTCACACCAACAGATTTGAACCCAGACTGCATGGACCAAGCGAAAAGAAATGGGATCATGGACACACAGATCAAGAACAGTCACACCAGAATATTCAACTGTATCAAGTTTCCAAATCTGGCCAACTCCTGCACCAAGGCAAGTGGCTCACAAGGGACCAAGTTGAGCAAAAGTTTCCCCATCTCAGGGAGGCACACAATGGAATGGGTACTATTGCTTCCTAAGGGGGGTGGATTATTCAAAGAGGATATTGGTGGCCATCTACCTATTCCACTATTGCCCCATCATTGTTTCTTTTTAGTTTCCTTAATCGTAGCACAACTTACTATTTTGGGAATTTTTTGGGTCCTAAACTTCCGGAGCCATTTTGAGGGACTAAAAGATGTTTTTAGGGAAAATGGAGAGATTGGAAAAGTCCTAGATTTATTAATCATTTTTCTTCAGCCTCCTCCTTGATATCTTCAAAATGAGGTATTATGAGAGTGAAATGGAGATCGTATGCCAAAGTTACGACCCCGAGAAGTTGATGTACCACTTTACCCAAACGGGGCCCATAGTTTTGGTGCTTCATCTCCTAGGGTTAGGTTTTTGGATGTTTATGGTTTTCCATTGTTTCTCAATAATAAGTAGGCCTTTGAAGCTCATTGCAACACACTTTATAGGCATGTATCCACCACATCCCTTCTCAAATATAAGCTACCATCATCTGAGCTAGTTTATCTCCACTTTTGTATGTAAGCATATTTCAGTTCTTTGATATTTTTATTTCTAATGCATCTCTATGTTTATGTGTATATCTATATTTCGTTGCATTCTTCCATAAGTCTAGATTAGTGGTATTAGAGTGGTCTTCCCTTTCTCTATTTTTCTTTGCGTGTCCCCAACAAGGTCAGGGTATAAGGAGTTAGGGCTCGAACTCGTTCAACCTTTGCAAGATGAGCCTCGCAAACCCCAGTGGCCTCCCAAGATGGATGAAAAGAAAGATGAGGCAGCAAAAGATCCTTTCAAAATATTTCTCAAGGAATCCCTTGAGCAACAAAGGAACGTGATGATGGATAACTTTGCCCAAATCCTTCGGTGGCTACCTAGAGATGAGACATCATCATCCAGCGGCCACTCTGGAGGCACCAATCCTTTTAAGTTACAAGTTAACTTTGAAATTCCCATATTTTAGGACAAATAGATGCAGACACCATAGATAGATGGTTAAATATGTTGGAAGGATATTTTTTAGTTCATGAATTTTCCAATATGGAAAAGATTACCTTTTCACTCCTCAAATTCACCCCACATGTAAAGGACTCGTGGGAAGCCTTCTGTGAACAAAAATAGGAGAGGGAATCCTCACTATTTTTTGTTGCACCCACTTGGAATTCTTTCTAAGATGCCATACAAGAACAATATTACCCTTCCATGAGCTATCAAGTTAAATACATAGAGTGGACCACGTTGCAACAGGGAAGGGGCAAAGACATGTCAGAGTTCATAAATGTTTTCCATACCCTTCGCACAAATATGGGTATCAAGGATTTTGAGTGGCATTTGGTACTCAAGTACCACATCTGACTATAGAATTAAATCAAGGATGAAACGGAGTTCGTAGAAATCCCCTTGCTTCGCACTACTTATCAATACACTGTCAATATAGAGTAGAAATTTAAAAAGAAGAAGTGAAACTTTGGATCTAAGAATCCAAAGCAGGGGAAAGGTACCCTCAAACTGTAGAAAAAAGGACAAAGCCAAGGCGGGGTGACCCAGGCAAACCCACTGGAGTCGCAAGAAATGAACAACACCACAAATAGAAAGGACACAAGGAAATGGTGTGAGTTCCATAAAATCCCCACTCTCAACAAAAGTGAGTGTTGAGCCAAGAAGTCACTGGTGGCTGAGCTGAAGGCTTCTTAATCATATGCATTTTTTGACCTTGACTCAAAAACCAACAAGGGGAATGACAAAGGGAAGAAGATTATGTATGCGGAGCCTAGTGCCACAATTTCCACCACCAAGATCCAGAAGGATGGGCCCAAAGATATAAAGGAGGGGGAATGACTCTTCTACTCACAAATGTGTGTTAAGGGTTCTCCACTACAGTTCATTATCGATAGCGGGGGCCAAAAGGACCTCGTTTCAGCAGAGATCGTGAAGCAGTTGGGCCTACCGACCATGTTAGGGTCCCATAATTGATAAGTTCTGAAGGTGATTGAGTATCTCACAATTTGCAGATTTTATATTGTTCATAGATCTCAATATTCAATTGATTTCCAAAAAAAATAAAGAAAAGAAAAGAGGGTAAAAGAAAAAAAAAGGAGAAGAACAAAAGAAAAAGAAATGAAAATAAAATAAAACCCCAACTATTGTTCAATTCATATAATCTAAGCTTGGTTGAATAAATTTCAATTTCTGTTGATAGGATAGAAAATAAATATTTGCCAAACAGTTCAAGCCTGGCAAATCAGTAGCTAGGTAGAAATGAAATTGGTTCAAATGTTTAATTTGGACCAATAGGAGAAATAAGTGATGGAGTAGGTTAGAAAAAAAAAAGAGAAAGTAGAAAGGGGTCTGCAAGTCCAAATGCACTCTGCCAAAACAAAGAAAAAAATGTTAGATTAGAAACTATGGGTAGGTATATTGAAAAGAAATACAAAGGGAAAAGGACATGAAAATTTCCTTTAATATTTTATGACATAGTTCATGGGTTTTTCCTAATGTTAAAAAAAAATGAAAATTTTAAAGGTTATGGGTCTTATACATTACTCCTAACTTTATCCTATACTTCGCCCCCCTTTTTATTTTATTTTCCTACCCCGCCAATCACACACCCTTCACATCAACTATTACCCACCCCACACCTTTCATCAAATCCCCATAATCGATATATTAACTAATGGCCCACATGTGTTTTTGCACCCCCCCCCCCAACCCAAACCCTCTAAACATTAATTTAGGGGGTGGGGTCCGAAATTAGTGGTTTCCGACCACTTATGTGTCATGCTATTGTGATTTCGTACCCCCCTACTCATTCCACTTACCACTCTGTAGGCCCTCAGAAAAGTGGTTTTAGCTTTCCAATAAGGCACCCCCTTCGATGTGACCGTTCACTAATCCCACTGCCCCGTGATACCAATCTATCCCATTCACCTATGACCTCCATTCCCACGCTATACCGTTTCATATTCAATTCACTAGACCATTAGCCAACGGACCCGTGCCACTTTAGGCCACTCCAACGGGGATTCTCCGAAACTAGAAATGCATCATCTCGCTCATTCACTGAGTTTTGAATATGTTCTCTTTTTCTTACATTAGAAGGTGAAGGCTTCCTCGGGCATACACAGTGAAACAGTAACACAGTTGCAGAAATCTGCACCTCTTTGCATTTAGCAGACATCCCCCTTCTTGAATTTCATTTTCTATTCATCCCCTTTCTGTTTTCCCTCTCTGAGTTCCCTCTTCTTCTTATTCCTTTTTTGTTACAGTTCACCTGCAAATTCAAAAAACAGTCCAGGTTTAAAAATTTGCAGAAGACAGCCATGCCACCAAAGAAGAAAGAACATGAGCTATTCAATCCAATGGTGCACCCACCAGTGGACTTGGACCATATCCCACTTGTAGACAAAGACTTCAAAATACATGAAACAATATCAGAATTCGATCTCTTTGACATCTACTGTTGGTGGGAGGACAAATTTGTTGATGAAATGGATGATATAGGACTCTAGGATACAAATTTGCCTTTCTATATTTTTCCCAAAACCCATAGCTGCCCAGAATTGATCAGAAAATGCCAGTCATGTTATAACCCACAACAAAGGTTAGTAATAGCCCCACCAAGAGACATATCTTTTATCACTGATGTTAAATATATAATGCAGATGATGCAAACTACTATCATTGAAGGAGCCTCTCCTTTTTCCCATGAAATCCTCAGTGAAATGTACCAGAGACTAGACTTTGCCAAAATAGCTAAAATCGTGGAACTCTTCATGACTGAATAGACTCTATTGGCTAGCAAAAATCCTCCATATTCCTTGTTTAGTTAATTTAGTGTCCTAAATTGCTTGCATGAATTATCAACTGAGGTTTGTAAGCTAATGAAGTATAGTGCACTATATGTGCTTAGTTAACCCTTCCTCCTTCATTGTTTTGTATTTTTATATTGTTTTGGAGGTTTATTTTCTTTGATTCCTAATTATGTACAAACTAAACTATGAGAAACTGAATCTGAACTTCCTAAAGGTGAACCAAGAGCTTAAAACTAGTCAAAATCTAAGTTAAAAGAAGGAAAAACGGAGCATCTGTCCTATCTTGTCATTAATCCTAAGTCATGAATCTAATTCTTAAAATTAAACGGTGAAGTTGTAAGCCATGCTTAAGTAAATACAGAGAATGAAATTAACTGAAGTACTTCTAGTTACTCTAACCTTCAATTTTCAAAGATAACCTTCTTGAGATGGAATACAAGCAACTTTCTGTACTTTATGATCTAGAGAACTAAATAAAAACATGCTGAGGGTAACTGATTGGTTTCAACCATTATATAGAGTGAATGTTTAACCATTTAGTTTAGGATGGGTATCAGCTTGAAATGGTGATCAAAAACATTCATTAACACAGTGTATTGACAATCTGAACTAGAAAATAAATAACAAAAACAATGAGTAAACTAGTCAACAATGCATTCTCATTACTTTCAACCTTACTCTCTTTAGAAACAAAGTCGTTTCCTTTTATGAAATGGGTTGGAGAAACACAAGAAATCAACCTAAGTTAGAAATACTACTAAAAGCAAATGGTAAAATTAAAACTAAACAAAAACAAATGGAAAGAAAACCTCCTTCAGTGCAGGGGCCCTCTGCAACTGACTGGGTTGAGCTGCTAACTAATTTAAAATGCTCTTTCAAATGATCATTGATCAACACACGGCTTTATATTATAAACAGGAATAAAGTCCAAATATACATAGCTGAGAGTCTGACCTTAATACATCAAAATCTTTGAAACCTTCTTGGTTCTGTACAACCAGTATTTAAAAGAAAATATTCATAAATGTCTTTGAGGAAAATTAGCCACAGGTGACTGTTAGGCCCCTATACTACTAGTGTAACCCCTTATTGTTATTAGTACAACCCACTTATTATATTGATGTACCCATGTAGTGCCCATATTGTTGTTATTGTGCCCTTACATTATTATTGTTAAGTTGGCTCTGATTATGTTATGACCCCTTAGACTCCTATATATAGAAAGGAGGTCTTTTCATTTGTATCATCCAAGAATTGTTCATTTATGTATAATGTAAAGGAGGTTGCTCCCTCAAAGAGGCTGAATTCTAAGGCGTTGATCTATCTTTTCTATCTTTTTCTTGAGCTGGTTTCATAACATTTGCTATCAGAGCTTTGGCTTCTAGGGTTTCGCTGCTCCAAATAGGTCATCGTGGAATTTTCGCTATAACTTTTTTTTTTGCGACGTTTCAGAAGTTGCAAAAAAAACTCATTTGATAAAAAATCGCGCTGAACCTTGGGTCCAAATTTCAGAGCTGTTCGCGCTATATTTGCGGAGATATGATTTGAGGAAGTTGGTCTTTTTGCAGACTCCTGAATTAAATTCCAAACAGGTGACCTGGGGAAAAGCATCATAACTTTCTCTCTAGGTATCAGATTTAAATTTAGTAAGCAGTTACAAAAAGAGGACGGATTGTAGTTTCGTGTATACATTTTTCAGATCCAAAGGTCGAAACAGTGACTCGTGGCATGTCGTACAAGTTCGCTCTACTGAACTAGTCTATAATCAAGTCGCTGTGGGAGATTTCGCATAACTCTTCCTTGGAGAATCCAATTTGGGTCAGACTTGTGGCTTTGGAAAGAGGACACAGAGAGCTACTGCAGGTCACAAATTTAGATCTAGATGATTGGAAAGAATAGAGATACATCAAAGGCAATATCGAGCTCCTACAAAGTGAAAAAAGGTGTGTAGACTTTCTTAAATTTTTGCTTAAGCTTGGTTTGAAAATTTATTTTGAAGGAATTCAAAGGGCATAGTAGAGCATTATTATCAGTAACTAATGCCTTGAGGAAAGAAAATTCAAACAACTAGTAAGGAACCTGAAGTCTCTAGCATGAATCATGAAGAAGAGGAAGAAATGCAACATGATATATCAAAATTACAAGACCAAGTGCAACAACTATCCCTTGCACAAAAAGGAACAGAATCTAAGATGGATGGTTTAAAGAAAGGCATAGAAGCTAAGATGGATTGTTTAAAGAAAGGTGTATAAGCTAAGATGAATGACGTGGAAGCTAAGATGGATGATTTGAAGATAGATTTGAAGACACACATGGAAGAATTGAAGATAAATATGAATAAGTTGCTACAAGAAAGGGTCACTAATGGTGAAAGGGTAGTAAAGGAAACTCATGATGAGAAAAAAAGAAATGTAATCATGATTCCATAGACTCTAATGTTGGATCAAAGACCCTCCATATTCCAAAAATCGATATGAGGAAGTTTGATGGCAAGGATCCCGCAACATGGATATTACAGATGGAGCAAATTTCATGTATGTTCCATAATCTTGATAACAGAGAAGAAAGAATAGCCCAGGATTTGTTTACATGCACCCTATTTTCAATCTCTTCTATTAATTGTGTTTTCTTCAGGATTAGTCATAAATATGAATTCTTAACTGCTGATGTTTGCACTGATTATTTCACTTTGAATATTACCTAGGAATTCTTGATTGCTCCTTGATAATATTCATGCACTTTCCCTCTGCCAGCATAATGGAAGATTCTTGATTGCCTTTCATTCCTTGACTTCATTCCATCAATTTCCTGATTTGAAAATTGTTCCTAGACTGCCTACCTTGCTCTGTAGCATTACCATTTACTCAAGAAACACCTTCAGCAGTACACCATCATTGACTCCATTTCCCAATAGTATACACTCTTTTTGACTTTGCATCCCAGCTCTGCCTGAAATCACCATCCAACAAACTTAAAAAAAAAACCCTGTACATCATAACTAGCCTAAAATACTTCAAAACAAAGATAAATTACAAAGAGAGAGCCCTCTTTGGTTGTAGGTAGGCTAGGACCTGCAGCTAAAAGATTGGTTAGTGGTTACCTCGGCCGTATTCCCTTCAGGAGGCAGGGAACAACCTGAGTGATAACATCATTGGTGACTCCGTTGGGGAAGAAAATGGCTATTTGCAACTGTTGTCTATTTTCTAAAGCTACAGATGGAGCCTGAAGTTAGCCAGGTAGCCTTTGAAACTGTCATTGCTTTGCATTTATAGGAGTAAATAAAAGCTGCTTCAGTCAATCTCCAGTATAGTTTTAGGCTTTAAATAGTTGTTCCAAACATTTGATCAGTTTTCTCGGTTTCAACATATTCAAAGGAAAGCCCAAAGCCTCCTATATTTCAAAGAAATCCTTGTAGAATATTGTGAAAAAGCTGTGATCTTAAAACATTCCCAGAAAATACCAAAAACAAATTTAGAAGCTGGCTCCAAAGAAGAAAACTCGTTACACCTGGTCAAACCCTGACCCAGATCCTCCAGCTATTTTTGAAAATCCCAATTTAATTTTGAAGACCCTTAGGAAACAAGAAAATCAAGAAAATTATGTTGGTTTAGACCTTGAAACAGTTCAGCATAACTATATCCCAACTCCTTCTAAAGTGTCAGTCCATCCTCACATTACTGTTGCTTCTCCTAGTTCTTCATCCACCTCTCAAAGCACCTTCTCCACACCCCCATCCACTGCACATATTTCTACCATAGTCCCTGCTGTTCCAGCTGTCCCATTTCTTCCTGTTGCCCCATTTATCCCTGTAAATATGGCAAACCGTTATGCTCCTCTACAGTTACCTGGAAATCCAGGGGCTATGCCTCAGGATTATCAGATTAAAATAACATATTTTGATGGTACTGGCTCTTATACAGCCCAGCAACACACAAAGAAAATGCAATATTATTTTGAGAATTATAAAATAGATGATGATGATGCGAGAATGAAGATTTTTGTCCAAAGTTTAACGGGTGATGTAAGAATTTGGTTAAGAGTGCTTGCTGCGAATTCCATAGCTGATTCATAAGCTCTTTATCAATCTTTTCTAAACAGATCGGAAAAGAAGAAAGACCCTTTACACATCTTAAAAGAATATGAAAATTTGAAAAGAGGCCCACAAGAAACTATCTAAGACTATTGTGCTAGGTTCAACAATGTTTATAATGCTATTCCTCAAAACCTTAGACCTCCACCTGATTTAGCTTTGATCAAATTCCCTAATGGATTTGATTCTGACATGGCATATCAACTGAGGGAAAGAGCCCCTCCAGGTTTAGCAGACATGCAGAATATAGCTGTTAGTGTGGAGGAAAACCTATTTGCTAAACGAAATCAGGCAAGAGCCGAAAGAAGAACAAATTTCAAAGAAGAGCCTTCAGCATTTGAACAAAAACTTGATGCAATCATCAAAGGCATGGACAGACTTGGGGATAGGGTGGAAACTATTTAAAGGAAATCATCATGGGAAGGTCAACCAAGTAACACTGCAGGAAACCCAAACTTCAGAAAAAATCAAAATCCAAATGTTGGGAGGACTGGTCCTGATCAGAACATCAGACCTCCATTTCAAGAGAACTATGCTGAAGCCTCAACCTCTAGTGAGCCAATAGAGGATACCAAAATCAATCTAATGGGGTTAAACAATGAGCAACAAATTTTCCTAACATAAGATGACCAAGAAGCTCATGATATCAATCAATTTCAGACCAAGTCCGGAGAGTCATTTGATTTTAGGGAAGGCTATAATGCAGCAGTCTGTCAGGTACATAAACAGTACAAATTAAGAAGTAGAACCATAGATGTGCCTGAACCCACCAAGCCGAAGGATACCAAGCAGCCAAAGAAAACAAAGGATAAAGCTGTCCTGACAGAACCCTCCACTAAAACAGACCCAGACCCAAAGGAAGTCACTGTGGAAGACATATCAGACTTACATCCTTCAAAGAACCAGTCATTCACATCCCATTGTCCAAAAGAAAATCTAAATTGTTCTCCTGAAAATAATTTCAAATCAGATGTACCTCAAAATAGCACTCATAATCGAGAGAAAATCACTAAAAATCCAGCTGAAAAGGAAAAGTCTGTTGTCCATAATGCAAAAATTCAGATAGAAAAACCTTTCAACTTAGAAACAGAAATAGGTAAGATAAAAATAGTTATTCTTCTCTCCGAATTGGCTAAACATGAAGTGTACAGATAGCAAATCAATAGGTCACTACAAATACTAGAGAATAGGGATGCGGTCAATGTTCTTGATGATCAACCAGAGTTAATTTTTGGTCCTGAAGTCAATGGTAAAATGGTAGATGGAGGAGTTACTCCATTCTATGTGAGCCTAAACATTCATGACAAAGTGCTAAAAAATGCTATTTTTGATTCAAGAGCTTCCCATAACTTAATGCCTAAATCTGTCATGGAGAGACTAGACTTGGACATCACAAGGCCCTACAAAGACTTGTTTTCATTTGATTCTAGCCAGGTCAGGTGTCTAGGCCTAATCAAAGACCTTTGTGTATCTTTAGTCCAATATCCAGCCAAGACAATCTTGATGGATGTGGTAGTAGTTGATATTCCACCTAAGTATGGTATGCTTTTGTCCAGATCTTTGGGTGCAAAACTCCAAGGACCTTTGCAACTAGACATGTCCTATGCCACTATTTCTGTCTTTGGACAAACAAAGAGATTATACCGGGAAACACTAATGAAATATGTGGTTAGCAGTCAAGAAAAACCCCAAAACTTCCTCATCTATTCTATGCATTCTGATATGGATTCATTCATCTTATACAATATCGGGAAGTGTACCAAAACTGATGTCAATCTCCTAGAAGCAGCACAAACACAAAGCATAGAGGAACAATCTAGTGCCCAAGATCAAAAAAATGTTGATATGATTGATGTAACAAAGGAAAATGACATATCATGTAAGTTACAAGAGCCAAATCTACCCATTGAACAAACTTCCAAAACTCTTAAGGCTAGTCATAACCAAGAAATCTTATGGTACTTGGAGTTCGATGGCTCGGTAAACAAATTAGGAGCAGGGGCAGGGGATTGGATACACAACATGCAAAATAACCACGCTGAAGGTCATGCATATAGGTTAAATTTCATATGCACAAACAATATGACCGAGTATGAAGCCCTGTTGTTAGGACTCAAACTGATCAGAGATCTTGGGGTAGCCAAGGTTTCAATTTTAGGGGATTCAGATCTGATCATACAACAGATGAAGGGAAATTTTGTTACAAATGATCTTAGGTTGAGAGGTTACAGAGGGGCAGCCATTGAAATTCTTAACACCTTCTCAGATTCTCAGCTCACCAAAATCCATAGAAAGCACAATTTACATGCACATAGCTTGGCAACTTTTGCCAGCACTTGCAAGTTACCATTTGAACCCAACCACCATTTTACTGCTGAAATCAAACACAGACTTGTTGTCCCAGATAATGTCAAAAATTGGCAGGTCTTTGATAATGATACACAGATAAAAAACTTCCTGACTTTGAAAGAGGAATTCTCCAGCATAAACATTGATACAAGCACCATGGATGACCAACAACAGAGAGACAAAATTGAACAAAATATATCAGCTGAAACAACAAATCTGATTTTGCACCCAACAACCTTTGATGACAAGAATTTACAAGAGCTAAAGCAAACAGATCTTGATGAAATACATGAGGCAGAAGCTGAAGTAATTGAACTGAAAGATAATTTTCTGCCCACGGGCCTAACTCCTTTAGAGGACATATTTGACTCAAATGACATCCCTAGAAAGCCAAAGATGCAACCTCTCAATGCAGAAATTGAGGACTCTAACATTGGAACTACAAAAAGTCCCAAAATGATAAAACTATCCAAGACATTTCTTGCTAATCAAAAGCTAAAGTACATTGAGTTGTTTAAAGAGTTCCAAGATGTCTTTGCCTGGAGTTATGAGGACCTCAATTCCTATGATACTTCAGTCATCCAACACACTATACCTTTGAAAGAGAATCAAAAACCTTTTAAACAAAAGCTATTTAGAAGGGTGAATCCTATCCTCCTTCCGTTAAATGAATGTATGAAGCTAGAATCATTGCACCAATTAGGTTCTCAGAATGGATTTCAAATCTAGTTCCTACTAGGAAGAAAACCGGAGAGATAAGACTATGTGTTGACTTAATAAATTTGAATAAAGTCTCTCTCAAAGACCATTACCCCTTACCAACAATGGACCATATCCTACAAAGGGTAGTGGGGTCCTCTAGGATCTCATTGTTAGATGGATTCTCTAGATTTAATCAGATTCTAGTCCACCCGGATGATCAAGACAAAACTGCCTTTACAACACCTTGGGGAACCTTCAAATATGTCAAAATGCCTTTTGGACTCAAGAATGCAGGGGCCACATTTCAGAGAGCAATGGACATAGCCTTTGCCAAAGAGATCCATGATTTCTTAGTCATATACCTTGATGACCTCACTGCCTTTTCTAAATCAGACCAAGAACATTTAGAACATTTAAGGCAAGTGTTCCTAATTTGGAGAAAATATGGCATATCGTTGAACCCTAAGAAATCATTGTTTGGCCTAGAAGAAGGCAAACTCCTAGGTCGCATAATTTCAAAAGATGGCATTAGCATTGACCCAGACAGAATTCAAGCTATCCTTCAAGTGCCTCATCCAAGAAATATTAAAGAACTGCAAGCTTTTTTAGAAAAGATCAATTTCCTATGGAGGTTTATCCCCAATTTAGTCGAGCTAATAAGACTGTTGAATGATATGCTGAAGAAAGATTCTAAATTCAAATGGATAATGGAAGCTAAGCAAGCCTTTGAGTACATCAAAATAGCCCTAACAAAAACACCAGTCCTCACAAGCCCCAAGTTTGATAGAGATTTCATCATTTTTTCCTTTGCATCTAAGCATACTATTGCTGCTGTCCTACTGCAAAAAGATGACCAAGGGTGTGAGAAGCCCATTGCCTTTTTCAGTAAAGCACTAAGAGATGCTCCACTAAAATATCAAATCATGGAAAAGCAAGCTTATGCCCTTGTAAAAGCCATCAAGGATTTCAGAGTTTATATCTTGTACTCACATGTAATAGCCTATGTTCCAAATGTTGTGGTTAAGGACATTCTAACTCAAGAAGGAATTGAAGGTAAAAGGGGGAAATGGATAGCCAATATCTTAGAATATGACATTGAAATCAAGCCTACAAAACTCATAAAAGGACAAGGATTAGCCAAACTGATGACTGAAACCAATTTCCAAGCCCTTGACATCAATGAACTGGATAACGAACAGGAGATGGCGACTCCACAGATCAATCAAGCCTTTTACAATCACCTTGGTATGCTGACATATGTTTTGTATTGTTAAACATGCAAGCTCCTCCAGGGTTGTCCAGGACTAAAAAGAGATTTTTGAAAATGAAGGCATCAAAGTTTTGTATTATAGACAATATTTTATTTTGGAAAAATCATGAAGGTATTTTGCTTAATTGCCTAACATTGGATGAAACTGACAAAGTACTCAAGGAATTTTAATGGAGGACACTTGTATTGGAAGTCAACAGCTGATAAAATCCTAAGGGCTGGATTTTATTGGCCCTCCCTGTTTGGTGATGTGAAAAAGTTTGTAGTTTCATGCCATAAATGCCAGATCTTTGAAGGTAAGAAAAAGCTGTTACCTTTACCCCTCAAACCTATTTCAACTGAAAGACCATTTCAACAATGGGGTTTAGACTTCATTGGTGAAATTCATCCTTCCTCCTCTCACCAACACAAGTGGATTTTGACTACCACAAACTATTTTACCAAATGGATAGAAGCCGTTCCTTGTAGACAAGCCAATGACTCAATCATCATGCAATTCTTAGAAACCAACATCTTGTCTAGATTTGGCTGTTTAGAAAAGATCATTACAGATAATGCAGCAACCTTCAAATCCAAAAGAATGTTCAAATTTTGCCATAAATACCACATTACCTTGGGCCACTCCACAGCTTATTACCCTCAAGGTAATCACCTAGCTGAGTCATCCAACAAAAGCCTCATTAACATCATCAAAAAGGTCTTGGAGGAGAACAAAAAGAATTGGCATAAGAATCTTGTAAATGCACTATGGGAAGACAGATTAACCACCAAAATATCTATTGATACAAGCCCCTATGAATTGGTATATGGCCTAGAAGCTGTGTTCCCCTCCTCCTTGGGAATCCCAATCATAAAGTTGCTGCAAGAAATACAAGCAGAACCTAATGATATGCAGAGAAGGATTAATCAAACTATTCACTTGCACCAAACAAGAGAGGAAGTATATCAGAGAACCTAGGTTCTACAAGATAAACTCAAGAAGATCTTTGACAAAAGAACAAAAGCTGAAGATTTCTTCATAGGAAACAAAGTGTTGAGATGGGACTCTAGAAGAGACGATAAAGGGAAACATGGGAAATTTGATTTTCTTTGGAAAGGACCATTTACTATTCATGTTGTACAAGGTAACAACACCTATTTTTTGAAGAGTTTGGATGGCACAGATACTGAGGAAGGCCCAGTCAATGGGCGAATGCTCAAGCATTATTTTGATTCCCTTTGATCAACACAACGCAACTCTATATTGTACATAAATAGTTGTATTTCCATCAGTTTTTATTTACAGCAATTAGATAAGGAACAAATTGCAGCAGGTTTTGAGAAAAAGGCCAAGGAATTACACCACTTTTGGTGTATATTTTGAATTTACTACAATAAATCAAGAAGAAAACTTGGGAAGTATAAAAATGATGATAAATACTCAGAGAAACTAGCAAAAAATAGAGTTGTAATTTCACACAGATCAGCTCATAAAGGGTGCACACATGCTACAAAGGTTCAGATCATTGGTTTCCAGGAGAAGAAGTTTTGAATTACAACAGCCAACTAAGAATAATGCCATCTGACCTGTTGTTCTTGGCTTTTCACCAGGAAAAGCCATCCCCAGGTGGAGCCACTGTTAGGTTCATATACAAATAGGTTTCATTTTTCATGATTGACTGTGGAAGTGCCAAATATGTTCATCCTTGCATGCTGCAAAGGTTTCATATTTTGTATACAGATAAAGAAAATTAAAAAATGTAAAGAGGGTATGCCCTAAAAGAAAAATCAAAGGGGAAAAAGAGTAAATTGGTCAACAAAAAGAAAAGAAAATGAACCCCAAACCAAAAGACCAGGAAAGTGGCCAGCCAAAATGCCACTGCTATCTTATCTGCAAGTTCACAATGTGCAAATACTGTTGCTTATCACACTTGGTGGATGGCCCAATAGTTCAATTTGGACCATGCCATGTTTGAATTTGCTGTTGTAGAATAGAGAATGAATATCTGTCCAAACAGTTCAAGCTTGGCAGATGAGTAGATAGGTAGAGAAATTAAGGAGCCCAACTGCTTAATCTGGGCCCTTGGAAGAAGTAAGGGTAGATTTAGATAGGAGGGCAGTCAAAAGAAAAGAGGAACTTCAGGGTTTGCTAGTCCAAATGCACCCAATCAAAAGGAAGAAAATATGTTAGGTGTATTAGGCTAGGTAGGCAGTTTGAGGTTGCAGAAGCAAGTTGGTGATTTTCTCTCTGGACTATGCTGTAATTTTTGAGACTCCATAATACAAATGGCTGTTGAAGTTCATGGTTTCTGCACCATCTGAATGTGCAAATGATGTTCTAGGACCTGCTACAGAATTCCTGTGTCATTCAATGAAACAATAAGTTATTCTGAACTATGTTTTATGTTTTCTGTGTTTGCAAATTTCATGTATGTTCCATAATCTTGATAACAGAGAAGAAAGAATAGCCCAGGATTTGTTTAAATGCACCTTGTGTTCAATCTCTGCTATTAATTGTGTTTTCTTCAAGATTAGTCATAAATATGAATTCTTAACTGCTCATGTTTGCACTGATTCTTTCACTTTGAATATTACTTAGGAATTCTTGATTGCTCCTTGATAATATTCATGCACTTTCCCTCTGCCATCATAATGGAAGATTCTTGATTGCATTTCATTCCCTGACTTCATTCCATCAATTTCCTGATTTGAAAATTGTTCCTAGACTGCCTACCTTGCTCTGTAGCATTGCCATTTACCCAAGAAACACTTTCAGCAGTACACCATCATTGACTCCATTGCCCAATGGTATACACTCTTTTGGACTTTACATCCCAGCTCTGCCTGAAATCACCATCCAACAAACTTAAAACAAAAACCCTGTACATCATTACTAGCCTAAAATACTTCAAAACAAAGCTAAATTACAAAGAGAGAGCCCTCTCTGGTTGCAGGTAGGCTAGGACCTGCAGCTAAAATATTGGTTAGTGGTTACCTCAGTCGTATTCCCTTCAGGAGGCAGGGAACAACCTGAGTGATAACAGTAGCAATGGATTTGCTCTCGTAAACAATTTATCACTTGGTCAATTTTTACAGAAGAATTGATAGCACATTTTGAGGATACAAAAAGCAACACTTTTTTTAGCCAATTGATAAGTCTCAAACAAAAGGGTTCAATAATGGAGCACATTGAGGAGTTCCAAAAATTGAACATAAGGGTAAAAGATATTCCAGAGGAGCATAGGATTGATGTGTTCATAGGGTCTTTAAAGGATAATATCGAACATGATGTTCACCTTTGGGAACTTGATTCAAAAGGCATTCAGGTTAGCAAGAAAAATGGAAAGCAAAATTATGGCAACCAGGAAGCATACCACTCACAACTACAAAGATGGAAGTGTCATTGCTGCTAGTCTTCCACAACCTATAAGGTTGACACCACAACAATTGGAAGAAAAAAGAGCAAAAGGGCTTTGTTACAGTTGTGATAGCAAATACACTAAAGGTCATAAGTGTGCTGAGAAGAAATTATTCTACATAGATTGTGAAGAGGAAGAAGAAAAGGAGCAAGAAAGGTCAAAAGAAGAGGATATACTCTTGGAACAAAGCCTAGATAAAGAAGAAATGGATCTGACCATATCTTGTAATGCATTGGTGGGAATTACCACTCCTCAAACCATCAAGATAGAAGGACAAATCAAGAAGAAAAAGGTAATAGTGTTGATTGATTCAGGAAGTACCCACAATTTTATTCATTGTAAGGTAGCAAGAGAATTGAATTTCTTCTTATATGCAGCACCAGAGTGTCAAGTGATGATTGCAAATGGAGGAACAATAAATTGCTCGGGAAAGTGCCAAAATATCAAGCTATCCATGGGAGAATATGTATTGACTAGCCTAATGCTTTCCATTCCAATGGGAGGTGCTGATGTTGTACTAGGAGTCCAATGGCTACAATCCTTGGGTACAATAGCTTTTAATTTTCAAGAACTTTTCATGATAATTTCTATGGAAGGAAAGGAAGTTGAATTAAGGGGTATTGTAGGGAAACCGGGAAAGACAATTAGCTCTAACGGTATGACAAAGCTTCTAAAAAAAGAACAAAGAGGTGTAATTGCACAATTATGTTCGCTAGATGTTTCCACAGTGGAATCATCTATTTCTCCAGATTTTCAAAAAGTATTGGACAATCATTCCAAGGTATTTGAGACTCCCAAAGGTCTCCCACCTATTCATGATCATGATCATGCTATTCATCTAATTCCAGGAAGTGTTCCTACAAACATCAGGCCGTACAGATATCCCTATGCCCAAAAGAGTGAAATTTAACTTATGGTTGTAGAAATGCTAGACGCTGGTATAATTCAACCAAATCAAAGTTCTTTCTCTGCTCCAGTCGTATTGGTACATAAGAAGGATGGATCATGGTGCATGTGTCTAGATTATAGGGAGCTCAACAAGCTCACTATTAAAGATAAGTTTCCCATGTTGATGAATTGCTGGATGAATTGCATGGATCAATTTACTTCACCAAGTTGGATCTTCGTTCAGGATATCATCAAATTAGAATCAAGATTGAAGACATTCCGAAAACAGCATTTAGAACTCATGAGGGTCATTATGAATTTTGGTCATGCCTTTTGGCCTTACCAATGCACCTTCAACATTTCAAGGTTTGATGAATTCAATTTTCAAACCATTCCTTAGAAAATTTGTGTTAGTATTTTTTGATGATATACTAATCTACAGCAAGTCTTGGAAGGATCATGTTGAACATGTTGACAAGGTGTTACAACTATTGGAGGAGAAACAATTATATGCAAAAAGATACAAATGTTTCTTTGGAGTACAAGAGGTGGAATATCTGGGTCATATTGTATCTCATGAAGGAGTTAAGGTAGACCCTAGCAAAATTAAAGCCATTAAGGAACGGAAAATTCCCACATCCATAAAGCATCTGCAAGGATTTCTTGGGTTGATAGGGTATTATCGCAAGTTTGTTAAGAATTATGAGAGAATAGTAGCACCTATAACAACATTATTGAAGAAAGATGCATTTTCATGGACTCCAGAAGCAACAAAGGCATTCGAACATCTTAAAGAGGCAATGTGCCAAGCACCGGTCTTAGCTACATCGGACTTCACAAAAACCTTTATTGTGGAATGTGATGCTTCAGGAAATGGAATTGGTGCTATTTTAATGCAAGATGAAAGACCCATTGCTTTTGAAAGTCGTCCAATCAAGGGAAAGTTTTTACACAAAGCTATTTATGAGAAGGAAATGTTAGAAATACTCCAATCACTTAAGAAATGGCAACCCTACCTAATGGGAAGACACTTCAAGGTAAAAATGGATCATGATAGCCTTAAATACTTTTTAGAACAAAGATTATCCTCTGAAGAGCAACAAAAGTGGGTCACAAAGATGTTGGGTTATGACTTTGAAATCATCTAGAAAAAAGGGAAGAAAAATGTGGTGGCAGATGCACTCTCAAGAAAGGATGAGGATGTGGAAGCATTGTTGTGCGCCATTTCTATTATCCAACCAGATTGGATAAACGAAGCAAGGGATGAATGGAAGAAGGACAAAGAAGTATGGCCACTTATTCAAAAGTTGCAAAAGATCTCAATTCAAACAATATTGCCAGAAATTGAAAAGGAAGGAAAAATCATATTGGAACCTGGAGCAGACACAGAAACAAGAACCCGACAGCTACAAAATCGATCAATTTCAAAGTATCTCATCAAGTGGAAGAACTTACTCGCTGAAGATTCCACATGGGAGGACAAGAATTTTATACAGAAGCATCAAGAACTACTCAAGCTTTGAGGACAACACTTTTTGAAGGAGAGGGGCATGTTAGACCCCTATACTACTAGTGTAACCCCTTATTATTATTAGTACAACCCACTTATTATATTGATGTACCCATGTAGTGCCCATATTGTTATTATTGTGCCCTTACATTATTATTGTTATGTCGGCTCTGATTATGTTATGACCCCTTAGACTCCTATATATAGAAAGGAGGTCTTTTCATTTGTATCATCCAAGAATTGTTCATTTATGTAATGTAAAGGAGGTTGCCCCCTCGAAGAGGCTGAATTCTAAGGCGTTGATCTATCTTTTCTATCTTTTTCTTGAGCTGGTTTCATAACAGTGACCTACATGTATCACAGCAAGACTGCGTAAATGTTTGATCAGCTATAGGTGACTTGAATTCAAGCGAGATGTTTGCACAAAATCGTTAACACAGCTGGCTGATCCGAGTTAATGCTACAACATAACTGTTGAACTTATTAATTAACCACGAAAGAGTAGACAAAGAGTCCTATTACTAATGGATTTCATATGTTTGACTCCGCCTTTGACTATGGTCTTGAGCTTGCTTTCTTATCGATCTGGGCTGAGTGACTAGGATAGAATCAATGTGGAGATGATTCCAAAGATGCCCATGTGGTTGATTTCTTTGTTTGACACTTGGAACCTACGAGACCATGGAAGTATCTACGAAATATACAATTAGCAGTAGAATAGGCTGCATTCTATAGCTAATTTGCAAAAACTAATTCAAATAGAAAAAACATAAAAATATAACATGTCAATCATTTAATTCCCTCCTTAAGACAAAATCTATCATTTATCATTGATGGGGATATGTAATCTTATGGAAAAGGAAGGGAAAGAAGTGAGAAAATTTGTCAAGGAGAGGGTAATTCTGAGGTTCAACATACCCCCCCTACAAAATCATTGCATGTCCCCATGCAATTTGCCAAAAATGTGAATTATTTTTTCCTATTGCATTTGTTCAGACACCTCTCATAGTACATCTAATTTTCTTTTTTTGCTCCTCTTTAAAGTGACTTTCATTCTAGGTTTCTTCATAAGAAGCCTGTATTTAAGGTTGACGACTATTATGTTCAAGCTTCTATTCTTCCTCTTCAACTTCCTATTCTTCTTATACCATAGCCCTAGGTGCATTATTGTATTATGATGAATAGCCTTATCCAATTTACTTTGTTCCCTCAGGGTTTCATTTTCTTTCTTGATATGTCTATTCAATATCTATAACTCATAGATTTCCTATTTCAGAGAGTCAATTAGAGGTTCTTGTGGATTGACAGAGGGTTCTGGATTGGCTAAGGATTCTAGATCCATTAAGGCCCTTTTCTTCTCCAATGATTCTATATAATCATATATTTGTGGATGCACTGGGTCTATGCCTGGAGATCCTCTATTGGGGCTGCCTTCGAAATATTGTTCAAGACAATTTTGAGGACTGTGGTACTGGGGTTTCTTCTTCTATATTTATGAACTATGTTCCCTTTGATGATACCTTATTTACCATATCTCGGAGTCTAGAGCTCCTTCTAAGTTGTAGAGGGTTTATGTTCTCCTTCTTTGTACCCTTTTTCTCCTTTCCTATCTTTTCTTCTCTCTTGATTTGTTTCCTAATATCTGTTAATTTTTTCAAAGATTAGTTTTTCATCATCCTATTGTAATGAAGATTCAGGTTTGTTTCCAATAATGTCACCAACTTTCTTTTTCATCTCCCCTTTTTTCTTGATTTTCTCCATGATCTTTGTCAATTTTTCAGAGACTAGCTCTTCATCATTTTTCTGTGTTGAGGACTCATGTTTGCTTTGAATGGTTATACTGGTGTTCTTTCTCCTAATCCTTCTAACATTACCCTCAGGTGATTCTGATGACTCTTGGAAATAGTTTCTTATCAAAAAAATTCGCAAGTATTTCCTATTCTTTTCAAATGAAACTCAATGAGTATTTTTACCAACCCAGGATAGTACATGGTTGTGTCTAGGAATTATACTTTCTTCTATACATCTGAAGCCATCCTTATTAAACTGTTTAGCTAGAAGAAAGGGAGATTGATGTCTCCATTTTCTAGAAAGTTCATTAATAAATGTATATGATAGACATACATGGACTCGAATCTCCCCTCACAGGTAATGAATTTATGTAATATCAAAAGCATGCTTCTCCATTTACTTTTAACTTCTGAAATAGGAATTCCTTTTCTAAACACAGAGACATCCATACCTGGGTTCCTAAGGATTACTTTCCATGATTCACTATGGAATTCCTTGTTTTTGAACCATCTCTCACCATGTCTTGGCAGTTCTGTAGCCTCTGTTATGTAGGATTCTGTTACTACAAAATTATTGTCTCCAACTTCTACTTATGTACCATCAAATGATCTAGCAAATAATTTTGTGATCTCTTTGTGGAAGCCATCAAATTTTTTAGTGAAATTGGGCCATCTAGCCTTCTGCAGTATCTCATTGAGTTGTGGGAATCCCTCCATATATTTTGCTCCTACTAGCTCTATCCTAACAATGAGTCCCATGGCTTCTGTTTTGAAAAATTTCTTAACCTTTAGAATTACTCTCCTGGTCTATGAAATTGACTGACTGTGGGTATGGTGAAAAAGAACTACGAGTTTGTGTGGAATAAGTAGATGGTGAGGGTTTGGAGAGACGTGGATACATTAGTCACATCGTAGTCATGACCGTTAACAGATGGAGTTATTAGGGACCGTTTAGGTACATAGTATGGAGAGTGTAGCGGAGATGTGGTATGATGAAGTTATTATGGACCATTTGATATCGAGTATGGAAGATGTGGGGGAGATGTGGTATGATGACAATCAAATCAAATGATAACTTGTTAAGGAGACATACAATTATTCATATTATACATGACTTATGTTTTTAACTTGTTGTTTGAAATAAATTTTTCGTTTTAGCTTTAGAACTTAACATTTTTCTTGATAACTCTTTTCTTGTTGATCTATAGGTACCTTTAGCATGTTTGGTATCCAAAACTTGATTCTTCAATTTCCTACATTCATGATTTATTTGTGAGCTGTACAATTGTGCCAAAGCTGATCAGTAAGTTGTAGTTGCAGAATCAGATTAGCTACAAAATGGAATCAGCTGCAGAATGTGAAAATAAGGAAAAGTGAAGTATGGCTATGGAATATGAGTGTAAAAATGAAATGGAAATAGGTTATGATAGTCAGACGAAATGAGATGTAGAATAAAATGGGAAATAGAGTGAAATGGTGTAAAACTGTAAAAATAAAATGTAAATGGAATATGATAGTGGGATGATCTGGAACTGTAAAATAAAATGAAAACAGAATGAGATGGAATGAGACTACGAAATTGGAGACTCTAAATTGCAAATGAATGTAGCTTTTTGTCACTACTTATTACAGAAAGGAAATGGAAAATATAGGATGTCATAAACCTCTGATTTTCACCCGGTATTTTCTGTATAAGTATGCCAATCAATGATTGGTTTTCAAAATCATACAATTTTTTTTATTTTTTTTATTTTTTTATTTATATTTTATTTATTTATTTTTTTTAGGAAACATAAAGACTAAGTTAGTGGAGAAGAATAATTCTTCTTCACTAGCTTCATTTCATAGTCATTCTGGAAAATTTTGATGAACTTCTCTCTTGAAATTGGTTTCTAATATATCTTCAACCAATGACCATTCGCAAGAAGAGGTATTTTGCTTCCATCTATTGTCCTTACTACTCTGTTATTAAAGACTTCTTCAATCTCATATGGCCCAAGCCAATGAGTTTGAAGCTTCCCTCGAAAATATTTAAACTTTGAATCGAACAAAAGTGCGTAATCTCCTGCTTGAAACATTTTCTCCTTGATATATTTATCATGCCATTTAGCCCTCTACTGTTGGACTATATTGGTTCTTTGAACTCCAACTTGGTTGATTTCATCAAGCTCACTGAGTTGCTCCAATCTATGTTTCTGTTTCTCCAATAAATCCAGTCCCAATTGGACTGCCATCTTGAAGGTTTTGATTTGAAACTCTATATGGAAAAGGAATTGTTTCCCATAAACAAGTTCATAGGATGTGTGTCCCGTTGTGTTTCTCCATGTAGTTCTATAAGCCCATAAGGCTTCAGGAAGCCTTTCTGCCCAATCTCTTCTATGTAGATGCATAGTCTTAGTGAGAATTTCTTCAATCACCTTATTTGTAGATTCAACTTGGCCATTTTCTTGTGGATGATAGGGAGTATATTTCTATGATTGATCTTGTAATCTTCCACAAGGCCCTTCACCATTTTAGATGTAAATTGAGATCCTTGATCTGTAACATTTCTCTTGGAACACCAAAACGAGTGAATATGTCCTCAAAAAGAAAATTAACTACAGATTTTTCATTAGAAAAAGGAAATTATTTAGCCTCTACCCATTTAGTGACATAATCAGTGCATACCAATATATACTTTTTCTGCTTAGATGGGGAATTAATTGGTCCAACAAAATCCAAGGCCCATTTTTCAAAAGGTTCAATGAGTACCTGAATTTTTAGTGGCATTTCATTTGAAGGAGCAGGTTTTCCTATCCTTTGGTAGCTGTCATACCTCCTACCATATTCCTTGGAATCTTTGAAGATTGATGGCCAATAATATCCTAAAGAAAGGATTTTATAGGCTGCCCTCTTGTCAGCAAAGTGTCAACCACACGGTTCATCATGACATGCCTTAAGAATCTCAGGCACTTCATCTTCCCTCACACATCTTTTAATCATGAAATCTAGACCTATTTTATACAATTCATTAGGGATCCATGAGTATCTTGCACTTATTTGAATGATTTTTCTTTTCTCTCTAGGAAACAAATGTGAAGGCAATTTTCCTATGACTAAGTAATTGGCAATATTTGCAAACCAAGGGGTCTAAGTAATCACTGCAAAAAGATATTCATTAGGAAACTTATCTTCAATCGGAGTGTCATCTTTGATATTTTGAATTCTGGACAAGAAATCAACAACCGTGTTTTGTTTTCCAGGTCTATCTAGCACAGTAATATTGAATTCTTGCAAGAGTAATAACCATCTTGTAACTCTGCCATTAGTAATAGGTTTATTCATTAAGTATCTAATTGCAGAGTGATTTGTATGAACAAAGGTTTTATATCATGTTATATAATGTCTGAACTTGTTTATGGCATGAACAACAGCTAAAAATTCCTTTTTAGTTACAGTATAATTTAACTCAGTGGGAGTCAAATTCTTACCTATATAGTAGATGGCATAGGGAATCAAATCTTTTTGTGCTAATACAGCTCCCAGAACTGTATCTAAAGCATCTATTGAAATGTGAAAAGGTAGTTTCCGATTTGGACCTCTCAAAGTGGGTGCTTCAGAAACGTTTGTTTTTAAAGTCTCGAATGTTAACTGGCAATCCAGATTCCAATTGAATTCACAATCCTTGGTGAGTAATTTGAAGAGTGGGGATGCTATTTTAGTGAAATTTTCTATAAATCATCTATAGTATCCTGTAAATCCTAGAAAACTTCTAACATCTTTTTCTCAATTTGGAATTGATAATTTAGAGATGACTTCAAGTTTAGATTTATCAACTTTAATTCCATCTCCTGAAATGTGATGTCCTAAAACAATCCCTTCTGTAAACATCATAAAATATTTTTCATGGCTTAGTGAAAGGTTTGCTTCCTTACATATTTTAAGAACTTTTTCCAATTTTCCGAAGCTTCTTCAAATGTATTCCCATAGAATGTAAATTCATCCATATATACCTTTACACAATCATGTATTAGATCAGAAAAAATTCCTAGTACTGCTCTTTGGAATGTTGCAGGTGCATTACATAATCGAAAAGGAAGTACTCGGTAGGAATAGGTTCCCCATGCACAAGTAAATGTGGTTTTATCTTGATCCTCAAGTGCCACCTAAATCTGATTATAACCACTAAAAACATCCAAGAATGAGAAATACTTCTTACCTATTAATGTATCTAACACTTGATCTATAAAGGGAAAAGGAAAATGATCTTTAAGGGTAGCTTTATTCAATTCTCGATAATCAATGCACACACTCCATTTACCATTCTTTTTAGGCACAATCACTAAAGGCGAAACCCATTGGTTGTCTGAAATTGGGTAAATAAAGTTTACATTCAGTAATTTTTGCAGTTCTTTCACAATTTCCCTAAGATTTGGATTCATCGTTCTTTGAGGTTGTCTGATAGGTTTACAATTTTCTTCAATGTAGATGTGATGTATACAAGTCTTAGGACTAATTCCTTTCATTTCAGTATATTCCCATGCATATGCAATAGAATGTTGTTGTAATATTTTGATTAGATTTACCTGTTGTAATTTCTCCAAGTTATTGTTTATATTCAAGGTTTTCCCTGGAAAGATTTCAATTGTAGAGCTACCAAATTCTTCCATAGAATAAAGAGACATTTACCTAGATGACAAATATTCAATATTGGATTTTTCTTGGACATGATCATGTTCATATTCTGGAGATGATTCAAAATTTTCCATTGTATTCAAGATTTGACTATCTTCACTAATGTCTGAAATAGTAAACATACATTGAATGTCTTTTTCATCATCAATCAATTCTTTGTCATCTATTTCTGTGATTGTTCTTGTTGGAGGATATAGAGTGAATTTCTTTGTTGAATTCCCATCATAAATATACATATCACTAGATCTACAGCTAATGAAAGCATCAGTTGTGGCCAGCCAAGGTCTTCCTAATATAAGTGGATGTCCTCCTAGATTGTTATTGGGGGTTAAAATCATAAAATCAATAGGGTATTCCACAAAATATAAGGATAATGAAATATCTTCTAACACACCATCTAGTTTGATTACAGATCTATCTGCTAATTGTAGTAATGTAGGTGTGTAAAGAGGATTAGGAAGCTCGAGTTGTTCCATGGTTTGTTTTCTCATGATGTTTATAGCTGGTCCTAAATAGATCAATGTATTTGGAATTTCAACTCCATTGATATGTGTTTTCACAATTGGACTTCCAGATTCTACATATTTTTGTATGGTAATTTTTCCCCTCATTGTATCTGCTATTTTTCCTACCAGGTGAATTCTTTTTTCTTCCTTTTCTTTTATTCATGGCTTCTTTATGCTCAACTCCTTTATTGTTTTAGCTAGGATTGGAATCTCCTTAATGGCTCGTAACAAAGAAATTTTGATACAAAAAAAATTTAATTCATCTAGAAAAATCATAATTAGGAAACCTAATCTGCTTTTCTACTCCTCTATCAACTTGTAATCTTTCAGGAAAAGGAGGTGCAGAAGTAGATATTGGTTGCTCAATGATAGGAGTTGAGTTCACTATTTCTTTCTATTTTTCATTTTCAGTATTTTGGTTTTGGATAGATGTTCCTTCAAAAAATTTATTGGGTTGTAGAGAATCATCCTCAAAATTGTCTTTTTCCTGAATAACTACATAAGGCCCTTCCTTTTCTAATATCCTACCAGATCTTAGTTGAACATCATTGAGATCTAGAGGAGTGATCATATAAGTTGGAAATTGTTGTCCTTCCACCATGTAAGTATTATAAGGATTTTTATTGTTGGGGTTTGGTAATGGTTGGGCAGGTAGCCGGTTTGGTCTTTGTTGAAATGGTAGTAAGAGTTGACGATTTTGGTTTTATTGTGGAATTTTTTGTGGAAATGGTAGTGAAAGTTGAGGGTTCTAATTTTTAACTTGTGGCTGCTGATTTTGTTGTGGAATTTGTGGGGGAGGATAATTCTGATATGATGGAGGATATTAATAATATTGAGAAAATCTTCCATAAGGATTTTGTATTCCTTGAGCTCAAGTTTGAGATTGAGATTGAAGTTGAGGTTGAGGTTGAGGCCAAGGTTGTTACCAAGAATTCCAATTTGGTGGGGGCTAAAGATACATTTGATTGTTAAATCCCTAATTTTGTGGCCCTTGCCAAGCTCTTCTAGAGACAAAGAAAAGATATTTTGCTGAATTTGGAATTGTTTCTTCTTGAAAAACAGCCTTAAGACCTGGAATTGAAGGAAAACCCTTAGTCTCATGGTTTTCTGAGCAAATCACACAACTCTCTATGATTTTTGCATCCAAAGGCCATTCTCTTAAAGCATGTCTTTTTCTGCATTTGGGATATAAAATAGCTAAAGCATCAGTCTTGACTTTCTGCTTGTTTTGCAACTTAAGGGTGTCTGTTTGCTAACTAAGGCTCCCTAGAATATCTATTTTGAATTCATCAAGCATATTCCAAATTTCTACCCTACTCACTAATCTAGTTGTAGATTTGTTTACTCTAACAAGAGAAGGATCTCTTGGACCTCTCCCAGTTTTCGATTTCCCACTTGAGAGATGAACACATAATTCTCCTATGTCACTTGATGGTAGTTGAGAGATATCTCCCTTCCCCATCATATTAAGGATATCTATCCACTCATCTCTAATGATTTTTAATAAAAGAGCTTTTAATCTATCTTCATCTAAATTATCCATCTTTTCTCTTTTCAAGTTATAGTTGAATCTCTCAATTAAATCCTCCAAATTTTCATCCTCTCTTTGTATCATTTTTAACACTTCATCCTTGTGATTCGTAGGCACGAAATAATCCAAATACCTATCCAAAAACACTTTTTTCATGTCATTCCATGTTCTAATGGACTGAGTGACCAACCCCATGAACCACTTCAAAGCAGCTCCTTTAAATGTTGAAGGAAGAGTCTTCTAAGTAATCATAGGTTCTGGACAAGACTTCAAACTCAAATAAAAATGTTTCAAGATCCTCACTTTTTAACCCATGAAAATTTGGGAGGACAGAAGGTGTGATATTTTTCATTGTGGCATTTGTTTGTTCATCCACTCTAGGGAATCCAAAAGAATTATCTATTTCCCTATTTCCTCTGCCTCAACCATTATTTCCTCTACCTCCTCCATTATTTCCTCTACCCCCTCCTTCAAACAGTGTGAATTCTCCATCCTCTCCTTCTTCTGCCATTATAATTTCTTCAGATTCAGTATAAGGTTCAACCTACATGGTTATTTTCTCTTCCTCTAGTTCCTCTATTAATGGTATGTGGGAGAGAGGTTCTACTTCTTCTTCCTCAGTAGGTATTCCTAATTCTTCAACTAAAATGTTCTCCCCTGTGGAGGTGAAACAGGTTACTCCTTCTGTTGGAGACCCAAGATTTTTCTCGTCTAGGACTGCCTCAGTAGATGAAATAGGATATCCTTTTGATTGGATTTCTGACCTTAGAACTTCAGGATTTCTATGGCTAGGTGTATGAGCTTGAGATGGAGGTGTATCTCTTCTTTTTCTTGGTGGAGTGGGTGGTGTTATAGGAATTGAACTCCTGCCTCTAGCTATAAATCTACCCCTAGAGTCTCTTTCTCTATGCATATCATTTTTTATTTTTTTTTGAATGTAAGAGATAAGGTTACCTAATTACACTTCCCTGGCAACGGTGCCAAAATGTTTAGTCAATTTAGTGTCCTAAATTGCTTGCATGAATTATCAATCGAGGTATGTAAGTTGATGAAGTGTAGTGCACTATATGTGCTTAGTTATCCCTTCCTACTTCATTGTTTTAGGGGTTTCTGTTCTTTGATTCCTAATGATGTACAAACTGAACTATGAGAAACTGAATCTTAACTTCCTAAAGGTGAACCAAGAGCTTAAAACTAGTCAAAATCTAAATTAAAAGAAGGAAAAACAGAGCATATGTCCTATCTTGTCATTAATCATAAGTCATGAATCTAATTCTTAAAATTAAAAGGTGATGTTGTAAGACATGCTGAAGTAAATATAGAGAATGAAATTAACTGAAGTACTTCTAGTTGCTCTAACCTTCAATTTTGAAGATAACCTTCTAGACATGGAATACAAGCAACTTTCTATACTTTATGATCTAGAGAACTAAATAAAAACATGCAGAAGGTAACTGATTGGTTTCAACCATTGTGTAGAGTGAATGTTTAACCATTTAGTTTAGGATGGGTATCAGCTTGAAATGGTGATAAAAAACATTCATTAACACAGTGTATTGACAATCTGAACTAGAAAATAAATAACAAAAACAATGAGTAAACTAGTCAACAATGCATTCTCATTACTTTCAACCTTAGTCTCTTTAGAACCAAAGTCATTTCCTCTTACGAAATTGGTTGGAGAAGCAAAACTACACAATTGAGTTCTAACATTATGCTACTGATCAAAACTAAAAGAAATCAAACTACAAGAAATCAACCTAAGTTAGAAATACTGCTAAAAACAAATGGTGAAATTAAAACTGAACAGAAAACAAATGGAAAGAAAACCTCCTTCAGTGCAGGGGCCCTCTGCAACTGACTGGGTTGAGCTGCTAACTAATTGAAAATGCTCTTTCAAATGATCATTGATCAACACATGGCTTTATATTATAAATAGGAACAAAGTCCAAAAATACAGAGCTAAGAGTCTGAACTTAATACATCAAAATCTTTGAACCCCTCTCGGTTCTGTACAACCAGTATTTAAAAGAAAATATTCATAACTGTCTTTGAGGAAAATTAGCCATAGGTGGCCTACACGTATCACAACAGGACTGCGTAAATGTTTGATCAACTATAAGTGACTTGAATTCAAGCGAGATGTTTGCACAAAACCATTAACATAGGTGGCTGATCCGAGTTAATGCTGCAACAGAACTGTTGGATTTATTAATTAACCACGAAAGGGTAGATAAAGAGTCCTATTGCTTCCGGGTTTCATATGTTTGACTCCAACTTTGACTATGGTCTTGACCTTGCTCTCTTATCGATATGGGCTGAGTGATTAGGATAGAATCCATGAGGAGATGATTCCAGAGATGCCCATGTAGCCGGTTTCTTCATTTGACACCTAGAAACTACCAAACCATGGAAGTAGCTATGGAATACAGAATTAGTTGCAGAATAGGCTACGTTCTATAGCTAATTTTCAAAAACTTATTCCAATAGAAAAAAAATAAAAATATAACATGTCAATGATTTAATACCCTACTTAACACAAAATATATCATTTATCATTGATGGTGATCTGTAATCTTATGGAAAGGCAAGGGAAAGAAGTGAGAAAAGTTGTCAAGGAGAGGGTAATTCTCAGGTTCAACATTCCTCCTCTGCTTTCCCTGATAGAACTAGGCATATAGTCACTGTACTTTCATATCTACTAGGCTATTATTTAGATCAATGACTTGATGAGGCCATAATATGATTCCTTTCCATATTGTCATCTGATGCAAAGCCTTCTTGTTATAGATCCATTTGGGCACATCAACCCCAACCTACAAATCAACACTATTAGGGCCCATCAAACCCTAATTCAATTGTTACATGCCCTAAAGAAGTCAACCATCAGAATTCCTAGCTTCCTAAGAAGTTTCATGAACAAAATCATCCAGAAGCTTCCTCTAAGTAGATCAGCAGAGGTAGGCCTTTATTAGGATGTGCTGCAATGCAAACCATACATTGATAGGGTGCTATGCAGCACACTTGGTCCCTCTTTGGCCTGCGCTGGGTGAATTTGGGTGAATTTCCATTGGGTTTTGAAAAATTCCTTATCCATTGGATGCCTCTAGAAGTTTCTCAAACCTATCTACTCCTTTGAGCTCGTATTTGGATGAGGAAGGGAGTTAAGGAACATAAATCCCTTATCCCTTCCTCCATGGAACTAAATTCTAAGTTTGGGAGGGTATTCATTATCACCATTTATGGCATAACTTCCTTCATTTACCTATAAAAAGACGACTCATTCAAGTGATCATGGGCTGGAAAATATTGAATTATAGCGAGATGCTGTCAGTATGAGACTTGAGTTGATTTCAGGTATTGTAATGATGTCAAAGTTTCTTGCTTGTTATGAGGAGAGGATGGGATTGAACTGGAGGTGTGATGCTGAATCGAGCAATGGGTTGTAACTCTTCCTTTTAATAATAAAGTGTTCAAAGCTTTTTCATATTCTTGAGTTATCCATTTATGCTTTCATATGTATATCATGTACTTGATTCCATGCCATGTTTATTCAATAGATCATTATTATCATATGCTTTTATTGGTTGTTGTCTTCTCTCTGTGTGAAGGTACTCTTCAAGTGGATTAAGTACAGAGAGGAGTGAAAGAATCTGTCAAGGGAGATAAGAAGTAAGCAAAGGATAAAGGTAGGCTTCTTTGCCTCTTATTTAATCTATTGATCATAGGAAAAGTAGAAAACTCTTTAAACTATTGTTCTAGACTTAGCTACTAGTCTAGGGGTTTAAGCATTTATCCATAGACACTAAAACTTCCCAAAATGAATTGACGACCATACTAGCGATTGACCTTTCCTAGTAGCTTATCCACCTCCTTAGACACCTTGACATACTTTACTTGTTGTAATTCAGCCTTTTGCATTGAATTTTGGTCAAAATTTGAGATTAGATGACTCTTGAGTGGCCTTACAGGAATTAGCGCAAGCTAGCCTTAGAGATAGTGCTCTGTAGCGCAGTTAGGCATTCTTTGACCTTAGCTGATTAACGTTGAAATATTTCAACCAGCACAGTTGCTCCCTCTTTGACATACACTGATTAGTGCAGATAGGCCCTCTTTGACCTGCACTAGTCAATCTTGAAATCATTGAAATCAGTGCAGGCTTTAGTGAGAGACAGTGCTCTGCAGCATAGTTAGCCCCTCTTCGACCTGTTTTTATCAAACTTAGTTCAAATTCCCACCTTTGGATTGAGTTTTTGCCAAAATTCTTATGATTTCTTGCTTGCTGAATGTTAATGATGTCATGTCTCAGAAAATAGGTTTTCATCTCCTTAGCCAGCCCTACTTTGATTGAATCAATTGATGTTTCTTTAATGTTTTCTTTGTCATTATCAGTCTACAGTCAAAGTTAGTTTTTGGTCAATTGATCTTTGTCGAAAGAAAGTGTCGTAAAGTCGTCTTTTCCTTAGAAAATTGAATTGTCGTAAATTCTTCATTCATAAAAGATTGATTGACATATGTGCGCATATTATTAATCTTTGTTTGAAAGAAAGTGTCGTAAAGTCGTCTTTTCCTTCAAAAACTGAATAGTCGTAAAGTCTTCATTCATAAAAGATCGATTGATTTATATGTGCATATGGTTTGTATTTTCGTTGAAAGTTTCGTAATTCCTCATTTTTTTTGAAATCGAAAGTGTCGTAAATTCTTCCTTTCCTTGAAAAAAAATTGTCGCAAAATCGTCATTTTTATGAAAAGAGATTTTTGATCGATTGTGCATATTTCCTTTTTGTTCATCATAACATTAAGGGATTTGAAAAGAAAAACTTGCATCTTTCATATTGTAGTTTGCGAATGCTTGAAAGGAATAGCTAGGGAAATTGCATTAGTTGTGCTCTTTGCTCTTTGTCAGACCTGATTGCTCTATCCCTACTAGCTAAGGATTTTCATTGTTAGATTGAATGGAGAGAATGCTTATCATATTAGTTGCTTTTTAGGAATTACACACATACATCACGTGGTGAACCTTGAAAGGAAAATTCTAAAGAAGATCAACTTAAAATTTATCTTAATTTACCTAATGGAGAATTGTCACCTAGCGAAAAACATTTAGAGGTCTACGCTAGAGATGTGTTCCAGTGTCGTAAAATAAAGCAGTTGCAGCTAACTTGTCTACAATACATCCCGAGTATGATACCTCTTTCCACATACGTGAGTATATTATAACTCGTCCATGTACCTTCGGTTATATAAGGTAGTTTTACAGTACGTAAAGTATATGTGAATGCTCTCACTGTGTGGTTTTCCATTAGACAGTGCTTATACGGACTAGGCTTCCACGTACCTTCAGGTATATATGAGAGCAACTCTAGGTTTCTATCCCTCCTTAGGTAACCGAGTCGGCTGCCTTGTACACTTTGATACAAGGAACACAACATTCTGGGAGATTGCTTGCCCTTACTTCTTGGTTCGCCAAGAGTTACTCTACAGTTCATAGTTGCTTAGTAAACATTTTTGCCTAGATTATCCCTCTTTTGTTTTTTTATGTTACTTTAATTAAAATAAAATTAATTGACCATGGATAACATCCTCCTCGCTCACTCCTTAGTTGATCTTAGGTTGAAACATATGGCGAGAAATCTGGAGTCCACCGATCATGGAATTCCTTTTGATTGGGAATCCTAGTCCTTTTCCTCCTTTCGGAAATATTGGTTCTCCTTATATGGCTACATTGTCCCTTCCAGGATTTACCATTGGCTTTCCAGTATGGTTGTTTTCAACGTCCTTGGTTCAAAACGTCGAGATTTCTCTGTAATTGAGTACACCTCCAACTAGACAAAATCAACCTCCAGTTGATCCTAAAGTTGACCCTTTACCTTCTTCCTCAATTGTTTCTTCCTCCCCTTCTTCCTCTTCGCTTCGTGAAAGTATTGGTACAAGTAACCAGGTGGCTAAGAAGAAGAAGAAAGGGAAGAAGAAGAAGAAGAAGAACCAAATTCAGCAGAGGGGCAATCAAGTAACCATTGCCTTGAATGCAACATCTGATGAGAAACTGTCCATCACGCCTCACAAATTTCAATATCCATGCAAACTTTGTGTAGGAGACCATCTTCTTCGAAATTGTTTTGATATTCCTCAGATCTTAGAATAATGGTCTTCCTTTTCACATCATCTTGTGTCATCAACTTTTGGAGGTCATGTTGGTGACACACCATCAACTAGTGATAGTAAAGTTCATGGAAATGAGGGTAAAGCTAAGTTTCGATGTAGGTTATGTGTAGGGAATCACCCCATTCACCTTTGTTCCTATCTAGACAAAGCCAAAAAAGTGTTGGATAACCGTCCGGCTTCACTGTAGTGACTTCCATCTGGTTATAGGAAACTCTCCCCAAGTCATTCACTAGTTGATGAATTGATTGACCAAAATCAAGTGTCGGTCAAACCCACTCTCTCTAAAAGTGAATCCTATGACTCTATACTCATCCTAAATCAACAAGTCGAGGTAATAGTTGACCTGATTTCACCTTCAGTAAGTCATACCTTTCCTGAAGAGAGTGAATACGATACTACCCATGTTCTTTTTGTTTCTTCATATTCAAAGGAGCTTGGGGGAAATCCCCCTATTCCATCAAGACAGGAGGAAAGTCCTCTAGTTCTCATAACTCAAGGGGTTAATTCTCCTGTTTCTACAGTAACCCCTCCAAGTAGTCTGGTCACCACCTTTGATTGGAATTGACTAGCTGGATTCCATCTTCCTTCTTATGTGCCTTTCAAGATCATAGTACAAGTTTGTAATATGATTGTATCTAGCACTATTATAGATGAAGGTGCATCAGTGAGCATCCTTTCCTCAACTACTTGGAAACCGCTTAGTTTGCCGCCGCTTGTGCCAGTTACCCAAAATCTGTTGGCTTTTAACAAAGGAACCAGTAAACCATTAGGGATCCTTCCATAGTTACCTATTAGTTTGGGAGGAAAAATCAGTTATCTAAACATGACGGTAGTCCCAGGCCCTTTATATTATAATTTACTTCTTAGGTGCGACTATGTTTACGACATGGGAGCTATTGTTTCAACACTTTTTCAAGTGATTTTTTTCCTGCATGAAGGCAAAATTGTCACCATTGACCAGCTTTCATTTTCTGGTCCAAATATGGATTCGAGTCAACCATCTTCCCTAATTGGTCCTTTAGCACCAATGGTATCATCCCTGCCATGGGTTAACTATGTGACAACTTGTTCCATACCTACATCAACTGACGATCAATTAAGTGATGTTGTACATCATGTACTAGGGGCATTGGAACCATATCTCTCCTTCATGGCCTCTTATGAGTTTTGATTTAATTTGAGGATAGGTCGTTGTCTTGTGTCAACCTCATTAAAAAATGAAACAGGCCCACGAGGACAATTCCTGGTCTTGTGTCAACCTCGTTAAAAAATGAAACCAAGGGTACGAGGATAGTTCCTGGTCTTGTGTCAACCTCATTAAAAAATGAAATCAAGGATATGAGCATAGTTCCTTGTCTTGTGTCAAACTCATCAAAAAATGAAACAAGGAATATAAGTAGAGTTCCTTGTCTTGTGTCAAGCTCATTAAAAAATGAAACAAGGTCCCAAGTTCCAAGTCAAGTCTTTGATTAGATCTCGTAAAATCCCAGTCGAGTCTTTCACTTGATCTAGTAAAAGAACCTTCATTCCATCTGTTGTAGCTTATATTGGGCTTTAGGATTATTTATTAGTTATATCACTATCAGGAGTTATAAAACCCCTTGATATCCTTTACCCTTACCAAAAAGTCTAAATGAAATGAAATATTTTGTTTATTATTTATCGGCATCGCTAAAGGGAGAAATGCAAAAGAATCGGATATAAAAGGTTATATGGAGCTATATGTATATATGGACAGATGTGTGTATATATATATATATATATATATATATATATATATATATATATATATATATATATATATATATATATATATATATATATATATATATATATATATATATATATATATATATAGATAGATAGATATATATATATATATATATATATATATATATATATATATATATATATATATATATATATATATATATATATATATATATATATATATATATATATAAGTGCATATCGAAATGAGAAGGAAACAAAGAAAAATGTCATATTTACAAAGGAATAAGTATAAACAAATTGGCCATGTGATAAAGCTAAATCGCAACCAAAATGGAGCCATAACCGATATATACATATATATGTAATATATTGGATTTATAAAGAAATAAGTGTTAAACTATTGAAGGGTCGGACCCGAGAGGTAAATTTATTGTGGTTTAAATTCCCTTCGGGTCCTCCCTTACACAGATCTATGGACGTTGAAAGCACCGATTGCGACTTGTGATGGCAGACCCGAAACACATATTGTTTATGTTTTATAAATCGGCAGGTCCGCATCATCGCTTAGTTTTAATACATACACATATAACTATGTCGATAGTGATATGGGTAGGTTGGACATGAAATATTATGTTGCATTTATAACTTCGGCAGGTTCACGACTGTTATAACATTTATATCTATATGGTTCATGCGCCGATAGTGATTGTGATAAGTGAAAGCAACATGTTTTATAATATATTTCCATTATAGAAGGTTTAAAATAGAAAAGCTCATATATAAAAGATTTACATATAATTCAAACATTTTCATAATTATGCGGCCTAAGGGTGCATAAGACAAGTTTTACACCGTTTTAAAGTGTTGATTGTGATTTATAAGGGAAATTCAACGTAGCTCTGAACAAGCGAGTCTGATGGGTTTATTAGATCGGATTAATTCCTCTCCAGTTATGCTTCATGTGTTCTATGTCAATTTTGCCGTGTAAACGGAAAATAAGTGTTAAAGCTAATTTTGAAGGAAAAGGAAATCAGTTGGGTTTTTTGGTGTTTTGGTTAATTAAAATGTATCAGACACATGCATGAGCCCAGGATTATACAAGTCTAATACAATGCATTATGATTAAAGCAAATTAAGGCATTTACAGAGGAATTCGGCAGTGAATCAACAGAGCAAGCTAGGAGTTATCATCTCCTTTTAAATTAAGTTTTGTTCTTGCTATTTTATGTTGTTTGAGGTGTTTTACTCTCTGTGAATTTTGTAGTAGTTTTACTTCATATAGTTAGGAAAGAAGTTAGATAATTTGGGAATTTCAGAAACTGTTCCATAATGTATAAAAAGAGGAAATTTTACTAAGAGAAATGGGAATTTTAGAGAACCCAACCACTGTATTCTTGATATCATCATTGATTAATGAAAGAAGCATAATTTTCTATGAGTTGTTACATATAATTTTGTAAGGTTCTCTATCATATGTCATGCTATGTTTTCTTGTTTTTAAGTGTAGTAATGAAGTTGTAGGTTAAAATCCCTTAAAGAGTGCTCCTATACTTGAAGTCCTCACTTCCCTTCCCAAGTTATAGATAATAGTTTCTATGAAAGACTAGCATATTGTCTATAATTTATTTCTCATTATCATAATTCCTCTAAGTTACAAATAGCAGTTCCTGTGAAAAATCAGCATATTGTCTTTAACTTCTCCTTCAAACTTTCCTCATTCATCATTTATATTTAGCAACAAATGGCATTCTAAGATGTTCTAGTCATATATGTATTAAGATTCTAAGGCCAAGTTTTCCAAGCCCTTCGTTTCAGAACACAATAAACAATAAGTGACAGTAAATAATATTTATTAATGTCTTAAGCACAATTTCCCTACAGCCAGGAAACTAGTTTCTTAAGGAACAACATTAATTGGCGTCGTTGCCGAGGAGAGAAGACATGAAGATTTTTCCCTAGGTTTTTCAATATTTTCCTCTGGTTGTTCAGTGAGGAGGGAATAGTTGGTTGTTTTGAATAAAAGCAATAAAAGGCGACACCATTGTAATAAAGACCATAGATTGCAAAGCAATAAAATAAGAACGCCTTTTCTTGAATTCATTAAGTTTGAAGCTGATTCTTGAGAGTGACAAGTTTCAGCAATTGGTTGTACATCCACACTTGTGATTTTCACTTACCACATTGATTGGCGACTTCACTGTACTTTGAATTTTTCTTTTCTAGGTTTTAATGGCTCTCCCTACATTCTTACTCCATAAATTTGATCCATTTGATTTTACTGGGATCACTGGTTATCCTCATGATATGCCTGCATTTTCTATGTGGAATGAGTATCTTCCAAAATTCAGTAGAAAGGAATATGAAGTTCTGGCTTAGCATCTCCAAGATTTTCATGAATGCATGGAGTAGTAGGGCATCATTCATGAAGATGTTAAGATGAAGATATTTATGTTTTCTTTAGATCAAGAAGCTAGGGCTTGGTTTAGGTCTCTTCCTCTTTCAAGCATTTTATCTTTGAAAGATTTCCATTCAGTGTTCAATTCTTCTTGCAAAGCTTATTACCCTCACAAGTTTATTTCTGAAGGTTGTTGTGAATATTATGATGCTAAAGAAACTTTAAAAGCTCAAGATAATCTTGTTGATGAAACTAACGATTTTGTTGAGAATATATCAAACATTCAGAGTTATGAACAAGTCTCTGAAAGCGAGGAACTATCATGTTCTCAAAATGATGCAGAGAGGGGTATAGAACTATTTTCTTCAATAATCTCCCAAGCAGAGAATGGGTTAACTCTATTTCAAGCAAACCAAGAGAGCATTTAGATAAAAGAAAGTTTGAACATGCATCAAGAATCTCTGCTCAACAGACAAGAAGAGGAAGAAATAATTAAGTTGCAAATAAAGCCCCAGAGTTCCAATTTTGTTAAATTTGATGATCCTCATATATATAACGAAAGTGGTTTAAATGGGGAACATGATGAAGTTCTTCAAGTTCATCAGTTAGGTGTTGAACATACAGGAAGAAACCAACAAGTGGAATGCGTTGAACAACAATATATTGAGTCATTTATCATAGCAAAAGAGGCTATCTCATGTAAAAAGGAAGTTGATAAAGAGATTGTATATCATTGCATTGAAGAACATAAGGATGTCATGGATCAGAGGTAAACAATCTATTTGAACTTGAATTATGTCACATAGTAATGTGAAAAAATTCCTTTTTCTTCCTGAGGTTACAATTACAAGTTATTTTCAATTAAAGCTTAGAGATGAAGAGTGGAAACATGGAAGTGGCATAGATTATTTCCTTAAAGATTTTGCTGATTGTTCTGCCAAACATATTACCCCAAAAAAAGGTTCAATTAGGCAGGGACCTTCATATATAGAGAATTTCATTGTTGGAGTTAATGAAGAACTTTTTTTTTCTCATACTTTTGAAGATCCTGTGGCAGATTATATGGAGGAATTTATCAGCAGTCTACACATATCTTTTGGTGGATATACTTCTAATTTTGGTTGTGAGCTACTTTTATGCATAATTTATTTTTTTTTCAGGATGAATGGTATTTTCAAGATTCACTAGCAGAAGGGTTCTGGATTAAGCACTCAAATGCTAATCTGGTATCATTGGAAGATTGACTTCACCTGATTGAGGTCAGTCATGTACATATGTAGGAACTTGTACATAAATAAGCTTATGTGTTGAGCATTTGGTCTCAAGTTGCAGTTCTTCACTTTAAACATTAGTGGATGAATAAGGGTGACTCTCCCAGTTGGAAACTGGTTTGCAGAGGTGTCAAACTTCAACATTGTCAGGTTCTCAGTTGCCTTATTTTAGGGTTTCTACAGTTTTCAACTCCATTCCCAACTAAGGCTTCTGATCTATGATTCTCAATATTTTGTTAATCAGAGAGCAAGCATCTAATCATTGTAGATATCAATGTGTGTTCACTGTATAGATATTCACACAATTAAAAGTTCAGAGAAACAATATATGACTCCATGCCCAATGGATAAGGCACTGATCTGCGGTTCTTAGTGCTTCTGTGGCAAAAACACTATCCCCAGTTGGAGCCAAATGTTGTAGCTTATATTGGGCTTGAGGTTTATTTATCAGTTATATCACTATTGGGAGTTATAAAACTCCTTTATATCCTTTACCCTTACCAAAAATTATAAAATAAAAGAAATATTTTGTTTCTTATATATCGGCATCGCTAAAGAGAGAAATGCAAAAGAATCGGATATAAAAGGTTATATGGAGCTATATGTATATACGGAGATATATATATATATATATATATTTCATATCAAAATGAGAAGGAAATAAATAAAAAGTTGGATTTACAAAGGAATAAGTATAAAGAAATTGGTCATGTGATAAAGCTAAATCGCAACCAAAATGGAGCCATAACCAATATATATAGAGATATATATATATATATATATATATATATATATATATATATATATATGTATATATATGTATATATATGTATATATATGTATATATATATATATATATATATATATATATATATATATATATATATACATATATATACATATATATCTATATATATGTAATATATCGGACTTATAAAGAAATGAGTGTTAAACTATTGAAGGGTCGGACTGTTATAGACATTTTTGGGTACTGCAAACCCAAGCATAAATGTCCATAAACCAAGGGCTCCTAAGTCCCTAAAGGTGTTGTTCCAACCCCTAAGAGAACAAGGTCAACTGATTACAGCATCTCCCAGAAGTTCTCCATGAAAAACTACTCAGAACTGGTCAAAACTGGACCATTTCACCTGCTCCATAGGCAAAGTGCGTTGCATCCCACCTAAATACACACAGTAGGTGCGTTGCATTTCAAAAAGCCCTTCTATGGGGTGCGATGTGAGAGAAGGGACAAATGGCAGGTTTAATCCACAAGGTGGAGAAGCATGGAATCTTCCAGAAACTTCTCCTGTGACACTTGCCTCTCTGAATTCGACCAGGGATGAGTAAGAGATCATCAATCTCCAAGTGGAATCAAGAACTATCAGAAGGGAGACACTAATCAAATCTCAAAACCTGACTCACCTCCCTTGCAGGCATCTATATATGGATCCCTCATCCCAGAGATCCAGAGGCTGGAATTTTTCATCTTGTAAGGAATTTCTGTTGGTTTCTTGAGACAAACATCATAGTGTTGGGTGATCTAAGCTTTTCATGAGGTGAAGAAGGGCTTCTTGCTGAGAGGATGATGCTGGGTCAGAACAATTGGTTGTAATTCTCTCGGCTCTTTCTTGATTATCAATAAATCTATTCAAGTTTTCCTCCATACACTTGTGTGATTGATGTTCTATGCATTTGTATGGTTAATATACATCTGATCCTATATTGCTTATGATAATAGATTTGTTTTCTCGTATAGTGTTATGCTGCTTTGATTCTACAGGTACTCTGTGAAGCTAGGTACACAAGAAAGCAAGTAGCAAAAGACTATCAGGAGAGAGAGGAATTGAACAAGGAACCAAGCGCAAGACAGAGGTTGGTCTCCTTCATTCTTCTCTCATCTATCTTTCATAGAGGAAAACGAAAGTAGTTTTAAGTTTGTTTGTTTCTAAGGTAGCTACTAGCCTTACTGGGATTAGCAGCTCTGCATAAACACTATTCCCGGTAACAAAATGGTGAACAAAATGGTGACTCCGTTGGGGAGTGAATAGATTGTTTGTTCATCTACATTTGTTTACTTTATAAACTTACAGATGGAGCCTGAAGTCAAGCCAGCTAGCCTTTGAACTGCATTTGCTATGCAAGTACAAAGTAGATCAACGTTGCTTCAGTCAATCTCCGGGTTTTGTTTATGCATTAAACAATTGATTTGCAAGTTTTCTAATTGCCCTCATGGTGGCTCTAGTAACCTCCTTAGATCTACCCCTATGATTGATTTACTGATTACCACTTGCTCGACCAAAATCCCTGAACTGAACTGCAAACTATGACCCGGAACCCAATCAAAGTCTCGTCCCTAGTCCAGTGCACTGTCTGTTCTGTGAACCTCAAATTCAGCATACTTCCCGAGTGTAGTAAGTGCGTTGCATTTCAGTTTCACTGTGTTACAGGTGCGCTGATCACACAAGGCCTTGTTCCTAAAATTTTGGTTTCTGTGTTCACTCTTTTCAGATCTATTCAGGAGTTTTTCTACCTGTAGTCAGTACACCTCTGTTTGAAACCCCTTTCCTTGTTGTTATTCCGCCTCCATTGTGCAAAGAACTGTAAATGTTTTTATTTATTTTTTTAGTCATTTTCAGTTCTCCTTTACAAACAAGTAGCATAATTGTATTGTCGTTTCTTGGTTTGAAAGTGTCACAAGTGTCGTTTTCAATCATAGAAGAGAATCTGATTGTTATTGATAGTCAATTACCCTGTTACTATTGTATTAGATCTGAATTAATAATTTTTCTAGTGTTGAAAGCAAGTTTTCAATTCCAAATCGCAAAGTGTTGTCATTGTCCTCATTTTGTTTTGAAAAGAAGCTTGTTAGTAATTGTCGCTTTGAAAAATAATTCAGATTTGCGCATTAGCTTTCTTTTTATCATTTACACATTAAGAAGGCAGAAAACAAATACATGCATGTGAATTTTCATTTAGACTGTTTGTTGGTTTGATTTAGGATAGTGCATATAGTGTGTGCTCTTTGCTCTATGCTGAAAGAACGTCATTTCCCTTTCCTTAGTAGCTAGGATTTTCATTGCACAAAGAAGATAAAATGATTGTTTATCATCTTAGATTGCATTTTAGGAATTGTACATCTACATCATGCGGTGAACCTGCAAGGAAAATTTCTTAAGCAAGATCAACTATAAAATAAATTTGATGAATCTAACAGCGCTTTGGAACCTAACGCACAACATCTAGAAGTCTAGGCTAGAGACATATTCCGGTGTCGTAAAGCCTAGTAACTGTTGCTTTCACTGTTGGTTGGGTGATTCCTCCACTTTGAGACGATAAGTACCAGTACGGACTTGTGTTCCCACATACCGTCGAGTATATTTTGGGAGACCACAATAGGCTTTATCCTTTATCCATAGGAAGTTTTGTCTGCCTTCCTATCGATCGCAATACACTGAACATAGCATTCGGGAAGATTGACTGTCGTACCATAAAAAGTATTCTGCAGTTTTGCGATTGGTTTGGTAATCCCTCTGTCTAGATTTCCATAGTAGCCCCTTTCGTTCCTTTTCAAACTCCTTAACGGAAAAGGTCCATCTGAGCACTTGTCACTTCAAGCTCATTAAAAATCGAAGGTGACTAGAGCCATCTTTTGTTTTTTCTCGACTCTTTAAAATTGAAAAAACAAGTCGTGTCAAAGCATATAAAATTTATTTTAAACGGAATAATTATCACCTTTCCTACGTTGATCTTAGGTTGAGGAAAATGGAACCCACCAACCAAGGTGTTCCTCTTGGAGGAAATCCTAGTCCCTTCTCCTCTTGGGGAGATGTTGGTGCACTCCATATGGCCACATTGTCACTTCCAGCATTGACAATTGGTTTGCCCATATGGCTTTTCTCAACCTCCGTCGTTCAAAACACCGCGATTCCTAAACAATCGAGTCAGCAACTAAACGATTCTAGAGTTACCCCCCAACCCTCTACTTCATCCAATTCTTCCTCTCCTCCTTCCTCTTCGCTTGATGAAGCTGGTAAAGCCAAAAATCAAGTACGTGAGAAGAAGAAGGAAAAGAATAAGAAAGAGAAGAAGAAGAAGGAGCCAAAGGCAAATAGGGGCAACCAAGCATTGTCTAGCGAAAATCCACACACTGCACCGACCAGGCCTAAATCGCCATGTGTCATTTGCAAAGGAGACCACTATCATCGAGATTGTCCTTACATCCCTCGGACCTTAAGGGACTGGTCTCCTCGTTTGCACAACCCGGTGTCGTCAACCTCTGATGATCATGTTGAAAACACACCATCAACTAGTGAGAGTGAGGCCCCTGGACAAAAAGGAAAATGCAAATTTCCTTGTAAATTGTGTGAAGGCGATCACGTCGTCCACCATTGTCCCTTCTTAGATGAGGCTAAAAGAGTTTTGGACCACCGTCCGGTTTCACCGTTACGGCTCCCTCTTGGATATAAGAAACTCTTACCGAGTCCGCCACTAGTTGAAAATCCGGCTGACCCACCCTTGTGGTCGGGCCAAGCGTCTATCATTGAGGATAAACAATCTGAATCCATGCCAGACGAAAGTCAAAAGGTCGAGGCGGCAGTTCACCCAGTCTTGCCTTCAGAGGTTCCATCTTCAGATGATACAATCACCGAAGAGAACAAGGATGACACCATCCAAATTCTTTTCGTAAGCACAGACTCCGATGAACATGGGGGAAGTTTACCCGTTCCTTTACCGCAGGAAGGAAGTTCATCAGAGTTGTACCCGGTCGTCTATTTGGTCCCACCTCCAAGCAACCTGGTTGTTTCCTTTGACTGGAATCTACTAGGCAGACCCCGTTTACCGGCTAGTGTACAATTTCGAATCAATGCTCAAATATATAGAATGGTCATGGCCAGTACCATCATAGATGAAGGGGCTTCTGTGAGTATCCTTTCCTCAACTGCTTGGAAAGTGCTTGGTTCGCCATCGCTTTTTCCTGAAATGAGAAATCTAACAGGCTTTGACAAAGGATCCTTCCCAATGTGCCCATTACATTGAGAGGGAAAACCGTTCACATGAACGTAATGGTAGTCCAAGGACCCCTGGATTATAATCTACTCCTTGGACGAGACTATATTTATTGCATGGGAGCCATTGTCTCCTCACTCTTTAGAGTAATGTGTTTTCCGCATGAAGGAAGAGTGGTCAAGCTCGTACACTAGCTTTCATTCCCCAGTTTATGCATAACAAATAGTCATATACCATCCCTGAATGATCTTTTCACGCAAGGAATGTCTCATCAATCCCCAGTCCGTCCACCTCATGAGCGCGAGTGATTTGGGGGACATGACTGAAACCCAGGGGGCATGCACCCCGGTCTGCTTCGGCAAGAGAACCTTGGGTATAGGGTTGATTTCCGCGAGGGATATATGACTAATCTGGCGAGCCCATCCTTACAGGAAAATGGGAACAGATTGGGATAAGATACCTTCGTTAAGGTTATGCCGGGTGACACCACACCTCTTTTCCTATTTCGATAGGCATCGCCGAGAAAGAATTTTATCCGCTATGCGGATGAAACTTTCTTGGTAACCTAGAAATTTTTCTCTATACCTGGGGGCATGCAAACCTTTTGGCGTGCAAGCGAAGAGCGACTATTTATTTTTTAAATTTGTAGGTCCTCTAACCCTTTAAACTCGTAGGATTAGTCATTTCCTAACTTGCATAAAGAAGGGATCTGAAGCAAAGCTTTGTAAGGTGCAAGCTCCACAAAAATGGCATCTTAGATGAGACATCCTTATTATACAACTGGAATCTAGTAGTTTTATCGTGGAATTCAATCTCATTAAAAAATAAACATAAGCAATGAGCAAGTGTTTCCCCCCGCATTTAAGCTCATTAAAAAATGAACTAATTTCTGGTAAATAACTGTCGTAAATGTAGTACTTCAGCCTTTAAAGCCTTGGTCATGTTCTCATCAACACCTCCACTCTATATTGGCCGATCATTCACCTCCACTTGATTGTTTACCCCTTTTGAGGAACAGCTGCGAAGAGTGATCCTGTTATCCATCCTTGTAACACTACCATGATTGGAAAATTCCAAACCTTACCTAGAATCAGCTGCTACCTGAATTTATCACTCGTTCCTCAAAGACGAGTCTCCTTTAAGCTCTTTTCACCTGACTCGTAAAATATGAAAATATTTCCGAGCCATTGGCCTATCCAGCTCGTTAAAGTGACCGGAAGTGCTATCCCTCCTTTAGATTTTAATCTTTTTAGACCTGAGGGATTATTACACAAAAAGATCGAGCGCTTGTTTTGTTCGGCTCGTTAAAAGTACTGAAAATTCATCCCTTCTGTATTATTTTATATTTTTTCGGACTTAAGGGATTAGATGACAAAAAATGATTTTTGGAGCTTCCTTTATGTCCCTTTTCAGACTCTCTAAAATTGAAAAGGACCGAGTTATCTTTGTCGTTAAACTCGTTAAAACCTAATAGCGACAAACTTGTCCATAACAGACAAGAACGAGTTTCACTATCGCTGGGCTCGTTAAAACATAGCGATGGGTTTGCCCGAAGGGAAAATTATAGAACAAGCATATGTTATCCTCCTCAAACTTGACAAAAATAAAGAGGTATTGGTCAGCAATGACTGGGGAAAAATTGGGAAGAAAACTTGAAGAAACTTTGTTGGTAGCAAGTCGCTCTTGAACATGGCACTTTCACTCCGCATCCAAGTCAGGTTGGGTTGTTCCATTCACTGGTCACATCACCATGGTTCCATCGCACCATCCACATTTGGGGTTATTGCTACTGATCCATCATGTCAGTGCCGCCGATATGTTCAAGAGAAGTCACTCAGAGAATTCACCTGTGTCTCACCCACTGCAATACATTTATGCTCCATTCTTTCATGACCGCCACCCTAAACCTTATATCACCAGATCGTTTTCACCTCCATTAAAATCATTTGCTCCGTTCTGTGTCATTGATGTGGGATTCATTAAGGCCCTCCTATGACAGATCACTTCTTGTCGACATCAGCTCATTATCCAAGAAGTCGATCTAGGAACAACCCTTTCAGTACTTTGAAGCTTGCATACCTCAATGGCAAGTTTCTCACTTCTGGCGACAGGTTAACATCAATGGCCTTCGACCGAAATATTTCGCGTGGTGTTCGATGCCAAGTCCTTTATTCACACCACGTAGATTGTACTGTAGTACCTTGAGGGTCATCATCATTATCGGTGATTCCTCTCGCACCTGTTAACGGCTTACATCATTGGCTGGTAATCAAGCGATGTCTTTCCATGTTCGACTCACGAACATCTCTCACATGGATCGACTTGTACTTTGAGTAAAGATCAAATGAGATTGAAGACCCAGATCTAGTTTCATCCATCTAGGCCGCGATATATATTCAGGAAAATAAAGACATCAAATGTACATCATCGTTGCACAGATAATCATCCAATCTAAGGGATGATGGCTCTACCAGAATCATCAGTCTACACTCAGACGATTGTCTGTCTCATGTACATGGAAAATGTATTTATAAAGCTGAGCATGGGAATGCCTGCCTCAGCTAGATCATGAAAATATTATGAAGATAATGTATTGTATTGTATCTTATTACAGGTCTCCTTCCAGCTTGAAAGAATTTCGGATCCTCATGATAAAGCATTTCACCCGACATCAAAAAGATTAACGACCTCATGCTTTAGGGGGCAACTGTTATAGACATTTTTGGGTACTGCAACCCCAAGCATAAATGTCCATAAACCAAGGGCTCCTAAGTCCCTAAAGGTGTTGTTCCAACCCCTAAGAGAACAAGGTCAACTGATTACAGCATCTCCCAGAAGTTCTCCATGAAAAACTACTTAGAATTGGTCAAAACTGGACCATTTCACCTGCTCCATAGGCAAAATGCATTGCATCCCACCTAAATACACACAGTAGGTGCGTTGCATTTAAAAAATCCCTTCTATGGGGTGCGATGGGTGAGAAGGGACAAATGGGAGGGTCAATCGGCAAGGTGGAGAAGCATGGAATCTTCCAGAAACTTCTCCTGTGACACTTGCCTCTCTGAATTCGACCAGGTATCAGTAAGAGATCATCAATCTCCAAGTGGAATCAAGAACTATCAGAAGGGAGACACTAATCAAATCTCAAAAGTTGACTCACCTCCCTTGCAGACATCTATATATGGATCCCTCATCCCAGAGATCCAGAGGCTGGAATTTTGCATCTTGTAAGGAATTGTTGTTGGTTTCTTGAGACAAACATCATAGTGTTGGGTGATCTAAGCTTTTCATGAGGTGAAGAAGGGCTTCTTGCTGAGAGGATGATGCTGGGTCAGAACAATTGGTTGTAATTCTCTCGGCTCTTTATTGATTATCAATAAAGCTATTCAAGTTTTCCTCCATACACTTGTGTGATTGATGTTCTATGCATTTGTATGGTTAATATACATCTGATCCTATATTGCTTATGATAATAGATCTGTGTTCTCGTATAGTGTTATGCTGCTTTGATTCTACAGGTACTCTGTGAAGCTGGGTACACAAGAAAGCAAGTAGCAAAAGACTATCAAGAGAGAGAGGAATTGAGCAAGGAACCAAGTGCAAGATAGAGGTTGGTCTCCTTCATTCTTCTCTCATATATCTTTCATAAAGGAAAATGAAAGTAGTTTTAAGTTTGTTTGTTTCTAAGGTAGCTACCAACCTTAGTGGTATTAGAAGCTCTGCATAGACACTATTCCCAGTAACACGGACCCAAGAGGTAAATATATTGTGGTTTAAAGTCCCATCAGGTCTGCCCTTACAAAGAGCTATGGATGTTGAAACCGTTGATTGTGACTTACGATGGCGGACCCGAAACACATATAGGTCATGTTTTATAAACCGATGCGTCCGTGTTATCGTATAGTTTTAATACATACACATATAACTATGCCAATAGCAATATGGGTAGGCTGAACCTAAAAACAGCGATAAGTAAAAACAACATGTTTTATAATATATTTCCATTATAGAAGGTTTAAAATAGAAAAGTTGATATATAAAAGATTTACATATAATTCCAACATTCTCATAATTATGCAGCTTAAGGGTGCATAAGACAAGTTTTACACCATTTTAAAGCACCAATTGCGATTTATAAGGGCAAGTCAATGCAATGTTGAGCAGGCGGGTCCGATAGTTTTATTAGATCGGATTAATTCCTCTTCAGTTCCGCTTCATGTGTTTTGCATCAATTTTTCCATGTAAACAGAAAATCAGTGTTAAAGCTAATTTTAAAGGAAAAGGCAATCGGTTGGGTTTTTGGGTGTTTTGGTTAATTAAAATGTATCTAACACATGCATGAGCCTAGGATTATACAAGTCTAATAAATCGCATTATGATTAAAGAAAATTAAGGCATTTACAGAGGAATTTGGCAGCGAATCAACATAGCAAGCCAACATTTATCATCTCCTTCTAAATTCAGTTTTGTTCTTGCTATTTTATGTTCTTTGAGGTGTTTTACCCTCTGTAAATTCTGTAGTACTTTTACTTCATATAGTTAGGAAAGCAGTTAGATAATTTGGATAGTTTCAAAAATTGTTCCACAATGTATAAAAAGAGGAAATTTTACTAAGAAAGGTAGGAATTTTGGAGAACCCGGCCACTGTATTCTTGATATCATCATTGATTAATGAAAGAAGTAGAATTTTCCATGAGTTGTTACATATAATTTTGTAAGTTTCTCTGTCATGTGTCATGCTATGTTTTCTTGTTTTTAAATGTAGCAATGAAGTTGCAAGTTAAAATCCCTTAAAACGAGCTCCTATACTTGAAGTCCTCGCTTCCCTTTACAAGCTATAGATAATAGTCTCTGTGAAATACTAGCATATTGTCTATAATTTATTTCTCATTAACATAATTCCTCTAAGTTACAGATAGTAGTTCCTGTGAAAAATCAACATATTGTCTGTAACTTCTCCTTCAAACTTTCCTCATTCATCATTTATATTTAGCAACAAATGGCATTCTGAGATGTTTTGGTCATATATGTATTAAGAGTCTCAGGCCAAGTTTTTCAAGTCCTTCATTTGAGAACAGAATAAACAATACGTGACAGTAAATAATATTTATTAATGTCTTAAGCACAATTTCCCTACAGTGAGGAAATTGGTTTCTTAAGGAACAACACCGTCCACTTGATAGCCATGAGTAGTCTACTTAGGTGAACGTAATGAAGCTTGGGGGGCAAGAACCTAGTGGTAAAGTTAAGTTTCCCTATAGGTTATGTGAAGGGAATCACCCCATTCACCTTTGTCCCTATCTGGGTGAAGCCAAAAAAGTGTTGGATAACCGTCCTGCTTCACTGCAGTGACTTCCATTTGGTTACAGGAGACTCTCCCTTTCATCATCCCGGGGGCATGTAAACCAATCTCAAGCATAGTTCTTCATTTCAAGCTTGTGTAAAAATGAAACCGAATCCAAGCATAGTTCCCTATGGTTCAAGCTTGTGTAAAAATGAATCCATTTCCATTTTAACCCTTCTGATTGCCATTATATCAGCCTCTTTTGTCAAATGAGCCTTGGTTGTTTTCATCCCATCGCCACCATCCCTTTGGCCGATCATATGCTTTGACTTGGTTGTTTTATACTTTTTGAGGAACGGTTGCAATGAGTGGTCTTATTAGCCAACCTCTTCACATAAATCAACATGTTTTGAGAAGTTCCAACATCACCAGAAGCATTTGCTACCCTAGACACCACTCGTTCCTCAAAATGGAGTCCTCTTTAAGCTCTTTTCAGACACTCTAAATATGTAAAGAAGGTTGAGTTCTTGTCTTTTCCATCTCGTTAAAGGATTGGGAACATATCTCTCTTATTTTATTTTATGCTTTTTCGGACTTGGGAGGTTAACTTACGAAAAAGAACTTGTGGAGTTTTCTTTTCATCCTTTTTCAAACTCCCTAAACATGAAAAGGACCGAGTTATCTTTGTCGTTAAACTTGTTAAAAACATCAAATAGAGACAAACTTGTCCATCTAGACAAGACCGGGTTTCACCTTCACTAGACTCGTTAAAACATCAAATAGCGATGGATTCACCTAAAGGGTGAAATTATACAACAAGCATATGTTATCCTCCTTAAGCTTGATAAAAAATAAAGAGGTATTGGTTAGAAATGACTGGGGAAAATTGGGAAAAGGGGAAAACATTTAATGGTAGCAAGTCGGTCTTGAACATGACACTTTCACCTCATCACTGTGACTAGGTGGGTTGGGTCACTCAACTTGATGGTTATATCACCGTTGATATATCATACCATCCATTACTTTGTTTTGGGTCAATGCTACCAATTCATCTTAGTTTCACTGACATGTTCAAGAGAAGTCATTCAGTTCAAACTTCATCTTTTCCAATACCATAAACCTTCATTTTCATGACCGCCATTCCTAAACCTTGTGTCGTCAATTGATTTTTCATCTCCAAAATCATTTACCTTATTTCATGACGTTGATGTGGGATATATCAAGGCCCTCTTGCAATGAGTCGCTTCTTGGTTACATCAAAACATCATCCAAGAAGTTGACTTAGGAACACCCCTTTAGTACCTTGAGGCTTACATACATCAATGGCAGGTTTCTCGCTTCCAGTGATAGGTTGACATCACTGGCCTTTGACCGAAAGACTTTGTATGGTGTTCGACTTCAAATCATTTATTCACACCATGTGAAATGTACTGTAGTACCTCAAGTGTCATTCTCATTATCAGTGATTCCTCTCGCGTCTGTTAACAACTTACATCATTGGCAAGTAATCAGACGATGGCTTCCCATGTTTGACTTCAGAACATCTATTCACATGGTTAGACTTGTACTTGAGCGAAATATTGGATGAGATTGAAGACCCCAGATCTAGTTTCATCCATCCAGGCTGAGATATATTTAGGAGTACTATATCAAATGTACAAAGGCCTTACATTCATGGTCATCCATTCATGGGTCTATATCTGTGGACAACTATATTTTTACATGTAATGAAAGTTTATAAGTTGAGCATGGGTATGCCTTCCCTCAGCTAGTTCATGAGAAAAAATCAAACTATCACGATATATGTATTGTAATTGATGCAGGTCACCCTCCGCTTCAAAACCTCCTCCCCACATGATAAAGCATTTCACTCGAAATACATATTTACGACTTCATGCTTTAGGGCGAAATTGTTACATATCCATTTGGGCACATCAACCCCAACCTATAGACCAATACTATTAGGGCCCATCAAACCCTAATTCAGTTCTTACATTCCCTAAAGAAGTCAACCATTAGAATGCCTAGCTTCCCAAGAAGTTTCATGACCAAAATCATCCAAAACCTGCTTATAAGTAGATCAGCACAGGTAGGCATTCATTTGGGTGTGTTGCAATGCAAATCATACACTGACAGGGTGCTATGCAGTGCACTTGGTCCCTCTTTGGCTTGCGCTTGGCGAATTTGAGCAAGTTTCTATTGGGGTTCGAAAGATTCCTTATCCATTGGATGCCTCTAGAAGTTTCTCAAACCTATCTACTCCTTTGAGCTTGTATTTGGATAAGGAAGGGAGTTAAGGAATATCAATCCCTTATCCCTTTTTCCATGGAACTAAATTCTAAGTTTGGGAGGGCATTCATTATCACCATTTAAGGCATAACTTCCTTTATTCACTTATAAAAATACCACTCATTCAAGTGATCAGGGGCTGTAAATTATTGAATTATTGTAGGTTTTAACCCTGTATAGAAATTACCTGCATACGAATTCTAAAACATAGAAAATAAACAATGCGATATCATAACACATAAAACACATATACAAAAAGATTTTCCCCTGGATCCCAAAATTGGGATTACCAGCTCGATTTTTCATTCTGTTCCTTTCAATGTTACAATACATATTTATACATGCCGAAGCATCCATTACCATGGACTGAAAACCATCACGTCCAATACCATGGACCAAAAACTGTCATGTCCAATACCATGGACCGAAAACCATCACGTTCAAAAAGCATGTGTGAATATCATGCACAAAACCATAGGTGGTCCACCCAACCTAAAATAGAGTCCAAAACCAAAATTTTCTGAGGCGCTGCCCCGGACCGCATAAAGTGGGGTTACGAGTGCCCTTCAAACACCCTGTTAACATGTGGAAAGAATATAACACAACCCAACATTCTCCCACTTGTTGTTTTCTTTCCAAAGGGGGCCACAAGATAGCTTAGTCATTTTTCCAGCCCTGAAATGCCCATTGTCTCTCTACGCCAAGAGAACTTCTCAAAGCTCACAGATTTTGTCAATGCATCTACAATATTCTTCAAAGTGTCCACCTTTACCAGCAACACCTTTTTTCTTTTATCATATCCCTCACAAAGTGATACTGAACATCAATGTGCTTTGTCTTTGAATGACATGCAGGGTTCTTTGCCAAGAAAAATGTAATTTGGCTATCACAGTCTATCCTTATAGCTCCCTGTACTAACCCCATACTTGAACACAATCTATGCAACCAAACTGCTTCCTTGCTTGCATGAGTGGTTGCCATGTATTCTACCTCTGTAGTTGATAGTGCCACTACAGATTGTTTTTTACTCATCCAACTAACTGCACTTCCAAATAGGTTAAACACATACCCACTTGTAGATCTTCTCTAATCCATATCTCTAGCCCAGTCTGCATCGACAAAGCCACGAATATCCAACACTCTATCCAATCCTGGTCTTCCTTGGTAGCACAAACCATAATCACTAGTGCCACGCAAATACCTGAAAACGCTTCACCATTGTCCAATGCTCCTTTCCTGGTTTTGACATAAACCTACTCAATACTCCCACTACATGTGCAATGGCTGGTCTAGTACAGACCATTGCATACATCAGGCTACTGACTGCACTTGCATATGGAACACGGGACATGTCCTCTTCCCCTTCTTATGCCTTGGGAAAGTATTTAGCAGATAACCTCACACCTATAGGAATAGGAACCTTCACTGGTTTATTATCCTCCATATTAAACCTCTGCAGTATTGTCTCGACATACATCCTCTAGTATAACCAAAGCTTCCTCTTTGCCTGATCTATTTTAATTTCCATGCCCAAAATATAGTTTGCATCACCAAGATCTTTCATGTCGAATTTGGAGGACATTTGGGTCTTCAAATCCTCGATAATTTCTTTGTCATTTCCAACCAACAACATATCATCCACATACAAGACCAGATAAATAACACGGTCACCAATCAATTTAAAATACACATAGTGATCTACTTTGCTTCTAGTGAAGCCAAGTCCCCGTATAAACGTATAAAATTTCTAATACCACATCCTTGGTGACTGTTTTAACCCATACAAAGACTTCTTTAACTTGCATACCAATTCTTTCTTACCCTTCCCTGCAAAGCCTTCAGGTTGCTTCATGTAGATTTCCTCTTCCAGATCCCCATGAAGAAATGTTGTCTTCACATCCATCTATTCTACCTCAAAATCAAAAGCAACGGCAACAGATAAAAGTAATCTAATAGAATCTACCTTGGCAACAGGAGAAAAAATATCACCAAAATTAATTCCCGGCACTTGGGAATAACCTTTTGCTACCAACCGAGCTTTGTATTTCTCCACTTTTCCTTCTGCATTTGTCTTCTTTTTGAACACCCATTTGTTTGCAATGGGTTTCCTTCCAGCCGGCAACTCCACCAGATCCCTAGCCTCATTTTTGTACAAAGATGCCATTTCATCAACCATGGCCTCTTTCCAGATTTTTCCATCCTCTAAATCTACTACTTCCTTCACAGTTTTGGGATCATCGTCGATAATACATAAAGCAAAATTTGAACAGAAAGCAGATGGACTATACCTTTCAGGCTGCCTTCTTTATCAAACTGATCTTCTCACAGCCGGAGTTTGTGGCTCTTCATCTTCTGATTCACCCTCTGATGTAGAGTCTGATTCTTCTTTCTTTATCTCAAACTCTATCTTCTCAGGTTCCTTTCATTGGACTTCATGTTTAATAACATCTTTCACCTCTTTGAACACCACATCTTAGTTGTACACAACCTTACGTGTGACTGGGTTCCAAAGCTTATAACCCTTTAAACCATCCTTATACCCAATAAAGATGCACTTTTCAGATTTACTATCCAACTTGGTTAATTTCTCCTTTGGAACATGTACATATGCATCACATCCAAATACCCTCAGATGTGAAAGAGAGGGTTTCTTACTAATCCATACCTCTTATGGAGCCTTATCCTCCAACACTGATGAAGGTGACCTATTGACCAGGTAACATGCAGTATCCACTGCCTCTGCCTAGAATTCCTGTCCTAACCCGACACCACTAAGCATGCTTCTTGCTCTTTCCATCAACATCTTGTTCATTCTTTCTGCAACTCCATTTTACTGAGGTGTATATGGAGTAATTTTCTGCCATGATATACCACACTTCTTACAAAATTCTTCAAGTTCCTTGCTGCAAAACTCTCCACCAGTATCTGTCCTCAACACCTTTATCTTCTTCTCTATCTAATTTTCTACGAAAGCCTTAAATTCTTTAAACCTGTCAAAGACTTCAAATTTCTTCTTAAAGAAATATATCCATGTATTCCTTAAGAAGTCATCTATAAATGATACATAGTACACAGACTTACCTAGTGATGGAACCTTCACAGGTCAAAACACATCACTATGCACAAGCTCTAATATATGTTTCGCCCTCTTACTACCAGAGGGGAAACTCACCTGATTCTGCTTCCCATATACACAATTTTCACAAAAATCAAAATCGAGAGAGTTATTACTCATACCTTCTACCATACCTTTACCATGAAGTATTCGAAGGCCCTTCTCTCCAGTATGTCCAAGCCTTTGATGCCATAGCATGGTCTTCTCTCCAGAGACCACAAGATTTTCTATTCCACTTTCAGGAACCAGAGAACTATTGCACCCATAAATAATAGTGCTACCTTGCAGCTTGTACAGAGTTCCAATCCGAACTCCCTGCATCAATACCAGTGCTCCCTGAACCATCTTGCAGGTATCCTTCTCGAACACTATTTCTACATCTACATCATCCATATTGCTAACAGAAATTAAATTTATGGCTAATGTTGGAATATGTAGAACACCTGGAAGCGTTCTAACCCTTCCACCTTGCAATTTCAACTTTACTTTTCCACGACCAATGATTCTAGCCTTCTCGTCATCCCCTAAGAAAACATCACCACCATCATATTTCTCATACTCACAAAACCACTCTCTATGGGGAGTGAAGTGAAAGGATGCACCTGAGTCAATCAACCATGCCTCGTGATCTACATGTGTACTTGAAGAAGACAAGTATACATCCCCAAATTCATCTGAGGTGGTTTTCGCCTTTGCAGAAGGAGCCTCATCAGATCCATTTCCTTTGTCAATAGCTTTAGATCTACAGTCCCTTTTCTAGTGCCCTTCCTTTCCACATTTCTAGCACACCACCCTTATAGGTTTTCCTAGAGATTTGGATCTCCTTTTATATTTAGATCTCCCACTCGATGACTTATTTTTGTTTCTGTTCTAGGTCTGCCCTCATATAGACAAGGCATCACCATTTTGGCTCTCCATATTTTTCCGTCTCATCACCTCCATCAGCAAGGATGAGACTATTTCATCAAAATGCAAGGCAGTTGCATTGCTACCTATTGCAATAACCAGACAATCCCACGAATCTCGTAGAGAACACAACAAACTGATGCACTTATCTTCATCTGAAATTTTAATATCAAAAAATGCTAACTGAATTACCACAGTATTAAATGCATTCAGATGCTCTATCATCGAGTCTCCATCTTTCATCCTCAGGTTATACAGCTTTTCCCACAGGAACAGTTTATTCACCAGAGACTTAGATTGGTACAAAGTCCCTAACATGTCCCACAAATCCTTCACTGTATCTTCCCTTGATACATTCAGCAATACTGAATCTAAGACACACAATCGTATTGTGCTCTTTACCTTCCAATCCAACTTCTTCCATTCTTCATTAAACACTCCTGTTGGTTTAGTACATGGATCTACCGTGATCCACTAATCTTTGTCCACCAATAGATCCTCCATCTTGAGTTTCCCCAACTCAAAACTCTAACCATTAAATTTCTCGATCTCTATCTTTCCACTCCTCGCCATATTCTCTCACCACCAGAATCGATCTCGCAGATCTCCCACTGAACAGGGTCTACCACAAGCCTGAGCAAACCCCCTCAGCAATAAAGGCGTCCACTTGAAGCCAAAACAGCTCTGAAACCAAATGTAGGTTTTAACCCTGTACAGAAATTACCTGCATCCGAATTGTAAAACACAGAAAATAAATAATGCGAGATCATAACACATAAAACACATATACACAGATATTTCCCCTGGATCCCAAAACCGGGACTACAAGCTTGAATTTTCATTATGTTCCTTTCAATGTTACAATACATATTTGTACATGCCCAAGCATCCAATACCATGGACCGAAAACCATCACGTCGAATACCATGGACCAAAAACCATAGCGTCCAATATTATGGACCGAAAACCATCGCGTCCAAAAAACATGTGCGAAAATCATACACAAAACCATAGGTGGGTCCGCCCAACCTAACATAGAGTCCAAAAGTGGGGTTACGTGTTCCCTTCAAACCCCCTATTAACTATGTGGAAAGAATATAAAACAGCACAACAATTATATGGAAATGGTGTTAGTATGAGACTTGAGTTGATTTCAAGTATTATAATGATGTCAAAATGTCTTTCTTGTTATGGGGAGAGGATGGGATTGAACTAGAGGAGTGATGCTGAATCGAGCAATGGGTTGTAACTCTTCCTTTTAATAATAAAGTGCTCAAATCTTTTTCCATATGCTTGTGTTATCCATTTATGCTTTCATATGTATTCATGTATTTGATTCCATGCTATGTTTAGTCAATAGATCATTATTATCATATGCTTTGATTGGTTGTTGTCTTCTGTCTATGTGCAAGTACTCTTCAAGCAGATTAACTATGAAGAGGAGCGATAGAATTGGTCAAGGGAGATAAGAAACAAGTGAAGGCTACAAGTAGGCTTCTTTGCCTCTTATTTAATCTATTGATCATAGGAAAAGTAGAGAACTCTTTAAACTGTTGTTCTAGACTTAGCTACTAGTCTAGGGGTTTAAGCATTTATCTGTAGACACTAAAACTTCCCAAACACTTCTATCTTGTTTAATTTCAATCAGTTCCTGGAAGATTCCATCCATGAGAAATTCATAAATTGCACCACAGAGGAAGTGTTTCAGTATTCTTTAGTATTAGTGTACATGTTTTTTTATTTTTAGGTAGACAGATTTTAGTTTGCAATGACCAAGTTGAATGAAGAAGGAGAACCCTAATCTGTCATCTTTTGGACAACCTTAGTAATGAGGGATCAGAGGAACTTCACATACAAAACATTCATAGAGATGTTTTTCCATCGAGCTATGAGCCTCCTCAGTGGAACTATAGAACCTAGAGTAAGTGAAGAAATTAAAAGGATTATGTAGCTGAAAAATCAAGCAAGAATAAGAGATTGGTACTTGTACCAAAACTACACAGAATTGAGGGTATATGGGTGTGAATTGGCCCCTTACAAGCTGCCAAAGTTCCTCCCAATGAGGATCTTTTCACGTGAGTATATTAGGCAGATGATCAATGCAGATGAATTACATTTTGTAGCAGCAAAGAAGAAGCCTCAATTTAGGATCAAATCGCAGATTGGCCTTTTTATTTGCAACAACGGGGCAGCAAGTGGGGAGGCTAACAAGGATGAAATTCACTCATAGCTTCACATGGTCCTATCAGCCATGGGGCATCATCTCTAAGAAAAGGGTGGAGAACAAATCAACACCTTACATTTACACTCACAGGCCTGAAATAGAAAAAATTATGAACCGGATTGAGTTGATGCCTGACACCCTGCAAAAAGCTGAGGAAAAAAAGATTTCTTCTTCAAGTGCATAGACTCCTGGGCAGCAAGAAAGGTGGAGTATAGAGGACAGACCAGATAAGGATAAGGAACATGAAAAAGAAACAACTGTGAAAATACCAAGAGGAGATCAGCCACGAGGGACTGATACTTCTATGAAAGAGTTTAAATTGAAATATACGAAAAGGGAAAGGATACACATGGGTATAGGCAAGGAATCACCACAATAAATAGTCATTAATCTCAGTGATATTCCTGATTCATCTCCACCTGAAGTTCAATATTTTCCTACCACTCCAATCTCATAAAGGAAACAAACTCTCCAAGTTTCCACATCTGCCAATGTAATAGGAGAAAAGGAGGAGACCATTTTTGATACTTTCAGACAGATAAAGATCGGAAATGAGATGTTGAAAAAGAGTAATTATGCTCAGTTATGGAAGCAAAGTTCTACTTCCTAATGAAGACTTCTATTAGCTTTTTATTTAGAGAAAGGAAAAATGCAAATGGCATTCCTTGAGGCACAAATAGCAGAGCCTAAAACTCCAGCTAATTATAAACAAACTTTGTTTGAGTTCGATGCCAGAAATGTTCATCTTATTGATCAGCTAGAAATTCATAAGAAAACAGGTGAGATTATTTCCTCCACTCTAACAAGTACCTCCGTGAATTTGTTTAAAATGCAGGTGGCTTTATCAAATGCTCAATCTCAGCTGAAAATGGAAAATATTTCATCTCAATCAAGAGATAATAAGATCAAGTCCTTGGAAGACCTAGTGGTGAAAATTGGATATGATCGATCAGATGTGAAAGTAGCAGAAGAAATTATTAAGAAGAAGGAGAAGGATATAGAAGACTTGAAGAAACAACTCAAAATTCCTACCACACATGATCCATTGACCAAAGAAATAGAGGAAACAGAGAGTCAAAAGGTAGAAATGATGAAATTGATTATGCAGCAGTCACTCCAAATAAGACAAATGGAAAAAGAGATGGAGAAGATGGTACAAGAAAATGAAAAAGTAGCACAATCAACCATCCCTACTATGGAGGCTCTTCCTCGTACAGTTGTTCCTACAACTACTCTAGCAACTACTACTACGGAGATAGGAAGCAGTACAGAACAGCTAGCCAGATCCATGGCGAGCATGAATCTTCAAACAGAAGAAATCAAGAGACTTGAAACTCAAGTCAATGTTTTGCAGGATCAGATTAAAAGAACTGAAAGTGCACATTCACCAGAAATGCAGAGGGCAAGAACATTAATTGAAAAATTGCATAAATCTGAAAAGGAATCATCAATTGGCAACACTCTAGGAAGGGTGAAGGAAATTATTTGGAACAATATCATCAATGGCATGAATGAGATATGGCCAAGCATCCAAATTATATTTGAACAGAAGGAGCTAGTCAAAATATCTAAGGAAGTTATTTCAACTACTAACCTAGAGTTGGGAGACATTCCAACAACGGCCAACAGAATCATCAAATTTCTAAATTAAAAGAACAGGTATGAGCTTGAAGAGCTGGGAGTAGCAGACAGGACATAGACCATCCTATAGGTGAAAAAGGTGTTAACCAAAAAGAACTTGATTATACAGTGTGAGGAGAAATGTCAAAATTTGGAGCTGAGAGTAAACAGATTTTTTAACAGAATTGAGCCTTTAACAAAAAAGGGTCTCTCTTCTCTATTTGTCATTAATGAAATACTCATGACTAGAGAATATTATGTAAAGAGGCTAAAAGACATAGCAAAGGATGTTGTCAATCTCTCTAATATCAGAGGCAACATAACAAGAAAAGGAATGTTGGAGGCTATCAGCAATCCAATCTATATTGAACATGAATTGAAGCATGTTTTTACAATAAAGCCCACTTTTCCAAAGTACACTGAAGCAGATGAGGTATACCACAGGTTGATCAAAGTCAAAATCCCAAATGAATATCAATCAAGTGACTTAAGTGACTTCCAAGAGGAACAATACAAGCAAGACTGAAGGAACAGCACAGAGCTGAGTCAGCACCCAACCGAGTCAACAAAGCCAATGCACCACATTAAAGAGCATCCAAATCAACCACTACAGCAGAATTAATTACCCAGCAATGACATTCATAAAAAAAGGGACCAGATATCCAAGTTATCTCATCGCGGCCACTTCGTGGTTACATTAGACAAATTTCAATTTTGTTGTAATTAATAACAAACTGCCAAGTCTATACGGTAGTCATTGTAGATTTTAGGTAAATACTTCATGCATTGGAAGTATTAGGTGTTGGACCCTAGTAATTGAAAGAATTTTTCTTTTGAAGCACTATAATTTTGGAGCTGGAGCATTGATAATAAAGACCGTTTTCAAGACACTTGAGCTATTTTTATCTGGTGATGTTTTTCTTGTTGTGTTAAATATTTCGTTGTTTTCTATAGTATGCATCATTTAAATCTTGTGGTAAAACATAAAGTTTAGAGTAAGATATGTTGTTAGAGCACCTTATTTCTGTCTATGTTACCATATATATGTTTTCCTCTGATGTCTGGTTAAAAAATACTTAATTGCTTTTTAACCACTACTAATTTCACCATTTCTGTCATTTCATTCCTTATTGTGCTTTAAAGATTGTTGGGTGTGGGATCCCCCAAGGGAATTTTTGGGGCTTAGAGCCCATATTTTGACCAAAGATTGTAATTTTGATGTAAATACTTCGCATTTTGTGGGCGCGGAGCGCGTAGTTTGTGAAAGGGTCATAGGGTTGTCTGCCCTTAGTTTTGTTGTTCTAATGTCAGATGTAAAGATCTACCCATGGTCCGCGGACCATGGGATTGTATAAATAGAACAATGCTCTAATTAGTTAAGAGAGGAATCAACTGATAAGAAAAGATGGACATATGATGTATGTGAGATAGATCTGTGGAGTAAAGTCTACTTTTGGGTTGTAGAGTAGGAGAAGGCTTTGTAGTTGTGTACGCAAAGGCCTAGTAGTCTACAGCTGAGTGCGCAGAGGCCTAGTAGTCCGCAGCTAAGTGCGCAGACCCCTACAACTGAGTGCGCAAAGGCCTAGTAGTCTGCAGCTGAGTGCGCAGGGCGAATCGAGTCTATAACTGTGGAAGTATTAATAAATAGAATTTTCCTATCATTTCTGTGTATTTATTTCATGTTTTATGCATCTGTTATCTTGGGTATGAAATTCACTTCTAATACTTATATGATGCACGAATGTGTATAATTGTATTGATTAAGTGAATGCAAGATAGAATATATTTTTACACAAAGTTAACTAAGATCTTTTAGGAAGATAAGTAAGATATGCGATGTAGTTTGGGGAAATAGTGAAGTTCGTTGCCCTAGCAGCGCGAAATCATCTCAGCCCCTGGTTAGGGTTGCGCGAAAGATGATTATAATAGATCACGAAGGTATTTAAGGTTGGAACAACTGCACGAAATGACCTACGTGAAGACAAATCTAATTGGACTAAATTGGCATCTCAAACATCTCAAGGGTGCAGAAATTTGGTTCCAGCATCCCCCCATACTGCTTCGAGTGAGACTTCAGTCCGCGCCCTGCAGGCTGATGCCGAAAGGGCTAGTAGTGTAGGGATTTGTTTGGATAAATAACTCTGAACCTGGGTCAGGCCCCCATAAGCTAACAAATGGTTCCATTGCTGGGACCAGAATCTGTATAGAGATTTCTGATGTCATATCATTGGAATCCAACTAAGAAGGAAATTGAAGGCTGGTTGGACAGAAGAATTCACAATTTCACAGCACGTGAGAACAGGAACCCTTGACTATAAAAAGAAGAGTGGTTAGACTACTATCTATACATGGAGATCCATGAAATGTTCTTCGCGTCATTTCCTACTTAGCTATACGAGTGGATTGCGAAGCTAGTAGATAGCCAAGGAAGGTGGAAAATTGACGGTCCTATTGTGTGGACCCCAGAGTTAGTGCGAAGGTTGGAGGCATCAGAGGATAAGATAGTGTGCATCGTTGATCATTATCTTGATCGTATTATAGGAGGATTCAATACTAAGTTCGTGGTTGACACCTCAGTTAGATACAGTGAGACAAAGTGACGCTTTCTCAAAGGACCACGAGGTAAGTATGTAAAGTTTTTAAATACTTGGATTAAAATTCTATTGTGTGAAAAGAGGGTTATTTAATTACCTTGATGTTTGGGGCTACGCAAAGTGGAAATTATTGCAGGAATGAAGGAAATAAGGGACCAAAAACTAGCCCCTTGATTTCACCTCCGCAACGAGACAAGGAAGAGCTTGCGAATGTCTCACTGTGAAGTGTGATCCATTTGATAAGGCAAAGAATTCCATGAATACTACCTCCACCCACACCGCCACCAACTTCACCAGCATCACCTCCATCTTCACCCGTACCACCTCCACCACCACCGCGATTGAATATGGCAAGCATAGTGAAGATTCTTGCATTCAAAGGTTTGGGAAATGAGGATCTGGACCAATTCTGGTTCATGGTAAGGGCTCTATGGGAAGTGCAAGGGGTTACAGATGATAATATAAATAAAGTGACACTAGTTAGCGCCCTGCATGACCATACATAGACCTAGTATATTAAACACTCCAATGATAATCCAAATGTGGGAATCGCGAATATCCAAGCAGCGCTAAATAGAGAATTTAGTAGGCCGAAATCTAAAGCATGGTCGATCATTGGATTCAAAGAGATCACAATGCTCCCAGGCAAGACTCCTTGGGAGCTAGATCAGAGGCTAAACTGTATGATTTGCGAAGCTAATATGAATCTGACAGATCGACAGCATCGCGAGTGGTTTGTAGCTTCGTTAATGCCACATTTAAGGAGCACACTATAGAAGCAAAAGATAATGACTCAAGCGGATGCTTTAGAGATTTCTATGAGGCTACATGAGACCCCAATGCCAGATCCTAACTTAGGATTTTAGCAGATCCACACGCAGTTGAGGAATTTATGCCTTGAGATGCAGAGTCTGAAACGGGATAGGATAGCTCGACCAGAAGTGCACGAAGAGGTATGGTGCGTAAAATGCAAGGGTTAGGGTCATGGCAAGGACCACTGCCTGATTTTCACAAATTACCTCATAGGAGGAGGACGATGCCCTTAAGACCAGAAGTGTAAGAAGGACCTAACATGACACCTGCTTTGTGGTGCACGATTTGTCAAATAGTAAGAAAACATGCCACAGACAATTGTCACTTGTTACAAAAGTATATGCAAAATTTGCAACAGTTGTTCTGCAACTTTTGTAGGTCAGTGGGATACGATGAGCGCACTTGTAGAAGCTATGAGTTAATGATGGATAGAGCTCCCACCTATAGAGTTTAGGCTGAAACGTGGCCCCTTGACGAAAATGTAGGAATGGCGCGAACAGGATTTCAGGGGCACAGACAAGGCCAAGGTGGATGAGGACCTGGAAGAGGTCGCAGACAGTTGATAAGCTACAATTGTGGAGGGCCAGGACATTATGCCCATGATTGCAAAAATCCAACACACCCATCATGTTTGTATTGCACCTTGTTTGATCATGAGACAAAAGATTGTCCTACACTGATAGCTAGGATATGCAACAAAGGAGCGCTAGATGATGAGGTCTGAGCTGCGCTGAGGAAGATCCAAATGTGAACATTGTGCTCTGAGGTGGAATTGCAATGGGAGATGACAAAGGAAAACAACCAAAAGATATTACTTAGGTTCGCAAAGCTCCGGTGAAAGAAGCAAAGTTTGATTTGGAGCGCACTCAGGAAACCTTCAGGGAAGCTAAGAAAAGCTTCGTTGATGCCTCCACATCAAGAAGCAAAGATAAGGCAGAGCCAGAGATGGACCCCTCTATGCTCACAACGTTCCTGGAAGCATGTATGAAGCTACTGTGTGATAGACAGGCAGTGAAAGGGTTATGGGAACTCATTAATAGATGCGCTAGGAACACGCCAAGAGAATCGCATGTAGTCAGGAAGATCGGAAAACATAAGACAAGAACGGGAAGAGAGATGAGACTAACCGTGCAAATTGAAGAATATGAGATGGATCAAGTCATTTGGATTTAGGATCGGATGTGAATGTTCTGTCAAAACAGACATGCGAGCGAATGGGGCGACCTATGGTGCAATGGTCTCCAATTTAGCTAAGGATGGCAAACCAGCTGAAAATAATACCCAGGGGGTGATTGCAGGGAATAACTATGGATATTGAGGGGGTGAGCACGCTGGAAAACCTTGAAGTGATAGAGATTGTTGATGACAACAATCCTTACCCTATGCTCTTAGGAATTGATTGGGCCACTGACATGAATGGGGTGATCAATCTGAAAAAGAAAAAAATGATTTTTGAAAAGAAATCACTACACATAATTGTACCCTTGGACCCTGATGAAGGATCATGCTATACAAAGCCGGTGTGCGACTATGAAATTGATGATGATTTGGACTGCATCTATAAAACAACAGTGTGAAATCAAGATTGGGCGAATCCCACCACGGATGGGCGGATTACATGGAGACGTGAAAGCTCTTGTACTTCGGATTCGGATGAGGAAATAGAGTGATGGTAAAATTGGTTACATGAGGTAACTACACTAAATTGCAATATGATGACAAGGTTGTTGTGCTACGTGTCGACAGAAGGAAGAGACATTCCTACTTATGATGGTCTAAGTGAGGTAGATACCTTCTTGAATAAATTTGAAAGGGAGGTGTTGGGAAAGAAACACTTCCAAGCTTTGGACTGGGTATTGTGTGCTACGACCACAAGATGATGGGCTACATAAAAAGTGTGCTTTGATGACTGGCGTGAATGTAGGGGAATGATGTGCACATGATTTGGGAAGCCTAGGGTGTGACTAACAGATAAGTACAATGGAAAAAATGGTCTGTCTGTGCATCTGGCCAGGAGGATGTAGGCCTATGGAAAAGAGCACTAACCTACGTGGATGCACATGTACTCCGCACTAAAAGACCTGGTCAATAAGCATGTACTCCACGCTGAAAGACCTGGTCAATAAGTTTCCTTCGCCTGAGACCAATATTGATATAGAGCAAGGTGTTGTGGACCCGCAGACAGCGTCCACTTAGCTAAAACGTCCATGCACAATAGAGGATGTAGGGTCGTGAAAGAAGTCCAAGGCTTCAAAGACTTTATTTGACCCAATCGCCCACACTGAGGGGGATCTACACGACATTGGTGAGATGGTGAGGGACATCACTGTGGACGCCCTCTAGCAATTTGAGGAAGAACATGAAATGGTGTTGGGGGCTCTCCGGGCACAGATACAACAGTTGCAAATGTGCATTCCATGGGCTGGCACTGTGTCAACCAGCCTCGCAGTAGGCATGTCTGCAGCCGAGGAAATGTTGCGCGCCCAAATGACCAACACCATAGTGCTGCCAAATGGAGCACTCATTATAGAAAATGAGGCTGAGAGGCCTATAATCAGTGGGTTGAAGGGAATCAGATTAAACATAGTTGCACTCCCTCAGGAGACACTTTATATTTTGCAGGATGGAGTTACCGCAGAACTACGAGCCAGGGAGGGTCGGGTGCTCCAGGTAATGAGCGAGAAACGCATCAACATTGAACAGTTTAACTTGCAGCGTGACGACGTAGTGGCACAAAATAGACAAATAGTGCAGGTGGTAGAGGAAGCCTACTAGATGGTCCCAGAGTTGGCCATCCAAGCAGAAGAACCAATGGCAACACGCGTCCGAAAATTAGTAGCAGGGGTGCACGAGGCAAAAGAGGAAATGGACAGGGTTCAGCAGGATCATAACCTTCAAATAGCAAAACTGAAATCGAAGGCGCAGCCTTCAAATTCGCTGGAGGTTAAGGAACAGCGTGCCATCATGATTACAACAGCAATAGTAGATGTTAACAGTGCAGTGACAAACTGCACACAGTTGTTCACACAGTCATTTGAGGTTCTCACCACCATGAAGGAGGACCAGAACATACAGTGCCTAGAGATAGATGCTCATGAGCTACAGTAGAGATACGATAAAGTAAAAGGGACTGCACAGATGTTTTCCCTTACATAGAGGCTCTCGAGGATGCAGCAGGCTAAAGCGCTCAAGGAGAAGGTGGATGTTGCTCGGCACAAGGAAGCAGTTTTGAAGGTGCGCTTATAGCCGTGGATTGATGAGGCGTACACCATTACAATGTCCATTGAAGCAAATCTCGTGCAGCTACAAGTTGTTATCACTCAGAATTTCTCCCTAGAAGTTATCAAAAGAAGGAATAATCGGAGGTAACCACAAACCAAATCTTCTAGACTCAGGTTCTAGCCAACCTAAGTCCAGAGAGGGCTTTCTCTTTATTAATTAACTTTGTTTCTATTAGATTTTAGGCTAGTTCTTAGTGTTCATGAGGATTTTAATTTTGATTGAAATTTTAGTGGTGGAATTCTTGGAAAAAATGTATAGAGCTAGGTCTTCAAGTCATTGGGCTATGGAGTCAATCAAAGGACAGCTTAACTGGACCAAATCATTAAAGGGAATGTTCACAGGGAAGGATAGCAAAGAAAAAAGCAAATCTTCAGGTTTGATGGATGAGATGGTTCTAACCAAGGTGAAAGGGCAATGAAGAATCCTTAGATCGGGATCAGAATGAAAGAAAATAGGTGATCATGAACAAAGGGCAATCAAGAATCCTTTGCTATAGACCAAGGGGGGAAACTACGGAACTAAGGGAGCATTTAAGAATTCCCTAACTAGGTAGTTTAGCATAAAACATTAAGAATGTAAACAGTCAAGACAGAGTGCATTAAAGCAAGTTCTGAAATATCATTCCTAGTTTACCATTCAGATTTCATAGCAACACATATGATTATTAGGAAACATAAGAAAAACAATAATACAGATGAGAGAATACTTATTTGATTTTTGCTTTACACAAGAATCTTGAAAAATATCTGAGCTTTATTCCATTATCCAGCAAGCCAATCCAGTTTTGATACAATAGCCCTTTGATTTTAGATAAAAGTCTACAGAAATGTCTTTGAATCCACCCTAAATACTTCAAAAGGTGAAGTATTTATACAAAAAATATTACAAAATATCTCATAAAATATTGAGATTTAATTAAGGAAATAAAAATATCTTCAAGCATGAAGATAGAGACAGATGGAAAACTGCATCATGTTGTCCCTCTTATTGTGGTAGTGTTGGTTGTTGCAGTTGAATTTGAGCCCTTTAAGCTGGTTGATATTTGTACGCTAGAATCATCTTTATGTTTAATCTTTTACTGATACTCTTTAACCTGCTACTCTTTGACCCTGTTCTCCTATTTCATCTAGCTGCCATTCAAATTTACTATGGTAACTTATAGTAAATCTGTCATCTTTTCCCACCATTCATCCTCAAGTAACTCTACTTTGAGTATTCTTATATAGATCTCATCTGCCTCTGTGTATTTGAAAAAATTGGGCTTGGTGACAAACATATGTTTCACCTCATGCTCTAGGAAAAACAGATTCTCTAAAGTATCATATAGTACTTTCCCTGTTGGCAAGGCTTTGATACCTGAAGTTCTTGTTTGTTCCTTGGCCAACTTCCTTAATCTGTCAACGTAGTCCAATTGGGTCATAAGTTTTTCATTGATGACCATAGGACTGGGAAGGCCTTTATCCCTCAAAATTTGAAACTTGGACATGAATCTGTCATTGCCCACCTTCATGTTATGGCTTTTTTCCTCTAGGTTAACCATAAGGTTTCTTTTGGAAAGAACCTTTTTGACTTCTATGATGGCTTCAATTCTATCCTCTATACCCATCTCATTAAGCTCATGTCTGTTCTTGTTGTTCAATAAGTGGATGAGTCGATTAGCCTCCTCTGGTTGGTCACCTAAATCTTCCTTTACTTTTTGAATTGCTTCAGTGGCCACTTTTACCAATTCAGTTTGCTCAAATATTACTTGAATTGATGGTCAAATATCATTGACAGAGTCAATGATTTTGGCCCAGAGCATCTCCTTGGTCTTTCCTAATGGCTTTTGTAGAGTTAAATATTTTTCTAATACCTTGATATTCTCATCCATCCTTAAGGCTTTCTGTGTTTCTTCTCTCTACTGTATTTGGGCAAGCTTACAGTCAGTTTCTAAGCTTGCCACTTTCTCCCTTAGCCTTTTAAGCTCTTTTTCCTGGATTGACATATCCTCCATCGCCTTTACTAGCTCTACTGTCTTTTCTATTGAAGCACCTACTATTGTAGATTCAACAGTAATAGATAGTGTTGTGGTAGGTGGAGCTGTGGGTGCCAATGTTGCTGCCAATGTTGAAGGAACTATAGTAGAAATAGTGGGAATGGTAGTCCTAGAAGTGGTGGCCAAGTCACTTTGTTTGGACTGAATCAATATGTCTAGCTCCTTCTCTATTTCTTTCAACTAGTCATTCAGCTTTAGGACCAAGTCCATAAGCTCTTCTTATCCTTTTTGTGTCTCCAGGACTTCTGTTGTTTGTGGATGATATAATGGTGGAACCTTGAGTTGCTTCTTTAAAGCAGCTATCTCATCATTCTTTTTCTTTATCATTCTTTCGGTGGCCTTTACATCTTTGGGATCGTGTCCCAACTCAATGATTAAGTCCTCTAAGGACTTGATTCTTATGTCTTTTGCCTGTGAAGGAGCCTTCTCGAATTGGAACTAAGCTAGTATGTTATTCCGGGAGTTTTTCAATTGGTGAGCTGCGATGGCTTTCCCTATCAAGGTGGAGTAGATCATCTCCCCTGTCTTCTTGTGCAGCTCAATCTAGTCAATAGGATGTATGTCCTTTACTAGTACTTCGAAATCTATCTTTCTGAAGTCTGCAGCTATTCTTGGTTGTTGAGAGGTAGGTTTCACAAATGTCATTTTCATTTTACCTTCTTTCACATCATACGTTGACACAAGCCTTGTCTGATTTGTAGGTGCCATATTTAGGCATTGTGCATGAGTCTGGGCTTTTAGCCTCTCATTTATGGCCTTTATATCCTTCTACCTTTCTTTGATGTCTTGGTCCCTGTCAGCTGGCATCCTAAATGAGGACACTTCAAAGCTCTGTTGCCTTTGCAACATCTGAGTATTTGATGTGGAAAGTTCTAGTGTGCCCCCAGAGGGAGTGGCAGGCCTTCTTCTTTCTCTTTCTGTACTAGTCGCCCCAACTGTTTCTTCTATGAATTCCTATTCAGAGACAGGATTTAACCTTTGCCTTTTGATAAGGCTGGTCTCTGTATATGTCTATGTAGTTTCCTTTCCTGAAGTTGTAGCCTCTTCCCTATTTCTTTTGAGGCCTTTTTCCTCATTTAGAGGAGTTTGCAAGCTAGGGTGAGTACTCATGATGGGCTTTGGTATACTTGTTTGATTTAATTCCTCTGATAGCCCTGGCTATTCTGACTCTTCTTGCACCTAGAAATCTTCTCCTATATGTGATTCACTATGTGCCTATGATTCTTCTTGTATTTGAGATTCCCCTTGGACATGAGATTCTCCTAACACCTGCAGGAAAGAACCCTCATCAAGTCATTTCTTGAGATCAATTAGAGCATTTTCAACTGCAACTTTCGTGCTATCCCTTTCCACTAAATTATTCTCCACCTATTCCAAAGTGTTTTCATATTTCTCTATATCAGGGATTCGGTGGTGAATGTAGGGAGCCATCTTGATTTTTTGTCTTCTGTTGTAGATAAAGTCCACGGGATCATATCTCCACATGAATATTTTTTTTAGGTTAAGTCTCTAAAGGATTTTCTCTGCTTCTCCTCCAACATCTCGGATATTGCACACAAAGGGGCCTAGTTGATCTTTAATTCTGAGATGGGCCTTCTTTTTGGCTTTAACAAAATGCACCTCATCTGAATTGATTATTTGCCTATACTACTCCAAAGAAAATAACCTCATTGGGAGGTATCTAGGTAGCTTATGTTGGGCCAACTCACAACCATAGATCCTAATTTTAGTGTGATTTTGGTACAAGTACCAGTCTCCCACTTTGTGTTGTTTTGAAAGCTGTAGGATCCTCCTAATATCTGAAATGATTCTTGGAGGAGGACTTCCTAGTAGCATGGTCACTATGGGGTGTACAAAAAGATCTACGAAGTCTGTGTATGGATATGATGAGTCATACCTATGGATCAAAGAGGTCCAAAAAATCACTAACCTAGGATGACCTTTGGTATCAAGCTTTTGGAGAGTGAAGGGGAACTTGTCAACTTGGTAATATAGAAAGAGATGGTACAAAACTGAAGAATACTTGAATATTCTTTCATTACTCATTCTAAGGAATTGTTCATGCATCCTATCAGCTATGTACTTGGCATAATCATACATGATAGCAGGGGGCTGTCCTGGAGGGAAAATGGACATGAAGGCTCAGATGATTTCATCTATGTATTCACTGGTAGTATAGCCTAAGATACTAGATATCATTGATACAATGTCTTGGCCAAATTGAGAAAATATGGTATATATATATATATGGGGGAGGACCTTTTGGGATATGTTTTTCTTCTACAATAAAGGTTTGGAACATTTCAGCAAGCTTTGCAGTGGTTAGCTTGGGGAATCTGTCTAATAGGTCTCCAATTGCAATAGGGGTTAAGTTTTTCCCTCATGGTAATTGCATCATTTCATTGATTGACTCAGCAGTGATGGTGAAAAGTATGGTTTGCTCAGGGGACATCACTGCTCTTTGACTAGGGATGTATTTTGCATGGAAATAATGGAAAATCTCTAGAAAGATGTGCACCTCAGAGAATTGATATTTGGTCAAACTAGGCTCCCAAAGACCAATTTTATCAACTTGGTTTAGGTATTGATCTATGTATCAGTAGTATAATTTTAGAGGTGATTCATGGACAGAGGTGTCATTGATTTGGAAATATTTATCAACAAGGAAAAGGTAGTCTAGGTCCGGGTGAGGAGTAGTAAATGGTCTGACATCCATAGAAATTGGGGCAGCCATTCTTAGTTCTTGTGGATTTAAGAATTGGGAGGGTAAATTGTCAGTCTTTAAGGTAATGGTGGTTCAATTCCAGGTGGGTTTTATGTTACTAAAGTTCCCTTTAATTTCAATTAAGAAAACTTAGAGACTAGTTCGAAAATTGACAGGGTTTTCAATAGATTCTAGCTTAAATACCTGGAATTTGAATATACTGGGTCTGCACCATGTGAACTAGCAACTGTGAATGGTTGAAAAAACTTTAAACAGGCTGGAAAGAAATTTGGGAGCTTTGTAGCATCTTTAGTCGTGAAATTGTAAGTGAGTTGATAGCTTGGATGTTCACAAATGCTTGCATGGAAGTTTCAGTTGAAAAAAAATGATAAAAACAATGATTTGGGGCTTTTTTGGACTTATGTGTGAAAATTCAATTTGGCGGGTACAGGTGTACAGTGGTAGTTTTAGCATGTAGTGAGCTGGCGGTATTGGGGGGATGTTGCCCGATTCCATTCATCAAGTGCCACATCGCCTCGAGGGCCCAGCAAAAAATAGCCCATTTCGGGTGGGTATTATTAGAATTTTGGGCCCTTCCAAAATCAACATGGGCTGTCAGATGGGGAGGGGGGAGATCGTGTGGTGGTTGGTCAATGGAGTTGCACAGAAGGTAATAGGGGGTCCCGGCGGGCATTTAAACGCAATGGTTATGATTTAATTCGAGATTAAGGCAAAGGTTAAGGTAGCGGGTGGGATATGAATGGTGGATGGGTTGACTTTAATTAATCGTAGATCGATTAATTATGTCAATTAGTCAGGGTTGGATAAAGTAAAGTTTATATTTCAAACTTTGGGGTAGGGATATTAATATTTAAAGGGATTTAATTAAATATACGGGAAAAAAAGGGTTTTTTCAGGAATTAATAAATATAAATAAAATCAAAAGTTAATATGAAAAGGGCAGAAAATGGATTGCGCTAATCATAATGTGTTTTTGTAATTGATTCGCTTTTTACATAGAAACATTATAACTTAGGCTAAGAGTATTTTTGTGGGTTTTTTATAAAAAATGGGTATTCATGGGGGTGATTGTTTTTCCTTAGGAAAAATAGAGTTTAAACCTTAGGAAAAGGGATTTATTAGGGAAAATGAATGAACTGAAGGGGGGTAAATGTTTATGAGGGGATTTTAGTACTTAATATCTCTAAGTGATTGGGTCGAGGGTCTGGTACCTCCAGAAGTCAGAGAAATGCTCTAAGCCCCTTTGACTTAAGATTTTGGGTACTTCAAACTTATTGTGGGAAATTAGTTAAGTAAAGGGTGAAATGAGTGAGGGGAAATTAATTAATTTGACTTTGTGAACTTTATGCCAGTACAATTTCTCACTCATACTTAGAACTTTCATGATGAGGGTGATAAATGTGCTTTTGTCTAACAATCATCACAATTCTGCAACCTTTCTTCTACTTACCCATCTACTCATCCTACCATCTTTACTTCTCTTTATTAGGGTGCACTTAAGCTAGCAAACCCTTATAAACATTTTTCTTTTCTTTACAATGGTGATCTAACTAAATTTAACCTTATTACATCCAAGGGCTCAGATTAAATAGTTGAGCTTATTTTATTTACTCTACCTATGTAATTATCTGCCAAGATTACACTGTTTGGTCATATTTTTATTCTCTATCTATAAACATGAAATAGCCAAGTTTAAACATTTTGCCTATCATGGATTGTGGAAAAGATTACAAACTGCACACAATCATTTATTTTGCACAAAAAGTAAATAGTAGTGGCATTTTGACTTGCACACTTTCATGGTCTTTTCTTTTCTTAGGGTTCATATTTTTCATCTTTTTTGACATTTTTATTCTTTTTGTCCTTTGATTTTTATTTTAGGACATACCCTCTTTACATTTTTTAATTTTTTGAATATGGAAAACGTTTACAAAAAGCAAAGATATGTACATATTACAGGTTTAATCTCAATCATTCAAAAATTATGACTCTTATTGCTATAGGAATCTAACAGTGGCTCCACTTGGGGATGGCATTTCCTGGTGAAATGTCAAGAACTTGTAGATAAATGGCCTTCTAAATTGTTGTGATGTTCTCCTGCAACTTTTTCCCTTTCATGTTTTTGCCTTATTGCTATTTATGACAGTAAAACCTTTGAAGCTTAGGGCCTTCTCTTCGGGCTTCAACTTCAAAACGTACTATCCAATCCACTCTAAACTTTGAAAACCAGAATATGTACAAATGATTAGTGGAATTAGTAACTAGGTTTAATGTAGTGTTTAAGCATTTGACCGTTAACGGGTCCTCCTTCTACTTCTGTGCCATCCATTTCTCTGAGGAAGAAAGCATTGTTACCTTTGAATGCATAGATGATATATGGGCCTTTCCATAGGAAATCAAATTTCCCATGTTTTCCTTTATCCTCTCTTCTTGAGTCCCATTTCAAAACTTTGTCCCCTAGGTAAAAATATTCTACCTTAGTCCTTTTGTCAAAATCCTTCTTGATCCTTTCCTGCACCACTTGGGATCTGATGTACACTTCTTCCCCGGTCTATTGTAAGTGAATTGTCTGGTTGATTCTCCTTTGAATGTCATTTGGTTCAACTTGCAACTCTTGGAGCAACTTCATCACTGGTGTTCCCAAAGAAGATGGGAAAACAACTTCCATTCCATAAACTAATTGATAAGGACTAGTACCAATGGATTTCTTTGTGCTTAGCCTGTCTTCCCATAAGGTATTCACTAGCTTCTTGTTCCATGTTTTATTGTTATCTTCTAACAATTTTTTGATGATATTTACTAGACTTTTGTTTGAGGACTCTGCTAGTCCATTTCCTTGGGGGTAATAAGCTATGGAATGGCCCAAAGTTATATGGCACTTATCATAGAAATCAATCATTATCTTAGATTTGAAGGCTGCTGCATTATCAGTGATGATTTTGGTTGGGCATCCAAATCTAGATAGGATGTTGGATTCAAGGAAAGTTATTATAACAGTGTCAGTCGCTTGCCTTGATGGTATGGCTTCTATCCATGTGGTAAAGTAATCTGTAGTAGTAAGAATCAATTTGTGATGGGAAGAGGAAGGTGGGTGGATTTCACTAATGAAGTCAAGACCCCATTGTTGAAAAGGTGCTTCAGAAGAGATTGGTTTTAGAGGGTTTCTTAAAAAATTTGGCATTTATGACATGAGGTTACAAATTTCTTTACATCAGAAAAAAAATGTGCGCCAATAGAAACTAGCTCTAGGAATCTTGTTAGAAGTGGCTTTCCAGTAAAGATGTCCCCCACAGTCACCTGCATGAAACTCTTGTAACACCTTGTCAGATTCTTCTTTCAAAAAACAGTTAAGAAGGATGCCTTCATGATTCCTCCAAAACAAAGCATTGTCAATTATGCAAAATTTTAAAGATTTCATTTTTAAAAACCTGCTTTTGGTCCTAGATAATTTAGGAGGAGCTTGTAAATTTTGTAAAACATATATAATGTCAACATACCACGGTGATTCAATAAAGGCCTGGTTGATTGGTGGAGTCACCATCTCCTCTCCATTATTCATTTCTGCAATAAAATGTATGTCCAAGGCCTAAGAATTTGATTCAGCCATGAGCTTGGCTAAACCTTAGCCTTTGATTAACTTTGTTGGCTTGATTTCCAGGTCATATTCTAATATAGTAGCAATCCATTTCCCTCTCTTTCCATCTGGACCATCCTGTGTTAGGATATCCTTGCCTACTGCATTGGGGACATAGGTTATTACATGAGAATATAAAATGTAAACTCTAAAATCTTTGTTAGCTTTGACCAAAGCAAAAGCTTGCTTTTCCATTATATTGTATTTTAAAGGGGCATCTCTTAGGGCTTTGCTAAAAAATGAAATAGGTTGTTCATAACCCTCTTCATTTTTATGCTGTAGGACTACAACAATCATGTGTTCTGAGGCAAAAGAAAATATAATGAAATCCCTATCAAACTTTGGGCTGATAAAATTGGTGTTTTTGTTAAGGCTAGCTTAATATCTTCAAAGGAATTTTTAGCCTCAACTATCCATTTTATGGTTGAATATTTCTTCAACATGTTATTCAATGATCTAATTAGTTCTGCTAAGTTAGAAATAAATCTCCTAAGAAAGTTTGTTTTCCCTAAAAAAGCTTATAATTCCCTAATGCTCCTAGGATGTTGTATCTGTAAGATGGCTTCAATTCTTGCAGGATCTATTTGGATACCATCTTTAGAGATTATGTGGCCTAAACATTTACCCTCTTCTAACCCAAATAAAGATATTTTAGGATTCAAAGAAATTCCATACTTCCTACATTTGATGAAGACCTACCTTAGATGATCTAAGTGTTGTTTATCAGATTTAGAGAATACAATGATATCATCTAAGTATATTACTAGGAAGTCATGAATTTCTTTAGCAAAAGCTATGTCCATAGCTCTTTGAAAGGTGGCCCTTGCATTCTTTAATCCAAAAGGCATCTTCACATACATGAATGTGCCCTAAGGAGTAGTGGATGCAGTTTTTACCTGGTCATCTGGGTGAAATAAAATCTGATTGTAACGAGAGAACCCATCTAATAATGAGATTTTGGTTTACCCTACTACCCTTTGTAATATATGATCCATTTTAGGGAGAGGGTAATTGTCTTTGAGTGAAACTTTATTGAGATTCCTGAGATCAACACACAGTCTAGCCTCACCAGTTTTATTCCTTGTAGGCACCAAATTTGAAACCCAATTAGAGAATCTAATTGGTGCTATTATCTTGGCTTCATACATTCCTCTGATTTCCTTTTCAATAGAAGGCAATAGAATAGGATTAATCCTCCTAAGGTTTCATCTAAAAGGTTTATGGTTTTCTTTTATGGGGATGGTGTGTTGTATTATGCTGGTGTCATAGGACTTGAGGTCCTCATAACTCCAAGCAAAGACATCTTGGAATTCCTTTAGCAGTTCAATTTATTTCACTTTTTCAGTACAAGGTAAGGACTTTGAAAGTTTTATCAATTTTGTATTTTCCTTAGTACCTATGTTACAATCATCTATATCAGATTTTAAGGGTTCCATCTTTGGTTTTCTAGGGACATCATTTGAATCAAACAAGTCTTCCAAAGGAGTTAATGCTTTGGGCAAAAAGTTGTCTTTGAGATTAATGATTTCAGAATATTTGTTAATTATCTCTTCAATTTCAACTTGCTTTAGCTTTTGTATATCTGATTTTGTAAACTTAGTGGGATGGAATCTATCTATTTCTTCATCTTCTAATTTGTTAATTTCTATTTTATCTTTAAAACAAGGATCTAATGTTATGTCAGTATCTATATTACTATTTACAAATTCTTCCTCTAAGGTTAAAAAATTGTTTATTTTTGGGTCATTAGCAAATACTTACCAGTTTTTCATGTTATATGGGATAGTAGGTCTATGCCTAACCTCAGCAGTGTATTGATGGTTAGGTTGAAATGGTAACTTACAAGTGCTAGAAAACATTGCTAAACTATGAGCCTACATATTATGTTTCCTTGGGATGACTACAAGTTTAGTTTCTAGAAAAGTGTTCAATATTTCTACAACTGTTCCTCTATAAAAACTTAATCTATGGTCTTTGGTCATATATACAACATTAATTTGTTTTATAACCAACTCAGAATCTCCCATAATAGAAACTCTCATAGCTCCTAACTTTCTAACCAATTTGAGACCTAAAAGAAGTGCTTCATACTCAGCCATGTTGTTAGTGCATTTAAAATTCAGTCTGTAAGCATGGCCCTCTGAGTAATCATTCTCTAAATTGTAAATCCACACTCCTGCTCTTGCTCCCAACTTGTTCTCTGATCCATCAAATTCAAGATGCCATAATATTTCATGTTCATAATTCTTACTGTCCGGGGGGGGAATTTCATTGATTAAGGTATCTTGATCATCTTTTTCATCTGAAAGCTCATGAGTTTGGACAATTTCATTTTGAACTATAACTACAATTTCTTTTGGTTCTGAAATAATGATTTTTGAAGTGGTTTCTTGTGTTTGTTCAGCATTGTACAAGATAAAAGAATCGATGTCAGAATGCATGGAATAGATAGGAAAGTTTTAAGGCCTAACCTGGCTACTCACTACATATTTCATTAGGGCCTCTCTGTATAGTTTTTTAGGATGTTCAAAGACTGAAATTGTGGCATATGACATGTCAAGTTGCAAAGGTCCTTGGAGTTTAGCCCTGCATGATCTAGACAATAGCATGCCATATTTAGGTGGTATATCAGCAATCACTATGTCCATGAGAATTGTCTTAGTAGAATATTGCACTATGGAAACACACATGTCTTTGATTAACCCTAGACACTTTACATGACTTGAATCAAATGAAAACAGGTCCTTGTAAGGCCTAGTGATGTCCAAGTTCAATTTTTCCATAATAGATTTAGGCATTAAATTGTGTGAAGCCCCAGAATCTAACATTGCATTGTGTAAGATCTTATCATGAATGTTAAGGCTAATATAAAAGGGCGGTATCCCTCCTTCTAATGGTTTGCCATTAACATCATGATCGAATATAATCTCAAGTTGATCATCCAATAAGTTAACAGGGTCTTCATTCTCAATAAAGTTTAAAGATTTGATTATTTGATACTTGTAAGTTTCATTTTTAATCAACTCTATTAAGGGGACTGAAATTTTAAGCTTAGCCACCTCTGCTCCCAAATTGAAAGGCAAAGGGGCTTTCTTTGTTTGAGGATTTGGAATTTTCATGGCAAGATTTGGAGTAGATTACTCTTCTTTTTCTGCATTTGAAGTATTTTTATATGTATTTTCTAATGTGATGTTTGGAGGGGATTGAAGTGGATGGTTGATCATTAGGGGGTTGGTCATTGGTTATATCTACAATGGTGGGACTAGAAGGGTTCTGATTTGGTCTAGAGAGGATTTGGAGAGTTTTAGTAAGTGGAACTGCTTTGATTTTCTTAGGTTGATTTGGTACTGCATTCTTATTTTGTTCAGGAGTATCAGTATTCTTTTGACTCCTCAAGTTCTACGTTTGTGCACTTCGAAGATAGCAGAATCATACCCCTGCTTGTAATCAAATGATTCTCTGGATTGGGTTTGCAATTGATGAAGCAGGTGTAGTTCCTGAACATCTTGGGTCGAAAAAGACAGTTTCCTCATCATCTAATCCAATTAAGTTAATTTGTGTGACCTGTTTAGGGTTTTCTAAATGGGATGTTTCAGCTTAGTTTTCTTGAAAAGGAGGCCTAATATTTTGATCAAGTCCATTTTTCCCAGTATTTTGATTTTGATTCTTTCTAAAGTTTGGATTTCTCACTGGAGATGCTTGTTGATTTTCCAGTTAGGCTTCCTTTCAATGTTCTCTATCCTATCCATCAGTTTTTCCATTCCTTTGGCTAGGGCATCTATTTTAAGTTTAGAGGATGAGGCTTCATCTTTCAGGGGTCCTCTCCTTTCATTCCTAACCTTAGCTCTTTTTGCTAGCAAATTAGCTTCTACACTAACTGCTAAACTTTGCATGTCTTCTAAAGTTGGAGTATTTCTCTCTCTAAGTTGGAAGGCCATATCAGTATCAAACCCTTCAGGAAAATTTATCAGAGCTAAGCTAGATGTGGGTCTGAGACTGACTGGTATTGCATTATATATATTGTTAAATCTGGTAAAGTAATCCTGGACTGTTTCGTTTGGTCCTCTCTTGATGTTTTCATATTCTGAAATGATCTGCAGAGAGTTCTTTTTATTTTCCCATCTATTTAAAAATTTCTAATAAAATACTTCTGAAGTGTCTATGCTATTAGCAGGTAAAGATCTAAACCATGTTCTTACATCACCAGCTAGAGTCTGAGCAAAAAGTCTCATTTGGACATCTCCAATATCAATTTCATGTAATTCAAAGAAATCTTTCATTTTTTTTATATGTTGTTGTGTTGTGTAAGTTCCTATGTTCTCGTAATCTTGTTGCATGGCACCATGTGGAGCAGGTAACACTAGAGGAGAATATCTATTTGCCATGGCTCTAAGTTGGGTAGGACTAAGAAGTGGGGTTTGGATACCAAGAGATGATACAGTGGGTGAGGGAGAATTGGGAGTAATGGGTGACTGATGTGTAATGATAGGTTGGTGGGGAAGTGAAGGTATAAATGGAGGTAAGGAATGAACTTCAAAGGTGGAAGGGAATAATGGTGAACTAAAGGGAGTTGAAGTTGTTTGAGAAAACTCGGGGATCTTAACAATAGTGAGGGATGACTGAGGGGAATTTAGAATATATTGATCAATTGATAGGTTTGCCTTTTGGACTTCAAGATTTGCAATAAACTCTGGATCTAAAACTATGTCATCAAGTGCAATTTCAGACCTGGTTCTAAATAGTGAAAGGTCAAATTACTCATCAAAGGGGAGGTCTTCTAAAAACAACCACCCATCAGGGCATGAATCTGCTTTAATTGAAGGTGCTGGACTGACTGAACTTTCTTGTCTTCTGGATCTTCTTGAAATCAAGTTGGGATTATCCACTACTTGGGGAGGATTTGGATCTGGGTTGGCCCTAGTATAGTGAGTTCTCCTTGAAGCCAGAATTTTGAAATTTTCTAATTACTTTCTTTTTATGAAATTTTTATAAATAACTTCTAATAAACCCTTCTGGAGGCTTGAAATAAAGATTTTAAATTTCTCAAAGGTTTATTAAGACTGAGGATTTGATTCCCCAGTATGGTCACCACTATGTTATCACTCAGAAGTTTTCCCTAGAATTTATCAAAAGAAGGAATAATCCGAGGTAACCACAAACCAAATATTTTAGACTCAGGTTCTAGACAACCTAAGTCCAGAGAGGGCTCTCTCTTTATAATTTAACTTTGTTTCTATTAGATTTTAGGCTAGTTCTTAGTGTGCATGAGGATTTTGATTTTGATTGGAAGTTGAGTAGTGGAATTCTTGGAACAGATGGATAGAGCTAGGTCTTCAAGCCATTGGGCTATGGAGTTAATCAAAGGATAGCTTAACTGGACCAAATCATTAAACAAAATGTTCACAGGGTAGGCTAGCAAAGAAAAAGGTAAATCTTCAAGTTTGATGGATGAGATGGTTCTAAACAGGGTGAAAGGGCAATGAAGAATCCTTAGACCGGGATTAGAATGAAAGAAAACAGGTGATCATGAACAAATTGCAATCAAGAATCCTTTGCTATAGACCAATGGGGGAAACTACAAAAGTAAGGGAACATTTAAGAATTCTCTAACTAAGATAGTTTAGCAGAAAACATTAAGAATGTAAACAATCAAGACACATTGCATTAAAGCAAGTTATAAAATATCATTCCTAGTTTACCATTCAGATTTCATAGCAACACTTATGATTATTAATAAATGTAAGAAAAACACTAATACACATGAGAGAATACTTATTTGATTTTTGCTTTACACAAGAATCCTGAAAATATTTGAGCTTTATTCCATGATCCAGCGAGCCAATCCAGTTTTGATACAATAGCACTTTGATTTTTTATAAAAGTCTACAGAAATGTCATTGAATCCACCCTAAATACTTCGAAATGTGAAGTATTTATACAAAAAATATTAGAAAATATCTCATAACAGTTTGAGATTTAATTAAGGAAAGAAAAATATCTTCAAGCATGAAGATAGAGATGGATGGAAAACTGCATAATGTTGTCCCTCTTATTGTGGTAGTGCTGGCTATTGTAGTTGAATTTGAGCCCTTTAAGCTGGTTGATATTTGTATGCTGGAATCATCTTCATCTTTAATCTTTTACTGATACTATTTAACCTGCTACTCTTTGACCTTGTTCACTTGTTTCATCTGGCTGCCATTTAAATTTACTATGGTAACTTATAGTAAATCTGTCATCTTTTCCCACTATTAATCCTCAGGTAACTTTACTTTGAGAATTCTTCTATAGATATCATCTGCCTCTGTGTATTTGGCAAAAATTTTCTTGGTGACGAACATATGTTTCACATCATGCTCTAGGAAAAACAGATTATCTAAAGTATCATATAGTACTTTCCCTGTTAGAAAGGCTTTGATACCTGAAGTTCTTGCTCATTCCTTGACCAAACTCCTTATTCTGTCAACGTAGTCCAATTGGGTCATAAGTTTGTCATTAATTACCATAGGACTGGTAAGGCCTTTATCCCTGAAAATTTGAAACTTAGCCATGAATCTGTCAGTGCCTACCTGCATGTCATGGCATTTTCCCCTCTAGTTTAACCATAAGGTTTCTTTTCAAAAGAACCTTTTTGACTTCTAAATGGATTCAGTTCTATCCTCTACACCCATCTCATTAAGGTCATGTTTGTTCTTGCTGTTCAAGAAGTGGATGAGTTAATTAGCATCCTTTGGTTGGTCTCCTAAATCTTCCTTTACTTTTTGAATTTCTTTAGTGGCCACTTTTACCAATTCAGATTTCTCAAATATTACTTGAATTGATGGCCAAATATCATTGACAGAGTCAATGATATTGGCCCAGAGCATCTCCTTGGTCTGTCCTAGTGGCTTTTGGAGAGTTAAATCTTTTTCTAATACATTGATCTTCTCACCCATCCTTAGGGCTTTCTGTGTTTCTTCTCTCTGCTTTATTTGGGCAAGATTACAGTCAGTTTCTAAGCTTGCCACTTCCTCCCTTAGTCTTTTAAGCTCTATTTCCTGTATTGACATATCCTCGGTGGCCTTTACCAGCTCTGTTGTCTTTTCTATTGAAGCACCCACTGTTGTAGATTCAATATTAACAGGCAGTGTTGTGGTAGGTGGAGCTATGGGTGCCAATGCTGCCACCAATGTTGGAACTGCAGTAAAATAGTTGGAATGGAAGTCCTAGAAGTGGTGGCCAAGTCACTTTGTTTGGACTGAATTAATATGTCAAGCTCCTTCTCTATTTATTTCAATTAGTCATTCAGCTTTAGAGCCAAGTCCATAAGCTCTTATTCTCATTTTTGTGTCTCCAGGAGTTCTGCTGTTTATGGAGGATGTAATGGTGGAATATTGAGTTGCTTCTTTAAAGCATCTATGTCATCATTCTTTTTCTTTATCAGTGTTTCGGTGGGCATTACATCTTTGGGATCGTGTCCCAACTCAATTATTAAGTCCTCTAAGGACTTGATTCTTGCGTCTTTTTCCTGTGAAGAAGCCTTCTCGAATTGGAACTAAGCTGATATGTTATTCAGGAAGTTTTGCAATTGGTGAGCTGCGATGGCTTTCCCTGTCAAAGTGGAGTAAATAGTCTCCCCTGTCTGCTTGTGCAACTTAATCTGGTCAATAGGATGTATGTCCTTTGCCAATACTTCGAAATCTACCTTTTTGAAGTTTGCAGCTATTCTTGGTTGCTAAGTGGTAGGTTTCACAAATGTCATCTGCATTTTACCTTCTTTCACGTCATAGGCCAACATAAGCCTTGTTTGATTTGTAAGTGCCATATTTAGGTATTGTGCATAAGTTTGGGCTTTTAGCCTCTCATTTCTGGCCTTTATATCCTTGTACCTTTCTCTGATGTCTTGGTCCCTGTCAGCTGGCATCCTAAATGAGGACACTTCAAAGCTCTATTGCCTTTCCAACATCTGAGTATTTGATGTGGAAGGTTCTAGTGTGCCCCCAGAGGGAGTGGCAGGCCTGCCTCTTTCTCTTTCTTTACTAGTGGCCCCAATTGTTTCTTCTGTGAATTCCTGTTTAGAGATGGGATTTAACCTTTTCCTTTTGACAAGGCTAGTCTCTGTATATGTCTATGTGGTTGCCTTGCTTAAAGTTGTAGCCTCTTCCCTATTTCTTTTGACGCATTTTTCCTCATTTAGAGGAGTTTGCAAGGTAGGGTGAGTACTCATGATGGGCTCTATTATACCTATTTGATTTAATTCCTCTGATAGCCCTGGTTGTTCTGACTCTTCCTGCACCTGGAAATCTTCTCCTATATTTTATTCATTATGTGCCTGTGATTCTTCTTGTATTTGAGATTCCCCTTGGACTTGAGATTCTCTTGACACCTACAGGAAAGAACCCTCATCAAGTCATTTCTTGAGATCAATTAGAGCATTTTCAACTGCAACTTCAGTGCTATCCCTGTCCACTAAAGTGTTCTCCACCCATTCCAAAGTGTTTTCATATTTCTCTATATCAGGGATTCGGTGGTGAATGTAGGGAGCCATCTTGTTTTTCTATATTCTATTGCAGATAAAGTCTAGGGGATCATATCTCCACATGAAGCTTTGTTTTAGGTTAAGTCTCTGAAGAATTTTCTCTGCTTCTCTTCCAACTTCTCAGATGTTGCACACAAAGGGGCCTAGTTGATCTTTGATTCTGAGATGGGCCTTCTTTTTGGCTTTAACAAAATGAACTTCATCTAAATTTATTATCTGCCTGTAGTACTCCAGAGAAAATAACCTCATTGGGAGGTATCTAGGCAGTTTATATGGGGCCAACTCACAGCCATAGATCCTAATTTCAGTGTGATTTTGGTACAAGTACCAGTCTCCCACTTTGTGTTGTTTTGAAAGTTGTAGGATCCTCCTAATGTCTAAACTGATTCTTGGAGGTGGACTTCCTAGCAGCATGGTCACTACAGGGTGTACAAGAAGGTCTATGAAGTCTGTGTATGGATATGGTGAGTCATACGTATGGATCAAAGGAGTCCAAAAAATCACTAACCTAGGATGACCTTTGGTATCAAGCTTTTGGAGAGTGAAGGGGAACTTGTCAACTTGGTAATATAGAAAGAGATGATACAAAACTAAAGAATACTTGAATAATCTTTCATTACTCATTCTAAGGAATTGGTCATGCATCCTATCAACTATGTACTTGGCATAATCATACATGATAGCAGGGGGTTGTCTTGGAGTGAAAATGGACATGAAGGCTAAGATGATTTCATCTATGTATTCACTGGTAGTATAGCCTAAGTTACTAGATATCATTGATACAATGTCTTGGCCAAATTGAGAAAATATGGTATATATATATGGGGGAAGATCTTTTGGGATATGTTTCACAAACGTCATCTACATTTTACCTTCTTTCACATCATAGGCTAACATAAGCCTTGTCTGATTTGTAGGTACCATGTTTAGGTATTTTTCATAAGTCTGGGCTTTTAGCCTCTCATTTCTGGCCTTTATATCCTTGTACCTTTCTCTGATGTCTTGGTCCCTATCAACTAGCATCCCAAATGAGGACACTTCAACTCTCTATTGCCTTTCCAACATCTGAGTATTTGATGTGGAAGGTTCTAGTGTGCCCCTAGAGGGAGTGGTAGACCTACTTCTTTCTCTTTCTGTACTAGTGTCCCCAACTGTTTCTTCTGTGAATTCCTATTCAGAGACAGGATTTAACCTTTTCCTTTTGACAAGGCTAGTCTTTGTATATGTCTGTGTGGTTGCCTTACCTAAAGTTGTAGCTTCTTCCCTATTTCTTTTTAGGCCTTTTTCCTCATTTAGAGGAGTTTGCAAGGTAGGGGGAGTACTCATGATGGGCTCTGGTATACCTATTTGATTTAATTCCTATGGTAGGTCTGGTTGTTCTGACTCTTCTTTCACCTGGGAATCTTCTTCTATATGTGATTCACTATGTGCCTGTGATTCTTCTTGTATTTGAGATTCTCCTTGGACTTGAGATTCTCCTGGAACCTGTAGGAAAGAACCCTCATCAAGCCATTTCTCTAGATCAATTAGAGCATTTTCAACTGCAACTTCAGTGCTATCCCTATCCACTAAAGTATTCTCCACCCATTCCAATTGGTTTGCATATTTCTCTATATCATGGATTTGGTGGTGAATGTAGGGAGCCATCTTGTTTTTTTGTCTTCTGTTGCAGATAAATTCCAGGGGATCATATCTCCACATGAAGCTCTATTTTAGGTTAAGTCTCTAAAGGATTTTCTTTGCTTCTCTTCCAGCTTCTCGGCTATTGCACACAAAGGGGCCTAGTTGATCTTTGATTCTAAGCTCGGACTTCTTTTTGGCTTTAACAAAATTCACCTCATCTAAATTGATTATCTACCTGTAGTACTCCAAAGCAAATAACCTCATTGGGAGGTATCTGGGTAGTTTATATGGGGCCAACTCACAACCATAGTTCCTAATTTCAGTGTGATTTTTGTACAAGTACTAATCTCCCACTTTGTGTTGTTTTGAAAGCTGCAGGATCCTCCTAATATCTAAACTAATTCTTGGAGGATGACTTCCTAGCAGCATGGTCACTTCAGGGTGTACAAAAAGATATACAAAGTTTGTGTATGGATATGATGAGTCATACTTATGGATCAAAGGAGTCCAAAAAATCACTAACCTAGGATGACCTTTGGTATCAAGCTTTTGGAGAGTGAAGGGGAACTTGTCAGCTTGGAAATATAGAAGGAGATGGTACAAAACTGAAGAATACTTGAATACTCTTTCATTACTCATTCTAAGGACTTGGTCATGCATCCTATCAACTATGTACTTGGCATAATCATACATGATAGCAGGGGGTTGTCTTGGAGTGAAAATGGACATGAAGGCTAAGATGATTTCATCTATGTATTCACGGGTAGTATAGCCAAAGATAATAGATATCATTGATACAATGTCTTGGCCAAATTGAGAAAATATGGTATATATATGGGTGAAGATCTTTTGGGATATGTTTTTCTTCTACAATAAAGGTTTGGAACATTTCATCAAGCTTTGCAGTGGTTAGCTTGGGGAATCTGTCTAATAGGTCTCCAATTGCAATAGGGGTTAATTTTTGCCTTGGTTTTAATTGCAGCATTTCATTGATTGACTTGACAATGATGGTGAAAAGTATGGTTTGGTCAGGGGACATCACTACTCTTTGACTGGGGATGTATTTTGCATGGAAATAATGGAAAATCTCTGGAAAGATGTGCACCTTAGGGAATTGATACTTGGGCAAATTAGACTCCCATAGACCAATTTTATCAGCTTGGTTTAGGTATTGGTCTCTGTATCGACAATATAATTTTAGAGGGGATTCATGGACAGAGGTGTCCTTGATTTGGAAATATTTATCAGCAAGGGGAAGGTAGTCTAGGTGCAGGTGTGGAGTGGTAATTCATCTGACATCCATGGCAATTGGGGCAGTAATTCTTAGTTCTTGTGGATTTAAGAAAGGGGAGGGTAAATTGTAATTCTTTGAGGTAATGGTGGTTCAATTCCAGGAGGCTTTTATGTTACTAAAGTTCCCTTTAATTTCAATTAAGAAAACTTAGAGACTATTTTGGAAATTGATGGGGCTTTCAATAGATTATGGCTTAAATAACTGGAATTTGAAGAAACTGGTTCTGAACCAGGTGAACTGGCGACTATGAACAGTTGAAAAATCTTAATACAAGCTAGAAGGCAATCTAGGAGATTTGTTGCATCTTCAGTGTTGCAATTGTATGTGGGTTGACAGCTTGGACATTCATAGATGCATGCATGGAATTTTTCAGTTGAAAAAATGATAAAAGCAATGATTTGGGGCTTTTTTGGATTTATGTGCGAATGGTCAATGTGGTGGGTAGAAGTGTAGAGTTACCATTTGTCACATAGTGGAGTGAATAGTGGTAGTTTTTGCATGTAGCGGGATGGAGGTAAGTGGTTTACTTCATACAATTTTTAGGCGCTTGGCGATATTGGTGGGAGGCCGCCCGATTCCATTCATCGAGCGCCACGTCACCTCGGGGGCCCAGCGGAAAACAACTGATTTCAGGTAGGTATTATTTGAATTTCGGGCCCTTCCGATATCAACATGGGCCGTCAGATGGGGAGGGGAGAGATCGTGTGGTGGTAGGTCAATGGAGTTGCACGGAAGGTAACAGGAGGGCCTAACGGGCATTTAAACGTGGTGGTTATGATTTAATTCGGGATTAAGGTAAAGGTTAAAGTATCGGGTGGGATATGATTGGTGGATGGGTTGACTTTAATTAATCGCAGATCGATTAATTATGTCAATTAGTTGGGGTTGGATAAAGTAAAGTTTATATTTCAAACTTTGGGGTAGGGATATTAATATTTAAAGGGATTTAATAAAATATATGGGAAAAAAGGGGTTTTATTGGGAATTAATAAATATAAATAAAATCAGAAGTTAATATGAAAAAGGCAGAAAATGGATTGCACTAAGCATAATGTGTTTTTGTAATTCATTTGCTTTTTACATAGAAACATTATAACTTAGGCTAAGCATATTTTTGTGGGTTTTTATAAAAAAGGGGTGTTCATGGGGGTGATTTCTTTTCCTTAGGAAAAATAGAGTTTAAACCTTAGGAAAATGGATTTAGTACTTAAGATCTATAAGTGATTGGGCCGAGGGTCTGGTCCCTCCAGAAGTTAGAGAAATGCTCTAAGCCCCTTTGACTTAAGATTTTGGGTACCTCAAACTTATTGTGAGAAATTAGTTAAGGGTGAAATGAGTGAGGGGAAATTAATTAATTTTACTTTGTGAACTTTATGCCAGTCCAATTTCTCGTTTATACTTAGAACTTTCATGATGAGGGTGATAAATGTGCTTTTGTCTAACAATCATCACAATTCTGCAACCTTTCTTCTACTTACCCATCTACTCATCCTACCATTTTTACTTCTCCTTGTTAGGGTGGATTCAAGCTAGCAAACCCTTATAAACATTTTTCTTTTCTTTACAATGCTAATCTAACTAAACCTAACCTTATTACATCTAAGGGCTTAGATTAAACAGTTGAGCTCCTTTTATTTACTCTACCTATCTAATTATCTACCAATATTACTCTATTTGGTCATATTTTTATTCTCTATCTATAAACATGAAATTGAAAACATGCAATAGCCAATTTTAAACATTTTTGCTATCATGGATTGTGGCAAAGATTACAAACTGCACACAATCATTTATTTTGCACAAAACATAAATAGTAGTAGCATTTTTACTTGCACACTTTCATGGTCTTTTCTTTTCTTGGGGTTCATATTTTTCATGTTTTTTGACCTTTTTATTCTTTTTGTCATTTGATTTTTCTTTTAGGACATACCCTCTTTACATTTTTTAATTTTTTGAATATGGAAAATATTTGCAAAAAGAAAAGGTATGTACATATTACAGGTTTAATATCAGTCATTCAAAAATTGTGACTCCTATTGGTATAGGAACCTAACACAAGGAACACAGGAAAGGATCCAGAACAACAGTTCAGCCATAGCAGTCACTGAATAGCGTGTCGAGGAAGTACCACAGGGAGCCGCTCATTACGCTGTCAAGCTTGCAGTGATCCAATCAGGGTTGGGAGGTCTTCGTGCAAAGATCTCCACACAAACAGAGTGACTCGAGGGCGAGTCGCGATGTTTGTTTTGGGGGCCTATTGGGCGCAGGATCCCCCAAGGGAATTTTTGGGGCTTAGAGCCCAAATTTTGACCAAAGATTGTAATTCTGATGTAAATATTGTGCATTTTGTGGGCGCGGAGCACATAGTTTGTAAAAGAGTCATAGCATTGCCCTCCCTTAGTTTTTTTATTGTAATGTTGGCTATAGAGATCTACCCATGGTCCGCAGACCATGGGATTGTATAAATAGAGTGAGGCTATAAGTAGTTAAGAGAGGAATCAATTGATAAGAAAAGATGTACATATGATGTATGTGAGATAGATCTATGGAGTAAAGTCTAGTTTTGGGTTGTAGAGTAGGAGAAGGCTCTACAGCTGAGTGCGTAGAGGCCTAGTAGTCTGCAGCCAAGTTTGCAGACCCCTACAGCTGAGTGCATAGGGCGAGTCGATTCTGTAACAACGAAAGTATTAATAAAGAGAAGTTTCCTATCATTTCTGTGTATTTATTTCTTGTTTTATGCATCTGTTATCTTGGGTATGAAATTCACTTCTAATACTTATATGATGCACGAATGTGTATAATTGTATTGATTAAGAGAATGCAAGATAGAATATATGTTTACGCGAGGTTAACTAAGATTTTTTAAGAAGATAAGTAAGATACGGGGTGTAGTTGGGGGAAATAGTGCAGTTCGATGCCTTGGCAGCGCGAATCATCTCAGCCCCTAGTTAGGGATATGCGAAACATGATTATAAAAGATCACGAAGGTATTGAAGGTTGGAACAAGTGCACGAAATGACCTGTGCGAAGACAGATCTAGTTGGACTAAATCAACGTCTCAAACATCTCAAGGGTGCGGAAACTTGGTTCCAGCATCACCCCATACTGCCTCGGGTGACACATCAATCCGCGCCCCGCGGGCTGATGCTGAAAGGGCCTGTAGTGTAGGGATTTATTTAGCTAAATAACTCTGAACCTGGGTCAGGACCCCATAAGCCAACAAAGATCCAGTACAGATAGTTAGCTAGCCTTGCGAATGCTCTGAAAAAATTGATGCTACAATCCAATTGTTGACTCCATAGCCCAATGGAAAAGGTTTAAACAAGATCTACCCCAACCAACCAATTAATTAATTAATTACTCTTTTATCTATATAACTAGCCTAGAATATTAAAATACTAAGAAGAAAAATCAAAATCTCAAATATAAGAGAGAGACCTCTCTGAGTCTAAGATGGCTAGATCCTAGAATCTAAAGTGGTTTGTTGTGTCCTTTATGATCATTTTTCTTGCCAATATTAAAAATCATAGAGCGATAATAGACCACATCACGCCTGCAGTCATACATGATCGGGTGGTTTCACCAAGAGCGAGATCTTCACATCAGCCAATAGTGTCGCCTTCCCTATAGCATCAAGCCCTTCACAGATGATGTATTGTGTGATGTTACTCCTCTTGAAGTTTTTGATGTTTTATTAGTCCAACCATAACTATAGTAGAGGAATTTTGTGTATGAGTCTAGGCCTGACACTGTTATTATTATTTTGGGAAATAATTTGTACAGGATACTGGAGGTAGCATGACCTACCATCACTTCTTTGGTCACTGCAAAGAAATCCAGTAATATCATTCCCCAAATGGGAATATTATTTTTCCATATGATACGCACTTAGGGCAAGAATAGGATTGTGGCCACAGCCTTCACACAGGGCTCCTACACATGCCAATAGCAGATGGAAAAGTTCTTAATGGATTACATAGACATCCTCAATTCACCCACAAGGGTACCTCTACACTTTCAGGTCAACCACTCCATTGATCTGACCCCAAGCACACCGCTACCCAATGGACTCACATATCAATGCTTTGTTCTAGAGAATGATGAAACCAAGAGGCAGATTCAGGAGATCTTGGGCATATCAGGTAAAATTTCATCACCCTGTGAGAGCCCGATCATGTTGGTAGAGAAGAAGGATGGGATGTGGAGACTTTGTATTCACTATCAGGTGCTAATCAAGATCACTATGCAGAATAAGTATCAAATCCCACATATTGATGACCTTTTGAATGAGCTTAAAGGGGAAAAATATTTCAGCAAGATTGACTTGATGTCCGGTTATCCCTAGGTATAGATTAAACCCTCTGAGGTGTAGAATACTTCCTTCAAATTTAAGGAGGGCGTTTCGAATGGTTGGTCATGCCTTTTAGGTTGACGAAACCTCTACAACCTTCATAAGGTTGATGGAAAACATCTTACGACTCCATCAATCTGACCTTGAGCACGTTGCCACCCAATGGACCGATCTATCAGTGCTCTGTTCTAGAGAACAATGAAACCAACAGGAAAATTTAGGAGTTGTTGCAGAAAGGAAACATCAGGACAAATTCATCACCTTATGGGAGTGCGGTCATGTTGGTAGAGAAGAAGGATGAGACCTCGAGCCTCTTTATTGACTATCGGGCGCTGAACAAAATCACTCTGGAATAGGTACCAAATCCCATGAATTGATGACCTTCTGGAGAAACTCAAGGGAACCAAATATTTCAGCAAGATTGACATGAATTTTGGTTATCACCAAGTATCGATCAAACCCTTTGATGTGTGGAAGAATGCCTTCAAATCCAACAAGGGCCATTTCAAATGGTTGGTCATGCCTTTCGGGTTGACGAATGTCCGAGAAACCTTCTTGAGGTTGATGGACGACATGTTACGACCCTTCACCAACTCATTTGTGGTGCTCTATTTGGATGACATTCTGATCTTCATCCAGAGTTCTAAGGACACATCCACCATATTCGAAAGGTCCTCCAAACTCTGTGGCAACACAATTTGTGTACCATTTTAGAAATGTACTTTTGGTATGACCTAGGTTCAATATCTGGGGTATATCACTAATGAATGAGGTGTTCTTGTGGACCTATGCAAGATACAAGTCATTTAGTATTGGCCAGCCCGCACCACTCTAACAGAGCTCTGCATCTTTTTGGGTCTTTACAACTTCTATGCAGGTTCGCATTGGGGTTCTCTCACCTAACTTGGCCTTTGAGTCAAGTCACCATGGTAGGAGTGAAAGAAAAAACCTTTTGGTCTGATTCTCAATAAAAGTATTTGTTGAGTTGAAGCATTGCCTCTTCTCTCCACCAATGCTCACATTACTATACCTGCAACAACCATTTGAGATCGAGATAGATGCCTCTGACTATGTTATTGTTGTAGTTCTTACTTAGTAGGGGCATCCAATGTTATATCATAGTGAGTCACTTTCAAACAAAGCTTGAAAATATACCGCCTATGAAAAAGAGATGTATTCCACTATGCAGGCCCACCAAAAAATAAAGCATTACATTATGGGGAAGGAAATGGTCATCCACATAGACGATTAACCCCTATAGTTGATACAGACACAAGAGAAGTTGTAGAATGATCGCCATCAGAAATATTCTACATACCTGCAACAATTTCATTTGAACATTAAGTACAAGAACGGAAGCACCAATAATGTTGTAGACTACCTCAACCGACCACCGGTCATGGCACTCACCACTGTGCTCGACTCTTCTAGGAATCAGACTGCAGGGTGAGTGCATCTTTCCAAGAGCAATCCATAATTCGACAACACATAACAAACATTCCTAGAAGGAAAGAAAGTTCCCAATTTTCACCTCCATGATACAATTTTATGCCACCACGGACACCTCTATGTTCCCTCAAGCGAGCATGCCAAGATGATTTGGGAGGTGCAATACAGTCGAGTCACTAGACATTTTAGGGTAGATAAAATAGTGGTAGTGTTGTAGAAGTATTTTTATTGGCCGAACCTTCGCCAAGTTGTTGGGAACTACATCAGATCCTACACTTCCTAATCCATTACCAAATCTCTTCTCAAAGAAAAGATACAGCCACCCGAGCTAGTTTATTTCCATTTCTATATGTAAGCACATTTTAGTTCTTTTATATTTTTATTTCTATTGCATCTCTTATTTTATGTGTATATCATTATTTTATTGCATTCCAGCATAATTCTAGATCAACAATATCAGAGAGGTATGCTCTTTCTATTTTTTTCTTTGCATGTCCCCATCGAGGTCAGGGCACAAGGAGTTAGGGATCAAACAAGTTGAACCTTTGCAAGAACAACCTCGCAAACCTTGAAGGCCTCCCATGTCAGAAGAAAAGAAAGATGAGGGGGAAAGAGATCCTTTCAAAATAATGCTCAATGAATCCCTTGAGTGACAAAGGAACACGATGATGGATAACACTTCCCATATCCTTCATCGGCTACCCACAAGTGATGCATATTCATCCGACAACCACTCTAGAGGCACCACTCCTTTTAAGGTATAAGTTAACTTTGACATTCCCATATTTGAAGGACAGATAGATGTAGACACAGTAGATAGATGGTGAAATCTGGGAAGGATATTTTTAAGTTCTTGAGTTTTCCAATTGGGAAAATGTTACTTTTTCACTCCTAAAATCCACCCCACATGTCAAGGACTAGTGGGAAACCTACTGTGAATAAAAGGATGAGTGGGAATCCTCACTATTCCTGAGATGCCATCAAGGAACAATATTACCTTTGTGAGGATCTATGAAAATAAATACATAAATTGGACCACATTGTGATAGGGTAGGGACCAAGATGTGTCGGAATTCACAAATTTTGTCCATACCCTTCGCATGAATGTGGGTATCAAGGATTCTAAGTGGCATTTGGTACTCAAGTACCGCGCTTGTCTACAAAAGTATATCAGGGACGAAATGGAGTTCCTTGACATCTCCTTGCTTGGTTTCATCTATCGATAAGCCATTAAGATCGAGCAGAAATTTAAATAGAATAAGCGAGATTTTGGATCTGCTAATCTAAAGCAAGAGAAACGCGACCCCAAACCATAGAACAAAGGATAAATCCAAGGCAAGGTGACCTGGGATAACTTTTTGAAGTCACAAGCAAAGAAAAACACCATGAAGTCAAAGAAGGACACATAGAAATGGTGGGAGTTCCATAAGAGCCCAACACACAAAACAAGTGAATGTCGAGCCTAGTAGTCACTAGTGGCTGAGATGAAGACTTTTGAATCAGATGCATGTACTGACACTAAGTCAGAAACTGAAAAGGGGAATGACAAAGGGAAGCATATTATTAACGTAGAGCCTAGGGGCACCATTTCCACCACCAATATCCAAAAGGATGAGCCGAAATATCTATAGGAGGGGGAGTGACTCTTCCACTCACAGATGTGGGTGAAGGGTTCTCTGTTGCACTTCATTGTCAATAGCGAGAGCGAGAAGAACCTCATTTCAGCAGAGGCCATGAAGCGGTTGGGCCTACCAATCACACCACACCCACAGTTGTACACCATTACGTGGCTTCACTAAGGGCAAGATATTCTTCATCATCCAATAGTGTCACCGTCCATGCAACATCAATCCCTTCACAGATGAGGTATTGTGTGATGTTGCTCTTCCTGAAGTTTTTGATGTTTTATTAGGCCAACCATACATGTGGAAGTGGCATGTTGTATATGAGTCTAGGCGTCACTCTTTTATTATTAATTTGGGCAATAAGTTGTACAAGATACTGCGGGTAGCACCACCTAACATCATTTCTTCAATCAATGTGAAATAATGCAGTAAGATCATTTCCCAAACATAGAGATTTGTTTTCCTTATGACTCGTGCTCAAGGCAAGAAGAAGCTTGTGGCCACAACCTCTAGACAGGGCTCCCCAGCACATCAGCAACAGATAGAAAAAGTTTTAAAGGAGTACAGGGAATTCTTCACCTCACCCACATGGGTACCTCTACATTGTATGGTCAAGCACTCCATCGATCTGACCATGAGCACGCCGCTACTCAATGGACCGATCTATCAACACTATTCTAGAGAGTGATATAAATCAAGAGGTAGATTCAGGAGCTGTTGTAGGAAGATCACATTAGGTCAAGTTCATCACACTGTGGGAGTCTGATCGTGTTGGTAGAGAAGAAGGACGGGATGTGGATACTTTGTATTGACTATCAAGCAATAAAAAAGATCACTGTACGAAATAGCTATCAAATTCCATGGATTGATGACCTTTTGGATGAGCTCAATTGACCAAATTTTTCAGCAAGATTGGCTTGATGTTTGATTATCCCCAGGTAGATATCAAACCCTACGAGGCATGGAAGACTGCCTTCAAATCGAAGGAGGGCCTTTTCAAATGGTTGATCATTCTTTTCAGGTTGACAAAACCCCGCAACCTTCATAAGGATGATGGAAAATATCTTATTACCCTTCAACAACTCATATGTGGTGGTATATTTGGATGACATTATGATCTTTAGCTAGAGTTGGGAAAAACACCTCCACCATATTCCATGGGTCCTCCAAACCTTGCAGCAACACAAGTTGTGTGCCAATTTAGAGAAATGTAATTTTGCTAGGACCCAGGTTCAATATATTGGGTACATGATTGATGAGAAGGTTGTGGATGTGGACATAGCCAAGATATAATTCATTCAGGATTGGCTAGCTCCTCATCTCTATGTGTCTTTCCAACTTCTACCACAGGTTTGTGTTTTGGTTCTCTCATATAACTTGGCCTTGAGTCAAGTCACCATGACAGGAGAGAAATAAAAGTTATTTTGGCAAGAATCCCAACAAATGGTGTTTGTCAAGTTGAAGCATCGCCTCTACTCTACACCAGTGCTCACATTACTGAACCTGCAGAACCATTTGAGATTGAGATAGATTCCACTGACTATGTTATTTGTGTAGTTCATACTCAGTAGGGGCATCCAATGGCACATCACAGTGAGACACTTTTAGATACATTCCAAAAGTATCCCACCTATGAAAAAGAGATGTATTCCACTGTGCATGCCTACCTATAATTGAAGAATTACATTATGGAGAAGCAATTGGTCATCCACACTTACCACCGACCCCTACAGTTCATACAAACACAACGGAAGTTGAGAAATGGTCACCATCAGAAATGCTCCACATACCTGCAATAATTCCATTTGAATATTAAGTACAAGAAGGGCGGCACCAACAATGTTGCACACTACCTCAACTGACCACTGGTCATGGTGCTAACCACTGTGTTCGACTCTTGGGGGCACAAGGCTACAGGGTGGACACCTATTTACAAGAGTGGTCTAGAACTTGGTAACACATACTAGATGCTCCTAGAAGTCAAGAAATTTCCAAATTTTCACCTCTAGGATGCATTGTTATGCCACCAGAGACACGACTATGTTGCTTCAACTGAGTGTGCCAAGATTATATGGGACGTGTTGGGTGTGAATTTTATACCTGCTTCCTATAGTTTCTTTCCCCATGTTTTATCTTCTTTCCATCAAGGCCCATGACACTTCACATGTTAATCACCCTTTTTCTGATTTATATAGCTTATTTCACCATCATGTTATTTTCCATGTTTTTTTAATATTACGATACAATATTCCTTTTGTGGCTAATTGGGATAAGGATTGGAGAACTATTTTGGACTCTCTTCTCTTTTTCAGTTGTTTCTTGCGGGGATGAGGTTATGGATTGAACAGGTCACACTGATCAGTTTCAGAGCAGGGTAGAGTAGATTGTTGTTATACCCTGTATAATGTTACACATTGTATGTTGTTACAGGTTGTTGTTACACCGCGTGTTTTTAAAGATGATCATTGTTACATCAACGATGTTATTACCGAGTGATTGTTGTTACATCTCGAACCTTCATTTGACCGTAAGATGTTGTTGCACCGTAGCTGGCAAAGTCGTGGGTGTTATTCCACACAATAGCTGTCGGGGGTTATGAATTGTTTATTTAGAAGTAACAGATCGAAACAGTTGCGATCTTAACCAATGTATCTGAGAAGAATTTGTATTTATAAATAGTTTATAACTACTTATATTTTTATGATCAACATGAGAATCATGAGATTCTCATAACTGATCTATTCTTAATTTTGGGTATGTAATAATTATAAAAGAAACTCGATTCCTCATGTACGGGGATGACATAGAGAAAAGCATTATTACTCTGATCTTGTAGCTTTTAATTATTTTTAATATTGAAGGAACTACAGTGATGTTGTTACTGTTCGTCATCTGATTCTTTAATAATCTATTGTTTATTCCTGCACCCCTACTAGGGAGGAAGGGCCCTTCTCTTTAGCAGGGACTACAGTGGTAGAAGTAGTTGTATATTATTGTTTCTTTTATTATTGTATTTTTTTTGTTCTTGTTATATAAATCGTAAAATATATCCACTTCAGTTCCAGATTATATTATTTTGTTACACTGGTTTGATTAAACAGAATGGTAGTGACCAGCTAGTCTAGTCATTAATTTACTGTGTGGTGCAGCCTTGCTCTAGTAATTGTGAAGTGTGATTCCATTTCTATGGAGCATTTTAATTTCTACATGAATGATTTAATTTCTGTAATTGATTCAATGACATTATTTATCATCTCTTTTTATTTTTCATTCTTGGCTATAGTGTATCAGCACAGACAGTGAGAACTCCATTGAAACAACAAGACCTACCCTGGGTTGCAATTAATGGTTTCAGTCTTGGTCAATTAGAATTTATTAAAACAAAACTACATTTTTGTGTCGTTGTTGGGGATGGTAGTTGATGATACAGTGAACCAAGTTGTTTATTTGATGATAGAGTGTTCCTAGTCCACAATCGTTGGGCGGTAAGATGAGAGGTAAGGACCTGTGCATTGCTCTAACATACCTAGGAGGGCTCACCATTGTGATCACTAGGGAACTTAGGGTGTGGCATTTTGGTTTTTTTTTAGCGTGTCTTCATATCTTTACTTGCTAGGTGGTAAGACGAGAAGTAAGAACCTCTGCATTTCTCTAGCATAATTAGGCGGGCTCACCATTGTCGAAGACTGAGACACTTAGGGTGTGAATCAATAAACATAGGGTCCATGTGTGCAACTGTAGGAATTATAGAAATACCAAAATTATCACCCACTCAAATTAGTCACAGGAAAAACAGGTCGTAAAAAGGCAAGGAAGAGTGTAGATTTGGAAAGGAAAACATTTATCAAGGAACTCATCTCCAAGGCAGAAAAATAAAAATTAAGTTCTCAAAGGGATGCAAGGAAAACAGGGCCACAAAAGGTTGTTACTCCCATAACAAGGGTAGAAACCTCTGATTCCTCTATCTTAGGGTCATACCATTCTAAAGCTAGTGAACATACTCCCAAGATTAAGCATCCAATTCAGAAACAACACGGCGAAGCTATAAGCTAGAACTTTAGGACTGAGGGACAAGGGGAAACTGAAGGGGGACATGAAAAACCTAAGACGAGAGAGAACCTATTGGTTTATCAATATCTAGTTCAGGTAGTTTGGTGAAACAAGTAGCCCTGAAGTTGCCTAAGCCATCAAATCCACGTGCAAGACAATCACAAGAATGGTTTGAAGAATGTCTATTACAACAAGGATTAGAGGAGTTAGTAATGGGGGACAACAATGACAAAAACACTAAAATGGATGCTACTTTCACCACCTTTGAGTTCCCAATTGGGGATATCAGAGGTGAGGCTCCCATGAAAAATATTCATTTATCATCCTTACCATCCTTTTAACGGATGATTGGGGAAGACCCAGACACCTTCTTATTTGAATCTGATGTCTTATGTAGGAGTTATGACTATGTCTCAGATGCTCAGAAACTAAAATTATTTCCTGCTACTTTAAAAGGAGCGGCCTTGAGATGGCTCATGATGTTGGGCTCTATTTCTATTTGAACATGGAGCAATCTGAAGGATACATTCTTATCAGAGTACCAAGACTATTGCAAAAATAGGGACTTAAGAGAGGAAGTATTCAGAATGACACAGAAGGAGGATGAGAGCCTAGAGAACTATGTAGAGTGGTTCCACTATAATTTGCAAAGGACTAAACATAGTGTTTAGATCATTAGATCTTGAAGACCATATTTATAAGAAGAATGAGGGATGAATGCCTTGATACCCTGAACCTACTAGGAAAAGGGGACATATCTCAGGAACCATTCACCAAAATTATAAAGCTCTGTCTAAGATGCTATAGAGGATCATCTATGGGAAGAAGCACAATCTGAGATGCCTCTACTCGAATAAAAAATATGCGGGTGGAGGAGTAACCAGAGTAGAGATCGGGAATTTATTCAAAAATTTCAAGACCAACATCCTCAGTACTCTATCTGCCTTGATAACGATAACACAGATCAAGAAAATCCAAGTAGAAGCTGATACACCTCTGGTTGTGCTCTCCCTGAACTACCAAAACAAATATCCCTTGAGGGAGTGTGAAATGAAAAACAACATTGTGTGCAATATTTGTGAGCTGGAACATTCTACAGGTCAATGTCTGGAGCTTCCTATACTGAAAGCAGTACTTAGAAGATCGAGTGAAAAAGTGTGGTCCTCTTACTTCATCACACCTAGGAGACCATGGTAGCCACGACCTCCAGATATGTCCCAAGATTTTTCTTCTTTCAATTCGTGTAACAATGCATATAATATTTATCAATATCCATGGAAATATTCTACTCCTTCTCTAGCACAATTTCCTTCACCCTGGAACCAGTGGTCTCCCTCTCCCTCTATCTAATATCCTTCATCTCAACCATACCCTTGGAATCAGAACTGAGGGGAATGCCCAAAATATAGCTCCACTTAGATTACTAATGCAGCAGTAGCTACAATTGCCTCATTTCCAAACTCTAGCTCCTACACCACATGTGCGACCCCAACTACCTATGAAACCTAACCCTAACCTGGATAATAGGGCAACTCAGGGCATAGAGGCTCTGACTACCTTCCAGACTTACCTTATTACCCCCATAGGACTTAATGAAATTCAATTGCAGCCAAGTAAGGTAATTAAACCAAATCACTCCCCTATCATTACTTAGGAGGAATGTGAGCCTTATTGAGGAGGTTCAGTAGATCTTGAGGCAGTTGTTACACCTATAACAGTCGATACAGAGCAAAATTTTACGTCTGTAACATCTAACTTGAGATGAATGGTTACTCCTATAACAGCCAACTCGGGTAAGGCTGATACACCTATAGCAGTCGACTCGAATGTCATAACTCTCAATCCTCTATATCCTCAGAGATTAACTAAGCCAGAGATGGCCTCATAGCCCAATCCGGTTTTCTTACGAAGTTGCAAAATTTTCACGTACGAATTCCTCTGCTACAAGCTCTTAAAGAAGTACCAATTTATTCTAAAACAGTACGATATTTCTGCATTAAGAAATCTAGAAGGAAGCCTAAGGACCCTGCTACCATACACACACTGCGGAAATTGTCTGAATTAATGTCTTCTCAGCCTCTTCTAACCAAGTATAATGATCCAGGAAACCCTATGGTTACTCTCTACATTAATGACCAGCCCATAACTAACACAATGATTGATCTTGGGGCATTCGTTTATGTGATGACAAAGGACCTGATTACGACCCTAGGGTTACATGGGCTTAGACATACTCCTATTATGCTTGAATTAGAAGATAGGTCTCGTGTCAAACCTGAGGGGGTGTTAGAAGACATAGTAAAAATAGCCTCTTGGAGGTATTCAGCTGACTTTCTTATCTTACAGCCCAAATCCAACCTAGGAGGACACCCTTTGATCCTAGGGATACCTTGGCTAACCACTGTAGATGCATTTATAGGATGCAGATTTGGATCTATGGTGATCCCAAATGGCCATGCTACAAGTAATCTTAGTATTTACCACCCAAAACCAAATGTGGATTTGTATAACCCCTAGTGGCGTGAGTTTGAGCCTGAATCAGATCTTTCCCTACCGCTTCTCACTCTGGGGAAAGCCCAGTGTTTCAAGGATGAGACATAAGATGATATCATTAATGGTTTTTTTAGTAACTCACCTTCTGTCGCTTCCATTGAGAATCTAAAGGAGGAAAAGGAGGTAGAAAATATAGATTTTGAACAAATGAGAACCACTCTGAATACTGACAATAGTCCAATTGAAATAGAACTAGTAAAGTTTCTTAACATTAACCCCAACTTAACTCCTGAGAAAAATCAACTGCTATTTTAGCTATTACAAAAATGCAAAATCGCATTTGCATGGGACTATATGGATATGAAAGGAATTCATCCCAACCTGTGCACTCACCGCGTTTATTTGAAAGATGGTTTCAAGCCAGTTAGGCAATTGTAGCACCGCATGAAACTTGCACTAAAGGAGGTCGTGAAGGAGGGATTAAAAAAACTCCCGAGTGCTAACTTTATTTTGTCTGGTATCTGACATTCTGTGGGTGTCTCTGCTTGTCATTGTCCCTAAGAAGAATAGCAAGTGGAAATGATCTATATCAGTAGCTCAAGTTTTACGTGGACCTAATTGGGAACTGCCATTTCACATAGCTACATATGCATATGATAGTGCTGTAGGTGTTGTTTATGGCCAACTGGAGGATATGAAACGTTATGCTATTTACTACATAAGCAATAATTTGACTCTGGCTGAGCTCAACTACACAGTGGCCAAGAAGGAATTCTTAGCAGTAGTGCATGCCATCAATAACTTTCAACATTATATCACTCGGTATCAAGTATTTGTACACATTAACCACTCTTCCATTCGTTTTCTAATGAGTAAGCCAATTACTAATGGTAGAATTACACGCTGGTTATTATTGTTACGGGAATTTGATATCACAATTGTCTATAAACTTGGAAAATATAATGTAGTAGTTGATTTCCTCTCTAGGTTAATCATTGATGACAATTTCATTCCTACTAATGATTCTTTCCCTGATCAACATCTCTTTGTTATTTCTACTTACTCAACTTGGTATGCAGATATAGCCAATTATCTTGCTGCAAGGAAGTTTCCATAATATTTGTCCTCCAAGGAGAAGAGAAAGATCATACAGCAGATTTCTACCTATGCCTAGATAGATGGGAATCTCTATTACACTTGACCATATTTCCAGATCAGACGTTGTGTTAGGGAAGATGAGATGTTTGACATCCTTAAGGCTTTTCACGAGGAACCTTATGGAGGGCACTGCGCAGACAAGTGGATAGGATACAAATTTCTTTTGATAGGGTATTATTGGCCAACAATATTTTAGGATGCCAAGAAGTTTGTGAAAGGATGTGATAGTTGTCAAAGAATGGGCCAACCACTGCAATCAGATGAGATGTCATTACAACCTCAAATTGTCTTAGAACCTTTTGAGAAATGGGCCTTGGATTTTGTGGGACCAATTAATCCTTCACCCAAATATAAATCCTACTTTTTTGTCTGCATTTATATTGTCACAAAATGGGTTGAGGCAAAAGCACTAACTAGAGCCACAAAGCAGGTTGTTTCAAACTTCCTGTTTGAAGACACCTTTGTCCATTTTGGTATACCCAAGGAGATAGTCACAGATGGAGAGCCCTAGTTTACATCCAATATGATCCAAAAGTTGGTTGAAAAATATAAAAACCATCATAGAATCACAACATCTTATCATCCACAAGTGAATGCCCAAGTGGAAAGCACCAACAAAGTCATTTAGGGGATTCTTACCAAGACCGTGGCTAGTCACCAAAGGAATTGGGCTAATAAACTTCTAGAAGTGTTGTGCGCATACAGGACTACATGGAGGAATAGTACGGGATTCTCACCATATGAACTTGTGTATGGTAAAAATCCCTTATTCCCTATTGCGTTAAAAATCAAGACGTTGAGAACAACATTTCAAGTAAATTTGGATCTAGCTATCCAGAAATTTGGATCTATCTATCTAGAAATTTGGAGGAGAAATGGCTAGCTGCTATCCAACAAACAGAGACTATCCAGCAACAGAGAGCTAGGTAGCATGATAGTTCCATCAAGAAGAAGAAGTTCCAGAAAGGAGATTGGGCTCTCTTATATGACTCAAGATTCACAGACTTCAAGGGTAAGATCTACACCAGATGGCTAGGTCCCTAAGAGGAAGATGTATACTTTGAAAATGGGATTTTGAATTTGGCTACCATTGACAGTGTGAGGAAACCATTGCTTTCAAGTGGGCATCATCTTCGGTTATATCATAAAATTGCTTCAAGGGATTCATTTGTTAACATTGTCACGAATTTGGATCTTCATATTATAGGAACAAGGGAAAACCCCTTCTGCTACCAAAATTCTAATTTTTCAATAAGTGTAACAGCTGAAAACCAACCATTGTTGGTGCCTGTTACACCTTCCTAAAGAAGAAAAGACAAAAGAAAACAAAAAACTATCTGGCTGTGAAAACCTTTTCCAGGCGCAGACAGACAATTTCTGTAGCAGTTCAAAACCACTCTGTGACAGTTGTTACACACTTTGTAACAAAATTTGTTATTTCAAGCATATTTTACAATAATACTGTTACACGACTTTTTTCTTTCTGTTTATGTTTTGTGAAAATCAATAATACATAACAGTCGTGTTGGCTATTACATCTATAACAGCTGACAATTTCTAGAAATAATCTGAGTGAATTATTTATTGAGACACACAACATGCATCATCGTGGTTTGGGAAGCACTTTCCTTGACTGTCAGAATTAAGTTCGTACACCTCACCACCAACAGTTTCACCCCGTGTCACACCAAGTATGTCATACAAAGGCAATATCATTATCCACTTTTATTCAACAAATATAGCAATCTCACGCAATATCCCTTTTGACGGCGAAGATCGACTGTCACATTTAAGGCAAGCGGGCGAATTACATGGTGACATGACCTTTCCATGATGTCTGAGCATTTAAAAACCACAACCAAAGCTTGATGATCTGGTAATCATTGTCACTTAATGATTGATCATGCAAAAAAAGGGAAATGTACCTCTGACTAAACCTCCCATAACCTAACATTAATAGGGAAACATTATTGTGCAGTAGGAATCATGATCGCGAATTCAAATTTGAAATTCTTGCCTATGTCACCCTACCATTTTCCCCCTGTTGGAGCATTTCATCCCCATTTAGAGTGCTTAGAGAAGTGGAGGAGAATATTTGGAGGGCTGAAATAGCTGAGTATTGTGTCAACCGCTTTGGAACTTCTCAAAGGGAGGAAAAAGAGAGGAGAACAAAATTGAATTTGTGTAGCGATGGGTGGAGTAGCAATTCGACATGAACCAGGGTCAAGAGAGGCTTTGGAAAATTTTTTGAAGCATGTCAAATGTTTAAAGACGCAAGCTGGTTTGAGTTTTTCCAGAGGCTGTAAGGATCACATGGAGGAATTTCTATGGAGTTCACGAAGAATTTAGAGAGGAATCAAACGGAGTTCAAGGAATTAAAGTTGGAGGTTATAGAAGGGGTATTTTCCCAATTGACAAAATTGCCAATAGAAAGAAAAAGGTGGTTTAACAAGAAAGTTAATGACCCCTCCTTGAAGGAGGATTTTCTCCAAGGGGAGGAACCGCTGGTGAAGAAAGGAAGGGGGATTAACAAGTTGTCACTTCCGCAGCCATTGGCCAATGTCACCCTTTACCACATCAATTATATCACCTATGAGGGAAGGGCAAAAATTTTATTCAATTATGACTTTTTGTTGCTAAACCACCTTCAACATCGACAGCTAATAAATATTCCCTACTATTTGCTGGGAAATATCGGGCATATGGTCACGACCGTAAAAACAGTTACGCATCCTGTTACACTAAAAAATGTCCCCATGGATATTTACAGTTAGTATGGCTCTATCAACAGTCATGCTATCCTCCTGGGCAAGTCTTATGCCTCTGCTCTCCATGTCAAACTCCAAAAAAGAGAGAAAGTCTTTGTAAATGTGTTTATCTCTGGGTACGCAGATTCTCTCGGCCTTACCTGCGTATACGCACCTAATGTTCACAAAATCTGCGTACTTGTACGCACTGTATGTAAAGGGGCAGGTGCGTACCCCTGTTAAGGTCAAAAGGCGCAAGTTTCACTTCAAAAAAGTTACTTGTGGTCATTTCTAGAGGCTTCTAGAAGTATGTTTGACATGTATGAAGCGCCTCCAGATGGTTCATGTACCCCTACCAAAGAGGAACTTATCCCATCAATAAGGGAGCTATCCCATCCAAAGAGGGGATTATCCCATTGATGGTGGACCTGATTAACTTCCTCTTGAGCACTATAAATACAGGCATTAGGCCAGAAGGAGGGGAGGTTGGAAGCTAAACATTTCTAAGGGTAGATGCTGCTGGAATTAGGACTCCCATTTAGAAGCTTGTGAGGAGAGATTACCATCTTTGCTTGTTTTATTTGGAAGTGGGTGAGCTTTGTCAAAGTAAAGGAGAACTCTTGATGGACCCTGGGAGGGACTTGCACAACACCAAGGCTCAGGTTGTAATTGTTCCTTTTGTTTCCTATTAATGCAAATGAGTCCATTCTTCTCAATAACTTGTTATTTATGAGTTGTTTCATGTACTCCTTGGTCTATGTGTTAAATATGTTTTATTTTATGAGATTATCAAGTGCTATTTAATCGTTTGATTGTTAGTGAATGCAGGTTTCAAAGTGAAGGAGGAGCTCATCCGGATCAGCGAGGCTGGACTGCTACAACAGCGTTGGACTACAGGTAGGATCTAAACACTTGATTTCTTATATAGTAAATGCATGTTTAGAGAAGGATTGCTCTTTTTTGTCTTGTTTGTCACTAGAGAGTCTTAGGCTCCTAGGGAGGTTGGTTGTGTCCGCACTATCGACTCTTTCCGCCTGACAAAATGGCGACTCCGCTGGGGACTCCATTGATGTGAAAGTCTTTTCCTTTGTATGCAACTTTGATCTGAGAAAAGTCATTTATTTTCTGGTTTTTGGCTCTGTGATTTTGTATTTGGGTGGCTTAGCTTAGGGTTAGATTGAATTTAGTTTTTCTTGGTTTTTTCAGTAGTACGCACCCTCTGAGTATTGCACAGTGCGTACCTGTACGCACTGTTTCTGTGTGCACAGAGCGGGCCCGCACCTGTCTTAACAGGTTGCCTGCGTACCCTGCTAAAAATTAAGAAATTTCCATTTTTTACATTTTTTCTCTTAGATTTTGCTTTTTCTTAGTTTTTACTGCCCAGATCCATTAGTCTCTTGTCAAAGATCTTCACCTGAACTTGTTTCGATAGCATTGAGTGTTTTAGTGGATTTCATAGAAGTTTAAGCCCTAGGGTTTGATTTTTGAGTAGGTCCTGTAGTGACTTTGGCGGTAGAAGTTGTCAAGCCTTAGATCTCTCTGGTTTTGTCAGCCTTCTTAGGAGTCGGACCTGTCATAAAGTCTACCTGTGAGAGCAACTTACCTTTGAGTTGTCTCTTTGGCAAATTTCGAAGTGCTTGTTGATTGAGTATTGAATTCCATTTTACAAAAAGAACAAAAAGATTTGAGTTTTGTTTTGACTGGTCTTTTGATTCTGCATTAGCTGGTCCTTGGCTTGATTGTGGTCAAGTAAAACAACCTAGAATCATCTTTGTAGGCTTTTGCCTCGTTAGGTTTGCTTTAGAGTATATTTCTTTTTGATTTGCTTGTGAGTCAATTTTTCATAGATTTTATACATTTTGAGATTGATTTTCGTTAAAATAGATTTATATGCTTTATTAAATAAGAGAAAATACAAAAACATCTCCTTTGAAAAGTTTTGTTTCAAGTAGCTTTGAGGTATTTTGAAAGAAAAAGAAATTTTCGTGCACGTAAGGAGTGGTCATGTTTGTATGCTTGGAAAGATAAAGAGAATTGTTTCTTTGATTGTCTTTACTAAGAAAGTTGTTTTCTATAAAATTTGCATTTTCCAACTCTCTTAGTTAGGAGTTTTCATTGAAAGAGAAAAGTAGCGTAAATCATCTTTGTAGTGGTTTGAGTCGAGTCTACACACCATTGGTTTCATTTCCGCTACCTTTTGTCTTTAAGAAAAACCATAAAATTAACGCTTAAAGTAAAATCAACTTAGTAACTTTTATTTACTAGGGCTCTGAAACACCAATTTAGATCAGGCTAGTGTCTTGGAGTAGGAGAGCAATTAACTCTCCAAGACAACAAAACCAAACAAGTAGCTTATCTTGTGATAGAATAAATCCAATTGTCTCATTTGTACTTTGGGAAAGCTCCTCTTAAAGGAGAAGCACGAGCTCGTGTCCGAACCAGTGAGGGAATCAATCCTCCCTCGTTGGGAACGACGCCAGACACGCACGTATTACAAACGGTAAACCTCATATTAACCATTGTCGAGGAGCCAGGGGTCACTTGTCGGTAAACCTTGGATTATTGTCAAGGAACCGTCAAGGGGATTGAGCTTGATACTCTTCCCTTGCGTGCTGTCGGAGTGTAGACTGTTCCCCCAGGTGCATTTGTTGCGGTTGGTAACCTTAGTGACCATTATCTTTAGGATTCTACCGAGGTGACGGTGGAGGGAAGATCCCACTGTACCTGGAGCAGACGTCGGCTAGACTCACTTGGATTTTCCGGGGGGTTCACTTCACTCGAGACGGTTAAAGTGGAGGAACTTGTGCCGGTCTATTCATTAAGCAGGTTGTCGGGGTAACTGTTCCACCCGCCACTTCTGTACTGAATCCGGCGATGTTGGGTTTCATCTCCAACTAGCGTTTTCGGTCTGGAAGGCTACTATTTGTGCTTGGTTTGACGCCCTAGATTCTTTAGGCGTGTGATTCAAATTTGTTTGGTTCTTTAGCAACTTTAGGTGGTTTGATTTGAGTTTTTACTTTGTTTTCGTGTGTAGTAGTTAAAAGTTTTTAGCTGTGGCGGAATTACCGAGACAGTCCCGTAGACTTCGGGGCAAGTCACCTGAGATTGTTACCGGAACTGATTTGTTGAGGAAACTCCGTAGATCACGGGGTGGATCTCCTGAAGACGTCCCGGGTCAGTACGAAGGATTGAAGGTCCTTGTAACTCCTCCTAGTGGCAGTAGAGTAGGTTCACCTGAAGAAGGAGAATCTTCCTTGGTAGTCCATCCAGATTACCAAAGCCTAGAGACAGGTTATAATCCCGAAGCTGTTACAGTTTCTGAGCTTGCTGGTAGTTTTTCGTCTACTAGTGATATAGGCGAAGAACCTGAAATATCTGAACCTGTTACTCCAACTTCTAGTGTTCCAGATTCACCAAGAATAGAACGAGTTATCACCGAAAATCTTCCTACTGGTCTGATTGCTATTGAAGAGCTTGCTCCAGAGGAAGAAGTAAGCGTCTCTAACCTTGAAGATCAACTTACTATTGAGCTCAGGGAGCGTGAATCTATCTTTTACAGTCCTCCTAGAAGTACTACTTGGTACCTTTCGTTAACTAATTATTTAGACAACTCAGGAATAGGTTTTTCCACACCTCGTACTCCTTTCCCACCTGGAGGTATTTATACTCCTGTAAATATGTCTGGTCAGTCGTCCGTGTTTACTCAAACTCCTGAATCTTTCTTACACGGCAATCCTTCTATTCCCACCAGGTATCAATCACTTTCTGGTACCTTTGCGGGGGCATCTCCTCAACCCGTCGATCATGGGTTATTAGCTGGAAACAATGGTAATCAACCGTTGGGCGTAGGAGACATTTACATAATGTCAGGTTCAGTTCCCGTTTCTCAACCTCAAGGTGGCCAATTACCACCTGGGGGGCAGCCTCAATTAACGCCTGGGGGACAACCTCAAGGTACACAAATTGTTTCTGGAGGGCAGCCTCAAGGTCAATATGTACCTATGGTGCAATACATGCCTCAAGGTCAACCCCAGCCTCAATATGTACCCCAAGGTCAACCTCAGTATCAATATTTACCTCAAGGGTATCAACCTCAAGGTCAAGTTCAACCCCAGTATCAGTATTTACCCCAAGGTTATCAACCTCAAGGTCAATACTCGAGTCAAGGTTATCAACCACCTCAAGGTCAGTCATATGTTCAAGGTATGGGAACTATACCTTTCAGTTATCAACCCTATCCTCAATCCGGTTATGGAACTCAGTATTCTCAACCTGTTATGGGTCAATACCCCGGAATGATAGTGTGGGATCCATCACAGGGTCAACAGGTGTTGCAGCCAAGTATACAGTTGGTACCTAAAGCTGGACAACCCGTAGTTTCTGGTCCACCCCAGCAACCACAACCTGTCCAGTCAAATGTTCAAACTTCTGTAGCTTCGGTAGTTACTCAGCCGCCAATTGCACCTAGTACTCCATCTCAAATGGCTGCTGCAACTACCGCAACATCTGCCGCACTTACTTCTGGAGTATCAGCAGCTCCGGTTTCTACTGTCTCTGCAACCACTCCTCAGACATCTTTACCGTTGTTTGGATCTACGATTCAAACCACGGTCCAGATGCCTATAGGTCAGCCTGGTATAAGTACGGTTGTCACTACTCAACCTCAATTTGTTCATCAACCGTACCAGGGACAGTACCAATATGGGCAAGCTGCCCAGTAGCCGGTTTACCAGTATCAACCGTATCCTGGGTACACTTATCAAAAACCTCAACAACCCCAGTACGGTCCGGTTAATCCTGGTTTTCCAGGAGGATATAATATCCCTAATGCGATTCCTATTCCTAGTTATCCTGGATATCCTCCTCCTGGGACTGGTCTTGTGACCCAGAGTTTTAGAGATCCTAACCGGCAATTACCGTTTATCGCAACTTTGGATTTACCAGACTTGACGTGCCTAACGAACGATCCAATTCAATATCTTCCGTTCTGGCCGCCAATGCCAAATAAGTTGCCCAGTGATATACCCAAGTTCGAGGGTAAGTCTGGAGAGGGTCCGTCCAATCATGTGATGACTTACCACCTCTGGTGTGCTTCAAATTCTATCTCGGATGATTCGATCCGCTTACGTCTTTTCCAGCGTACACTCATTGGTCTCGCGGCCAAGTGGTACATTGAGTTACCACGGGCCTCTTTTTACAATTTTAGCCAGTTAGCTACCTCGTTCTTAACTCACTTTCAGTTGCCAGTCAGATACGATAACGGCACGGAGTTATTAACTTCACTAAAACAATCGACGTCCACGTATATTTCTGATCACATTCATGAGTGGAGACGTCGAAGAAGGTTAGTGAAAGTTTTTATTCCGGACCAAATCTTAGCTGAATGGTTTGTTAAATCATTATTACCGAAGATTACAGAAGATGTAGCTAAGGCCGGAGTAGTTACTGAGGAGCAAGTCATTACTCAGGCGCAGTACCTTGACTTAGTTTATACTCAGTCAGGTACGTTACACGAGAAGATTCCAGATCTTCCAAAATCGAATCAAATTACTGCTGCTCCTTCGGGATCTCATGCCGCTGATGGTATGATCGGTGCAGTGAACACAAAGAGTAAGAAGAAATCTTCAAAGAATTCTACTACTCCTATAATCACCTTGCCTGATTCCCCAACAGGAGAGTCTTCTCCTGAACTTTCCGCCGATATTCACGCTGTAGAGTCATCTACGGCCAAATCAAAAAACGGTGGAAAGAAGAAAGGAAAGAAGAAGGCTAAAGCAGACAAGGCTCCGAAGGAGAAAACGGAAAAGTCGGAAACCAATGACGAAAAGCGCAAACCTTGATATCCTTGTCTTAGTTGTGAAGAGTGTCATTTTACAAGAGATTGCCCTCATCGGGCCGAGGTTGTGAAAATAGTCAAAGGTTCTCCCACTCCTGCTGTGTTAAAAGATCCATTTCCAAAGCAGGAGAGTAAGATGATAGGTTCTTCCTCGACTGCCAGTGAAGAACCCATTTTGATGATGTCTCATGTAAGGATTGCGACTCGGTCGCAAGATTATGGTAGTAAGAATCATGTTGATGGTAAGGAAGCAGAATCTTCTCATTCTAATCCATCAACCTCAGCTCCTGGTTCCGATCCACTACAGATCGAAAAACCTAACCCGGACTTAGTAATCAAACCGCCCGCCAAGGGTGTACTTCAAAGGTCTGCTTTCAATCCACATGCGAGAGCGGCCCAGAATTACAACATTGTTGAGGACTTAGCTGTTTCACCCTCAACAATGTCGGCTTTAGAAGTGCTGCAATCATGCCCAGCACAGCGAAAATTACTTTTGTCGGCTATCGGAGCTGTTGATGTTCAGGACCCGAATCTGATAATCTTCGATCTAGAAAATAGTACACCGCGCCTTCCCCATCAAATGGCTTTCCAAATTCCAGTGATAGTCAAAAACAGGCTTATTCATCGGACTGTAATTGATGAGGGAGCTTCCACGTGTATTATGTCGATTCAGTGCTGGAGATCACTTGGTTCTCCCTCGCTGAACCAATCCCCGACCATCCTTAAGGCATTTGATGGCCGTGGGTTCCGTCCGTTTGGTATTCTACAGGAATTGTCTATAGGGGTAGAAGGTAAAACTGTTAGTCTGGATGTGAAGGTGGTTGATGCCCCTCTAGACTACAACCTTCTTTTGGGTCGAAGTTGGTCATATGCTATGACAGCGGTCGTTTCATCGGTCTTCAGAGTAATAAAGTTTCCACATAACGGTAAGATCGTGGCCATTGATCAGCTGACATACTTTTCATCCGACCCAGCCTCTTCAGAGAGTATCCAGCATGTCGGTAAGACGACAATCCCTTATAGGGACGTTGGCGTAGGTTTAGTTAAAGATTCCGGTTTACTAGGAACTTTTCCTTTCCCTCCAATCAACGCAGACCCTTCATTTGCATCAATTCATATGATTACATCAGACACCATTATTTACAACGATCCTTGGATTGTCCCATCTGAATCTGAGATAGACTCATTCGGTGATGCTATGCCTTTGAGTCCATATGAAATTGCTTATGAAGCCGTCATGTCTTTTACCGACTCGCGTTCAACCCAAATCGACCAAATGAATGTGGTCAGTGAAGAATCGCTTTTCACGTCAACCTCAGAACGGATATCATTTCCCGAAGTCGTGTCATCTGATGAGCAACTTCGCGAAATCCTAAGTGTAGACGATCTACCATGGGAAGATCTCCATCATAGATCTTCGTTTTTACCTGAGGATGATTTTTTTGAAAATGATTTTTCATCTATTTTTACCGCTGAATATGTCAAAGACGCTCAAAATCCAACGAAACATTCTGATTCAGAGTTGAATTTAGGGAATATTTCTCGCACTATTCCCATTGACATTTCAGTGAAGCCCGAAATTGAGGAAAACATTCATATAGGTGCCTCATGTACAGAAGATGAAATTCAAACTTACAAGGCCCTATTCCAAGAATTCCGCGATGTGTTTGCCTGGTCTTACGAGGAAATGCCAGGAATCGATCCTACCATTGTTGTTCATGAAATAAAGACCTACCCAGACGCTAAACCCATCCGGCAACGGTTGCGTCAGATTCACCCTCGGAAAGCGGCTGCGATTAAAGCAGAAGTCGAGAAGCTGTTGAAAGTAGGTTTCATTTATCCAATCCCGTTAACAGATTGGGTATCGAATATTGTTCCGGTTAACAAGAAAAAAGGAACAATAAGAATCTGTATCGATTATAGGGATATAAATCGAGCTTGTCCAAAAGAGAACTATCCTACGCCTTATATCGATCAAATTATTGATGATTGTGCCGGAAGTGAAATGTTTTCCTTTATGGATGGTTTTTCGGGCTATAATCAAATCAATATTCTACCTGCCGATCAACCAAAAACGGCATTCATTTGTCCATGGGGGACATTTGCTTACTGCAAATTACCTTTTGGGCTCAAGAATGCCGGAGCCACTTTTCAACGGGCGATGTCTTACGCATTTCATGACATCAAGCACATTGTGAAACCGTACCTCGATGATTTGCCTGCTCATTCTTTACATCGAGCTGATCACCTTGTCCACTTACGAGCAATCTTTCTAAGGTGTAGGCATTATCGTATTCGGTTGAATCCCCACAAGTGTGTATTCTGTATAGAAACGGGTCGATTGCTGGGATTTGTTGTTTCAAAATCCGGCATTCACGTCGATCCCTCGAAGGTCGAAGCTATCATCAAATTGCCTCCTCCTTCGAGTTTGCGCCAACTCCAAAGTTTGCAAGGGAAAGCAAATTTTTTACGTCGATTCATTCCAAACTACGCCGAGGTCACTAAAGGTTTTACACGGTTGTTGAAACAGAACGCTCAATTCTTTTGGGACGAGATTGCCCAACAATCTTTTGATCCACTTAAGCACCCGTTGACCCATGCACCGTTGTTGCATCCTCCCAACTACAACCAGGACTACTTCTTATACCTCGCAGCTTCGCATTCCACTATTGGAATGGTGTTAGTTCAAGAAGATGAATTCGGAGCGGAACATGTGATATATTATCTTAGTAGGACATTAAACCCCACTGAGCTAAAATATTCGCATGTGGAGAAATTGGCCCTGGCAGCCGTTCAAGCTGTCCAGCGTTTTCGTCACTACATTCTTCTCCGTAAAACTACAGTTATTCGGATTGCAACCCTATGATTTATATTTTGACCAAACAACTGCTAGGGGGCAAGTACTCTAAATGGATCGTTATCCTGCAAGAGTTCGACTTGGACTTCGAGAAGTCCAAATCTAAGAAATCCTTAGTTTTTTCGGAATTGATGTGTGATTTCCCGCATGCTGACACAGAAACTGTGGCAGAGGAGTCCATTGCGGACGAATCTTTGTTTCTTATCAGTACTTTAGATCCATGGTACGGGGATATAATCATCTATCTCCAAACCCAAACCTTTCGTCCTGAAGCTTCAAAGTCGGAACGTCGAAAAATTCGGTTTCAATCCCAGCAATACAGAATTATTGGAGATACACTTTATCGCCGGGGGGCAGACTTAGTTTTTCGACGTTGTTTAACTCACGAAGAGGCTGAGAGGGTTTTGAACGATTGTCACTCTAGAGAATGTGGCGGTCATATGTCTGGGTATGCCACAGCTCAGAAGGTGTTGCGCGCTGGCTATTTCTGGCCGTCCATGTTTAAAGATTGTATCATTGCGGTTCGAAAGTGCCACAACTGTCAAGTGTTTGATCGCAAGATGCACGCACCACCTGCTCCTCTCCATCCTATAATTTCCATTGGTCCTTTCGCCAAATGGGGTATCGATTTTATTACTTGTAACCCTCACTCGGCCGGGGGGCATGCGTATATCATCCTCGCGGTTGATTATTTTACTAAATGGGCCGAGGCGATGCCTACATTCGACGCAAGCGGCAAAACAGCTGCAGTTTTCGTATTCAATCACATTATAACTAGGTTTGGTGTCCCACAAGCAATCATCACCGACCATGGAAGCCATTTTCGAAACATCATGATGACTGAGCTTACAAGCCAGCTTGGTTTGCGCCACGATAGCTCTACTCCTTAGTATCCGCAAGCCAACGGTTTGGTTGAGTCTATCAACAAAGTTCTGGTTATCATGATCCGACGAATCATTGGTATTCATCGGTCGAATTGGCATAACATGTTGTTTCCAGCGCTATGGGCATACCGAACTTCGGTGAAAACTTCAACAGGGTTCACTCCTTTCCAACTAGTTTATGGCTTGGAAGCCATGTTACCCATTGAATGCGAAATCCCATCACTTCAAATGGTTGTCGAATTACTCCCAGCTACTTCCGAAGAGGAGAAACGTTTATTATACTTATCTCAATTAGATGAGACTCGACGTGACGCTGCATTGGCAATCGAGACTCACGCAAAGCGAATGAAAGCTCAGTATGATAGAAATGTGACCCCGACATCAACTCATTTATTCGCATGGCTAGAATCGTACCAATTCGGGAAGTAGAAATGAAGACCCTGGATCTAGTTTCCACCATCCAGGCTGCGAGGAGTTTTGTATTCATTATCTAGTAGACTAATCATAAACAGATGGCTGCGTCCATACTGTGTCTACAAAAGTCTATGATTATGATGTACTGCAAGATCATTCCTGTATCAGAGTAGTTAGTCTGTTAGTTAAAGTTTTGATCTGAGTATGGGAATGCCTACCTCAACGATGATATAATCTTATACATGTATTTTGTGTTGAAAATTGCAAGTTCTGACCGGGCTCTCCACGAGCTAATCCTTGAAATGATAAAGCGCTTCACCCTTCCTAGATAATACAAAACCCTAATCTATTACAGGCTTCGCACTTTAGGGGGTAATCTGTTACACTAAAAAATGTCACCATGGATATTTACAGTTAGTATGGCTCTATCAACAGTCATGCTATCCTCCTGGGCAAGTCTTATGCCTCTGCTCTCCATGTCAAACTCCAAAAAAGAGAGAAAGTCTTTGTAAATGTGTTTATCTCTGGGTACGCGGATTCTCTCGGCCTTACCTGCGTATACGCACCTAATGTTCACAAAAGTTGCGTACTTGTATGCACTGTATGTAAAGGGGCAGGTGCGTACCCCTGTAAAGGTCAAAAGGCGCAAGTTTCACTTCAAAAAAGTTACTTGTGGTCATTTCTAGAGGCTTCTAGAAGTATGTTTGACGTGTATGAAGTGCCTCCAGATGGTTCATGTACCCCTACCAAAGAGGAACTTATCCCATCAATAAGGGAGCTATCCCATCCAAAGAGGGGATTATCCCATTGATGGTGGACCTGATTAACTTCCTCTTGAGCACCATAAATACAGGCATTGGGCCAGAAGGAGGGGAGGTTGGAAGCTAAACATTTCTAAGGGTAGATGCTGCTGGAATTAGGACTCCCATTTAGAAGCTTGTGAGGAGAGATTACCATCTTTGCTTGTTCTATTTGGAAGTGGGTGAGCTTTGTCAAAGTAAAGGAGAACTCTTGATGGACCCTGGGAGGGACTTGCACAACACCAAGGCTCAGGTTGTAATTGTTCCTTTTGTTTCCTATTAATGCAAATGAGTCCATTCTTCTCAATAACTTGTTATTTATGAGTTGTTTCATGTACTCCTTGGTCTATGTGTTAAATATGTTTTATTTTATGAGATTATCAAGTGCTATTTAATCGTTTGATTGTTAGTGAATGCAGGTTTCGAAGTGAAGGAGGAGCTCATCCGGATCAGCGAGGTTGGACTGCTACAACAGCGTTGGACTACAGGTAGGATCTAAACACTTGATTTCTTATATAGTAAATGCATGTTTAGAGAAGGATTGCTCTTGTTTGTCTTGTTTGTCACTAGAGAGTCTTAGGCTCCTAGGGAGGTTGGTTGTGTCCGCACTATCGACTCTTTCCGCCTGACACATCCAGAGACAAGCGTCGCAACCATGGCATCATGAAGCTAATTGTGTTGGACACCCTAAGTCGCCAGGGCAGGACCTAGGAGGAATTCATGAGAAATAAGGTTATAACTACCCGCAGGAATCAAACTAGGATGTTTGAGGAAGCTCTAGCAGAAACCAAGTAGCAGCCCTAGCCCTCGAAGGTAAGGATTGGAAAGAGGCCAGTTGACAAGCTAATTGGTGATAGGTGGCAAAAATAGATAATAAGGGTTAGTGGGCACCTAGAATCCCCATCCATGTCTAAGAAGAACAAGGAGGCAGCATACCAAAAGGATGAAGAGCAGGCTCACCAGAGGAACCTTCTTCACTAGGTAAGAAGGAGGCTCAATCCTTGTTGTTCAAAATTGAAATTTTAGAAAAAGAAAATGAAAACCTAAGGAAGAAGTTAGCAGAGGATAAGGTTGAGGCAAGGGCCCTAGGGTTAGATGCTTTGGCTGAGGCTATAAACACGGCTGGAAAGGAAAATGTTGTGACTGCTATGTGCATGACATGTGTTACGAAGCTAGTGGGAACGGAGTATAGAGTTTGTGCAGTGGACACCATGTTGAGGGAAACACAAACAGAATCTTGGGAAGCTGATGCAAAAAAACCCGTTGAAAATGTTGTTGTTACACAAGAACTAGCAGTTGAGATGGAGCATTCCACAAAAGGTAATGTGATAGATGGTACACAGGAACCCTTAGTTAACACTGTTGTTACACAAGAACTTGCAGTGGAAATAGAAGCCAACCAAGGGAAAGAAGAAGAAGCTGATACCCATGAACCTATTGTTGACACTACTGTTACACAAGAACAAGAAGTGGAAACTTCCAGAAGCTTACCAAAGGAAAAATGATACACAATAACTTGAAGATGACACTGTTGTTACATAAGAACCAGCAATGGAAGTAGAAGCTAATCAGGGAGAGAAAGAAATTGTTACACAAAAATCCATTGATTACGTTGTTTTTAAATGAGAACCAGTAGCCGAAATGGATTCATTTCACCCTCAGGAGGTTGTTACACCCTCTATTGTTAGCGCATGTGGGAGAATATCGGTTCTTGATGAAGAATGGTGTTATAAAAAAATGTTGTTGATACGAGAGTTATAGAAATGGAAGTAGCAGACGGTCTCTCTATAAGAGGGGATGATCTCACTCAAGGCACACAAAAATATGATGGATTCACTCAAAGAGAAATGGTTAAAGCAAGAATGGGAGAGAGAATGGGAAGCACGAAGACGTAAGAAATCTATGAAGAAAAAGGACGAACAGTTGCAGCTGTTACAACGGGAGGTTCTGGATCTGACAAATGAAAAGACAAAGCTTCTTGATCTTTCCTTGAACCTGCTAGGATGCAGGCAACCTTCCCCATCATATCCAGTGTTCCTATGGGGACATTATTATTAATTTCAATTAAAACAAGCCTTTGAGAACAGGCCTTATTTGGGTTCTTCTACCTGTACTTTTCTTGAAATTTTCCATACTTGTGATTTTGATTAACAGAGCTTACTTTGAGAGCTATTTTTGCATAACATAATGTGTGAGTATGCCAGCACAAAAATGGCAGCAAGTGTTTTCTCCTATATGGGATATTTGCAGTTGTGGGCTTTCCTTTTGTTTATGAGAAATCAAATCAGCCAAAACCAATGAAGAAAGGGCAGTATTGTGGTTTAGATTAGAATTATTGTTGTATGGTTTTCTGTTGTTGCTATATAAATTGTTAAATTCATCCACTTCAGTTCTAGATTATATTATGCTATTACACTAGTTTGATTAAATCGAATGGTGGTGACCAGCTGGTGTAGTCATTATTTTACTGTGTGACGCGCCCTTGCTCTGGTAATTATGAAGTGTGATTTCATTTCTGAGGAGTGTTTTAATTTTTTCAATTGATTTAGTGACATTCTTTACTGTCTCTTTTTATTTTTCATTCTTGGATATAGTGTATCGGCACAGATAGTGTGAAATCCATTGAAATAGCAAGACCTTCCTTGGGTTGATAATTAATGATTGCAGTCTTGGTCAATTAGGATTTATTAAAACATCACTAAATTTTGGCACCATTTCCAAGAATGGCAGTTGACGATACAATCAGCCAAGTCGTTTGTTTGATGATATAGTGTTCCTAGTCCACAATTGTTGGGCAGTAAGACAAGAGGTAAGAACCTGAGCATATCTCTAACATAACTAGGAAGGCTCACTGTTGTGATCACTAGGGCACTTAGGGTGTGGCATTTTGGTTTTTTTTTTTAACGTGTCTTCACCTCTTCATTTTTTGGGTGGTAAGACGAGAGGTAAGAACCTACACATCACTCTAACATATCTAAGCAGGCTCACCAATGTTGAAGACTGAGACACTTAGGGTGTCAAATAAATACACATAGGGTCAATGTGTGCAACTGTAGGAATCATAGAAATACAAAAATTACACCCCACTCTAATCAGTCATCGGAAAAACGGGTTGTAAAAAGGAAAGGAAGAGTGTAGATTTGGGAAGGAAAACATTTATCCAAGAACTGATCTCCAAGGCAGAAAAATAACAATTAAATTCTCAAAGGGATGCAAGGAAAAAAGGGACACAAAAGGTTCTTACTCCATAACAAGGGTAGAAACATCTGATTCCTCTATCTCAAGGCCATACCATTCTAAAGGTAGTGAACATACTCCCAAGATTAAGCATCCAATTTAGGAACAACAAGGGGAAGCTCATAGCCAAAAATTTAGGACCGAGGGACAAGGGGGAACTAAAGGGGACATCAAAAACCTAAGACATGAGAGAAGCTATTGGTTTATCAATATCCATATTTAGGTAGTGTGATGAAACATCTATACCTGAGTCGCCTAAGCCATCAAATCCACGTGCAAGACAATCACAAGAATATTTTGAAGAACATCTGTTACAGTAAGGATTAGAGGGGTTAGAAATGGGGGACAATAATGACAACAACACTAAAACAGATTCTATTGTCACCACCTTTGAGTTCACAATTGGGAATATCAAAGGCGAGGCTACCATGAAAAATATTTTTTTATCATCCTCACCATCCTTTTAAGGGATGACTGTGGAAGACTCAGATGCCTTCTTATTTGAATTTGATGTCTTATGCAGGAGTTATGGCTATGTCTCAGATGCTTAGAATCTCAAATTATTTCTTGCTAATTTAAAATGAGAAACCTTGAGATGGATCATGGGGTTAGGCTTTGCTTCTTTTTGAACATGGATGAAGGAGACATTCTTATCAAAGTACCAAGACTATTGCAGAACCAAGGACTTAAGACAGGAAGTATTCAGAATGACACAAAAGGAGGATCGGATCCTGGAGAACTATCTAGAGCAGTTCCACTATAATTTCTAGAGGTCTAGACATACTGATTTAGATCATGAGATCTCGAAGACCATATTTATAAGAGGAATGAGGGACGAATTCCTTGATACCCTGAACCTACTAGGAAAAGGGGACATATCTCAAGAACCATTTGCTAAAATTATAAAGCTCTGTCTAATATGCTCCAAAGGATCATCTAAGGGAAGAAGCACAATTCGAGATGCCTCTGCCCGAATACAAAAATCTGCAGGTGGAGGAGTAACCAGAGAAAAGATCAGGAATTTATTCAAAAATTCAAAGACCCACATCCTTAGTACTCTATCTACCTAGATAATGACAGCACAGATCAAGAAAACACAAGAAGAAGCTGATACACCCCTGGCTGTGTTCTTCATGACCTACCAAAAGAAGCATCCCTTGAGAGTGTGAAATGGACAACATTAGATTGTGCAATATTTGTGAGTTGGAACATTCTGCAGGTCAATGTCTGGAGCTTCCTAGACTAAAAGTAGTACTTAGATAATCAAGTGAAGAAGTGCAATCCTCTTATTTCATCTCACCTAGGAGACCATGGCAACCATGACCTCTAGGTATGTCCCAAGATTTTTCTTCTTTCAATTCCTTTAACAATGCATATAATACTCAACAATATCTATGGAAATATTTTGCTCCTTCTCTAATATAGTTCCTTCAACATGAAACCAGTGGTCTCCCTCTCCCTCTATCCAATATACTCCATCTCAACCATACACTTGGAATCAGAAATGGAGGGGTGTTGGATTGTTGGGGCTTGACCCAAGTTCAAAAGTGATTTAGCCCAAAAAATCTCGAAACTACCAGCCCTTTCAGCAACAGCCCGTAGTGCGCAGACTGAGGTCTCACCCGAGGTAGTATGGGTGGGTGCTAGAACCAGGTTTCTGCACCCTAGGGATGTCTTGATGATGTCTAGGAAGCTCACAAATTGAACATGTGCACTTCCGCTGCTCCGCGCAGCCTTCTGTCCTTCGCAACTTGTGAACTACTCCTATGCAGCTCTGTAAAGAGTGCGAAGAAGCACTATCTAGATCCTTTACCCTTACTGTGCTATTATTATAGATCTTAATTTAATTGTGTGGACCCAATATTCTCATTAATCATTCAACATTCATAACCAGTGCGTGAAATCATAAAACAATAAAGAGATGAATAAATATAACAGGAACATAGACACAAAATATTCCAGAATCAACTTACCTATTATTAATTCTTTGTCCCGGTACAATCTCAACTCCACCCTATGCACTCAGCTGCAGGCATCTGCGCACACAGCTGCAGACTCTACCAGGCCTCTACGCACTCAGCTGCAGAGCCTCTTCCTACCAGTACAACCCAAGACTTGGACTTACAGACTTTGAGCTAATTCATCATCCAAAAGAACATATTATTTCTCAAAAACTAATACACTTAGAGCCTCGCTCTATTTATACAATCCCATAGTTCGGGGGCCATGGTTAGGCCGACACACTTTACATTAAATTACATTATCTTAGGGCGGACAACCCTAGACTCTCGCGCTTCGCGCCCGTATTTTGTAGGGTCTTTACATTACACTTGACCAAAATTTAGGCTTCAAGCCACAAAAACCCACTATGGGGGGATCCTCTACCCAACAGGCCCCCCAACACAATCATCGTGACTCATCCTGAGTCAATAAGCTGGTGCGGTGATCCTTTTGCGGAGTCCATCCAGCAGCTTCTGTGCTTTGTCTAAGTCCGCAGCACATTCTTTTGCTATCCACTGTACCAATTGTGTGCATATCTCTGATGCGTCGTTGTCAGGGTCACCTCCTTGCCTTAGAATATATATGCCCTGCATCTGTGCCAGCTTTCCTTCAATCTTGGCAATGCCCGTGAATGCTTCCTTGAGCCAAGGCTGGATGCACGCTTTCAGCACTACTTCTTTCTGACGTGTGGTGTCCACCTGTTCCTTTAGAGCTTGGGCCTCCTTCATCTTGGCCAATCGTTGAGTAAGGGTGACCCTCTACGCGGTCCGCCGAAAATTGTCATATGCCTACTGAAACTATCGTGCTTCTATCTCTAGACGTTGTATAGTTGGATCTTCCTACAGTGAGGTTAGCATGAAGAGTGACTGATCCAAAAATCCTGTGCAATCCTGTACAGTGCACTCTATTGCTTCCAACCCCTATTGAATTGTGTGGTGGTATTTCTCTCTAACTTCTGGGGTGTGGAGGGTTGCGTCTTCAATTGCAGCTCAGATATTTGCAGGTTAAGCTCCAGCTGAACCTTTGTTGTTTCCTCTCAGGCCTTGCAGACTCTGACCACCAATCTATGAACGCGCTATGCTGCTGGTAGCTCTGTCAGCACAAACAACTCTGGAATGCTCCTGCGTGCATCCTCTACGACCTACTCCAATCCACTAGCCTGCGCAACCAATGCATCCCTCTAGATGTTGAGCTGGTCCATGTTGATTTTCTACTCATGTAGGACCTGGATTGCTCAGCCTTCCTAGGCGTGAAGTTCGACGATGACACCATCCTACAACTAGTACAGTATTTCATGTGGCAGGGTGGCCAAGTTCAATCCAACGCCTTTCATACTGCTCATCACAGCCCTGTCATCCTCGCTTGTTGCTGCTAACACACCTTTGGGCAAGATGAAGGTGTTACCCATACAGGCACTGTTATAGACATTTTTGTGCCTTACATCTCTAAGCATGAAATGTCCATAAACCAAGGGATCCTAAGTCCCTAAAAGTGTTTTTCCTACCCCTAGAGGAACAAGGTCAACCAATTACAGCTTCTCCCAGAAGTTCTCCACCAGAAACTGCTCAGAATCAGTCAAATCAGGATCATTTCAGCTGCTCCACTAGCTAGCTGCGTTGCATAGCACCCCAATACACTAGCTAGGTGCATTGCAATGCACCTAAATACACTACCAGGGTGCGCTGAGCGGGAAATGACAAATGGCAGTGTCATTCCGCGAGGTGGACAGACAATGGAAGCTTCCAGAATCTTCCCCAATGACACTTGCCTCACTGAGTTCGACCAAGGATGAGTAAGAGGCTCTCAATATCCAAGTGGAAGCAAGAACTGACAGAGAGAAGCCACAAGTCAAATCATAAGCTGACTCATCCTCTTTGCATACATCTATATATGGATCCCTCATCCCAGAGATCCAGAGGCTGGAATTTTGTACTTTGCAGAGAATTGCTGTTGGTTTTGAGATAGAGATCAGTGCATTGGGTGATTTATGCTTTGTTGGAGGTGAAGAGGGGATTCCTTTGCTGGGGTGTTGATGCTAGATCAAGAATCATCGGTTGTAACTCCTCCTGGACCTTCTTGTTATATCAATAAAACTATTTGAGTTTCTCCTACATGCTTGTGTATCAATGATGTTTTGTTATATTGGCATGTTTAGCTTAAATCTAATCCTAAGCTATTTATGAATGTAAATCTATGTCTTTGTGTAGTTTTCCTCTTCTGTGATCTTGCAGGAACTTGGTGAAGCTGGGCAAGTAAGGGAGCAGGTAGCTGGAAGCTGTCAAAGAGGAGAGAGATTGGATCAAAGGACTAGCGCAAGACACAGGTTGGTTCATCCTATTCCTCTTCGTTTACAGTTCATAAAGAAGAATATGAAAGTAGTTTTTCTTGTTTGTTGCTAAGGCACTGTCACACCTTAGTGGGATAGGGGCGTTCTGAGTAGACACTTTTCCCATCAACAAAATGGCGACTCCGCTGGGGATCGTGTCTAGTTAGTTTGTTTGTGTTTCTCTTGTTGTTTGTTTCATAAACACGAAAGTAGCAATCGAACTGCATTTGCCATTATCAAATGCAAAGTAGACACCTGCTACTTCAATCCTTTCACTGGATTTGTTTATGATTTGAACAGCTGATTCAAAAATGATCTGATTACCCTTTGTGATAGCTCTTAGACCTCTTTTAAATCCGCCCTCTGATTGTGCATTACTGATTGCTTTTACTCGGCCAAAATCCATAGATTAAACTGCAAACCGTGACCCAGAACCCGGATAGAAGTCTCGTTTCTGCCCCAGCGCAGGCACTGTGAAGAGACTCTGCATTTCAACGCAGTTCCCAAGAGGACTACCTGCGCTGCAATCTAGTTTCTCTGTGTAACAGGTGCGCTGATCAGCCTAGCCCTGTGCAGCTGAGGTTCTTTGCTTCATTTTTTTCAGTTTTTTATTTTTGCAGCCTGTGATCAGTGTGTGTCTGTTGAAAAACCCCTTTTCTTTGCCTTAATTCCACCTCCTTTGAACTAAAGACTGTAGATGTTCTTTGTGTGTTTGTTACATCATTTATAGTTTTCCATTGAAAGAGTAGAATAGTCATACTGTTGTCCTTGGATTTAGATCTGTCGTAAGTGTCGATTTTGATCTTAGGAGAAAGTTTATTTGCTGTTGACAGTCGATTATGCTTTTACTTTTACCTTTGGTTTGAATTTGTCACTTTCTAGTGTCGAAACGAGTGTTTATTTCAAAATCATAAAGTGTCGTAATCTTCTCTACCTTTTGATTTCGAAAAGAAGCTTGTTTGTGTTTTTCACTTGAAAGCAAATTCAGATTTGTACATCAACTTTCTTTTTAGGCATCAATATTAAGAAAGTGAAAACAAATACATGCATATGTGCATTTGCATATTGATAGTCTGTTTGGCTTGATTTAGGAAAATTCAATCTACAGTGTGCTCTTTGCTCTTTGAGAAAAGATTGTGTCTTTCTTTTCCCCTTGTAGCTAGGATTTTCATTGCTGAAAAGAGATAAAAGCTTGCTTATCATCTTTAGATTGCATTTTAGGAATTACATCTACATCTCGTGGTGATCCCAAAAGGAAAACTTCTAAGAAAGATCAACTTAAAATAAATTGAATGAATCTAACAACGCTTTGGAACTTAACGCACAACATTTAGAGGTCTATGCTAGAGACGTATTCCGGCGTCGTAAAGCCTGGTAACTGTTGTCCTCACTGATGGTTGGGTGATTCCTCCACTTTGAGATGATAAGTGCCAGTACGGACTTGTGCTCCCACGTACCGTCGAGTATATATTGGGAGACCCCTATAGGCTTAAAACCTTTTATCCATAGGAAGCCGTTTCGGCCGCCCCACTAATCGCAATGCACCGAACACAGCATTTGGGAAGATTGACTGTCGTACCGTAAAAAGTATTCTGCAGTTTTGCGATTGGTTTGGTACTCCCTCTACCTAGATCTCCAGAGCAGTCCCTTTCATTCCTTTTCAGACTCCTTAACGGAAAAGGTCCATCTGAGCACTTGTCACTTCAGGCTCATTAAAAAGCGAAGGAGACTAGAGTCATCTTTTGTTTTTTCTCGACTCTTAAAAATTGAAAAAACAAGTTGTGTCAAAGCGTCTAAAAATTTATTTTAAACGGAATATTCATACCCTTTTCCTACGTTGATCTTAGGTTGAGAAAATGGAGTCTACCAACCAAGGAATTCCCCTTGGTGGAAATCCTAGTCCCTTCTCCTCTTGGGGAGATGTTGGTGCACCCCATATAGCCACATTGTCGCTTCCAGGACTGACAATTGGCTTGCCAGTATGGCTCTTCTCAACCAATGTCGTTCAGAACACCACTATTCCTGAACAATCGAATCAGCAATTAGACGAGTCCAGAGTTGCCCACCAACCCTCTACTCCCTCTAATTCTTCCTCTCCTCCTTCCTCTTCGCTTGATGGGGCTGGCAAAGCCAAAAGTCAAGTTCCTAAGGAGAAGAAGGAGAAGAAGAAGAAAGAGAAGAAGAAGAAGGAGCCAAAGGCGAATGGGGGAAAACGAGTGTCGTCTAAAGAAAATCCACACACTGCACCGACCAGGCCTAAATCGCCATGTGTCATTTGCAAAGGAGACCACTTTCACAGAGATTGTCCTTGCATCCCTCGGATACTAAGGGACTGGTCTCCTCGTTTGCACAATCCGGTGTCATCAACCTCTGATGATCATGTTGAAAGCACACCGTCAACTAGCGAAAGTGAAACCCCAGGACAAAGAGGGAAAGCTAGATTTCCCTGTAAGCTGTGCGAAGGCAATCATGCCGTCCATCGTTGTCCCTTCTTAGACGAAGCGAAAAGAGTTTTGGATGATCGCCCGGTTTCACCGTTACGACTTCCTCCTGGATATAAAAAAATCTTGCCGAGTCCGTCGCTAGTTGAGAATCCATCTGGCCTGCTCAAGTGGTTGGCTGAAGCGCCTATCATCGAAGATAAACCATCTGAATCCATACCAGACGAAAGTCAAAAGGTCGAGGCGGCAGTTGACCCGGTCTTGCCTTTAGAGGTTTTATCTTCGGATGATACAGTCACTGAAGAGAACAAGGATGACACCGTCCAAATTCTCTTCATCAACACAGACTCCGACGAACATGGGGGAAATCTACCCATTCCCTTTCCGCAGGAGGGAAGTTCGTCAGAGCCATACCCAGCCGTCTACTCGGTCCCACCTCCAAGCAACCTAGTTGTCTCCTTCGATTGGAATCAACTAGGCAGACCCCGTTTACCAGCAAGCATACCATTCCGAATTATCGTTCAAATATATAGAATGGTCCTGGCTGGTACCATCATAGATGAGGGGGCTTCTGTGAGTATCCTTTCCTCTATTGCTTGGAAAGTGCTTGGTTCGCCATCGCTGTTGCCTGAGATGAGAAATCTGACAGGCTTTGATAAAGGAACCAGTCGACCTTTAGGGATCCTTCCCAATGTGCCCATAACATTGAGAGGGAAGACAGTTCAAATGAACGTAATTGTAGTTCAAGGACCCTTGGATTATAACCTACTCCTCGGACGAGACTATATTTATTGCATGGGAGCCATCGTCTCCTCACTCTTTAGAGTAATGTGTTTTCCGCACGAAGGAAGAGTGGTCAAGCTCGTGGACCAGCTTTCATTTCCCGGATCACGCATAGCAAATAGTCATATACCATCCCTAAATGGTCTCTTCACGCAAGAAATGTCTCAATCTCCAGTCCATCCTCCCGATGAGCGAGAGTAATTCGGAGGGATATGACTGAAACCCAGGGGGCATGCATCCTGGTCTGCTTCGACAGGAAGACTTCGGGTATAGGGTAGGTTTCCGCAAGAGAATATGACTAGTCTGTACCCCGTCCGTCGGTGGAAGAGGGGTTATTCTAGAATAATATTCTCTTGTCAAAGTTATGTGAGTTGGCAGGCATCGTCACTCACCTTTGTTTATTTCGAGCAACATCGCCAAGGAAGTGTTTTGTTTGCACCGCGAATAGAACAATCTTTGGGTAACCTGTAAGAGGTAGGCCTTTCCTAATAGAACAAATGTTTTGTTTGCAAATTGAGGGGTAACCTTGAAACCATATTTTATACCTGGGGGCATGCAAACCTTTTGGAGTGCAAGCAAATAGCGATTGTTTATCTGTTTTTTGGATTAGTCGTTTCCTAACTTGCATAAAGAAGAGATGTGGGGCAACACTCGAAAGCTTGCCGGTTTTTATATGAGACATTCTTATCATATGACTGGATTAATCGAGCAGTTTTAGCACATAGTTCAAGCTCGTTAAAAAATAAACATAAGACATGAGCAAGTGTTTCCACCCGCGTTTAAGCTCATTAAAAAATGAACTATTCCCCGGTAAATAACCACCGTGAATGAAGCGTTTCAGCCATTAAAGCCTTGGTCGTGTTTGCACCGTCACCTCCACTTTTCCATTGGCCGATCATTCACCTCCATTTGATTGTTTACCCATTTTTAGGAACAGCTGCGAAGAGTGATTTCACTAGCCATCCTTGTGACACTGCCGTGATTGGAAAATTCCAACCATTACCTGGAATCAGCTGCTACCCATTTTATCACTCGTTCCTCAAAAGACGAGTCTTCTTTAAGCTCTTTTCAACTGACTCGTAAAATATGAAAAGATTGCCGAGTTTTGGCCTTCCAGCTCGTTAAAGCGACCGGAAGTGCTATCCCTCCTCTAGATTTTAATCTTTTTCGACCTGAGGGATTATTGCACAAAAAGATCGAGCGCTTGTTTTGTTCGGCTCGTTAAAACTATCGAAAATTCATCCCTTCTGTATTGTTTTATACTTTTTCGGACTTAAGGGATTAGATGACGAAAAAGGAATTTTGGAGTTACCTTTACGTACCTTTTCAAACTCTCTAAAAATGAAAAGGACCGAGTTATCTTTGTCGTTAAACTCGTTAAAAAGATTAATAGCGACAAACTTGTCTTTAGACGAGAACGAGTTTCACTATCGCTAGGCTCGTTAAAACATAGCGATGGGTTTGCCCGAAGGGCAAATTATAGAACAAGCATATGTTATGCTCCTCAAGCTTGACAAAAATAAAGAGGTACTGGTCAGCAATGACTGGGGAAAAATTGGGAAGACACTCAAAGAATCTTTATTGGTAGCAAGTCGCTCTTGAACATGACACTTCCACTCCATGCCTAAGTCGGGTTGGGTTGTTTCATTCACCGGTCACATCACCATGGTCACGCCATACCATCCACATTTGGGGTAAATGCTACCAATCCATCACATAAGTGTCGCCGACATGTTCAAGAGAAGTCATCCAGAGAAGTCACCCGTGTCCCATCCACTACCATACATTATACTTCATTCCTTCATGACCGCCATCCTGAACCATATATCATCAGATCGTTTTCACCTCCATCAAAATCATTTGCTCCATTCCGTGTCAATTATGTGGGATTCATTAAGGCCCTTCTTTGACGGGTTGCTTCTTGTTGACACCAGCTCATTATCCAAGAAGTTGATCTAGGAACACCCCATTCAGTACTTTGAAGCTTGCATGCCTCAATGGCAAGTTTCTCACTTCCGGCGATAGGTATACATCAATGACCTTCGACCGAAAGATTTTGCGTGGTGTTTGACGCCAAGTCCTTTATTCACACCATGTGAATTGTACTGCAGTACCTTGAGGGTCATCATCATTATCGGTGATTCCTCTCACGCTTGTTAACAGTTTACATCATCGACTGGTAATCAAGCGATGTCTTTCCATGTTCGACTTCAAAACATTTCTCACAAGGATCGACTTGTACTTCGAGGGAAGATCGGACGAGATTGAAGACCCCGGATCTAGTTTCATCCATCCAGGCTGTGATATATATTCAGGAAAAATAAAGACATTGACATGTACAGCATTGCAGCACAGATAATCATCCTACCAAAAGGATGATGACTTCACCAAAATCATTAGTCTACCATCAGACGATTGTCTGTCCTGTGTACATAAAAATGAATTTATAAAGCTGAGCATGGGAATGCCCGCCTCAGCTAGATCATGAAAACAGTATGAAGATAATGTATTGTATTGTATCTTATTACAGGTCTCCTCCCAGCATTGGAAGAACTTCGGATCCTCCTAATAAAGCATTTCACCCGATAAACGGCCTCATACTTTAGGGGGCAACTGTTATAGACATTTTTGTGCCTTACAGCTCTAAGCATGAAATGTCCATAAACCAAGGGATCCTAAGTCCCTAAAAGTGTTGTTCCTACCCCTAGAGGAACAAGGTCAACCAATTACAGCTTCTCCCAGAAGTTCTCCACCAGAAACTGCTCAAAATCAGTCAAATCAGGATCATTTCAGCTACTCCACTAGCTAGCTGCGTTGCATAGCACCCCAGTACACTCGCTAGGTGCGTTGCAACGCACCTAAATACACTACCAGGGTGCGCTGAGCGGGAAATGACAAATGGCAGTGTCATTCCGCGAGGTGGACAGACAATGGAAGCTTCCAGAATCTTCCCCAATGACACTTGCCTCACTGAGTTCGACCAAGGATGAGTAAGAGGCTCTCAGTCTCCAAGTGGAAGTAAGAACTGACAGAGAGAAGCCACAAGTCAAATCATAAGCTGACTCATCCTCTTTGCATACATCTATATATGGATCCCTCATCCCAGAGATCCAGAGGCTGGAATTTTGTACTTTGCAGAGAATTGCTGTTGGTTTTGAGATAGAGATCAGTGCATTGGGTGATTTATGCTTTGTTGGAGGTGAAGAGGGGATTCCTTTGCTGGGGTGTTGATGCTAGATCAAGAATCATCGGTTGTAACTCCTCCTGGACCTTCTTTTTATATCAATAAAACTATTTGAGTCTCTCCTACATGCTTGTGTATCAATGATGTTTTGTTATATTGGCATGTTTAGCTTAAATCTAATCCTAAGCTATTTATGAATGTAAATCTATGTCTTTGTGTAGTTTTCCTCTTCTTTGATCTTGCAGGAACTTGGTGAAGCTGGGCAAGTAAGGGAGCAGGTAGCTGGAAGCTGTCAAAGAGGAGAGAGATTGGATCAAAGGACTAGCGCAAGACACAGGTTGGTTCATCCTATTCCTCTTCGTTTACAGTTCATAAAGAAGAATACGAAAGTAGTTTTCCTTGTTTGTTGCTAAGGCACTGTCACACCTTAGTGGGATAGGGGCGTTCTGAGTAGACACTTTTCCCATCAACAGGCGCGCAGCGAATGTTCAGTCTCAGTTGTTCCTGCTGTGACATACTGGGCCATCGTGCCTGTTTGGGGGTGTTGTACCTGTAAACCTTGTAGTTGTGAACTGAACACCCCCAACACAATGTTTTACTCCATCCACAATCCTTGGAGCGCACCCTCTGCGACTTCCTAAATCATTTTACTAATACCCAATATATCACCTTCTGTAAGTGTGATCGGGTGGTCGGACATCTTTGTGGCCTTCCCCTTCTTCCAAGGGACGGTTTTCTCCGAGTCATGCGGCCGTTTGAGTTATTGTGATTTCGTACTGGGGTCCGCGCGGTCCTCCTCCCTGTCCACTTCCCTGGTCTGCTACCCCGAAGACATCTCCTGGCCTTCCTCGGCCACCCTAGTCGACGCGATTGTAATATTTTCCATCTGTGCTACTGCTTCTGCATCAGCCACCTTCTGACGTGTAGCTGCTTCGTGTTCCTGGTGCTTCCTCTCAGCCAGCTATGCGATGTGCATCTTAGTGTACTTCTTTCGTCACTACGCTGCGATCTTTTCCATCTTTTCCAAGTCCATCTGTGCCACTTCAGAGGCCATGACTCCATTACCATGAAGATTGCATCATCCATTGCGATGAACAAGAGCTTCACACATTTTCGTGCGAGATGCTTGCACGCCCAGATATACAGGTTATGCATATCTACCTTGAATTCTGCCACGCTTTGCAAGCTATTATGAACTATAGGGGACAAGCGTGGCCTGTGGTTGATCCATGTTCATATGATCGCCTTCATGAACACCCAGAACACCTTTATCTTTTGGATCCTCATTGTGTATTTTGTAGCCTAGAGTGAGGTGTACCTAGCGGCTTCGGGAAGGTCACCCTCAACAGTGGGAAACTAGTTGTCCTCTAGCAGCTCCCCAACAACCAACAGGATGAATAAGAGCAACCATGTATAGTGGAAGGTCTTACCCTACTCCTAGGCCTCTCTATAGTTTTTCAAAATCTCATCGCAAAGGAACTGCACCTAGTTGAATTGGACCCCCTCTGCACACTGCTATGCCAATGCAATTACAGACGCTGGCACTTCGTGGGCACGACATTTCTGCATTAGCTTGTTGGCCAGCAGCTAGGTGGCTATGCACACCCCTTGGTCCTTGATTCTTGCTATTACGTACCCTCGCTTTCTCTTTTCTAGCTTGTACTTGGCCTTCATAGCTTCTGCGAGGGCCAAGTTGCTTCTCTTTCTTGTGATGGTTGCAGGGTCATTTCCTTTAACTAGCAGTCGAGAAATTCGGTGAATTAGATAGGCCGTGATAGGAATCGACTCCTCCAGCTAGAGATACCCATCATGCACCAGTCACAGTAGCTACCGGATGACAAAAATGGTGATGGGCATGCAGTGGTAGTGGGGTATCCATCATAGATGGAGTAACTCAGCTCTCTCCACATCGCGTAACCATTTCTGCTTTAGTAACTTATCCGGGGCCAACTGTGGGAACTTCTCACTGTCCGCAAGGTCCCAATCTTCAAACTTCATATTAGGTACCTGTCCCAACGACGGGCCTTCAAACCTTATTTCATCAAGAAGGAGCGAGGTTTGGAGCACACTCTTCGTGGCCTCCAGGTCCTTTAGTATCTTGGCTTTCCCCTTCAACGAGGGGATGTAGGGGGGTAACTTTATCGCAGAAGGAACTTGGGAGACATTATCCGCCTCATCGTCCTACACCTCAATTTGGGCGATCAGAGCTTGCAAGTCTTCCTCCTCCTCCTCTATTTCAAAGGTGATGGCTTTGCCCTTCTCTATCATTGACAATTTGCTAAACCAGGGGTTTCGTGTCAATACATGGACTGGCCCCATCATTTTCTTATCATTCTATGGCCATGACATTCGTGGTGATTTTGGAACTTCGGGTGTAGTTGTCATCTCTTTAGGCTCCTCATGGGTCATACCGGGCTCCACGGTAGCTTTGGTGAATCACACTCTTGTTCTAGCAGTTGTCATTGTCTCTACCCTTGAGGATGGTAAGAGTATGCGGCACTCAATGCTCTATACTCGCTCAATTTTCAAACAACCAATTGTTGCCTTGGAGCTGGCCCTGGGGATTTTATAGCGTTCTTTGAATTTGAATTCGACCCTTCCCCCCACTTCTGCATCATTAATTCCTTCTTGGTGGTAGATCATCCCAAATCTCGTTCTTAATTCGTGTCTTAATTGCCCACCACCTGCTCCTTTTTTCCTTAATGTGGACCTCTTATCATGAATAGTGACACCAATGGTCATTTCCCAGTCTACCCGCGCAACAGCACAGCCCCCTATGCACAGTCGCGACCCTTGTGACCTACTGATCCTGCGCGCAACCTCCTTGTCACGCAACTCCCATATAGACTCTTTCAAAGTCCCACACTCTCTTTCAACTGCTTGGAGCGCTGAGACTTTGCTTCCTACAGACAGTCAGGTGGTCGTACCACCGATGCAAGGCTTCCCTGCACCTTCCAGCCTAGTCCGTAGGCACCCCTCAATTACCCCCACAATAGTCAACGCTTCATGTTCTTCCTTATATGGTGTGCTCCCTTAGTTCATTTGTCTAGTGAGGTGCGGCAACAGCCATGGTATCAGATCCACAAATCCTTCTGATGCAGTAGTATCCCTGCCTCCCTTTTGTCCTATCGTACTTAGTTCCTCGGCATAGCCCACCTTTGTGATTTTGGTTTTCAGTTTGTTGATTTATTTGTCCAAGATCCAGCTTTCCTTCCTCAACTATACTCAATTTTCTTTGAGTTTGCGAATTTTCAAGTGCCCTTGCCTAATGGCATCCTATAACTACATATAGTTGACTTCGCATAGCGGCATAATTCCTTCATCCTAGTCCCTACGAATTGTTACATATATGTGAGGATTCCTTCCTCCCAAACCTCTAGCCTCGACCCTGTCCATCATCTTTGGGATCCTATCCACACTCAGATTCTTGTACAATGCCTTGGAGGCCCATCAAACTATTGGTACGTGCCGGTCCCAATCAGCTTGTCTAGCCTGGTGAACCTTGTTCAAGATTCTACATACCTTCTTGAATCTTTCTAAGTGGAACATTTGGGGTGTGCATCGCTTTTCCTATTGTTGTGACTGGTTCTGATTATCGATCCTTAGTCTAGGGTGTGCTAGTGTGGACTGCACAGCCCAAGTCTGCACCCATCGACACAGGTGAGCGTGCAAGCTTCTCTGTCTGGGCTACTCGATTCTCGATCGACACTGGGGGCTTCCAACCCAGCTGTGCCAGTTTACCATGCTCTCCTAATGTGTACTCACCCTTCGTACGGTTGTTGCGCATAGTGCCCCTTACAGTGTAGCATACCACTACTGTTCCGGTACTACGTTTTCAACTTCGTTCAGAAAGTCATCCACCATTGTCACTTCATCATGGGTTGGTAGTTCCCTTGCCTCTGTCATCACACAATGGAGTGATCTAATCATCATGTTGAAATTTAGCATTGTCACCTCATGCACCGGTTCTGCCAGCACTCTACTTCCTCGTTTGAATCCAAAATGCAGCAGCTATCGCTCTCCCATGAGATTCTCCCATCTGCAGTCAGGTTCACTTGATCCTAGTCTCGCGTCATTATCTAGTGAATACAATCCAGCCCATTGTCGCTTTCCTCGTCATGCACTGGTTCGGTGTAGCGCGCTCCTTTAGCTAGGTCTAGCGAAACTACTACGTGTAGGGAAGTTTTCTCGAATATCATCTTCCGCTTCTTTAGGTTGAAGACTCCATTCATATCAGTGGCCTAGTCTATTCCTAGCAACGTGGGATAAGGATTGCTGTCATCGACAATCTTTATTACTTCAAAGTCCGTCTGTGTGCTCGCGCCTTCGATATCAACTGTTACTCCTTGCAACCTTCCCATGGGAAAAATCTTCTGTTGGTTCACCATTCGTAATTGAATAGGGGACCACTACAATGCTAGCCTATCCATGCATTCCCATGTTTGCTTTGGTAACAAATTCACATCCGATCCCAGATCTAGGCTGACCTAATCCATTTCATACTCACCAATCTGTGCAGTCAACCTCATCTCTCTTCCATTGCACAATGTATGCTTCCCCAATTTCCAGACTACACGCGGTTCTCCTGACCTTGTGCACCTAGTGATCAATTCTTGTAGTCCTTTATCTACCTTATTGTCACACAGTAGTTTCATGCATGTCTCTAATAAGGTAGTAAGCATAGAAGAATCCATCCTTGGCTCTTGTTGATCCTTACTACCTGAAGTAGAGGCCTCTGCGAAGCTCTTCTTAGCTTCAATGAATGTCTCCTTTGCGCAATCTAGGTAAAACTCAGGTTCCTTTGTAGGAGCCTTGCGAACCCATGTATCTCCCTCAGGCTGCTTCCCTTTATCCTCCCATGTGGTCACACCGCTTCTGAGCATCATGTTCACATTTGGGTCCTCTTCGCGCAGTTCAAACTTCATCATTTGGATATTTTGAGTTGGTGGAGGCTGGAGTACCCCTTTCTTGTGCATCTGTGCGATCAATGTACGACAATCTATCATTTCATGATCAAATTGATCACAGTACGAATAGGATATTCTTGTTGAGTTGGTACAATCATGGGCATAGTGCCCTAGCCCTCCGCAATTGTAACAAATTAACAGTCCACGACCCCTTCCTGGTACCATTCCTCCTCGTCCTCGACCTCACCCCTGAAATCCAGTGCATGCTATCCCCACAGTTGGGTCGAGGCCTCACATTTCTATCTACATTCTATAGGCTGGGGTTTGCTCCATCATTAACTCATAGCTATGACAAGTGCACTCATCGTGGCCTACCGACCTGCAGAAATTACAAAACAGCTGTTGTGGGGTCTGTGTATGCTTCTGCAACATATGACAATTATCTGTCATGTGCTTTCCTCCTATCTGATAGATTGCGCACCATAACATGGGTGTCGCACTTGGCCCTACCTGTGCCTCCGGTCTCAATGGCATTGGTCGCCCACCTGCCAAGTAGTTCACGAATACTGGACAGTGGTCTTTGTCATGTCCCTGGCCTTTGCATTTTATGCGCCATACTTCCGCATGTGCCTCTAGCCAAGGTACCCTATCCTACTTCAAGCTCTGCATCTCTAGGCAGAGATTCTATAGTTGCACATGGATTTGTTGAACTCCTAACCCCGAATCTTGTATTGATGTCTCATGCAATCTCATCGCCATTTCTAATGCTTCGGCCTGGGTAGAAAGTTTCTGTTGTGATAGCGTCATCCTCAGGTGCGATGTTAGAGATGACACAAACCATGCACGATGTTGTGCATCTGTGAGCATCATATTAGCCTCGTAGATCATACTCTTTAGTCTCTGATCTAGATCCCAGGGGGTCTCGCCTAGAAGCATCGCGATCTCTTTAAACCCAATGATGGATTGTGTCTCTGATTTCGACTAGCTAAATTATCTGTTCAACGCATTTTGGATCTCTGCTATTCCTACATTTGGGTGATGATTAGAGTGTTTGATATACCATGTCAATGTGTGATCCTGCAGCGCGCTCACCAATGTATCCTTCTTAATGTTGTTGTTCGTGACCCCTTGCACTTCCCACACTACTTTTACCACAAACCAAAATTGGTCCGGATCCTCATTCCCTACTCCTCTGAATATGGGTAGCTTGATCGTGCTCGCCATGCTAAACTGTGGGGTTGGTGGAGGTGGAGTGGGTGGAGGCGGAGGTGAAGGAGGTGAAGTGGGTGGTGGGATGGGTGGGGGTGGTAGTGGCAGAATGCACTGTCTTATCAAAATGACCGCACTTCTTGGAGAGACCCGAGCAAGCTCCTCCTCGCTCTCTCACAAAGGTGAAATTAAGGGATTGTTTCCTAATTCCCCAATACCTTTGTACATATTTCCACTCGGCTTTGTTCTAAACATTAATGTATTCGCATAACCCACTTTTCACATAACAATATCTTAATCCAGGTAATCAGAGATTTAATATACTTACCTCGCGGTCCTTTGAGAAAACATCATTCTGCTTCGTTGTAGCTCATGGTTGTGTCTATCGTGATCTCAGTGATGAATCCCCCCATTATCTGGTGGAGCCAGCGGTCCATAGTTCTCGCAATCTTGTCTTCTGATGCCTCTATTCTGTGCACTAATTCTGGAGTCCACACTATGGGTTGGTCGATCTTACACCTTCCCTAGCTGTAAGCTAATCTCGTAATCCACTCATGCAGCTCAGAAGGAAAGGATGCAAAGAAGATCTCATGGATTACTATATACACGTAGCGATCTAGCCACCTTTTCTCAGATACCTATGGAGTTATGTTTTCCTTTATCGCAAACTCATGAATCTTCTTATCCAACCACTCTTCAATTTCCTTCTTTGTTGGGTTCTAGTGTTCTGACATCAAACATCCCTTAGGCAGATCCCGATCCTAGCAAAGGAACCATTTGTTAGCTTGTTGGGGCCTGACCCAGGTTTAGAAGTGATTTAGCCCAACAAATCCTGAAACTACCGTCCCTTTCAGCAATAGTCCGTAGTACGCGGAATGAGGTCTCACCCGAGGTAGTATGGAGGGTGTTGGAACCAAGTTTCCACACCCTAGGGATATCTTGATGAATTCTAGGAAGCTCATCAACCGAACCTACGCGCTTGTGCTACTCCGCGCAGCCTTCTGTCCTTTGCAACTGCTCTCGCGAAGCGGCGTTGTCTAGATCCTTTACCCTTATTGTGCTATTATTATAGATCTTAACTTAATTATGTGGACCCAATATTCTCATTAATCATTCAACATTCATAACCAGTGTGCAAAATCATAGAACTATAAGGAGATGCATAACTATAATAGGAACATAGACACATAATATTCTAGAATCAACTTATCTTTTATTAATTCTCTGTCCCAGTACAATCCCAACTCCGCCCTGCGCACTCAGCTGCAGGGGTCCGCGCACACAGCTGTGGACTATACCAGGCCTCTGCACACTCATCTGTAGAGCCTCTTCCTACCACTACAACCCAAGACTCGGACTTACAGACTCAGAGCTAATTCATCATCCAAAAGAACATATTATTTCTCAAAAACTAACACTTACTTTACACTTAGAGCCTCACTCTATTTATACAATCCCATGGTTTGCAGACCATGGGTAGGCTGACACACATTACATTAAATTACATTATTTTAGGGTATACAACCCTAGACTCTCACTCTCTGCGCCCACATTTTTTGGGGTCTTTACATTACACTTGACCAAAATTCGGGCTTCAAGCCCCAAAAACCCACTGTGGGGGGATCCATTGCCCAAAAAGGGGGAATGCCCAAGATACATCTCTACCTGGATTACTAATGCAACAGTAACTACAATTGCCTCTTTTCCAAACTCCTGCTCCTACACTGCCTGTGCTACCCCAACTAACTGTGCAACCTAACCCTAACCCGAATAATAATGAAGCTCAGGGCATAGAGGCTCTAACTACCTTCCAGACTTACCTTATTACCCCCGTAGGACTTAATGAAATTTAATTGCGGTCAGGTAAGGTAATTAAAAAAAACCACTCCCCTATCATTACCCAGGAGGAAAGTAATCCTTCTAGAGGAGGTTCAGTAGATCTTGAGGCGGTTGTTACACCTGTAACAACTGATACAGAGAAAATTGTTACATCTATAACACCCAACCCAAGAAGAACTGTTAGTCTTGTAATAGTCAACTCTGGTAAGACCGATACACCTATAGCATCTGAATCGGCTATTATAACTCATAATCCTCCTTATCCTTAGATATTAATTGAGTTCGTGATGGCCTCATAGCCCAAATCCGATTTTCTTAGGGAGTTGCAAAATTTGCACGTACGAATTCCTCTGCTGCAAGCGCGTAAAGAAGTACCTATTCATTATAAAACAATATGAGATTTGTGGATTGCAAAACCTCGAAGGAAGCATATGGACCCTGCTGCTATACACGTGATGGGGAAATTATCTGAATTAATGTCTGCCCAACCTCTTCTAACCAATTATAATGATCCAGGAATGTTATAGACATTTTTGGGCACTGCAACCCCAATCATAAATTTCCATAAACCAAGGGCTCTTAAGTCCCTAAAAGTGTTGTTCCAACCCCTAAAAGAACAAGGTCAGCTGATTACATCATCTCCCAGAAGTTCTCCATGAAAAACTACTCAGAACTGGTCAAACCTGGACCATCTCACCTGCTCCATGGTCAAAGTGCATTGCATCCCACCTAAATTCACACAGGAGGTGTGATGCATACTGAAACGACCTTCTATGGGGTGCGATGGGCGAGAGTGGACAAATGGCAGGGTCAATCTGCAGGGTGCAGGATCATGGAATCTTCCAGAAACTTCTCCTGTGACAATTGCCTCTCTGCATTCGCCCAGGGATGAGTAAGAGATCATAAATCTCCAATTGGAATCAAGAACTATCAGAGAGAGGCCACTAATCAAATCTCAAAAGCTGACTCACCCCCCTTGCAAACATCTATATATGGATCCCTCATCCCAGAGATCCAGAGGCTAGAATTTTGTATCTTGTAAGGAAGTGTTGCTGGTTTCTTGGTGTAACATCATAGTGTTGGGTGATCTAAGCTTTTCATGAGGTGAAGAAGGGCTTTCTCGCTGAGAGGACGACACTGGGTCAGAACAATTGGTTGTAATCCTCTTCGCTATTCTTGATTATTAATAAAGCTATTCAAGTTTTCCTCCACATTCTTGTATGATTGATGATATATGCATTTGTGTGGTCAATATGTATATAGTCCTATATTGTTTATGATAGTAGATCTATGTTCTTGGATAGTGTTATGCTGCTTTGATTCTACAGGTGCTCTTTGAAGCTGGGTAGACAAGGAAGCGAGTGGCAAAGATCTATCAGAAGGGAGAGGAATCAAGCAAGAAGCCAAGCGCAAGATAGAGGTTGGTCTCCTTTGTTCCCCTCTTATCTACTTCTCATAAAGGAAAATGAAAGTGGTTTTAGTTTGTTTGTTTCTAAGGTAGCTACCAGCCTTAGTGGGACTAGTAGCTCTGCATAGACACTAGATTTCCCGATAACGAAATGGTGACTCCGTTGGGGAGTGAATAGATTGTTTGTTTGTCTATATTTGTTTGCTTTATAAACTTACAGACGGAGCCTGAAGTCAAGCCAGATAGCCTTCGAAATGCATTTTCTATGCAAGTGCAAAGTAGATCAATGCTTCTTCAGTCTATCTCCGGGTTTTATTTATAAACTGAACAATTGATTTACAAGCTCTCTAATTGCCCTTGTGGTGGCTCTAGTAACCTCCTCAGATCTACCCCTGTGATTTATTTACTGATTACCACTTGCTCGGCCAAAATCCCTGAACTGTGTTGCAAACTGTGATCAAGGACTGGATCAAAAGTCTCACACTATACCATCGCACCCTCTCTTCAAGGATCTCAGTATGCATCGCACTTCCCATGTCCTGTAGGTGGGATGCATAGTGGAATCCCTGTGTAATAGGTGCGCTGATCAGAAAGGGATAATTTTTCCTTCAAACTTTGGTTTTTTGACTCTTTTCAGCTCTATTCAGGTGTTTTGTTGTCTGTAGTCAGTATACCTCTGTTGGAAACCCCCTTCCTTGCCACTATTCCGCCTCCATTGGGCAAAGAACTGTAAATGTTTTTATGTATTGTGAGCCTTTTTCAGTTCTCTTTTACAAAGAAGTAGCATAATTGAACTGTCGTTTCTTGATTTGGAAGTGTCACAAGTGTCGTTTTCAGTCATAGACGAGAATCTGATTGTTCTTGATAGTCGATTACATTGTTACTCTCGTATTTGATTTGAATTAGTAGTTTTTCAAGTGTCGAAAGCAAGTTTTCAATTCCAAATCGCAAAGTGTCGTCATTGTCTTCATTTTTTCTTGAAAAGAAGCTTGTTAGTAATGTCTCTTTGAAAAATAATTCAGATTTGCGCATTAGCTTTCTTTTTATCATTCACACATTAAGAAGGCTGAAAAAAATACATGCATGTGCATTTTCATTTAGACTGTTTGTTGGTTTGATTTAGGACAGTGCATATAGTGTGTGCTCTCTGCTCTATGTTGAAAGAATATCATCTCTCTTTCTTTAGTAGCTAGGATTTTCATTGCAAAAAGAAGATTAAACGATTGCTTATCATCTTAGATTGAATTTTAGGAATTGTTTATCTACATCACGCGGTGAACCTGAAAGGAAAATTTCTTAAGCAAGATCAACTGTAAAATAAATTTAATGAATCTAAAAACACTTTGGAACCTAACGCACAACATTTAGAAGTCTAGGCTAGAGACGTATTCCGACGTCGTAAAGCCTGGTAACTGTTGCCTTCATTGCTGGTTGGGTGATTCCTCCACTTTGAGACGACAAGTGCCAGTACGGACTTGTGCTCCCACGTATCGTCGAGTATATATGGTGGATTATGAGGATAGTTCTTTTAATGTGTCAACCTCATTAAAAAATGAAACAACTCCCTATCTAAGTCAAGTCTTTCAAAAGACCTCGAAGGTAAACCTTAATTCCAACCACCATGTTGAATGCAATGAAGCTTGGGGGGCATGCACCTCGATTTCCGTTATTATGCTGGGGACATGCAAACTTATCACGAGCAGTGTTACCGCAGTGTTAAAGCTCGTTAAAAAATAAACCCACCACGAGCAGTTTTTATGTGAAGTTCAGGCTCGTTAAAAATTAAACCTAATCAATGAGCAAATGTTTCCCCCAGAGTTCAAGCTCATTAAAAAATGAACCAATTTCCGATAAATAACCATCGTGAATACATTATCACTAGCCTTTGAAGCCTTGGTCGTGTTCTCATCATCACCTCCACTCTTTATTGGCCGATCATTCACCTCCATTTGATTGTTTACCCTTTTTGAGGAACAACTACGAAGAGTGATACTGTTAGCCATCATTGTGACAGTGCCATGATTGGAAATTTCCAAACCTTACCTAGAATTAGCTGCTACCCGAATTTATCACTCGTTCCTTGAAAAATGAGTCTCCTTTTAGCTCTTTTCATCTGACTCGTAAAATATGAAAAGATTGCCGAGTAATTGACCTCTCCAACTCGTTAAAGTGACCAGAAGTGCTATCCCTCCTTTAGATTTTAATCTTTTTGGACCTGAGGGATTATTACACAAAAAGATCGAGCGCTTGTTTTGTTCGGCTCGTTAAAATTACCGAAAATTCATCCCTTTTGTATTATTTTATACCTTTTCCGACTTAAGGGATTATATGACGAAAAAGGATTCTTGGAGTTTTCTTTACATCCCTTTCAGACTCTCTAAAATTGAAAAGTACCGAGTTATCTTTGTCGTTAAACTCGTTAAAACCGAATAGCGAAAAACTTGTCCATAGAGACAAGAACGAGTTTCACTATCGCTAGGCTCGTTAAAACATAGCGATGGGTTTGCCCGAAGGGAAAATTGTAGAACAAGCATATGTTATCCTCCTCAAGCTTGACAAAAATAAAGAGGTACTGGTCAGCAATGACTGGGGAAAAATTGGGAAGAAAACTTGAAGAAACTTTATTGGTAGCAAGTCGCTCTTGAATATGACACTTTCACTCTGCATCCGAGTCGGGTTGGGTTGTTCCGTTCACTGGTCATATCACCATTGGTCCATCACACCATCCATATTTGGGGTTAACGCTACCAATCCATCATGTGAGTTTCGCCGGTATGTTCAAGAGAAGTCGCTCAGAGAATTCACCTATGTCTCATCCACTGCAATACATTTACGCTCCATTCTTTCATGACCGCCACCCTGAACCTTATATCATCAAATCATTTTCACCTCCATTAAAATCATTTGCTCCATTTCGTGTCATTGATGTGGGATTCACTAAGGCCCTCCTATGACGAATCGCTTCCTGTCGACATCAGCTCATTATCCAGGAAGACGATCTAGGAACAACCCTTTCATTACTTTGAAGCTTGCATGCCTTAATGGCAAGTTTCTCACCTCCGGTGACAGGTTTACATCAATGGCCTTCGACCGAAAGATTTTCCGTGGTGTTCGATGCCAATTCCCTTATTCACACCACGTGAATTTTACTGTAGTACCTTGAGGGTCATCATCATTATCGGTGATTCCTCTCGCGCCTGTTAACAGCTTACATCATTGGCTGGTAATCATGTGATGTATTTCCATGTTCAACTCCAGAACATCTCTCACATGGATCGACTTGTACTTTGAGTGAAGATCGAACGAGATTGAAGACCCCAGATCTAGTTTCATCCATCCAGGTTGCTGATTACATCATCTCCCAAAATTTCTCCATGAAAAACTACTCAGAACTAGTCAAAACTGGACCATCTCACCTGCTCCATGGTCAAAGTGCGTTGCATCCCACCTAAATGCAAACGGGAGGTGTGATGCATATTGAAAAGCCCTTCTATGGGGTGCGATGGGTGAGAGTGGACAAATGGCAGGGTCAATCTGCAGGGTGGAGGATCATGGAATCTTCCAGAAACTTCTCCTGTGACACTTGCCTCTCTGCATTCACCCAGGGATGAGTAAGAGATCATCAATCTCCAAGTGGAATCAAGAACTATCAGAGAGAGGACACTAATCAAATCTCAAAAGCTGACTCACCCCCTTGCAAACATCTATATATGGATCCCTCATCCCAGAGATCCAGGGGCTGGAGTTTTGTATCTTGTAATGAAGTGCTGCAGGTATCTTGGTGTAACATCATAGTGCTGGGTGATCTAAGCTTTTCATGAGGTGAAGAAGGGCTTTCTTGCTGAGAGGATGATGTTGGGTCAAAACAATTGGTTGTAATCCTCTTTGCTATTCTTGATTATTAATAAAGCTATTCAAGTTTTCCTCCACATTCTTGTATGATTGATGATATATGCATTTGTGTGGTCAATATATATCTGGTCTTATATTGTTTATGATAGTAGATCTCTGTTCTTGGATAGTATTATGCTGCTTTGATTCCATAGGTGCTCTTTGAAGCTGGGTAGACGAGGAAGCGAGTGGCAAAGATCTATCAGAAAGGAGAGGAATCCAGCAAGGAACCAATCTCAAGACAGAGGTTGGTCTCCTTTATTCCCCTCTTATCTAATTTTCATAAAGGAAAACGAAAGTGGTTTTAGTTTGTTTGTTTCTAAGATAGCTACCAACCTTAGTGGGACTAGTAGCTCTACATAGAAACTAGATTTCCCGATAACAAGGAAACCCTACTGTTCCTATCTAAGTTAATGAGCAACCCATAACTAACACATTGATTGATCTTGGGGTTGTGATTAATGTGATGACAAAGTACCTCTTTACCACCCTAAGGCCACATGCGCTTAGACATAACCCTACTGTACTCTAATTAGCAGACAATTCCCATGTCAAACACAAACGGGTGTTAGAAGACGTAGTAATCACAATAGCCTCCTGGAGGTATATGGCTAACTTTCTTATCATACAACCTAAATCCAACCTGGGGTGACATCCTTTGATCCTAGCGAGACCTTGGTTGGCCACTGCAGATGCATTTATTGGATGCATGTCTGGATCTATGGTGATATCGGATGGCTAGGCTACAAAAAATCTTAGTCTTTACACCCCAAAACCATATGTGGATTTGTATAACCCCTGGTGGGATGATTTTGAGCCTAAATCGAATCTTTCCCTACCACTCCTCACTCTAGGAAATCCCATTATTTCAAGGATGAGACACAAGATGATATCGTTAATGGTTTTATTACTAACTTGCTTTCTATCGCTTTCATTGAGAATTCAAAGGAGGAAGAGGACGTAGAAGATATAGATTTTGAAAAAATGAGAACCATTCTGAATAGTGACGATGGTTCAATTGAAATAAAACCAGGAAATTTTATGAACGTTAACCCCAACTTGACTGCTGAGAAAAACCAACTACTATTATAGCTATTACAAAAATACAAAATGGCATTTTCATGGTACTACACAAATATGAAAGGGATTCATCCCAACCTATGCTCTCACCACATTTATTTGAAAGATGGCTAAAAACTAGTTAGACAATCACAGTGCCGCATGAACCCTGCACTGAAGGAGGTCATGAAGGAATAATTACAAAACCTCCTGAGTGATAACTTTATTTATCCTATATCTGATAGTCAGTGGATGTCTCCACTTGTCATTATCCCTAATAAGAATGGAAAGTGGAGAGTTTATGTGGATTACAGAGAACTCAATAAGGCCACTCAAAAGGAACATTTTCCTTTACCTTTTATAGATCATGTCCTTGACACCCTTTCTGGAAAAAAAAAAAAAAAATCATTTCTAGATGGGTTTAGTGGCTACAACCAGATACAAATTTCCACAGAGGATCAAGATAATTAACCTTTGCATTCCCTTCGGGGACTTTCACATCCAAAGTGCTCCCTTTTGGACTCTACAATGTTCTGGCAACTTTTCAAAGGGAAATACTAGGAATTTTTTCTTATTTGTTGAATGCTTACCTTGAAATATTCATGGATGATTTTACACCTTATGGTGATGCTTTTGAAACAACGTTAGCTAATTTTAGAAAAAGTGTTGGAACATTGTGTACATACTAACGTCACATGAAGATGACCAAAGGGATCATCCTAAGACACTACATTTCTACTGAAAGGATCGAGGTAGACCCTGCTAAAATAGAGGTAATTCTGAAAATTCAAACTCCCAAGATGCAAAAATAGGTACGTAGTTTCTTCGGACATGCAAGGTATTACAGAATATTTATAGAAAAAAAATTCAAAATTTTCATTTCCATTATTTTCTTTGCTAATGAAAGATGTCGACTTTTTGTGGACAGGAAAGTGTCAGTAGGCCTTTTTGAAGCTAAAATGATATGTATCAGCAGCTCTGGTTTTATGTAGATCTAATTGGGAACTGTCGTTTCAGATATCTACAAATGCATCTAATATTGTTGTATGTGTTGTTTTGGGCCCACTGGAGGATATGAAACCTTATCTTATTTACCACATAAGCAAGAATTTGACACCGCTGAGCTCAATTACACAGTGACCGAGAAGGAATTATTAGCAGTAGTGCACACCATCAATAAATTTCGACATTATATCACCGAGTATCAATTATTTGTACACATTGACGACTCTACTATTTGTTTTCTAATGAATAAGCCAATTACCAATGGTACAATTACACGTCGGTTATTGTTGTTATAGGAATTTGATATCACAATTGTCAATAAACCTGGAAAAGATAATGTAGTAGTTGATTTCCTTTCTAGGTTAACCATTGATGACAATTGCATTCCTACTGAGGATTCTTACGCTGATGAATATCACTTTATATTTCTACTTACTCACCCCGGTATGAAAATATAGCCAGTTATCTTGCTGCAAGGAAGTTTCCACAATATTTGTCCTCCAAGGAGAAGAGAAAGATCATACAACAGAATTCTACCTATACCTAGATAGATGGGAATCACTATCACACTAGACCAAATTTCTAGATCAGTGGTTGTGTTAGGGAAGATGATATCTTTGACATCCTTAAGGCTTGTCACGAGGAACCTTGTGGAGGGAACTTCGTAGACAAGCAGACAGGATACAAATTCATTTCTACACGATATTATTGGCCAACAATATTTCAGGCTACCAAGAAGTTCGTGAAAGGATGTGATAGTTGCCAAAGAATGGGCCAACCACTGCAATCAAATGAGATGTTGTTATAGCCTCAAATTGTCTTAGAACCTTTTGAGAAATGGGCCTTGGATTTTGTGGGACCAATTAATGCTTCATCCAGGTAGAAATCCTACACTTTGGTCTCCACGGACTATTTCACAAAATGGGTTGACGCAAAAGCACTAACTAGAGCCATGGAGCAGGCTGTTTCAGACTTCCTGTTTGAAGACATATTTTTCCATTTTGGCATACCCAGGGATATAGTCACAAATGGAGGGCCCCAGTTTGCATCCCATATATCAAAAGTTGGTTTAAAAATATAAAATCCATCATAGAATCACAACACCTTATCATCCACAAGTGAATGGCCAAGTTGCTTCAACTGGGGGGAGATGTTGGGCGGGACTTTTACACCTATTTCCTAAACTTTCCTTTCCCAGTTTTGATCCTCTTTCCCTCTAGGCCCATGAAACTTCACATGTTAATCACCCTTCTTCTCATTTATATAGCCTATTTCTCCATCATGTTATTTTTCCTTTTTTTGTTGAATGTTACGATACAATATTCCTTTTTGTGGCTAACTCGGGTAAGAATTGGAGAAGTAATTTGGACCCTCTTCTCTTTTTCAGGTGTTTCTTGCAAGGGCTAGGTTATGGAGTGAACAGGCTACGTTGATCGGTTTTAGAGCCGAGTAGAGTAGATTTTTGTTACACCCTGTCTGCAGTTACAGATTGTTGTTACACACTATATGCTGTTAGAGGTTGTTGTTACACCATGTGCTATTAAAGATGGTTGTTGTTACACCAAGGATGTTGTTACCTAGGGATTTTTATTACATCTTGAACCATCATTTGACCATAGGATGTTGTTGCACGTAGTTGGAAAAGTCATGGGTACTATTCCATACAATAGCTATTGGGGGTCATGAATTTCTTATTTATAAGTATTAGATCCAAATAGTTGCGATCTTAACCAATGTATTTGAGAATAATTTTTATTTAGAAATAAGCTATAACTAATTCTATTTTTATGATCAACATGAGAATCATGAGATTCTCATGACTAATCTATTCCTAATTTTAGGTATGCAGTAATTACATAAGAAACTTGATTCCTCATGTACAGGGAAGGCATAGAGAAAAGCATTGTTACTCTGATCTTGTAATTGTTTACTTAATCAGTCCTGACCCAGGTTCAGAGTTAATTGTGCCAAATAAAACCCTACACTACTGGCCCTTTTGGCATCAACCTGCATAGAGCAGGCTGAATTCTCACCCGAAGTAGTATGGGGGGTGCTGGAACCAAGTTTCCACATCTAGAGATCAGTGTGATGTCTTTTATTTCCCTGGATCTTCCTTTACTCAAACTTATTGTCCCCTAAGGTTTGGTACTGCAAATTCACTTAAACAGTCCTTAGACCTTCGTGAAGGTCTACAATAGCATTTTCTGGACCCTTAACAGATACAACGTCCACTTACACGCGCCATAAAACAACCCTATTTCATCAATAATTCAATATTTCATAAAGACATTTATTCTATCACGGCATATATCGCAAACATAAATAATAGAAGTAAACAAATAAACACATGAATTTCTCCAACAGTCTTCTTTATTGATAATCATTATGATGTGACAGACTCAAAAATGCCCTGCACACTTAGCTACAGGGGTCTGAACACTCAGCTGCAGAATCTAGTATAGGCCTCTGCCCACTCAGCTGCAGAGCCTTTTCTCCCTCTCTGACTTACTTCTCTCTACTATCTTCTATTAACCCATTACATCCATCATTCGTTACTTTTTTTAGACTCTCTAAGACACACCTATTTATAGCTTTTATTCATACAATCCGATGGTCCATAGTCCATGGGTAGATATCAAAACCGACTTGACTTTACATAAACAAAAGGCTAAATCCCTTTTGAATTCTAACTCTCTACATGCTCTGCATCCATAATTTGCGGAGACTTTACATCTTTTTACCAAAATCAACATCAAAACCTGGGTTTTTAACCCCAAAACTAACCCTGGGGACCCCATCCGAACTGGCCCCCAACATAAGGTCGTGACTCACCCTTGAGTCACTCGGCTGTCACAATGATCTTGTTGCAAAGATCCCCCAGATCAACCTGCACAATTCCTACCTCATCAGCACTCTGTGTAGCTTCCTACTTGACTTCTTCAATGAGCTACTCTGTAGCTAGTCCTTTCGTGGCTAGCCTTATCTTTTGCTATGTTTTCTGCAAGCCCTTCAACTTCTCCTAAATATTGGTTATTACTTAGTAAGCCTCATCTAACCAAGGTCCCAACCAGGCCTTAAGCACAACCTCCTTATGTTGAGATGCTTCTACTTGTGTGCGGAGCTACTTTCCCTCCTGCAACTTGGCGAGGCATTGAGTTGGAGCTATTGAGTGCGCTGTCACCCAAACCTCATCATACTACTTCTACAGCTCACGAACTTTTGTGTTCAACATCAACAAGTTTGGGTCTTCCTACAGGGTTGTCAATAATTCCATCACCTGTTCAAATAAAGTTGAGCAGTCAGTGACTGCGGCAACCATGGTGGTCATTCCTTCTTTGACTATGGCTCCGCGTTGCTCCCTGGTCTTGGGCAGAGTTGAAGGTTGTGTTTTGAGCTACAGCTCCATGATTTTCATGTTGAGTTCAAATTGAACTCTCCCAAACTCTTGCTTTGCCTCATAGATGCCTTCATCTAATTTTTGGATTTTCACCTCTGGTTATGTGTCCTCGGCTATATGTAACTCCGGCACTGTTCTACACAATTCTCCTATTGTGACCACCAACTTGGAATTTTGTGGTTGGATAGTATCTCTCTCCTTTAGGGCCTACATCTTCTCAGTGAGCATTTGTTCATTGTTCACCCACTACTCACTGATTAAACTAAGAGCGCGTTGCACCCAAAATCTAAATTCCTCGGTTAATCCTTTCTATAGATCATGAAGAAAGTCATTGGGGAGCACTGCAATGTTCAACGTGATGTCCTTAAGGGTGCTCAAAATAACTCGATCATCTCCAATTATGCTCACATGGACCCTTTTGGTAGCGCAACTGAGTGAAGGTATAATTTTCTTACCAGTTATGTAGCCTGACTTGTCCCCATGCCAGGCTCGTTTGTGTTGTGCTTGCTTGACCTCCACCCACCTGTATTCTGCTAGTTTGGATCTGCATTTCATGTAGATCCTTCTAGATGCTCCCCAACGTCTACATGTATTGTTTCTTGAACTGTTACAACAACTCAACTGTAATATCCATGACTTTGTCACCGATCTCATCGAGATCTCCCTCTGTCGATGTCATGGGATCCACCTGCATTTTTGCAGGCACCCTCCTATTGTTGTTATATGTGCTTCCTCAACCGAAATTGGGGGCTCTTCCCCTCACCTCTTAAGCCACCCTATTCAGATTATTCTTCCTCCTCTATCGCAGGAAAAGGGGACTTACCACTTCTCTGATATTTACACTACTCTTGCTCAGCCTGTTCCTATGCAACGTGCTACTTCTCCATCCGAGCCTTTTCTGTGACTTCTTTTTTCCGCTGCGTAGCCAAATTTTGCACAACATCTTTTGCTTCTCAGACGATTTTCCTGTGCCCTTACTACTTCCTGCATCTAAAACTAATGGGATGCGCCAATCTTCTAGCTAGTGCTTGACCACCTCCTGTATGTCGTGATTTGTAACCAAGTATGGTAAATCATACCATTTTTGCTGCGGGTCTTCTCGCACCTAAATGTGGACGCAATGGAAGTTAGCGTTGAACGCAACATACGACAACAACTGCTCATACAAGGTTGGGGACAACCTTGGCTGCTGATTGATGGCCATGTAGAAACTCATTTCTATTAAGACCCAAAGTATATTTGTTTCTATGACCCATGTGGGGTCCTTCATGGCCCAAAGGGAGGTGAACTATGTGGCCTCCAGCAACCCTTCCTTCATCGGAGAAAACTAGTTGTACTCTGGAAGGTCCCATGCGACTAGCATGATGGAGAGGAGCAGCCACGGATAGTGGAAGCGTTTGATCTCATCCTGGACCTCATGAAAATTCACAAGGAATTCACTGCATAAGTATCGCAACCAATTAAACTGCACTCCCTTCGTGCATTTTGCAGCTAATGATACCTCAGGTGCTAGAACCTCATTCGCACAACACTTCCTCATATCCTTGACATCTAGTATTTGGCTGGAAATCTTCACCGCGGGGTCATTGATAGACATGATGGAATAGCCATGTGGCTTTTTCACCAGCTCAAACTCCTTTTTCATTTTATCCACCAAGTCCTTTTCTCATGCCTTTCTACCAAACTCCTTGGCCAGATTCAAGCCTTCATGTGGTAGGTGCATAATTCTATGGATGAGCATGTCCGTGATGGGTATAAGTGCTCCTAGAAATAAGAAACCATCGTGCACGAGAGTAAGTAATTTCTAGATACATTTGGTATTAATTGTAGTGCAGTGATAGTGGGGCACCCACAGCAGGTTCAATAACCTGGAATTTTCCACGCTTCGGATCCTTTCCACCATCTTCAACTTGGTGACACCTAAATCCTGGTAGTAAACACGCTTCAGATGATTTTCAGTTGCTAGGTGTGGGAACCTCTCATGGTCTGCCAAGTCCCAATCCTCCATTTTCAGCAGGGGAATCCACACGAGGCGCAGACCTACAAAGGGAACCTGCTCCGGCAATAGGGGCATAGAGATGGCGAACTTGTCAGAATCTAAGTCCTTGGTGACCTTTGTCTTCCCTTTACATGAAGGGATGTAATTAGGTAACTCGATATGGGGCTCCACTCCCTCAACATCAATGTCCTCAGTGCCCTATCCCTCCTCAACCTCCAAATCAATGACCCTCTTGCTCTGCTTTCCCTTCTTCTACTTTTGAGTAGCAGAATTGTTTTTGGGTGACTCGCATCGACATCGGCTTCTTCGGCTTATCCTTCTTTGGCTTCTGGGTTCCTTTAATAGGTGTAGGCTTAAGGCTTGGTGACCTCGGCACCATAGGCATAGGTGCTAGAGCTTCCACACTCACAACTTCTGGAGCGGCTCCTTCCGACGTGACCTCTCCCTCAGTGCTCATAGTCTCAGCAGTGCTTGGTCCTAACATTGTTTCGAGGATAAACTTCTAGTTCAACTCTGGTAGATTGGAAAATGTAGGGCTCACGACCAAATACTCAAAGAGCGAGCAACTCATAAGTAATAGATAACTCAGCTCAAAAATTCTAAGTGTGAAAATCGTTCTTAGTTGGACCGACATGCATAATTTATAGGGGTTTTTGAATTCAAATCCGTCCATTCCCCACAAATTGTGATCATTAATGTTGTTTTGGAGACATATCTTTAAACTTTTAGCCTTAAATGCTACTAGACTACTCCTTTTAACCGCGGCCTAGCAGTCAAATCATGAATAGTGACTCCAACGGTCACTTTCCTACCATGCTACGGGACAACTCCCTTCGTAGCGCATTTCCCTACGGGTAGATTCTTATATTGTAACTTCATCATATTCTGTGTATCCCATCTGTCGCGTAGTCCTCCAATCTGGGAAGTGTAGTTTATAGTCCCGCACTCCCTTGCAACTGCTTGGAGCACTAAGATTGTCCCGCCATCATATAGTAATTGACCCAGAGACCCTATATATGGATTCAATTGGCTGCCATTCACCCTTCCCAGAAAAGGTTCTCCATTCAGCTTCACGAGCTAAACTACGCCTCCATCTCTAATCTCTTTGATAGCATATGGCCCAAGCCAGTGGATTTAAAATTTCCCCAGAAGCTTTGTCAACTTGCTATCATATAATAACACCAAATCATTTACATTGAACGTGCACAGCTTGATGTGTCGATCATGCCATTATTTTTCACGCTCCTTTTATATTAGTTACGCAACCTATCCTTCCAAGATTCCGCGATCTACCATACATGTGAAAGTTGTTATGCATAGACTGGGCACAATATATTCCATTGGCATCAAAGCTTCTATGTCGTATACCAAATGAAAATGTGTCTAACATGTTAGATTTTTGCAAGTAGTCCTATATGCCCATAGCACTGCAAGTATGTGCACATCTTAATCACTTCACTGCACATTAAAAATCTTCGTCAGTACATTCTCTGGGATCTTATTAAAGGCCTTGACTATTACATTAGCCTGAGGATGATATAGTGTGATTTTCTGATGATAAACCTCGAATTATTAAGTTAACGCAATGATTGTTTCATTTTGGAAGTGCATACCGCGGTCACTCATCAACAATTTTGGGCAGCCAAATTTGGTCAACACGTACTCGAACAAGAACTTTATTGTTGTAGCCCCTGTACAATCCTTCACTGGTTGTGCCTCCACCCATATAGTTAGATACTCTGTCCCGATGATGATATAGCATAGACCTGTCTTCTTTCATGGGGGCTGAATTGGTCCAATGAAATCAATTGCCCATATTTCAAATCGCTGCAATGATAGTTGAGGATTCTGTGGCAACTTATCCCTTCACAATGGTTAGTCCATTCGTTGACATGCATCACATGCCCTACGATATGCTTTCGAATCTTTATGCAGCGTAGGCCACCATAATCTCGTGCACAATATTTTTTGCAATGTCCCTTTTCCTACATGATGCCTCCCACAGCTCCTCCATGAGCTTCAGCGAGGATGCTATTTCATTCAAAATCTAGCACATACCGTCACAATATCTCGTTTGCACCCATCTTATATAAATGTCTTGCAATTACTGAGAAATATTCCACCGACACTACTAACTTTTTCTTTTGTTGACTGGTGTATCCTTCTCATGCCATTCATTTCGTTAAAAAGTGGATAATATAAGAAAGTGGTTATCATCTACGCGTACCATGAAGAGCTATGCATCAGGTAATCCTTCGTCCAGATTAGTAGGCTACTCGCATGTATCGATCCGTGAGAGATTGTCAGGTCCTACATTCAACCCTAAGGGCTTCACAATCACCTCGAAGTCATACTCCTAGAATAGCAGCAACCATTGAGAGATCTTCCCCCCAACATAGGCTTATTGACCAGGAATTTCAAGGTAGAATGATTTGTGTACATTTTGAAAATTCTGCCCAATAAGTAGTGCCTAAACTTTTGAAGTGCGTACAACATATCCAATCCTCACACAATGTTGTTGAGTAATTCTTTTTAGACTTTAGTAATTTCTTGCTCACGAAGGCTATAGGGTGGTCCATCTCTCCTTCACCAGCCTGCGTTAGCACTGCTCCAAATGCAATGCATGAGGCATCGACATGCACATAAAATTCTTTTTTCCAATCAAGGAAAACAAAAATTGGCACGATGACCATCTTTTCCTTCAATACATCCAAACTACGCTGACATTATTCATCCCAACATAATGTAGCATCCTTCTTCAGTAGTTTCTCCATAGACATGGTAATCTGGGCATAAGCCTTGATGAATTTCCTGTAATATCCTATATGCCTAAGCATTGTGCGCAGCTGCTGGACAATTCTCGGCACCTCCAAATTTACTATCACCGCGTCTTAGTAGGGTCACCATCAGCCGTGCTTGCACACCACATGACCCAGCAAGATACCAAAGGGAACACATAATAGACATTTCTTTAGGTTCAGCACAATCTAGTATCTCTGGCACGTATCCAGCATCATGCACAGACTTGCTACATGGCACTTCACTAAACCAAACATTGTACAGTCATCGAAATACAGCTCCAATAACTTATGGATGAATTCTTTAAATGCTTCAATAACTATGGGAGAGAATATCACATCGCATTTTTGAGTCCAAACGGAATGACAGTATACTGAAAACAACCCCATTCAGTCATGAAGGTTGTTTTTCTCCTATCCTCTGGTGCATCTGATAATATCTGGAAAATCCATCAATGAAAGAATAGGCCTCCTACCCCCCAACGTTGTCCAATAACTCATCAGTAAACAGTTTCAGAAAAGTATCACGGACACAGGCATCATTAAGTGTTCTAAGATCTACGCAAATTGTTATTTCTCCCTTCTATTTCTTTTCTTGAACCACCATCGGGCTCACCTAGTGAGATTCATCCATAGGTTTGATAATTCCTGCCTCAAGCATCTTATCCAAATCTAAAGAGACCTTTTCCTTATTCTTGCGATTAAGGCAATATGGCCTCTACTTAATATGGTTTTCATCCAATTTCAAAGTAATTTTCATCACACCTAAGTCACCTACAATGCCTTTCAAGTCCGGGAATTTCGTAGGAAAAAGATCCTGGTACTCATGGAGTAACTCAACAACTTTATCCACTGTGGCATCATCCCAGTAGTCTCCAATCTTCACAAATTTTGGCTCTACTTTAGTACCAATGTTTACCTACTTGGTTTTCAATGATGCGGTGATATACAAGTTCCATATTTGCGAGCCTTCAACTTCACGATGGCCTTCTACCTCTGGAATACTGATATTTCTTGGATCTTCATCTTCCCCCTCAGAGGTCACATTATAGCACTCTAGTGCATGGCATAGCTGGGTGCTCCAATCTAGATGAACCAAATCAAAAGGATCCTCTGGTATTCTGAAGATCTCTGCTTTGACCTCCTGCAAAGCTTCATCAATGCTTTGAACCCATCTTCAAAACTGAAGGTCATTAAGAATCTTTCCCTTAATATGTCCCACTCCTCGGTTCCATGTCGGAGCTCCGTTTCTAGGTACCAATTCATAGGGATTATATCCAAAGTATGACAGAATAAGTACACCCACTCTGGTTGTAGTTCCGTTCCATAAAATTTAGTCCAATTGAATGATCGCGGGGATCATTTCTCCCATCGTACTTTTCATTGAGTCAAATTTTAGGATGACCAAATCACAACCTCATCATCTTTTTGTAATCTCACCATTCCTTGAATCTATCCTTATGCATACCTCACCACCATGCGGGCAAAGCATGCAATGCCAAATCTAGTGCTTAGAAGCAATGATCCTCAGGGACCTCTTGTTCCAAGGCATCCAAAAACTTATCTGTGTCAATTAAACCATCATAATAGGGTAAATTTCTTACCTCCAATGACACAAAACACAACGATTTAGTCTTCATGTTGCAACACAACGTAGATACTTCATGCAGCCTATTCTTATAATCCTCCAATTCTTCATCTGAATTTGAGGTACATGAAATTTCCCGGTCCCATGCAATCCGTTCATCAGCTGTTGGATTAATCCAATCTTGATCTCGTGCAGTTATATTGTAAATCTGATCCAAGTCATTATCGTTTTTTTCATAGTCACAGACAGGTTCAGCATAGAGCGCTCCTTCTGCAGCGTCGAATGGCACTACAATTTGAATCGATTTCCTTTCGAACGACATTGTTCTTTTCTTCAAGTTTATGTATCCATTCATATCAATGGCCCAGTCAATTCCAAGGACTACTGGGTATGGATTGTTGTCATCCACAATTTCTATTACTTCAAAATCAGCTAGCGCTCTTACACCTTCTATGTCTACAATGACTTCATGTAGTCATACCATAGGGATGATCTTCTGTTGGTTAGCCACCCATAGTTGGATCGGAGACCACTCCATCACAGGTCTTCTCATTCTCTCCCATGTATGTTTAGGAAACACGTTTGCATTAGACCCTAGATACAAAATAACCTATTCCATCTCATAATATCCTATCTACACAGTGAGCCTCATCTCGCGCCCTGTTCTTGCCTTATGTTTGTCGATTTTTCGTACTACACGATGTCCATCAGGAGCATTTTCTCTACCAGGAAACTTGTTTATCAACTCCTATAGACCCTTCACAGCCTTGCTATCACATAGAAGTTTCATGCAAGTTTCCAGGAATGTGGTAAGCACATAGGGATCAACCTCTATAGGCACACTAGTTTTTGGTGCTTTGTCCTAACTTCCTAAAGTAGATGCCTCAGTGAAGCTTTTCTTGGTTTCCATAACTGTTTCCTTCGCGCGCACCAGATCAAAACCCGCTTCCTTTTCTATGGCCTTGCGAACCCATATGTCTTCTTCAGGCTATTTTCCCTTATTGTCCCCTATTTTTACTCCACTTCTCAACACGATATTTACATTCAAATCTTCCTCATGGGGCTCAGCTCACATCATTTGTAAGTTTTGCATAGGGTGTTGTGGTTGTTCCTTCTTCTCCTACATCTTAGCTATCAGCACAAGGCATTCTTCGATCGTGTGGTCAAACTAACTGTAATATTGACAAGATGGGCATGTATGATTCTGACACTCCCACGCACAGTGCCCTGGTGTCCCACAGTTATAGAAAATAACCTGAATGTAACCTCTACTAGGTCCTCCTCCTCCTCGGCCTTGTCCTCATCCTTTATATTCTTCGCGTGCTCCCCCAACACCCTAATCTGGAGGCTGATTTTCTTCTTGCATTTGATAGGTAGGCATTCTTCCCATCATTAATTTGTAGTACGATAGTGGCGCTCATCGTGGCCCACCGATTTGCAGAAATTGCAGAAAATTTGTTGTGGTGTTTGAACAAACTTTTTCTGCAAATGACAATTATCTGTTACATTTTTTCCAGCTACCTAACAAATAGCGCACCATAGCATGGGCCCCACTCTTAGTCCTGCTGGAGCCTCCTGCCTTAGTGGAATCGGTCCCCCTCCTATAATATAATCTACAAAGGCAGGGCAATGGTCTTTATCATGCCCCTGACTCTTACATTTTAGGCACCATACTTCTCTGCGCACCTCTGGCCTAGCCTCTTTCTCTTTTTTCAAGCTTTGCAATTCCAAGCAGAGGTTCTGCAATTGCGAGTGAATATGCTGGACTCCCAAAGTCGTGTCCTGAATAGGTGTCTCATGCAATCTCATCATAGTTTCCAGGGCTTCTGCTTGAGTTCATATCTTTTGTTGTGACAAAGCAATCCTCAGGTGGGGCAGAAGCGAGGATATAAACCATTCGCGGTGTTGACCATCTATGAGCTACATATTAGCTTCACGAATCACACATTTCAGCCTTTGATCTAACTCCCAGGGCATCTCTCTAGCCTTGGTCATGATTTCCTTAAACCCAACGACTAACTAAAAGTCAAACTTAGGATTACTAAAGTCCGTGTTTAAAGCATCCTAAGTATCTGCTAGCATTTCTAAAGGATGATCAGTACAATACTTAATATATCATGTCAATGCGTGATCCTATAGAGTGGTAACTAAGTGCGGCTTATTTATGCTTTCATCAGTGAACTGTTGCACATCAACAAACCAAAATTGATTTGTATCTTCGCTCCCTATACCCTTGAAAATTGGCAACTTTATTAAGTCTGACATGTTGAATGGAGGTCGTGGTGGTGGCAGTGTGGGCGAAGGTGTATGTTGTGGAGGTGAAGGTGGAGGTGGGGTAGATGGATGATGTATCCACGGAAAACCCTATCTTATTAGCTAGACAACACTCTGTGGTGAGGCTTGTGGCATTCCCTGTCATCACTCGAAGGAGGTCCAATCAATGAGCTATATTCAGGGATTTCTTTCTCTCAATTTTTGAAGATTTGTCCACTTCACGTAGATCTGAACATCAAGGCAATGGTATAACCCATTTTTCACACAAGAGCATCTTAATATAGGTATTCAAAGATCTCAGATACTTACATCATGGTCCTTTGAAGAAGCATCGCTTTGCTTCACTATAGCTAACTAAGGTATCAACCAAGAACTCTGTAACAAATCCTCCTATAATTCAATTGATCTGGTGGTCAACAGCATGCACGATCTTGTTGTCAGAGGCTTCCAACCTTCGTACTAGCTCTGGGATCCACATTATTGGACTATCAAGCCTCCACCTTCCTTGGTTCTCTTCCAACTTAGCTATCCACTCGTATAGTTTGATCTGGAAGGTGCAGAATAATATTTCGTGTATTTCTGTGTACAATTATATGTCCAACCACTGCTCCTTTGACAGGCGCGAATTTTTGTTCTCTTACACCGTGAATTCATGAATCTTCCTACCCAACCACTTCTCAATTTCCTTCTTGGTTGGATTCCAGTGATACAACATCACACATCTCTTTATGCAAACCCTGATCCTGGCAACGGAACCATTTCTTGGCTTAGTGGGTCCTGACCTAGGTTCAAAGTTAATTGTGCCAAACAAAACGCTATGCTACTAGACCTTTTGGCGTCAACCTGCATAGTGCAGGCTAAAGTCTAACCCGAATCAATATGGGGGGATGTTGGAACCAAGTTTCCGCATCCAAATATCATTGTGATGTCTTTTATTTCCCTTGATATGCCTTTGCGCAGACCTATAAGCTCCTAATGCTTGGTACTGCAACTTCACTTAAACGGTACTTAAACCTTCGCAAAGGTCTATGATAGGTTTTTGTTGACCCTTAATAGATACAACATCCACTTACGCACACCATAAAACAACCCTAGATCTAGGTTTTCACAGATCCACTTAATTATTTAATAAACACAACATCCAATATTATAATCTTCGCATAAATACTTCACATGCATTGCATACAATTAGCAAGACTTATCCAATAGAATCATGCATCAATACATCAATATTTCATAAATACATCTATTTTATAACATCATATATCGCAAACATAAATAACACAAGTAAACAGATAAACACATGAATTTCTCCAAAATCTTCTTTATTCATAATCAATACGATGTTACAACCTCAAAATTGCCCTGTGCACTCAACTGCAGGGGTCCGTGCACTCAGCTATGGACTCTACTCTAGGCCTCTGTGCACTCAGCTACAAACCCTTTCCTCCCTCAATGACTCACTTATCTATGCTATCTTCTATTAACCTATAACATCCATCATTCGTTATTTTTTTAGACTCTTTAAGACACACCTATTTATAGCTTTTCTTCATACAATCCCATGGTCTGTGAACCATGGGTAGATCTCAAAACTGACTTGAGTTTACATAAACAAGAGGCTAAACCCCTTTTGACTTCTAACTCTCTACGTGCTCTATATCTACAATTCGCAGATACTTTACATCTTTTTACCAAAATTTACATCAAAACTTGGGTTTTTAACCCCAAAATTGACCAAGGGGACCCCATCCCAACAGTAACTTTTAGTTATTTTTAATATTGAAGTAACTACGGTGATGTTGTTACTATTCCTCATATGATTCTTTAACTAATCTCATGTTTATTCCTGCACCCCTTCTAGGGAGGAAGGGCCTTCCTCTTTAGCAGGGAATGCAGTGGTAGAAGTAGTTGTATATTATTATTTCTTTTGTTGTTGTATGGTTTTCTACTATTTTTGTATAAATTGTAAAATAAATCCGCTTCAGTTCCAGATTATATTACGTTGTTACACTAGTTTCATTAAACAAAAAAGTAGTGACCAGCTAGTGTAGTCATTAGTTTATTGTGTGGCACACCCTTGCTCTAGTAATTATGAAGTCTGATTTCATTTCTATGGAGTGTTTTAATTTATTCATGAATGATTTAATTTCTGCAAATTATTTAGCGACATTCTTTACTGTCTCTTTTTATTTTTCATTCTTGGCGTTAGTGTATCGGCACAGACAGTGCGAAATCCATTCAAACAGGAATACCTACCTTGGGTTGACAATTAATCATTGCAGTCTTGGTCAATTAGTATTGATTAAAATAGAACTACAAGAGGTGCACTATAGTCGGGTCATTTGACATTTTGTGGTAGAGAAAATAGTTACATTGATCTAGAAGTATTTTAATTGGTCGAATCTTCGACAAGATTTTGGGAGGTACATCATATCCTACACTGTGTGTGCCATTCCCAAACCAACCATCAAGAAGAAAGGCTTATATACTCCTCTTTCTACTCTTCTTCAACCTTAGGAATCCATCTCCATGGATTATGTTATCACTCCAAACTTTATTCTAAGTTGTCAAAAAAAAATGATAGGGGTAACCACAAAACAACTTTGGAGATCAGGATCTAGCCTTCCTAATCTCATAGAGGGCTCTCTCTCTTTTATTTAACTTTGTTTTAGTTAATTTATTTTAGGCTAGTTATGATTATGCTTGGGTTTTTGAATTGAATTTGGGTTGTGGGATCACTTACTTAAATGAAAAGGGTTTTCTTTTACCATTGGGCTATGGGGTCAAATGTAAAACAAACATGACTAGATTAAGTTCTAAAAATAGTGTTTGCAGGGCAAGATAGAGGAGTTACTACAGATCTCAAAGGCTTGATGGTGAAATGGTTTCCAATCGGATCCAGGGAGGCATTAAGGGTTCCCTAGGCTGGATTATGAAGAGAAGTGAAAGAGGTCAACCAGGATGGGAGAGCAATTAAGGGTTCTCAATTCTGGATATCAGAGGAAAACATATAAATGATTAATTGTGAAAAATAGAGTGTACTTAAACAAATTCTGAGTTAAATTTGCAGTTAATTCATTCAAATTTAGATAGCATTTAAGTTTATGAAACACATAAGAAAGTAACAAAATCAGAGAAAGAAGATACATCACTGCAATAACTCATCTCATGAATCCTATAGTGTAATCTTTTTATTACTTGCTCCAGTCTATTGACTTAAAAATTGGTACAATCACCCTTAGGTTTAAGATCAAAATAACTCTACAAATGTATAGCAATCCACACCTAATACTTCGAATTATGAAGTATTTATACGAAAGAACTTACAAAATATGTCAAACTGCATTGAGAACTAATCTAGGAAAAAGAAATATCTTCATGCAAGAAGATATAGACAGCTATTGAACTATTATTTGTTGTCCCTGTTATTTAGGTTCTGCTGTCTTTTAGTATCTAATATGTTGCCCTTTAAGCTACTTGGCTTTTTGGTCTTCACGCTGGATGTCATATTTACTTATGACCTTTCATCTGATACACTTTCATCTGTTTGTTTTTTAAATGTATTTCTTTATCTGTGTCCTCTATTTAGTCTTTTAACTGTATGCTCTGTCACCTGCTTTCATTTTTACCTTTTACTGTAAATCTTACTCACTCTTTCATGCTTCTTTGTTTTTAGTAAGAATGATTTTTACTAAAAGATACATGTAGAATACAAAATGTTTCTTGGAGAGTAGCTTGTAAGAATGTTTTGCTGTGCTGGTGAAAATGATTTCATCTCTGTTTTTAAGATTTACTATGTAAATTATTTTCTTCTTCTTTGTGATAATTGTCTTTTCCTTCTAAATAAATCCTTTTGAATACATTTATTTGCAAATTTTGGAGTAAACAGGTTTTGGAACTAGTATCAAAAATTTTAATCCAAGCTCCTGTTCTGCTAATAACCTGCAAAATAAATCAATTTGTTAATAAAATCCAGCTCTGAAAGGAGGTGACCGAAGGCTATATTTAAATTGGGACGAACTATGGACGAAGTCCGGAGTGTGTTCAAGAGGTAATACATGGTGAAATTTGGTTGCAGAGGCTTAGGGTAGCACAGGAAGGGTTAGGCATCTTTCAGTGAAAAACAAGCGAAAAGAGTGAAGATGAGGGTCTTTGGTGTTTTAGCAAGTAATGGCTAGAATTGGTGCAGAATTTCATAATGTGAACAGTGGATGGTTTCGGCCTATGTGGGGAGGTAGTATTAAGGCTCATCGCACAGCTTTTGGCAGTCAGGTGGTTTTTTCATGAGAGCATGCGTGTTAAACCAAAGATGCCACGTACCTAAAAGGGGCCCGAGCAATACCACGAATCCCGCGTGCTTTCAAGCTTTTAGCTGTCGAACATCAAGATCCCACAATATGCATGTGGGTTGTTGGATTTTAAAGCAAGTGATCAGAGGGTTTTCGTGCGGTCGAGATGCATGGAAGGAAAAGGAGCGGAGATTAGCGGGGCCCAGGGGTATTAATTACACTTAACTGTAATTAAATAATGAATAAGGTGGGGTTAAATATAAGCAGGTTTAGTAAAATGGGACTCGGGGTTAATGTGGCGGAGTTCGTTAACCACACCAAGGGTGGTGAGTTAAACGGGTTTTTATCAGGAAAATGTGAATTTTGAGGAGTTAATTAAATAAAGTGAGGGGGAAACAAAACTTAGGAAAAAGGGGTTTTATGGGTTAAAAGGGTTTTGTCGGGAAATACATGAATGGCAAGGTTAATTAAGTAAATACTATTGGGCATGGAATCCCCCCACAACATGTTTCGGGGTTCAAAGCCCAAGTTTTGGTCAAAGGTTTTGTAAGACTCTGTGAATTGCGGGCGCAGAGTGAGATGTATAGGGTAAGTCATAGGGTTGTCCACCCTAAAGTATTGTAATGTAATGTAAAGTCATGTTGACCTGAGATTGTATAAATAGAGTGAGGCTCTAAGTGTAAATATAGTGAATTAGAGACAGTGTTATAGACATTTCTGGGCACTGCAACCCCAAGAATAAAATGTCCATAAACCAAGGGCTCCTAAGTCCCTAAAGGTGTTGTTCCAACCCCTAAAAGAACAAGGTCAACTGATTACAGCATCTCCCAGAAGTTCTCCATGAAAAACTACTCAGAACTGGTCAAAACTGGACCATTTCACCTGCTCCATAGGTAAAGTGCGTTGCATCCCACCTAAATACACACAGTAGGTGCATTGCATTTCAAAAATCCCTTCTATGGGGTGCGATGGGCGAGAAGGGACAAATGGCAAGGTCAATCCGCAAGGTGGAGAAGCATGTAATCTTCCAGAAACTTCTTCTGTGACACTTGCATATCTGAATTCGACCAAGGATGATTAAGAGATCATCAATCTCCAAGTGGAATCAAGAACTATCAGAGGGAAGACACTAATCAAATCACAAGCTGACTCTCCCTTGCAGACATCTATATATGGATCCCTCATCCCAGAGATCCAGAGGCTGGAATTTTGCATCTTGTAAGGAATTGTTGTTGGTTTCCTGAGGCAACATCATAGTGTTGGGTGATCTAAGCTTTTCATGAGGTGAAGAAGGGCTTACTTGCTGAGAGGATGATGTTGGGTCAGAACAAATGGTTGTAATTCTCTTGGCTCTTTCTTGATTATCAATAAAACTATTCTAGTTTTCCTCCATACACTTGTGTGATTGATGTTTTATGCATTTGTGTGGTTAATATACATCTGATCCTATATTGCTTATGATAATAGATCCATGTTCTCGTATAGTGTTATGCTGCTTTGATTCTACAGGTACTCTGTGAAGTTGGGTATACAAGAAAGCAAGTAGCAAAGGACTATCAGAAGAGAGAGGAATCGAACAAAGAACCAAGCGCAAGACAGAGGTTGGTCTCTTTTATTCTTCTCTCATCTATCTTTCATAAAGGAAAACGAAAGTAGTTTTACTTTGTTTGTTTCTAAGGTAGCTACCAGCCTTAGTGAGATTAGCAGTTCTGCATAGACACTATTCCCGGTAACAAAATGGCGACTCCACTGGGGAGCGAGTAGATTGTTTGTTCATCTACATTTGTTTACTTTATAAACTTATAGACAGATCCTGAATTCAAGCCAGCTAGCCTTCGAACTACATTTGCTATGCAAGTGCAAAGTAGATCAACGTTGCTTCAGTCAATCTCTGGGTTTTGTTTATGATTTAAACAATTGATTTACAAGCTCTCTAATTGCCCTTGTGGTGGCTCTAGTAACCTCCTTAGATCTACCCCTGTGATTGATTTACTAATTACCACTTGCTCGGCCAAAATCCTTGAACTGAACTACAAACTGTTACCCGGAACCCAATCAAAGTCTTGTCCCTGGTCCAGCGCACTGTCTGTTCTATGAATCTCAAATTCAGCGCACTTCCCAAGTGTATTAGGTGCGTTGCATTTCAGTTTCACTGTGTTATACATGTGCTGATCAGACTAGGCATTGTTCCTAAATTTTGGTTTTTGTGTTCACTCTTTTCAGATCTATTCAAGAGTTTTGCTACCTGTAGTCAGTACACCTCTGTTTGAAACCCCTTTCCTTGTTGTTATTCCGCCTCCATTGTGCAAAGAACTGTAAATGTTTTTATGTATTTTTTGTGTTGAGATTGCAACAAGATGATGGAGCTTAGTGAAAAGAGTCGCCTTCACTAAGTGGGCCCGTAGGCTATTTTTGGCGCAAGTCTATTTTTAGACTATGTCTATTTTTAGACATATGGATCATGTCTATGTTTATGGATGATTGATCAAGTTGGGAAAATAGATGGACTTCTATTTTTTATGAAAGTGTGAGTGATCACAGTGTGAGTGATCAAGTCTATTTTTAGACTGGCTGTCAAAAATAGAAAAGTCAAATATTATTATCTCACAATAATATTTGGACTATAAACTTAATCTTATTCTCTTGGAGCACTTCAGTTTGAGCTACGGAAGTGGCACATGCAGCTGTCAGAAGGAAATTTGTTTTTTCTTATGAGTCAGTTGAGTTGTTGCATGCATGACTTCAGTTAGAACTCAAGTGAGTTGAGTTTAGTGGACTGGAGGTACAGTTGATGGAGTTGTGTTCAATTTAACTTAGTTAAACTGGTTGTAGTTAGTCTAACTGCAGATAGACTAATGATGAGTTGTTAAACTAATTATTAACTCATAATACAACTAAAGAATACATCAGTTAACTCAGTTGCATGTCAGTGCATGTTCAGTTCAACAGGGACAGGTGGTAGAGAATCAGATTGCTATCAGTTGTGACTATAGTTGTGCACCAGATCTTGCACAATCAAAGGATTGAGTATGCCAATGAGTTTGCTCACGTATTTGGCCCGCATTTTAGCCTTTGCTCACGTCCACAAAGAGTGAGTGACTATTTTGCAGGTGAAAATCGAGTTTGGGAAGCAATTCTCATCAGTTCTTGAGCAGGTATTGAGCAGTGGAGGCAGGCAAGCAGTGGAAGAGATTTGGAGATCAGATCTTAGCTGTATTGTGTGTAACAGAGGTGGAGATACTTGTGAGAAGTATTATGCTGTGTAATGTTACATGACTCAATCATTAATATACAGATAGTGTGGGGTTTTTAGCGAGATGCTTTCCCCGTGATACCTACTGTGTTAATGTGTGAATGCTCTTGATGTTTTATTGTTATTGATGCTGCTATATTCTTGATCAACGTAGAGGAGCTTATGTATTGTGTATGTTTTCCGCATTAGTACATGATCAGGATAATCTCCATTGAATATGTGTTAAATTATTCAAAATTTCTACATGGTATCAGAGCGAGCTAGATAATTGTAGAAAAAGTTTCTACATGATATCGGAGCTGTTGATCATCAGATCTACTATTCAGGAAGTGTTTACATTCTATTTCTTCAGGCAGAGTCTGTAATCGGGCCAGGTAGCCTCTGGATTCATCCTTCCTTTGGAAGGTGAGATATCCGGTGAATGCCCATACAGTCAATCTCTGTACGAGAAATATTGTGTTCTCATGAATTCTAGATTGGGAGCAGTTGAGTTGGTTGCTGGTGGAATTCGAATTTGCAGCAGTGTTGTTGAAATGTCTTTCAGCGGATTGCAAATGTTATTCCAAAGCAAGAGCGACCTGGCGCTTAAGGATAAACTCAGAAACAATAAAGGTGAGAATGGATCTTCATCAAAGGTATCTGATGAAGAGAAATGCGCTTTGGCTGCCAAAGCAAAGAAGGGAAGAACAAGAAAGCTTCTCATTCCGGTGCAAAAGGCAAGAAGCAGGACATGTCCAAGGTGAAGTGTTTTCACTGCCACCAGCATGGACACTATGCCACAAATTGTCCGCAGAAGAAGAAGAACAAGCAAGCTGCTGGATCTGCAGGGGGAGAGGCTTTAGCTTCTCAGTTTGAGCTTGATTTTTCATTGATCGCATGCTTGGTTTCAAGTGTGATGGGATCAGTGTGGTTCTTGGACAGTGGTGCGTCTTTTCACATGACGGGAGATAGAGATTTGTTCTCTGATCTGGAGGACAAAGATCTTGGAGTGCACATCGAGATGGGCGATGATGGTAGATACAGTGCGACCAGTATCGGTACCATTTCCTTTGAGAGGGAGTCTGGTAAACCCTTTGTATTGAAGGAAGTCATGCATGTTCCAGGATTGAAGAAGAATCTCATCTCAGTGGTGATGTTAGAAGACAAGGGGTATGATGTTGTTTTCAGCGAGGGAAAGGCCTTCCTGCGCAGCAAGACAACTGGTGAGACCCGGAAGATAGGGGTTCGAGTGAGGAACCTTTATCAATTGCATGTAGATGGATGCGCAGCAATGGCAGGCAAGGCAGAAGGATTGGTGAGCCGGGATGATGGCGAGTTGTGGCACAGGAGATTGGGTCACCTTCACCATGGAGCCTTGAAGATACTGCAGCAGATCACTACAGGGCTTCCTAAAGGCACACTTGCGCAGTCAGATCAGTGCAAGGGGTGTACTTTGGGGAAGTTTGTGAAAGCCACCTTTCACGAGAAGGATAGTCGCGCCACGACAATCCTTGAGAGAATTCACACAGACGTGTGTGGACCTTTCTCAGTTGCTTCGACAGCAAAACACAGGTATTATGTGATTTTTGTTGATGATTTCTCTCGTAAGTGCTGGATCTTCTTCATGCAGAAGAAGAGCGAGACATATTCAAAGTTCTGTGAATTCAAAGCACTGGTCGAGAAGGAGTCGGGGAAGAAGGTGAAGGCTCTTAGGAGCGATAATGGTGGTGAATACATCTCGGACGAGTTCAAGGATTTCTGCAAGGCAGAAGGGATTCGTAGAGAGCTCATAGCTCCCATAACCCACAGCAGAACGGGGTAGCTGAGCGGAAGAACAGAACGATTGTGGGTGCTGCACGGGCAATGTTGCATGATCAGGGCCTACCCCTTCACTTGTGGGCGGAAGCATGCAATACAGCAGTTTATGTGCAGAACCGTTGTCCTCATAGGATACTTGGCATGAGTACACCCGAGGAGGCTTATTCTGGTAAGAAGCCTGATCTTTCTCATTTGAGGATTTTTGGTGCTAACGTTTACATGCATGTGACGAAGGATGCCAGAAAGAAGTTGGAGCCGACTGCAGAGGTTGGGATATTTGTGGGGTACACTGATATGCCCCACAACTATCGTGTGTATTTGCCAGACAGTGGTAAAACTGTTGTGCGACGGGATATAAAATTTCAGGAGGAGAAAGCCATGAAGTGTTCGCTTGAGAGGGAGCTACACTTGCATGCAGATGAGGAGCTATTAGTTCCTAAGGATGAGCTTCAGGACGTGGATCAGCCACAGGACGAGGTTCATGGAGTGGAAGAGACCACTCATGCAGCGCCAACCATCAGAGGGCGAAAGCGCTTGACAGAAGCTGAGCGACTGGCTCAAGATGCAGAGAAAGTTGTAGGACCACCTACAGCCCAATGCAGGCAGAGACAGTCACCTGATCGGTACACTGGATACATGGCTCTTATGAGCAAGTGTGTTGTGACTGAGCCATCCTCTTTCGAGGAAGCTGTGGAGGATCCCGCATGGGTAGACGCCATGGTGGAAGAGTATGATTCTATTGTCAGAAACAGTGCATGGGAGATTGTTCCTAGACCGGAAGGGAAATCAGTGGTAGGTTCGAGATGGATCTACAAAGTTAAGCAGGCAGCTGACGGGAGTGTGGAGAAGTACAAGGCAAGATTTGTTGCCCGAGGCTTTTCACAGATTGAGGGGATCGATTATGAGGAGACCTTTGCACCTGTCGCAAGGTATTCTTCCATACGGACGATTCTTGCTCTCTCAGCGCAGATGGGATGGCACATTCATCAGATGGATGTGAAGACTGCGTTCCTCAACGGAGTCATTGAGGAGGAGGTGTACATTGAGCAACTCGAAGGCTTTGAAGTCTTCAGCAGCGAGTCGCATGTGTGCAGGCTCAAGAGAGCGCTGTATGGGTTGAAGCAAGCACCACGTGCTTGGTACACACGGATAGACAGCTATTTCACAGGACTTGGATTCTCCAAGAGCGAGGCGGATCCGAACCTATACCAGATTGTGGTGGAGGGTAAGTTGCTTATCATTGTACTGTATGTTGATGATTTGATTCTAACGGGTGATGAGCTGTTGATACTGTCATGCAAGAAGGATCTTGCTACAGAGTTTGAGATGAAGGACTTGGGCCTCCTTCACTATTTCCTAGGATTGGAAATATGGCAGCGCAGTGGTGGACTGTTTGTTTCTCAGGGCAAGTATGCTCGGGAGATACTGGAGAAGTTTAACATGCATGGCTGCAAGCCTGTTGATACTCCTCTTCCTGGAGGTTGGAGGAAGGAGGATGCCACTTCGGGAGAAGAAGTGAATGCCACTGTTTATCGACAGTTGGTGGGGTCGCTGATGTATTTGGTCAATACACGACCTGATATATGCTATGCAGTTAACCAGCTTTCACAAGCTATGGTTAAGCCTACCAAGCTCTTCTGGAAGGCGGGCAAGCATGTATTGCGCTACTTGAGAGGCACATCGGGATATGGTTTGTGGTACAGACAGGAGGATGAGGTGAAGCTATGTGGCTTCACGGATGCAGATTGGGCAGGGAGCCCAACAGACAGAAAGAGCACATCAGGAGGGTTCTTCAGTATCGGATCGACAGCAGTTTCTTGGTACAGCAGGAAGCAGAGATCCGTGGCACTCAGTTCAGCGGAGGCCGAGTATATGGCAGCAAGTTTGGCTGCATGCGAGGCTATATGGATGAGGAAGATCCTGGTTGGTTTGTTCGGTTCTCATTTGGATCCTACTGTGATTTACTGTGATAACCAGAGTTGCATTAAACTCTCGGCTAATCCTGTATTTCATGATAGATCTAAACATATTGACATCAGGTACCATCATATCAGAGATTGTGTGCAGCGGAGGATCATGTTACTTTCGTACATTCCAATGGAGGATCAGGATGCTGATATTCTGACGAAGGCTCTCACCAGGAGCAAATTCGAGTACCACCAAGGCAGGATAGGGGTTGCTGATAATCCATATCTTGTCGAGAGGGAGTGTTGAGATTGCAACAAGATGATGGAGCTTAGTGAAAAGAGTCGCCTTCACTAAGTGGGCCCGCAGGCTATTTTTGGCGCAAGTCTATTTTTAGACTATGTCTATTTTTAGACATATGGATCATGTCTATGTTTATGGATGATTGATCAAGTTGGGAAAATAGATGGACTTCTATTTTTGATGAAAGTGTGAGTGATCACAGTGTGAGTGATCAAGTCTATTTTTAGACTGGCTGTCAAAAATAGAAAAGTCAAATATTATTATCTCACAATAATATTTGGACTATAAACTTAATCTTATTCTCTTGGAGCACTTCAGTTTGAGCTACGGAAGTGGCACATGCAGCTGTCAGAAGGAAATTCATTTTTTCTTATGAGTCAGTTGAGTTGTTGCATGCATGACTTCAGTTAGAACTCAAGTGAGTTGAGTTTAGTGGACTGGAGGTACAGTTGATGGAGTTGTGTTCAGTTTAACTTAGTTAAACTGGTTGTAGTTAGTCTAACTGCAGATAGACTAATGATGAGTTGTTAAACTAATTATTAACTCATAATACAACTAAAGAATACATCAGTTAACTCAGTTGCATGTCAGTGCATGTTCAGTTCAACAGGGACAGGTGGTAGAGAATCAGATTGCTATCAGTTGTGACTATAGTTGTGCACCAGATCTTGCACAATCAAAGGATTGAGTATGCCAATGAGTTTGTTCACGTATTTGGCCCGCATTTTAGCCTTTTCTCACGTCCACAAAGAGTGAGTGACTATTTTGCAGGTGAAAATCGAGTTTGGGAAGCAATTCTCATCAGTTCTTGAGCAGGTATTGAGCAGTGGAGGCAGGCAAGCAGTGGAAGAGATTTGGAGATCAGATCTGAGCTGTATTGTGTGTAACAGAGGTGGAGATACTTGTGAGAAGTATTATGCTGTGTAATGTTACATGACTCAATCATTAATATACAGATAGTGTGGGGTTTTTAGCGAGATGCTTTCCCCGTGATACCTACTGTGTTAATGTGTGAATGCTCTTGATGTTTTATTGTTATTGATGCTGTTATATTCTTGATCAACATAGAGGAGCTTATGTATTGTGTATGTTTTCCGCATTAGTACATGATCAGGATAATCTCCATTGAATATGTGTTAAATTATTCAAAATTTCTACATTTTTAGTCATTTTTAGTTCTCCTTTACAAAGAAGTAACGTAATTGTACTGTCGTTTCTTGATTTGAGAGTGTCGCAAGTGTCGTTTTCAGTCATAGAAGAGATTCTGATTGCTCTGGATAGTCGATTACCCTGTTACTATTGTATTTGATCTGAATTTGTAATTTTTCTAGTGTCGAAAGCAAGTTTTCAATTCCAAATCGCAAAGTGTTGTCATTGTCCTCATTTTGTTTTTGAAAAGAAACTTGTTAGTAATTGTCACTTTGAAAATAATTCAGACTTGCGCATTAGATTTATTTTTATCATTTACACATTAAGAAGGCTGAAAACAAATACATGCATGTGCATTTGCATTTAGACTGTTTTTTGGTTTGATTTAGGACAGTGCATATAGTGTGTGATCTTTGCTCTTTGTTGAAAGAACGCCATCTCTCTTTCCTTAGTAGCTAGGATTTTCATTGCACAAAGAAGATAAAACGATTGTTTGTCATCTTAGATTGCATTTTACGAATTGTACATCTACATCACGCGGTGAACCTGAAAGGAAAATTTCTTAAGCAAGATCAACTATAAAATAAATTTAATGAATCTAACAACGCTTGGGAACCTAATGCACAACATCTAGAAGTCTAGGCTAGAGACGTATTCCGACGTCGTAAAGCCTGGTAACTGTTGCTTTCACTGTTGGTTGGGTGATTCCTCCACTTTGAGACGATAAGTGCCAGTACAGACTTGTGCTCCCACATATCGTCGAGTATATTTTGGGAGACCACAATAGGCTTAATCCTTTATCCATAGGAAGCCGTGTATGCTGCCCTATCGATCGCAATGCACTGAACACAGCATTCGGGAAGATTAACTGTCGTACCGTAAAAAGTATTCTACAGTTTTGTGATTGGTTTGGTAATCCCTCTGTCTAGATTTCCATAGCAGTCCCTTTCGTTCCTTTTCAGACTCCTTAACGGAAAAGGTCCATCTGAGCACTTGTCACTTCAGGGTAATTAAAAGTCGAAGGCGACTAGGGTCATCTTTTGTTTTTTCTCGACTCTTAAAAATTGAAAAAAAAAATTGTGTCAAAGCGTCTAAAATTTATTTTAAACGAAATAATTATCACCTTTCCTAAGTTGGTCTTAGGTTGAAGAAAAATGGAGTCCACCAACCAAGAGTTCCCCTTGGAGGAAATCCTAGTCCCTTGTCCTCTTGGGGAGATGTTGGTGTGCCCCATATGGCCACATTGTCACTTCCAAGATTGACAATAGGCTTGCCCGTATGGCTTTTCTCAACCTCTATCGTTCAGAACACCGCGATTCCTGAACAATCGAGTCAGCAACTAAACGATACCGGAGTTACCCCCAAACCCTATACTTCGTCCAATTCGTCCTCTCCTCCTTCCTCTTCGCTTGATGAAGCTGGTAAAGCCAAGAATCAAGTTCCTGAGAAGAAGAAGGAAAAGAAGAAGAAATAGAAGAAGAAGAAGGAGCCAAAGGCGAAAAGGGGCAACCAAGTGTCTTCTAGCGAAAATCCACATACTACATTGACCGGGCCTAAATCGCCATGTGTCATTTTCAAAGGAGACCACTATCATAGAGATTGTCGTTACATCCCTCAGATCCTAAGGGACTGGTCTCCTCGTGTTCACAACCCGGTGTCGTCAACCTCTGATGATCATGTTGAAAATACACCGTCAACTAGTGAAAGTGAAGCCCCTGGACAAAAAGGAAAATGAAAATTTCCTTGTAAACTGTGTGAAGGTGATCACGCCATCCACCGTTGTCCCTTCTTAGATGAGGCTAAAAGAGTTTTGGACGACCGTCCGGTTTCACCATTACGGCTCCCTCCTAGATATAAGAAACTCTTGCCAAGTCCATCACTAGTTGAAAATCCATCTGACACGCCCTTGTGGTCGACCGAAGTATCTATCACTGAAGAAAAACCATCTGAATCCATGCCAGACGAAAGTCAAAAGGTTGAGGTGGCAGTTGACCCGGTCTTGCCTTTAGAGGTTCCACCTTCAGATGATACTGTCACCGAAGAGAACAAGGATGACACCGTCCAAATTCTTTTCGTAAGCACAGACTCCGATGAACATGGGGGCAGTTTACCCATTCCTTTACCGTAGGAAGGAAGTTCATCAAAGTCATACCCGGCCGTCTATTCGGTCCCACCTCCAAGCAACCTAGTTGTTTCCTTTGACTGGAATCTACTAGGCAGACCCTGCTTACCAACTAGTGTACCATTCCAAATCATTGCTCAAATATATAGAATGGTTATTGTCGATACCATCATAGATGAAGGGGCTTCTGTGAGTATCCTTTCCTCGACTGCTTGGAAAGCGCTTGGTTCGCCATCGCTTTTTCCTGAGATGAGGAATCTAACAGGCTTTGATAAAGGAACCAGTCGACCGTTAGGGATCCTTCCCAATGTGCCCATAACATTGAGAAGGAAAACCGTTCACATGAACGTAATGGTAGTCCAAGGACCCCTGGATTATAATCTACTCCTTGGGCGAGACTATATTTATTGCATGGAGGGCATTGTATCCTCACTCTTTAGAGTAATGTGTTTTCTGCACGAAGGAAGAGTGGTCAAGCTCGTAGACCAGCTTTCATTCCCCGGTTCACGCATAGCAAATAGTCATATGCCATCCCTGAATGGTATTTTCACGCAAGGAATTTCTCATCAATCCCCAGTCCGTCCGCCTGATGAGCGCGATTGATTCGGGGGACATGACTGAAACCTAGGGGGCATGCACCCTGGTCTGCTTCGACAGGAAAACTTCAGGTATAGGATAGGTTTCCGCGAATGATATCTGACTAGTCTGACACTCCCGTCCGTTTAGGAAAAGGGGGTTAGACTGGAATAAGATTCCTCATCAAAGTTATGTGAGTGGAGGCGTCTGCGCCACTCTCCTTTGTTTATTTCGATAGACATCGCCGAAGAAGTGTTTTGTTTGCGGTGCAAATAGAGCAATCTTTGGTAACCTGAAAGAGGTAGGCCTTTCCCGAAAAAAAAAATGTTTTGTCTGCAAAATTGGGGGTGACCTTGAAACTCTATGTCTCTATACCTGGGGGCATGCAAACCTTTTGGCATGCAAGCGAAGAGCGACCATTTATTTTTTAAAATTTGTAGGTCCTCTAACCCTTTAAACTCGTAGGATTGGTCATTTCCTAACTTGCATAAAGAAAGGATGTTGGGGCAAAGCTTTGAAAAAATGTTGTTTTTAGATGAGACATTCTTATTATACGACAAACAGTTTTATTGCGGAATTCAAGCTCGTTAAAAAATAAACATAAGCAATGAGCAAGTGTTTCCCCCCGCGTTTAAGCTCATTAAAAAATGAACTAATTTCCGGTAAATAACCATTGTGAATGTAGTACTTCAGCCTTTGAAGCCTTGGTCGTGTTCTCATCATCACCTCCACTCTGTATTGGCCAATCATTCACCTCCACTTGATTGTTTACCCCTTTTGAGGAACAGCTACGAAGAGTGATCTTGTTAGCCATCCTTGTGACACTGTCGTGATTGGAAAATTCCAAACCTTACCCGGAATCAACTGCTACCCGAATTTATCACTTTTTCCTCAAAGGGGAGTCTCCTTTAAGCTCTTTTCAACTGACTCGTAAAATATGAAAATATTTTCGAGCCATTAGCCTCTCCAGCTCGTTAAAGTGACCGGAAGTGCTATCCCTCCTTTAGATTTTAATCTTTTTGGACATGAGGGATTATTACACGAAAAGATCGAGCACTTGTTTTGTTCGGCTCGTTAAAAGTACCGAAAATTCATCCCTTCTGTATTGTTTTATACTTTTTCAGACCTAAGGGATTAGATGACGAAAAAGGATTTTTGGAGTTTCCTTTACATCCCTTTTCAGACTCTCTAAAATTGAAAAGGATCGAGTTATCTTTGTCGTTAAACTCGTTAAAACCTAATAGCGACAAACTTGTCCATAACAGACAAGAACGAGTTTCACTATCGCTAGGCTCGTTAAAACATAGCGATGGGTTTTCCCGAAGGGAAAATTATAGAACAAGCATATGTTATCCTCCTCAAGCTTGACAAAAATAAAGAGGTACTGGCTAGCAATGACTGGGGAAAAATTGGGAATAAAACTTGAAGAAACTTTGTTGGTATCAAGTCTCTCTTGAACATGACACTTTCACTCCGCATCCAAGTCGGGTTGGGTTGTTTCATTCACTGGTCACATCACCATGGTTCCATCACACCATCCACATTTAGGGTTAATGCTACCAATCCATCATGTCAGTGTCACCAGTATGTTCAAGAGAAGTCACTCAGAGAATTCACCTGTGTCTCACCCACTGCAATACATTTACGCTCCATTCTTTCATGACCGCCACCCTGAACCATATATCACCAGATTTTTTTCACCTCCATTAAAATCATTTTGCTCCATTCTGTGTCATTGATGTGGGATTCATTAATGCCCTCCTATGACGGGTCGCTTCTTGTCGACATCAGCTCATTATCCAAGAAGGCGATCTAGGAACAACCCTTTCAGTACTTTGAAGCTTGCATGCCTCAATGGCAAGTTTCTCACTTCCGGCGACAGGTCTACATCAATGGCGTTCGACCGAAAGATTTTACGTGGTGTTCGATGCCAAGTCCCTTTATTCACACCACGTGAATTGTACTGTAGTACCTTGAGGATCATTATCATTATCGGTGATTCCTCTCGTGCCTATTAACAACTTACATCATTGGTTGGTAATCAGGCGATGTCTTTCCATGTTCGACTCCAGAACATCTCTCACATGGATCGAATTGTACTTTGAGTAAATATTGAACGAGATTGAAGACCCCGGATCTAGTTTCATCCATCCAGGCTGTGATATATATTCAGGAAAATAAAGACATCAAATGTACATCATTGTTGCACAGATAATCATCCAATCTAAGGGATGATGGCTCTACTAGAATCATCTGTCTACACTCAGACAATTGTCTGTCTCATGTACATGAAAAATGAATTTATAAAGCTAAGCATGGGAATGCCCGCCTCAGCTAGATCATGAAAAAATTATGAATGTATTGTATTGTATCTTATTACAGGTCTCCTTCTAGCTTGAAAGAACTTCGGATCCTCATGATAAAGCATTTCACCCGACATCAAAAGATTAATGACCTCATGCTTTAGGGGGAAACTGTTATAGACATTTTTGGCACTGCAACCCCAAGCATAAAATTTCCATAAACCAAGGGCTCCTAAGTCCCTAAAGATGTTGTTCCAACCCCTAAAAGAACAAGGTCAACTGATTACAGCATCTCCCAGAAGTTCTCCATGAAAAGCTACTCAGAACTGGTCAAAACTGGACCATTTCACCTGCTCCATAGGCAAAGTGCGTTGCATCCCACCTAAATACACATAGTAGGTGCGTTGCATTTCAAAAAGCCCTTCTATGGGGTGCGATGGGCGAGAAGTGACAAATGGCAGAGTCAATCTGCAAGGTGGAGAAGCATGGAATCTTCCAGAAACTTCTCCTGTGACACTTGCCTATCTGAATTCGACCAGGGATGAGTAAGAGATCATCAATCTCCAAGTGGAATCAAGAACTATCAGAGGGAAGACACTAATCAAATCACAAGCTGACTCATCTCCCTTGCAGACATCTATATATGGATCCCTCATCCCAGAGATCCAAAGGCTGGAATTTTGCATCTTGTAAGGAATTGTTGTTGGTTTCCTGAGGCAACATCATAGTGTTGGGTGATCTAAGCTTTTCATGAGGTGAAGAAGGGCTTACTTGCTGAGAGGATGATGCTGGGTCAGAACAATTGGTTGTAATTCTCTTGGCTCTTTCTTGATTATCAATAAAACTATTCTAGTTTTCCTTCATACACTTGTCTGATTGATGTTTTATGCATTTGTGTGGTTAATATACATCTAATCCTATATTGCTTATGATAATAGATCCATGTTCTCGTATAGTGTTATGCTGCTTTGATTCTACAGGTACTCTGTGAAGCTGGGTATACAAGAAAGCAAGTAGAAAAGGACTATCAGAAGAGATAGGAATCGAACAAAGAACCAAGCACAAGACAGAGGTTGGTCTCTTTTATTCTTCTCTCATCTATCTTTCATAAAGGAAAACGAAAGTAGTTTTACTTTGTTTGTTTCTAAGGTAGCTACCAGCCTTAGTGGGATTAGCAGTTCGGCATAGACACTATTCCCAGTAACAGAGAGGAATACAAATGGTTCGATCACAAAGTAGGAGTCTAAGTGTATTGGGTTGTAGTGGTAGGAAGAGGCTCTGCAGCTGAGTGCGTAGAGGCCTAGTAGAGTTCGCAGCTCAGTGCGTGGACCCCCGCAGCTGAGTGCACAGGGCGGTGTCAAGTCTATAATCTTGATCAAAGAATAATAAAGAGAAATTGATTCCTATTTCTATGTATCTTCTTGTGCATTACCTTCTTTACCTATATACTGCTTTATTTATCACGCGCACTCATATGATTGCTGAATATGCAGTAATAATCATTAGTCTTACACAAATAAGTTAAGTAATGGGGTAGCAGCAGATTGAATAGCAGTGAGGCGGCGCAACATTTCCTCAAGGGACCGTGAGGTAAATATATTAAATCTTTGAACACTTGGATTAAGATGCTATGGTGCAAAAAGCAGGTTATACGAATAAATTAATGTTTGGGGCTACATGAAGTGGGAATATCTACAGAAGTGGAAGTAGTGAAGAGTTGGAAACCAGTCCCTTAATTTCACCCTCGCGGGAAAGCGAGGAAGAGCTTGCGAAAGTTTCTTCGAGAAGTGCGGTCAGTCTGATAAGGCAGCATATTCCACGTTTACCACCTCCACCCACACTGCCACCTGCCTCACCCTCCTCACCTCCATCTCCACCCACCCCACCACCACCACCACCACAGTTCAGTATGGTGAGTGCGATAAAACTACCAATATTCAGAGGAGTGCGGAATGAAGATCTGGACCAATTCTGGTTCATGGTAAGAGCAGTAAGGGAAGTACAAGGTGTCATGGATGATAATATTAAAAAGTATACGCAGGTGAGCGCACTACAAGATCGTGCATTAACGTGGTATATCAAGCATTCTAATGACCACCCAGACATAGGAATTGCAGAAATCCAGGTTGCGCTGAACAAGAAATTTATCAGGCCAAAATTGGAAACACAATCAATCATTGAGTTTAAGGAGATCGTGATGCTCTTGGGCGAGACCCCCTGAGATTTGGACCAAAGGTTGAAGAGTACGATTTGTGAAGCCAATATGACGTTGACAGATGGACAGCATCGCGCATGGTTTATGGCATCACTTATGCCACACTTAAGGACGACACTGTCACAGCAAAATATTTCCACCCAGGCCGAAGCGTTGGAGATGGAAATGAGATTACATGAGACCCATATATAAGACCCTGGTTTGGGAGTCCAAAAAATCCACGCACAATTGCATAATTTGTGGCTATAAATGCAAAGCTTGAAATAGGATTGGACACCTTGGCCGGAAACGGCGAGGAGGTATGGTGCATAAAATGCAAAGGCCAAGGGCACTACAAGGACCACTATCCAGTGTTATAAAACTACTTGGTAGGGTGGGGCGATGCCATTAAGACCAGAAGTATAGGCAAGACCGAGTGCAGCATCCACATTATGGTGCATGATTTGTCAGATAGGAGGAAAACACACCATGAATAATTGTCATATGTTTCAGAAGTATACACAGACATCCCAGCAATTGTTTTTAATTTATGCAGGTCAGTAGGCCATGATGAACGCACCTGCTGAAGCTAGGAACTACTGATGGATTGGACTCTTGCCTACAAGGTGTAAACTATAACGTGAGCCCTCGACCCAAATGTAGGGATGGCGAGTGATGGAATTCAGGGGCACGGTCAAGGTCGACGTGGAATGGGACCAGGAAGGGGTCTCAGACAACTAATTTGTTACAATTGCGGACGATCAGGGCGGCGATTACACAAACTTGGCAAGAACATCATGTTGGTACTATACTCAGTTTGATCATGAGGCAGAAGACTGCCCTTCGTTGATAGCGAGGATGTGCGAAAAGGGGGTACTCCAGCCCCCTCCGACTCAGAATTTGCAGATGATGAGGTCTGAGCCGCGCGAAGAAGACCCAAATGTAAACATGATGCTCAGGAGCAGTATGACCATGGGAGATGATAAAGGGAAGTAGCCAGAAGAAAGTGTGTGGGTTCACAAGGCTCCTACAAAGGAACTCGAATTTGATTTAGAACGTGCGAAGGAGACATTCATGGAAGCTAAGAAGAGCTTCGCAAAGGCCTCCACTTTAGGTAGTAAGGATCAACTCGAACTACGAATGGATCCTTCAATGCTCACTACCTTTCAAGGGACATGCATGAAACTGGTGTGCGATAGCAAGGTAGTCAAAGGAATACAGGAACTCATCACTAGGTGCAAGGGGTCAGGAGAACCGCGCGTGGTCTAGAAACTTGGAAAGCGTGCATTGCACACAGAAAGGGAAATGAGGTTGACTGCGCAAATCGGTGAGTATGAAATGGATCAGGTAATCCTGTATCTGGATTCAGATGCGAATGTACTACCGAAAAAAACATGGGAACGCATGGGTATACCCGCGCTACAATGTTCCCCTATTCAGTTACGAATGGTGAACCAACAGAAGATTTTTCCCATGGGAAGATTGCAAGGGGTAACAATAGATATTGGAGGTGCAAGCGCTCAGGAAAATTTCGAAGTGATAGAGATTGTCGATGATAGTAATCCCTATCTCGCACTACTGGGAATAGACTGGGCCACCGATATGAAGGGGGTCATAAATCTGAAGAAGCACAAAATGATCTTTGAGAAAACGTCACTACACATAGTAGTACCACTAGATCAACCCAAAGGAGTGCGATACACTGAACCAGTGCGCGACGATGATAATGATGATGATCTTGATTGTATTTACAAGATAACTACGTGAGAACAGGATTTGGTGAATCTGACTATAGATGGAAGGATTTCATGGGAGCGCGAAAGCTCCTGCACTTCAGATTCAGATGAAGAAGTAGAACGATGGCAGAATCAGCTGCACGAAGTAACAATGCTTAATTGAAACATGATGATTAGATCACTGCGTTGCATGAAAATAGAGGCAAGGGAGCTACCGACATATGATGGATTAACAGTGGTGGATGAATTTCTAAGAAAATTTGAAAGCATAGTACCAGAACAACAGCAATTCGATGCTTTGAAATGGGCACTACGTGTAATTCCCACACGATGGTGGGGTACGCATCAAGGAAATTTTGAGGACTCACATGGATGCAGAAGGATGATGCTCCTACGTTTTGGAAAACCCCAACGGTGCTAGCTGTCGTGAAGGTGATTGAGGAATTTCGGAGAAATATGCCAAAAGACGAGTTGAAGTCTCACACAAGTGGTACGACCACCTGACTAGTTGTAGGGAGCACTGTCTCAGCACTCTAGGCAGTAAAAAGTGGGCGCGGGACTATAAAAGAGTCTTTTTGGGAGCTACGCGATGAGGGAGGTGCACGCAGAATCAGCATGTCACAACGGTCGTGATCGCGCATGGCAGGCTGCACTGCCGTGTGGGTAGGCTGGGAAGTGACCATTGGTGTCAATATTCATGACAAGATGTCCAATTTAATGCAAAGGGAGCGGGCAGCAAGCATTTAAGACACAAATTAAGGTCGAGATTTGGGGCAATATACCGCCATGAAAGAATTGATGGCCCGGAATTGGGGGGAATGGTTGAATTTGAATTCAAAAAGCGCTATAAAACTCCAGGGGCTAATCATGAGACAACACTTTTTCATTTGAGATTTGAGCAGTTGAGTGTTGAGCGTCGAGAAAGATTTGAGCCCGGAAGTTCGCGAACACCCACAGATAGCTCAAATAGAACGACGACTACAAGGATAGGTTTGGGCTCTGCAGAAGGAACCACCGACGAGGCCGTGCAGAACCCCACAATACATAATGTTCCCAAAGACACTGGGTTGTGTCGAAATCCCGAAATCATCTCAGATGCTGAGGCCTAAGAAATATAAGCAGGCAGCAGGACCAGTTTGCATGTCCCCAAGGAATCTGTGGTTCAGTAAACTCTCAATGGAATAAAAGGGCAAGGCTATCACCATTGAGACAAATGACGAGGCGGAGGACCTAAAGGCTCTCATCGATGAGATAGAGGAAGCAGAAGACATGGAAGAAGACATCCAGCCAGTGCACTCTACAGTGAAATTGCCCAAGTACATCCCTCCATGAAAAGGGAAAACTAAGATACCAAAGGACCTAGATGCCACTAAGAGCGCACTCCAGTCCCCACTCCTCCCTTATGGAATTGTGTTTCAGGGCTCGCACCTGGGTCATGTGCCCACAATGAATTTTGAAGATTGGGACCTCGTGGACAAAAAGAAGTTCCCACACTTCAAGATGGAGAGCCTCATGAAGCAGAACATGGAGGGGCCAGTCACAACACTAGAACCGCGGAAATGGTTGAGCAGTGTGAAGAAGGCCAAATTAGTTCATCTGATGTGGATTCCATACTTTCACCGTGCACCTATCACTATTTTCATCATCAAGTAGCTGCTTTGCCTCATGCACGATGGGTACTTATTACTAGAATATCCTATTCCCATCACGACGGATCTCATCCATAGAATTTCCCAGATCCCCTGTAAGGGAAAGGACCCCACGGCGAAAGTAGGAAAAAGCAGAGATTTGGTGCTCGCGGAGGCCATGAAGAAAAAATACAAGCTTGACAAGAAAAAGAGGGGTTATGTAATCAGCAGCATCAAAGATAAAGTGGTGCGTGTAGCCACCCAACTCCTCGCTAGGAAGGTAATGAGAAAATGCCATGGCGATGAGGTACCAGTGCCGGTAGTTGCACTAGCCAAACAATGCATAGAGGGGGTCCAATTCAACTGGGACGAGTTCCTCTGCGAGGATTTATTGACCAACTACAAGGAAGACCAGGAGTAGGGCAAGACCTTCCACTATGCATGGTTGCTCTTTTCCATGTTACTGGTAACAGAGGCACTGCCCGAGGATAGTCAGTTCCCTAGCATTGAGCAAGACCTACCAGAGACCGCAAAGTACGCGTCGCTCTAGGCCACCAAGGACACAAAGTGGATTTGTGAGACAAAGATCTTCTGGGTGCTCATGGAAGCGAGCATCCGGATCAGGATCAATAGACAACTGTGCCTGTCCCCCACAGTGCATAACAGTTTGTGGAGCTTTGTAGACTTCAACCCGAACATGCATAATGTTTAAATCAATGCACGTCAGGATCTGGCATAGCAATGGACCAAGCTCCCCTTCATCGCCAATGATGATGCAATCTTTTCAGTGTTAGAATCATGGCCCCCTGAGTGGCGCACCCTGGATCTGGCGGAGCTGGATAGAACAACAGCACGGAAACAAAAGGAGGAAGCCAAGTTATGGGTCACGAAGTTGGCCGAGAAAAGGCGCAATGAAAAAGCGGTCGCGGAGGTAAGGGTTGTCCGTGAGGCAGCAAAGGAAGCCGTGAAGCAGGCAAAGGCTGCCAAAGAAGTAGCAGTAGCGCAGGCAACAGGGGCCCCCACAACGCAGGACTAGGAAGGCCAGGACTTGTCTATAGGACAGGAAGTAGAGGACACAGAAGAAGGCATGGACCTAGGCACAACTTCCACCAAGCTGAAAAGGTTGCGTGTCACAGAGAGATCGGGTCCATGAAAAGGTCATGGCATCGAAATTGGCAAGCAACCCGATCACATTAATAGAAGGCAACCTCAACGACATCGACGTCACGGTTTGCGAAGTCACCAAGGAAGCACTCCAGGAAGCCATGTCAGAGCAGCAGATTGTGTTGGGGGCCCTAAGGGCGCAGCTACAAGAACTACAGGTGCAGCCCCCACAGGAAGGAACTGTAGCCACCTACAACGCAGCAGGCACATCAACAATGGAGCAGCTGCTACACGCAAAGATGGCCAACACCATAGTGCTACCGGAAGGAGTGCTAACAGCTAAGAACGAGGATGACAGAGCTACGGTGAACAAGATCAAGGGACTTGGACTTAATTTCGCTGCCCTTCCACGAGACACATTGTACCAACTGCAGGATGGCATAATAGCAAAGCTCCATGCCAGGGAAGGTCGCACGATTCAGGTTATGAGTGAGAAAAATATCAAGATCAAATAGCTCAGCCTGCAACATGACGAACTGGTGTCACAGAACCAGCAAATTGTGCAAACAGTTGATGAAGCGTGCCGGAGAGTCCCGGAGTTGTCCATTGCCTCGGACCTACCAACAAAGATGAGGATCCACTATCTGGCAAGTGTAGTCTGAAGCGTGCGTGAGGAAACAATGTGAGTGCAGCTGGAGCTGAACCTCCAGATTGCTAAGCTGTGGCTGAAGGCATGGCCTTCCACTCCTTCGAAAGTTAGAGAGCAGCGCGTTAACACTATTCAAACAGGACTGGAACAAATTAGACGGGAAGTGTAGGACTATACCGATATGTTAGGCCAGGCCTTTGACGTCCTCACATCCTTATAGGAGGACACCAACATACAACGCATGGAAACAGAGGCGCGCAAACTGCAGGAGCAGTATGATAATGTAAGGGGAACTGTGCAGACAGACGTCCTCACCCAATAGCTAGCAAAGATGCAACAAGCAAGAGCACTGAAAGAGCAAGTGGATGTCACCAGACAGAAGGAGACACTTCTCAAAGCCATGGATTGATGAGGCCTTCACCATTACGGTAGATATTGAGGGAAATCTCGCACAGATGTAGGTATTCTATGCGTTAAGACAGGTAACTGATCCTCACAAAGAAGCATCGGAAGAGGGCATGCAACAGGTCTAGTAAACCACAGAATAGTGTGTCGCGGACCTCTGAGCAGTATGGGACCAGTTGGAGGGGCTCCATGCCAAGGTCGTCACACCAGTAGAGTGACTTGGGATGATTCACGATGATTGTGTTGGGGGGTTGTTGGGCATGGAATCCCCCCACAACATGTTTTGTGGCTCAAAGCCCAAGTTTTGGTAAAAGTTTTTGTAAGACTCTGCAAATTGCGGTTACAGAGCACGAAGTATAGGTTAAGTCATAGGGTTGTCCTCCTTAAATTATTGTAATGTAATGTAAAGTCATGTTGGCCTACCCATGGTCTGTGGACAATGGGATTGTATAAACAGAGTGAGGCTCTAAGTGTAAAGATAGCGAATTAGAGAGAGGAATACGAATGGTTCGAGCATAGAGTAGAAGTCTAAGTGTATTGGGTCATAGTGGTAGGAAGAGGCTCTGCAGCTAAGTGAATAGAGGCCTAGTAGAGTCCGGAGCTGAGTGCGTGAACCCTTGCAGCTGAGTGCGCAGGGTAGTGTCGAGTCTGTAATCTTGATCAAAGAATATAAAGAGAAGTTGATTCCTATTTCTGTGTATCTGCTTGTGCATTGCCCTCTTTACCTTTATATTGTTTTATTTATCGCATGCACTGATATCATTGCTGAATATGTTGTAATAATCATTAGTCTTACACAAATAAGCTAAGTAATCAAGTAACAATAGATTGAATAGAAAGGAACTTGGGAATTATACGGGTTGCGCCCCGAGTAGGGTTGCATGGAAGCAGCATCGTAGGTTGCGAAGGGATAGCAAGTGTGCGTAGCGACGAGCATGAAGGGTCAAACCGTGGACCTTCAAAACCTCATCAGACATCCCCAGGGTGCGGAAACCTAGTTCTAACACCCTCCCATACTACTTCGGGTGAGACCTCAGTTCGCGCTCCACGGACTGTTGCCGAAAGGGCCAGTAGTACCGATTTTTTCTTGGCTAAATCACCTCTGAACCTGCGTCAGGCCCATACTATCGAGCAATAAAAAGTGTCTTTTTCACCTCTATTTACCCTGCATTAATTATCATTCTAGGTACGATTTGTTATCTCAAAGAGTGTACTCAGTCGGAGGCGGTCATTCGTCAGAGTAATGCTAGCAGTATAGTGCTTTAAATACAAGAGTAAACAGATGCTTGGAATAAAATCTACTTTCAAAAAGAAACTTAACACTCTGAGACTTAAATCATTCACTTAGAAAACTACAGCAACTTATCAGTCAAGGGTACCGTAAGAATAACTCCTCCCTCGGTAAACTGATGTAACTGGGAAGCAATTTAAGGAAAAGTTCATCAACCTAGGAACTGGACAACCACCGTCAATGTTCACTACAGTTTCAAATCGTTTTGTGCACATCAAAGTAATGGTAATTCAAATAGCAGGAAATGGAACAGTGACTGGTGTATTTAACTCAACTGAACAGCAAATTTTTAACCTATGAAAATGAAGCAGTAATTGCAACCTTCACTCAGAAATGATTTGAACAACAAACGGAAATGGGACAGCAAACTAAAGCAAGCTATGAAATATTGAACAACAACCTAAATCAAATGTAAATGCATAGCAAACCAAATCAAATATTACATGCAACACTTTTCTGTTGAAGGAACAGTAATCTAAGATTCGGCATAACAATGGTTAATCACGATTGTGAAGAAACAACAATTGCAATCACGATGGAACAACAGTCCCAATGAACAACAATCACACTTGGGACTAAACCGTAGATAAATAGACAGTAATATTGATTTATAAACACACATCACTATTATTCTGTAATCGAATAGTAATGGTAATCTGTAAGGCACAGCAATGTTACACAATAATATCAGTTTGTTAAAGGAACACCAATACGATATAACTTCAAAATGAGTAGCATAACATTCTTGTGCAGAGAATAACCTTACTATTCAAATAAGAATGAAATATAAAAAAGCTAATACATGAAATAATAAGGAACAGCAGATTACTGAACAAAGTAGATAAGAGAAATCAAACCACACACGACATGGAATTGAGAATTAATGGTACAGGAAGCAAGTGATCCACCAGGGCCGCGCCCTTAGTGTTATAGACATTTTTGTGCCTTACAGCATGGAGCATGAAATGTCAATAATCTGAGGGATCCAAAGTCCCTAAACATGTTGTTCCTACCCCTAGAGGAACAAGGTCAGCAAACCACAGCACTACAAATCAGTTCTCCACTGAAAAACACTCAAAAACAGGTCAATTTTGGATCAAAGCAGTTGCTCCACTAAGCATCTGCGCTGAATGTCAAAAGCTCTATGGTGTACCTGCGCTGCATAGCAAGTGCAACAAAGGCTACCTGCGCTGGGCGTACTTTGACATGTGGAGGAATCTTTTCTCAATGTGCCAGTGCCCAGGAAGCTTCCAAAATGACACTTGGATCAGAAGATTCGCCTAATGATGAGTAAAGAGGTTCTAAAACTCCAAGTGGAAGGTAGAAACTCCGAGTGGACTCAAGGACTGAAGAACAACTGGAGTTGAAGAGGACAACAAGTCGCACATCAAGCTGACTTATCTTCACTCCAAAACTCTATATAAGGATCTCATCCCATGGGATCTAGAGGCCGGAATTTTGTGCAAAGAATTGCTGTTGGTTTACAGTTGTGAGTATTGGGTGATTGTTTGAGGGAGGTGAAGAGGAGATTTCTTTCCGTCGGGAAGGTGATGCTGGATTGGACCTCTCACGGTTGTATCACCGCCTGAACCTTACTTCCTTATATTAATAAAGCATTTGAGGTTCTTCTATTCGCATGTGTTTCAATGGTGTATTGTCTTACTTGCGTATTTGATTTATGCTAATCCTTGAATCAATTATGAATGCATGCTTCTTGTAGTTTCCTTTTCTTGTCTTGTTCGCAGGATCTCGTGTAGCTGGGCCCGTGAGAAGACTTGGAGCTGGGAGCAAGCGGCAAATAGAGGAGATTGGATCGACCATTTGCGCAAGACATCGGTAAGTGGATCTCTTCCTTTCATCTCTTGCATGTCATAAAGAAGTAACTTTAGATAGCTTTGCTTCAGCTGTTGCTAAGGAACTATCACCCTTAGAGTGGGATAGGGTCATTCCGTGTTGGATACTTTTCCCCACAACAGACTGGCGACTCCACTGGGGATCGTGTCTTGTTGGTAGCTTGTGTTTCTTGCTATTCATTTCCTAAACAAAGGGAGTACCGAATCGAACTGCATTCGAATCCTTCGAATGCAAAGTAGAGGGCAGCTACTCTAGCTCATAGCTGGGCATGTTTATGATTTGAAGAGCTGATCCACAAGGACTCTTTTTAGCTCTTTGTGATAGTGTTCATCTTCCTTAATCATCCTCTAGTGTATACTTGGCTGATAGCCTCTGATTTGGCCAAAAACCATTGATTTTTGAGCAAACTGTGACCCGGAATCTGAGAGAGACGAGAGTTGTCTCTTCAGTGCAGCTGCAACAAAGGCTACCTGCGCTGCAACGCAGGTCCCGAAGGGGCTACCTGCGCTGCATGTCAAATTGACAGTGCAGTACCTGCGCTGATCCAGTTTTGCCTTGTGCAACTGGGGTTCCCTATTGTCTGTTGCCCAGTTTTCAATATTGTTTTTGCAGCCTGTTGTCAACCTGTATACCCAGCTGAAACTACCTTTCTTTGCCTTCATTCCGCCTCAGTTGTATGAAGAAACTGTGATTGTTCTTATTGTATTTCTTGCTGTCATTCACAGTTTCCCGTAGCGAAAGTGAACTAGTCTTGTTGTGACCTCTTGGATCTAGGCCTGTAAGAAAGTGTCGTTGTGATTCTAAGAGCTACTTTATTACTGTTCATAGCTGCTTGAACATTTGCTTTCGTTATATGGTTCGAATTTCAGTATTTCTTGTGTTGAAACGAGTGAATCTTAAGGTGTTCTTTTGATTATTGGACAAAAACTTGTTTTCTTTCACTTGAAATTGAATTCGAAATTATACAACAGCTTTCTTTTTGTAATACATCAACATTAAGGAAGAAGAAAAGAAATACTTGCATTGTGCATGTGCATTTTGAAAGTTTGCATGTCGATTTAGGAAAAGTGCATCAGTGTGTGCTCTATGATCTGTTTGAAAAGATGATGTCTTTCTTTTCCCTCAGTAGTTAAGATTTTCATAAGTTGAAAGAATTGAAAAAGCTTGCTTATCATTCTTAGACTGCATTTAGGAGTTGTATCATACATCACGTGGTGATCCATAAAGGCAAACTGCTAAGCAAGATCAACCTAAAAAGAACTGAATTTATCTAACAACGCTTTGAAACATAACGAAACACAGTAGAGGTCTAGGTAGAGACGTGTTCCGGCGTCGTTAAACATAGTGACCGTCGATCTCTACGAAGGTGGGTGATTCTTCCTGAGGGACGATAGCACTAATACGGACTTGTGCCCCCGCGTACCGTCGCGTATATTGGGGGACCCCTATAGGAACAAAGCCTTTATCCATAGGAATCCGTGTCGACCGCCCTACTGATCGCGATGCAGTGAACACAGCATTCACGAAGATCGACCACTCGTACCGTAAAACGTATTCTGTGGTTTCGCGAAAGGTTTGGCACACCCTCTGCTTAGAACTCCAGAGTAGTTTCTTTTGGCCTTTTTCAAACTCTATAACTGAAAAAGTCCATCCGAGCATTTGTCACTTCGGGCTCGTTAATACATCGAAGGAGACTAGAGTCATCTTTAGCTTTTTCTCGACTCTTAAAAATTGAAAAAGCAAGTTGTGTCTAAAGCGTCGTCATATAAAATTCATTCTAAACGGAACATAATCACCCCTTTATTCCTGCGTTGATCTTGAGGTTGGGAACATGGAACACGCCAACCAAGGGATTCCACATGATGGGAACCCTAGCCCTTTCTCCTCTTGGGGAGAAGTTGGTGCGCCCCACATGGCCACGTTGTCGCTTCCAGGGTTGACAATTGGCCTGCCAGTTTGGCTATTCTCAACCACTGTAGTTCAGAACACCACGGTTCCTGAACAGTCGAGTCAACAGTTAGACCAGTCTAGAGCTACCCTCCAGCCTTCCACTTCTTATAAGCCTTCCTCCGATCCTTCTTCTTCGAAAGGTCAAGCCGCCGAAAGCGGAGCTCCCATAGAAAAGAAGAAGGAAAAGAAGAAGAAAGAAAAGAAGCAGAAGGAGCCAAAGGCGCCTGGGGGCAAGCAAAAGGCATCTAACAAAAATCCACACACAGCACGGACCGGGCCCAAATCGCCATGTGTCATATGTAGAGGGGACCACCTCCGCCGTGATTGTCCCGGTATTCCCCGGATACTAAGGGACTGGTCCCCTCGTTTGCACAGTTCGGAAGCGTCAACCTCTGACAACCAGGTGGAATGCTTACCGTCGACCAACGAAAGTGAAGGTTCTAGACAACGAAGGGGAATGAGATTCCCCTGCGAACTGTGTGAAGGCAATCACACCCTCCGTCGTTGTCCCTTTTTAGACGAAGCAAAGAGAGTTTTGGAAGATCAACCGATTGCACTGTTGCTACTTCCTCCTGGATACCAAAAACTCGCGCCAAGTCCTTCGTTGGTCGAAAATATGGCTGCCCCACTCATAGGGCCAGCTGAAGTGTCAGTCACTGAAAATGAACCTACTGAATCCGGACCGGACGAAAGTCCAAAGGTCGAAACGGCAGTTGACCCGGTTCTCCCTTCAGAAGTTTCGTCTTCAAATACCACAGTCACTGAGGATTCATCTTCAGCTGACACCCCTACTGAAGAGAGTAAGGATGACACCGTCCAGATTCTTTTCATCAACACCGATTCTGATGAACATCAGGGCAATGTGCAAACTCCTTTATCGCAGGAAGGAGCATCGTCAGGATCATACCCGGCCGTGTATTCGGTCCCACCACCAAGCAACCTGGTTGTGTCCTTTGATTGGAACCAACTAGGCAGACCCTGGTTACCAGCCAGTATACCATTTAGAATTATAGTCCAAATATACAAAATGGTGATGGCTGGGACTATCATTGATGAAGGGGCATCTGTGAGTATCCTGTCCTCTATTGCTTGGAAAGCACTGGGTTGCCCAGCGCTTTTTCCTGAGATAAGAAATCTCTCGGGTTTTGACAAAGGAACCAGTCGACCGTTAGGGATTCTACCTAATGTGCCTATTACATTGAAAGGGAAGGCTGTCAAGATGAATTTGATGGTCGTCCAAGGACCCTTGGATTATAACCTACTCCTTGGACGAGACTACATATATTGCATGGAAGCAATAGTCTCCTCACTCTTTCGAATAATGTGTTTTCCATACGAAGGAAGAATGGTCAAGCTCGTAGACCAACTTTCATTTCCGGGATCACGCATCGCAAATAGTCACATACCTATCCTGAATGGTCTTTTCGATCAAGAAAGGTCTCTACCTCCGGTTCTTCTTCCTGATGAGTACGAGTGATTCAGGAAAGTAGGGCCGGAACCCAGGGGGCATGCATCCTGGTCTGCTGGGGTCAAAAAAAACCTTGGGTGTACAGTAGAATTTCCGCGGGAGAATATGACTAGTCCGTACTCCGTCCCCCCCTTCATCTCCGTAAAACAGAAGAGCCGACAAGAGCTCTCATGCAGAAGAAGGGGCAGTTAGGAATGGGGTTGTTCTGGAAAAGGATTCTTTTGTCAAGGTTACTTGTTTGACAAAGGTCATTCACCTTTTTCTAAAAAAGTAGGCTCTGCCAAAGAAGGGGATCCGTTTGCGGCAGCAAGTAGTAACCATCTTTGGATAAAAGGCAAGCCTCACCCATTAAAACAAATGATTTAAAGGATAAGTAGGGGCAGCCTCCAAAGAAAGAGATTCTATTGCTGCAACAAATTGTAACCATCTTTGTGTAACCTAATGATAGACATCGCCGAAGAAAGAGTTTCATTTGCGGCAGCAAACAAAACCATTCTTTGGGTAACCAGAAAGAGGTAAGCCTCACCCGTCGAAAACAAGGGTTTTTGACAGACAAGTAGGGGCGACCTTGAAATTAGACTTACACCTGGGGGCATGCAAACCTCTTGGAATGCAAGCACGAGCGGCTATTTTGTTTTTTAGTTTTTTAGGTCCCCCCCTTTAAACTGTAGGTCTAACCCGTTAAACTCGTAGGATTAGCCGATACCCAGCTTGCATAAAGAGAGGATATGGAGCAAAGCATAGCGAGATGAAGCTCCTTAAAAAATAGCGAGCAACCTACCAGGAGACCTTCCTACTTTATGACTGGTAAAAACGAGCAGTTTTGGCAAAGTTCATGCTCGTTAAAAAATAAACGCAAGATACGAGCAGTTTTGGCAAAGTTCATGCTCGTTAAAAAATAAACGCAAAACCGAGCAGTTTTAGCAAGAGTTCATGCTCATTAAAAAATAAATGCACATGTGAGCAAGCTTCCCCCAGAGTTCAAGCTCATCAAGAAAAAATGAACCGGTAAATAACCATTTGAGACCGTAAATTCATCAGCCATAAAAGCCTTGGTCGTGTTTGTGCACCGTCACCTCCACTGTTCATTTGGCCGATCATTCACATCCACTTGATTGTTTACCTATTTTGAGGAACAGCTGCGAAGAGTGATTTCACCTAGCCATCCTTATGACACTGCCGTGATTGGAAAATTCCAACCTGTACCTGGAATCTACTGCTATCCCTATTTATCACTCGTTCCTCAAAATACGAGTCTTCTTTGAGCTCTTTTCACTGACTCGTAAAATATGAAAAGTTTGCCGAGTTTTGGCCTTCCAGCTCGTTAAAAGGACCGGAAGAGCTATCCCTCCTCTAGATTTTAATCTTTTTGGACCTGAGGGATTATTGCACAAAAAGATCGAGCGCTTGTCTAGTTCGGCTCGATAAAGATATCGAACATTCATCCCTTCTGTATTGTTTTATACTTTTTCGGACTTAAGGGATTAGATGACGAAAAAGGACCCCTGGAGTCCACTTTATGTACCCTTTTCAGACTCTCTAAAGATGAAAAGGACCGAGTTGTCTTTGTCGCTGGGCTCGTTAAAAATATTAGATAGCGACAAACTTGTCTTTAGACGAGAACGAGTTTCCCTATCGTTAAGCTCGTTAAAACATAGCGATGGGCTTGCCCGAAGGGCAGGTTATAGAACAAGCATATGTTATCCTCCTCAAGCTTGACAAAAATAAAGAGGTACTGGTCAGAAATGACTGGGGAAAAAATTGGGAAGAACCTCAAAGCTTAATGGTAGCAAGTCGCTCTTGAACATGACACTTTTGCCTCCGTAAATATCGGGTTGGGTTATTATCATTCACCGGTCCCTTCACCATGGTCTCGCCATACCATCCATACATGGGGTAATGCTACCGATCCATCACATCAGTGTCGTTATATGTTCAAGAGATGTCATTCAGAAAGTGTCAACCGGGTCCCATCCACTACCATACATCATCTTTCGTCCTTCCATGACCGCCACCCTGAATCATATTTCACAGATCGTTTTCACCATCATCACTAGCTCCGTTCCGTGTCACTGATGTGGGATTCATTAAGGCCCTCCTTTGGCGGATCACTTCTTGTCGACATCAGCTCACTATCCAAGAAGTTGATCTAGGAACACCCCCTCAGTACTTTGAAGCTTGCATGCCTCAATGGAAAGTTTCTCACTTCCGGCGATAGGTATACATTAATGACCTTCAACCGGGAGACTTTGCGTGGTGTTCGACGTCAGATCCTATATTCACGCCACGTGAATTGTGCTGCAGTACCTTGAGGGTCATCATCATTATCGGTGATTCCTCTCGCGCTTGTTAACAGTTTACATTATTGACTGGTAATCAAGCGATGTCTTTCCATGTTCGACTTCAAGAAATTCTCACATGGATCGACTTGTACTAGAGTGAAGATCGGACAAGTTTGAAGACCCCGGATCTAGTTTCATCCATCCGGGCTGCGATATATATTCAGGAGATAAAAACATAGACATGTGCAGCAGATGACCATCCTACTAAAAGGATGATAATTAAAAGCAGAGAATTATCAGTCTATTATCAGACGATCGTCTGTTTATGTACAGCAAATGTATTTATAAAGCTGAGCATGGGAAATGCCCGCATCAGCTAGATCATGAAAAGAAAGTATGAAAAGATAATGTATTGTATTGTATTTTGTTATAGGTCACCTCCCGACGATTGAATGAACTTCGGATCCTCCTAATAAAGCATTTCACCCGATAAACGACCTCATACTTTAGGGGGCAACTGTTATAGACATTTTTGTGCCTTACAGCATGGAGCATGAAATGTCAATAATCTGAGGGATCCAAAGTCCCTAAACATGTTGTTCCTACCCCTAGAGGAACAAGGTCAGCAAACCACAGCACTACAGATCAGTTCTCCACTAAAAAACACTCAAAAACAGGTCAATTTTGGATCAAAGCAGCTGCTCCACTAAGCATCTGCGCTGAATGTCAAAAGCTCTATGGTGTACCTGCGCTGCATAGCAAGTGCAACAAAGGCTACCTGCGCTGGGCGTACTTTGACATGTGGAGGAATCTTTTCTCAATGTGCCAGTGCCCAGGAAGCTTCCAAAATGACACTTGGATCAGAAGATTCGCCTAATGATGAGTAAAGAGGTTCTAAAACTCCAAGTGGAAGGTAGAAACTCCGAGTGGACTCAAGGACTGAAGAACAACTGGAGTTGAAGAGGACAATAAGTCACACATCAAGCTGACTTATCTTCACTCCAAAACTCTATATAAGGATCTCATCCCATGGGATCTGGAGGCCGGAATTTTGTGCAAAGAATTACTGTTGGTTTACAGTTGTGAGTATTGGGTGATTGTTTGAGGGAGGTGAAGAGGAGATTTCTTTCCGTCGGGAAGGTGATGCTGGATTGGACCTCTCACGGTTGTATCACCGCCTGAACCTTACTTCCTTATATTAATAAAGCATTTGAGGTTCTTCTATTCGCATGTGTTTCAATGGTGTATTGTCTTACTTGCGTATTTGATTTATGCTAATCCTTGAATCAATTATGAATGCATGCTTCTTGTAGTTTCCTTTTCTTGTCTTGTTCGCAGGATCTCGTGTAGCTGGGCCCGTGAGAAGACTTGGAGCTGGGAGCAAGCGGCAAATAGAGGAGATTGGATCGACCATTTGCGCAAGACATCGGTAAGTGGATCTCTTCCTTTCATCTCTTGCATGTCATAAAGAAGTAACTTTAGATAGCTTTGCTTCAGCTGTTGCTAAGGAACTATCACCCTTAGAGTGGGATAGGGTCATTCCGTGTTGGATACTTTTCCCCACAACACTTAGCCTCTAGGGATGCACTGTTTATAATTACTCCAGAATCAAAGATGGAACGGCAACAGAGTTTATATATTAAGCATAAAAACAGAGTTATAGTAGTCTCTCTTTTAGAGAGAGTCGATGATCAAAGTTTCAGTGACAATAGTGAATTTCATAAAAACAACAATAGTTTGTCCTTTAGGCTAGCATTGTTGTCCCTTCTTATAGCATCCGAGTAGAGATATCAACGATATAGAGAATTATTAAGGTAGCGATTCAGGATTCTCCATATTGTTAGCTCTCAATTATCTTCTCGTTCTCTTGCATCGATTTGGTACCTCCTCTTCCTTTTCTTGGCTTGTACGCTCTAATGTGGATTGCTTTGTTTGGATGTGGTTCCCTGTCAAAGGCATAGCAGTTGATTGCATTTTGTTGTTTCCTTTAGAATGGCGATTTTCCATTTTCCTCTTTTTCTACATAGAAAAGGGTAATTATTAGTCACTTTATGTTGCACACAAATCTTCTAAACTTTATCATAATCTTTCACCATATACCTATTTCATAATGTAAAGAAGTTATGAATTTAAGGAAAGGATGACAAAATAAGTGGTAATTACATACCTTCTCTAGTGCTCAACACACCCCCCTGCTTACCAGTTTTCATGCCCTCATGCAAACATTGTAATTGACATGCAAGGCAGTGAGGGAATAGGCTGGAGAATGGATCTCATGAGGTGGTCTATAGCCATGATGCCTAGCTAGGTATTCAAAAAGATGTTCTGTCTGACCTTCAGGAATTTCATATAAGGCTTGATATCCTGGTGCAGGGTGCCAAATGACCAGACTTCGGAACCTACAGCCTAACCAAGACAGGCCTTCTCTCAAAATGAGGGCACCATAGATACCCAAGTGGTCAACAGCTAGCTTAAAGTTCTCATAATTGAATGGTTCCCTATTTTGGATGTTCAGATTAGAAGTCTGATATCGAAATTTGGTTGCTGCAATGGCAAGGTCTTTGATGGAAAATAAGTATTCTACCCCTTGCCGGTTGATTGTTGTGTGAATAGGTCCCAATGCCTCAATCACTCCTGGATTTCTCATTAGGTTCCTATGTTTATTCCATAACTACAGTGAGTCTCTAGGTTCAGCTCTCACCCATAAGTTTAATCCATTCTCTTGTCTTTGAAATACATTGTAGGCTTTAAGCCACTTTATTTGATTAACACCAAAAGAAATAAATGCCTGCAGTTGGACATCACCCATGAAAGGGCTAGGATTCTGCTCTGTTTCTCCATCTAATACAAGATTGTGCAAATAAAATTCACATAACAATCTCTGAACTTTCACCCCATAATGCTTAGAACAATTTATGAAGTCATCAATGGTTTTTATTTCTATAGGCACTCCTGCTTTAACAACTTTAATTTTCAATTCTAAATATCTTTCCATTAAAAACAAAGCTTAGTTCTTAGCAGGTGCCTTACATGCTAGCACGTCAGTATACAGAGAGCATAAGGTATCCATTTGTTTGATGACTACGTCTAGTCTATGGGTTACCTTTGTGACTCTTTCTTCTGCTTTTCACCATCCTTCAAAGGCTTGAGTTTCTGATGCATAAATATCTTTCAAATGCTGTTGTAATTTTTCGTATTTTTCTCGAGGGACAGTCTGCTTTATAAGTTTCTCTATTGTTTGCTGGGCTTGTGCCAGATATTTTCGCAGAGTTACTGTACTTGGGTTATTATCCAACATAATAATTGTAGGCGGGAGATCTACTTGGGTCTTCTTATCACAGCGTCTCATCTTTATGGTCCGATTTTCCTTAGAGGATGGTGCCTCTATCTGGATTTCCTTATCACAGGCCGATACGTTCTCTGTTTGTACTTCGACATGGGCAACAGTCGGATGTTGTTCCTTTCGGTTTTGAATGGCAGGTTGGACTAGAGTCCTCTTGATCTTTTTCTTAAGGGGTTTCACCTGGGCGGTTGCTTTTTATTTCTTCCCCATTTTCAAAACCCTTATCTTTTGTCAAAGTTGCTTAATCACGTTAAGCAGTCTCTACTATTCCTTTTGTAATATTTTAATTTCCTCTGTTTTCATGGAAGGAATAGTCATTTGTTTACTTGAGCCTGGGCTTTGTACCTCCAGTCTTGTATCTTCGCCTTAGCCAGTTTCCTTATTTTCTTCTTGGGGTGCTTCTTCAGTGCTCTACTGATCAGGTTGTTCAGGGGTAGAAACCCTAGCTTGCTCTGCTGTTTCCTGGGTAACTTCTTCTTCTACCCCTTCTTCATTGTGGAACTATTATGGTGTATTTTGATTAGGAAAATATTGTTCCTCTTCTTCGTCTTCGTCACTCTTCTCTCCAGATACACTCTCATCATGGGCAGAGTGATCCTCTTCCTCTTCTTCATCACGCAGTTCTTCGGATGCACTTTTATCATGAATAGAGTTCTCCTGCGGTCCTTCTTCCTCATCACACAGTTCCTCGAATGCACTTTTATCATGAGCAAAGTGCTCCTGCAGTCCTTCTTCGATGTGGGGGTTAAGTGGGCTGTGAGGTTGGGAATATTCACCCATATTGGCCAAAATCCGAGCCAATTCATCTTCTTGCAGTGATTTTTGCAGTGGAATTCCACTGCGTTGCTCTGTTTCCTCTTTCTCCTGACCAGATTGCTCAATCTCTTCCTCCGATTCTCCTTCATTGTTTTCCTCCAATTCTTTTTCGTTCTCCCCTCCTTGTCACGACCATTGTCAGTTACCGGTCCAAAAGAGCTGTGGCCCAGAGAATTTATCCTCCTTTTTACCTATCCATATATATTATGGATTCAATATGTTATGTTTCTAAGTTTCCTGTTATGGGTTGGAAGTGGACAACTCAAGACCCCTTACCCATCCATGTCTATCATAAAGAATTGTGGGACTCTTAGTTCACCCCATACTTCTACCAAATTTGTCATGGAATTATGTTGCCCTTGTATAGAATGTTGTATGATAAAGACCACCGAGGTGCTCGCCTGAAGCATAGGTAGACATCCTTCCTGTCGCAAGATGGTTCAGGGAGGAATTGTTTACTTATGTCAGGGTATTTGGAAGTACTGCACCCCCTCATGTCCTACCTTTGTATATCCCTGATGAACTCTTAGCTCAAGAGATTGCATATCAAACCTGTGGGGAAGGTGGTCTAACTAAAGACTTAAAGGACAAAAGAAGGCTATATGGCCACAGTTTCCTGTAGCCTGTGGGGCCTTTTCGCTATTTGATGTAGGCCACGCATTCACGGAAGTAAATAATATGACTTGTTTACAACTATTCAAATTTCTGGGAAGACCATTTGACCCTAATGGAGTTGCCCAGAATTTCACAACTACAGTCAAGATAAAGGTGTTCTTTGGAGAAAAGGATTTATTTGATGATATATTCCAATAAAAAAGCCCACTTGAAGAAATTCTGCACGAAGCCCAATTACAATTATCTACAGAAGAATTCCAAAAGTTCACAATATACAGAGAAAGAAGGTTAGCCAGTATTCCTTTAGAGAAACTATGCTTACCCTCAAGAGAACCAACTCCAAGTGTTAGTCTTAGTGGGAGTTCAAGAACTAACGGATCTAAATCCAAGTCTGAAAAAGAAATGTCTGAACACTCTGAAAGATCCAGAAATGAACAAGATAAGAGAGAAGGGTCAGTAAAGGATACTGCCCAATCAATGGAACTTCTACATCAGTAGGTTATTACCTCCCCGCAAAGAAATCCTCCCCCTCTCATCATTCAAGCACTGCCAGTAATAACCAAATTAGACAAAGAATGGGAAACCTTCAACGACTTGATCAATCTTGAAGGACAAATCATAAAAACACATGTGAGCAATACACAGGTAGCAAGAGAAGTAGTCACAAGAACAGTTAGCGATGTCTCAGATATGGAGCATATTCCTATTGCCCCATCTTCTGAGCTTATACTCAAAATAGAAGAAATTCCCCCTCTGGATATATTTTATAGCCCACAACAAAAAGCAGTGGTAAGAAGACATAGGAAGGAAAGGAAATTAGAAAATACGCTCTCTCAAGATGCAGAACAATTAGACGTCTTGTGGAAAGATCCCACTAGCGATCCTACTGAAAATCTCACCAAACTATCTCAGATCGCAGGAGCATACGCCTCTGCGACTATTGATAAAGCATTTGAGGTACAACAGTTGTTAAAAGAAAGGGAAGACCAGATACAAGTACTGCAACAACAGTTGCAACAAGCTAACACCAATAATGAAGCACAGAAACAACTTGAGAGGTTGCAGCAGGACTTCCAGCAAATGCAAATAGGATATCAAAAAAGTTTGGATGAGAAAGGAAAGCAATTACAGGATTTACAGGAGATGCACAAAGACGACCCTAAGCTTACAGAATTTATTATGGAGTCCATTTCCTTGAATGAACAATTACTACAGTAGCAAGAAGCATTGGGCCAAAAGATATAATAGTGGAGTTATTATTGTGAAATTAGTGATAAGACCACTAATCAAGTGGTAGATTTACGAAGTGACTATGATCTAATTGATAAACGGGTGACTGAATATTTGGCTTGGCAAGATAAAGACGAGGGAAAAAGAGCAGATGCACCAAGGATAAATGAAAACCATAAAGAAATGCTCTTTAACAAATGGGACGAGCAAATCAGGGAGGCAGAACAAGCGGCAGAAGGAGTAGCCACGACAGCAAGCAGTCTTATTGATTGTGTAAATGAAACTTTGCACAGGGCAAATTTGATCGCAGAGACCACTCCAGGACATTTACCGAACACACAGCAACTAGAGGCAGAATGGAAAAAGAGAGCACAAGAAAAGGCAAAAGCAATACAAGGGCTGAGCAAGTTAAACTGGGAGTATTACTGGGCATACTTGGTGAAGCCGCATAGCCAGTGGATGACTGTTAAGTGTATCATAAATGTAGCCGAAAAAATGGCACCAGCTCTCGTCGATTGTGTTTTCTCAGCTCAGCTAAAAGCAGAAGTCAGCCAGCCGACTCTCCTTAAACAGATGCTGCATATGTGCAATTTCAAACACCAAATACACAAGTAGATTAATTTTAGATTCAATTTTAGCTTTAATTTTTTTTTATTTTCCTAGAAACAGGACGGTCATTTAAACCGCATCCTGAATTTTTGTAAATAAGTTATTTTTAGATTTAGTTAGTAGTATTTAAACCCTTCTCATGCATTTAGAGAAGGGTCCAGAAATTTATCAAAACCTTGTCCTCAAAACATGCACTTTTGCACCCTCCGAGGAGGTTTTGATGAATGAATGGAACAGGATTCGTTGATGTTTGCATTTGATATCTGCTACTGATGTTGGACTTTTGTACTCTTAGTGGATGTTATAGCAAGGAGAGATAAATCATTGTCGCTTGAAGCTCATGAGTAGGACTAGTTATAAATGGTACTTTTATCTCTTACCCATTTATGCTTATGTGTTAAAGTGATATACAGTTTTTAGTTGTTTATGTATTAATGTATGAATGTCTGAGTTATCATTTGGCACTTTTGTACAGTGATAGCTATTTATTTATGCTTAATGTATGAATAGCTCATTATGCGATATGTTTTTCACAACTGTTTCGTCTAACTTTTTATGCGAAGTGGTTCATCCTTATTGATTTCTTTTCTCATAATAGCTGAATGATCTTTATTACCAGTTGTTATTTGAAATCTTTTTAGATCGCATAATAGAAGAATTACATCCCGGGTTAGTATAGACTTAGATGCTGCTTCTTATTAGAATAGTATAGAATTAGATTAAAGTTAGAATTCGAATATCTTAATTAGGAACTGTTAGATCATGAACATCAAATTCTATACACACACACTCATAGATTGGGAAACTGGTCCCATATCCCCAGTCGGACCCGCTATACCAGAAGGATAAGGAGCTGCCAACCAAGGTCCGGACCAGGCGGGTATCCCCCTTGTTGTAGACCCGATTTTCGGGGCTTCAACAGGATGAAGAATAGAATAGTGGACTACAGTTCACATGACTCCCCTTAAAGGATAATGTGAAATCTATGGAATGGGAAAGGTCAGTTGAGTAGCAAGGGAAAAGGTAAAAGAAAGGAATTGGGTGAGAATTCCTTTGGCTATGTTTGGAAACAAAAATTCCAAACGAATGAGTGCTTTGCATGAATACATGAAGTCTTCTTAACCTTGATTTTGTCTAACATTATGCGGATATTGTTATATTCTTGATCATGTATTTGATAGGTATAACAACTAGTTTTCAATTATGGTTCGATTTGTCAAGGAATTGGAGTCCCTTGAGAGATGATATATATACACATGTTCAGTTACAAGTAAGTGTGCTAGGTACAACAAGGTAAGGTAGTAGGTATATTGTTATATTTATTTATGCACTGACAGTTGTGTGTTTATGGAAGTGTGATGCAATGGATTGCATGTCGAAAGAGATTGCCATGAAATCTTGAAGAAGGCTCGAGTCGATCATTTCCTTAGAAGTATTGGGGACCCATGGTGTATGTTGAAAGTTTTGTGCTTTCAGTTTTTTATGATTTGTTTGCACTTGATTTTCAATTTTGTTTATGTTTGGTGCATCGTCACGCCACTTTGTTTTTGGTGTTGTATTTCTATTGGTTTTTCATGGTTTTTTTCTTGTTTGTTTCTTGTTCTTGCCTTTTATGTTTTAAGGGTATTGGGAAATGGTTGGAAAAAGAGGAAAGTTAATGGAGCTCGGGGGGAGCTTAATGAAACCCAACATGTAATATAAGACCCAGATGAAGCCCAGTGCATGAGTAAACGCAAGAGAAGGCAAGAATATGACAGCCAGTTGGGATGGTTGGGTCCATTGGGGTAAATGGACTGTGGAAAAATAGTCATGAGAAAGGTAACAGGAAAAGTAAAGTAAATGGATCTAAGGCATCAGATGCGTTGGCTATGTTGGGAACTATTGTTCTCAATTTTGTGCATGCCTTGCATGGATAAAGGGAGTTCTCTTAACCTTGATCTTATGAACATTGGTAATTATTTTGTGATCATGATTATGCTAATATACATGTGTGTGTGTGTGTGTGTGTCATTATCTGACAAGGTCATCAAAGATCATTCTTGTGGAAGAATGATTGTGTTGTGCAGGTGAATGGAAAGAAAATATTCTTGGTTTATGAGGAAGAAAGGGGGCAAAGTAGCCCTGATAGATCTATGAGGTCAATATCATTTTCATATGAATCGATATTATATTCTTATATTATGTCTATGTTTATGCTATGACAGGTAATGCTCAGGAATACATCAACATAATGAAAGCAATGTGATCTATGGCATGTTGGAACAAGAATGGATAGTGTAAAGAGCCACAAACCTGGGACTTGGGTTGTTGATGCACACAATAAGGCATGGGAAAGACAGTAGAGGCAAGGTTTCCTAGTAGAGATAGTGTGGTCTTACATGTGTAGTATTGTTGTTGTGTATATGTTGTACATGTTGTGTTTTGTACATGTGGTACTATGTCATGAGTATTGTGTAGTCATTGTATTATGACATGTGTATTCATTATATTGTATTGTGTGTATGTATATGTGTTGTGATTGTACACTAGGTGTAGGTGTATGTGTTGTGTTGTACACTAGGTGCAGGTGTATGTGTGGTATTGTACACCAAGTGTAGGTGTATGTGTTGTGTTCTACATTGTGCATGTGTATGTCTTGTACAATGTAATGGGATAGATAGGTATGGAACTGTATAGGCTCTTGTTGTTGATATTGATGGTTGAGGTGGTTTAGTCTCTAGACGCCCTTGTTATTGATATTGAGAGTTGAGGCAGCTTAGTCTCTAAATTCCCTTGTTGTTGATATTAAGGGTAGAGTCATTTTAGTCTCTAGATGCCCTTGTCGCTGATATTGATGGTAGAGGTGGTTTAGTCTTTGGTGCCCTTGTTGTTGATATTAAGGGAGGAGGCGGTATAGTCTCTAGTGTTAGAAAAATATATATTACATAGCAATGGAACACATAAAATATTGCAGAAATATAAACACAGAAAACACATAAAACAAGAGAGACACAGATATACGTGGTTCACCCAGTTTGGGCTACATCCACGGAGAAACAACCCGTCCTTCCTTTTATATTATCCAGCAAACTAAAGAGATACAACCTACAGCAAATCTGCTGTAACACCCTCTTCGCTCTCAATCTCCTCTCTCTTTCTCACTCAGAATACATATCTACATAGACGCAATACAATTCCCTCATATATAGTGAGGGGTTGCCTTCTAGGGCAAAAAAACCTAAATTAAAGTAACTTCTACCGTCAGATCTCCACCTAATGAATGGCCCAGATTGACTAGAAATTACTATACTTTTATAAGGCAAGTTTACATCTATTCTTAGCTTCGGAGGTGCTGCCCCCGAAATCCCCTGCGGGGGGGGGGGGGCTCCCTAAAGGTCATAGCCGCCCCCCCCCAGACCCCCCCTGCAGCGAACATTTTATGGGCGGTGTTGCCGCCCCATTTCGAACTGAGGCCCAATGTAGCTATACCTTTGAATACAGAAGATAATCAGGCTCCACACCCAGCAATCTCCCACTTGGAGACTGATTATAGCAACTCCACCGTTGCTTCATTTGTTGGACAATGACTCCTCTTTGGACCTGGCTGTTTCTCATCTTCTTCATCATACTTGAAGACCAATTGAAACTGAGCATATTCTCAGTTTCTCCCTGGTTACAACTTTTGTTAACATATCTGCAGGATTCTGGCTAGTGTGTATCTTTTCCAACTTCAACTCTCCATCTTCCAACACTGATCGTATGAAATGGTACTTGAGCTATATGTGTTTAGTCCTAGAATGAAATGTTGAGTTATTTGCAAGATGAATGGCACTTTGGCTATCACTATATAACGTTCCCATATCATGCTCCTTACCCAATTCACCAATAGAACTTTGTAACCAAATCATTTCTTTACTAGCCTCTGTAGCAGCAACATACTCTGCTTCTGTTGTTGAAAGTGCAACAACACTTTGGGTTTTTGAAACCCAAATGACAGATGTTCCACCTATAGTAAATACATATCCTGTAGTGCTCCTCCTGTTATCTTTTTCACCTTCCATATCTGCATCAACATATCCCTGTAGAGAAATGTTTGAACTACCAAAGCATAATGCTTGATTTGTGGTACCTTTCAAATATCTGAGAATCCATTTCACTACCATCCAATGTTCCTTTCCTGGATTGTTCATGTACTTGCTTACAATTCCCACTACATGTGCAATATCAGGCCTTATGCAGACCATTTCATACATTAAGCTTCCAACTGCTAATGCATATGGAACTTTAGACATATAATCCATGTCTTCTTGGGTCTTTGAGCACATTTCCTTACTAAGTTTGAAATGGCTAGCAAAAGGTGTACTAACTGGTTCTGCATTGTGCATATTAAATCTTTTCAACACCTTTTGCATGTACTCATTCTGTGACAATGTTAATTTGTGATTTTATCTATCTCTAGTTATTCTCATACCAAGGATTTGTTTTGCAGCTCCCAAATCCTTCATTGCAAATGAATTTGCCAATTTTCTTTTGAGCGCATTTATTTCCTGCATGTTAGACCCTGCAACAAGCATGTCATCTACATACAATAACAATATAATATAGCTGCCATCATTTTGCTTTTTCAGATAAACACAATGATCAGAGTGACATCTAGTATAACCTTGTTCAGACATAAACTTGTCAAATTTTAGATACCATTGCCTTGGAGCCTGTTTTAATCCATACAAGCTCTTCTTCAACCTCCACGACTAGTTTCTCCTTCCATTTACCTCATCTCCTTGTGGTTGTTGCATATATATCTCTTCCTCCAAATCCCCATGGAGAAACGTTGTCTTTACATCTAATTGCTCAAGATGCAAATCTTCTGCTGCTACTAGACTTAGAATAGTTCTGATTGAAGTCGTTTTAACAACAGGAGAAAATATTTCACCAAAATCAATACCTTTCTTCTGTGCAAACCCCTTCACCACAAGTCTAGCTTTATACCTCTATTTTCCTCCATCTTCTTCCTTCAGTCTGTAAATCCATTTATTCTGCAATGTAGTTTTACCTACAGGCAATCTGACTAAGTCCCAAGTCTGGTTATGCATTAAGGAGTACATCTATTCTTCCATGGCTAGCTCCCACTTCTTCCTGCTTTCAACTTGCATTGCTTCTTCATAACATTCGGGTTCACCAGAATCAGCCAACAATAAATAATATAATGAAGGAGAGTATCGTTCAAGGGGTCTGCTTATCCTAGTAGATCTTCTAACACCACTTTCAGGTGTTTGGGGTGCATGTTGCTGTTGTGGTGGTTGTTGTTGTTGTGGTTGTTGATTATTATTATTTTCAGGCACCTTTACTTTTTCAGTGATCTCATCAAGAACTATGTATTCCTTGTTTTCTTTTTCTTGTTTCTTTTCCTGCAACTGATTCTTATACAAGACATTTTCATTGAATATTACATCTCTGCTCCTAATGATTTTGTGATTTTCATAATCATATAAGCGATAACCAAAATCATTAACACCATATCCAATAAAGGTACATTTCTTTGATTTTGCCTCAAGCTTTGTTCTATTTTCTTTATTAATATGGACAAAGGCCTCACAACCAAAAGGCTTTAAAAAGGAGTAGTTTACCTTTTTACCTGTCCATGCTTCCTTTGGAACACCACCATCCAAGGAACTTGAAGGCCCTCTGTTTATTAGATAAACAACAGTATCTACAACATCTACCCAAAATTGTAAAGGCAATCCTGCATGCAATCTCATGCACCTTTCACGCTCCATGATTGTTCTGTTCATCCTTTCTGACACACCATTTTCTTGTGGTGTTCTTGGAATTGTCTTCTCTCTGTAAATTCCATGCTTTGAACAGTACCTATGATCTGAGACACTTCAATTTCTTTCCTATCTCAATCTCAACCAAAGGTTTCCATTTCTTGAAAGTATCAAATACATCAGATTTATTCTTAATACAATAAATCCAAGTTTTTCTAGTTGCGTCATCAATAAAAGTAACATAATAATGAGAGCCACCGAGAGATGATACCGGAGCAGGTCCCCATACATATATATGCACAAGCTCTAATTTTTTTCTCTTCTTTTCTTTCCCAACTCTGAGAAATCTTACTCTCTTCTGTTTTCCATAAATGCAATTCTTGCAGAAGTCCAAATCAACATTCTTCAAACCCGACAACAAATTCCTTGAGTGAAGGATCTTCATCCCCTTCTCACTCATGTGTCCGAGCCTATGATGCCATAATGCTGCATCTGCTCCTTTGGAAGTTAAAGCATTAACAGAGTTAGAAATACCATTGCATAAATACAATGTACCAGTCTTTTCACCTTTTGCTATTACCAAGGCTCCTTTGGTGACCTTCCAAGCTTTATCTGTGAAAGTTGTCACACAACCTTCATCGCCTAACTGCCCTGTTGAAATCAGATTTTTCTTCAAATCTGGAACATGCCTTACCTCCTTTAGTAGCCATTGGTTTCCATTCTGTTGTTTTACAAGAACCTTACCCATTCCAACAATTTTACAGGGTTTATCATCACCCAAACGGACTTGTCCAAAATATCCTTGAACATAGTCATGAAAATATTTCTTATCAGGTGTGGCATGGAATGAGGCCCCTGAATCTATCACCCAGGAATCGGTAATAGTTTCAAAAGAAAGAATCAAAGCATCTTGTAACACCTCACCTGTCACATTTGCTTCATGATTGTTTTCTTGCTGTGCATCTCCTTATTTTCCCTTCCGAGATCTACAGTCCTTCTTTAGGTGTCCTTTATTTCCACATTTCCAGCAGATTATCCCTAATTTGGACTTGGATCTAGCTTTCCTTGATTTACTGCGATATCTTGAGCTCTTTCCTCTTTCCATTTTTCTTCCCCTAGACTCTGCACTCAAAGCATTACCTGATGTCTCACTGGAGCTTTTCTGTCGCATTTCCTCACTAAGGATAGCACTGACAACATCATCAAACTTTAAAGTACTAGATCCAAAAACAGAGTTACTAATGGCCATTACTAAACCATTCCAACTTTCTGGCAATGAGCACAAGAATAACAGAGCTCTAACTTCATCATCAAAGTTTGTCCCTACAGAACTTAACTGACTTGTAACAGTGTTAAAATCATTTAAATGGTCTGCAACAGATCCACCTTCTGACATCTTCATATTAAATAATTGTTTCATAATAAATACCTTGTTTGAGGCCGAGGGTTTTTCATATAGTTTCGCCAACGCCTTAATCAAAACCTCTGTCATTGTTTCCTTCGAAATGTTGAAGGCGACCGACACTGCGAAGCACAATCGTACTATTCTGAGTGCCTTTCTATCGAGAAGGTTCCATTCTTCATCTGTCATACCCGTCAGCATCTTTGTTTTTCCGCCCAATGGTAGGTACAGATCTTTTTAATACAGATAATATTCCATCTGGATCTTCCATAGTGAGAACTTTTGGCCGTTAAATTTCTCAACCCTAAACTTACCATCTTCCGCCATTGCTCCCACTCAAATGAGGAACCCTTCTTTCCTGCGAGTTTATCAGCCAAATAGACCTTTGGCTCTGATACCGGTTGTTAGAAAATTATATATTACAGGGCAATGTAACACATAAAATATTGCAGAAATATAAACACAAAAAACGAATAAAACAAGAGAGACACAAATATACGTGGTTCACCCAGTTTGGGCTACGTCCACGGAGAAACAACCAGTCCTTCCTTTTATATTATCCAGCAAACTAAAGATATACAACCTACAACAGATCCATTGTAACACCCTCTTCACTCTCAATCTCCTCTCTCTTTCTCACTCAGAATACATATCTACATAGATGCAATACAATTCCCTCATATATAATGAGGGGTTTCCTTCTAGGGCAAAAAACCCTAAATTAAAATACTTCTACCGTCAGATCTCTACCTAATGAACGGCCCAGATTGACTAGAAATTACTATACTTTTACAAGGCAATTTTACATCTATTCTTACCTTCGGGGGCGCTGCCCCCGAAACCCCCCGCGAGGGGGGGGCTCCCCAAAGGTTGCAGTCGCCCCCCTTGGACCCCCCTGCAGCAAATATTTTACGGGCGGCATTGCCGCCCCATATTGAACTGGGGTCCAATGTGGCGATACCTTTGAATACAAAGATAATCAGGCTCCACACCCAACATCTAGATTCCCTCATTTCTTTAAAGAGAAGTCACTGTGTGCTTACTGGGTTTGGCAACTGTGTTTATGTGATTGAAGATAAGAGAAGGCATTAGGTGCTTGCCGGGTTTAGAAACTGATATGGTGTGTGTACGTGATTGAAGAGAAGATAAGGCATTGGGTGCTTTTTAAGTTTGGAAAATGATTCAGTGTGTGTGTAGAAAGGACAAAGAACAAAGTCAGAAGCAAAATAATCATTCAAAGATAAGTATCAATTTTTAATTATGCATATGATCTGTGATTCTGATTTATTATGATTGCATGTGATCTATGATTCTAATTTATGATGGTTGAGTTTTTAGCTAACCATATGTGATATGCTTATACATGATGATTTAATCAAAGAGCTAGTTTGACTGGTTGTGATAGGAATTAAACAAAATTGCAAGCATACCTTATTGACGAACCATCAATGAGGTATGAATTAAATTTATTTCAATTCCTTTTTAGTGTAATGGAAATTATGTGCTTGGTACATGAAAGCAGGAAACTGCCCAGTTTGGGTGGTTGAAACTAACTACAAGAATTAGCAGCAACAGTAAAAGGAATTGGAACAAGCAACAATATGTTGGTAAATTCTTCAGGAGTAGGTCCATTGTGGGAAACTAGTACCCCATAGTGTCTATTGATTTCCATGAGCATGCTATGACCAGTATGATGGTTTTGAGGTAGGGATATTCCTTGGTTTTTGGACCTTCCAATGCAAGATAACTTGCCAAGGGATGGATCACCCGAGGGACTGTGTAGAAGAAAAGGGGATGTCGAGGAACTTTGAAGGTGAATGACTACATGGAAGGGGGTGACAGGATTTCTCAAGGGACTAGGAAGCAGAGAAGCAAAGGACAGGGAATGAATTTGTTTTGTTCATTAGCATTACCATATGGAATTAGAAGCACATTGGGAGTGTGCCATGGAATAATGAGGTGGTAATTATTCACTGAGGGAACTTGTAGCACAAGGATCGTAGTGCTGGACATTGGATGCATGCTTGACTTTGGTAGTGGATCCTAAACTTTCTCAGAAAGAGGTGAATCCTGGTATTACTTGAGGGTGGAGGTGTGAGCCTCTTGATTTCGTTGTTACTAATGCGAGCATCGTATCCTTTTATTTGCTAGTAAGAGAAAATGTGCATATGTGTATATGTGTATATTATTATAAATACTATTTCGAGTTGGATTTATAAAGCTCCATAGGCAATATGTTTATTTTTTGGTTGAAGAAAATGTGCATATGTATATGAGGTTGTTATTGTAAATATTGTAATGAGTTGTGTTATAAAGTTCCATTAAATAAGATGTTTGTTATGTTTTTAGTAGTGGTCATTGTAAATACTGCAACGAGTTGTGTTATAAAGCTCCACAGGCGCTATGTTTTGTTTTCAAGGACTTGCTAACTATAGGTGTCATTGAAAACCAAGGACAGTGTTCCCCTAAGGGGGAGGGGTTTGTAACAACCCTGGGTTAAAGGTTCATGTAATAAATGTTAATAAAGGAAAAATAATACCAAGGTCAAGGGACACGTATTCCACACTGACTGTTGGGCAAAGCACTATAGTGGGTGTTGTAACATTTTTTCACCATGTTGTGTTTTCCATTTCCTTTATGTTGAAAAATAGAAAAAAGGCAATAAAAGGGATTTAAATATGTCTTTGTGTGTGTGTGTGTGTGTGCGTGAGAAAAATACATATAAAGTCCCAAATTATAGGCGCGCTTGTTTAAATGTCACTGCAATTAGATTTGTATTATTGATTATCCTTGTATGTTAATTAATCAAAGATTAATTGATATATTGTAAATAAAGTGAATTGATTTGACATTTTTTGGGCTTGCGATAAAGCCCGAGTGAGAACCAAAGGCGGAGATCACCTCACCCGGATCAACGGCGAGGGATGAACTTCGAACCCCCCTGTCCAGATCAATGGTGGGGGATGAAATTTGAATAACCCCATGCTATCGACGTTTAACAAACAGGGGAGTCCAAAAAGTTGTTTTGCAAATTCCGCCCGTGGCTACGTGGCCTCTCCATAGCCATTTTTCCCCCCCCCCCCCCACCAAAACCACAAGCAACCTACCCCCCACCCGAAAATCGCTCTCATCCGCTCCACTACAGTCTCCACTTTCATACCTCCTCACACCTCACCACTTGTCATTCCCTCATTCGTCCACATCATATTACCATTACATTAATAAATTTCCCCGCCAACAACTAATTAACCGTTATAATGAATAAATCCTTCCCGCCAACGTTATTAACTAGATGCGCCAAAATGGTTAATTCATTAAAATCCCTTATAAAACATCATGTTGCCCTTCAAACTCCCTTTCTCCCATTCTCTTGCAGCAATGCTGGTATCATTCAGATTGTATCAGCTGACAAGCACTTGCTACACCAACAATCACCAATTCTCAATAATTCGATACACCTATCTACAAATTCATAATTCAACATGTCGTCATCCAAAGGAAATTCCAAATTAGTGGTATAAATACCAATGTTGCCCCATGTAGTGAATTTAGACAGATTTCCCCTAGTTACAAGAAATACAAAATCTTTGAAACTTAGTGTGAGTTCGATCTTTATGAACTCCACAACTGGGAAAATCAGAAGTTTTTAGATGCCAGTGATGAATTGAGCATATGGGACTCCTTCCTACCCCAATTCATCTTTCCTTAGACCCACTTCTTCCTGAAATTTGTCACTTGGTGTCATTTAAGGTATCTACCTAGTCAGAGGGTCATAATTGCCCAAAATAATGAAGTCTTGTTTACTGTCACTCCTAAGTCAATATGTCAAATCCTTCAAGTTAAACCTACAACCCCTCTGCATCCTTTTTCTGTAGATTCTCTCATGGAGATCTATCAAAAACTCACATTCCCTCAAAGAGCCAAGATATTTGAATCATTTTTACGTGAGAATTCTGAGTTACCAAGAACCAATCCACCCTACTCTTATTCAATATTTCCATAAATGTCTAGGCAAGTCATCGATATGGTTTCATGTCTACTAGGTTACCCTAGTGATTATTGGGTTTATGAGGTAATTCTAAAGTTTTTATTAGTATTTTCAGTAGGTGATAAACCATCACTCATTTTCAACTACAGTCAATTTCTGGTAGAGAGCATTCATGATCAGTTTTTTAAGTTTTCTACTGAAGGTGCTTTTAAGCATCAATTAGTCCTTGTGTATTTATTTTTATTTTTCCAAGCAAATAGATTCAAATTTCCACTACAAAAATTAGATGCATAAGGGAATCCTCATATTGTTATTCATTGGACTTCGTTGGTAAGAAAGAACACAAAGGTGTATTCTTTAAGTGATTATGTAAATCAATTCTTACATTCGACATTGTGTCTTCTCAGAAATGATATTATACCGATAATTTCACTTGAAATCAAAATAATTCTTCACCTCTTCGAGCAAACTAATATTGGAGACTAGTACCTCTATCAAAATTACACATAAATCAGGATCTATGGGTGTGAGCTTCCTCCCTATAGGTTGCAAAAATGTGTACCAATCAATATTTTTGCATTGGAATACATTAGACTAATCATGAACATAGATGATCTACATTTTGTATCCAACAAGAAGAAATTTCAATTTAAACTAAAAGCACAGATTGGACCAGTTATTTTCAACACCAGAGCAACAACAAAAGAGTCAAATCTTATGTTAAAGAAAATGAAGTTCAAATTGTGATTCACCTGGTCTTATGATCCCTTAGGGATTATTTCTAAGTTATGATTCAAATAAAAGACTACACCTTATGCACATACACCTAGGCCAAAAATAGAATAGTATGAAAATCAAGATGAGTGGTAGGAGAACACATTGGAAGAGACATAAGAACAAATTGATATTCAGACAGCTTCACAAACTCCAATTCCTCAAGAGAAAGAGATTAAGAGGCTAAGAGAAAGTGTCTCTCCTTCAATTTCAGAAATTCAAGACACGAACTTCACAGTGTTTAAAAGTGGAAAGAAAACTAATACTCAGAAGGATCCTTTTCAAGGAGAAAATTCACAGGAGCAAGCAACAATGGTGTTAAAATGTTTTCATACTTATACATTTCCAAGGATTGAAGAAATCAACACAGATTATCCTATATCATCTATTTCTCAGGGTATAGAAGAACATATCATTTTTACTAGGTACAAAGAGATTAAAATAAAAAATGAAGCACTGAAGGCCACCACATATTCCAAAGTATGGAAACAGACTTCTACTATCTAGCATAGACTTTTGTCTACACTTGATACTGAAAAGGGATAATTTCAACTAGCTTTACTGGAACAAAAAATTTCCAATCCCTAGAGGTGCAGAAGATTATAAGACATCAATTTTTTCTTTTGACACCAAACAGATTCATGCCATTGATCAGATTGACCTACATAAGCAGGATGGAGAAATGATATATTCTACTTTAACCAACTCATTTATGGCAACTTCAAACTAGAAGCTTCACTGAATAACATTCATTCACAATTAAAGATGGAGAAAATGCCATCCATGGCCATAGATACTAGAAATAAGTCATTGGAATATCTGGTAATAAAATTAGGATATGATCCTAATGATGTTAAAGAAGACGAAGAAATGATCAAGGACAATAATGTTGATATTCAAGCATTACGGGACCAGCTAAAGCTTCTTACTATAGAACATCCACAGGCTAAAGAAGTTGGTCAATTGGAGATAGAAAAAGAGAATACGTTCAAAATGATAATTGAACAAAATCTCCAAATACATAAAATGGAAGCTGAAATGGAGACATTATTAAAGGAAAAATAAAAACAACTGGATGTTTCAACAACTATTCCCATAGCAACATCTATTGCAGGTACTTCACCAACAGGTACTTCAACAACAACAAATGTTATAGTGGATACACAGTCCACTGATGCAGCAACAAATTTATCAAAAGTCATGGGATACTTAATGTTGAAGGATCAGGAGATTGAGAAATTAAAAACTCTACTTCAGAATCTCCAAGAACAAAATATTAAGACTGATAATTCATACTTGGTCGAGTTGCAGAAAACTTATAAGTTGACTCAGCAAATAGAAACTTATGAAAATGAATCTCTAATTCCTCAGACCATTGCTTAGGCCAAAGAGAATATTTGGCTTAATATTAATGAATCAATTACTGAGTTGTGACCTTCAATTTAGATTATTTTTAAACAAGAAGAGTTGTTATAGAAATCAAAGGAAGTAGTAGCAGAATTAAAGGAATACCTCGACCACAAACCAAGAGATGCTACAAAAATAATCAAGGCTCTTAATTCCAAGACAAAATAAGAGCTTGAAGAATATGGTATTGAACACAACACTGAAGTTGTCTTGGAGGTGAGAAGGGTACATACTAAAAGAAATTTAATGCTATAGTTGGAGAATAAATGTCATAATTTAGAAGTCCAGATTAAAAAGTTTCACAAAAAATTTAATTCATTACATGTAAAAGGACTTCCAAGTCTGCAGGGTATAGGTGATAAACTAATTCCACTGGAAGAATATCAACAAAGATTGCATGATATAGCAATAGATAAAGCTAAATTTGATAAAATCAAAGGAACCATCACTGGAAAGGCTTTTATGGAAAGTCTTAGTTATGATTTATTAATTTATCATGAGATCAAGCATCTGTTCATAACTAAGCCTACTTTTGAGAAATCCACTAAAGTGGATGAATCATACAGAATATTATTAAAATTTTATATTCCTAATGAAAAAAGATGTGACAAGTTGTGTGAACTCATCGAATGAGAGACAACAACTTTTCAGTAGCAGAATACCAAGATTTCAAGGACAAAGAATAGATTTCCAGGAACAAGAAACAGAACAACAAATTTATAGCTCCAGTCACCAGCAATAGTCCTCGAATTTTGTGCAAGATGTCAAATCAGTTCATATTTCATCTTTTCTAGTTCTATTTTTGTAATAAATCCAAATCAGTTTGGAAAAGATATTTTGTAATAAATTTGATTTTAAGTCCAGATATTTTGACAAGAAACTCTAAAAATACTTTGTAATTTGAAGTATGAAGGGTTGAAGACGCTTGTGTTTTACTGTGAGTTTCTAGTTTCTTATTATGTTTCCATCTTTATTTTTTCTACACATGTTTAGAGTTAATAGGAAATCTGAAATCCCCTGTGAAGTTATAATCAATTATAGATATTAATTAACTAAAACTATTTGTTTGACTTCATTCCTATACATAATTTAATTGTTTCTTCTTGTTATCTTTAAATATGCTATGTTTGGATGTAAAAAGATTTTACACGCATCATCTATATATGACAAGTTAAATACTATATTTGAATGTTTAAGGAATCATATATATCATCTTAAAATTATACCTTTCATAAACATTTTAAAGCTTAATTATGTTAAAGGTGAAGAATCAACCCTTTTATTATATCATAAATAATTAGGATTTTCATTTGTTTAATAGTTTAAAGCATTGGTCATCCAAACCCAAATTAAAACAACATTTTAGATTCTTTGACACAATTCCTTAGCCTAGAACTGTCTACAAAGGACAACATCATATTGGCATCGTTGTCGAGGAACGAAAATTTGAAGTTACAAGTTTACGTGGGACAATGATAAAAAAAAATTCTTGCTAAAGGTGAATAAGAAGTTAGCTGGCTAAAATCATTAACTTGGCAAGTCCATTAAGTAAATTTGGCTTCATGTAAGCACACTAGGTCTCATTCTAACTTTGAGCTTCATTCTTCATTATCAGATCATGAAAGGTTTGTAAGAATCACCTCTTCTAGACGTGAATTAGAAGCCTCTTCTTCTATTCCTACATTTCTTTCATCAAAAACTCTACCTATCCCAATTCCTATAGAATTATCAGATCTACCACCAAAAGTGCTAGAACTATTATCTAAAGGAGTTGACCTTCAATCAACTTTATTGGTTCATCAATATGAATCAATTAACCCTCCCATTCCTACTTCACAACTGGTTGATACAAAAGCTCAGTTAGGCTCTGAATTGCCTGATTTCAAACTAGTTGATTTTATTTATTTTGAGATACAAACTTACCCATATACTTCTATCAAACATGAGGAAGGTTTTACTATTTATACCAGTCCTTTTGCTTTTGAAGAAGAAGACAAATCTATCCCAGAAGTTCAAAAATTAGTTATCCCTTCTCAATTAATACAACCTATTTCCACCTCATATCATCCATCTTCATCTCAATTAATTTCTTCCTATAATTCTTCTCCTTCTTCTCCTTCTTCTTCTTCCTCATATTCATCTTCATTTTTCCCTACATCACCAAATTCAATGGCTGGTTTTTTTACCATTATAGCATCTCTTTATGCAAAACTAGTCCTTCCTTGCAACTCAACTCCATCCTTTTCCTGATGGATATTTGAAACATTTACCCAGCTTCAATGGAGAAACATTCCCATTTGGTGAAGATCATCTAGATGCATTTTTAGATTTTGTTGATAATTTGAATATCAAGCATGAAGATGTTTATATTAGACTCTTTGTCTAATCATTAGAAAGAAATGTTCAAAATTGGTTTAGACAATTACAACCAAATACTATTAATTCCTCAGTTGAATTAATAAACATTTTTAAGAATCAGTGGGGAATTAAGAAAGATGTTCTTTACTATTTAACTAAATATGAAGATTTGAAAAGAAACCCAAATGAACTTTTTGTTGATTTCATCAATAGATTTAATAAATTGTATAACAATAGTAATTGTTGCCAAAGTTATATTTTCTAAGAAATTTGAAGATGATTTTGTTGTTATTCTTAGATAAAGGAAGTTTGAAACTCTAGAGGATATGCAAACCAATGCAATTGAAGTTGAAGCTAATAGGTCAGCATCTAGTAAACTGAAAGCAAAAGCTGAAAAGGCTGAGAATGGGATGAAAGCTAGAGAAGAAGGTGTGTCATCATCAAAAGCTAAAGATGAAGGAACCAAAATTGATGAAATAAGTTATCTCCTTATAAAATCTCTAATAAAATCTTTAAGATGGAATCTCAACCTAGAGTTATTCAACCAATTGCAAATAGACCACAAGTTCAATATAGAAGACCTTTTGAACCTCAATTTTTGCAAAGACCAAATAACGACCAACAAACCTAACCTCCCGTATTCATTGATGATCAAGACCCTGAAGAAATTTTTCTTCTTGTTACAAATGATATCAATCAGTTTGAATATTCCTCATCCCACAATGCAATTGTCCCAATAAATCAAGATCAGGCCTCTGCCCAAAATCAATAAAGTTCTCAAATTTCTAAATATCAAGATTTTTCTGAGTTTCTAATTGTTGAGTTAAACAGAAGATATGACTTAAGACCTATACTAGGACCTGGTAGACCAACCAAAAAGGTAACCTTTGAGGAACCTCAAGTTAAAACTTTTGAAACACAAACATTATCAAGTGAAACACATCATCAGTTACTAGAAAAAATACTCCTGAAAAAACTACTCCAACAATTTGTAATGTTGAAAAGATTTAAAAAGAGTTAAAATTCAAATTCCATTACCTGAACTCTCTAAAAATCCAGGTTATACAAATCAAGTTTCAAAATGGGTTCAGTTTTCAAGTATTGATGCAAAAGAAGATGTCATAAGTTTGCAAGATGAAAGACCTCAAGTAGTTTTTGATCCTAGCTCTAATATGATTGATGAAATTGTTCCTCCTTTCTATGTCACCTTGAAAATTCATGATTACCTTTTATATAATTGCATGTTAGATTCTGGGGATTCTCATAATTTAATGCCTAAAGTAATTATGGATCAACTTCAATTACAAATCACTAGACCATATCATGATCTATATACTTTTGATTCTAAGAAAGTACCTTGCCTCGGATTAATTAAGGATTTAGTTGTAACACTCGCTCAAATCCCTGTCAAGAGTATAGTCTTGGATATAGTGGTCACAGATATTCCACCCAAATTTGGAATGTTATTGTCTAGATCTTGTTGTGCAAAATTGGGAGGGAGTTTACAAATGGACATGTCTTTTGCTACAATCCTAGTTTATGGAGGTGAACATTTAAGGTTATATAGAGAGGTCAGATTTATTAACACTATTTGTAAAGAAAATCAAGCTATCAATCACCCAATTTATGTTATTGATCAAGATTCTAGGTGCTTTACTCTAGCTAGTAGTGATCTCTCAAATTCTCAGATAAACATTCAAGAAGTTGTTAATACCCCTCCAATTTTAAATAATGATATTTGGAAAATGTAATTTGATGGAGAACTTTCCAAAGGAGTTGGGGTTGGAACTGTACTCATCTCTCCTAATAAGAAAAACATAACTCAATCCTTTAAACTAGACTTTGATGTTACAAACAATGTAGCAGAATATGAAGCCTTACTTTTAGGATTGTAGTTAGCTAAAAGCCTAAAGGTTCAGAATTTTATTTTATTTGGTGATTTAGAGTTAACTGTAAAAACAAATTAGAAACCTTTGTCAAACTAAGCACCTCGAGCTTAGATCTTACAAGAATAAATTTTTGGATTGTGTAGAAAATTACTTTCAAGCTTTTATTATCACATCAATTCCAAGAGAAGAAAATATTCATGTTGATGCCTTGGAAATTTTTGCTAGTTATTTTAAAATTCTTGATCCTATGCAATTGCATTACTAGATTGAAGTGAAATACAGGCCCTCCATTCCTGATAACCTTAAACACTAGTAGGTTTTCAAAGATGATGAACACTTAAAAAACTTCTTACAAGCAATAGATGAATTCTCAGCTTTGCATATTGAAGAACAACAAATTGATGAAAGTAAATCAAATGAAGACAATCAGGACTTAAAGTCGGAACAAAAATTAGCAAATCACAATATCATTCAATTATCTAATAATTACATTCCAAAAGGTTTAGCTCCCCTTGAAAAACTCTTTGATCATAACGATGTCTCAAAAAACTCATTATTAAATTCATAACAAGAGGATGTTCATGATTGTAATATTGGAACTTCTGAAGAAATTAGAAATGTTAAAATTTCAGCATCATTACCTCAGGAAATTAAAGAAAAATATGTCAATCTTTTCAAACATTATAAAGACATATTTGCATGGTCATATGAAGAGTTGAAAACATTTGACACAATTATTATTCAACATAATAGAAGGTCATATGAAGAGTTGAAAACCTATGTCAAATCCTTCAAGCTAAACCTTCCTCTGCATCCTTTTTATGTAGATTCTCTCATGGAGATAGATCAAAAACTCACATTCCCTCAAAAAGCCAAGATCTTTGAATCATTTTTACGTGAAAATTTTGAGTTACCAAGAACTAAGCCACCCTACTCTTCTTCAATATTTCCATAAATGTCTAGGAAAGTCATCTCTATGGTTTCATGTCCATTAGTTTACCCTAGCGATCAGTAGTTTGTTGAGGTAATTCTAGAAATTTTATCAGTATTTTCAACAGGTGATAAACCATCACTCATTTTCAACTACAATCAATTTCTGGCAGAGAGCATTCATGATCAGTTTTTGAAGTTTTCTACTGAAGGTGCTTTTAAGCATCAATCAATCCTTGTGTATTTATTTATATTTTTCCAAGCATATAGATTCAAATTTCCACTACAAAAATTAGATGCACAGGGGAATCCTTAGTTTGTTATTCATTGGACTTCATTGGTAAGAAAGAACACAGAGGAGTATTCTTTCAGTGATTATGTAAATCAGTTTTTACATACAACATTGTGTCTTCTCAGTAGTGATATTATACCCAGAATTTCACTTGAAATCAAAATAATTATTCACCTCTCTGAGAAAACTAAGATTGGAGACTGGTACCTCTATCATAATTACATATAAATCAGGATCTATGGGTGTGATCTTCCTCCCTATAGGTTGCTAAAATTTCTACCAATCATGATTTTTGCATTGGAATATATTAGACAAATGATGAATATGGATGATCTACATTTTGTATCCAACAAGAAGAAATCTCAGTTTAAACTAAAAGCACAGATTGGACCATTTATTGTCAACACAAGAGCAGCAACAAAATAGGTAGATCTTCTGTTAAATCAAATGAAGATCAATTTTAGCTTCACCTGGTCTTATGATCCCTTAAGGGTTATTTCTAACTTAAGAGTCGAACAAAAGACTACACCTTATGCACATACACCTAGGCTAGAAATAGAACAATATGCAAATCAAGAGGAGTGGCAGGAGAACACATTGCAAGAGGAAGAGGAACAAATTGATATTCAAACAACTTCACAAACTCCAGTTCCTCAAGAGAAAGAGACTAAGAGGCCAAGAGAAAGTTTGTCTCCTTCAGTTTCATAAATTCAAGAGACAGACTTCACAGTGTTTAAAAGAAGAAAGAAAACTAATACTCAGGAGGAGCCTTTTCAAGGAGAAAGTTCACAGGAGTAGGAAACAATGGTGTTAATAGGTTTTCATACTTCTACCTTTCCAAGGATTGAAGAAATCAACACAGATTCTCCTATATCATCTGTTTCTCAGGGTACAGAACAACATAAAAAATTTTCTAGGTACAAAGAGATTAAAAGAAAAAATGAAGCATTGAAGGCCACCACATACTCTGAATTCTGGAAACAAAATTCTACTCCCCAACATAGAATTATGTCTGCACTTGATACTGAAAAGGGACAATTTCAACTAGCTTTCTTGGAACCCAAAGTTCCAATCCCTAGAGATGCAGAAGATTATAAGACATCATTTTTTACTTTTGACACCACACAGATTCATGTCATTGATCAAATTGGCCTGCATAAGCAGGCTAGAGAAATTATATATTCTACTTTGACCAACTCAGTTATGGAAGCTTCAAAACTACAAGCTTCACTGAATAACATTCATTCAAAATTAAATATGGAGAGAATGTCATCCCTGGCAAAAGATACCAAAATTAAATTCACTGAAAGATCTGGTAATAAAATTAGGATATGATCCTAATGATGTTAAAGCAACTGAAGAAATGATCAAGAACAATAATGTTGATATTCAAGCATTAAGGAACCAGCTAAAGTTTCTTACTATAGAAAATCCACATGCCAAATAAGTTGGTCAATTGGAGATAGAAAAAGAGAATACGTTCAAAATGATAATTGACCAAAATCTCCAAATACAGAAAATGGAAGCTGAAATGGAGACATTGTTAAAGGAAAAATAAAAATAGTTGGATGTTTCAGCAGCTATCCCCATAGAAACTTCTATTGTGGGTACTTCATCAGCGGTTACTTCAACAACAACAACTGTTACAGTGGATACACAGTCCACTGATGCAACAACAGATTTATCAAAAGCCATGGGAGACTTAACGCTGAAGGGTGATTGAGAAATTAAAAACTCTACTTTAGAAGCTTCAAGAACAAAATATTAAGACTGATAATGCATACTTGGCCGAGTTGCAAAAAAGTTATAAGTTAACTCAACAAATAGAAACTTATGAAAATGAATCTGCAATTGCTCAGACCATTTCTCAAGCCAAAGAAAATATTTTACTTAATATTAATTAATCAATTACTGAATTGGGGCCTTCAATTGAGATTATTTTTGAAAAGAAAGAGTTGTTACAGAAATCAAAGGAAGTAGTGGCACAAGTAAAGGAATACCTCGACCACAAACCAAGAAATGCTACAAAAATAATCAAGGTTTTGAATTCCAACACAAAAGAAGAGCTTGAAGAATATGGTATTGAAGACAGAACTAAAGTTTTCTTGGAGGTGAGAAGGGTACATACTAAAATAAATTTAATGTTATAGCTGGAGAATAAATGTCATAATTTAGAAGTCCATATTAAAAAGTTTCATAGAAAATTTAATTCATTACATGTAAAAGGACTTCCATGTCTGCAGGGTATAGGTGATAAACTAATTCCACTAGAAGAATATCAGCAGAGATTGCATGATATAGCAATAGATAAAGCTGAATTTGCTAAAATCAAAGGAACTATCACTGGAAAGGCTTTTATGTAAGGTTAGTTATGATTTATTAATTCAACATGAGATCAAGCATATGTTCATAACTAAGCCTACTTTTGAGAAATACACTAAAGTGGATGAATCATACATAAAATTATTAAAATTTTATATTCTTGGTGAAAAAAGATGAGACATGTTGTGTGAACTCATCGAATGAGAGTCAACATATTTTCAGCAGCAAAATACCAAGTTTTCAGGGACAAAGAAAATATTTCCTAGAACAAGAAATAGAATAACAAATTTATAACTTTAGTCACCAACAATAGTCCTCGAATTATGTATAAGATGTCAAATCAGTTCAGATTTCCTTTCTTCTAGTTCTATTTTTGTAATAAATCCAAATCAGTTTGGAAAAGATATTTTGTAATAAATTTTGATTTTAAGTCCATATATTTTGACAATAAACTCTATAAATACTTTGTAATTCAAAGTATGAAAGGTTGAACCCTTGTGATAATCCATTGAGCATGATTGTAATTCTTTGAACTATTTCTGAGATTAATAGAAGGATTCTAGACTCAATTTGAAGTATTTTGTGTTTTCCTGTGATTTTTATAGTTTCTTATTGTGTTTCCATCTTTATTTATTTCTACACATGTTTAGAATTAATAGGAAATCTGGGTAAGATAAGATTTAATATCAATTTCTCTAAAATCCCCTCTGAAGTTATAATCAATTACAGAGATTAATTAACCAAAAATATTTGTTTGAATTAATTCATCTACATAATTTAATTGTTGCTTAATGCTATCTTTAAATATGTTATGTTTGGCAGTAAAAGGATTTTACACGCATCATCTATATATGACAAGTTAAATACTCTATTTGAATGTTTAAGGAATCATATATATCATCTTAAAATTCTACCTTTCATAAACATTTTAAAGCTTAATTATGTTAAAGGTGAAGAATCAACCTTTTTATTATATCAGAAATAATTAGGATTTGCATCCATTTATCAGTTTAAAGCATTGGTCATCCAAACCCAAATTAAAACAACATTTTAGATTCTTTGACATAGTTCCTTAGCCTAGAACTGTCTACAAAGGACAACAGTGGGCATCACTGTTGGTTTATTAATGGTTATGGAAATTGGCATAGGAAAAGAGGCATTATTTGACATTTTATTTATGAAATAAAGGAAAATAGGGGAAAAGGAAGGTAAAGAGAGACAAATTTGCATGCTAAGGAAATTAGAAGGAAAGGAAAATGAAGAAAATAGAGACATCAATATTAAAAAGACTTCAAAGAACCAGTTCACAACCTTTTTTTATTTACCTTTTTTCAGTTTGGCTTTGGAATTAGTTTCAGAGAGAGAGAGTGAGTGCCAAGAGGAAAAATCAAGCAAATGAAGCAAAATTAAAAGAAAAGAAAAGCAAAGGAAAGCAAGGAGAAGTTTGGATCAATAACTTCAACAAGAGGATTTTGCAGGTAATAGTTTGCATGTGTGAATTCCTAGTTGAGGTGTGAATGCATGGTTCATGCATTTGTTTATTTGGTTCGTTTGTTGTCATTGGCGTGGGTTTTTACTGGGTTTGACAGTGGTTTCATCCTTTCCTTTCCATTTCATGGATAGTCATGGTGTGATGGGATTCATTTATTGGTTGAGCTTTGGATTGTCATAATTTTTTGGAATCGGGTGAGGTGGTCTCAAGAAAATTCCCAAGGGTTGGGGGTGGAGATGGTTTTCTCTAGGAAGCGCTCGAAAGGTGTGTTGAGACAAGAAAATTTGTCAAGGCATTGTGAGGAAATTCTAAGGCACCTAAGCTTTTTTTGGTTTTGTGAATTCTTGACTAGTTTTGGCGAGATCACGGTAATTTGAGGGTGGAGGTAGTTTAACCTATCGATTCCCTTGGTTGATTATAAATTGGTTTATCCCATGAGATCCCACATTGATGCTTGAAATATGGCACGAGGGTGATTGGCTTAAGGAAATATTTGGTTAAGCTTAATCTATGGCCGGGTGGTACATGGAAGCCCCTGACTTGGCTGGCTTTTGCATATGTTAATAAGAGTTATTCTCCTATTGTGATTTATGAGAATTTGTACTTATGTTGATTTGATGATCGTTTTGTCATGGTTAATGTTCTGGTTATATGTTGGTTATAATCATGGTTTACAATGTGCTCTGGCTATGGCTCTTATTATGCTTTTATAAGTTAATGAATGGTTAATGAATGCATCATGGGCTAAATAGTGTTGTTGCAGCTACTTGAGATGGCATTAGACCTTCTCGGTGATTCTCAACTAAAGTACAGAGATTTACCCTTAGATATGCATTCATGACCTGTAGCTTACATGTTTACCATGTGTTTGAAGGAATGTCTAGTATGTTCTAGTTAGTCTAGGTCAAGTTTTGGCTTCAATTTTGAATGATTAGAATTATTGTTATGAGAAATATGATATTAGACAGTTACAAGAATTTTTGGGAAGTGGTCTAGGGACTAGCCTAGAAAAGTGGCTTAGATCTCAGGACCATAGGCACAAAACTAAGGATATTGGGTTATAAATGCATGGAGAAAGGCGTGTGAGTGCAGCTGAAGGCTCACACCCGTATACAGGCAGTGTGTTACACAACATTTTGTCACTATCCCTGTACTCCCCATCTACGATCCTGGAGGACCTCTACAGTGTACTGTTGTGGCCAGCAACAACCCCCCTCGTTCAATCTAGTATCAGCCACGATACTGAATGAATGGGGACCCTTAGTTAATTTTTAGGAAAAGCAAGGATTTCTTTTTGAAGTTACAACCATACGCTCAGAAAAGGTTTCTTGAATGTCCTAAGCCTAAGCATGTGTTCATGAAAGCAAAATCTTTAAGGTCGCACCACATAAGGATAAGAAACACCTTCATTTCCCTTCTAAAGACCAATATGCGCACCGCCCCAGTGTCAATAACAACATCGCATCGCAACATACTAACATCCATAAAGAAAAGCTTACAAATCTGTCGATATGCGATATTGCGATCGCATATCGCAGAAATAAGGCAGGCGAAGTTTGGCAAACATTGAATTATTGCGATCGCTGCGATTTGTGATTGCGCGACATGCAAGGGTACGTTAGCAAATCATAAAGCACCTTAGTACGAATCCTTCGGGCACGTCACCCAAAGAAAAGCCACTTACTATAACCTGACTTGAAATTATGCGCTTTTAATGATAGTAATAAATTAGTTGTCAGTTATTAAGTGGAATAAAGACGCGTGCCTTGATGCGGATTTGCTTCACGTAAGGTGGCATATCTGATTATCTCTTGCATTTAAAACTCTCCCATCACCTTTCTGATCAGTCTTTCCATTTCACTCGTAACCTGCAGGAGCAAAGTGCGAAGGCAAATCAGACAGAAGCGCAAGGCGAAATGGGAAAGAAGAACAAAGCTCGAGGCTCCGAAACAAGAGAAAAAACCAAGGAGATGGCGCCCCTGTACACAGATACAACCTGCAACAGAGATGCAGGTATCTCAACATGGGAAGGCATGTATAGGCTGTTAGAAGAAGAGAACCCTAGAATAATGAAGGTAACTGCTGCTGTCGCGGGTGCATCACGTCCTTCGGAGGCATCCCTGGAAGACCTAGCGTGTTCTTTCCTCCATAGAATAGCGGCAAGGCCGAAGATCCTACCATATACAGACATGATCAAGTGGATTCTAAATGATGCGGAATTGGCAAATAGGCAATTCAAAGTCCAGGGACATGGGCTCGTGGGATCGTTTGCTGCTCAAGACCTGAAGGTCATGTATCATCTTCCTGAATCGCAAGCGACCTATAATGAACAGTTTTTTAGGAAGTTCGCAGTAGAAAATACGGATCTATCAGACACCACTAAAGAATGGTCAAGAAGAGATGAGCCGTTGAAAAAGGATAAAAATGGTATGTACAGCACTGGTTCCCATACCTCTCCATATTGTTTTGCTGCAGCCATGCTCTGTAGATTATTTGGTATGCCCGATATCAATAAGTTTTCATCTGAATGGCTACCATTAGTTGACGCCGCGACTAACTCCGAGATAGTAGATTGGGCCAAAATCCTTTCTGATACTCTATACACGGCGGTTGTCAAATACCGTTCTAAGAGATCCTTCTCCCAAAGGGTCTATCCTCCTTTTTATTTGTCTGCCTATATAATGGACTCTGTCTGTCTTGTATCAAATTTTCCTACCATGGGTTGGAAATGGACTACCCAAGACCCATTGCCCATCCATGTTTATCATAAAGTCTTATGGGATTCCCAGTTTGCCCCTCATTTTTACCAGATTTGCCATGGGCTCATATTGCCCATACATAGAATGATATATGATAAGGATCCCCCAAGGTGCTCTCCCGAGGCCCAAATTGACATCATCGCCATCGCGAGATGGTTTGGGGAAGAATGGTTTACCTACATTCGAGGTTTTGGAAGCACTGTACCTCCACATGTCCTACCCTTGTATGTCCCTGATAAACTGTTGGCCCGGGAAATCGCTTATCAAACTTGTTCTGAAGGCGGCTTAACCAAGGAACTAAAGGACAAAAAGAAGGCCATTTGGCCTCAATTTCCCGTCACTTGTGGGGCCTTCTCTTTGTTCGATGTGGGACACGCTTTTGACGAGGTGGAGAATGTGACGTGTCTTCAATTATTTAAGTTCTCATCAAGACCATTCGACCCAAATAAAGTGGCCCAGGAATTTACAATCAACGTCAAGATAAGAGTGTTCTCTAGGATGAAAGATCTGTTTGATGATCTCTTTCAGAGTAAAAGCTCGCTCAAAGAGATTTTGCAAGAAGCTCAGTCGAGGTTGTCTCCAGACAACCTCCAGAAATTCACGTTATATAGAGAGAGAAGGCTGGCTAGTATTCCACTAGAAGGGCTGCGAGTAGCTACTAGAGAACTGACTCCGAGCATCAGCCTCAGTGAAAAGTCCAGCACTTCCAGATCTAAGTCCAGCGCCGCAAGAGAAATATCTGAACATCCTGAAGAGTCTGTGCACGACAAAGAAAAGAACAAAGAAACAACCAAAGACACAGCTCAGTCAAGTACGATGGCTCAACAGCAAGTTATCGCCTCATCACCAAGAAACGTTCCCCCTCCTGTCGTCGAAACACCTCTTGTCACAACAGAGTTGGATAAAGAGTGGGAAACCTTCAATGAATTAATTAATCTTGAAGGGCAAGTCCCGAAGACACCTGTGGGCAATACACAGGTGGTGCAAGGGGTCGTCTCGACCATAGTCAGTAGCGCCGCAGAAGCAAAACACCTTCCTATCGCTCCATCCTCAGAACTTCTACTCAACGTAGAAGAAATTCCTCCACTGGACGTATTCTACAGTCCCCAGCACAAAGCAGTTGTAAGGAGACAAAGAAAGAAGAGAAAGCTTGAGAATGCACTGTCTCAAGATGCTGAACATCTAGACGTCTTGTGGAAAGACCCAAATAATAATCCAACCGAGAATCTCACGAAGCTGTCTCAGATTGCAGGAGCATATGCTTCTGCAACTATCGACAAGGCCTCTGAAGTTCAGCAACTCCTAAAAGAACATGAAAATCAAATACAACTGCTACAACAACAGTTGCAACAAGCCAGCGCAAACACTGAAGCTTCCAGACAGCTCGAAAAGCTACAAGAAGACTTTCGCCAGATGCAGGTAAGCTATCAAAGAAGTCTTGAAGAAAAAGAAAAGCAACTGCAGACGGTGCAAGAAATGCATAAAGACGAACCTAAGTTGGCAGAGTTTATTTTAGAATCCATCGGCTTGAACGAGCAACTATCACAACAAAAGGAAGATATGGTACGTAGAATATCACAGTGGAGACACTTTTGTGAACTAAGCGACAGGATCACCAGCCAGGTGGTGGAATTGCGGAACGACTATGATCAAAACAAAAAAAGAGTAACAGAATATTTGACTTGGCAAGATGATGAGGAAGGGAAAAGATCAGGGGCACCCAAGATTAATGAAAATCACAAGGAGCTGCTCTTTAATAAGTGGGACGAACAAATCACACAGGCGGAGCAAGAAGTAGAGACAGCGGCGACACAAGCGAGCATCCTTATCGACTGTGTAAATGAAAATTTACACAGAGCCAATTTGATTTCAGAGACCACCCCGGGATACCTACCGAGCAAGTTGCAACTGGAGACAGAATGGAAGCAGAAAGCGCAGGCAAACGGGAAAACAATCCAGGCATTGGCTAGACTAAATTGGGAAAGTTACTGGACATACTTAGTTAAACCGCACAGCCAATGCATGACAGTAAGATGCATCATGAACGCAGCCGAGAAGGTAGCGTCGGCTCTTATGGATGTCGTTTTCGCAGCCCAGCTAAGCACAGAAATCAGCCAGCCTACTCTTCTCAAACCTATGCTTGACAGCTGCAACTTCAAAGACCAAGTTCACAAGTAATTTCATTTAGAATGTTGTTTTTTCCTTTTTAACTAAATTAGAAAAAGGGCGGTCATTTGAGAACCGTATCCTCAATTTTGTAATAATACTATTATTAGAATTAGGAAGTAGTATTTTAACCCTTCTCATTGCATTGGAGAAGGGTCCAGAAATTTGTCAAAAACTTGTCCTCGGAACATGCACTTCTGCACCCTCAGAGGAGGTTTTGATGAATGGAAGGATCGAGATTTATTTATGTTTGCATTTTAATGTCTGCTACTGATGTTGCACTACTGTACTCTTAGTAGATATTAGAACAAGTAGAGATAAATCGTTATTGCTTGAAGTCTGTAAGTTAAAATCAGTCATAAATGGTACTTTTATCTCTTGACGAATTTCTGCTTATATTCTTAGAGTGATATGCAGCTGATATTGTTTATATGTTAATGTATGAGTATATGGGTTATCATTTGGCACTTTTGTACGGTGGACTCATTTATTTGTGCTTGACATGTGAATGATTTATTTATGCGATATGTTGTTCACAATTGTTTTGTTTAACTTCTTATGCAGAATGGTTCATCTTAAATGGTTTATATTCTTGTGATAGCTGAATGATCTTTATTACCAGTTATTATATGAAATCTTTCTCAATCGCATAATGGAAAAGATATATCCCGGGTTAGTGTAGATCACATATGTTGTTTTCATTAGATTACTGTAGCTTAGAATCAGTTTGCGAGTTAGATTTAAATTAGTTTTAGAATGCTTCCAGAATCAACATAATCAAACTCTACACACACACACATCCCATGCATCGGGAAGCTGGTCCCGTTACCCCCAATCGGACCCGCTACATCAAACGGGCAAGGAGCCGCCAACCAGGTTCCGGACCGGGTGGGTATCCCCCTTGTTGTTGACCCGATTTCAGGGCCCTCAACATGTACCCGGCATGCTTTCCCATCATGAAGAAACTCCCAGTATGTCCCTCTTCATGAGCAAAATAATTCCTCTTTGCATCATTTCCCAAGAATATTCCTTCTATCCCAGTTTACAAGATTGGCGCTATTGACCATTTTTCTCCTCACATTGATTTACATATATTAGATCTAGCCCTCACGTTGTTCGGAGAGACTGAACCCTTTTCCAGTCGTGTCAATCCTCTTTTGGAAGGTTTTTTAAATATGGAGTCAAAGGTTCCATGTCTAGAAGCTTCGTAACCAAAGTCTGGTAGATGATTGGGCCAGATAGAGCTGAGGAAGTCAGTTTGAGCTCCTTTCCCCTATTAGGATGGAACAACCTCAAGAGATAAGACCTTCTCCCATGATGAGAGGAACCATCTCCCATCCATCCAAGCTATATAAACCTCTCTTTTTCCCAAGCGAAAGCTAGTTGGAATTTTGGAGCAAGTTTGAATAATCAGTAAGTCATCTATAACTTGTAGATTTCTAGTGTATTTTTGAGGGAGAATAGTGTGATTTTGGTTTGGTTTGAGACTAGAGGGAAAGAGGCCTTAAAACTTTCATTGTTGAGGCTATCCATGAAGTGCTAGCAGAAGTGTGGGAACCCGGATACATCGGAGGAGACCAGCATCATCAAGGCATTGGTTGTAATCTCTTTCTGATTTATATAAATGCAATTGTTGATTGATTTCCTACATGAAGTGTCATCTTACATCTTTATGGCTTAATATTCCTTGACCTATTAATTAGGTTGAATAAAATATTATATGCTATCACGTTTGTTTTTATTGTTGTTGTTTGCTTGTTTCAGGTATTTGAAGGAAGGAAACGGGAGATAGATGGAGTGAGGAAGCAGGGTCATCATCAAGTGGAAGAGCGTTCTAAGAGGTAGGCCCTCTTAATTGATTCTATCTTAAGGAGATTTTCCATAGATCGTTTGTTTGTGGCTAGATCCACTCTCTCGGCTAGAGGAATTGTTTGTGTCCATACTGAGAATTTACCTACACCACATAGTGTCAAGGGTGCAATTATAGGTCTAAATTAGAGAAAAAGGGATCTAGCTCTAGGATTGGTCACCTAGGGTGGTTCTTTAGCCTCTAAGTGATTTTTGGTTCCTGATGAAGGTCAGTAAGTCTCAATTGTAGGCCCCACTTCCTTAACTGGAATTATGAGATCGAGTCATATCATATTAACACTCTGCTTCACATTTACCCAGAGGACTTGTAAAAGTTGGTAAATGTGGGGAGGGGCATGTTATAGGTTGAGCATAAAGCTTTAGAAGAGATGAAACAAAAGATTAGTTAAGCAATAATTCTTGTATTACCCAAATTGTAAAATCTTTTTGAAGTGGATACAAATGCAAGTAGATATGTTGAGTAGTCTTGATATATGAAGGAAATTTAGTATGTTATGCTTCTAAAATGCTTCATTATAGAGTTATAAGCTACCATACACATGACAAGTAACTAATTATTTGGTTCAAGCTATTGAGAAGTGGAAGCACTATTTGATATGGAAGGAGACGGTCATCCACATTGGTTATTAACCAATACAATATTTGTAAGCTTGAAATAAGATTCAACAAACCAATGTGTATAAGTGGATGGGTTTTGCACAACAATTTCATCTAATCATCAAATATAATAAGGTAAATAGAAATAAGTTGAAATACATGGTTTCAAGGTGGCCACCTACAAATTACAATATCATAGATTTGGGAACGCTTATGCACATGGGACCTTTTACCCATGATGTAGACAAGAGAGGCATATAAAGAATATGAGGACTTTAAAGAGTCATTTCATTGCTAAAGCATCAAATTTGTGTAGAAGAAGGTTATAGTAAGGAAGGTTATCATCTCTAAGATAGGTTTCTATATAACATAGACAAGATCTATGCTCCTAATATGAAATGTTGTAGTTTATTGGAGAGGATCATACCTCCAAAGTTTTGGTTATTTTGTCCTTGGGGAGATATTCACCAATTTACAAAGGCTTGTGCATTGGTTTAGAATATAACATGATGTAGCTCAATTTCTTAGAATATGAATACTTTTTGGTATCAAAATGTCAAATAACATAAAAGAAAGGCTTATACCATCCCCTACTTATACCTACTAGATCCTAGTAGAGAATTTCCATGGATTTCATGGGTGGTTTTCTAAGAAGAAGGAACGAACATGACTATTTGTATGTTAGAAATATGTGCATTCTCATGTTTTGTAAAATACCATTGCGAGACAAGATATAACAAGTGTGTGCTTTGAAAATCTCTAGGAGCACTTTGGGACACCAAGGAGCATCATATCATATAAATATATTAGATTTCTCAATGCCTTTTGGACTACTCTTTGGGAATTATGGAAACCAAGTTGTCATGATATATAGGTTTCCATCCACAGACATATGGGTAGACAAAAGTAGTTAACATAATATTTTTTTATCTTTTAAAAGGTTACAATCAAAACCATCCAAGGATCTGAGATGAAAATATGATTTATATTAAGTTCTCTTATAATAGAGTAGTCCATAATTCTACTGGCAAGTCCCCTTTTGAAGCTTGTTTTGGGTATTTTTAAAATTCACTCCTTGATGTTGCATATGGAAAATAAGGGAAGTAAAGGAAGATACCATAAAAGAAGCACTGAAGGTTGAAAAAATCATTGATAATATTAGGGAGATCCATTGCAATTACCGTACACATTGAATAAGTCATAGAAAAGTATAATGCTTGGAATTATCAATACAAATGAGAAACATTCAAGGTTAGAGATAGAGTTTGGTTGTATCTAGATAAAGAAAAACTATAAGGTCTTGGTAAGAAGATCAATGCTTTGCAATCTGGTCATTTTGAAGTGTGGGAGAATGTGGGTGATAATTCCTCAAGCTCAAACTACAGCCTTCCAAGTTGGAATAGGAAAGTCCAACCTATCATAGAGGACATAGGACCAAAATCTTAAGTAGAGTTAACAAAAGATATAGTTTTTCAAAAGAATTCCAAAACAATTAAATGTGGGCACTAGGTACTTTAGTGGGTTGATTTCGGGCAAGGTCAAATGGTACACCAGGAGAAGGTAGAGGAAAAGTTTCCTCACCTCCTTTAGTAAAATACTTTTGGATAAAAATCCTCCCTAAATTGGGAGGTATGGTCTAAAATGGATCATTATATAATGTGTCATCAATTTTGGTACTTTTTGGTTTGAAAAGTTGGATTTATTGGCTTGTGGAGATCATTTTAGGGGTAGGTCTTGTTTTGGTGATTTGGGGTCTAGAACCTTCTAAAACCAATTTGGGGTCTTGAATGACTATTTTTAAGGTCAAAACTTTGTGCATAAAATTCCCAACCTCTTTATGATGTTCTACACTTTGAAATCTTTTCAATAACATGAATATGACCTCAATCAAAGTTTATATGTAGAATTTCTCTTGCGAGTTAACCTATCATGTTGGCCTCTATGATACCGAGTTGATGCCACATTGGCACCACATTACTTACACATGTGGAGCTAGTCACATGTTGACATTCAAGAATATTCTAGAGGTTCCAAAATAGTATCCCTAATCAAGAACTGAACCATGAGAAACCCTAGCCTTAGATGATGATCACACCATGTGAAGTATTGGACCACTAGAAAAGGAAGATGTTACATTCTCATTGCACTATTTATTATCCCACAATCAAGTAGAGCATATATGAGTATGATATTGAAGTATAATATAGGAAGTAGAAGATCTTGTAGCAGCTATTTGGGAAACATTAACAGTGGCAACTCCATAGTAAGTGCACTTTCTTTGAACTTGCATTTCATAATTGAGTAGAAAAGAAAGAGCATAAGTCTCACCTTCTAGGAAAGAAAATTTTAGGGGCTAGATTTCATTATTGGGCTATTTTTTCTTTTCCTTTTTTCTAAAAAGGCTTCATCAATTTGCATTTTTCTCCTAATTGAACCGCCAAAATTCTACTCATAAAAGTTATTTTACTTCCAAAAATATTAAAAATTTCTACAAGCTATATAAAATCCTTAGAAATTTGAATTTTTATACAAAAAAATTGCAAAACATTTTATAGTTGCCATTTTAAGAATTGGTAATACTTGTCAAGGTTTCTACACTTTAAGCTAAGCATGGATCCTTAAAACCTTATTTCCCTTTTAACTAGTTTCCCTAGGGAACATCTTGTGTTCATTGATTGGCTGGTGTGTTAGTTGCTTAATTTCTTTCATTTCAATGTCAGTTTCTTTTCGAAATTTATGCACTAAGATTGTAATACTAATCTGATTCTAAAGCAAACCACCACATAATAAGAAAATTCATAATATTGTAAGATTTGTTGTGACATAATATTCTAGTGGAATATCTACAACAATGTAGATACTAATTAAAGATAAGTAGAATTTTTTTTTTGAGTTTAGAGGCATATCAACCCCATATGAGGAAGATGTGTAACTGTTTCAATGCTCAACCTTGAGTTGACACATGTCCATTTTAAAATTAAAATAAAATATTCTCTAAATAAAAAAACAATGTTTGCTCTAATAAAAAAAATGGATATACATATTTGGTTAGTTTTAATTAAAAACATTATCAAATACCAATAATTCCACTCACAACCTAGGAGATGTAATAAAAATATTTGATTTTCACTCTGAGCCATAAATAAAATATTTGGATATACATGTTAAGTGTCATAATTTTATATCAACTTTAAAGAGAGATAAAGTAATTAAAAGTAACAAAAAAGAACTTATATTTTTAATGTGAGGAAGATATATAATTATTATTCTTCTTAAACATATTTCAATATAAAACTTAAATAAACTCTTTGAATATCCATATTGACTAATTTATTTTTATACCAACTTTGTCTAATTATTATACTTAAAATATTTCAATATAAAGCTTCACTAAACTATTTGAATGTCATATTAACTAATTTATTTTAAAGAGGAAAAAAAATCAATTACTTGGTTTTTAATATAAAATTATATGTGGTATTTAAAAACTATTAATAATAAAAATATTCAATATGAGTTATAAATAAAATATTTCAATATGCAAGGTTAACTGATATTAATATGGATAAACTTTTTGAAAAAATAAATTCTTATGGTTAAAATATTTCAATTAGTTTCACTATTTTACATTTTGACCTTATTCTAGGTGTATTTTTATTATCAACTTTATCTGAAATCTAGTAAAAAATTTATTGGAATTGCAAGATTAATTTATATACTCTACACAATTCAACATCCATCTTAACCACAAAGATTGATCTATCAAACTCTTAAAAAAATCAAATCTATGCAAACTATTTTTTCAAATTTTACATTATAAAAAAAATTACACCTCGCAAAATATAATCTATCTTAAAACTTATTAGATAAATAATTTCAATCTATAACAACTAATAAAACATGGAAAAAAACAATACTTTTCCCAAAACCTAAGTCATCAATATTATAATAAATTATTATTTATAAAAAAATTACAACATTTAAATATATTCACACCTCAAATATTCTATAATTTCATGATCACTTATTAGGTTTGTTCACCATTTTTATTATAATTCAATCTTAGACATTGGTTAAATAAAGAACCTCATTACAAAAAATATATAATTCACTCTCATATAATCCTAAACTCAAATATTATAAGTCAGTGCTACATTTCCAAGTGTCAAATAATATTTCTCAAATTAAGAGTGTTCTCACCTTTTATCGAATGTTTGTCTTTTAAAAATTGACTTAAATAACCATTTTAACTCTTTTATATGGATATAATTTAAAAAAAAAAAATAGGATATTAAATATATATAAAATTTCAACAACTTAACAGTTCAAAAGTATCCCTACAATGAGAAATTATAATATTTTGACATTATCTACAAGTCTAAAATACACTAAAATAGAGACATCATAGCAGACTTTCGTCGGCCTCGTGGTCGGTCATATTGGTTGCCTCAATAATAGACTAAAAATACTATAAGCATGTTATAAATTTAAAATGTTATAATATGTATCATAGTCTTAATTTAATTTACTACTAATTATTATAAATTTAAAATGTTATAACATGTATCATAGTCTTAATGTAATTTATTATTAGGGTGAGAAGCGTTCGAGCCTAGTAGGTAAAAAAGTATTTTGAAATTTTGAAATTAATTTAGATAACAATAAAAATAAATTTAAAATATAATTAAAAAATTAATAAAATATAAGAATCAAATTATTAGTTAAATCAAATTACATAAAAATAAAAAATAGATTAAATTAATAATTAAATTACATAAAATAAAATAAAATAAAATAATAATTATAATGATCAATTATTTATAATTAAATTAGCTTAGATTTATTTTAACAGATTTATCTAGTTCCGAGAAAGATTAAATAAAATGAAAAGAGATTTAAATTTTTTTGAGACTTGGTAAATCTAAAATTAAAATAAATCTAAAATATTGGTTTCAAAACTGTTCATACATTTTTTTACAAAATTAAAAAAATAAACTGATTTAATTATTCATTAAATTGTGATTTATTTTTAAAAATATTTATTTTGAAAAATATTTGTGTATTTACCTTTAAAACCATTCTATTTAATTATGGTTATTGATATGAGATTTAAAACTTTGAAATTTAATTGCATAACAATAGCCTGTTGATGATGACTAAGAAGGTACACTGACACTCTTGTCAAATACTTTTTAATTTCGAGTCATTTGTGTGAAGCAGTCCCAGAAAAACAAACTCTTAATTAAATCAAACTAATTTTATGTAACTGTCCATAACTATCACTCATTTATATATTAGGGAAAGAATATATATCTGTATATATAAAATAAAATAGTTTACTCATAAAGCACATCAAACAATTCAAATAATTATAGTTTAATTTGGCAACTCAAACATGGGAAAAGGTTTTTGCTCAGTGACAGGAACTGCCATTTGAGTAACTGTGACAGAAGTTGGCATTAAGTAACTATGATACTCTGGAGCATGTGCATTAGCAAGTACGGTCTCATCTTTAGAACTAATACTTTATGATTATTTTCACCAATACAAAGAAGAGTGCATGTGATATTATACCTTAAATGAGGGAGCCTGTCCTTTATGAAGGGAGAGATAATAAAATAGAGAAACTTAGTTATTGATGAACAATAATTTAGCGCTGATTACTGTGTAAAGACATCCCAACATATAAAATACCCTACATAATACAGCTGAAAAATTAGTTATTTAAGAAATTATTACTATATAAATACCTACATAATTTCAACTAGTAGCAAATACCAAGGATTAGGATATTTAAATAAGTTTGTAGTATAATTATCTTTATCTAAGTAGATAGGTGTATTCTATAAAATCATAATTTTAAATTTGTATATGTGAATTTATAAATGAATTTAATTTTTTGGAAAATTTATTGAACATTAAGATTGTGAAGATTTTTTTTTTTTTTTTTTTTTTTTTTTTTCTTTCAGTGGGGGAGAGAATCTCCGCTGAAGAATCAAATACATCAAATATCGCCGAAGCGAGCAGATTTTTATCATACAATATTTATCGCCAAAGCGAGCAGAATACATCACATCGAAACACATACGCGTCATCATCGAAACAAATGTTGTTGCGCGTTGCAGCGCCCGCAGGAATCGAACGTGGCTGGGGGTGTGAAAGCCAACCGCCCCAACCAACACATCATGCACTCACGTGTTATATAGTTTAAATTTGTAAATTAAAAAAAATGTAATTTAAGTAGGAAAAATTGAATGTAAAATATGTCAAAAAAATCAAAATATAGAAGAATTAGACTACTTTTTTAAATAAGTAATTCTTGCAAGATTACAAATTTTTTTTATTTAAATTATTTTATGAATCTACACACGGATTCAACCCCTTGGAAAACCCCTGGTCACAGAGATTATGAAGAATATCTAGAGTTCCCAATGTTAATAAATCCTTTTAGAATTCCTAATAAAATTGATTGAAAAATATGCCTAGAGAAGAGCTAAAATATAGAAGAGTTAGACTTTGTTTTTAAGTAGGCATTAATTACAATATGAGACAATAGTAGTCTAATGAGAAAACTTTTTTATTTCTTTCTTGAGTGGAATTTTCTCTTTATATTACTTGAAATCTATACTTAGAAAAAAGCCAAAATGTAGAAGAGTTAGACTAATTTTTTAAGTGGGCATTAATTACAATATCAGGGAGTAGTAGTCTAATGAGACAATTTTTTAGTTCTTTCTTGAGTGGGATTTTCCCTTTATATTACTTGAATTTTAAGTTTGTTGAATGTGCTCAATTTAAGTGTCTTAGGTATTTTTGAGAGATTTGAATCTCTCTTTAAAAATTGGGAAAATTGTGATTTTAAGTCCCTTGATTGTACTATTTAAAGAGTGAGAAAACTTTTCATAACCCAGTTGCCAAATTCACAATGAGGACAGCGATCACTCACTGCTATCTGTGAATGTAGGTCGACTAATCACTCTTATCCAAGGAAAACCATGCCCCTTGGAATTACCCACTTGTCTATAAGGGGGTAGACTTTCGCTCTTGCAAGATTCCTTTGAGTCTTGAGTTAGGTGTCTACCGAGGCGAGGAATTGCCCGAACGGCCAATAGTGGCAAGAATCGGAACATAAAAGTTTAAAAAAATCTTGCACTAACAGTGTTTGAATCATGTTTTTTATGGTGGAAATGGATTCAACACTATCAAAAACCTTGAGGCACCCAAAACTTTGAAGTTTGACAGATGTTACCTGGATTTACAAATATCCCTGTTGGATTTTATCAAAATCTTGCGGGAATTTCCATGATTTTCAAAGAAAAAAGCACTCAATTAGACTATAGCTAACCTATTTCCTTGTTCAAGAAAAATAAACTTTTAACCAAACAAAAATAGTTTTTAGTCATTGGTTGAATATACTCCATTTAAATGTTTTAAAAAAGTTTCAAAACATTAAATTTATTTTTGTATTTAAAAATAAAATATAATAATTTGAAAGAAAAATTATATAATAATAGTAATTTAAAAAAGAGTTAAAAATACATAGTCCCTGATGTGAATACATGAAATAAATAGAAAATAATACGAACACATGAAAGAGGAAATAAGGAGAGTCATGGAAATCAAATGTGTGGGGTCAACATTAGATTTAGAATAAGTGTGAACTAAGTAAATAAACCGGGGACTATGGGCCATATGTGTATTAAATACATCATGTTAAAAGGGATCATGGGGGCTTTTGTGTTGAAAGAGCAAATGGAAAATGGGGGTCACCAAAAGGACATGAATGGACAAAACGCTTTTGTCGGCACATTTGTCATTTTGGTGAAAAAAATTCATGTGAACACAGCTATTCTCTGTTGACTGAGAATATCGTAGTTGGGAAAGGATTTGAACCCAAAAAATGACGTTAATGGAGAAACCACCACGGATCTCGAGTGTGAAAGCAGTGGGATTCGAACCCGGATACACCACACGAAGAGAGAATAGGTTTAGGCATGACTAGGGAGGGAGGGACAGGGGAGAGTGCCAGATTGATTATGCCATCCAATCCCTTAGGGCAGGGCAGGGCAGGGTGTAGCATAGATGGGGAACAAGTGTTTTTGCTATATAATTTGGGGGCACCAAAGTTATCCGAATAATCAAATGAAGGTGTGTATCATCATGGTGGTCGTCATCTCACACGCTTGTGCGCACAAGAAGATCTGTCGGTCTGCTGGTTTGTCCGCGAGAACACTGCACGGGACTCGAAGCTGGGGCGGGGGGAGGAGAGGAGAGCACCCTGCAGAATGAGTCGAATCACTGATGAGATCGATGTTGTACAGCGTCAGCAAAGCATTAGATCATTGAATGCTCGTGTTTAAGTTGTGTACTCAACATGGATTCCATTAGCAGAGAAGTAACGTGTTGCTTAGGGTAGGGCAGGGTTGGAGTTTGTTGTGTGATATCACTTTTGTGTAGGATCTAAGCAACCGTCCTCCCCTCTGTTTTTCTGAGATCTAATGGTTCAGTCACAATTGTACTGTGAAGCCAAATAGAGGGTCAGGTCAGGGGAACCAGGCGCTGCCCCTGCCCCTGCCCGAGGCTGACTGACCATCGATTGACTACGGCCGGACGCAACATGTGTACTTTACATCACCCCGCCATTACACAGAGAGGCAGCATCTGCATTAGCAAATATCGTATACAGTTGCTGCGTTATGCTGAGGTCTATATAAGGACCTGCATTTGCTTCTGGCTATACGTTTTTTCGATTCCTTTTTCTTCCATGTCTCAGAAAATCATAGACCCAGCTATCCCATCAACTCTGTACCACGTTACAGACCCCTTGGGATTGCTCCATTTTATAATGTCCAAGGCAGCCATAATAATACAAATCTGCTCTCTCTGAGCCAGCTGATTAAAACGATGCCAGGGATAACGTTCACGTGCATCCCCTGATGGAGCAGCAGAGATGATTACATCAGTCAAAAAAGTTGAATGCATGGATGGATGGATGTATGTAACAGGTTTGTTTCAGTCTTTTGGAAACCCATCAGAGCTTGTTGCCCGTTGGGTCTTTGAATCTCATGTTATAACAAGGGAATCAATTTGAGTGATCAGAAAAATTGAATGTATGGACAGATGTCTGGTTTGAAAATCCATCAAAGTATTTGTACACATGGTTCTTTGCTCCTTATGTTATGATAAGGAAGTCAGTTAGCAGAGTAGTGGTACATTGATCTTCATAAGAATTTTTCATCCTATGTTATGATACGGCAGTCAATTAGCACCGAATTAGGTTGCATTGAATTTCACTACTCGTATAGGCCTTTATTGAAAAGAGGGTGGCACATTTCAAAGGTTTTTTATTATAAATATTGAGGTGGTAGATTTTCAAGTGTTTTTATTAGGAATATTAAGTATATTGAAATTTTGATAAAAAAGAGTTTGTTATTAAATTTACTAGAATATTTGTATTTTATAAATGGAGATTCGCATTTGTTTATATAGTTTTTTTTATAGTTATATAGATATTTTAAAATTTGAATTATGAATTTAATTGGTGATTACTTTTTATAAAGTATTACGTATTTGAAAATGAAAGTTTTCACAATCTAAATTCCAATTATAGCTGACTATTTTTGAAAAATGTGTAATGTATGAAATTCCCAAAACTACACACATGGATTCCCAAAAACTACACTATAACTTCTATGAACACTTTGGATTCTCAAAGACTACACTATAACTTTTATAAACACTTTACATGTTTGAAAAAGACTACAGTGTAACTTCTACCCGTACTTAATAAACCCACCCAATTACCACTTCATAAATTATATTTTTTTATCAATAATACATCATATAAAATTAAATAATTTAAAATATTACAATTTAAAAAATTCCCTCTTACATAAATCTACATTCAATGATATTATTTCTAATATACTTATGTTTAAAGTTTCATATTCCAATTTAGAAAATATATATCTTGCATATATGACATCATCATATATGTAACGAAATATACACGCTTGTCACACGACCAGAAAGCCAAACGGGTGGGTCGTTGGGAGTGGGTAAGGGAATTGGTAGCCGTCAGGAGGGAAGGAAGAATGTATGTTTTTGTGGTGAGTTGAAATTGAATTTTTGGGAGAAAGCATACAAGCGTGCGGGTGGACCAAGAAGTAACGTATGTGGAACAAGAACAGAGAAACTATGACAACCACCATGGCGTGGCGTGGTTGACTCCCTAACCATAACGTAATGCTACTCAGTCACGACTCAACTCACTGGAATGGACGGACGATATAAGGAGAAATTCACTTTGGGATGTTTGTTTGTGATTGTCAGCCGAGCAAAAAGGGGAACCAGTCGAGGTTGGAATTGGGGTGGTATGGTGTGTACTTTTGCTGGCGTGGAAGTGTGAACAAGGCATGATATTATTATCATTATTATTAGGTTATTGGGATTCCAGTGTGGGGGCATGGGGGAACGAGGAGGGGCGTCTGGCCAGCCAGCACAAAAGATCACGGAATGCAGTGGACGTCCACCGGGGAAAAGTACATGACAGGGTAGATAGGCCTTGCTAACACACACCCCCCAACCTAGTGAGCGAGTCTCCCCTGCTTTGCCCCTCTCTCATCCAGGCCCACCCAACTTCCAACCTTTGTACATACTCCAGAAGACCCTCGATATCCGAGAAGCCCGCAGAAATGAAAACTTTTGGTCGAGGACCCGCACTAAGCCCAGCCAGGGTCTAGTGGACCCCTTTCCCCTTCGCCCCCAGCTCTTCTTATAGGCCCGCTCACACGCATAAAATCATCATTTCGGTTTGTATACCAAGTGAGGGATGTGTACTGCAACTCTCTCTGAATTTCATTGAATCCTTCTTGTGTGCGTAAGGACAAGCCAAGCTTTAGAGGCGAGTAGTCGTAATGGAGATTCATGTGAACTTTTTCGTGAAAGCCTAAATCATGCTCTGCAATCCCATTTTGTGCCTAAGCCCCACACTAGTAGGTTCCCATTAGGACGAGCTGCTGCTGCCAGAAGACGATAGTTTTCTCAGAGAGTTTTACGTAGATTATTACTGCCCTTCTCTCTCTCTCTGCTTCAGTCATCATGTGCCATCAAACTGCCTGTCTCGTCTGCGGAAACGATGAAGAAAGCGTTGTTGCCCATCAATGCCAAATGGAGAAACAAGAACAAGCCCAAGAAAGTCTTTATCTTTCCATCCTCCCTTTCCCTGATGGAGATGAGGAGCAGAGGGTGGTCTCCCAGCAAAAACTCTCAGATGAAGAGTTGGATAAACGTGAGCTGGAGCGCTGGCCAACCTGCTGTGAGGTTTGTGTTTTCGTTTTAAGTTTATTCTCAAGTGTTAATTGTTTTAAGTTTATCCTCAAGTGTTAATTGTTTTTTGTGGTTGTTAGGATCACGGAACACTGAAAGAAGTGGTAATATCTAGAGATACCATTGTTGTGATCTTCATTCGTCACTAGGACAAATTGACATAAAGTTTTTGGGTTTCTAAATAGACTACGTTAAAGATAAATACCATGTGTGCTGAAGGCCTGGCAGGACTCAAGTTTACCTGAATAATTGTAACTAGTATTCAGAATATAGTATAGTCCATATAGATAACTGAGTTACATGAATTTAAATGTGCAGGTTGTGCAGGAATTGAATGCAATAGGAAGAATCTCAGGACCCATGGTGTTGACAGGGCTGCTGCTTTACTCAAGAGCCATGATATCAATGCTGTTCCTTGGGTACCTGGGAGAAATGGAGTTGGCTGGAGGGTCCCTGGCTATAGGGTTTGCAAATATAACCGGATACTCGGTTATATCTGGGTTAGCAATGGGAATGGAACCTATTTGTGGCCAGGCTTATGGTGCCAAACGATGGAGTCTCATGGGACTGACTCTTCAGAGAACTGTACTAGTTCTACTATGTGCTGCTCTGCCTATTGGGTTCCTATGGATAAACATGGAAAGAATCCTTCTCTGGTGTGGGCAAGATGAAATCATCACTAAAATGGCTGCTGTTTACATTCTCTGTTCCCTTCCAGATCTTCTGGCTCAGGCTTTCCTTCACCCTCTCAGGATTTATTTGAGAGCTCAAAATGTCACAGTTCCTCTCACCTATTGTGCAGCCATAGCTCTGATTCTTCACATTCCCATTAATTTTCTGCTCGTTGTGTACCTGCGTTTGGGAATAGGGGGGGTTGCTCTAGCTGCTGTGTGGACTAATTTTAATCTGGTTTCTTGGTTGGCCTTATACTTGTGGTTCTCTGGGGTGTACAAGAAATCTTGGGAAGGGCTTTCCAAAGAATGTTTGAAAGGATGGAGGTCATTGCTCAGTCTGGCCATCCCAAGTTGTGTTTCTGTTTGTCTGGAGTGGTGGTGGTATGAGTTCATGATTATTTTGTGTGGGCTGCTTTTAAATCCTAAGGCAACTGTTGCCTCCATGGGAATTCTCATTCAGACCACCTCTCTTGTGTACATATTCCCCTCGTCATTGAGCTTTGGGGTTTCGACTAGAGTAGGAAATGAGCTAGGTGCCAACAGGCCTGGAAAAGCACGGAGGGCCATGATTGTAGCACTTTCTGTGGCTGTTGTACTGGGATTCCTGGCCATGACTTTCACAACCACCATGCGTCATAGGTGGGCCAGAATGTTTACAGACGACCAGGAAATCATTTCCCTAACATCCTTGGCATTGCCCATCATAGGCCTGTGTGAGCTTGGAAACTGCCCCCAGACTACAGGGTGTGGCGTTCTCAGGGGAACAGCCCGTCCTGCCACCGGTGCAAACATTAATCTGGGCTCCTTCTACTTTGTTGGCATGCCAGTCGCTATTCTCATGGGTTTCGTATTCAATTTTGATTTTGAGGGCCTATGGTTCGGACTGCTGGCAGCTCAGGCATCCTGTGTCACGCTTATGTTGTGCGTTCTGCTTCGAACAGATTGGATTCTGCAAGCCCAGAGAGCCAGGGAGCTTACAGGTGCAGATCATGATCTATCAATAAAGCCCATTAAGAGTTGCCAGAACACCAAAGGGGAGACAGAAATGTCAGCCACCCCATTACATCGTGATGAAGATAGAGAGCCTCTGATAACTGTAAAAGTTCATGTATCTGCGGCTGCTGCCACCACTCAAAACAAATGCTAAAGCAATATTTAAAAAAGAGTATTTTGTCATGTTCAGAGTTCATGAGAACCAGGCTGTGTACACTGTCTCCAATGAGAAATGTAATATGATTTTTTTTTCCCAGTCCGACTGTAGTTTTCATTCGTTTATATATATATTATATCAGTTTAACCATTCTTTGATATATATATATATTATCAGTTTTACCGGTTAAAAGAATACTATTCTCAGTTTAACATGTTAAAATAATACCATACAAGTATAATCATATAAATTAAAGAGCTAACAAAGGCCTATAGCAATCAAAATTTTTATATGGCATTTGTAATTCTGATGATTTGTAAAGTTAAGACCGGAGTGAAAGAACTGATAAAGTTTTTGGAAAAATATTCTTACATCAATAAATTATTTATACCATCTAGGATTTTTTTAAAAATTGGAAAATTTTAGAAACTCTGTGATGAACTAAATCATATTATCTTAATTGTAGTTAATAATTGAATAAATTTCGATTTAAAATCATATTCCCTAATTATAAATGATAAATGTATGAATTCACAATTTAAAAATTAAAATCTCTCAACTAGCTCTCTAATGGAAATTCTAGAAATCCTATTTCATGAAATAGGACATGCCTATCAAACCTAATTATGGCTAGTAATTAAATTGGAAATTCTATAAATCCTATTTCATGAAATAGAACATACCTATCAAACCTAATTATGGCTAATAATTAAATAATTTTACAATTAACAGCCGATCCGTTAATCCGTTAGTGGGATAATGTGCAAACAGGGTGCATGCTAAATAGACCTACCCTAAAGAACACAGTAGAACATTTTAAAAGTTTTAGACTATTGTTTCTACAAGGATAACACATGGGTTTGCTGGGGCGACGGTGATTTGCATGTTTAATGATCCAGAATGACTATAGAGAATTTATTTCTTTATGGGTTCGATCAGAGTTTAGCGTCAGCTATTCGTCATTTTAATGGGTTAAAATAAAAGGCAAAAGTGGGTGAGGTAGGACAGGATTCGCTGATGTTAAAAGCCCCCTCCCCGGCAAAAGGTTACTCGGCAAAAGCGCCGGCACACAGTATGACGTTATCTCTATATTCGTGGGTGGCAGGGTTGGAATTTCAAAAGACTTATTTATAGTATTGGATGGTTTTTACCTCTCTCACATAACCCTGGTTTTTCCAGTTTCAGCAAAGATTTAGATAATTTCGTAAATATTTTAACTAAAAAATTCACCTTTCATAAATAAACAATTTACTCATCAAATTCCATCCCGGGTAAGTGGGGATGTACCGGTAGCTGCAACAACAACCCCCCGCTCTCTCACTTCGGTTCTATAAATATAACGTGTATCCGTCTCGACTCCCGACTGCGGCCACTCGAAATTATTTGTACATGGATAAACACTAGACAGAGAGATATTATTGTGGTGGAATATACACCACCACGCAGCAGCAAGATCTCAAGATTGTGTCATTATTAAATTGCTTCAGAGCATCCCTGGATTCTCGATTATGGCGCACGTCTTAAGTCTGAGTTATAATTATTAGTAATAATATACTCTCAACTCAAAAATATATTCGTAACTGAATTCAAGACACATAGGTATAGCATAACAAACACAATCAAACAATTTCAGGTTTGAACAACGAATGATTTCAAATTTTATCTTTTTGAAATTATGTTCGATCTTGGAAGGCCGGACACAACGAATTAGACTCTTTGAATCGCGCCGTGGACGTGCTTGTCAAAGGAAGCATGCATGCATCATGATTACTGACTGGTTTCCCTTTTTTTTAATTGTATCAAGCTGACGTTCTTTGACTGTGTATTTTTAATGAGTTTCTCTGGTTTTTAATTGTAATTACGAAGGTTCGCTGATATCGAAACATTGGATAAATTTTCCGGCACTCCTCCGTCATATATTCAAATGTGAAACTGAATAAAGTGCCTGGTTTAAATAGGCAACCATTTCGCTGGAAAGAAGAATATAGAAGTTTTTGGAAATCTAAGTTAGAATTTTTTGGGAATCTAAATTATAAATCTCAATTCTCAAAATTTCAAGTGTTCTTGATTCGAGGAAAATTAATATCCTAACTTTACAAAACCCTCAAAAACCACTTTGATTTAAGTAGGAAAACGTTTTCAGTTTTTTGATGTAATAAGGTGTCAATCTTAATCTTCTACCAGTCAAAAGATTTTACATATATATTTATTTATATATATATATCATGGTTTAGAGAGCCAGCGAGCCCAATTATTTTAAAGGGCGAGGTACCACGTACCACGTCTCAAACTTCAAGTCCATTTGTGCTTTTGACCATTTATTACAGCATACCAGTAACCCTTTTTATCGTTTTGATTTTTCACCGCAATTTGCAAGGGCGGTCGATATTGATAATTACAACTTCGACGGCACCAAAATCCGGTTTCGAAGATATGAGCGGTACTAATCCCCATGCTAATCACGTGCTACCGCCGCCATCTTCGTCCTTGTGAGTTTTGCAATTGCGAATTGGGAGCAACGTGATAATGAAACGAGAATGCCTATGAAACGACGCTGATCAGTAAGCGTAGAGCAGTGTGCTGATAAATGCAATGTTATAATATACATTTGTTTTTTATGTTTGAGATTCCGCTATTGTTTTTATTATTACTTTTATATCGTTGGCTCTATTTTATTTGTCAGAAAATCGTAAAATATAATAGAGGTGGTTACTTCGTTGGCTCTATTTTATTTGTCAGAAAATCGTAAAATATAATAGAGGTGGTTACTATGAAGGATGATTACGAGCAAATTTAAAAAGCAGTGCAATGATAATGCAAGGTGGGTAAAGATATCATTTTAAAAAAATCCCCTGTATTTATATTGTTTTATGATGTATGTTACTTGTTTAAAATTATAAATAAAAAGCATATATGATAAACATTACATGACTACTTTAAATTTGCATATATATTTAATCAGATACCTTGCTCATAGCTAAAACTATATATATATATATGGGGGGTTAAATGCTTCATGTTCCTATTTTATATATTTATATATATATATATATAAACATTCAATGTATTTAGATTGTTAAAAAAGGTAGGGGTATATTAATAGGTTATCTTTTATTTTTCTAGATATGATTAAATATATTTTAATGCATAGTATATTTATGTTAATAAGTGTTTTTTAATTATTGAATGTAGTATATTAATATTTTTTTAATTTAATTAGAATTTTTCTTTTCTTGGTTATTAAGTAAAGATACTTGGTATATTTTCTCATTATCTAGTTTATATTAATAGATATAATTTTCAATAATAAGTTTCTTGCATGTCTAAATGTAAAGATTGTTTTATATTTTGAATAGATTAGACCTCGAAAGAAGTTACAGGTAAAGAGATGATCTAACTTAAGGATGTGCAAAGGAACTTTTCTATCTGTTTTTCGACCAGGATGTGCGGATGTGGCACCTTTATTGTTTTATGACCTGGAAAATTCTATCATTTTTGGTTGGCGGGTGGCGAACATACCAATAGCGTACCAATCGCTGTGCTGAACAAATTGCTTTGTGGGAAGTACTTATATGTGCCAAGTGGCTGGGTATTGAAGATCTATATGTGTTTGGAGACTCTAAAAGAATCGTCGAGTGAGTTTTGGGGCATTCTCATTTTGAACCCCTTTCTCTCACTAATTGGATGAGGCATATTCGTTCCCTAGAGAAGGCTTTCCATCAAATCTCTTTCACTCTTTCGCCCACATTTACAGGGAACAAAACCAGGTTGCGAACTTACTATCAAAGAAAGGAGTTTCTATTGATCCAGACTAGATTTGATAATAATGTATTTTTGTTTTTGCTCATATTAAGGTTTATTGTAGATTGATAGATAACATGATAATTGGATTTAAGACTTCTGTGGTTTATATCTTTTGAAATTACCGGAGAATCCATAGTAAAAACCATTTTTCCATCAACGTTTCAAATCCCAACTAGGATCCATCATCAGGACTACTTGAATGCTTGATAGAAGAAGAGCTTAATTGAAGTATTTAAATAGTAATGAGGAGAAGATTAAAAATGAGATGATAGATAACATGATAATTATTTTTTTTGTAGAAAGAATAGAATGAAACGAAGATAGTCCATATACAATATTAGATCATTTTCAAGGGATGAGAGGATATATATGCTAAATATGATATGTAATATTAAGGGGAGAAGATGTGAAATGCACAGTGACAAACTAATAAATATGTAAGTAGTTTTTTTCATATATATATATATATATATATATATATATATATATATATGATTATGTTTAACATGTATTTAATTAAATTAATAATTCATGGTATAACTAATGGCTAACTACTAAAAAGTGGAATGTTTAACTATTCTCCTCTCATCTCCTCATAGTTCTTCTGAAATGTTATTTGTTTGTAATTTTTATGCCAATGTATATTCCTAGTCTAGTTCCTAGGGTTAGGAGTCTCATGTATTAAGGAACATTAATCATCAAAGATGTTGGATGTTGGTATATTTTGTTTGTCGTCTCCTTTACATCAATGAATGGAGTTATCAATAATAAGTTTCTTGCATTTATAAATTCATGATTATGTCTTCACATTTACCTAATCTAATTATAAATTTAGTATATGATTTGTTGATAATCACATATCATATTAGTGAAAAGTGGAATCCCTAAGTGTTCTCCTCTCCTCCAGTTTTTATAAAAAAATCATTGTTTGTAATTCTTATGTGTAGCAACTTACCACCAGTAGTGACTTAGCCAACTAGGCTAGTTCTATACATTGTCTATTTTAGTTTTATGAAATGTTCACTCTATGTGGTTCTTATGCCATGCAACAATTCATGGTATGCTCGAGTGGTAGACCAACAATGACTTAGTTCATTGTGCTCATTATATACATTGATAAGATGTATAATTTCAGTAGAGTTCCCAAGATTAGGAGTCTCATATGTAAAGGAAATTTATTCATTAGATATTATGGTATAGTCTATTGTAGTCTCTTTCACATTCATGGATGAAGTTTCAATAATAAATTCCTTGCATCTTTAAATCTATGAATATGTTTTCACATTTACTTACTTTGATTATAAATTTACTATACAACTTGTTATAACAAGTGAAAAGTGAAATACCTAACTATTCTCTGATTCTACTTATTCTTTTTATAAAAGGTTCATTATTCTCATCTGAATGTTAACTCTTAGTAATTCTTATATCATTCAACAATTCATAATACGTTCAAGTAGCAACCAATATCTATAAGCATTCCACAACAATGACATCGCTGGTTATGCCAATTATATACATTGATAAGATGTCTATTCTTACTCTAATTCTCATGATTAAGAATCTCAAATGTTAAGGATTAGGAATCTCAAATGTTAAGGAACCTGTTGTAGCGGCTACAACCACCCTCCAAAATTTTGGCTCGCATGCGAATTTCAGGGCCTACCTTGGATCCTGCAATCGATCATCCTTGGTCACCTATTGGTAAGATTATGATTTCAAGCTCCCCTCCTTGATCTTAAGAATCGCCCGTGTTCTCATCTTTATGCAGCATGTGTCATCTTTGAGCATAGGGGATGTTGTTTTCAACGCAAAGGGAATGTTGTTTTGCTTCAAGGGAATTGTGTGTGCATGAGTGGTTGTCATCACATAGACATGTTTCACTTCCACTTCATGCACTCTTGTCATGAAGGTTGTTGCATCAAGAAAAGTATGTCTTATGTATTCTAGATGGTCTACGTTGTGTCACTAAGTGTCTGTGTGTGATCACAGTCAAGTCCTATCAATGTTTACATATGTTCACTGATCTCACACTTAGCCATTTTCCTGAGTGATCCAGATTTAAATAGGAATGCAACAAATTACAGATATAACCATAAATACAGAGATGCAACAAAAATAACACTTCATTTCATTAATATCAAATATTGAACTATACTTAAAAACAGAATGGAAATAAGACTAGCTCGAACGATGGTAGCTTTTCTCTAAGAAGAGATGTGGTGGCTACATGTCTCTGAATTGTGTTACAATGAGGCTCAACGACCTATTTATTATTGAGAAACAATGGGAAACCGTAGATATCCAAAAACCTAACCCCACTTGGACCCCCACTATTGTTTTTTTAGTTTTTTAGTTTCCTTATTTGTAGCACAATTTACTTTTTTTGGCAATTTTCAGGTCCTGAACTTCCAGAGCCATTTTGAGGCCCTAAATGATGTTTTTTTGGGAAAACGGGGGCCAACATGGATTGTAAATTGATTTTGGACACTCGAAAGTTGTATTCCTCGGATAGATCTTTCTAGCGAGGTATTGTACGCGCCAAACAGAGATTGTATGCCAAAGTTACGACCCTGGGAAGTTGATGTACCGATTTACCCAAACAGGGCCCATAGTTTGGGTAAATTGGTACATCAACTTCCCGGGTTCGTAACTTTGACATACGATTTATGTTTGATGCGTAAAATACCTTGTTAGAAAGATCTATTTGAGGAATACAACTTTCGAGTGGCCAACATTGGTCCAAAACTCTTTTCGGCCCTAGTTTTCCCAAAAAACGTCATTTAGGGCCTCAAAATGGCTCCGAATTTCAGGGCCCAAAAAACTACCAAAAATAGTAAATTGTGCTACAAATAGGGAAACTGAAAAACTAAAAGAAACAATGGTAGGGGTCCAAGTGGAATAGGTGGGTGGCCACCAATATCCACCTGGATCACTAAGCAACCTAGCTTCATCCAGCTTCCTGGAATTGTGCGCTTTGCTTCTGCAACCATCAAGTTTTCTCCCTTACCCGTTGAAACCCTGCAGTGCGCAGAAACACCTGTTAGCCTTGTTGGAAAATAGCCCAAAAATGGATCCAAATATGCTCAAAGCACTCCCAAAGTCTTCAAAATTTGCTTAAGGATCATCCAAAATCGAAACAATCACATGCCAGGAGCCCTTGGAAGGGCGGAAAAGCACTATCAGGAGGCAAAAACCAGAGAAAACCATGAAAAACCATGTACAGGCATAAACATAGAGACGCACAACAGCTGTCAGATCTGGCTGATCAACGACCCAATTCTAAGCGGCAAATCGCAATCGGCCAAACACATAGGAGGACTTAAGGTTGGGCGGAAAACACCCCTGATCAGCGATCTCCGATGATCGGATTGGCAGGTCGCAATCAGCGGAGGCAAGTCGATGGAGTAAGTGCGCAAAACGATGGCGATCAACGATGTAATGTGGATCGTCGATCAAGCACGCAGATTGACGGTCCACATCGTGTCGTAGGATCACAATCGACGGGGACATACGCCAGGTTATATGGAAATACCTCTGGCTTGGGCGATATGCGGTTGCGATCAGATCACATCGATGTGTCGCATTGGAGAAACATTAAGGGGCGGGGCCTATGCACATGTATATGTGCGACTCGATGAACCGGACCCGACGTAATTCTAAATATTATTTCATAATATTTGAGGTTCACGGGAAAGCCATTTCCAATGCATTTTCGTAGTTTTTTAGGTATTTATAAAATACAAAGGGAACCTTGGACTTGAGATATGCAACAAGACTTGGACCCAAAAGGGTTCGAGAAGGGAAATATATGATATTTGAAGTTTGGAGGGAGCCATTTTCATTATTTTTGCATTTCTAGAATACAAAGCAAATACACAAAGAACAGGCCACTAGCAATTTGCGATAGCGACCCAGAGGGCGGACCCGCTAGAGAAATAGGTCATGTTTAAGGACTTTTTAAGTCTGAAATGAACAAAGATGCGTGGGATTTGCACAATTGTAGTGTTTTCCGTATGAAACAGAAAACAATCATGGTTATCAGTTGAAACGATTTTAAAAGGCACACAAACGCATTCCATCACCTAACAAACGCTGGGAGACAGAGACCGTGAGACAGAAGGCCGGAAAGGGAAAGGCGACAGCGTAGCTTATCCAAATAAATAGAAGCGATCATGGAGCAGATAGGCCAGCTCATCCAAACAAACAAGGGATCATGGAGCAGACAGCGCAACTCATCCAAACAAACAGAACGGTCATGGGGCATCTCTGGCACGAGAGAGCTCCCAAACAGCGCAACAAACTACCCAAAAGCAGTTACTCTGCTGTCAGAAGAAGAAACCTCCGAGCCCACGCTTGCCTAGTCAGGGCATCAAACAGTTAAAGGACAGATAGGATAGATTAATACACTCTAAGCCTTTGAGATCTCAGGAGCATTGTAAAGGGCCTATAAATGGCTGAGAGTTAAATCTAACAAGGGTTCAACTTCTGGAGACTGTAGAGACTTTGCTACTCAAGCTTCTCATCTTCATTCTAGCAATATAAGCTTCTTTTGTTGTTATATGTTCAATATTCCATTTTATCTTCTGTTCTAAGCTTGTACATGAATAGGTTGTTCATGTTTCTTTTGTGTCTAATGCCAGATAACTGTCATCTTATCTCTGCATTGATAAATTAGATTTGCAAGCTTCTTTTACTTCCTGTAGCTGGCCATTCATATATGTTTATATATGCATCTGCTGGTACAGTCAGTATTCTCCATCTATTCATTAAATCTACAAACTATTGAGCATTAGTGTTCTAAAGCCTTGTAAAGTTGAGGGTGTTCATGCATGTCTTGAGTAAAAACAGATTTGAAATGGTTATCTGGCTTGACCCAAACCATCATCCATTCCAATAGTTCAGAGAACAATATTGAAGATTATATGTTACCAAGCATCTTCGAGCTGCAACCATAGGAGAGCTTCCTGGAGTGATAACAACACCAACCTCCCTTGCCTACTGAAATCTTGTAGCTCGCAGAGACCCCAGCGAACACTACTCTCCAAAAATTACGCAAAGCAGTAAGGCAGCTAGTACTTCTCTCCAGAAATGTGCAGAGCAGTCTAGTTGCACTACACTTAGAAATTGCGTAGAGGTGTCCTCTCAGGACCCCTATCCCGTAGTAGTGCCTTGAGCCTCAAAACTGCGTAGTGTTGTCCAATTTGTCTTGTCGGTCTTACATGCAGAAATTGCACGGACGGGCCTCCCAAGGCCTCATTATAGCAGTAGTCATTGTCCTTTGAAATTGCGTAGATCTACCTCTCAGTGACTTCAGGGAAAGGTGACATGCTGAAATCGCTTCCAAGGAGTTGAGGAGAAGGACTAAGGAACCAAGTAATGGAAGGACTAGGACCGCATGCAAACTTCGTCGGATGCATGATCATCTTGAGGGTAAGTATGGTAAGTAAAGAACATCTTTCGAAGTACACCTCTTAGTTGAGTTTGCAGGACTGCTTGTCATTGTCATATCATCTTGTCCTCAGTAACATGCATGTGCGAAAACACGAAAATTCATTTTATGTGTTTCTTCTACATGTCTTGCTTCCTTTTCACTTGTTCGACTAACCGTCGTCTTTGGCGTGTTGATTGTCATGTCATGCTTGTGACCTCGTTCTGGTAATGTTGAAGGTTGTGTTTGAGTTGTGTTCGCTATGTAAACATCTATCACACTCACACATGATGTTGTAAGAACTGTCGCGCAAGTGTTATCACGGTTGTTTGAATGTTTATCTGAAGTGTTGCACTTGTCTCTTTCACCATTTGATAGTCTCGCAGTTAGTCATACTGAGCACGTTGTCTCGTTGGTTCGAGGTGTCTTGTTTTCGAGTCACGTCGAGTGTGTGTTCACACGGTCGTTTATGCACAAGTTCACTCACTCACACACTTAGTTATTTTGCTTAAACTTTGTTGATCGGGCCACCCCTCAACAGCCGGACCTCCACTGAGCTGCATTGCGCAGTCTCAGTGTTTAGGGATTATGTACTGATGCCCAAAATTGCACAGAGCTTGAGGCTGCCTCCGACGCAGTCTGCATTGCGCAATCTTGGAATCGACCTGACTGACTGTCACCTGGAACAATGTAGAAGTTTCTTAGCAAGCCGTCTTAATTTGTGTTGCCCGCAAGCAAAGGCCTCAAGCCTCCAGTTGGTCAACCAAAGAGTTTGACCGTGTAGTGGCCCTGGGCCTCACTCCTCGAAAAAATTGTGTAAAGCTGTCGAGCATGCTCGCTTCCGCTCACTGATGAAACTGCACAGACATGTCGGATAGACATCCATGGCCTGTCACTGCACTGCCCTAAAAAATTGCGTAGTTTTCTCAGCCAGTCACCCTGTCAGCCGCCTGCTGCTCCTCCTGAAAACTTCGCAGCTCTTATGTGAAGTCTCCTAGCTGTGTAACATCCCACTCAACCCAGAAACTGCGTAGGATGTCCTGCAGGCTAGCCTCCCAGCTCTACGCAGTTTTGGCCAACAACCTCCCGCAGCCCGCTGCTTGCCTCAGCGGAGAATCTACATTGTTTTCACTGCCAATGTCCCCCTGCTCCTTGCACTGTCTCCTTGGGAAAATTGCACAGATCTGCCCTCCAGCCGAGCCAGATCCCGCAGATAGTCGTTGCTGATCCGGATTGCCCGTCTCAACCTCCCAGTGACCTCTGCGCAATATTCATTGACAGTGCCCCGAGCCCGCATCCTGGCCTGAAATGTGCTCTGTGTAGTTTCAGAGCCTTTTCCTCTCTTCCGGTCATCTGCATCCAAAAGTGAAAGAAAATGCATTATGGTAAACCAAGAGATTTATGGATTTGATGTCATCTCGTCATGAGTGATTGCAAATAGAGTTACATGGATGAGACATGGCGCGACGATGAACGAACTGAACAAAGAGCGCATGCAAGGAGACTTGTTTGCAAACAGACGAACACATGGAGCATGCCAAGTACAAGCGAAGGAGAGACATGCACGTGCAACATCAAGCGAACACTAAGACCATCGAAGACTCCACACACCTTGCCATGCAGAGGTGAAGCTATGATACACCAAGAGCACATCCATCACTTAGTAGCACTGTAGCTCGACATGGACACCACCAACAGCATGAACATACCAACTCTGTCATGTCGAGTCATGTCATGAGTCATCTCAACCACATCACTACTGTGGGCCATACTATTGTAATCAATGTAATATAACGTGGAAGTCCAAGAGACCCACATGTAAATCTGAAGAGTCATGTAAGTCAAACAGTCACGAGGGAAGTCGAATAGTCACAAGGGCCAATTTTGTATATATACCTCTAATTTGTACATGCAGAGGACTTTTTACATTGGCTCCTCCCACATAGCTTTGAGAGTCTGTAATATTTTCTTTGACGAGCGAGCAGTGGCTCCAACACCCCGCTATCGGGATTAGTGATGTAATGGTGTCTGAATGTGTCTTGAAACTTTCACTTAATTCAGAAGCCTGTTAACACGCCATCACATTTTCACACATGTATTGTATTCGTTTGTAAGACTATTCTTTGGACACTTGTAATGCATGTTGCTTTAAGCTGTATTAAGATAGTTGAACTATTTCGGTTGTTTTAGTACAGATGCTATTGGAAATGTGTTGTATGAGCTATTAACACTGTCTTGCCTGTGTGGGTTATTCCGCTAGACACTCGACAAATTCATTCTTGTAAACTTGTTATAACACCTGTCACACTTGTGTGGACTATTCCACTGGGTGTTGTATGTGCTACCTGTTCACCTTGTGTTTGTGACTGCCGCATCTGTGTGGACTACTCCGCCGGAAGTTGTCCATGTCCTATTGTGTTGTGTCTCTAGCAGAGTTGGGGCTATTCTCTTGCAACCTCAGACTCACATCCACCCTCTCCCTCTACAGTGAAAAAAGTTTGACACAAGCGGCACTAAGAACTCACTAGGCACCCGAACCTCATTGTTCGAAGACAAAGTAAAACCCTTTCATGTGCTGACAAGCAAAAGCTAAGGCATATATTTAAGATAATGGAAACCGGGCCATCGTACCGGATAAGGCTCCTACACCCAACTGTTTGAGGTCTAGTTGGGATTTCATACATGAGAGATCCCTTTAATGTTAGCGGGTCCAGCACCTTGGTTTAGGGAAAGAATTTCTAAAACATCTGCTAAATTTCACTGTGTTTACAGCTCTAGTGTGAGACTTGATGTTAAGGAACAAAAAAAATCTTTAACTTTTAAGCACGCAAATCACACGGTGTAACCCGTCAAATAGATACATAACATGATGCCTTGATATAATTTATTTTAACGTGAAACAGGATTCGAACCATATTTATGGCAAATCTGTGGTGTGGCCCGTGGAGGGTCCTACAGGAACCTGGAGTACGACAGGTGCTGGAGGGCGTGGTGGGGAAGGCAAGACTCGCAAATATATCCACAAATCATGTGACGTTGGTTGGTGTGGGAAGGTGGAAAGGTGGGAAGGGAATTCATTGTTCCGATTGCGGGCGCCCCCCAAGAATCCCAGAATTTGAAGTTGGACCGAATGGCGCCTGGTCAGTCGACAGTAGTCCAGTCAGTCCTTCTCCACCGTCAAAAAGAGAATGTTTGAATGAAACCAAATCGTGTAATCGGATCTCGTGACGCATGGAGGAAAAAAAGGCTAAGCAGGCAAAGGCGAGGCATTATTGCATCAATCAATCAGTCAATCCAAAGGCTAATGGCAAATCGCGCTACAATCTTTTTAATTCGTTTTCTATCGTTGATCCCCGCCAATCAAGCCCTTCTAGTGCTTACAGTCCAACAGAACCGAACAACTACCCAGTCGCAGGAAACCAAGTAATTCCATAAAGTGGATTGCCCATTTGAAAAAAAATGGTATGGCAAATTGGCGGTGATTTTTTGGCTCGGTCGGCATCTTCGGGACATTGGGTTGGAAGTATGGATGTGTGGTGGGGTTGGAGATGTTGCAGAGCAGGCTGCCACGCATGGTCCACCTTCCCAATTAACGCAGCCAAAAAAACAAAGGTGCACACCCACACCCCATCAATTCCATGCCTCCTCCCTCCCTTTCATGAACAGGGTAGGAATTTCAAATCTGAAACATTCCTGATTTTTTTTTGCGATTCTCATGCATATTCCGATCATTTAAAAAAAAAATTGACGAACAAGACGAACAATTTACACATCAAATTCATCCCTCTTCGTAAGTCCACATTATCCCCATTGCCCGTCCTTCCGTAAACTATGTATCCCACACAAACAAACATCTGGGTCGCCAAAAAGCCCCCGCAGTGCACTGTGCGATGAGGATCTAAGATCTGATTGTACTACTCCCCGATTGCTGTCGATAATCAGATGCCCAAAAGATTAAAACATCATCAGACAAACTATTTTTATCTCCTGTATTTGACTAAGATAAGACAGCAGCATTTTTTGTCGTCTCAACGGATCCATGTTTGACGATTTCAGGGATTCGCAAATGGTCCTGCATCTTCGCACTAATCAAGGTTTGCCTGCATTCGCGCATCCTCCTCTACCCTAGCCCCATAAATATAACGCATTCTCCTTTTCATAAATTAGTTTAGATTTATGGAACTCTCAATCCAATTTGTAAAGGTGTAAATTTCATTTATATGTTTTTAATATAATAGTATACAAGTAATGTGAGAGTATGTTTCATTATTAATTTTGGCTTCTGGAGTTTTGGTGTTTGGAATCGATTTGCAAATAGTTCTTCCATTAGTATTTTACATTTCAAAAGGAAAATTTATGTTTTTTAGTTTAAAAAAACAAATGTCAACTCTATAAAGAATCACACATTACCTTCATCCACTTTTAGGAACAATCAATAAAACCCTAATCTACTTCAGCCTCCTTTAGTGTCAATAACATGACCTTCATTTTGTCAATGCAAAGGGCTTCTCAAACTTCAAAGTTGTTTTCTCAAATTTGTTTGACCAACTAAATGAATGAATTATGTTAGCATAGCCATATAAATTAAATTAAATTAAATGGTTGAAATTTCAATAGTTTTCAAAATACTTATGTCTCATTTATCACAAGAATTTGCAACACTGCCACTGGAGCGGTGATGGGAACAAAAAAGGTTAATATTTGGAAACGTTTAGTTTTATTAATTGGATTATATATACTATAATTACCAAGTTCAAATTCAAATTTGATTTAATATAATGCCATTAATTGAATTATATATATAATTACCAAATTTGAATTTGATTGGGTATGGATACAATTGGAAAATATAATACCATAATTAGCAAATTCAAAGTCAAATTTGATTTAATATAGTTTCATTAATTGAATTATATATACATAATTACCAAATTCCAATTTGATTTGGTATGGAAACAATTGGACAATATAATACCATAATTACCAAATTCAAATTCAAATTTGATTTAATAAAATTTCGTTAATTGAATTATATATACATAATTACTAAATTCGAATTTGATTTGGTATGGATTTATTACTATTATTATCTAATTTTAAGGTCAAGCCAAGCCAGACACCAAATTGGTGTATGAGACCTTCTTGTTTGTGGGACAAGGGACCCACTTCTGTGAAGGGATTTGACTACTAACTCTATGAAGACATAAATACTCTACCCCTCTGGTTTTAAACCTCTAATCTCTTGAGAGGAAACACATACTCTTAAACGCTGCACTATATAAATTCTAATTAAAGAAAACTTGGAAAATATATATCTTAGAAATATTTAAACATATTATTATTTTTTTTCTATTTTAAAAATTTAAAATAAATAATTATTATATTTAAAACTTAAAAAAATCATTAAATCTTCCTCATAGAAATACTTATTTACTTCTCTTCAATATTAATTTTATTTTATTTAAGATGTTATAAACTGTTTAGGATACTCCAGAAATAATTTGAAATAAAATGTTCTAGATATTCTATAAATAAAATGTTTTAGATATTCTATAAATATTAATTTAGTCAATTATAATTACTGCTCATGAAAATAAATGAATGCTTTATTTAATACAGTTGAATCCAAACAAAATCTAATATTCTATAAATAATAAGAAACAAAATGCATCGCATTTCCTAAATTTAATTCACCCTTTTTCACACCGGTAAACTTACCATTCTCCACGATATTTTAATATCCAATTTAACAATGGCAAATTTACAGTTCTCCACCGTATTTCAATATAAAATTTATCATTAGGCCAATACCGCAAAACTCGATAACTATGATATATAATACCAAGAATCTTCACAAAATATTAAATTAATTTCTTTAAAATGAAAAGTTTAAAAACCTATTGCTAAATAAACCACGCCTATGGATTTATTTTTTAAATGAAAATTTTAAAAACCGCCCAGCAGCATTCTTAATCCACCCGTACGGGGAGACAATTTTTTCAAGTTTCCGATAGGATTATGCTTTTAGAAACCAGAGCTTAGTAAAAGGCCTTTTTATACAAACAGTTGATCAGCTAGGGCATTGGAATTTGGATCCCAGACTGTGAGAGCATTTTGTTGTTGATGCGGCAGGGAATGGATTCTATAGTATTTTTGTTTCACATGGTTTAGTCTAGTAGCGTTTTAGCATTTGGAGGTTTACTTTATCGTATTTTTGTTTGATATGGTTTAGTTTGGTGGAGTTTAGTATTTGGAGGTTTCTTGTTCTTCATGTTTGGTAGGTATAATGTTTTTTAGTGTTATTGAATTCAGACTTTCGTGATCCATATCAATTTTATTGAAGAATTTTCGGCGAAAATAACATAGAAAAAATTATGTCGACGTGGTTCATCTTCAGGACAAGTTGAATGAGCAGATCACATTTAGCGCGTTTCGAACCATCCAGTGTGGTTCATCTTCAGGACAAGTTGAATGAGAAGATCACATTTAGCACATTAAATAGACTTGGCAGAGAATCCATGACTCAACGGCTAAAAATAATAGCTATGATAACCGCTAGTTTGACCAAGAAAAAGGGAAATTTATTATTATTAATATTGTCTTCTTTTTTTTTTAGTGTTGTTGCATAGGTTTTGGATAAAAGATTTTATTTTATTTTTATTTTTAAAATTTGTATTTTGATAATTAATTTATGTAGAGATAAAATTTATAATAGTTTTCGGTTTTTATTAAATTTATTTTTTATAGTTTTATTTTGAAAATATAATATACTAAATATTTTTTTTAACATTCAAATTATTATTTTTAATTGTTTTTGAGTATTTTTTGTGATTAAAAAATAATTGAATTTTAATTATATGTTTATTTTGAAATATGGTTTTTAGAATTTTAATTTAATTATCATTAATATTAGGTGGGTGGTAGGGATTTACCCTCCATGAAATATTCTAGAATATTTTTAGTCGTATTCACAAATCAATGATTGAGATTTCTCTTAAAAGTAATTATGCCATTTCTACCCTTCTAATTAAATTTATTAATTAAAAATATGCCATAGGAACAACTGTCATACAAAATAAATTATGTATTTTTGAACATGTGGTATTGATAAACCATGGTATTGGCCAATGGTATTATAACAAATTCTATTTACACATTAAGAATTTCCGTGGGAAAATGGAGATGGAATTCATATATTAATTCTTCTTATAATTAATAATAATTTAAAATAAAGTCATAATTTAGTTATTTTTTATGATTTCTTTAATCCTAACAATGTGATATGGTTCATGAAATAAGTTTTTTTGATGTTTATCATGGATTGATGCCCTAGTAATAAACAACAAAAGTAAAAAATGAACTTCTCACTCTACATATGTTCAACCCTTGTCAGTCACACATAGACCCATTTTACTATAGATGATTCTTAGCTTGTAAATAGTCTTTGTTATAATACCATGGGCTAATACTATGAGTATATTCTATTTATTATCAATATCATATGTCCAAAAACAACCATAAATCTTTTGAGTTAACATTTGAGAAGCATGAAGAAATCAAAATATTATATATTTTAAGTTAATTTAATCTCGCGTCTAACAATCTCCCACTTGATACCAAATAGAAGCTTAATTGAGCAATTTTACTATTGTTTCTATCCCCTTGCTACTAATGCATTTGAGAAGCATGAAGAAATTAAAATAATATATATTTTAATTTAATTTAATCTTACATCTAACAATCTCCCACTTGAGACCAAACAGAAGCTTGAGTAAGTAATTTTACTATTATTTCTATCTCCTTGCAAGTAATCGTTTCCCAAAATGCCTTTCATGACATTTGCATTCATCTAGCTAAGGTTATGCAAAACTCTTGCTTATCCCTTGGAAAAATCTTTGTCAACATATTGGCAATAATATCTTCAATGTGTGTTTTGTCCAACTGTAACTTCCCATCATCTAGTGCTTCATGAATCCAATGATATATTACATCAATCTGCTTTGTCTTAAAATCATTTGTTGGGATTTTTGTTAAATAACTGTGCTCTATCTGTTACAACACAACACTTATTTATCTCATTTTTCCCCGTCCCTCCTAAGAATCATTGCATCCACAACATCTCTTTGTAGGCTTTTGTTTCAATAATGTATTCTACCTTTGTTGTGGAGAGGGATACTACTTTTTGTAGTCTAGGCACCCAAGACATTACTACAACTACCAAAGTATATAAATAAAAGTGGTGGACTTTTCGGTGTTCACATCTCTATCTATATTTGCATTTATATAACCTTCAAGCATAGCATTATTCTTATTACCAAAATATAAACAATAATGACTAATACCTTTGAGATATCTTAAAATCCATTTTTCTACTTCCAAATGTTGTTTGTTTGTATTTCCAGGGAATCTACTTACTGCTCATTGTACATGTACAATATTTGGTAGGGTACATACCATGGCATAAATCAAGTTGCCAATTGTTGAAGCATATGGGGTTTTACTCATTTCCTCCTCTTTCTTGTCATAATAAGGGCACAAACTAGCATTGAGTTTGAAGTGGGATGCTAAGGTGTACCAATTGGTTTGACATCCTTCATGTTGAACCTATTTGATACCTCCAAATATATTTTTCTTGTGAAAGCCACAACATTTTGTTCCTTTTGCCATGCATGATCCTCATGCTCAATATTTGTTGTGCTAGACCCAAATCCTTCATTGCAAACTAATTGCCAAATCCTTCTTCAACCTATTTGTCATGTTTCCATCATTGTTATCACAAAAAATTGATCATCTAGCCATAATGTACTAGATGAATTGAAATACACCATGTAGAAACAATTTTGCCATAGTAAAATTGCTTTCACTGTGAGAAATTACTTAATAAACTACATTTGTTAAGTCATTTATAATTAAACCCATGAAGAATAATTAAATAAATCATTGTTTATTTAATTATCTTCTAGGAATAATTAATTAAACCATTGTTTAATTAATATTCCTTGCCACATTTGACCCAATTATGAGAAATAAATAGATAAATCATTAACTATCTTATTTTTCTCTAGGAATAATTAATTAATCACTAATTAGTTATTATTCCTTGTCAAGTTTGACCAAATCCCTGAGGAATAATTAAATAAATCATTATTTGTTTATTATTCATTAACCATATTTCTTGAGATAAATAAATCATTTATTCATTTATTATTTATAAATAAAAGTTTAAATACTTTTTCACTCTAAACAAACATAATAAAATATTCCAAATGGTTGATTCTAGAATGGGGTTAATAATATTTTATTATTGCTCATTATTCTAGGATAACCTAATATTTTGTTATAAATAGAAGGGTTTTCCGTTCATTCTTCACTTTTGATTATTTTCATTGTTGCACTTACTATTGCATCGCTGATTATTTTCACTGTCGCGCACCATCTTCCTTTTCATTTGAGTTCTCATTGAACTCAAACATTTTATTTGCTGAGTTTTACACATTATAGAGGAGAGAGACTCTACAAAAGTTGAAGACATTTGAGGATAGCCAAGAACCCATCCCATAGAGGGGGACTGATAACATTATTTGTTCCCTTCACACATGTTGTTTAATAAAATATATTCTTTATATATCTCGTTTCCATTGGATTATTGGAGTTACTTACACTTATTTTACTATTCCATTTTGTTGTTTAACTATGATTGTGACATAGATTAGAGCTTTGGCAGGTTTTGTTTCTATCATTTGCTGCAGATCTACAATGTTTAACAACCATTTTCATTGTTAGGGTTGTTTGTCATCCACAACATAAATTGCTTTCTTTCCATACACATTCGAAAAGAAAACACAATAATAATTTGGCGACTCCACCGCGTCTTTAATTTTGATCTGAAAACCCGGGTGACCTTCAGTTTTTCAGCTTAGGGTTTTTCTTTTTCAGTCTCTTAATGTTGTTTACTAGATTTCTAAACCTAGATAAGTCAAATTTCTAAATTCGGTAAGTTTTCTGGTCTTTTCTGCAGGTCACAGGAACCAGCCGTAACAGAGACGACAAATTTTTCTAAGACTTGCTGACCAAAAATCAAGGAGAATAAATCACACTTTTCTACCCCAAAAGTGCGATCTGGAGGTCTAGAGCGATCTTTCTGGCCCAAAAAGTGCAATATCACAGGAATCAGGTCAATACCTGTGGTTTTAAGGGTTTAAGTGATTTTTCCCGATCTATTTCTGGGTTTTGATGAGAGTTGTCTGCTGGATTAGTTGACCACTGTCTTACCCTACTTAGGCCTTGATCTATTCTGATTTGCTCGTCTAAGTGGAATTTAGCCCCTTAGGGCTTCTAGTATGCTTCCACCTTTATAGGAGGAGTTTAACTGAGTAAGAAGTTTGAGTTTTTGCAGATATTTCAACCATATTTTCTAGATCTGTACCTTCTTGTTTCAGAACTTCAAAGATAGGTTGTTTCCATCCAAAGTTTCACCTTAAACCTTGTTTAGTCATTTGCCTTAGGGTCCCATTGTTCGCCCTAGGTTTCACACCCATATCCCTATATTTTTGCAACGATTTTCCTACCTTGTTTTTTGTTGTTGCTGCACCACTTTCCCACATCATATTATCATTTGATCCCAGTCACAGCGACGCTTAGATCTCTTGGAATTTTTCATGTGTTTTTAGTTGATTTCACCACCAACCAACATAGTGTTTGCAAACCCAGTTTGGGTGGGGTTTAGAAAGTTGATTTTCTATTCATTTTCTGTTTTTAATTTTAGTTTATTTCAACAATCATTTTCTTTTTTTTCAAACATGATCTAGGATTAATTAATAAACACACTTACACACAATCACACCTTAAGCAAAGGGTGCTTGGTTTACATCGCCAAGCCAAGACTTAATTAATTTATCTCCCCACACAGAGGCAAAAACATCTTGTTGATCTCCCTTCACCATTTCTGTGTCACTTGTGTCTTCCAACCATTGATGCACCAAGGCGTTTGTTGCGGAGACTCTTAGGCCTTCATCCCCAACTTCTGCTTGGGTATATTACTCCTCCCTGTAGGGTTTGAGTTCATAGTCCCCCAAGTTCCCATACCGACTCCTCTTCTGGTTCATCTGATTCCTCATCCGATTTCGAGCTTCCTTCACCGCATATCGTCATCATGTCAGGACCCACTGCATGTGCAAGAACCCAACCTAGTGTTGGATCCGGTTCTACCCTGGTTGTCACATCTAGTGAACCATCTCAGGAACCGTTCTGACAACTCCCATGCTACCTTTCATGGCTGGGTTAAGCCTCCCGGATTTTATCCAGTTGATTAATGACCATGTACACCACGATGCTGGTTGGCCAGCTATGCCAACTAAGCTCCCCTCCGACATTCCCAAGTTTGAGGGTAATTCTGGAGAGGACCCCACCAATCACGTCCACTCCTTCCATATGTGGTGTTCATCCAATTCCATCATCGATGATTCCATTCGTCTTTGGTTATTCCAACGCATGTTCACTGGAGAAGCTGTGAAGTGGTAAGATGACCAAGCCCGCCGCCTCTCATTCCATTTTCATGGCGCTTGCAAAAGCATTCCTCTCATATTTTCAGATACCTCTCCGATAAGACATTGGTACAAAGCTCTTGACTGCACTTTGTCAGTCCTCTACCACCCGTCTTTTCGATCATGTCCAGGAATGGCGTAGAAGGACAAGCATGTGTCATGCTCTGCCCTTCGAAGATCGTGTCTACCTCAATTGGTTCCTTAGAACTCTTTTAGCCCCTATTTCCAAATATGTTGCATCTCATTTTCCTCAGATTGAGGAAGAGTCTCTTTAGACTGCTCTGAGATATGAATTGATTTATGCTCAAACCAGTTATGTTTATACCGTTATACCATACCTCCCTCGTTCAGGTGGTGCCAATGCACCGGGGGCATCTCACGCGCAGACAGTATCGTTGGAGCTATTTCACATCCTTTACCATATACTCAACAGAGTTATGGCTATCTGTAAGGGAGTACCGGTTCCTCTAACCCTTATGCCCCTCCTGCCAGCAACATGTATTCAAGACAAATAACATCTTATGCATTCACCCAACCACATCAGTAGATGTTAGGGCCAGCTAGTGCTCAACCTGTCTACTAGACCATTGCCCCTTCACCAACTTATACCTATGCACCGCCAAGCGCTCCAGCCCTTAGGAATTAGCACCGTAGCCTCCCATTCATCCTCAGCCCCAACAGCCACCGCCCCCTCAGGGTCAAGTGTTTGCATAACAGAGTGTGACCAATCCCCCAAATTTAATACCTCCTTAGTCTATTACTAGGGTAGATAAGGTAATGGTAGATAAGGTAATTGCTTATTTATACGATGCGCCACTTTCGAAGGAAAAGAATAAGGGGAAAGGTAACAAGGGTAACTAGGGTAACCAAGGTAATCAACCTAATGAACCCCAAGGGAACGAGCCTAACACTAACAACCAACAACAAGGTGACCAACCCAAGCAGAACAAGGCTATTCGTACGAACAAGACTTGTGCATGTTGTGGTGTACATGACCATTATACTAATGAATATCCACTCTTACCCCATATGCACCAAATGTAGGAAGCCCAAGTTGCTTCTAGAGGCCAACTTCCCATGCAACAACTGCCTCAGAATCCTGCGCCATCTCAACCGACCGTGCTGACAAATCCTTTCCCTGAGCAAGGATTTGTTGCTGTTAAACCTCAGCAAGGTCAAGCAACCCACCTTCCCCAACCTTTTGGTCCTGGTGACTACCAGATCCTTATGATGAATTTTGATGAGGTCAATCCCTTTGATATCAACCTACAAACTCGGTCGTGTCAATATGACAAGCCATTGACTTTGTCTGCCACTGAGTCCAAAACCAAAGCCTCTACTGAGCCTCATGTGACACCAAATGGCTCACTACAGACCCCTGAACCTAAAGTTGTGGCAGTTCCTAAGATCCTCAAGGGACCATTACGTCATAACACGACTTCTAACCGAGCTTCCCATACATACAGTATAGTAGACGACTTGGCGCAATCCCCTATTGCCATGTCGAAGTTGGAGGTGCTCTAGTCATGGCCATCTCAAAAGAAATCGCTATTAACTGTTTTGGGTGCAGTATATCCTTCAGATGATCATTTGATTGTCTTTCCTATTGATACATCCGAACATCCCCCATTACCTCCATCCATTGCTTTTCAGATACTAGTTAGAGTCCGTAATGCCATCATTTCTAGATACATTATTGATGAAGGCGCATCCACCTACGTGATGTCTGCTGCTATTTGGAAGCAACTCAAGTCACCTGAGCTGTCCCCATCCACCATCACTTTGTGTGCTTAGGACGGTCACTCCTCCCAGCCTCTCGACATGTATCACAATTGTCCAGTGACTCTTTTGGGAAAGACTGTTCATGTAGACATCGAGGTTATTGATGCCCCTCTAGATTACAACATTCTCTTGGGTCGTAGTTACACTTATGCCATGTCAGCCGTCATGTCTGCGATTTCTGCAAGATGTGCTTCCCCCATGAAGGGAAGATTGTCACCATCGATCATTTGACATACTACGAGTCATCATCCTTGACCTCCCCTAAGTCCATTATCTCGTAGATGTCCGACAAGTAGTATTCTATCCCTCTCACTGTTGTTTCACCCAGAGTCTACAAAGATTCCTCTTTATTAGGTGTTTTCCCTAGTCCTCCCACTCCCATCTCTGAGCCTAGTTATTTGAGTGTTTACATGTTACAAGCATCACAAGCTGCTCAAAATCAGTCTGGTACATCTTATCCACAACCATCTCCTCAGCACCGTGCATTACCATCTCATCCAAGCCATCTAGATCCACCCCCCCAGGACCTCCTCCTTTTATGGGTGCCTCCCCTTTGTTCCCACTAGGAACTATTCCTCAATATCTCAACCATCCAGGAGATGTTCTGCCAGGACATTACCCTATAGGACAAATACCTTTCTTGTTTCCTCCTCCAAGAATATTTTATGTCCCTTTCATGGCTTCGTTGGTCCTCCCTAATATGACTTTGGGATCCCAGTGTGGTACATTGATCCCCTTGCAAACACTTCGCCTGGTCAACTAAGACAATATCATGCTTTGACCCTGGTTCAACCAGTCTCTACGACCCTTTTGAATTCTCTAGTTCCACCGCCACCTCAATAGGAACCCACTCTTGTTGCGAAAGCATCTGGACAGGGGGGCAAAGCCAAGAAGAGGAAACTAAGGATAAGGCTGCCCAAGCACCTCCAGCTCACAAAGCTCCAAAGCCGACACCTCCATGCGCTTTGTGTGAGGTTGTTGGGCATGCCACCAATAACTGTCCTGAACTTCCTCATCTCAAACCTTTGGTTCATGAAACGTTCCCTGAGTCAAGTATCCCTGAGGTCTAAGTTACCTTACCGGGACCAGCCAAGAAACTCAAAATGTTGCGCACAAATCACCCTTGTGCCTTGTGTGATCATTATGGTCACTATTCCCATTTTTTCCCTCGTCTCGACAAATTTCGTGATTTCCTTCAAGCGCTTTGCAAATACGAGGCCACTCATAGTGTATCACCTACTTCTCTACCCGTGGATTCTAGTACCATTAGTACACCAGAATAGGGAGACTCTAGTCCCACCATCGTGATCCCTCCCCCTAATGTCGAGATGATGGACTACATGGTCCATATCCTTTACTTGTCGTCATCCTTGAGTTCCTCGCAGGAAAACCACTCTGAGGTTTCAGCACGCGCTTCTATCGAACCTCCTTCATCGGAAGCACAGGTCTCAACATCGATAGATTTTTTATCTACTAACTCATCGTCTACAATTCTAGATTATGCGTATGTGAACCTTCTTTCTGATGATGATGCATTAGGTACCACCGCTGCATCATGTAGTCAGTGATCCTTCCATTTTCCCATCTTCCATTTTGATGAGGACATCATGGAAGCGACGTCTACCGCTGATTACCCTTGGGATGATATACACCATCGTGCGTACTTCCTGTTGCAGCAGTCCCACAACCAATATGTCGTGGAATCAAAAGAATTCATCCATGGTGAAGTTGATTGGTTTAGAGTCCCCGCTTCTTATCATCCTTTGGAGGATCTCGTGTCAAGTTGGGCCGAGATGCTTGAATACCTTTTTCAAGCACTCGAAACACAACGACGCTCCACAAACTCATCCTGCTAGGGGGGCATCATTCCCACCTGTGCATACTAGATCAGTCCCCTCCATCACATATGTGTGCGGGCAGTATCCCATGCTTGGTGGCATAATGGTTTCCCCCTAGCCATCTTCTCAATTGATTAACATAATTCTTGGCCTAGATCCCACTAAATCTAGGTATGGTCAATTATCCTCCCATTCCTTGGATAGTTTTTCCTATTGGCCTCTCCGGCGAGCCATATTCACATTGCATATCGTAGACGTTTGATACCATATCTTCAAATATTCTACTCTATGTCATACCACCTTTACCACCTAGTTTCCATGTTTGACTTAGTGGGTGAGGATGATTCTAGACCTCCTCCAGTAGTTCATTCTTTTTTTTCTATTCCCTTAATTCTTCACCAAGAACCATCGTACCAAGAACCATTAAGGCCATTATTCCGCTACGATCTCCACAAGATTTAGGGCCTTCTCTTCCTCTCAAATTGGAGGGAAAATGCCCTTTTATAGGGAAACCCACAATTTTTCTATCACACATTGTGACTAGACCGTAGCTTTGCTTGATAAACCCTCAACACCATTGAAAATCTCTCATCGAGTACTATAATGGGTCTCTCTTCCTTTTTGATGATTTGACACTTCACCTAGAAGCCATTTTTCCAAGAAGGGTCACTTTGTCGCCTCTTAAAATCGAATTTCTTCATATGCGACAATTGTACTTTGGGTACCACCTTCCCTTGGCGATTTTTGTCTCACGTGTCGATTTTTGTCATGGGAAACCATCATTTGATCATCTTTTCATGGTCCCCACTGGGCCTATTCTATGTGGCAGCATCATCGAGTCACCTTTGTTCAAAGCATCTGCAATGAGTCACCTTTGCGTCCATGGAGTTTTTTTTACATATCATGTCATAGTATTCCATCCATCTTTGCATACCATTCATCCTTGTGTTGCTCATTTTGGTGTTTAGTCATACTGTCCACCATCCCCTCTGAAGTTGAGTCTGTCACTGCTAGGTCAACCATGCACTTTATGCTCTGACAAGGGACGTCGTATGTTTTTCCCTTAATCCCATTTTCTCCATTGTCCCTAGTGTCATTCCATTAGTCACATTACTATTTTCCCTCATGCCTTAGTTGAGAATCCTCATTGCCTCACCTATGGCGGGCCCTATTATGTCAACATCAACACATTTATTCCAGAAGAACGAGCTAGAGGGCGGTGTATCTTGGTTCCAGCTTCCACTCTTGTTTGGTGCCTCAGATCAATCAAAGGGACTCATTATTTCCGTTTGACTTGGTTGTTTCATGCTTATGATTCATACACATGATGGTCCAGTGATACAATAGATTGTACCAACAATTCCTTGGTGTGTGTGAGATGTTTCAGACCTCATGAGGGGGTGGCCCTTCAGGTAGACCCCCACATGCCCGAATGCCTTCATATTATGCTACAGCCTCAAATGCAGTTCTGCATATCTGATGGGTTTGGTTTTTTCCACTTGAAACATTCATAGTATGCATGTCTCCTTTATATGATCCATTCAGTTTTGCAGAGCCCTTTCTTGTTCAACAGGGCTTCTCTGGTTGTTCTAACCTCCCTCCCACCCATTTTTTGAGGGAAGGGCCATTATATCTCATGTACTCATATGTTATTGTATTCAATCCTGACTCATGCTTTTTCCAGGTGCATTATGTATGTGAGACACATCGTATTATTTGTTGGCTCATTTATGCCAGCATGTCATGTACCATTCAACATGTATTTTATTGCTTAGTTTCATGTTTCTGGGCGCATCATTATTTTGTACTAAGTTTTCTTGGAAGGTATAGGTATGCCTCCCCTACCTCAAAGAGATCCAATACCACAACATAAAAGGAGACTTGCATTGGTCTCACCCCCTCTGTCCCTATACTCTTTCGCTTTAGCTCCATTAGCCTCTGTAGAAATTCTCATTGTAGATCACTTGATAATGCAATATATTAAAGCAAAATACTTGATCTACTTCTACAAACAAAATTGCGGAAGCTTAATCGACTTTGAGCAAGATCAAATAGAACACATATAATAGAGAATGAGAAATCAATCACACATGAACACAAAAGAATACTCTGGGGAAAGCCTCAGCTAAAAATCTCGTTATTTGTATTATCATGCAAGTGGAAATATCTTCGGATTACACAAAGCTTTAGCTCACAAGATATCTAGCTCTTAGTACAATCCCTCAATGCTGCTCATAGACTGAATAGACACAACATATGTCTTCCTTCAATCCACCAAGCCTCCTATTTCCTTGCGCAATTTTTCCTGGGTCCTCTGGCTGCCACCTATGTGAATTCACCTCCCACACAACTCACCAAACTCAGAAATAATTGCGCAATCTTTAAGGAATGAATTCCTTCTACATGCAAGAGATATCCTCAATGGAATATTCCTGCAACTGATAGTACACTGTCCCATCCTCTGATTTCAATTGGGTCTCTGACTGAACTGACATGCATGAGTTATTTATGAGAGAATATTCTGTTATCTGAAGTACACTAGTTACATTCATGCATGCATTAATTAACTGAACTCATAATTAGTTCCACAAACTGTTGGAACTAATCTAACTGGACTTAACTCAGTTAAATAAGCTAACTAATTACAACTCAAAGTACAACTCATCCTGATCTCCTTAATTAAGGGATAAATTCCTCAATCAAAGGGATAACTATTGCATGCCTTCACATAGACTTCATGTTTGATTTTCTCCAACTAATTAACTCAAGATGAATTAATTAATTATTTTTCAAACAATTGCTAAGATCAAATTCAAATTTTAATTCTCAATTTTAGTTTAGGGACTAACTAAAATTGGAATGTATCCCGAAATGCTATTTATAGCAATGCTATGTTTAGCACTTCTATATTTAGCATATCTTGTTGCTATTTTCAACACTCCCTCTCAACAAGAAAGGGATTATCTGTCACCCCAATCCTGTCTCTGTGGAAATCGAATTTGCATTTTGACAATGCCTTAGTCAAAATATCTGCATTCTGCTCCTCGGTCGAAACATACAACAACAACATGATCCTCTTCACCACACAGTCTCGAAGATGATGATATTGGATATCGATGTGCTTGGACCTGTCATGAAATATTGGATTCTCAAAGAGTTTGATACAACTCTGATTATCGCAATAGATCACAGTTGGATCCATCCTCTGATAAAACAATCCAACTAGAATTTTCCGCATCCAAATGGCCTCACATGCTGCCTGACTGGTAGCCATGTATTCAGCCTCTTCTGAGCTAAGTGCATTTGACCTCTGTTTCGTGTTGTACCAAGAAACTACAGCTGAACCAAGGTTGAAAATTCCTCCTGAAGTGCTCTTCCTATTTGATGAACTTCCTGCCCAATCTGCATCTGTGAAGCCCTGAAGCTTCACTCCCTCTGTTCGTCTGTACCATAATCCATACTGAGATGTACCTCTGAAGTATCTCAGCACATGCTTATTTGCCTTCCAAAATAGCTTGGTAGGTTGAACCATAGCTTGACTCAGCTGGTTCACCGCAAAGCACAAATCTGGTCGTGTGTTCACTAAATACATCAATGAACCCACAAGCTTCCGATAAACAGTAGCAACTACTACCTCACCTGAAGTATCATCCTCCTTCCTCCAGTTACTTGCTAGAGGAGTTTGCATGGGCTTGCACTTCTCCATGTGGAATCTCCTGAGTATCTCTTTGGCATACTTGCCTTGAGACACAAACACTTCCCCATCCTTCTGCCACACTTCCATGTCTAGAAAGTAGTGCATGAGACCCATGTCTTTCATCTCGAACTCTCTTGCAAGGTCCTCCTTGCAAGACTTGATCAACTGATCATCACATGTCAATATCAGATCATCAACATAAAGAACAATGATCAATGGCTTACCTTCTACCATGATGTGGTAAAGGTTCGCATTTGCTTCACTCTTTGTGAAGCCCAACCCAGTGAAATAGTTGTCGATCCTAGTGTACCAAGAACGAGGTGCTTGCTTCAGCTTATACAAAGCTCTCTTGAGTCGAAACACATGTGACTCACGATCGAAGGTCTCAAATCCTTCTGGCTACTCTATGTACACCTCTTCCTAAATCTTTCCATTGAGGAATGCAGTCTTCACATCCATCTGATGGATCTTCCAACCCATCTGTGCTGATAGTGCCAACATCGATCTGATAGATGAGTACCTTGTTACAGGAGCAAAAGTCTCATCATAGTTGATCCCCTCAACCTGTGATAAACCACGGGAAACAAACCTTGCCTTATGTTTCTCCACACTCCCATCAGCTGCTTGCTTTACCTTGTAAATCCATCGGGAAATCACTATTGACTTGTTCTCTGGTCTTTGAACAACATCCCAAACACTGTTCCGAACTATGGAGTCATACTCCTGCACCATAGCATCAGCCTAGACTGGCTGCTGCACTGTTTCCTCAAAGGAAGATGGTTCGGTCTCTATACATTCCCCAACCAGGTCCATGTAACCAGTGTACCGCTCAGGTGACCTCCTCTGTCTGCGCTGAGAAGATGGTTGTCCCATATTCTCTCTTGCATCCATCATCAATCTATCAGCTTCCCTTGAGAGTTTCTGCCCATCTCTGGAAGACTCTGCATGAGTGGATGTCTCCACTCCTGGATCCTCTGCATGTGGCTGCTCCGCATCAGTTTGAGGCTCCTCCTCCTTAGGAACCAAAAATTCCTCCTCTGCATGCAACTTGAGCTCCCTCTCAAGGGAAACTCGCATGGCCTTCTGCTTGTCGAACTTAAGATCTTTGCGTACCACTGTCCTCTGACTGGTAGGCAAGAACACCCAATAGTTGTGGGGTGTATCAGTGTACCCCACAAGTATCCCCAACTCACTTGTTGGCTTTAGCTTCTTCCAGGCATCTTTGGTCACATGGAAATAAAACGATGATCCAAAGATCCTGAAGTGACTCACATTTGGTCTCTTCCCGGAGAAGGCCTCCACTGGTGTCTTCATCCCCAGTATACGATGTGGGCTTCTATTCTGCAAGTATACTGCTGTATTGCATGCCTTAGCCCACAAATGAAGTGGTAGGCCTTGGTCATGCGGCATCACCTGAGCTTCTCCCATAATTGTTCTGTTCTTCCTTTCAGCCACCCCATCCTGCTGTGGGTTATGGGGTGTCGTCAACTCCCGTTTAATTCCTTTTGTTGCACGTAAGTCCCTAAACTGTTAAGAGACATACTCTCCACCATTGTTGCTTCGCAAGGCCCTTATTTTTTTTCCAGATTCTTTCTCAACCAAGGCTTTGAACTCACAAAACCTTGAGAAGGTTTGATCCTTCTTCTGCATTAAGGAGATCCAACATCTACGAGAAAAATCATCAATAAAAATAACATAGTACCTTTGTTTAGTGGTGGAGGCTGTCGAGAATGGTCCACATGCATCTATATGAACTCACTCTAAGATTGCTCTAGCTCGACTATATCGATCCTAAAAGGAAGATTTTGCATACTTACCCAAGGTACAACCTTTGCATGTATCCACTTGCTCCAGTTTACCCTTGGGAAGTCCGGTAGAATTCTGCTGCATGATCTTCAAGGCCCCATGGTGCAAGTGGCCCAACCTTCAATGCCATAGCTTGCCAATATCTTGGCTTTGCACCAACTTTTCTTTGGAACTCAATGCAACACAGTCATCTACCTCTATCTTGTAGAGATTCTTTACTCGAATCCCAATCCTCTTGGTCTGTCCAGTGCCAATGTGCCTCAGGAATGCCTTTCCTTTACTAAAGACTACATCATAGCCTTTGTCTTCCTACATTGCGACGAACACCAGGTTCTTCTTCAGTTTAGGCACATACTTTACATCAGTCAGGGTGAGGCTCCATGCTCCCTTTGAAAGACAACCGTATCTTCACCTGAAACACAATACTTTCCGTCATCGCCCATCTCTATGCGCATTTGGAGGTCCTTCTCCTCCAAGGTACTGAATAAACTCTTGTCGCCGGTCATGTGGAATGAGGTTCCACTGTCCAAGTACCAAACACAACCCACCATCGATGAAACCATGCATGCGATGAAGGTGAAATCCAATTCGAACTGTGAGGCCAGTGCCTCACCATCTTATCCTTTCGCGGATCCCTTATTGGATTTCTTCTGTGGACAATTCGTAGCATAATGGCCCACCTCATGATAATGAAAGTAGCACACTTTCGATTTGTCAATATTCTTCCCACCATGGGAAGAACTCAATTTGGAATGGGAAGCCTTCCCTTTCCCTTTCCTTGCCTTACTCGCTAAGGCTAGATTTTCTTCATCATCATGCTTTGATGAAGATCCATCTCTAGTGCTTCTCCTTATCTCCTCCTACATCAGATCCGACCATAGTTGTTCCCAATCTGGCAGTTTCTCTCTTCCATTTACCAAGTCTTGGTAGCTATGCCAGCTCTTAGGAAGACTGAGGAGAGCAAGACACACCATGTCATCATCGACTGTTGTGATTCCTACACTTCCAAGCTCATCCCTGCAGGTGGTGAGCTTGTTTAGATATGTAGAGACTGTGTCGCCCTTTTCACACTTGATTTTTCAAAGATTGTCTTTCAATGCTAGCTTCCTGTGATCGCTGATATTCTGATATATATCCTTCAAGGTTTTCCACATTGAAAACAGTGTCTCCTTCCCATGGAGACTCGAGACAATGTGGTCTCGAACTCCCTCCAGAAGAATCCTCCTCGCTCTAGCCAGACATTTCTTCCATTTTGCCAATTCTTGGGCATTAGCAGCTATTGGCTTGGGGACTTCTTGATAAATGAAGTCCTTCAAACCATTTTCATCTAATACTTCCCCCATGCGATCCTTCCAGGCTATATAATTCGAGCTACCATCCAGGGCATACTTGAGTCTCAAACCGTTGAACGCCATTGGTGAAATTTGAGATGTGATAAGAATTCGATTTCTATATTCAGGAAATTCTTCAAACTTCAAACTTCTCCCTTATTTGTATACCGTTCTCCGCTTTGATCACCTTTGCTCTGATACCATGTAGAAATTCTCATTGTAGATCACCTGATAATGCAATATACTAAAGCAAAATACTTGATCTACTTCTACAAACAAACTTGCAGAAGCTTAATCGATTTTGAGCAAGATCAAATAGAACACATATAACAGAGAATGAGAAATCAATCACACATGAACACAGTAGAATACTCTGGGGAAATCCTCAGCTAAAAACCCTGCTATATGTATTATCATACAAGTGGAAATATCTCCGAATTACACAAAGTTTTAGCTCACAAGCTATCCATCTCTCAGTATAATCCCTCAATGATGATCATAGACTGAATAGATACAACATATGCCTTCCTTCAATCCTCCTATTTCCTTGCGCAGTTTCTCCTGGGTCCTCTGTCTACCACTTGTGTGAATTCACCTCTCACACAACTCACCAAACTTAGAAATAAATGCACAATCCTCAAGGAATGAATTCCTTCTGCATGCAAGAGATATCCTCAATGGAATATTCCTGCAACAGATAGTACATTGTCCCATCCTCTGATCTCAACCGGGTCTCTGAATGAACTGACATGCATGAGTTATTTATGAGAGAATATTTAGTTATCTGAAGTACACTATTTACATGCATGCATGCATTAACTAACTGAACTCACAATTAGTTCCACAAATTGTTGGAACTAATCTAACTGGACTTAACTCAGTTAACTGAGCTAACTAATTACAACTCAAAGTACAACTCATCCTGATCTCCTTAATTAAGGGATAACTTCCTCAATCAAAGGGATAACTATTGCATGTCTTCACATAGACTTCATGTTTGATTTTCTCCAACTAATTAACTCAAGATGAATTAATTAATTATTTTTCAAACAGCTGCTAAGATCAAATTCAAATTTTAATTCTCAATTTTAGTTTAGGGACTAACTAAAATTGAAATGTATCTCGAAATGCTATTTATAGCAATGCTACTTTTAGCACTTCTATATTTAGCATTTCTTGTTGCTATTTTCAACAGTCTCTCTCTCTCTCTGACTCCACTTCATTGTCTAGTGATTGTGTCCTTACAACGTACTTCAGTCATACATTTTGCTCCTAACACTCATATGTTGGGGGGCATTCTGTTATCACAAAAATTTGATCATCTAACCATAATGTACTAGATGAATCGAAGTACACCATGTAGGGCCAATTTTGCCATAGTAAAATTTCTTTCATTGTGAGAAATTACTTAATAAACCACATTTGTTAAGTCATTTATAATTAAACCCATGAAGAATAATTAAATAAATCACTATTTATTTAGTTATCTTCTAGGAATAATTAATTAAACCATTGTTTAATTAATATTCCTTGTCACATTTGACCCAATTATGATAAATAAATAGATAAATCATTAATTATCTTATTTTTCTCTAGGAATAATTAATTAATCACTAATTAGTTATTATTCTTTGTCAAGTTTGACCAAATACCTGAGGAATAATTAAATAAATCATTATTTGTTTATTATTCCTTAACCATATTTCTTGAGATGATAAATAAATCATTTATTCATTTATTATTTCTAAATAAAAGTTTAAATACTTTTTCCCTCTAACCAAATATAATAAAATATTCCAAATGGTTAATTCTACAATGAGGTTAATAATATTTTATTATTGCTCATTATTCAAGGATAACCTAATATTTTGTTATAAATAGAAGGGTTTTCTATTCATTCTTCACTTTCTTATTTTCATTGTTGCACTCACTGTTGTAGCTCTGATTATTATCACTGTCGCACACCATCTTCTTTTTCATTTGAGTTCTCATCGAATTCAAACATTTTATTTGCTGGGTTTTACACATTATAGAGGAGAGAGACTCTACAAAAGTTGAAGACATTTGAGGATAGCCAAGAACCCATCCCATAGAGGGGGATTGGTAACATTATTTGTTCCCTTCATAGGTGTTGTTTAATAAAATATATTCTTTATATATCTGGTTTCCATTGGATTATTGGAGTTACTTGCACTTATTTTACTATTCCATTTTGTTGTTTAACTATGATTGTGGCATAGATCAGGGCTTTGGCAGGTTTTGTTTCTATCATTTGCTGCAGATCTACAATGTTTAGCAACCATTTTCATTGTTAGGGTTGTTTGTCATCCACAACCTAAAGTGGTTTCTTTTCGTACACATTCGAGAAGAAAACACAATAACAATCATGTCTAACAGTTAGCATGTCATCCACATATAACAACATTATAATATTTTTTTTCTTGATTATACCTCCTAATGTAGACACAATGATCAACCTCTAGTTTTTTGAAACTTTGCTCCAACTTAAATGAATCAATTTCTAGTACCATTGGCAGGGTACCTACTTCAACCCATAGAGACTCTTCTTCAATATGAAAACTAGTATCTCTTTACCTTTTACTTTGAATCCTTCTAATTGCTCCATGTAGATCTCCTCCTTGAATTCTCGACAAAAGAAGGACTAATCTACATCTAACTATTCACATTCCAAATCTAAAGCAACAAGATGACCAAGAATAACTCTTATGTATAACATCTTAACAATAGGTGATTTTTTGTAATAAATTCAATGTATTCTTTTTGGGAAAATACCTTCACCACCAACATTGCTTTGTATCTATCCTTCTTTGCTTCACCCTCATGTTTAATCATGTACACTTTTTTGTTTTGTAGGTCAATTTCTTCCTTTTGGAAACTTTACTAACTTCCAAGTTTTGTTTTCCAACAAGTAGTCCATTCCTCCTCCATTTATTTCTTCCACTTATTGTTGGTCTTCACATTACAAGACCCCTAAAAAGAATGAGGTCCATCTTCATCAATTAACAAAATATAATTGAGGGCAGATACCTTTCTGAGGGCTTATGAGGCCTAGTATACCTACGAACCAATTGTGTTGATGTGTGTTCTAGTTGGATCTCTTGTAACCACTGCTGCACGATTTTTTCTTGTTGTTCTCCATAATTTTTGACTTGTTTTCCATCGGTTTCTTGAATTTATTGCCGACTTTATTACAAAAATATGATATTTTCTTGATGTCTACAAACCTATCAACGATTTTTCTAACCTCCATATCACCTATAGGCATTTTTTACATGTTTGACTCATTAAATATGACATCCCTTCTTCTAAAAAGAATGTTTTTAACTGGATCCCATAGAGGGTAACCAAACTCACTGTCCCATATCTCAGAAAAATACATTCTATTGGTTTATCATCTAACATAGTTATATGATCTTTGGGAATATGCATAAATGCTTCACATAAAAAGTAAAATAGGTGAGAATAGTTTACCTTTTTACTAGTCCAAACTTCAATAGGAATGTCACCATCCAAGGATGTAGTAGGTGATCGATTGATGAGGTAACAAGTTTCCCTCACTTCTTCTGCCCAAAAGTTCTTTTCCAATCTATAATTTGACAACATACTGCTCACCTTCTCCATGATAATGTGATTCAACATCTTTGCAGTACCATTCTGTTAAGGAGTACTAGGGATAATCTTCTCATGTTTTATGTTAAACCTATTATACTGATCCTTGAATATATTATATAAATACTTTCCACCATTATCTGTTATCAAGTTTTTTAGTCTTTCTTTCAATAAAAACATGAAATTTTTAAATTTCTCAAACACCTCCACCTATTCTTTTCATGGGGTAGTCTCAAACCTTCCTAAATGCATAATATATGAATGTGAAAAAATATGAGACTCCTCCTAAATACTTAACATTGATTGGATCAAACACATAAGAGGATATCAATTCTATTATTTTTTTTTCCTTTCATGGCCACCTCTCATAAATTAAACTCTTTGTTTCCTACCATATACAATTCTCGCAAAGGTCAAGTTCATAGGATTTCAAGCCTATAAGCATGTTTGTGCCAATAAGGATTTTTAGGCCCTTTGCGCTCATGTGACCCAAGCACTTATGCCATAAATCCGCTGAATTTCATTCTTTTGCAATAGTATTCACATCTAATATATATATATATATATATATATATATATATATATATATATATATTTGTTTCCCACAATTTGTACAAGGTTCATGTTTTGGATCCTCCAACTATAACCAATGACCCTTTACTAATTTTCTAACCACCTTTACCAAATCTTGTGGAGCAACCTTCATCATTTATTTGTCCGAAAAATATTAAAATCATACACATCTTTGGAACATGACTAACTCATTTCAACAAGATACTTTGTTCATCCTTCGTCTTGATTCAAACATCTCCTACTCTAATAATATTATAGAAGTGATTGTTTCCCAAATTTACTCCATCATAATCACTAGTTTCATATGCAACAAAATTATTTTTTCATGGAGTTATGTGGTGAGAGGCCCTAGAGTCAAGTGCCCAATCAATGCTACTATTATAAGTATATAAACATACTTATATTTCTCAAACAATAAATAAAACATCATGTTATGAAGCTACAAAATTGGTATCACCTTCATTTTTGTTGCTTGATTTTTTATTTGTGTTGGTCACTTTTTGTTCCTTTTGTTCTTTATTGTAGATCCAACAATCTATTTTCTTGTGTCCTAGTTTTTCGCATTTAAATCAAGTGAGTCTTCCTAATTTTGATTTTGTTCTGCCACTTCGTTTTGAACACCCTTGTTTATTACAATCAATTTTACTTCCACGATTAGCTAAGAAAATAGTTTCTCCTTCCTAGTTTTCCACAATTGGTTTGCACCACAACTACTTATTCATTAAACTACTACTATTGTCATCAAATATCAGGGTCCCTGCAATTGCTAAAATTCTCATAACTAGTAAAATATTACCCCCATTGTCTGGCATGGAACATGCAAGTAGAATGGCTCTAATTTCATCATCTAGAGAAATTTTTATGGAGGCAAGCTAATTAGAAATTATATTAAGTTCATTTAAATGCTTTGCAACTAAAGCACCCCCCCTTCATTTTGAAATTATACAACTTCTTCATCAACACACTTTGTTTGATGTTGTTTTTCTCATGCAACTCTTTCCATATTCCTTCCATCGTCTTCTCAGTAGCCACATTGAAGTAGACATTATTTGCTATGTACTGTTATATTATAGAAATGGATTTTCTTTCCAACAATTTCTAAGCTTCATCCATCATCAATGAGGGTTTCTTTTTCACTCCCTCAATCGGTAAATGCTAATCATTTAAGATCAATACATCCTCCATGTTGGACACCTATATGTAAGGGTTGGTGTGGAGGAATTCTAACAACCAAGGAAGTCCAAGAGACCTTTTGGAATATGAAACCAGTGGTCAAGATAAATGTATTTATATATACAGCTTGTGAATAATATGGAAACACACAACTTTATCTAATCTTATATATCATTTGCATGTGTTTAACATGGTATCAATGCAGGCATATTATTTCCTTGCTCAAGTCTAAGCCACGGTGTGTGGCCTTCCTTCTTGACCACTGGTTTTGTAGTTTCCCTTGGACTGGACTCTCCTCCTTACGCAACTGAGTGATTATTTTATACTTTGTGCTTATTTCTTCTATATGTCAAATCTAACATTATGGCTAGACTCTACTCATTGATTACTTAATTATTTAGGAGGTCTCATTCATATTCCTCACTAACTGTAATGTTGCCGTTTCCACTCTGCCAATTATATGCCATTTTGTAACCTCTGGATACCTGAGATAATGCCCCTTCCTGCACATATATTATTCTCTACCATATTATCTACAAATCTAATGCTCTCTATTTACCTGTCACTCTTGGTCTGATATAATGCTCCAATGCATTCCTGCTTGATAGTTATAATTCAACTTGGCCTCGACCATCACTAGTTGTCTCAAAAAGTTTGCACTACTAGTAGTAGAGATCAAAGCTTAGGGCAAAAAAACCTAACCCTATTTCCTGTGTGATATTAGGACATATGGACCACTATTCATTTATTGCCTATGATATATCCAACACACAATGTAGACTCAACACTCCATAACAGACCCATGTAGGGTGGTATTGCTAAGGATCAAATGACTTAATGGAATTTGTTTGCAAAATCCTATGAACTTGGAATTCTATGGATTTTAGGTTGGTTCAATGCATAATGTGTGAGAGGTAAAAAATATGAAAATTTGGTTGGCCAATATATGCGATAATATCAAAGTTTATGGAAGAAAGATCAAATTACCATCAAATGGATTTATTTAAGATTAGTACAAAACAAGTAGATGTGACCATTTGACTACACTGGTGCATATGGTAATGTGATAACTTAATGAGATGTGATTTTTGTTGTCTTCTAATTTTTTTTGTCTTCTGTAAATTGACTTAGGAGACAAATTTTGTAAAGAGGATGTAGGGTAGCCAAAAGGTTTTATATGAGCTAGAATGTGCAAGTTGTATGCTCTAGTGGGCACTATAGAGTGTTAGAGTCGGTCTTTTCATCCCTCTGTCAGCGATCAAAATCTCTTTTGTTGCATTTCATTTTTAGGTGTCTCATTTTGTCCAGTCATTTGTATTCCATTAGGAGCATTGATCTTCTGACGGAAGAGTCTTGTCACTCATCTCCCTCATGTCATGTACCTGCTGGTCTGTGTCTGCTCATCAAAGTCAATTTTAAAGTCATGTATAGTCTCGTTTGCTCTTGTGGTCAGTAAAGAGTCATTTTAGTCAGTTGGTTTAGGGTTTCGCAAGTTTAGTCTTTAAAATGGCTAATAATTCCAGCAGGCACATGAGGGAGATTCGATATAAGTTTTCATTGCAAAATTTCATTGTAATAATGCTCGATTATGACTTTTCTTCAAAACTCTATTTTGAAGAAAAATCGTCAAATTTCGTCTTTTGTAATAAATACCATGTGATTTTCAAAGTTGTTTCAGTTGTAAAGTCCTTTAAGCGTAGCCCTGGTCACCTTTGCCAAACACCATGCCATCCATCCCTGCAGATCAGATAAAGAGATTCATCGTCAGCTCAAAAATGAAAAGGAAACAAGCAAAACAGAGTTCTCTTGTAAAAGTGTTAAAGTCTTCAAATAGTGGGTTCTTCTTAAATAAAAAATCAAAGTCCATGCCATGAAAGATATTTTCATTTATTTCACGATTCATTGGCATAGAAAAGGTCAGCTAGGAGCCAAGAGAAATCATGGATAAATCAGTTGGAGGGCGAAACTGTGTTTTGAAGGCTGAATTGTTGACGAAATTACAGTCGCGGCGCATTGGGAGGTGGTCGTGGCGCATATAAAGAGCGTGGCGCATAGAGCCGCCCACTGCAGTGTTATTTTTGAACATGCGTGGCGCATATAAAGTGCGCGGTGCACAGGGCCGACACATAAAAACTTTGCCACTGTTCCATAAATTTAAACAACTCAATCTCCTATGCTCCGTGTAAGTCAAATCATCTTGCAATGGCCATTGAATAGTGTTTGGTGTGGTTTTAGAAGGTTTGTTTGGAGAATTTGAATGTTAAAATTTAAACCCTATACTCATATCAAAAACTTCTCCCTTAGGGTTTGAATTAGAATGTCAAAATTTGACTTTGGTGTCAAAACACTCCAATTCTATTTCTCATTTGTGGCTCCTTGCCCCTTCACTGTCATATTATCATTTGTCAATCCCTTATTCCCTAAAATCCCAAATCACTTATTCCTAAGTTCTATTATCCCTATTCCTAAAACCTACCATTCCCTATCACTCTCCTTCTCTCATTTTACTTATAAAATCCTTAAGTCCCCAAGCAGTCAAGTGATTGTCCTCACACTTTAAATCTCACTTGAAAAACTCCATCATTCTCACTACCCATTTTTTCCCACAGTTCCTCATTTTACTTTGACACATTTGGCAAAATAAAATAAAGCACCAAACTCTTCATTTTCACCTCAGGCGACATAGATGAAGAATGCATCGAGGAGGCGTGAAAGACATGATCTTGGTCGAAGCTTCTTTGGCTGAGCATGATACTTGATGATGGACCTTTAGTCCAAATCTCAGCAAATTTGGAGAAAATTTTGAATTTTTTGGCTTCAAAATAGATTTTCCTGCCCAACGCGTAGCGCCACTTGGCGCGCGCTTAAAATTGGGAGATCCTCTGGAGGAAAAAAATGCATTTCTGGATTTTTTATGAAAAGTTATGCATGCTCATGAATTACCTAAGGATTTCATCAAGTTCTGCATTGCCTAAAGGGTCAAAAACACACAAAAATGACCTTTCTGCCACCTTTTGCACCCACAGGAAGTAGTGTTGGGAGATTGGATTTTTGGAGGGGCAAATGACATCCAAATCCAGAAATTCTACTTGAGATGGAAAGTGGACAGGCCGGGCTTTTCAAAAAGCTATCTTGAGCTCAATTTGGACTTCGGGAAGGGCTTCAAAATCAGCTCCAAAGTTGTGCTACGCATACAGGTTTTGGGCGCGGTGCATAGAGAATTTTGGCCTATTTTTCACTCAACAACTCAGAATTTTGCTCAGTTTTGACTAGTTTCACTTTTTCATGTAACTCTTGATCTACCTTGATGTAATTTTTGCACATATTTACTTGTTTTAGTAGATTCATTCACTAAAAAGTGAAAAACAACTAAATGAATCAGTTTCCTTTTATATAGAGGCAAGTTGTTTCATTGCCTATTTTTCAGTTCCTTATTTAGATATGGTTGAAACAGCTCCTAGAATGATGAGCTCGACTCCTAGAGGCATGGGAAGGAGTTAGGCTTGTCTATATCATGTAATTTCTTAATCATTTTCAGGGTTGGACTCTTGAGAAAGCCTTGAGCTTCATTATACATTCACTTTCAGTATTTTGGCTAAGGAATTGAGACCAGGATTTGCAGCACTCTTTGGGATTCATGTGGCAATTTATATCGGTATAGTGCTTCCCTTTGTAATTGTGGATTTTTTTTTATGTATGCCATCATCTATCTTATTTCTTCTGAACTAAACAAACAAGAGTGTAAGTAGAACTCATTGAAAGTGCAATGCTCTACTTGAAGTTTGCTTTAGTTATTTGATGTTTTTAGCTATTTTGGGAGGATTCTTGATTGCTCTTGCCCTCTTCAACACCTCACCTGTCTTTTCCTTCCATCTCACTAAAATTTAAGTGTCAAAACGATTTCCTACCTTACCCCATCGAGATCTCTGCAGAACTGAGCCTCAATCCTTGCACCCCAAAATGTGCCTTTCCCTCTGAGCCAACAAAACATTATTTTATTTAATCAAACTCTCTTGCATTCATACCTAGCCTAAGATCAAAAGATAGTTCAGTTATCTCAAGCCCATTGATTATCTTTCTCTGAGATTGACCCGGAGAGAGCCCTCTCTTGTCCTCGTAGGGATAGCTACGAGGTTGAGCGTGGTTTGATGTTGGCCCTGGGTCCTACCTTTTCAGCCTGAAGTAAATCTAGGCGCTAACATAGTGGTGACCATACTGGGGAAGAAAGTTTATTTTCATTGTTTGGCTTTGTAAACTACAGATGGAGTCTGAAGTTATGCTAAGTAGCCTTTGAAACGCTTTTGCTTTGCATTAGCGCAAGTAGATAAAAGATGCTTTAGTCAATCTCCGGTCTAGTTTATAAACTGAACATTTGATCTAAACGATCACCCTAGTACATGTATCAAGTTAGATCTGATTGTTGATGGTGGACAACGATCAGACATAAGAAGGCTGGAATCATTCACCTGGTGACTCCAACTCAATGTAGAGACTCCACTGAAGGACTAACTCTTCTCTGATAAAATGGAAGGATCTTATGCAAAGTTCGGGTATCCAAAGTGGAATGGTATTTAGGATCTGGTCTGCTTTCTTGTAAATTACTTCTTTGTTGTTCTTGAAGCTGTCCTGAAAGTTTTTCAGAATTTGTTGTATGATAAAGGTGATCAAAATCTTCACTCGACCTATTCAAAAAGTGTAAATACTGAATTTCCCTTTGATCCTAGCTTCCTTACTTTTCCCACATCTCATGATGACTCTCTTCAGCATGATGAGCCTAAAGAAAACAAACCTGATCCCGTAGCTCTTGTATATACTCCTACACCTTTTATAGTCTCAAATAGGTATAAACCTCTTGTTTTACCTTCTGTACTCCATGCTTTCCCTGCAAATTTTAATCTATATTTGCCAAGATTTGACGGTGGATGTAACAATGTCAACGCTGATAAACATGTGTAGAATGTTGAGACTTTTCTAGACCTTTTCAAAGTTGATAACGAAGATGTTAGTATTAGGCTTTTTGCTCTTTCTTTGCAAGGCAAAGTCAAGAGTTGGTTCAAAACCCTGCCTGATGTGAGCATCTCAGATTTCCAGCAGTTCGTCAAAGTTTTCCTCGACAGGTGGGTGGTAAGACAAAACCCTTTCTTGATTATAGAAGAGTATAACCAACTGAAAAGATTGCCAGGGGAGACAGTGCAACAATTTTCTGCCAGGTTTAACAAAGTCTATTATTCGATCCCTGTTAAGATAAGACCTCATCCTGGATCCACTCTCTTGCACTACCTGGTTGCCTTTGATCCGGAAATGGAGTTTCGGTTGAGGGAAAGGAACCTTGCAACACTTGAATAGATGTAGAACAGTGTAGTAGATGTAGAGGCTCATTTGCTGATTTGAAGGGCAAAGTTGAAGGAAGAAGAGATGAAAAACATAGATCCAGATGAATCGACATCACTAGAGGTAAAGCTTGACATTTTGGTAAATGCAGTAGAAGAGATGATGCAAAAGATCACCACAAGGAATCATTATGATGTTCACAATCATGGCTCACTGATTGAAAAGGAGCAAGTTGTTGATCCAAAACATCTTCTTTCTTACCCGAGTTGTCATAGATCTGATAATGATTGTTTTATAGATTATCTTGGAGGAGAGAGATCAATTGATATGACATGTATGCTTGATGATGTGTTTTATACTGACGATTTGCCTCAGTTTGATCAGTATGATGAGGATTATGTTCTCCAAACAGAAGCTAATATTACAGACAAATCAACAACTAGTTTGTGGGAGGAAAAAGTTCACTTTTAGCAGCTCGAATACGATGTTCAGCTGATGCATATCAGCTATGACAGTGATGATGAAAGTGCAGCAAATTTTGAAGTAAGTGAAGGATCTTTTCCTTTTTGTTTTGCTTCGTTTCATTTCATCAAAGACAACATTCATGTAATCAGAAGTCAATCGTTGATAAGTCTTGATCTGAAACTTTTTGAGGGCAATGAAAACCTTGTTCAAGACTTCTCATATCCAGATTTGCAGCCCCAAATGCCATTGATTGTCAAGTTGTCGATGAAGATTTGGAAGCTGGCACATATGATCAAATGATACAAGATGATTTTGTACCATTTTTTTTTGAATCATTTCAGTTTCTGAGGGGAAAACAACATAGTATATCTTCAAATGAGTAGCCTGTAGAAAGTCATGCAATCTCATTGGAACCAATAGAAAATGGGTTGCAACAGTCTTTACATGTTTTTCACAATCCAATAGATGATGTGTTGGATAATGTTTGCAGTCAAAGTCCTTCTCCTATCTGTGAGCTTGACAAAATTATTGATACAAACTTGATCCAGCAGTCGGTTTCTTTGTCATTTTCAGCAGGAGTCTCGTCACAAAGTTCAGATCAAAGTTTGCATTCATGGTATGAGGAGAAGAGAAGTAATTCATTGGATGAGCTAAGTCCCAGTGTGCATGAATTTTGAGATCCTTATGCGGTGTTTTTGGAGGCAGATAAAGAATCCATATCATTCAATGGGTCTGTTCACAAGTTTTCATGGGAGTTGCCTTTCAGTATTTCTCTCTTGTTGTTCATAAGCGAGCACATGTGGAGAATTCAAACAGCAGCCGGAATACTTACTTGGTTGCATTGGTTGTTTCATTTCACTTGATCAGGTGATGAATGGAACAACTAGAGTAGGTTGTATTGAATAAGCTCTACTTTGAGCATCATTTCTAGTTTGTCGGTTGTGTTTAAGTATCGAGTCAGTTTTTAGTTGAGTGAGAGTCAGTTTGTGTCGTCAAGTCGACAGTTTGTAGTTTGGTATTTTAGTTTGAGTTTTTGACTCCATTGCCCAATGGAGAAGGCACTGTATGCTCTCCCAAAGATCTGAAATTCTTGGCACCTCCAAGGAGCTAACATCCCCATTGGAGCCAATGTTAGAGTCGGTCTTTTCATCCCTCTGTCAGCGATCAAAATCTCTTTTGTTGCATTTCATTTTTAGGTGTCTCATTTTGTCCAATCATTTGCATTCCATTAGGAGCATCGATCTTCTGACGGAAGGGTCTTGTCACTCATCTCCCTCATGTCATGTACCTGCTGGTCTGTGTCTGCTCATCAAAGTCAATTTTAAAGTCATGTACAATCTTGTTTGGTCTCGTGGTCAGCGAAGAGTCATTTTAGTCAGTAGGTCTAGGATTTCGCAAGTTTAGTCTTTAAAATGGCTAATAATTCCAGTAGGCACATGAGGGAGATTCAGAATAAGTTTTCATTGCAAAATTTCATCGTAATAATGCTCAATTATGACTTTTCTTCAAAACTCTGTTTTGAAGAAAAATCGTCAAATTTCGTCTTTTGTAATAAATACCATGTGATTTTCAAAGTTGTTTCAGTTGTAAAGTCCTTCAGGCGCAGCCCTGGTTGCCTTTGCCAAACACCATGCCATCCATCCCTGCAGATCAGATAAAGAGATTCATCATCAGCTCAAAAATCAAAAGGAAACAAGAAAAACAGAGTTCTCTTGTAAAAGTGTTAAAGTCTTCAAACAATGGGTTTTTTTAAAATAAAAAATCGAAGTCCATGCCATGAAAGATATTTTCATTTATTTCACGATTCATTGGCATAGCAAAGGTCGGCTAGGAGCCAAGAGAAATCATGGATAAATCAGTTGGAGGGCGAAACTGTGTTTTGAAGGCTGCACTGTTGACGAAATTACAGTCGCGGTGCATAGAGCCGCCCACTGTAGTGTTCTTTTTGAACATGCATGGCACATATAAAGTGCGTGGTGCACTGGGTTGTGTGCGCGGCGCACAAGGCCGACACATAAAACTTTGCCACTGTTCCATAAATTTAAACAACTCAATCTCCTATGCTCCGTGTAAGTCAAATCATCTTGAAATGGCCATTGAATAGTGTTTGGTGTGGTTTTAGAGGTTTCGTTTGGAGAATTTGAATGTTAAAATTTAAACCCTATACTCATATCAAAAACTGATCCCTTAGGGTTTGAATTAGAATGTCAAAATTTGACTTTGGTGTCAAAACACTCCAATTCCATTTCTCATCTGTGGCTCCTTTCCCTTTCACTGTCATATTATCATTTGTCAATCCCTTATTCTCTAACATCCCAAATCACTTATTCCTAAGTTCTATTATCCCTATTCCTAAAACCTACCATTCCCTATCACTCTCCTTCTCTCACTTCACTTATAAAATCCTCAAGTCCCCAAGCAGTCAAGTGACTATCCTCACACTTTAAATCTCACTTGACAAACTCCATCATTCTTACTGCCCATTTTTTACCATAGTTCCTCATTTGACTTTGACACATTTGGCAAAATAAAATAAAGCACCAAACTCTTCATTTTCACCTCATGCGACATATATGAAGAAGGCATCGAGGAGGCGTGAAAAGACATGATCTTGGCTGAATCTTCTTTGGCTGAGCATGATACTTGATGATGGACCTTCAGTCCAAATCTCAACAAATTTGGAGAAAATTTTGTCAATTTTGAATTTTTTGGCTTCAAAACAGAGTTTCCTGCCCAACGCGTAGTGCCACTTGGCACGCGCTTATAATGAGGAGATCCTCTGGAGGAAAACATTGCATTTCTAGATTTTTTTATGAAAGGCTATGCATTCTCATGAATTACCTAAGGATTTCATCAAGTTCTGCGTTGCCTAAAGGGTCAAAAACACACAAAAATGACCTTTCTGCCACCTTTTGCACCCACAGGAAGCAGTTTTGGGAGATTGGATTTTTTTGAGGGGAAAATGACGTCCAAATCCAGAAATTCCACTTAGGTTGGAAAGTAGACAGGCAGGGCTTTCCAACGAGCTATCTTGAGCTCAATTTGGACTTTGGGAAAGGCTTCAAAATCAGCTCCAAAGTTGTGCTATGCATACAGGTTTTGGGCGCGACGCATAGAGAATTTTGGCCTATTTTTCACTCAGCAGCTCAGAATTTCGCCCAGTTTTGACTAGTTTCACTTTTTCATGTAACTCTTGATCTAGCTTGATGTAATTTTGGCACATATTTACTTTTTTTAGTAGATTCATTCACTAAAAAGTGAAAAACAACTAAATGAATCAGTTTCCTTTTATATAGAGGCAAGTTGTTTCATTGCCTATTTTTCAGTTCCTTGTTTAGATATGGTTGAAACAGCTCCTAGAATGATGAGCTCGACCCCTAGAGGCATGGGAAGGAGTTAGGCTTGTCTATATCATGTATTTTCTTAATCATTTTCAGGGTTGGACTCTTGAGAAAGCCTTGAGCTTCATTGTACATTCACTTTCATTATTTTGGCTAAGGAATTGAGACCAGGATTTGCAGCACTCTTTGGGATTCATGTGGAAATTTGTATTGGTACAGTGCTTCCCTTTGTAATTGTGAATTTTGTTTATGTATGCCATCATCTATCTTATTTCTTTTGAACTAAACAAACAAGAGTGTAAGTAGAATTAATTGAAAGTGCAATGCTCTACTTGAAGTTTGCTTTAGTTATTTGATGTTTTCAGCTGTTTGGGGAGGATTCTTGATTTCTCTTGCCCTCTTCAACACCTCACTTGTATTTTCCTTCCATCTCACTAAAATTTAAGTGCCTAAATGATTGCCTACCTTGCCCCATCGAGATCTCTGCAGAACTGAGCCTCAATCCCCGCACCCCAAAATGTGCCTTTCCCTCTGAGCCAACAAAACATTATTTTATTCAATAAAACTCTCTTGCATTCATACCTAGCCTAATATCAGAAGATATTTCAGTCATCTCAAGCCCATTGATTATCTTTTGCTGAGATTGACTCGGAGAGAGCCCTCTCCTGTCCTCGTAGGGCTAGCTACGAGGTTGAGCGTGGTTTGATGTTGGCCCTGGATCCTACCTTTTCAGCGTGAGGTAAATCTAGGCGCTAACATAGAGAACTGACACTCAACCTTCCCATGTGTAGAATAATTTATTAACAAAATAATTTCTTCAAATAGAAATTCATTCTTTACACCCAAATCTATGTGCCTCTCCCTTTAACTAGATTGATAGTAGAGAAGTGTGTATGAGGGAACATTGATGAGGACAAGTGGTTGGGAAAGTTGTAATATAGAGAAAAACTCCTCACCTTAACTTGGAAAAATGAATTTTCAATTGTTGTTTTTATGGGTTGAATTTCAGTTCCCTGGCCATGAATAAACTTACACCAATTCATTGTATAAGCCCATTGAAAAGCTAATGAAATCTATATTTTTAATCAAAGATATATATGAAACAAGAGCTTAAGCACATCCAACAACTAATTTGGAACAAGAATCAGAAGAAAACACAAGGTAGGAGAAGCTTAAACTCTAGCATGCTTCTACCTCCAACAATTATGCGTCTCAAACCACTTTCCAACATTTTTTTTCATGGTCATTAGAACATGACGAGCTTCTATTTTCGGTCATATTGGTGTAATTTGAAGTGTTGGTTGTGATTTCTATTGTTAGCTATTTTAAAATGTTAATTTTTCTTAGGGCTATATTGTTCTTTTCTTTGATAATTTCATTTCATCATTTCCAGATTACATTCACCCCACAACATCATAACATTATTTAGATTTACATCATTATTCAACAACATATGCAATTATATAGAAAGAACAATATCATCATGAGTGCAACAAAACATAAAGGAAAATATAAGAAATGAATTCACACATAGAGACACCAGGATTGGTCGAAGGCCAGGGAAAAAACCACTATGGGGAAAACCATTTCAAATTCTTCTTCTTATTAGATTGTCATTGAATGATTTTGCAAAAGAGAGTACAATGGTTCATATCTTCATCCATACAACTATCCAAAAAAATAAAATAAACAATATAATGAGATGAACCCAACAGTGCCAATAATCCAAAACATTGAATTTGAAGCATGTGATCAACTATCACTATCTACGGTTAACTGTCTAACCCTGCAGTCAATGAGTGAAATATGTTGTCAAATGAAAAACCAAGCACTAGGTCCCAGTTGCACCCAAAGAGTGATGTGCATGTGGTTGAAACCCTCCAACCACACACATGATCCTACTAGCCTACGGTTATGACTGGAATCTTCCCGTGTCATGCCTGCAATTGGAAACCAAAAACCTTAGACACATGCAAGCGTCAGACCCTACAATCGCGAACTCGTGCGAGTGAACTATCCACGAACTATCTCAAACTTGTGCAAGCCAAACCAATGAAATAAGTAGAATGATCATATTGATGATGTCCAAATGAGGTTTAGTTCACTTGTATTTATAACCTTTCAAGGGGGTCCAATTTTCTTTAGGGCTAACCCGATCAATTGTGCACATGTGGGATTTAATAAAAAAATACACTTTTCCTTATCCAAATTGAGCGCTTCAATAGTCAAATTGGTCCTCTCGAAAAGAGGAATCTCGTCCCATGGTTGGAATTTGTCATTAAGCTTCCAAATTAACACTCCCTCTCAGCTAGGTAGAAATTCCAACTATATCATGTAATCACTACAATAATCCTGTCATCAAATCATATCTAATCAAGAGTCTTGTCATCAAATGTCGTCACTTTCTCATATCTTCTCATCTCTTGATTGCCCCTACTCTTATGATGAACAATTTTGAATGTAAAAGAAGACGAATTTGACATGAGAGGGGAGCCTAAGCTACCACCCTCTATCCACTGGGGAGCCATTGCTTCCACCCAGAATCGTTGACACCAGGGAGCCCAATACTACTACTTGGGAAACATTAGTTGGGAGCCAATTCTACGACCCACATCAACATTGGAGGGCCTAGATCATTCTGGAACAAGATCAGGGAGAACATCTCAACCTAAAACCACATCAGGGAGCTTAGTCTCAACCCAAAATATCATGGGGGAGAAAAAACATATTCTACCCCATATCAAACAATAGGTCATATAGGGGATCACATCTCAATCCATCCTATTTCCCACTGATATTCCCAATAAATACCCTCAAGAGTCATGTGGTAGAACACCTGAATCATAATTTGAGCTTGGGTGAGTTACCCGACATACCAAAGGTAAGGATCACACACCCTCAAGCCTCCTTAACCTATTGGCCAAATAGGGAGGGGCAATCCCAACAAGCCCAACTTGTGGGTATGATGACAACTCGGGTATACTCTACATACACCAAGATAGGAGGAGATAACTGACTCATCAAAACAGAAAAGGATCACACACACCCTATTGGTGACAGATAGGGGAGCGACATCTACAACCCTATTATCCAAAGATCCCTTAACCCTAGGAGCCTTCCATCTCAATTCCTCACCCTGGGAGCTCAAACAGGGGGGGGGGGGTGGAGTTGGCTCAATGTTCTTGATTAGCCCTTCTCTTTGTAGATCATAAAAAGATCATCGTGCTCATATTTGGTACCTGCTTAATCATCATGTCACAATAGAAACAATATTATGTTCATACAAAGACATCAAATCAAATTATTATTATAGAACAAATATATATATCACAAAAAGTATACCTTATCCATCCTCCCTCTTAGGGAGGCAGCAACCACAAGCATAAGCTTGATTTATACAACAACATTGGCTAAGGATATCTCAGTCTCATCTATATACGAGATTATTTGTCAATGACATCCCACTCATTATTATTGCAATGTATCCCTATCATATCCAAAACCTACTCAAACAACTCTCCAAAGAGCTTCTTCAACCTACCTCACAGCTAGCCATGCTAGCAAAATCATACCCCACCTCGACGGTGCTTAAAGCTATGAAATTTTCGTCCACAAATATCATGGTAGATATTATACTAAGGCAACACCTAGATGTGCTCATCTGATCAATAATGATCCCAAACATCATCAATACATCCATCTAGTCAGATATCATAGGAAGAATATCTCGGACCAAAAATTTATTGTTCCATGCAAATATATTGGCCTCCTCGTTCCTAGCACATTGGTTGAACTACTGACAGTTGTAACAACCCTCGTTAAAAATTCATGTAAAAATATATAAGACCACCAGCATGGGACACGTATTCCAAGATGAATGGTGGGAAAAACATCCTAGTGGGTGTTCATTCACTTTATTATGGCTAAAGGAAATTGGCAAAGGAAATGTAAAAGGATTTGGAAAGGCAAATGAAATTTTTGGCACATTTATTTATTAAAATAATGGAAATTAGGAGAAAAGGAAGGTGAAAGGTCACAGGGTGCATGTGAGGAGGAAAATGAACGAAAATAATGGAAAATGAAGAAAATAGAGGCCTCATTGATAAAAAGGGTTATGATGATCAGTTGACAAGTTTTTTCACAGGTTTTACATTGGATCAAGAAAAGAAAAGAAGGAAAGAACAAGGAAGGAGAAAGCAAGGAAGAAAAATCAAGCAATGACAACAAGATTCTTTACACGTATCAATTTGTATGTGTGTTTTCCTTGCTAGAATTGGCATGCATGGTATTGCATGTGGTTTTTTTTTTGTTATGGCATGGGTTTTTCCAGGTGTGAAAGTGTTTTCGGCCTAGCCTTGCCATTTCTGGATAACCATGGTGTGATGGGCTTCTCATGTTTTGGTTGATTTGGCATGCCAAATGGATTTGAAGTTGAGTGAGGTGGATCTCCGAAGGAAAGAACACATGGCATAGTGACCCCTGAACCAGACTGTGGATTGCGGTAAAGCCACCAGCCTAGTGACCCCTGAACCAAACTGTGGATTGTAGGAAACCTAGGTATTATGTGCCTCGGTGGGCCTAGGAATCCTCAACCGGCGAATGGCGGGATATACGGTAAAGCCTAGAGGTGGATTCTCTCCATCAAGCATAGTAATCCCAGGATGGGATATGTGGTAAATCCTGGAGAGTGGGTCTTGGTTTAGGGCCTAGTGATCCAATGTGGATTGGGGTAATGCTTGAGAGTCTAGGAGACAGGAAATTCCTCATGGTGTAGGTGGAGAAATCCAGTGGCATCCATGCTTATTTTGGCCTAGTGATATGGTGGAGATCATGGTAAATCCTATTATTACATGTTTATTGTGTTGGCCTAGTGATCTGATGTGGATTGCAGTGAAGCTTGGTTTCTATTGATGAGGGTGAGGTGGTTGAGCCTCGGGATGCCCTGGTTGGTTCTTTTGGTTTGAGTCCCACATTCATGCTTGGAATATGGCATGAGGGTGAATGGATGAAGACAAATTTGGGTCAGCCATTCTATGGTCAGGTGGAACATGGTAGTCTCATCCTGGGTTGGATTTTGCATTCATTAATAAGAGGTTATCTCCTTGATATCTTATGTATAAATGTACTGGTTTATATATGGATTTTATGGTTGATGTATCTTGATATTTATATTGTTATTATGTTGCTTATAAGCATGTATTATGACAGTGATGATGTATGGATTTCCTCATGTTTTGATTGGTAAATGAATGAACAATGTATCTATGACCTAATAGATGATAATGCAGGTAATGATATAAGGGAACGATTCTTCTTAGCGATTCTTAGATAAGTATGAGACCCCTATGCGTAAATATGTTGTTTACACCTGTAGATTAGATATTTTTGATATGTTTGACAAAATGCCTGTCATGGCTAGTAGGGGTCTAGTCAAGCCCTTGTTCAAGTAATTTAATTTGTATCATCATTACCCTTTTATCTTTCTATTTTGAAGGTTTCATTGAATTTTGTGCAGTGACCTGGGATTTGAGCCTAAAAAATTAGCTCAAATCTCACAGACGTTGGCACAACAAGGAGTAAAATAGTACCTAGATGTTGGCATGCCATGCTGTGGGAGAGTCCAGAGCCCTCTAGACGCTAGCATGCCCAGGGGCTGATTTGTGGAAAGGTTGGGATGGTTCTTGGGAGTCCTCATGCTGGTTTGGAAGGTTTGTATGTTGTGCTTCTGTCTATTCCACTTCCTTAAGGTCACATAGGAGGTTGAATACCATCATAGTAGCCTCTTGTCACATGTTTACCCCGATTTTCTGGTTACTTGGGTAGATGTGGGAGGAGGGTGTTACTATGGTATCATAGCATGGTTCACCCCTTAGACTGGATGGGTGGTGTGTTGTTCATGCATTCATGTCGGTTTCATATGTGTTTCTTATGCTTGTAGTCCATGTGCTTGTCGCATTTGCATGGTGTTGATCATGGTTGTAGTGATGTCGCCATGTGAAGGTTGGTGTTGTTGTGGAATGTATTGTCATGAGTGTATGGTTGTACACACATTTGTTATGCATGTTAGTGTCTATATGTTGTTATGCATGCATTGTCATGGTTATGGTTATGCATGTATGGTAGGCCAAACATGCATTGTGAAGTCATTATATGCAATTAGGTCATCATGATGCTATTGGTATGTTATGATGCTAATGTGTTGACTGAGATAGAGCAGGAGATGTAGACCATCAAAGTGAAGTTACGACATTGAACCTTGAGGCAAGAGCATGTTGTCATACAAGTCTGTTTCTTGGGCATACAAGTATGTAGGTTAAGGATTGTTATATGCATTATGGTTATGTGTATGCATTTCATTCTATTGATGTTATGGTTACATACATGATAGATGCTAGTTGATTAGTATAGTCATATGCACATGTGTCAGATAGTCATGAATGATAGTAACCTATGGTTGTATGCATTGCTATTGCTGTTTTATGTTAGATAACTTGATGATTATGTTATATGTTGTTGATGAGTATGCTAAAGGTTAAGTTGTTGTTGTTATACGATAGTTAGCTTGATGATTAGGTTATATGTTGTTGATGAGCATGATATACAACTTGTTGTTGTTAAATGCTAGTAACTTGATGATTAAGGTTATTACATTAAGATCTTGATGTTATAATGTTTTGTGCTAATTTGGATTGACCTATGCAGATGACCAAGGTTATGAAATTCAGGTATGATTTAGTAAGTTGTGATATTATGTCATACTAACCTAGATTGATCGTACATATGTGACTGTTATGCATGAATGACAAATGGTTATGAGCTTATGATGTGAACATGTTAGCTAGTGGCTGTTATAGATATCATGGCCTTATTTATGTTTGAGTTGTGTAGACAAGATAGCCTCCCCTGAGATACATTAAGGTATGATCCTTCTTATGTCATCTACTTTGTGCTTGAATGTTTGATTATGTTGTTTATTTGGTTTTTGAGTGTTTGGTGTCTATTATTTCGTCTATCTATTATCTGAATGTTTGATTACTTGAATGATATGAGTATGTGTCTATAAGATTTCTTGCCGAAACAATATTTTTTTAAGATGGCTGTACTAATACATATGTGTTGAGATAGTGGATATGTACTTGAGTGTAAGTAGGTGATAGTTGTAACATTATGTATTATGACCGGTGAATAGAGTTGATTGTTGAGTATGACATGGTTGTTAGGTTTGGTAAAGGTTGAATTCAAATTAATATACATGATGTCTTGATATTTGGAACGTGAGACTGACATGTGTGAGAAGTTTTAGGGAAACATGCTTGGTATTAGCATGAAAAGGTAACAATTGATGTGTTTATATAACTAAAAATTGGGTGATGTGACAATACATAGTAAGACTCAATTGCAGCAAGGTAAAAAGGTAAAAGAAAGGAATTGGGAAAGAATTCCTTTGGCTATGTTTGGAAACCTTAATTCCAAACGAATGAGTGATTTGCATAGAGGGAGTATTCTTAACCTTGATTTCGTTTGACATTATGCACTGGGTATGTGCTATAGTCATGAACATGTATTTGACAGGTATATCAGCTAGTGTCTAGTTATAGCTAGATTTGTCAAAGGAATTGGAGTACCTTGAGAGATGGCATGGATGTGTTCAGTTGCAAGACAATGTGCTTGGCACAACAAGATAAGGTAACTGGTGTATTGTTAAGTTTATTTTTGCACGAGAAATTATGTGTTTATGGCAGTATGATGCAGGGGATTACATGGAAAAAGAGACTACCTTGAATTCTTGAAGAAAGCTCAGGTTGAGATTTCCCTTGGAGGCTTTGGGAATTAGGAGGATTAAGTCATGGTGTTTGTTGCTAGTCTTTTGATTTTCATTATTTGTGCTTTGTTTGCCCTTGATTTGCATCTTTGTTTATGTCTAGTGTATGGCCATACCACTCTGTTTGTGGTGTCGTATTTTTATTGGTTTTCATGATTTTCTTCATGCTTGTTTCTTGTCTTGCCTTTTATGTTTTGAGTCTTGGGAATTGGTTTAGAAAAGAGGAAAGTTAGTGGAGCTAGGGGAGATCTGAATGAAATCCAGCAGGAAACATAAGAGTCGGTTGAAGCTATTGCATGTAGCTAAAGGTAAGAGTATGACAGTCAACTAAGTTGGTTGTGTCCATTAGTGTAAATGGATGGTGGTAGCACAGTCATGAGAAAGGTAACATGAAAGGTGAAGTAAATAGATCTGAGGCGTCAAATGCCTTAGCTATGTTGGGAATGATTGTTCTCAATGTTGTGCATGTTGTTCATGGATAAAGGGAGTCCTCTTAACCCTGACCTTATGATATCTAGTAATTATGTTGTGATCATGATTATGTTGATGTCTATATTTGTATACATGTATGTATGTCATTTCTGATAGGGTCATCATGGATCAAGATTATTAATGGTAATATTTATATGTTGTTGTCCGACAGATTGTTTAATGCTAATATATATACATATGTTTATTTTACTATCTGATAGGGTCGTTAAGAATCATTCTTGTGGAGGAATGATTGCTTACATGGGTGAATGACATGAAGATGCTCTTGGTTTATGAGGAATCAAGTGGAAGAGTAGTCATGACAAATATATGAGGTCAGTATCATGTGGTTATGAGTTGATATTATGTGATTATATTATGTATATGTTATGTAAAGACTATACCGAGGGATACATCAACGAAATGAAAGTAGTGTGGTCTATAGGATGATGGGATAAGCATGGATGGCATGAGACACTGAAAGAAAGGTTGCTTGATAGAGACAATGTGGCTTTGGATGTGTGGTACTACTATTGTGCATATGTTGTATATGTTATGCATGTTGCATCTGTGATGTTGTCCACATGTGGTGTGGTGTATATGTAGTGTGTGTACATGTTGTTTATGAAGTCTTATGTACAGGGTGGTACAAATAGTGTTGTGTGAATACTGCATATGCAGTGTTGAGTATAGATGGTGCTATGTACATGTTGGATATGTAGTGCTATGTATATGTGGTGTTGCATGCATGTTGTACATGTGGTGCTATGTACATATGGTGTTGTGCACACGATTGTAGAAGTGGTGTTGTGTACATGTTGTACAAGTGGCGTTGTGTGTAGGTAGTGTTGTGTACATGTCATGCATGTGGCGCTATGTACATGTGGTGTCATGTACATGTCATGCAGGTGGTACTGTGTACATGTGGTATTGTGTACACGTTGTATAGGTGGTGCGGTGTACATATGGCTTTGTGTACACATTGTGCATTTGGTGTTGTGTGCCTGTGATGTTGTGCACACGTTGTGCAGGTGGTGCTTTGTACAAGTGGTACTGTGTACATGATGTACATGTGGTACATGTGTATTGTGTGCATGTCGTACATGCCATGTTGTGGGCATGCGGTACTATCTATGTTCATTGTGTAGTCATGGTATGGTGACATAGGTATTCATTGTGTTGTACTCTATGTACGTATTTGTGTTGTGTTTTGCAGCAGGTGTAGGTGTATTTATTGTGTTGTGGTGTACACCGCATGTAAGAGTATGTATTGTGTTGTGTTGTCCACTGGGTGCAGGTGTATGTGTGGTATGTCAGGTGTAGGTGCATGTATTGCATGGCATTGTATGTAATGTGTGGTTGTATGTGTCTGATGCACACTATGTGTATGTGCACATGGTTGAGGAGAAGGCACTGGTTGTTGTCAGGTGTGGCAACCAATCTGGAGTACGTACATAATAAGGACAAAGGTAGAAGCTAAGGACTGATTAAAGGATAAGTATCCGTATTTTATTTCAGTTTTGCTATGCATGTGAGTTATGATTCCGGTTTATGATAATTACATGATTTATGATTCTGGTTAATGTTGTTATATGTGATTTATGATTTTGATCTATTATAATTTTGTTTTAAGCTAACCTGATGTGATATGTTTATACATGATGATTTGGTCAAAGATGTTAGTTTGACTTGTTGTAACATGAAGTAAACAATATTGCAAGTATACCTTTTTGACGGGCCACCAATGAGGTATGATTTGAAATTATTTCAATTTATTTTAAGCTAATGGAATTTATGTGCTTGGTACAAGAAAGCATGGGAAATTCCTGGGTTGGGTGGTTGAAACTGACTACAAGGATTAACAACAACAACAAAAGGAATTGTAACAGGTAACAATATGTTGGTAAAGCATTCAGGAGCAGGCCCATTGTGGGACACTCGTACCCAATAATGTCCATTGATTTCCATGAGAATGCTATGACCATGTTGATAGTGTTGGACCCGCCAACATGTCATGGGATCTCCCCGGTAAGAAGTCCCAGTTAGACCTCAGAATGTTTGGTGTAGGAGTCCCAACAGTGGTTCGTATGGTAATGCCTTAACTGCAATTTCACATAGAGGCAAGTAATATGTCCGTGTTGGTAGCAAGGGGGTGACAGCTGCGGCGAGACAAGGAAGGTGCATGAATGGTTCTAACACACGGAGAGTGGGGTGAGTGCGCCCCTTGGAAATATGTGATAGCACGTGGCTTGGAAAGGAACACATAAGTGAAGATGCAACAAAAATTGGAAGGCAAGTTAGCTAACAATCCAAAGTGATGGTTAAACCAATTAACACACTTCAGTAAGCTTCATACATACTTCTACATATTAGTCCATACATGCATGCGTAAGAAAACATATACATATACCATTTAGAGTAAACAAGATAGTTGGAATACAATATGACATATGCATGAAACGTGCTGGTTATGTTAAATTAAGAAGTGTAAGTTCCAGTCATACAATACATCCATGCCCAACCACTAGTTCCGATAACGGAATGTTATAGCCACAATCGCTTGCTCCTCCAAAGAGATATACTAGCTCTGTGCAGTGGAGAATCCAAGGTGCGTTACAATATTGTCCAAGCTCTCTCTAAGATAGTTTATCGGAAGCTTGGCCGACCAAAAGCCTATAGCATGTGTTATGAGGGACTATTTATAGAAAAGGGTGGGGTGGCCCTTGACATTCCCCTTTGTGACAGTTCATCTATCCTCATGAATCTTCATCTACTCTATGAATGTACGTCCAACTATCGACACTTGAACTTATAGTTGACAAGATGTTACATTACAATGCACATCTACCCATGTGAGACAAAATGGCTTGGGAAAGCCATGAAAGACATCACTAACACTTGGATTGTTGTGGTGAGACCAACTCTTTGACATCCTTGTGATGGTCGATGGTGGCGAACTGATGCCAAGCTTGGTCGTCTGTGATGGTGTTCGTGCGCTCAATGGTGACATCTTGTTGAAGCGAACTCTTGCCTCCATTGCATCCAGGTACACTGATATGGCTCCTCCATCCAACTCGTCTGATAGCATACACATGGTTGTCCTGGGTGCGACTGGACCAACAACATGTTGATGCATAGTGTCTGTGCTGATCTCCAAGCATGTGCTAGTGGCCGTGCACATCAACTTGTCAAAATACATGTTCAACTCCAGTTGGACTTACTTCTTGTCTTCGCCTCGGTGAGTGTGCCAAATGGGTGAGATTGCATGCATGTGTACAATAACATGCATGCTGCAGAATTCCCTTGCATGTGATTAATAAAACTTCTCACCTTGTTTTCTCTGTGTAAGCTGCTGGGATGGATCTATAACTTGTACGGGTGCAGTTTCATCCATTTGTGCATGTAGCGCCCCCTCGTTGTACCTGTTCTTACTGCAACTCATTCTCTCGTTTGTACAACTCTTGTTATTCCTTGAGTTGCAGCTTTAGCACATGCAACTCCTTCTCTATTTTGTTCTCTTCCTTCACGCAATCTTCATCTCGCCATCACCTAATAGCCTCAGTATCCAAGGTTGCGTTCATCACAAGTAGATCTTCTTCAGCTTGCAACTTTGTTTCGCCTCTGTGTTGTCAACAACCTTCCTCTTGCATTCATTGTGTGCAGGTGTGCTACCTTCTGTTGCTGCTGATGGTGCTGCTCGTTGTGATTTTGCTGCCATCTTATCTTGATGTCCTTTTCTATGACCAACTTGATGTCTTCATAGGTAGGTAAGCTCATAGACACTTGCTTGGCTACAACCCCGTTGTGCTCTCAATGGTGTCCTTTGACTCTGCTCTCCTGAAGGCCATTGTACTTGTGCTGCTGAGAGATAGACGAAAACCTATGATGTCTGGAGACATAGCAACACTCATGGCAAGAAATCTGTTAGTCGAAAACCAAAACAAACTTGAGGACTGACTTGCAACATACCTGTGTGATTGATCATGAAGGTTGCACAATTTCCACCGGGAGGTTGGGAGACTGACTGCCAAAATTGTGCAAGGCACAGTTAGGGATATCAAGAGGCTGAATGATTGATGGAACTACAAAATGCACAATCCAACCTAGCCTGCTAAGGACTAAAACCGCGCAATGCGTAATTTCAGTCACCAGTGACATGCAACTAGCAAACTGCATTGCGCAGTTTATGGGGCTAGCATGACACTACCTCCAAGAATTTCACAATGCAAGCCTGGAGGTCAGTGTTGGGCTAGACTTGCACAATTTCTGGAGGGAAGGCAGAGTCTTCGCTTTCGAAAATGTGCAGTGCTAGCCGGGCAAGGCAGGGTCTGGGCCAAGGCAGCCTGGTCCGGTCGACGGGCGGCTAAAAACATGAGAAGTCTAAATGCATGATGAGATGAGTGCAAACAAGAGTGAATTATCATACATGCAAACAAAAAGTGTAGGATTCAGAAAACGGGAAAGCATGCATGTGTGTGAAGCGAGTCATTGCAACGGTGACCGTCCGTGCAAAACAGTGTCATGCATGCGACAACAGTGAGATGCGAACGAAAACTGAAATGATGCTTCTACAAGCTAACATACATTAAAATGACAATAAGTGTTCACTAAAATCAAGTAGACAACACTCACACAAAGAGAAACACAAAAAGCGACAGAAATGTAGTGCGAGACATGAAAAACAGGCTTACCCCGAAACAACTGAGCTGAATGTGCCGACGACTCCTAGATACAATGTGGGATGTCAGAGCTGCAAGGTTGATGTGACGAATGAGTTCTACAACATCCATTTGATTAGTTTTGATAAAATCAAGGTTGCAATGCGCATGCCACAAATCTAGGAAAAACGACACTTGGTGGGAGGTTTCTGAAATGATCCTTGCATGTAACCTCCAGCTGCTAAAAATAGATCCATGAAACAAGGGATTCCTTTGCATGTTTCTTTTTCCTATTCCAGGAAAAAGCACCTGATGCATGCAAGTCAAGTTTTCTTGGTCTTGGGTGGAACCGGTCAACCCAACTGCACATGCAATAGTCTTCTCAGCTGATGGGAAAAAATGCGCATTTACGGGAGGGAGCTGGGCTGGCTGCCCAAAGGGATTGCACAATTTTTGGGTAGAGCAGCTGACTACTACCCAGAATTGCACAATTTCTGGGTTAAGCTGTCCTGCTGGGAGGAATTGTACAATTTTTCCAGTGAACAGTGACAGGCAGATTTGCACAATTCTGGAGCCCAGTAGGCTATCAGATAGAATTGTGCAATTTCTGGAGGGAAGGCTAGTTCCCCTCCAAAATTGCACAATTTTTTGAGGGGGCTACTCACCCTGCAGCTGGACCAAGTCTGGATAAACATCATGTGAGGGGGGTGAAATAAGCCATGATGCACAGGCTGGCATTCTGCAAGAAAATCGCTGAAGATTGTGTACTTGAAAAGGCAAGACATGCTGTTGTGAAAGGTTGGTAGGGAGGCTCCAAAATGAAGCTAATGAAAAATTTTGGAGGGTGGTTGTAGCTGCTACAACACTTGGTGACACACTGGTAGAACTCCAACTCTCTAAATGGACCTTGTTTGTGAAAAGCAAGTCTAACAACTCCGGAAGTATTGTTCATTTCTCAGTTCGTCTTGGTTTCCACACTTGCTTGATTGTAAGATGTAGCATCTGCCAAGCTCTTCGTCGATTGACACACATTCCAAGCCAAGTCAACACAGTTGTTCCGATTGGGGTTGAGGGGCATATCGGTGCACAAGCAATATAGTCGTTAGTCTTAGTTTCAACTTTGGTGTTGCTCTGTTGCCAGCAGGCTTGGACAATACCTCGACGGAGTCACGCAGGAACACAAGCATCACTCCACTGCTAGCGAGCCTGGTCAATACCCCGGTGGAGTTACTTGCATCACCTCTCTACACAGGAAGCCTTTCTCTTCTTTGGCCTTATTCATTTTTGAAAATTTTCACTTTTCATCTTTTTTGTTTTTCATTTTCATAACTGTGCATAACACTTATTCATTTCAGAGGTAGAGAGGGATCCCAACTTATTGAGATAAGAAGAGGTTGTTCCTTCAGAGAAGTAGTTTATTATATAACTCTGACATGCCTATTAAGGTTTCCCCCTTACCTTACTCTAATTGATTGAGCTGACAAGGGTTAACCCAAAAACAACCGATTAGAGTAGGTGACACTAGTTAGCGAGCAAGTGTTGTGTTTTCACCAAGGTCCACTTCGAACAGTACATATTTTCCATCGATGTATCATGGACCAAAAGTAACAAGTTCTTTGCACAGAGGCAGGATGACGAATAACCAAGAAGTGATAGTTTCCCAAGGCCTCTTGTACTTTACCCAGCTTGTTTCAAGAATCATGCATGGTTTCATGTGAAACTAACCTACGAAAAGAAAAAATCAAACAAAAAACAACGCAAAGATGAAGCAGAAGTAAATGCAAAGCGAGTAAGAAAACAAGCAAGCAAACAAACAAACAAGCAAAGCAAGTAAGCAAACAAGAATGAAAGAAAACAGATTGTGTTAGGTCCCTATAATACTAGTGATTCCCCCATTAATATTGTCATTGTATCCCTTATTGTTATTGTTGTGCCCCTATTGTCCCCATAGTGTTGTTATTGTGCCCCATAGAAGCCCACTATTGTTATTGTTGTGCCCTTATATTATTTTTATTAGGTCGGCTTTGATTATATTGTGACCCCTTAGACTCCTATATATAGAAAGAAGGTTTTGTCATTTGTATCATCGAAGAATTTTTCATTTTTGTAATGTAAAGGAGGTTCCCCCCTTGAAGAGGCTAAATTCTAAGGTGTTTATCTCTCTTTTCTATATTTTTTTGAGTTGGTTTCATAACATTTGGTATCAGAGCTTTGGATTCTAGGGTTTTGCTGCTCCAAACAGGTCATCGTGGAATTTTCTCTATAACTCTTTTTCTACGATGTTTCAGAAGCTAAAAAAAAAAACCCATTTGATCTGAACTCGTTTTGAACCTCGGGTCAAAATTTCGGATTTTGTCTCACTATATCTTCAGAGATATGATCTGAGTAAGTTAGGGTTTTTCCAGACTCTCGAATTACATTCCAAACAGGTGACCTTGGGAAAATCATCATAACTTTCTCTCTAGGCATCAGATTGAAATTTCGTAAGAAGTTACAGAAAGAAGACAAAATTTAGTTTTATGTGTATATTTGTTAGATACAAAGGTCGAAACAGTAACATGTGGCATGTCGTACAAGTTCTCTCTACTGAAAAATTATATAATCAGGTCATCGTGGGAGATTTGGCATAACTCTTTCCTGGAGAATCCAATTTTGATCCGAATGGTGGAATTGGAAAAAGTACTTAGAGGGCTATTGCAGGAAGCCATTTCAGACCTTGGAGATCTGTAATTACAAAGATAAAACAGTAATATCAAGCTTCTACAAAGAGAAAAAAGGGTGTGTAGTCTTTTTAAAATTTTGCATAAGTTTGGGTTGAAAAATTAGGTTGAAGTTCAAAGGGCATAGTCAAGAATAATTATCATTAATTGATACCCCAAAAAAAGAAAATGGAAACACCTAGTAAGAAACCTGAAATCTCTAGAATGACTCATGAAGAAGAGGAAGAAATGCAACATGATATATCAAAATTACGAGACCAAGTGCAACAAATTTCACTCTCAGAAAAGGTAACTGAAGCTAAGATGAATAGTGTGGAAGCTAATATGAATGGTGTGCAAGTTAAGATGGATGGCATGGAAGCTAAGATGAATGGAATGGACACTAAGATGGAAGATTTGAAGATATATTTGAATAAGTTTCTACAAGAAATGCTTACTAATGGTGAAAGGGTAGTAAAGGAAACTCATGATGAGAACAAAATAAATGTTAATCATGATTTCATAGACTCTACTATTGGATTGAAGACCCACCATGTTCCAAATATCAATATGAGGAAGTTTTATGGCAAGGATCCCGTAACATGGATACTACAAATGAAGCAATTTTTCGACCTCCATAATGTGCAAAACACACAAAAGGTATGCATTGGAACTTTATATTTGGAACCAAATCAGTTTGTATGGTATTGATGGCTTTTCTCTCATAAACAAATTGTCACTTGGGCAATTTTTACAGAAGAAATGATAGCACATTATGAGGATACAAAAAGCAACACTTTTTTTAGCCAATTGATAAACCTCAAACAAAAGGGTTCAATGATGGAGCACATTGAGGACTTCTGAAAATTGAATATAAGGGTAAAAGATATTCCAGAGGAGCATAGGATTGATGTGTTCATAGGGACTTTAAAGGATAGCATCCAACATGAGGTTCGCCTTTGGGAACCTGACTCATTGGAGAAGGCATTCAGGCTGGCAAGAAAAATGGAAAGAAAAATTATGGAAACAAGGAAGCCTACCATTCATAACTATAAAGATGAAAGTGTTATTTCCCCTAGCCTTCCACAACCTACAAGGTTGAAGCCCTAAATATTGGAAGAAAAAAGAGCAAAAGGGCTTTGTTACAATTGTGATAGCAAATACACTAAAGGTCATAAGTGTGCTGAGAAGAAATTATTTTACATAGATTGTGAAGAGGAGAAAGAAAAGGAACAAGAAACATAAAAAGAAGAGGATATACACTAGGAACAAACCCTAGAGAAAGAATAAATGAATCCAACCATATATTGTAATGCATTGGTTAGAATTACCACTCCTCAAACTATCAAGATAGAAGGACATATGAAGAAGAAAAAGGTAATAGTGTTGATTGATTCGAGCAATACCCATAATTTTATTCATTGTAAGATAGCCAAGGAATTGAATGGAGCTCAACAAGCTCACTATTAAAGATAAATTTCCCATTCCTGTCATTGATGAACTATTGGATGAATTGCATGGATCAATTTACTTTACCAAGTTGGATCTTCATTCATGATATCATCAAATTAGAATGAATACTGAATACATTCTGAAAACAACATTTAGAACTCATGAGGGTCATTATGAATTTTTGGTCATGCCTTTTGGCCTTACCAATGCACCTTCTCCATTTCAAGGTTTCATGAATTCCATTTTCAAACCCTTCCTTAGAAAATTTGTGTTAGTATTTTTTGATGATATACTAATCTATAGCAAGTCTTGGAAGGATCATGTTCAACATGTTGACAAGGTGCTCAAACTATTGGAGAAGAAACAATATTATATGCAAAAATCTCCAAATGTTTCTTTGGAGTACAAGAGGTGGAATATCTGGGTCATATTGTATCTCATGAAGGTGTTAAGGTAGACCCTAGCAAAATTAAAGCCATTAAGGAATGGAAAATCCCCACATCCATAAAGCATCTGTAAGGATTTGTTGGGTTGACAAGGTATTATCACAAGTTTGTTAAGAATTATGGGAGAATAGCAGCACCTCTAACAACATTATTCAAGAAAGATGCATTTTTATGGATTCCAGAAGCAATGAAGGCCTTTGGACATCTTAAAGAGGCAATGTGCCAAGCATTGGTCTTAGCTATGTCGGAATTCACAAAAACCTATATTGTGGAATGTGATGCCTCAAGAAATGGAATTGGTGCTATTTTAATGCAAGAAGAAAGACCCATTTCTTTCAAAAGTCGTCCAATCAAAGGAAAGTATTTACACAAAGCTATTTATGAGAAGGAAATGTTGGCAATATTACATGCACTTAAGAAATGGCGACCCTACCTAATGGTAAGACACTTCAAGGTAAAAACGGATCATGATAGTGTTAAATAATTTTTAGAAAAAAATATTATCTTCATAAGAGAAGCAAAAATGGGTCACAAAGATGTTGGGTTATGACTTTGAAATCATATACAAAAAAGGAAGAAAAATGTTGTGGCAGATGCACTCTCAAGAAAGGATGAGGATGTGGAAGCATTGCTTTGTTCCATTTCTATTATCCAACCAAATTGGATAAATGAAGCAAGGGATGAATGGAATAATGATGAAGAAGTGTGGGGACTCATTCAAAGTTACAACAAGATCTCAGTACATCTAATACATTTAGCTGGAAAAATGATTCGTTATGGTACACAGATCGCTTATACCCATGTTAGAATTCCCAACTCATACAAAATATTGTTATGGAATTTCACACCTCTCCCTTAGGAGGGCACTCGGTATTTTTACAATCTTACCACAGGGTTAAGAAGGAATTTTTTTGGGAGGGCCTTAAATTTGATAGTCCTGCAGAAACTCCGATATATCTAGAATTATAGTTAAATTAAACACAAGTAATTTGCTGATATTCAAGAGAGGAAAGAAATAATTTGCTCCATAAAATAAATGTATTAAATTAATGAACGATAGTAATACATGAGAAACCAAACCTCTAATACCAAAGGGAGGTGGTTATATAGAAATTGCCGAATCTAGAAAACTAGGAAAAAACTAGTAAAAAACTAGTAAAAAACTAGAAAAGGCTAAGAAAAGCTAAAGGGAGGCCTAAAATAGCAACACTGACTCAAGACAACCTATGCCAACTATCAACCATGAGGAAAGCATGAGGAGGAGTGCATTTCCCAAGGAAGGCAACATTAAAACATGATAAAATGGTCTGGGGGACCAAATCCCTTGATTTAAGGGGGAATGTTCATGTGGGGCGCCAATCCTGAAATAACTCAATTGGATGAGGTGTGGTTAGGTATGAACATGCACTTATATGTATAAATGGTTTAGGAAAGTGGTTGGACCAATATTTCCATAATATTAAGCCTTTAAAGGCAAAAAACAATGGAAAGTTGGTCCACCGAGCTAGTTTACCAAAAAACAAGGGTGAACCTGATTTTTAGTGCATGTGGCTAAGTCAAGGATACTTAGCCTAAAAAATAAATGTAGATGTTAGGATTATATTCCAACACCCCCCTTCATCCTAACTCACTTATCTAAACTGAGTCCCGGCCAAGATGCCATGTTAGGTACTCAGGTACAATAAATAAAAGATCCTCATAAAATTAAGAACGTGGGAACCCCCTCCAAAAGAGGAAAGAAGGGCTAAGTGGCTAGAAGGGCCTACTCAGCTATCTCCACCAGTGCAAGCATAGCTCTCAATTATGAAAATTTCTTTTCAGTGAAAGACTTGGTGAAGATGTATGCAACCTGTTGCTCAGTGGGGCAGTATTGTAGTGATATGACTCGGCCACGGATCATCTCGTGGATGTAATTCATTTGAATCTCGATGTGCTTGGTCCTCTGCCTCTAAATTGGATCAAATGATATTTGAATGGACCCCTGATTGTCACAAAATATGATATTTGGAAGTGGATACTGAATACCAAACTCGGAGAGAAGCCCCTGCAACCAAACAGCCTGTGTAGCTGCATTCACTGCACCTCTATACTCTGCCTCGGTTGTAGATAAAGCAATTGTGGATTGCTTCTTGCTAGACCAGCAAAAAGGCCCTGAACCAAATTTGAAAACATAACCATAGATGGACTTGCGGTCTGTACTATCCCCAACCCAATTAGAATCTGTGTACCCAATCAGTGAAAGTGGGCAATTTGCAGCATAAAAGATACCAAAAGTGGAAGTACCTTTCACATATCTAAGGATTCTCTTTGAAGCTTTCCAGTGAAGCTCATGGGGCTCCTGCATGTATCTATAAAAATTTCCTACTACAAAATATATATCAGGTCAGGTGTGAGTAAGATACAACAAATTCCTAACCAACTGTCGATACAGTGAACTGTCCACCAAAGGTGTAGTACCCGCATCCTCAAATCTGATCCTCGAAAGAAAGGGAGATGTTGCTGGCTTGCATTATGTCATCTGAAAGCGGACAAGTAGATCTGATGCACACTTAGACTGTGCCATCTTGATCCCTGAAGTAGACTGAGAAACTTCAAGACCAAGAAAGTAGTGCAACAGTCCCAAATTTGTCATGGAAAATCGACCATGCAATGCTGATTTTTCCGAATCAATAGCTGAGGTAAGGTTCTCTATCATCAATAAATCATCTACGTAAAGTACTATCAGAAAAAGGGAATCATCATGTTGCAGAAAATAAACATTCAGATCAGATTTTCATTGAATGAATCCAATGGAAAGCAGGAAAGAATCCATCTTTGCATACCAGGCTTTGAGAGCCTGTTTTAGGCCATAGAAAGATTTCTTTAATCTGAAAATGAGGGAAGAGTTATGAATGTATCCATATGGCTGCTCCATATATATCTCCTCTTTGAGATCTCCATGAAGAAATGCACTCTTCACATCCATGTGATGAACTTCCCATCTACGAGAAGCAGCAATGGCTAAAAATAGTCGAATGGAGTCCATTTTCGCAACAGGTGCAAATGTCTTTGTGTAGTCTATGCCATGTGCCTGTGAGTATCCTTTTGCAACAAGTCAAGCTTTGTAATTGCTGATCTCACCATTTGCAACACTCTTTGTTTGATAGATCCATCGGCATCAAACAAGCTTTCTTCCTTTCGGAAGTGGAACCAAGTCCCACGTATTGTTTTCCATGAGAGCATAGTACTCTTCATCCATGGCAGCCTCCCAAAGAGGGTTTCCAATAGCCTCAGAGTGTGACTGTGGATCTGAACCAAGTTTCATATAGAAATGTATGGGAAGAAATGGTTCGGTGGTAGCCAGGTCTTGAGGAGCCCAAAAAAACTATGATCTAGTCCTTCTCGCATCCGCAGGATCACTGACTAGTTCACCCGCTTCTTGCAGGGTTTTCTCTGGTCAAGTTGGTAGCTGAATTGGAGCAACCATGACCTGCTCCTCATCCTCTAAATCAGACCCAAGAGGCTTCTTTGATGTCCACTCTGAAGTGCTCAAAGAAGTTTCAGACTCCTCCTCATTAGTGGCAACAAGCGGTTCCTTAGCAGGGTCTGCTGAAAAATCATGCAGTGATTCTTCTTCAAACTTCACACTTCGAGCTACAAGGAACTTTTTCGTGTCAGAGTCTAGCAATATATATTCTTTGACACTGTCAGGATATCCAACAAAGATACATTCAACACTTTGAGGCTCCAAAACATTCCTTCCAGAGCCGAAATGAGTGATCTGATATATCAAGAGAAAATTTGCGGACAGCAAGGGAACATGAAGCACATTTGTGAAGCAACCCCCTTCAAGGTCTACAATTCCTTCTCCACACACCTTTGCGGGTGTGGCATGTCCCAAGTAAATTGGGGATCTGGTGCTTTCTTCGATGGAGGAAAATTCATCTTTTGATGTAGCCATATGGTTCGATGCCCCTGAATCAAGGATCGAAGCTGATGGAGTGGATGTTACAGCCATTAAAGCATGACCATCTCGTGCTCTCCCTCTCCCATCTACTGTTCTATTATCATCCTTCTTCTTTGCATTCTCGGGCAAGGTGAGATTGTGTTGGTGCAATTGCATAGCCATCTCATCGATTGTTTTCCTCATGCAATTTTCTTTGGGATGAAAACCTTTGGAACAGTAGCTGCAACGTGTTCTTTCCTTCTTCTTCTTACCCTTAGGCAAAGAAGAGCTCTCTCAAGATTGTATGGGTCTCTCCTACTTCGATTCATTAAATTTACCCTTCCGTTTTCGCTTGTCTCTTCCACTACTCTTTGGAGCATCAGTAGCCGCAAGTGCTTGGTTCTTTGAATGCTTGATGGCACCCATTTGGACTAACTTAGCTTGCTCTTGAGTCAATGCTGCAATGAGGTCATTCAATGGAGGCATTTTCCATTTTTCTTGAGTCAACTTAGATGCTTGAAAAGATGATACAAATATGGAATATTCAGGGCCTAATTTCGAGAGAATCGAAAGGATGAGTTGATCTTCCTCTTTCTTGACTCCACATGCATCAAGTTCAATGAGGAGGGATTTAAACTTGGTGAAGTATTCTTGCAGATTGCTGAAATGAGTTGGAATGAGGGACATGAGTTCATTCTCTGGTTGATGCACTCTCATGTCATCCTGCTTGTCGAATAGTCCTTCCAATGTGGTCTAGACCGCATCGGGTAGTGGCTCCGCTGACATGAAAGAGGAGTTTTATGGAAATTGATAGGAATATCAGCCCAATTGCTTCATCTAATTTATTGAAATACTTGATCTTCTTCGTTGCAAAAGTCAGTTTAGTCTCCATTCCCATTGTTACCTTGTAAAGCCCTTTGCTTCAGAGGCGCAGAGTAATCTTTGTCTTCCATTCGAAGTAATTGAAAGGATTTAGAACGAGTTTTGTGGGTTGAGAGAGATGATCCATTACTTCTTTCTATACTTCCTGATGATCTATACCTTCAAATAAAACCGTGTACAATCCACTAGATTTGAACTAGCTCTGATACCATGTAGAATTCCTGTAGAAACTCCGATAGATCTAGAATTCTAGTTAAATTAAACACAAGTAATTTTCTGATATTCAAGAGAGGAGAGAAAGATTTTGCTCCATAAAATCAATGTATTAAATTAATGAAAAATAGTAATACATGAGCAACCGAACCTCTAATCCCAAATGGAGGTGGTTATATAGAAATTGCCGAATCTAGAAAACTAGGAAAAAACTAGTAAAAAACTAGAAAATGCTAAGAAAAGCTAAAGGGAGGCCTAAAATAGCAAAAATGACGCAAGAAAACCTATGCCAACTATCAGCCACGAGGAAAGCATGAGGAGGGGCACATTTCCCTTTCAAATCCCTTGATTTAAGGGGGAATCTTCATGTGGGGCGCCAATCCTCAAATAACTCAAGTGGATGAGGTGTGGTTAGGTGTGAACATGCACTTAGATGTCTAAATGGTTTAGGAAAGTGGTTAGAACAATATTTCCATAATATTAAGCCTTTAAAGGCAAAAACGGAAAGTTGGTCCACCGAGCTAGTTTACCAAAAACCAAGTGTGAACATGATTTTTAGTGCATGTGGCTAAGTCAAGGATACTTAGCCTAAAAAATAAATGTAGATGTTAGGATTATATTCCAACAAAGAAGGAGTTTTTTTGGGAGGGCCTTAAATTTTATATTCAAAAATTTGTGGCAAAATGTTTGGTTTGCCAACAAAATAAAGCTGAAACAATTAATACCCCGGGTCTATTAGAACCTTTATCCATTCCAAGTCAACGTTGGGAGGAGGTTTCAATGGATTTCATCACAGGTTTACCCAAGTCCGAAGGAAAGGGTGTCATCATGGTGGCAGTTGACAGACTTACCAAGTATGCACACTTTTTTGCATTATCTCATCCATTTAAAGCCAGTATAGTTTCTATTGCATTTATGGAAACAATTCAAAAGCTACATGGAAACCTAAAGATTATTGTAAGCGACAGAGATCCCATTTTCACTGGAAATTTTTGGACATAGTTATTTTCTTGTCTTGGTACTGAGTTAGCTTATAGCTCATCTTATCATCCTCAATATGATGGGCAAACTGAGATAGTAAAAAATTGTTTGGAAGGATATCTTCTTTGCTTTGTATCTGATAAGCACACACAATGGGTCAAATGGTTGCCTTTGGCTGAATGGTGGTATAACACTTCCTTCCATACTACAACAAAAATGACCCCATTTATGGCACTTTATGGATATCACCCACCATCCATCACATCATATTTAAGAGAAAAAAATCTAAGGTTCAAGCAGTGGAAGATCACATCGAGCACCAACAACAAGTTCTCCAACTCTTAAAGGATAACCTAACTTTGGCACAGAAAACAATGAAACAACAGGAAGATCAACATCATAGTGAAAGAAATTTTCATATAGGTGATTGGGTATTTCTACGGCTACAACCATATAAACAAATGTCCCTTAAGCAAGCTAATAAGGATAATAAATTATCACCAAAGTATTATGGTCCGTACAAGGTGTTGCAAAAGATTGGTACTATGGCATACAAATTGGAGCTTCTGCCAAATTCCTGAGTTCACCCAATTTTCCATGTTTCATGCTTAACGAAGGTTATTAGTGGCAAGCTCCCAATTCAAACAATATTGCCAAAACTTGATGAGGAAGGAAAAATCATATTGGAACCTGAAGCAGTCACAGAAACAATAACTCGACAACTGCGAAATTGATCAATTTCAGTGTATCTTGTCAAGTGGAGGAACTTACTCGCTGAAGATTCCACATGGGAGGATGAGAATTTTATACAGAAGCATCCACAACTACTTAATAGTTGAGGACAACACTTTTTTGAAGGAGTGGGGCATGTTAGGTCCCTATAATACTAGTGATTCCCCCATTACTATTGTCATTGTAGCCCTTATCGTTATTCTTGTGCCCCTATTGTCCCTATATTGTTATTATTGTCCCCAATAGAAGCCCAATATTATTATTGTTGTGCCCTTATATTATTATTGTTAGGTCAGCTTTGATTATATTGTGACCCCTTAGACTCCTATATATAGAAAGGAGGTTTTTTCACTTGTATCATTCAAGAATTGTTCATTTGTGTAATGTAAATGAGGTTGCCCGCTCGAAGAGGCTGAATTCTAAGGTGTTTATCTCTCTTTTCTATCTTTTTGTGAGTTGGTTTCATAACAAACTGAAAGAAAACACTACTCCTAGTCATAAGCTAATGGTGCATGGGCTTGATCATGTAAAGTGATATTTCCAATGCATCCACTGACATATTGGTTGACCCATGTTGGTGAAGGCTTTGTCCACGAGCAACCTAGTTGCCAACAAATGTGAAAGATACAATAATGAAAACCGACACACTCCAAGCTTACAAGCGTCCACAGAACAAAAATGAGTGAAAGTGTATTACATGCACTATGTGGACTTGCCATGGTGATATGCTACACTACGTGCAGATGTTGAGTGTACACATTCCCTTGACTATGACATGCAAGAAAACATGAGAGATGTAGACCACTTACGTTGCGCAAGTGTGCTTGCTTTGTAAGATTCCTCCAATGCATGAGCGACGGGATTGTGTAGTTCAAGTAGAGGAAGTAAAATCTGAGTGTTAGATTGTTCTTCAGTGCATACATATGAGTGATGAGGAGCCTCAAGTGTGAACAATTTCCTAATCGGAAGTGAGACCAACCTCATGATAGTGAGGGCCTGACATAACCATCAGCTCGGGCTGAAGTGCCTCGATAGTCTGGGGGGTTTCAACCTCATCGACAGATAAATCATCGTAGACCAGTGGCTTAGATAGATTAACAACGAGTGAATCACCATCATGATAAGATGATGAGGTAAAGAGATCACGATATCCAAGATCAGAAAACTCAGGATGTTGGTCGGCATCCTCATGATTTGATGAATCACACAGAGGGGTAGATGAGAATAAAGGATGTTCACCCTCTGCGTTTCTGGAAAAAACAGATGAAAGATCAAGTGGATTTTCAATGAATGATTGGTCCTCTCTGTTGTTAGGTGATGGGTTGGCATATGGTGTGTCCTGTGAATGATCAACAATGGGTGCATCCATGGATGGAGATACACATGAAAAATCAGGGATGACAAGATCATCAAGGATGCCAGGAAAAAACAGAGGAGGTATGGAGAGATAGGGATGGTCCCCTGTTGTTGGTGGATGTTCAAGCTCCCCATCATGCTATTCATGAATGCAGTGCATGTTGGTTGTGCAACACCAACTTCGTCGATAGATAGATCCTTGTTCAAAACAAATGTAGAGTCCGGAATGGAAGAACACAAGACAGTGTCATCCGGAGGATGATTAGAATAAGAAGATGGAGGTTGAGGTACAAAATACATGTGACGAAGTATGGGACTCACAACCAAGTCCGCACAAACATTGAAAGGAGCGATGTCGAGAGGTCGTGACGGTTCAGCAAATGTGTGTTCATGCTCTCCCACATCACTCTGTGATGGTGGAGCTGTTTGACGAGGGGACGATGGATAGTCACTTGTGAAAGCAACTGTATTCGTCTGTGGTTGTGTAGCTCCATCATCGAAGTATGTTGAGTGGGGTTTGAGCTTGAACTTCTTCTTGGGATGGATTGACGTGTTAAGACAGTACTCAAATCTATCCCAAATATAAGGAAATTTCATCTGGCTCGTTGGAGCTTGAAACTTCAAATCACAGAAGTGCTTCCAAAAATCCATAGGCGATTCATGCGAAGCCTTCCAATGTTGTAACAGTTTTTGGTCAAGATATTCTGGATCAAAATGACAGAAAGTATCTTCAATGAGATCACAAAAGTGTTGAAGTGAGTGCACGCTGTCATCCGGTAGGCTGCACAACCACCGATGTGGAGATTCTCGAAGTCTGTATGCAAGCAATAGACTGGCCTGTTCATCAAAACATTCATCATCCTCATGAAGCAAGGCAAGGAAGTCATCTAAGAACTCAAGCTAGGCCACTTTGCCTTCACCATCATACGTGTATGTGGACAAGAGATCGAAAAATTCCCTCGTGATGGTAACAGATTCAGCATGCGAAAAACATCATGGAGGGAGGAGAGTGCAAGACTCCATGATATATATGAAAAGGCTCAAAACAGGATGAGAGGACACAGATTGTCATTTGGACCTCCTTCTAGCACCAGAAATGTTGATGGTACTGGACCCACCAACATGTCAGGGGATCTCCCCAGTAAGAAGTCCCAATTAGACCTCAGGCCGTTTCGTATACGAGTCCAAGCAGTGGGTCATACAGTAATGCCTTGACCGCAATTTCACATAGAGATAGGTAAGCTGTCCCTATTAGTAGCAAGGGTGTGTCAATTGCACCGAGACAAGGAAGGTGCATGAATGGTTCTAACACACAGAGATTGGGGTGAGTGCACCCCTTGGAAACCTATGATAGAAAGCGGCTTGGAACGGAACACACGAGAAAAGATGCATCACAAACTAGAAAACAAGTTAGCTAACAATCCAAATTGATGGTTAAACCAATCAACACACTTTAGTAAGATTCATACATACTTATACAAAATAGTCCATACATGCATGCATAAGCAAACAGATACATATACCATTTAGAGTAAACAAGATAGTTGGAATACAATATGACATATGCATGAAACGTGTTGGCTCTGTTATATTAAGAAGTGTAAGTTCCAGTCATACAATACATCCATGTCCAACCACTAGTTCCGATAGCAGAATTTTATAGCCACAACCGCCTCCTCCTCCAAAGAGATATACTAGATCTGTGCAGTGGAGAAGCCAAAGCGTGTTACAACACTACCCAAGCTCTCTCTAAGATAGTCTTATCGGAAGCTTGGCTGACCAAAAGCCTATACCATGAGTTATGAGGGACTATTTATAGAAAAGGGTGGGGTGGCCCTTGACATTCCCCTTTCTAACAATTCATCTACCCTCATGACTCTTCATCTACTCTATGACTGTTACATCCAACTATCAACACTTGAACTTATAGTTGACAAGACGTTACATGACAATGCACATGTACCCATGTGAGGAAAAATGGCTTGAGAAAGCCATGTAAGACATCACTAACACTCAGACCATTGTGGTGAGACCAACTCTTTGAAATCCTTGTGATGGTTGATGGTGGCGAAATTATGCCAAGCTTGGTCATCCATGATGGTGTTCATGCGCTCAATGGTGACATCTTGTCGAAGCGAACTCTTGCCTCCGTTGCATCTGGGTACACTGATATGGCTCCTCCGTCCAACTCATCTGATAGCATGCGCATAGTCATCCTATGTGCCATCGGACTGAGAACATGTTGATGCATAGTGTTTGCGCTGATATCCAAGCATGTGATGGTGGTCATGTGCATCAAATTGTCAAAATACATGTTTAGCTCTAGTTGGAATTTCTTCTTGTCTTCACCTCGGTGAGTGTGCCAAATGGGTGAGATCGCATGTGTGTGCACAATGACATGCATGCTACTGAATTCCCTTGCATGCGATCAACAACACACTGCTCACCTTGTCTGCTCTATGCCAGCTACTGGGATGGATCTATAACTTGTACGGATGCAGTTTCATCCATCTGTTCATGTTGCGCCCCCTGTTGTACCTGTTCCTGCTGCAACTCATTCTATCGTCTGTACAACTCCTTTTCTTCCTTGAGTTGCTACTTCAGCACATGCAACTCCTTCTCTATTCCATTCTCTGCCTTCATGCAATCTTCATCGCGTTGTCACCTCATAACCTCAGTCTCCAAAGTTGCTTTCATCACAAGTGGATTTTCTTGAGCTTGCAAATTTTTTCTACCTTTATGTTGTTAACAACCTTCCTCTTGCATTCATTACGTGCAGTTGTGATGCCTTCTGCTGCTGCTGATGGTGTTTCTTGCTGTGATGCTGCTGCCATCTTATCTTGATGTCCTTGTCTATGACCAACTTGATGTCTTCATATGTAGGAAAGCTCATAGACACTTTCTTGGTTGCAACCCCATTGTGATCTCAACAGTGTCCTTTGACTCTGCTCTCTTGAAGGCCATTGTACTTGTGCTACTGAGAGATAGATGAAAACATGTGATTCCTAGAGACATAGCAACACTAATGGTAAGCAATCTCTCAGTCGAAAACCAAAACAAACTTAAGGACTGACTTGCAATACACTTGTGTGATTGATTGTGAAGGTTGCACAATTTCCGTCGAGAGGTCAGGAGATTGACTTCCAAAACTACGCAAGGCATAGTCTGCGCTGTCAGGAGGCTGATTGATTGCTAGAACTGCACAATGCACAATCCATCCTGGCCTGCTGAGGACTGAAACTACACAATGCACAATTTTAGTCAGCAGTGGCATGCAACCAACAAACTACATTACATAGTTTCAGGGGCTAGCAGGACATTGGCTCCAAGAATTGTGCAATACAAGCTTGGAGTTCAATGTTGCGCCAAACCTGTGCAATTTATGGAGGGAAGGCAGAGCCTTCACTTCCAGAAATGTGTAGTGTTAGCCGGGCAAGGCACCGTCTGGGCCAAGGTAGCCTAGTCCGGCTGACGGGAAACTGAAAACAAGAGAAGTCTGAATGCATGATGAGATGAGAGCAAACAAGAGCGAATGGCCGTACATGCAAACAACAAGTGCAGGATTCAGAAAATTGGAAAGCATGCATGTGTGTGAAGCGAATCACTACAACGACGACTGTCTGTGCAAAACAATGTCATGCATGTGACAATAGTGAGATGCGAACGAAAACTGAAACTGTGCTTCTACAAGCTAACATACATTAAAATGACAGCAAGCATTCACTGAAATCGAGCAGACAACCCTCGCACAAAGTGAGACACAAAAAGCAACAAAAATGCATCGCAAGACATAAAAAGCAGGCTTACCTCGAAAGAGCTGAGTTGAATGTGCCGACGAATCCTAGATGCAATGTGGGATGTCAAAGCTACAAGGTTGATGTGAGGAATGAGATCTGCAGTGTCTGGTTGATGATTTTTGATAAAATCAAGGTTGCGATGCACATGCCACAAATCTAGGAAAAGCGACACTTGGTGGGAGGTTTATGAAATGATCCTTGCATGTAACCTCCAGCTGCTAAAAATAGATCCCTGAAACAAGGTATGCCTTTTCATGTTTCTTTTTTCTATTTCGGGAAAAATCAATTGATGCATGCAAGTCAAGTTTTCTTGGTCCTGGGTGGAACTGGTCAACCCAACTGCACATGCAACAGTCTGCTTAGTTGATGGGAAAAAATGCACATTTTTGGGAAGGAGTTGGGCTGGCTTCTTAGAGGGATTGTGAAATTTCTGGGCAGATCAACTGACTGCTACCCAGAATTGCACAATTTCTAGGCTGAGCAATCCTGCTGGGAGGAATTGCGCAATTTTTCCAGTGAATAGTGATAGGAACATTTGCGCAATTTTGGAACCCAGTAGGCTGCCAGACAGAATTGCGCAATTCCTAGAGGGAAGGATGGTTCCCCTCCAGAATTGCACAATTTCTTGAGGGGGCTGCTTAGCCTCTAGCTGGACCAAGTTCGGAGAAACAACCTGTGAGGGGGGTGCAACAAGCCATGATGCACAGACTGGAATTCTATAAGAAAATCACTGAAGCTTGTGTACTTGACAAGGCAAGACATGCTGCTATGAAAGGTTGGTAGGGAGGCTCCAAAATGAAGCTAAGGAAAAATTTTGGAGGGTGGTTGTAGCTACTACAACATACCGGTATGATGGTTTTGAGGCAGGTATATGCCTTGGTTGTTTGACCTATCGATGCGAGGAATCCTTGCCAAGGGATGGATTTCCTAGGATAGGAGATGCCAGGGAACTTGGAAGGTGTCTGATTGCATAGAAGGGGGTGATCGGATTGCCCAAGGGACTGTGTAGTAGAGAAGGTAAGGTGAAGGAAGCATTTGTTTTGGTCATTAGCATTTCCAGACGGAATCAAATGCACATAGGGAATGCGCCCTGGAACAATGGGCTCGTAACTATTCAATGAGAGGACAAGTGGCACAATATTGTAGCACTGGACGTTGGATGCAACTTTGACTTTGGTATTGGATTCTAAACTTCCTGGGAAGGGAGTGAATCGTAACATTACTTTTGAGGGTGGAGGTGTGAGCCTTTGGATTTCCTTGTTGATTGATACAGGAATTGTATCATTTTATTTACTGAATGAGAAAATGTACATATGTGTATATAATTGTAAATACCATAATGAGTTGTGTTATAAAGATCTAGTGAATGGTATGATTGTCATGTTTCAGCAATTTGTAAATACTGCAACGAGTTGTGTTATAAAGCTCCATGGGAAATATGTTTTGTTTTCAGTGGTCTTGCTAGTTATAGGTGTCATTGAACATCGAGGACAGTGTTCCCCCAAGGGGGAGGGTCCAGTAACAACCTTGGTTAAAAATTCATGTAAAAATATATAAGACCAAGGTCATGGGACGCATATTCTAAGATGAATGGTGGGAAAAACATGCTAGTGAGTGTTCATTCGGTTTATTATGGCTAAAGGAAATTGGCAAAAGGCTTTGGAAAGGCAAATGGAATTTTTGGCACATTTATTTATTAAAATAATGAAAATTAGGAGAAAATGAAGGTGAAAGGTCGCAGGTTGCATGTGAGGAGGAAAATGAAGGAAAATAATGGAAAATGAAGAAAATAGAGGCCTTATTGATAAAAAGGCTTATGAGGATCAGTTTGCCAGATTTTACTTGGGTTTTGCATTGGATCAAGAAAAGCAAAGAAGGCAAGAGGAAGGAAGGAGCAAGTAAGGAAGAGAAGGATCAAGCAACTATAACAGGATTCTTTGCAGGTATCGATATATATGTGTGTTTTCCTTACTAGATTTGGCATTCATTGAATTGCATGTGGTTCTTTAATGTTATGGCATGGATTTTTCTAGGTGTGATAGTGTTTTCATCCTAGCCTTTTCATTTCTTAATAGCCATGGTGTGATGGGGTTCTCATGTTTTGGTTAAGCTAGAATGTTGGATGGATTCGAAGTTGAGTGAGGTGGATCTTTGAAGGAAAGAACACATGGCCTAGTGATCCTTGAACTGGACTGTGGATTGTGATAAAGCCACTGGTCTAGTGATTCCTGAACCAGAATGTGGGTTGTGTAAATCCAAGTATTGTGTGCCTTGATGGGCCTACGAATCCTCAATCGATGAATGGAGGGATATACGGTAAAGCCTAGAGGTGGATGTTGTCCATCAAGAATGGAAATCCTGGGATGGGATATCTCGTAAATCCTGGAGAGTGGGTCTAGGTTTAGGGCCTAGTGATCTGGTGTGGATTGCGGTAAAGCCTAGTTTATATTGATGAGGGTGAGGTGGTTGAGCCTCAAGATTCCCTCGTTGGTTTTTTTGGTTTGAGTCCCACATTCATGCTTGGAATATGGCATGGGGGTGAATGGATGAAGAGAGATTTGGCTAAGCCATTCTATGGTTGGGTGGAATGTGGTAGTCCGATCCAAGTTGTATTTTGCATTCATTAATAAGGGGTTCTCTCCTTGATATCTTATGTATAAATGTACAGGTTTGTATGTGGATTTTTTGGCTGATGTATCCTTGATATTTCTATTGTTATTATGCTGGTTATAAACATGTATTATGAGAGTGATGATGTATGGATTTCGTCATGTTTTTATTTGTAAATGAATGAACAATATATCTATGACCTAATGGATGATAATGCAAGTAATGATATAAGGGAACAATTGTTCTTAGTGATTCTCAGATAAGTATGAGACCCCTATGCTTAAATATGTTGTTTACACCTGTAGATTACATATTTGTGATATGTTTGACAAAATTCTTATCATGGCTAGTAGGGGTCCAGTCAAACCCTTGTTTAAGTAATTACATTTGTACCATCCTTACCTTATTATCTTTTCTGTTCTAAAGGTGTCATATAATTCTAGGCAATGACTTGGGCTTAGGCCTAAAAAAGTGGTTCAAATCCGGAGGAAGCTGGCACAACACTGAAAACAATAGTCCCTGGACACTGGCATGCTCATAGCATGGGAAAGTTTGGTTGTTAATTGGTCTAAAAAATCAGTGGAACCTAGGGGATGATTGTCGGAAAGGTTGGGATGGTTCCTGGAGTCCTCATGGTGGCGTGGAAGGTTTGTATGTTGTGTTTGTGTCGATTCCACTTCATTAAGGTCACATATGAGGTTGAATCCCATAATAGTAGCCTCTCATCACATGTTTACCCTAGTTGGCTGGTTACTTGGGTAGATGTGGGAGTAGGGTGTTACAACAGTTGTGATTCAGCATGAAGCTATCTTTCAATGAATGGATGAAACTTGCATGGCTTATCCTTGGTATATGCATTTTCATCTAGTGACATAAATTACTTATATTATGATCATGAGAATGAATTGATGAAGTTTGGTTTGATATTTCTTATGAAAAATTGTTGGCATGATAATAGATGAAGTCATATCTTGATGAGAGCTCTACCTATCACCTGGTCTAAATAATTTGATATTGTGGTATTGATATTAGTTTTGATCTGGCATCTTTAATTTGATTACACAATATTGATTTTTGTAATGTTGAGCATATTGGTTTGGTAAACAATTATGTTTGCAGAGATCATTGTATGAATTAAGCTCCCCGATCCAGATATATCCACATTGACAAATATATATGTTGATCCAAACCTCTACTTCAAAAGTGGTCCAAGGTATGGCTTTGAATTTGATTTTATATGTTGATGGTATGCTCTTAATAGGAAATAAGCCTCTTATGATCTAAGTAAGATGGAGATGGCTTATGAAACTAGAAATATTGAATCATGGCATGATGAATCGATTTCTGAAGTTGGGAAAATAAAATATATATTGCAAAACTATTGAAGAAGTGGAAATGCAAATCCTTGGGCACTCTGATTGAATTTCAAGAAGTTGTGAAGAGATATTGTTGAACTCAATTTGGAAAATGATAGTTGATTGAAGCATTGATGTTACGTTTCAAACATTCGTCCATATATACATGATGTGCATAGAACCTGAGTGAATTCATGATTGATCAACTTCATATACTTTGAGTTGCTGCCAAGAATCCTTCGAGATACTTGCATGGGACGATCAATTTTGACTTGAGATATTAACTCTACAATATGGGACTACTTGGATGTACTGATGATGATTAGGATTTTTATTGATGAGATGAGCACATTTAGATGTTTCCTTAGTATGAGATCAACTATGATATCATGGATGAGAGGTCCGTAGCATGACCGAGGTTGAATACTATGTTGCTAGCATGGATAGTTGTGTGGTAGGATGAAGAAGCTCCTTGGCGAGTCGTCTGAGCAGGATATGGATATGACACGGATACATTATGATGACAAAGAGTGGGAACCAATTAGCAGAGAATCCCTCATATAGCTAGGACTGAGTTACCTTCATATATTGAGACAATGCTACTGTACGAGACAAGCTCAAGCTTGTGGTTGATACGTCCATGAGAGGGAGGATGAATATGGTATCCTTTTTGTGATATCTATATATATATATATATATATATATATATATATATGATTGTTTATGTTCTAATATGATATTTGATTTGATGTCCTACATGAACAAGAGTGCTACATGATGATCAAGCTGATACCTTATATAAACATAATGATATGACAAAGAGCATTGTTGATTGAGGACACTGATCCATCTCTTCCCCCCCCGTTTGATCTCCCAAGGTGAGGAAATGAGGCAGAGGACTCATGGGGTTGAGGGAACTTTGGAAAATAGGGTATCACCCCTATCTGTTACCCATAGGGTTGGAGTATTAGCTCACCCTATCTTGGTCTTTGCAGAGTATACTCCATTTCGCATCATACCCACACACAAGGCTTGTTGGGATTGGACCTCCCCATCTGGCCAACGGGTTGAGGGGGCTTGGAGGCACATGATCCTTACCTCTTGGTAAGTCAAGTATCTCATCCAAGGTTGGAATATGATGCAGGTGTTCTACCACATGACTATTGAGGGTCATTGTTGGGAAGATCAGAAGGCAATAGGATGGTTTGAGTAGTAGCTCCCCTATATCACCCATTGATCGATATGGGGTCGTAGTAGTAACTCCCCCATGATATTTCAGGTTGAGATATGCTCCTCGATGTGGTTCTAGGTTGAGATGGGCTCCCTAATGATATGCTATCCGATGATGATTTGGGTCGTAGGTCTGACTCCTTGTCAATATTCCCGAGTAGTAGCCTGCTGACAGAGATTCCAAGTAGTATCCCATTGACAAAGATTCCATGTAGTATCACGATGGAAAGAGGGTTGTATTGAGCTCCCCTCAAATGTCAAAGCCTTTTTCTTTTAGATTTGAGAATATTCAACATATGAGTAGGGACAATCAAGGGATAAGCAAGAATGAGCAAGAGATGAATTGAGATAATTAGTGGTGATACAAACTGATGAGATACTTGAGATTGGATATGATTAGTCGACATGATACACATGACATGATGCAGGTGGAATTATCCCTAGTTGAGAGGGAGTGTTAAAATATGAAACTGTGGTTAAATTACACTTTGTACATCTCACCTAATAGAGATAATTATTGTGTTAAATTCATATTTTCGAGAGGATGAAAATCAACCTAAATATCACTCAAATTGGATAAGGGAAAGTGTACTTATGAAGAAAAGCCCACATGTGCACATTTGACAAGGTTGACCTTGAAGCAACATGGGCACCGTTGGAAGACTATAAATACAAGTGATCTCTACCTCATTTAGACACAATGATGATACACTCTTCTATCTTGGTTTTTGGCTTGCATAAGTCTGAGGCTCATTCGCGGATGAACATGTTTTCTTTGAAGTGAAATTGCAGGGTCCAAAGCTCACATATCTGATTTAGAGTTTTGGGCCTCAGTCGCAGAAATAATACAAGAAGGATTAGACCATAGTAGCTCACACAGGAGCTCATCCATGAGACTGGAGCCTTCTAGTCGCACAAACAACTCTCCATCCATGCGACTGGGAGTTAGGGTTTCCACAGTCCAGATCTGATCCGAGTCGCTTGCATGCCAGGCTTAAGGGAGTGACTGGGAAATTATAGTCATTCACACGACTCCTCCTTCATGTGACCAGAACCTAAAAGATGAAATCTTAGTCTTCCGAAGATTTTTCTCTTTGACCACAACGTTTGGCAGTTGACCGTATTGAAATATGGCAACAAGAATATTCCAATCTAATTTGTCCTTGAATTAAATTGTGAACTAAAATCAAATTTAGTCTTAACAACTACTTGGAAATAATTAATTAATTTATTTTACATTAACTAGTTGGAGAAATTCAAGTTAGAAGTCTTTCTGAAGTCATGCAAGAGTTATCCCTTAAATTAAGGAGATAATATTGAGTTATATTTGAGTTGTAATTAGTTAACTCAGTTTACTGAGTTAATTCCAGTTAAATTAGTTCCAAACTGTTTGAGGAACTAATAGTGAGTTAACAATCAGTTGATGAATTAATGCACTCAACTAGTGCTACTCCAGTTAACTGAAGCTTACCTCATCAGAAACTCATGCATGTCTATTCTGAGAAATACCCAGTTGATATTAATGTTCAAGGACAGTGTACTATCAGTTGCATGTGTTTTCTCATGGAGAAAATTCATGCATGCAGTTAAGGATTCATCCTTGAGGATTGCGCAGTTTTGAAGGATTGGTTTTCCACTTGGTAATAGGCTAATCATCCACAAGGAACAACGCAAGGAAATAGGAGCTTGGAGGGTAGAGAGGAAGGCTGGAGAGAAGCCAAGATTCCTTGTGAGCATCCTTGAGGATTATACTAAGAGCTGGCTAGCTGTGAGAGCTAAGGCTTTGTATATTCCTATGTATTTCCACCATGTATGATAATACAATAGTATGGGGTTTTTAGCTGAGGCTTTTCCCAAAGTAATTTCATGTGTATTGTGCCATTGATTCTTCTTCTTCTGGTTATATTTTTCAGCTCGATATTTAAGCTTTTGCAAATTGATGGTAGAAGTAGGTTATAGTATTCTTCTTTGATTTATATTGCATTATCGAGTTAACCTACATAGATTTTCTACATGGTATCAGAGCTGTGAATAGTATACTGAGAAGAGAATTTGAAGTTTGAAGTTCGGGGTTGCAGGTGAAAATCGAATTCATATCATACTTCAAGGTTGTCCAATGGAATTCTATGGCTTGAGACTCGAGTATGCCTTGGAAGGTAGCTCGAATTACATAGCATGGAAAGATAGAATGGAGGCTGGATTAGAAGACAATGGCTTGAAGGAATTCATTGATCAAGAAATCCCAAAGCCAGCTTCAACTAATGCACAAGAGTTCGCTGAGTGGAAGAAGTGTGTGGTGAAGGCGAGACAGATCATCCTTGAGGGAGTTCGAGACCATATTGTCTCAAGTCTCCATGGGAAGGATACTCCATTTTCAATGTGGAAGACATTGAAGGACCCCTACCAGAACAGTAGCAACCAGAGGAAATTGGCGCTCAAGGATAAGCTTCGAAGAATCAAGATGGAGAAGGGCGATACTATTTCCACATGTATGAACAAGCTCACCACTTGCAGAGATGAGCTTGGTGGTGTGGGAATAACTACTACCAATGATGATATGGTGAGCCTCACTCTCCTTGGCCTTCCAAAGAGTTGGAACAACTACCAGGACTCTGTGAAGGGAAGGGAGAAACTGTTGGATTGGGAATGGCTGTGGTTGGATCTTATGTAGGAGGATATCAGGAGGAGCACATGATATGGTTCTTCATCCAAGAATGATGATGAAGAAAATTTGGCCTTGGCAAGTAAGGCAAGGAAGGGGAAGGGGAAGGCTTCCCATTTGAAATCAAATTCTTCTCATGGAGGGAAGAAGGGTGACATGTCTAAAGTAAGATGCTTTAATTGTCACAAGATGGGACACTATGCAACTAATTTCCCATCGAAGAAGTCCAAGAAGGGATCCTCGAAAGGATTGGAAGGTGAGGCATTAGCCTCTCAGTTCAAAATGGACTTTACCCTCATCACATGCATGGTGTCATCGATGATGGGTTGTGTCTGGTATCTTGATAGTGGAGCCTCATTCCACATGACCGGTGATAAAAATTTATTCAGTGCCTTGGAGGAGAAATACCTCAAGATGCGCATAGAGATGGGTGACGATGAAAGGTATAGTGTTTCAGGAGTGGGCACAGTTGCTTTTCAGAGGGAGCATGGAGCTCCTCTCACCTTGACAGGTGTGATGTATGTGCCTGGATTGAAGAAGAACTTGGTATCAATTGTGATGTTGGAGGACAAAGGCTACGATGTTGTCTTCAGTAAAGGAAAGGCATTCCTAAGACACATAGACACGGGTCAGACCAAGAGGATAGGGATTCGGGTGAAGAATATCTATAAACTAGAGGTAGATGATTGTGGAACATTGGGTATGAAAGAAAAATTGGTGCAAAGCCAAGATATTGGCGAGTTGTGGCACAGGAGGTTGGGCCATTTGCATCATGGGGCTTTAAAGATAATGTAATAGATATCTACAGGACTTCCCAAAGGTAAACTTGAGCAAGTTGACACATGTAAAGGTTGTACCTTGGGAAAGTACACAAAGTCTTCCTTTCATGATTGAGATAGTCGAGCAGAGGCTATCTTAGAGCAAGTTCATACTAATTTGTGTGGACCATTCTTGACGACATCCACATCAAAGCAATATTATGTGATTTTCATTGATGACTATTCTTGTAAATGCCGCATTTATTTCATGCAGAAGAAGGACCAAACCTTCACAAAGTTTTGTGAGTTCAAAGCTTTGGTCGAGAAAGAGTCATGGAAGAAGATCAAGGCCTTGAGAAGTGACAACGGTGGAGAATATGTCTCTCAAGAGTTTAAGGAATTTGTAGTGGAAGGAATTAAACGAGAGTTGACAGCACCTCATAACCTACAGTAGAATGGGGTGGAAAAGAGGAATAACAAAACTATTGTAGGGGTAGCACAGGAAATGCTACATGACCAAGGCCTACCACTTCACTTGTGGGCTGAGGCATGCAACACAACTGTCTATTTGCAAAATAGAAGCCCACATCACATACTTGGGATGAAGACACCAGAGGAAGCTTTCTCCGGTAAGAGACCAGATGTGGGTCACTTCAGGATCTTTGGTTCAACTGTATATTTCCATGTGACAAAGGATGCACAGAAGAAGCTTGAGCTGACAACAGAGTTGGTGATATTTGTGGGGTACACTGATACATGTCACAACTATCAGGTGTACATGCCTACCAGTCGGAGGACAATGGTTCGCAGAGATCCCAAGTTTGATGAGAAGAAGGCCATGCGAGTTTCCCTTGAGAGGGAGCTCCAACTATAGGTTGTGGAGGAACTGTTGGTTCCTAAGGAGGAGGAGCCTCAGACTGATGTGGAGCAGCCACATGCATAGGTTCCAGGAGTGGAGACATCCACTCAAGTAGAGTCTTCTAGAGATGGACGGAAGCACACAAGAGAAGCTGACAGATTATTGGAGGATGCGAGAGAGAAAGTGGGAGCACCATCTTCCCAACGAAAATAGAGGAGGTCACTTGAGAGGTACACTGGATACATGGCCCTTGCTGGGGAATGAGCTGAGACTGAGCCATCTTCCTTTGAGGAAGTAGTGTAGCAACTGATTTAGGTTGATGCTATGGTGGAGGAGTATGACTCCATAGTTCGTAACAATGTTTGGGACATGGTTCCGAGACGGGAGAACAAGTCAGTTGTGAGTTCCTATTGGCTTTACAAGGTAAAGAAAGCTATTGATGGTAGTGTGGAGAAGCATAAGGCAAGATTTGTTTCCCATGGCTTTTCACAGGTTGAGGGGATCATGTTACTGTAGCATATTTCGATAGAGGAGCAAGATGCTAACATTTTGACAAATGAATTGTCAAAGTGTAAATTCGAGTTCCATAGAGACATGATCAATGTGGCAGATAATCCCTTTCTTGTTGAGAGGGAGTGTTGAAATATGGCAACAAGAATATTCCAATTTAATTTATCCTTGAATTAAATCATGAATTAAAATCGAATTCAGTCTTAACTGCTACCTGGAAATAATTAATTAATTTATTTTAAATTAATTAGTTGGAGAAATTCAAGTTAGAAGTCTTTCTAAAGTCATGCAAGAGTTATCCCTTAAATTAAGGAGATAAGATTGAGTTATATTTTAGTTGTAATTAGTTAACTTAGTTTACTGAGTTAATTCCATTTAAATTAGTTCCAAACTATTTGAGGAACTAATAGTGAGTTAACAGTCAGTTGATGCATTAATGAACTCAACTAGTGCTACTCCAGTTAACTGAAGATTCCCTCATCATAAATTCATGCATGTCTATTCTGAGAAATACCCAGTTGAGATTAATGTTCAAGGACAATGTACTATCAATTGCATATGTTTTTTCATGGAGAAAACTCATGCATGCAGTTAAGGATTCATCCTTGAGAATTGTGCAGTTTTGAAGGATTGGTTTTCCACTTGGTAATAGGATAATCATCCACAAGGAACAACGCAAGGAAATAGGAGTTTGGAGGGTAGAGAGGAAGGTTGGAGAGAAGCCAAGATTGCCTATAAGCATCTTTGAGGATTTTACTGAGAGCTGGCTAGCTGTGAGAGCTAAGGCTTTGTATACTTCCTATGTATTTCCACCATGTATGATAATACAATAGTATGGGGTTTTTAGTTGAGGCTTTCCCCAAAGTATTTTCATGTGTATTGTGCCATTGATTCTTCTTCTTCTGGTTATATTGTTCAGCTTGATCTTTAAGCTTCCGCAAATTGATAGTAGAAGTAGGTTATAGTATCCTGCTTTGATTTATATTGCATTATCGGGTTAACCTACACAGATTTTCTACAGACCATAGATAGTGACAATTCATTATAGGTTTATGAATAAGGGTTTTTAGTATAAGCATTGTTGGGTTTATTCCATGGATGTTGTAGTTGTTTTGATAAATAGTTGCATAGATGAAGATATAGATCATTGTACTCTCTTTTGCTGAATTATTTGATGACGATCTAATAAGAAGAAGAATTTGAAAGGGTTTTCCCCATAGTGGGTTTTTCCCTAGACTATGGCCAATCTTGGTGTCTCTATGTGTGAATGCTTTTCTCCTATTTGTTGGGTGTGGAGCCTAATTATCTTCTTTATTCATAGGTAACACCGCATTGGACCCCAGTTCGTAATGTGGCAGCAATGTCGCTTGTAATTTTTGCACTGCAAGGGGGGTCAAGTTGGGGGTGGCTACGATATTTGGGAGTCCCCCCCCCCCTGTGGCGGGGAATCGGGTGTAGCTAAAAATAGATGTAAAATTTCCTTTTAAAATGTTGTAATTTTGTAGTAAATCTAGGTCATTCATTAGGTGGAGATCTGACTGTAGAAGTTATGTTTAATTTAAGTTTTTTTCCCTAGAAGGCAACCCCTCGCTATATATGAGGGAATTATATTGCGTCTATGTAGATCTGTATTCTAAGTGAGAAAGAGAGAGGAGAATGTGTGAGAGCGAAGAGGGAATTACAACAGATTTGTTGTAGGTCGTATCTCTTCATTCTGCTAGATAATATAAAAGGAAGGACTAGTTGTTTCTCTATGGACGTAGCCCAAATTGGGTGAACCATGTATATCTGTGTCTCTCTTGTTTTATGTGTTTTCTATGTTTATATTTCTGTAATATATTTTATGCGTTCCATTGGTCTATAATATATATTTTTTCTAACAATTGGTATCAGAGCCAAAGGTCTATTTGGCTGATAAACTCGTAGGAGAGAAGGGTTCCTTGTTCGAGTGGGAGCAATGGCGGAAGATGGTAGGTGTAGGGTCGAAACATTTAACAGCCAAAACTACCAGCTATGGAAGATGCAGATGGAATATTATCTTTATCAAAGAGATCTGTACCTATCATTGAGTGGAAAGACAAAGAAGTCGATGAGTATGATAGACATAGAATGGGATATTCTTGACATAAATGCACTTGGAACAATACGACTGTGTTTAGCAGCGCCGATAGCCTTTAATATTTCAAAGGAAACGACAATAGAGGGTTTAATGTCGACATTGGCAAAATTATATGAAAAACCCTTGGCCTCAAATAAGGTATTTCTTATGAAGCTTTTATCTAATATGAAGATGTCAGAAGGTGGATCTGTTGCTAATCATTTAAATGAATTTAATACAGTTACCAGTCATATAATTTCTGTAGGGGTAACTTTTGATGATAAAGTTAGGGCTTTGTTATTTCTGCGCTCATTGCCAGAAAGTTGGAATGGTTTAGTTATGGCCATTAGTAACTCAATCTCTGGATATAGTACTTTAAAGTTTGATGATGTTGTCGGTGCAATCCTTAGTAAGGAAATGTGACAGAAAAGCTCCGGTGAGACATCAGGTAATGCTTTGACTGCAAAAACTAGAGGAAGAAAATGGAAAGAGGGAAGAGCCCACGATATCATAGTAAGTCAAGGAAAGGCAGATCCAAGTCTATATCAGGGATAGTGTGCTGGAAATGCGGGAAGAAAGGACACCCGAAGAAGGACTGCAAGTCTCGGAAGGGAAAAAAGGAGACATGCAACAATAAAACAATCATGAAGCGAATGTGAGAGGTGACATGTTGCAAGATGCTTTGATTCTTTCATTAGAAAATATTATTGATGCTTGGGTGGTAGATTTAGGGGTCTCATTCCATGCCACACCTCATATGAAACATTTTCATGATTATGTTCAAGGAGATTTTGGACAGGTTCGATTGGGTGATGATAAACCCTGTAAAATCTTTGGAATGGGCATAGTTTCAATAAAACAATAAAATGGAAATCAATGGTTATTGAAGGAGATAAGGCATGTTCTAGATCTAAAGAAAAATATAATTTCAATAGGGCAGTTGGGAGGTGAAGGCTGTGTGACTAATTTCTACAGATAAAACTTGGAAGGTCACTAAAGGAGCCCTGGTAATAGCAAAAGGAGAAAATGTTGGTACATTGTATTTATGCAATGGTATTTCTAATTTTGTTAATGCTTTAACCTCTACAGGAGAAGATACAACATTGTGGCATCATAGGCTCGGGCACATGAGTGAGAAGGGGATGCAGATTCTTCACCCAAGAACTTTGTTGCCAACTTTGAAGCATGTTGATTTAAAATTCTGTGAGAATTGTGTTTATGGAAAACATAAGAGAGTCAGATTCCTCAAAGTTGGGAAAGAAAAGAAGAGCGAAAAATTATAGCTTGTGCATATATATGTATGGGGTCCTACTCAAGTATCATCTCTTGGTGGCTCTCGTTATTATGTTACTTTTATTGATGATGCAACTAGAAAAACCTGGATTTATTGTATTCGAAATAAATCTGATGTATTTGATACTTTCAAGAAATGGAAAGCTTTGGTTGAAAATGAGACAGAAAAAAGGCTGAAGTGTCTTAGATCAGACAATGGAGGTGAATATTGCAACAAAGAGTTTGATAGGTACTATTTAGAGAATGAAATTCATAGAGAGAAGACAGTTCCAAGAACACCACAAGAAAATGGTGTATCAAAAAGGATGAACAGGAAAATAATGGAGTGTGCAAGGTGCATGAGATTGCATGCATGATTGCCTTTACAATTTTGGGCAGATGCTGTAGATATTGTTGTTTATCTAATAAAAAGAGGGCCTTCAAGTTCCTTGGATGGTGGTATTCCAGAGGAGGCATGGACAGGTAAAAAGGTAAACTACTCATTTTTAAATATTTTTGGTTGTGAAGCCTTTGTCCACATTAATAAAGAAAATAGAACAAAGCTTGCGACAAAATCAAAGAAATGTACCTTTATTGGATATGGTGTTAATGATTTTGGTTTTCGCTTTTATGATTATGGAAAACACAAAATCATTAGAAGCAAATATGTCATATCCAATGAAAAGGTTTTGTATAAGGATCAGCTACATGAAAAGAAACAGGGAAAAGAAAAGAGGGAATACACAGTGCTCGATGAGATCACATAAAAAGTGATGGTGCCTATAAATCATAATGATAAACAACCAGAATAACAATAGCAACCACAACAGCAACAAGCACCTCAAACACTTGAAAGTGGTGTTAGAATATTTACCAGGATAGGTAGACCCCCTAAATGATACTCTCGTTCATTATATTATGTATTGTTGACTGATTTTGGTGAACCAGAATGTTACGAAGAAGCAGTGCAGGTAGAAACTAGGAAGAAGTAGGAGAAAGCCATGAAATAAGAGATGGATTCCTTAGCACATAACCAGACTTGGGACTTAGTCAGGTTGACTGTAGGTAAAACAACATTGCAGAATAAATGGGTTTACAGGTTGAAGGAAGAAGATGGAGGTAGGAAAAGGTATAAAGCTAGACTTGTGGTGTAGGGGGTTTCACAGAAAAAAGGGTATAGACGTTGATGAGATATTTTCTCTTGTTGTTAAAATGACTTCAATCGGAATTATTTTAAGTCTAGTAGTAGCTGAAAATTTTCATCTTGAGCAGTTAGATGTAAAGACAACCTTTCTCCATGGGGATTTGGAGGAAGAGATATATATGCAGCAGCCATAAGGATATGAGGTAAAAGGGAAAGAGAAACTAGTGTGTAGGTTGAAGAAGAGCTTGTATGGCTTAACATAGGCTCCAAGGTAATGGTATCTAAAATTTGACAGGTTTATGTCTGAACAAGGTTATACTAGATGTCACTCTGATCATTGTGTTTATCTCAAAATGCAAAATGATGGAAACTATATTATATTGTTATTGTATGTAAATGACATGTTTGTTGCAGGTTCTAACATGCAGGAAATAAATGTGCTCAAAAGAAAATTGGAAAACTCATTTGCAATGAAGGATTTGGGTGCTACAAAACAAATCCTTGGTATGAGAATAACTAGAGATAGGAAGAATAAAAAATTAACATTGTCTCAGAGTGAGTACATAGAAAATGTGTTTAAAAGATTTAATATGCAAAATGCAGAACCAGTTAGTATACCTTTGGTTAGCCATTTCAAACTAAGTAAGGAGGTGTGTCCCAAGACTCAGGGAGAAATGGCCTGTATGTCTAAAATTCCATATGCATTAGCAGTTGGAAGCTTAATGTATGCAATGATCTACACAAGGCCTGATATTGCACATACAGTGGGAGTTGTAAGCAGATACATGAAGAATCTAGGAAAAGAACATTGGATGGTGGTGAAGTGGATTCTCAGGTATTTGAGAGGTACCACAAATCAAGCATTATGCTTTGGTGGTTCAAACATTGCTCTATAGGGATATGTTGATGCAGATATGGCGGGTGATAGAGATAACAGGAGGAACACCACAGAGTATGTGTTTACTATAGGTGGAACAACTATGAGTTGGGTTTCAGAACTACAAAGTGTTGTTGCACTCTCAACAATGGAAGAGGAGTATGTTGTTGCTATAGAGGCTAGTAAAGAAATTATTTGGTTACAAAGGTTTCTGGAAGAATTGGGTAAGAAGCAGGAGTTGGGCAAGTTATACAGTGACAGCCAGAGTGCCATACATCTTGCAAAGAACTCTGCATTTCATTCCAAGACTAAACATATATAACTCAAGTACCATTTCATATGGTTAGTATTGGAAGATGGACAGTTGAGGCTGGAAAAGATACACACTAGACAGAATCCTGCAGATATGTTAACAAAAGTTGTAACCAGGGAGAAACTGAGATTCTACTTAGTTTCACTTAGTCTTCAAGTATGATGAAGAAGATGAGAAATATCCAGTTCCAAAGTGGAGTCATTGTCCAGCAAATGAAGCAGTGGTGGATTTTATATAATCAGTCTCCAAGGGGGAGATTGTTGGGTGTGGAGCCTGATTATCTTCTTTATTCAGAGGCATCACCATATTGGACCCCAGTTTGTAATGTGGCAGCAACACCGCCCATAATATTTGTGCTACAAGGGGGGTCCGGGGGGGGGGGGGCGACTGCGATATTTGGGAGCCCCCCCTGGCGGGGGATTGGGGGCAGTGCCCCCGAATCTAAAAATAGATGTAAAATTTCCTTGTAAAATGTTGTAATTTCATAGTCAATTTGGGTCGTTCATTAGGCGGAGATCTGATGATAGAAGTTATGTTTAATTTAGGGTTTTTTGCCCTAGAAGGCAACCCCTCGCTATATATGAGGGAATTGTATTGCGTCTATGTGGATCTATATTCTGAGTGAGAAAGAGAGAGCAGATTGTGTGAGAGCGAAGAGGGAATTACAATGGGTCCGTTGTAGGTTGTATCTCTTTATTTTGTTGGATAATATAAAGGGAAGGACTTGTTGTTTCTCCATGGATGTAGCCCAAAATTGGGTGAACCACTTATATCTATGTCTCTCTTGTTTTATGTGTTTTATGTGTTTATATTTCTACAATATATTTTATGTGTTCCATTGGTCTGTAATATATAATTTTTCTAACATTATTGTTCCTTTATGTTTTGCTGAATTGATGATGATGTTATTGTTCTTTCTACATAGTTACATATGCTACTGAATAATGATGTAAATATGAGTAATGTTATGATGTTATGGGGTGAACTTAATTTGTTAATGATGAAATGCAATTATCAAAGCAAAGAACAATATTTCCCTATGAAAAATTAACAAGATACAGGGAACATGAGGGGTTGTTTTAGTCAGTTTATGCAGACTATGGATCTTTACTAGAAGATGAAGTTTTTACTGGGATAGACTATCTTGGACCGACATGAGAACCACATGGATGTCCTTCACTTTCTTGAACACCTACATAGGCACCTAATGGATTTTGACTAGATAATGGAAAGGATATAACAACATCTCAACATTCCTACAATGATAGGGGGAACTCCAAAGGACCCATAAACACCCATCCAGGTCATAGTCTCGAATTTAGACCTCAACTTATGACTTATGTGTGGTATGTCCATTGTTCTTAACCACTTATTTACAACTATTTATGTACAAGGCCACATAGGTCACTATTTCAGTCTTAGTTGGTTAATTTTGTATCTTTTAGTTCACAACTGTCCCTCTCCTCCTCAAGGAGATTTTATTTTTGCATCTGATTAGGTCTCCCCAATGAGAAACTAACATGACTATTTACAACTCACTTTGTAAATTTCAGTTTCAAAAAATAATATAATTCACCCTAAAAAAATAAAATATTTTCATAATAATGTTTTTAAATTATATTATCATATTTTATCCTTAATATGAGTAAAATAACGAATTTTGTTAATAAAAGTCATAAATTTACTATACATAAATACCTAATTTAATAAAAAATTAGATATTATAAACAACCTTAATTCTATGAAAGTCATATCCAAATTAACGTATATAAACATGTCTCAACTCTTTTCCCAATTTTTTTTTATTAAAAAAACAATTATTCAAAAATATTATATTGTGAAAAAAACTAACATATTTATAAATTATAAGTTAATTTACTTAATTTTTTTTTTTTTAACTACACTTAAATTTCCATTAATAAAAAAAGAAGTACATGATAAACCACTAATCTATACAATCAAAAGGACATAATCAGCGGGTGTAAAACTCTTCCCTAGACCACCAACTAAAAGTGACACAATTGAAAATATGCAGACATCAACATTTGATAAACCATCCTTAGATAACCAATAATTGGGGCTACAGTAAAACAATAAACATGCAACTTTTCTTCACAATGAAAATAATTGAGAGTATACACAACAATAGAACTCAAACTGACATAATATCCATAACCAGAGCTAAAGTCATATCCCTGGATGCATGCTAGGACCATTCCCAAAATTTCAAAATAGTGATATACCCAATCCAAGACGTCAAGAGAGAGTTTCAACAACAACTCTATAATCATCCTCAACAAATCTTTGAGACATCCACCTTGAACCAACAATACCCACCATGTACCAACATAGATAGACCCACCAGAAATCAATCTTGATCAGCAGTAGTGTTCTAATGGATACACATGAAATTTCTAGAGTTCAAGCATGCAAAGAGCCCAGTAGTATCATCTCTAAGACTAGAAATTCTTCTAACCCAAAAACAAGTGCATAGGAAGACCATTTGAACCTTCATACACCCTTGGAATCTTGACCATAGTAACTGTGATAAGGAAAGAAAGCAAGACAAGTGCACAATCCACGTCCTATGAAAGAATAAGTCAGAATGGCATGTTGGGCATGGAATCCCCCCCACAATAGGTTTTGGGACTCAAAGCCCAAGTTTTGGTCAAATATGGTGTAGAACTCCATGAATTGCGGGTGCGGAGCGCAGAGTGTACAATTGAGTCATAGGGTTTTTTGCCCTAAGCATTGTATTATAAATTAGTGTAAAGTCGGTCTACCCATGGTCCGTGAACCATGGGCTTGTATAAATAGAGAGAGGCTCTAAGTTGTAAAGTCAATGATGAATAACAAGAATAGCGAAGGAATGGTTCAAGCTTAGAGTAGAAGTCTAAGTGTCTTGGGTTGTAGTAGTAGGAAGAGGCTCTGCAAATGAGTGCGCAGAGGCCTAGTAGAGTCTGCAGCTGAGTGCGCTGGGTGGAGTCGAGTCTATAATTAGGATAGAAAGCTAATAAAGAGAAGTTGATTCCTAATTATGTGTACTTGTTGTGCTTATCTTCTTTATGTTTATGATCATTTATGTATCGCACGCACCGATATAAATGTTGGATATGCTGTAATAACCCTAAATCTTACACACATAAGCTAAGTAAACGGTTAATAAGCAAGGAACTTGGGTATTATACAGGTCGCGCCCCGAGGAGCGCTGTGCGGAAGTCGCACTGTAGGTCATGAAGGGATCGTAAGTGCATGTAGCGATAGGTCAGACCGCGGACCTCCAGAAGCCTATCAGACATCCCAAGGGTGCAGAAACCTAGTTATAGCACCCTCCCATACTACTTCGGGTGAGACCTCAGTATGCGCTCCGTGAGTTGTTTGTCGAAAGGGCAAGTAGTACCGGGATTTGCTTGGCTAAATCATCTCCAAACCTGGGTTAGGCCCCACTAAGCCAACGAATGGTTCTGTTGCTTTGACTGGGATCTGCATAAAGGATGTCAGATGTCGTGCCACTAGAACCCTACAAAGAAAGAAATTGAAGAGTGGATGGACAAGAAGATTCATGAGTTCGTGGTGCAGGAAAATAGAAATCCACGAGTATCTAAGGAGCAGTGGTTGGATCGCTACTTGTACACTGAAATCCACGAAATATTCTTTGCATCTTTTCCATCTGAGTTGTATGAGTGGATCACAAAATTGGCAGATAGCTAGGGAAGGTGTAGGCTCGAGAAACCAATAGTGTGGACTTCAGAACTAATGCGCAAACTAGAAGCCTTAGAAGAGAAGATAGCACAAGATGTGGACCACTTGCCCGACCGAATAATAGGAGGATTTATCACTGAGTTCATGGTAGACACGAACTTCATGTATAGCGAGGCAGAGTGACGTTTTCTCAAGGGATTGTGAGGTAAGTATGTTAAATATTCAAACACTTGGATTAAAATGCTATTGTGTGAAAAGCGGGTTATGCGAATAAATTAATGTTTGGGACTATGCGGAGTGGAAGGATCTACAGAAGCAGAAGTAGTGGAGAATTAGAAAACAATTCCTTAATTTCACCCTCGTGGGAGAGCGAGGATGAGCTCGTGAAGGTTTCTCTGAGAAGCGCAGTCAGTTTGATAAGACAACAAATTCCGCGTTTACCACCTCCACCCACACTGCCACTCGCTTCACCCCCCTCACCTCCATCTCCACCCACTCCACCTTCGCCACCTCCATAGTTCAATATCGCGAGTGCGATCAAATTACTAGTATTTAGAGGAGTAGGGAATGAAGATCCAGACCAATTCTAGTTCATAATAAGAGTTGTATGAGAAGCACAAGGCATCGTGGATGATAATATCAAAAAGGATACGCTGGTGAGTGTGTTGCAGGATCGCACATTAACATGGTATATCAAGCATTCTAATGACCACCTGAATGCAGGAATTACAGAGATCCAGAATGCGTTGAACAGGGAATTTAACAGGCCAAAATCAAAGATGTAGTCAATCATCGGGTTTAAAGAGATCGCGATGCTCCTGGGCGAGACCTCCTAGGATCTGGACCAAAGGATGAAGAATACGATCCGTGAAGCCAATATGACATTAATGGATGTGCAGCATCATGCATGGTCTGTGGCCTCGCTTACGCCACACTTAAGGATGACACTGTCACAGCATAAAATTTCTACCCAGGCCGAAGCATTGGATATGGCAATGAGGTTGCATGAGACCCCTATACAAGATCCTGGATTGGGAGTCCAATAGATCCACACACAGCTATAGAATCTGTGTCTAGAAATGCAGAGTTTGAAATAGGATAGGGCCCCCCTGGCCAGAGGCGCGTTCGGAAGTTTGTGCATAAAATGCAAAGGCCAGGGCCATGACAAAGATAATTGTCTAGTATTCGCGAACTACTTGGCAGGAGGAGGGCCAATGCCATTAAGACCGGAGGCACAGGAGGGGTCGAGTGCGGTGTCTGCATTATGGTGCATGATCTGCCAGATAGGAGGAAAACATACCACGGATAATTGTCACCTGTTACGGAAGTATACGCAAACATCCCAGCAGTTGTTTCGTAGTTTTTGCAGGTCGATAGGCCATGACGAATGCACCTGCTGAAGCTATGAGCTAATGATGGATCGAACTCCTACCTATAGGATATAGGTTGAAACGCAAGCCCTTGACCCAAATGCAGGGATGGCGTGTGCTGGGTTTCAGGGGCGCAGTCGGGGTCGAGTTGGAATGGGACCAGGAAGAGGTCACAGTCAGATAATTTTCTACAATTGTGGAGGGCCAAGACATTATGCCCGCGATTGTATGAACCCGACTAGGATATCATGTTAGTACTGTAGTCAGTTTGATCATGAGGCAGAAGATTTCACTTTGCTGATAGCAAAGATGCGTGAAAAGGGGGTACTCCAGCCTCCTCTAACCCAGAATTTACAAATGATGAGGTCCGAACTGCGCAAGGAAGACCCAAATGTAAACATGATGCTCAAGGGCAGTATGACAATGGGAGATGATAAAGGGAAGCAGCCAGAAGAAAGCACATGGGTTCGCAAGGCTCCTACAAAGGAACCCGAGTTTGATTTAGAACGCGCAAAGGAGACATTTATGGAAACTAAGAAGAGCTTCGCGGAGGCCTCCACTTCAGGTACTAAGGATCAAATAGAACCAGGGATGGATCCTTCCATGCTCACTAACTTTCTGGAGACATGCATGAAACTGCTACATGACAGCAAGGCAGTCAAAGGGCTACAAGAATTGATCACTAGGTGTGCAGGGTTAGGAGAACGACGCGTGGTCCGAAAAGTATGAAAGCATGCATTGCGCACAGGAAGGGCGATGCGATTGACTATGTAAATAGGCGAGTACAAAATGGATCAGGTAATCTTGGATCTGGGTTTGGACGTGAATGTACTACCAAAGAAATAATGGGAATGCATGGGAAGAATTGCATTGCAATGGTCCCCTATTCAGTTATGAATGGTGAACCAACAGAAGATTTTTCCCATGGGAATATTGCAAGGAGTGACAGTCGATATTGAAGACATGAGTGCGTAGGTGGATTTTGAAGTGATAAAGATTGTCGATGACAACAATCCCTATCCCACGATACTAGGAATAGACTAGGCTACTTGTTATAGACTTTTTTGGGCACTGCAACCCCAATCATAAATGTCCATAAACCAAGGGCTCCTAAGTCCCTAAAGGTGTTGTTCCAAACCCTAAAAGAATAAGGTCAACTAATTACAACATCTCCCAGAAGTTCTCCATGAAAAACTACTCAGAACTGGTCAAAACTGGACCATTTCAACTGCTCCATGGTCAAAGTGCGTTGCATCCCACCTACCTACACACACTAGGTGCGATGCATGTTGAAAAGCCCTTCTATGGGGTGCGATGGGCGAGAGTGGACAAATGGCAGGGTCAATCCGCGAGGTGGAGGATCATGGAATATTCCAGAAACTTCTCTTGTGACACTTGCCTCTCTGCATTCGCCCAGGGATGAGTAAGAGATCATCAATATCCAAGTGGAATCAAGAACTATCAGAGAGAGGACACTAATCAAATCTCAGAAGCTGACTCACCTCCCTTGCAAACATCTATATATGGATCCCTCATCCCAGAGATCCAGAGGCTGGAATTTTGTATCTTGTAAGGAAGTGATGTTGGTTTCTTGGTGCAATATCATAGTGTTGGGTGATCTAAGCTTTTCATGAGGTGAAGAAGGGCTTTCTTGCTGAGAGGATGATGCTGGGTCAGAACAATTGGTTGTAATCGTCTTTGCTCTTTCTTGATTATCAATAAATCTATTCAAGTTTTCCTCCACATTCTTGTATGATTGATGTTATATGCATTTGTGTGGTCAATATATATCTGGTCCTATATTGTTTATGATAATAGATCTATGTTCTTGGATAGTGTTATGCTGCTTTGATTCTACAGGTGCTCTTTGAAGCTGGGTAGATGAGGAAGCGAGTGGCGAAGACCTATCAGAAGGGAGAGAAATCGAGCAAGGAACCAAGCGCAAGACAGAGGTTGGTCTCCTTATTCCCATCTTATCTATTTCTCATAAAGGAAAACGAAAGTAGTTTTAGTTTGTTTGTTTCTAAGGTAGCTACCAGCCTTAGTGGGATTAGCAGCTCTGCATAGACACTAGTTTTCCCGATAACAAAATGGCGACTCCACTAGGGAGCGAATAGGTTGTTTGTTTATCTACATTTGTTTACTTTATAAACTTATAGACGGAGCCTGAAGTCAAGCCAGCTAGCCTTCGAACTGCATTTGCTATGCAAGTGCAAAGTAGATCAATGCTGCTTCAGTCTATCTCCAGGTTTTGTTTATGAATTAAATGATTGATTTACAAGCTCTCTAATTTCTCTTGTGGTGGCTCTAGTAACCTCCTTAGATTTACCCCTGTGATTGATTTACTGATTACCACTTGCTCGGCCTAAATCCCTGAACTGAGCTGCAAACTGTGACCCGGAACCCAGCTAAAGTCTCGTCCCTGGTCCATCGCATTGTCTCTTCTTTGGAACCTGAATGCATCGCACTTCCCGAGTGTAGTAGGTGCGTTGCATTTCAATTTCCCTATGCTACAGGGGCGCTGATCAGACCTCTTCTGCTCTTAGATTTTGGCTTTTGTGTTCACTCTTTTCAGCTCTATTCAAGAGTTTTGCTGCCTGTAGTCAGTACACCTCTGTTGAAACCCCCCTTCCTTGCCGTTATTCTGCATCCATTGTGCAAAGAACTGTAAATGTTTTTATGTATTTTGAGCCATGTTCAGTTCTCTTTTACAAAGAAGTAGCGTAATTGAACTATCGTTTCTTGATTTGAAAGTGTCGCAAGTGTTGCTTTCAGTCATAGAAGAGAATACAATTGTTCTTGATAGTCGATTACACTGTTACTCTTGTATTTCATTTGAATTGGTAGTTTTTCAAGTGTTGAAAACAAGTTTTCAATTCCAAATAACAAAGTGTCGCCATTGTCTTCATTTTTGTTTTGAAAAGAAGCTTGTTAGTAATTGTCGCTTTGAAAAATAATTCAGATTTGCGCTTAGCTTTCTTTTTATCATTCACACATTAAGAAGGCTGAAAACAAATACATGCACGTGCATTTGCATTTAGACTGTTTGTGGTTTGGTTTAGGACAGTGCATATAGTGTGTGCTCTCTGCTCTATGTTGAAAGAAAATCATCTCTCTTTCCTTAGTAGCTAGGATTTTCATTGCAAAAAGAAGATTAAATGATTGTTTATCATCTTAGATTGCATTTTAGGAATTATACATCTACATCACGCGGTGAACCTGAAAGGCAAATTTCTTAAGCAAGATCAACTGTAAAATAAATTTAATGAATCTAAAAACGATTTGGAACCTAACGCACAACATCTAGAAGTCTAGGCTAGAGACGTATTCCAGCGTCGTAAAGCTTGGTAACTGTTGTTTTCACTGTTGGTTGGGTGATTCCTCCACTTTGAGACGACAAGTGCCAGTACGGACTTGTGCTCCCACGTACCGTCGATTATATTTTGGGAGACCACAATAGGCTATATCCTTTATCCATAGGAAGCCGTGTCTGCTGCCCTATCGATCGCAATGCACTGAACACAACATTCAGGAAGATTGGCTGCCGTACCGTAAAAAGTATTCTGCAGTTTTGCGATTGGTTTGGTAATCCCTCTACCTAGATTTCAAGAGCAGTCTCTTTCATTCCTTTTCAGACTCCTTAAAGGAAAGGGTCCATATGAGCACTTGTCACTTCAGGCTCATTAAAAATCGAAGGCGACTAGAGTCATCTTTTGTTTTTTCTCGACTCTTAAAAATTGAAAAAACAAGTTGTGTCAAAGCGCCTAAAATTCATCTAATTCGGAAACATACTTCCCCTTGATTTTTAGTTGATCGAGTAATCTGCAATCGTGGAAGAAAGTCAATTGAAACCCCATCGTTCACGGAGGCTTACGAGTCAACTGTCTTTGTCCCCAGAATCGAAACTGTTACGGACAAAGCGAACTCGTTTAACCAGTTCCAAATCCCCTAGTAAAGTTAGAACAAGTGTTCCAACACCATCAGAGACTCCGGTTACTCCAAACAATTATGGTATCCCTGCCTCTACAGAAGAAGTTCAGCAGCCACCAAAGGATAGTAGAACTGATCCTAGTGTGAAGGTAAACACTTGTATTACTGAACCAACTCCATCTACAGCTGATTCAGAAGGTGTTAATCCCCAAACATCTGTCGCTGCAGATTCTATACCTTCTTCGGCACCAGAAATATCCTACGGACCTGACGATCTACCTCTTCCACCTGGTCTGATTGCTATAGAAGAGATTGTGGAGGATCCTCCATCTAGTACTCCATCGCAGTTTGGAGTCGGGATCACCCTATACCCTTCTTCATCAGAAATTAGTCTACTGTTATCGGAAGCTCGTGTAGAATCGCTAGGCAATCTTTTGGATAGACTAGAAATGTCTGAACAACCGTCGACATCTAGGACTGTGTCATCCGACACAGCAATGATAGAACTTCCTGCTGTCACTCCAACAATGTTCGCCGGCATACAATCTGTCCCAACTAGCTCTCAATCGCTAGAAGGGGCCCACTTAGGGGCCATTTCGACAGTATGGTCTGTTCCTATTTATTCATCCGGAATAGTATCCGGGAACTCTTATGTTGAGTCTTAGCAAATTGATCCTCCAGGGTGTCAATTTGGGCAGTCCGGTTCTCAAGGACAAACGATTCCTTTGAGTACTGGATTACCGCTGTATGGGGGGCAGTATACCCTTTCATTGTCACCTCTGGGAGGACAACCGTACATGAGTTCACAACAAAATTTAGGTTATGTTGGAATTACATCTAGCGGTTGGGTGCCAATACTGCCTCAACAACCAAGAGTTGTATATTCAATGCAATAATGTTTACCTATGTCAAATATACCAACTACGTCAGCTATTGTGATGGTGTCGCAAGTACAAGCGTTTCCTGTTGTATGCCAACCTCAGGTTTCTCAGGTTGTAATGCAACAACCTCTTGTCCCTGCGACTCAACCACAATCGCCAACTAGTGGAATGACACAGACCCAAACGGGTACAATTACCCCTCATCTTGGTCAAACAGTTAGTATTTGACAACAGCACATGGCTTCACAACCGGGGCTGGTGCAATACCAACAACCGTAATTCCAACAAGTATACCAAGGATTTGAGCAACAAATCTTTGCAAATAGTGGGCAGCCGTATATTCAAATTGTCAAAATCAACCATTCTACAATGGTTATGCCCATCAACCTTACCAAAGTTACCAGCATCAAATGCATTATGCTGGTATGCAAAGACCAACTGCTCAGGCAATCCCATCTTATCCTGGGCATGCTTCGCCAAACCTGAATCAACAATTACGCTTCATGGCAACTTTGGAGTTACCAGACCTAAATAGGTTAACGAACGATCCAATTGCTTACGCCCATTGGTGGCCAACGATTCCGCATAAACTTCCGTCAGATATTCCTAAATTTAATGGAAATCCGGGTGAAGACTCGTCGAATCATGTGATGACATTTCATCTATGGTGTTCATCTAACACTCTAAACGATGATTTGATTAGGCTTCGCCTTTTTCGGAGGATGTTAACTGGTCTGGCAGCAAAATGGTATATCGAATTACCCAGAGCTTCGTTTGACAACTTCAGTACCCTGGCCACAACCTTTTTAACCCATTTTCAGCTACCAATAAGGTACGAAATGGGAACAGAACTTCTTACCAATTTCAAACAAACAACGGCCACTCACATATCTGATCATATTCATGAGTGGCGACGTCGTCGTAGAATGGTAAAAACATATGTTCCTGATTAGCTTTTAGCTGAATGGTTTATTAAGTCATTATTACCTTCCATTACAGAAGATGTGGCAAAAGGAGGAGTCGTCATTGAAGAGCAAGTTATTGCTCGTGCGCAATATTTAGAGTTGATTTATACCTAGTCTGGCACGCTCTACGATAAAATCCCTGACGCTCCTAGACCGGAATTTTCTGTCCCTCCTCCTCCTAAATCAAACAATGACTCTCATGCCTGCGATGGCGTGATTGGTACGACAGACACGAAATCGACAAAGGCTACATCTAAAAAGGTCCGTGAGATTTAAAGTCAAAATGCAAAATAAGAACTTCTCACCTCGGAAGTAAATGCCGTCTCGACTGATAAAGGCAAAGAAACCAAGCAACCAGGAGGCAAGAAGAAAAACAAAGGGAAGAAGAAGAAACAGGAGGAATCATCACCTGAAAATTCTTCTGCAAACCCTCCTGGAGATAGGAAACCAAAAAATCCATGCTTAATATGTGATGAGGATCATTGGACAAAAAATTGTCCACATAAAGCTGAGTTTAAAAGATTCTTCAATAATTCAAAAACCTCGCTGGTATTGACTGATCCGTTTCCAAATCCAGGGACAAATCTGGTTGCTAGTGAAAATGCTTCCCTGTCCCAAGTACTGATGTTGTTGGTTTTGAAACAGCAAAATGATGCTTTGATATCGACAAGGAATAAAGATTACGGGAATCCACAGCTGTCGAACAACAAGGATAAAGATCAACCTAGTAGTTCGACAACAACTTCAACAAAAGTTGCGCCGCCCATCATTCCAGAGCTAACAATAAAACCACCAAAGGGAGTAGTACACAAGTCGACATTTGATCCTCGTGCCAGAGCAGCACAACATTATAATATAGTGGAAGATCTGGCCCAATCGCCATCCGCTATGTCCACACTCGAGGTACTGCAAAATTGCCCATCCCAAAAGCAGGCTTTATTATCAGCTATAGGTGGGATAGACCCAAAGGATTCTAATATTGTGTCCTTTAATCACAAAGGATACGATCCTCAGTTACCAGCTCAACTAGCTTTCCTCATTCAAGTGAAAGCCCTCGACAAAACTGTTCATCGAACAATTATTGATGAGGGGGCATCTACATGTATTATGTCGATAAGTTGCTGGAAAACTTTAGGATCTACAACCTTGTCGCGATCTTCGACAAAATTAAAAGCATTTAACGAACGAACGTATACCCCATATGGTATTTTAAGTAACTTGCAAGTTGAACTAAGGGGAAAAAAAATAGAGATAGATGTCGAAGTAATCGACGGAAACCTCGATTACAACATCCTACTGGGAAGACCATGGATATATGCTATGGCTGCAGTTGTGTCGACCTACTTTAGGAAGATTTCATTTCCTTTTCAAGGGGGAATTACGATCGTCGACAAACAAACATTTCTCCCCAATAGTTCCCAAGTTACGGGAAGCATTCCGATGATCCATGGAAGCCCCCATACGCTTCAAAATATCGGAGTAGGCCTACTAAAAGACCTTATATTAATGGGGACTTTTTCCCTCATGCCTCCAATCAATCTGGCGGAAGTGGCGATGGTAGGAACCTGCAATATGATATCTTTGATTCAAAAGATCTCAGAAAACGATATTAACATGGATCATCCGCAGGTATTGCCTCCAAGCCCAATAGAAATATTGTAGCAATCAATGTTTTTGGCATGGCAGGCAGACCCAAATCAACGCTCATTGAGCGTTTGGATAGATAGGTCTATGGAATATGGCACACCTTCAGATCCTTGGTTGCAAGTGCATTACACTGATGAAGGAATTGTTCAGTCAATGGTAACTGATGGGACTCCATGGGAAGACTAACACCATCGTTCCCATCTTCCGAATTGGCAAGAAGATACTCCTGATAACCTTCATCATCCTTAAGTTTTTGATTTCCTATCAAATACTGTAAACACAGTGGATTCTGAGAGAAACTTGTCCAATATTGAAGAGACTATCGCCATAAATATCTCGACCAAAACGGATGTTGTAGAGAATATTTATGTTGGCAAATGTTGTTCTCCTTCAGAACCGGAAATATATAACACTCTTTTTCGTGAATTCAAAGATGTGTTTGCTTGGTTATATGATGAAATGCCAGGCATTGACTCGAGTATAGTTGAACACGAAATCAAGATGTATCCATATGTCAAACCAATACAACAACGGCTACGGCAGGTGCACCCCAAGAAAGCTGCTACCATTAAGGCAGAAGTTGAAAAGCTTCTCCATGTTGGTTTCATTTACCCAGTTCCTCTAACCGATTGAGTGTCGAATATTGTTCCTGTGATGAAAAAACAAGGAACGATTAGAGTGTGCGTCGATTATAGGGATGTAAATCAAGCTTGTCCAAAAGACAACTATCCTACACCCTTTATTGACCAGATATTGATGAATGCGTCGGGTGTGAAATCTTTTCATTCATGGATGGATTCTCTGGGTATAATCAAATAAATATCCGCCCACAGGACCACTCAAAGACTGCATTTATTTGTTCGTGGGGCACATTTTCTTATCGCAAATTATTCTTTGGTTTAAAGAACGCAGGGGAAACGTTTCAGAGGGCAATGAATTATGCCTTCCATGACATCAAAAACATCGTTCAACCATATCTTGACGATCTTCCGGCTCATTCGCGAAAGCAGACCGATCATCCGCAGCATTTGAGAGCGATATTTCTATGTTGCCGACACTACAAGATACGACTCAATCCACACAAATGTGTGTTCTGTGTCAGTTCTGGTCATTTACTTGGCTTTGTAGTCTCAAAGGATGGGATTCATCTCGACCCATGTAAGGTTCAGGCAATCATAAATTTGCCTCCACCTTCAAATTTGCTTCAGATTCAGAAACTCCAAGGGAAAGCAAACTTTCTGAGGAGGTTCATTCCAAATTACGCCGAACTTGCTAAAGGTTATACGCGTCTATTGAAAAAGGAAGTGCCCTTTGTCTGGGATCAGGTCGTGCAAGCTTCCTTTGATGATTTAAAAGAATCCCTAATGAAAGCATCATTAATGTACGCTCCTGATTATAAAAAAGACTTTAACCTGTATCTGGCTGCAGTGGACACAACCATCGCAATGGTTTTAGTTCAAGAAGACAACGGAATTGAACATCCTATATATTATTTAAGTAGGAACTTAAATGATACAGAAAGCAAGTATTCCTATGTTGAAAAGCTGGCACTCGCAGCTGTTCAAGCGATACAGAGATTTCGACACTATATCCTCTTTCGAAAAACTACCGTTCTGTTAGATTGCAACCCCATGACTTATATATTGTCGCGACAGTTGCTGGGGGGCAAATATTCAAAATGGATAGCAATTCTTCAAGAGTTTGATCTGGAATTTGTAAAATCCAAGTCAAAGAAATCCCTGGTTTTCGCGGAATTACTATGCGATCTCCCATCGTTGTCCAACGATGAAACATCAGAAGAAACAATCATGGATGAATCTTTGTTTCTGATATCTTCAAGCAATCCGTGGTATGGAGACATAATCATCTATCTCCAAACCCAAAATATAAGCCTAATACCTCCCGCTCAGAATAAAAACGTATTCGATACCAATCAAAAGACTACATGATCGTCGGTGATATGCTTTACCATCGTGGTGTCGATACAGTTCTGAGGAGGTGCCTCACCCATGAGGAGGTAGAAAAAGTCCTGAATGATTGCCATTCAGGCGCGTGTGGGGGGCATCAATCTGGTTACGCTACGACACAAAATTTTTTACGAGCAGGATACTTCTGGCCAACAATGTTCAAAGATTGCATAAGCACAGTAAGAAGTTGCCATGCATGTCAAATTTTTGATAGCAAAACCGGAAGACCACTCGCACCTCTGCAGCCAATAGTTGCTGTTGGGCCATTCGCCAAATGGGGAATTGATTTCATGACATGTAACCCCACCTTGACCGGGGGGCATGGGTATATCATAGTCATAGTAGACTATTTTACCAAATGGGCCGAGGCGATGCCTACATTAGATAACACTGGTGAAACAACTGCCCTTTTCTTTTTCAATCATGTAGTTGCTAGATTCGACATTCCACAGGCTATAGTCACAGATCATGGATCGCATTTTCACAATCACATGATGGTTGAATTGGCTGCCAAATTAGGGTTGTCACATGACAGCTCTACTCCATATTACCCGCAGGCCAACGGATAAGTTGAAGCAATCAACAAGGTCCTGAAGCAAATGCTGCAAAGGATGATTGGAGTCCACAAAAGGAGTTGGCACCTGATCCTCTACTCGGCCTTGTGGGCATACCGAAAATCAGTAAGGAATGCAACCGGGTTTACACCCTTCCAACTGGTGTATGGCCTAGAAGCAATCTTACCAGTTCAGTGTTAAATCTCGTTCCTCAAACTCGCAGTCGACCTTCTCCCCGGAACTTCAGAAGAAGAGGCTCATTTCTTGGAACTAATCCAATTGGATGAAACCCATCGTGATGCCGCTTTGGCTAACGAAGCCCATAAGAAATGAGTCAAGGCACAGTTCGACAAGAATGTCAAACCCCGTGTCTTCTCAGAGGGTGACTTGGTCTTACTTTACGACCAAGAATCCGATAAATTGGGAGCAGTAAATTAAAGTCTTTATGGATGGGACCCTATATTGTTAAATGTGTATTAGCAAAAGGAGCCTACGAGTTAATGGATTATGACAGGATTCCGTTGGCGCAACCCTGTAATGGGTTGTACCTTAAGCGTTACTATGCATGATGCAGTGTAGTAACCCATATGCTTTTGTTACATTTTTGTTTTCGCTAAGGGTAATCGTTTTGGTCAAGTAATCCACTTTTTACATTTGTTGCAGATGTTGAACCTATTGGAATCTTTTGTTGGATATGCCGACGGAGCGAGTCGTAGTTCGCGGAACCTATCTTCTGCGGCCTGGGCCATTTTTGATCCAAGCGGCGAGTTAGTAAGTTTCAGAGGGGTATGTATTGGTTGGTCAAAAAATAACATCACTGAATATAGCACGTTGATAGAACTTCTCTCTGATGCCATCACCCATGGCATACGCTGACTTGTCATCAGGCTAGACTCACAGCTCGTCATACTACAACTCACTAGTATCTACTCCGTCCAAAATCCAACTATCTATCGCATGTTCCTAAGGATCAAGATTTTGGAAAGGCAATTTGATTTTATTCAATATCAGCATATTTCCAGAAACTTAAACACATTAATAGACTCATTGGCAAATTATGTGTTAGATAGACATTTGCAACATTTATAAAAATAAGCATTTCATCAACATTTGCATCAGGATCATGTAACTTAACTAAAATAAAACTCCGAAAATCAAAAAAAAAATATATATATATATATATATATATATATATATATATATATATATATATATATAACTGTTTATGGTTTATACATAATGTTCTGTAACCAAGACAAAATTAGTCAAATGACCAAAAACTCAAAACGCTAGGGGGCACCCTAGTCTAATGATGCTGGTGATAACAAGTCACCGCCTATGCAATCATGCGTAAAAGCCTAGTCCATCGACTCGGCACGCCAGTAGTATGTCGCTGCAACCTCAGAGGCAGCTCATCAGTCCTCACATCTGGAATGCCAAGTGTGAGGCTCTTGACCTGATCCTGTAATGCTGAAAGAGTCTTAGCCACATCGAGGTCGTGAAGGATAGCCCTTCCCACAGCCTCTCCTACTGGAGCATCAGCTGGCACTCTCAGGCGTACTACTAGCCGAACTGGTCCAACATCTGCATGAGCACATGAGTTTTGATAGAAGAAAGCACAAGAACATTATAAATAGAAACGATGAACAGAGATATGGTCAAAAATTTTACCAATGACACCCCACTGCTCGCCAGCCAGCAGTACCAAATCCGGGTCACCCCGGAAATCCGTACCAGCATATGGATACTCGGAAAAAACCATATCCCGACGATCGAACCACCCGAAGAAGGTATCAGAAAAGGAAACCTGAGACTGACCAGCATGTCTGGACATATGGTCGACCCATCTCTGCATCTGTTGCTCAGTCGGTGGAAGTAAACCAAGTGAAATATACTGTGGCTGCATCAGTGGGATCTTTTCCAAGGCAAAAGCGGTCAAAATAGAACCATATCCAAAGTTCTTCAATCTTACGTTTTTCACCTTGGTCAATTTTTCTTTCATCACAAAGAGTACTGCATCACACCAGTTGAACACCTTTGGTTCAAGGCACTCTAAGGCATACTGCATATAAGACCGGTTGGCCACATGAAGAGCCGCACTACCAGCCATTCTAGAAAAAGTGAACAGAATGGTCCTCAAGGGCCTGTCAGTGACATCTCGGATGTTGATCTTGCTGTCCTTACTCGACTGAGATTCCTCTCTGCAATACCTGCGAATGTAAGCTCTCACAGATTCAACCCCACGGGCCGAACCTGATAATGAGATAGGGGCAGCCCGCTCGATAAGCCGGTCAAAAAATAGATGTCCACGACAGTCAAGGGGATAGATTTTCCCCTAATCTGGAACACCTGACTGGTAGGATCCCAGGCATCGAGCAAATACTGCAACAATTTGATTTGTTGCCTCATGCTAGAGATGCAGAAAAACTTGAACAGGCCACAGTTCCACAGTGCATTTACCGTAACCGGATCATGTAAAGCAAGCATTTCCTCTTCTTCATGCTCATGTTCTCGCCATGTAACAGGAATTTTTCTCCAATGAATCTCTGAAAACAAACAAGAGAAGAGTTAGATCCTGATTTGCTGAAAAACAGGCAAAAATTTCCATGAAAAACTGTGCACAATTTTCCCTCCTTGTGCCCATCGCACCCCTAGTAGTGTTCTGGTAGCATTGCATGCTAACTGGCCAATGGCCAGGCCAACATGAAATGCACCTTTCGATATAGAAAGGGTGCGATGGAGCCAGGGCGAGTTTTTCAAACCCCAAAGGCTCAGAAAAACCAGAAAACATGCTTAGAATTCAAAAAGGAAAGAATGAAACTGAAGAGCTCAGGTTTAGCTCCTACCTGGTCTAGACGGCGCCAAGAATCATCCACAGAATCTCTCGGAATCAGCTAGTGAAAATCAAGGGGGAAATCACCTCCAAAGCTCCAACAACCCTTTCAGTACTTTGAAGCTTGCATGCCTCAATGGCAAGTTTCTCACTTCCGGCGACAGGTTTACATCAATGGCCTTTGACCGAAAGATTTTGCGTGGTGTTCGACGCTAAGTCCCTTATTCACACCACGTGAATTGTACTATAGTACCTTGAGGGTCATCATCATTATCGGTGATTCCTCTCGCGCCTGTTAACAGCTTACATCACTGGATGGTAATCAGGCGATGTCTTTCCATGTTCGACTCCAAAACATCTCTCACATGGATCGACTTGTACTTTGAGTGAAGATCGAATGAGATTGAAGACCCTGGATCTAGTTTCATCCATCCGGGCTTCGATATATATTCAGGAAAATAAAAACATCAAATGTACATCACTGCTGCACAGATAATCATCCAATCTAAGGAATGATGGCTCTACCAGAATCATCAATCTACACTCAGACGATTGTCTGTCTCATGTACATGAAAATGAATTTATAAAGTTGAGCATGGGAATGCCCGCCTTAGCTAGATCATGAAAATATTATGAAGATAATGTATTGTATTGTATCTTATTGCAGGTCGCCTTCCAGCTTGAAAAAACTTCGGATCCTCATGATAATGCATTTCACCCGACATCAAAAGATTAACGACCTCATGCTTTAGGGGCAACTGTTATAGACATTTTTGGGCACTGCAACCCCAATCATAAATGTCCATAAACCAAGGGCTCCTAAGTCCCTAAAGGTGTTGTTCCAACCCCTAAAAGAACAAGGTCAACTGATTACAGCATCTCCCCGAAGTTCTCCATGAAAAACTACTTAGAACTGGTCAAAACTGGACCATTTCAACTGCTCCATGGTCAAAGTGCATTTCATCCCACCTGCCTACACACAGTAGGTGCGATGCATGTTGAAAAGCCCTCTATGGGGTGCGATGGGCGAGAGTGGACAAATGGCAGGGTCAATTCGCAAGGTGGAGGATCATGGAATCTTCCAGAAACTTCACCTGTGACACTTGCCTCTCTGCATTCGCCCAGGGATGAGTAAGAGATCATCAATCTCCAAGTAGAATCAAGAACTATCAGAGAGAGGACACTAATCAAATCTCAGAAGCTGACTCACCTCTCTTGCAAACATCTATATATGGATCCCTCATCCCAGAGATCCAGAGGCTGGAATTTTGTATCTTGCAAGGAAGTGTTGTTGGTTTCTTGGTTCAATATCATAGTGTTGGGTGATCTAAGCTTTTCATGAGGTGAAGAAGGGCTTTCTTGCTGAGAGGATGATGCTGGGTCAGAACAATTTGTTGTAATCCTCTTTGCTCTTTCTTGATTATCAATAAAGTTATTCAAGTTTTCCTCCACATTCTTGTATGATTGATGTTATATGCATTTGTGTGGTCAATATATATTTGGTCCTATATTGTTTATGATAATAAATCTATGTTCTTGGATAGTGTTATGCTGCTTTGATTCTACAGGTGCTCTTTGAAGCTGGGTAGAAGGGGAAGCGAGTGGCGAAGACTTATCATAAGGGAGAGGAATCGAGCAAGGAACCAAGCGCAAGACAGAGGTTGGTCTCCTTATTCCCCTCTTATCTATTTCTCATAAAGGAAAACGAAAGTAGTTTTAGTTTGTTTGTTTCTAAGGTAGCTACCAGCCTTAGTGGGACTAGCAGCTCTGCATAGACACTAGTTTTCCCGATAACACTACCGATATGAATGGAGTCATAAATCTGAAGAAGCACAAAATCAGCTTTGAGAAAAAGTCACTACGTGTAGTAGTACCCCTGGACCCAGCCGAAGGAACGCGATACACTGAACCGGTTCACGACAACAATAGTGAAGATGATCTCGATTGTATCTATAATATCACTGCACAAGGACAGGATTGGGTGAATCTGACTATGGATGGGAGGATTTCGTGGGAGTGCGAAAGCTCCCGCACTTCAAATTCAGATGAAGAGATAGAGCGATGGTAGAATCGACTGCACGAAGTAACAACACTAAACTGCAACATGATGTTATAGACATATTTGGGCACATCAACCCCAAAATTATATGTCAATGTATTAGGGCTCATCAACCCCTAAAAATAGTTGTTTCATACCCTAAAAGAACATAGTCATTTGAATACATCATTCCCCAAAAGTTCTATATGAGAAACCATCCAGAAATTTCCTAAAGTGAACCATACTGACTGCTCTATTGGCAAAGTACGATGCATACCAAGTGGTACACTACCAGGATGCGATGCATTCTGTTTAGGCCTTCTATAGGGTGCGATGGGCGAGGATGGGCAAGTGTCTGAGATAGGTTTCTAAGTGGATGCTCATGGAATCTTCTAAAAACTTCTTCTGTGCCACTTGCCTCTCTAAATTCGCCCAAGGATGAATAAGGGATCTAAAACCATCTGTTATCCCTTCTCTTACGGAACCAATTGTAACAAGTGGAATGACACTAATCAAACCCCATGGATGACTCATACCCTTGCACACATCTATAAATGGATCCCTCATCCAAGAGATCTAGAGGCTAGAATGTTGTGAATTGCAAGTAAGTGTTGATAGTTTGTAATTGAGGAGAGTGCATTGTATTCTTGTTGGAATGATCTTGCTATTTCATGAGGTGAAGAAGGATTAAAGCTGGGAGGATGATGCTTGATCAGACAACTGGGTTGTAATTCTCCTTTCTATTAATAAAGCTCTTCAAGTTTTCTCCCATATGATTGTGCAATTGTGAATGTTATCATTTGTGAATGCCATCATTTTTTCATTATATATCTGATTTTATAATGATTATGTTGTAATAGATTACGATGCTTTGATGGTTCTTTGTTGTTGTACTTGTGCAGGTACTCTCCAAGCATGTTAAGTACGGGGACGAGTTGCGGGATCTGTCAATGGAGAGAGAGATCAAGCAAGGGATTAAGAGGAAGTTCCAGGTTGGTTCCATTATCTTTCTCCTATCTGTTACACATAGAAGAAATCATTGAATTGCTTTAAACTGTTGTTTCTAGGGTAGCTGCCAAACCTAGAGGGCTAGCATTCCTTAGGAATACTAGTTTTTGCAGAAACAAATTGGCGATACCTTGGGGGAAATCCACCTGTTCCATCAAGATAGGAGGAAAATCCTCCAGTTCTCATAACTCAAGGGGTTAATTCTCCCATTTCTTCGATACCCCCTCCAAGTAGTCTAGTCACTTCCTTTCATTGGAATCGACTGGCAGGATGTTGCCTACCTTCTTATGTGCCTTCCTAAATCATAGTACAAGTTTGTAATATGATTGTATCTGGCACTATTATAGATGAAGGTGCATCAGTGAGTATCCTTTCCTCAATTTCTTGGCAAACGCTCGGTTCACCACCGCTTGTGCCTGTTACACAGAATCTTTTAGGCTTGAACAGAGGAACCAATCGACCGTTGGGGATCCTTCCTCAGTTACCTATCACTTTGGGAGAAAAAACAGTTTATTTGAATGTGATGGTAGTCCCAGGAGCTTTAGATTACAATTTACTTCTAGGGCGTGACTATGTTTATCACATGGGAGCTATTGTTTCAACACCTTTTTGAGTGATTTGTTTCCTGCATGAAGGCAGGATTGTCACCATTAACCAGCTTTCATTTCCCGGTCCAAATATGGCTCCTACTCAACCATCTTCCCTAAATGGTCCTTTTGTACCAATGGTATCATCCCTGCCACAGGTTAATTATTTGGCAACTTGTTCCATACCTACACCAATTGATGATCAATTTAGTGATGTTGTACAACATGTACTGGGGGCATTGGAACCAGATCTCTCCTTCATGACCACCTATGAGTTGTGATATAAGGGTCTCCGAGGATGGTTCGTTGTATTGTGTCAACCTTGTTAAAAAAAATAAACGAGGACCTCAGAGGATAGTTCATTATCTTGGGTCAACCTTGTTAAAAAATGAAACCAAGGGTCTCCGAGCATAGTTCCTTGTCTTGTGTCAAGCTCTTTTAAAAATGAAACAAGGTCCCAAGTTCAAAGTCAAGTCTTTCACTTGATCTCGTAAAAGAACCTTCATTCCACCCACCTGATAGCCATGAGAAGTCTACTTAGGTGAATGTAATGAAGCTTGGGGGGCATGCACCTTGTGGTAAAGATAAGTTTCCCTATAGGTTATGTGATTGGTCTTTCACACCATTCACCTTTGTCTATCTGAACGAAGCCAAAGAGGTGTTGGATAACCGTCCTGCTTCACCACAGTGATTTCCATTTGGTTACAAGAGACTCTCCTTTTCATCATGATGGGGGCATGTAAACCAATTCAAGCATATTTTTTCCATTTTAAGCTTGTGTAAAAAAGAAACTGAAACCAAGCATAGTTTATTCGTTTCAAGCTTATGTAAACATGAAACCGAATCCAAGCATAGTTCCCCATGGTTAAAACTTGTCTAAAAATGAACCCATTTTCAATTTTTAACCCTGGTGATTGCCTTTCTGTTAGCCTTTTGAGCCTTGGTTGTTTTCATCTCATCACCACCATCTCTTTGGCCGATCATATGCCTTCACTTGGTTGTTTTACCCTTTTGAGGAACAATTGCAATGAGTGGTCTTATTAGCCCACCTCTTCACATAAATCAACATGTTTTGAGAAGTTACAACATCACCAGAACCAGTTGCTACCCTAGACACCACTCATTCCTCAAAATAGAGTCCTCTTTAAACCCTTTTTAGACTCATTAAACATGAAAATATCGTCGAGCGCTTGTCCTTTCCAGCTCGTTAAAGTATTGGAAATGTCATCCCTCCTGTATTATTTTATCCTTTTTTGGACCTGAGGGATTACTTTACGAAAAATAACTTATGGAGTTTTCTTTTCGTCCCTTTTCAAACTCTCTAAACATGAAAAGGACCGAGTTATCCTTGTCGTTAAACTCGTTAAAACAATAGCGACAAACTTGTCCATCTAGATGAGACCGAGTTTCACTGTCACTAGACTCGTTAAAACATTAAATAACGACAGGTTCACCCAAAAGGCGAATTATAGAACAAGCATATGTTATCCTCCTCAAGTTTGACAAAAATAAAGAGGTACTGGTCAGCAATGACTGGGGAAAAAGGGGAAAAAACTTGAATAATTTATGGTAGCAGGTCACTCTTGAACATGAAACTTTCACTACATCTCCATTATTTAGTTGGGTTGGGTAATTCCGTTCACCGGTCATCATACCGTTGGTCTTTCATACCATCGATCTTTTGGGGTTAACGCTACCAATTCATCTTAGTGTCACCGACATGTTCAAGAGAAGTCATTCAGTTGAGAAATCACCATCCAGTTGAGAAATCACTATCCAGTTAATGTTTCATACACTGCAATACCTTCAACCTTCATTTTTTTCCTTACCGCCATTCCTGAACCTTGTGTTGTCAGCTCATTTTTCACCTCCAGAAATCATTAGCTTTGTTTCGTGTTGTAGATGTGGGATACATCAAGGCCCTTCTACGACGAGTCGCTTCTTGTCGACATCAGCTCATTATCCAAGAAGTTGACTTAGGAACAACCCTTTGAGTGCTTGGAAGCTTGCATACATCAATGGCAAGTTTCTCACTTCTGGTGATAGGTTGACATCAATGGCCTTCGACCGAAAGATTTTGTGTGGTTTTTGACATCGGATCATGTATTCACACCACGTGAATTGTACTGTAGTACCTTGAGAATCATTATCATTATCAGTGATTCCTCTCGCGTCTGTTAACAACTCATATCATTGGCTGGTAATCAGGCGATGCCTTTCCATGTTTGACTTCAGAACATCTCTTCACTTGGATTGACTTGTACGTCGAGCGAAGATTGAACGAGTTTGAAGACCCCGGATCTAGTTTCATCCATCTGGGCTGCGATATATTCAGGGATATAAAAACATCAAATGTATAAAGGCTCTACACAGATGGTCATCCTAACCATGGATGATGACTCTATCTGAAGAATCACCAGTCTGTATCTACAGACAACTATCTGATCTATGTACATGAAATGAAATTTATAAAGCTGAGCATGGGAATGCCTCCCTCAGCTGAGATCATGAAAATCATATTATGATAATGTATTGTATTGTAACTGATGTGGGTGACCTTCCAGTTCGAAACTTTGGATCCTCATGATAAAGCATTTCACCTGACATGAATATTTACAACCTCATGCTTTAGGGGCGCAACTGTTATAGACATATTTGGGCACATCAACCCCAAACTTATATGTCAATTCATTATGGCTCATCAACCCCTAAAAATAGTTGTTTCATACCGTAAAATAACATAGTCATTTGAATACATCATTCCCCAAAAGTTCCATCTGAGAAACCATCTAGAAATTGCCTAAATTGAATCATATTGACTGCTCGATTGGCAAAGTGCGATGCATACTGAGTGGTACATCACCAGGGTGTGATGCATACTATTTAGGCCTTCTATAGGGTTCGATGGGTGAGGATGGACAAATGTCCAAGACAATTTGCTAAGTGGATTCTCATGGAATCTTCTAAAAACTTCTCCTGTGCCACTTGCCTCTCTAAATTCGCGCAAGGATGAATAAGGGATCTAAAACCATCTGTTATCCCTTCTCTTATGGAACCAATTGTAACAAGTGGAATGACACTAATCAAACCCCATGGATGACTCATACCCTTGAACACATCTATAAATGGATCCCTCATCCAAGAGATCTAGAGGCTAGAATGTTGTGAATTGCAAGTAAGTGCTGATAGTTTGTAATTGAGGAGAGAGATTATATTCTTGTTGGAATGATCTTGCTATTTCATGAGGTGAAGAAGGATTGAAGCTAGGAAGATGGTGCTAGATCAGACAACTGGGTTGTAATTATCCTTTCTATTAATAAATCACTTCAAGTTTTCTCCCATATGATTGTGCAATTGTGAATGTTATCATTTGTGAATGCCATCATTTGTTCATTATATATTTGATCCTATAATGTTTATGTTGTAATAGATCATGATGCTTTGATGGTTCTTTGTTGCTGTACTTGTGCAAGTACTCTCCAAGCATGTTAAGTACAGGGAGGAGTTGCGGGATCTATCAAAGGAGAGAGAGATCAAGCAAGGAATTAAGCGGAAGTTCCAGGTTGGTTCCATTATCTTTCTCTTATCTGTTACACATAGAAAAAATCATTGAATTGCTTTAAACTGTTGTTTCTAGGGTAGCTGCCAAACCTAGAGGGCTAGCATTCCTTAGGAATACTAGTTTTCCCAGAAACACATGATGATCAGATCATTGTGTTGCATGAAAATAGAGGCAAGGGAGCTGCCGACATATGATGGATTGTCAGCGGTGGATGAATTCCTAAGAAAATTCGAAAATGTAGTAACAGAGCATCAGTGGTTTGATGCGCTGAAATGGGCACTGCGTGCAACACCCACACGATGGTGGGGTACGCATCAAGGAACTTTTGAAGACTGGCATGGATGGAGAAGGATGATGTGCCTATGGTTTGGAAAACCCAAAGTACGACTAGTAGACAAATATGACGGACGAGATGATCCATGCATGCACCTTGCGAAATGGACCAAGGTCTACAAGGAAGAGCTGTAGCCTAAATGGGTGCACCTATTCTACTATACCCTGGACGTCATACCCATGAATTGGTATACGAAGACGGAGCTATGCCATGGTACAGGCGAATGGGATGTCTTGCGAGAGGGATTCTTGTTAACATTCACATTTGAAGACCATTGGTCAGATATTGTGGACGATGCACTACAAGCAGTGAAAGCCACTATATTTAAAATACCATAGGAGCCAATGGGAGTACTTTAGCCAGAATGGGTGATACAGTTAAGTAGCGCACTGGAGTGTTATAACGTGAATATTGACAAGGATGATGAGGACCCAAGGAACCTTAGAAGGCACTCGCGAGATTCACGGACCAACACTTGAAGACCTTGAAATCACCACACTACAAAAGATGAAGCAGGTCAACATTGGAACGGAGGCAGAACCAAAATATGCAACGTTTGGGGACTATTGGGACGATGCCATGGTCGATAAAGTCGCTGAGTTACTCTGCAAATACCAACACTTGTTCCCAACCAGAATTATGGACTTAAAAGGGATTGTAGCTGATTTAGGGACGATGAAGATCACCCTAAAACCTAACGTGAAGCCAGTTAAGTAGCAACCTTACCGCCTGAATCCAAAGTATAAAGAAAAGGTCCACAACAAGTTAGACAAAATGCTTGCAGCCGGAATTATTGAACCAGTAGAAGAATCCGACTCGGTGAGTCCTATGGTGGTACAGGAAAAAAAGAAGAAGGGTGAAATAAGAATATGCGTAGACCTCAAGAAGTTGAAGATGCTTGTGTACACGATCCATTCCCAACACCATTCACAGATGAAGTACTAGAGAATGTTGGAGGTCAGGAAGCATACTCGTTCATGGATGGGTTCTCAGGGTACCATGCAATCAAGATTGCGCTGAAGATAGGATCAAGACGACCTTAGCAACAGAATGGGGATGCTTTCAATACACTATGATGCCGTTTGGACTAAAAAATGCACCAGCTATATTTTCGCACATCATGGTAGCCGCGTTCAAAGAATACATCCACAAGTTTTTGGAGGTCTGTCTGGAGGATTGGATTGTTTTTGGATTAGTTAAGCACCATGTAGCAAGCCTATGTTTGATGCTAGATACTTGCCGCCGACACCAGATTGCGCTGAACCTGAAGAAGTGCACATTCCTCGTTCCCTTTGGAAACCTGCTGGGACATGTGGTCTGTAAACAAGGATTGATGGTGGACCCTGCGAAGATTGTCGTTATCCTCAATTTGGAAGCACCGCAAAGTGTTAAACAATTGCGCGCTACCTTGGGACACACTGGATACTATAGGAAGTTCATCAAAATTTATGCCCAAACAACCGCGCCAATGGAAAAGCTATTGAAAAAAGATGTTACATATTGTTGGAATGATGATTGCATGAATATTTTGGATGTCCTAAAGGGGAAATTGGCCTCCGCGCCAATCTTGGTCTTCCCGAAATGGGATGTGGAATTTCATGTACATGTTGATGCGTCATGTATCGCGTTGGGTGTTGCACTCACACAGGAAGGCGCAAAGGGTGTGGATCACTCGATCGCATTTGCAAGTCAAAGATTGTCCAAAGCCAAAAAAAGCTACTCTACCACTGAACGCGAGGGGTTGGCAATGGTGTACGCGCTCCAAAAATACCGACACTATTTACTTGGAGGACATTTCAATATGTATACTGACCATTCCGCGTTGAAATACAGGTGAACAAGCCTTTGTTGGGGGGCGATTATGTAGATGGCTTTTACTATTTCAAGAATATGATTTTGAGGTCATAATCAAGTCGAGACACTTAAATGCAGGACCAGACCATTTTTCATGAATTGAGACAGGCGAGGAACCAACAAATTTGGAGGAGGGACTACCTGATGCACAACTCTTCGCAATATGTGTCACGGATGAACACTTCGAAGATATAATCCAGTTTCTAACAATAGGAACTGCGCCGAAGGAGTACTTAATCCAACAAAAGAAGGAATTGGTGGTGCAAGCGACAAACTTTTCTGTCATCGCGGGGCACCTCTACAAGATGGGCAACGATGAGATATTGCGAAGATACGTACTTGAATTTGAACAAGGTCAGATCCTCGCGGAAGCACATGGGGGCGTTGTAGGAGGACACTATGCAAGACGCGCAACCACACAAAAGATTCTTCGCGTAGGGCTATGGTGGCCGACCCTGCACCAGGATTCGAAAGCGCACTGTAAGGCCTGCGATATATGTCAAAGGACGGGAAAACCATCACACAGGGACGAGATGCCACTAAATCCCCAAATGACACTACAACCATTTGAGAAATGGGCAATCGACTTTGTGGGCCCAATCAAACCTCAGTGAAAGACGGGTGCGTGCTACATCATCACCGCGGCGGAGTACCTGACAAGATGAGCGGAAGCACAACCGGTCAAAGACTGCATGGTTGCTAAGACTACAGAGTTTTTGTTTGAAAATGTGTTAACACGATTTGGCTGTCCAAAAATATTAATGAGTGATCGCGGAACACATTTCATGAATGGAACCATCAGTGTGCTCACAAAAGAGTTCCAGGTTTATCACCAAAAAAGTACACTGTATCACCCACAGGCCAATAGAACAGTAGAAGCATTCAATAAAATACTGGAGACTGCGCTGACCAAAGTATGTAACATGCAGTGGGACGACTGGGACCTGCGCATACTCGTTGTGTTATGGGCGTACAGGACAACGTGCAAGAAATTAATGGGACAGACACCATTCTGGTTGGTCTATGGTACTGAAGCAGTCATGTTGATGGAATACATTATACCTAGTCTGCGAGTAACAACGCTCACAGGCATGACGAGCCACGAAGCTCGAGAAGGAAGGCCGACGCAATTAGAAGAACTCGAGTAAGAACGATTTCTCGCCGGGTTTCACCAGTAGGTACAAAAGAAACATGAAAAAGCCTGGCACGACTGCCATTTCAAGTTGCGCACCTTCAAGGTAAATGATTTAGTGCTACTGTATGACAACAAGTTTGAAAAATTTCTGGGAAAATTCAGAATGCACTGGTTGGGACCATATGTGGTAAAAGAGGTCACCGACAGAGGTGCGGTCCATCTAGTCAAACTCAATGGAGAACCCTTCCCAGGCAAATTCAATGGCAGTCGTTTGAAACCCTACACGAGTGGGCCAACTCTATGACGAATAGGCCGAAGCAAGTCTTCGTGGCCCGAGGAGCCAGACGAGGGCACAAGACTATAAAAACAAGCACCAGAAGCCGGTACCAAAGAAGGGACATGAGTTAGACGCGGATGATTCAAAAGTAGGAATGGAGCAGATCCAGTAGACTGTAGAAGAGTGCGCCACAGACCTCAGGGAAGTGAAGGAACGGTTGGAAGGGGTCTGTGACAAGATCGCCACACTAGCTGAGTGACTTGAGACAAGTCACATTGATTGTGTTGGGGGCTTGTTGGGCATGAAATCCCCCTCCACAGTAGGTTTTAGGGCTCAAAGCCCAAGTTTTGGTCAAATATGGTGTAGAACTCCACGAATTGTGGGCACAGAGCGCGAAGTATACAATTGAGTCATAGGGTTGTCTGCCCTAAGCATTGTATTGTAAAATAGTGTAAAGTTGGCCTACCCATGGTCCGTGGACCATGGGATTGTATAAATAGAGCGAGGCTCTAAGTTGTAAAGTCAATGATGAATAGCAAGAATAACGAAGGAATGGTTCGAGCTTAGAGTAGAAGTCTAAGTGTCTTGGGTTGTAGTAGTAGGAAGAGGCTCTGCAGCTGAGTGCGCAGAGGCCTAGTAGAGTCTGCAGCTGAGTGCGCGGACCCCTGCAGCTGAGTGTGCAGGGTGGAGTCGAGTCTATAATCGGGACAGAAAGCTAATAAAAAGAAGTTGATTCCTAATTATGTGTACTTGTTGTGCTTATCTTCTTTATGTTTATGATCATTTATGTATCACGTGCACTGATATAAATGTTGGATATACTATAATAACCCTAAATCTTACACACATAAGCTAAGTAAACGGTTAATAAGCGAGGAACTTGGGTATTATACGAGTCGCACCCCGAGCAGGGCTGTGCGAAAGCCACACCACAGGTCGCGAAGGGATCACAAGTGCGCGTAACGATAGGTCAGACCACGGACCTCCAGAAGCCCATCAGACATCCCAAGGGTGCAGAGACCTGGTTCTAGCACCCTTCCATATTACTTCGGGTGAGACTTCAGTCTACGCTCCGTGGATTGTGCCGAAAGGGCCAGTAGTACCGTGATTTGCTTGGCTAAATCATCTCCAAACCTGGGTCAGGCCCCACTAAGCCAACAAGACAGTAGACCCTTGCAATCTTGACTACAAAGACTACAAATCACCCCCCCAACACCACACTAATGGACCAAACTCAAGTAAATATCCCAAATCAAGGAAAACCAATGAAATGGGATGACAAAACCCCTAGGAAAAAATAAAATGGAGAGAGAGCCCAATACCCAAAGACTCAATAAGAGCACTTCATTCCCCACAACATAGAGAAACCGACACGATATTAACCAAATTAATAGGAGATTTCCTAACATAAACCATGTGATTAAGAATTCCTAGAAGAAAACTGAATTAACACCCAACAAAGCCAACACCCAGTCACCACCAATCTGAAAATTAAACTGAACTTGGCTAAAACTAAAAGATACCGAGAGCATGTACCAACTAAAATGTCATGAATCACTTTTGAAATGCAATATAATAGCATACTAGGCACTATCCTTGCTAGATAAAATGAAAAATTGAGACATAACCAAAGTAACAATGATTAAAGACGATAGTTGAAGCATGAGACAAAATACCTCACTGTAGTTGAGCAACGATTCTAAACGAAACAAAAGTGAAGAGATGGGCACCTGAGCCATAAGAAACCCAGTTGTACCAACATGAAAAATAACCACAACTATCAACAGGCAACATGACCAAGCTATACCAAGTGAAGAGTGATGAGGGCACCACCTCACCTCCTTTCCTACGAGATACATACTTCCACCACCCCAGAGCAATAAAATGACATTTAAAATGCCTCAACCTATGGTACACCCTCCAACATTGTTCAACATCCGTTTATCACACCATAATGATAAGAGAGAAACTTGGAAAAAAAACACTCCTTATAATGGGTCCTCATTAATGCCCAGACTATCACCCTATCAGGAGATTAATTTACTTAATATAGAGAAATTTATTAATAAAAATTCATTTTTTTTTTTAAATATAAAATTAAAACTTATAAATACAAGAAATTAATTAAACTTTATTATAAATTATATATGTTTTTTTACCTACACCCTTTTGTTGTAAATTTTAAACACATTTAACATTATGACTTATAAATAGTTGAAAGTTAATTAAACTTCATTGTAAATTATGTGTATTTTTTACCTAAGCCTTTATTGTATATTTTAAACTCATTTAAAATTATAATAAATTCATGAAAGATGAACCATGCTTTATCAAAAAGTGTGTTGGAATTGATTAAATAAAGTTTATTTAAATTTAAATTTTTATTCTTTTTGTCTGTCATTTTGCTTGTGATCCTCTAGGTTTGACTTGGTTTGAGGAGCCACGACCCAAGGGTGTTTAAGCCGTTAAAGTCACCCGAGGATCGCACCAGGCTTGGGCCACACCAACCCTTAGCTAACTGGATTTTTAACATGTTTCCTCCCCTAGCACAAGGCACAACCACCCCATGTGAGGGCTAACTGGATTTTTAACATGTTTCCTCCCCTAGCACAAGGCACAACCACCCCATGTGAGGTTTGATCCTGTGTCGCCTTGTTGATGAGGCCATCCGCAACTGGTTGTGCTACTAAAGCTTACACAGTTTTCACTCTTTTAATAAAATTGTTTATTTTTTAATAATTTTTTTTTGGAAATAAATTGTATTAAAATACATTTATTTCAATAAAATATAAATATTTTTATATATTTTATATTTTATATAAAATTGATCAATCAAAAATTTATTGAAGAAAATCATTTTAAAATATTAAAAATGTAATTTTTTTTTGGGGTCTTTCAATTAGCTATTATTATAAAAATCAAGTCTTGTGAATAAGAGATCTAAAGTTCAATTTCTTGATAGTGATAGCTACTAGAAAAGACCCACTTCTTATAAAAATCAAGTCTTGTAAGTAAGAAATCTAAAATTCAATTTTTTCCAGACAAAAAAAAGTTATAATGATAAATACTAAAAAAAGACCCATGTCATGAGAATAACCCATCGTCAAATTCTAATACAAATAAAATATAATAAAATATAAAAATTATAAATAATTAATATTCAAATATAAATTTTATTTAAAACTAATTTATTGGAAAAATAAATATCTCACCACAAATTTTGGATGTAAAAAAATATATAACTGTTTTTAGAGAATGGATGGACTTAGCAAAGTGGAAAAGAAATGGAGAGGAATTTAACTTCAATAATGGAACTAATCATAAAGATACTTTCATGAATAAGATATATTTTCTACCATTGGATTGGGTATTTAGATAATATAAGAAAAGAATGTACCATTTAAATAATAAAATAAAATAATTTATAATTTAAATGAAATAATGCAATAATATTTTTAAATATTTTATCAATATTAATTTAATTAATTGAATTAATAAAATGAAAAAATACGCATAAAATATTTTTAAATATTTTATCAATATTAATTTAATTAATTGAATTAATAAAATGAAAAAATACGCATAAAATATTTTTCAAATTTAATAAAGTTTAAAATTTTAAAATATTAAATATATTTTTATTAATTAATTAAATTAAAAATTCAAATATTTAAATTTAACCATTAAAATTTTATATAAAAAAACACAAATTTCAAACTTTTTATAAAAGTAGTTGAGATGGCATGCTAAATTAATAAAATTCAAAATATTATATTAAAAAAATAATAAAATTTCTTCATTTTAATATATGTAAATGGATTTCAATACCAATACAAACAAAATAAAATATTTTTACTTACCTACCTTTAATTAATCATAATTAAAAAAATACTTTTACTTATCTACCTTTAATAAACCAAAATTAAATATATACATATTTATATTTTAGATAAATATTTAAGTTTGGGACGAATTTTTTTGGGGGTAAAACATCACATTTAATATGTATATGTATAACAATTTTAAACTAGTAATTAACATATACATATAATAAAATATTTTAATAAAATTTAAATATAAATAAAATAATACTTGTCACATTACTATTTTATTTTATCGTACATATGCAAAAGCATTTGCTTTCGAGATATATTAATTTAAAGATGAGTTGTTAAAAACTTCTAAACTATATAAAAGCTTTTCTTTTAAAACATGTATATTTAACGAGCAATAGAGTCTAATGAAAAGCCAATAGTCTATGTATCCTATATAAAAATATATTTAATAATTATTTAAAATATTATTTTATTAATATTTATTATATAAAAATATGTAATAATTATTTAAAATATTATTTATTAATATTTTTATTATATAAAAATAATAAAATAATAATATGGTAACCTATTTATCACATGTTTATAAAAACATGTTTAACAATTATCCAAGATAATTGTTTTTTTAATTATGGGGAAAAATTAATTTTAAAATATATATTTAAAAATGATTTAATGTTTAAATAAACTATAATTTTGATAAAATCATTATCATGTAAAATAATATTTAATAATTATTTAAAATATTATTGTACTTTTACTATATGATATTAAAACTTAATTATTATTCTCATTTTTAAAAGTATGTACACATTTGTTTTATATATATATATATATATATATATATAATAACAGTGTCTTATCATACATATAAAATAAAAATATATTCAAATATCGTTTGTTTATATACATATGTATTATAATAACACATCATAATTTAGGATGTCATCATATATTTTTACATAACAATTATTCAAAGTATCATTTATTGCCTTGCCTTTAAAGTATGCAAAATAATTTTTAAACTGTGCAGGAACATTTTATTTTTATAATATATAAAATTAAGCGTTAATTAAGAAATGATTATATATGTCAGCTGAGGTAAACGAGTTCCCCAGGAAAAAAACAAAAGAAAAAAAATCTGCATAACACGCTGTGAGTGAAGTAATTTTAGGATATTTTAAGCGCTAAACGGGATTATAAAGGGAGATGCAAGCTATCACTGTACGACACCAGATGGGGATCTGACTCTCCTACAGTATTCTGCTGCTGTCTAACCAACTTGTCCCTTTCATGCTTTAGTGTGTATATGTTTCACGCTTTATGTGTGTATATGTATCATGCTTTGGTGTATATATATATATATATATATTGCCAGCTTACTAAAGTATTATGCCTTTGTACGTATCCAAATTTTAAGTACGTCTGCGCCAGACTTTCAAATAATTTAATTATTATACGCCCAACTAGAATTTATCCATAATGTAATAAATATGGCATGTGTTCATCTTTATAGAACATTCAAATGTGCTGTGTTTTTTCAACAGCCACCTTTCTGTGTTTTTTTAATCTGGCGCAGTGTTTACCATACATAATATTGGTGGGATTATTTGCTAATTTATTTCAAACATTAAAATTTTATAGACAAAAATAGTGATAAGACTTGCATTCATATTATTTATATTTTTGTGATAAAACTTGTATTTATATGGCTTATATTATATCCTCTGACCTCTAAAACTTTTTTTTTTTTTATAAATCAAAAAGATTTTCTCTGTTCATCAGAGTTTATAACACACAGCTTTTATCCAAATGGAAGGTTTTTCTTCTGTGTTAGTCAGAGTTTACAACACGCAACTTTCTCTCCATTGGATGGGAGTTGTATTTTGTGTAAAAGTGGTGGAATATATATATATGAGTATGCACTTTGAAATTTGAAACTCAGATTCTTTTAACGAGACTTTTATGTCTTGGTTTGAAATTTGAAAGCTGGGCGGTGCAGAAGCAAAAGTAATTTTCCTTCAATTTCTTATTTTATTCGGAAGCATATTCATACATTTAAATATTATATATTTATGCAACAGTGTTACTTATTGATAATATTATGTGTTTCCAACAATTGGATTTTCGGTTGTAAGTAAAACTTTTGCCGACACTGACACTTCTGAACGACTAATATTATAAAAGGTTTATAATACACGTAAAGAATATCCAACAAACCGATTTTCTTATAGAATTCAAAACTTTTGAATTAAAAAATATCTTAAATATCTAATCAAGATAAAATATAATTTTATATACTTTATTAAATGACTTTTTATACAAAAGACAATCTAACAAACGATTTTCTTACAGAATTTAAATTTTTATATGTATTTGAATATTTAATTAAAATTCTCTTTTTATTATATTAAATAAAAGTAAAGAAATTTTACAATTCAATTTTTGAAAGAGAAATAATTTTTGTTTATGTGTGGGGTTTAAAAAAGTTAAGAAATATTGATGATACTTAATATTTATTAAATTTGATATTTGATTTGGTCTTTTAGATTTTAAGATGGTAAGAGATTAATCATAATTCTTCTCATTTTATTGTTATACTAAAGAAATGTTAAAGAAAATAATCTAAGATTAACATAGATTTGTTGATTCACAAGGAATATTAGAAAAACATTCCAAGATCACTATAGGTTTTCTAATTCACAAGGGATACTCCAAAAACATTCCAAGATCACTATAGTTTTTCTGATTTAAAGGTTGAGAAGGTTGATAGTGTGACCAATACTTTGAAAATTTAGATAGAATCCTAGTATAAGAGGAGAATTTAAGAGAAAATGCTTTTCATCTTCTACCTCTTATCTTTGTGTGACAAAGGTGATAAACTCTTTCATTTTATGGGGTTTTGAGAATTGAACAACACCCAGTTTGCTATTCTTTATTTTTTGGAGTTGGCCTTGATCACCTTGTTATAATATCTTAGTTTCCTTCCCCCATCTATCTCTATATCTTTATAATATTATATTTATTCTACAAAATTATCTCATCCTTTATTTCTCACTGGTATAGCCAAGATTGGGATCCTTATGCCATCCCCTTTAAGTAGAAAGTGGGGGTTTGGGTTAGAGTTCGAAGCAAATTTAGGAAATCTCTTGATCTTGAGACTATAGGTTATAAACCCAACCTTGAATGAGGGATTTGAACTTTGAATCTCATTGCTTACATAATACCTCATATCACAACAATCACCAATTGAGCTACACAACTTAGGCAATTATGCATAATTATATATAAAAAAGGTGCAATGTATTTATAAATATAATATTTAAAACTAATTTTGGAGTAGAACATTAAAATGTTTGTTTTGGAGACAAGGAATTAAGCTAATAATCCAAGATTTAGAGACATACAATACTAGTAAAAGCCTATCCCTTATAGATTACCAATTAGTTAATTTATCTGCAATAATTAAATAACAAGAATAAATTACATTATTTGTAAATAAGAACTAATAATTATTCATAACTAGTTAAAAATTATAATAAATTAAATTTACATGATTATTTATAACTAATTAGTTATTTTTTTATTTAAAATATAATTTTTTTTTTATAATAAATCATGACTAATTAGTTATTTTTTTACTTAAAATATATAAATTTTTTTATAATAAATTAAATTTACTTTTAATTAGTTATTCTTTTACTTAAAATATAAGTAAAAAAATTAATAAATCTATTAAAAAAATAAATCTTATTCATCACTTACAAATTAACATTTTTTAAATAGCTATTATAAATCAATCTATATTTCTTAATTTAATTTCAATATCATTTAACAACCATAATAAATTTTAGTGATTTAAAAAACTTTAATCTCCTTTTTAAATTTTGTTCAACAACTTTAAAATATCTACTCAAACGAATCAATCCTAATCCTAAACCCAAAACTTTATGAACAACCTGGTATCAAACTTTGTAATCAATTTGTATATTATTGAATTTAATCCATCAAATGCAAGAAAATAGTTGATACTACGCGCTAATTGCTCATATGGCATTTCAGAAAATATGATTAGTCACATGAACGGCTTAAGTACGACTTTATATTTTAATTTCATTAAGATTCACCGTATAAACGTAACATCATGCATCATTTTGATTTTAATTGGTCCTTTCACCTTATAATGTTTGAATATTATTTAACATCATTATTGAATCACGCCTTTATTAAGGTATTCTCCAAATCCCACTGAGATTTGATTGAGATGAAATAAATGTATTAATAATTTAATTATATTTAATTATTAGTTTATTTGTAAGAAGATATTAATGTATAGATTGAGATGAAATAAATGTACTAATCATTTAATTATATTTTATTATTAGTTTATTTGCAAGAAGATATTAATGTATTAAGTTATATATGGTAATTAAATTTAAGTAGGAAGGATAAGAATTATTCTGGTCGATTAAATGAGATAAATTTAATTCACAAAAGGTAACAAAGTTTATCATAATTTAGTTTTTAATTGATAGTGAGAATGATTATCACTAGTTGCTATTCACAAAATGTGGGTTGACTTGTTACTATTATTCAAGGAAATTTACACCACCTAAACAATCCACTACTGATTTGTAAAGGGGTAGATCTACTCTGGTGCTATATACCTCTAAGTCTTGGATCATTAAGTTGTTTCTTTTGACTTAGATAGTATCCACGAAAAAGCTAATTTCCTTAGTGATCAACACCAAGTCTACCACTAGTAAGATCATATATTCTTTAGGAGCACTTAACTTTAATTCCATAAATGAAACTAATTACCATTTCTAGTTATAATTAACAATAAACCTTAATATCATACTTTGTAACACTAATAAAACTAAAAATAATTTTTTATATCTATCAAAATTAAATATTACAATTCATAACATTTAAAATTCGGTTGAAAATATATTCTCACAATATGACAAAAATAAATAAATAAATAAATAAATATTTTTGTGAAGTTCTTGTCTATATTAAATTGTAGAAGTTAAATATACAAAAATGTACAATCAAAAGAGCTAGTGATGCCCTGTGGGAAACCAGGTCGTTGTTCCACAAAACCCAAGTTACACAATACATGTTGTGTTCTAGATATACTATGGATAAAGTCAAAAAAATATGACCATTAACCATCAAAGCTAAGATGAACCAGACTGTTACAAAAATCCATAAGCAATTAATTGATAACATTTTTCCTTAGAGAAATGACCCAGTGACTAAGCAAGAGTCGAGACGTTCCATATTGGCTATGGATAGAGTGAAAACACCCTTGGGCTACCTACTCCTTAAGCCTAATTAATACATACTAAGCATGCCATTTCAGGGAATCAAACACGGCTGGTGAGGGAGTTAACATCCCACCTCAACCACTCAACCTACCCTTACTTGACAACTATTTGATAACAATGATTTTATTTACTCTTATAATGATTATGAAAACCATGAAGGGGTTAGGGATGTCCTCCTTGGGGTTAGACATTTCCTCTATCTCTTGGGTCAACCCTTGAAGCCTCAATAAAGAGAATCCTTGCTTTTTGTTCATAATTGAAACTGATGGGCATTTTAATTACTTAAATTGTTGTTCATTAAATTATCGAATGTGTAACACCCTCCTCCCGCATTTACCCAAGCTAATTAGTCAACCGAGGTAAACATGTGACGAAGAGTTACTATGATATGATTCAAATCACCATGTATAGTTAAGGAAGTGGAACCAACATGAGAAGACCAAACTAACCTTCCTCAAAAGCTACAGAACCTTTAGGAGCCAACCAGCCCCTTCAGGCGCCCAAGCCCTGAGAGAACTTGCTTTTTCACTTCCCTAGAGCCTGAGTCGCTCCCATGACAAGAAATGCATGCAATTGGGACCCTCGAGTTGCTCTCACAACAAGGAATACATGCCACTATGGCTTTTTTCAAACCATTCTGTGCCACTTTTTTAGGGCTAGGACTCAGGCCACTGCCCAAAACTTCATGAAATTTCCAGAAATCACAAATAACATCGAAACAAGGGTATTAATGCAAACATTTGAACAAGGAATTAATCTGAACCCTACTAACCATGACAAACATTTCGTCAAACATATCACAAACATGTAATCTATAGGTCACAACAACATATTTAAGCATAGTGATCTCATAATTATCTGAGAATCATCAAAGAGGACAGATATCTCCTCACAATAGTTGCATTGTTATTTATTAGGTCATTCACTAACCAAAACATTATGAGATCTATATATCATAACTGTCATAAAACATACTTATAATCAACAAATAACGAGAGCTATATCAATGAGGAAACAACCATTAAAGCCACATAATATCAAGAAAATTTACTCATGAAAATACCAAGGAATAGGAGCTCTTATTAATATATGAAAATCCAACCAAGTTAGGGAATTCCATGTACCACCCAACCATAAATTGGGCTGAACCAAATCCCTCTTTTAGCTAATCACCCCGATGCAATATTTGAAGCATGAATGTGGGATTTCATGAAACAAATCAAACAAAACCAAACGAGGGCTTCCAAAGACCAAACCACCTCAACCCTCAACCAATGATTCCACTTCATGGTTGGGCATCACTAACTGTCACCGGATCGGTCTCCACCCAAGATGTCCAGGGCTCTAGAGTGTTTATTCCAACCAAAGCTTCTAGGACTAGTAACTCAACCCACAATTGTTGTCGAGCTGCAAAGCGTTTGTCCAACTAAGGCTTCTAGGACTAGTAACTCAACCCACTAAGGGCTCTAAAGCATTTGTCCAACCAAAACTTCTAGGACTAGTAACTCAACCCAAGCTATTACAGGGCTTCCAGAGTGTTTGTCCAAGCAAGGCTCCGAGAACTAGTAACTCAACCCACAACCAAAGGAACATGAGAACAAACCAGAAAATAAAAGGGAAGAAACCCACAACAACATGGCTATCTAGGAAATGGTGAGGCTAGGCAAAACCATTGTCAATCCAGGAAATCTTCCATGCCAATGACAAATCATATCCAAGAAACCACATGCATATGCCATGCATGCCAAAACTAGCAAGGAAACCATACATGTAACTCGATACCTGCAAAGAAATCTAGCTGTATCTGCTGATCCCGCTGTCCTCTTGCGCTTTATTGCTCTTCCTTTTCCTTCTTGCTCCAAATCCAAAATATGCCACACTCCTCCAAGAGTGCTCCAAGAAACTCTAAGTGTCCAAGAGTATGACAGATAGAATAGAGAGAGAGATCTACGCTAAAACTGAAAAAAAGTATTTGAATTGATCATCAGAAGCATTTTTATCAATGAGGCCTCTAATTTCATGAATTTTCCATTATTTCCCTTCATTTTCCTTCTCACATGCAACATGTGACCTTTCACATTCTTTTCTCCTATTTCCCATTATTTCCATAAATACATGCTAATTAATGCTTCTTTACCTTTGCCATTGCGTTTGCCAATTTCCTTTGCCATTAATAAACTGAAGTGACACCCCACTAAGATGTTTTTCCCAACATTAAGCTTGGAATATGTGTCCCATGGCCTTGGTCTTATATTTTTTTTGCGTGAACTTTTAACCAGTGCTATTACAAAAGCCTCCCCCTTTGGGGAACATTGTCCTTGATGTTCAACGACACCTACAACCAACAAAGCTACTGAAAAACCAAAATATACTGCTTATGGAGCTTTATAACACAACTTGTTGTAGTATTTATAATGACCATCGCTGAAAACATGACAAACATACCATTTATTGGAGCTTTATAACACAACTCATTACGGTATTTACAATAACAACCACATATACTTATACACATTTGCTTCAACCAAAATAATAATTATACTGTCTATGGAGCTTTATAAATCAAGCTCGACATAGTATTTACAATGACATACACATCTACATATTTTCTCAACCAATAAATAAAGGATACGATGTTCGTATCAACAACAAGGGAATCTAGAGGCTCACACCTCCAATCCCAAAAGTAGTACCGGGATTAAACTCCTACTCAGGAATTCCAGAATCCACTTCCAAAGTCAAAATTGTATCCAATGTCCAGCGCTACAATCCTGCACCACTTGTTCTCTCAATGAATAGTTACCGACTCATTGTTCCAGGGAACACTTCCAATGTGCATATGATTCCATTTGGAAATTCTAATGACAAAAAAAAATCCATCCCTGACCTTCCCTTCTCTGCTACACAGTCCCTTTGGCAATCTGGTCACCACCTTCCATGTAGTCACACACCTTCCAAGTTCCCCGACATCCCCTATCTCAAGTGATCCATCCCTTGGCAAGGTTTCCTCGCATAAGAAGGTCCAAAAACCAAGGCATATCCTTGCCTCAAAACCATCATACCGGTCATAGCATGATCATGGAAATCAATGGACACTATTAGGTGCCACTGTCCCATAATGACCCTACTCCTGAAGTGCTTTACCAACATATTTTTGTATGTTCTAATTCCTTTTATTGTTGTTGTTAATGCTTGTAGTTAGTTTCAACCACCTAACCAAGGCATTTTCCATGATTTCCTATAGCAAGCACATAATTTCCATTAGATTCAAAATGAATTTAAATAAATTCAAATCATATCTCATTGGTGGCCCATCAATAAGGTACACTTGCAATTATGTTTACTTCCTATCACAACAAGTCAAACTAGCTCTTTGATCAAATCATCATGTATAAACATATCACATATAGTTAGCTCAAAATGAAACCATCATAAATCACATGCAATCATCATAAATCATTATCATAAATCACAAGTAACCATGATAAGGTAGAGTCATAGATCACATGCATAATAAAACTGAAATAAAATACTGATACTTATCCTTCATTCAGTCCTTTTCTTCTGCCTTTGTCCTTTTCGTACACACTGGATCAATTCCCACACCCAACAAACACCCAATACCTTTTTCTTTTCTTTAATCATGTACACATACACAATGTACATCACAACACATACATCCACACACAATGTATGACATTATAAAATACATACACCTACATATGACATACGACACAACATATACACCTACATCGAGTGTACATCACAAAACAATATATACACCTACACTTGGTGTACAACACAACATATAAATACACCTACATCTGGTGTACAACTTGTTATAGACATTTTTGTGCCTTACAGCTCTAAGCATGAAATGTCCATAAACCAAGGGATCCTAAGTCCCTAAAAGTTTTGTTCCTACCCCTAGAGGAACAAGGTCAACCAATTACAGCTTCTCCCAGAAGTTCTCCACCAGAAACTGCTCAGAATCAGTCAAATCAGGATCATTTCAGCTGCTCCACTAGCTAGCTGCGTTGCATAGCACCCCAATACACTAGCTAGGTGCGTTGCAATGCACCTAAATGCACTACCAGGGTGCGCTAAGCGGGAAATGACAAATGGCAGTGTCATTCCACGAGGTGGACAGACAATGGAAGCTTCCAGAATCTTCCCCAATGACACTTGCCTCACTGAGTTCGACCAAGGATGAGTAAGAGGCTCTCAGTCTCCAAGTGGAAGCAAGAACTGACAGAGAGAAGCCACTAGTCAAATCATAAGCTGACTCATCCTCTTTGCATACATCTATATATGGATCCCTCATCCCAGAGATCCAGGGGCTGGAATTTTGTACATTGCAGAGAATTGTTGTTGGTTTTGAGATAGAGATCAGTGTATTGGGTGATTTATGCTTTGTTGGAGGTGAAGAGGGGATTCCTTTGCTGGGGGGTTGATGCTGGATCAGGAATCATCGGTTGTAACTCCTCCTGGACCTTCTTGTTATATCAATAAAACTATTTGAGTTTCTCCTACATGCTTGTGTATTAATGATGTTTTGTTATATTTGCATGTTTAGCTTAAATCTGATCCTAAGCTATTTATGAATGTAAATCCATGTCTTTGTGTAGTTTTCCTCTTCTGTGATCTTGCAGGAACTTGGTGAAGCTGGGCAAGTAAGGAAGCAGGTAGCTGGAAGCTGTCAAAGAGGAGAGAGATTGGATCAAAGGACTAGCGCAAGACACAGGTTGGTTCATCCTATTCCTCTTCGTTTATAGTTCATAAAGAAGAATACGAAAGTAGTTTTCCTTGTTTGTTTCTAAGGTACTGTCACACCTTAGTGGGATAGGGGCGTTTGAGTAGACACTTTTCCCGTTAACACAACTCAATACATATACGTACATAGAGTACATCACAATGAATACACTTGTCACAATGCCACGACTAGACAATGCACATATGTAGTACCACATGTACACAACACAACATATATGACATGCACATAATACGACATATACACCAGTACCACCTGTAAGACATGTACATAGTACCACCTGTAGAGAACACCACCTACACAACATCACATGTACACGACACCACCTGCACAACGTGTACATAATGCCACATGTACACTGCACCACCTCTACAATGTGTACACAACACCACATGCACTACGTGTACAAAACACCAGATGTACACATGACCACATGCACACATAACCACATGTACAATCATGCACATAATACCACATGTGCATAGAACCACATATAAAACATGCACGCAACACCATATGTACACGGCACCACATATCCAACATGCACACAACATCATCTATACACAACACTGTATAAATGACATGTACACAACACCCTATATACACAACGTCACATTTATACAACATCACGGGTACAAGATGTACAATATGTTAAACATATACACAATAGTAGTACTTCACATCTAGATACCACACTATCTGTACCAAGAAACCATGCTTCTAGTGTATCTCTGTGCTAAAATATGAAACTTTGGTAAAATTAAACTTTGTACAACTCAACTTATGGAAATAATTATTACATTTAATTCCTCTTTTCGAGAGGACAAAAATCGACCCAAAGATCACTCAAATCCGATAAGGGAAAGTGTAATTATAAAGAAAATCCCACATGTGCACATTTGACAAGGTTGACCCTAAAGAAAAATGGACACCCTTGGAAGGCTCTAAATACAAGTGACCTCTACTTCTTTTGGACACCATCATGAGACACTCTTCTATCTTTGTTTTTCGCTTGTGCAAGTCTAAGGCTTGTCCACGGAGGAACAAGTTCCCTCTGAGGTGAAATTGTAGGGTTCGAAGCTCACATATTTGAATTAACATTTTGGGCCTTAGTTGTAGGCACAATATAGGAAGGATTTGACTGCAGTCGCTCACACAGAAGCTCATCCATGTGACTGGAGCCTTCCAGTTGCACGAAAAACTCTCCATCCATGTGACTGGGAATTAGGGTTTCCGCAGTCCATATCAGACCCAAGTTGCTGGCATGATAGACTTAGGGGAGCGATTGAGAAGCTATAGTTGCTCATATTGTTAGAGTCGGTATTTTCATCCCTCCGTTAGAGATCAAATCCTCTTGTTGCATTTCATATTAGGTGTCCTGCCCAGTTATCACATTCCATTAGGCACATAGATCATCTGACGGTAGTGGTATTCCTACAGTTTCCTCATGTTATCTACCTACTGGTTCATGTTATATACTGTCTTCTTTTATCTTGAAAATTGCAAAAGTTGTCTTTAAGGTTTCATGGTCTAGGGTTTCATTAGGGTTTCGTAAAAAAATGTGTCAAAGTGTCCAATAATTACCAGCAGGCCATGAGGAGGTTGCAACATCAATAAATTTCATCACCCAGTGTTTGAAAATGTGTTTTTCCTCAAAACTCTATTTTGAGGAAAAAACAGAGTATTTAGCTTTTGTTACTAAAAAGTCATGAAAATTTGTTTTCCTCTTTGTAAATTCCTTCATCTGCACCCTGGTTTCTTTCCTTAGCCCAAAAGATTAAACACCTACAAAAACAAGCAAAGCTCAGGGCATTTAGCTCATCACAAAGCCAAAAAAGGTGAAAAAGTCCAAAAAACAGAGTTTGAAATAAAGTCATTTGCAAAACATTATGAAAGTGGGTTTGGCAACATTTAATTTGAAAAGCTCATGCATAAATCATTTCTCCAAGTGTTTGAAGTTCATTTCTATTCCAAGAGCAAAGGGAACCAAAGCAAAATGATTTGGGTGAGTGAGTGTGAAGTTTGGGTAAAAAATTGTAGTAAGTTGCTGGCACAGCGCATACAGGAAAAATTGCGAGTTTGACCAAGTTTTGCTCTGTTTTTTGCCTAGCTTCGCTTAGTTTGACTTTTTCACTTTCCTAATGGCAAATTTATGATGTAATTTGATGAACATTGATGGATTATGATGTAAATATGTTGGATTTTTCACTTGTAGAGGAAGATTCATCAGTTTAGAGGTTGTTTGAAACTGAATGAATCAGTTCCCTTGTTTCTAGAGGCATGCTGTTATGTTGCCTAGTTTCCAGTTCTCAGTTTAGAATTAGTTGGATCAGCTCCTAAACTTGTGAGCTCGACCCCTAGAGGCAAGGATGAATTATGTTTGTCTATATTATGTTAATTTTCAGTCATTAGCATGGTTGGACTCTTGAGAAATCCTTGAGCATCATTGTACACTCATATCAACATTTTGGCTAAGGAATTGAGACCAAGATTTGCAGCACTATTTGGGATCCATGCGGCAATTTGTCTTGGTACAGTGATTTTGTTTGTAATTGTGAATTTACTTATATGTCATGTATGCCATTCTCTATCTTGTTTCTTCTGAACTAAACAAACAAGAGTGTAAGTAGAATCCATTGAAAGTGCAGTGCTCTACTCGAAGTTTGCTCAGTTTCTTGATGTTTTTTCAGCTGTTTGGAGAGGATCCATGATTTCTCTTTCCCTCTTCAACTCCTCACCTGTCTAATCCCTCCATCGCATTCAATTTGAAGTGCCAAAAATAGTTGCCTACCTTTCCCCATCGAGATCTCTATAGGACTGAGCCTCAATCCCCGCACCCAAAATCTACCTTTCCATCTGAGCCAATAAAAATATTATTTTATTAAATAAAAATCTCTTGCACTTATACCTAGCCTAAGATCAGTATTTCTATCAGTCATCTCAAGCCCTTATCAATCATTATTTGTTGAGATTGTCCCGGAGAGAGCCCTCTCTTGACCTGGTAGGGCTAGCTACCAGGCTGAGCATGGTTTGATGTTGGTCCTGGATCCTACCTTTTCAGCCTGAGGTAAATCTAGGCACTGACATAGTGGCGACCATACTGGGGAACTAAATTATTTGTTTGTTGGTATTCTTCATTTTATAAACTACAAACGGAGCATGAAGATTAGCTAGGTAGGCTTTGAAACACTTTTGCTTTGCATTAGCGCAAGTAGATAAACGCTACTTCAGTCAATCTCTAGTTTAGTCTTATAAACAAAGTATCTAACTTGCAGATCACCCCAGTACATCTGAGAGTTCTAAGCTTTTGGATGATAAGTTTAGGATTTGTTACGCTGAACTAGTCGTTAATGTCCTTTTGATTTCTTGGAAATAATAACACACTGGCTTCCAGAAGACATAACAGAGCAAATCCAGATCCTGATCCCCCTCCTGTCTACGAAAATCCCAATCTTATTCGAAGAATCGTTCGCCAAGGAAGTTCTATCATTCCCGTGTTCAAAGCTCAGTCGTGTCCTGTTGGTTTTGAATATCGTGAGGATCAAGAATTTGATGAGAAGTTTGAGTTGTCTTTGCTTGAAACCAAATCTGAAAGCGTTGTCACTTCAACTGTCTTAAATCCTGAGTTTGTTCGAAATCTTGAAACTGAAAGGGTCAATAAATCTATTGATGATTATATCCTGAATCGGCTCCAGACTTCAATTATGGCTTCTAATATCGCTGCTTTCTTAGAGACTGCTTCTGCAACCCTTGGGTCATCTGCAATTGTGTCTAGTTCAAGAATTCCCACCAAACCTCCTTTCATTCCTACCATTCCTATGCAACCTACTGTTTCTGATAAAAAATCTTCAGTAGTATCACCTCCATCTACTCCTTCTACTCCTAAAATAGCCAATATTGCTTTCACCTTCGCATACACCTCCGCATACACCTCCTCATACCCCTCATACATCAGCTCCACCCACTCCCCCAACATCCCCAAGACCGATTGCAAATCCACCAAGAGCAATGGCTGCTCGTTTTGCACCTCTTGTACTGCCTCAAAATTTGGATGATATGCCCGCTGACTATCAAAGCAAAATTCCTTTGTTTGATGGCACTCCTCATGGTGTCACAGCTCAACAACATGTGGACATAATGATAGATTTCTTCGATCTCCATGAGATTGATGCAGAAAATGTAACCATGAGACTTTTTGTACAAACATTTGGTGGTGAAGTAAGGAAATGGTTCAGGGCCTTGCTGGCTGCAAGTGTAACTACATTGGCCAATCTACAGAGAAAATTCTTAGATTGTTGGGAAGTGAAGAAAAATCCGCTTCAGATCCTTTCTGAGTATGAGCACATCGAGTAGAATGCTGGCGAGTCTGTTCAAGATTACTGTATTAGATTTAATTCAGTTTACAATGCAATCCCTGATCATATAAAGCCACCCATGGGGCTAGCCTTGATTAAGTTTCTAGACAGTTTTGACATTGATATGGCTTATCAATTAAGAGAAAGAGATCCGACTACTTTGGAAGACATGCAGAAGATTGCAGTCAGTGTTGAAGCAAATCTGCTGGCCAAGAGAGCTAGAGCAAGAGCTGAGAAGAAATTCACAATAAAAGAAGAGTCTTCCTCGTCAGATCAAGTGCTTCGATAGGTAGAACAGATGCTTGATAGACTGAAACTTGACAAGTCTAAACCACAAATCAGAAATCCTAACTTCCGTGGCCAACAACAGCCCCAATATAGGATCAAGAAAAGAGAGCAGTGAGCCCAAGATCAAATAGCGCAGCAGCAAGTGCAGACACCTCTACAACAGAATGTAGTACTTGGTCTGGAATTCGAAGAGGAGGAGAATGTGATTGGAGAAGAAAATCATTTCTTTATGCCCGATGACATGCAAATTTACATCACTGAAGATGAGGAGTACTTTGAGAATCTAGCTGAACGAGGGGATGAAAATTTTATTTTGGCAAATGAGACAGTTCTTGAGGAAGAGTCTGATGATTACCAAAGAGGATACATGAATGCTTTGTTAGCTCATCAGCGGAAATATTCACTTCGAAATAGAGACGTGCCTGTAAATCCAATTCAGAAAAGGAAGGAGGTAGAAACGTCAAAGAATGATCCTACTAATGTGCAGAAAAAGGGAAAATAGACAACTGATCCTAGCACCAACAAAACGACATCAACAAGTGAAAGACCAAATCAGCCAAATTAGTCAAAGGAGAAAACGGAAAAGAAGAATGTTCCAGTGAAAGAGGTAGAAAAATTTTCAGTTTTTAACTTAGAAAATGAAATTGCTAAGTTGAAAATATCCATTCCTTTGACTGAGTTGATGAAGAACAACAATTATAAAAGTCAGGTGTCTAAAATTTTGAGTTTAGATCCATCATCAGACATGGTAAATGTGGAGGATGACAGTCCCAAGCTAATATTTGGGCCAACTTTGGAAGGTCAATCCCAAGATAGTGATTTTTCTCCTTTCTATCTCAGTCTCAGGGTGCATGACTTTATTTTACATAATGCTATGTTTGATTTCAGAGCCTCTCATAATCTCATGCCGAAAGCCATCATGGAGAAATTGGGATTGGACATCACTAGAAAATACCATGACCTTTACTCTTTCGATTTCGGTAGAGTAAGGTGCATTGGGCTTATCAAAGATTTGGTGGTCAGTTTGGATCATATTCCGGCTAAAAATGTTTTGATGGATGTGGTGGTGGTGGATATACCTCCTAGATTTGGCATGCTTCTTTCCAGATCTTGGGGAGCAAAGATTAAAGGGACAATGCAACTTGACTTCTCCTATGCTACGATTCGCATGTTCAGTCAGATGAGGAAACTATATCGCGAACAGAAAATGAAGTACATGATCACCAGCAAGGAGAAACTGGTAAATCATCCGATCAACTATGTACATACTGATCTAGAGTCATTTGTTTTGTATTCAGATAGTTTTAATGATGTAAATAGTCAACTAGTGGAAGTAGAAGACATTCCCGAGATTACTAAAAAGTTTAGAGAAGTCTTGAGACAAGAACGATAAAGACTTGATGGTACCACTGAACAATCAGCAGTCTGACAGCAACAACATATTGATGGACAACAAGGAAAAGAAAAAGAATTTCAGCATTTGGAAGAGGATGAAATAGGCCTATGGAGTATGGACTTTGATGGCGCGGTAGGAAGGGAAGGTGCTGGAATTGGTATTTGGATACACAGCCCGGTTTTCACTCCAAACAAAGTGCCAAGTAATGTAAGGGTCTGCTCTTATAGATTAGCTTTTGACTGTTCAAACAATGAAGCTAAATATGAAGCTTTGATTGTTGGTTTGGAAGTTCTTAGAAAATTAAATGCTAAGAGGATTTCAGTGTATGGCCACTTCGAGTTAGTCATCAAGCAGGTGAAAGGTGAATACCAAGATAAGCATCCTCGAATGTGGGCCCACCGCAATGTGGTGTTGGATATCTTGAAAGTATTTTCTGATTACACTATAACTTGTGTACCCCGTGCTCAGAATGTCATTGCAGATTCACTTGCAACAACAACAAGCAATTTGAAGATTCCTATGAACTCAAACAATAAGTTCGAAATTCATGTGAAGCATCGCCCGGCTGTCCTCGACAATCAAAGGTATTGGCAAGTGTTCCAAGATGATGATGAGATCAATGAATTTATGCAAAATAAAGGTAAATTCAAGGACATTTCTATTGATATGGAGTATGATGATGGTGATGAGAATATGGAAGTCAATTAGATGGAAGTTTTGCAGCTCAAAGACAACATCATTCCTAAAGGTCTAATACCTTTAGGGGAGCTCTTCGATCAGGATGATGTGGCTAAGAAACCGACCTGCTGCCAACTGAAAAAGGAGTTGAAGATGTGAACATTGGATCAGCTGAATATCCCAAGATGGTGAAAATATCAAAAGCATTGCCCCCACATGTAAAAGCAAAATATATTAGTTTGTTATCCTCTTCTACTGATGTATTCGCTTGGGATTATTAAGATTTGAAGGCATATGACACAAGTATAATTCAACATGTGAATAGGTTGTATAAAGCTGGTATCATAGTCCCCATCAGATTTTCAGATTGGATTTCAAACTTGGTGCCCGTCTGCAAGAAAACAGGTGAGATCCGGTTATGCATTGATTTTAGAAATCTGAACAAAGTTTCCTTGAAAGACAATTATCCATTGCCCAATATGGATCACATACTTCAGCGAGTAGTTGGAGCATCACGGATGTCACTACTCAATGGTTATTCAGGTTATAACCAAATTTTGGTCCATGAGGATGATCATGACAAGACAGCATTCACCACTCCGTGGGGAACTTTTCATTATGCAAAGATGTCGTTTGGATTGAAAAATGCTGGTGCAACCTTTAAGCGGGCGATGGATATAGCATTTGCCAATGAAAACTATGTTTTTCTAGTTGTTTATCTTGATGACATAACAATTTTCTCTAATACAGATGAAGAGCACCTCTATCATTTGAAGATTGTTTTTCAACGGTGTAGGAAGTATGGCATCTCTCTCAATCCAAAGAAAAGCTTGTTTGCTATGGATGAAGGCAAGCTTCTCGGGCATATTATCTCAAAGGAGGGTATCTGCATCGATCCAGCTCGGGTGGAGGCCATTCAAAAGATTGACTTCCCACGAAGTAAGAAAGAAATCCAATCCTTCAATGGTAAGATAAATTTCCTACGTCGCTTTGTTCCCAATCTTGCAGAACACTTAAGAGAGATCACAAACATGCTGAAAAAGGATAGTGTAGTAAGGTGGAATGAAGAAGTAGTTAAGTCTTTTAATTTGGTGAAATTAGCTCTTTCTCAGCCTCGGTTTTGATCAGCCCAGACTATACTCAGGATTTTATTCTGTTTTCCTTTGCCTCGGATCATACTATGGTAGCGGTCTTGATGCAGAAAAGAGACCAGCTCGATAAATCAATTTCATTCTTCAGCAAAACCATAAGGGATGCGGCATTGAAGTATAATATTATTGAAAAACAGGCCCTTGCATTAGTTAAAGCATTGAAATATTTTTTGGTTTATATTTTGCATTCTCACATCCTTGCTTATGTTCTTAATGCTGCTGTTAAGGATGTCTTAGTCCAAGCAGATCCGGAGGGAAGGAGAGGCAAATGGATCGCTGCCTTGCTGGAATATGATGTGGAAATCAAACCGATGAAGCTCATTAAAGGAAAGGGGTTGGTTAAACTCATGGCTGAGTCAAATTTGCATGCTTTGGAAATTAATCTAATTGCTGCTATGTTTGAGGAAGATGAAGAAAATATGCCCACTCAGGTATCAGAAATTTTCCTCCTTTCTCCTTGGTATTCGGAAATTGTTTATGTACTTCAAAATCTGTCATCACCTCCCGGAATGGCCAAGAACAAAAGTAGGACACTGAAGTTGAAGGCTGCAAAATTTTGTATCATGAATGGTGTACTTTATTGGAAATATCCCGGTGGTGTTCTGCTGAATTGTTTGGTAGAAGAAGAGGCGAAAAAAGTTAAGGAATATTTTCACAAGGGAGATGGCGAAGGCCATCTTTTCTGGAAGACAACAACCAATAAAATCTTGAGAGCGGGGTACTATTGGCCAAGTCTATTTGTTGATGTGTACAAAACAGTGGCCAGCTGTCATGAATGTCAAAATTTTCAAGGTAAGTGGAAGTTGCAGCCTTTACCACTCAAACCCATTGAAGTAAGTGCTCCATTTCAGCAGTGGGGTTTGGATTTTATTGGTGAGATTCATCCTTCTTCTTCAGCACAACATAAGTGGATCCTCACAGCGACAGATTATTTCACCAAATGGATTGAGGCAATTCCTACAAGGTAGACCACCGATTCGGTAATTATCTCATTTCTTGAAAACAATATTTTGTCTCGTTTTGGATGCCCAAATAAGTTGATCACTGACAATGCAGCAGCCTTTAAATAAAAAAGAATGATTGACTTTGTCATAAGTATCAAATTACTTTGGGGCATTCGACTGCCTATTACCCACAAGGTAATGGTTTGGCGGAATCCTCAAACAAATCTCTTGTCAAAATCATCAAAAAGTTACTAGAAACTAACAAGAAGAGTTGGCACAAAAAACTGGTCAATGCACTTTGGGTAGATAGGGTAAGTCAAAAGAAATCTATCGGCATGTCTCCTTTTGAGCTTGTGTATGGTGTGGACACAGTGTTCTCGACATCTTTGGTAGTCCCCGTGGTAAAATTGTTGCAAGAAGCTGGCAGCAAGGACGATAGTTTGTAGCGGAGGATCAATCAAATGATACATTTACAGAAAACTAGAGAGGAGGTATTTCAACACACTTCCAAGCTGCAAGAAAGGATTAAGAGGATATATGACCGGAAAGCAAAGGCAGATAGGTTTGAAATCGGAGACATAGTAATGAAATGGGATGCAAGGAATGGAGAAAAAGGTAAGCACGAAAAATTTGAAAATATTTGGAAAGGACCGTACAAGATTGCTGAACATCAGGGTCAGAATGATTTCCTTTTGCAAGAGCTGAATGGTGAAGACTATCCTGGTGGACCGGTCAATGGTCGGCTCCTCAAACAGTATATTGTGTGAACTGTTTTCTGCTGTCCTATTCATCATTGTATATACGGTTTGTTTAAATTCCATTGCAAGAGTGTGCTGTTTTCATTCTTCAGCTTGGGGCTCGAGGCGAGGGCTATAAAGCTGAGGTTTGATTTCAGTCTTGGTTTGGTTTGTTAGAGTCAGATCTTTTGGTCAATTTCAGTCTTGAAAATGAGTCAATTTGAGTCACGTTCAGTCCTGAAATTGAGTCTTCAGTCAAGAGTTCAGTTTTGTTGTGATGATGTTATTGACTCCATAGCCCAATGGATGAAGGCACTGCCTGCTTTCCCAGAGATTTGAAGTTCTTGGCACCTCCAAGGAGCTACCATCCCCATTGGAGCCAATTTTAGAGTCGGTATTTTCATCCCTCCGTTAGAGATCAAATCCTCTTGTTGCATTTCATATTAGGTGTCCTGCCCAGTCATCTGCATTCCATTAGGCGCATAGATCATCTAACGGTAGTGGTATTCCTACAGTTTCCCTCATGTTATCTACCTGCTAGTTCATGTTATATACAATCTTCTTTTATCTTGAAAATTGCAAAAGTTGTGTTTAGGGTTTCATGGTCTAGGGTTTCATTAGGGTTTCGTCAAAAAATGTGTCAAAGTTTCCAATAATTACCAGCAGGCCATGAGGAGGTTGCAACATCAATAAATCTCATCACCAAGTGTTCAAAAATGTGTTATTCCTCAAAACTCTGTTTTGAGGAAAAAACAGAGTATTTAGCTTTTATTATTAAAAAATCATGAAAATTTTGTTTTCCTCATTGTAAATTCCTTCATCTGCACCCTGGTTTTTTTCCTTAGCCCAAAATCTTCAACACCTGCAAAAACAAGCAAAGCTTAGGTCATTTAGTTCATCACAAAGCCAAAAAAGGTGAAAAAGTCCAACAAACAAAGTTTGAAATAAAGTCATTTGCAAAACATTATGAAAGTGGGTTTGGCAACATTTAATTTGAAAAGCTCATGCATAAATCATTTTTCCAATTGTTTGAAGTTCATTTCTATTCTAAGAGCAAAGAGAACCAAAGCAAAACAATTTGGGTGAGTGAGTGTGAAGTTTGGGTAAAAAATTGTTGTAAGTTGCCGGCACTGTGCATAGAGGAAAAATTGCCATTTTGACCAAGTTTTGCTCTGTTTTTTGCCTAGCTTAGTTTGAATTTTTCACTTTCCTAATGGCAAATTTATGATGTAATTTGATGAACATTGATGGATTATGATGTAAATATGTTGGATTTTCACTTGTAGAGGTAGATTCATCAGTTTAGAGGTTGTTTGAAACTGAATGAATTAGTTCCCTTGTTTCTAGAGGCATGCTATTATGTTGCCTAGTTTCTAGTTCTCAGTTTAGAATCAGTTGGATCAGCTCCTAAACTTGTGAGCTCGACCCCTAGAGGCAAGGATGAACTATGTTTGTCTATATTATGTTATTTTTCAGTCATTAGCGTGGTTGGACTCTTGAAAAGGCCTTGAGCTTCATTGTACACTCATATCAACATTTTGGCTAAGGAATTGAGACCAGGATTTGCAGCACTCTTTGGGATCCATGTGGAAATTTGTCTTGGTACAATGCTTTTCTTTGTAATTATGAATTTTCTTATATTTCATGTATGCCATTCTCTATCTTGTTTCTTCTGAACTAAACAAACAAGAGTGTAAGTAGAAGCCATTGAAAGTGTAGTGCTCTACTTGAAGTTTGCTCAGTTTCTTGATGTTTTCAGCTGTTTGGAGAGGATCCATCATTTATCTTGCCCTCTTAAACTCCTCACCTATCTAATCCCTCCATCTCATTCAATTTTAAGTGCCAAAAACTATTTCCTACCTTTCCCCATTGAGATCTCTATAGGACTGAGCCTCAATCCCCGCACCCAAAATCTACCTTTCCATCTGAGCCAACAAAAACATTATTTTATTAAATCAAACTCTCTTGCACTTATACCTAGCCTAAGATCAGTATTTCTATCAGTCATCTCAAGTCGTCAACGATCATTATTTGTTGATATTGACCTGGAGAGAGCCCTCTCCTGACTTGGTAGGGCTAGCTACCAGGCTGAGCGTGGTTTGATGTTGGTCCTGGATCCTACCTTCTCAGCCTGAGGTAAATCTAGGCACTAACACACATGATTCCTCCTCTATGCGACCATGACCTAAAATATGAAATCTCAGTCTTCTGAAGATTTCTCTCTATGACTGCAATGTTCAGAAGTTGACCGCAAATAGTGATAGTTCATTACAAGTTTCTGAATCAAGGTTTTTGAGTATAAAGATTGATGGGTTCATTCCATGGATGTTGTAGTTGTTTTGTTGAATAGTTGCATAGATGAAGATATGGATCATTGTACTCTATTTTGTTGAATTATTTGATGATGATCTAATATGAAGAAGAATTTGAAAGGGTTTTCCCCATAGCGATTTTTTCCCTGGTCTCTGCCAATCCTGGTGTCTCTATGTGTCAATTCTTTTCTTCTATTGTTCCTTTATGTTCTGCTGCATTGATGATAATGATATTATTCTTTCTACATAGTTTCATATGCTATTGAATAATGATGTAAATATGAATAATATTACGAATTTATGGGGTGAACTTAATGTGTTAATGAATAAATGAAATTATCAAAGAAAAGAACAATGTAGCCCTATGAAAAATTAACATGGTATCATAGCTGGGACGAAGAAAAGTCATGGAGATCACCCCTATGATGACACCATTGATGGAAGAAAGAAGAGGATGGTGGAGACCTAAATAAGTCTAGGTTTTGAAGAAAACCTTAGGAAATTTGTGTATTAGGGTTTGATGGATATTATGAGGTTAGGGTTTGAGAGAAAACATGGTTTATCAAAAACATATGAGATATGAAATCTAGCACGGTCAATGTGAATATGCTCAAGCACTTGTGACATATTTGATGAATCCCTAGATGGGATAGTCTCTAGTAGGCTTGGTTTTTGGTAAAGTTGATGAATGGACAGTGATGGCTCTTGAAGGCTGGTTCAAGAGGGAGAGGAATACCTATCATTGAAGATAAGTTCCTTCTGATTTATGGTGCTTCTTTATGTCCTTACATTTGTTTAGACATTGATATATTTATTGTTTTGATCATCACTTATACTTCCTGCATGTATGCTTGAGTATTTGGATGTTTCTAACCTACTTGATGAGATGTAATAAAAGGATCATTCTTGAGGATCATTTCAGATGTAGAAAGAAAAGATAGAGCTAGAAAAGGTAAAGAGGCTCATGATGAAAGGTGGCAAAGAGCTACAAGCTTCCTTTGTAAAATAAGAAGGTGTGCATGTATCTAAACACTACAAGGTATGCATGTTGGTATGTTTTAGCTCCAAAATTGGATGGCAAGCCCTAAGGTATGATGAGAATATCTCTTTCACAAATAGCTCATACATATGAAAGTGATTTGGATTCATGGTTGTTATGATCAAATGGTGCAATTGGTATTGAAAAATTATCTTACTTCTTGATCATGATGAACTTATTAATTCTATGAGACTACTTAATATTGATCTTTGATATAGTGGTATACTTGATGTTTGGCTAACATCGATCATTTTGGATATCCTGATCCTGTAAATAAGGTTAACACCTTGATTCTAACATATGGTAACATGACACCACTTGTTTGTGAAAATCATGGCAACCATGATGATAGAATTATAATAATGATATTGATACTCAAGATCTTTTGTTAAAAATGGTTATGCTTTGATATGCCTAGTAATTATGGCATATGGTAAAATTGAATGACTTGACTTGATGGATTGAGTTACATGACAAAGAAGTAATTTTGTGATCATGATTATTGAAGTATGCTCCTATTATCTATTTGACACTAACCTTTGATGAAATATTGATGGCATGATTTCATTGTGAAGTAGCTAATGCTAACATAATTGAAAGATGAATATGTGGATATAGTCTAACTCTATGGTCTAACAGATCTACTGATGCATGATAACATTATAGACAGATTGATGACATGAATGAACATGATAAAAGTGGATTCCCATTCATAGGGATAACCTCTCCATAAAGATCCCTTCTCCTATTACCATTTGCATTATATGTATATCTTTTATTGTTGAAGTATGATTTATGGGCATGAATAGAAAAATATATGACATTGTTGATCTGCAACGCATATTTGATCTGAGAAGATAAATTTTTCCCTTGCTCTAAGCCTCATTCGCATAGAAGCAAACCTACAAGTGCGAATGTATGCTCTCAACCACATGGAAGTATGTTGAAGGGTGAGACTGTAGCCTCCCAACCACTTGTAGAGAAGGCCTATGGGTGCGACTATGCCTACTAGACAAAAAAATGAAGTTTTGTGCATGAAATAAAAAGTAAAATTGAAGGATGATAGTCCTATAGATGTGGAGCAGGCAATACAAATATCTGTAAGCAAGGAAGTTTGAATATTTTTTATAATATGAATGTGTAGTCTGAACTTTTCTTTGCAGGTGACTGAGATATGATGTGTCATTATTATTGAAGTTTATGCTACAAGATTTTAACGGATTTAGATGATTGATATAAATGAATAATGTTTGGAGTTTTGACATGATGATTGATAATAACATAGAACTATGACCTAATTATTAATGATTTTATTTTACGACTGATGATTTGCATTAATAACAATTATATATGGGACTAATGACCTTTAATGACTAATATTGATAATGGTTTTGTATTTTCCTCATTGTTCTTAGCACAATGATTGAATTATTGACAATTGTGATTCAGTATGAAGTAATCTCACATGGAATCTGCATAACTTATTCTTGGTGTATGCATTTAGTGACTTATATTATGATCATAAGGATGACTTAATGAAGTTTGGTTTGATATTGCTTATGAAAACTTGTTTGCATGACAATAGAAGAAATCATGACTTTATGAAAGCTCTACCTGTCACCTGGTCTAAAGAATTTGATACTATGATATTGTGATGATTCTGATATTAGTTTTGATTTGGATCTAAACTTTGATAAATTGACTTAGTTGATTTGATTGTACAATATTGTGAGACTGAGCATATTGGTCTGGAAAAGCATTACGTTTTCAGAGAGAATTGTATGAAGAAAGTTCCTCGATCTCGATGTGTTCACATTAATAGTTATCTGGTGAAGTCAAGATGATGTGTTGATACAAATCTCTACTTCAGAAGTGTTCCAAGGTATGACTTTGATTTTCATTTTGGTTTTGGTTTTATACGTTGACGGTCTAGTATTGACAGGTAATGAGCCTTTGATATCTAAGTTAGATGGAGATGGCTTCTAAAGAGCGAAATGATGAATCAATTTATGAAGTTGGGAGAAGATAATATATATTCCAAAGCTATTGAAGAAGTATTGGAAAGTGGAAATGAAAATCCTTGGACACTCCGATTGAATTTCAAGAAGTTGTGAAGAGATATTGTTGAACTCAACTTAGCAACCAACATTTGATTAAAGCATTGATGTTCTGTTTTGAACAACTTCTCGTATATATACATGATGTGCATAAAATCTTAGTGAATTCATGATTCAGCCACTTCATATACATTGAGTTTTTGCCAAGCATCCTTTGAGATAATTGCATGGGACGATCAATTTTGATATGAGATTTTCATTCTATGATATGTGACTAGATGGGTGTACTAATGATGTTTGGGATTATTATTGATGAGCACATTTGGATGTTTCCTTAGTATGAGATACACCATGATATCTTGGATGAGAGGTTCCTAGCACGAACGAGGTTGAATACGACGTTGCTAGTATGGATAACTATACGACAGGATGAAGAATTTCCTTGGATAGCCATCTTAGCAGGATTTGGATATGACATAGATAAATTATGATGACAAAGAGTGGGAATCGATTGGCAGAGAATCCCGCATATAGTTGGGACTGGGTTACCTTCATATATTAAGAGAGTGCTATTGTATGAGATAAGCTCAAGCTTGTGGTTGGAACCTCCTTGAGAGGGAGGATAACTATGGTATCCTTTTTGTGATATATATATATATATATATATATATATATATATATATATATATATATATATATATATATATATATATATATATATATATATTTGTTCTAATATGATTTGGTGTCTTGTATGAATAGAAGAGAACTGCTATCGAGACATTATGATTACCATATATGAGAACGATGATATGTTTCTGATCTACATAGAGTAATACTGATTGAGAACATTGAGCCATATCTTCCCCCTGCCTGAGCTCCCAGGGTGTGGAATTGAAATAGAGGGCTCCTGGGGTTGAGGGAACTCTAGATAATACAGTATCACCCCTATCTGTTACCCACATGGCTAGAGTAGTAGCTCACCCTATCTTAGTATTTGTAGAGTATACCTTAGTTGGCATCATACCCATAAGCAAGCCTTGTTAAGGTTATCCCTCCCCGTCTGGCCAATGGGTTGAGGAGGCTTGGACGCATTTGATCCTTACCTCTTGGTAAGTCAGGTATCTCATCCAAGCTCAAATTATGATGCAGGTATTCTACCACCTGACTATTGAGGGTCATTATTGGGAATATCGATAGATAATAGGATGGGTTAAGTAGTAGTTCCCTAATTATATCACCTATTGCTCGATATGGGGTCGTAGTAGTAGATCCTCCATGAGATTTTGGGTTGAGATATGCTCCCTGATGTGGTTCTAGGTTGAGATGGGCTCCTTGATGATATGCTCTCTGATTATGATGTAGGTAATATATATGACTCCCCACAGATATTCCCGAGTAGTAGCCTGTTGATAGATATTCCTGGTAGTAGCCCGCTGATAGGTATTCCGGGTAGTAGGCCAATGACAGATATTTTGGGTAGTGGTCCATTGGTATAGAATCCGGGTAGTAGCTCGGTGGATAGAGGGTGGTAGACTGAGATCCTCTTCAATGTCAAAATTCTTCTTCTTTTAGATTCGAGAATATTCAGCATATGAATAGGGACAATTAAGAGATAATCAGGAATGAGAAAGAGATGAATTGAGATGATCAATGATGATATGAAATGATAAGATACTTGATATTGGATATGATTTTGTGACATGATACACATGACATGATGCAGGTGCAATTATCCCTTGTTGAGAAGGAGTGTTAAAATATGCAACTGCAGTCAAATTCCACTTTGGACAGCTCACCTGATAGAGATCATGATTCTATTAAATTCCTCTTTTCAAGAGGACCAAAATCAACCTAAAGATCACTCAAATTGGATAAGGGAAAGTGTACTTATGAAGAAAATCCCACATGTGCACATTTGACAAGGTCAACCCTAAAGCAAAGTGGAAACCCTTGGAAGGTTATAAATCCAATTGATCTCTAACTCATTTGGACACCATCATGAAACACTCTTCTATCTTGTTTTTTTGCTCACACAGGTCTGAGGCTTGTCCATGGAGGAACATGTTTTCTTTGAGGTGAAATTGCAGGGTCTGAAGCTTGCATCTCTGATTTATGGTTTTGGGCCTCAGTCATAGGCACAACATAGGAAGGATCCAACCAAATTTTATCACACATAATCTCATCTATGTGAATAAAACCTTCTAGTCACACTAATAAATCTCCATCCATGTGACTGTGAGTTAGGGTTTTTGCAGTCCAGATTTGACCCCAGTCGTTCACATGCCAAGGTTAAGGGAGTGACTGCGCAACTATAGTCACTTACATGATTCATCCTCTGTGAAACTAAGACCTAAAATATGAAATATCAGTATCCGAATATTTCTCTCTGTGACTGCAGTGTTCGACAGTTAACCGTAGACAGTGACAGTTCATTATAGGTTTCTGAATCAGGGTTTTTGAGTATAAGCATTGATGGGTTCATTCCATGGATGTTGTAGTTATTTTATTTAATAGTTGCATAGACAAATATATGTATCATTGTACTCTCTTTTGCTGAATTATTTGATGTTTATCTTAGAAGAAGAATAATTTGGAAGGGTTTTCCCCATATTCGGTTTTCCCCTAGTCTTCGACCAATTTTGGTGTCTCTATGTGTGAATTCGTTTCTTCTATTGTTCCTTTATATTCTGCTTCGTTGATGATGGTCATATTGTTATTTCTACAAATTTGCATATGCTGCTGAATATTGATGTAAATATGAATAATATTATGAAGGTATGGGGTGAACTTAATGTGTCAATGAAGAAATGCAATTATCAAAGAAAAGAAAAATATATCCCTATGAAAAATTAACACTTCGCTATCCATGTTTGTCCCAGCATTTCGTATATCACACTGCTTTCATTCCATTGATGTCTCTCTCAAAATTACCTACCATAGCATAAACAAAGACATAGTTTAATCACATAACATCAATTCATATCCACATGATATTGACCTCATAAATTTGTCAAGGCTACTCTTCCCACTTGATTCCTTATAAAAACAGGAACCTCTTCATGCCATTCACCCACATAAGCAATCATTCCTCCACAATAATGATCCTTTCAGATAATGACATACATACATATAGACATATAAACATCAGCATATAACAATCATGATATCTGATGACCATTTCAGACAACGACATGCATACATACATGTATACATATAGAGACATCAGAATAATCATGATCACAACATAATTACAAGATTTCATAAGTTCAAGTTTGTCAGAACCCCATTTATCCATAAACACCATGCACAACAATGAGAACAACCATTCCCAACATATCGAAGGCATCTGATGCCTCAAATACATTCACTTTACCTTTCCTAGTTACCCTTCTCATGACTATCCTGCCACCATCCATTTACCTCAATAGACCCAACCAATCTAATTAGATGTCATACTCTTACCTTCAGCTGCCCTTATACATGCACCAGCCTTCATCTAGGTCTTACATTATCTCTCAGGTGTCATTTAGCTCTCCTAGAGCTCCATTAACTTCCTCCTTCCCTACCAATTCCCAAGACCCTCAAAACAAAAAAGGAAAGAACAAGAAACAAACAAGAAGAAAACCATGAAAATCAATAACAATACGACACCACAAGTAAAGTGGCATGGCCACGCACCAAACATAGACAAAATTGCAAGTCAGGCACAAAACAAATAACAAAATATCGAAAGAAAAAAACTCCAACAAACAACATGAGTCAATCCCCATGGGTTCCCAATGCTTCCAAGGGAAATCTCAACCCGATCCTTCATCAAGATATATGGTAGTCTCTTTGCCATGTAATCCCTTACATTGTACTTCCATAAACACACAACTATCAATGCATAAATAAATATAATAATACACCGATTACCTTACCTTGTTGTTCCAACACACTGACTTGTAACTAAACACATACATATATTATCTCTCAAGGGACTCCAATTCCTTGACAAATCCAGCCATAACTGGAAACTAGTTGTTTACCTGTCAAGTACATGTTCATGAATATAACATATATCCACATAATGTCAAACAAGATTAGGGTTAAGAAGGCTTCCTGTATTCATGCAAAGCATGATTCGTTTGGAATTGTGGTCTCAAAACATAGCCAAAGGAATTCTAAATCCAATTTATTTATTTTACTTTTTTCTTCTACAATTGAGTCTTATTATGTCCTATCACATCACCCAAATGTTAGTTTTATAAACAAATCTACTATTACCTTGTCACGCTAATGGCAAGCATGTTTCCCTGCAACTCAATATATCTTAGGGGAGGCTTTATTATCTGCATAATCCATCTAGATTAGAACGATATAAATTCACAAACAAATCAAATCAAACATAAATGAGGTCATGATATCCATAACAGTAACTAACTGACATGTTTACATCATAAACTCATAAACAATTAGTATTCATGCATAAAAATCACATCTACACAAGTCAATCTAGATTAGTATGACACAATATCACAAGTATATTAACTCATACATGAATATCATAACCATGACCATCTACATAGGCCAAATCAAAGTATCTCTATACATATAGCATCAAGATCTTACTGCAATGAACATACTCATCTTGTGTATGAATTTAATGAATATAACAACAAGTACTATGATGCATGATTGAACGGCACACATGTACATGACCACACTAATCAACTAGAATCTATCATGCATGTAACCAAAAAAACAATAAAATTACAGGCATATACGTATGCATAATGTATATAAAAACCATTAACCAACATACTTGCATGCTAAACATACAAACTTGTATGACGATTTTCTCTTACCCCAAGATCTAGTGCTGCAAATTCACAGTAATAATTTGCATCTCTTGCTCTATCTCATCCAACACATTAGCATCATAACGTACCAGCACCATCATGATGACCTAATTTGCATACACTGACCTCATGATGCATGTATGACCTAATATACATGGATAACCATAACCATGACAATGCATGCATAACAATATATAGACACTGAAATGCATAACAAATGCATACACAACGGACATTCATTCATGACAAACGAATCCCAACATCCACATCATCAACCTTTACATGACAACACAACTGTAACAATAACCATCACCATGCATACATAATAAGCACATATACAACCTACATGCATGCATGACAACCACAATCCACCCATCCAGTCTAAGTGTTGAACAATGTTTTGATACCACTATGTAGTATCTGATATTACCCAAAGAGAATGAAAACCAGACATCACCCAAAGAGAACGTGACCCGCTCTAATACCACTCTATAACACCCTCCTCCCACATTTACCCAAGCTAATCAGTCCATCAAAGTAAACATGCGACAAAGATATACTATGATATGATTCATCCCCATGTACAATTAAGGAACTGGAACCAACATGACAAGAACAAACTAACCTTCCTCAGAAGCTATAGAACCTTCAGGACCAACCCAACCAACCCCTGAGAGAACTTCTTGTTTCATAGCCCTAGAGAATGCATGTGACTAGGACCCTCCAGTCATTCCCACAATAAGGCATCCATGCGACTATGACATTTTTGAGGTAGTTATGTGCCAACAACCCTAGATTATGTGCCACTTTTTCAACACCAGGACTTAGGCCATTACGCAGAACTTCATGAAACTTCCATAAAGGACAAATAACATCGAAAAAAGGGTACTAATGCAAACACTTGAACAAGGAATTGATCTGACCCCTGCTAGCCATGACAAACATTTCGTCAAACATATCACAAACATGTAATCTACATGTCACAACAACAAATCTAAGCATAAGGGTTTCATACTTATCTAAGAATTGTCAAATAGGACTGATATATCCTCATAATAGTTTCATTTCTATCTATTAACTCATTCATTCACTAACATTTCATATACTAACAAAAACATGATGAGAGCCATATATCATAACTGTCATAAACCATACTTATAACCAACAAATAACCAAATATATACCAATGAGGAAACAACCATTAAAGCCACATAATATCAAGAACATTTACTCATGAAAATACCAAGGAATAAGATCTCTTATTAACATATGAAAATCCAACCAAGTCAGGGATTTCCATGTACCACCCAACCATAGATTGGGCTGAACCAAATCTCTCTTTCAGGTAATCACCCCCACTCCATATTCCAAGCATGAATGTGGGATCTCATGAAGCAAATCAAACAAAGCCAAATCAGGCTTCCAAAGGCCAAACCAACTCAAACCTCAACCAATGATTCCACCTCACAGTCAGACATTATTAACCATCACTGGATTGGTCTCTACCCGAGATGTCTACGGCTCCAAAGCATTTGTTCCAGCCAAGGCTTCCAGGACTAGTAACTCAACCCATAACCGTCGTTGGGCTCCAAAGCATTTTTCTAAATAGGGCTTGCAAGACTAGTAACTCAACCCACCAAGGGCTCTAAAGAATTTTTCTAACCAACTCTTCTAGGACTAGTAACTCAACCGAAGCTGTTACATGGCTTCCAGGGTGTTTTTCCAACCAAGGCTCCAGGAACTAGTAACTCAACCCATAGCCAAAGGAACATGAGAGCAACTAGAAAACAAAAGGGAAGAAACCCACAACACCATGTCTATCCAAGAAATGGAAAGGCTAGGGAAAACTATTGTCAATCTAGGAAATCCTCCATGCCAATGACAGATCATAACCAAGAAACCACATGCATATTCCATGCATGCCAAAACTAGCAAGGAAATCATACATGCAAGTCGATACCTGCAAAGAAATCCAGCTGTAGCTGTTGATCCTGCTGCCCTCTTTTGCTTTCTTTCTCTTCCTTTTCCTTCTTGCTCCAAATCCCAAATATGCCACACTCCTCCAAGAGTGCTCCAAAAAAACTCTAAGTGTCTAAGAGCATGAGAGATAGAATAAAGAGATATCTCCAAACTAAAGCTGAAAAAATTCTATGAACTGATCCTCAGAAGCCTTTTTATCAATGAGGCCTCTAATTTATTCAATTTTCCATTATTTTCCTTCTCACATGAAACATGTGACCTTTCACCTTCCTTTTATCTTATTTTCCATTATTTTCATAAATAAACTCTAATTAATGCCTCTTTGCCTTTGCGAATTTCCTTAGAGATTAATAAAACAAAGTGACACCCCACGTGGATGTTTTTCCCAACATTCAGCTTGGAATACGTGTCCCATGACCTTGGTCTTATATATTTTTTACATGAATTTTTAACCGGGGCTCTTATAGACTAGAAGTTCATAAAATGATGAGTTACCAGTAAAATATATGCAAAATGGGATTGGTTGGTTCTAAATCAAAAGAAGCTACAACATTCAATTATAAACATGATTTACAAGAAATTAATTGAACATGTATTCACCCTTTGCATGCCCCACAAAAAAATTTTAAATAATAATTTAATATATCATCTCATTCATGAATATCTTAAAGGCGTCTAGCAGGTTCAATAATTCTTGTAACAATAAACATGCTCAACACATGACTAAAATAAACACGAAGGAGTCGTAGGTCCAAGCCCCGTGTCCTCTCGAACATTAGTTGGGTAACCAAGTTAAAAACTCCCCACACTAGGGCCCTGCAAAACCACACCACACAAGCACACAAAAATATGGAAATTGGAAGAATTAAACTATTGGACTCAGTCTAACTATGCATGGAATAAATAAAACAAAAATACAAAAGTTATAGGAACATGAGCTAAAAATACTTAAATCTGATATAAATGCACATGAAATAAATTAAATAACATCTATAGACCTATCTCACTTTGCAAGTGCATCCTAGGATGAGGGAGCCTTCCTGGCTAGGAGCATTGCAGGATTTTACAACTTAGAAACTGATCAATAATAGGATAGTTTTGTTAATCAACTAAAAATTACAGACTACAGGTTCATACAACCTTCTCTAATGTGTCCGCTATATCAAAATAAATATTATCCCTCCTCTCTAACCACCTTTGAACTTGGATTTTACTTAGGAATTCATACATAAAAGATGGGGGGGTGACTTGGAACTATTTTCCCCAAAATTGGCTTATCAAATCATGATTGATTTGACAAAAGATTGATTTGTTGGTATCCTTGGCTAAATATTTGATCACATAAATTTTATTTGGCATGAAACCATCTTGAAATAGCTTGATATGATGCATTCTATTAACTGAAATATGGCAATATATTGATCTAATGTGGTCTAGTAACTGGTTGATGAGTTTGTGCATAGCTCAACAATGGTTGCAACTAGAAATTTCCCTCTAAAAGAACCATATGTATCTCCAAATCTATGCTCTTTTTAGAGGAAATTATCCTTAATAACCTCAATTAGGATGTTCTGAACTAAACCCATGTTTTAGTTTTTCAGATTCTTCTCCATTTTCCCGGAAACTGCACCCAAATTTAATGACTCAATTATGCCTGACACGAGCTACGTGAATTGTTAATAATTGCATGGAGGCTTATAGAACTAACCTAGGTGCAATGTGAATGACATAAAATAACACTGTTGATGCTAGAAATAGAGAATTTTTGAGGTATAAAATGGGCCTCCTAAGGAATATTATAAAATAATAGTGGAAATAATAAAACAAGATTAGATTACATCATTAAATTTTAGATGGAAAAATGAAAAAACTATTTTTTGAACTCATATTTTAACTTATCTCCCTATGATTTTACTCAAATTTTAAGTGCAAGCACTCATTCAATGAAAAATTTGATTCATCATCCAAGGAGTACCCATGTTGCATACTTTCAATGGAACCTGCTACACGAAAAATGAGAAATACATGGAAAAATGTGATTGCAATCACATTTTAATATATTTCTCATTTTTCTTATAGTAGGCTTCATTGAAAGTATGCAACATGGGTACTCCTTGGATGAACAATAAATTTACGCATCCAACGAGTGCTCCTGCTCAAAATTTGAGTAAAACCATAGGGATATAAGTTGAAAATACGAGTTGAAAAAGTAGTTTTTAAATTTTTTTAATCATTTTACTTTGTTACTCCAAAAATGGTGAATTATCCTCCATGGTTGTAACCATCATCTTGAATGCTATTGGTTCTTATAAATTTGATTTTGGTTGTACATTTTTGTTTTAAGGCTCATTTTTGACCTCAAAATTTCTGTAAGGAAACAAATCCCATGTCGTGATTTGCACGAATTTGGTGGAGAGATATCTCAACTAAAAAATGCACCATTGGTGTTCAACTACAGGAAATTCCGGTAATTGAAAACATGTAAATACCCTTGTGTAAAAACTGAAATAGTGCATCCCAAATTTTGGTAACTCGATGCTCTTGATGGTTCATTTGGATTAGCATAGCTTGTCCACTTCCAGTAACTCAACCATTCTGTACTTCCAGTAGTCAGATTTTTTCCCGCTTCTGGTAGTTGGACTACTGTGTGCTTCTAGTAATTAGAGTGACACATGCTAACCCTGGAGGTTGCATAGAAACTATAAGAACCAAGCTAGGAAAACCATCATTAGTAATACATAAAGCATTATCCTCTTTAATCCAGTGAAAATAAAGGAAAATGAAAATAATTCACTACATCAACATACTTGGATTTATAATGACACATTTATGGAGAAACTATGTAAGAAAGGAAATGGATAGGTAATAGACGGTCAAAGAAGTATGATAAAATAAATGAAAATGGGTGCTTGGAATGGTGAAAATGGTGACAATTTGGCGACTTGACATCTCCCCCACCCCTGCATTTTTGCATGCCCTCATGCAAACAAGATAGCATTAGAAACAGAGAGTTGCCTAATTTTTCAAATGTAACCAACCTTCTTGGTTATACTAGGAATATTATTAACATTCCTATTCTCTCATTTCATTCTTGTAAGCATGGAACTTGCATTGATTCCTTTCATTATCACTTGTATTCTTTTTAATCTCACATGCATTTTTGGACATATTGTCTCATAACATCATCTTCTTTTACTCTTAGATCCAATTTATTGAGGCCATTGAGCATTAGGTGGAATGAAATAGCGTTCTTCTCTATGTTTTGGATTGTGAAACTAATTTGTACTCTGGCCATATTCTTTAAAGAGACTTCATACCACCCATTCTCTTCATTGGACTAGTTCCCTTGCAATGAAGTACTGAATGTTTGATTGTCATCATGTTTAGCTATAGGTTTTACATTATTGCAAGAACATTACCTCGTGGAGCCCATATACAATACCAAAAGACTTAAATAATGTAATTCCATTTTCTACCTTTAAAGAACTTCATGTACCTTTCCATTAGTCCTCTTATAAATAGTACTGACTTTGCCAATTTGGAGTCTAGTCCAACCACTTGAGAGAGTTTTGAAATGTTATCAAAATGTATGTTACTTACATGTGCCCTTTGTGCCATGCAATGGACCACATACTCTGCAACATTAATAATGTAACAATCATCAATTCTATCTCCTATTGCTTGCAAACAAACATCATTGGGACAAATTACCAAGAAAGGAATAAATCTTCTTGCATTGGTAATAGCATGCTTAATTTTCTTAATAAGATGAGCTTTCTATTATACAACGTTTTTGGCAATAGTTTCTAGCTGCAATGAAATTTCCATACCATTATTTTATGTGACATCGTCCAAAAATAAACCCCAAAGATGAAGTATAATATAAAAATAACTTAATGAAATCAACTATCAATGAGAATAGAAAAATGGGCTACATGTACCAAGCCTTTTCTAGAATTTTCCTGAAAATTATGTTTGTTTTTAATCGATCATTTAAGTACAAGTTTTCTAGTAGCTTCCAGTAAAGTCCAAGGATAAGGGAATTCCAAATCATAAAATATCAAAGTAAGTAGGTACAATACTAGATGATCTCTCACCCAAAATCATTATATTCAATATAATGAGAATGCATAAAACAATTCCCATTTTATTTAGACAAGCCCTTCAAAAATATGTTTGCAATTACATGATCTGATATGGATGTAGCGTAAAACTTCATTAATCAATTTCTCACAAATTATAAACTGGGTTTCCATGATTTTTTTAAGCGGGTTTCTACCATATTAATTCCTCCCCACACCGAAAATCAAAGCTATCTCATGCAAATATCTCAAGTTACAGGAAAAATGGTTGTAGGTGATGATGTTAAATTTACCAACGACTATAAATTGGATTTGTTTGAAATTTTTTGAGAACGTTTCTACCATCTTAATGTCTCCCCACACTGAAAATCAGAGCCATTTGATGCACATATATCAAGTTATAGGAAAAATGGTTGTAGGTGAAAATGTTAAATTTCTTAAAGAATATAAACTGGGTTTGCTTAAAATTTAGTAGGTTTTTGCATCATACCTTAGTTCATCTCTCCTATGAATTTTGTGGCCATTTAACACATGGTTTGAAATATATACTTGAACCAATTTCTACATTTTGCTTCTACATGGATTGGGGTAGGCATTACTGCACATATTCATTTACATATGTATTCCCAGGGATTCCTAAAATAGTGTTGTGACCTAAATCAAACTCCAATGGTGATCCACTTGGTAGACCAAACAAAGAAACAAATGGGCAGAGTTTCGACCATTAGGGAGAATGGTCCAACAGAGGATAATCATTCTTCCTGTGTCAAGTATATTGACGAAAATTAGGAAGAATGGTTATAGAGGCGCATAATTACTCAAATAGAGTGTGGCATTTCATCATTAAGCTCATTTAGCATCAGGCCCAAAATCACTCAGATAGAGTGTGGCCTTTGGAGATTCATCATGTGTCAAAATATTAAATAGAATGATGGTGAACAAAGACTAGTCTATATGCCATGTGTTAGATAGACCATAATTATGGTGACTAGTTGATGCTAATGATGTACCATGTGTTAGGAGTACCAACTAGTATTGTAGTGAGGAAATACCATAGGTAAGAGGTACATACTAGAATTATGGTAGTCTACCGATGTTGTTGATATACCATGTGTCAAAGTTGTTTGGCTAGAATTATGGTAGTTGAATGATGCTGATACTATTGATGATTTGTTATAACCATTTCTTAGAGATCTTTTCAACAAAGGAACATTCATCTAGTCATTATGAATAACTCCCTAGGTAAGAGGGAGCATTGAATTTTTGTAGATATGGTTGGTCTTCATAACTTATATTTTTTCCCTTGAAATGTATAGCGATTTTTTAAGAAATGTTCTTCATTTCATTTTCATTATTTATCTCTTGAAAGAATTAATATAAGAAATGTTCTTCATGTCGGATTTAAAAGAGAAATTTTGAAATTTGAATTTTGAATTTTTGGCTCTAAACTAGTTAAGTCATCCCTCCAAGTTGGCTCTAGTGAAGAGACACACCCATCCACAAAGGAAAAACACTATATAAAGAGGATTTTACCTCCTTCACAAGGCACCATTCGAACGCACACGCGAAAGACAATTTATAGTCATTCAAGTGAAGGTGACGAAGGAAAATAAGGATGAATTCATCTCTCTCTCTCTTTCTCTCTTGACTTCGCAGATGTGAATTTTTGGGTGGTTTATGGGCATCATATTCTAGGCAGTTTGAAATTTTGGGCATATTCTAGGAGGTTAAAATTTAGCCTAGGAAGACCAAAGAGGGTCGAAGTTGTAGGGAAGAAAGTTTGATTGACTTGACTTGACAAGAGGGATGCTTGACCAAGTTTGAGTATAACTTATTGACTAGCTACATTAGATGTATCTATTGTTGAACTGAAGAATTTCTCTAACGAAAAGGGTTGTATGGATTTTCCCCCAAGTGGAGTTTCCTGGGGTAAATCTTGTGTTCACTTTGTGCATTGTGATATCTACTTATTTTATGCTTTTGTGATTGAATTTTTGAATTGTAATTTCTAAATGATAAAATAGATTTTTCAAAAGAAAATATGCATCATTAGAGGTAATTATTAGTATTTCAAAAAATTGTGCTTGTATTTATTGCACTTGAAAAATCAATCAAAATAATGAAAAATATGCATATGTGAGGATTCAAATGAATATTATAGTAGTGGCAGTGTCATACATATCACTCACAAATGTGTAGGATGATCTTCCCATTGATGCGAGTGAGTAGTGAGGTCATCCAAATATGCCTCCATGATTTATTTGACGACATTAGAAGCATAAGACATGGCCCACTGGAAAGTAACCCCAAATATTTTAATACCAAATGCAAGTTTCTTATATGCCAACATACCCTAAGGAAAAATGCAACCCATTTTATGTTTATCTTCTAGTTTTATCTGTACCTGGTTATAGCTAGAGAAACCACCCATCAAGGAAATGATATCACTACTAATGCATTCATTGATGATTTATTCAATGAAGAGGGTTAGGTAATTATCATTTAGAAATGCCTGAATGACATCCCTATAGTTGACACAACAAAAATGGTACCATGATTTGTAATGACAAGAATGATGTTGGAAATCCATTCTATCAAGGGAATTAGATAGATGAACTCAAATTTGAGAAAATTTTCGACTTTCGCCTTAATGGAAATAACTTTGTGACGAATGACTAGTCAAGGTCATTGCTAAAATACCCTATATTCTTCATAAGTAATGATTTCGTGCTCCAAAATTCATGGATTAATGCCAGACATTTCTTCGTAGGGTCAAGAAAATACGTTGCATAATTCTTTCAAAAGAGAAGCATAGGTAGCAAGCTCATCTAGAGTGCAATCCAACCTAATCATTATGTTTTCCATGATCCCCATTTTCATAGAAGTATTAATGGGAATAACATGAAATATGTTTTCTAAGTTCCTCTCAGAGAACACATCGTGTGTCATGATAGAATCTTATGTCCAAATGACATTTCATTATGAAATAAGGTGGTGTAATTCATCATTCATATGCTTCAAATAATGGATGAAAGATGATCGATGATGAGATTCTTCCTAAGGTGGATTAGAGATTGTTGTGGCTCCTAGGATGGCCTCATCAAATGGCACCATGGTATTGAGGAAGTAACAAGAAATGGAATGATTGACAACCCATGCTAGAGAAGAATAAGCATCAAGCTCACATCATGTGAGAGAATTGGCTCAGGGCTAGAAGTTTTCATTTGGATAGCTTGATAGGCCAACTCGATGGGGATCAAAGGCTTTTGATCACCATACATGTCAATTTCCAAGGGAGAAGGAACTATCTAAAGATCACTAGGCCCACTGGAGTCATAAGTGACAAATGTGATCATGTTGGTAATGTTGGAAAACTATGACATGTCGAGAGGATTTAGAGGAAAAGTACCAATCAACAAAGAGTCTTTGAACATCCCAATTGTAGGTTTTAACCCTGTACATAAATTACCTGCATACGAATTCTAAAAACAGAAAATAGACAATGACGAGATCATGAACCATAAAATAGATATACACGTAAATTTTCCCATGGATCCCAAAACTAGGACTACTAGATTGATTTTTCATTATGTTCCTTTAAATGTTACAATACATATATATAGATGTTGAAGCATCCATAAACCCCAATCCATTAACCCTATATTAGAACATAACCGTAATTCCCTTGACTGGATCTACAAAATACCATGGACAGAAAACCATCATGCCCAAAACCATGTACGAAACCCATGCACAAAACCATAGGTAGGTATTCCCACCTAATATAGGGTCCAAAATGTTTTTCCCGGGGTGTTGCCCCAGACCCCGTGCAAGGGGGCTACTGCGCCCCTGCATAACCTCCGACAGGGGGGTAACCACCCCACTTGTGACCCCTCTGTAGTGCCTGACACAACGTACAGGGGGGGCTGCCACCCCCTGTGCATGGGGTAACCATGGAAAGAATATAACACAACCCAACACCTATTCTAATAGTTTCAGCAATGGAAAGGGAGTCTCCTATTAAGGGAACCAAATAATTATCATGAAAAAAATAGCTTGCTTGCAAAATTTTAGTTGGTTGATAATGACTATTTTACCCTAATGGGAGAGCATCACAATGTGAAAGATGGTTGAAATAATACTAGTCATGGCATATAACCATCTTTACCTAAGAAATAGGTTGTACTATAATGTGGAATTGATGAATTTAACTTCAATTGGTATCATTTTACACTTGAGCTTGACAGGAAACGCTGGAAAAATCCCTTGAGTTTGTAAGGCATGACCATCAAAAGCCTTTAACATAGACTTGAGTGGTGACAAATTCGGTGATCCAAGATATTTCCAATGCTTCAATGACATAATACATGTAGATGCTCCTTTATCGTAGATTGTTTGATGAACATGTCATCTAAAGATGTGGATCATTATCTGCAAATCTAGATGATGTGGAATACATGTTTTCCATGAGGATGGATAGAAGGTGATGAGATTCAAATATAAGGGATCTACAACACCAATGATATTTAGAAGGGCCTTTCATTTTATGGAGCAAATTTGCAAAAATTTGAGTTCCAATGTAGTAGTAGGTGCTTGGGCCCGATCCCTAACAATGTTGTAGTTGTGAGAAACCGTTGCATTAGGGTTGTGTTTAGTATTATGAAGTGTTCCTTTAGGAGGACACATCACAATTATCAACAATTATTTATCAAAATGAAGAGGACCATTAGGTTGAGTAGGGATCTGGATTCCAATGTGGAAATATGACTCCCAGGATTCTCATAATTGTGTACTTTGGTAGTGATGTGGATCGATTGTTCCACCATAAAGATATTTTGTGTGGATGATGAGGGATTATGAGAAGAATCCCCCCTCCCTTGCCCCTTGCTGAGGAGGTTGAGGGTTTGCAATCATATGTTGTTGTTGGGCCAGAAATGGATATGCAAGGATATCAGGTTTTTGGGCAGTATTTTGCTTCGAGAAATAACAATGGATCTCTATTATAACCATTTTTCCCACCTTATGTCAGAAAAGGGAACCCTATCTCAACCTCCCTAAGTTTCTAGTCTAAATGCATCCTTCTTCCTCCTTGATTGTTCTTCTTTACTAGCCCATCATTCCCATAGGTCTGTCATCCTATCACCCATTTCTCCATTGCAATGGAATATCCTGATACTTGAATATTCAACATTTATTTTGCATGGGAGTGATGGAGTTCAAATTTCTAAATAGGTTACTCTTGAGGAGAATAGCTCGACTGACTTGTTCTTAAGTTGGATGGGGGTCAATTATTAGAGAATTTTCCTAACTTCTCATTGCTATAGGTGTTTATATACATCCTCATAAGTCTATGAACATCCTATCTAATGAGACCATCTAAATGGGAGAGGTAATGAGAGAGAGGGAGAGAATCGTTCAGTGATGCTAGTGGATTTATGGCAAAACTTCTCTTGCATGTGAGATGATCCTAGTATTGTTATAATTCTAGGGAAGGGTGTTGAGGATTGGATATGGGATCATACTATTACTAAGGTGACTTGTTCCCTATACTTCTTATGCTAATATCAATGTAAATTATTTCCCTTACAATGTCTTTTTTATGATGGAAAGCTTGATCGTGTTTCTATAGTGGGTTTATTTGTTAAGCTAATCTATCTTATATAGAGGTGAGGATTATATTTGTACATTTTTTCTTGTGTGTAGGATATTTGTTCTAGTTGTTTAAATGTGATATTCAAGTAGGAAGAGGATCTTCAATAGAAAAAAATCTACATAATCTACACCAATATGCAAGTGTTGAGGAGTGAACTCTTTATTTGTTTGTCTCCATTATGTATGTATATAATGGTATTATAGATACTTGGGATTGAGTTTGATTATTCACACACTATATAATGGATCTAGGGGCCATATCCCTTGAGTAATATATCCTTAGCTCCTGACTATAATTTGAGCTAACAGAACTAGCAACTCCACTAAGAAACTTTCCCTAATGTCTTGATTCCTCCTTCCTTAGTATTGATATTCAATTTTTATGTATTGTATTTCTCTTTAGTTTTCAACCTTATATGGGCCTATTACATGATTAATTTTATTGAGTTTGGTTAGATATAATTCAATTTATCTTTCAAATCTTGGCCTTGGGGGCAAGTTTCTCCCTATAAGTGGTTTACATAGTGACTTTTGTAGCTAGCCACTCCATATGGTTGATCCTTGTAGCGACTAGGTATTCAATGTGTGAATTACTAGGGAGTGTTGACTCCTCATTGATCAAAGTTTTCACAAGTTTTTCTATAATATTTACTAATAGGGTTTTAGATTTATCATCCTCTACGTATTTGGTCATATCTGGTTTAGTTGGCCTTTTATTTTTGAGATTTCATATCTTGTTGCAACTTTGGTTTATTGTTTGAAGGTTGTGTGTTTGGAACTACTACTTCTAGCAATGGTTAATGTTTCTTTTACTTTTGTGACATTGTAAACCTTATTTGGGTGGTCTGGTGAGTATTTTTCATCTATTCTCCTGTTTGGGTCATGAAGAAATCCAAATTATGTGGCCAATCAAGGTCACCTGCATTGGTCAATGATAATATCGGAAGGTTGGGGTAACTACTTATCTAGTCCTTTGTTAGGCCAAGGTACTTGGGGGATCAACCACCTCAAGGATCTTACCTTTCAAGAGGTATTAACTTTTTGTTCATTTACCTATTGGATCTCTTAGAGAGTTTATAACGTGTGTTGATTAGTCCAAGTCTAGTAACATATTGGCATCTACAATTAATTGATTAAATAATAAACATATGTTTGCTATGGCTGACAAAAAATTCCATCATTCTCAAATACTACTAAATCTTTATCCCTAAGAGGAGGGTCTACCACCTTGAAGACATAGGGTAGATCCACTATAATAGGGCTTATATCAAACTAAAGTTGGGGATGGGGGGGGGGGGGGTGTTAATTCTGATTCTATGGGGAATATGTTGTCACTATTGAAGTTGTAGAAAATATTTCTCCACAATACATTAGCCCACTTATAACTAACTCTCTTGACCCCATACTTGTACATCTAGGTGGCTATTTTACAAAGCCTTTTTCCTTGTTCTCTCATAAAATGTCTTGTGGGAGTGGTGTTTCTACCATGGGTGAATTGGGCCCCTCATCACCATCCATGACAATAGTTTTATTATTATTATTATTATTTATCACTAATAAATGTGATAGGGCCCACTATCTCAATTTCAACTACACCTTTGTCCTTGAAATGGGGCGCCCCACCAGTTTCAACTGCAAAAATGACAAGTTTTCCAAGTTTCTCTATGTCCCTTCCTCCATCAATCTTTATGTTTGGAACAAGGGAAAGCCCAAGTAAACCCGTGGGAGATGGATGACTTCCACCTAGTTCATCTATCCTACAATAAACAATGTAAAATTTGAAATGAGAAATGTAAACTCAAAACGAGAACTGTAGCCAAAAAACCCCCAAAAACCATGAAAAAACAACCCAAAAATGAAAATTATGGATTCCAAAACGATGTTTTTTTGAGGGTAAATTTTCAACATATTTTAAAAATGGCAGTAAAAACCATTTTTTTTTTTGCAAAAAGATGAAGAAAATACACTAAAAATGAAAAGTGTTGATGCTAGAATAATTTTTTTTTTGTTCGGGGCAATTTCCGCTTTTTCTAGCAATGGAATTAAAGACAAAATAATGGGTGTTGGGATGGGGTGCCCTGGGTCAATTTTGGGGCAAAAACCCAAGTTTTGGGGAAGAAGCCCAAGTTTTGGGGCAAAAGCCCAAGTTTTATTGTAAAAAGATGTAAAGTCAATGCAAGTTAAGGTCACGGAGCACCTAGCTAGTTAAGAATCAAAAAGGGTTTTACCCTTCCTTTATGTAAGTTGAGTCGGCTTTTGAAGATCTATGCATGGTCCACAGACCAAGGGATTGTATAAATAGGTGTGTCTTAGAGAGTCTAAGGCATTATAATAGAAGAATAGAAGTTGTCTATGGGTACAAGAGAAGGAGTCTAAGTTAGCGCAGAAGGTAGAAGAAAGGCTTTGCAGCTGTGTGCGCAGAGTCCTAGAGTAGTGTCTGCAGTTGAGTTTGTAGGGAAGTCTTGAGTCTGTAAGCTTAACTGAATATCAACAAAGAAGATTATTACAGAAATTCCTATGTTTCATCTCTTTACTTCTGTTATGTATAAATGCACTTTATGCTGTGATGAGTAATGGTTGTATAAAATAATCATGTATTAATGCGCAAATTTACTTGAGTTATATTTTTATCTAAACACAATTGATGTTAAGTGCTTACGCGAATATTATATAGTTATATGTTACAAATATCAAACACTTAAAATAAGGTTTGAATAAACACAAGGTTAAGAGTAATCTATGATGTGCGTAAGTAGCTAATTAGCCTATTTAGGGTTCGCAAAAGCCAGTCATCGACCTTCATGGAGGTCTAGCAACTAATTAAAGGAAGTTAAATTGATAAGCCATAAGGGCTTATCGATCTGTAAGAAGGCAGAAATGGGGCACAAAATGACATCACATTGATCTCTGGGTGCAGAAACTTGGTTCCAGCATCTCCTGATACTGCTTTGACTGAGACTTCAGTTTGCACTCTACGAATTGATGCTGAAAGGGCCAGTACTGTAGGGATTTGTTTGGCACAGCTAACTCTGAACCTGGGTTAGGACCCACTAAGCTAACAAATGGTTTTGTTGCTGGGACAGGGATCTGCATAAATAAATGTGTGATGTCGCATCACTGTAATCCAAAAAAGAAAGAGATTGAGAAGTGGTTGGATAGAAAGATCCACGAATTCATGACGCAAGAAAACAAGAACCCTCGACTGACAAAATGACAACGGTTGGATAGTTATTTATACACAGAAATACATGAAATTTTCTTTTGCACCTTCATGATTGAACTCTACATGTGGATTGCTAAATTGGGAGACGACCAAGGAAGGTGGAGGCTTTATGGTCCAATAGTGTGGAATTTGGAGCTAGTGCGAAGGTTGGAAGCTTCTGAAGATAAGATCACGCGCGCTTTTGATCACTGGCTTGATCGAGTCATAGGAGGATTTGTTACAGAGTTTACGGTTTTCAGCTACAGTGAAGCAAAACGACACTTCTTCAAAGGGCCGTGAGGTAAGTATTTGAGATCTTCAAATACTTGGATTAAAATGCTCTTGTGTGAAAAACGGGTTATGCCACTACATTGATGTTTGAATCTACATGAAGTGGATGAATATTTAGAAATCAGGAAAGAGGAGGTCCTAAATATAGCCCACTGATAGAACCTCCTTCGAGTGACGACGAGGGAGTGGTACAAGCCTCACCACGAAGGGCTGTACAACTGATAAGACAGGGTTTTCCATGAATAAGTCATCCACCCACACCACCTCCACCGTCACCTCCACAACATACACCTTTGCCCATGCCACCACCACCTCCACCTTCACTTCCACAACATACACCTTCGTCCACACCACCACCACCTCTGCTGCCATTCAACATGTTGAATACCATGAAGTTGCCTGTTTTCAAGAGCTTGGGGAGTGAGGACTTGGATTAGTTTTGGTTTGTTGCAAAATATGTGTGGACAACACAATAAATTACGGATGAAAATATAAAGAAGGAATAGTTGGTTATTGCTCTGCAAGATCGCACGCTAACATGGTACTTTAAGTACTATACCCATAACCCGTTAGCATCATTAGCAGACACTCAAACCGCTTTGAACAAAGAATTCGTTAAGCCTAAGTCAGAATCACGATCAGTAATTAGATTCAAGGAAATCATGATGAGGGCCGATGAAATGCCTTGGGAATTAGATCAAAGATTGAAGTGTCAGATCTGCAAAGCTAATATGAATCTCTCAGATAGTCAGCACCGTGAATGGTTTGTAGCCTCACTCCTACCCCACCTAAACGTTTCTTTATCACAACAAAAGATATGAACTAAGGAAGAAACCCTGGAAATTGTGATGAGATTGCATGAAACACCTATTCAGGATGCTTCTTTGGGGGTTCAATAGATCCACATGGAGTTGCAGAAACTCTGCTTAGAGTTGCAGAGCTTGAAAAAGGAAAAAACGCTCAGCCAGAGACACATAAAGAAGTTTGGTGCCTCAAGTGTAAAAGCCAGGGGCATGATAAATATCATTTCCCTATCTTCGTGAATTATATTACAGGGAAAGGGCCAATGCCTCTGAGGCAGGAAGCTCTAGCAGGACCAAGTACAGGGCCCGTGCTATGGTGCACTATCTATTAGGTATCTGGAAAACATGTAATAGAAAATTGCCACTTGCTGCAAAAATTCTTGTAGACACCGAAACAATTATTCTTCAATTTCTGTAATTCAGTGGGCCATGATGAGTGCCATTGCCATAGATAGGAATTAATGATGGATAGAATCCCCGCGTATCAAATGCAAGCAGAAACTCCGCCTCTGGATCAAGGCACTGGGGGAGCATGCAGAGGATATCAATGCCGCAGACGAGGCCGAGGAGGAGGAGGACTTGGGAGAGGTCGAGGGCAAGTTATTTGCTATAATTGCAGAATGCCAAGACACTACGCATGAGAGTGTACAAACCAGACATGCCCGTCATGTTGATACTGCACTCAGTTTGACCACACAATAGAAGAATGCCCTATATTGATAGCTAAAATGCAGGAGAAGAAGGCGCAGCCTCAACAACCTACACAAAATTTACAGATGATGAGGGCCGAGTCCCGTGAAGAGGATCCCAATGTGAACATTGTGTTGCGAGGCAGAATGATGACTAGTGATGATAAAGGGAAAAGACCTAAAGAAATTGAGTCATCCACAAGGCTCCATAAAAGGAGGTTGGGTTTGATCTGGAGCATGTGAAGGAAACATTCATGGAAGCGAAGAAAAGCTTCGCTGAAGCCTCTACCTCAAGAGGTTAGGATAAGAGGTTGACCCCTTTGTGCTTACCACCTTTTTGGAGACTTGTATGAAGCTATTGTGTGATAGAAAGGCCATGAATGGGCTACAAAATCTGATAGACAAGTGTGATGGTAAGGACACTGCTCTTGAAGGACACATTGTAGTAAAAAACATAGGAAAACACAAGATGAGAACAAGGCACGAGATGAGGCTTACCACACAAATAAGAAACTATGAGATGGAGTAGGTTATTTTAGATCTACGGTAGGACACAAACATTTTTCATAAAAAAACATGGGAAAGGATGGGGAGACTTGTGCTACAATGGTCTTCGATTCAATTGAGGATGGAAAACCAGCAAAAGATTATCCCTATGGGGCGATTTCATGGGGTAACCATATATATATAATGTGTGAGCGAGCTGGCTAATTTTGAAGTGATAAATATTGTTGATGACAGAAATCCAAACCCCGTGCTCCCAAGAATTGATTGGGCTATTGACATGAATGGGGTAATCAATTTGAAGAAGCAGACAATGTTATTGAAAGAAAGCTGCTTCACATTGTAGTCCCATTGGACTTGGCAGAAGGACCGCGCTACACTGAACCAGTCCACGACTATGAAAGCGACAATGATTTGGACCAGATCTATAAGATAATAGCGCGAGACCAAGGCTAGATTAATCCAACAGTTGATGGATGAATTGCATGGGACCAAAAAATTTCTTGTACTTTAGATTTAGGCGAAGAGTTGGAACATTGGAAAAACAGGTTGCATGAAGTATCCACATTGCATTGCAACATGATGACCAAATCGCTGCGCTATGTGTCATCAGAGGTAGGAATTTTTCCTTGTTATGATGGTTTAACTAACATTGATAAATTTTTGGATGCTTTTGAAAGAGAAGTTCCAGAGAATTACGATTTTCAGGCATTAGACTAGGCATTGCGCGCTACGCTCACTCAGTGGTGGGGTACGCACAAAGGCAACTTTGATGAGTGGCACGATTATAGAAGAATGATGAGAACACGGTTTGATTAGCCTAAAGTACGAGTAACTGAGAAGTATGATGGGAAGAATGATCTGTGTGATCACTTGGCTGAATGGACTAAGGTATATGGAACATAGCTGCAGCAAGAATGGGTGCATTTATTCTGTCACACTTTGGATGTAATCCCTATGAACTGGTATTTGGAGACGGAGCTCTGCCATGGCACCACGGAATGGGATGTCTTAATAGAAGGGTTCATGAGGACATTCATCTTTGAATATGGGTTCGAAATTATCGATGAGGCATTACAGGAGGTTAAGGTAGTGATCTTCAAAATACCGCAGGATCCTTTGGAATTGATTCAACCAGATTGGAGCACCCAGCTATGCCATGCCCTGGAGTGCTATAATGTGACTGCTGAAGGAGAGGATGAGGATCCAAGGAATATTAACATTCCAGAAATAGAAGGCCACTGTGAGGTAGAGGGACCACATATAAATAATCCATACATCACCACGCCACTGAAAACTAGGCAAGTAAACAATGGCACAGAAGTGGAGCCGAAGTTTGCAAAGATTGGGGATTATTGGGATGACAAAATAGTAGATAAATTCACTGAGTTGCTCTGTGAATAGCAGGATTTGTTTCCTACAAAATTTTTGGACTTGAAAGGCATCATAGGCGATTTGGGAGTGATCAAAATAACTCTGAAACCAGACGTGAAGCTAGTTAAGTAGAGGCCATATCACCTTAATCCCAAAAACAAGGAAAAGGTCCGCATGGAGCTGGACAAGATGCTTGAAGCAGGTATTATTGAACCTATGGAGGAGTCAGATTGGTTGAGTCAAATGGTAGTTCAGGAAAAGAAGCAGAAGGACGAAATAAGGATTTACGTGGATCTCAGAAAGCTTAACAATGCCTGTGTCCATGATCCCTTTCCGACACCATTTACTGATGAATTACTGGACAATGTGGGAGGACAAGAAGTGTATTCCTTCACTGATGGGTTCTTTAGGTATCATCAGATTAAGATCGCGCCAGAGGTTAGGAGTAAGACAACCTTCGCGATGGAATGGGGTTGTTTCCAATATACAGTAATTCTGTTTGGACTCAAGAATGCGTCAGAAATATTCTCTTGCATAGTCATCGCGACATTCAAAGAGTTCATTCACAAATTATTGGAGGTATATTTTGATGACTGGATAGTGTTTGGGCTAGTCAAGTGCCATGTAGACAGTCTGCGCTTAATGTTGGATACGTGCAGGAGGTATCAGATTGTGCTGGACCTGAAAAAGTGTTTGTTCTATGTCCCCTTTGGGATTTTTCTGGGTCATGTGGTATGCAGGCAAGGGCTCATGGTAGACCTTTCCAAGATCACAGTAATAATAAATTTGGAAGCCCCAAGGAGTGTTTAACAGATGCGCACAACGCTAGGCCATACCAGGTATTATTGGAAGTTCATCAAGGCTTATGCTCATATTACCACGCCCACATAAAATTTGCTAAAGAAGGATGCTACATTATGTTGGAATGAAGAATGTCAGTGTAGTTTGGATGTCTTGAAGGAGAAAATGGTTACTGCGCTGATCTTGGTATTCCTAGAATGGGAGAAAGAATTCCATGTGCATGTTGATGCCTCATGTATTGAATTGGGAGCAGTGCTGACACACGTTGGTGAAGGGGAGATGGATCATCCTATAGCACTTCAGAGCAAAAAATTGTCAAAGGCTGAAAATAATTATTCAACGACAAAGTGCAAAGGGCTGGATATGGTGTATGCGCTCCAGAAATTTAGAAATTACTTGCTGGGCAAACATTTCAAGATGTACACAGACCATTGTGCATTGAAGTATTTAGTCAATAATCCTGTGTTGGGGGGGGGGAATATGCATATGGCTGCTGTTGTTTTAGGAATATGATTTTGAGGTAATTGTGAAGCTAGGAAGGTTGAATGTAGGGCCAGACCATTTGTTACGCATTGAAACTGGGGAAGAGCCTACTAATTTGGAGGAAGGGATGTTTGACGTGGAACTCTTCGTAGTGTGCGTAGCAGATAATCACTTTGCGGATATTATCCACTTCCTAACTACAAGAACGACTCCAGAGGGATATACCAATTAGTAGAAGAAAGAATTGGTGGTATGCGTGACATATTTTTTAGTAATTGCAGGCCATTTGTAGAAAATGGGATTAGATGAGATACTTCACCATTATGTGCCTGATTTTGAATGAAATAGTATCCTCATTGAATCTCATGGAGGAGCTACGGGAGGGCATTATGCAGAAAAAGCAACAATGCAGAAGATTCTCCACACTTGGTTGTGGTGGTTGACGCTGCATAAAGATTCTAAAGCATATTCTAGGGCATGTGATGCATGCCAAAGAATAGGCAGATCATTGTAGAGGGATGAGCTACCCTTGAATCCATAGGTGTCATTGCAGCCTTTTGAGAAATGGGCAATTGATTTTGTCGGACCAATACAATCCCCAAGAACAAAAGCTAATGTGCGTTATATCATCACCGCAACAGAGTATTTGACCAAATGGGCAGAGGCACAACCTATGAAAGACTGTACGGGGGAAAAAACAACAAAATTTTTGTTTGAATATGTGTTGACCAGGTTTGGTTGCCCAAAAGTATTAAGGAGTGACTGCGGTACACATTTTATCAACGAAACGATCAATGCACTAACAGAAGAGTTCTAGGTTTACCATTAGAAGAGTACACCATATCATCCTCAGGCAAATGGAATGGGTGAGGCTTTTAATAAGATATTTGAGAACATGTTGACAAAGGTTTGCAATGTGCAGTGGAATGATTGGGATGTGCGCGTACCAATAGTCTTATGGGCATATAGAACTACTTACAAAAATCTCACAAGTCGGACACCTTTTAGGTTGGTCTATGACGTGGAGGCTCCAATCCCTATGGAGTGTATCATTCCAATTCTACGCATAGAGGCTTTCACAGGAATGGCAGACCATAGAGCCTTAGAAGAACAACTCGTGTAGCTAACAGAGCTTGAAGAAGATAGGTTTCTGGTTGGATTCGATCAACAGGTTTAGAAGGAATGTGAAAAATCTTGGCACGATTGGCACATCAAACTCTACACATTCAATATAAATCATTTAGTTTTATTATATGACAGTAAGTTTGCTAAGTTTCCAGGGAAGTTTCAGATGCATTGCTGGAGCCCTATGTCGTTAAAGAAATTATAGATGGTGGCACAGTTCAACTTGCAAAGTTGAATGGAGAACCATTTCCGAGAAGGGTAAATGGAAGCTGGTTGAAGCCATACATACGAGATCCAACCCAATGACTACGTGACAGCAGGATAGTCTTAGTGCTCTAGGCAGTTGTGAGGAAGTGCAAGACTATAAACTACACTGCCTAGTTGGTGGAACTACGCGACAGAGGGGCTGCACGAAAAAGGGTAATTTCACAATAGAAGGAGGTGTGCGAAGGGAGCTATGCTATGAGGGGAGATACCATGCAGCACATCCAAAAAATGATTGTTATAGTCATTGTTCGTGATTTGATGGCCAGGAGATGGTTAAGAGGAGTGGAGGGGCGACATTTAAGGCTGAAATATTTGGAGATCTGTCGCCAAATCAACATTTATGAATGGATTTTGGGGGGAACGATCGAATTTGAATTCAAATTCACCTATAAATTGCGCATGGCCATCAAGCAAAGAACACTTTGTGTTCTTAGAATTTTTGAGTTGTGCTATCAATTGTTTTTGAATCCTCAGGTTTTCATGGATTTAGTCGCTAGTTCTATATTTTCTAAATTACCCGATGATACCCAACATTTTATTCTCAGCACGATGTTTGGACGAGGTGAAATTGCAAATGCTGGAGAAACTGTCAGATCTGAGGGAGCTGCTCCAGAGGTTGTGAGCATGGGGGCTCTAGTAGCTATGCCTACGACACCAAGGTCACCTAGGCTAAAGCCCACACGAGTAAGAGAAGCCCCCAAACCCAAGAAAGACAAACAAAAGAGGCTGATGCCAGTGCGCAAGTCACCAAGGGAGCTTTTGCTACCCAGCTTAGAAGAAAGAAAAACAACTGGCAAAAGATAAGGGGAAAGTGGTCGATTTGGAGGCCGAAGAGGGCACGAAGGACATATATGCAGAGGGCATGGAGCCTATCTCCAAGTTGTTAGAATATATCCCTCCACACAAGGGAAAAGTGAATATAACCAAAGACCCGGACACAGGGAAATTCCTCTTGAACACGTCCCTGCTACCAGAGAACATCACCTTTGAAGGTCTGTGCTTGGAGTGGATTCCCCATTTAAAGATGGAAGACTGGGATTTGGAAAACCATGAGAGGTTCCCCCACCTTGCGATGGAAAATTACATGAAAAGGGTATATTACAAGGAATCTGGTGTCACTGTGTTGGCGCCTGTGGAGTGGATTCGCGGAGTGAATCAGTCGGGGTTGCTAAACCTACTGTGGGTGCCCCACTACCACTACTCCAACATCAAACTCGTTATTATCAAGAAATTTCTGACCATGGTGCATGACGGATGTTTGTGACTAAGTGCACCAATCCCAATTATTGATATGTTGATCCATCGGATGATGCTTTTACCGCACTCAGGCCTGAATTTGGTATGGAGTTTGGCGGAAAGACGCGTGAGCGCGACCTAGCAGCGAAGATGAAGGAAAAATTCAAGCTAATCAATAAGCCACATGAGTACTCCATCACATGTATCACTGACCCCACGGTGCACGTTGCTACATAGATCTTAGCTGGAAAGGTAATGAGAAAATGCCGTGTGGGCGAGGTTCTGGCTCCCGTAATTTCATTGGCTGCACAGTGCGCGGAGGGTGCGCAATTCATTTGGTCACGCTACTTATGTAGCGAGCTCCTCACAAATTTTGGCGAGGCTTAGGATGAGAGCAAAACCTTCCACTATGCATGGTTGTTGCTCTCCATCATGCTCGTGGATTGGGACTTGTCGAGGAATAGTCAGTTTCCTCCCGTGGAGAAAGGTTTTCCAAAGTTTGCCTAGTTTTCCTCCCTTTGGGCCATAAAGGATGCACGTGGGTCACGGAGACCAAATTTTTCTAGGTGTCGTGGATGTGAGCATTCACATGGCCATCAACTAGAAGCCGCGGTTGTCCCCAATGACGTTTGAACAATTAGCAGAGTATGTGGAGTTTAAAGCTGACTTCCATCGCATATATATCAGAGTGCGAAAGGATCCATAACAAAAATGGTGTGACCTACCTTACCTTGTTACAGATGATTTTATTCAGGAGGTTATCAAGCGATGGCTGGCAGATTGGAATTTTCCATCCGATCTGGCCGTAGGTAGTAGCAATGGCTCGGTGAGTTGTGCGGAGAAGAAAAAGAAGGAGGCAACAAAATAGGTGGTCTAATAGTTGGCCAAGAAGTGAAGGAAAGAGGCTGTGGAGAAGGCCCAACTAGAAAAGTAGTGCGCTATGAAGCAATAGGCTGAACAAGAAGAGCACGACTCCAAGCGGAGTGGTAAGTCCCCTTCGCTCCAGACAGAAGAGGAGGAGCAGTTAGAGCAGGGCAGTGGCAGTCAAGAGGAACAAAGCACCCCCTTCCAGGCAAAAAGTTACATGGATTAGCAGAAGGAGGGGCCCCGGAAGAAGCCGAAAGCGGAAAAGCCAATGCTGGATCCAATCACATTAATAGAAGGCGATCTCGATGAGATCAGAGATAAGGTGCATGATACCACAGTGGAATTGCTGCAACAATTCAAACAACAACAACATCAGGTGCTAAGTACTATCCAAAAGGATCTGTGTGAGTTGCAGATTCAAATCAGCAGGATCGAGGTGGGCGCAGGGTAGATAAGCACTACACCAACGAGCTTGGCACCCAGGACTAGTCAAGCAATAGAGATGGTCATATCGCTGGATATCTAGGCAATTGCACTACCGGAAGGGCCATTGAGCGTGGAGGCGGCTGATGACAAGGTCATCATGAGTTCTCTAAAGAACATTGGACTCAACCTCGCTGCACTCCCCAATGAGTATCTTCACATGCCGCAGGTAGGTGTGACAACAAAGTTAAGAGTTCAGGAGCAGCGCACTATCAACCTCATAAGTGAATATGGGGTGAACAACGAGCATATGTTCACAGAGAAGACAAAGGCCTTAAAAGAAAATGATACCATCCAGTTGTAGAGCGCTCAGATAGTGGTCGCGGTGGCAGAAGCATAGAGGACAGTGTCTGAGTTTCACATACTTGAGGAAGCGTCATTGGAGGCAAATATCAGAAAATTGTTGTGGGCCTGCGCGATGCCAAGGCAGAGGTGGCCAGAGTCTAGTTTGAGCTGAACATGAAAATCACTGAATTGGAGCTGAAGTCATAGCCTTCAACCCTACCAGAGGTTAGGGAACAACACGAAGCCACTGTTAAGGATGGAGTTGCTACGATGGATGCCACGGTTGTGGACTACACCACGCTGTTTGAGAAGGCTATGGAAGTAGTGATGACCCTGTAGGAAGATCTCACCCTGCAGGTATTAAATACAGAAGTCCATGAGTTCTAGCAACAATATGACGAAGTGAGGGTGACGACGCGTACTATTTCTAGGACACAGTGCCTCACCAAGCTACAGAAGGCTAAGAAACTACTCACACAGGTGGAAGCGGTGCAAAAGAAAGAGGCAGTCATAAAGGCTAAGTTGGAGCCTTGGTTGGATGAAGCCTACATAGTCTTGGCCAACATACAGGAAACATTGGTGAACTTGTAGGGTACACAGTAGAATATTAAGTAGGATAGCACAGGACCAGCCATAGAGTAGCTAGCAGAACAAGTCAAGCAGGCAGCCACACAGAGCGTGAATGAAGTAGAGTTTGCACAAGTGGAGCTGGGGGATCTTCGCAACAAGATCTCCATGCCAGCTGAGTGACTTGAGGGTGAGTCACAATATTTATGTTGGGGGCCAGTTGGGATGGGGTCCCCTGGGTCAATTTTGGGGCAAAAGCCCAATTTTTGGGGAAAAAGCCTAATTTTTATTGTAAAAAGATGTAAAGTCTTTGCAGGTTGTGGTCGTAGAGTGCATAGCTAGTTAAGAATCAAAAAGGGTTTCACCCTTCTTTTATATAAGTTGAGTCGGCTTTTGAAGGTCTACCCATGGTCTGCGGACCATGGGATTGTATAAATAGGTGTGTCTTAGAGAGTCTAAGGCATTATAATAGAAGAATAGAAGTTGTCTATGGGTACACGAGAAGGAGTCTAAGTTAGTGCATAAGTTAGAAGAAAGGCTCTACAACTGTGTGTGCAGAGGCCTAGAGTAGTGTCCACAGCTGAGTGCGCGGACCCTTGCAGCTGAGTGCGCAGGGAAGTCTTGAGTCTGTAAGCTTAACTGAATATCAATAAAGAAGATTATTACAGAAATTCTTGTGTTTCGTCTCTTTACCATGTTATGTATGAATGCGCTTTATGATGTGATGAATAATGATTGTATAAAATAATGATGTATTGATGCATGACTTTACTTGACTTATATTGTTATCTGAACACAATTGATGTTAAGTGCTTACACGAATATTATATCGTTATCTGTTACAAATATCGAACACTTAAATAAGGTATGAGTAAACACGGGGTTAAGAGTAATCTATGACGCGCATAAGTAGTTGATTAGCCTGTTTAGGGTCTGCAAAAGCTAGTCGTCAACCTTTGTGGAGGTTTAGAGGCTGATTAAAGGAAGTTACATTAATAAGCCATAAGGGCTTATCGATCTGCGTGAAGGCAGATCTAGGGCACAAAATGACATCACACTGATCTCTAGGTGCCGAAACTTGGTTGTAGCACCCGCCCATACTACTTTGGGTGAGACTTCAGTCTGCACTTAGCGGATTGATGCCGAAAGGGCCAGTAGTGTAGGGATTTGTTTGGCGCAACTAACCTTGAACCTGGGTTAGGACACACTAAGCTAGCAATGGGACCCAAAAAACCTTAAAATTCCAACAATTTTCATCCATGTTAAAGATGAAATATCACGACTCTAAAAAAACCTAAAATTTTAATTGTTTTCAACCATAGCATTAAAGAAAAACTATCATAACTCATAAAAACCTTAAAATTTTGACAAATTTTCAACTATGTAATTAAAAAACCTTAAGTTTTCAACATATCTCAACCATGACATTTTGAACAAATTAGATGACTAAAAAAACATTAAAAATGAACACCTGAATGAAAGAGTCATTATTGAGGGAGTAATTTTTATTTTAAAGGGTAACAATATAACTTTTTTCAAATCTTAGCTTAAAAAAACTTATCCCATTGGAACAAAAATGTAAAAATGAACCATCGAAATGAAGTATCCGCTTTTATTGAGGCATTAAAATTGTAACATGTTTTTTAACTATGGTATTAATCAAATGATAGTAATAAATCATATCATGGCAATATCACTATATAATTTAAAAATTCAACATTAATTTCTAATATTTTTTTTACTTTTAATCAAAATATTAATACTTGTAGATTAGATGAAACATAAATTATTTCTCTAAGTTATTGTGCATTGTGGATATTCTAAACAAATGAATTCATCATAATTAAAAGATATAATCCAAGAAACATAGAAATGACTCATAACTTCATGTTAGATCATATGGAATTTAAGATATTTATGTCAAGTTACCATGAAAACATCATTTACAAAAAAGGTCTTAAATAATTATTCAAAATCACTCATATGTTCTTGCACACCATCAGAATTTACAACATCTTCATAAGAATGACTAGATGCAGATGAAGATGATCCATATTCTTCTCTTTCATCAACTAGTGCCCCATCTGATTCAACATGCATGCCCAACATTTCAGGTTTTAGAAGTCATCTAGATCTATGACTGGGTTCAATAGAGTCCCATCTCAACATTGTTTCTTTTGGTAGAAAACTCTTTAGAATCTATATCATCCTGAAGTAAAGAGCTCCTCTCTCTGTTAAATTGAAGTCAAACAATTATGTCAACATCCTCCAATTTTAAGAGGTGTGTGTGACAACGATCTATATTTGTACCCTTTCTTTTTCTCTTTCTACCATTTTTTTTATCAACTACCATCTTTGACTTATACACACTATTGAATGTGTGTGTATTTGTGGCATACCAATGTACTTCAACACCTGCAACATATTCATTTTCTTTAATTACCTTTATAACCTTGGTAACCGATAATGGATAACCATGTTGATCTCCATCTGCTAATACTGTGATCATGCAACCCTCCTTAACATCATGTACAAAACCCCTATAAAGGTCTGCCACGGCTTCATGTTGTGCACAAGATCTTTTGGAACCAATATACATTTCTGTTTTCTCTACCTGTGAAGAATTGATAATACCTTGATATTTTTCCTGTTCAACAATGTTTCTCTCCTCATGCTCATTTGACACATTTTGTGGCTAAATAAATCGAGTCCTCAATAGTATATCTTCATTTCTTAACCTTGAAATGATGTCACTTTGATTATTGAAAAAAAACTCCCATCAAACATAATCAAATACATCAAAGTACTCATGTGTATATCTAATACTTATTTTTTAATTTCTTCCAAGAATTCAGAATAATTTATCTCTCTCTTATGCCTTTGTGCATTATGAATTTCGACAACTGATTGTAATAACAATATTTTTGATGCAAATATTGGATAATCTGGAATGAACTTCAAAAATTCCAAACCTGATGATGACCCCCATTCTGCAGTGGTTGAATACTTCTTGCCCCATATAAGTGCCTTGCCATCAATTTTTTTGATATGAAATTCATGTTGGAAGCTAATTTCATTAAGTTGCTCAATGAATTTCTCCTCACCATGCGATCCCAAAATAAAAATTCGCGTGTCAATAATTTCTTCCAACACATGAAAAATAGGCTTTGGAATGTATGATTTCTTAATACATTCAATTAATGATGGCATGCTGCCAACATCCTTCCTCCTCAATTTTACTGAAAAACGTTTGAACATCTAATCAATATGGTCATGAGTGCGCCCAATAAGAAGGAAATCAACCTTTACCTTCTAAAAAATTCTCAATTCAACAAACATGTTTAGATATCCAAAAATAATCTAATTTTTGCTTTCATGACAAATGTTGTCCAATTGCAGATAAAAAACTTCTGGAAGATTACCAGACCAATGAAAAAGAACATCATGAATTATGGTTATTATTAGATTTGCGTCATAATGAATACTTGGAGATGTGAAGTAAACCCTTAACGACATTTTCCCATTAAAGACCATACAACCGACCAAGTGAAATTGAATATAATTTTCCTCCTGTAATGTTTTTGGTGTGCGGACAAAATGTGGTAGAAGTGTTTTCATCAATATGAATAGAATTGTAGTGTGACGAAGACATTGACTTACCAGAAAGATCAAACTCACTATCAGAAGAATCCATGACTTTCAAATAGAATATGTTGAATGATACAAATAAAATATCTCTAAATGAAAATTTATAGCTTAAAGAATGAAAATTTCACTACAAAATTTCCCCCCAAAAATATTCCCTCCAAAAATTTCGTTTCAAATGTTTCCCTCCAAAATTTCCTTCTAGAATTTATTTGAAAATAGTCTACTAAAATTTTGTATTGAAAATTTAGACCCTACTTTCCATTTAAATTTTCTACACAAATTTTCCTTTAACACATTCCTTCAAAATGGCTTCAAGGAAGGTCTCTGTGAATTTTTTTGGACCGAAGGCATCATTTACATAATCTAAAGTTGCAGGTGGACTGTCAATGAATAATTATGAACGAAGCCAACCTGTGTCACATGGTAAAAATCCAGGAAGTGGCTCCTCAAAGGAAAAGAATATGAATTCAGATTGGATGAAATCACTAGAAATGAGTCATACAAAATTTGTATGGTATGTGAAAGATAAAGAAGGTGAAGAAGCTCTGTAGATATATCTATATGCTGGTATGATTTATGATGGTGGAAGTTATGAGGTGATGGGAAAAGTACTGGACATATGTTTGGTGCCGGATACAAATTTTTTTTAGGTACTTACAAAACTGTCCAAGTCAGATGAGAAGATTAGAAATTGTTTTGCATTGTCGATGTATGACACAAACGAAATTTTTACAGAGATATGTAAACAATCGTAAATGACATTGCACAAAAAAATTAGTTTTTCTTATTTATATTTATGTGTTTTGCATTATTGTAACTATATCATTATATTCTTTATAACTTACTTATTGTTGACATATTATATTTTGTTTGACATACTTTTTCTGAGGGTCTCTCAATTATGTTGTGGGGAGTTTATTTTATGGAGCGAAATATTATGGATGTGGTCAATGGTTTCCAAACAGAGTCAGAGGAAGATATGAGAAAGAAGCAAAAAATTTACTTCATGATGCTATAAGACTACATTCAGGTGATAAAAAAAGAATGCATATAGTGGATCAATCTAGTAAAGGTAAACATGTTCCTTTTGAGGAAGAAGTTGAAGAATATGATGCCATTACCGAGAATGAGATTAGAACTGATATTGGAAAGGAGAAAGGCCATAAAAGACCCAAAAAACAATGACTAGTAATGTCTCTCTTCCAGTTGATGATGAGGATATTTCTGATGTAGCAAAAAATATGATAACCCATAGGAGAAAGAAATCAAAAGTTGGTCATTCTGAAAAAATTGCAGGAAACAATGAACATCAAAGTGAAAGCTCAAAGGGAAGTAGGGAAATCATAACACCAGGTGCTGATTTAGAGGATGACATTATGAAAAAAAAACAAAATTCCATTTGAAGTCGGTTGACAGAGACAATTTCAGTTTAATGTCATCCAAATCTATAAGCCAAATTAAGAACAATCGAAATATCAAATTAGAAGCCAACACCACCTGCATGTTCATAAATTGAAAACATCTTTCAGGTACAATCGATATGCACATGTGGTTTCTTCTGTGGTTCTTGTTGATCCAATTCAAGTTCCTAACATAGAGGAATTTGACAAGTCAAAATGTTTTGAATACAAATATTATGTAATTTGGGGGAACCATTCTGCATGGGCCATAATAAAATTGATGGAGGAATATCCCAATAACTCACGTTTTGAAACAGTGATATGTATCATGTATGCTGGTTTAAAATATACAAAAGCAAAGTTATTGGCATGAGATCATAATACAAATAATGAGTATAGGATGTCTATGACTTTTATCCAAAGGGTTAGATTTATTCATAGTGAATTTGAAGAAAAATGTGACGGCGATAAGACAAAAGTTAGTCTAGCCTTTCAGAAGGAATGTTGTATGGAAATAGGTTATCAAATTGAAGAAAAAATCAATTCAAAACGTGGAAAAATAAATTTATAGATATTCATAAATATGGATAACAATTTCTAGTTTTCATTTACAACTAGAGAGATATGGGAATTGATTAATGATATTTTTGACATGTGGGAGAACACTGACATAAAAAAAATAGAAGGTTAAAAAGTCTGAGCCAGTGATACGTACCTGCACTAAATTAGGTCCTGAAATGAAGCACCTTCCAGATGATGTGACTATCACACCTTGGAGAACAATGCAAGGATCAATATTATCCCATGTGAAGTTAGGTGAATTATCATTGGATGAAATGTGCGAGGAATTTCAAAAGTAAGTTTGTTGAATTATTTTTACTTATTTTTGGATTAGAATTTTCTTTTAAATATAACATATTTTTGTTCATAGTATTTGTTATACATATCACTGTATTAACATTTTTTACTTTATTTATTCAGTCACAAATTTTATATGAAAATATAAGAACATATGGTTAAATTGTTGAATGGAGATAGTTGGAATGATGTTGTACACAACTACCGAGATTCAAGTTCTACATGAACACTAAAATATTTTTATCTTGTATTAAAAAATTTATGTTGATTTATACATTCATTTTTATTCATATGTATACTATTTTTATTTTATAGATTATACATATATTTGTTTATTTCATTATAGATGTCAAAGAAGGATGCAAATGGATCAGTACCAGATAGTTTCAAAATCTTTATTGAAAAAAGCAAGTTGGAAAAACTGAAAAACAAGCATCTTAGGAATGTTGAACTTGATCCTAGTCTTACTCATTTCATTTGGAATGGGCTTGACACTATCCAATATCAAATAATACAGTATGATTTTGAAGAAATTGCAAAACTCATACCTAAAAGGGATTATTCCCTAGTTATTGCAGCTAGTCCTATTGGTTTCAATATCCCAAACATTGAATATGATAGTGAGCCTTATACTTACCAATATTTTAGTAAAGTGGTTACGGTATTTATAGAAGTCACAACATCACCATTTTGGAGATTTTTGACATTTCGTTCAGACACACAATTTGGAATGTTATTAAATAACTTCAAGGGAAAAACAAACTCAAGGATGCAACTTACATGGTAAGACATTGAAATTGTATGCTTTATTAATGTTAAAAAAAAATATTTATGTACAAGCTAATTGAAATTTAACTATTTCATGTTACAGGAAAAAGTCAAATCCTGGTGGTTTCAGAGATTAGCTAATTATAAGTTATTATGAGTTAATTAATGTTGAATTTTGGACAAAAGATGATAGCTATAAGCCTATGCTTCTGAATTGCGTAGATGGAAAGAGTCATAGCCAAGTACTGGTTCATCATGTTGTTGTAAAAAATTACATATGAAGATAAAGAAGCAAGAGGAGATATAGATAACAATTATCAAAAACCACAGTCATTGATTAACTATCTTATAGATTTATGTTAAAATCAAGGAGATTGGGTTTTGGATTTATTGTCAGGTTCAAGTAAGTTTTATTATATAAAATTAAATTTTAATATATATATATATATATATATATATATATATATATATATATATATATATATTTATTTTTATTTTTATGTGTTTATACCAATTTACTTAATTATTTCTTTTGTATTTGGTGATTAGGTACAACAATAGAATGTTGCCTACAGAAGGGAAGAAATTTCATTTCCATTGAAAAAAAATCACTACAATGCAATTTTATTCAACAAAAAATTAATGCTATTCAATTTGTTCCAGATGCAATGCAAGAAATTGGTTTGAGGAAAGGGGATTTAAATGAATCATGTGTGGAAAAGAAAGGCAAAGGAACCTCAATCACCGTTGGATAGAATGATTGGAAAGGGATACTTTGGGAGATTCACAAACATCCAAGATCCATGAGAAGAGGAAAATGACCAAATTGAAGGAGAAAATATTGTGGAAGAAGATAATAATGAAAATCTAGAAGATGATGAGTATGGATTGCATGATGTTATTGATTAAATTTGATTTATTCTTGTGTTGATGATGTTGGACCTGCCAACATTTAGGGGACCTCCCTGGTATGAAATCCCAATCAGACCTCACACCTTTTGGTGTAGGAGTCCCATCCGATATAATGGATCGGTTTCCAAATAATTAAAGGTTTGCCTCGGCTCTAGCTATCAGCACAAGAGAGAAATGCAATGGTATCTTCGAAAAGAAAGGTGAGTGTGCAATGTAACTATGTTTAGGTTTTGTTACTACAAAAGGGGGGAGAAAAGTGAGCTTCTAAGTGCGAGGTAATAATACCACTCAAAAATAGACACACATGAACCAAAATACTTGTCCAACATCTAGCGGAATAGTCCACAGTGGATGTGACAGTCGTTACAACCAATGAATAGGGAAAGCTCTGTCTACCATGCAGCAGAATAGTCCATAGTGGATGTGATGGCCGTTACAACTGATGAGTAATAAAAGGTCTATCTACTATCCTTCGGAATATTCCACAAGGATGAGACAATAGAAACAACCATTACAACACATTCCCAATAAAATAAGCACTAAAACAACTACAATAGTTCAACTATCTTAATACATGTGAAAAAAAACCATGAAATACAAATGCTCACAGAATAGTCTTACAAACATCCATAAGTCATGCATGGAAACGTGCTGGCCTCAAAAGGCATGTGTAATTAAGAAAAAGTTCAAAGACACATATTTACATTATACATCACTAGCCCTAGTAGTGGGACATTGGAGCCACTCACTCCTCAAAGAGCTAACTGAACACTCTATGATTTCTGGGAGGAGCCAAGGTGAACATTCTTGTGCTCATACAATGAGGGTGTTATATATAACCAAGGGGTGATGCTTTACCCTTGTGAGTCTTTGAATTCCCTCATGACTGTTCAACTTCCTGTGACTTTTCAACTAAGATGACTCTTCATATTCATGTGTGTCCATTGGACTTCCACTTTATAATACATTTTATTTAAAATATACATGGCCCATAATAGTGATGTGGCCTTTCACAACTCATGACATGAATTGACATGACACTGCTGACATGGACTAGCTTGCTGATGTGAAAATGTCAATCCATTATTGCTCATGAGTGATAGATGTGTTCTTAGATATGATTTCTCTTCTCCTTCGCATAGATTGATGATGCAAAGTATTCAACGATCTTTGGTCTTGAGAGGTGGTTGCATACATGTGTTCATTTTGATTTCTCTTGATAGGTTCATTTTTCCATCCAGCTGCAAGTGAGTATTCAACCATGTTTCCTCCTCCTTCTCCTTCTTCATCATCTCGCCATGATCTGACAGTGTACCTGTTCCTGTAATTTACTCATGACAGAAAGACATCAATCTAAAAACTCACTAGTCTAAGATGATGCATTGTTATCCATGCATTGAGCCCAGGACAAGTGTGAGGCTGGGAAAGAGGGCCCAGTAACTGCGCATTTTGAAGTTACAAATGACAGGGAGAGAGGTTTGTCACTAAGAAAGTGCAGAGCGCAACTCAGGCTTGGCTGAGGAACTTCTGAGCACAATCATCATTGAGGGGAAAAATTGCGTAGGGACCACTGGGAGACAGGATTATGCAGTTGAGACAGACAATGGTTGGTGTGGGATGGGGCCCTAGGAGACATATTTTTGTAATTTGTAGAGGCAAGGAGGACTGGGAAACAAAGAGACCTAAAGGATAGATCTACGTAGTTCTTGAGATTAGTGAGCTCCAACTGAGGGAGGAAACTAGGGGAACCTTATATGAAGTTATGGGTGGAAAGGCAGGCTGAGTTCTCTATGCATTATGGGGTTCCAGCAGGAAAGGGGAGAAGCTTGAGGACTGGGATTGTGAAATGCATAGTTCAAGTCAGATTGGGAGGAACTGCTGCACAATTCTAGGGATGAAGGGAGACTGCTTAGCTTTGTAATTGTGTTGTGAAATTGACCTGGGGGACAATGAATATGCACTGCATAGTTCCTGGTAGCAAGGTTGCATCACTGAGGGGTGAGACTGCATAGTGCATAGTTCAATCATGCTCCGGTGAAACTAAGTTTCCTGGTAGGGAAGATTTTCGAAGAAATGGCTAAGTGCGGGAGGAAGGTGAACTTGTGTAGAAGTTGAACTTGTGATCACACACTTAGCATACTTTGACGACATGAAAACATAGACCACCGGAACAATATGACAAAGCGTTCCTCTTTGTGTGACTGTCCTATAACAAGAAGCGATAAGTGCGACACTTAAGATAGACTTTAGGATGAATGTGACAATACTTGTGCGAAAATGCTTAAATATTTGTGTGTGAGTGTGACAGGTGCTTACAGAGATAGGACAACTCTAATACACAAATATCAACTTTTGAAATCACCAGAAAAGGTTCGAAAGCATGGAAAAACAATCAAACATGCCAAAAGATGACAATTGATCAAACAAACAAAAGGGGTGAAAATACTCTAAGAAATCTCATGAAATGAGCTTAAATGTTTGCAAAAATCAAGGGAAAGACTAATGAAGGTTCCAAAATTTGAGTGAAAGCCAAGATTTTTGGGGGTGTTTCAGCCACCACAACACTTGGCGACACACTGGTTGAATTCCATCTTTTCTTTTTCTGTTTGTTTTTTAGAGTAGGGCCTTGGTCCTTCAGGGAGTATTGATTCACCGTGCAGATTAATTTGGCTTCCCCACTTACCCCATGGGCATACATGGTCCCCTTTGTACCTTCTCAGTTGAACACAACATAAGATTCCGCTAGATCACAATTTTTTGAATTGGGAAGGGTAGTTTAGCTCACGAGCTTAAGATTTCCAGAGTTTAGTTTTTCATCTCTGGTGTTTCTCTGCTTCCAGTAGCCCTAGACAGTACCTTTGTGGAGTCATGTAGGAACATAAACATTGCTCAATTTCCAGTGAGCCTGGACAACACTCTGATGGATTTTCCTGCTTCACCTCTCTGCACAAGAAGTGTTTCTATTTTTTCACCTTTATTTATTTATTTAAAGAGAACAGTGCATCGAAACTTATTTATTTTGGGGCGGAAGAGGGATCCCGAATTATTGAGAGTAGGAGGTTGTTCCTTCAGAGAAGCATATAAAGACCTCTGATTTAGGTTTGGTCGTTTAGATTTCCCCTTCTCTATTTCTACTAGTTGGATAAGATTAACAAACCAAAGCAGAAAACTGAGTATAGGTACGTGTCTCTTAGACTGGACACAGGTTCATGGTTGTACCAAAACTCTCCTTATGGATGGATCATATTTTCTGCCAGAACTTCATAATCCAAAAGATACAACTAATACAAGGAAGACAAACATAAGACTGGCTAAGTGTTGCAGTGTCACAAAACTCTTTGAACTTCATCCACACACACACTTGGAAGCTAGAATGCAGTAAGGCACAACACTTATTTACATAAGCAAAACAACATAAAACTAAAGAAAACATAATAGAAAACATTAGAAAAATATGTACATAGTGCGGGGCGCAACCCCAGATCTTCATTCAAAATATAATTTTAAGCCTTGGCTATTGACATGGAGAGATTCAATCTTCCCATCAAGTGGTTGAAGACGATAAGTGTGTTGGTGAAGCTTTTTGTGGACTATGTAAGGACCACTCCATAGGGATTGAAACTTAGTGTGCTTGCCTTTGTCCTCATGGGATTTTTCCCACTTCAAGACTAAGTCACCCAAACTAAAGCTATTCTTCCCTCTAGTCTTTTTATCAAATCATCTCTTAATACGACTCTGATGGAGTGAAAATTTTTCTTTTGATTTCAACCTTTCTTCCTGTAGCTTGTGTAAAGTGTCCATCCTACACTGAACTAAAAGACATGGCTTGCCTTGGGATTCTTAGGACAATTGGAGAGTTGGAAAGTAGATGTTTGGTGGGAGGATGGCTTCCTTTCTATACACCAGGAAGTAAGGGGAGGTATTCAGAGAAGGTTTAGGTGTGACTTGGTCAACCCATAAGGCATTCACCAAAGCGGAGTGCTAGTTTCGCTACTCAGAGAATATGGTTTTTTTTATGATACAAATGAGGTTCTTATTCATGGATTTAGAAAGACCATTCCCCTGTGGATAATATTTAGTAGAATGTTTCAAGGCAATACCATTTTCCAATGAAAAATCATAAAGATTTAGCAAGGAAAAGTACGTTGCATTATCAAAAACAAGTGACGTAGGAATGCCAAACCTAGAGATGATATTATACTGTAGAAAGCTGATGAATTCCTCATCATTCACTTGTTTAAGTGGAACTGCCTCTCTCCACCGCGTGAAATAATATGTAGTGGTAAAAATATATCGATGTTGCTTTGATGAATGAGGGAAAATTTCCCCAATGATATCCAAGCCCCACTATTGAAACAATTCTTCCACTACAATGGGCTATAGTGGGGTTGTTGACTTATGATTCTATCGGAACACCTTTGAAAAACTAGACACTTGTAGGCATAAGCATGGGAAACCTTGAATAATTTAGGCCAATAGAAACTGGCGCGCATGACCTTGTGTGTTGTAGTGTTTCTTGCACAGTGTCCCTCAGCTGGTCCATTGTGGAGATCATGTAAAATCGTGTTTGAATCATGTACCCTAGACACTTGAGAAATATCCCATTGTGGTGCTTTTTGAAGAGCACCCCGTGCACCAACCGGTATGATAGTGCTTTGAGTCAGAATGACCTCTTTTTCCGCATAGATAAATGAGAGGGCACAATGCCATTCTCAAGGGATTGGCGCACATATGCGTACCAAAGTTTTTTGTCTAAAGTGTGGGAGGCTCGCTTAATGTTGTAAATTTCGATCTCTTGCTCCTAGCCTGTGAACTCTTCTTCTTCCTCTCGTGCGTTGACTTCTTCTATTACTAACTTGCAAAGACCATGACCTTTGACGGTGTGAACTGGTTTGATGTCAAGATCATATTCCGTTAATCCGGTCATCCATTTCATCCTTCTCTCACACAAATCTTGTGGAACAATAAGTGATCTGACTACTGGGTGTGGAACAAAGATAATACAATGGTTGTTCAATAGATAGGGTCTGAATTGTTTTACCACCTTGTACACTGCATAAGCTTGCTTATCCATTATGGGGTAGTTGAGCTCTCACCATTGTAGGATCATACTCATGAAGGAGGTAAGTCGTTCATTGTTAAACTCCTCCTTCTAAGTGAGAACAATAGCAAGAGAAGTATTGGAAGCGAAAGTGTAGAGCAAGAAGTATTTGCTGAACTCTGGGTCATACAACAATGTTGCTTCTGCTACTTCTTGCTTAATATGGGAAAATACGTCATTTTCCCTTTGATATCATTTATAGACCACACCATTCTTGGTCATCTCCTATATGGGTTTGACGATCTGAGTGTAGTCGAAGATGAATTTTTTGAGGAAGTTGACCTTCCCCAAGAAAGACTGCATGACTTTCTTATTCACTGGGTGGGGATTCTATGTGATGGATCGAACCCGTTCTGGATCTACCTTGATCCCACTTTTAGCAATCATATGTCCAAGAAGGTTTCCCTTAGATACCCTTCTTGGGATTCAAGAATATCCCGTATTTTCTTTAGGTGGCACAGGTGTTCTGACCGTTGTTTGCAAAATATTTTCACGTCATCAAGGTAGACAACTATGCTCTGTCCAATAAACCCAGAAAAGGCAATGACCATTTAGCATTGAAATGTTGTGTTAGCACCTAAATCTGCCTTAGGATGAAGGAAGGCGAAATTCAAGGTAACCACAAACCACGCTCAGTCTAGTAGCTAGCCCTACCAGAACAGGAGAGGGCTATCTCCGAGTCACGCTCAGTAAATAGATAAAGAAATGGTGTGAGATGACTTACAGTGAAATATTTATATTAGGCTAGTAAGTGAATATGGATACAAGAAACAATTTTTATGAATGACTGAGTTTCTGGGATGGTATGGGACCAACGGACAACAATGAATAGAGAATTTAATACAAAGGTACAGATTATTTCGTGAGGCAAGACCGGCGGAAAGTATAGCAATTTAGTTCAAAATAACATAGAATGGAGAGATTGCTTAGGAGAGTGAAAAGGGCATAAGTACATGAATCCTTTTCAACAGAAGAAGGACACTGAACATGAAATTTTCCCACAGGCAAAGCAATATAAATGAGTTCTACCTTATCTAACTTAGAAAATTTCACTGGAAATGAATATGAAATGAACTGTGAAACATAAAGAAATACATATGAAACATAAGAGACACATTTTCTACACTCACAACCACTTGAATCTCATGAAACAGTGCCACTGCCTTTCATTAATCCTCTGTCAAAATATACAATGAAGAAACAAAGTTTCTTTCCCACAGTCTCCCAGAAATTACAAGCCAACCAACCCTTTGCAAATAGTTTTCATACAATATATAGAATGTGCCATGAAGAGATAGAATTCCCAAGGGTTGGGGAGTTACTCTAATCATTACAAGATGGAGGTGGAAAGCCAACCATTAGCTACAGGTGCAGCATTACAAACATGACAAATTGCTTGGGTGACTGTTTTCCTTCCTTTGCCACTTGGATAGAAGCCAATCTAGAGTGAAAATACTTTAAATGCCAGCTTAGTTGACAAAAAAGTGAAATGTAGATGAGCGGGCCCACTTGGAGAAAGTCGCGAATCGAAATTTCGTGAAACGAGCGCGATTTTGGCCTTTTTCTCTATATGCGCTGCGCCAAATTATATATGCGCTGGGCTACTTTGGAGGCTATTTTGAGGCACTTGCAGGAGTCCAAAATGTGCCCAAGTGTGCTTTTTAGAAATCCTATCCTATCTACTTTCCAACCCAAGTGGAATTTCTGAATTTGGTTCTCATTTGCCCCTACAAATCTTCATTCTCCCAAGACTGCTTCCTGTGTGTCAAAATAGGGGCAAAGAGGTCATTTTTTGAGTGTTTTTGACCTCCTGGAGACTCAAATCATGCCCAAATTTCTTGTCCAAGCATCAGTAGTTGTTATTTTTCATGATGAACCCAAAAATGCAAGCCATTTCCAATTTGGAGCTCCCAATTCTAAGCGCCATGCCAGTGGCGCGGTGCACAGGGAGAAAAAACCTGTGTTTTGACCAAAAAATTACCATGTGACCAAAATTGCCCCAAATTTCTTGAAATTTGGGCTGGAGGTTCTCTATGAAGTTCTATGCTATGCCAAAGAAGCTTCATCCAAGATTCGAAGCCGATCTTTCTCTTTTGCCTCTTTGCCTCTTTTGTTGCTTTGCTCAGTTTTGCCTTCAAGCTCTTTATTCGGGCCTTCGCACTCATATTTCGTGCCCTGTAACGGAAAGCCATGTGTCTCAATAAGGCATGGTCCTTATTGGACTTGTCCAGTAGCCTCTCCAAGTGCATGTTGACTCTCTCGAGATTGGCCTCCCGGTCCTCATTGATCTCTTGCTCCAATGACGTGAGCTCAACTCTTCTCCTTTGTGCAGCTTGGCGATGCTCACAAATGTTTTGTAGCTCCATGATCGCTTGCTGATCCTCAAGCTATTTGTTCCTCTGCTCTAGATATTTCATGTTCCATTTGGCTCTTTCTAAATCAAGGGACAAGGCTTCAATCTCTGATTGCTGCTCCTGGATGATCTCTCTAAGCTCTGCATTTGTCGGTTCTATATCTGTCTCATCATCATGAAGGAGAACGAATTCGGTCTCTCGTTCACCTGATGGCTCACCTGAAGGCCCATCATCATGCATTGGCTCCTTACCTCTATCCTGTTCCTGTGTCGTTGATGCCGGAAGCGAGGCCCCTTCCACCCCGGGCGGAGATAACACTCGGTTTGCCGCTGCAAACAAATTTCTACTGCCTCTCTGATAGGTGATGAATACTGGCATAGTAGTGGCCTCATGGCGCTCATACTGGTGAGATGGACCACCTATCTCATGCTCTGCCTTTGATAATACTTGTGGAGTGCTGAAGAAGTCACAGGAGATGAAGTCCTCCCAAGCAATGCCCTGCAATCCCAACTGATGATCCACCAAAATCCGGATAAGAGCAAAGTGATAAACACTGTTAAGTTGCTGCTGAGGGGTATTATGCTGCATGAAAGTGTTCATCCTCTCTATGTTCCTGCAAATGAAAAGTGTGAGGTTCATCATCCGCACCGTGGTAAAGTGCATGAGCAACCTGATGTGATAGGCATATAGACAAGAGAACCTCCCTTCACAGCTGAAGTACTTCATGATCAACCTCATGAGTGGAGCGTACTCATTTCTCAAATATCGGAATGGAAAGACTCTTGTGAGCTACCTCAAACAACTGGCCTTAATGTAAGGCTCATAATGCTGCCTATCCACCTTTTTCTTCTTATGCCACTGTTCTCCAACATTTGGTATGCCTGTTGCCACTGAGATAGTTTCGGGTGTCAATGTGAAGGTGACCCCAGCTAAGATAGACTAACCTCCATGGAGGTGAAGCACAAAAATACGAGCCAACTCATGATGAACTCTAACATTAGCCACCCTTTGACAAAACTCAAAACATGCTAGGTGTTGGAAACATGACATAGCAAGAGGGCATGCCTGAAATTCAGTGAGGGTGTTTAGCTCATCCCTAACATGTTTTTCACTCTTGTGATGTCTCCTGGGAGCCTGTTCTTCCAGGGATGTATCACTTTGAGTCTCCACCTCATACTTTGATGAACCCTCAGATTCCATGATTGCTGTTTATGTACTGTGCTTGGACTGCCCTTTGATGATGGTGAAACTAGGTGTTGTTGTGATATCTGCCACCAATGCGAACAATGAAACAAAAGGGAGTATTAGGAGGGGAGTAATGTGATGGGAATAGGGGTTATGGGGAGAAGTTTGTTTAGGGATATGTAGGGGGTTTGGGTATTTGATAGGGTAGGTTTTTGGGGTTTTGACAAGGTAGGGTTTTGGGGTGTTTTGTTGACAAATAAGAGGAGGGGAAAGGGAATAGGGTTTGGTAGTGTTTTAGGGTAGGGATAATGGGAAAAATGAGAAAGGGAGGATAGGGAAAAATGGTAGGTGAGGGAAAAATGGTGGGTGAAAATGGAACCTTGGCTTCAATACCACAAATATGCAACCCTAGCAACAATGGCCTTTGGTGTTTTCTTGTGGTTGACTTTATGAGTTTTGTTGCATTTCAAACATTGCCATAAACCACCATATCATTTATAAAATTTGAGGAACAAGTCACGTCATAGAGCCTACCTGTCAATTTGAGGGGCTTCACAAAAATTTGGGGAAGTTTGGCACTGTTTTGGCGCTTTGTCTGTGTGCGCCGTGCGCAAAACCCAGTGCGCCATGCCCTGGGTGTGCGCCACGCTCGTTGGAAAAATACACTGAGGGCTGGTTCTATGTGCGTCGCGCCCTCTGTGTGCGCCACGCCCCTATGTATATGCGCCGCGCCCTGAAAAATGCCTCCAACCTTGCTCCAAACACGCACGATGCACACTCAAACACTTTGAAATGTTTCCGTATGCCTTGATTTGCACAATGACTTTGATTTTGGTGGAAACCTGTATATAAAGACTTGGAAGTCATGTTTTAAATTTTTGCTTCTCCAAAAACCCATTTTTCTAATGTTATGTTTTAACACTTTTTCATTGACTTAAAGCAACAATTATTTTCACTTTCCCTTTGAAATTTTAGCTCAAATGATGAAATTTTCAGCACTCTTTGCAGGGATTGCACGATAGGACATTTGGCCACGGAAACCATGTCTGCATCTGAAGAAATCAACTGACGACTTTTTTGAAAATTTTATCACCAATGACACTGTTTGACTTTTTTTCAAAACAAAGTTTTGAAGAACAATCGAAGTTTATCAATATGACGATGAAACTCTCTGAATCATTACTTTGTAAGGGCCTCACTCTGGCCTGAATGGCTTTACTGGACATATTTAAAGACCAAATTGATTAATCCATAGACCTAATGATCGGAAATGACTTTTATCCGTTAAAGGACCAGACCTTGACTGTCATGGACTTTAGTGATCATTGACCAAAGACCTAAGCCAGCAGGAGCCAGACATGAGGGGAAATGACTAGCATGACCTTTTCTGTCATATTATGGCATGCCCCTAGCGGAATGCAGCTGAGTGAATGGAGCGGGACTCCTGAAAATGAAATGCATAAAGAGTTTTGATCTCTGACAGAGGATTGACTAGCCCGAATCTGACATGTTGCACCCGCATTGACTAGCCCAAACATCATTCGATGAAATGTGAACATGCCCCAATTAGTATGGAACATAGTCTTTAGCCTGTTAGGCTCTGCTACCAAAACTTAGTTGTAGCTCGAGAAACCATCTAACAAAGAAAACATTTCTACCTCAGATACTATTTGCAATATTTGCTCCATGGACTACACTGGGAAATTATCCTTGTCTATTATCGGGAAATCTAGCGTCTATGCAGAGCTGCTAGTCCCACTAAGGCTGGTAGCTACCTTAGAAACAAAAAAACTAAAACCACTTTTGTTTTCCTTTATGAGAAGTAGATAAGAGAGGAATAAAGGAGACCAACATCTGTCTTGTGCTTGGTTCCTCTCCCTTCTGATAGATCTTTGCCACTCGCTTCCTCATCTACCCAGCTTCAAAGAGCACCTGTACAATCAAAGCAGCATAACACTATCCAAGAACATAGATCTACTATCATAAACAATATAGGACCAGATATATATTGACCACAAAAAAGCATATATCATCAATCATACAAGAATGTGGAGGAAAACTTGAATAGCTTTATTAATAATCAAGAATAGCAAAGAGGATTACAACCAATTGTTCTGACCCAGCATCATCCTCTCAGCAAGAAATCCCTTCTTCACCTCATGAAAAGCTTAGATCACCCAACACTATGATGTTACACCAAGAAACCAGCAGCACTTCCTTACAAGATGCAAAATTCCAGCCTCTGAATCTATGGGATGAGGGATCCATATATAGATGTTTGCAAGGGGGGTGAGTCAGCTTTTGAGATTTGATTAGTGTCCTCTCTCTGATAGTTCTTGATTCCACTTGGAGATTGATGATCTCTTACTCATCCCTGGGCGAATGCAGAGAGGCAAGTGTCACAGGAGAAGTTTCTGGAAGATTCCATGATCCTCCACCTTGCAGATTGACCCTGCCATTTATCCACTCTCGCCCATAGAACCCCATAGAAGGGCTTTTCAGTATGCATTGCACCTCCCGTGTGTATTTAGGTGGGATGCAGCGCACTTTGACCATGGAGCAGGTGAGATGGTCCAATTTTGACTAGTTCTGAGTAGTTTTTCATGGAGAACTTCTGGGAGAAGATGTAATCAGTTGACCTTGTTCTTTTAGAGGTTGGAACAATACTTTTAGGGACTTAAGAGCCCTTGGTTTATGGACATTTATGATTGGGGTTGCAGTGCCCAAAAATGTCCATAACAGTTGCCCCCTAAAGCATGAGGTCGTTAATCTGTTAATGTCGGGTGAAATGGTTTATCAAGAGGATCTGAAGTTTTTACGAGCTAGAAGGCGACCTGTAATAAGATACAATACAATACATTATATTCATAATATTTTCATGATCTAGTTGAGGCGGGCATTCCCATGCTCAGCTTTATAAATTAATTTTCATGTACATAAGACAGACAATCGTCTGAGTGTAGACTAATGATTCTGGTAGAGCCATCATCCCTTGGATTGGATGATTATCTATGCAGTAATGATGTACATTTGATGTCTTTATTTTCCTGAATATATATCACAGCCCGGATGGATGAAACTAGATCCGGGGTCTTCAATATCATTCGATCTTCACTCAAAGTACAAGTCGATCCATGTGAGAGATGTTTTGGAGTCGAACATGGAAAGACACCACCTGATTACCAGCCAATGATGTAAGCTGTTAACATGCGCGAGAGGAATCATCGATAATGATGATGACCCTCAAGGTAGTACAGTACAATTTACGTGGTGTGAATAAAGGACTTGGCGTTGAACACCACACAAAATCTTTCGGCTGAAGGCCATTGATATAAACCTGTCGCCGAAAGTGAGAAACTTGCCATTGAGGCATGCAAGCTTCAAAGTACTGAAAGGGTTGTTCCTAGATCGACTTCTTGGATAATGAGCTGATGTCGACAAGAAGCAACCCATCATAGGAGGGCCTTAGTGAATCCCACATCAATGACACGGAACGGAGCAAATGATTTTAACGGAGGTGAAAAAAATATGATGATATAAGGTTCAGGGTGGTGGTCATGAAAGAATGGAGCGTAAATGTATTGCAGTGGATGAGACACAGGTGAATTCTCTGAGCGACTTCTCTCGAAAATATCGGCGACACTGACATGATGGATTGGTAGCGTTAACCCCAAATGTGGATGGTGTTATGGAACCATGGTGATATGACCAGTGAACGGAACAACCCAACCCGACTCGGATGCGGAGTGAAAGTGTCATGTTCAAGAGCGACTTGCTACCAATAAAGTTTGTTCAAGTTTTCTTCCCAATTTTCCCCAGTCATTGCTGACCAATACCTCTTTATTTTTGTCAAGCTTGAGGAGGATAACATATTCTTGTTCTATAATTTGCCCTTCGGGCAAACCCATCGCTATGTTTTAACGAGCTTAGCGCTAGTGATACTCGTTCTTGTCTGTATGGGCAAGTTTGTCGCTATTCGGTTTTAACGAGTTTAACGACAAAGATAACTCGGTCCTTTTCAATTTTAGAGAGTCTGAAAAAGGGACATAAAGAAAACTCCAATAATCCTTTTTCGTCATATAATCCCTTGAGTCCGAAAAAGTATAAAACAATACAAAAGGGATGAATTTTCGGTATTTTTAACGAGCTGAACAAAACAAGCGCTCGATCTTTTTGTGTAATAATCCCTCAAGTCCAAAAAGATTAAAATCTAAAGGAGGGATAGCACTTCCAGTCACTTTAACGAGCTGGAGAGGCCAATTGCTTGGCAATATTTTCATATTTTACGAGTCAGTTGAAAAGAGCTTAAAGGAGACTCTTTTTTTGAGGAATGAGTGATAAATTCAGGTAGCAGCTAATTCCAGGTAAGGTTGGGAATTTTCCAATCACGGAAGTGTCACAAGGATGGCTAACAGGATCACTCTTCACAGTTGTTCCCCAAAAAGGGTAAACAATAAAATGGAGGTGAATGATAGGCCAATATAGAGTGGAGGTGACGATGAGAACATGACCAAGGCTTCAAAGGCTGATGATAATACATTCACGATGGTTATTTACCAGAAATTGGTTCATTTTTCAATGAGCTTAAACTCGGGGGGAACATTTGCTCATTGCTTATGTTTATTTTTTAACGAGCTTGAATTCCACGTTAAAAATGCTCGATATAATGGTCATTTATTATCTTGATTTTACCATTGACAACTTTTGTTCAAGAATATGTTATTCATTGATTCATCACTACACTGCTTCTTCAATTGCTTCATCAAACTAGTTAGAAATGAATAACATATGCTTGAAAAATGAGTCAAAACACTAATATTTTACTTGAATTACGTGAACAGTAATTTAAACGTGGTTTTTTACCTCTCATTTTACCATTTCATTTGAAATTTGGTTTGTTGGAGCTTTGCAGGTGCTTTCCCCCTTGATTTTCACTCACTGATTCTGGGAGATTCTGTGGATGATTCTCGGCGCCGTTTGGACCAGGTAGGAGCTAAACCTGAGCTCTTCAGTTTCATCCTTTACTTTTTGAATTCTGAGCATGTTTTCTGGTTTTTCTGAGCCCCTGGGGTTTGAAAAACTCGCCCTGGCTCCATCGAGCAGTTTTAACGCGGAATTCAAGCTCGTTAAAAAATAAACATAAGAAATGAGCAAATATTCCCCCAGAGTTTAAGCTCATTGAAAAATGAACCAATTTTCGGTAAATAACCATCGTAAATAACCATCAAAACTGCACTTCTTCTTCAATTGCTTCATCAAACTAGTTAGAAATGAATAACATATGCTTGAAAAATGAGTCAAAACACTAATATTTTACTTGAATTACGTGAACAGTAATTTAAACGTGGTTTTTTACCTCTCATTTTACCATTTCATTTGAACTTTGGTTTGTTGGAGCTTTGGAGGTGCTTTCCCCCTTGATTTTCACTAGCTGACTCCGGGAGATTCTGTGGATGATTCTCGGCGCCGTCTGGACCAGGTAGGAGCTAAACCTGAGCTCTTCAGTTTCATCCTTTCCTTTTTGAATTCTGAGCATGTTTTCTGGTTTTTTTGAGCCCCTGGGGATTGAAAAACTCACCCTAGCTCCATCGCACCTCTTCTATATCAAAAGGTGCGATGCATGCTGGCTTGGCCATTGGCCAGTCAGCATGCATCACACCTAGAACACTGTTGGGGCTGCGATGGGCGCAAAGAGGGAAATTTATGCACAGTTTTTCATGGAAATTTTTGCCTATTTTTCACAAAATCAGGATCCTGACTCTTCTCTTGTTTTTTCCAGAGATTCATTGGAGGAAAATACCTGTTACATGGCGAGAATGTGAGCATGAAGAAGAGGACATGCTTGCTTTACATGATCCGATTACGGTAAATGCACTGCAGAATTGTGGCATGTTCAAGTCTTTCCGCATCTCTAGCATGAGGCAACAAATCAAATTGTTGTAATATTTTCTCGATGCATGGGATCCTACCACCCAGGAGTTCTAGATTAGGGCAAGTCCATCCCCTTGACTGTCGTGGACATCTATTTTTTGATCGGATTATCGAGGTGGGGTGCCCCTATATCATTATCAGATTCGGTCCATGGGGGTGAATCTGTGAGAGATTACATTCGCAGGTATTGCAGAGAGGGATCTCAGTCGAGTAAGGATGGCAAGATCAATATCCGAGATGTCACTAACAGGTCCCTGAGGGCCATTCTGTTCACTTTTGCTAGACTGGCTGGTAGTGCGGCACTTCACGTGGCCAACAGGTCTTATATGCAGTACGCCTTGGAATGCCTTGAACCAAAGGTGTTCAACTGGTGTGATGTAGTACTCTCTGTGATGAAAGAACAACTGACCAAGGTAAAAAAAGGAAGATTGAAGAACTTTGGATATGGCTCTATCTTGACGGCTTTCGCCTTGGAAAAGATCCCACTGATGCAGCCGCAATATGTTTCACTTGTTTTACCTCCACCGACTGAGCCACGGATGCAGAGATGGGTCGACCTTATGGCCAGACATGCTGGTTAGTCCCAGGTTTCTTTTTCTGATACATTTTTTGAGTGTTTCAACCGTCAGGAGATGGTTTTTTCCGAGTATCCATATGCTGGTATGGATTTCCGCGGTGACTGTGATTTGGTACTGCCGGCTGGCGAGCAGTGGGGTGTCATCGGTAAATTCTCTGACCATATCTCTATTTATCATTTCTTTTACAATTTTCTTGTGCTTTCTTCTATCAGGACTAATCAAAACTCATGTGCTCATGCAGATGTTGGACCAGTCCGGCAGGTAGTACGCTTGAGAGTGCTAGCTGCCGTTCCAGAAGGAGAGGCTGTGGGAAGGGCTATCCTTCGCGACCTTGATGTGGTCGAGACTCTTTCAGCATTGCAGGATCAGGTCGAAGGCCTCACTCTTGGTATTCTGGACGTGAGGACCGACGAGCCACCCCTGAGATTGCAGCGACACACTACCGGCATGCTGAGTCGATGGACTAGGCTTTTACGCATGATTGCACAAGCGGTGACTTGTTATCACCAGCATCATTAGACTAGGGTGCCCCCTAGCTTTTTGAGTTTTGGGTCATTTGACCAATTTTGTCTTGGTTACAGAACATTATGTGTAAACCATAAATAGTTATATATATATTTTTGATTTTCAGAGTTTTATTTTGGTTATGTTACATGATCCTGATGCAAATACTAATGAAATTCTTCTTTTTATAAATGTTGCAAATGTCTATATAACACATAATTTGCCAATGAGTCTGTTAATGTGTTTAAGTTTATGGAAATATGCTGATATTGAATAAAATCAAATTGCCTTTCCAAAATCTTGACCCTTAGGAACATGCGATAGATAGCTGGATTTCGGATGCAGTAGATACCAGTGAGTTGTAGTATGACGAGCTATGAGTCTAGCCAGACGACAAGTTGGCTTATGCCATGTGTGATGGCATTAGAGAGAAGTTCTACCAACGCGCTATATTCAGCGATTTTATTTGTTGACCGACCAATACATACCCCTATGAAACTTACTAACTCGTTGCTTGGATCAAAAATGGCCCAGGCCGCAGAAGATAGGTTCCGCGAACTACGACTCGCTCTGTCGAAAAATCCAACAAAAGATTCTAATAGGTTTGACATCTGCGACAAATGTAAAAAGTGGATTGCTTGACCAAAACAATTACCCTTAGCGAAAACAAAAATGTAACAAAAGCATATGGGTTACCACACTGAGTCATGCATAGTAACGCTTAAGGTACAACCCGTTACGGGGTTGCGCCAGTGAAATCCTGTCATAATCCATTAAATCGTAGGCTCCTTTTGCTAATACATGCTTAACAATATAAGGGCCCATCCACAAAGACTTGAACTTACCTGCTCCCAATTTATCGGATTCCTGGTCGTAAAGTAAGACCAAGTCACCTTTTGAGAAGACACGGTGTTTGACATTCTTGTCGAACTGCGCCTTGACTTGTTTCTTATGGGCTTCGTTAGAAAAAGCGGCAACATGACGGGTTTCATCCAATTGGATTAGTTCCAAGAAACGAGCCTCCTCTTCTGAAGTTCCGGGGAGAAGGTCGACTGCGAGTTTGAGGGACGAGATTTCACACTGAACTGGTAAGATTGCTTCTAGGCCATACACCAGTTGAAAAGGTGTAAACCTGGTTGCATTCCTTACCGATGTACGGTATGCCCACAAGGCTGAGTACAGGATCAGGTGCCAACTCCTTTTTTGGACTCCAATCATCCTTTGCAGCATCTGCTTCAGGACTTTGTTGATTGCTTCAACTTGTCCATTGGCCTGCGGGTAATATGGAGTAGAGCTGTCATGGGACAACCCCAATTTGGTAGCCAACTCGACCATCATGTGATTGCAACAATGCGATCCATGATCTGTGACTATAGCCTGTGGAACACCGAATCTAGCGACTACATGATTGAAAAATAAAAGGGCAGCTGTTTCACCAGTGTTATCTAATGTAGGCATCGCCTCGGCCCATTTGGTAAAATAGTCTACTGCGACTATGATATACCCATGCCCTCTGGTCGAGGTGGGGTTACATGTCATGAAATCAATGCCCCATTTGGCGAATGGCCCAACAACAACTATCGGTTGCAGAGGTGCAGGTGGTTTTCTGGTTTTGTTATCGAAAATTTGACATGCATGGCAACTTCTGACTGTGGTTATGCAATCTTTGAACATTGTTGGCCACAAGTATCCTGCTCGTAAATTTTTTTGCATCGTAGCGTAACCAGATTGATGCCCCCCACATGCGCCTGAATGGCAATCATTCAGGACTTTTTCGGCCTCCTCATGGGTGATGCACCTCCTCAGAACTGTATCGACACCACGACGGTAAAGTGTATCACCGACGATCATGTAGTCTTTTGATTGGTATCGAATACATTTTTGTCCTGAGCGAGAGGTATTAGACCTATATTTTTGGGTTTGGAGATAGATGATTATATCTCCATACCACAGATTGCTTGAAGATATCAGAAACAAAGATTCATCCACGATGGTTTCATCGGATGTTTCATTGTTGGACGATGATGGGAGATTGCATAGTAATTCCGCGAAAACAAGGGATTTCTTTGATTTTGATTTTACGAATTCCAGATCAAACTCTTGAAGAATTGCTATCCATTTTGAATATTTTCCCCCAAGCAACTGTCGCGACAATATATAAGTCATGGGGTTTCAATATGACAAAATGGTAATTTTCCGAAATATGACATAGTGTCGAAATCGCTGTATCGCTTGAATAGCTGCGAGAGCCAGCTTTTCAACATAGGAATACTTGCTTTCTGTATCATTTAAGTTTCTACTCAAATAATAAATGGGATGTTCAATTCCATTGTCTTCTTGAACTAAAACCATTGCGATGGTTGTATCCGCTGCAGCCAGATACAGGTTAAAGTCTTTTTGATAATCAGGAGCGTACATTAATGATGCTTTCATTAGGGATTCTTTTAAAGCATCAAAGGAAGCTTGCGCGACCTGATCCCAGCCGAAGGGTACTTCATTTTTCAATAGACGTGTATAACCTTTAGCAAGTTCGGCGTAATTTGGAATGAACCTCCTCAGAAAGTTTGCTTTCCCTTGGATTTTCTGAATCTGAAGCAAATTTGAAGGTGGAGGCAAATTTATGATTGCTTGAACCTTACATGGGTCAATACGAATCCCATCCTTTGAGACTACAAAGCCAAGCAAACGACCAGAACTGACATAGAACACACATTTGTGGGGATTGAGTCGTATCTTGTAGTGTCGGCAACGTAGAAATATTGCTCTCAAATGATGCGGATGATCGGTCCGCTTTCGCGAATGAGCCAGAAGGTCGTCGAGATATGGTTGAACGATGTTTTTGATGTCATGGGAGGCATAATTCATTGCCCTCTGAAATGTTGCCCCTGCATTTTTTAAACCAGAAGGTAATTTGCGATATGCAAATGTGCCCCACGGGAAAATAAATGCAGTCTTTGACTGGTCATGTGGGCGGATATTTATTTGATTATACCCAGAGAATCCATCCATAAATGAAAAGATTTCACATCCGGCGCATTGATCAATTATCTGGTCAATAAAGGGTGTAGGGTAGTTGTCTTTTGGACAAGCTTGATTTACATCCCTATAATCGACACACACTCTAATCGTTCCTTGTTTTTTCATCACAGGAACAATGTTCGATACCCAATCGGTTAGAGGAACCTGGTAAATAAAACCAGCATGGAGAAGTTTCTCAAATTCTGCCTTGATGGCAGCGACTTTCTTGGGGTGCACCTGCCATAGCCGTTGTTGTACCGGTTTGACATCTGGATACATATTGATTTCGTGTTCAACGATATTTGAGTCAATGCCTGGCATTTCATCATATGACAAAGCAAATACATCTTTGAATTCGAGAAAAAGAACATTATATATTTCGAGTTTTGAAGGAGAACAACATTTGCCAACATAAATATTCTCTACAACATATGTTTTGGTTGAGATATTTATGGCAATAGTCTTTTCAATATTGGACAAGTTTCGCTCGGAATCCACCATGTTTACAGTATTTGATAGGAAATTAAAAACTGAAGGATGATGAAGGTCATCAAGAGTATCTTCTTGACAATCCGGAAGATGGGAATGATGGTGGTAATTTTCCCATGGCGCCCCGTTAGTTATTATTGACTGAACAATTCCTTCGTTGGTGTAATGCACTTGCGACCAAGGATCTAAAGGGGTGCCATATTCCTTAGACCTATCTATCCAAACGCTTGATGAGCATTGATTTGGGTCTGCCTCCCATGCCAAAAACATTGATTGCTACAATATTTCTATTGGGCTTGGAGGCAATACCTGCAGATGATCCATTTTAATATCATTTTCTGAGATCTTTTGAATGGAAGATATCATATTGCAGGTTAGTACCGTCGCCACTTCCGCCAGATTGATTGGAGACAGGGGAGCAAAAGACTACTCCGATATTTTGAAGCGAATGGGGGATTCCATGGATCATCGGAATGCTTCCCATAACTTGGGAACTATTGGGGAGAAATGTTTTTTGGTCGACGATTGTAATTCCTCCTTGAAAAGGAAATGCAATCTTCCTAAAATAGGTCAACACAACTGCAGCCATAGCATATATCCAGGGCCTTCCTAGTAGGATGTTGTAATCGAGGTTTCCGTCGATTACTTCAACATCTATTTCTACTGTTTTCCCCCCAGTTCAACTTGCAAGTTACTTAGTATCCCATATGGGGTATATGTTCATCCATAAAATGCTTTTAATGTCATCGAAGAGCGTGACAAGGTTGGAGATCCTAAAGTTTTCCAGCAACTCATCGACATAATACATGTAGATTCCCCCTCATCAATAATTGTTCGATGAATATTTTTGTTTAGGGCTTTCACTTGAATGAGGAAAGCTAGTTGAGTTGGTAACTGAGGATCATATCCTTTGTGATTAAAGGGCACGAGATTAGAATCCTTTGGGTCTATCCCACCTATTGCTGATAATAAAGCCTGCTTTTGGGAGGGGCAATTTTGAAGTACCTCAAGTGTCGACATAGCGGATGGCAATTGGGCCAGATGTTCCACTATATTATAATGCCATGCTGCTTTGGCACGAGGATTAAGTGTCGACTTGTGTACTACTCCCTTTGGCAGTTTTATTGTTAGCTCTGGAATGATGGGCGGCGCAACTTCTGTCGAAGTTGTTGTTGAACTACTAGGTTGATCTTTATCCTTGTTGTTCGATAGCTGTGGATTCCCGTAATCTTTATTTATTGTCGATATCAAAGCATAATTATGTTGTTTTGAAACCGACAACATCAGCACTTGGGACGGGGAAGCATTATCACTAGCAACCAGATTTGTTCCTGGATTTGGAAACGGATCAGTCAATACCACCGAGGTTTTTGAATTCTTGAAGAATTTTCTAAGCTCATCTTTATATGGACAATCTCTTGTCCAATTATCCTCATCACATATAAGACATGGACGATTTGATTTCTTATCTCTAGAAGGGTTTGTAGAATATTTTTCAGGTGATGATTCCTCCTATTTCTTCTTCTTCTTCCCTTCGTTTTTCTTCTTGCCTCCTGGTTGCTTGGTTTCTTTGCCTTTATCAGTTGAGACGACATTTACTTCCGAGGCGAGAAGTTCTTATTTTGCATTTTGACTAGAAATCTTACGGGCCTTTTTAGATGTATCCTTTTTTGATTTCGTGTCTATTGTACCAATCATGCCATCACCGGCATGAGAGTCATTGTTCCATTTAGGAGGAGGAGGAACAAAAAATTACGGTCTGGCAGCGTCAGGGATTTTATCGTAGAGCATGCCAGACTGAGTATAAATCAAGTCTAAATATTGCGCACGAGCAAACGAAGCTCTAGGTAATTCGATAGACCATTTTGCTACCAAACCAGTTAACGTCCTCTGAAAAAGGTGAAGCCTAATCGAATCATCGTTTAGGGTGTTTTATGAACAACACAGATGAAAGGTCATCATATGATTCGACGGGTCTTCACCCGGATTTCCATTAAATTTAGGAATATCTGACGGAAGTTTATGCGGAACCGCTGGCCACCAAGGGGCGTAAGCAACTGGATCATTCGTTAGCCGATTTAGATCCGGTAACTCTAAAGTTGCCACGAAGGGTAACTGTTGATTCAATTTTGGCGAAGCATACCCAGGATAAGATGAGATTGCCTGAGCAGTTGGTCTTTGCATACCAACATAATGCATTTGATGCTGGTGACTTTGGTAAGGTTGATGGGCATAACCATTATTGAATGGTTGATTTTGACCGTTTTGAATACACGGCTGCCCATTATTTGCAAAGATTTGTTGCTCAGACGCTTGGTAAACTTGTTGGAATTGCGGTTGTTGATATTGCACCAGCCATGGTTGTGAAGCCATGTGCTGTTGTCCAATACTGGCTGTTTGACCGAGATGAGGGGTAATTGTACCCGTTTGGGCCTATGTCATTCCACTAGTTGGCAATTGTGGTTGAGTCGCAGGGACAAGAGGGTGTTTCATTACAACCTGAGAAACCTGAGGTTGGCATACAATAGGCAATGCTTGTACTTGCCATACCGTCACAATAGTCGGCGTAGTTGGTATATTAGACATAGTTAAACATTGTTGCATTGAATATACAACTATTGGTTGTTGAGGTAGTATTGGCACCCAACCACTTGATGTAATTCCAGCATAACCTGAATTTTGTTGTGAAATCTCGTATGGATGTCCTCCCGCAGGAGACAATGAAAGGGTATATTGCCCCTCATACGACGGTAATCCGGTGCTTAAAGGAATGGTTTTCCCTTGAGGACCGGACTGCCCAAATTGACACCGTGAAGTATCAATTTGCTGAGACTCAACGTAAGAGTTCCCGGATATTATTCCGGATGAACAAATAGGAAGGGACCATACTGTCAAAATAGCCCCTGAGTGGGCCCCATCTAGCGATTGAGAGCTAGTCGGGACAGATGGTATACCGGCGAACATTGTTGGAGTGACAGCAGGAAGTTCTGCCATTGCTGTGTTAGATGACACAGTCCTAGATGTCGACGGTTGTTCAGACATTTCTAGTCTATTCAAAATATTTCCTAGCGATTCTATAGGAGCTTCCGATAATGGTAGACTAATTTCTGATGAAGAAGGATATAGGGTGATCCCAACTCCAAATTGTGATGGAGTACTAGATGGAGGATCCTCCACAATATCTTCTATAGAAATCAGACCAGGTGGAAGAGGTAGACCATCAGGTCCGTAAAATATTTCTGGTGCTGAAGAAGGTACAAAATCTGCAGCAACAGATGTTTGGGGAATAACACCTTCCGAATCAGCTGTACATGGAGCTGGTTCAGTAATACAGGTGTTTACCTTCACACTAGGATCAGTTCTACTGTCCTTTGGTGGCTGCAAAACTTCTTCTGTAAAGGGAGGGATACCAGAAATGGTTGGAGTAACCGGAGTTTCCAATGGTGTTGGAACACTTGTTCTAATTTTACCAGGGGATTTGGAACCGGTTAAATGAGTTCGCTTTGTCCGTAATAGTTTTGATTCTGGAGACAAAGACGGTTGACTCGTAAGCCTCCGCGAACAATGGGGTTTCAATTTACTTTCTTCCACGATTGTGGATTACTCGATCAACTAAAAATAAAGGGGAAATATGTTTCCGAATTAAATGAATTTTAGATGCTTTGACACAACTTGTGTTTTCAATTTTTAAGAGTCGAGAAAAACCAAAAGATGACTCTAGTCGCCTTCGATTTTTAATGAGCTTGAAGTGACAAGTGCTCAGATGGACCTTTTCCTTTAAGGAGTCTGAAAAGGAATGAAAGAGACTGCTATGGAAATCTAGACAGATGGATTACCAAACCAATCGCAAAACTGCAGAATACTTTTTACGGTACGATAGTCAATCTTCTTGAATGCTGTGTTCAGTGCATTGCAATCCATAGGGCGACAGACACAACTTCCTATGGATAAAGGATAAAGCCTATTGTGGTCTCCCAATATATACTCGACGGTACATGGGAGCACAAGTCTGTACTGGCACTTATTGCCTCAAAGTGGAGGAATCACCCAACCAGCAATGAAAACAACAATTACCAGGCTTTATGACGTCGGAATATGTCTCTAGCCTAGACTTCCGAATGTTGTGCGTTAGGTTCTAAAGCATTTTTAGATTCATTAAATTTATTTTACAGTTGATCTTGCTTAATAAATTTTCCTTTCAGGTTCACCGCGTGATGTAGATATACAATTCCTAAAATGCAATCGAAGATGATAAACAATCATTTAATCTTCTTTTTTGCAATGAAAATCCTGGCTACTAAGGAAAGAGAGAAGATATTCTTTCAACATAGAGCAGAGAGCACACACTATATGCACTGTCCTAAATCAAACCAACAAACAGTCTAAATGAAAATGCACATGCATGCATTTGTTTTCAGCCTTCTTAATGTGTGAATGATAAAAAGAAAGCTAAGCGCAAATCTGAATTATTTTTCAAAGCGACACTACTAACAATTTTCTTTTCAAGACAAAATGAAGACAATGACGACACTTTGCGATTTGGAATTGAAAACTTGCTTTCGACACTTAAAAAACTACTCATTCAAAACAAATACAAGAGTAATAGTGTAATTGACTATCAAGAACAATGGGATTCTTTTCTATGACTGAAAACCACACTTGCGATACTTTCAAATCAAGAAACGACAGTTCAATTATGCTACTTCTTTGTAAAAGAGAACTGAAAATGGCTCAAAAGACATAAGAAAATTTACAATTCTTTGCACAATGGAGGCAGAATAATGGTAAGGAAGGGGGTTTCAACAGAGGTATACTGACTAGAGACAGCAAAACTCCTGAATAGAGCTGAAAAGAGTGAACACAGAAACCAAAATCTAAGAGCAGAAGAGGTCTAGTCTGATCAGCGGACTTGTAACACAGGGAAAGTGAGACGAAACACACCTACTACACTCGGGAAGAGCGATGCATCCAGATTCCAAAGAAGAGACAGTGCGATGGCCCAGGGACGAGACTTCAACTAGGTTCTGGGTCACAGTTTACAGCTCAGTTCAGGGATTTGGGCCAAGAAAGTGGTAATCAGTAAATAAATCACAGGGGTAGATCTAAGGAGGTTACTAGAGCCACCACAAGGGCAATTAGAAAGCTTGTAAATCGATTGTTCAGTTTATAAACAAAACCCAGAGATAGACTGAAGCAGCATTGATCTACTTTGCACTTGCATAGAAAATGCAGTTCGAAGGCTAGCTGGCTTGACTTCAGGCTCCATCTGTAAGTTTATAAAGCAAAAAAAATATAGAAAAGCAAACAATCTATTCGATCCTCAGTGGAGTCGCCATTTTGTTATCGGGAAATCTAGTGTCTATGCAGAGCTGCTAGTCCCACTAAGGCTGGTAACTACCTTAGAAACAAACAAACTAAAACCACTTTCATTTTCCTTTATGAGAAGTAGATAAGAGAGGAATAAAGGAGACCAACCTCTGTCTTGCACTTGGTTCCTTGCTTGGTTCCTCTCGCTTCTGATAGATCTTTGCCACTCGCTTCCTCATCTACCCAGCTGCAAAGAGCACCTGTAGAATCAAAGCAGCATAACACTATCCAAGAACATAGATCCACTATCATAAACAATATAGGACCAGATATATATTGACCACACAAAAGAATATATCATCAATCATACAAGAATGTGGAGGAAAACTTGAATAGCTTTATTAATAATCAAGAATAGCAAAGAGGATTACAACCAATTGTTCTGACCGAGCATCATCCTCTCAGAAAGAAAGCCCTTCTTCACCTCATGAAAAGCTTAGATGACCCAACACTATGATGTTACACCAAGAAACTAGCAGCACTTCCTTACAAGATGCAAAATTCCAGCCTCTGGATCTCTGGGATGAGGGATCCATATATAGATGTTTGCAAGGGGGGTGAGTCATCTTTTGAGATTTGATTAGTGTCCTCTCTTTGAGAGTTCTTGATTCCACTTGGAGATTGATCCTCCACCTTGCAGTTTGACCCTATCGTTTGTCCACTCTCGCCCATCGCACCCCATAGAAGGGATTTTTAGCATGCATCACACCTCCTGTGTGTATTTAAGTGGGATGCAGCGCACTTTGACCATGGAGCAGGTGAGATGGTCCAGTTTTGACCAGTTCTGAGTAGTTTTTCATGGAGAACTTCTGGGAGAAGATGTAATCAGTTGACCTTGTTCTTCTAGAGGTTGGAACAACACTTTTAGGGACTTAAGAGCCCTTGGTTTATGGACATTTATGATTGGGGTTACAGTGCCCAAAAATGTCTATAACATTGTCTGAGGCACGAATAAGATTAAGAAAATCTATGCACAGGCGGATCTCCCCAAAATTATTCCATACAGGGACTAAGTTAGATACCCATATTGAATGTCGCACCTTGTAAATGATCTGAGCATCCAAAAATTTTCTCATTTCCTTTTGTATGAGGGGCTCAATTGTTGGATTAAATTTCCTTAATTTCTGCTGAAAAGGCTTGGCCCCTTCCTTGATTGGTATCATGTGCTAGAGTATTCATGTGTTATATAACTTGAGATCATCATATGTCCACATGGAGACACCACGATACTGCTTGAATGGGTATATAAAATCTTGTCACTCTTGTGGTGTATAAAAAGTACCAAGATTCACATACTTCAGATCCTTTTCTGTTCCCAGATTGATCTGATCATGCGACAATGTAGAACTGTGGGTCTTGGCGTTCACAGGTCCCCAAAAATGGTTTTGCAAGTCATACAACTTTTCCAGTGATACGACACCCTTGGGGATGAGGTTTCCTTTGATTGTACTAGCTATGTCCTGTAGAGTCTATTCATGCTTGTCCTCATCACTCACGATGTATTTGAATACGTCAACATTGGCCATAAAGTGCGTTATCTATTTGTCATCATAAAAAGTGCATAGATTAGTTATGCTGTCTGGGACAGATGGTTTATACAAAATTTCAATAGTAAAGTCGTCCCTTAATGGTAACATCCTAGCAGCTGCATTTTCCAAGGCATTCATGGTTGCATTACGCATTCTTGGTACTAAGATGATATTGAAATCTTGGAAATGAGAAATAAGTTTCCATACCTCATGTTGATAATTCCTAAGATGAAGTGACACATAGTGTATAGTGTTACGTACCTGACACACCACTATTTCAGCGTCACATACCACTTTTAGGATAGCAACATTGAGGTCAATGGCGTTTAGTAAGCCCAAAATGAGTGCTTCATATTATAAGATGTTATTGATGCACTCGAATTACAAGCGACTAGAGATTAAGTGTTTTCTCTGCGGTGGGTCTATTAAAACACAACTAGCTCCAGAGCCATCGTTTGTCTTGGATCCATCAAAGTACATGGTCCACACATCATCTGTACAAGGACCGCTTACCGCACTAGTACTAATACTGCTACTACTACTACTACAACTACTTACTATATAAAGTTCATTATCGCCAGTTAGACATGGAAGGAGGTCCAACTATGTGTCTCGTGGGACTAGGGATGGCTCTGCAAGATAACAACCCAACCGTGTCTTTAGAAAATAATTTCAAAAAACAAGTTTCATGAAAGCCAACGACTCGTTATGTCCATCCAAGGGAGTCAAATTGTGCTTCATGTATCACTCTGAAAGTACCCAGATCTGATTGTTCCTGCCTCTATAATGAAGCTATAAGTGTGACCAGTCAGTGGGAAATTATCCTTGCAACTTGCTTGACCGGTCTTTTCTCAGCAATACCCAATACGCTTATGATATGTCGACAATCACAATGTTGATGCATTGATGAACTCATTCTTTAGATGATAACCGAATGATCACACACTTGAGTTCACCAATTGTTGGAACACAAGTTCTGTCCAGTTGGATGATATGTGCATGTTTCTTACTCCATTGAGCATTAATCTTCTTGGCAATGGAGAGTGGCATGACATTAACCGATGCTGCAGAATCAATCAAGAAATTGTGTACATTGAAGTTACGTATTTCAAATGTTAACAAGAATGGTGGGCATAGTGACTTTTCCTCCAGGCAGATTTCATTGAGCACAAATGCAAGAGTGTTAGGAGGCTTATTATATCCCTTTTCTGAAGAGGTAGCATCACCATAGAAGTTTTCCCAAGTGCTCGTAGAAGAATGACCCACTGGTTTGTGATTTTTGTGAGCTTGAATAGGGAGATGTTCGTACAAACCTTCTTCACGTCTTCTACGATGTTGTACTCTATTGTGGGAAGACTCACCAAGGTGTCCGGGGGTGGAACTAAGTTTATTGTTTCCTGTGGAATGGTTCTATCTTTACTGCTAGTGGAAACACTTTTCATTGGAACTGTCTTCTCGGACTTGCTTTGAGTGCTCTGTGTTGAATTATCCAGAGGACTCATTTTTCTTAACAAATTTTCTTTGAGTTTCTGTTTCGGCACCTCATCAGAGTGGTCAGTCCCTGACTTCTCAACTTTTATCGGTTACTCAGCTTCTAGGTTGGACCATCACTCAGAGGCTCCTTATCGGTAGTGCTTTTCTAGGCTACAAGAACATACTGATACATATTTACTACATGCCTAGTGGTTGGTGATGAGCCTCGGTATTGCAACAAGAATGCTGCAAATCCCAAGGCTACCGAGTTTCAATTATCAACCCGGGGTTCGTACAAACCTAAGAGGTATTGGCATTATATGTGAAGCATACAATGTGCCCTTCCTTGGTTTTCATGATGTAATGGAGTGCATGTAGTGAAACCAAATCCTAAACTAATTTCAGAAAATGAAATGCTTGAAATGGAGACCTTAACCTATTGCAAGAAATAAAGTACACGGAAAGAAATATATTCTAATTACATAAAGATCATCAACTAAATGTAAAAGAAACCTAACTTAGCCCTATTTATCACATATGATGATTTAAACTAATTGAGCATGGAGTCTGATCTAGGGAGTATTAACTGCTATGTGCATGTGTGAATATAAAGGAACTCTTTTTTTAATATTTTTGTTTTATAAATGCAAATGCTAATCCTCACTTTTTTTTGACAGGGGAGACAGGTATGGAGGAAGAAAGTTAAAATGATCTTGATGGCATGGAGGTCAAATAGAAACCTAATCCCATCTTCAATGATTATATTTCTCAATTGGGGCTCAAAACAGGCCACTATAGGATTTCCTACATGATGTACTAATTCTCCTATAGGATTCCCTAGTTCTCCTACAGGATCCCCTGTTTACTACAGGATGTTACAGATTTACTATATGAAATTATAATTCATCAAATGACCAAGAAAATCAAATCAAAATTTTATGGGACAATTTTTTTTAGTGACTACGATGTCTTAGGTCGCCATTCCAAGTGGAATCACTCAAAAAGACCTTTGTTAATCTACACAAAAAATAGGAGAAAATTACTAGTCAAAAATCTAGAAATTTGAGAAATAATGAGCTAGTAAATGTTATGCTCTTAACCTACAAAATGATACCCAAATACAGAATATGCAAAGAAAAGATACCCAGAACACATAATAGAAATGATTTTATTATTCAGAGAGTAATGTTCACTTGCCTCTTCGAGGGGGCAACCTCAAATAGAGCAGAGCTCGACTACAAAATAAGACACGATGCTCCTCGCAGGGAGTCTCTATCCTTTATATATGACTCATACATGCAATACCACGGGCCAATACGTGGGTTTTATTAATACCACCTATCTAATACTACGACCCATTTGCAACTAACTGTGGTTCCGTCATTAATTGCGGATTAACCACTTACAGTTATTAATATGGGCTTTATTGACTCTTGACTATGACGTGATCCCATTACATAAATAAGGGGGTTAGGGAGGGGCCCTAACATGCCCTCCCCCTTAAGACTAGCCTTGTCCTTAAGGCTAAAGCTGCTGAAACTGTTAAAGAATAGTGGCTGGTTCCCAAGTTGCATCTTCCGGAGAGGTGTCTTTCCATTTGACGAGGAATTCCTTAATCATGCGGCCGCGCAGTTGCTTGTCTCGTGTGTCTAGGACCTGTTTGGGTTGAAGCCAGATGGACCCTTCTTCGTCTAATTCAGGTAGACTGGTCTGAATTCTGCAATTGTTCCCAATCACTTTCTTGAGGCATGAGACATGGAAAACTGGATGGATTTTTGCAGTAGGTGGCAAGGACAACTTGTAGGCCACTTCTCCAATGCACTAAAGTACTTGATATGGTCCGTAGAATTTGGGAGAGAGTTTCTGACACCCCTTGTCTTTGAGTGATGTTTGCTTATATGGTTGGAGCCGTAAAAAGACCTGATCCCCTTCTTGAAATTGGCGCTCTGAGCGATGCTGGTCTACCTGTTGCTTCATGCGGTTCTGAGCTTGATGAATATTCTCTCGAAGATGGGCGAGCATGGTTGCACGGTGTTGTAGGAGTTGATCCACTGCTTGTACTTTTGAGCATCCCTTGAGATACGAAGTAGGTGAAGGCCGGAGTTGACCATATATTGCTTCATAGGGAGTCATTTTGGTGGTGGCATGATAGTTGGTGTTATACCACCATTCAGCTAGAGGTAGCCACTGTACCCAAAGGTGTTGCTTTTCTGAAGTGAAACACCTAAGGTAGGTTTCTAGACATTTGTTGACGGCTTCGGTTTGACCATCTGTTTGCGGATGATAGGAAGTATTGAGTTTTAGTTGAGTGCCTTTTATTCTGAAGAGTTCCTACCAAAAATTGCTGGTGAAGATCGGGTCGCGGTCGGACAAAATAGAAGTGGGCATGCCATGGAATTTGAAGATCTGATCCACGAAATATTGAGCAACCAAATTTGGTGTAAATGGGTGGGGTAGGGCGCAGAAATGAGCATACTTCGACAGTCGGTCCACAACCACCATGATGAATGAATTGTTCCCTGACTTTGGAAGACCTGTAATGAAATCCATAGAAACCTCCGTCCAAATTGATGCCGGAATGGGCAATGGTTGTAATGTGCCTGGTGTGTTGACGGTTTCCCCTTTGTGGCGTTGACAGACATCGCATTTTGCTACGAAAGTAAGGATGTCCTTTTTCATGCCTGTCCAAAAAAATGATCTTCTGGTGCGAGCATACGTCTTTAGAAAGCCCGAATGTCCTGCAATGGGAGATGAGTGCAATTCTGCCAAAATGCGACTTTTGAGGGTGGATGTTGGTGATATTATGACTTTGTCCTTGTAGCAAAGAATATCATCCTACCACGAGTAGCGCTTGGTGGAATTTGGATCTACCTGAAATTGAGAAATGAGTTGGGAGAGCCCGGGGTGTGAAAACCATTCCTTGCGAGCCTCTTCAATCCATTCTGGAATGGGGAGGGAAATTGCTAGCAGAGTACTTTCCTCCTCAAATTGGCGAGATAATGCATCTGCTACACTATTGTCTTTTCCTTTCTTGTAAATGATCTCATAATCATATCCCAGCATTTTGGCTAGCCATTTATTTTGTTGTGGGGAGGATAGGCGTTGCTCCAAAAAATATTTAAGACTGTGATGATCTGTGCGGATTTGGAAACGTCGCCCCAATAAGTAAGGTCGCCAGGTCTCGACTGCATATAAGATGGCCATCATTTCCTTCTCGTAGGTAGATTGGCCCATATTCCTCCCATTGAGTTGTTGGCTTGTGAAGGCCAACGGTCGCCCTTCTCGCATTAAGACTGCCCCAATACCTGTACCCGAAGCATCACACTCAATGACAAAAGATTTGGTGAAGTCAGGTAGTGCTAAGACTGGAGTGGAACACATGGCATTTTTTAGAGCTTTAAAGGCCTGTTGTGCTTCCTCATTCCAGAAGAATGAATTTTTCTTTAGGAGTTGGGTGAGGGGCTTCGCTATGCGACCATAATTGCGGAAAAATTTATGATAATAGCCTGTGAGACCCAAAAATCCTCTCAAGCTCTTCAAGGTCTTAGGTTGAGGCCATTCCTGCATTGCCTGGATCTTTTTGGGGTCCGCCTTGACACCTTCACGCCCCACAATGTGGCCCAAATACTCTACTTCTGCCATGCCAAACGAACACTTGGAAATCTTGACAAACAATTCATGGTTGCGGAGCCGTTGCAAGAGCAGATCTACATGCTGAAGATGTGCGGCCCAAGTGCAACTATAGATGAGGATGTCATCGAAGAAGACAAGGACAAATTTCCTAAGATATGGTTTGAGAATGTGGTTCATAAGGCTCTGAAAAGTAGAGGGGTGTTATAGACAATTTTGTGCCTTACAGCAACAGACATGAATTGTCAATAATCTAAGGGATCCAAAGTTCCCTAAACATGATGTTCCTACCCCTAGAGGAACAAGGTCAGCAAACCAACAGCTCTCAGATCAGTTCTCCACTTGAAAACACTAAAAAACAAGCAATCCTGAAATCAAAGCAGGTGCTCCACTAGGTTTCTGCGCTGAAACTCAGTTGCTCCATGGTGTACCTGCGTTGCAAAGCAAGTGGGACAAAGGCCACCTGCGCTGAGCGAGATGGGACAAGTGGCACTATGAGTCATTGCTTTGGAATCTTCCAAAAATGACACTTGGATCAGGGATTTCGCCTTGTGATGAGTCAGAGGCTCTGTTTCTCCAAGTGGAAGCAAAGTTCACCAAGTGGACTCAAGAACTGAAGATCAACTAAAGATTAACTGAAGAGAGAGAGGACACAAGGCAGCTACACATCAGTTGCAAGCTGACTCATCCTTTCTCAATTCATCTATATATTGAGCTCTCTCCTATGAGCTCAGGAGGCTGGAATTTTGTGCAAAGTAATGATATGCTGTTGGTTTCACTATTGAGTTATTGGGTGATTGTTTGAGAGAGGTGAAGAAGAGCAATTCTTTCTGCTGGGAGGTGTTGCTGGGTTGGAGCCTTCAATGGTTGTAATACTCTCAGAACCTTTATTTCTTCATTAATAAAAGCTATTGAGGTTCTTCTATGTGCTCTTGTTTCAATTATATATTGTGATGATTGCATGTTTGGTTTACACTAATCCATGAACCAGTTATGATTGCATGCCTCTTGTAGTTTCCTTCTTTGTTATTTTGCAGGATCTCATCGTAGCTGGGCGAGCAGAAGGACAAAGAGCTAGGAGCAAGCGGTCAAAGAGAAGAGTTTGGATTCGACATTAAGCGCAAGGCAACGGTTAGTGCTTTCTCCATTCTCTTTTGCTTTCATAAAGAAGTAAACCTTAAGTAGTTTGTTTTACAGTTGTTGCTAAGGAACTGTCACCCTTAGAGTGGGATAGGGTCATCCGAGTCGGATACTTTTCCCTACAACAAACTGGCGACTCCACTGGGGATCGTATCCATTTGATTGTGTTTGTAGTATTTTGCTATTCATTTCCTGAACAAAAGAGTACCAAATCGAAAAGCTTTTGACTATATCAAAAGCGAAGTAGAGGGCAACTACTCTAGCTCATTTCTGAGCAAATTCATGATTTGAAGAGCTGATCTACAAGGATCCTTGTAAGCTCTTAGTGATAGCTTTGCACCTTCCTAATCATCCCTTTGAGTGTGCTTGACTGATTGCTTCTGATTTGAGCAAAAACCGTGCATTTTTGAGAAAATTATGACCCGGAAACTGTGAAAACGCAATTCTCGTTTTCCAAAGCAGGTAGTACACAGGGTACCTGCTTTGCAACGCAGGTCTCGAAGGGGCTACCTGCGCTGAGAGCCAGTTTGGCTGTGCAGAGCCTGCGTTGGCCCAAATTTGCCTAGTGCATTTGGTGTTTCCTCCTTTCTCTTGCCTGTTTTCACTTAGTTTTGCTGCTAGGTGTCAGTCTTGTGCCTGTTTTGAAACCAATATTACTTGCCATCATTCTGCCTCTGTTATATAACGAAATTGTACTTGTTCTTTGTATTTCTTACTCATTTACAATTTCCCATAACGAAAAGTAAGTTAGTCATGCTTTTGGCCTCTTAGATCTGAACCTGTGTTAGGCATTTTGCTGGTCTAAAGAGTTAGCTTGTTTGCTGTCCATAGCTGATTAGTCATTTTACTTTCATTAGTATGGTTTGATTTCATGTATTTCCAGTGATTAAGCAAGTGAATCTTAAGGTGTCTTTTGATTTTGGACAAACTTGTTTACTGTCGCTTTAAATCGAAATCAAAGTTATATGACCACTTTCTTTTTGTAATCCATCCACATTAAGAAAGGGAAAAGAAAATACATGCATTGTGCATTTTGCATTTGAAAAAGTTTGCATGATGATTTAGGAGAAAGTGCATTAGTTTGTGCTGTATGAACTGTGTGAAAAGAATTTGCCTTTCTTCTCCCTCAGTAGTTAAGATTTTCATCAGTCAAAAAGATTTGAAAAAGCTTGCTTCTCATCTTAGGCTGCATTTAGGAATTTGTCATATACATCTCGTGGTGAACCTTGAAAGGCAAACTTTAAAAAGATCAACTTAAAATATACTGAATGAACCTAACAACGCATTTGAAACATAACGCAAACATCTAGAGGTCTAGGTAGAGACGTGTTCCGGCGTCGTTAAACATAGTGACTGTCGATCTCTACGAAGGTGGGTGATTCCTCCTGAGAGTCGGTGGCACTAATACGGACTTGTGCTCCCACGTACCGTCGCGTATATATTGGGAGACCCCTATAGGCAATTATCCTTTATCCATAGGAAGCCGTGTCGACCGCCCTACTGATCGCGATGCAGTGAACACAGCATTCACGAAGATCGACCACCCGTATCGTAAAACGTATTCTGTGGTTTCGCGAAAGGTTTGGCACACCCTCTGCCTAGATCTCCAGAGCAGTTTCTTTTGGCCTTTTTCAAACTCTATAACTGAAAAAGTCCAACCGAGCATTTGTCACTTCGGGCTCGTTAATACATCGAAGGAGACTAGAGTCATCTTCAGCTTTTTCTCGACTCTTAAAACATGAAAAAGCAAAGTTATGTTTAAAAGCGTCTAATAAAATTCATTCAAATCGGAATCACAAATATTCCCCTTTATATTTTAGTTGATCGAGTAATCCGCAATCGTGGAAGAAAGTCAATTGAATATCCGTCGTTCTCGGAGGCTTGCGAGTCAACCGTCTTTGTCTCCGGAATCGAAAACAATCCGGACAAAGCGAGCTCATTGAACCAGTTCAAAATCTCCTTTAAAAGTTAGAACAAGTGTTCCAACAACATCTGAGATTCTGGTCACTCCAAACATTTCCGGAAACCCTGCCTCTATAGAAGAAGTTCGATCGCCACAGAGGGACAGTAATACTGATCCTAGTCTGGGGGCAAATACTTGTATGACTGAACCAGTTCCATCTGTAACCGGTCCAGAGAGTTTTGTTCCTCAAACATCTGTCGCGGTCGATACAACCCCTTCTTCGGCACCGGAAATCTTTTACGGACCTGACGGTCTTCCTCTTCCACCTGGTCTGATTGCGATAGAGGAAATTATAGAGGAACCGCAAGTATCCACTCCAATTCAATTTGGAGTAGGGGTCACTCTATTTCCTGCTACAACAGAAGTTTGTCCATCACCAGTGGAAGTTCCTGTAGAATCACTAGGTGATCAATTGGATAGACTAAAAATGACTGAACAACCGTCGACATCTAGGACTGTGTCAAATGACACGACGACGGCAGAATTATCTGCTGCAAATCCAACAATGTTCGCTGGCATACCATCTGTCCCAACTAGCTCTCAGTCGCTAGAAGGAGTCCACCAAGAGACTATCTCGACAGTATGGTCTGTTCCTGTTTGTTCCGGAGTAATGTCTGGTAACTCTCATGGTGAGACTCATCAAATTGACCCTTTTGGGAATCTAATTAGGCCATCCAGTCCTCCAGGACAATCAATTGCCTTGAGTTCTGGGTTGCTACCGTATGGGGGGCAGTATGCCCTTTCATTACCCCCTCCGGGAGGGTATCCATACGGGAGTTCTCAACCTTATTCAAGTTATGGCGGAATTGCAACGAGTAGTTGGGTACCTATGCTATCCCAGCCACCGCGAGTTGTATATTCTATGCAACAGTGTGTACCTGTGACAAACATCCCAACTACACCGGCTATTGTGACCGTGTCGCAAGTTCAAACAATGCCTGTTGTATGTCAACCTCAGATTTCTCAGGTTCTCATGCAACAGCCCCTTGACCCTGCGACCCAACCACAATCACCTACTGGTGGGGCAACACAAGTACAGTTGGGTACAACTACCCCACATCTTGGTCCAATGGTTAGTGTAGCGCAACAACCCATGGTGTCGCAACCGTGGATAATGCAATACCAACAACCGCAATTCCAACAAGTGTACCAAGGTTCGGAACAGCAAATATTTGCGAATACTGGACAACCATATATTCAAAATGGTCAAAATCAACCACTTTATAGTGGTCAAGTCCATCAACCGTATTCATCATACCAACATCAACTCCATTATGCTGGTATGCAAAGACCGACTGTTCAGGCGATTCCATCGTATCCTGGTTACGCTTCACCTAACATGAACCAGCAGTTACCATTCGTGGCGACTTTAGAGTTGCCTGATTTACATCGGTTAACCAACGATCCAATTGCTTACGCCCCTTGGTGGCCAGTGATTCCGCACAAACTCCCATCCGACATTCCTAAATTCAATGGAAATCTAGGTGAAGACCCGTCGAATCATGTGATGACATTTCATCTATGGTGTTCGTCGAACACTTTGAATGACGATTCGATAAGGCTTCGCCTCTTTCAGAGGACATTGACAGGTCCAGCGGCAAAATGGTATATAGAATTGCCAAGAGCTTCGTTCGACAATTTTAGCTCCCTTGCCACGACATTTTTAACCCACTTTCAATTACCAATAAGGTATGAAACGGGAACAGAGATATTGACTAACTTCAAACAGACAACCGCAACTCATATATCAGATCATATACATGAGTGGCGACGTCGACGAAGAATGGTTAAAACATACGTTCCTAATCAGCTTTTAGCTGAGTGGTTTATAAAGTCGTTACTTCCGGCCATAACGGAAGATGTGGCAAAGGGGGGTGTCGTAACAGAAGAGCAAGTTATTGCTCGTGCACAATATTTGGACTTAGTATATACTCAGTCCGGCACGCTCTATGACAAAATACCAGACGCCCCTAGACCAGAGTTTTCAATCCCTCCTCCTCCTAAATCAAATAGTGACTCTCATGCCGGCGATGGCGTGATTGGCACGGCAAACTCGAATCCGAAAAAGGCCAATCAAAAGAAGGCCCGTAAAGATTCGAATCAAAATGCGCATGAAGAAGTTCTTGCTTCGGAAGTAAATGCCGTATCAGCAGATAAGGGCAAAGAAACCAATCAACCAGGAAGCAAGAAAAATCAAAACAAAGGGAAGAAGAAGAAACAAGGAGAGTCATCTCCTCGAAAAACTTCTTCAAGCCCTCCTCGAGATAGGAAACCACCTTATGGGTGTCAGATATGTGATGAGGATCACTGGACGAGAGAATGTCCATACAAAGCTGATCTAAAAAGATTCTTAAAGAGTTCGCAAACTCCAGCTGTGTTAACTGATCCGTTTCCCGATCGAGGAAAAAATCTGGTTGGTAGTGGAAATGCTTCACCGTCGCAAGTGCTTATGTTATCGATATCGAAGCAACAGAATGATGCTTTGATTTCGACAAGGAACAAAGATTACGGGAATCCACAGGTGTCGAACGATAAAGGTAAAGATCAACCTAGCAGTTCGACAACAACTTCGGCAGAAGTTGTGCCCCCCGTCACACATGAATTAACAATAAAACCGCCAAAGGGAGTAGTACAAAAGTCGACATTTAATCCTCGTGCCAGAGCGGCACAACATTATAATATAGTGGAAGATTTGGCGCAATCGTCGTCTGCTATGTCGACTCTTGAAGTACTACAAAATTGCCCATCCCAAAGGCAGGCATTGTTATCAGCAATTGGTGGGGTGGATCCTAAAGATTCCAATCTTGTATCCTTTGATCACAAAGGATATGATCCTCAGTTACCAGCTCAGCTAGCTTTCCTCGTCCAAGTGAAAGCCCTCAACAAAACTGTTCATCGAACAATTATTGATGAGGGGGCATCGACATGTATTATGTCGATGAGTTGCTGGAAAACTTTAGGATCTCCAACCTTGTCACGATCATCAACAACATTAAAAGCATTCGACGGAAGGACATATACCCCTTACGGTATCCTTAGTAACTTGAAAGTTGAACTAGGGGGCAAAACAGTAGAGATAGATGTTGAAGTCATCGATGGCAATCTTGACTATAACATCCTACTGGGAAGACCATGGATTTATGCCATGGAAGCTGTTGTGTCGACCTATTTTAGGAAAATCGCATTCCCCTTTCAAGGAGAAATTACGATCATTGACCAACAAAATTTCCTCCCTAATGGTTCACAAGTTATAGGAAGCATTCCTCTGATCCATGGAAGCGACCATTTGTTTCAAAATATCGGAGTAGGCCTACTAAAAGATCCTACATTAATGGGAACTTTCACCCTTCCGCCGACGTTCATTGTGGGAGAAGTGGCGACAGTAGGAACCTGCAATATGATATCTTCCGCACAAAAGATGTCAGAAAACGATATCAGCATGGATCATGCAAAGGTTTTTGTCCCCAAGCCCAATGGAAGTATTGTAGCAATCAATTTTCTTGGCCTGGGGGGCAACCCCAAATCAACGCTCATCAAGCGTTTGGATAGATAGGTCTAGAGAATATGGCACCCCTTTAAGTCCTTGGTCGCGAGTGCATGGAACCGACAAAGGAATAGTCAAATCAATGGTAATTGACGGGGCACCATGGAATGATTCCCACCATCGCTCCCTTCTCCCGGGTTGTGGGGAAGATACTCAAAATAACCTTTATCATCCTTCAGTTTTCGATTTTCTATCGAGTACTGTAAATACAGTGGGCAATGAGGATAGTTCTTTTACTATGTCAACCTCATTAAAAAATGAAACGATCCCCTTTCCAGATCTCAATGGTAAACCTTCATTCCAACCAACAAAGTTGAATGCAATGAAGCTTGGGGGGCATGCACCTCGATTTGCGTTATTATGCTGGGGGCATGCAAACATATCATCGAGCAGTTTTAGCAATGTTCATGCTCGTTAAAAAATAAACGCAAGAATCGAGCAGTTTTAGCAATGTTCATGCTCGTTAAAAAATAAACGCAAGAATCGAGCAGTTTTTGTATAAGAGTTCATGCTCGTTAAAAAATAAACATAAGTCGTGAGCAATCTTTCCCTACAGTTCAAGCTCACTCAGAAAAAATGAACCGGTAAACAACATTGAGAAAAGTAACCTTTGAAAGCCATATTAAAAGCCCTTGGTCGTGTTTAGATGCCATCACCTCCATCCGTTCATTTGGCCAATCGTTCATCTCCATATATGTGTTTACCCATTTTGAGGAACAGCTGCGAAGAGTGATTTCACTTAGCCATCCTTGTGACACTGCCGTGATTGGAGAATTCCAACCTGTACCTGGAATCTGCTGCTATCCCTGTTCATCACTCGTTCCTCAAAAGACGAGTCTCCTTTAAGCTCTTTTCACTGACTCGTAAAATATGAAAAGTTTGCCGAGTTTTGGCCTTCCAGCTCGTTAAAAGGACTGGAAGAGCTATCCCTCCTCTAGATTTTAATCTTTTTGGACCTGAGGGATTATTGCACAAAAAGATCGAGCGCTTGTTTTGTTCGGCTCGTTAAAGAAATCGAAAATCCATCCCTTCTGTATTGTTTTATACTTTTTCGGACTTAAGGGATTAGAAGACGAAAAAGGAATTTTGGAGTTAACTTTTCGTACCTTTTAGACTCTCTAAAAATGAAAAGGACCGAGTTTTCCTTGTCGTTAGACTCGTTAAAATGATTAAATAGCGACAAACTTGTCTTTAGACGAGAACGAGTTTCCCTATCGCTAGGCTCGTTAAAACATAGCGATGGGCTTGCCCGAAGGGCAGGTTATAGAACAAGCATATGTTATCCTCCTCAAGCTTGAAAAAAATAAAGAGGTACTGGTCAGCAATGACTGGGGAAAAATTGGGAGAACCTCACAGCTTTAATGGTAGCAAGTCGCTGTTGAACATGACACTTTGTCCTACGTATCACATCGGGTTGGGTTGTTTCATTCACCGGTCTCATAACCATGGTCCTCGCCACACCATCCACAATTGGGGTAATGCTACCAATCCATCACATCAGTGTCGTTATATGTTCAAGAGATGTGGTTCTGTAAAGAGTCAACCGTGTTCCACCCACTGCCATACATTATCCTTCATCCACTTCATGACCGCCACCCTGAATCATACATCACAGTTTGTTTTCACCTCATCACAATCACTAGCTCCGTTCCGTGTCACTGATGTGGGATTCATTAAGGCCCTCCTTTGACGGATCGCTCCTTGTCGACATCAGCTCATTATCCAAGGAGTTGATCTAGGAACACCCCCCTCAGTACTTTGAAGCTTGCATGCCTCAATGGCAAGTTTCTCACTTCCGGCGACAGGTATACATCAATGACCTTCGACCAGAAGATTTTGCATGGTGGTCGACGCCAAGTCCTTTATTCCCACCATGTGGATTGTACTGCCGTACCTTGAGGGTCATCATCCTTATCGGTGATTCCTCTCGTGCTTGTTAACGGTTTACATCATTGACCGGTAATCAAGCGATGTCTTTCCATGTTCGACTTCAAGAAATTCTCACATGGATCGACTTGTACATCGAGTGAAGATCGGAAGAGATTGAAGACCCCGGATCTAGTTTCATCCATCTGGGCTGCGATATATATTCAGGACATAAAGACATTTGATATGTACATCATTACAGCAGATGATCATCCTTCTCAAAGGATGATAATTTCAGCAGAGAATTATCAGTCTACAATCAGACGATCGTCTGTTCTATGTACCGAAATGTATTTATAAAGCTGAGCATGGGAATGCCCGCCTCAGCTAGATCATGAAAATGTATGAAAAATAATGTATTGTATTGTATCTTATTACAGGACACTTCTCAGCAGATTGAATGAACTTCGGATCCTCTCAATAAAGCATTTCACCCGATAAACGACCTCATACTTTAGGGGGCATCTGTTATAGACAATTTTGTGCCTTACAGCAACAGACATGAATTGTCAATAATCTAAGGGATCCAAAGTTCCCTAAACATGATGTTCCTACCCCTAGAGGAACAAGGTCAGCAAACCAACAGCTCTCAGATCAGTTCTCCACTTGAAAACACTCAAAAACAAGCAATCCTGAAATCAAAGCAGGTGCTCCACTAGGTTTCTGCGCTGAAACTCAGTTGCTCCATGGTGTACCTGCGTTGCAAAGCAAGTGGGACAAAGGCCACCTGCGCTGAGCGAGATGGGACAAGTGGCACTATGAGTCATTGCTTTGGAATCTTCCAAAAATGACACTTGGATCAGGGATTTCGCCTTGTGATGAGTCAGAGGCTCTGTTTCTCCAAGTGGAAGCAAAGTTCACCAAGTGGACTCAAGAACTGAAGATCAACTAAAGATTAACTGAAGAGAGAGAGGACACAAGGCAGCTACACATCAGTTGCAAGCTGACTCATCCTTTCTCAATTCATCTATATATTGAGCTCTCTCCTATGAGCTCAGGAGGCTGGAATTTTGTGCAAAGTAATGATATGCTGTTGGTTTCACTATTGAGTTATTGGGTGATTGTTTGAGAGAGGTGAAGAAGAGCAATTCTTTCTGCTGGGAGGTGTTGCTGGGTTGGAGCCTTCAATGGTTGTAATACTCTCAGAACCTTTATTTCTTCATTAATAAAAGCTATTGAGGTTCTTCTATGTGCTCTTGTTTCAATTATATATTGTGATGATTGCATGTTTGGTTTACACTAATCCATGAACCAGTTATGATTGCATGCCTCTTGTAGTTTCCTTCTTTGTTATTTTGCAGGATCTCATCGTAGCTGGGCGAGCAGAAGGACAAAGAGCTAGGAGCAAGCGGTCAAAGAGAAGAGTTTGGATTCGACATTAAGCGCAAGGCAACGGTTAGTGCTTTCTCCATTCTCTTTTGCTTTCATAAATAAGTAAACCTTAAGTAGTTTGTTTTACAGTTGTTGCTAAGGAACTGTCACCCTTAGAGTGGGATAGGGTCATCCGAGTCGGATACTTTTCCCTACAACAAGGGGGCATTACAAAGACCAAATGGCATGACCAGGAATTCATAATGGCCTTCATGAGTTTCGAAAGCAGTCTTGGGGATGTCGACTTCCTTCATGCGAATTTGGTGGTAGCCTGAGCGAAGATCCAGCTTAGTGAAGAATTGAGCCTCATTGAGTTCATCCAGCAAATCATCAACCACCGGGATGGGAAATTTATCTTTGACTGTCAACTTATTGAGGGCCCTGAGGTCGGGACACATCTGCCACTCCCCATCTTTCTTGAGCACCATGACCACTCGGGATGAATAAGGACTATTGCTGGGACGAATGGTACCTGCTTCCAAAAGTTCCTTGATGATTTTTTCTATTTCATTCTTTTGGGTGAACGGATATCTGTATGGGTGCACATTTGGGGGTTGGGCCCCTGGAACCAAGGTGATGCTATGATCATGTTCCCCTCGCAAAGGTGGAAGCTCATGAGGCTTGTCAAAGACCAGCAGATGGTTATTTAAAATCTGTTGCATCTCAGGATGAATTGGCAGAGGCTTGGTTTCGACTGTCTGGATGGCATTAAATTGAGCTACAACTCCATGATTGCCCTTTTTTAACAATTTTTCCATCTGATGCAAGCTGCTGATAGAGGGGGCTCCCGCCTGGAGTCCACGGAGGGTATGTGTGTAGTTGTTCTGCTTAAAACTCATATATAACTCTTGAAATCCATTGTGATTGGCCCAAGAGTGCAGAGCCATTCAGTGCTGAGGACAATGTCGCAACCCCCCATGTGTATGGCAAACATGTGAGTTTTCAACTGATAATCCCCCATTTGAAGTTTGACATTTTCACAGCGGCCTTCACATTTCGTTGTGCCTCCATCCGCAATTTGAACTTGGAAGTTAGAAACTGCTTGTACAAAACAATGCACTGCTTCTGCGACTTTTTGATGGATGAAATTATGTGTACTTCCACTATCAATCAAGACTACTACTGGGCGATGTTTAATAAAACCTCTGATTTTGAGAGTTTGAGGGGAAGAAATCCCTGCCAAAGCATGCAACGAAATAACTGGTTCATCAGAGACATTGTCCTTTTGGTTGTCTTCTTCTAGCGGCTCATGTTCCCCTAGTGGTGGATCTTCCTCTGTTGAGCTGTAGTCAGTGGCATCAATTTGAAAAAAATTGGGCTCCTTGCATTTATGACCTGGGGAGTATTTTTCATCACAGTAGTAACATAGGCCTTGCTTTCTTCTTTTGTCCATTTCCGCAGGTGACACATTTTGGACCTTAAGTGTTTGAGTCGTGTTGTGAGCTTGTGGGGGGCTACCTTTAGTGGAGAAATTTGGGCGACTGTATTGGGCTGCTAATGCACGTTCCATGTTACGAGCGACCTTTCAAGCCACTGTCCATGTGGGAGGGTGGTGCAGTAGGACTTGGACTTTGATAGCTTCTTTAAGACCGCTGATAAAACATTCCGTGTAGAACACATCTGAGAGACCCCAAGTGCGGAAGGCTAAGGCTTCAAAAGCTGTAATATATTCATCCACTGTACCAGTCTATCGGAGCTTAGTAAGACGACCCAAAAAAGATGATTCCTGGTCAAAGCGGACTTGAAGAGCTTTGGTGAATTTGGTCCAAGTCTTAAAAGGTCTAGTGCAACGTTGATGCCATTCCCACCATTGCCACCTTTCATTGTCCAAGTACATGCTCCCCAACATAAGCTGAGTCTCATCATCGAAGATGCGATTCAGTTTGAAATACTGCTCCATTTGTGCTATCCATGCCGACGGGTGAGAGTCGTCAAATTTATGCATATCCAACTTGGGAGGTCGCTGACTGGGTGGTGGGTGGGTGTGCCAGACGTGAGGAGAGTGGCTAGACTCACCCTCAATGTGTTCAGTGCCATTATACTCCTCCTCGTGGTCTTGCTCCTTGTCCTTCGGGACTATTTTCTCGACCATGTTACATAGTCCGCTAAGCTGAAGGTGGAGGTTGTGCATTGATTCTTCAAAATTTTCCATCCTTTCATTGGCCATCACTTGAGCTCTAGCTTCTACCATACACCAACCGGGTTTTTTGAAGATTGGGACCGCCTAAAAAAAAAAATTTCAGTAAGAAGTGAATGGTACCACCGTGCTCAACTCGTCGTCCTGATTTTTTTTTTTTTTCTGAAAACTCCTAACGGAGTTTTACTCCTTCCTTATCAAAACTGCAGTGGCCAAATCCTCAAAATGTCAATGCGGCCAAAAGTCCTGCGAAAATTATACCCCGGTATAGGAACCCTTCACAACGATTCCGATCTAGGGGATCTGAGAGATCTGAATGGCGGATATGATGGCGAAACAGGCTACTTCTACGGATCTGATGGATTTAATAGATCAGAATGGCTGATCTGCAAACTCGAGACTGCGAGACTGATGTCTACTGCTGCTGCATCCCTTTGCACAGGAGGATCTGGAAGAGATGCTGTGTGATCCCCCGATAGAAAAGGGAACTAAGGTCTTGAGGAGTGTCAGGTGCTACAGATCATAATATACATAAGGGTCTGGCAGTAGTACTCGGCCCAATGTTTCAGGGCTCTAACTAAGGAGGATCGACCGTACCCTTAGCCGTACAACTCGACTACCCTATCATACAGGCGAGTAATCTCCTCGAGTGCTGTTCGCGGTGTACTATAGCCGCAAGACGGCCGACGGTTTATCTATGGCGAGGTTTCAAGGGAGCCTAGGTGGCTTCCGATATACCCAGAGGGTATGTGGAAGACAATCCGTGCATGGTTCTGTTTAATGCGCTACTACTCGAAGGGGTACCCACAGGGGTTACAAGGGAGTCCAACAGACGTGACCACCTCTTGTATTTCCTGCGTGCATGCCTCCCCAAATCCGCAGGTTTATGCGCTCAATGACAGATCCCGTGGTTTAAAGAAGCCGAAACACGTCTCTAGCCAAATTTTTTTTTTCTAAGAAATGGAGATCCCACCAGCCCTGGAAAGTGCTCTGATACCACTGGTTATGCTCTTAACCTGCCAAATGATACCCAAATACAGAATATGCAAAGAAAAGATACCCAGAACATAGAATAGAAATGATTTTATTATTCAGAGAGTAATGTTCACTTGCCTCTTCGAGGGGGCAACCTCAAATAGAGCAGAGCTCGACTACAAAATAAGACACGATGCTCCTCGCAGGGAGTCTCTATCCTTTATATATGACTAATACATGGAATACCACGGGCCAATACCGTGGGTTTTATTAATACCACCTATCTAATACTACGAACCATTTGCAACTAATTGTGGTTCCGTCATTAATTGTGGATTAACCACTTACAATTATTAATATGGGCTTTATTGACTCTTGACTATGACGTGATCCCATTACATAAATAAGGGGGTTAGGGTGGGGCCCTAACAGTAAATCTATAAAATTCCTAACCTAATCAAGTGAAAATTCAATGGGGTAAATTTTTTTATGAACTAGATTTTTTTTTGATCTAATACAGGTGGAACCAACTCGATTGAAGCTCATTATCATGCTCTAAAAAATAGTAGAAATTTACTATTCTTTTCCATAAAGGAGTTCCAGAAATATAGATTTGGGTATAAGAAAGGTAATCCAAGTAGCTCAATGATTACTATGACCTTCCAAAGATTTTCCAAGGATGAAATGATTCTTGTGACCCTAAAAAATAACTTACATCAACCATTTAACCCAATTATAGAACAAGAAATCATTAATACTAAATGCATAAATGGAAAGAAATAAAAACAAGAGATGCATGTGAATAAGAAGCGAAAAGAAGGAAAGAAAATGATACGAAAGGGCTCTAAGGCTCCTGGGATGGCCAAGCCCAAGGAAACTCAGAGACTTATGGATGATAATAAGATTTAGAAGCTGAAAATAACACCAATCTTCATTATTACATCAATACAATTACATCCTTGTAAGAAAATACAATGGAGCGGTAGAAATACGAGTTCTCTCCACAAGAACTCTAATGAAAATATCCTCCTAGAGGAAATTCGACTTGGTCTTATAAAAAATTATTATGAATCATTCCCCATGAATGGAGGAAGCTTTCCCCACCAAAATCCCTTGATTAGTGGATCTGGTTCCCAATACTAGGAGTCTGCATTAAATGGCAGGGAACACATTCCTAGATTTTCTCAATCATTGGAGTTCCAAAATCTGTGCCATAATTCCATAATATCTTGTTGATTTTTTATTCAATAGTGATCCTCTTGTAGTAAGGAGCAAGTCCCTAAATTATCTCCTCCTCCAAATCTTCATAATCTGCCCAATATTCTCATAATATTCCACAAAAATAAATAATATTAGGCACAAATATGAAATTACTCATAAACCTTCCTAATGAATATATTAAAGTTAAAAATACATTATATAATGCAAAATGAGAGGTTTAATGTGCTAAAGGATGGTCATAGGCCTTAATTTATGTCTATTTTAGAGGCATTGTCCTTAATTTATGTCTAATTTAGAGGCCCATCACTTGAAGTTTCATTAGTTGTAGTATCTTCTTCTTCTTCATCGTCAAGCTCAACTTGTTTATCAACCATGACTATGTCAAACAACTGCGCAACAATACTACTCATTCCTTGGTTCCATTTTGGGCATGTCTTTTCTAAATGATGCTCGTGGTGGAACCTGCAATATGTATCCATGCCAATTTTCTCAATGTTTAGAACCATATTGGAACTCTGCACAAATTTTGTTGGCTGATTGTTGCTACTACTAGAAGCTGCATTCTTCCTATATGGGTACCTAGGGGTCCTGCTGCTCACAGTGGTCTCACTTGTCCTCTATTTAAGTTCAACCATTTCGATGGTTAGGGACTTTAAGAGATAAGTAAGGCTTTCAATATCATTCTTTTCCTTTTCCTTGGCCTTGCTCATAGATGTTTGAGACCTCTTACTCGTGTCCTTGGAGTCCTTGGTGGGTTCATCATTTTTTATGAATCCAATGGCGTGCATGTCCTTCTATATGAAAATAGCCTTTTCATAGTTCTCTGTTAGAGTTGGTTTCACAGTTCGCTTGAAAAATTGTGTAATACTCATTGGCAGGGCAGAAGTGTAGTAGTTGATGCTGATGGAGTCATGAGGTTTTGTATCATCCAAAAAATTGTTCAAAATACGGTTGAACATTTGATTGAAATATTTAACATTTTCCTTCTGCTCCATCTGGAAACTACCCAACTCCTTCAGTAGCATGGGAGTGGTCTTATCTTCAGCAAATTTCCAAAGAAAGATCCATTTGAATTCCGTCCAATTGTGGATGGAGCTTGGAGGAAGGTTGTGGTACCATACAAATTATCTACCATCTAAGGTACATGGAAATAATCTACATGCAACGTCATCATAACGTACCTCAAGCATTTGCAAATGTAGGTAAAAATTGTCTATGTTATCTTTCGCCATCAATGTCTTGTCGAGGTCATATTTCGTTAAGAGCTTCTCCATGTGTCTTGACATCTTGTACAGGGCACCTGAAAGTTCCAGTGGGCCTTGAGTCATCTCTTCCATGTTGTCTTCTTCATTTTCCTCCTCTTCATCTTCTTCTCCTTCATTTCCTTCCCGTCAACCTCCTCTGCCGGGGTTTGAACCTAAGAGCAAGGGACTACCTCCTTTTCCTTCATGAAAGAGTGGAGGCTCGTCTTCCTTTTCAACGACCTCTTCTAGTTCTTCAAGAGTGGTAAGGATTTATTCTTCAACAGAGGACACCACTACTCCTGTGGGGGTGGCCTTGTTCTTCTTTTGAGAATATAGAAGATCGATTACTATCAAAATCAGTCCAACAAATTTTTCAAAATGACAGGTGATGGGGCAGAGAGCCTAGATCTGATGGTATGGGATTTCATATTCAGGCCTGGGTGGTGAGGTATTACCCACCTCAGAGTTGCAAGTAGGGGAGAGGGAGTGAACGTTACTACCTTGACTAGAAGATGATGAGTGGGGCAGTGGGACAATCACCTATATAATACTGGTTGCCCTCCTTCTACCGTTAGAAATGTTGACAATGCTGGACCCGCCAACATTCAGAAGACATCCCTGGTATGAAGTCCCAATCAGACCTCACACCATTTGGTGTAGGATTCCCATTTGGTATAATGGCCCGACAACCAAGTAATTAAATGTTTTCCCCGGCTCTAGCTATTAGCACAAGAGAGAACTACAATGGTATCTTCAAAAAGCAAGGTGAGTGTGCAACGTAACTGTGTCTGGGTTCCTTTACTACAAAAGGGGGGGGAAAGTGAACCTCTAAGTGAGAGGTAATAGTACCACCTAGGAAGAGACACACATGAACCAAAATACCTGTTCAACATCTAGCCGAATAGTCCACAGTGGATGCGACAATCGTTACAACTAATGAACGGGGAAAGATCCATCTACCATCCAATAGAATAGTCCACATAGGATGTGACGCTCGTTAAAACCAATGATTAAGGAAAGGTCTATCTAGTATCATATGTAATAGTCCACAAGGATGAGACAATAGTAACAACCATTACAACACATTCCCAACAAGATAAGCACTAAAATAACCGAAATAGTTCAACTATCTTAGTACATGTGAAAAACAAACATGAAATACAAATGCTCACATAACAGACTTACAAACATCCATAAGTCACACATAGAAACATGTTGGCTTAAAAAGACTTCTGTAATTAAGAAAATGTTCCAAGACACATATTTAGATTATACATCACTAACCCAAGTAGCGGGACATTGGAGCCACTCCTTGCTCCTCAAAGAACTGATTGAACTCTTTATGCTTTGTGGGAGGAGCCAAGGTGAATATTCCTATGATCATACAATGAGGGGTTATATATAACCAAGTGGTGATGCTTGACCCTTGTGAGTCTTTGAATTCCCTCACAGCTGTTCAACTTCCCATGACTTTTCAACTGACATGAATCTTCGTATTCATGTGTGTCCATATACATGGCCCATAATAGTAAAGTGGGCTTTGAAAAATCATGACACGAATTAACATGACACTTCTGACATGGACTATCTTGTTGATGTGGCAATGTCAAGTCGTTGTTGCTGCTGAGTGATAGATATGTTATTGGATATTCTTTCTCTCCTCATTCGCATAACTTGATGATGAAAGGTATTCAATAATCTTTGGTCTTGAGAGGTGGTTGCATACATGTGCTACTTTTGGTTTCTCTTGATAGGTTCCTTTTTCTGTCCATCTGTGAGTGAGTCTTCAAGCATGTTTCCTCCTTCTTCTCCTTCTTCATAGTCTTGCCATGATATGAAAGTGTACCAGTTCATGTTCCTGCAATTCACTCACAATGAGAAGAAATCAATCCAAAAACTCCCTAGTCTAAGATGATACATTGTTATCCATGGAATGAGCCTGGGACAAGTGACAGGCTAGGAAAGAGGTAGTAACTACATATTGCGTAGTTCCAGGTGACAGGGAGAGAGGTTGGTCACTAAGACTGCACAGAGTGCAACTCAGGCTTAACTAAGGAACTTCTAAGCACATTTCTCACTAACGAGAAATATTGGGCAAGGACCACTGGGAGATAGGATTGTGTAGCTGAGATAGTCAGTGGTCGATGTGGGATGGGGCCCTTGGAGACAAATTTGCACAGTTTTTAGAGGCAAGGAGGACTAGGAAGCAAGAAGACCTGGAGGAAAGATCTGTGCAGTACTTGAGATCAGTGAGCTTTGGCTGAGGGAGAACACTGGGGGAAATTCTGCATAGTTCTGGGTGACAAGGCAAGTTGGGTTCTCTATGCATTGCAAGATTCCAACAGGCAAGGGGAGAAGCTTGAGGACATGGATTGTGAAATGTGCAGTTCAAGTGAGATTAGGAGGAATTGATGCACAATTCTAGGGATGAAAGGAGACTGCTCATAGCTGGAATTTTGCAGTGCAACTACCCTAGGGAACAATGATTGTGCGCTGCATAGTTCCAAGCAGCGAGGTTGCATCATTGAGGGCTTAGACTACACAGTGCGTAGTTCATTCAAGGTCCGGTGAAACTGAGTTTCCCATTCGAGAAGATTTTTGGAGAAATGGCTAAGTGTGGGAGGAAGGTGAACTTGTGTAAAAATTGAACTTGTGATCACAAACTTAACCTACCTCAACGATGCAACAACATAGAACATTAGAAAAACAAGACAAAGCATTCCCCTCTGTGTGACTATCCTATAAAAAGGAGAGACAATTAAGATATGCTTTATGACGACCATGATGAAACTTGTGTGACTGTGCTTAAAACTTTGTGTATGAGTGCAACAGGTGCTTACATAGCTAGGAAAAATCTAATACACAAAGACCAACCTTTGAAATCACCATAAATGGTCCGCAAGCATGGAAAAACAGTCAAACATGCCAAAAGACGACAGTTGGCCAAACAAGAAAAAAGGGTGAAAAGACTATAAGAAAGCTCATGAAAAGAGCTCAAGTGTTTGTAAAAATCAAGGGAAATACCAAGGAAGGCTCTGAAATTTGAGTGCAAGCCAAAATTTTGGAGGGTATTGCAGTCTCTACAACAACTTGCAAATCAAGTTCCTTTTTGGAACTATTCATTAGCTATACTTGTAATGTTTTGACTTTGAGGTTTTATGAGAAGAATAAGTATTCAATTATTGTTGTTATATGTTTAATAGTTTTATTATGTGATTTTCACTTTAACTTTTATGCGAATCATTATTTTATGAAAAAAAACTATGATTATTATTATTTTTTGACATAAAATTCATAAAAACTGTTATTTTTTATTTTTATTTTTGTTAAAATTATCTCATAAAAACCATTTATTTGACATGTCATTGTTAGCAAAAAATTCTCAAAATGTGTTTTTTTTGTTATATCTTTATCTAAAATGTGTTTTGTTTTTTTGTATGTGAAATGTTAAAAATTATTGCTATTTTAGTGACAAATATTTGATTTGCATTGAAATATTAATTAACGATACATAGATATATAGAAATTTGTAACTTCAAAATATATTATGAACAAAAATAAAGATCTCACTAAAAAAAAATGAAAAGAAAAACAAAAAAACACAGACATGAAAAGCACTTCAAAATAAATATATCAGGCAAGAAAAAGAATGAGAAGAAGACGACTACTTCAAAAATTGTTAAATTTAAAAAATAATTATCCACACTTAATACATTAGAAAATTTAAAGTGTCAAAATAAGTCTTTTAAAAAAATGGGTTGATGCTGCATCAATACTTTTCAAAATCTACATGAAAATCACTAACATTTTAAAAATAATGTTCATACTTGATACATATGAAAATTTAAAGAGTCAAAAATATGCTAAAAGAAGAGAGGGATATTCTGAATCAACACTTTTCAAAATCAGATGATTTTTTGCTATCTAAAAAAAATGGGTACTTGGTACAATTCCCGTTTCAAAGTTTACATTGTTGGTAAATATCAATAGCATGTGTTTTCCAACTTAGGCAAAATTTCCACGGGGATCTATATTTGTCCCTAATCTATCTGGGGGCAATATTATTTTCAAAGAAGCCATAATCCTTGGGGTACTTGTATGTTCATAGGAATTCTATTCTCTATAGGTTTTCAGTCCTTTGAAGGGGATAATTTATCCAAGGTAAATATCCCTGCTAGTGCCACTACGCCCATTAGTTTTCACACATACGATGATGTTTTTTCACCATGAGGTTTTGGTTATAGTGTTGGGTATAATCTCATTTGAAGTCATGATTTCGATGTTCCTTTGTCTCTAGGGTAAATCCCCTTATTGGAAATCATTCTTTCACCATGATGGCTAGTCTAGGGCCTCAATCCTATGGATCTAGTCAATCATTTGGTTAATCTTCATAATATAGAAACGTTCCATTCGTGGGATTGTAAATTTTGTCTAGGGGCCCTTCTTTACCTTAAAATGCATTGACTCAAAAATAGTTTCCATTTATATAATCTTTCAATTTTCTGAATTTGGAAAAGAGAACCAACAAACCAATATTCCATGATCCCAGGGGGGCCTCCAATTCCCAAAAAAATATCTTTTGATATTTCCAAGTTAGAAGGAAAGCCAACAGAGAATTCAACCATCCATATCAACACCTATCATATATGGTGTTTTTATAATTTTCTAATGGTTGATTATGTGAGGTTGTGTATCTTCCAAATAACCCTGGTTGAGGATGTCATTAAATGGCATATCAAATCGGATAATGCATTCTATAGTGACTAGGACTTCGTCATGTGAATGTTCTTAAAACACTTTTAGTTACTTTCGAAGCAAGATGTTGGAACCAATATCTTGTATACTTTCTAGAAATACACCTGAACACATATCTTTGATCATATCCACAAGTGGAGGCATAAAAAGTGATTGATTAGGAACACTACTCCTAACTATTTATTCAAAGATTGGTTTACTTGATCCTTGGTACCACCTATTTCCAAGGATTTCACTATGGCTAGGGTGGCTACCAAGGAGTAGGAAATTTTATGTTCGTGACATCTTGACTTCATATATTATTAGTCAAAGACTTTATATGAAATTATCTCTAATGCTCCTCATCCTTATACTAGTCCACAATGACCTAAACCAGGAGCAGATTCTCATGGTATACTTATTTTCATCTCTTCTAATGTTGTGAGACTGCCAATTGTGTAATCAGGGAAGCTTATTGTTACTTCACAATCCCCTATAGTTGTGTGTTGATTATAGTATTTTTATTTTATTTTATTGACCCAACATTATTCTGCCAATCTAGGGTCTTCCGAATTTTATATGCAACACTAGAAATGCCCAGAGAAGACTCTATATGTCTAAAAATTAAAACCCTATTCTAATATATTAATTAGCCTTCCTTAAATTCCTACAAACACAGATCATTATTCTTGTACTCACTCCTACAATCAGAAGGAATTTATTAAAAATCACACCCTATCTCGATTTCTCCTTATTCAAACTTGAATTCCATTTCTTTCTTTCTAACTTAGATTTCTTAGTTTGCATGGGTTTTGACTACGGATCCTGTAACTTCACTATAGACCCCTCAATTTTTTTCTCTCCTAGTTTATCCTTAGGGTCAATAATAGATCTAGGGTTTCCATAATGATAGTGAGCAAGGAAATCTTAACAGTTCAAACCTCATCGATTCAATTCCTCATAGATCAAAATTTTGATCAAATCATGATGATATAATTTGTATCTAATCTACAATGAGGGAATATGTTGCACCCATTTTACCATTTTTTTAAGACTTCTCAAAATGAAATAAGGAAAGTTAATAGACTCACCTGCTTCAACATGGTGAAGCAACCTGATGTGATAGAAGAAGATAATTGAGTATTAGTCTTTGCAAGTGAGAAATTTATAGAGGACATAAAGGATATTCTTCCACTTCTCAATGATAATATACCTCGAAAATCCCTTCTTCTAGTTGGCCTTTTCGTTCGACTCTGTGATGAATTTATGCTATGTGTCATGCCTATTTTTCCAACATAATTTTTAGAAAATACCCTGGTAATTGTTGTGTCAAAACCATTAAATTTTTCTAAAAATCGTATCCATACGGCTCTTGTAGTATGGGCAGGATGGAGTTATGCTGAGGAACTGCTTCCATTTCCCTTGTCAGCCACGATTCCACTCCAACAAGACCTAACTTCCCCATGCAAGTTGTAGCATACCTAGGGGGGATAATATGGGGTACATAGGGAGGTACCCAAGGGAATAATGTAATAATGGGATGGGCCATAGTAATAAATAAGGTGGTTAACCTATATTATGTAAGAGACCACAAGTAGTTAGCAATAATGTAATAAGCCCATCTTATTAGATAGATGGTATTGAAGGAACCATGGTAATGACCCATGCTATTGTATGTATGAGGCCTATATAGAGGCTAGAGACTCCCCATTGAGAGATGCCAAGGATTATTGTATGAACAGGTATATGTCTTGTGGAGTGTTATCCTTAAGGAGTGAATGTATGGTGTTGCCCTACCTTAAGGGTTTGATTAATAAAGAAGCATTTCTATCTATATTTAGATTTTGTTATTTCTTGGGTTTATTTACATTATCTTATATTTTTGGATTAGATCTATAACAAGTGGTACCAGAGCACTTTCTTGGGCAAAGCAGATAATTTTTTTTTTTTTTTTTGTAGGAACATTTTGGGGCAGCTACTTTGCAGATCATACTTGTATGTTCTGGTGAAAAATCTATAGAATATAATTGCATATATGGGTTTTTTGTTAAAAAATACCCAATTTGAAAAAAAAAACGGCTGAATCGGAGTCCGGATGAGGGAGATATTGCTGATTTAAAAATCAACTGTGTTGTAGACATTTTTAGGGGCAGTGAGTTTGCGGATCAGATCTGTACGTTCTGGTACAAAATCTACAGAATCTAATTGCAGATCTAGGTTTTTTGTGAAAAAATACCCAATTTGAAAAAAAAAATTGGCAGAATCAGACTTTGGATGAGGGAGATATCGCTGATTTAAAAATCAGTTGTGTTGTAGACATTTTTGGGGTGGCGAGTTTGTAGATCAGATCCGTATGTTTTAGAGAAGCATTTGCAAAATCTAATTGTGGATCTGGGTTCTTTGTAAAAAAATACCCAATTTAAAAAAAAAATCAATTGAATCGGAGTTCGGAGGAGGAAGATATCACTGATTTAAAAACAACTCTTTTTTCAAAATTTTTTGTGACGGTGGGACAGTTGCAGTGCGAATATGAAATCTAATGCCTAGATCGGGATTTATATCACATGGGAAAATGCAAAATGGTTGTTCCATTTCCGAAAATAGGTCATAATATGGATTCTCAACAATATTGACTAAATTGTGACAATTTCAAATTTTTTGCCAAGTAAGTAATTTTTTTTTTCAAAACACTCTTCATGGCGGTTCTAGATTTTACAGGAAAAGATTATGGTACTACTATTGAAGAACACATAAAAGCACAAAAGTCATTATGGGAAAAACATTAGAAATTTTGGGTAGTGGCTAATTTTAGAGGTGAGGCTACTAGATGGTGGAACTCACTTTACAACAAAGAGTTGTCCGAACTTTCGGATAAAGAATTTGAAAAACTCCTTTTGGACAAATGGTCTCATGCTAGACAACATAGGAATGAGGAATGTAAGGGGTTATTTGGTACTAGTATCTCCTTATTGAAAGTTAATGGATGTATTTAGAAGGAGAAAATCATTGTGTCTATAAGTCCTAGTTGTAAGCAAAATCTTATAAATGTCAATTTGGCAAAAAAATTACAAGTTCCAACAAAACACATTAAAAACACACATGTTGATAATGAGGATGTTCAAGTTTATAAAGATTTGAAGCTTTATATGGATAAGTATGTGTTGCATTGTGACTTTCATGCTTAAGATATGGCTAATGTCGATGTGGTTTTAGGATACCCTTGGATGGAATTTGTGGGTACTATCAATATTAATGTGCAGAATAAATTCCTGAAACTCTGGTATAAAAAGAAGAAAATTACATTACATGATATTTCTATTAAGACCCAAGCAGAGACTATGGAGGCAGAAGCACAAATCTCTAATGACACTGACAAATCAGATGATGAGCCTTTAATGGTCGACAACCAAACATAAACATCAAACCAGGTACCAGAAAAACAGGGAGAGTCCAAGGACGCTGAAGCAAAAAATGTTACAGGTACTGATACATCAGATGAGGACTCAGTGGTTGAAGTAATATTGGAAGATAAGAAATAACATCAGGCACCATTATGTACCAGATACCAATCAAGCTCCAATAGGTGGTGAATTAAAGAAAGATACATCGTTGGTTAACACTTCCGCATATCACCACCCACATCACCCTGCAATATGGCAACGAATTAGCAACAAGGACAACAACCCCCGCATGACAGATAGAGAGGGGCACCGATCCACCTACTACACATCAACAAAAAAGAGCTGCCAGGGTCAACTTCCATGTCAAGCGAGCGAGGCACCAGCTGGATTGAGGGTTCACCTTTCTCTTTGATGTCTAGATGCACGCGCATGGTACCAGTGGATTACTCTTTTGAGTAAATCTTATTATTTTTGTTCTTCATATGTTTCAGGGACGAAACATGTTGAGGGGGGTGGAATGTTGTATACCTAGGGGGGATAATATGGGGTACAGAGGGAGGTACCCAAGGGAATAATGTAATAATGGGATGGGCCATAGTAATAAATAAAGTGGTTAACTTGTATTATGTAAGAGACCACAAGTAGTTAGCAATAATGTAATAAGCCCATGGTATTAGATAGACGGTATTGAGGGAACCATTGTAATGACCCATGGTATTGTATGTATGAGGCCTATATAGAGCCTAAAGACTCCCCATTGAGAGATGTCAAGGATTATTGTATTGTTGGCATGTTGGGGCTTGACCTAGGTTCAAAAGTGATTTAGCCAAACAAACCCCGAAACTACTAGCCCTTTCGGCAACAGTCCGCAGTACGTGGACAGAGGTCCCACCTGAGGTAGTATGGGAGGATGCTGGAACCAGGTTACCGCACCCTAAGGATGTCGTGATGTAGTCTGGGAAGTTTGTGAACCAATACTGCACACTCGCACGGCTCTGCGCAGCTGCTTGACCTTCGCATAACTCTGTAAAGAGTGCGAAGAGGCGCAGTCTATATCTAGTAATCTTACTATGTTATTAGTATGGATCTTAACTTAATTTTGTGGGTCCAATATTCTTATTGTTAGTGCCTAAATCTACCTCAAGCCGAAAAAGGAAGGTCTAGGGTAACATCAAACCACGCTTAACCTGGTAGCTAACTCTACCAGGTTGGGAGAGGGCTCTCTCCTTGTTGATCTCAAAGAAAATATGGCAAGTAAGGTTTAAGATGACTGATATGAATACTAATTTTAGGCTAGGTATATGCTCAGAGGAATTTGATTGATTTTAGATTTTGGGTTGTTGGATCAGATGAGGAAGGCAGCTTTGGGTCCAGGACATCAACTCAGATTTGCAGAGGTTTCTGTGGGGAGAGGTAGGCAAGTGTTTTAGCACTTTGAAATGAAGGTGATGGTGAGTCTAAAGACTGGTGAGGAGTTGGAGACGGAATGCAAGGTTCATGAGTTCTCTACAAACATCAGAAAACATTTAGAACTAAATAAACCGTAAGGCAGAGCACTGAAACACCAATGGAATCCACCCTTTAATCTTGATTCATTTAGTTATGCAGAAAAAGAAAGCTGATGGCACATATACACATAGGATAAACTAAATAACATAGGATAAAACAATGTTAATTCACATTACCACAAGAATCCCACAAAATGCTGCAAAACCACGGTTCTTTTCCTTACCAAACTGTAGAAGTGATGTACAAAGTAGCTCAATGCATCCACCGGAGTCCAACCTTGACAAATGACTAAGAAAGTACAAGATATAGGAATCAAGCCACCTATGCTAGCCATCAGGGTTCGAATCCATGATTCAAGGAGTTGTTTCAACAAGATCTAAACTAGGAACTGAAAAATATGTAGTGGAACAACTTGCCTCTAAAACTATGGACACTGATTCATTGATCCTCCAAGCAATTCTAATTGATGTATCTACCCCCTCAAGTCAGTTTTCATCATATTTAAATCATAGTACATCATATCACAACATATTACATCATTAATTTACCAAAGAGAAAAGAAAAAGTCAATTGATAGCTAAACTGGGCGAAATTCTGAACAAATAGGCAAAAGTAGCAAAATTTCTCCTATGCATAGCGCTTTTTCCAAGCCACTTTTGGAAGGCTTCCAAAAATCCAACTCATGTGTAGGATAGCTCGTTGGAAAGCTTGGTGAGTCTACTTTTTGGAACAACTTGAATTTTTGGATTTTGAGTTCATTTTCCCTTCCAAAAATGGAATCTCCCAGGACTACTTCCTGTGTGGCAAAAAAGTGGCAGAGAGGGCACTTTTTGAGTGTTTTTTTCCCTTTTGTAGACCCAGAACTTATCCAAAAATCTCAACCATTCCTAAGCATGCATATTTTTTCATGCTAATTCCAAAAATTCAAACCTTTTTCTAAATGGATGCCCCCAACAAAAGCATAGTGCCAATGGTGCTACGCACTTGCTGAAAATACCTGTTTTTTGCATTAAAAATTTCAAAATGACAAAAAATGCTCCAAATTCCTTGAAATTTGGCATGAGTGATCCTTTTTAGGTGCTTTACTGGGCCAATGATGTTTCGGCTAAGATATTGAGTTTATCTTACTCTTTCTTGTTCCTCGAGACTCTTCTTAGCTTGGCTTGTAGCCTCTTTATCCTTGCATTACAAATCTTGTTCCTGGTTAGGTAGTGGTAGGCTAAGTGACGAAGAATTTTCTTCTCTTCGTTTGCCTTCTCAAGAAACCTATCGAAGTACATGTTCATCTTCTCCAACCAAGACTCCTTGTCATTCTCTATCTTTTGTTCAATGGAAGTCAAAGTGACATGGTCCTCTTTGTCATTTTGCCTCTTCAGTTTCAACATTTCTAGCTCTATTAGGCTTTGTTTATCCTCCTACTGTTTGTTCTCTCTCCTGTTCATCATCTATATCATCCTCGTTCATCTTCTCTTTTCCTTTGCTTTGCTGCTTATGTCTCTCCATGGAACTATCACTCAGTGTCTCTTCCTCATAGTCATATTCACTGTCTCTTTCTATTGTTTTCCCTTGGTTTTGAAAAATATGATTATATATGAATGGTTTGTGGATAATAGTATGGAATAGGATGGAGGAATGGAATGGGCAGAGTGTATGAGGGAGGGAGTGTGGAAATGTATGTGTGAACAGGGTTTAGGGATTTGAGTTGGGTTTAGGGAGTGAGTAGGATAAAGTGTGTAGGGTTTTAGGGAGAACGTGTAGGGTTTGGGAAATTTGTATGTGAAAGTGGGATTTAGGGAGAATATATGAGGGAATTATGTTTGGGGAATTTATATAAGGGAATGGGGTTTAGGGAACAACAAATGGATGAGGGAACTTTAAAAGTTATGAGACAGTTTAGTGAAAACTAGGGTTTGACTTCATGAGTAAAAGAGTCATCAAAGATTGATGCAAAACCCTTTTCAACAAGAAGGATTGATTTACCTACTTTCCAAGAGGTAAATTGAGATATTTGAAGCAAATTGAGTGATTTTGGAGCGTTTTGGGGCTTGGCTGCCAGGTGCGTAGCGCCAGTGCACATTAACAAAAGAAAACCTTGCCAGGTGCGTAGTGCTTTTTTGTAGGACTCTTTTGAAGGCCTTCCCGGTGTCCAAATTGTGCATGTGATAGCTTTTTGGAAAGATTATCAAGTCTAATTTCCAGAACATCTTTAATTTTCCACTTTGGAGGTCATTTTCACTATCAAAAGTCCAATATCCCAAGACTCGTGAAAATGTGCAAAATGAGGTTGCCTAAATGTAAAGTGCTGTTGCGGTCAACGTTTGAAGGTCTTCCCCAACTCCAAATGGAGCTCATGATGGCTAATTGGAAATATATCTCTGACTAGATATCATTAAAATCATCAGGAAAGTAATTTGGTCAGCCAGGCTAGGAGAAATATTGATTTTCCCAAGGTCACTTCAGAGGTGCAACAACCCTCTTGAGGCAACTTTATTTTTTACATTTCTCTAAAACCATGAGGCTTGTGTAAAAAATGAATAAGGTTTTTATTCCTGGGAATATGTTGGAAAACAACCTCTCTCACATTTTCCAAATTCATTTTTCCTTGCTCAGAAACATCATTTGATTAATTCCTATCCCGATGTGTGGAACAGCGGATTTGTCGAAATAAAGTGAAATGAAGGGGATAAGTGGCTTCTAAATTATTAAGAAAATTTTGGGATGTAGGAAGGGATTTTAGGAAATAGGGGAAAGTGTAATTTCAAATATTGAGTGAGGGGAAGGGGTCGAAAAGGAAAAAACACAGGGTTGGCCTAGAAAATTGTCAAATTGTAGCAAGAAACTAGGGTTTGTGGGAAAATGAGGAATTTTAGGGATATCAGTGAGGGGAAGTGCTTAATAAGGTACATTAAGGATAGGGGAAGGTGTATGAGCATCAGGATGCAAGCTTTGTTGATCATTTGACCATCCAAGAGAAATTACCTTCAAAACCCTAGGAGAGGGAAATGAGACTTACCCAAGCACAACTGAAACACTAACAAGGTGTAAAATGACCCTTTGGAACCTAAATTATGATGAAAACCATTTAAATGATGGTACACTCAACTGAATGGTGACATGGACCGACACTTGGAAAACTTTGGAAGGAGTGAAAACAAATCCAAGACCTAATACCTAGTGACCAGATTTTATTTGAAGACTCACCGAAATGACAAAATTTGACCTTGACACCTTAAAATCACTTTGTAAGAGAATGTTTGATCACTAGAGGAAGGCTTCAAAGACTGACACTAAGATTGGATCCAATGGGGATGGTAGCTCCTTAGAGGGGTGAAGAATCACAGATCTTTGGGAGAGCCTACCAGTGCCTTATCCATTGGGAAATATGGAATCAATAACTCAAACTGAAATGCATGACTGAAAACTGAAAACTTGATGATGCAAAATGAATCTGAAACTATCTTGACTAAAACACAACTGACAAATTGGAAAATATGCTCAAAATGGAGCTTATTCGATAAAACCTAATCTAACTTTTCCATTCATCACCTAATCAAGTGAAATGGAACAACCAATGCAACCAAGTAAGCATTCTGGTTGCTATTTGCATTCTCCACAAGTGATTTCTTATGAACAACAAGAGAGAACTACTGAAAGGAAACTTCCATGAAAACTTGTAAGAAGATCCATTGAATAATAGGGATTCTCTATCTGACTCCAAAAACAATACATAAGGATCTTGAAATTCATGCATACTGGGACTTAGCTCATCCAATGGATTACTTTTCTTCTCCTCGTACCATGAATGAAAAATTTGATTTGAGCTTTGTGACGAGACTCCTGCTGATAATGACATAAAAACCAGCTACCAGATCAAGTTTGTATCAGTACATGTTTCAAGCTCACAGGGAGCTAATGGAGAAGGAATTTGACTACAGACATCATCCAAAACATTAGCTATTGGATCGTGAAAAACTTGAAAATACTGTTGTAACCCATTTTCTATTAGTTCTGATGAGATTAACCGATTTCCTACAGGCTGCTCATTTGAAGATATACTATGCAATTTTCCCTTCAAAAACTGAAATGATTCAAAACAAAATGGTACGAAATCGTCTGGCATCATTTGATCATATGGTCCAGCTTCCAAGTCTTCATTTGCAACTTGACAATCAATGGGATTCGGGGGTTGCAACTCTGGATATGAAAAGTCTTGAACAAAGATTTCATTTCCCTCAAGATGATCTAGATCAAAATGTATTGACGATTGACTCCTGATAGCATGAAAGTTGTCTCTGACGAATTGAAACGAAGCAAAAAAAAAAGGCAAAGATCCTTCACTTACTTAAAAATTTGTTGCACTTTCCTCCTCACTTCCATAGCTGATATGTATCGGCTGATCACTGTACTCGAGCTGTTGAAAGTGAACTTTCTCCTTCCACAAACTATATGCTGGTTTGTCTGCAAGACTAGCTTCTGTTTGGAGGACATAATCATCATCATATTGACCAAACTGAGGCAAATAATTAGTATAAAGTACATCATCAAGCATACATGTCATATCAACATATCTCTCTTCTCCAAGATGATCTATAAAACAATCATTATCAGGTCTATGACAACTGGGATAAGAAACAAAATGTTTTGGATCAGCAACTTGTTCTTCTTCAATCAGCGAGCCATGGGCTTGAACATGATACTCTTTCCTTGTAGTGATCTTCTACATCATTCCCTTCAAATACCCTTGCGTCTGTTAGTGCGTTGCGTTCTCCTTTATATGGTACGCTCCCCTGTTTAGTAAGGTGCGGTTGCAACCATGGTACTAATGTCGCAACTCCTTCTAATGTAGTAGTAGGGATGGCTAGGCTTGGTCCCATCATGCTTAGTTTCTCGCAACTCGCTTGTGTAACTTTGGTTTCTATTTCGCTGATTTCTTTGTCCAATGTCACTCTTTTCTTCCTTAGCCGTACCCAATCTTCATCGAATGTGCAAAGTTTTAGGCTCCCTTGACGAATGGCTTCCTGTAATTGCCTAATTCCTTTACCCAGGTCCTCGCTTCTTGTCTCAATTGTGGGAGCTGTGATCTGGGGATTCTTCTATGTTCTCCTAGTTTCATCTCTTCTTGTCTGTGTTGGGGTCATTTCCTCGCTCTGGTTTTTGCTTATTGTCCTATAGGCCCATTGCAACGCTGATAGATGCAGGTCCAGTCAGTTCATCTTTCCAGGTGAACTCTGTTCATGCCTTTGCATAGCTTTTTGAATGCTTCGTCATGGACTATTTGTTGGGTGCATCACCTTCCCTAATGCCATGTCAGGTTTTGATTTTCATTCCTTAGTTTGGGAGGTGCTTGCACAGCATACGTCTGCACCCATCGACACAAGTGGGTGCGCAAACTGTTTCATCCTGACTACATGGCTCGTGTTCTTCGCTGGGGACTCCCAAATCATAAGTGCATTGGTCTTCTACATTCGTGCCAGTTTCCCATAGTCTTTTGATGTGTACTCCACCATCGTGCGGGTGTTGCGCGCAATGCCTAGTTTAGCACATCGTACCACTGCTGTTCTAGTACTGTTCTTTCCAATTTCTCTAAGATTTCATCCACGCGTGTTACAACATCATATGTTGGCAATTCCCTTGCTTCAGTCATCATGCACCGCAGTGATTTAATCATGATGTTTCAATTCAGTGTTATTACTTCGTGCAACTGGTTTTGCTAGAGTTATATCTCTTCATCAGAATCCAAAGTATAGGAACTGTCGCACTCCCATGAGATTTTCCGATCTGTAGTTGGGTTTACCCAATCCTGGTTTTGCACCATTATATGGTAAATGCAATCCAACTCATCATCGCTATTTTCGTCGCGCATCGATTTGGTGTAGCGTGCACCTTTGGCTGGATCTAGCAGAACAACTACGTGAAGGAAATTTTTCTCGAATATCATCTTCTGCTTCTTTAGGTTTATGACTCCATTCATATCAGTGGTCGAGTCTATTCCTAGCAACGTGGGGTAAGGGTTGTTATCATCAACAATCTCTATCACCTAAAAGTCCGTCTGCGTGCTCACGCCTTCGATATCCACTGTTACGCCTTGCAATCTCCCCATGGGCAAGATATTTTGTTGGTTTGCCATCCGTAATTGAATAGGGGACCACTACAATGCGGGCCTGCCCATGCATCCCCATGTATACTTTGGTAACACATTCGCGTTCGAACCAAGGTATAGAATTACCTGATCCATTTCATATTCGCCAATCTGCACTACTAATCTCATCTCCCTCCCAGTGGGAAAAGTATGCTTTCCTAGTTTCCATATTACGTGGAGTTCCCTTGACCCTGTGCACCTAGTAATCAATTCTTGTAGTCCTTTAACCGCCTTATTACCACACAACAATTTCATGCTCTAAAAAGGTAGTAAGCATAGAAGGATCCATTCCTAGTTCTGGTCGATTCTTACTACCTGAAGTAGAGGCCTCCGTGATGCTCTTCTTAGCTTCCATAAACGTCTCCTTTGTGCATTCCAAGTCAAACTTAGGTTCCTTTGTAGGAGCTTTGCGAACCCATGTATCTTCCTCGGGCTGCTTCCCCTTGTCTTCCCCTTTGGTTGTGCTGCTTTTAAGCATCATGTTCACGTTGGGGTCTTCTTCGCATGGTTCAAACCTCATCATTTGAATATTCTATGTCGATTTAGGCTAAAGTACCCCTTTCTTGCGCATCTGTGCGATCAACATAGGGCAATCTACTGCTTCATGATCGAATTGAGCATAGTATGAACAACATAGTCTCGTCGGGTTGGTACAATCGCGGGCGTAGTGACTCGGTCCTCCACAGTTGTAACAGATTAACTATTGGTGGGCCCTTCATGGCCCCATTCCTCCTCATCCTCGACCTCGCCCTTGAAATCTAACGTGCACCATCCCCGTGGTTAGTTCAAGGCCTTGCATTTCCGTTTGCATTGTATTTGTTGGGGTCCACTCCATTATCAACTCGTAGCTGCGACAAGTACACTCGTCATGGCCCACCTATCTACAAAAATTGCAAAAAAACTGATGGGGAGTCTGTGTATACTTCTGCAACAAATGAAAATTGTCTGTCGTGTGCTTTCCTCCCACCTGACAGATCATGCACCAGAGCGTCGGTACCATACTTGGCCCTACCTATGCCTCTGGTCTTAATGGCATTGGCCACCCTCCTGCCAAGTAGTTCGCGAATACTGGACAGTGGTCTTTGTCATGGCCCTGGCCTTTACACTTTTATGCACCACACTTCTTCTCGTACCTCTGGCTAGGGCGCCCTGTCCTGCTTCAAGCTCTGCATTTCCTGGCAGAGATTCTAAAGCTGCGCATGGATCTGTTGAACTCCCAATCCTGGATCCTGTATCAGTGTTTCATGCAACATTATTTCCATTTTCAACGGTTCTACCTAGGTTGAAAGCTTCTGTTGTGACAATGTCGTCCTTAGGTATGGTGTCAATGACACCACAAACCACACATGGTTCTGTGCATATGTGAGTGTCATATTAGCCTCGCGGATCATACTCTTTAGTCTTTGATCCAGATCCCAAGGGTTCTCGCCTGGAAGCAACACGATATCTTTAAATCTGATGATTGATTGTCTCTCTGATTTCGGTTGGCTAAATTATTTGTTCAATGCATCCTAGATCTCCTCTTTTCCTACATTTGGGTGATCATTTGAGTGCTTGATAATGATGTCAGCGCGCAATCCTGTAGTGCACTTACCAATGTATCCTTCTTAATGTTGTCATCCATGACCCCTTGTGCTTCCCACACTGCATTTACCATGAACCAAAACTGGTTTGGATCCTCATTCCATACTCCTCTGAATACGGGTAGCTTGATCGCGCTCGCCATGCTGAACCATGTGGTTGGTGGAGGTGGGGTGGGTGAAGATGGAGGTGAAGTAGGTGAAGCGGGTGATGGCGTAAGTGGAGGTGATATCTGCGGAATGCGCTGCCTTATCAAAGTAATTGCGCTTCTCGGAGAAACCCAAGCGCGCTCTGCCTCACTCTCTCGTGAAGGTGAAATTAAAGGACTGTTCCTTAATCCTTTCATCACTTTGTAGATATTTCCACTTCGCGTCGTTCCAATCATTAATGTATTCGCATAATCCGCTTTTCACATAACAACATCTTAATCCAGGTATTCAGGGATTTGATGTACCTACTTCGCGATCCCTTGAGAAAACGTCGTTCTACTTCACTATAGCTCATGGTTGTGTCTATTGCGAACTTAGTGATAAATCCCCCTATTATTTGGTCGAGCCAATGGTCCATGACCCGCACGGTCTTATCTTATGATACCTTTAGTCTGCGCACTAACTCTGGAGTCCACACTATCAGTTGATCGAGCTTATACCTTCCCTAGCTGTCTGCTAACCTTGTGATCCAATCATACAACTATGAAGAGAAGGACGTGAAGAAGATCTTGTGGATTTCCGTATATACGTAGCGATCCAGCCACCTCTTCTCGGATATGTGCGGAGTTCTAGTTTCCTGTGTCATGAACTCGTGAAGCTTCTGATCCAACCAATCTTCAATTTCCTTCTTCATAAGATTCCAGTGTTCTGACATGAGAAATCCCTTAGGCAGATCCTGGTCCTGACAATGGAATGATTTGTTGGCTTGTTGGGGCCTGGCCCAGGTTCAGAAGTGATTTAGCCTAACAAATCCTAAAACTACCGGCCCTTTCGGCAATATTTTGCGGTATGCAGATTGAGGTCTCACTCGGGGAAGTATGGGAGGGCGCTGTAACTTGGTTTCCACACCCTAGGGATGTCATGATGTAGTCTGGGAAGTTCGCGAACCAATCCTGTGTGCTCGCACGGCTCTGCACAGCTATTTGACCTTCACGTAGCTCTGTAAAGAGCGCAAAGAGGCACAGTCTAGATCCTAAAACCTTATTGTGTTATTAATATAGATCTTAACTTAATTTTGTGGGTCCAATATTCTTATCAATCGTTCAACATTCATAACAAGTGCAGGTAATCACAAACTGTAAGGAGATGCATAAACATATAACAAAAGCATAAACATACAGATCTACGAATAGATGCACAATATTTCTGAATCAACTTAGCTTTTATTAAACTTCTGTTCTGTTACAATTCCAACTCAGCCCTGGACACTCAGCTGTAGGGGTCCACGCACACAGCTGCGGACTCTACCAGGCCTCTGCGCACATGGTTGCAGAGCCTCTTCCTATTCCTACAACCCAAGAATCATACTTACAGACTCAGAGTGAATATCACGTTCAAAAACCCATATCACTTAAGATCACACCTAAAAACTTACTTCTACTCTTAGAGCCTTGCTCTATTTATACATTTCGATGGTTTGCGAACCATGGTTAGGCCGACACATTCTATATTAAATTAAAATATTTTAGGGCGGACAACCCTAGACTCTCATGCTCCATGCCCACATTTTGCGGGGTATTACATTACTTTTGACCAAAATTCGGGCTACAAGGCCCAAAAATTGGTTATGGGGGGATCTGTTGCCCAACATGTATGAACATGCATATGGCTTGTGGAGTGTTCTCTTTCCTTAAGGAGTGAATGTATGGTGTTTCCCTACCTTAAGGGTTTGATTAATAAAGAAGCATTTCTATCTATATTCAGATCTTGTTATTTCTTGGGTTTATTTCTAGTATCTTATATTTTTGGATCAGTTCTATAACAAGTGGGTATCAAACCCACTTGTTATAGATCTGATCCAAAAATATAAGATAATAGAAATAAACCCAGGAAATAGAAAGATCTGAATATAGATAGAAATGCTTCTTTTTTAATCAAACCCTTAAGGTAGGGCAACACCATACATTCACTCCTTAAGGAAGGAGAACACTCCACAAGCCATAAGCCTGTTCATACAATAATCCTTCACATCTCTCAATGGGGAGTCTCTAGCCTCTATATAGGCCTCATACATACAATACCATGGGTCATTACCATGGTTCCCTCAATACCATCTATCTAATACCATGGGCTTATTACATTATTGCTAACTACTTGTGGTCCCCTACATAATATGGGTTAACCACCTTATTTATTACTATGGACCATCCCATTATTATATTATTCCCTTGGGTGCCTCCCTTTGTACCCCATATTATTCCCCCAGGTATACCACACAAGTGTAATCTCATAATCTACAAATATTAGTAATGATAGAGCATTTGAATTGTTAGACCACAATCCACACTATTAGGGTCTTAATGGTTGTCTCACAATTCACAAATGGCAATTCACTAGGGTAGGCTTCAACAATGAAAGGGAGGTCACATGAAAATATCAAGAAGAAAATTAGGATTAATGAAGGAATGACAAGTATTTAGACAACAGTAGTAGGAAGTAGCATAGGAATAAAAAAAAATATCAAGGGTATGCAAGAGTAGTCGAGGGAAATAATAGGAAGTCTAGTCAAAACAATCGGTTTTTGTTTCATAATACCTCTAGATCCAAGATAATGATAGGAATGTTAATGAGGAGGGACCACTGCCTTTGCACTCCAATCCTGTTAGATGATAATATATGAAGATCGACCAATATCATAATTAAAGATTAAAGTTGAAAAGGCTTAGAGATTATGCAAACATTCCAATCACTTTTATACATTACTAGAATTTCATGTTGAGAGAATAAAATTTTCCTCGGGTACCAAGTTTGAAGGATGGTGTGTATTGTATGATTTCCATGTCTTTCCCACATTGAAACCTTTAAAGAACAAGACCATACATATACATGGTAGGTTTGGTAAAGGGAAATTTATAGTACTAAACTTGTACATTTCACATATTTTTGAGATCAACCAATTTAATGTTGAACAAATATTCAATTACAGTGATAACAGAGTGATCTATGTGCTACATTTGATCTTGCATCCATAGTAATGTTCTTGCAACTATGTTCAAAATACAAAATACTAAAATTCCTTTGCTAGATTTGGTTGTTCTAAGGTCAAAAGAGAGGAAGAAGCATGTTGGCTTGTTTCTGTGCTAGACCATCATTTGTAAATATTGATCTGGTTGTTTTCCAAGATAAAATTTTATGTCAGGGATACCACGAGAGTGTTTCCATGAATTGTACAAGAGTACTAATATTCAAGAATTACAAACTTTTGAAAATAGGGGACAAATAATAATGGGAATAAGGACATAGTGAACAAAGAATAGGAGGGTTAAAAGTTAGGGATATACAAAGGGAAAGACAAAGTAGGGACATGCGTAAAATGAGATAAATAATATCAGGAATGTGGGAGGGATATAATAGAGGGGAATATAGAATAGGGATAGGGGTTTAAGAAAATAAGAGTGGGAATAATATAATAGAGGGGAAGCTAGAATAGGGACATGGCTCTAACAAAATAAGAATGGGAAGAATACAACAAGGATATAATAGAGGGGAAGATAGAATTGGGAAAAGGATAAAGTTTAATAAGAAATGGAGGGATATTAAGAAGGGAATTAAAATAAGGGAAGATAGAAAAAGGGACAAGAATATATTGATGTGAATGGGAAGAATGCAGAGAAGGAAAAATGAGAGGGGAAGAAAGAAATGGGAATTTGAGCCAAACAGAGTTTCTTAAGTATGAAGATGTTAATCTATCTGTAAGGAAATAATGTTGATAACATGCATAAAACAAAATAACTACAACAATAATGTGGTGTCAACTGTGTATAAATTAGGAAAATTGACTCCCCTGAACTTGGTGAGGAGAAAAATTCCTACAGATCTTGTCTATTACCACCCAAACTGTCTCTAGAAATCAACTTCTTCTGATTGACCAATCAAAATGCATGAAAATCCAGTTAGTTGTCCCCTTTTATTTGAATTATTAAAGAGATAATATACCCACCAGTGCAATGGTTTTCAAGCATACCTATGTCTAATCGTGCAAGTAAACTAGTTTTCACAACCATACATTTTTTTATTTTAACCTTTTTTTTGTGTATTTTAGGTTTTTTTTATTAATTTTAATTTTATTTCAAAATAAAGAATGGGTTAAAGAGTGCTGATAACAGGATGTAAGAACTTCGTACCCACCATATCCAAATTTGGATATTGCCTGATCTGCTAGATAAACTCATCTTTCATCATGGATTGCTAATATAGTATAAGGCTATGCCCATTCACTAAAAATATGGTTCCCTGCTCATCAATGGTTTTGACTTCTACCACTTCATTATGAAAGGCTCGTACTACCTCGTATGGGCCCAACCAACATGTGTGAAATTTCACTTTGAATTTTTTGAACTTTGAAGCATAAAGGAGGATATGATTGCCTGGTTGGAACTACTTTTTCTTTATCAATATTTCATGCCAATTACTTTGTTGTTGTTGTACCAAGATATCCTACTTAACAACATCTCTTCTCATTTCATCAAGCTCATTCAACTACAAAAGACATTGTTGTTGTGCTTCAAAGAGATCCAATCCCAGCTAGATTGTAGTTCTAAATGTTTTAATATGGAATTCTATTAGTAACAAGACCTACTTTCCATATATTAGCTCATAAGGTGTATGCCAATTATTATTTCTCCATGTTGTTCTATAGGCACACAAGGCTTCAGGAAGCCCAATTTTCTAGTATTTTCGACGCATATGAACAATTTTTGTAAGGATGGATTCAATCACCTTGTTTGTAAACTCCACTTGGCCATTGGCCTATGGATGGTATGGAAAATAATTTCGGTGCCTGATGTTGTATTGTTATGTGATTTCTTTCACTATATTAGAAGTAAACTGCAATCCATGGTCGGTAACAAGCTCTTTAGGATAACCAAATCTAGTAAAAATATCTTCAAATGGAAAATTCATAGTAGACATTTCAGTCGCACAAGTAATAGTTTTAGCTTCAACTTACTTTGTTACAAAACCTATGAAAACTAATATATACCTCTTATCAAGTGATGTTAGTGAAATAGGTCCTATGAAATCAATAGCCCATTTCTGAAATGGATTTATCATTACCTGTGGACACAAGGGAATTTCATCAGCTTGCACATATTGGCCCATTCGCTAACAACTATTACATCGACTGACATATTACTTGGCATCCTTGAAAAGAGAAGGCCAAAAATAACCTGCACGTAGGAATTTATATGTTGTTCTCTTATCTATGAAGTGGCGCTTGCAAGGTTCATCGTGGGCTTCGTTTAAGATGTCAAACAAATCCTCTTCTCGTACACACCTAGATATAAGAAAATATGGTACGATTTATAAGAGTTCTCCTTGGTTCCAAGAGTATGAGGCACTATTTTTAATAATTCTTTTCTTTTCCCTGGCAGATAGGTGTGGTGGTGTCTTCTTCGTAACCATATAATTTACTATGTCTGCAAACCATGGTGAGTTACTTGAAACAATAAATAAGTGCTATTCAGGAATCCCTTGACCTCGATTATGAATTCTAGAAATAAATTCAGCCACAATATTATATTTACTAGGTCTACCAATAATAGTAATGTTAAATTCCTATAATAACAATAACCATCTAGTGATCTGGCCACTAATAAAAGGTTTAATTATTAAATACTTTATAATAGAGTGGTCAGTTTGAACAAATATCTCATATCCTATTATGTAATATTTGAATTTATTAATGACAGAAGCTACAAATAAGAATTCATTTTCTGTTACCATGTATTCAATTCAATTGGTGAAATATTTTTACTAACAAAATAGATAGCATAAGCCAATTTATTTTCTTCTTGTCCTAATGCTGTGATGATAGCATTTTTTGAGGAATCAAAGAATATGTGGAATGGAAGGTACCAATTAGGCCCCATCATGATGGGTTCCTTAACCAATTTATCTTTTGATTCCTCAGAAGTGCACTGGCAAGCATCAATCCAAGATAATTTAATGTCTTTAGCTAACAATTAGAATAGAGGATAAGCTATTCTAGAGAAATGCTTAATGAACCTCGAGTAGTATCCTACATGCTTAAGAAAACCTCTTATGTCCCTTTAAGATTCGGGCATTAACAGGTGTATAATGAATTTGACTTTAGTAGGTTCCACCTATATACCCTCACTAGAAATGAGGTGGCCAAGGACTATCCCTGGCTGAAACCTTAATTTTCATTTTGTATTACTTATGGCAAGGTGGGCCTCTTAGCACCTGATCAATACTTTCTTCAAATTTTGAAGGGAATCTTTAAAATAATCACCATGTATGGAAAAATTGTTCATATAAACCTGTACACACTTAAGATAAAAAAAGATAACTAAGATTTCCCACTAAAATATAGGGGAATTACACAATCTAAAGGGGAGAACCTAATAAGAGAATTTTCCCCATAGATAGGTAAAAGTGGTCTTATCCTGATCTTCAAGTGCGATCTTGTTACACCCTTCATACTTGTGTTGGCATTTTGGCATAGGTGTGGCGCTATGGCACAGGTGTTGTCCTTGATGGCAACTCTCTTTGGTGACAGATCTCAGTTTAGGTGCTCAGAATGAAGGAAATCTTGTATACGCAGGTACACCTTGCAGAAGACGCATATTCACGCGGGTTATACGTTCCGAAGTAGCGTATGCGTATACACGCACTTTTATGCACATAAAAGCGCGTACATGGTGGGAAACTTACTTTTGGTCCGTGGTTGTTAGTCCTTGCAATTTGAACCCATGGTTGTGGACCATTGTATCTCGTCAGAAGTGTTGACCCTAGGTTTTGGGCCCTTGGTATTGTTTATTATGGTTTTGGCCCGTGGTTTTGTGCAAGGCCTATAACTATAAAAGAGGAAGGAGATCATGTGCCAAGGCACCATCTGATTTATTGAATATCTGATATCGTGCTAGATCTGGAATAGGGGTGATCAGGTTATGGTGCAGATCTAGATCTGAAAAGAAGGAACCTAAGCGCAAGAAGGATAAGGACTATTGATGGATCTAAATCTCAAGGCTTGATCATTGGTATCTCTGTATGATTTTGATCTGTTATATATGGCGCACTATTTATCTATAAATCTGGGCTAACTAGTGTCTGAATGCTTTAAAGAACAAATTGTCCTTTATAGATCTGTACGCAGGTTCAGTGAATTAAAAGTGCGTATACACACGTTTTCTGTGAATGAAAGACGCGTATACGCAGGTTGGCTGTGATACAGAAGCGTATACTCGCAGGTTGATGAACTGTGAAGTAGCGTATATATCTTGACTTATGTTCTAGCTACTTTTGTTTTATTGATGCAGTGCTCTGGGTTTAGAATTGGTGTTTGATTATAGTTACTGTGTTCTGGGTTCAGTGGTCAGAGAAGTGCTTATTTGTTTCAGCTTTTGATTGGTGAAAAGGAGTTTTGGTTATGCAGAAATTCTTGATGTTTGATTGATGTGGATCTAGTCTGAAAATTAATGAAACGAGGTCCCTGAAAGCAAAGAGAAGGTTGCAGCCTTCTGCAGGTAGGAGCCTGCGTACTAGTATCTCAAGCTAGTACAAGAACTAAGGGGGTTGGAGCTCCCTTCCTGGAAGGCTAGAAAACGAGAGAGAGCTATAGCTCTCTGCAGGTTGCAACCTGCGTATCGGTAAAGTCTGCTCCAGTACAAGACATTGTAAGAGAAGTTTCTAATTAAAAAAAGAAGATAGAGACGAATTGCAGCAGGGGTTTTCACCCACATTGGGTTTCCTCCTTATATCTTGTGTTCTTGTGTGTGATTGTCTTCTGCTCTGTTTCACTGTTTCTGATACTATTTATGTGCATCTGAATCACAGATTAATAACTGACATCTAAAAGATAATTCAAATTATAAGTCTGTTTGATATACGCGGGTTTCTTTATCTGTAGTTGCGTATATACGCGGTTTTTGTTAACTGAAGTAGCATATATCTTCTGGAATTTAAAAAGGAAATATTTGGCTTAATAATACTAATTCACCCCCCCTCTTAGTATTATTTCCTACAATTGGTATCAGAGCAGGTCCTTCTGAAACAACTTGATCACGTGAAGGAAGATCATTCATCATGAGCAACTACGAGAGGGAAGCATCAATCAGGCCACCAATTTTTGATGGGACAAACTTCAATTATTGGAAGGTAAGAGTTACTGCCTATCTTCAATCTCTTGGTACAGAAGTTTGGGATATCATAGATACAGGCTACACTTTTCCTTCAGCTACTCCTACAAATCCGTCCGAGAAGAAGAAATATGAAACAAATGCTAAAGCAGTCAATACTCTGCTGGGATGCTTATCTCAAATAGAATTCGTGAAGGTTATGCAATATAAATCCACAAAAGAAATATGGGACAAGATTGTCTTGAGCTATGAAGGAGATGAACAGGTAAAGCGTGCTAAACTTCAAACCCTCAGGATTCAGTGTGAGAATCTTAGAATGTATAATGATGAAAGTGTGGCTAACTATTTCCTTCGGGTAGACGAGATTGTTAATTGCATGAAAAACTTGGGTGAAGAAATAAAAGAGGCTATTGTGGTTGAAAAAGTTCTAAGATCATTTTCCCCCAAATTTGAATCTAAAGTGTCTGCAATAGAAGAAAAGGAAAATCTATGAACTCTTACTATGTCTCAGCTACACGGAATTCTAACTGCTTATGAAATCAGAAAAGGAGGTCCATCAGACAGGAAAGAAGCTGCTTTCAAGGCTTCAAGCAAAGGAGACTACTATGAAACAAGTCACGTGCCAGAAGAAGAAGAAGAATCAAATTTTGTCAGAAATCTTCAACGGGGTACTGGAAGGTTTAGAGGTAAGTTACCTTTTAAATGTCTTGCTTGTGGAAGAGTAGGTCATTATGCTACAAAATGTCCTCATAAGGATAAGATGGACAAAGGAAAGGAACCTGCTAGATGGAACAAGAAACAAAATAAGAAAAGCTACTACACTCATGAAGACAGTGATGGTCTATCAAATAGTAATGAAGATGAACGAGGTAATGACTATAAACTTTTAATGGCATTTGAAGATGATGATTACATGGATGCTATAGATGTGGATAGCTTTTATGAAGAGATTTCTAGACTCAAGACATGTATAGAAGAAAAGAATGTGATCATTGATACCCTACAATTTCAAATTGATGAAAAAGAAAAATTTCTTGAAAAGTTAGAATGTGAAATTGTTGGCCTTAGAAAAGAAATTGAGAAAACAAAGGTTATTAATCTTAAGTTTGTCAAAGGATCTGAAACTCTAGATGAGATCATCAATATACAACGTTCTCCACTAAACAAGACAGGTCTGGGGTATAATGGAGAAACATCTCAAGCATCCACCTCAAAGAATTATCTTGATGCAGCAAGAAGGAATGAGCAAAAGCACAATGGAGATCACCAGGTAAAGCAGGGACGAATTATATCAAGAACAAACAAGGACTATCAGGTAAACCAGGGGCAATCCGTCTTAAGGAACAAAAGCTACAACCAGCCACAGGTAAAATCTTCTCAATTTGCTTCAAGAATGGATGACAATAGAAATTACAATCATTTGGCCGGTAGATTTGATAATCGCAGAAGTTTCTTCAATGGACAATGTTTCTCTTGCCATAAATTTGGTCACAAAGCAGCTCAATGTGTTGCATATAAAACAATCATGAATAGAGAAGCTCAAAAACAAAGAAGTATGACCAGGATTACAAAAAGGATCTATAACAACTTTTCGGCTCTTGAAAATGAAGTTGAATGTTCTATTTGCAATAACTTTGGTCATGAAGATTCTGAATGCAGGAGCAGGTTTCAGCAGACAAAGGAACAAGCCTCAAGCACCAGAACATGGAGAATAAAGGAACCACAAACAGAAAGATGTGGGATAGCATTTTATGCAGAGGGACAGGAAAATCTATGGTACATCGACAGTGGATGTTCTAAGCATATGACAGGTGATAAAGAAAAACTTGAATCATATTCTGCTTTAGAAAAGGGAAAGAAAGTTTCTTTTGGAAATGATACTCCTGCAGCTATAAAAGGAAAAGGCACTGCTCAGTTAAAGGAAAAGGTCAAAGCTGGAAATGTTTTGTATGTTGATGGATTGAAGCACAATCTTCTGAGTGTCAGCCAGATGTGTGATCAAGGAACCGAGGTAATATGTAGATCAAATGGATGTCGTGTTCGTGATCTTAATACAGGTGAAACAGTAATCAAGGGTAGAAGAACTCCAAATAATCTATACAAATTTGAGGAAGGATCAGCTAGCATGCCTCTTGAGCTAGTCCATACAGATGTATGTGGTCCATTTAGGAAAAGGACACCTCGAGGAGAAGAATACTTGATATTATTCATTGACGATTTCTCCAGGTTTGTTTGGTTAGGAGTTATGAAGCACAAAGACGAAGCATTCGAAAAATTCAAATCCTTCAAAGCCTTGGTTGAAAATGAATCAGGTCACAAAATTAAGTGCCTTAGGTCGGACAGAGGTGGGGAGTTTACCTCAAATGAATTTTTTGATTTCTGTGAAGAACATGGAATAAGAAGGGAATTCTCTACAGCTAGGACTCCTCAGCAAAATGGAGTGGTGGAAAGAATGAACAGAACAGTCCAAAAAATGGCTCGTGCTATGCTTGATGAGTCCGGAACTCCCACAACTTTCTGGGGTGAAGCTGCATATGCTGCGGTTGTTATTCTTAACAAAACAAATGTCCGAGTGAACAACACTCAAACTCCTCATGAGCTCTGGTATGGTGAGACTCCTTCAATAAAGCATTTCAAAATTTTTGGGAGCAAATGCTATATTAAGAATACTGATGAGCAGCTTGGCAAACTTGAACTTAGAGCAGATGAAGGCATTCTTCTTGGTTATTCTCCTTTCAGCAAAGCATATAAGTGTTACAATAAAAGACTTGGAAGAATGGTTGACAATATTGATGTAGTGGTTGATGAAAAAGGATACATCCTCAGGCAGGTAAATCATGAAAATATGGATGAGGATGAAGACTACTCTCCAAATCAGGCAGATGATGAAGAAGAACCCCAAGAGGCATCAGAGGAACAGATAAGGATAGAAGAGAAGACTCCATCTAGATATGTTCAAAAGAATCATCCAGAATCTCAAATTTTGGGGCAGAAAGAGGCACGTATACAAACAAGAAGAACAATAGCATAAGCTTCAAGCTATTTGGCATTGCTCTCTTCCACTGAGCCGCAAAATGTAAAAGAAGCATGCAAAGATGAGTGTTGGGTTAAGGCAATGGATGAAGAACTTGAGCAGATCGAAAAGAACAATACTTGGGAGTTGGTCCCTAGACCAAAAGATAAGAATGTCATAGGAACAAAATGGATCTTCAAGAACAAGTTGAATGAAAATGGGGAAGTTATTAGAAAAAAGGCCAGGCTTGTTCGCAAAGGGTATGCTCAACAAGAAGGAATAGACTTTGAAGAAACTTTTGCTCCTATAGCTAGACTTGAGGCCATCAAAATGTTCCTTGCCCTCTCTAGCTTTCAAAACTTCAAAGTATTTCAAATGGACGTGAAATCAGCCTTTTTGAATGGAGACTTAGAAGAAGAAGTGTACATTGAGCAACTAGATGGCTTTATCCTTGGAAATGATCCAAATCTTGTATGAAGACTTAAAAAGGCTCTCTATGGGCTTAAACAAGCTCCAAGGGCTTGGTACTATCGGTTGGACATACCTTCATCAACAAGGTTTTTCAAAAGGATCAGCAGATAGCAATCTCTATATAAAAATTGAAAATAACAAATTGCTAATACTTGTTGTGTATGTAGATGATATTATCTTTGGAAGCAATGAAGAAGCTATGAGTCAAAACTTTGCCCTGGTGATGCAGAAAGAATTTGAAATTTCATTACTTGGAGAATTGACATATTTTCTTGGAATGCAAATCCAACAAAATGAAGGCGGTATTTTCTTGTCTCAAACCAAGTACCTCAAACAGATCTTGAAGAAGTATGGCATGGAAGATTCGAAACCAGTATGTACCCCCATGGTTACAGGATGCAGCCTTAGTGCAAATGATGAATCAGCAACAGTGCATCAACCAACCTATAGATCCATGATTGGGAGTTTGCTTTATTTGACAGGTACCCGACCAGATATTATGCATGCAGTGGGAATAGTTGGAAGGTTTCAAGCAAATCCAAAAGAAACTCATCTTCAGGCAGTAAAGAGAATCTTCAAGTACCTTCAAGGAACTCAAAACTATGGCTTATGGTATCTTAGAGATACAGATCTCACACTTCATGCTTACACAGATGCAGATTGGTCCGGAAGCGTGGATGATAGGAAGAGCACAAGTGGCGGTGCATTCTTTATGGGTTCCAGACTAGTATCTTGGTTCAGCAAGAAACAGAGTTCGATTGCTTTATCTACAACTGAAGCAGAATATGTGGCTGCTGCATCTAGTTGCACACAACTCCTTTGGATGATGCAAACCTTGCAGGATTTTCAAATCACTTATACTCCACCCGTTTCTATCTTATGTGATAATACAAGTGCAATAAGCATTTCAAAGAACCCAGTCATGCATTCAAAGACCAAGCACATACCGATCAAGTATCACTTTCTCCGGGAACAAGTGTTGGAACAAAAAGTCAAATTGGAGTATGTTCCTTCTAAGGAACAAGTTGCTGATATTCTCACCAAACCACTGCCCAGGGAAACATTTGAATATCTCAGACAGAAGCTGGGAGTCATTGATGCTTCATCCTGCTGTTGAAGCTTGTCTGTTCCAAAGAAAAGTTGGTGTACGCAGGTTGGATGAGGGGTATCCGCGTACATACGCTGATTTATGCAGGTGCAGTCGCGTATATGGAGTTCTGAAGAAAATTAGCAAGGGCAGACTCTGTTTGGAGAGAGTATGAGATGAGTCTGTCAGATACCATCAGGCATAGGTTCAGGGGGAGCAGGTAATCTCCTAATAATGCATTGTTGGCATTACCTTAGAAGTTCTTGGTTCTAGTACTCAAGCCGTTTTGGTTCAGGTGGATCAGCTGCAGAAAGGAGATCAGAAGGAGAACATGACTACTGACATCTACCGTGATTGTCAGCACTGCTGATAATTGTTATTGGTGATTTGCATAGTCCTGATATTTCATCTCTATGTCATGTATACCTCTTTCTTATCAAGGTCATGTAACGGCCTATTTTGGTTTCCCCACTATGCCTGGGATGATTGATGTGATAGGTTGTCATATGTCAATTTCTGATGTATCCCCACTTGGTTGGGTGGATGATCCCCACTTGGTTGGTTGATGGTTGTATGTATTGAGTCTTTCGGTAGGAAGGTCTTTTATGATGTATAAGTCATGGTTCTTCTTGAAGAACATCATTTTGCAGATCTTGCCTACAGTCAGGGGGAGCATGTTCAGCACATCAGAGCAGAGAGTTCAGCATGTACTCAGGGGGAGCACAACCCTTTGCCCTTGATGACAAAGGGGGAGAATGACTTTGAGGATCTTGGGGTTTCCATCAAGTCCAAAGGGGGAGATTGTTGGCATTTTGGCACAGGTGTGGCGCTATGGCACAGGTGTTGTCCTTGATGGCAACTCTCTTTGGTGACAGATCTAAGTTTAGGTGCTAAGAATGAAGGAAATCTTGTATACGCAGGTACACCTTGCAGAAGATGCGTATACACGCGGGTTATACGTTCCGAAGTCGCGTATGCGTATACACGCACTTTTATGCACATAAAAGCGCGTACATGGTGGGAAACTTACTTTTGGTCCGTGGTTGTTAGTCCTTGGAATTTGAACCCATGGTTGTGGACCATTGTATCTCGTCAGAAGAGTTGACCCCAGGTTTTGGGCCCTTGGTATTGTTTATTATGGTTTTGGCCCGTGGTATTGTGCAAGGCCTATAACTATAAAAGAGGAAGGAGATCATGTGGCAAGGCATCATCTGATTTATTGAATATCTGATATCGTGCTAGATCTGGAATAGGGGTGATCAGGTTATGGTGCAGATCTAGATCTGAAAAGGAGGAACCTAAGCGCAAGAAGGATAAGGACTATTGATGGATCTAAATCTCAAGGCTTGATCATTGGTATCTCTGTATGATTTTGATCTGTTATATATGGCGCACTCTTGATCTATAAATCTGGGCTAACTAGTGTCTGAATGCTTTAAAGAATAAATTGTCCTTTATAGATCTGTACGCAGGTTCAGTGAATTAAAAGTGCGTATACACGCGTTTTCTGTGAATGAAAGACGCGTATACGCAGGTTGGCTGTGATACAAAAGCGTATACTCGTAGGTTGATGAACTGTGAAGTAGCGTATATATCTTGACTTATGTTCTAGCTACTTCTGTTTTATTGATGCAGTGCTCTAGGTTCAGAATTGGTGTTTGATTACAGTTACCGTGTTCTGGGTTTAGTGGTCAGAGAAGTGCTTATTTGTTTCAGCTTTTGATTGGTGAAAAGGAGTTTTGGTTATGCAGAAATTCTTGATGTTTGATTGATGTGGATCTAGTTTGAAAATTAATGAAATGAGGTCCCTGAAAGCAAAGAGAAGGTTGCAGCCTTCTGCAGGTAGGAGCTTGCATACTAGTATCTCAAGCTAGTACAAGAACTAAGGGGGTTGGAGCTCCCTTCCTGGAAAGCTAGAAAACGAGAGAGAGCTATAGCTCTCTGCAGGTTACAGCCTGCGTACTGGTAAAGTCTGCTCCAGTACAAGACGTTGTAAGAGAAGTTTCTAATTAAAAAAATAAGATAGAGATGAATTGCAGCAGGGGGTTTTCACCCACATTGGGTTTCCTCCTTATATCTTGTGTTCTTGTGTGTGATTGTCTTCTGCTCTGTTTCACTATTTCTGATACTGTTTATGTGCATCTGAATCACAGATTAATAACTGACATCTGAAAGATAATTCAAATTATAAGTCTGTTTGATATACGCAGGTTTCTTTATCTGTAGTTGCGTATATACGCGGTTTTTGTTAACTGAAGTAGCGTATATCTTCTGGAATTTAAAAAGGAAATATTTGGCTTAATAACACTGATTCACCCCCCCTCTCAGTATTATTTCCTACAACTTGTTCCCCTGATTTTTGTAATGTAATAAGATAATGATATGAAATATGGGACCCCATATCTATGATCTAGAAGGGAAGAGGACAAAGAAACCAACTGGGATTAGTTAGCACCTTAAATTAATTTTATGGTGTAAATAATGAGAAAATAAGAGGAAGAGTCTAAGAGGAATATGAAGAGACCCTTGGGAAAATGATAAAAATGAGAATGCACATAAATATGGGGTTTACCCTCTGCTTGGTAGAGATCATGAGCAAAGCTAGAATAAGTTATGAGCTAAGGGAATGGGATTTCCCTGAGATAAATAATTGTGACTAGAAGAGAAGGAGGATATGAGATTGAGTGCTTTCTATGAGTTGGTAAACCACTCATGGAGTGCTTGGTATAACTAATAAATTGCTCATAGAGTGCTTGATATAACAGATAAACCACCCATTATTGTGAAATTTTGTTTGTGCTTGACTTGCTAATAAACCACCTAGGGTGCTTGTTGTGGGATGATAAACCACTCATAGAGTGATTGACACAATTGATAAACCACCCTTGTTATGAATTTTGTTGTGCTTGAATAGCTGATAAACCACCCATTGTTATAATTTCCCATCCTCTGTGTCCTGAAGTAGGATTTCTGCAAGGCTGCTAAAAGAGAAATTCTCCTAAGATCTTAGATCTGGCTGAGGGGTGAGTGTTGTAAGTAATATTGGCTATAATAGGTTTATGGTTGGGTGGAAAATGAAAGTCCCATTTTTAGTTGCCTTTCTTTTCTGAATTGTCTAATTTGAAAACTGTGAATGAAAATTCTCTGTAAATCTTCTATGATTTTGTTGCATGAGAGTTGCTAATGAAATTGATTGAATATTGTTATGATTATGTTTATGAGACAATGCATTCAACTATGTGGATTTATTCCTGGAAATTCCATATCTGAGAATGAACTACATGTAGGCTTATAACAATGTTAATTTTGTGCATGCACATATATATATATATATATATATATATATATATATATATATATATATATATATAGATATAGATATATATATATATATATATATATATATATATATATATATATATATGCCTGTAATGGGACTGTAAAGAGGGTTTCCCTATTATTTTGTGAAATATTTATGTTCTCGTGGCCTTCTTAGCACTATAGGTCTTCCTCATACTATTATTAACTTCTATTCTTAATTATTATCTCAAGGGGAAACATGTAGACCTCTAAGAGGATGGATGGGAAAATACCTGACTTGTATAGATGAATGTCTATTTTGTGTTTTGTATTTCATCCATCTAGAACCCTAAAAGGATTTACTTATGATAATCTAAGGAGGGATTGCGCCACACATCCTTGATAGGACCCCAAGGGCAAGAACCAGATCCTGTCACATGTCCAAATGCTTATAGAACCATTACGACAAAGCCATGGTAATAAACCATCGCATATGGCTTAGGCAAGAAAAGCCTTACCCTTAAATCTTTTTAACCTGTTCTGTGATCCTGGCGAGATTTATTTGGGAGCTAAAGGGTCGGCTTGAAGGTCAAGTTACTAGCCCATCTGATTGCATCTTATATTCTCATAACCAAGCATGAAGCGTGTATGATGGATGGCTGATATTGAGGATGAGGAGATCAATGGATCACAATAAATATGGGATGATGTAAGCCTGGATGGATCACATCTTAGAATCCCACAATAAGTCACTTGGAGGAAAGAGTTGAGCTGACGAGGGGCACGATAACATGGCATGAGTGGAACCCCCAGAGTTTTAGGCATGATAAACATTGGGACCAATCGCAAACAAGGGCATGAAGAGAAGAGTGGACACACATTACACCTAAGCCCAATAGGAGTTGGCACTGAAATTTTTTCGATAGAAGTTAATCCCGAAGGGTATTAAGAAGGTCACTCTCAGATATTTTGAGTGAGGATGTTTTAATTGGGGTACACAGGAGGCTGTTCCCCTGAATTTATTCCATATAGGTATTAAGTGGGGTACTCCCAAAAATTTTGAGTGGGGATTTTTTAAGCGGGGTACACCAGAGGTTGTTCCCTAGAAGTTACTCCCTAGAGGTATTAAGCGAGGTACTCGTAGACACTTTTAGCAGGGATGTTTTAAGTGGGATACATCGAATGTTGTTCCATGAAAGTTACTCCCTGGAGGTACTAAGCGTGGTGCTCATGGACGTTTTGAACGGAGATGTTTTATGTGGGGTACAATTGAGGTTATTTCCTGGAAGTTACCCACTAACGGTATTAAGCAGGGTAATCGTAGATGTTTTGAGCGAGGTACAACTGAGGTTATTCCCTGGAAGTTACTCCCTGGAGGTATTATGCAGGGTACTCTAAGATGAATTGAATGGGTCAACAACTAATAATTAACTTCGAAGTGGTGCTAGGAGATTAGCTAGATGGGTATATCCACATGGCCAAGATGTTGATGTGGCACTCTCTAACTTGCCAAAACTGTAATGGTCACATCTATTGATGTGAGGGTCAAATTGAGGTAAAAGTTTATGTCACCTAAATTATCTAGATGAGATGAACAGAATGGTGATATCAAACCAAGGGTCTAAGTGAGTTGAAAAGATCAAAATTTTTAAACCCCATTTCCGTAATGGCACCTTGAATTTTGGGTCAACATAATATCCACCTTCATTTTAATGGGTGTTTTGGTAAGGGTTAAGAGGGGGTGCATTACAAACTGGTATTAGAGTAACAAATTTAAACACCAGACCCTGAAAGTCTCACATGCACATGCTATATGTTTGATCAATATCCATAATATGTATAATCTATTAAGTTTTCTTTATGATGACTAAATAATGCTGAAATGCATGGAGTATAGGCTTCCTCACTAAACATGGTTGCATGATTATTGATATTTGATGGGTAAATATTAACGTAGACCAAGGAGAAGAATTAATATGTGTCAATGTGTGTTGCTTAGTGATGGCTAACATTAGTATGTATGTAAAGATAGATTAACAAGTATATAGGTACTATACGGAATGAGGAAAGGATGAGCAACATAGCTGACCAATATGGTATGAACAAAACCCAATAGGGACCTGAAGAAGAATCAGTTGGGAAAATGAAATATGAGGACACTCCTAAACTAATACACACTCTTTGATGTCTAAGAGATAAAATAAGAATAGCAAAGTAGACAATGAAAACATTGTTAGAGATCAAGTAGAAGCAAACACCATATTATTGCAAAGATTATCTGAATTACAGAGACAAAGAATACAGGAAGTTGGTGCTAGCCATCAGGACAAGATCAAGCTTAAGGATATCCCATCATAAATCTAAATACAAAAAGGGAATGATAAGAACACAAAAGGAATTCGATCAAGAAAGAGGAGAATACATGCACAATGAAGAACATAACTACTCAAATCCCTAGATAGAGAATTAAGCAGTCCTAACTAACCATTTGATAATGTAGCTACCATATATCATCATCAAAGGAAGACTATAAAGACTCCCATTTAAGAGAAATCCAAGAAATAAAAACCCCCAATCTTTGATGGACACGTAAAGAAAGTAGAGGATGCAGAAGATTCGATTTTGGGAATAAGGAAGTACTTCAAGCTGCATGACTATACCAAGTACATGAAGACAAGGGTAGATAGTTTCAAATTGAAGGGAAAATATGATATATGGTGGGAGGATCTCAATAACATCAAAGATATCATAGATAAGGAGCTTGTGTTTCAATGAAAATCTCCCTTTCCATGTCTACAAAGTTAGTTCAAAGCATAGTGTTCTTTAGGTGTCTCAAGGCATCCACGACCCAAGTTCTTGGGGCCTGACCCAGGTTCAGAGTTAATTAGCCAAACAAATCCCTGTACTACTAGCCCTTTCAGCAATAGTCTGCGGATCGTGGACTGAGGTCTCACCCGATGTAGTATGGGGGGGCGCTGGAACTAGGTTTTTGCACCCTTGAGATGTCTGAGAGGTTGGACTGGTCCAACTGTTAGTCCCTTCATGCAGGTTGCCTTACGCACTTCCCTGGCCTTCACACCCTGAGATACTAGCCTTCACGCAGCCCTAACCAGGGGCCGTGGGACTTCTACGCTGCTGGAGAAGCGCTCTGCGCTATCCCCCTAGGTCGCACCTGAGATCTTACTTATCTTCCTATGTCAGTTAATTATCTTCGTGTAAATGGATGCCTTACGTTATATTTAGTTATACAACACATATAAGTTCGTGCAACAAATAAACAATACACTTGCAATTTATACCCAATCATACATTAAAACAGGAAAAGATACACAGAAATATGGTAAACTTCTCTTTATTAGTTCTTCCGACAGTTACAAATTCGACCTACCCTGCGCACTCAGCTATAGGGCTCCGCGCACTTAGCTGCAGACTACTAGGCCTCTACACACTCAGCCACAGAGCTTTCTCCTACTCTACAACCCAAAGACACACTTTACACTTTGACTCAATCACTTAGACTCATCATGCTTCTTATCTATTAGCTATCTTCTCTACTTAGAGCTTCGCTCTATTTATACAATCCCATGGTCTGCAAACCATGGGTAGGTCTATCAAGCCGACATTACATTAAAAAAACAAGGGCAGACAACCCTATGACTCTATTATAACTTCATGCTCCGTGCCACAATTCATGGAGCTTTTACAAAGGACTTGGTTAAAACTTGGGCTTTAAGCCCCGAAACATGCCTTGGGGGGATTCCATGCCCAACATCTACTTATAATTTTTGTTCTCAAATGGATTGCAAGTTCTCTAACAATAATACTATTATCAGGAAATCTAGTGTCTATGCAGAGCTGCTAGTCCCACTAAGGCTAGTAGCTACCTTAGAAACAAACAAACTAAAACCACTTTCGTTTTGCTTTATGAAAAGTAGATAAGAGGGGAACAAAGGAGACTAACCTCTGTCTTGCGCTTGGTTCCTTGCTTGATTCCTCTCCCTTCTGATAGATCTTTGCCACTTGCTTCCTCGTCTACCCAGCTTCAAAAATCACCTGTAGAATCAAAGTAGCATAACGCTATCCAAGAATAGAGATCTACTATCATAAACAATATAGGACCAGATATATATTGACCACACAAATGCATATATCATCAATAATACAAGAATGTGGAGGAAAAATTGAGTAGCTTTATTAATAGTCAAGAATAGCAAAGAGGATTACAACCAATTGTTCTGACCCAGTGTCATCCTCTCAGCAAGAAAGCCCTTCTTCACCTCATGAAAAGCTTAGATCACCCAACACTATGATGTTACACCAAGAAACCAGTAGCACTTCCTTACAAGATACAAAATTCCAGCCTTTGGATATCTGGTATGAGGGATCCATATATAGATGTTTGCAAGGGGGGTGAGTCAGCTTTTGAGATTTGATTAGTGTCCTCTCTCTGATAGTTCTTTGATTCCACTTGGAGATTGATGATCTCTTACTCATCCCTGGGAAAATGCAGAGAGGCAAGTGTCACAGGAGAAGTTTCTGGAAGATTCCATGATCCTTGCAGATTGACCCTGCCATTTGTCCACTCTCGCCCATCGCACCCCATAGAAGGGATTTTCAGTATGTCTCGCACCACCCGTGTGCATTTAGGTGGGATGCAGCGCACTTTGACCATGGAGCAGGTGAGATTGTCTAGTTTTGACCAGTTCTGAGTAGTTTTTCATGGAGAACTTCTGGGAGATGATGTAATCAGCCGACCTTGTTCTTTTAGGGGTTGGAAAAACACTTTTAGGGACTTAAGAGCCCTTGGTTTATGGACATTTATGATTGGGGTTGCAGTACCCAGAAATTTCTATAACAGTTTCCCCCTAAAGCATGAGGTTGTTAATCTTTTGATGTCGGGTGAAATGCTTTATCATGAGGATCTGAAGTTTTTTCAAGCTGGAAGGCGACCTGTAATAAGATACAATACAACACATTATCTTCATAACATTTTCATGATCTAGCTGAGGCGGGCATTCCCATGCTCAGCTTTATAAATTCATTTCAATGTACATAAGACAGACAATCGTCTGTTTGTAGACTGATGATTTTGGTAGAGCCATCATCCCTTGGATTGGATGATTATTTGTGCAGCAATGATGTACATTTGATGTATTTATTTTCCTAAATATATATTGCAGCCCGGATGGATGAAACTAGATCTAGGGTCTTCAATCTCATTTGATCTTCACTCAAAGTACAAGTCGATCGATGTGAGAGATGTTCTGGAGTCGAACATGGAAAGACATCACCTGATTACCAGCCAATGATGTAAGTTGTTAACAGGCGCGAGAGGAATCACCGATAATGATGATGACCCTCAAGGTACTATAGTACTATTCACGTGGTGTGAATAAGGGACTTGGTGTTGAACACCACGCAAAATATTTCGGTCGAAGGCCATTGATGTAAACTTGTCGCCGGAAGTGACAAACTTGCCATTGATGCATGCAAGCTTCAAAGTACTGAAAGGGTTGTTCCTAGATCAGCTTCCTGGATAATGAGCTGATGTCGACAAGAAGCGATCCGTCATAGGAGGGCCTTAATGAATCCCAAATCAATGACACAGAATGGAGCAAATGATTTTAATGAAGGTGAAAACGATCTGATGACATAAGGTTCAGGGTGGCAGTCATGAAAGAATGGAGCGTAAATGTATTGCAGTGGATGAGACACAGGTGAATTCTCTGAGTGACTTCTCTTGAACATATCGGCGACACTGACATGATGGATTGGTAGCGTTAACCCCAAATATGGATGGTGTGATGGACCAATGGTGATATGACTAGCGAACGGAACAACCCAACCCGACTCGGATGCGGAGTGAAAGTGTCATGTTCAAGAGCGACTTGCTACCAATAAAGTTTCTTCAAGTTTTCTTCCCAATTTTTCCCTAGTCATTGCTGACCAGTGCCTCTTTATTTTTGTCAAGCTTGAGGAGGATAACATATGCTTGTTCTATAATTTTCCCTTCGGGCAAACCCATCGCTATGTTTTAATGAGCCTATCGATAGTAAAACTCGTTCTTGTTTGTATGGACAAGTTTGTCGCTATTCGGTTTTATCGAGTTTAACAACAAAGATAACTCGGTCCTTTTCACTTTTAGAGAGTCTGAAAAGGGACGTAAAGAAAACTCCAGTAATCCTTTTTCGTCATATAATCCCTTAAGTCCAAAAAAGTATAAAATAATACAAAAGGGATGAATTTTCAATAATTTTAACGAGCCGAACAAAACCAGCGTTCGATCTTTTTGTGTAATAATCCCTCAGGTCCAAAAAGATTAAAATATAAAGCAGGGATAGCACTTCCGATCATTTTAACGAGCTGGAGAGGCCAATTTCTTGGCAATATTTTCATATTTTACAAGTCAGATGAAAAGAGCTTAAAGGAGACTCGTTTTCGAGGAACGAGTGATAAATTCGGGTAGCAGCTAATTCCAGGAAAGGTTTGGAATTTTCCAATCACGACAATGTCACAAGGATGGCTAACAGGATCACTCTTCGCAGCTGTTCCTCAAAAAGGGTAAACAATCAAATGGAGGTGAATGATCAGCCAATACAGAGTGGAGGTGATGATGAGAACACGACCAAGGTTTCAAAGGCTGATGATAATGCATTCACGATGGTTATTTACTAGAAATTGGTTCATTTTTTAATGAGCTTAAACTCTGGGGGAATGTTTGCTCATTGATTATGTTTATTTTTTAACGAGCTTGAATTCCGCGTTAAAACTACTCGATACAATCGTATAATAAGGATGTCTCATTTAAAATGGCATTTTTTCAAAGCTTTGCCCCGCATCCTTTCTTTATGCAAGTTAGGAAACGACCAATCCTACGAGTTTAAAGGGTTAGAGGACCTACAAATTTAAAAAATAAATGGTCGCTCTCACTTGCATGCCAAAAGGTTTGCATGCCCCCGAATATAGTGAAAAATTTCCAAGTTACCAAAGATTGTTCTATCCACACTGCAGACAAAACACTTCCTCGGCGATGTCTACCGAAATAAAAAAAGGTGAGTGGTGCAACTGGCTCCACTCACATAACTTTGATGAAGGAATCTTATTCCAGTCAAATCTCATAAACCAGTCATATATCCTTCGCGGAAACCTACCATATACCCAAGGTTTCCCTGTCGAAACAGACCAGGGTGCATGCCCCCTGGGTTTCAGTCATGTCCTTCGAATCACTCGCGCTCATCAGGTGGACGGACTGGGGATTGATGAGACATTCCTTGCATGAAAAGACCATTCAGGGATGGTATTTGACTATTTGCTATGCGTGAACCGGGGAATGAAAGCTGGTCTACGAGCTTGACCACTACTCCATGCGGAAAACACATTACTCTAAAGAGTGAGGAGACAATGGCTCCCATGCAATAAATATAGTTGCGTCCAAGGAGTAGATTATAATCCAGGGGTCCTTGGACTACCATTACGTTCATGTGAACGGTTTTCCTTCTTAATGTTATCGGCACATTGGGAAGGATCCCTAACGGTCGACTGGTTCCTTTGTCAAAGCCTGTTAGATTTCTCATTTTAGGCAAAAGCGATGGTGAACCAAGCACTTTTCAAGCAGTTGAGGAAAGGATACTCACAGAAGCCCCTTCATCTATGATGGTACCGACCATGACCATTCTATATATTTGAGCAATGATTCGAAATGGTACACTGGCCGGTAAACGGGGTCTACCTAGTAGATTCCAATCGAAGGAAACAACTAGGTTGCCTTGAGGTGGGACCGAATAGACGACCGGATATGACTCTAACGAACTTCCTTCCTGTGGTAAAGGAACGGGTAGATTGCCCCCATGTTCATCGGAGTTTGTGCTTACGAAGAGAATTTGAACGGTGTCGTTCTTATTCTCTCCGGTGACTGTATCATCTGAAGATGGACCTTCTGAAGGCAAGACCGTGTCAACTGCCACCTCGATCTTTTGACATTCGTCTGGTGTGGATTCAGAGGGTTCATCTTCAATGATAGATTCTTTGGCCGACCACAATGGCGTGTCAGCCGGATTTTCAACTAGTGACGGACTCGGCAAGAGTTTCTTATGTCCAGGAGGAAGCCGTAACAGTGAAACCAGACGGTCGTCCAAAACTCTTTTAGCCTCGTCTAATAAGGGACAACAGTGGACGGCATGATCGCCTTCGCACAGTTTACAAGGAAATTTACATTTTCCTTTTTGTCCAGGGGCTTCACTTTCACTAGTTGACGATGTATTCTCAAAATGATCGTCAGAGGTTGATGACACCAGATTGTGCAAACGAGGAGACTAGTGCCTTAAGATCCGAGGGATGCAAGGACAATCTTGATGATAGTGGTCTCCTTTGCAAATGACACATGGCGATTTAGGCCTGGACAGTGCCATGTGTGCATTTTCGCTAGACGATGCCTGGTTGCCCCTTTTCGCCTTTGGCTCCTTCTTCTTCTTCTCTTTCTTCTTTTTCTCCTTCTTCTTCTTAGTTACTTGATTTTTGGCTTTACCAGCTTCATCAAGCGAAGAGGAAGGAGGAGAGAGAGAATTGGACGAAGTAGAAGGTTGGGTGGTAACCCTGATATTGTTTAGTTGCTGACTTGATTGTTCAGGAATCATAGTGTTTTGAATGACAAAGGTCGAGAAGAGCCATACGGGTAAGCCGATTGTCAATCCTGGAAGTGACAATGTGGCCATATGGGGTGCACCAACATCTCCCCAAGAGGAGAAAGGACTAGGATTTCCTCCAAGGGGAAATCATTGGTTGGTGGACTCCATTTTTCTCAACCTAAGACCAACGTAGGAAAGGTGATGTTTATTCCGATTAAAATAAATTTTAGACGCTTTGACACAACTTGTTTTTTCAATTTTTAAGAGTCGAGAAAAAACAAAAGATGACTCTAGTCACCTTCGATTTTTAATGAGCTTGAAGTGACAAGTGCTTAGATGGACCTTTTCATTTAAGGAGTCTGAAAAGGAATGAAAGAGACTACTATGGAAATCTAGATAGAGGGATTACCAAACCAATCACAAAACTGCAGAATACGTTTTACGGTACGGCAATCAATCTTCCCGAATGCTGTGTTCAGTGTATTGCGATAGATAGGGCGACAGACATGGCTTCCTATGGATAAAGGATAAAGCCTATTGTGGTCTCCCAATATATAGTCAACGGTACGTGGGAGCACAAGTCTGTACTGGCACTTATCGTCTCAAAGCGGAGGAATCACCCAACCAACAATGAAAACGACAGTTACCAGGATTTACGACGTCGGAATACGTCTCTAGCTTAGATTTCTAAATGTTGTGCATTAGGTTCCAAAGTGTTTTTAGATTCATTAAATTTATTTTACAGTTGATCTTGCTTAAGAAATTTTCCTTTCAGGTTCACCATGTGATGTAGATATACAATTCCTAAAATGCAATCTAAGATGATAAACAATCGTTTAATCTTCTTTTTTCAATGAAAATCCTAGCTACTAAGGAAAGAGAGACGATATTCTTTCAACATAGAGCAGAGAGCACACACTATATGCACTGTCCTAAATCAAACCAACAAACAGTATAAATGCAAATGCACATGCATGTATTTGGTTTCAGCCTTCTTAATGTGTGAATGATAAAAAGAAAGCTAAGCGCAAATCTGAATTACTTTTCAAAGCGACATTAGTAACAAGTTTCTTTTCAAGACAAAATGAAGACAATGACGACACTTTACGATTTGGAATTGAAAACTTGCTTTCGACACTTAAAAAACTATTAATTCAAATCAAATACAAGAGTAACAGTGTAATCGACTATCAAGAAAAATCAAATTCTCTTCTATGACTGAAAACGACACTTGCGACACTTTCAAATCAAGAAACGACAGTTCAATTATGCTACTTCTTTGTAAAAGAGAACTGAAAATTGCTCACAATACATAAAAAACATTTACAGTTCTTTACACAATGGAGGCAGAATAATGGCAAGGAAAGGGGTTTCCAACAGAGGTATACTGACTACAGACAACAAAACTCCTGAATAGAGCTGAAAATAGTGAAAAAAACCAAAGTCTGGAGGCAAAATTAGCCCTTTCTGATCAGCGCACCTATTACACAGGGATTCCAGTATGCATCCCACCTACAACACATGGGAAGTGTGATGCATACTGATATCATTGAAGAGAGGGTGAGATGGTACATTGTGAGACTTTTGATTTAGTTCTTAATCACAATTTGCAACACAGTTTAGGGATTTTGGCCGAGCAAGTGGTAATGAGTAAATAAATCACAGGGGTAGATCTAAGGAGGTTACTAGAGCCACCACAAAGGGCAATTAGAGAGTTTGTAAATCGATTGTTCAGTTTATAAACAAAACCCGGAGATAGACTAAAGCAGCATTGATCTACTTTGCACTTGCATAGAAAATGCAGTTCAAAGGCTAGCTGGCTTGACTTCAGGCTCCATCTGTAAGTTTATAAAGCAAACAAATATAGACAAACAAAAAATCTATTCGTTCCCCAATGGAGTCTCCATTTTTTTATCGGGAAATATAGTGTCTATGTAGATTTGCTAGTCCCACTAAGGCTGGTAGCTACCTTAGAAACAAACAAACTAAAACCACTTTCGTTTTCCTTTATGAGAAGTAGATAAGAGGGGAACAAAAGAGACCAACCTCTGTCTTGCGCTTGGTTCCTTGCTTGATTCCTCTCCCTTCTGATAGATCTTTGCCACTTTCTTCCTCATCTACCCAGCTTCAAAAAGAACCTGTAGAATCAAAGTAGCATAACACTATCGAAGAACAGAGATCTACTATCATAAACAATATAGGAATAGATATATATTGACCACACAAATGCATATATCATCAATCATACAAGAATGTGGAGGAAATCTTGAATAGCATTATTAATAATCAAGAATAGCAAAGAGGATTACAACTAATTGTTCTGACCCAGCGTCATCCTCTCAGCAAGAAAGCCCTTCTTCACCTCATGAAAAGCTTAGATCACCCAACACTATGATGTTACACCAAGAAACCAGTAGCACTTCCTTACAAGATAAAAAATTCCAGCCTCTAGATCTCTGGGATGAGGGATCCATATATAGATTTTTGTAAGGGGGGTGACTTGTTACACTAAAAAATGTCACCATGACTATTTACAGTTAGTATGGCTCAATAAACAGTCATGCTACCCTCTTAGGCAAGTCTTATGCCTCTGCTCTCCATGTCAAACTCCAAAAAAGAGAGAAAGTCTTGTATAAATGTATTTATCTCTGGGGACGCAGGTTCTCTCAACCTTACCTGCGGGGACGCTCCCAATGTTCACAAAAGCTGCGTCCAAAGACGCTCTGTATGTAAAGGGACAGGTGCGTCCCCCTGTAAAGGTTAGAATGCGCAAGTTTCATCTTTAAAAAGTTACTTGTGGTCATTTCTAGAGCATTCTAGAAGGTTGTTCGACGTGTATTGGGCGCCTCCAGATGGTTCATGCACTCCTATCAAAGAGGAACTTATCCCATCAATAAGGGAGCTATCCCACCCAAAGAGGGGATTATCCCATTGATGGTGGACCTGATTAACCTCCTCTTGAGCACTATAAATATAGGCATTGGGCCAGAAGGAGGGGAGGTTGAAGCTATACATTTTCTAAGGGTAAATGCTGCAGGAATTAGGACTCCCATTTAGAAGCTTGTGAGGAGAGATTGTCATCTTTGCTTGTTCTATTTGGAAGTGGGTGAGCTTTGTCAAAGTAGAGGAAGACTCTTGTGGACCCTGGAAGGAGCTTGCACAACACCAAGGCTCAGGTTGTAATGGTTCCTTTTGATTACCTTTAGTGCAAATTGGTCCATTCTTCTCAATAACTTGTTGTTTATGGGTTATTTCATGTACTCCTTGGTCTATATGTTGAATATGCTTTGTTTTATGTTATAATCAGGTGCTATTTAATTGTTTGACTGTTGGTGATTGCAGGTTTTGGAGAAAAGGAGGAGCTCATCCAGATCAACAAAGCTTGGACTTCTACAACAGCGTTTGGACAAAGGTAAGAACGAAACAATTGATTTCTCATATCATAATGCATGTTTAGAGAAGGATAGCTCCAGTTTGTTTTGTTTGTCATTAGAATGTCTTAGACTTCTAGGAAGGTTGGTTGTGTCCGCACTCTTGACTGATTCCGTGTGACAAATTGGCGACTCCGCTGGGGAATCCATTGATGAGAAGAGTCTTTTCTTTTGTGTGAACTTTGCTTTGAGAAAATTGGTTTATTTTTCTGGTTTTGGCTTTGTGATTCTGTCTCTGGGTGGGTTAGCTTAGGATTAGTTTTATTTTGCTTTTTCTTGAGTTTTTCAGTAGGACGCACCCTCTGAGTGCTGCACAGTGCGTCCCTGGACGCACTTTTGCTGTATGCACAGAGCGGGCCCGCACCTGTGCTAACGGGTTGCCTGCGTCCCCCTGCTAAAATTTGAGAAAACTCCATTTTTTTGCTTTTTACTCTTAGATTTTGTTTTTTCTTAGTTTTTTCTGCCCAGATTCATTAGTCCCTTGCCAAGGATCTTCACCTGAACTTGTTTCTATAGCATTGAGTGTTTTAGTGGATTTCATCGAAAATTTAAGCCTAGGGTTTGATTTTTGAGTAGATCCTGTAGTGACTTTATTGGTGGAAGTTGTCAAGCCTTAGATCTCTCTGGTTTGGTCAACCTTCTTGAGAGTCGGATCTGTCGTAAGTCTACCCGTGTGAGCAACCAACCTGTTGAGTTGTCTCTTTGGTCAAATTTCAAAGTGCTTGTTGATTAAGTCTTGAATTCCATTTTACAAAAAGAACAAAAGATTTGAGTTTTGTTTTGATCAGCTCTTGATTCTGCAATAGCTGGTCCTTGATTTGATTTTGGTCAAGTAAAACAACCTAGAAACATCCTTGTAGGTTTTGGCCTCGTTAAGTTTGCTTAGAGTAAATTTACCTTTTAGTTTGCTTGTGAATGAATTTTCGTAGATTTTAATAGTTGTTAAGATTGATTTTTGTTAAATTAGATTTATTTTCTTTATTAAAAGAAAAATACAAAAACATCTTCTTTAAAAGTCTTGTTTCAAGTAGCTTTGAAAGTTTTGAAAGAAAAAGAGTTTTTCGTGCAAGTAAAGAGTGGTCATGTGTGTGTGCTTGAAAAGAAAAAGAGAATTGTTTCTTTGATTGTCTTTTCTAAGGAAGTTGTTTTCTCTAAAATTTGCATTCTCTCAACTCTCTTAGTTAAGAATTTCATTGGAAAAGGAAAAGTAGAGTAAATCATCTTAGGTGCATCTTTGTAGTGGTTGGAGTCGAGTCTACACACCATTGGTTTCACTTCCACTACCTTGTGACTTTAAAGAACAACCATAAAAGTAACGCTTAAAGTAAAATCGAAATAGTAACTTTTATTTACTAGGGCTCTGAAGCACCAATTTAGATCAGGCTAGTGTCTTGGAGTAGGTGAGTAATTAACTCTCCAAGACAACAAAACCAAACAAGTAGCTTATCTTGTGATAGAATAAATCCAATTGTCTCACTTGTACTCTGGGAAAGCTCCTCTTAAAGGAGAAGCACGAGCTTGTGTCCGAACCAGTGAGGGGATCATTCCCCCCTCGTTGGGAACGACGCCAGACATGCACGTATTACAAACGGTAAACCTCGGATTAACCATTGTCGAGGAGCCAGGGGTCACTTGTCGGTAAACCTTGGATTATTGTCAAGGAGCCGGCAAGGGGATTGAGCTTGCTACTCTGCCCTTGCGTGCTGTCGGAGTTTAGACTGTTCCCCTAGGTGCATTTGTTGCGGTTGGTAACCTTAGTGACCATTATCTTTAGGATTCTACCGAGGTGACGGTGGAGGGAAGGTCCCACTGTACCTGGAGCAGACGTCGGTTATACTCACTTGGATTTTCTGGGGGGTTCACTTCACTCGAGACGGTTAAAGTGGAGGAACTTGGTCCAGTCTATTCATTAAGCAGGTTGCCGGGGTAACTGTTCCACCCGCCATTTCTGTACTGAATCCAGCGAGGTTGGGCTTCATCACCAACTAGCGCTTTTGGTCCGGAAGACTACTGTTTGTGTTTGGTTTGACGCCCTAGATTCTTTAGGCGTGTGATTCAAATTTGTTTGGTTCTTTAGAGACTTTAGGTGGTTTGATTTGAAATTTTATTTTGTTTTCGTGTGTAGTAGTTAAAAGTTTTTAGCTGTGGCGGAATTACCGAGACAGTCCCGTAGACTGCGGGGCCAGTCTCCTGAAGTTGTTTCTGTGGCCGAATTGTTGAGAAGATCCCGTAGACTTAGGGGTGAACCTCCTCAAGACGAGTCCAGTCATTTAGAAGGTTTAAAGGTCCTTGTAACTCCTCCTAGCGGCAGTAGAGTAGGTTCACCTGAAGAAGGAGAATCTTCCTTGGTGGTCCATCCAGATTACCAAAGTTTAGAGACATGTTATAATCCCGAAGCTGTTACAGTTTCTGAGCTTGTTGGTAGTTTTTCGTCTGCTAGTGATACAGGCGAAGAACCAGAAATATCCAAACCTGTTACTCCGACTCCTAGTGTTCCTGATTCACCGAGAATAGAAAGAATTATCACCGAAAATCTTCCTGTTGGTTTGATTGCTATTGAAGAACTTGTTCCAGAGGAAGAAATAGGCGTCTCTGATCCTGAAGATCAAATTACCCTTGATCTAAGGGAGCGTGAATCTATCTTTTACAGTCCTCCTAGAAGTACTACTTGGTACCTTTCGTTAACCAATTATCTAGACAACTTTGGGCTAGGTTTTTCTACACCTCGTACTCCTTTTCCACCTGGAGGTATTCATACTCCTGTAAATATGTCTGGTCAGTCGTCCGTGTTTACACAAAGTCCTGAATCTTTTTTACATGGCGGTCCTTCTGTTCCTACTGGGTATCAATCTCTTTCTGGTACCTTTGCGGGAGCATCTCCTCAACCCGTTGATCATGGGTTATTAGTTGGAAACAGTGGTAATATACCATTGGGTGTAGGAGACATTTACATGATGTCAGGTTCAGTTCCCGTTTCCCAACCTCAAGGTGGCCAATTACCGCCTGGGGGGCAGCCTCCGTTAATGCCTGGGGGGCAACCTCAAGGTACTTCATTCGTGTCTGGGGGGCAACCTCAAGGTCAGTACGCTCCTATGGGGCAATACATACCTCAAGGTCAACCCCAGCCTCAATATGTACCCCAAGGTCAACCTCAGTATCAATATCAACCTCAAGGATGGCAACCTCAAGGATGGCAACCCCAAGGGTATCAACCCCAAGGGTATCAACCTCAAGGGTACCAAACTCAAGGTCAAGGGCAACCCCAGTATCCGTATTTACCTCAAGGTTATCAACCTCAAGGTCAATACTCAAATCAAGGTTATCAACCACCTCAAGGTCAATCGTATGGTCAAGGTATGGGAACTGCACCTTACAATTATCAATCCTATCCTCAATCCGGCTATGGATCTCAGTATCCTCAACCTGTTATGGGTCAATACCCTGGAATGTTAGTGTGGGATCCTTCACAGGGTCAACAGATGTTGCAGCCAAGTATGCAGTCGGTACCTCAAGCCGGACAACCTGTAGTTTCTGGTCAACCCCAGCAACCGCAACCTGTCCAGTCAAGTGTTCAAACCTCTGTAACTTCGGTAGTTACTCAGCCGCCAATTGCACCTAGTACTCCATCTCAAATGGCTGCTGCAACTACCGCCACATCTACCATACTTACTTCTGGAGTATCGACGGCTCCGGTTTCTACTGTCTCTGTAACCACTCCTCAGACATCTGTACCGTTGTCCGGATCTACGATTCAAACCACGGTCCAGATGCCTGTAGGTCAGCCTGGTATAAGTACGGTTGTCACTACTCAACCTCAATTTGTTCAACCTCCGTACCAGGGACAGTATCAACCTGGGCAAGCTGTCCAACAACCGGTTTACCAGTATCAACCGTATCCTGGGTACACTTATCAACAACCTCAGCAACCCCAGTACGGTCCGGTTAATCCTGGTTTTCCAGGAGGATATAATATCCCAAATGCAACTCTTGTTCCTAGTTATCCTGGATATCCTCCTCCTGGGGCCGGTATTGTGACCCAGAGTTTTAGAGATCCTAACCGGCAGTTACCGTTTATCGCAACTTTGGATTTACCAGACTTGACGCGCCTAACGAACGATCCAATTCAATATCTTCCGTTCTGGCCGCCAATGCCAAATAAGTTGCCCAGCGATATACCCAAGTTCGAAGGTAAGTCTGGAGAGGATCCGTCCAATCACGTGATGACTTACCACCTCTGGTGTGCTTCAAATTCTATCTCGGATGATTCGATCCGCTTACGTCTTTTCCAGCGTACACTCATTGGTCTCGCGGCCAAGTGGTACATTGAGTTACCACGGGCCTCTTTTTACAATTTTAGCTAGTTAGCTACCTCGTTCTTAACTCACTTTCAGTTACCGGTCAGATACGATAACGGTACGGAGTTATTAACTTCACTAAAACAATCAACCTCCACGTATATTTCTGATCACATTCATGAGTGGAGACGTCGAAGAAGGCTAGTGAAAGTTTTTATCCCGGACCAAATCTTAGCTGAATGGTTTGTCAAATCATTATTACCAAGGATTACTGAAGATGTAGCTAAGGCCGGAGTAGTTACTGAGGAGCAAGTCATTGCTCAGGCACAATACCTTGACTTAGTTTACACTCAGTCGGGTACGTTACACGAGAAGATTCCGGATCTTCCAAAGTCGAATCAAATCGCTGCTGCTCCTTCGGGATCTCATGCCGCTGATGGTATGATTGGTATCGTGAATACAAAGAGCAAGAAGAAGTCTTCCAAGGCTTCAACTACTCCAATTATCACTTTGCCTGATTCTCCGACAGGAGAGTCTTCTCCTGAACTTACCGCCGATATTCACGCTGTAGAGTCATCTACGGCCAAATCAAAAAACGGTGGAAAGAAGAAAGGAAAGAAGAAGGCTAAAGCAGACAAGGCTCCAAAGGAGAAAACTGAAAAGTCGGAAACCACTGACGAAAAGCGCAAACCTCGATATCCTTGTCTTATTTGTGAAGAGGATCATTTTACGAGAGATTGCCCTCATCGGGCCGAGGTTGTGAAAATAGTCAAAGGTTCTCCCACTCATGCTGTGTTAAAAAATCCATTTCCGGAGCAGGAGAATAAGATGATAGGTTCTTCTTCGAATGCCAGTGAAGAACCCATTTTGATGATGTCTCATGTGAGGATTGCGACTCGATCGCAAGATTATGGTAGTAAGAATCCTGTTGATGGTAAGGAAGCAGAATCTTCTCATTCTAATCCATCAACCTCAGCTCCTGGTTCCGATCCACTACAGATCGAGAAACCTAACCCAGACTTAGTAATTAAACCGCCCGCCAAGGGTGTACTTCGAAGGTCTGCTTTCAATCCACATGCGAGAGCAGCCCAGAATTACAACATTGTTGAGGACTTAGTTGTTTCACCCTCAGCAATGTCGGCGTTAGAAGTGCTGCAATCATGTCTAGCACAACGAAAATTGCTTTTTTCGGCTATAGGAGCTGTTGATGTTCAGGATCCGAATCTAATGATCTTCGATCTAGAAAATAGTACGCCGCGTCTCCCCCATCAAATGGCTTTCCAAATTCCAGTGATAGTAAAAAACAGGCCTATTCATAGGACTGTGATTGATGAGGGAGCTTCTACGTGTATTATGTCGATTCAATGTTGGAGATCCCTTGGTTCTCCTTCATTGAACCAATCCCCCACCATCCTTAAGGCCTTTGATGGCCGTGGGTTCCGTCCGTTTGGTATTCTACAGGAATTGCCTATAGGGGTCGAAGGTAAAACCGTTAGTCTGGATGTGGAAGTGGTTGATGCCCCTCTAGACTACAACCTTCTTTTGGGTCGAAGTTGGTCATATGCTATGACAGCGGTCGTTTCATCGGTCTTCAGAGTAATTAAATTTCCACATAACGGTAAGATCGTGACTATTGATCAGCTGACATACTTTTCATCCGACCCAGCCTCTTCAGAGAGTATCCAACATGTCGGTAAGACGACAATCCCTTATAGGGACGTTGGTGTAGGTTTAGTTAAGGATTCCGGTTTACTGGGAACTTTTCCTCTCCCTCCACTCAGCGTAGAACCTTCGTTTGCAACAATTCATATGATTACATCAGAAAACATTATTTATGATGATCCTTGGTTTGTCCCATCTGACTCTGAGATAGACTCATTCGGTAATGCTATGCCCTTGAGTCCATATGAAATTGCTTATGAAGCTCTCATGTCTTTTACCGACTTTCATTCGACCAAGGTCGACCAAATGAATGTGGTCGGTGAAGAGTCACTTTTCACCTCACCCTTAGAACGGATAGCGTTTCCCGAAGTCGTGTCATCTGACGAACAACTTCGCGAAATCCTAAGTGTAGACGATCTACCATGGGAGGATCTCCATCACAGATCTTCGTTTTTACCTAAGGATGATGCATTTGAAAATGATTTTTCATCTATCTTTACCGCTGAATATGTCAAAGACGCTCAGGATCCAACGAAACATTCTGATTCAGAGTTGAATTTAGGGAATATTTCTCGTACTATTCCCATTGATATTTCAGTGAAGCCCGGAATTGAGGAGAACATTCATATAGGTGCCGCATGTACAGAAGAAGAAATCCAAACTTACAAGGCCCTATTCCAAGAATTCCGCGATGTGTTTGCCTGGTCTTACGAGGAAATGCTGGGAATCGATCCTGCCATTGTTGTTCATGAAATAAAGACCTACCCGGATGCTAAACCCGTCCGGCAACGGTTGCGTCAGATTCACCCTCGAAAAGCGGCTGCGATTAAAGCAGAAGTCGAAAAGCTGTTGAAAGCAGGTTTCATTTATCCGATCCCGTTAACGGATTGGGTATCGAATATTGTTCCGGTCAACAAGAAACAAGGAACAATAAGAATCTGTATCGACTATAGGGATATAAATCGAGCTTGTCCAAAAGACAACTATCCTACGCCTTATATCGATCAAATTATTGATGATTGTGCCAGAAGTGAAATGTTTTCCTTTATGGATGGTTTTTCGGGCTATAATCAAATCAATATTCTACCTGCCGACCAACCAAAAACGGCATTCATTTGTCCATGGGGGACATTTGCTTATTGCAAATTACCTTTTGGGCTTAAGAATGCCGGGGCCACTTTTCAACGGGCGATGTCTTATGCATTTCACGACATCAAGCACATTGTGCAACCGTATCTCGATGATTTGCCTGCTCATTCTTTACATCGAGCTGATCACCTTGTCCACCTACGAGCAATCTTTATGAGGTGTAGGCATTATCGAATTCGTTTGAATCCCCACAAGTGTGTTTTCTGTATAGAAACAGGTCGATTGCTGGGATTTGTTGTTTCAAAAGCCGGCATTCGCGTCGATCCCTCGAAAGTCGAGGCTATCATCAAATTGCCTCCTCCTTCGAGTTTGCGCCAACTCCAAAGTTTGCAAGGGAAAGCGAACTTTTTACGCCGATTCATCCCAAACTACGCCGAGGTCACTAAAGGTTTTACACGGTTGTTGAAACAGAACGCACAATTCTTTTGGGACGAGATTGCTCAACAATCTTTTGATGCACTTAAACACGCGTTGACCCATGCACCGTTGTTGCATCCTCCCAACTACAACCAGGACTACTTCTTATACCTCGCAGCTTCGCATTCCACCATTGGAATGGTGTTAGTTCAAGAAGATGAATTCGGAGTGGAGCATGTGATATATTATCGTAATAGGACCTTAAATCCCACTGAGCTAAAATATTCGCATGTGGAGAAATTGGCCCTGGCAGCCGTTCAAGCTGTCCAGCGTTTTCGTCACTACATTCTTCTCCGTAAAACTACAGTTATTTCGGATTGCAACCCTATGATTTATATTTTGACAAAACAACTGCTAGGGGGCAAGTACTCTAAATGGATCGTCATCCTGCAAGAGTTCGACTTGGAGTTCGAGAAGTCCAAGTCTAAGAAATCCTTAGTTTTTGCGGAATTGATGTGTGATTTCCCGAGTACTGACACAGAGACTGTGGCAGAAGAGTCCATTGCGGACGAATCTTTGTTTCTTATCAGTACTGTAGATCCGTGGTACGGGGATATAATCATCTATCTCCAAACCCAAACCTTTCGGCCTGAAGCTTCAAAGGTGGAACGTCGAAAAATTCGGTTTCAATCCCAGCAATACAAAATTATTGGAGATACACTTTATCGCCGGGGGGCAGACTTATTTTTTCGACGTTGTCTAACTCACGAAGAGGCTGAGAGAGTTTTGAATGACTGTCACTCTGGAGCATGTGGCGGTCATATGTCTGGGTATGCCACAGCTCAGAAGGTGTTGCCGCTGGTTACTTCTGGCCATCTATGTTTAAAGATTGTATCATTGCAGTCCGGAAATGCCACAACTGCCAAGTGTTTGATCGAAAGATGCGCGCACCACCTGCTCCTCTCCACCCTATAATTGCCGTTGGTCCATTCGCCAAATGGGGTATCGACTTTATTACTTGTAACCCTCACTCGGCCGGGGGGCATGCGTATATCATCCTCGCGGTTGATTATTTCACTAAATGGGCCGAGGCGATGCCTACATTCGACGCAAGCGGCAAAACAGCTGCAGTTTTCATATTCAATCATATAATAACTAGGTTTGGTGTCCCACAAGCAATCATTACTGACCATGGGAGCCATTTTCGAAACACCATGATGACTGAACTTACAAGCCAGCTTGGTTTGCGCCACGACAGCTCTACTCCTTATTATCCGCAAGCCAACGGTTTGGTTGAGTCTATCAACAAAGTTCTGGTTATCATGATCCGACGAACCATTGGTATTCATCAGTCGAATTGGCACAACATGTTATTTTCGGCGCTATGGGCATACCGAACCTCAGTGAAAACCTCAACAGGGTTCACTCCTTTCCAGCTAGTTTATGGCTTGGAAGCAGTGTTACCCATTGAATGTGAAATCCCATCACTTCGAATGGCTGTCGAATTACTCCCAGCTACTTCCGAAGAGGAGAAACATTTATTGTACTTAGCTAAATTAGATGAGACTCGATGTGACGCTGCATTGGCAATCGAGACTCACGCAAAGCGAATGAAAGCTCAGTATGATAGAAATGTGACCCCTCGAAGTTTTTCGGAGGGAAACCTAGTGCTTTTATATGATCAAGCTAACGATAAGCTAGGTGCTAGAAAATTCATTCCTATGTGGCATGGACCCTATATTGTAAAGCGAAAGCTAGAAAAAGGGGCTTATGAGCTGGTAGATTTTGATGGGGACTCTTTGGGTAAACCCAGAAATGGACTTTACCTAAAGAGGTATTATGCTTAAATGGTGGGTATGGAGAATTTTTAGTTAGGTTAGGTTTTCTTTCTAGCTAGTATGATTGTTAGTTAGTCAGTGTGCTTAGCTTAGTGAGTGTGTTTTTCGTCGTTATTCTGGCTTATCTTGGTTTTACTCTTGATATTACAGATGTCGACGCCTCTCCAAACATACATTGGATTTGCTGATGGTGCTTGTCGTAGTACACGGAATATCTCTTCCGCAGCTTGGGTTATCTATTCACCCTCTGACGAGTTAGTTTCTATGCATGGGGTAAGCCTCGGTCAAACAACGAACAACATTGCAGAATACAGTGCAGTGGTTGAATTATTATCCGAATCTATTTCATTTGGAATTCGACGTTTGATAGTGAGGTTAGATTCTGAACTTGTTGTATTACAGCTTAATAGAGTTTATGCCATTAGAAATCCTGTGTTATTAAGGTTGTTTTTGAGAGTGCGTCTCTTGGAACGTGAATTTGATTACATTGAATATCAGCATATTCCAAGGTCTTTAAATACATTAGCAGATGCAATTGCTTCTCGAATGTTGGACAGACATTTACGATAATCATGCAAGTAAATTTAAAAAAAACATTTCATCATACATGTTAAACAAGATAAGCCGGTAATAGTGATATATATATAGATAGGAGTGTGTCAAAAAATATACATCGTCTTCGATCATAGGTTGAAAAACACCTTATGATCGGCAAAAATGATAGAGTACAAAAAGTCAAAAATGTCACATGTGTCTACAAAGTGACTAGCCAATCACTGGTGGTGCTCCCTATACGACACCACTGCACGGGCTACCTTACGCAAAAATCTCCTAAACGGTCCAGGGACTGCGACTACAAAGCGCTGAAGCCTGATAGGAATGTCATCCATAGTAGTCTCAGGCATATCTGCCGTCAGACGCTCTAGATCATGCTCCAACTCAGCTAGTACTTCTGCAACCGCGTCCTGTGGGGCCGGTACCAGTGCAGCTGGATGTCTCCTCTCAAAAGGCCGGAGGTTGGCTGGACGCTGTGGACCAACATCTACATTTTGAAAATTTTACTGTCAGTTTTGAGACGATATATATAAAAAACAAAAAAAATACATAATTTGAAAACTTGTGAAAAATAAAGTACCTCTGTCATCCCATTGTTGTCCCTGTGGAAGAACCATGTCCGGATCATGTCGAAAATCTACTCCGGCGTACGGAAAGTCCTGGATCGAGAAAACCTGGTCCTCCAACCAGTGAAAGTAACTATCAGAAAATCGAACAACTGCCGCGCCCTCGTCAGGATGCCGGGCCATCACCGCAACCCATCGTACCAGCTTTGGCTCCCGAGGACCCAAGATATCAACAGTGAGTTGCTGAGGGATCAGCATCGGAACTCTCTCTAAGGCAAAGCTCACGACTAAAGGCCCATATCCAAAAGTTTTCAGTCGTCCGTTCTTTGCCTTAGTCAGTTGGCTCTTCATATTAGCCGACACAGCATCACACCAGTTGAAAATGGTGCCTTGGTAACAGTCAATTGCCATCCGCATTTGGGACCCAGAAGCAATGTGCAAAGCGGCCGCGCCGCAAATTCTGGTAACCGTGAAAGCAATAACTTTGAGTTCACGCAGAGAGATGTGTTTGATCTCCACGCCTTTCGAATGGTGTGCCCCAGGTGTGCACCAATCTTCCCAGAGACTAACAAGGGATTGGCCACCCGGCCTAGTCCCGGCTAGATTGAGTTGCTCGCCTCTGTTTGGCAAGCCAGTGAGAAAGTATACATCCGAGGGCTCTATCTCGAGCTGGTGCCCTCCTATGTAAAAGCATTTCTCTTGAACGTTCCATCTCTCAACCAGCCATTCTAAGAATCTTACCTGAGCCCTCATGCCCGGTATGGCCCAGTATTTGTATAACCCGCATGCTTTTAGGGCATCCAGGGAAGGTTGGTGTTCTATTGCAGCTTCATCAACCTCTTCGTGCTCTCTTTCTCTCCAATCCAACATGGTGAGTACCCTACACACCAAGAAATGATGATTAGAATTAATTTGGGGAATTTTGAATGGTTATTTGTGAGGATTGGGGTTTCAATTTCCGCGTTCCACGGAGGACGCACCCCGCGTTTGGAACACAGGGCGTCGGGACGCAGCTGGCCTGAAGGTGGGCTACGTCCCCCGACCATTTTCCTGTATAGGAAAAAGTCGGGGGACGCAGGTCACCCGAAGGGCACCTGCGTCCACCGAGGAGCGCATTTTGAAACCTAAACCCTCCCAAAAAACAAAACTAAAACCTAAAAAAACAATTTTAATTGGATAAAAATGAAGAGTAGGATGTTGTAAAATACCTGGAAGAGACGGCGTTCGATTCTGACGGTCGGATTTTCCGCAGCGACCACGGGAAGTTTCTTGTCAAAAGCTCCTTTTTCAACCTCAACAGTCAAATGGTAAAAATGACATGGTAAAAAGTCTTTTTATAGGTTTTTTGGATGAATTTGTTCATTTTTCACCATGGAAAGATATTTTTCGATGTATTTTTGCCTATCTTAAACAGGTATGAGTAATGTGTCGCTTTTGTGCAGGACAAAGGGACTTAGAGGGAAAATTGTCATTTTTTCACAAACAAAATATCAGAGTCATCTTTTAAGCCCTTTTCTGACTCCTAAAATATGAAAAGATTGCCGAGCGTTTCTTTTACACTCTTTAAAACGGAATTAAAAGACGGTCCCCTTATAGCTCTTTTCTGACCGTAAAATCAGGAAAAGATTGCCGGGTTTTTGTCATTTCAAACTCGATACGGAAATAAAACGACGTGTCCTTGATCGCTTTTTACTTTTCAGGTCAGTGGCACTAATTATGAAAGTACTCCTTGGTCGCAAGATCAAGCGGTTCCCCCAGGTATTATTTTATACTTTTTCGGGCTTGAGGGACACAAATCTACGAAAAAGTTCAACTTGGAGTCTTCTTAAGTTTTTCAGACTCTCTAAAATTGAAAAACACCGAGTTTCTCCTATACTGGGCTCGTTAAACATTTCACAGTAAAGGACCTGTTCAATTACAAACAGGAACGAACCACTCCTTCCTAGGGTTCGAATCAAAACTAGGTTGGACTCATCCGAAGGATGAGCTTATAATCAAGCACATGTTATCCTCCTCAAGCTTGTTAAAAATAAAGAGGTACTTGCCAGAAATGGTGGGGGAAAAGAGAGAAGAATGAGCCTATTTGTTATCTTTTGTCTCAGAAGAAACTTTATTACCACTCTTGGACACGACACTTTTCATTCACCTGGGTTGGGAAATCCTTTACCTCACAGTTGATCAAACCACATTGAAAGTCTTCAGCCGGGTTCCGGGGGTTAACTTTGAGTCATTTATCACCAAGCCATCTGTTGTGTCGTTATGTGTTCAAGAGGTCTGCAAGCAAAACTTTCATCTGCAAAATACTTGTCATCCATTTGACCATCCCTGAGTCAGTCCTTACAGCAACATTTCTTCAACTTGAACGAATGATTTCGTGTTGTGGGCTTGCCTGCAACGGGTCGCTTTCTATCGACATCAGCACATTATCTAGAGAGATGACTTACAAATCGTCAGTACCTTGAAGTCTGCATGCATCAATGGCAGGTTTCTCGCCTTTGACGACAATTTACATCATTGACTTTCGATCGAAGGATTCCGTGAAATGTTCGACATCAACTCATTCATTCACATCTCATGGATTGTACTGGGTACTTTGAGAACCATTGACATTACTGGTGGTCTCTCTCACGCTTGTTAACAGTTTACATCATCGACTGGTAATCAAGTGGTTTCTAACATGTTCGACATCAACTCATTTATTCGCATGGCTAGAATCGTACCAATTCGGGAAGTAGAAATGAAGACCCTGGATCTAGTTTCCACCATCCAGGCTGCGAGGAGTTTTGTATTCATTATCTAAGTAGACTAATCATAAACAGATGGCTGCGTCCATACTGTGTCTACAAAAGTCTATGATTGTGATGTACTGCAAGATCATTCCTGTATCAGAGTAGTTAGTCTGTTAGTTAAAGTTTTGATCTGAGTATGGGAATGCCTACCTCAGTGATGATATAATCTTATACATGTATTTTGTGTTGAAAATTGTAGGTTCTGACCAGGCTCTCCACGGGATAATCCTTGAAATGATAAAGCGCTTCACCCTTCCTAGATATTACAAACCCTAATCTATTCCAGGCTTCGCATTTTAGGGGGCAATCTGTTACACTAAAAAATGTCACCATGACTATTTACAGTTAGTATGGCTCAATCAACAGTCATGCTACCCTCTTAGGCAAGTCTTATGCCTCTTCTCTCCATGTCAAACTCCAAAAAAGAGAGAAAGTCTTGTATAAATGTATTTATCTCTGGGGACGCAGGTTCTCTCAACCTTACCTGCGGGGATGCTCCCAATGTTCACAAAAGCTGCGTCCAAAGACGCTCTGTATGTAAAGGGACAGGTGCGTCCCCCTGTAAAGGTTAGAATGCGCAAGTTTCATCTTTAAAAAGTTACTTGTGGTCATTTCTAGAGCATTCTAGAAGGTTGTTCGACGTGTATTGGGCGCCTCCAGATGGTTCATGCACTCCTATCAAAGAGGAACTTATCCCATCAATAAGGGAGCTATCCCACCCAAAGAGGGGATTATCCCATTGATGGTGGACCTGATTAACCTCCTCTTGAGAACTATAAATATAGGCATTGGGCCAAAAGGAGGGGAGGTTGAAGCTATACATTTTCTAAGGGTAAATGCTGCAGGAATTAGGACTCCCATTTAGAAGCTTGTGAGGAGAGATTGTCATCTTTGCTTGTTCTATTTGGAAGTGGGTGAGCTTTGTCAAAGTAGAGGAAGACTCTTGTGGACCCTGGAAGGAGCTTGCACAACACCAAGGCTCAGGCTGTAATGGTTCCTTTTGATTACCTTTAATGCAAATTGGTCCATTCTTCTCAATAACTTGTTGTTTATGGGTTATTTCATGTACTCCTTGGTCTATATGTTGAATATGCTTTGTTTTATGTTATAATCAGGTGCTATTTAATTGTTTGACTGTTGGTGATTGCAGGTTTTGGAGAAAAGGAGGAGCTCATCCAGATCAACAAAGCTTGGACTTCTACAACAGCGTTTGGACAAAGGTAAGAACGAAACACTTGATTTCTCATATCATAATGCATGTTTAGAGAAGGATAGCTCCAGTTTGTTTTGTTTGTCATTAGAATGTCTTAGACTTCTAGGAAGGTCGGTTGTGTCCGCACTCTTGACTGATTCCGTGTGACATGACTCAGCTTTTGAGATTTGATTACTACCCTCTTTTTGATATTTCTTCGATTCTACTTGGAGATTGATGATCTCTTACTCATTCCTGGGCGAATGCAGAGAGGCAAGTGTCACAGGAGAAGTTTCTGGAAGATTCCATGATCCTCCACCTCACAGATTGACCCTGCCATTTGTCCACTCTCGCCCATCTTACCCCATAGAAGAGCTTTTCAGTATGCATCACACCTCCTGTGTGCGTTTAGGTGGGATGCAGCGCACTTTGACCATGGAGTAGGTGAGATGGTCCAGTTTTGACCAGTTCTGAGTACTTTTTCAAGGAGAACTTCTGGGAGATGATGTAATCAGATGACCTTGTTCTTTTAGGTGTTGGAACAACACTTTTAGGGACTTAAGAGCCCTTGGTTTATGGACATTTATGATTGGGGTTGAAGTGCCGAAAAATGTCTATAACAAATATTGACACTACTTTCTCCTAGAGAGTTGAGGACCATGGAAAATTCTTGAGTTATCTCATCATTATATCTCTTTAATTTCTTAAAGAATCCCATTGACTGATGTCTTAGAAAAATGTTGAGAATAGGGGGATGTTGATGGATCCTTTTTGTGTTTGTGGGTTCACTTCTATTGAAACCTACTTCCAGTGCTCATAATGCTCTTTTTCTAGGTTATCTTAGGTGTATCTTCAATAATTTCCTCAGAGTAGTCTCGGGTGCAGAGATAGTGGTTGGTTTTATTTTTGATAGGGGAGGAGAAGGATGATAATTTTTATTGTGACAATTTTTTTTCCCTATCCCTATCTTGCCTTCTTATATGATAATTTTTTAAAGGAAATTATTGTGCAATGGTTGCTATAGGGTACCTGAGTTAAGCATAATTCTTCATGCAAGTATATGGAAATTAGAGAGGGAGGAGGCCCCTTATGCTTTTCAAGATTACTCTTTTGTGTGCATGAGATTTTGAGGAAAACTTCTAGTGGTCTTGGCTCCCTTTCTACCCTTCATTCATTCATGTAGATTTTTTTTTGTGCTCCTGTAGCAATTCAGATCCTCCTATGGCACCTGCAACTCAGTCTGTAGCAGTTTGGTGGCACCATAGGTAGACTTTAGCAACATCTAACTCTTTATTTAGTACCTTGGCGGGTATCTCCAACTGTTTTCTAGAAATGAGCACTTTTTCAAATAGAATCGAGCCTCATACTTTTATTCCCTTTTTTTTGCAATGGCTCAGAGCAATTTGGTGACTTGGTTCTTGCATGAATTTCCTTTTTTTAAATGTTGCCACCACTCCTTGTAATCATCACCCCAGTTAATTTGACTTTTTAATGTTCATGGGTGGCTAAGTGAACTGTAGTTTACTATTCAAAGGTGGCCAAGTTTACTGGCTACCTCCAACCCATAAATACTCCATTCTTATTCATTAAACACATTTGTATGCCATTACGTGCAAGAGGTGGGGGGTTTCATACTTGAGCATACTTATGATGTAGAAGTGTTGAAAATGCATGCAGGTTTCCGCTAAGTTGATGGTTTATTAACTGACCCATGGAGTTGTTGTCTTTGTTTTTTTGTTTATGAACAAGCCTTCACATCATACTGATGTAGTCGAATGATGGAATTTGTCTGCCATGCAGGCCTATTTCCAATGTTTAATATGTCATTGTTAGAGTGGATATATGACCTTATATCTTCTCTTCAGGGATGGGGTGGCCTTTATAAGCTTCAGGAATGGACTCATGACGCCTCAGGGTGGCTAGATCTTCTACTCTCGAGCTTTAAAAAAATATATGGTTCAAGGTCTTACTAGAATTTTGAAATATACTATAGGACTGATATCCTTCATGTAGTAGTCACTTAGTTCCCCATGAAGACCGCATCTTATATTTAGGGAATACGAAAAATCATATTAGGTCTAGGGATAATATTAGAATCATTAGAGGGTAGTGAAGGTTGTGAAAAAGGTTATGTCAGAGTCCTTTTCCTACTTTTTTTTATGTATGGAATAAGTGTAATTTTGAGGATGAATTTGGCTGAATGGGGTGGATTATTGATGAAGGGACTTTAGTGGACCCCTCCCTACATTTAGCAAGGGAAAAAATGACCTTCTTTGCCCCTTTATCAAGTGGATCTCCCTCATGTAGCATTTTAGGTTGCTCCTGTAGCATTTCATGTCGCTCGTATAGAAATTCATGAAGGAGGAAAATTTTGGTTCAATTGCTTGCTAGATAGTGGAGAGAGGTAGGGAGGTGGATGGATGAGGATGAGAATGTAGTGGATGGATGGGAAAAATGGAGGAATGGGCTATGAAATTTGTCCTTTAACCACTGTCTTTTGACTGTCTGGAGACCTAAAAAAATAAATGTTAGCAAAATTGATGTAAGGACTTGTGTTTTTTTTCTCTTTTTCTTCCCTTTTTTTTTTTGTTTTTTTTTTTTTTTCTGAGACATGCAAAGTACCTTTGGAGAGGTTTTCAACTTGCATTCCTGCCCTAGGAACTTCATAGGAATTTTTCACCTGGAGATATTTTTGTTTTATATAATTTATTTTATTATTTTTTTTTCCCTTAGGTTGCCTCATAGAGGTTTTCAACCCAAGAGTTGGCCTCAGATGCCTCATGGAGATTTTCAGCTAGGCCTCTTTATGTTTTTATTTCTTCTTCTCAGAATCTTGGTGGACTGAGCACTGTGAGCCTTCTAATCACATTCAACTCCTTGGTAATTGAAATAATGAGCTCTTCTTTGGACATAGATCTTTTGTACAAGTTCAACCTGTAGCCATTAGCCAGCAAGGGAATACCTTCTTCATCAATTATTCTGATTCAGACAGACCCATTATCGTGACATATTTCCACCAGATAAGGAACCAACCATCTTTCCATTAATTTTCCTCTAAAATCCTTGAATCTGGAATCATATAATAGGTCCCAATCACCTTCTTGAAAACTCCTCTCCCTAATGTGCTTCTCATGCAAAATATTTTTCAGTATCTGGGTTACCTTAGTGTGTAGGAGAGCTAGCAAGCTAAATTAATCTAAACCATGGACTTGGAGCAACCTCTCTTACTATCATGTAGTGAGGTCCAAGTCTAACTAAGCTTCCATCCTTGAGGTATTTTATTCCAATTCAATGGACAACACGGCCTTCATCCCATATACTAGTTCAAATGGGGTAAATCCGGTGGTGTATTCCAAGTGGTATTGTAGGCCCAAGTCTCCTCTATAAGTATGTCTACACAATCCTTTCTATTACTGCCAACAGCCTTGGTGAGAATGTTCTCCAATGCCTATTTTTGGCTTCCACTTGCCCATTTTCCTGAGGGTGATAGGCAGTGGATGTCCTGTGCTTGATGTGGTGTTGCTTCATGAGATATTTGATCATATTTGACCTGCACTATGTTCCTTGATCATTGAAAAAATATATTGGAAACCCAAACTTGTAGAAGATGTTCTCCCTTAGAAAATCAGCTACCTTTTGCTCAGTTTCTTCCTTAACTGCCTTTGTTTCAACCCATTTAGTGAAGTAATCAATGCACATAATGATATACTTCTTCTGTCCCGATGAGTGATCAACGGGCCCAATGAAGTCCATGCCCTATTTCTCTAATGGATATAGAGTCACCTGAGGTTGTAAAGACATTTACTATTTAGGTGTAGAATTACCCATCATTTGGCACTTGTCAAACCTAGTGGTGTATCTTCTTTCATCTTGATGTATAGCGGGCCAATAGTATCCAACTTGTAGAACCTTGAAGTCTATTCTCTAAGCAAAAAAAAGGCCTCCATAAGGTCCATCTTGGCAATGTTGAGACAATGTCAAATACCTCCTCTTACCTCACACATCTCCTCAAGATGTAATTTGGCCCGAACTTGAAAAGATTTTCCCCACTCCAAGTGAATGGGGCAATTTTACCAACAAACTTGCTTTTCTCCTTGGTAGATATATTAAGAGGGAACCTCCCAATAACCAAGTAGTTGGTTATATACAAAAACCAAGGAGAGAGCACTAAGATGGAAAATAGGTGTTCATCTGGGAGCTTATCATCTACCATTTCTTCCTTTTCCGAGTAGTCAAGGTTAGTCTTGAAAATAAATATTCAACCACATTCGCTTTTCTTGGTTTGCCAATATTAGTCAAATCAAATTGTTGTAATAACAATAACCATATAATTATCCTAGCTTTGTCATCAGGTTTATTCACTAAATACTTAATAACTTTATGGTCAATGGGAAAAAAAGTTTGATAACTAGTGATGTAATGCCTAAAATTGTTCAAAGAATGTACCACAACCAAGAGTTCCTTTTCAATGACTGTATAATTTAACTCACCTTTATAAATGTTATTACTAATGAAATAGATAGTATTAGGAAATTTTTCTTCCAATTGTCCTAAGGCAACCCCTACAACTTTATTTGAGGCATATGTGTGTATATGGAAAGGTAATTCCCAATTGGGACCCCTAAGGATGGGTACAATGGTCGACTTCTCTTTTAGCACTTCGAAGATCTCCGGAAAATTGTCTATTTAAGAAAAGTCTGAATCTTTAGCCAGTCATCCAAACAAAGATGAAGCCAATTTACTGCAGTATTTAATGAAATTTATATAATAGGAAACTAATCCAAGTAAGCTCTGAGCATCTCTTTGTTTTTGAGGGATATGGACCCTTTTAAAGATGGAAATTTTGTTTGGGTCAACTTGTATCCTTTCCTTGGATATGGAATGGACAAGGACAATCCCTGCATTCACAAAAAAAGTACATTTCTCAAGACTCAATGGAAGATTCATTTCAATGCATTTATTTGAGACTTTGCATAGATTAGAAAGATCTTCCTCGAAGTCACCCATGTATATCTCAACAATGTCATGAAAAAGTTCAGCAAAGATACTTATAAATTCCCTTTGGAAGGTAGTAGGGGCATTGCACATACCGAATGGAAGGAATCTATAGGAATAGGTACCCCAAGAACACGTGAATCTGGACTTATCTTGGTCTTCAAGGATGATCTATATTTGGTTGTACCCACTAAATCCATCTAGGAAGGATAAGAATTTCTTCCCTGGAAGGCCATCTACGACTTGGTCAATGAAGGGCACAGGAAAATGGTCCTTCTTTGTAGCATTGTTAAGTTCTCGATAGTCAACACAGATCCTCCACTTCCCATTTTTCTTTGGGACTAAAATGATAGGGGAATCCCACTCACTATATGAAATGGGATATATGAACCCTGCAGCCAATAGGTTCTGTAATTCCTGTTTCACAATTTCCTTAGGATCTGGGTTGATCCTTCTCTAGGGTTGGTGCACGAGCTTGCATCCCTCTTTGATGTAGACATGATGAGTAAAAACTGAGGGATGCACACCCTTCATGTCATTATAATCACAATCAAAAGCATCTAGGTGTTGCTTCATCAAACTACATAATTTCTCCTCCTATCCGGCTGAGAGAAAGGGGTTTATATGTAGAATTATGGATGGGCGAATTTCCACACCCTTGGCATGTTCTAGGCCAATGTCAGCAGAGAAAAAATTAGTCCAAGGAATACTTCCAGGTTCCTTTATTAGTTCATCAACTGACATGGCAGTGGGAGGTTGATTTTGTAATATATTGTCAATAAGCTCATCTTCATCAAGTTCACCCCCTCTATAATAGTGTCCAATGTGCAGATTGGGTAGGGGGTTGTCTAATAAAATTCTTCCTCTTCCTCATTCTCTAACCACAAGGAGAAGTCATACTCAATAGAAGGTTGAGGAGGAGGATACAACACAAGTTGTTTTGATAGATGCCCACTTTTTATAGTCATGTTCCTATCCCTACAACTGATATAGGCATCAACAATGGCCAACCAAGGTCTTCCTAGGATGAGAGGATAAACATTAAAATTTATTTTGGGATGGAGGACAAAGAAATCAGTGGGATACTCCGAGAAGCCAATGGAGACCATTACATCCTCAATAACTCCCTTAGGAGCCACTATGGATTTATTTGCAAGTTGCAATACTGTAGTGGTCTTCCTCAAGGCCCCCCGGAGGTTGAGCTTGAGCATGGTTTCCCTAGTCATTACATTGATTACATACCTGAGGTCAATCAATGTGTTAGGGACCATAATGCCATTGATGTACACATCCATTATTGGGCTTCCAGATCCAAGTACTTTGGGGAGATTACCCTCCCAAGTATCAATATATTACTTTCTAGAAAAATTGATAGTGGGGGTATCTCTTCTTCTTTTCCTAGGACTTTTGAAACATTCTTCCTTGATAAGTTTTTTGTAAATGAGGACATCCTTTATGGATCAGAGAAGGGGTGTTTTAACACACAAGTTCTTCAATTCTCCCATAAGTTCAACCTCTTATGGGGTGTGTTGTTTAGGGTGATCCAACCTTTTAGGATAAGGGGGTACATTGGCTTGAGGGGAAATCTCTTCCTTCTCCTCTTCAATCCCTCCAGGTGTAGAAGGTGGGTGATTATCTGGGAGCACTTTCCCATACAAAAGGTTGATCTCTTGGATTTCCACAACATAAGAAAGATATGATGTCTCCACACTATAAACCTATTGTGCCTGCTTTTTGTTCAGGATCATATTGGGTTGAGAAGGCATTTGAGGTTTCTTAGGTGGAGTATGGCGAGGAAGTTGCGGTTGAGGTTGAGGTGGAGGAAGTAAAGCAGCAGGTTGGGTTGTTTGATGCCACCACCTTGGTGAGGGTTTGCTCCATTGGGAAGATTAGGGTGGATATGGGTAAAAAGGAGGGTGGATAGGCTGAGGAGGATATTAAGGAGGATAAGGCCAAGGAGGAGGTGTAGGCCATGATGGATGAGTGGAAGGGTACCAAGGATGAAAATGTGCATGCTTATTTGGATTGTAATGACGATATTTCACACCTTGCATGCCTTGTTGATGTGGCTCAGGGCCTTGAGGCCTTCTTTAGTTAATGAAGAAGAGTTTCTTTGAACTACCTTCCTCCCCTTGGTATACAACCTTCAGATTTGGCAGAGATGGACATTTGTTTATTACATGGTTTTCTTCATAGATAGAAAAATTTCTATGACATTCAGTGGGCACTCATTCTTAGGGTGTCTCTTTATGCATATAGGGAAAAAGATGGCTAGTTCCCTTTCTTCTTCCTCTTGCTTCCTTTGAATTTTCATAGTATCCATATATAGGGAAAAGGTATGCAACATTTCACTCTTAAAATACTCCAACATACTTCCTATCTCATGTTTGAGAGCTAATGTGGAGGGATATGAAGTAACCAAGCCTTGGCTAGACCTACCATTTTTCCTAGCAACCCTAGAGTGATTCTTGAATGCTATTTTGATGTCATTGTAAGGCAACTTGGAGATGTCTCCTCTAGACAACATGTTGAGGGTGTCCATTACATCCTCCCTGATCCCTGAGAGAAGAACTTGGTTGGCTGATTCAGGGTCAAGGGTACACTTAGCCCTCCTATAATTGAGTTGGAATCTCTCCTCATAGTCTTGCAAGGATTCATCTGGTACTAGGGTCATGTTAAATATTTCCTCCTTTGTTTCTTTGAACCTACAATAATTCATGTACTTTTCATTGAAGGCTTGTTGCATTTGGGCCCAGGTAGTGATGTTGTCTCCTGGTAAACTTATAAACCAATGCAAGGATGCATCTTTGAGGGTAGATGGAAACAACTTTAGCTTTTGTTCATCTGATGCATGGTCATAGGTCCTATAGGCATTAACAAATTCAAACATAAAGGTGTTCAGTATCTTTAGAGGTTAGGCCATGAAAATGTGGAAGGGAAGCAAGGCATATATTCTTCCGTCTGGCCTCCCCATTGGTTTCTATGATATGGAAAATATCATTTTGTCTGTTTTCAGCCATGGTTTGGATAGGTGAGATGGGTTTTTCTTCCCCAATGGGTTCCTCAAAAAATTCAATTTGCTTCCATAGAGGGTATTCTAACTCCCCTACTATTAGAGAGGGAAGTTCATAGTCACCAAAGAAGAATGAAGATTGACTGCTTGAAGGGGTGGGGTTTTTTGGTAAGAATTTCTCTTGACTATCCCTACTCCTATGAGGCATGAATGAACTAGTTATGTTTTTTCAAATCTTTTTTCTCTTTTTTTTTTGAAGCTTTCAAATCAATAATACTAATTCAAAACAAAAAAAAATTAACTCCTAAGTAGAAGCAACACCTACTTTAACACGTCCCCAACAAAGACACCAAAAAGTGATGAGCCTTGGTATTTCACCAAGGATGTTGCAACTCCCAAGGCTTCTCAACTTAAATTATCAACCTGGGGTTCATACAAACTTAGAGGTGACAATGCTATATGAAAAATATGTTAGCTTCTACTCATGTCAGCCTCATATATTTGATCAGATCGAGGTTCTAAGAGACCACTCCTTCAACTAACTACAAAAATAATTTCTTATGAAATCATATCATGTCTGCAAGAAGATGAACATGATCTAACTACATAAATGAAAATACCATTCATTAAATGTAAATGCTAATAGAAATTCCATGAAAGGAAGAGGATAGTCTAATTGAAGAAGTAAACCATGCATATGCTACTCTATTTTCATACCCAATCAAATCAATAGCCTACTTTCATGAATCATTTGTCTAGTGATAACTTGCTAAAAAATGAGGAACTTAGCCTTCAACACAAGTATATGAAAATAATGCTAAGTCTAATTCTACTCCTTCTCTTATGTTCATGGTGAGGAAATAATGAGGTTGGAGTGGTCTTGGAGTCTTCCTTAATCATGAAATCAAAGCTTGGGGGACATTATTCAAATTTAGAGTGCAAGGGTCAAAGTCTAGAGAGAATTTGGTGGAAGAATGCAATGCTATAGAACTGATACAAGAAGTGATACAAGAGGCCCTGTTTTGCTACAAGAGGGGGTCTGAGAGCTCTTTTAGGAAAATAATGGTATCTTGAAGGTTAAGTAGGGTAGATAAAAGTGAATGAAGGTGAATGAAGTGTGTTGGAGCCCCTTAGCCAAGCTTAGTACCCATTGGAGGCCTATCTTTCACCAAGGTTTATGCCCACGATGTCCTTCATTTGCCTTGGAAGAGTAATCTCAGTGGTAGAGTTTGGAGGCAATGTAGAGTGTCCATGAGAGAGATGGAATGGTCTATATGGATGTGGAGGAGTGTGCCCACCCCTGCAAGTCACCAAAAACCCCTATAGACTAGTCAAACAAATGCATCAACTGGTCAACATCATAACATAATAAATAAACATGGAAATGATGAGTTAAATTATTAAAATATACTCTACCCTACAACACAACTCCAATTTCCAATTCAATGCTAATAACTTGTTGCAGGACCCAATCATGTAGAAGTATTGAAATCCAACACTTAAAAATTTCCAAGAAATCATATAAAATTATTTTTGGGTTGTTGCTGTAGACCTTCCAACCATTCTTTCCACAAGAGAGGTGATAGGAAAACATGCAACTACATTTTTTCAATATAATCCTACTTAAGCACTAAAATAACTTGAATAAGAGAAGAAAAAGAATAAAATACAAGAGAGGGAATAAGGCCTCTGGGTTGGGCCCAAACCCAAGGGTTTCAACCCTCCAAAACTAACTCAAATGGAGGCCAATAATAAACTTTCCATTAATAGAAAATAAGAGTCACATACATGGCATGAAAGGTGAAAATAATAGGGTGAAGCACTAGACTCTCAATAGCTACCCTATCTCCCACAAAAGTTAGAATCCTAATGAACCTTTAGGCTTGCTTATTTATACAAAAAGTAGCTGAGGGAAACTCCCATGAAAAGAGTAGTGATTCCCTCCGAGATTTTGAGATTGGTGGATCTGGTTCCCTTGGATCTTCTCATGCACTTGAGTTCCTCCGCTGTTAGTGAATTCAAGCTGTTGGTGAGGAATATTTGATCTAAAGTTGAGTTGGGGAGTTCATGTAGTGGGAAAGACCCCCTATATTCTTTCTATATGTCTCCAATCAACCTTTGCATACTAAATATCTCCCAAACTACTTTTTTTGCCTGCATATTAATGATATTAGGCCATGAAATATGACAATCACCCTTTAGTCTTCCTACTAAGCATATTATGGTTAAAAATGAAAATTAATGTGAGAAAAGGAGAGTTTTAAGGGCTGGATGATAGCATAATGGGCCTTAAAATATACCTATTGATGGGACCCATCACGTGGTACTCTCAGTGTAAAAAAAATTCATGCATTCCTCTCCTTGGTTGTAGGATCTCTGTACAAGGTGCAGAATTTGCACTACCCTTCATTAGCAACTTTCTAACAATAATTAATCCTAGAAAACACAATCAAATGATGATGTTTAGGTGGAAATAAGAATTTACCTTTCAATTTTTTAATAGAATTCTAATTGAACACAATTCTTCATATTGCATCAAAAAGGTATGGAAGTGCAGGGTATAGGCTTTGAAATAGGTGAAACAAGGGAACAAAATGAGGGTAAAAATATGACAATTTTGGGTCCTAACATTGTGCCTAGCTCTAAACAAGCCATCGTTTAGATTCACATCATGCAATCCATGCACTTGAAGAATAATCTACAACATGGTAGGAAAAAGAAGGAAATAAAGTAGCAAAACACTTCTAAACTTGCTCAAGAGACTCAATAACCCCAACTTAATCAGGGTGGATGCACAAATGAGTGTTGGAAAAAGGTCAAAGTCCCTTGAAAGATTTGTCAGGGGGATCATTTTAAATCTTGATGCCTAAGAATGGGTGAGATTCATTGATTTCTTTCACCACCAACTACCACTCAACAATCAATTTTGTTGACACATATGTTCCCTACCCAACCTCAAAAAATGGTTACATGACCTCCTCCACCTCCTTCAAGGGACATGGGAGGAAAAAATATTCCAGGAGGCTCTGCACCTATTCTTATATTCAATGAGAAAGTTAACTCTTCTACAAGAGCTAAGTATTATGAGACTCTAAAGTTGAGTTCTACATCTAAGGACCTAGTCATCCCCACTATGTCCAATGGACCTCTCATGCTAGATAAGACTTTAGGGAAATTATTTCATCCACCTAGTTCTTTGAAAGTCAAAAAGTAATCCCAATGTGAGGGTTGCCCAATACTATAGTATTGTTGAGGATCTAGCTCAAGCACCCCGTACCATGTCTACCTTAGAGGTTATATAAAGTTGACTTATGCAAAGAAGATCCTTATTGACCAATATCAAAGGGGTTGATCCCTTGAAGTCGAATTTAATCACATTTGACATTGATTCCAACCATTTTAGACTATCACATTAGGTCATTTTTTAGATATCAGTGTGTGTCTTTAGTCAGGATTTGTGCCACACCCTTGTGGACAAAGGATTTCCCGCTTGCATTATGGCCTCATCATGCTAGAAATATCTTGGTTCTCTAACACTTGTTAAGTCAATAAATATGCTTCAAGTCTTTGATGGTCACACTTTTGTGCCTCAAGGTGTTCCATAGCATTTTCCATTGAGTTAGGTGGGGAAACCATTTTCTATGTAGAAGTTGTTGATGCTCCAATAGATTATAATATTCTCCATGCACGTAGTTGGTTTTATGCTATGATTATTGTCATGTCGTTTTCCTTCCACGTTCTTTGCTTTCCTAAGAAGGCATGAAGCTTACAATTGATTATCTTGATTACCACATGTTGACAACTAAATATACCACCATGGGCACTATCATACCATTTATTGGAGATAACCCTATAACTTATGAGAGTGTTAGTGTAATATATAAAAACATATTAACTTATTGGTGCGTTTCCTGTACCCCTAACTAATGTTCCTTCTGCTTTTGTGGACCCCATGCACATGATCTCTTATGTCACCATGAGATATGATATGTCACCTGATCCTTGGGTGGTTCCTTTTAATTTGAAAGTAGATCTATATGGTGAGCATATATCTTTGAGTCCAACTAAAATTTCTTACCAAAAACTCTAGTCAACATCTGATACTTCTGTATTTGGTGACACATTTTGTGAAGAACTCAATGACTATTATCATCGCATTTTTGTTTTCGTGCATCCACTTTCTCATGGATTTATTGAAATATATATTTGTACTAATGAAGAAATCATGAAAGTCATGTCAATATTTGAATCCATGATGAGAAATGTGTCATTGTTCATCTTTTCTTCCTCGATTAGATAAATTGGATGAGTCACTTAAAATCATATCTTCCTTTGGCCTTACTAAGTGGTCTCAGTTACCCATCAACCCACATCATGTTTTCTCATAGGGGAACATGACAAACATCTCAAATATTGTACCCATAATCATTGCTAGAAAACTAGGTGCCATGGAAAATATCATGAATCATGTGGATTGTACTTGCCAAGTTGTTTCATGATGTTTTCTCTTGTTCTTATGAAGAAATGCTTAGGATTGAGCCTTAGGTTGTTGAACAAAAAATTAATATGTTTGACAAGGCTAAAAAATTTAAGCAATGAATCAATATAGTAAACGTTTATAAAGTATTTACTATCAAAGTAAAGGTTCAAAATTTGTTAGATGATAATTTTATCTATTTGATACCTTTCATAGAATGGGTTTCCAATCTTATTCTAGCTACTAAAAAACAAGGGATGCGTTATCACTCAAAAATTTTCCTTGGCTATGGAAGGAAACTCACTAAGGAAACCTTCAAAATGCTTTGGAATTGAGAGTTGGTGCTTCCATCCGGAGAGGGATTTCTGCTTAGCTCTACTATTCAAGGTCACTATAGTAATATGTCACTAATATGCTTGTTGGCCATATTTAGTTTGTAACAAATGAATTTTGTTTGGAAAGAAAACAAAAGGACCATTGGGAATAAAGTCTTTGACATAAATAAATACTTGGTAATCACAAATTATATGAACAAATATAAACAAAGTGAAGATAGCTTATGATTTATTTGACAGGTTATCATCAAGATATGGTAGAAGACTATAAAAAATAAACATCAGGCACAAAGCAGTAAAAATGATTTCTGCAAATGATATTTACATTGAAAAACACGTAAGTATTTTGAATGACCTAAACTTGAGTATTCAACACGAATTCAGATTCATATAGTTTTATTCAAATAATGAATACAAATGTTCAAAGGTGTGGCTAATGAGCAGGTGAACACTATAGAAAACATATAGGAAATAATTGAAACATGAATGTCTGAAACTGGACATGTAAGACTGCTTATAGAAAAATCTATTAATCTCAATGTCTACAACAATACACATAGTGTTTTTAAAAACTCTAAACCCTTTACTATTACAAAATAATTGATTAAATAAGTCAAATTACAAGGGCCTATTTTTCCAAAAAATAAAATATATTTTTGCAATAAATGAATAACAAAAATAACATATAATCTCTCTAACTAATAATCAAATAGTGAACAAAATAAATTAAACATGAATCTGTTGCAAATTAGTCAAATAAGGGGTTGTTGGTAGATATTGTTGGGGTGGTCTCTTCCTTGGAATATAGAATTTTTGCTACCACTTTTGCATGGAAAATTGGGATATGGTTTGTCCATTTGTCCATAATTGTCTGCCTTTAGATCTAGATCTTCCCCAAAGAATATTCCAACTATTTATTTGATGCCCAAGGTGAGTTGATGAGGTGGTTCGTCAACAACTTTCCATGAGCTCTTTCTCATGAATTCCTAAAAAATAGGCTTCAAATAGGCATTCAAATATCCAAAACCATGATAGATGTGTAAAAACTAAAAGAGGTTTTTGTTAATGGATCCATTCCCAAAAAAAAAAAATAGTTTTCAAAAATTCATTTTCATCTGTTTGGAAATAATCCCAGAAGTTACTATCTTTTACAGAAAAAACAATGTAAGAAAAAGTGCTTCCAAATAATCTCTAAACGTTTTATTTTTTAAATCTTTGAACCAACATTGACAAAATATCTATTAGTGCTCTTGAATGTTTTGTGGAAAAATTCAAACAACTGCTCTTAGCCATTACCCTTGAAAGTAGAATGTGATGACAATTGGCAACAACAAGGATGTTGACACCTTTAGAGGTAGTAAGAACCCTCGTAGACTAGGTCGCTAATCCATTCAAACTAAACTGTTAATCTAAAATCAACTTATTATGCAACCTAAGACTATATAGGTTTGTGATCTTCTTAGGAAACACCAAAATAACGTAACAAACTAAAACTGATTCTACCATTCACGCTGAAATACTGAAACATGCTCACTACTATGAGGTTATTTATGCTCAACTTCCTACTTATAACCAACTAATTTCTTCTTGTTTTCATTAAATAGGCCAAATTACAAGGGCCTATTTTTCCAAAAAAATAAAATATCTTTTTTGCAATAAATGAATAACAAAAATAACATATAATCTCTCTAAATGATAATCAAATAGTGAAAAAAAAAAAGTTGAATCTGTTGTAAAGTATTCGAATAAGGGGTTGCTATTGGATATATTTGGAGTGATCTTTGCCCTGGAATATGGAATTTTTGCTACCACTTGTGCCAATAAAATTGGGATATGATTTTTCGATATGTCCATAATTATTCACCTTCAAATTTGGATCTACCCCAAAGAATATTCCAACTATTTATTTGATGCCCAAGTCAAATTGATGTGGTGGCTCATCACAACTGTCCACAAGCTTTCTCCAGTTAATTCATGAAAAATAGGCTTTAAAGAGGCATTTGAGTCTCCAAAATCGTGATAGTTTTGTAAAAACTGAAAGAGGTTTTTGTTAATGGGTCCATTCCCGACATAAATCTCTTTTGGTTTTCAAAAATTCATTTCGATTTATTTGAAAAATGCGCCCAAAGCTACTATATTTTAGAGGAAAAAACTATGTAAAACAGAGTGTTGTCAAATTATCTATCAACACTTTCATGTAAAATATTTGAACCAGTGCTTACAAAATATCTGTACATGCTCTTGAATTTTTTGTGAAAAACTTTAAACAACTTCTCTTAGCCATTACCCTTGAAATTTAACTGTGATAACATGATGATTAGGGTTTATGTTGATTAGGTATCCAAATTTGACATGTCCAAAGAATAAGTATCCAACCCCTTTCATCAATTAAATTATCAAAGCTTCTGCCAGAAATCCTATCTTTTCCTTTATGGATTGTTTTTCTATCTAGAAACAAATATAGATTAAATTGGAGGATCAACCCAAAATTTCCTTTATTTTCCCATGGGGAATGTCTGTTTATCAAAACTTATATTTTGGTCTTAAAAATGTTGGTGCCACTTTCCAGTGGAACACATACTACACTTTTCACAACATCAAACACATCATCAAGGTCTATGTAGATGACCTTAGTTATTTATCCCTTTAACATGAAGATCATACATCTCATCTTAGGGAAGTATTTCTATAGTACTTATATTATAATATTTTTTAATCTAGGAAAAGTGTGTCTTTTGCATGGTGTCTGGTAGGTTACTAGGCTTCATTGTTTCTGAGGAGGGCATCAAATTTGATCCAAGGTCAAGACTATTGTGAATTTTCCTCCTCCAAATACTCTTCACCAACTTTAAACATTACAAGGGAAGGATATTTTCTTGTGTATGTTCATTTCAACCTATGTTGAGATCACGAAAGGTTGTATGCATCCTTTCATATGGGATCAACAGGCACAAAGGTATTTTGACATTTTAAAACAAACCTTATTATATTTCCCATTGTTGAGATATCATAATTTTAATAGAGACCTTTTTCTCTATCTTGTGGCCTTTAAATCAACCATAGGTATGGTTCTTGTCCAAGAAGTTGAGATGCACAATGAACATGTCATTTATTATCTTAGCAAATGTCTTATTGGTCCTCAACTTGACTAGCCCCACATTGAGAAGTTGGCTTTGGAAATTGTCTATCATGTATAACTTTTATGGGGTTACATGCTCTTGCAAAAGAATGTAGTGATCAATGGATCCAACCCTATGAAACATATCCTTAGTCAACAAAATATTGGAGTAAAATACTTGAAGTGGATTGTTATCCTTTAATAATTCAACCTAGAGTTTGTAGTTTCCAAGTCTAAGAAATCATTGGCATTCGTTGAGTTAATGTGTAATTTACCCCGAGTTAATGAAGAACTTGTGGTTGAGGGATTGTTACCTTATGAATAATTATTCTTCATTATCTCATCTAACCCATGGTATGTGGATGCCTTGCTCGCTCTCCAAACTTAACATTTTTGGTCTAAGTTATCTTGCAATGAACATCAATGTATACAATATCAGACTAAGAATTATGTTATTATTATTGATACAATTTATGATGTTGGAGTTGATTCAGTATTGTGTTGATGTGTAAGTCATGACGAGGTCGATCTAGTCTTAAATAATTTCCATACTAGAGCATGTAGCAGTTGTCTATCTAGGTTTTCCATTGCCCATAAAATTTTATGCACCGGCTACTTTTGGCATTAAATATTTAAATATTGTACCATGGTATCCAAAAGTCCCACCCTTTTCAAATATTCACAAAACATATTCGCACTCACCCTGCTCCACTTCACCCTGTGGTTTTTGTTGGTTCATTTGAAAAATGGGGCATTGATTTCATGTAGTGTATGCCAACCTCGACCAATGTATATTGCTAGATCATCGTGCCAGTGGAATGATTTACCTAGCAGATGAAGGATTTACCTACCTTCTCTAACAATGGAACTACCATGGAAATATTAATTTCAACCACATTATGACTAAGTTTTAGGTACCAAAGACGATTGTAATTGATCATGGATCTCATTTTTTCAATCATATGATGACAAAACTAAATGCCAAGTTAGGGTTTTTCTAGGAACACTCAACCCCCTATCATACCAAGGCTAATGGAAAATTAGGGGCCATAAATTGTGTCTTGGAAACCAATCCCCAAAGTTTCCAGGCCCACCTGCAAGGAAATCCAATCCCCAAAGTTTTGTAGGCCCACCTACAAGGAACACCAATCCGCTATTGATATTTTATTTGGATTGTGATTGTTTCTAAGTAATGTCCTCTCCACTCTTCGCTTTATTTTCTCCCTCTATACTCAAACCAAATACAATCATCACTCAAAAAATTGTAACTATATACTATAGATCCTACACAAACACTAAAGTGCTCCATTTCCCATGATCCCTATTGGTTATATCTTCCACTCACTACTTACTATCTATTGGGGGTGGGGTATAATGCAGAATAGGTTGACCAACATCACTCCTTACTTGTGTGGAGGAGTGCACATAGGGGAAGGTAAAGGATCAAGCGTATTTTTTGTAGCTCTCACTCTTACATTCCCTCTTAAACTTTCATAGGAATGTAACTATGCTCAAACTAGTTTCTCTGTCTTCTTTGCATAGTCTCGTGGTATCTTAGTTACTCCCTCTTCACACATGCATTGTATCAAATATTTCACATTTATTTTAAACGATGTATTCATCCAAAATGATCCATTCCACAATTCCTACCTTTACCATGGGTGTCAGCCCACAATATTTACTCATGTCATTATGCTTTGACTGAGACTTATCTTGCATATCTTTCTAGCATAGTGGAAATTTTCTCTTCAAACAACATCTTGTCTTTTAGTTCTATTGATTGTGTCTTCATCCAACACAATGACCTATGTACTTTCACATTCACATGTGCACACAATAGCAAATATACATACCATAATCTTGGATCTACTCTCTATTCGTTCATGGTGATATGCCACCAACTCCTAGGAATGGATTCATTATTTATTTGACCATAAGTTTTTACTACTACCCAAACACCTTGGACATTATGTGACTACACTATGATTCTTTCCTAACATACTGTTGAGCCAATAGAATGATAGATCTCAAAGTTGGACTCATTACTCTCTAGCAGCACACATTATAATTGATGATTTAACACATTAGAAATTATGAGTCTTAAGTTGTGGTTTCATTCCAACTCACTAGTATGCAATTGCCCCAAAGCTCTTAGGTGCTACACCTTTACCTCCACATGACCTAGTGCCATGACCAATAACTATTCCCTATTATATATAAGTATATCAATTCTCCTCCTTCCTTGTTGAATGATGATGTACTGATTTTCAGAGACCGAGTTTCCAAGACCGAAGCTCTTAGGCGTTATCACTTAGCACCTCATGATTAGGCACTGTGACCTAGAGTTGGAGCCTATCAAATATCAAAGGAACCTGCAAGGTCTTCAATAACTCCAATATCGCATAGTATGGTATGCCCCACCTTGCCACATCACCTTCTATAGTGATTGTCACATCATTTGTGACAACCAATTATGGCTTCCCACATGTCCAAGTATTGATTTTTACATTGCATGTGAAACCTACCATTGGTCTAATTGGTTAGCCAAAAATTCCATTTCTTCCTATCATGTGTCATTCGCTAATACTTCTATGTCAGTGACTCCTATCACTTGGTACTCAATGTCATCACTACCACCTAGCCAACCATTTCATGTCAGGATATCGAATTGTCGAAGGGTCTTTATGCCTTTGAATAATGTTGATATTTCTGAGGTCATATAGGCTCCTAACCCTTTTGTTCAAGCCTATTGGCCCTCTATTACTAGGAGTTATGACCAAGAGTTAACCATGTCACCATTTTCGATATTCTCGGCCCTCTCAACCTTCTTGACTTGATCTTCCTACTCAATTGGTTGTTGTTTAAACTACACTTCAAGTTTTATAGTCAACTTCCTAGTGCAAAATTATGGTTGAATCACATTGCTTGGCCCTTGGTGCTATGTGATCCTCATTTGACTCCACCATGCTTCCTTGTGCACTTCTTTTGACACTACAAACATGGAAATATTTCTTGTCCTTTTGACCTGCTCAGTACTTCTATTAACATTAATGGCATTGTAGTTGACATTAATGAAAACTCACACCCAATAATATCCTCCTTTTTCAATGAAAGCAATAACAATAGACACCTACTACCCTTAAGAGGTACTACCCTTATCTATGGTCTGGGCTAGACTCCCCTTATCTAGTGTCTATTTTATCTTTTTCTTCTATTGATGTCTCTGATATCACTCATTCTCCCCCTTTGACATTAATGGAAAATAACTTGAATCATGATGTTCTATTACTATCTCCCCCTTGGGAAACTATGTTTTCTTGGGTCTACTCCCCTTATTCTTATGATTTTTTTGGCTATGTTCTCCTTGAATATTAACGTATCTCCATATTTAGGACTCACTTTTTTATTTTCGAAAAATCTACCATTACGTGCACCATTTCTCCCCCTAAACTGATGGCTCCTCTAATGGTTTACACACCTGCTATACTATACACTTAGTGATGAATGGATAAGATAGTGATGATTATTGTAATCATTCTTCTACTGCATCTCATTATTGAAGATGGACATGGGCTACGGATATGCCAATACACATTCAGAAAAGTCTAGTGAGATGGGGAGATAGATCACTCCCCTAATCTACTGGTGACCCCTATAATCTTGCACACTCCCATTATCATCTGCAAAATTCTTATCCTAGGTCAACAATATTGTCATGGTAGTTGTCTAGCTCCATGTGAGCTTGTGCTGTAGTTAAAAAACATTGTGTCTCTTGCAATGTTCTATTCACGAAGAGAGTGATGGAGAGATTACTCCCAATCTCTATCTTAGATACTTAGAAGATTCCCTAGGTAGTGAATTTGTAAAGATGTCTACAACCTACTCTTTTGAGGACATGTATGATTAAATTGACAACCTAATCAACATGATATTCTCTGAGAAAATGGTACTTGATAGGTATGTTCTTGGTCTTGGAATTCAAAATATGGTTTTTGGAAAGGTTAATTGCACTGGTGTTGTCACACATTATAGGAATAACATAATCATAATATACCCAAATGTGTTTGATATTGTTTGATATTGTTTTTGATATTGTTGAGCCATCAAAAAAATAGTTTCCAAGAAATAATGCACCTCCACCGATGCGTTTTCTATCATCAACACTATTTTCCTAATCTGCATCCATGTGACCTCTAAGAGTAAAATCAATTTTGTTTAGATACCATAGGCCATAATCAATGGTTCCTTCAAAATATCCAATTATTCTCTTTAATACATGCATATGTTTTTCATTTGGATTTGATTGAAACATTCCAACTATGCAAATTGCTTGCATAATGTTATTCCTTGAAGCCATTAGATATATAAATCTTACTATCATTGACACTCACTTCTTGAGAGTCATTCTCCTTACTGATTTTACAACCCATGGCCATAGTAGTGCTCACTGGTGTATGATTATCCATACCAAAATTTTTCAAAATTTCTTTGACGTATGTACAATCAAATATACAAATTCATTTCTCTAATGATAAACCTGTAAAAAAAAGAGAAAATGAAAACTTTCCTAGCATATACATCTCAAAATTGTGTTGCATAATAGTTGCAAACCTTTGATTCATTGGTTTAGAGTTGCTACCAAACATTATGTCATCAACATACACTACAACTATGAGCAATTTAATACCCTCAACCTTGATGTAAAGATTGTTGTCAGTTCCATTTTTAAAACATTGTTCGTGGAAATAACTATCGAACCTGTAGTAGCATGCCCTTGATGTCTATGTTAATCCATATAGATATTTCTTGAGTTTTTAGACATAGTATTTATTGTTGGATAGTGTAAAACCTTATGGATTCTCCACATAGACTTCTTCTCTAAATTTTCATTTAAAAATGTTGACTTAAGATCCATTTAGTAATTTGAATATTATATAGCAGGGAAATCTTGAAACGTCCTAGTTTCTTCAATTCTTGCAACAAGAACAAATGTCTCTTCAAATTATATTCATTATATATTAGCATACCCCTTAGATACATGTTTGGCCTTGTTTCTAAAAACATTTCTATCTTATCTAACTTATTTATGAAGACCCATTTAGTTCCTATCACTTTTTTTCCCTTACTTCTTGGAACAAGATCCCATCTTTCATTCTTTTCTATTTGATAAAATTATTCATTCATTTCTTTGATCCAATGTTCATCTTGACTTCCTTATGCAAAATTTTGAGGTTCTATCATGAAAAATAGTGCAAAGTTTGCATGCCCAGATGTTCCTAGAAAATTTCTTCTAGTTTTCACCCATGTTTTGTTGTTACGAGAATATGAGTCTCAAGATGTTTTTTTTGAACATACCTTGATGGAGTATTTTGATATTAAGACTCAACTATTTCCTCTTCCTCTAATTATTCATATTCCTCTTTCTTTTTATGCTCTTCAAACTCATACTCTTGGGGGTCATTGTTGATTAGTTCATCATGCTCCAATTGTCTTCCTATGTCTACAAATTATTTATTTATTCTTACATCTATGCTTTCAAATATCTTGTAGAATATATTGTTGTATAACTTGTAAAATTTTCTCCTGAGGGGTATCCAAGCAAGTTCCTTTCATCAGCTATGGAATCAAACTTTCCATGATTATCCTCATTCCTTTGGATGAAACATTTACATCCAAAGACCTTAAAGTTATTTATAGAAGTTGGTTTTCAATAAAATATCTCATAGAGGATTTTATCACTATTAACTCTAACATGAGCCTTGTTAAGGATTTTGATTGTAGTTTGAATAGCTTCTCCCTAGAAGTGTGTGATACCTTTGAATCATCAAGCATAGATTTTTACATTTGTTGGACAATTTTGTTAATCCTTTCTACTAGTCCATTTTGTTGAGGTATTCTAGCTATTGAGAATTGTTGCTTAATCCCATTTTGTTCATATAAATTATAAAATTCATCATATGTGTACTCTCCTCTATCTAATCTAAGGCATTTATTTTGAGGTATATTTTATTTTCTACCCAAGCTTTGAATATTTTAAATTTTTTAAAAGCTTCATATATATGTTTCAATAGACTAACCCAAGCCATCCTTATATAATCATCAATCATCAACATGAACTATTGTTCACTACATGGGGATTATGTTCTTGTGGGTCCACAAATGTCTGTATGAATAAAATTCAAAGGCATTTTGTAGGATGTTCCCTTGATTTGAACTACACTCTTGATTGTTTTCCAAATTAGTATGACTTACAAATAGTATTTTTAGGGTTGGAGGTTTTTGGCATGTCGTGAACAACATATTTTTGGTCTAATTTAACTAATTGATGAAAATTAAGATGCCATAACCTCATGTGACACAACCAACTCTCACCAATTTTACCCATACAACAAATTTCTTTATCTCCTTCCAACACATATACATTCACTCCTTATTTCCTTCATAATAGTATATTATGAATCAACCTTCATTACTTCATAACTTGTTTTCTGAAAAAGAGAATTGTAGCCTTAAACACACATTTTCCGTACACTCAAAATATTATTTTTAATACCATCCACAAACAAAACATTATGGTTTTTAGTATTTGGTTTTCCAAAATGAAAGTACTTTTCCTCTTATCCTTGCTAGAGCATTATGCAATAAATTAAATAATAGAGTAGTGAAATGAAAATATCAGAAACATAGAAAATCATAAAACAAGAGAGACACAAATATGAGTGGTTCACCCAATTTGTCTAAGTCCATGGAGAAAAAAATGCCTTCATTTTATATTATCCGACAAACTAAAGGGATACAACCTACAACACATCCATTGTAACTTCCACTTCTCTTTCACATAGTCTCCTCCCTTTTTCACATAGATTAATACATAGCTGCAATACATATCCCTCATATAAATCGAGGGTTTCCTAATATGGAAAAAAACCCTAAATAAACATAACTTCTACCATCATATCTTATTCCTAATGAACAGTCCAGATTAATTATGAAATTGCAATATTTTAACAAAGCAATTTTTTCAAAAAATTGCTTTGAGGGGCACTGCCCCCAAACCCCCACCAGTGGGGTCTCAAAATCATGTTGTCAGCCCCCCTAAAGCACTAGTTGGGGGGGCGAGGGGGGAATCCCCCCCACTCCCCCTATTAAGGACTAGGATCTAAACATATTTTAAACAGGACCTATGAAACAGGAAGATAATCAAGCTCCACAACCAACACATTATTCCCAAATGTAACATTATCCCCCTTTTCTTCATCCAAAAACACAAACTTAGTCATATGTTTGGAGTAGATACTATCAATATACCATTTATTTTCTTTGTTTTTGGTATATTGGACTAGTCCACACTCTTCTAGGTGCATAGTCTCTTTCTTCATACTTTGGTGAAATATTCTTGCCTATCTTGCTTATAAAAAGGAAAAAACCTTCTTCTGCAGTGGTTTTCCTTATGCCCAAAATTATTGCATCTATAACACTCAACTTCATCAACGAGGGAAGAAAATACATCGTTGCAGGAGCTTCTAGTTCTTGGAATTTTAGGTGGATGTAATTTAATCCTTGCATTCTATTTATGATATATATGTATGCTTTGCAATGTACTACCTTATGACCAAAATTATAATAGGAGAAACAATATCCATAGAAAATGTTTTGATACATGAGAGTGAAGAATCCTTTTGAGGAGGTTGTTCTATATTTGGTGATTTGATGGAACTCTAGCTTCTGTTTTTGCCTCGCTCCATTGTTACTTGTGTGGCTTGGCGAATTATGATTTTTTTGATCCTTACCTTCGTTGCTAGTTTGACATGCTAGCTCGGCATTCCTTTAAGAGAATTATCATAGCTCTTTGAGTCCTCTATTTTTATTCTTTTGATATGCATTCACCATTGACCTGTTCAAGTGTTTATTTGTGACAAAATCCTATTTTTGATTAATGGATATCACTAGCTATTGATGATATTGTCTAAATTTTCATTTCGCTTTACAAATTTTAGGTTCATATTAAATTGAGTTATAGTATTCTCTAGATCTTTTCTTAGAGACCAAATTTCTTATTCTAGTTTTTCATAATATTTATCTTTCACTCATAGATGGTTCATTAGAATTTCCTCCACTCATTTAGCTTCTTCTAGTTTTTCTCCTAAGAGAATCAATTCTTCATAAACGTTATCATATTGTTCTTTGTAGGCTCAAAATTACACTTTTTCCTTTTTGTTATTTCTTCTAAGGTTACATTTTTTCTCCAATGCATTTATGAGTTCACCTTCCATGTCAATCATTGCTTCACATTCTTCTGGATCAGTTTTCTCTTGGTTGGAAATTTTGTTTCCAATTTCCATGAGGAGCTTCTCATCAAGGACAACATCATATTCATAATCTTGTTCATCCTTTGATGAATTGTAACAACCTATTTTTAGGAGAAACTTTTATTTTTAAAGAACCTATTCTTGTTACCCTTCCTAGATGTTTTGTTTTCCTTTCCTTCCTTTTTAGTAGTATTATTTTCTTTATAAGGACATTTTGAAGCAACATTCACTAGTGCACCATAGTGAAAACATTTGAATAGTAGCGTACCTTTATATTTTCCATAGCCTCTTTATAGATTTCTCACAAAGTTTTCTTCCTCGTAACTTGAAATGCGGTTTGATAAGTCGTGGTCTTAATGTTATTTTGACTCTTTTGAAGCTTTGAAAGCAACTTCTCTAAGTTCTGGAAAATCCTTCTTTGTTGTCATCTCATAAGAAATATTCCATGAAGCCTTTCCATAGTCAATTTGTCAAATTCACGCTCTTCTTGTATGGAAGATAATTTGGCATCAATTCTAGAAGCATTAGGAGAATTTTTGGGTCTAAAATGGGCCTCGTAAGGAAAATAATTAAATAAGAGTTATGAATTTTTAAAATAAAATAAATAAAACTCATTTTTTAAATTGTAATGTTTAATTATCTCCTTGTAGGTTTAATCAAATTTAAAGTGTGTAGACTAATTGGATGAATAATTATATTTTGCATCCAATGAGTACCCACTATGCTTAATTTTGAGTAGATACACATCGAGAAAAAAATCAAAATACATTAAAAATGTGCTTCGAACATGATTTTTCATATATTTTGAAATTGTTTATCAGTGTGGATCTACTCAAAAGTATACAAAGTGGGCACTCATTCGATGCGAAATCTAGTTTTGCATCCAACAAGTGTACACACTTGAAGTTTGAGTAAGCCTACAAGGAGATAAGTAAAAACATAATTAAAAAAATACTTTTCTTCCTTTCCCTCCAAAAATATTTACCGATGGGGATGACATCATCAACTTGAATCCTATTGGTTCTTTTAAAGTTGATTTTGTTAGTATATTTTCCATTTGAGGCTGTTACACTAAAAAATGTCACCTTGACTACTTACAGTTAGTATGGCTCAAATCAACAAGTCATGCTACCCTCTTAGGCAAGTCTCATGCCTCTGTTATCCATCTCAAACTCAAAGAAGAGAGAAAGTCTTGTAAAAATCATGTTTATCTCTGGGGTCGCAGGTTCTCTCTAGCCTTACCTGCGGGGACGCTGACCATGTTCACAAAATCTGCGTCCATAGACGCTCTGTATGTTAAGGGACAGGTGCGTCCCTCTGTAAAAGGCAAAATGCGCGAGTTTTATCTTGAAAAAGTTACTTGTGGTTACTTCTAGAACATTCTAGAGGTCGGTTTGATGAAATGGATGCGCCTCCAGTTGGTTCATGTATCTCTATTAAGGGGGAACTTATCCCATCAATAAGGGAGCTATCCCACCCATAGAGGGGGATGATCCCATTGATAGTGGACCTGAATAACCTCTTTACAGCACTATAAATGAAGGCATTGAGCCAGAAGGAGAGGAGGTTGGAGCTATACATTTTCTTTGGGTAAATGCTGCAGGATTTAGGTCTTCCATTAGAGCCTTTGTGAGGAGAGATTGTCTTCACTTGATTCTACTTGGGAGAGGGTGAGCTTTGTCAAAGTAGAGGAAAACCCTTGATGGACCCTGGGAGGAACTTGCACAACACCAAGGCCAGGTTGTAAGAGTTTCTTTGTTTCGTTATTAATACAAACTGGTTTATTTTTCTCAATAGCTTGTGTTAATGAGTTATTTCATGTGTTCCTTGGTCTGCATGTTGAATATATGTTTTATTATATGAAATGCAAGTGCTTGGTAATTGTTTGATTGTTTGTGGTTGCAGGAATTGACTTGAAGGAGGAGCTCATCCGGATCGTCAAGAACGGACTTCAACAACAGCGTTTTGGAATAAGGTAAGCCTAAACACTTGTAGTTTTCATGTTGTAAAAGGTGTATTTAGAGAAAGATCACTCCATTTTGTCTTGTTTGTCATTAGAATGTCTTAGACTTCTAGGAAGGTCAGTCGTGTCCGCACCCTTGACAGATTCCGTGTGACAAATTGGCGACTCCGCTGGGGAATCCATTAATGAGAGAGTCTTTTCCTTTATATGAACTTTGCTTTGAGAAAATCATTTTTATTTTCTGGTTTTTGACTGTGAGAATTAGTATTTGGGTGGCTTAGCTGTAGCTTTAGTTGGCTTTAGTTTTTCTTCCTTTTTCCAGAAAGACGCAGTCTCTGTGTGCTGCACAGTGCGTCCTTGGACGCGCTGTTGTCGACTGCACAGTGCGGGGCCGCACCTGTGACAACGGCTGGCCTGCGTCTTCCTGTAAAAGTTAAGAAAATTCCATTTTTGCCTTAAATTACTTTTAGATTTTGTTTTTTCTTAGTGTTTTCTGCCCAGATCCTTTAGTACCCTGTCAAGAATTCTCACCTGAACTCGTTTTGTGAGCTTTGAGTGTTTTAGTGGTTTTCAACGAAGTTTAGACCTAGGGTTTGATTTTTGGAAAGGCTTTGTAGTGACTTTGAGCTTAGAAAGTTGTCCAGCCTTAGATATCTCTGGTTAGTCAACCTTCTTAGAAGTTGAGCCTGCCGTAAAGTCTCCTTGTTTGAGCAACTTGTCATTTGAGTTGTTTTGGGTCAAATTTCGAATTGCTTGTTTTTAAAGTATTGATTTCCATTTTCAAAAAGGACAAAAAGATTAGAATTTTGTTTTGACTAGTTTTTGGTTCTGCAATAAGCTAGTCCTTGATTTGATTGTGATCAAGTAAAACACCTTAGAAATAATCATTGTTAGTTTTGGCCTCGTTAAGATTGCTTAGAGTAAATTTGCCTTTAGTTTGCTTATGAGTGCATTTTCATAGATTTTAAGAGTTTTAAGATTGTTTTTTTTTTTGGTTATATTAGATTTATTTGCTTTATTAAAAGAAAAATACAAAAACATCTTCTTAAAAAGTCTTGTTTCAAGTAGCTTTTTGTTTTCAAAAGAAGAAAAGAGTTTTTTTCGTGCATGTAAAGAGAAGTTATGTTTTTATGCTTGGAAAAGAAAAACGAATTGTTTCTTTGATTGTCTTCAATTAAGAAGTTGCTTTTATAAGGATTGCATTCTCTCAACTTTTTAGTTAAGCAATTCATCGAAAAAGTAAAGTAGTGGATAAATCATTTTAGGTGCATTTTGTAGTGGTTTCGAGTCGAGTCAACATACCACTAGTTTCACTTCCATCACCTTTTGACTTAAGAAACAACCTTAAAAGTAACGCTTAAATTAAAATCAATCTAGTAATCTTTATTTTTCTAGGGCTCTGAAGCACCAACATAGCTTAGGCTAGGGTCTTGGAGTAGGTGAGTACTTAACTCTCCAAGACTACAAAACCAAACAGATAGTCTATCTTGAGTAGAACAAATCCAATTGTTTCAGTTACATTCTGGGAAAGCTCCTCTTAAAGGAGAAACACGAGCTCGTGTCCGAACCAGTGAGGGGATCATTCCTCCCTCGTTGGGAACGACGCCAGGCAGTACGTATTACAAACGGTAAACCTCGGATTAACCATTGTCGAGGAGCCAGGGGTCACTTATCGGTAAACCTTGGATTGTTGTCAAGGAGCCGGTAAGGGGATTGGAGCTTGCTACTCTGCCCTTGCGTGCTGTCGGAGTTTAGACTGTTCCCCCAGGTGTAATTGTTGTGATTGGTAACCTTAGTGGCCATAATATCTAGGATTCTACCCAAGGTGACGGTGGAGGGAAGGTCCCACTGTACCTGGAGCAGACGTCGGTTATACTCACTTGGATTTTCTGGGGGGTTCGCTTCACTTCGAGACGGTTAAAGTGGAGGAACTTGGTCCAGTCTATTCATTAAGCAGGTTGCCGGGGTAACTGTTCCACCCACTATTTCTGTACTGAATCCTGCGAGGTTGGGCCTAATCACCAACTAGCGCTTTTGGTCCGGAAGACTACTGTTTGTGTGTGGTTTGACGCTCTAGATTATTTAGGCGTGTGCTTCAAATTTGATTGGTTCTTTAGAAGACTTTAGGTGGTTTGATTTGAAATTTTTTACTTTGATTTCGTGTGTTGTAGTTAAAATCTTTAATTGTGGCGGAATTACCGAGAAGGTCCCGTCGCATTGCGGGCCAGTCTCCTGAAGTTGTTTCTGTGGCCGAATTGTTGAGAAGATCCCGTGAACTTAGGGGTTCACCTCCTCGAGACGACCCCAGTTATTTAGAGGGTTTAAAGGTCCTTGTAACTCCTCCTAGTGGCAGTAGAGTAGGTTCACCTGAAGAAGGAGAATCTTCTTTGGTAGTCCATCCAGATTACCAAAGATTAGAAACAGGTTACAATCCCGAAGCTGTTACAGTTTCCGAGCTTGCTGGTAGTTTTTCATCTGCCAGTGAAACAGGCGAAGAACCTGAAATTTCAGAACCTGTTACTCCAACTCCTAGTGTTCCTGATTCACCAAGAATAGAAAGAATTATCACCGAAAATCTTCCTGTTGGATTAATTGCTATAGAAGAACTTGTTCCAGAGGAAGAAATAGGCGTTTCTGATTCTGAAGATCTAATTACCCTTGATCTAAGGGAGCGTGAATCCATCTTTTACAGTCCTCCTAGAAGTGAGTCTTGGTACCTTGCATTAACCAATTTTTTAGACAACTCAGTAGGTTTTTCTACACCTCGTACTCCGGTTCCACCTAGAGGAATTCATTCTCCTGTAAATATGTCTGGTCAGTCGTCTGTGTTTTCACAAAGTCCTGAATCATTTTTACATGGCGGTCCTTCTGTTCCTACTGGGTATCAGTCACTTTCTGGTACCTTTGCGGGAGCATCTCCTCAACCTGTTGATCATGGGTTATTAGTTGGAAACAGTGGTAATGTACCATTGAGTATAGGTGAAGTTTATATGATGTCAGGTTCAACTCCCATTAACCAACCTCAAGGTGGCCAATTACCGCCTGGGGGGCAACCTTCGTTAATGCCTGGGGGGCAACCTCAAGGTACTTCATTTGTGACTGGGGGGCAACCTCAAGGGTATCAACCCCAGCCTCAATACGTACCCCAAAGTCAACCTCAGTATCAGTATCAACCTCAAGGATGGCAACCTCAAGGATGGCAACCCCAAGGGTATCAACCCCAAGGGTATCAACCTCAAGGATACCAACCTCAAGGTCAAGGTCAACCCCAGTATTCGTATTTACCTCAAGGTTATCAACCTACGGGTCAATACCCTGGTCAAGGTTATCAACCACCTCAAGGGCAATCATATGGGACTACACCTTACAGTTATCAACCCTATCCTCAATACGGCTATGGATCTCAGTATCCTCAACCTGTTACGAGTCAATACCCTGGAATGTTAACATGGGATCCGTCACAGGGTCAACAGATGTCGCAACCAAGTATACAGTCGGTACCTCAAGCAGGACAACCTGCAGTTCCTGGTCCACCCCAGCAACCGCAACCTGTCCAGTCAAGTGTTCAGACCCCTGTAACTTCTGTAGTTACTCAGCCGCCAATTGCACCGAGTACTCCACCTCACACGGCTGCAGCAGCTACCGCTTCATCTACCATGCTTACATCTGGAGTATCGGCAGCTCCGGTTTCTACTGTCCCTGTAACCGCTCCTCAGACATCTGTACCGTTGTCTGGACCCACGGTTCAAACCACAGTCCAGATGCCTGCAGGTCAACCTGGTACAAGTACGGTTGTTACTACTCAACCTCAATTTGTTCAACCTCCGTACCAGGGACAGTATCAACCTGGTCAAGCTGCCCAACAACCGGTTTACCAGTATCAACCGTATCCTGGGTACAATTATCAACCACCTCAACAACCCCAGTACGGTCCGGTTAATCCTGGTTTTCCAGGAGGATATAATATCCCCAATGCGAATCCTGTTCCTAGTTATCCTGGATATCCTCCTCCTGGGGCTGGTATTGTGACTCAGAGTTTCAGAGATCCTAACCGGCAGTTACCATTTATTGCGACTTTAGATTTACCCGACTTGACGCGCCTAACGAACGATCCAATTCAATATCTTCCGTTCTGGCCGCCAATGCCAAATAAGTTGCCCAGCGATATACCCAAGTTCGAAGGTAAGTCTGGAGAGGATCCGTCTAATCACGTGATGACTTACCACCTCTGGTGTGCATCAAATTCCATCTCAGATGATTCTATCCGCTTACGTCTTTTCCAGCGTACACTCATTGGTCTCGCAGCCAAGTGGTACATTGAGTTGCCACGGGCTTCTTTTTACAACTTTAGCCAGTTAGCTACTTCATTCTTAACTCATTTTCAGTTACCAGTCAGATACGATAATGGTACGGAATTATTAACTTCGCTAAAACAATCGACATCCACGTACATTTCTGATCACATCCATGAGTGGAGACGTCGAAGGAGATTAGTGAAAGTTTTTATCCCGGACCAAATTTTAGCTGAATGGTTTGTAAAATCATTATTACCAAGAATTACTGAAGATGTAGCTAAGGCCGGCGTAGTTACTGAGGAGCAAGTCATTGCTCAGGCACAATACCTTGACTTAGTTTACACTCAGTCGGGTACGTTACACGAGAAAATTCCGGATCTTCCAAAGTCAAACCAAATCGCTGCTGCTCCTTCGGGATCTCATGCCGCTGATGGTATGATCGGTATCGTGACTACGAAGAGTAAGAAGAAGTCTTCCAAGACCTCCAATACTCCAATTATCACTTTGCCTGATTCTCCGACAGGAGAGTCTTCTCCTCCTGAACTTACCGCCGACATTCACGCTGTAGAGTCATCTACGGCCAAATCCAAAAACGGTGGAAAGAAGAAAGGAAAGAAGAAGGCTAAAGCAGACAAGGCTCCAAAGGAGAAAACGGAAAAGTCGGAAACTAATGACGAAAAGCGCAAACCTCGTTATCCTTGTCTCATTTGTGAAGAAGATCATTTTACGAGAGACTGCCCTCATCGGGCCGAGGTAGTGAAAATAGTTAAAGGTTCTCCGACTCCTGCTGTGTTAAAGAATCCATTCCCCGAGCAGGAAAATAAGATGATAGGTTCTTCTTCGAATGCCAGTGAAGAACCCATTTTGATGATGTCTCATGTCAGGATTGCGACTCGATCGCAAGATTATGGTAGTAAGGCTCCTGTTGATGGTAAAGAAGCAGAATCTTCTAACTCTAACCCATCAACCTCAGCTCCTGGTTCCGATCCACTACAGATCGAAAAACCTAACCCAGACTTAGTGATTAAGCCGCCCGCCAAGGGTGTACTTCGAAGGTCTGCTTTCAATCCACATGCGAGAGCAGCCCAGAATTACAACATTGTTGAAGACTTAGCTGTTTCACCTTCAGCAATGTCGGCACTCGAAGTGCTGCAATCATGTCCAGCGCAACGAAAATTGCTTTTGTCGGCTATTGGAGCTGTCGATGTTCAGGACCCGAACCTAATGATCTTTGATCTAGAAAGTAGTACACCGCGTCTCCCCCATCAAATGGCTTTCCAAATTCCAGTGATAGTCAAAAACAGGCCTATTCATCGGACTGTGATTGATGAGGGAGCTTCTACGTGTATTATGTCGATTCAATGTTGGAGATCGCTTGGTTCTCCTTCGTTGAACCAATCCCCCACCATCCTTAAGGCCTTTGATGGCCGTGGGTTCCGTCCGTTTGGTATTCTACAAGAATTGCCTATAGGGGTCGAAGGTAAAACCGTTAGTCTGGATGTGGAAGTGGTTGATGCCCCTCTAGACTACAACCTTCTTTTGGGTCGAAGTTGGTCATATGCTATGACAGCGGTCGTTTCATCGGTCTTCAGAGTCATTAAGTTTCCACATAACGGTAAGATCGTGACTATTGATCAGCTGACATACTTTTCATCCGACCCAACCTCTTTAGAAACTATCCAGCATGTTGGTAAAACGACGATCCCTTATAGGGACATTGGTGTAGGTTTAGTTAAGGATTCCGGTTTACTGGGAACTTTTCCTCTCCCTCCACTCAATGCAGACCCTTCGTTCGCAACAATTCATATGATCACGTCAGAAAACATTATTTATGATGATCCTTGGTATGTTCCCTCTGACTCTGAGCTAGACTCACTCGGTGATGTTATGCCGTTGAGTCCGTATGAGATTGCTTATGAAGCTCTTATGTCTTTTACCGACTTTCATTCAACCGACCAAATGAATGTGGTCAGTGAAGAGTCACTTTTCACCTCACCCTTAGAACGGATAACGTTTCCCGAAGAAGTGTCATCTGACGAACAACTTCGCGAAATCCTAAGTGTAGATGATCTACCATGGGACGATCTCCATCACAGATCTTCGTTTTTACCTAAGGATGATGCCTTTGAAAATGATTTTTCATCTATCTTTACCGCTGAATATGTCAAAGACGCTCAGGATCCAACGAAACATTCTGATTCAGAGCTGAATTTAGGGAATATTTCTCGTACTATTCCCATTGATATTTCAGTGAAGCCCGGAATCAAGGAGAACATTCATATAGGTGCCGCATGTACTGACGAAGAAATTGAAACTTACAAGGCCCTATTCCAAGAATTCCGCGACGTGTTTGCCTGGTCTTACGAAGAAATGCCAGGAATCGATCCTGCCATTGTTGTTCATGAAATCAAAACCTACCCGGATGCTAAACCCATTCGGCAACGGTTGCGTCAGATTCACCCTCGAAAAGCAGCTGCAATCAAAGCCGAAGTCGAAAAGCTGTTGAAAGCAGGTTTCATTTATCCGATCCCGTTAACGGATTGGGTATCGAATATTGTTCCCGTCAATAAAAAACAAGGAACAATAAGAATCTGTATCGATTATAGGGATATCAATCGAGCTTGTCCAAAAGACAACTATCCTACGCCTTATATCGATCAAATTATTGATGATTGTGCCGGAAGTGAGATGTTTTCCTTCATGGATGGTTTCTCGGGTATAATCAAATCAATATTCTACCTGCCGATCAACCAAAAACGGCATTCATTTGTCCATGGGGGACATTTGCTTATTGCAAATTACCTTTTGGCCTTAAGAATGCCGGTGCTACTTTTCAACGGGCCATGTCTTATGCATTTCATGACATCAAGCACATTGTGCAACCCTATCTCGATGATTTGCCTGCTCATTCTTTACACCGAGCTGATCACCTTGTCCATTTACGAGCAATCTTTATGAGGTGTAGGCATTATCGAATTCGGTTGAATCCCCACAAGTGTGTTTTCTGTATAGAAACAGGTCGATTGCTGGGATTTGTTGTTTCCAAAACCGGCATTCGCGTCGATCCCTCGAAAGTCGAGGCTATCATCCAATTGCCTCCTCCTTCGAGTTTGCGCCAACTCCAAAGCTTGCAAGGGAAAGCAAACTTTTTACGCCGATTCATCCCTAACTACGCCGAGGTCACTAAAGGTTTTACACGGTTGTTGAAACAGAACGTACAATTCTTTTGGGACGAGATTGCTCAACAATCTTTTGATGCACTGAAACACGCGTTGACCCATGCACCGTTATTGCATCCTCCCAACTACAACCAGGACTACTTCTTATACCTCGCAGCTTCGCATTCCACCATTGGAATGGTGTTAGTTCAAGAAGATGAATTCAAGGCAGAGCATGTGATATATTACCTTAGCAGAACCTTAAATCCAACTGAGTTAAAATATTCGCATGTGGAGAAATTGGCCCTGGCAGCCGTTCAAGCTGTCCAGCGTTTTCGTCACTACATTCTTCTCCGCAAAACTACTGTTATTTCGGATTGCAACCCTATGATTTATATCTTGACAAAACAACTGCTAGGGGGCAAGTACTCTAAATGGATCGTCATCCTGCAAGAGTTCGACTTGGAGTTTGAGAAGTCCAAGTCTAAGAAATCTTTAGTCTTCGCGGAATTGATGTGTGATTTCCCGAGTGCTGACACAGAGACTGTGGCAGAGGAGTCCATTGCGGACGAATCTTTGTTTCTTATTAGCACTGTAGATCCGTGGTATGGGGATATAATCATCTATCTCCAAACCCAAACCTTTCGGCCTGAAACTTCCAAGGAAAACCGTCGAAAAATTCGGTTTCAATCCCAGCAATACAGAATTATTGGAGATACACTTTATCGCCTGGGGGCAGACTTAGTTTTTCGACGTTGTTTAACTCACGATGAGGCTGAGAGAGTTTTGAATGATTGTCACTCTGGAGCATGTGGCGGTCATATGTCTGGGTATGCCACAGCTCAGAAGGTGTTGCGCGCTGGCTATTTCTGGCCGTCTATGTTTAAAGATTGTATCCTTGCCGTCAGAAAATGCCACAACTGTCAAGTGTTTGATCGCAAGATGCGCGCTCCACCTGCTCCTCTCCACCCTATAATTGCCGCTGGTCCATTCGCCAAATGGGGCATTGACTTTATTACTTGTAACCCTCACTCGGCCGGGGGGCATGCGTATATCATCCTTGCGGTTGATTATTTTACTAAGTGGGCCGAGGCGATGCCTACATTCGACGCAAGCGGCAAGACAGCTGCACTTTTCGTATTCAATCATATCATAACTAGGTTTGGTGTCCCACAAGCAATCATTACGGACCATGGAAGCCATTTTCGAAATGTCATGATGACTGAACTTACAAGCCAGCTTGGTTTGCGCCACGATAGCTCTACACCTTATTATCCGCAAGCCAACGGTTTGGTTGAGTCAATCAACAAAGTTCTAGTCGTCATGATTCGACGGATCATTGGTATCCATCGAACGAATTGGCATAACATGTTATTTTCGGCACTATGGGCATATCGAACTTCAGTGAAAAATTCAACAGGTTTCACCCCTTTTCAGCTAGTTTATGGCTTAGAAGCTGTGTTACCTATTGAGTGCGAAATCCCATCACTTCAAATGGCTGTCGAATTACTTCCAGCTACTTCCGAAGAGGAGAAACGGTTGTTATACTTAGCTAAATTAGATGAGACTCGACGTGACGCTACTTTAGCTATCGAGACTCACGCGAAACGAATGAAAGCTCAGTACGATAAAAATGTAACCCCTCGAAGTTTTTCGGAAGGAGACCTAGTACTATTATATGATCAAGCGAACGATAAGCTAGGTGCTGGAAAATTCGTTCCCATGTGGCATGGGCCCTACATTGTAAAGCGAAAGCTAGCAAAAGGGGCTTATGAGTTAGTTGATTTTGATGGGGACTCTTTGGGCAAACCCAGAAATGGACTTTACCTAAAGAGGTATTATGCTTAAAATGATGGATGGAGAAATTTTTAGATAGGTTAGATTTCCTTTCTAGCTAGCAAGTGTGTTAGTTTAGTCAGTGTGCTTAGCTTAGCAAGTGTGGTTTTTCGTCATTATTTTGGCTCATCTTGGTTTTACTCTTGATATTGTAGATGTCGACGCCTCTCCAAACATACATTGGATTTGCTGATGGTGCTTGTCGTAGTACACGGAATATCTCTTCCGCAGCTTGGGTTATCTATTCGCCCTCTGACGAGTTAGTTTCTATGCATGGGGTAAGCCTCGGTCAAACAACGAATAACATTGCAGAATACAGTGCAGTGGTTGAATTATTATCCGAATCTATTTCATTTGGAATTCGACGTTTGATAGTGAGGTTAGATTCTGAACTTGTTGTATTACAGCTTAATAGAGTTTATGCCATTAGAAATCCTGTGTTATTAAGGTTGTTTTTGAGAGTGCGTCTCTTGGAACGTGAATTTGATTACATTGAATATCAACATATTCCAAGGTCTTTGAATACATTAGCAGATGCAATTGCTTCTCAAGTGTTGGACAGACATTTATAATAATCATGCAAGTGAATTTAAAGACATTTCATCATACATGTTAAACAAGATAAGCCGATAATAGTGATATATAGATATAGATAGAAGTGTGTCCAAAAATATATACATCGTCTTCGATCATAGGTTTAACACACCTTATGATCGGCAAAATGATAGTGCAAAAAGTCAAAAATGTCACATGTGACTACAAAAGTGACTAGTCAATCACTGGTGGTGCTCTCTGTACGACACCACTGCGCGGGCTATCTTGCGCAGAAATCTCCTAAACGGTCCAGGGACTGCGACCACGAAGCGCTGAAGCCTCATTGGAATATCATCCATAGTAGTCTCAGGTATATCTGCCGTGAGACGCTCTAGATCATGCTCCAAATCGGCTAGTACTTCTGCTGTCGCATCCTGTAAGGCCGGTGCCGGTGCAGCTGGATGTCGTCTGTCGTAAGGCCGGAGATTGGCTGGACGCTGTGGTCCAACATCTGCATTTTTAAAATTTTACTGTTACTTTGAGACGATATATATGAAAAATAAAAAATACATAATTAGAAAACTTGTGAAAATGAAAGTACCTCTGTCATCCCATTGTTCTCCCTGTGGAAGAACCATGTCCGGATCACCTCTGAAATCCATTCCGGCATATGGAAAGTCTTGTATCACAAAAAGCTGGCCCTCTAGCCAGTCGAAGTAACTGTCTGAGAATCGAACCACTGCAGCACCCTCGTCAGGATGCCGGGCCATCACCGCAACCCATCGAACAAGCTTTGGCTCCCGAGGACCCAAGTCATCAACAGTGAGTTGCTGAGGGATCAGCATAGGAACTCTCTCCAAGGCAAAGCTCACGACTAGAGGCCCATATCCAAAAGTCTTTAGTCGTCCGTTCTTTGCCTTGGTTAGTTGGCTCTTCATATGAGCCGACACAGCTTCGCACCAGTTGAAGATGGTGCCTTGGTAACAGTCAACTGCCATCCGCATTTGGGATCCGGAGGCAATGTGCAAGGCGGCCGCGCCACAAATCCTAGTGACCGTAAATGCAATAACTCTAAGTTCCGCCAGAGCGATGTGCTTTATCTCCACGCCTTTTTTATGGCGAGTCCCTGGTCTGCACCACTCCTCGCGGAGATCATCAAGGGATTGGCCACCCGGCCTGGTCCCCGCAAGGTTGAGTTGCTCACCTCTGTTTGGCAAGCCAGTGAGAAAGTATACATCCGAGGGCTCTATCTCGAGCTGGTGCCCTCCAATGTAAAAGCATTGATCTTGAACGTTCCATCGCTCAACTAGCCATTCCAAAAATCTTACCTGGCCCCTCATGCCCGGTATGGTCCAATATTTGTACAATCCACATGTTCTTAAGGCATCCAGAGAGGGTTGGTGGTTAATCGCAGCTTCATCGTCTTCTACGTGCTCTCTCTCTCTCCAGTCTAACATGTTTTGGGCCCTGCACATCAAAAGAGTCAATTAGAAATTAATTTGAGAAAATTTGGTGGTTTTTTGAGAGAGTTAGGGTTTTGAAATGCGCCCTTTGCGGAAGACGCACCCCGGCTTTTTAGCACAGGGCGTCCGGACGCAGCTCGCCTGAAGGCGGACTGCGTCCCCAGACCTTTTTCCCGTGTGAGAAAAAGTCGGGGGACGCGGCTCACCCGAAGGGCACCTGCGTCCGCCGAGGGGCGCATTTTGAACCCAAAACCCCCCCAAAAAATGAAACAGAGACCAAAAACAAAAAACTAAACGGATAAAAATGAAGAGTGGGATGTGTAAAATACCTCGGTGAAGCGGCGTTCGATTCCGACGGTCAGATTTTCCGCAGCAACCACGGGAAGTTTCTTGTCAAAAGCTCCTTTTTCAACCTCAACAGTGAAACGGTAAAAATGACATGGTAAAAGGTCTTTTTATAGGTTTTTTGGATGAATTAGTTCATTTTTTACCATGAAAAGATGTTTTCAAATGTATTTTTGCCTATTTTAAACAGGTATGAGTAATGTGTCGCTTTTGTGCAGGACGAAGGGATTTCAAGGGAAATTGTAATTTTTCACAAACAAAATTTCAGAGTCATCTTTTAAGCCCTTTTCTGACTCCTAAAACATGAAAAGATCGCCGAGTGTTTCTTTTTCACTCGTTAAAACGGAATTAAAAGACGGTCCCCTTTTAGCTCTTTTCTGACCGCAAAATCAGGAAAAGATTGCCGGGTTTTTGTCGTTTCAAACTCGATAAGGAAATAAAACGACGTGTCTTTGATCGCTTTTTACTTTTCAGGTCAACGATACTATTATGAAAGTACTCCTTGGTCGCAAGATCAAGCGGTTCCCCTAGGTATTATTTTATACTTTTTCGGGCTTGAGGGACACAAATATACGAAAAAGTTCAACGTGGAGTTTCCTTAAGTTTTTCAGACTCTCTAAAATTGAAAAACGCCGAGTTTCTCCTATACTGGGCTCGTTAAACTTTTACAGTAAAGGACCTGTTCAATTACAAACAGGAACGAACCACTCCTTCCTAGGGTTCGCATTTAAACTAGGTTGGACTCGTCCGAAGGATGAGCTTATAATCAAGCATATGTTATCCTCCTCAAGCTTGTTAATAAGAGGTACTTGCCAGAAATGGTGGGGGAAAAAAGAGAAGAATGAACCTATTTGTCACCTTTTACCTCAGAAGAAACTTTATTACCGCTCTTGAACACGACACTTTTCATTCACCTGGGTTGGGAAATCTTTTACCTCACAGTTGACTAAATCACTTTGAAAATCTTTAACCGGGTTCAGGGATCAACTTTGAGTTATTCGTCACCAAACCATCTGTTGTGTCGTTATGTGTTCAAGAGGTCTGCAAGCAAAACTTTCATCTGCAAAATACTTGTCATCCATTGACCATCCCTGAGTCAGTCCTTACAGCAACATTTCTTCAACTTGAACAATGATTTCGTGTTGCGGGCTTGCCTGCAACGAGTCGCTTTCTATCGACATCGACACATTATCTAGAAAGATGACTTAGGAATCGACAGTACCTTGAAGTCTGCATGCATCAATGGCAGGTTTCTCGCCTTTGACGTCAGTTTACATCATTGACTTTCGATCAGAGGATTCCGTGAAGTGTTCGACATCAAAACATCTATTCACATTTCACGGGTTGTGCTTGGTACTTTGAGAACCATTGACATTACTGGTGGTTTCTCTCACACTTGTTAACAGTTTACATCATTGACTGGTAATCAAGTGGTTTCTACCATGTTCGACATCGAATCATTTAATCACATGACTAGAATCGTACCAATTCGGGAAGTAGAAGTGAAGACCCTGGATCTAGTTTCTACCATCCAGGCTGCGAGGAGTTTTGTATTCATTGTCTATGTAGACTTATCATAAACAGATGGCTGCGTCCATACTGTGTCTACAAAAGTCTATAAAAATAATGTACTGCAAGATCATTCCTGTATCAGGATAGTTAGTCCATTAGTTAAAGTTTTGAATCTGAGTATGGGAATGCCTACCTCAGTGATGATATAATCTTATCCATGTATTTTGTGTTGAAAATTGCAGGTTCCAACCAGGCCATCCACAAGGCAATCCTTGAAATGATAAAGCGCTTCACCCTTCCTAGAATTACAAAACCCTATTCTATTCCAGGCTTCGCACTTTAGGGGGCAATCTGTTACACTAAAAAATGTCACCTTGACTACTTACAGTTAGTATGGCTCAAATCAACAAGTCATGCTACCCTCTTAGGCAAGTCTCATGCCTCTGTTATCCATCTCAAACTCAAAGAAGAGAGAAAGTCTTGTAAAAATCATGTTTATCTCTGGGGTCGCAGGTTCTCTCTAGCCTTACCTGCGGGGACGCTGACCATGTTCACAAAATCTGCGTCCATAGACGCTCTGTATGTTAAGGGACAGGTGCGTCCCTCTGTAAAAGGCAAAATGCGCGAGTTTTATCTTGAAAAAGTTACTTGTGGTTACTTCTAGAACATTCTAGAGGTCGGTTTGATGAAATGGATGCGCCTCCAGTTGGTTCATGTATCTCTATTAAGGGGGAACTTATCCCATCAATAAGGGAGCTATCCCACCCATAGAGGGGGATGATCCCATTGATAGTGGACCTGAATAACCTCTTTACAGCACTATAAATGAAGGCATTGAGCCAGAAGGAGAGGAGGTTGGAGCTATACATTTTCTTTGGGTAAATGCTGCAGGATTTAGGTCTTCCATTAGAGCCTTTGTGAGGAGAGATTGTCTTCACTTGATTCTACTTGGGAGAGGGTGAGCTTTGTCAAAGTAGAGGAAAACCCTTGATGGACCCTGGGAGGAACTTGCACAACACCAAGGCCAGGTTGTAAGAGTTTCTTTGTTTCGTTATTAATACAAACTGGTTTATTTTTCTCAATAGCTTGTGTTAATGAGTTATTTCATGTGTTCCTTGGTCTGCATGTTGAATATATGTTTTATTATATGAAATGCAAGTGCTTGGTAATTGTTTGATTGTTTGTGGTTTCAGGAATTGACTTGAAGGAGGAGCTCATCCGGATCGTCAAGAACGGACTTCAACAACAGCGTTTTGGAATAAGGTAAGCCTAAACACTTGTAGTTTTCATGTTGTAAAAGGTGTATTTAGAGAAAGATCACTCCATTTTGTCTTGTTTGTCATTAGAATGTCTTAGACTTCTAGGAAGGTCAGTCGTGTCCGCACCCTTGACAGATTCCGTGTGACAGAGGCCCATTTTTTACCTCAAAATTCCTCTAATAGAAGTGATCTCAACACGTTTTTTACTACTACAACATCATCGATATTATCACTGTAGAAATTTTGAATAATATAACACTTGTTCACAGAGATTATCCCGATTATACACTATTTTCAGAATGCATGCATAATACATAAACTCCTCTATGTTGATCATCAATTTTGTAGAATTAAGAAACAATCGCATGCACACATTGAAACATCAATCACACATATCAACACAATATGTACGTGGGAAAGCATACAGCTGAAAACCCCCAACTATCTGTATATTAAAATGATAGAGAACATGTAACAATACATAGTACAATACTCCTCACAAGTACTCAGTACTATCTCCACCTGCTACACACAAACTAGCTCAGATCGAAATCAAGTCATAGGTTCAAATCTCCTCCACTGTTTGTCTGCCTCTACTGCGCAATCCAAAGTGAGAATAGGAATGATCCAAGATCATTTTCCCTTAGCTTGTACTGCGCGATCCTCATTGGCAATCTTAATTATTGATTGTGTAAATCTCATGCACAGCTATAGTCACGACTGATAGTAGTCTCCACATCTAACACTTGTCTCCACTGAACTGTCCATGCACTGAGTTAACTGATGTATTCTTTAGTTCCTTTATGAGTTAATAATTAGTGAATTAATTAATAATTAATTCACATCACTCATCACTAGTGTGTTTGGCAATTAGACTAAATACAACTGGTTCAACTAAGTCAAACTGAACACAACTCCTCAATCAACTCCACCACACTCAATCACTTGAGTTCTAACTGAAGTCCATCATTCAATAGCTCAACTAACCCATAAGAAAACCATATTTCCTTCTGGTAGTTGCATGTGGCACATTCGTAGCTCGAACTGAAGTCCTCCAAGAGGATAAGATAATGTTTATAGTCCAAATATTACTAAGAGCTAATAATATTCGACTGTTCGATTTTTAGCCTGGCAGTATAAAAATAGACTCCGCCCATATGTCTAAAAATAGAAGTACATATATTTTTTCCAACATGACCAATCATCCACAAATAGCATCCTGCAACTCATAGACCATGACCCATATGTCTAAAAATAGACATAGTCTAAAAATAGACTTTGCGCCAAAAATAGCCTGCGGGCCCACTTAGTGAAGGTGACTTCTTTTCACTAAGCTCCATCATCTTGTTGCATTTTCAACAATCACCTAGTCATTTCATTATGTTTACAATCTCATTCACTCTAAGATAGAAACTGTCTGTGTTTTCATCCTCATTCATTTTCAAGATTTCATATTCCATCCTATAAACATGGAGTTTGTAATTTTTAACCTTGGTATCCCCTTCATGATTGTTTACTAGTTTGTCCCACATTTCTATAGCTAACCAATTTTGACTCTATAAGTCCACCAAATATTGCATTCGTAGCTCAAGCATTTCAATTAAACTTTTCTTGCTAGGTTTTTCATTTGGAAGGATTATTTGGGTTTCACAACCATCCAACACAATTTTATAAATGTCCATGCCAAGTGACATCAAGTAAGTTTTCATTTTTATTTTGAAAAAGGTAAAGTTTTTCCTATTGAATAGAGAAGGTTTGATTGAGGAGGACGTACCCTAGCTTTCCACGTTTCTTGCAAGATCTTCCTTCTAGTGGTTAGGACATTATTGAAGCCTAACTTTCTCTTATACTAATTTTTGAATACTAAGAGGGGGTGAATTAGTATTCTTATTTTTTACTACTCTCACTTAAACAATTATATCTTTTCTCTATCATAAAATAAGTAGGAAATGATAAACCACACATAATTAGATGAACACATAGGACAAAAGAGATTTAAAATTAAAACCCATATGGAAGAAAACCATAAAACAATTTGTTCTTTAGATTATGTTTATAGGAACCTTACATGGTTAGTAAGCCTCCACTTGTAAGAGAGACCTATCCTCTTTGAATTTTTCAAAATCCAACCTACTAGAGACCCCAACCCTAAAACATTTTTAGGCACCCACCTACATGGAACACCAATCCCCTCTTGATATTTGATTTGGATTATGTATGTTGCTAAGTGATGTTCTCTCTACTCTGTTCTTTCTTTCTCCTTCTATACTCACACTAGCTATTGTTTTCACTTAGAAAAATTATGTTAGCTCTCACTCTTGTAATCCCTCTTACAATTTCATAGTAATCTAGTTGTACTCAAGATAGTTGATCTCTATTATTTGCATAATATCTTAGTATCTTAGATACTACCTCTCCACATATGCATTGTATATGCTATTTCACAAAATTTTTTAACTATGTATTTATACAACATCAACTCTTCCACCAGTTTTGTCTTTACCATGGGTATCAATCCATAGTATTTACCCACAATATTGTTCTTTGACTAAGTCTTATCATGCATAAGTTGGTAGCACAATGGAAAACTTCTCTTTGCACATAACATCTTTTCTTTAAATTATGTTAACTTTGTCTTCATCCAATGTGATGGCCTATGTACCTTCACTTTCACACGTGTATATAATCACATGTCTACATACCAGAACCTTGGACCTACTCTATGTTCTTCCATGGAAATATGCCAATACCTCTCGGGACCAAATTATTTCTTTTCATGACCACAAGTTGTCAAGTTGTGAGTAATACCCAAACAACTCAGATATCAAGTGATTATACTTCAATTATTTCCCAACATATTGATGAGCTATTAAAATAATAGCTCTCATGGATGGCTCATCTCGCTTTGTGACCATGCACTATAACCAACAACTTAACACATTGGACATCAATAGTCTTAAGTTTTGGTTTCATTCTACTTTGTTGATATGCAAAGGTGTAGAAGCTCTTAGGTGCTACACCTTTACCTCTACATGACCTGGTGCCATGACCACTGACTATTCCCTATAAAATATTAGTAGATCGATTATCCTCCTTTCTTTTTGAACATTGATATGTTTTTGTTCCAAGACTGGGATTCTAAGATCAAATATCTTTGGTATTATCACTTAGAACCTCATAAATAGGGGTTGTGACTTAGAGTTATACACTATCAGATATTGGAGGAACTCCCAAGTTGTTCAAGAACTCGAATAACCCATGTTTTTTTATGGCTCACCTTGCCACGTCACCCTCCACTATGCTTGCCACATCTTCCACTACAACCTCTTAGGAATTACCATGTGTCCAAGGGATAACATGTACTTTTCAAATGTCACTCTCCATTGGTCTAGTTAGTTGGTTAAAACTGCGATTTCTTCCTGCCATGTGTCACTCATTGATGTTTCAATGTCAAAAATTCTTACCACCTAGTACTCCTTGTCATCACTTCCACCTCGCCTACCATATCATGTTAGCATATCAGATTGTTAGATGGTCTTTGTGCCTTTTTAAAATGTTGATACTTCTGAGGTTTGATAGGCTCTTAGATATTTGGCGCTATCCTTTTTTCCCTATATGACCAGGAGAAATGACCAAGGACTAATTATATCAACCTTATCAACCTTCTTGACCCTTTGAACTATATCATTCTTCTCGACCTTCTCGTCTTCATATAACCACTTGACCAACTATTGTTTGAACTAAGCTTCATGTTTTCTACTTAGTTTCATGTTGCATGAATCTAGTTAAATCACCACGCTCAATCTTTAATGTTGCATGATCCTAATTTGACTCCACCATTATTCCTTATGCACTTCTTTGGAGACTATGAACATGGAAGTATTTCTCATCCTTTTGTCCTGCTCAATACTTTCATTGACATCAATGAAAATATAGTTGACATTAACAAAAACACACGTTCAACAAAATTCTAGTCATAAAACTGCTACCTAACACTTCCACCAAAGAAGAACGTCTCCTTTACTTTGTGCATATCAATGAACAGTGTTTCTATGCCTCCATAGCCAATGAGACTCATAAGAAGTGTGTAAAATCCCAATATTATAAGTTTATTTGGCCTTATCATTTTGTGGAAGGGGATCTGGATTAGGTAATGATTATGACCATGACAAGCTAGGTGAAATTAAGTTAGATTCCATCTAGCGTGGTTTTTATGTTGTTAAACACGTTCTAAAGAAAGGGATTTATGATTTAGTGGATCATGATGGAAACCCCTTGTCGAAGCCTCATAAAGGGCTCCACCTAAATAAGTACTGTGTGTAAGTATTATGGTTGCATGGTGCTTATACATATTGTATATATATATGTTTGGGTGTCGTGTGTTTTTTGGTTTTGTTTTTACGTATCCATTACTTTGAGTTTTTTCTTATGCATGTTTCTTGATTCAAAAATGTCTAGTCCCTCCAAATATACATAGGATTTTTAGATGGTGTGACAACCCTAACTATATTTTCTCATGCAATGTAAATATTTTTACAAAAAGAAATGAGCTAAGCAATGGGGCATGGATTTGAGATACTAGGGAGGTTTCTTACTGGGATTTTTAAGCTTCCTTGTTGTTGGGCATGGAATCCCCACACAACATGTTTTGGGGTTCAAAGCCCAAGTTTTGGTCAAATAATGTTGTAAGACTCCGTGAATTGTGGGCGCGGAGCACAAAATGTATGTTGAATCATAGGGTTGTCTACCCTAAGTCTTGTAATGTAATGTCGGCCTACCCATGGTCCATGGCCCATATAAATAGAGCGAAGCACTAATTTGTAAAGACAATGAGAGATAGATGAAAACACATGGAGTCTAGAATATAGCGAGCATAGAGTAAAGGTCTAAGTGTCTTAGGTCGTAGTCATAGGAAGAGGCTCTACAGCTAAGTGCACAGAGGCCTAGTAGAGTCTGCAGCTGAGTGTGCAGACCCCTGCAGCAGAGTGCACAGGGTGAAGTCAAGTCTGTAATCAAGGAAGAAGAATAATAAAGAGAAGTTTGATTCCAAATCTTGTGTATCTGTTCTTGTGCTAATTCTTGTTTGAATATATTTTTTTCTCTATCGTGCGCACTTATATGAATACTGAACATAGTTAAATATAACTAGACACACACTGATAAGCTAAGTGATCGACAATTATCGGGTTAATAGTAAGGAATTAGGTAATAACATGCATCGTGCCTCGAGCAGGGCTACGCAAAGCCAACATCACAGTTTGCGAGGTACTGATAGATGCGCGTAGTGATGTGTGCGTAGGGAAAATCTACGGACCATTGAAAATCATCAGACATCTCTAGGGTGCGAAAAACGTGGTTCTAGCACCCTCCCATACTACTTCAGGTGAGACCTCAGTCCGCGCTCCGTGGACTATTGCCGAAAGGGCCAGTAGTACTAGGATTTGTTTGGCTAAATCACCTCTGAACCTAGATTAGGCACCTATAAGCCAACAAAGGGTTCCGTTGTTGGGACCAGGATCTGCATAAGAGATGTCTGATTTCATGCCATTGGAATCCAACAAATAAAGAAATTGAAGGGTGGTTGCACAAGAAGATTCATGAGTTTGCGGCGTAGGAAAACCGAAATCCACAAGTATCTAAGGAACATTGGTTGGAGTGCTACTTATATACAGAAATCCACAAAATTTTCTTTGCATCCTTTCCTTCTAAGTTGTATGAGTGGATCACGAAGCTAGCAAACAGTCAGGGAAGGTGTAGGCTCGACAAACCAATAATGTGGACTCCAGAATTAGTGCACAGATGAGAAGCGTCAGGAGATAAGATCACACGAGCTGTGGACCATTGGCTCAATTTAATTATAGGAGGATTTATCACTGAGTTCATGGTAAATACGACTGTTAGCTATAGTGAGGCAAAACGATGCTTCCTCAAAGGACCGCGAGGTAAGTATATTAGATCTTTGAACACTTGGATTAAGATGCTATTGTGTGAAAAGTAGTTTGAGCTAATAAATTAATATTTGGGACTACGTGAAGTGGGAAGATCTATAGAAGCGGAGGTAGTGAAGAATTAGAAACTAGTTCCTTAATTTCTCCCTCGTAGGAAAGCAAGGAAGAGCTCGCAAAAGTGTCTCTGAGAAGCGCGGTCAGTCTGATAAGGCAACAAACTCCACGCTTACCACCTCCACCTACACCGCCACCCATCTCACCCTCTTCACCTCCATCTCCACCCACCCCACCTCCACCACCACCATAGTTCAGTATGGCGAGTGCGATAAAACTGCCAGTATTCAGTGGAGTAGGGAATGAAGATCCAGACCAATTTTGGTTCATGGTAAGGGTGGTATGGGAAGCACAAGGAGTTGTGGATAATAATATAAAGAAGGCTACATTGGTAAGCCTATTGAAGGATCGCACTAACGTGGTACATTAAGCATTCTAATTCCCATCCAAACACAGAAATCACAGAAATCCAGATTGCGCTGAACAGGGAATTTAACAAGCCAAAGTTGGAGACACAATCAATTATTGGGTTTAAGGAGATTGTGATGCTCCCGGGTGAGACCCCCTGAGATATGGACCAAAGAATAAAGAGTATGATTCACGAAGCCAACATGAATTTGACGGATGGACAGTGCCACACATTTGTAGAGTCACTAACACCGCATTTAAGGAAGACACTATCACAACAAAAGCTTTCCACCTAGGCTGAAGCTTTGGAGATGGTAGTGAGATTGCATGAGACCCCTATTAAATATCCTGGCATGGGAGTCCAACAAATCCACATGCAACTGCAAAATTTGTGTCTGGAAATGTAGAGTTTGAAACTGGACAGGACACCTCAAACAGAGGTGCACGAGGAGGTATGGTGCATTAAATGCAAAGGCCAGGGGCATGACAAGGACCACTGTCTAGTATTCGTGAATTACTTGGTAGGAGGAGGGCCGATGCTGTTAAGACCTAAGGCACAAGTAGGACCAAGTATGACGCCTGCGCTATGGTGTGTGATCTGTCAGATAGGAGAAAAACACACTACAGATAATTTTCATCTATTGCAGAAGTATACGCAGACATCCCAACAATTGTTTTGTAATTTCTGCAGGTTGGTAGGCCATGATGAATGCACCTGCAGAAGCTACGAACTAATGATGGATCAGACTCTTGCCTACAGGGTACAAACTGAAACATGAGCCCTCGACACAAATGTAGGAATGGCGCGTGCTGGATTTCAGGGGTGTGGACGAGGTCAAGGTGGAATGGGACCAGGAAGGGGTCGCAGACAACTAATTTGTTACAATTGGAGAGGGCTAGGACACTATGTCCGTGATTGTACAAATCCAACAAGGACATCATGTTTGTACTGTACTCAGTTTGATCATAATGCAGAAGATTGCCGTACATTGATAGTGAGGCTATGTGAAAATGGGGTGCTCCAGCCTCCTTAGACGCAGAATTTGAAAATGATGAGGTCTGAGCCGTGTGAAGAGGACCTGAATGTAAACATAGTGCTCAGAAGCAGTATCACAATCAGAGATGATAAAGGTAACCAGCCAGAAGAAAGTGCGTGGGTTCGCAAGGCTCCTACAAAGGAACCTGAATTTCATCTAGAACATGTGAAAGAGACATTCATGGAAGCTAAGAAGAGCTTCACGGAGGACTCAACTTCAGGTAGTAAGGATCAACTAGAACCGGGGATGGATCCTTCAATGCTTACTACCTTTCTAGAGACATGCATGAAACTGCTGCTGACAGCAAGGCAGTAAAAGGACTACAGGAACTTATCACTAGGTGCACGGGGTCAGGAGAACCACGCGTGCTCTAGAAACTTGGAAAGAATGCATTGCGCATAGGAAGGGAAATGAGATTGATTGTGCAAATCAATGAGTATGAAATGGATTAGGTAATCCTGGATCTCAGATCGAATGTGAATGTACTGCTGAAAAAAAACATGGGAACACATGGGCAGACCCACGCTACAATGGTCTCTTATTCAGTTGTGAATGGTGAACCAACAAAAGATCTTGCCCATGGGAAGATTGCAAGGGGTAACGGTGGATATTGAAGTGATAGAGATTGTCAATGACAACAATCCCTATCCCACGCTACTAGGAATAGACTGGGCCACCGATATGAACAGAGTCATAAATTTGAAGAAGGGAAAAATGGTTTTTGAGAAAAAGTCACTACGTGTAGTAGTACCGCTAGATCCAGCCGAAGGAGCATGATACATTGAACCGTTGTGCGACGATGATAATGATGACGATATCGATTACATCTACAAGATAACTGTTCAAGAATAGGATTGGGTGAACCTAATTATAGATGGTAGGATTTTGTGGGAGCAAGAAAGCATTTGCACTTCGGACTCAGACAAAGAAATAGAGCTATGGTAGAATCGGACGCATGAAGTAACAACGCTTAATTGCAACATGATGGTTAGATCACTGCGTTGCGTGACAATAGAGGTAAGGGATCTACCTATGTATGATGGGTTGACAATGGTGGATGAATTCCTCAACAAATTTGAAAGCTCAGTACCAGAATAGTAGCGGTTCGATGCTCTGAAATGGGCACTGTACGCGATGCTCGCAAGTTGGTGGGGTACATATCAGGGAAGTTTTGATGACTGGTGTGGATGCAGAAGGATGATGTACCTACGATTTTGGAAATAGCAGATGTGGCTAGTAGACAAGTATGATGGATGGGATGATCCACATACACAACTCGTGAAATGGACCAAGGTCTACGGGGAAGAGCCACAGCCTGAATGGTTACATTTATTCTATAATACCTTGGATTTCATACCCCTGAATTGGTATACTGAGACGGAGCTCCACCATGATATAAGCGAATGGGATATCTTGCGTGAGGGATTTCTGTTAACTTTCACATTTGAAGATCATTGCTAGGATACTATTGATGATGCGTTATAAGAAGTAAAAGCAACTATCTTCAAAATACCTTAGGATCCAATGGAAGTAATTAAGCCAAAATGAGTGACACAGCTGAGCTGTGCACTAGAGTGTTACAACGTAAATCTTGAGGAGGATGACAAGGACCCACGAAATATTAACATTCCAGAAATGGAAGGCTGTCGTGAGATTCGAGGACCATCAATTGAGGATCTCGACATCACCATGCCACTAAGAAAATAGCAGGTAAACATTGGAATGGAGGCAGATTCGAAGTAAGCAACGCTTGGGGACTATTGGGATGATGCCACAGTGGATAAGGCCATTGAATTACTCTGTGAATACCAAGACTTGTTCCCGACCAAAATTACAGACTTAAAAGGGATTGTTGGTGACTAAGGGATGATGACAATCACCTTGAAGCCCGATGCGAAGCCAGTTAAGCAGTGACCTTACTTCTTGAATCGAAAATATAAAGAAAAGGTCCGTGAAGAATTAGACAAAATGCTCGCAGCCATAATTATTGAGCCTGTGGAAGAATCCGACTGGGTGAGTCCTATGGTAGTACAGGAGAGAAATAAGAAGGGTGAAATAAGAATATGCATGGACCTTAGGAAGCTGAACGATGCTTGTGTACATGATCCATTCCTGACATCGCTCACAGATGAACTACTGGAGAATGTTGGCAGTCAGGAAGCATGCTCATTCATGGATGGGTTCTTAGGGTACCATCAGATCAATATTGCACCGGAAGACAAGAGAAAAATGACCTTTGCAATAGAATGGGGCTACTTTTAATACAAAGTTATGCCGTTTGGACTGAAGAACATGCCAGCCATCATTTTGTACAACGTTGTGGCTGCGTTCAAATAATATATCCCCAAGTTCTTGGAGGTCTATCTGGATGATTGGACTATCTTTAGATTAGTTAAGAACCATGTAGCAAGCTTACGCTTGATTCAGGATACTTGCCACCAACACCAGATTGCACTGAACCTTAAGAAGTGTACATTCCTCGTTCCCGTTGGAAATCTGCTGGGACATGTGGTCTACAAAAAACGACTGATGGTGGACCTTGAAAATATTGTCATTATTCTAAATTTGGAAGCAGTGCAAAGTGTTAAACACGCTACCTTGGGACACACCGAATACTATAGGAAGTTCATCAAAAGTTATGCCCAAATAACAACACCGATTGAAAAGCTATTGAAAAAGGATGTTACATATTGTTGGAAGGATGATTGCATGAAGAGTTTGGATGTCCTGAAGGGGAAACTAGCCTCTGCTCCAATCTTGGTCTTCCCGAAATGGGATATGGAATTTCATGTACATGTTGATGCCTCGTGTATTGCACTGGGAGTAGTGCTCACACAAGAGGGTGTGGAGGGCGTGGATCACTCGGTCATGTTTGCAAGTTAGATATTTTCCAAAGAAGAAAAGAACTATTCCACCACCGAGCATGAAGGGTTAGCGATGGTGTATTCACTCCAAAAATACCGAAACTATTTACTCGTAGGACATTTCAAGAAGTATACCGAACATTGCGCGTTGAAATACCTGGTCAATAAGCCTGTGTTTCGGGGCACATATGTCGATGGATATTACTGTTCCAAGTATATGATTTTGGGGTCATAGTCAAGCTGGGATGCTTAAACGTAGGACTAGATCACTTGTCAAGAATTGAGATGGCCGAGGAACCCATGAATTTGGAGGAGGGACTACTTGATGCACAAATCTTTGCAGTGCGCATTGTGGACAGACAGTTTGAAGATATAATACATTTTTTGACAATAGGGACTGCACCAAAGGAATACTCAGTGCAACAGAAAACGGAATTGGTGGTGTGCGCCGCAGACTTTTCTATCATCACAGGGCACCTATACAAAATTGGAAATGATGAGATATTGTGAAGATACATACCTGAATTTGAACGAGGTTAGATCCTCACAAAAGCACATGGGGGCATTGTAGGAGGAAACTATGCAGGATGTGTGACTGCACATAATATTCTTCGCATAGGGTTATGGTGGCCAACCATGCACCAGGATTTGAAAGTGCACTGTAAGGCCTGCGATATATGTCAAAGGACTAGAAAGCCATTGTGGAGGAATGAGACACTGTTAAATCCACAAATGAAATTGTAGCCATTTGAAAAATGGGCAATTGATTTTGTGGGACCAATCAAACCTTAGGGAAAGACAGGTGCACATTACATCATCACCACGATAGAGTACCTGACATGAGGGGCAAAAGTGCAACCAGTCAAAGACTACATGGCCACTACGGCTGCAAAGTTTTTGTTTGAAAACGTGTTGACCCGATTTGGCTGTCTGAAAATCTTAATGAGTGATCACAGAACACATTTCCTGAATGAAACCATCAGCACGCTCATAGAAGATTTCCAGTTGTATCATGAGAAAAGTACACCATACCACCCACAAGCTAATCGAACAGTAGAGGCATTCAACAAAATACTGGAGACTGTGCTGACCAAAGTGTGCAATGCGTAGTGAAATGATTGGGATCTGCACGTACTTGACATACTATGGGCTTATAGGACAACGTGCAAGAAATTAATGGGATAGACACCTTTCTGGTTAGTTTATGGCATGGAGGTTGTCATGCCAATGGAATACATCGTACCTAGTATGTGAATAGCAACACTCATAGGGATGACGGACTGCGAAGCTCTGGAGGAAAGGCTTGCGTAATTGGAAGAACTCGAGGAGGAAGGGTTTCTGGCTAGATTTCATCAGCAGGTACAAAAGCAACATGAGAAATCCTAGCATGCCTGCGATATTGAGTTGCGCACCTTCAAGGTAAATGACTTAGTGCTGTTGTATGATAGTAAGTTTGAAAAATTTCCATGAAAATTTAGGATGCACTGGCTGGGACCATACGCGGTTCAGGAGGTCAAAGATGGAGGTGTGGTCCAACTAGTCAAACTAAATGGAGAACCATTCAAAGGAAAGTAAACGAGAGTTGCTTGAAGTTGTACACGGGTGGGCCAGCTATCTAACTAACTGGCCAAAGCACAGTCTTCAGAACCCGAGGAACCGACAAGGGCGCGAGACTATAAACATATGCAACACATACTGGTACAGATGGGAGGACACAATTCAGACATGAAGGTCTTAGAAGAATGGATGTAGCAGGTTCAATAAGCAGCAGTGTAGTGTACTGACAACATTCAGGCCATTTGGGACCAGCTGGAGGGATTCCATGCCAAGATCATCGTACCGATAGAGTGACGCGAGGGTGAGTCACGATTTTTATGTTGGGGGCCTATTGGGCATGGAATCCTCCCACAACATGTTTTGGGGCTCGAAGCCCAAGTTTTGGTCAAATAAGACTCCACGAATTGTAGGTGCGGAGCATGAGATGTATGTTGAGTCATAGGGTTGTCCACCCTAAGTCTTGTAATGTAATGTTGGCCTACCCATGGTCCGCGGACCATGGGATTGTATAAATAGAGCGAGGCTCTAAGTTGTAAAGATAATGAGAGATAGATGAAAATGCATGGAGTCTAGAAGATAGCGAGCATAGAGTAAACGTCTAGGTGTCTTAGGTCATAGTAGTAAGGAGAGGCTCTGTAGCTGAGTGCACAGAGGCCTAGTAAATTCCATAGCTAAGTGCGCAGGGCGAAATCGAGTCTATAATAAAGGAAGAAGAATAATAAAGAGAAGTTTGATTCCAAATCTTGTGTATTTGTTCTTGTGCTATTTCTTGTTTAAATATATTGTTTTTTTATCACGTGCACTTATATGAATACTGAACACTATTAAATATAACTAGACACATACTGATAAGATAAGTGATCGACAGTTATTGGGTTAATAGTAAGGAATTGGGTAATAACACAGATCACGCCTCGAGTAGGGCTGCATGAAGGCAGCATCGCAGGTTGCGAGGTACTGATATATGCATGTAGCGACGTGCGCATAGGGAAAATCTACGGACCACTGAAAATAATCAGACATCTCTAGGGTGTGGAAACCTGGTTCTAGCACCCTCCCATACTACTTCGAGTGAGACCTCAGTCCGCACTCCGCGGACTATTGTTGAAAGGGCCAGTAGTACCTGCAGTTGTTTGGCTAAATCACCTATGAACCTGAGTCAGGCCCCTATAAGCCAAAATGTGTTGTAGGAAAAGATGAACAACTTATAACAACCATTAAAGGCCAATTGGTACAAATTTTATGGCCTAGTATTTTCAGGATTAATGAGACTGCAAGAGAAGTACTTAGACCATGATACTTTGGAAAACATTACAATATAGAAAGTACAAAGAAATTAATGGGAAATGGACTGCATTGGAGCTTGGGACAAAAAAGAAAGGCAGTGGACGATAAGGAGGGGATAGAGAGAGAGAACCATGAGAGAGGAGAGGGAGAGAGAATTCGAGAAGGCTCATTTAGAAGCAAAGAAGGAGAGAAAGGGGAGACAAGAGAAAATATCTTAAGATAATGGACAATGAAGGACTCTTATAGAAAAATGAATAATAATCAAGGATAGGTGTTTCAGTAAGAAATATTTGCAGAAAGAGGATCTCGCCTAGGTGAGAAACAATGGCCTCTTGATTCCCTGTTTAGCCAAAGGGTGGAGATGGATGTTATCTAGAGTCCTTTGATGGATAGGGTGTGGGTTTTGTTCCTTGGATTCCTAAAATTAGGATCTCTAAATCCTTTCTTTCTGTGTGTGTGTTTATGGTGGGTTATGGATCCCTAAGGTGGGTTGAGCTAGTGTGTTATTGTTTGAAGGGTGAAGACTTGTTTTCTCTAGAATCATTTGAAATTCTTGGTTGGAGAGGAATTTTTTGGAGTCCAACTGAAGGATGGAGGTAGTGAGCCTCTGGATTCTCTTCGTTCTCATAGACTGCTTTGATAGTTTGTGGATGGAGGTGGGTGAGCCTCTAGAGTTCCTATTCCAACTGGAATTCGATGTTTAAATTATTTTAGCAAAGCCCCTCAGTATCCAAAATCTAACTGTGGGTGATAGTTGCAAGTGAGGATTTGTTGCAACGATCTATGGATGGGTGGAGGTTCATAATATTTGACTCAGTTTCCTTGAAATCTTCAAGATAAGTGTTCTTATGTACTTGCTTGCATGTTGCTAATTTGATGTTTCATTTATCGGATGGAATGCTATAACCGATCTAATGCCTAATTTTCTGCTGATATGATCGCATTGAATAACGGCTTGTGCAAGTTCTTTAAAAGATAGTGAAAACATGTTGCATTTTTGGTTTGAGATAGTATAGTGTGAGAAATACATGACTATGTTTTTGATATGATATACATGAAAAACATAAGGTGAAATGTTAAAGGAATTTGAATGGTTTGTAAGAATATGGATTAAAAACCATAACAATAGTCAACATAGGAACTTATTTTATTACAGTTTGAAGATTATATTCAAGAAAAACTATTTTAATAGGGCCTGTGTGCATATAATGGCTATAGGCCCATGTTATAATCTATGTGGCATTGTGTTAATCCTGGTGATTACCTCCTCCCTTAACCTTGATAATATGTGATTTTACTTGAGGGATACTTCAACCTACTGTGATAAATTCCCTAATATTAGATTACATTGTTCACTTGAATAAGATTTGGTCCAAAGGATCTATCTCCACTCCAAGGAAAAGTTTAGGGGCTACTATTCACAAGTGGGTTAATTTTCCATTATTTTTCAAAAAAATATATTCGTCAATTTCCATTTCTTCTGAAAGTGATTCGCCCAAATTTTATAGTGTAAAATTATTTTACCTCAAAAATCGCCAAAATTTTATATAGACTATATATAAAACTAGTAGAAATTCGAATAATTTTACAAATATATCAAAAAATATTTTATGGTTTGCATATTGAGGACTAGTGAGATTCACCAAGGTTTCTAAACATGAAGATAAATTTCCATCCTTAAAATTTTCCGTATTGCACTCTTGAGTATGGAACAACCTTGTAGGAGGGATTGACTTGACCTTATGTCCTTGTATATCTTGTAGATGCATTTCTTCTCTAATTGCATAGTTTTCAAATCTTTTTAGACTAGGAATCATATCCTGGGTAGGATCTTGACAATGACAGGATGTAGATGCTTATGTGCTGAATGGCTAATCGTAGACATGGAAATTTGAGGCAATAATATCTCATCCAGGAGGGATGATTTTCACTTCACTTCTAATATAAAAAATCCCCTAAAACCCCTAAATGACACCACAATGTTATTCATAGGGTTGCTTTATATCTTAGGGATAACCTTGGCATGTAGAAAGAGAACCAAAGGCTCTTCAAAAGTCTGCAAGTTTATAGTAGGGGGTGGCTGAAAGGTCATTAGTGAATTAATGTCTATAACTCTTTATCACTAAATGGGGAATGTTTGAAGGTTGGAAAGTTATCCATGGTGCAGTTGCCCATAAGTATCATGCTTTTATTTAGACTGAGAAGGGGAATTCCATGTTCCTTTGAGGAGGGTTGATCTCCTCATGGCCTTCATGGCACCTCATAAATCACGTGGATTTAGGAAAAGTGGCTTTAGCTTAAGCAAAAGAGGTATAACACTAGTGAGTACTTTAATAGACCTTAAAGCCCATTATTGAATGATGGCAAAGATCTAGAAATTTTCATAACCATTGCAGCCCAACAATAGTCGAAGCGACTCCTGAATGGCATCATGTGCAGGAAGGAAGAAAACCCTTGTGAAAATCATCGGGTTTAAGATTGGCCATATTTCTCTTGATCTGGCAAGAACTCCCTAATCAGAAGACAACAAAGTTTTTTTGTGAACAATGTTGCAACAAAGTTAGGATTGGACTCAAACTGATAGTTCTAATTAAATAAACCTTATCTAATGGTAGTCTAAAAAACCTCACTATGTAAGCCATGGATTAGCTACCTAGATTATGGCTTATCTCCATTGGGACAAGGGAGGGGTGACATGGCTTGAAGGCTACATCCTAGAAAATTTTAATTAGAAGCACAAGCGAATGATATGGATGACTAGGAACATGGCCAATTAGGCTTACAACATAGTGGAGAATCAATTTTCCATTGGTGAGAATGGATCCCACACTATAGCTCTTCCAAAATGAATTTTCCCATAAATATAGTAGGGGAGGCCGCTTTGAGGGAGTGGAATGGCATGGGGCTAGGACATGGTGGCCTCCATACAATCCTAATTTCAATTGAAATGGTTGAGGGGTCAAACCATCCAACAAGTCAGCGTGGTGAACTAACCTTGAAACATTTATGAGAGCACACAAGAAGGGAATCATGGTGACAAGCAACGAGATGACATGGAAAGCTAGTACCATGACCAAGGTTAGAGAGATGAGGCCCCTGTAAAATGCGTCGTAAGGGAAGCGACTAGGAGGATGTTTCCCAAAGGTTCCTTCTCGAAGGCTTCTTCTTGGAAGTTTAAGGGGGATCATGCTAGGAGAATAATCAAGGCCATAAGGACTAGGATGACATGTCATAGGTCTCAACCCCATAAATTCAAAAGGGGGTCATATGAGGGTAGTGTTGGGATGACAAGACGTAGAAAATGTGGAGGACCCAGTGATGTTTGGAGAATGAAAATGTGGGTCCATTGTGACATGGTACGATATTATAGGTGCCGGGGATACACGTATGATGTAAGCCCAACTTTTTGTTAGGCACATGTAAGTAAACCCACAAGTGGTTTTGAAAACTAGATATGACCAATTTTATCACTCACTATAGTGATTTTAGAAAGTGTGATGGAGGGTGTTAGAATTGATCCCAGTCGTAGATATGGATATGAGACATTTTGATTAACTACTTTGTGTGCCACCCTTGCCCTTGTTAACATCCGTGCATGTTGACCCATCAGAATTTTTTGATATAGAGCACAAGCACCATGGGTTGTTGATGTAATATATATATATAGATATATGGAGGGAGCCACTAGGTGAGAGTCATTGTGTCGATCGAATGGTGGTGAATCACCGTCGGAAATCAATGACATGCTCACTACCAACATGTAGTGATTATATCTAAGAGTAATGTTTAGTGTTGGAATAGGAAATTAAATAAATATATATATTTATATATTGGAAGTCCTGCCTTTGTATAATGTTAATATATATATATATATATATATATATATATATATATATATATATATATATATATATATATATATATATATATATATATATATATATATAGTATCCCATTTTTCTAATAGTGCAAGAGAAATTGGATTTGTAAGTGGAAATTCCATTGAGGTAAGTGGGGTGTTTACAGGTGGTATAAGAGTATCCAAGTTCAACACTTAAACTGGATGGGCTGTGTTTGGGGAAAAGTAACAGTAAATCTCTACAATGGAAATTAAATATGATTTCATAATTCTAGTAAGATAAGTTCTAGGGGTTAGAAATTGGTCTAAACTACTTAAATACATGCCTAATTAATGTATTGACTCTATGATTTACTTAAGTAGCATAAAAATAAATAGTTGACATGTTTACAAACATGAATAAATTAATAGTTGTGTCAATAGTAGAATTGTGTGAATTCTACAGGCTTGTATATTATAGTTAATGAATTGTTGTTAGTTGACAACCACGAGCTATTATGGATAGTTTTGTGCAAATAATATGTTACCATAGCTTTGTAAGAGTAGGAACATGGGCATAATTTTATCGTTCATTTATTTATTATATGCTAATAATTGTATGTGGTTGGAAACACATCACAAATAGTAGAAGAAAATGAAAAACATGGAAATGAGGACCCTAATGGTGTAATATAGTTCTAATCAATCAAAACCTAGAGATGAAAAGGTCAAGACAAATGAAGAAGAAATATCAGTTGACCAAGGGGGAGGGTCTAACTCCCTAGATTGGATGGATACTCTGAGAAGCCTAAGGGATGAAGTTAGAAGCTTCAAAGTAGATAATGAGAGACTGGTGAGAGCTCAAGAGAAATAAGCTAAGATAAATGCAATCATTCTATAAAGTATCTCATCTATAAAGAGACAGAAGAAACTTGAGCTAAGGGCTATCTAGAGAGATAGGAGGATCCTTCGAGATTCACAAGAGGAAACACATGGGGTAGATAGTAGCAAAACCATGAAAATGTATAGGTAGGAAAGTGAGGATACTGTGTAGGAAAATGCAACATTGAGCACCCCGAGAAGAAGAACCAACACTTACATGCATCAATTTAGTATATCAACTAGTTCTACTACTAGGAGACACTGCCATCACTCCCATCATCACCATCATCATTAGTAGGGAAGAAAGGAAAAGGATTACATGCTCGAGGAATTTAATAAATCCAAGCCACCCATATTTGATGGGGATATGAAGAAATTGGAAGAGGAAGAAGCTTGGTTTCTTGACATGAAGAATTTTTTCATAATTCATGAGTATTATGAAAATATGAAAGCCAAGATTGCTAACGACAACTTGAAGGGAAACGAAGACATATGGTGGGAAGATTTGAGAAAAACTAAAGGAATCATTGAAGGAGAGTTGACCCAGAATGAATATGAGAATATTTTCATAAATCAGTACCTTCTTGAGCGATATCATGATAGTAAGGCAAAGGAATTTTACAAGCTCAGAATGGGATAGATGACAGATGGGGAGCACATCATTAAGATCCTAGAGTTATTCTGGTATGTGCCATGTATCAAGGATGAGAAGGAAAAAATCCAATTGTTTATCAGTGTCCTACCTCTAGAATTTAAGGATCATATTCAGATTGTGGAACCTCAAACACTGAGCGATGCCATTAAAAATCCAAAGCACTATTATGAGCAAGAAAAGTGTAGACCAGAAGCAAAAAGTAAATGGAAGGCCAAGGATAATGCCAAGGAAAAAAAGAAACGGCTCATGAAATTGAATTTGTAAGTGGACATTCCACTAAGGTAAGTGGGGTGTTTACTGGTGGTATTAGAGCATCCATGTTCAAAAATTGGGCTAGATGGGATCTTCGAGGAAATGTGATAGTAAATCTATGTAATGGGAATTCAAGATGATTTCAAAAATTATAGTAAGATAATTTTTAGGGGTTAGAAACAAGTCTAAACTAGTTAACTGCATGCATAATTAATGTATTGACTCTATAATTTATTTAAGTAGCATAAAAATAAATAGCTCACATGTTTACTGACATGAATAAATTAATAGCTGTGTTTATAATAGAATTGTGTGAATTATGTAGGCCTATTTGTTACAGTGAATGGATTTTGTTTTCTTTATAACCAGGAGCTAATATGGATAGTTTGGTGCAGATAGTATGTTACCACAACTCTATAAGAGTAGGACCATGGGCATAATTTTATCTTTCATTTATTTATTATAGGCTAATAATTATGTGTGGTTGAAAACACATCATAAGAAGCAGAAGACAGTGAAAAACATAGAAATGAGGACCCAAATGGTGTAGTGGAGTTACAATCAATCACAACATGGAGATGAATAGGTCAGGAAAAATGAAGAAGACTTATCACTTGACCAAGAGGAAGGGGCTCACTCCAAACATTGGATGGATACTTTAAGAAGGATAAGGGCTGAAGTTAGAATCTTCAAAGTAGATAATGAGAGATTGGTGAGAACTCAAGAGAATTAAACTAAGACAAATATAGTCATCTGCAAAGGTTGTCATATTTACAGAGGCAACCTAAGTTTAGGGCTAGCTACAAAGATAGGAGGAGCATTCAGGACTCAGAAGAAGAAACAAATGGGGTAGACAGTGTTAGCCTCCTGTTGCAACAGGTGTTCATCTTTCATGATTGATAATTTTACATGCCAAATATGTCATACTTTGCATCCTGCAATGCTCCATATTTCCAGAAAAAGGCCAAAGAAGAGACCATGAAAGTGTGCCAGTCCAAATGCCACTGCTGTATTCCAATTTTGATGACTTGACCATTTTTAAAGAATTTTCTGTTAAGGGAAGTCCAAACAGCTTAATCTTGGCTTCCCTAGGTTTCAATTTCTTGTTTTAGAATATAGAGAATTGATATCTGTCCAAACAGCTTAATCTTGGCAGATGTGTAGATAGGTAGAGAAACAAAGGAGTCCAACTGCTTAATCTAGGCCCTTGGAAGAAATAAGGATAAATTTAGATAGGAGGGCAGCCAAAATAAAAAATTGTAAAGCAGGGTCTACAAGTCTAAGTGCACCCAAAACAAAAAGAAGAAAAAATGCTAGGTAAGTAGGATGGGTAGGTAGTTTTTGAGGTTGCAGAATGTTGATATGTGATCAGTTTTGTGTTTTAAAGTGATATTGTACTTTAGATCACAGGTACAAGGCAGTTTTCATTTGGAGGAGCTCAAACTAGACATCTCTAACCTCCCCTTCTTCCTCTTCCCCAAAACCACTCACTAATTTCCCTGAAGAGGTCAAGATCTGCTTCATTCCTCTTAGTTTCATCATTTTCCATATCGTTTGCCTGGTGAGGATCTGCTTCACTCAAAGATTTCCATTCTTCCTCTATGAGTCACTTTTCCCCCTCCGATAGCCTAAGATCCACATACTTTGCGCTTTCTTGTCATTTCCATATTAACTACTGACTCTATTATGTAAATCCCTATATGTGTTCCCCTTCCCCTACTAAAATTATGTTAATAGCTCCCCTATATACTTATCCCCTCCCCCTGGTTGAAACATAACCATAAGTTCATTAGGAATTGCTAAGTTTATCTGAAACTCAGCAAGAACCCTCATCTCCACCCTCAAACTATCTCTTCATGCATATTACTCCACCATACAGCATAAAATTCCTTTCATGTGTATAAAAACCATCTTATTTGACTTATTTTCACCCTCCCAAGGCATAAACCCCTCGTTTTTCCTTAAAACCCCTTTCAAACTACACAAATCCACCATTCTAGGCTTTCGGACCACTTCCGATGCCTTAAAAACCTGTTAAAAACCCCCCAAACTCTGCAAACCCAAGGTTTTGGACCCCTGCGGCGCTGTATTAAGATTCGAATATTCGCTGGCCCCGTCCCTAAACCTCCGCCGCCTCATCTTTGCCGCCAACCGTTAGATCTGGCGTGCCGCAGATCAACGGTGGGTGGGTCCTTTCCCCAGCGAAGCCGCCGAGGGTTAACGCCCGGGAGATCGGTGGTTTTACCATCGTACTCCCGCCACGCGTCACCCTCTCGGCTGTGGCGGAGCCCCCCCTGCCAATACCACTTTTGCCCAAAGGCGGTGCATCCAAAACCGAAAACCGCCTCCACCCAGTGACGTCATCTTTCTAAGTCATTAGCCTGCGTCAGGCCTCCTGCCACCGTATTGCCAAGTCGTCACTGTCGCATCACTGCCACCGTGTACCGCCACGTCACCTCCTCCACTGTACCGCCACGTCACCCGGCCATACTGCTGACGTCATCTGCTGACGTCACCCTGCCACGTCACCTCCGTACTAGGACCCACTGCTGATGTCATGTTGATGTCATCACTCAAAAAGGTGTGAAAGGCGAAAATCGTGCTTAGGAAGCCCGAATTCAAATTCTGAGGCAGTTTTTCATGCGCGATTACGGGAAATGGGCCAAAGAGGAAAGTCCCTTATCGCGCAGCCCCCAGCAAGCCCGAAAGGTGCAGAATGACCTGTTTTTCTTCACGAAGCATTCAGAAAGGGGTAAACAAACTTGTTAAAGCAACAAAAGGCTGAACAACTGCCATGAAAGATCGATGAGACAGAATAAACAATTCAAAAGATATTAAAGACTCTAGGATCAGCGCCAAAGAGTATCAGTAAGCGGCAAAGAGTATCAGTTCAGCAACATCAAATCAAGTGAAAATTAAAAACCTTCATCAAAGTCAGCAAAGCAGTTAAGGCCATTTAAAAGCCTATCTGATCGGGATTAGTGCACATTAATGCCAGCAAATAGCAGCAAAACCAAGTTAGAGGTGGAGATAAAGGAAAAATCACAGTTATTACAGGAGGACTGCACTGAGCCACCCAGGACAGACATTAACTCAGTTTTGATACAGCTGCCCTCAGCGCAGCTCAAAGATATTTTCATGCATTTATTTCTGGATAAGATTAGGTTAAAGTAATCATTTTCTTTCAGACCTGTTTAGGTCGGCTGTAATAGATTAGTTTTTGGATAATTTTCCCTATTTATACCGACCCTCTGTATTGTTTAAAGGGTTGGTTGGTTGATAATCCTCATTAGAGACTTGCACTGGATATCTGAGATTTTTTACTTAATCAAAGATTGCTGAAAAGCTTTGGAGGAATGACTGTCTTCTCTGTGTCTAATGGTTTGAAGAATTGAATGCGAAATTCTTGTGCTGCTATATGAATCAATAAGTTTTCCTTACCTCTGTTATTTCGATTTCACATATGCTCGAGTCACAAAACAAAGGATTGGTTTAGAATTTTCTTGGTTGCGCTCTATGCTCAATTTCTGTGGCTTCTTAATGTTTTCCTCTTGAATTAGGCATAAATATGAATTCTGTTATGGCTCATGTTTGACGTATTTTCATATATGAATGACTGTTATCTAGGAATTCTTAACTGCTCCTAGATAGGGCTCATTTGTCTTCTTTCTGCTAATCTGAATGAGAGATTCTTAATTGCCCCTCATTTCTTAGCCTTTAATCCATCTCTTTACCTTGAATGATTGTTTCATACGTAGCTAGCTTGCTCCATATTCCTTCTTGTGACCAAGAAAACACACCAGCAGTCCTACTCCTTGACTCCACGTCCAATGGTTCTAAAACTTTCATGCTATCCCTACCTCTTTACTTGAAAACATCATCCTTCCCACCAAAAAACAAAGCAAAACCCCTTGAGCTCAATGACTAGCCTAAAAACATTATCAACAAAGCTAAATCCGAAAGAGAGAGCCCTCTCTGATTGCAGGTGGGCTAGAACCTATAGTCCAAAGATTGGTCTATGGTTACCTCGGCCGTATCCTTTTGATGCCGACCAAAAGGACAACCTGAGTGATAATAGACAGTAGTAGGCCTACAAAAAGGTATAGGTAGGAAAGTGAGGATACTATGCAGCTAAATGCACCATTGGGCACTCTAAGAGGAAGAACCAACACTTACATGCATCAATTTAGCATACCAACTAGTCATACTACCAAGAGACACCTGCATCACTCTCATCATCACCATAATCATTATCAGGGAATAAAGGAAAAGGATTACATGCCCAATGAATTAAAGAAATCCAAGCCACCCACATTTGATGGGGATATGAAGAAATCAGAAGAGGCAGAAGCTTGGTTCTTGGCATGAACAACTTTTTCAAAATTCATGATTATTCTGAAAATATGAAAGCCAAGATTGCTACCTACAACTTGAAGGGAAAACTGACATATGGTGGGAAGATTTGAAAAACACCAAACGCATCATTGAAGGGGAGTTGACATGGGATGAATTTTAGAAGCTTTTTAGAAATACGTACCTGTTTGAGCAATATAATGATAGTAAGGAAAAGAAATTTTACAAGCTCGTAATGAGACAAATGATAGATAAGGAGTATGTCATTAATGTCCTAGAGTTGTTGAGATACATTTCATGTCTCAAGGATGAGAAGGAAAAAATCCAGTGGTTTATTAGTGGCCTACCTCTATCACTCAAGGATCAGATTGAGGTTATGGAATCTTAGACAAAGAATGATGCCGCTAAAAAGCTAAAGCATTTCTATGAGCAAGAAAAACACAGACCAGAATAAAAAAGAGACTAGAAGGTGAAGGATAATGTTGAGCATAAAAATAAATGGCTCAAGAATTCCACAATTAAAAAGGAAAGTAAGCACCCAACTACTATGAATAGGTTCCAATAGGTTGCCAAAGGAATCACGATGTAGCCAACAACAATAGAGCAACGAAAATTAGAAATTAAGAAGCAACTGGAATGTTGGACATGTGGTGAAAATCATCGGAAAATGGACTGCCCAATTTGGCTTGAGAATTTCATGAAGAACCATGATTGGTTCAATTACAAACAAGAATAAAGAAAAGAGTAAGCTATTGGGTAAAGTTGTGTGAGATTGATCTCTAAGGCATTCCAAACATAAAAAACCTAAATGTGTTTCCTTTTGGGGTGTATAACATACGGTTGGGTATGGATTGGCTATATAAACACCATACCAAGGTTGATTGCTATGAAAAGGAAATTGAATGCCTAGATGAAGCATGAAGGAAAATGATAATGTAGTGAAATCAGAAGCCTACCTGGTAAGTAAAGCTACAATCACATAGGCCAAGCGTAGCTACTGGAAGGGTTATCATTTATTTGCAGTGCAGATTACTTGTCATGACAACATAGATTTCCATGTTGAAAAGGAAGGAAGTGAATTTCTAAAAAAATACCCAGTGTTGCAACAATTTAAAAATGTCTTCCTAGAGACATTACTGGACTACCTCCTCATCGAACGGTAGACTTTTTGATTGAATTGGTGCCTAGAGTAGCAGCAACATCTAAAGCATCATACAAGATCAGAACACGTAAAATTGATGAACTAAAGCTATACCTAAAGGAAATGATTGATAATGGTGAAATTTGGCCAACTATGTCACCATGGGGAGCTCTAGTATTGTTTGTAAAGAAAAACGATGGGACACTTAGACTCTGTATTGATTACAGATAATTTAAGAAGGTGACCATTAAGAACTGATATACATTTCCATGAATTGATGATCTATTCAATTAGTTGAGAGAGGAAACAATCTTCTCTAAGATAGACTTGAGGTCTGGATATCATCAAGTGAGCATCAAGGAAGCAGATGTTCACAAAAAGGATTTTAGAACAAGATACTAGCACTATGAGTTTGTAGTGGTACCTTTTGGGCTTACTAATTCCTTTTCCACTTTCATGTGTTTAACGAATAGTGTTTTGCATCCTTATTGTTGGCATTTTGGCACAGATGTGGCGCTATGGTACAGATGTTTTCCTTGATGGCAACTCACTTTGGTGACAGATCTCAGTTCTAGTGCTCAGAATGAAGGAAATCTTGTATACGCAGGTACGCTTTGCCGAAGTCGCGTATACACACGGTTTATTCCGAAGTCGCGTATATGTATACACGCACTTTTATGCACATAAAAGTGCATACATGATGGGAAACTTATTTTTGGTCCGTGGTTGTTAGTCCTTGGAATTTGAACCTTTGGTTGTGGACCATGGTATCTCGGCAGAAGAGTTGAACCCAGGTTTTTGGCCTTTGGTATTGGATTATTATGGTTTTGGCCCGTGGTATTGTGCAAGGCCTATAACTATAAAAGAGGAAGGAGATCATGTGAAAATGGATCCTCTGAATGATTAAATATCTGATATTGTGATAGATCTGGAATACGGGTGATTGGGTTATGGTGCAGATCTAGATCTGAATGAAGGTGGAACCTGAGCGCAAGAAGGATAAGGACTATTGATGGATCTAAATCTCAAGGCTTGAACATTGGTATCTATGTACGATTTTGATCTGTCATGTGTGGCGCACTCTTGATCTATAAATCTGGGCTAACTGATGTCTGAATGCTTAAAAGAACAAATTATCCTTTATAGATCTGTACGCAGGTTCAGTGAATTGAAGGTGCGTATATACGTGTTTTCTGTGAATGAAAGACGCGTATACGCATGTTGGTTGTGATACAGAAGCGTATACTCGCAGGTTGGTGAACAGAGAAGTAGCGTATATATCTTGATTTATTTTCTAGCTACTTCTGTTTTATTGCTGCAGTGTTCTGGGTTCAGAATTGGTGTTTGATTACAGTTACTGTGTTCTGGGTTCTGTGGGCAGAGAATTGCCTAGTTGTTTCAGCCCTCAATTGGTGAAAAGGAGTTTGGGTTATGCAGAAAATATTGATGTTTGATTAATGTTGTTTGTGGATCCAGTCTGAAAATTAATGAAACGAGGTCCCTGAAATCAAAGAGAAGGTTGCAGCCTTCTGCAAGTAGGAGCCTGCGTACTAGTATCTCAAGCTAGTACAAGAACTAAGGGGGTTGGAGCTCCCTTCCAGGGAAGCTGGAAAACGAGAGAGAGTTGTAGCTCTCTGTAGGTTGCAGCCTACGTACTGGTAAAGTCTGCTCCAGTACAAGACATTGTAAAGAGAAGTTTCTAATTAAAAGGAAGATAGAGACGAATTGCAGCAGGGGGTTTTCACCCACATTGGGTTTCCTCCTTATATCTTGTGTTCTTGTGTGTGACTGTCTTCTGCTCTGTTTCACTGTTTCTGGTACTGTTTATATGCATCTCAATCACAGATTAATAACTGACATCTGAAAGATAATTCAAATTATAAGTCTGATTTATATACGCAGGTTTCTTTATCTATAGTTGCGTATATACGCGGGTTGTATTAACTGAAGTAGTGTATACCATCTGGAATTTAAAAAGGAAATATTTGGCTTGATAATACTGATTCACCCCCCCTCTCAGTATCATTTCCAACACTTATTTGGACAAATTTATCATTGTTTTTGTAGATTACATATTGGTGTATTCAAAGAATGAATAAGAGCATGAAAAGCACCTGGTTGCAGTACTGCAATTAGTAAGGGAACACAAGCTCTATGCAAGGCTCAACATGTGTGAATTTTTGTAGTCATAGACACACTATTTGGGGCATATTGTCTCTATGGATGGGATTCCAGTTGACCCAGAGAAGATCAATGCCATAATGGAGTGGCCAACACTGAAGAATGTGAGTGAGATTTGATCGTTAATGGGATTGGAAGGTTATTATAGGAGGTTCATCAAGAACTTCTCCAAGATAGGTTATCCTATAAAATTGTTGCAGAGAAAAGGAAATACATTTGAGTGCACAACTTAGTGTGTAGCAAGCTTTGAGAAACTGAAACAATTCCTCACGAATGCACCAGTGCTGAGGATTGTAGATCTGGACAATGATTTTGTGGTATGCACAGGGGCCTGCAAGGAAGGGATAGGTGGAGTCTTGATGTAGGAAGGACATGCAGTTTGTTATGAATGAAGGAAATTGAATGAGTATGAGGTAAATTATGTGACTCATGATCTAGAGTTGGCTTCCATCATTCATGTAATAAATATGTGGAGGGTTTACATCCTTGGCAGGAAATTTACAATCATGACAAAGGACAGTGGGATCAAGTATTTGTTTGAGAAAACCAAGTTAGATGCAAGATAGGCTAGATGGTTGGCCACACATAGTGAGATTGACTTTGAGATCAAGTACATCAAAGGAAAAGAGAACAAGGTTGTTGATGCTATTATGCAACCATCTCACAAAAAAGATAGACCAACGACTTAAAAATTATCCTCTTCGAGAGGGAAACCTCCTTTACATTACATACATGAATAATTCTTGGATTATTCAAATGATAGAAATCCTTGGTATATATAGGAGTCTAAGGGGTCACAATATAATGATGTCTTATATAACAATAATAATTTAAGGGCACACAATAACAATAGTGAGATTCTATGGGGCATAGCAATAACAACATGGGGGATACATGGGCACAATAATAACAATAAGGGGCTACACTAATAACAATAAGGGGAATACACTAGTATTATAGGGACCTAACATGCCCCTCTCCTTCAAAAAAGTGTTGTCCTAAACGCTTGAGCAACTCTGAATGCTTTTGTATAAAATCATATCCTTCCATGTGGAATATTCAGCAGGTAAGTTCTTCCACTCAATGAGATACTCTAAAATTAATCGATTATGTAGCTATCGGGTTCTTGTTTCTGTGACTTATTTAGGCTCAAATATGATTTTTCCTTCTTCATAAAGTTTTAGAAAACCTGTTTGAACAAGGAGCTTATCACTCATAACCTTCTTTAAGAATGAAACATGGAAAATTGGTGTTGTCTAGGTAAATACTATCTGTGGACAAAGGCGATCCCTCTAGCCCGATGAGTGGGTCTAGTAACAAATGAGACAATCTATAAGACACTTTCCTAAATTAAAGTTGAAATAAGAGAAGTGTAAGGAGACCTACCTCACTCTGATGCTATTATGTGTTCTTTTGTTGAATATCTTGATCGTTTACTCCTCAGGCTCAATCCTTACTGCTCACATAGTTTGAATTCCTTCACAAGAGGCTAAAGGCACAACAAAGCATAAAAGTGAAACAAGAATAATCGAATTTAATCCACTTAACATATTAAGGATCATTACAATAAATGAAGCATTGACACAAATATTTAAAAGTGAACTAGAAGTTGTATATATTAGTAAATAAAATAGGAAGCATACAACCCAGGCCTTGATGTTAGTAATGCCTCCTTGAGTAAGTGTCCAAGTCCAAGCTCAAGCTCTCCATGCACTCCTTCTCTAAGCCAAAGCAAATAGCATGTAGGCACTATCTCAGCATAAGGGTGCAAATAATCAAAGAGCAACCATTTGGGAGTGGAAGAGGATGAATATATAGGTAGATAGAGGGAGTTAGGATCTCACCAAAGATAGGGGAAGGTCCTCATCTCAAGGAATAATTTCATAGGGATAATATGAAAGGGTAATATTGGGAGAATTCTACTACATCCACAATGAACAACATCCAACTCTTCATTATGGAAGCTTCTAGATCATGAAGCTTCTTGTCCTCTTTGGGAAAACATGCCTTTTAGCGATCAGTGCAATTATCCAGGTAAAAAATGCATTGACAGCGCGAGGCTAATATGGTGCAACTTGCCATCAACATGAGTAGGCAGTGTCACAGTCACACTGACTCAGAAATTAGGTTTTTTAGCTCATTTCCTGAGGGAAAGCTCAAGACATGTTTTCATTATTTCTTTAGGGAGGATTTGGACTACATATTAGAATGGCTACACTGCATAATTGTCAATCTTTGGGCACTCCGAGGTATGACACAGGGAAGTGCAGGAGGTGTGAAAAAATAATGTGTAACAGATACCCCCTAAAGCATGAAGGTAGAACAGGGAGTGATGGATGATATGTTTTACGAGCTAATGTAAGGGCAAGACAAACATCGTCAGGATACCTGCAAATCAATGATGCATATAAATATACATATCTGATATCTCAGTCATATATATCAAAACATGAATCCATGGTATGGATGTAGGCATTAAGATAAAAAGGACAATGTGAAAAGATACACAGTATGGGCGCAACCATCCAATTGAAAAAGGATCATCTGGAAGTCTAAGATCCATGGTATTAACGCAACCACCCTATACAGACGGATCATAATCGTCATAGATATAAGGTCCCACAGTATCGTCGCAGCCATCCATATAGAGGAAACATGTATACAATAATGAATAATACATAACCCCATGCAACCTGAGTTATATTAGACAAAAGCTAGGGTCTTGTGCTCCATCCCAACCTGATCAAAGTATGAATTCTAACATACGAATTAATGTGTTGAAGTCAAACATGCTATAAAACCACCTGATTACCGACCAATTATGTATACCATTAACGAGAATGAGAGAAACCACCAATAATGACAATGCCTCTCAAGGTACGACAGTACAATCCATGAATGTGAAAATGAAGCTGAAGTCGAACACTCGTGGAATGATCCGATCTAAGGTGAATGATGAAACCCTATCATTGAATGTGAATAAATTTCCATTAAGGTGTGCGAGCTCTAAGGAACTGAAAGGGATTTCCTAAGGAATCTTCCTAGATAATAAGATGAAGTCGAAAAGAAGTGACCCGTCGAAGGAGGGCCATAATGATTCCCTCATCGTCAACACGAAACAAGAAATAAAGTGGAATAAATGAGTATGATCCAAGAATGGCAAACTATCAGATAATTTATAGGTAGTAAACTGCATATAGGACTTCTCTTGAACATATCGGTGACACGACTTTGGAGTGTGGAAACATTTTACTCAACATAATACCAAGGGTAATGATGATGAAGAGAAATAGTAAGATGAGAGTAAAAATGGATCACCCAAACCTAAAAGGACAATTGACTGAGTGAGGATATCCCAAATCTGACATGAGAAATACCCCACTATTTCACTTTCACTTTTTCCCCACTATTTCTGGTGAGTACCCCAATTATTTTTAATCAAAATCTTTAAGGGGATAATATATGCTCTTTGTATAAGTTCATTGTTCGAATGATTCAATCCTAGTAAGTTTTATGAGTCCTAGGAAGGAAAAACTCGGTCTTGTCATGGTGACAAGACTTTCGTTATTTAATTTTTATGAGTCCAACGGAAGAGTAACTCAGTATATTTTTCATATTTAGAGAGTTTTAAAAAGAGACAAAAAATAAAAATCCATCAGGTCTCTTTTCGTAATTTGTCTCTCGAACTCGAACAGGTAGAAAACAATATTTGAGATAACCTCTTGACCATGTCGACCATGGTGTTCCTTTTCCATAAATAGTCAATCCAAGCTCGAAAAAGGGGTAAATGTATACTGATATGACATCAATTCATTTAATTTAATGAGTTCTAAAAGACAAGTACTCGACGATATTTTCATCTTTCGAGAGTCAGAAGAAAGCTTAAAGATGACTCCATGGGGGTTCCTTTTTCGTTTATTGTTAATGAGTTCAAAAAAGAGATAAAATAAAACTCATTGAATCAGTCAAAAATGATCATCGCTACCACCAAAAAGATCCTATAACTATATAAATATAACCACACATCACCGATATCGAGAAAAAAAATAAAATACTCGTAAAAATGTATTTCAAAACATATAAATAGACAAAAAGTAAAAAACATTTTACCATTCCATTGCGAGTAATTTGGAGAGTGAAATTACCCCACTTTCCTTGATTCTTAAGGCAAGCAGTGTGGGAGATCTGGGGCACCATTTCACGAACCATTAGCTGCAGGTAAGAGCTCTTTCATTTCCCTTTCTTATCATACAATTTTTATGTCATTTCATAGGATTTTTCACTGCTTAAGGGGAGGATTTTCATTTTTATAATCGAGGGAGATCAAGTGCAAGTTGATCATCGGATCCACACTAATGACCCCTTAGCCCAAAATTCCCTCATGCAGCTAGCTCAAAAATAATTGAAACAGTCGCGCTGGGCATAGAGCGAAAAATAAAATTTGAAATCCTCTTTCTTAATTGGTTTTTTCAAAATTTTGACCCATTGAAAGGCTTCTTAACATTGTTTATGGATTATTTGTAGGATATTTTGACAGATATGGCCATCGAATGGAAAGAAAGAGACCACAAGGTAGAGGACCACCAAGCTGCCAAAGCGATGCATGTGTTAACACTTTGATTGACTATGGACTACTCAAGTTCTTCCAAAACCCAGGACTCAGAGCTCAGAATGAGCTGCTAGAATATCTCATATGATTATGGGATGTTGGTCGCAAGATCTTCATCATTAGAGATCAAGACATAGAACTAGAGGTAGCTGAAATCTACTTCATCAGTGGACTTTCCAGAAGAGGGGAGAGTGTCCAACTCTTTGGAGCTGAATCTGGAGGAGAGAGCATCAAAACCTTAATCATAAGGCATTTCCCAGGTACATAAACAATCATGAGTGAGAAAATGAAGATAGAAACCATTGATAACCTTCCCTTAAGGAAGATTCTACACACCATGGCCCATATATCTGGGGCTCAAGAATTTCATGAGGAATCGAAATCACAGTGCCAATACGCAGTGGATTTCCTTGCTCCAACAATATTTAACTGGTGCAAAGAACTGCTGGTCAACATGAAGAGACAACTGACCAAGTGTAAAACAAGATGCGTGAAGCAGTTTGGGTTTGGATCAATTTTCACATTTGTTTTGGAAAATGTGCCCCTATTTTGATACTAATGGGTAGAGTTGAATGATCTAGCTCCATGAGATCTGAGGTTTCTCAGATGGAGTGGGATCATGCCTCGAGGGGGAGGAGGTCAATGGATGCATTTTCATTCGTCATTATTTGGTTGGCTACACCAAGGGTTGATTGTAGTGGATGACTGTGCACAGACTTTTGAGGAGACCTAGATCTTCCTCTACCACCTGGTCAGTGGATCGATGTAGGTAAAACTTGTTTTTTGGAATTTTTCAAGTTTTATGCTTTTTTTTGAAGTGTATTTGAGAGTTTACTTATGATAATTTTGCAGATGTGGGACTAAAAAGACCTCTCGGAATGTCCTCAATAGCATGATCAGTAGCACACCCAGTAGACGAAGAAGCTCCATATGACAAAGGAGAAGATCCTATAGTGGAGATGGAGTTAAACCTGTAAGTGATTACTTAGGGGATTCCAGAGTACGCTACTATAGATGATGTGCCACTGCGGTAACAGAGGCATACAGTAGGAGTATTTTGAAACTGTGTTAGTGGTTAGGTCGAGTGATCAAAGTAGTCTTGTGCTATAATGAGAATAATGTTTACGAATAGCCTATTCCTAGTTGTGTTTTTCTATAGCGTTGTAGGTTTTAAAAGCCATGCGTCTCAGAATACTATTTTTTGAGATTTTGATACAACAAAATTTGATAAATAATATATATATATATATATATATATATATATATATATATATATATATATATATATATATATATATATATATATTGTGTACTTATGTGTTCGTATATCATGATGACGTGTTTAGTTTTTTTATAAGTGACACAAATGTCTATCTAAAACATAATTTGCTAATGCATCTGTTAATGTATTCAAATTTCATGGAATGTGTTAATATGTAATGTAATCAAAGTTTCTTTCCAGTAATTGAACACAGATGCATGCAAAAAATTTGTGGATTTCTTAATGAATAATGACCATTTAATTGTAGCACAATGAGTTTTGAATCTAACTTAAAATCCAAATTTATGATTCCGAGAGAAATTGCTTTTGATAATAGTTCAATAACTGCACTGCACTCAGCAATATTATTTGTTGTTCATCCCAAGAAAATACCTTGTAAATTGATCAACTCGCCATTATGCGCAAAGAGTGCCCAAGCAGCGGAAGATAAGTTCTGTGTGCGATGACAAGCACCATCAGCAAAACCTACATAATGGTTTGATGACATTTGCAAACCGAGTGGAACACAAGGTAAGCAGAGGAAACATGTCCAAAGAGAAAACAATCACACCAAAAACTTAAAATGCACACTAATGAATTCACACACTAATGTACAAAAGTAATTACATGGAACTCATGCATAATAATTTTTTAGATAAAGCCCATTGCAAGGCTATGCTAATGCATTGCCTTTGTAGTTAACCAACTCATAGGTGCCTTTTTACAAAACGCGTTTAACAATGTATGGCCCATGCCACATAGGTTCGAATTTGCTAGCTCCCAACTTATTGTTGGATTGGTCATACAACAAGACCATCTCACCTTCAACGAAAACTCATGGAGGAATAGTTTGATCATAATGAGCTTTAACTCATTTTTTTGGTGCTTCGATAACCATCACAACAATATGATGGGTTTTGTCAAGCGTCTCAAGATAAAATAAACGTTCCTCTTTACGTGAGGTATCAAAGAGTAGTTCAGTAGCTAGTTTTAATGAAGGAATATCACACTCGATAGGGAGTGTCACCTCTAAACCATATACCAACTGGAATGGAGTGAAACCAATGGCTGACTTAGCTAAGGTTGGATAAGCCTAAAGAGCAAAAAATAACATGAGATGCCAGTATTTATTATTCTTTCCAATGGTACGTTGAAGCATAGTAATTAAGACTTTATTAATTGCTTGGACTTGGCCATTGGCCTATGGGTAGTAAGGAGTTGAGAAGTCACGACGTAGAACCCACTTAGCAGTAAGCTCTGCCATCATGTACTGGAAAAATTGTGATTTGTGATCAGTGACAATGGCTAGAGGGATGCCAAAATGGGTTATGACACGGTTAAAGAGGAACTGAGCAATAGTTATATCGTCATCATTATATGTGGGCATCGCCTCAACCCATTTAGTAAAATAGTTGACAACGATGATGATATAGCCATGACCCCTGGCCGAGCGAGGGTTATAGGTCATGAAATTGATTCCCCATTTAGTGAATGGGCCTACGATAACAACTAGGTTCAAAGGTTCTGGTGGGGCATGCTATTTACGGTTATATATATGATAGTTGTGGCACTTTTGAATTGCCAAAATGCAATCTTTGAAGATGGAAGGATAGAAATTATTGGCACAAAGGATTTTCTGAGAAGTGGCATAGCCTAGCATGTGACCACGACATGCCCCGGAGTGCCAGTCATTTAGGACTTATTCAACCTCTTCATGTGTTAAACATATGCAGAGAACATAATCAACACCGACTCGGTACAACGTATCACCAATAATTTGATAAGGTTGAGATTGATGTCGGATACAACGTCGATCAGATCAAGACAACTCGGATCAGAAAGTCTGGGTCTGAAGATAAACAATAATATATCTATACCATGGGTAAAGAGTACTGATGAGAAACAAATTTTCATTAGAAATTGGCTTAGTAAAATCAGTGGAGGTGTTTGCAGAAGGAAGGGAATAGATCAAATCGACAAAAACTAGTGACTTATTCAATTTGGCAGCAATAAAATCTAAATAAAACTCTTGCAGGATAATAATCCATTTAGATTATTTTCCCCCAAGAAACTAATGGGTTAGAATATAAGTCATGGGGTTACGATCAGAAATCACCATGGCCTTCTGTAAAAGAATATAATGGCCAAATTGTTGGACAGCATGGACTGTTGCCAAGGAAAAATTCTTAACATGAGCATATCGAGTTTCTGTTTCAATAAGATTTCGAATCAAATAATAAAACACATGTTCATTTCCATCTTCATTGTTCTGGAATAGCACCATGGCAATGGTACTATCAACCATGACCGAGTACATGAAATACTCGCTGTGGTAATCGGGGCGATGCAATAAAGGAGAACTAATCAGATTTTCTTTAGAGCATTAAAATATTGTTGGGCGGCTTCATCCCAAATGAATGGGATCCCCTTCTTAAGCAAGTGAGTAAATCCCTTGGAAAGCTCAACATAATTAGGGACAAATGAACGAAGAAAATTGGCCTTCCCTTGGAAAATCTGCAATTAGTGTGGGGAGGAAGGAGGGGGTAGATTCACAATAGCCTATACTTTCAAAGGATCTATTCAAATTCCTTCTTTGGACACAAAAAAACCCAAGAGTTGACCAAATTCGACGCAGAAGAAACATTTATGTGGATTGAGACAAATATTATAGTGTCGACAACGTAGAAATATTACTCGAAGGTGGTCTGGATAGTCACAATGCTTACCAAATGAGCTAGTAAGTTGTTTAAATAAGGTTTAAAGATGTGTTTAATATCATGAAAGGAATATGACATCACTCGCTGGAAGGTAGCACCAACATTTTTGAGATAGAAAGGGAGATTTTAATAAGAAAAATTCCCCCATGGATAGATGAAAGATGAAAGCAGTTTTGTGTTGATCAACGGGCAATATGTTAATCTAGTTATAACCAAAAAACCATCCATGAAAGAAAGATCTCACTCCCAGCACACTCATAAATGATTTGACCAATAAAGGGAGTGGGATATTTGTCTTTAGGGCATGCATGATTGATATCATGGTAATCAACAAAAACTTGAATTGTTACCTCCTTCGTAGTAACGGTTATGATATTAGAAACCCATTCTGTCATTGGGATAGAGTAAATAAAACTAGCCTTTATAAGTTTTTCAATTTATCCCATATTAGTAGCAACCTTTCTGGGATGCATTGGATGAAGCCATTGACGAATAGGCTTTGCATTAGGATACGTGGGTATTTCGTGTACCACTATAGCTGAATCAACACAAGGCATTTCCTCATATGACCAAGTTTTACCGGGAAATCTAGTGTCTTTTTAGAGTTGCTAGTCCCACTAAGACGGGTAGCTATCTTAGAAACAAACAGATTAAAGTCACTTGTTTTTTCCTTTACGAGAGAGAGATGAGAAAGAAGTAGAGAGTACCTGCTAGTCCCACTAAGATGGGTAGCTATCTTAGAAACAAATAGATTAAAGTCACTTGTTTTTTCTTTTACGAGAGAGAGATGAGAAAGAAGTAGAGAGTACCAACCTCATTCTTTTGCTTGGCTGCTTGCTTGTTTCCTTTCCCCTTTGACAAAATCTCACCACTGCTTCCTTGTCGAGCTTCAAAGAGCACCTATAGATTCACAGCAACATAATACCATCATAGCATAGAGATATTTCACTATAAACAATATAGGATCAGATATATATTGACCATACAAATGCATATAACAAACACAATATTCATAGATACACAAGAATATGGAGGAAAACTCAAATAGCTTTATTAGTAAAAGTCATAGAAGAGAGGATTACAACCACTTGGTCTGACCCATCGCCATCCTCCCAGCTTGAAAGCCCTCTTCACCTCACACAAAGCAAGACCACCCAACAATGTCTTCAAAGAGAAACCAGTAGCACCTCTTTGCAAATTACCAAATTCCAACCTCTGGATCTCTTCGATGAGGGATCCATTTATAGATATTTGCAGGGGGCGAGTCAGCTTCTGGAATTTTGGTTAGTGTCATCTCTCTGATAGTTCTTGGTTCCACATGGAGATTTTAGATCTCTTACTCATCCCTGGGCGAACTCAGAGAGGCAAGTGTCAAATGAGCAGCTTCTAGAAGATTCTCTGGGTTTCCACCTAGCAAACTGCTTGTGCCATTTGTCTGCTCTCACTCATCGCACCCTATAGAAGGGCTTTCCAGTATGCATCGCACTTTTTGCATGTGGTAGGTGAGATGCATCGCACCTTTAGCACTGGGTAGTCTGTATGGTCCTGCTTTGACCAGTTCTGAGTAGCTTTTCATGGAGAACTTCTGGGAGATGATGTAATTAGCTGACCTTGCTCCTTTAGGGTATGAAACAACACTTTTAGGGACTTAGAAGCCCTTGGTTTATGGACATATGTGATTGGGGTTGCAGTGCCCAAATATGTCTATAACAGTTGCCCCCTAAAGCATGAGGTCATAAATCTTTTGATGTCGGGTGAAATGATTTATAATGAGGATCCAAGGTTTTTCGCACTGGAAGGTGACCTGTAATAAGATACAATACCATATATTATTTTCATAATATTTTCATGATCTAGCTGAGGTAGGCATTCCCATGCTTAGCTTGATAAATTCATTTTCATGTACATAGGACAGACAACTGCCTGTGTCCAGACTGATGATTCTGGTAGAGCTATCATCCCTTAGTTTGGATGATTATCTATGCAGCAATGACGTACATTTGATGTCTTTATTTTCCTGATTATATCGCAGCCTGGATGGATGAGACTAGATTCGTGGTCTTCAAAACTCATTCAATATTCGCCCGAAGTGCAAGTCGATCCATGTGAAAAGATGTTCTAATGTCGAACATGGAAAGACATCACTTGATTACCAGTCAATGATGTGAACTATTAACAGGTGTGAGAGGAATCACCGATGATGATGATGACCCTCAAGGTACTGCAGTACAATTCATGTGGTGTGAATACATGAGCTGATGTTGAACACCACTCAAAATCTTTTGGTCGAAGGCCATTAGTGTAAACCTGTCACTAGAAGTGAGAAACTTGCCATTCAGGCATGCATGATTCAAAGTACGAGAAGGGTTGTCCCTAGGTCGGCTTCTTGGATAATGAGCTGATGTCGACAAGAAGTGACCTGTCGTAGGAGGGCATTAATGGATCCCACATCTACGACACGAAATGGAGCAAATGATTTTGTAGAGGTGAAAACGATCTGGTGATACAAGGTTCAGGGTGGCAGTCATGAAATAATGAAGTGTAAAGGTATTGTAGCAGATGAGACACAAGCTGGGTAGGTGAATTCTCTGAGTGACTTCTCTTGAACATATTGGCGACAACGAAATGGATTGGTAGCGTTAACCCCAAAATTGGATGGTACGGTGGACCAATGGTGATATGACTGGTGAACGGAATAACCCAACCCAACTCAATCATGGTGATGGAGTGAAAGTGTCATGTTCAAGAGCGACGTGCTACAATAAAGTTTCTTCAAGTTTTCTTCCCAATTTTCCCCAGTCATTTCTGATCAGTACCTCTTTATTTTTTTCAAGCTTGAGGAGGATAACATATGCTTGTTCTATAATTTTCCCTTCGGGCAAACTCGTCGCTATGTTTTAACGAGCCTAGCAATAGTGAAACTCGCTCTTGTATGAATGGACAAGTTTGTCGCTATTGTTTTAACGAGTTGAATGACAAGGATAACTCGGCCCTTTTCACTTTTAGAGAGTCTAAAAAGAGACAGAAAGAAAACTCCAATATTCCCTTTTCGTAACATAATCCCTTAAGTCCGAGAAAGTATAAAACAATGCGAAAGGGATGACTTTTTGATAGTTTTAACGAGACGAACAAGACAAACACTCTATCTTTTTATGTAATAATCCATCAAGTCTAAAAATATTAAAATCTAGAGGAGGGATAGAACTTCCAATCACTTTAACGAGCTGGAGAGGCCAATCGCTCGACAATATTTTCATATTTTACGAGTCAGATGAAGATATCTTAAAGGAGACTCGTTTTTTGAGGAAGGAGTGATGTTTTTAGATAGCAGCTTGTTCTAGGTAAGGTTTGGAACTTTCCAATCACGATAGTGTAAAAAGGTGGCTAATAGGATCACTCGTTGCACCTGTTCCTCAAAAGGGGCAAACAATCAAATGGAGGTGAATGATCGGCAACAACAGAGTGGAGGTGATGGTAAGAACACGACCAAGGCTCAAAAGCTAATGATAATACATTCACAATGGTTATTTACGGGAGGTGGGTTTATTTTTTAATGACCTTAAACTCTGGTGGAACATATTCTCATTGCTAGGTTTAATTTTTAACGAGCTTGAACTTCACGTAAAACTGCTCGTGATAATGGTCATTGATATTTGATTCACCGTTGACACTATGTTCTTTTGACGGTCATACTACCTGTTCATTTCTCCATCAAATTGATTAGAAATGAGGACATATGCTTGAAAAATGAGTTAAAAATCTAATACCCTACTTAAATTACGTGAAAAGTAACTTAAAAATAGACTTTTACCCCTCATTTTATCATTTCATTTAGAGTTCTGACTGTTGGAGCTCTAGAGGTGTTTTCCCCTTTGATTTTCACCAGCTGATTCTGGCTGATTCTATGGATGAGTTTCAGCGCCGTCTGGACTAGGTAGGAGCTAAAGCTGAGCTCTTCAATTGCATTCTTTCCTTTTTGAATTCTAAGCATGTTTTCTTGTTTTTCTGGGCCCCTGGGGTTTGAACATTTCATTCCGCCCCCATTGCACCTAGTGTATATCGAAAGTTGTGATGAATCTTAAGCTATCCACTAGCCAGAATGTATGCATCGCACTATGTACCTAGCCAGGGTTTGATGGGCGCAAGGAGGAAAACATTTACACTGACTTTTCATGGAAATTTTGCCTATTTTTTGCCAAATCAGGACCCTGATTCTTCTCTTGTTTGTTTTTCAGAGATTCATTGGAGCAAATGGTCATTACATGGCATGAGCGCAAGCATGAAGAAGAGGACATGGTTTCCCTACACGATCTGGGTACAGTAACTGCATTGCAGAATTGTGGCTTGCTCAAGTTCTTCTGCATTTCTAGCATGAGGCAAAAAATCAATTTGTTGCAATATTTCCTCGATGCATGGGATCCTACCAGCCAAGTGTTCCAGATAAGAGGAAAATCCATCCCCATGACTGTTGAGGACATCTACATTTTGACTAGTTTATCGAGATGTGGTGCCCCTCTCTCAGTTTCAGGTTCTGCCCGTGGGGGTGAATCTGTGAGGGATTATATTCATCGATACTGTAGGGAAGGATCTCAGCCGAGCAGGGACGGTAAGAACAACATCCGAGATGTCACCGACTGGCCTTTGAGGACTATGTTATTCACCTTTTCTAGATTGGCTAGCAGCGTGGCCCTTCACTTGGCCAAGAGGTCCTATATGTAGTACGCCTTGGAATGCCTCGAACCCAAGGTATTCAACTGGTGTGATGCAGTACTTCCAGTTATCAAAGAACAACTCACCAAGGTGAAAAATGGAAGATCCAAGAACTTTGTCTATGGTTCTATTCTGACTCATTTCACCTTGGAGAGGATCCCACTTATATAGCCACAATACATTTCACTTGGCATACCACCACCGACTGAGCCACGGATGCAGAGATGGGTCAACCTTATGGCTAGACATGCTGGTCAACTGCAGTTTTCATTCCTTGACACCTTCTTTGAGTGGTTCAACCATCAGTAGATGGTTTATGCCGAGTATCCATATGCTGGGATGGATTTCCCGGGTGGCCTGGATTTGGTGCTGCCGGCTGGCGAGCAGTGGGGTGTCATAGGTAAAAATCTCTGACCATATCTCTGTTTATTTTTTTCATAATGTTCTTGTGCTTTTTAAATTTTTATCAAGACTAATCAAAACTCATGTGAATATGCAGATATTGGGCCAGTGTGACCAGTAGCGCGTCTGAGAGGAGAAACTGCCATTCTAGTAGGAGAGGCTGTAGGGAGGGCCATTCTTCACAACCTGGATGTATCTAAGACCCTTGTAGTGTTGCAAGAGCAGATCAAGGGTCTCACCCTCGGTATTCCGGATGTGAGGACCGATGAGCTTCCTCTGAGATTACAGTGCCACGCCACTGGCATGCCGAGCCGATGGACCAGGCTCTTATGCATGATTGCACAGGCGGTGACTGGTTATCACGAGCACCATTAGATTAGGGTGCCCTCTCGCATTTTGAGTCTTTTGGGTCATGTGACCGATTTTTTCCTGTACACGGATCACTATGTACAAACTATAAACAGTTATATATATATTTTTGATTTTCGGAGCTCTATTTTGGTTAAGTTATATTGTCCTGATGCAGTTTATTGATAAAATGCTTTTATTTCACAAATGTTGCAAATGTCTATCTAACACATAATTTGCTAATGAATTAGTTAATGTGTTTAAGTTTCTAGAAATATGTTGATATTGAATAGAATTGAACTATCTTTCCAAAATCTTGACCCTTAGGAACATACGATAGATAGTTGGATTCCGAATGGAATAGATACCTGTAAGCTGTAGAATGACGAGCTGTGAGACTAGCCTGACGACAAGTCGACGTATGCCATGTGCGATGGCATCAGAGAGGAGTTCTATCAACTCGCTATATTTAGCGATGTTGTTGGTCGATTAACCAATACACACCCCCTTGAAACTCACTAACTCACCACTTGGATCAAAGATGGCCCAAGCTACAGAAGATAGGTTCCGCATACTACGACTTGCCCCATCGGCATATCCAAAAAATGATTCCAATGGGTTCGACATCTACAACAAAATGAAAAAGTGGATTACCTAACCAAAATGATCACTCTTAACGAAAAAAAAAAAATGTAACAAAAGCATATGATGAGGTTACCATGCTGAGTCAAGCATACTAACGCTTAAGGTACAACCTGTTTTGGGGTTGCGACAGTGGAATCCCGTCATAATCTACTAGCACGTAGGATCCTTTTGATAATACACACTTAACGATATAGGGACCCATCCATAAATACTGGAACTTACTTGCTCCCAATTTTTCGGATTCCTGATCATAGAGCAAGACCAGGTCACCTTCTGAGAAAACACGGGGTTTGACATTCTTGTCAAATTGCGCTTTGGCTCGTTTCTTATGTGCTTCGTTAGACAAGGCGGTGTCATGAGAAGTTTCATCCAATTGGATTAACTCTAAGAAACGAGCTTCTTCCTCTGAAGTTCCGGGGAGGAGGTCAACTGCGAGCTTGAGAGACGAAATATCACATTGAACTGGTAAGATTTCTTTCAAGCCATACACTAGTTGAAAGGGTGTAAACCAAGTTGCATTTCTCACCAATGCCCGTATTGTTACAGGGAAAAGTGTCTATTTAGAACTGCTCTATCCCACTAAGGTGTGACAGCTGCCTTAGAAACAAAGAGAAAAGCTACTTTTGTTTTTCCTTTATGCATTATAGATAGAGAGGAACAGAAAGACCAATCTCTGTCTTGCGCCAATCTCTTGATTTGATCCCTCTCTTCTTTGATAGTCCTCAGCTACCTGCTCCCTTGCACGCCCAGCTTCACAAAGTACCTGTAAGATCACAGAAGCATAGCATTATACAAAGACATGGATCTATAATCATAAACAATCTAGGGATAGATGTAAATTGACCATACAAATGTAATAAGCATCAATGACATAAAAACATGGAGGAAAACTCAAATAGCTTTTATTGATAAACAAGAAAAGAGCCAAGAGGAGTTACAACCGGTTGTTCTGACCCAGCATCAACCTCCCAGCAAAGAAGCCCCTCTTCACCTCAAACAAAGCTTAGATCACCCAACAATCTGATGTTTGTCTCAGAAAACCAACAACAATTCCTTACAATATGCAAAATTCCAGCCTCTGGATCTTTGGGATGAGGGATCCATATATAGATATCTGTAAGGGGGATGAGTCAGCTTGTGATTTGATTAGTGTCTACTCTCTGATAGTTCTTGCTTCCACTTGGAGACTGAGGGCCTCTTACTCATCCTTGGTCGAATTCAGTGAGGCAAGTGTCACAGGAGAAGATTCTGGAAGCTTCCATTGCCTCTCCACCTCACGGAATGACACTGCCATTTGTCATTTCTCACCCATCGCACCCCACAGAAGGGACTTTTGAAATGCAACGCACCCTAACAGTGTATTTGGGTGAGATGCAACGCACCTAGCCAATGGAGCAGCTGCAATGATCTTGTTTTGACCAATTCTGAGCAGTTTCTCATGGAGAACTTCTGGGAGAAGCTGTAATCTGTTGACCTTGTTCCTTTAGGGGTTAGAACAACAATTTTAGGGACTTAGGAGCCCTTGGTTTATGGAAATTTCATGCTTGGGGTTGTAGGGCCCAAAAATGTCTATAACAGTTTCCCCCTAAAGTATGAGGCCGTTAATCTTTTAGTGTCGGGTGAAATGCTTTATTATGAGGATCCGAAGTTCTTTCAATGCTGGGAGGAGACCTGTAATAAGATACAATACAATACATTATCTTCGTACTATTTTTATGATCTAGCTGAGGTGGGCATTCCCATGCTCAGCTTTATAAATTCATTTTCATGTACAGAGGATAGACAATTGTCTGAGTGTAGACTGATGATTCTGATAGAGCCATCATCGTTTTGAGTGGATGATTATCTGTGCAGCAATGATGTAAATTTAATGTCTTTATTTCTGTGAATATATATCGCAGCCCAGATGGATGAAATTAGATCTAGGGTCTTCAATCTCATCCGATCTTCGCTCAAAGTACAAGTCGATCCATGAGAGAAATGTTCTGAAGTCGAACATGGAAAGACATCGCTTAATTACCAGTCAATGATGTAAACTGTTAACAAGCATGAGAGGAATCATCGATAATGATAATGACCCTCAAGGTACTGCAGTAAAATATAAAGGACTTGGCGTCGAACACCACGCAAAAATCTTTCAGTCGAAGGCCATTGATGTAAACCTGTCGCCGGAAGTGAGAAACTCGCCATTGAGGCATGCATGCTTCAAAGTACTGAATGGGGTGTTCCTAGATCAACTTTTTGGATAATGAGCTGATGTCGACAAGAAGTGATCCGTCACAGTAGGGCCTTAATGAATCCCACATCAATGACACGAAACGGAGCAAATGATTTTAATGGAGGTGAAAATGATCTGGTGATATAAGGTTCAGGGTGGCGGCCATGAAAGAATGGACTATAATGTATGGTAGTGGGTGAGACGCAGGTGAATTCTCTGAATGACTTCTCTTGAACATATCAGCGACACTGATGTGATGGATTGGTAGCATTAACCCCAAATGTGGATGGTATGGCGTGACCATGGTGATGTGACCGGTGAATGAAACGACCCAACCCAACTCGGACATGGAGTGGAAGTGTCATGTTCAAGAGCGACTTGCTACCAACAAAGTTTCTTTGAGTTTTCTTCCCAATTTTCCCCAGTCATTGCTGACCAGTACCTCTTTATTTTTGTCAAGCTTGAGGAGGATAACATATGCTTGTTCTATAATTTTCCCTTCGGGCAAACCCATCGCTATGTTTTAACGAGCCTAGCGATAGTGAAACTCGTTCTCGTCTATAGACGAGTTTGTCGCTATTAATCTTTTTAACGAGTTTAATGACAAAGATAACTCGGTCCTTTTCAATTTTAGAGAGTCTGAAAAGGGACGTAAAGGTAACTCCAAAATTCCTTTTTCGTCATCTAATCCCTTAAGTCCGAAAAAGTATAAAACAATACAGAAGGGATGAATTTTCGATACTTTTAACGTGCCGAACAAAACAAGCGCTCGATCTTTTTGTGTAATAATCCCTCAGGTCCAAAAAGATTAAAATCTAGAGGAGGGATAGCACTTCCTGTCCCTTTAACGAGCTGGAGAGGCCAATGGCTCGGCAATCTCTTCATATTTTATGAGTCAGTTGAAAAGAGCTTAAAGGAGATTCGTCTTTTGAGGAACGAGTGATAAAATGGGTAGTAGCTGATTCCAGGTAAGGTTTGGAATTTTCCAATCACAGCAGTGTCACAAGGATGGCTAGTGAAATCACTCTTCGTAGCTGTTCCTCAAAATGGGTAAACAATCAAATGGAGGTGAATGATCGGCCAAAGAAAAAGTGGAGGTGACGGTGCAAACATGACCAAGGCTTTAACGGCTGAAGTACTACATTCATGATCGTTATTTACCGGGGAATAGTTCATTTTTTAACGAGCTTAAACACGGGGGGAAACATTTTCTCATGTCTTATGTTTATTTTTTAACGAGCTTGAACTATGTGCTAAAACTGCTCGATTAATCCAGTCGTGTGATAAGAATGTCTCATATAAAACGACAACTTTTAGAGTTTTGCCCCACATCCTTTCTTTATGCAAGTTAGGAGACGACCAATCCTATGGATTTAAAGGGTTAGAGTCGTACAAATTTAAAAAATAAATAGCCGCTCTTCGCTTGCACGCCAAAAGGCTTGAATGCCCCCAGGTATAAAACAGAGTTTCAAGGTTACCCCTTCTTTAGTCCGTTAAAACATTTGTTTTACCGAGAGAGGCCTACCTCTTACAGGTTACCAAAGATTGCTCCATTTACAGCACAAACAAAACACTTCTTCGGTGATGTCTACCGAAATAGACAAAGGTGAGTGAAGGAGGCTACTCAACTCACATAACTTTGACAAGAGAATCTTGTTCTAGAATAACCCCCTCTTCCAATCGTAGATGGGGGTACAGACTAGTCATATTCTCTCGCGGAAACCTACCCTATACCCGAAGTTTTCCTGCCAAAGTAGACCAGGGTGCATGCCCCCTGGTTTCAGTCATGTCCCCCCGAATCACTCGTGCTCATCGGGAGGACGGACTGGAGATTGAGACATTTCTTGCGTGAAAAGACCATTCAAGGATGGTATGTGACTATTTGCTCTGTATGATTCGGGAAATGAAAGCTGGTCTATGAGCTTGACCACTCTTCCTTCGTGCGGAAAACACATTACTCTAAAGAGTGAGGAGACAATTGCTCCCATGCAATAAATATAGTCTCGTCCAAGGAGTAGATTGTAATCTAGGGGTCCTTGGACTACCATTACATCCATGTGAACGGTTTTCCCTCTCAATGTTATGGTCACATCGGAAAGGATCCCTAACGGTCGACTGGTTCCTTATCAAAGCCTGTTAGATTTCTCGTCTCAGGCAAAAGCGATGGCGAACCAAGCACTTTCCAAGCAGTTGAGGAAAGGATACTCATAGAAGCCCCTTCATCTATGATGGTACCATCCATAACCATTCTATATATTTGAACAATGATTCGGAATGGTACACTAGCCGGTAAGCAGGGTCTGCCTAGTTGATTCCAGTCGAAGGAGACAACTAGGTTGCTTGGAGGTGGGACTGAATAGGCGGTCGGGTACGACTCTGACGAACTTCCTTCCTGCGGTAAAGGAATGGGTAAATTGCCCCCATGTTCGTTGGAGTCTGTGCTTATGAAAAGAATTTGGATGGTGTCATCCTTGTTCTCTTCAGTGATTGTATCATCTGAAGATGGAACCTCTGAAGGCAAGACCGGGTCAACTGCCGCCTCGACCTTTTGACTCTCGTCTGGTATGGATTCAGATGGTTTATCTTCAATGATAGATGCTTCAACTGACCACCTGAGCGGGCCAGCCAGGTTTTCAACTAGTGACGGACTCAGCAAGAGTTTTTTATATCCAGGGGGAAGTCGTAACGGTGAAACCGGACAATCATCCAAAACTCTTTTAGCTTTGTCTAAGAAGGGACAATGGTGGACGGCATGATCGCCTTCGCAGAGTTTACAAGGAAATCTATATTTTCCTTTTTGTCCTGGGGCTTCACTTTCACTAGTTGACGGTGTGTTTTCAACATGATCATCAGAGGTTGACGACACCGGGTTGTGCAAACGAGGAGACCAGTCCCTTAAGATCCGAGGGATGCAAGGACAATCTCTGTGATAGTGGTCTCTTTTGCAAATGACACATGGCGATTTAGGCTTGGTCGGTGCAGTGTGTGGATTTTCGCTAAACAACACTCGTTTGCCCCCATTCGCTTTTGGATCCTTCTTCTTCTTTTCTTTCTTCTTCTTTTCCTTCTTCTCCTTAGGTACTTGATTTTTGGCTTTACCAGCCCCATCAAGCGAAGAGGAAGGAGGAGAGGAATAATTAGAGGAAGTAGAAGGTTGGTGGGTAACTCTGGACTTGTCTAATTGCTGATTCGATTGTTCAGGAATTATGGTGTTCTGAATGACAGAGGTTGAGAAGAGCCATACAGGCAAACCAATTGTCAGTCCTGGAAGCGACAATGTGGCCATATGGGGTGCACCAACATCTTGCCAAGCGGAGAAGGGACTAGGATTTCCTCCAAGGGGAATTCCTTGGTTGGTGGATTCCATTTTCTCAACCCAAGATCAACGTAGGAAAGGGTAATGAATATTCCGTTTAAAATAAATTTTAGACGCTTTGACACAACTTGTTTTTTCAATTTTTAAGAGTCGAGGAAAAACAAAAGATGACTCTAGTCTCCTTCGATTTTTAATGAGCCTGAAGTGACAAGTGCTCAGATGGACCTTTTCTGTTAAGGAGTCTGAAAAGGAACGAAAGGGACTGCTCTGGAAATCTAGGTAGAGGGATTACCAAACCAATCGCAAAACTGCAGAATACTTTTTACGGTACGACAGTCAATCTTCCCGAATGTTGTGTTCAGTGCATTGCGATCGATAGGGTGGTAGACACGGCTTCCTATGGATGAAGGATTAAGCCTATTGGGGTCTCCCAAAATATACTCGACGGTACGTGGGAGCACAAGTCCGTACTGGCACTTATCGTCTCAAAGTGGAGGAATCACCCAACCATCAGTGAGAACAACAGTTACCAGGCTTTACGACGCCGGAATATGTCTCTAGCCTAGACTTCTAAATGTTGTGCGTTAAGTTCCAAAGCGTTGTTAGATTCATTGAATTTATTTTAAGTTGATCTTGTTTATGAAGTTTGCCTTTCGGGTTCACAACGAGATGTAGATGTAATTCCTAAAATGCAATCTAAGATGATAAACAAACTTTTTATCTTCTTTATGCAATGAAAATCCTAGCTACTAGGGAAAAGAAAGACATAATATTTTCACAAAGAGCAAAGAGCACACTCTAAATGCACTTTCCTAAATCGAGCCAATTAGACTGTCTATATGCAAATGCACATGCATGTATTTGTTTTCGACTTTCTTAATATATGAATGCTAAAAAGAAAGTTGATGCACAAATCTGAATTTCTTTTCAAGTGACAAATATCAACAAGCTTCTTTCGAAATCAAAAAATGGAGACGATTACAACACCTTACGATTTTGAAACGAATACTTGTTCTCGACACTAGAAAATTACAAATTCAGACCAAAAGCAATAGTAACAGGATAATCAACCATCAATAGCAATCAAGCTCTTTCCTACGATTAAAATCGACACTTGTGACAGTTTCAAATCAAAGGGCGACAATACGATTACGCTACTTTCGCCAAGGAGAACTGTAAATGACTCAACAAACACACAAAAACATCTACAATTCTTTTGTACAAAGGAGGTGGAATAACAGTAAGGAAAAGGGGTTTCAAACAGACATATACTGATCACAGGCAGCAAAATTCAGGAATAGAACTGGAAAGAATGAATCACAGATGCCACAACTGCATAGAGCTAGTCTGATCAACGCACCTATAACATAGAGAATCTGAAACGCAGTGCAGGTTGCCCACTCCACTGAAATTCAGAATCTCTGAACAGTACCTGCGCTGGGCCAGAAATGAGACTTTGTTCGGGTTCCGGGTCACAGTTTGCAGTTCAGTTCTTGGGTTTTGGCCGAGTAAAAAGCAATCAGTAATGCAACAATCAGGGGTAGATCTAAGGAGGATCTAAGAGCTATCACAAGGGAAATCAGCTAGTTTGTGAATCAGTTGTTTAAATCATAAATAGATCCAGTAGATGGATTAAAGTAGCAGTTTCCTACTTTGCATTTGTTATGGAAAATTCAGTTCGAATGCTACTTGTAAGTTTATGAAACAAACAACAAAGAATGATAAACAAACAAACTAGTTAGCTCCCTAGCGGAGTCGCCATTTCGTTACAGGGAAAAGTGTCTATTTAGAACTGCTCTATCCCACTAAGGTGTGACAGCTGCCTTAGAAACAAACAGAGAAAAGCTACTTTTGTTTTTCCTTTATGAATTATAGATAGAGAGGAACAGAAAGACCAACCTCTGTCTTGCGCCAATCTCCTGATTTGATCCCTCTCTTCTTTGATAGTCCTTAGCTACCTGCTCCCTTGCACGCCCAGCTTCACAAAGTACCTGTAAGATCACAGAAGCATAGCACTATACAAATACATGGATCTATAATCATAAACAATCTAGGGTTAGATGTAAATTGACCATACAAATGTAATAAGCATCAATGACATAAAAGCATGGAGGAAAACTCAAATAGCTTTTATTGATAAACAAGAAAAGAGCCAAGAGGAGTTACAACTAGTTGTTCTGACCCAGCATCAACCTCCCAGCAAAGAAGCCCCTCTTCACCTCAAAAAAATCTTAGATCACCCAACAATCTGATTTTTGTCTCAGAAAACCAACAGCAATTCCTTACAATATGCAAAATTCCAGCCTCTGGATCTCTGGGATGAGGGATCCATAAATAGATATCTGTAAGGGGGATGAGTCAGCTTGTGATTTGATTAGTGTCTTCTCTCTGATAGTTCTTGCTTCCACTTGGAGACTGAGGGCCTCTTAGTCATCCTTGGTCGAATTCAGTGAGGCAAGTGTCATAGGAGAATATTCTGGAAGCTTCCATTGCCTCTCCACCTCGCGGAATGACACTGCCATTTGTCATTTCTCGCCCATCGCACCCCACAGAAGGGACTTTGAAATGAAACACACCCTCACAGTGTATTTGGGTGAGATGCAACGCACCTAGCCAGTGGAGCAGCTACAATGATCCTGTTTTGACCAATTCTGAGCAGTTTCTCATGGAGAACTTCTGGGAGAAGCTGTAATCTGTTGACCTTGTTCCTTTAGGGGTTAGAACAACACTTTTAGGGACTTAGGAGCCCTTGGTTTATGGACATTTCATGCTTGGGGTTGTAGGGCCCAAAAATGTCTATAACAGTTTCCCCCTAAAGTATGAGGCCGTTAATCTTTTAGTGTCGGGTGAAATGCTTTATTATGAGTATCCGAAGTTCTTTCAATGCTGGGAGGAGACCTGTAATAAGATACAATACAATACCTTATCTTCATACTATTTTCATGATCTAGCTGAGGCGGGCATTCCCATGCTCAGCTTTATAAATTCATTTTCATGTACATAGGACAGACAATCGTCTAAGTGTAGACTGATGATTCTGATAGAGCCATCATCCTTTTGAGTGGATGATTATCTGTGCAGCAATGATGTACATTTAATGTCTTTATTTCCCTGAATATATATCGCAGCCCAGATGGATGAAATTAGATCCGGGGTCTTCAATCTCGTCTGATCTTCACTCAAAGTACAAGTCGATCCATGTGATAAATGTTCTGAAGTCGAACATGGAAAGACATCGCTTGATTACCAGTCAATGATGTAAACTGTTAACAAGCGCGAGAGGAATCATCGATAATGATAATGACCCTCAAGGTACTACAGTACAATTCATGTGGTGTGAATAAAGGACTTGGCATCGAACACCATGCAAAAATCTTTCGGTTGAAGGCCATTGATGTAAACCTGTCGCCGGAAGTGAGAAACTCGCCATTGAGGCATGCAAGCTTCAAAGTACTGAATGGGGTGTTCCTAGATCAACTTCTTGGATAATGAGCTGATGTCGACAAGAAGTGATCCATCACAGGAGGGCCTTAATGAATCCCACATCAATGACACGGAACGGAGCAAATGATTTTAATGGAGGTGAAAACGATTTGGTGATATAAGGTTCAGGGTGGCGGTCATGAAAGAATGGACTATAATGTATGGTAATGGGTGAGACGTAGGTGAATTCTCTGAATGACTTCTCTTGAACATATCGACGACACTGATGTGATGGATTGGTAGCATTAACCCCAAATGTGGATGGTATGGCGTGACCATGATGATGTGACCGGTGAATGAAACAACCCAACCTGACTCGGACACGGAGTGGAAGTGTCATGTTCAAGAGCGACTTGCTACCAACAAAGTTTCTTTGAGTTTTCTTCCCAATTTTCCCAGTCATTGCTGACCAGTACCTCTTTATTTTTGTCAAGCTTGAGGACGATAACATATGCTTGTTCTATAATTTTCCCTTGGGGAAACCCATCGCTATGTTTTAACGAGCCTAGCGATAGTGAAACTCGTTCTCGTCTATAGACGAGTTTGTCACTATTAATCTTTTTAACGAGTTTAATGACAAAGATAACTCGGTCCTTTTCAATTTTAGAGAGTCTGAAAAGGGAGGTAAAGGTAACTCCAAAATTCCTTTTTCGTCATCTAATCCCTTAAGTCCGAAAAAGTATAAAACAATACAGAAGGGATGAATTTTTGATAGTTTTAATGAGCCGAACAAAATAAGCACTCGATCTTTTTGTGTAATAAGCCCTCAGGTCCAAAAAGATTAAAATCTAGAGGAGGGATAGCACTTCTTGTCCCTTTAACGAGCTGGAGAGGCCAATGGCTCGGCAATCTCTTCATATTTTATGATTTAGTTGAAAAGAGCTTAAAGGAGACTTGTCTTTTGAGGAACGAGTGATAAAACGGGTAGCAGCTGATTCCAGGTAAGGTTTGGAATTTTCCAATCACGGCAGTGTCACAAGGATGGCTAGTGAAATCACTCTTCGCAGCTGTTCCTCAAAATGGGTAAACAATCAAATGGAGGTGAATGATCGGCTAATGAAAAAGTGGAGGTGACAGTGCAAACATGACCAAGGCTTTAACGGCTGAAGTATTACATTCACGATGGTTATTTACCGGGGAATAGTTCATTTTTTAACGAGCTTAAACATGGGGGGAAACATTTGCTCATGTCTTATGTTTATTGTTTAACGAGCTTGAACTATGTGCTAAAACTGCTCGATTAATCCAGTCGTGTGATAAGAATGTCTCATATAAAACGACAACTTTTAGAGTTTTTCCCCACATCCTTTCTTTATGCAAGTTAGGAGACGACCAATCCTACAGGTTTAAAGGGTTAGAGGTCCTACAAATTTAAAAAATAAATAGCCGCTCTTCTCTTGCACGCCAAAAGGCTTGCATGCCCCCAGGTATAAAACAGAGTTTCAAGGTTACCCCTTCTTTAGTCCATTCCAACATTTGTTTTACCGAGAGAGGCCTACCTCTTACAGGTTACCAAAGATTGCTCCATTTACAGCGCAAAAAAAACACTTCTTCGGCGATGTCTACCAAAATAGACAAAGGTGAGTGAAGGAAGCTACTCCACTCACATAACTTTGACAAGAGAATCTTGTTCTAGAATAACCCCCTCTTCCAATCCCGGACGGGGGTAAATTCTAGTCATATTCTCTCGCGGAAACCTACCCTATACTCGAAATTTTCCTGCCGAAGCAGAACAGGGTGCATGCCCCCTGGGTTTCATTCATGTCCCCCGAATCACTCGTGCTCATCGGGAGGATGGACTGGAGATTGAGACATTTCTTGCGTGAAAAGACCATTCAGGGATGGTATATGACTATTTGCTCTATATGATCCAGGAAATGAAAGCTGGTCTATGAGCTTGACCACTCTTCCTTCGTGCAGAAAACACATTACTCTAAAGAGTGAGGAGACAATTGCTCCCATGCAATAAATATAGTCTCGTCCAAGGAGTAGATTGTAATCCAGGGGTCCTTGGACTACCATTACGTCCATGTGAATGGTTTTCCCTCTCAATGTTATGGGCACATCGGGAAGGATCCCTAACGGTCGACTGGTTCCTTTATCAAATCCTGTTAGATTTCTCATCTCAGGCAAAAGCGATGGCGCACCAAGCACTTTCCATGCAGTTGAGGAAAAGATACTCACAGAAGCCCCTTCATGTATGAGGGTACCAGCCATAACCATTATATATATTTGAACAATGATTCGGAATGGTACACTAGCCGGTAAGTAGGGTCTGCCTAGTTGATTCCAGTCGAAGGAGACAACTAGGTTGCTTGGAGGTGGGACCGAATAGACGGCCGGGTACGACTCTGACGAACTTCCTTCCTGCGGTAAAGGAATGGGTAAATTTCCCCCATGTTTGTTGGAGTCTGTGCTTATGAAAAGAATTTGGATGGTGTCATCCTTGTTCTCTTCAGTGATTGTATCATCTGAAGATGGAACCTCTGAAGGCAAGACTGGGTCAACTGCTTCCTCGACCTTTTGACTCTTGTCTGATATGGATTCAGATGGTTTATCTTCAATGGTAAATGCTTCAGCCGACCACCTGAGCGGGCCAGCCGAGTTTTCAACTAGTGATGGAGTCAGCAAGAGTTTTTTATATCCAGGAGGAAGTTGTAACGGTGAAACCGGATGATCATCCAAAACTCTTTTAGCTTCATCTAAGAAGGGACAACGGTGGACGACATGATCGCCTTCGCAGAGTTTACAAGGAAATCTATATTTTCCTTTTTGTCCTGGGGCTTCAGTTTCACTAGTTGACGGTGTGTTTTCAACATGATCATCAGAGGTTGACGACACCGGGTTGTGCAAACGAGGAGACCAGTCCCTTAAGATCCGAGGGATGCAAGGACAATCTCTGTGATAGTGGTCTTTTTTGCAAATGACACATGGCGATTTAGTCTTGGTCGGTGTAGTGTGTGGATTTTCGCTAGACGACACTCGTTTGCCCCCATTCACTTTTGGCTCCTTCTTCTTCTTTTATTTCTTCTGATATTTATCTGATTATACCCGAAAAATCCATCCATAAACGAAACGATTTCGCATCCGACACATTGATCAATTATCTAGTCGATGAAGTGTGTAGGGTGGTTATCCTTTGGACAAGCTTCATTTACATCCCTGTAATCGACGCACACTCTAATTTTCCCTTGCTTTTTCATCATAGGAACAATGTTTGATACCCAATCAGTTAAAGGAAACGGGTAAATGAAACCATCATAGAGAAGTTTTTCAACTTCTACCTTGATGGCAGCGGCTTTATTCGGGTGCACCTGGCGTACCCGTTGTCTTACCGGTTTGACATATGGATACATATTAATTTCGTGTTCAACTATGCTCGAGTCAATGCCTGGCATTTCTTCATATGACCATGCAAATACATCTCTGAACTCGCGAAAGAGAGTGTAATATATATCAAGTTCTGAAGAAGAACAAGATTTTCCAACATGAAGATTTTCTACAATATCTGGTTTAGTTGAGATATTTATGGCGATAGTTTCTTCAATATTGGACAGATTTCACTTGGAATCCACCGTATTTACAATATTTGATAGAAAATAAAAAACTAATGGATGATTAAGGTTGTTGGAGTAATCTTCATTGTAATCTGGAAGATGGAAATGATGGTGGTAATCTTCCCAAGGTGCCCCTTGTATGTGCATTGACTGAACAATTCCTTCGTCTGCAGAATGTACATGCGACCATGGATCTGAAGAGGTACCATACTGCTTAGAATTATCTACCCAAATGCTTGACGAGCATTCATTGGGGTTTGCTTCCCATGCCGATAACATTGATTGCTACAATATTTCTATTGGGCTTGGAGGCAACACCTGGTGATGATCCATGTTAATATCATTTTCAAACATCTTCTGAATGGAAGATACCATATTGCAAGTTCCCACCGTTGCCACTTCTGCCATATTGTTTGGAGGTGGTAGGGAAAAAGTACTCATCAATGTAGGGTCTTTTAGTAGGCCTACTCCGATATTTTGAAGCGAATGAGAGCTTCCGTGGACCATCGGAATGCTTCCCGTAACTTGCGAACTGTTGGGGAGGAATGTCTATTGATTGACGAATGTAATTCCCCCTTCAAAGGCAAATGCAATTTTTTTGAAGTATGTCGATACAACGGTAGCCATACCATAAATCCATGGCCTTCCCAGTAGGATGTTGTAATCGTGGTTTCCATTGATAACTTCCACATCAATTTCTACTGTTTTTCCCCCTAGTTCAACTTGCAAGTTACTTAAAATCCCATATGGAGTGTATGTTCATGCATCAAATGATTTTAACATTGTCGACAATCGCCACAAGGGTGGTGAGCCTAAAGTTTTCTTGCAACTCATCGACATAATACATTTCGATGCCCCCTCATCAATAATCATTCGATGAATAGTTTTGTTGAGGGATTTCACTTGAATGAGGAAAGTGAGTTGAGCTGGTAATTTAGGTTCGTATCCTTTATGATTAAAGGCCACAAGATTGGAATATGTTGGGTCAATCCCACCTATTGCTGATAATAGAGCCTGCTTTTGGGAGGGGCAATTTTGCAGTACTTCAAGTGTCGACATAGAAGATGGCGATTGGGCTAGGTCCTCTACTATATTATAATTCTATGCCACTCTGGCACGAGGATTAAATGTCGATTTGTGTACAACTCCCTTTGGTGGCTTTATCATTAGCTCAGGAATGATGGGTGGCACAACTTAGATCGAAGTTATTGTCAAACTACTAGGTTGATCAGTAGCCTCGTTGTTCAATAGCTGTGGACTCCCGTAATCTTTATTCCTTGTCGATATCAAGGCATCATTTTGCTGTTTTGAAATGGAAATCATAAGGACTTGGGATGGGGAAGCATTGTCACTAGCAACTAGATTGGTTCCTGGGTTTGGAAACGGATTAGTCAATACTGCTAAGGTTTTTGAATTCTTAAAGAATTTGTTAACTTCAGCTTTATATGGACAATCTCTCATCCAATGATCCTCATTGCATATGAGGCATGGATGAGTGAGTTTCTTTTGCCCAGAATAGTTTGCATAAGATTTTTGAGGAGACAAATCATCCTGTTTCTTCTTTTTGCTCTTCCATTTCTTCTTGCCCCCTGGTTGCTTCGATTCTTTGCCTTTGTCAGTCGACATGGCATTAACCTCCGAGGCTAGAATTTTTTCATTTGCATTTTGATCAGAAATATTATGGGCTTTCTTAGATGTAGCCTTTGTCGATTTTGTGCTCCTTATACCTATCATACCGTCGCTGGTGTGAGAGTCTTTGTTTTATCTAGGAGGAGGCGGAACAGAAAACTTCGGTCTGGGAGCATCGATGATTTTGTCTTAAAGCATTCCAGAATGAGTATAGATCAAGTCTAGATATTGCGCATGAACAATAACCTGCTCTTTAGTGACGACCCCTCCCTTTGCCACATCTTCTGTAATAGAAGGTAACAATGACTTAATAAACCATTCAGCTAGCAGCTGATCAGGAAAATATGTTTTCACCATTCTACGATGACAACGCCATTCATGAATATGATCAGATATGTGAGTGGTCGTCGTTTGCTTGAAATTGGTAAGAAGCTCTGTTCCTGTTTCATACCTTATTGGTAATTGAAAATGGGTTAAAAAGGTTGTGGCAAGGGCGCTAAAGTTATTGAATGAAGCTCTAGGCAACTCGATATACCATTTTGCTGCCGGACCAGTTAACGTTCGCTGAAAAAGGCGAAGCGAAATTGAATCATCATTGATAGTGTTGGACGAACACCACAGATGAAAGGTCAGCACATGATTCGACAAGTCTTCACTTGGATTTCCATTAAATTTAGGAATATCTGACGGAAGTTTATGAGGGATCGCTGGCCACCAAGGGTCATAAGAGATTGGATCATTCATTAGCCGATTTAGATCTGGTAACTCTAGAGTCCCCACAAAGGGCAACTATTGATTCATGTTCGGCGAAGCGTACCCAGGATAATATGGGATCACCTGAGTAGTGGGTCTTTGCATACCAGCATAATGCATTTGATGTTGATAACTTTGATAAGGTGGTTGGGCATAACCAATTTGAGACCATTGGTTATAACTATTTTGAATATACGGCTGCCCATGACCTGCGAAATTTTGCTGCTTAGGTCCTTGGTAAGCTTGTTGGACTTTCAGTTGTTGATATTGCACCAGCCATGGTTCTGAAACCATTTGTTGTTGCCCAATACTAGCCATTTGACAAAGATGAGGGGTAATGGTACCCGTTTGAGCTTGAGTCGCTCCAGTTAAGGAGCCACTAACTGGCGATTGAGGTTGTGTTGCGGAGACAAGAGGCTGTTGTACAATGACTTGAGAAACTTTAGGTTGGCATACAATAGGTAATGCTTGTACTTGCGACACCGTCACAATAGCTGGTGTAGTGGGGATGTTCGATATAGGGAGACTCGGTTGCATTTAGTATACAACTCTTGGTTGTTGAGGCAGTATTGGCACCTAACCACTGGATGTGATTCCAATTTGATCTGAATTCAGTTGTGAACTCTCATATGGCGGCAATCCAGTGCTCAAGGGAATGATTGGCCTTTGGAGAATAGACTGCCCAAATTGATGTTGTGAAGGATCAACTTGTTGAGATTCAACATAAGAGATTCCAGATACTATTCTGGATGAACAAACGGGAACAAACCATACTTTCGAAATAGTCCCTGGGTGGACTCCTTCTAGCGGTTGAGAGCTAGTTGGGACAGATGGTATACCAGCGAACATCGTCAGAGTGGTTGCAGGAGGTTTTGCTACCGCTGTATCAGACGAGACAATCCTAGATGCCGATGGTTGTCCAGACATATCGAGTCTATCCAAAATACCTCCCAGTGCTTCTACAGGAACATGCGATTAAGGGGTATTAACTTTTGAAGTAGAAGGATATAGGTGGATCTCAGTCCCAATATGCGATGGAGTACTGGATGGAAGATCCTCTGTAATCGCTTCTACAACAATCAATTCCGGTGGAAGAGGCAGACCGTTAGGTCCGTAAAATATTTCTAGTGTTGAAGAAGGTGTAGATTTTGCAGCGACAGATGTTGGAGGGGTAACACCTTCTGAATCAATCCTAGATGGAGTTGGTTCAGGAATAGAAGTGTTTACTGTTACACTAGGATCAGTGCTAATGTCCTCTTGTAACTGCAAAACTTCTTCTATAGAGGCAGGGATACCAAAAATGGTTGGAGTAACTAGAGTCTCAGAGGATGTTGAAACACAAGTTTCAAACAAACCAGGAGACTTTGACTCAGTTAAACGAGTTCGATTGACCTAGAGTGGTTTGGTTTCTGGAGTCAAATATGGTTGACTTGTCAGTCTCCACGAACGACGGGGTTTTGATTGAATTTCTTCCACGATTGCGGATTTATTTGATCAACTCAAAATAAGAGGGGAAAATGTTATTCCATTTTAAATGAATTTTAGACGCTTTGACACAACTTGCTTTTTCACTTTTTAAGAGTCGAGAAAAAGCTAAAGATGACTCTAGTTGCCTTCGATTTTTAATGAGCCTGAGCAACAAGTGCCCAAATGGACCTTTTCCTTTAAGGAGTTTGAAAAGGAATGAAAGAGACTGCTCTGGAATCTAGAGAGGGGGATTACCAAACCAATCACAAAATTGCAGAATACTTTTTATGGTACAACAGTCAATATTCCCGAATGCTGTGTTCAATGCATTGCGATCAATAGGATGACAGATAGGGCTCCCTAAAGATAAAGGATATAGCCTATTGTGGTCTCCCAATATATACTCGATGGTACATGGGAGCACAAGTCTGTACTGGCACTTATCATCTCAAAGAGGAGGAATCACCCAACCTACGATGAAAGCAAAAGTTACCAGGCTTTATGATGTCAGAATATGTCTCTAGCCTAGACTTCTAGATGTTGTGCAATAGGTTCCAAAGCCTTTTTATGTTCATTGAATTTATTTTACAGTTTATCTTTCTTAAGAAGTTTGCCTTTAAGGTTCACCGCTTGATGTAGATATACAATTCCTAAAGTGAAATCTAAGATGATAAATAGTCATTTAATCTTCTTTTTGCAATGAAAATCCTAGCTACTAAGGAAAGAGAAATTAAATCCTTTCAACATAGAGCAGAGAGCACACACTAGATGCGTTGTCCTAAATCAAAATCAACAAGCTGTCTAAATGAAAATGCACGTGCATGTATTTGTTTTTCGCTTTCTTAATGTGTTAATGACAAAAAGAATGCTAAGTACAAATCTGCATTATTTCTTCTTTCAAAGCGACAGCACTAACAATTTTCTTTTCAAAAAACGACAGGAAGGTAAGACTATACTTTGCGGTTTTGAATTGAAATCTGCTTTCAACACTTGGAATACTTTTAAATTCAGATCAAATACAAGAGTAACAGTGTAATCAACTATCAAAAAGAGAAGTATTCTTTTCTTTGACTAAAAATGACACTTGCGACACTTCCAAATCAAAAGACGACAGTTCGATTAAGCTACTATTTTGTAAAAGAGAACTGTAAATGGCACACAATACATAAAAACATTCACAATAATTTGTACAATAGAGGTTGGATGATGCAAAGAAGGGGGTTTCAATAGTGGTCTACTAATCATAGATAGCAAAACTCCTGAATAAAACTTAAGACAGTGAAGAAAAATCCAAAATCTAGAGGCAGATCTAGTCTTGTCTGATCATCGCGCTTGTAACACAGGGAAACAGGGATGGATCTCAGCTACTACATGTTACACTAAAAAATGTCACCATGACTATTTGCAGTTAGTATGGCTCCATCCACTATCATACTATCCTCCTTGGCAAGTCTCATGCCTCCGCTCTTCATGTCAAACTTCAAGAAAAAGAGAAAGGTCATTTAAAGTCAATTATCTCTAGTACGCAGTTTCTCTTAGCCTTACTTGCATGTACGCAACCCAAGTTCATAATACCTGCGTACTTGTACGCTCTGTATGTAAAGGGGTGGGTGCGTACTCCTGTAAAGGTCAAAAGGTGTGAGTTTCATCTTAAAAAAGTTACTTGTGGTCATTTCTAGAGTCTTCTAGAATCTTGTTTGACGTGTATGAAGCGCCTCCAGATGGTTCATGTATCCCTACCAAAGGGGAACTTATCCCATCAAGAGGGGAGCTATTCCATCCAAAGAGGGGCTTATCCCATTGATGGTGGACCTGAATAACTTCCTCTAGAGCACTATAAATACAGGCATTGGGCCAAAGAGAGGAGACGTTGAAAGCTGAACATTCCTAAGGGTAGATGCTGCTGGAATTAGGACTTCCTTGTACAAGCTTGTGAGGAGAGATTACCATCTTTGCTTGTTCTATTTGGAAGTGGGTGAGCTGATCAGAGTAAAGGAGAACTCTTGTGGACCCTTGGAAGGACCTACACAACACCAAGGCTCAGGTTGTAATGGTTCCTTTTGTTACCTTTTAATGCAAATAAGTCCATTCTTCTCAACAATTTGTTATTTATGAGTTGTTTCATATACTCCTTGGTCTATATGTTAAATATGTTTTATTTTATGTGATATTCAGGTGCTATTTAATCATTTTATTGTTAGTGAATGCAGGTTTTGAAGGGAAGGAGGAGCTCATCCGGATGAACGAAGCTGGACTACTACAACAGCGTTGGGTTACAGGTAGGATCTAAACACTTGATTTCTCATATTGTAAAAGCATATTTAGAGAAGGATTGCTCTTATTTGTCTTGTTTGTCACTAGAAAGTCTTAGACTTCTAGGGAGGTCGGTTGTGTCCGCACTAACGACTCTTTCCGCATGACACTACACACGGAGGTGCGATGCATCCAGATTTCCTAAAGGAGAGGGTGTGATGGTCAAGGAACGATACTTTAGCTTGGTTTTTGGTCACAATTTGCAGTTTAGTTCAGGCATTTAGGCCGAGCAAATGATAGTCAGTAACTACAAAGTATAGGACTAATCTAATGAGGTTACTCAAGCGACCTCTAGGGCACTTAAGATGTTTGCAAGTCAATTGTTTAGTTCATAAACAAACCTAGATATTGAATGAAGCAGCATTGATCTACTTTACACTTGCATAGAAAATGCAGTTTGAAGGCTAGCTGGGTTGACTTCAAGCTCCGTCTGTGGTTTATGAATCAAACAAATAGAGATAAGCAATCAAACTAATCGTTCCCTAGTGGAGTTTCCATTTTGTTACCGGAAATCTAGTGTCTATTCAGAGCTGCTAGTCCCACTAAGACGGGTAGCTATCTTAGAAACAAACAGATTAAAGTCACATGTTTTTTCCTTTACGAGAGAGAGATGAGAAAGAAGCAGAGAGTACCAACCTCAGTCTACCACTTGGCTACTTGCTTGTTTCCTTTCCCCTTTGACAGAATCTCACCACTGGTTCCTTACTTGTCCAACTTCAAAGAGCACATTTAGATTCACAACATCATAATACCATCAAAGCATATAAATCTTTCACTGTAAACAATATAGGATCCGATATATATTGGCCATACAAATGCATATAACAAACACAATATTTAGAGATACACAAGAATATGGAGGAAAACTCAAATAGATTTATTAGTAAAAGTCATAGAAGAGAGGATTACAACCACTTGGTCTAACCCAGAGCCATCCTCCCAGCTTGAAAGCCCTCTTCACCTCACACAAAGCAAGACCACCCAACAATGTCTTCAAAGAGAAACCAGCAGCACCTATTTGCAAATTACCAAATTCCAACCTTTGGATCTCTTGAATGAAGGATCCATTTATAGATATTTTCAGGGGGGTGAATCAGATTCTGGGATTTTGATTAGTGTCATCTCTCTGATAGTTCTTGGTTCCACATGGAGATTTTAGATCTCTTACTCATCCCTGGGCGAACTCAGAGAGACAAGTGTCAAATGAGTAGCTTCTAGAAGATTCTCTGGGTTTCCACCTAGAAAACTGCTTGTGCCATTTGTCTACTCTCGCTCATCGCACCCTATAGAAGGGCTTTCTAGTATGCATCGCACTTTTTTCATGTGGCGGGTGAGATGCATTTCACCTTTAGCACTAGGTAGTCTGTATGGTCCTGCTTTGACCAGTTCTGAGTAGCTTTTCATGGAAACTTATGGGAGATGATGTAATTAGTTGACGTTGCTCCTTTAAGGTATGAAACAACACTTTTAGGGACTTAGAAGCCCTTGGTTTATGCACATATGTGATTAGGGTTGCAGTGCCCAAATATTTCTATAACACCAAGTGAATAAATCACAAAATTCTTTAAAAAGGTTAGTGTAAACCCTAATCTCTTCTAGAGAATAGGAAACCTCGATGTGAATGTTCTCGACAATCCCAGGTTTAATGGAAATGTCAATTGAAATGGTTGTAGTAATATTTCCATATTACCTTTGGATAGAACTGCATGCACCAAAATAGGTGTTTGAAGTGGATGTGTCAGGTTATGAGAAACAATAGTCCGAAGACACAAGGAAATATCACTAATACTTGGAAGAAATGAGTAATGATGATGAGAATCATTCCAGGAAGTTTCGTCAAGAGACATAACCTCAAAAATACTCTCATGGGTGGAAAATATCTCATTCAAGTAATCCAAAGAGTCCCAAGAACCAAGTGAAGGAGATTAAGAATACATCTCCAGGTGCATACTAAGAATGGTATGACTTTCAAAAGTAGCTGTTGAAGCCAAAATAACTTCTTGATAAGCTTGTTCTAAAGGACTTAGTGGCATAGGATCACTAAAAGAATCAACCTAATCTGGAGTAGGGATGATCCATGGATCACATGAATTTGAGATCATGTTGACCGAGGCGACATGCGAAGGTGGGAGAGAAAAAGTTCCCATTAAAGCATAATCTTTGAAAAGACCTTCCCCCACACTCTCATAGGGAATATCGGTATTTCCCACATATGGGACATTTCCATTTGAAGAACCATAAGAGAAAAAGGACAATTGATCGATGGTGACGATTTCCCCGTCATGAGGAAAATAGAGCACACAGAACAAAGAGGAAATGAAACAAAACATGGCATGAGTCTAGCTTTGTCCTAGTAGAAGGTTGTAATTCAGATTTGCATCTACAACCTCTACTTCTAATTCGATATTTTCCCTTCCAAGGTGATGGGAAAACCTGTGAGAATACCATAAGGGTGGGTGCCTTTTCCATCAAAGGCTTCTAAGGTGTTCGTAGACTGATTGAGATGTGGAGATCCAATGGATTTCCAACATGAAATAGACATGATGCAGGTGGAAGCACCATCATCAATGGAAATCGAATGAATCATCTTTCCTTTTATAATGACTTGAATAAAAAATGAAATTTGATGGGGAAGACGAGGAACATGGCTTTCCCGATCAAAAGTGATAAAATTTGAATCTGCATGATCGATTCCTCCTATAACAGATAATAATGATTTCCATTGCATTGCAAAAGTTTGGAGAACTTCTAAGGTAGACATCACCAAAGGTGCTTGAGCCATATATTCGATAATACTATAATGTTGAGCATCTCTAGTGTTCAGATTATAAGATGACTTTAGGGAGGAAGCTGGATTATAGATTGATTATTAGGTCTCTCGATATGAAGAGGACCAACACTGGTTGGAGCGGAAGTAGAAGGGATATCAGTGGCTTCCAACTCCACCGTCTACTTTTGAGGAGTTTGATAATATTTCGACCAGGTGGTGATAGAAATAGGCACTATACCACTCATGTAAACCTGTGAACCTAAAGAGGTGGGGATTGAGGTTGTTCTACCAATTGTGTCTATTGTTATGGAAATGGCTCTTTCAGTACAATCAAGGTCCCTTTCAATAAACGACTAACTTTTGCACAATGGGGACAACCCTTGGTATAATGATCTTCCTTAGAAATGAGGCAAGGTTACTTAGGTTTACATTTGGAGGGATCATCAGGAGATGGCTTAGGAGGATCCTATTTTGGGGTATCAAAGTTTGCTTTACCTTTACCCTACTTTTTACCTTTTGAGGCTTTGTCTTCTGCGGTAGACTGAACGACATTAATCTCAGAGGTTTTACCAACATTTGAAAATGGTTTTGAAGGAGGATTAGATGCAGTATTCGAAATGGTTTTTTGCTTCAAAGAAGCTGTTATGGTGTTTTCTCCTTGAATATGTATGAAAAGGAAACACTTAAGATTGTGGACGACAAACAATTTCAACAATATCAATGGATGCTAAACATTGTAGATATGCAACATCTAGTAGAAACAAAACCTTCCAAAGTCCTAATCTATGCCACAATGATATTTAAACAACAAAAGTAAGCAGTAATAAATCCAATCATCCAATGGAAACTAGATATAAAAAGAATATATTTTTTTATAACACCTACGAAGGGAACAAATAAATGTTACCAGTCCCCCTCTATGGGATGGGTTCTTGGCTATCCTCAAACGTCTTCATCTTGTGTAGAGTCTCTATCCTCTATAATGTGCAAACCCAAAAAATAAAATGTTTGAGCTCAATGGGAACTCAAATGGAAGAAAAGTGATGTGTGACAATGAAGATAATTAGAGTTACAACAGTGAGTGCAACAATGAAAATAATAAAAAGTGAATAATGAATGGAAAACCCTTCTATTTATAACAAAATATTGAATTATCATCGAATAATGACCAATAATAAAATATTATTAACCCCATCCTTGGAATAACCTCTTGGAATATTTTATTATATTTGGTTAGGAGGGAAAAAGTATTTAAACTTTTATTTAGAAATAACAAATAAATAAATAAATGATTTATTTATCATCTCAAGGAATTGGTTAAGGAATAATAAACAAATAATGATTTATTTAATTATTCCTAAAGGATTTATTCAAATTTGAGAAGGAATAATAATTAATTAGTGACTAATTAATTTTTCCTAGAGAAAAATAAGATAATTAATAATTTATCTGTTGTTTTTTCATAATTGGGTCAGATATGGTAAGGAATAATAATTGAACAATGGCTTAATTCATTATTCCTAGAAGAAAATCAAATAAATAGTGATTTATTTAATTATTCTTCATGGGTTTAATTATAAATTACTTAACATTAGATTTTTATTTTTCTTAGCTTTGCCAGTAGTACGCAGCTTCTGAGTTAGGCACAGTGCGTACTTGTACGCACTGTGTCTTTGTGCACAGGGCGTACCCGCGCCTGTGTCAACAGATCACCTGCGTACCCCTGTAAAATTTGAGAAATTTTCATTTTTCCTCTTTTTGCTCTTTAGATTTTGTTTTACTTTGTTTTTACTGCCCAAATCCATTAGTTTATTGTCAGAGATCTTCACCTGAACTTGTCCCGTTAGTGTCGAGGGTTTTGGTGGAATCCATAGGGATTTTGCCTTAGGGTTTGATTTTTAACTGGTCCTGTAGTGACTTTGGCGTTAGAGGTTGTCAAACTTTGGATCTCCTTGGTTTTGGTCAGTCCTCTTAGGAGTCGGGCCTGTCATAGAAGTCACCCTTGTGAGAGACCTACTTTTGTGTCTTCTCTTTGCAAATCTCGAAAAGTTTGTTTGTTAAAACCTTGAATTTCATTCTTGAGAAAAAAGAACAAAAATATTTTGATTTTGTTTTTTTGATTAGTTTATGATTCTGCATGAACTGATCCTTAGTTGCATTTTGACTGAGTAAAACATCCGGGAATTATCCTTGTAGGCTTTTGTCCTCATTATTTTTTGCTTTTAGGTAAATTTCCTTTTAATTTGCTTTTGAGTGAATTTGATTTGATTGTCTTAGATTTGTTAGATTTCATTTGATAAATAGTTTTTACATGCTTTATTAATATAGAAAAACACAAAAATTCTTTTGGAAAAAGTTTGCTTTGGTAGCATTTGTAGTCTTTTGGGAGAAAAAGGAAATTTTGTAAAGTAATTAGTGGTCATGAGTTGTATGTTTTGAAAAGATAAAGAGATTGTTTCTTTGATTGTCTTTGCCAAGAAAGTTGTTTTCTATAAAATTTGCATTTTCCAATTCTCTTAGCTAGGAGATTCATTGAAAAAGAAAAGTAGTGTAAATCATCTTAGGTGCATCTTTGTAGTGGCTGCGAGTCGAGTCTACACACCACCAGTTTCATCTCCACTACCTTTTTGTCTTTAAGAAAAACCGTAAAATTAACGCTTAAAGTAAAATCAACTTAGTAACTTTTATTTACTAGGGCTCTGAAACACCAATTTAGATCAGGCTAGTGTCTTGGAGTAGGAGAGTAATTAACTCTCCAAGACAACAAAACCAAACAAGTAGCTTATCTTGTGATAGAATAAATCCAATTGTTTCATTTGTACTCTGGGAAAGCTCCTCTTAAAGGAGAAGCACGAGCTCGTGTCCGAACCAGTGAGGGGATCAATCCTCCCTCGTTGGGAACGACGCCAGACACGCACGTATTACAAACGGTAAACCTCGGATTAACCATTATCGAGGAGTCAGGGGTCACTTGTCGGTAAACCTTGGATTATTGTCAAGGAGCTGGCAAGGGGATTGAGCTTGATACTCTGCCCTTGCGTGCTGTCAGAGTGTAGACTGTTCCCCCAGGTGCATTTTTTGCTATTGGTAACCTTAGTGACCATTATCTTTAGGATTCTACCGAGGTGACGGTGGAGGGAAGATCCCACTGTACCTGGAGCAGATGTCGGCTAGACTCACTTGGATTTTCCGGGGGGTTCACTTCACTCGAGACGGTTAAAGTGGAGGAACTTGTGCCGGTCTATTCATTAAGCAGGTTGCCGGGGTAACTGTTCCACCCGCCACTTCTGTACTGAATCCGGCGATGTTGGGTTTCATCTCCAACTAGCGTTTTTGGTCCGGAAGGCTACTATTTGTGCTTGGTTTGACGCCCTAGATTCTTTAGGCGTGTGATTCAAATTTGTTTGGTTCTTTAGAAACTTTAGGTGGTTTTCTTTGAGATTTTACTTTGTTTGCGTGTGCAGTAGTTAAAAGTTTTTAACTGTGGCGGAATTACCGAGACAGTCCCGTCGACTTCGGGCAAGTCTCTTGAGGTTGTTTCTGTGGCAAAATTGTTGAGGAAATCCCGTAGACTTCAGGGTGAACCTCCTCAAGACGTCCCAAGTCATTACAAAGGTTTAAAGGTACTTGTTACTCCTAGTGGCAGTAAAGTAGGTTCACCTGAAGAAGGAGAGTCATCATTGGTAGTCCATCCAGATTACCAAGGTCTAGAAACAGGTTATAATCCTGAAGCTGTTGCAGTTTCTGAGCTTGCTGGTAGTTTTTCATCTACTAGTGATATAGGCGAAGAACCTGAAGTATCAAAACCTGTTACTCCAACTTCTAGTGCACCAGATTCACCTAGGGTAGAAAGAGTCATCACCGAAAATCTTCCTGCTGGTTTGGTAGCTATTGAAGAACTTGCTCCAGAGGAAGAATTAGGCGTATCTATCCTTGAAGATCAACCTACTATTGATCTAAGGGAGCGTGAATCTATCTTTTATAGTCCTCCTAGAATTACTACTTGGTACCTTTCGTTAACCAATTATTTAGACAACTCAAGGATAGGTTTTTCTCCACCTTGTACTCCTCTTCCACCTGGAGGTATTTATACTCCTGTAAATATGTCTGGTCAGTCGTCCGTGTTCACTCAATCACCTGAATCTTTCTTGCACAGTGGTCCTTCTGTTCCCGCCGGGTATCAGTAACTTTCTGGTACCTTTGCGGGGGCATCTCCTTAACCCACTGATCATGGGTTATTAGCTGGAAACAATGGTAATAAATCGTTGGGTGTAGGGGACATTTATATGATGTCAGGTTCAGTTCCCGTTTCTTAACCTCAAGGTGGCCAATTACCGCCTAGGGGGTAGCCTCAATTAACGCCTGGGGGGCAACCTCAAGGTACACAAATTGCGTCTGGGGGGCAACCTCAAGGACAGTATGTACCCATAGTACAATACATGCCTCAAGGTCAACCCCAGCCTCAATATGTACCCCAAGGTCAACCTCAGTATCAATATTTACCTCAAGGGTATCAACCTCAAGGTCAAGGTCAACCCCAGTATCAGTATTTACCCCAAGGTTATCAACCTCAAGGTCAATACTCGAGTCAAGGTTATCAACCACCTCAAGGTCAGTCATATGTTCAAGGTATGGGAACTGTGCCTTTCAGTTATCAATCCTATCCTCAATCCGGTTATGGATCTCAGTATCCTCAACCTGTTACGGGTCAATACCCCGGGATGATAGTGTGGGATCCATCACAAGGTCAACAGGTGTTGTAGCCAAGTATACAGTTGTTACCTCAAACTGGCCAACTCGTAGTTTCTGGTTCACCCCAGCAACCGCAACCTGTCCAGTCAAATATTCAAACTTTTGTAACTTCGGTAGTTACTCAGCCACCAATTGCACCTAGTACTCCATCTCAAACGACTGCTACAACTACCTCAACATCTATCGCACTTACTTCTGGAGTATCGACAGCTCCGGTTTCTACTGTCTCTGCAACCACTCCTCAGACATATTTACCGTTGTCCAGATCTACGATTCAAACCACGGTCCAGATGCCTGTAGGGCAGCCTGGTTTAAGTACTGTTGTAACAAGTCAACCTCAATTTACCTACCAACAGTACCAGGGCCAGTACCAATTCGGTCTTGCTGTCCAACAACCAATTTACCAGTATCAACCGTATCCTGGGTACACTTATCAACAACCTCAACAACCCCAGTACGGTCCGGTTAATCCTGGTTTTCCAGGAGGATATAATATCCCGAATGCGATTCCTGTTCCAAGTTATCCTGGATATCCTCCTCCTGGGACTGGTCTTGTGACCCAAAGTTTTAGGGATCCTAATCGGCAATTACCGTTTATCGCAACTTTGGATTTACCCGACTTGACGCGCCTAACGAACGATCCAATACAATATCTTCCGTTCTGGCCGCCAATGCCAAATAAGTTGCCCAGTGATATACCCAAGTTCGAAGGTAAGTCTGGAGAGGATACGTCCAATCACGTGATGACTTACCACCTCTGGTGTGCTTCAAATTCCATCTCGGATGATTCGATCCACTTACGTCTTTTCCAGCATACGCTCATTGGTCTCGCGGCCAAGTGGTACATTGAGTTACCACGGGCCTCTTTTTACAATTTCAGCCAGTTAGCTACCTCGTTCCTAACTCATTTTCAGTTGCCGGTCAGATATGATAATGGTACTGAGTTATTAACTTCATTAAAACAATCGACGTCCACTTATATTTCCGATCATATCCATGAATGGAACGTCGAAGACGTTTAGTGAAAGTTTTTATCCCGGACCAAATCTTAGCTGAATGGTTTGTAAAATCATTATTACCGAAGATTACTGAAGATGTAGCTAAGGCCGGAGTAGTTACTAAGGAGCAAGTCATTGCTCAAGCCCAGTACCTTGACTTAGTTTACACTCAGTCGGGTACGTTGCACGAGAAGATCCCAGATCTTCCTAAGTCGAATCAAATCGCTGCTTTTCCTTCGGGATCTCATGCTGCTGATGGCATGATTGGTACGGTGAATACTAAAAGTAAGAAGAAATCCTCAAAGAATTCTTCTCCAATAATAACCTTACCAGACTCTCCGACAGGAGAGTCTTCTCCTGAAATTACTGCCGACATTCACGCTGTAGAGTCATCTACGGCTAAATAAAAAAACGGTGGTAAGAAGAAAGGCAAGAAGAAGGATAAAGCAGACAAGGCTCCAAAGGAGAAAAAAGAGAAGTCGGAATCTAACGACGAAAAGCGCAAAACTCGCTATCCTTGTTTAATTTGTGAAGAAGATCATTTCACAAGAGATTGCCCTCATCGGGCAGAGGTTGTGAAAATCGTTAAAGGTTCCCCAACTCCTGCTGTTTTGAAAGATCCATTTCCAAAGCAGGAGAGTAAAATGATAGGTTCTTCCTCGAATGCCAGTGAAGAACCCATATTGATGATGTCTCATGTACGGATTGCGACTCGATCACAAGATTATGGTAGTAAAAGTCCTGTTGATGGATCAAAAGAAGCAGAATCTTCTCGTTCAAATCCATCAACCTCAGCTCCCGGTTCTAATCCACTACAGATCGAGAAACCTAACCCTGACTTAGTAATAAAACCACCCGCCAAGGGTGTACTTTGAAGGTCTGCTTTCAATCCACATGCGAGAGCGGCCCAGAATTACAACATTGTTGAGGATTTAGCTGTTTCACCCTCAGCAATGTCGGCTTTGGAAGTGCTGCAATCATGCCCAGCACAGAGAAAATTACTTTTGTCGGCTATAGGAGCTGTTGATGTTCAGGACTTGAACCTGATAATATTTGATCTAAAAAATAGTACACCGCGTCTCCCTCATCAGATGGCTTTCCAGATTCCAGTGATAGTAAAAAACAGGCCTATTCATCGGACTGTAATTGATGAAGGAGCTTCTACGTGTATTATGTCGATTCAGTGTTGGAGATCACTTGGTTCTCCTTCAATGAACCAATCCCCGACGATTCTTAAGGCCTTTGATGGCCGTGGGTTCCATCCGTTTGGCATTCTACAGGATTTGCCTATAGGGGTTGAAGGAAAAACCGTTAGTCTGGATGTGGAGGTGGTTGATGCCCCTCTAGACTACAACCTTCTTTTGGGTCGCAGTTGGTCTTACGCTATGACAGCGGTCGTGTCATCGGTCTTCAAAGTTATAAAGTTTCCGCACAATGGTAAGATCGTGACGATAGACCAGCTGGCTTACTTTTCATCCGACCCAGCCTCTTCAGAGAGTATCCAGCATGTCGGTAAAACGACTATCCCTTACAAGGATGTTGGTGTAGGATTAGTTAAAGATTCTGGTTTACTGGGAACTTTTCATTTCCCTCCAATCAACGCAGACCCTTCATTCGCAACCATTCATATGATTACTTCAGACAATATTATTTATGATGATCCTTGGATTGTCCCATCTGAATCTTAGATAGACTCATTCGGTAATGCAATGCCTTTGAGTCCATATGAAATTGCCTATGAGGCCGTGTAGTCTTTTTCTGACTCAATTTCAACCCAAATCGACCAAATGAATGTGGTCCGTGAGGAATCACTTTTCACATCGACCTCAGAACGGATAACGTTTCCTGAAGTTGTGTCATATGACGAACAACTTCGCGAAATCCTAAGTGTAGATTATCTACCATGGGAAGATCTTCATCATCGATCTTCATTTTTACCTGAGGCTGATGACTTTGAAAATGATTTTTCATCAATTTTTACAGCTGAATATGTCAAGGACGCTCAGAATCCCATGAAACATCCTGATTCAGAGTTGAATTTGGGAAACATTTCCCAAACTATTGCCATTGACATTTCAGTCAAAACCGGAATTATTGAGAACATTCATATAGGTGCCTTGTGTACAGATGACGAAATTCAAACATACAAGGTCCTATTTCAAGAATTCCGCGACGTGTTTGCTTGGTCCTATGAGGAAATGCCAGGAATTGATCCCTCCATTGTTGTTCATGAAATCAAGACCTACCCGGACGCTAAACTCGTTCGGCAACGTCTGTGTCAGATACACCCTAGGAAAGCGGCTGCGATTAAAGCAGAAGTCGAAAAGCTGTTGAAAGCAGGTTTCATTTATCCGATCCCGTTAACGGATTGGGTATCGAATATTGTTCCGGTTAACAAGAAACAAGGAACAATAAGAATATGCATCGACTATAGGGATATAAATCGTGCTTGTCCAAAAGACAACTATCCCATGCCCTATATCGATCAAATAATTGATGATTGTGCCGGCAGTGAAATATTTCCCTTTATGGATGATTTTTCCGGTTACAACCAAATCAATATTCTACCTGCCGATCAACCAAAAACAGCTTTCATTTGTCCCTGGGGAACATTTGCTTACTGCAAATTACCTTTTGGATTTAAGAATGCCGGAGCCACTTTCCAACGGGCAATGTCTTACGCGTTTCACGACATCAAACACATTGTGCAACCGTATCTCGATGATTTGCCTGCTCATTCTTTACATCGAGCTGATCACCTTGTCCACTTACGCGCTATTTTTATGAGGTGTCGGCATTATCGAATTTGGTTGAACCCACACAAATGTGTCTTCTGCATAGAAGTGGGATGATTGCTAGGATTTGTCATTTCAAAAGCCGGTATCCGTGTCGATCCCTTGAAGGTCGAAGCTATCATCAAATTGCCTCCTCCTTCGAGTTTGCGCCAACTCCAAAGTTTGCAGGGGAAAGAAAACTTTTTACGTCGATTCATTCCTAACTACACCGAGGTTACAAAGGGTTTCACCCGGTTGTTGAAACAAAACTCTCAATTCTCTTGGGATGAGATAGCTCAGAAATCTTTTGATGCACTTAAGCACACGTTGACCCATGCACCATTGCTGCATCCTCCCAACTACAACCAGGACTGCTTTTTGTATCTCGCCGCCTCCCACTCCACCATTGGAATGGTCTTAGTTCAGGAAGACGAATTCGGAACGGAACATGTGATATATTATCTTAGTAGGACGTTAAATCCCACTGAGCTAAAATATTCGCATGTGGAGAAATTGGCCCTGACAGCTGTTCAGGCTGTCCAACGTTTTCGTCATTACATTCTTCTCTGTAAAACTACAGTGATTTCGGATTGCAACCCTATGATCTATATTTTGACTAAACAATTGCTAGGGGGCAAGTACTCCAAATGGATCGTTATCCTGTAGGAGTTCGATTTGGAGTTCGAGAAGTCCAAGTCTAAGAAATCCTTAGTTTTTGCGGAATTGATGTGTGACTTCCCGGATGCTGACACGGAAACTGTGGCAGAGGAACCCATTGCGGATGAATCTCTGTTTCTCATCAGCACTTTAGATCCGTGGTATGGAGATATAATCGTCTATCTCCAAACCCAATCCTTTCGGCCCGAAGCTTCAAAGCCGGAACGTCGGAAAATTCGATTCCAGTCCCAACAGTACAAAATTATTAGAGATACTCTTTATCGTTGTGGGGCGGATTTAGTTTTTCGTCGTTGTTTAACTCATGAAGAGGCAGAAAGGGTTATGAATGACTGCGATTCTGGAGCATGTGGCGGTCATATGTCTGGGTATGCCACAACTCAGAAGGTGTTGCGTGCTGGCTATTTCTGGCCGTCCATGTTTAAAGATTGTATCATTGCGGTCAGAAAATGCCACAACTGTCAAGTGTTTGATCGCAAGATGCGCGCACCACCGGCTCCTCTCCACCCTATAATTGCCGTTGGTCCTTTTGCTAAATGGGGTATCGATTTTATTACATGTAACCCTCACTCGGCCGGGGGGCATGCATATATCATCCTTGCGGTTGATTATTTTACTAAGTGGGCCGAGGCGATGCCTACATTCAAGGAAGATGGCAAGACAGCCGCGATTTCTGTCTTCAATCATATTATTGCTAGGTTTGGTGTCCCACAAGCGATAATCACTGACCATGGATGCCATTTTCGAAACATTATGATGACAGAACTTGCAGGCCAACTTGGTTTACGCCATGATAGTTCTACTCCTTATTATCCTCAAGCAAACGGTTTGGTTGAATCCATCAACAAAGTTCTAGTTATCATGATCCGACGAATCATTGGTATTCATCGGTCGAATTGGCATAACATGTTATTTTCAGTGCTTTGGGCATACCGAACCTCAATGAAAACATCAACAGAGTTCACTCCTTTCCAACTAGTTTATGGTTTGGAAGCAGTGTTGCCCATTGAATGCGAAATCCCATCACTTCAAATGGCTATCGAATTACTCCCAGCTACTTCCGAAGAGGAGAAGCGTCTGTTATACTTAGCTAAATTAGATGAGACTCGACGTGATGCTGCTTTGGCAATCGAGACTCACGCGAAAAGGATGAAAGCTCAGTATGATCTCAACGTGACCCCTCGTAATTTTTCGGAAGGAGACCTAGTGCTATTATATGATCAAGCTAATGATAAATTAGGTGCTGGAAAATTCATTCCCATGTGGCATGGACCCTACATTGTCAAGCGAAAGCTAGCAAAAGGGGCCTATGAGCTGGTAGATTTTGATGGGGACTCTTTGGGTAAGCCCAGAAATGGACTTTACCTAAAGAGGTATTATGCTTAAATGGTGGGTATGGAGATTCATTTAGTTTAAGTTAGGTTAATTTTTCTTTCTAGCTGGTATGATTGCTTAGTTTAAACAGTGTGCTTAGCTTAGAGAGTGTGTTTTTCATCGTTATTCTGGCTTATCTTGGTTTTACTCTTGATATTGCAGATGTCGACGCCTCTCCAAACGTACATTGGATTTGCTGATGGTGCTTGTCGTAGTACACGGAATATCTCTTCTGCAGCTTGGGTTATCTATTCGCCCTCTGACGAGTTAGTTTCTATGCATGGGGTGAGCCTCGGTCAAACAACAAACAACATTGCATAATACAGTGTAGTGATTGAACTATTATCTGAATCTATTTCATTTGGGATTCGGAGTTTGATAGTGAGGTTAGATTCTGAACTCGTTGTATTACAGCTTAATAGAGTCTATGCCATTAGAAATCCAGTGTTATTAAGATTGTTTTTGAGGGTGCATCTCTTGGAACGTGAATTTGATTACATTGAATATCAGCATATTCCAAGGTCTTTAAATACATTAGCAGATGCAATGGCGTCTCCAATGTTAAATAGACATTTGTAACAATCATAAATGTAAATTTATAAACATTTCATCACACATGTTTAACAAAATAAGCCAGTAATAATGATATATATATAGATAGGAGTGTGTCAAAAAATATACATCGTCTTCGATCATAGGTTGAAAAACACCTTATGATCGGCAAAAATGATAAGTACAAAAAACCAAAAATGTCACATGTGTCTACAAACGTGACTAGCCAATCACTGGTGGTGCTCTCTATATGAGACCACTGCCCGCCGCTACTCTACACAGGAACCTCCTGAAAGGTCCTGGGACTGCGACCACATAGCGCTGAAGTCGGATAGGAATATCGTCTATAGTCGTCTCTGGTATGCCCGCCGTGAGACGCTCTAAGTCTTGTTCCAGCTCAGCTAAGGTCTCTGCGGCCGCATCCTGTGGGGCTGGTGCTGGTGCAACTGGTACTCTTCTCTCAAAAGCCCGGAGATTGGCCGGACGCCGTGGGCCTACATCTGCATTTTGAAATTTTTTTTTGCTGTCAGTTTTGAGACGATATAAAAAAAAAAGGATAATTTAAAAGCTTGTGAAAAATGAAGTACCTCTGTCTCCCCATTGTTCTCCCTGTGGAAGAACCATGTCCGGATCATTGCGAAAATCTACTCCGGCATAAGGAAAATCCTGAATCGCAAAGACCTGGCTCTCCAACCAGTGAAAGTAACCCGTAGGAAATCGGACACCCCCCGCTTCCTCATCAGGATTCCGGGCCATTACCGAAACCCACCGCGTCAACTTAGGCTCCCGAGGAGGCCCAACTGGAACAGTAAAATGCTGGGGGATCAGCATTGGAACTCTCTCTAGGGAAAAGCTCACAACTAAAGGCCCATATCCAAAGGTCTTCAGTTGTCCGTTCTTTGCCCTAGTCAGTTGGCCTTTCATATTGGCCAGCACAACATCGCACCAGTTGAAAATGGTGCCTCAGAAGCAATCTATAGCCATCTGCATTTGGGAACCAGTGGCTATGTGCAAAGCGGCAGCACCACAAAGTATGGTAACTGTAAAGGCAATTACCATAAGTTCAGGTCGGGATATGTATTTGATTTCTATCCCCTTATCCTGGTTTTGATTGTTGCACCACTCTAGCCGGAGACTAGCAAGGGATTGGCCACCCGGCCTTGTCCCGAATAGAGACAGTTGCTTGCCCCTGTTAGGCAAGCCAGTGAGAAAATATATGTTGGAGGACTCTATCTCGAGCTGGTGTTCTCCAATGTAGAAACATTGATCCTGAATGTTCCACCTTTCAACTAGCCACTCTAAGAATGGCACCTAGGCCCTCATGCCAGGTATGGCCCAGTACTTGTAGAGACCGCATGCCTTTAAAGCATCAATGGAAGGTTGATGACCTATTGTTATAGACATTTTTGTGCCTTACAGCATTGAGCATGAAATGTCTATAATCTAAGGGATCCAAAGTCCCTAAACATGTTGTTCCTACCCCTAGAGGAACAAGGCTAACAAACCACAACAATTCACAGAAGTTCTCCACCTGAAAACTGCTCAAAAACAAGTCAATTCAGGATCATTTCAGTGGCTACACTAGCTGTTTGCGCTGAATGTCAAAGCCAACACTGGCTACCTGCGTTGAATGTCAACTGGAACAAAGGCTACCTGCGCTGAACGAGAGTGGACAAGTGGCAGGCTCATTTCTCAAGGTGTCAAAACCCAGGAAGCTTCCAAAATGACACTTGCCTTAGGGAATTCGACTGGTGATGAGTAAGAGGTTCCAAATCTCCAAGTGGAAGCAAGAACCTCCAAGTGGACTCAAGAACTGACAGAGGGAGAGGACACTAGTCAGATCTCAAGCTGACTCATCCTCTCTCCAAACATCTATATATGGATCTCTCCTCCATGAGATCTAGAGGCTGGAATTTTGTTATTGCAAAGAATTGCTGTTGGTTTGAGACTGGAATCATTGGGTGCTTAATGCTTTGAAGGGGCTAAAGATAGGAATTCCATTTGCTGGGAAGGAGATGCTGGATTGGAGCCCTCTAGGTTGTATCTCTTCCTGAACCTTGTAATTCATCAATAAAGCTATCTTGGTTTCTCCTATATGCTGATGTATTTTGATGTATGAATGTATTAGTGTATTTGGTTTATTTCTAATCCTAAACTAGTTATGAATGTGAACATCTGTCTTTGTGTAGTGTTCTTCTCTTGTCGCAAGTAGTTGTTCTCTTGTGATCTTGCAGGAAGTTGTAGCTGGATAAGCAAGAAGGCAAGTAGCTGTGAACACCCAAAGAGAAAGGAGATTGGATCGAGGGACAAATGGAAGACACCGGTAAGTCTATTGATCTCTCTTCTTTCACATTTCATAAAGGAAGAAACCAGTATAGCTGTACTCGTTTGTTGCTAAGGCACTGTCACAGCTTAGGTGGATAGGATCGTCCTGCATAGACATTTTTCCCCACAACAAATTGGTGACTCCACTGGGGACATTTGTTTAGTCATTTTATTTGTGTTTCTATCATTTGTTTGCATCATAGACTTGACAGCAACAGTCGAACTGCATCTTTCCTGGATGCAAAGTAGAAAGTTGCTGCTTTGATCCAATTGTTGGACTTGTCTATGATCTAAACAATGGATTCACAAATGATTTGATGATCCTTGTGATAGATCTTAGTAGCCTTCAAAGCATCCCTTTGATTACACCTTGCTTGTTGCTTTTATTTGGCCTAAAATAGTTGATTAAGTAGCAAACTGTGACCTAGAACCTGAGGGAAACGAGAGTTTCTCCTTCAGCGCAGACCCAGTGAAGGGATTCTGCATTTCAACGTAGGTCCCGTGAAGGTTACCTGCGCTGAATGTCAAAACCCCTGTGTTGAGGTTGCGCTGAACCAGTTTGTCCTTGTGCAGCTGGGGTTCTCTGCTCTGTTTTGCCTTGTTTTGATCTCTGATTTTTGTGGCCTGTAACCAGCATAGGTACCAGTCTGATAACTCCTTTTCTCTGCTTACATTCCGCCTCCTTTTTTACAAAAATACTGTGAGTGTTTTTATGTGTTTGTGGCGTCATTTACAGTCTTCCTTTGCATGAGTGAAATAGTCATCCTGTAGCCCTTGATTCAGATCTGTTGGTTGTGATCTTAGAAGAGAGTTCATTGGCTGTTTGCAGATTGACTATACATTTACTTTTGCTTATTGGTTTGAATTTGTCTCTTTTAAGTGTCAAAACAAGTCTTTATTTCGAAAATCGTTAAGTGTTGTAATCTCTTCTATCTTCTCTGATTTCGAAAAAGTAAACTTGTTTGTATTGATCATTTAAAAGCAAATTCAAAGTTGTGCAAAATGCTTTCTTTGTAGGCATCAATACTAAGAAAGCAGAAAACAAACACCTGCATTGTGCATTTTGCATTTGATAGTTTGCATGTTGGATTTAGGAAAAGTGCATTAGAGTGTGCTGATTGCTCTTTGAGAAAAGATGGTGTCTTTCTTTTCCCTTAGTAGCTAGGATTTTCAAAGTTGAAAAGATATAAAGCTTGCTTATCATCTTTAGACTGCATTTAGGAATTTGTATCATACATCTCGTGGTGAACCTTGAAAGGCAAACTTTAAAAAGATCAAACTAAAATAAATTGAATGAACTTAACAACGCTTTGTAACATAACGCACAACATAGAGGTCTAGGCTAGAGATGTGTTCCGGCGTCGTAAATCCTGGTGACTGTCGATCTCGTTGATGGTGGGTGATTCCTCCTGAGGGACGATAGCGCTAGTACGGATTGTGCTCCCACGTACTGTCGCGTATATATTGGGAGACCCCTATAGGCATAAAACCTTTATCCTTAGGAAGCCGTGTCGGCTGCCCTACTGATCGCAATGCACTGAACACAGCATTCAGGAAGATCGACCACCCGTACCCTAAAAAGTATTTTGTGGTTTTGCGAAAAGTTTGGCACACCCTCTGCCTAGAACTCCAGAGCAGTTCCTTTTGGCCTTTTTCAGACTCTATAACAGAAAAAGTCCATCTGAGCATTTGTCACTTCGGTCTCGTTAAAACATCGAAGGAGACCAGAGTCATCTTTAGCTTTTTCTCGACTCTTTAAAAGTGAAAAAGCAAGTTGTGTCTAAAAGCGTCTAAAAATTCATTTAATTCGGAAACACACTTTCCCATTTTTGTATTTTGGTTGATCGAGTAATCCGCAATCGTGGAAGAAAGTCAATTGAAACCCCGTCGTTCGTGGAGGCTTATGAGTCAACCGTCTTTGTCTCCGGAATCGAAAACAGTACGGACAAAGCGAACTCGTTTAACTGGTTCGAAATCTCCTATCAAAGTTAGAACAAGTGTTCCAACAACATCTGAGATTTCGGTTACTCCAAACATTTCTGGAAACCCTGCCTCTATAGAAGAAGTTCAACAGCCGCAGAGGGACAGTAACACTGATCCTAGTCTGGCGGCAAATACTTGCATTACTGAACCAGTTCCATTTGTGACCGGTTCAGAGAGTCTTGCTCCTCAAACAACTGTTGCTGTCGATTCAACCCCTTCTTCAGCACCAGAAATATTTTACGGACCTGACGGTCTTCCCCTTCCACCTGGTTTGATTGCGATAGAGGAAATTGTAGAGGATCTGCAAGCAAGTACTCCAACCCATTTTGGAGTAGGGGTCACTCTATTTCCTTCTACATCAGAAGTTAGTCTACCACAAGTGGAAGTTCCTGTAGAATCGCTAGGCAATCTATTGGATAGACTCAAAATGTCTGAACAACCGTCAACATCTAGGACTGTGTCGAATGACACAGCGACAGCAGAAGCCCCTGCCGTCACTCCGACAATGTTTGCCGGCATACCACCTGTCCCGACTAGCTCACAACCGCTAGAAGGAGTCCACCAAGGGACTATTTCGACAGTGTGGTCTGTTCCAGTTTGTTCATCCGGAATAATATCTGGAAACTCTTATATTGAGACTCACCAAATTGATCCATTTGGAGGTCAATTTGGGCAATCCAGTCCCCAAGGGCAAACAATCCCCTTGAGTTCTGGATTTCTACCGTATGGGGGGCAGTATGCCCTTTCACTACCCCCTCCGGGAGGGTATCCATACGGGAGTTCACAACAGTATTCAGGTTATACTGGAATTACATCAAGTGGTTGGGTACCTATGCTACCTCAACAACCAAGGGTTGTATATTCTATGCAACAGTGTGTACCTATGTCGAACATCCCGACCACACCGGCTATTGTGACAGTGTCGCAAGTTCAAACGTTGCATGTTGTATGTCAACCTCAGATTTCTCAGGTTGTAATGCAACAGCCCTTTGACCCTGTGACTCAACCACAATCGCCTACTGGTGGGGCGACACAGGTCCAAACGGGTACAATTACCCCACACCTTGGTCCAACGGTTAGTATAGCACAACAGAACATGGCTTCACAACCGTGGCTGGTGCAATACCAACAACCACAATTCCAGCAAGTGTACCAAGGTTCTGAGCAGCATATCTTTGCGAACAGTGGACAACCGTACATTCAAAACGGTCAAAACCAACTGCTTTACAGTGGTCAAGTCCACCAACCGTATCAGTCATACCAACATCAATTACATTATGCTGGTATGCAAAGGCCCACTGCTCAGGCGATTCCTTCATATCCTGGGTATGCTTCACCTAACCTAAATCAACAGTTACCATTCGTGGCAACTTTAGAGTTACCCGATTTACACCGGTTAACCAACGATCCGATTGCTTACGCCCCTTGGTGGCCAGCGATTCCTCACAAACTTCCATCTGACATTCCTAAATTTAATGGAAATCCGGGTGAAGATCCATCGAATCACATGATGACCTTTCATCTATGGTGTTCGTCAAACACCCTAAACGATGATTCGATAAGGCTTCGCCTTTTCCAGAGGACGTTAACGGGTCCAGCGACAAAATGGTATATTGAACTGCCTAGAGCCTCATTCGACAATTCAGCTCCCTAGCCACGACTTTCTTAACCCATTTTCAATTACAGATAAGGTATGAAACGGTAACAAAAATCTTAACCAACTTCAAACAGACAACGGCCACTCATATATCTGATCATATACATGAGTGGCGACGTCGTCGTAGGATGGTAAAAACGTATTTTCCCGATCAGCTATTAGTTGAATGGTTTATCAAGTCGTTACTTCCTGCCATAACGGAAGATGTGGCCAAGGGGGGAGTCGTAACGGAGGAGCAAGTTATTGCTCGTGCGCAATATCTGGACTTGGTCTATACTCAGTCTGGCACGCTCTACGACAAAATACCTTACGCCCCTAGACCGGAATTCTCAATTCCTCCTCCTCCTAAATCAAACAATGACTCTCACGCTGGTGATGGCGTGATTGGCAAAATAGATACAAAATCGACAAAGGCTACATCTAAAAAGGCCTGTAATATTTCTAGTCAAAATGCAAATGAGGAACTTCTTGCCTCGGAAGTAAATGTCATGTCGACTGACAAGGGCAAACAACTGAAGCAACCAGGGGGCAAGAAGAAAAAGAAAGGGAGAAAAAGGAAACCCCCTGCGGGGTGTCATATATGCGATGAGGATCATTGGACGAGAGATTGTCCACATATAGCTGAAGTTAAGAAACTCTTTAAGAGTTCAAAAACCCCAGCGTTATTGACTGATCTGTTTCCAAGCCCAGGAACCAAACTGGTTGCTAATCAAAATGCTTCCCGATCCCAAGTGCTTATGTTGTCTGTCTCAAGGCAGCAAAATGATGCTTTGACAAGGAATAAAGATTACGGGAATCTATGGCTGTCGAATAACAAGGCTAATGAACAACCTAGTAGTTCGACGACAACTTTAACCAAAGTTGTGCCAGCCATCATTCCTGAACCAATGATAAAGTTGCCAAAGGGAGTAGTACACAAATCGACATTTAATCCTCGTGCCAAAGTAGCACAGAATTATAATATAGTAGAGGACCTGGCCCAATCGCCGTCCGCTATGTCGACACTTGAGGTACCGCAAAATTGCCCCTCCCAAGAGCAAGCTTCATTATCAGCAATAGGTGGGATTGGCCCAAAGGATTCCAATCTTGTGGCCTTTGATCATAAAGGATATGACCCTCAGTTACCAGCTCAGCTAGATTTCCTTCTTCAAGTGAAAGCCCTCAACAAAACTGTTCATCGAACAATTATTGATGAGGGGGCATCTACGTGTATTATGTCGATGAGTTGCTGGAAGAATTTAGGCTCACCACCCTTGTCGAGATCGTCAACGACGTTAAAAGCATTTGATGGATGATCATACACTCCATACGGGATTTTAAGTAACTTGCAAGTTGAACTAGGGGGCAAAACAGTAGGAATTGATGTTGAAGTAATTGATGGAAACCTCGATTACAACATCCTACTGGGAAGGCCCTGGATATATGCCATGGCTACAGTTGTGTCGACCTACTTCAGGAAGATTGCATTTCCCTTTCAAGGAAGAATTACAGTCATCGACCAACAAACTTTCCTCCCAGACAGTTCACAAGTTACAGGAAGCATTCCAATGATCCATGGAAGCAATCATTCGCTTCAAAATATTGGAGTAGGTCTCCTAAAAGACCCTGCCTTAATGGGTACTTTTGCCCTATCGCCTGCAAGTAATCTAGTGGAAGTGGCCACAGTGGAAACCTACAATATGAAATCTTCTGTATCTAATGGATTCGGAAGATTCCTAAACATTTTGTCAGTGTGGATCATCACCCTAATGGAAATACTGTAAATACAGTGGGCTCCGAGGACGGTTCTAATCTCGTGTCAACCTCGTTAAAAAATGAAACAAGGAGTCATGAGGATAGTTCTTTTACTGTGTCAACCTCATTAAAAAATGAAACAATCTCCTTTCCAAATCTCAAAGGTAAACCTTCATTCCAACCACCGAGTTGAATGCAATGAAGCTTGGGGGGCATGCACCTCGATTTGTGTTATTATGCTGGGGGCATGCAAACTTATCGAGCAGTTTTAGCATAAAGTTCATGCTCGTTAAAAAATAAACGCAAGATCCGAGCAGTTTTAGCACATAGTTCATGCTCGTTAAAAAATAAACATAAGATCGAGCAAGTGTTTCAATCCGCATTTAAGCTCGTTAAAAAATGAACTATCCCGGTAAATAACCACTGTAAATGTAATATCATCAGCCATTAAAGCCTTGGTCGTGTGTGCACCGTCACCTCCACTTTTCATTTGGCCGATCGTTCACCTCCATATGATTGTTTACCCATTTTGAGGAACAGCTGCGAAGAGTAATTTCACCTAGCCATCCTTGTGACACTGCCGTGATTGGAAAATTCCAACCTGTACCTGGAATCAGCTGCTATCCCTGTTTATCACTCGTTCCTCAAAAGACGAGTCTTCTTTAAGCTCTTTTCAACTGACTCGTAAAATATGAAAAGATTGCCGAGTTTTGGCCTTCCAGCTCATTAAAGCGACCGGAATAGCTATCCCTCCTCTAGATTTTAATCTTTTTGGACCTGAGGGATTATTGCACAAAAAGATCGAGCGCTTGTTTTATTCGGCTCGTTAAAACTATCGAAAACTCATCCCTTATGTATTGTTTTATACTTTTTCGGACTTAAGGGATTAGATGACGAAAAAGGAATTTTGGAGTTGACTTTATGTACCTTTTCAGACTCTCTAAAAATGAAAAGGACCGAGTTATCCTTGTCGTTAGACTCGTTAAAATCATTAAATAGCGACAAACTTGTCTTTAGACGAGAACGAGTTTCACTATCGCTAGGCTCGTTAAAACATAGCGATGGGCTTGCCCGAAGGGCAGGTTATAGAACAAGCATATGTTATCCTCCTCAAGCTTGACAAAAATAAAGAGGTACTGGTCAACAATGACTGGGGAAAAATTGGGAGAAACTAAAGAAAACTTTGATGGTAGCAAGTCGCTCTCGAACATGACACTTTTCCTCTGTACCGCAATCGGGTTGGGTTGTTTCATTCACCGGTCACATCCATGGTCTCGCCATACCATCCATATTTGGGGTAATGCTACCGATCCATCGTATCAGTGTCGCCATATGTTCAAGAGAAGTCGTTCAGAAAGAGTGAACTGTGTCCCATCCAATGCCATACATTAGCCTTCATCCGTTCATGACCGCCACCCTAAATGATATGTCACAGATCGTTTTCATCTCCATTAAAATCATTAGCTCCGTTCCGTGTCACTGATGTGGGATTCATTAAGGCCCTCCTTTGACGGATCGCTTCTTGTCAACATCAGCTCATTATCCAAGAAGTTGATCTAGGGACAACCCCTTCAGTACTTTGAAGCTTGCATGCCTCAATGGCAAGTTTCTCACTTCCGGCGACAGGTATACATCAATGACCTTCGACCGAAAGATTTTGCGTGGTGTTCGAAGCCAAGTCCTTTATTCACACCACGTGAATTGTACTGCAGTACCTTGAGGGTCATTATCATTATCGATGATTCCTCTCGCAATTCTCACATGGATCGACTTGTACTTAGAGTGAAGATCGAACGAGTTTGAAGACCCCGGATCTAGTTTCATCCATCCAAGATGCGATATATATTCAGGAAAGATAAAGACATTGACATGTACATCATTGCAGCAGATAATCATCCTACTCAAAGGATGATAATTTCATCAAAATTATCAGTCCATCATCAGACGATTGTCTGTTCTATGTACAGAAAAATGAATTTATAAAGCTGAGCATGGGAATGCCCGCCTCAGCTAGATCATGAAAGCAGTATGAAAAATAATGTATTGTATTACAGGTCTCCTCCCAGCATTGGATGAACTTCGGATCCCCCTGATAAAGCATTTCACCCGATAAACAGCCTCATACTTTAGGGGGCAACTGTTATAGACATTTTTGTGCCTTACAACATTGAGCATGAAATGTCTATAATCTAAGGGATCAAAAGTCCCTAAACATGTTGTTCCTACCCCTAGAGGAACAAGGCTAACAAACCACAGCAATTCACAGAAGTTCTCCACCTAAAAACTGCTCAAAAACAAGTCAATTCAGGATCATTTCAGTGGCTACACTAGCTGTTTGCGCTGAATGTCAAAGCCAACACTGGCTACCTGCGTTGAATGTCAACTGGAACAAAGGCTACCTGCGCTGAACGAGAGTGGACAAGTGGCAGGCTCATTTCTCAAGGTGTCAAAACCCAGGAAGCTTCCAAAATGACACTTGCCTTAGGGAATTCGACTGGTGATGAGTAAGAGGTTCCAAATCTCCAAGTGGAAGCAAGAACCTCCAAGTGGACTCAAGAACTGACAGAGGGAGAGGACACTAGTCAGATCTCAAGCTGACTCATCCTCTCTCCAAACATCTATATATGGATCTCTCCTCCATGAGATCTAGAGGCTGGAATTTTGTTATTGCAAAGAATTGCTGTTGGTTTGAGACTGGAATCATTGGGTGCTTAATGCTTTGAAGGGGCTGAAGATAGGAATTCCATTTGCTGGGAAGGAGATGCTGGATTGGAGCCCTCTGGATTGTATCTCTTCCTGAACCTTGTTATTCATCAATAAAGCTATCTTGGTTTCTCCTATATGCTGATGTATTTTGATGTAAGAATGTATTAGTGTATTTGGTTTATTTCTAATCCTAAACTAGTTATGAATGTGAACATATGTCTTTGTGTAGTGTTCTTCTCTTGTCACAAGTAGCTGTTCTCTTGTGATCTTGCAGGAAGTTGTAGCTGGATAAGCAAGAAGGCAAGTAGCTGTGAACACCCAAAGAGAAGGGAGATTGGATCGAGGGACAAATGGAAGACACCGGTAAGTCTATTGATCTCTCTTCTTTCACATTTCATAAAGGAAGAAACCAGTATAGCTGTACTCGTTTGTTGCTAAGGCACTGTCACACCTTAGGTGGATAGGATCGTCCTGCATAGGCATTTTTCCCCACAACACCTATTGCGGCCAAATCGACATCTTCGTGTTCTCTTTCACTCCAATCTAGCATGGTGGGCAATCTAAACACCAAAAAACATTGATTAGAATTCATTAAATCAAACTTTGATGGTTAGGTTTTGAGTTTGGGTTTTGAAAATCCGCTTTGCGCGGAGTACGCACCCCGCGTTCAGAAAACAGAGCGTGGGTACGCAGCTGTTCTGAAGGTGGGCTGCGTACTCCGACCTTTTTCCCATATACGAAAATATCGGGGTACGCAAGTCGCCCATGGGGCACCTGCGTCCCCCGAAAAGCGGACCCTAAAACCCCAAACCCTCCAAAAAATCAAACTAAAACTTAAAATGGAATTCTAAACGGATGAAATTGAAGAGGAGGATGTTGTGAAATACATGAAAGAGACGGCACTCGATTCCGACGGTCGGATTCTCCGCAAAGTCCACGGGAAGTTTCTTGTCAAAAGCCCTTTTCTCACCCTCAACAGTAAAATGGTAAAAATGACATGGTAAAAAGTCTTTTATAGGTTTTTTGGATAAATGAATGCTAAGTTTGTTTATTTTTCACCATGAAGGGATATTTTTCAATGTATTTTTGCCCATCTTAAACAGGTGTGAGTAATGTGTTGTTTTTGTGCAGGACAAAAGGACTTTAGGGTAAAATCATCATTTTTCATGAACCAAGACATCAGAGTCATCTTTTAAGCCCTTTTCTGACTCCTAAAACATGAAAATATTTCCGAGCGTTTCTTTTACACTCGTTAAAACGGAATTAAAAGACGGACCTCTTACAGCCCTTTTCTGACCGTAAAAACACGAAAAGATTGCTGGATTTTTGTCGTTTCAAATTCGATACTGGAAATAAAACGACATGCCTCTGATCGCTTTTTACTTTTCAGGTCAAAGGCATTAATCATGAAAGTACTCCTTGGTCGCAATATCAAGAGGTTCTCTCAGGTATTATTTTATACTTTTCGGGCTTGGGAGACACAAATTTACGAAAAAGTTCACCTTGGAGTCTTCTTTAGTTTTTTCAGATTCTCTAAAATTGAAAAACACAGAGTTTCTCCTATACTGGACTCGTTAAAATTTCACAGTAAAGGACCTGTTCGATTACAAACAGGAACGGACCACTCCTTCTTAGAGTCTGAATCTAAACTAAGTTGGACTCATCCGAAGGATGAGCTTATAATCAAGCATATGTTATCCTCCTCAAGCTTGTAAAAAATAAAGAGGTACTTGCCAGAAATGGTGGGGGAAAAGAGAGAAGAATGAACCTATTTGTTATCCTTTGTTACAGAAGAACCTTATCACCGCTCTTGAATACGACACGTTTCATTCACCTGGGTTGGGAAATCCTTTGCCTTAAAGCTGATAAAACCACTTTGAAAGTCTTCAACCGTTTCTGGGTATCAACTTTGGGTCTATCGTCGCCAAGCCATCTGTCGTGTCATTATGTGTTCAAAAGGTCTCTGCAAATAAACCATTCATATGCAAAATACTTGTCATCCATTTGACCATCCCTGAGTCAGTCCTTACAGCAACATTTCTTCAACTTGAACAATGATTTCGTCTTGTGGGCTTTCCTGCAACAGGTCGCTTTCTATCGACATCAGCACATTATCTAGAAAGATGACTTAGAAATCGTCAGTACCTTGAAGTCTGCATGCATCAATGGCAGGTTTCTCGCCTTTGACGACAGTTTACATCATTGACTTTCGATCAAAGGATTCCGTGACGTGTTCGACATCAACCCATTCATTCACATTTCATGGATTGTACTGGGTACTTTGAGAACCATTGACATCACTGGTGGTCTCTCTCACACTTGTTAACAGTTTACATCATCGACTGGTAATCAAGTGGTTTCTACCATGTTCGACATCAACTCATTTATTCGCATGGATAGAATCGTACCAATTCAGGAAGTAGAGATGAAGACCCTGGATCTAGTTTCCACCATCCAGGCTGCGAGGAGTTTTGTATTTCATTATATAGTAGACTAACCATAAACAGATGGCTGTGTCCATACTGTGTCTACAAAAGTCTATGATTGTGATGTACTGCAAAATCATTCTTGTAGCAGAGCAGTAGTTAGATTGTTAGTTAAAGTTTTCAATCTGAGTATGGGAATGCCTACCTCAGCGATGATATCATCTTATATATGTATTTTGTGTTGAATATTTGCAGGTTCTGACCGGGCTCTCCGCAAGATACTCCTTGAAATGATAAAGTACTTCACCCTTCCTAGATCATATAAAACCCTAATCTACTACAGGCTTCGCACTTTAGGGGGCAATCTGTTACACTAAAAAATGTCACCATGACTATTTGCAGCTAGTATGGCTCCATCCACTGTCATACTATCCTCCTTGGCAAGTCTCATGCCTCTGCTCTTCATGTCAAACTTCAAGAAAAAGAGAACGGTCATTTAAAGTCAATTATCTCTGGTACGCAGTTTCTCTTAGCCTTACCTGCGTGTACGCAACCCAAGTTCGTAATACCTGCGTACTTGTACGCTCTGTATGTAAAGGGGTGGGTGCGTACCCTTGTAAAGGTCAAAAGGCACGAGTTTCATCTTAAAAAAGTTACTTGTGGTCATTTCTAGAGTCTTCTAGAAGCTTGTTTGACGTGTATGAAGCGCCTCCAGATGGTTCATGTATCCCTACCAAAGAGGAACTTATCCCATCAGGAGGGGAGCTATCCCATCCAAAGAGGGGCTTATCCCATTGATGGTGGACCTAAATAACTTCCTCTAGAGCACTATAAATACAGGCATTGGGCCAAAGAGAGGAGAGGTTGAAAGCTGAACATTCCTAAGGGTAGACGCTGCTGGAATTAGGACTTCCTTGTAGAAGCTTGTGAGGAGAGATTACCATCTTTGCTTGTTCTATTTGGAAGTGGGTGAGCTGATCAGAGTAAAGGAGAACTCTTGTGGACCCTTGGAAGGACCTACACAACACCAAGGCTCAGGTTGTAATGGTTCCTTTTGTTACCTTTTAATGCAAATAAGTCCATTCTTCTCAACAATTTGTTATTTATGAGTTGTTTCATATACTCCTTGGTCTATATGTTAAATATGTTTTATTTTATGTAATATTCAGGTGCTATTTAATCGTTTGATCGTTAGTGAATGCAGGTTTCGAAGGGAAGGAGGAGCTCATCCGGATCAACGAAACTGGACTACTACAACAGCGTTGGGTTACAAGTAGGATCTAAACACTTGATTTCTCATATTGTAAAAGCATATTTAGAGAAGGATTGCTCTTATTTCTCTTGTTTGTCACTAGAAAGTCTTAGACTTCTAGGGAGGTCGGTTGTATCCGCACTAACGACTCTTTCCGCATGACACTACACATGGGAGGTGCGATGCATCCAGATTTCCTAAAGGAGAGGGTGTGATGGTCAAGGAACGATACTTTAGCTTGGTTTTTGGTCACGATTTGTAGTTTAGTTCAGGCATTTAGGCCGAGCAAATGATAGTCAGTAACTACAAAGTATAGGACTAATCTAATGAGGTTACTCAAGCGACCTCTAGGGCACTTAGGATGTTTGCAAGTCAATTGCTTAGTTCATAAACAAACCTAGATATTGAATGAAGCAACATTGATCTACTTTACACTTGCATAGAAAATGCAGTTTGAAGGCTAGCTGGGTTGACTTCAAGCTCCGTCTGTGGTTTATGAATCAAACAAATAGAGACAAGCAATCAAACTAATCGTTCCCTAGTGGAGTTTCCATTTTGTTACTGGGAAATCTAGTGTCTATTCAGAGCTGCTAGTCCCACTAAGACGGGTAGCTATCTTAGAAACAAACAGATTAAAGTCACATGTTTTTTCCTTTACAAGAGAGAGATGAGAAAGAAGCAGAGAGTACCAACCTCAGTCTTCCACTTGGCTCCTTGCTTGTTTCTTTTCCCCTTTGACAGAATCTCACCACTGGTTCCTTACTTGTCCAACTTCAAAGAGCACATTTAGATTCACAACAGCATAATACCATCAAAGCATAGAAATCTTTCACTGTAAACAATATAGGATCAGATATATATTGACCATACAAATGCATATAACAAACACAATATTTAGAGATACACGAGAATATGGAGGAAAACTCAAATAGATTTATTAGTAAAAGTCATAGAAGAGAGGATTACAACCACTTGGTCTAACCCAGAGCCATCCTCCCAGCTTGAAAGCCCTCTTCACCTCACACAAAGCAAGACCACCCAACAATGTCTTCAAAGAGAAACCAGCAGCACCTATTTGCAAATTACCAAATTCCAACCTTTGGATCTCTTGAATGAAGGATCCATTTATAGATATTTTCAGGGGGGTGAGTCAGCTTCTGGGATTTTGATTAGTGTCATCTCTTTGATAGTTCTTGGTTCCACATGGAGATTTTAGATCTCTTACTCATCCCTGGGCGAACTCAGAGAGACAAGTGTCAAATGAGTAGCTTCTAGAAGATTCTCTGGGTTTCCACCTAGAAAACTGCTTGTGCCATTTGTCTGCTCTCGCTCATCGCACCCTATAGAAGGGCTTTCTAGTATGCATCGCACTTTTTTCATGTGGCGGGTGAGATGCATTGCACATTTAGCACTAGGTAGTCTGTATGGTCCTGCTTTGACCAGTTCTGAGTAGCTTTTCATGGAGAACTTCTGGGGGATGATGTAATTAGTTGACCTTGCTCCTTTAAGGTATGAAACAACACTTTTAGGGACTTAGAAGCCCTTGGTTTATGCACATATGTGATTAGGGTTGCAGTGCCCAAATATTTCTATAACACCAAGTGAATAAATCACAAAATTCTTTAAAAAGGTTAGTGTAAACCCTAATCTCTTCTAGAGAATAGGAAACCTTGATGTGAATGTTCTCGACAATCCCAGGTTTAATGGAAATGTCAATTGGCATGGTTGTAGTAATATTTCCATATTACCTTTGGATAGAACTGCATGCGCCAAAATAGGGGTTTGAAGTGGATGTGTTAGGTTATGATAAACAATAGTCCGAAGACACAACAAAATATCACTAATACTTGGAAGAAATGAGTAATGATGATGAGAATCATTCCAGGAAGTTTCGTCAAGAGACATAACCTCAAAAATACTCTCGTGGGTGGGAAATATCTCATTCAAGTAATCCAAAGAGTACCAAGAACCAAGCGAAGGAGATTAAGAATACATCTCCAGGTGCATACTAAGAATGGTATGACTTTCAAAAGTAGCGGCTGAAGCCAAAATAACTTCTTGATAAGCTTGTTCTAAAGGACTTATTGGAATAGGATCACTAAAAGAATCAACCTGATCTGGAGTAGGGATGATCCATGGATCACATGAATTTGAGATCATGTTGACCGAGGCGACATGCGAAGGTGGGAGAGAAAAAGTTACCATTAAAGCATAATCTTTGAAAAGACCTTCCCCCACACTCTCAGTAGGGAATATCGGTATTTCCCACATATGGGACATTTCCATTTGAAGAACCATAAGAGAAAAAGGATAATTGATCGATGGTGACGATTTTCCCGTCATGAGGAAAACAGAGCACACAGAACAAAGAGGAAACGAAACAAAACATGGCATGAGTCTAGGTTTGTCCCAGTAGAAGGTTGTAATTCAGATTTGCATCTACAACCTCTACTTCTAATTCGATATTTTCCCTTCCAAGGTGATGGGAAAACCTGTGAGAATACCATAAGTGTGGGTGCCTTTTCCATCAAAGGCTTCTAAGGTGTTCGTAGACTGATTGAGATGTGGAGATCCAATGGATTTCCAACATGAAATAGACATGATGCAGGTGGAAGCACCCTCATCAATGGAAATCGAATGAATCATCTTTCCTTTTATAATGACTTGAATAAAAAATGAAATTTGATGGGGAAGACGAGGAACATGGTTTTCCCGATCAAAAGTGATAAAATTTGAATCTGCATGATCGATTCCTCCTATAACAGATAATAATGATTTCCGTTGCATTGCAAAAGTTTGGAGAACTGCTAAGGTAGACATCACCAAAGGTGCTTGAGCCATATATTCGATAATACTATAATGTTGAGCATCTCTAGTGTTCAGACTATAAGATGACTTTAGGGAGGAAGCTGGATTACAGATTGATTATTAGGTCTCTCGATATGAAGAGGACCAACACTGGTTGGAGCGGAAGTAGAAGGGATATCAGTGGCTTCCAACTCCACCGTCTAGTTTTGAGGAGTTTGATAATATTTCGACCAGGTGGCGATAGAAATATGCACTATAGCACTCATGTAAACCTGTGAACCTAAAGAGGTGGGGATTGAGGTTGTTCTACCAATTGTGTCTATTGTTATGGAAATGGCTCTTTCAGTACAATCAAGGTCCCTTTCAATAAACGACTAACTTCTGCACAATGGGGAAAACCCTTGGTATAATGATCTTCCTTACAAATGAGGCAAGGTTACTTAGGTTTACATTTGGAGGGATCATCAGGAGATGGCTTAGGAGGATCCTATTTTGGGGTATCAAAGTTTGCTTTACCTTTACCCTACTTTTTACCTTTTGAGGCTTTGTCTTCTGCAGTAGACTGAACGACATTAATCTCAGAGGTTTTACCAACATTTGAAAATGGTTTTGAAGGAGGATTAGATGCAGTATTCGAAATGGTTTTTTGCTTCAAAGAAGCTGTTATGGTGTTTTCTCCTTGAATATGTATGAAAAGGAAACACTTAAGACTGTGGACGACAAACAATTTCAACAATATCAATGGATGCTAAACATTGTAGATATGCAACAGCTAGTAGAAACAAAACCTTCCAAAGTCCTAATCTATGCCACAATGATATTTAAACAACAAAAGTAAGCAGTAATAAATCCAATCATCCAATGGAAACTAGATATAAAAAGAATATATTTTTTTATAACACCTACAAAGGGAACAAATAAATGTTACCAGTCCCCCTCTATGGGATGGGTTCTTGGCTATCCTCAAACGTCTTCAGCTTGTGTAGAGTCTCTATCCTCTATAATGTGCAAACCCAACAAATAAAATGTTTGAGCTCAATGGGAACTCAAATGGAAGAAAAGTGATGTGTGACAATGAAGATAATTAGAGTTAAAACAGTGAGTGCAACAATGAAAATAATAAAAAGTGAATAATGAATGGAAAACCCTTCTATCTATAACAAAATATTGAATTATCATCGAATAATGAGCAATAATAAAATATTATTAACCCCATCCTTGGAATAACCTCTTGGAATATTTTATTATATTTGGTTAGGAGGGAAAAAGTATTTAAACTTTTATTTAGAAATAACAAATAAATAAATAAATGATTTATTTATCATCTCAAGGAATTGGTTAAGGAATAATAAACAAATAATGATTTATTTAATTATTCCTAAAGGATTTAGTCAAATTTGAGAAGGAATAATAATTAATTAGTGACTAATTAATTTTTCCTAGAGAAAAATAAGATAATTAATAATTTATCTGTTGTTTTTTCATAATTGGGTCAGATATGATAAGGAATAATAATTGAACAATGGCTTAATTCATTATTCCTAGAAGAAAATCAAATAAATAGTGATTTATTTAATTATTCTTCATGGGTTTAATTATAAATTACTTAACAAAGGTTGTTTATCAAGTAATTTCTCACAGTGAAAGAAATTTTACTATGGTAAAATTAGCTTGACATGGTGTACTTCGATCCATCTAGTAAATTAGTCTATATGATCAATTTTTTGGTGATAACAGATTGCCACCCAACGTATGAGTGTTAGGAGAAAAACCTATGACTGAAGTACGTTGTAAAGTCACAATCACTAGACAACATAGTGGATTCAGAGGGAGAGAGAGAGACCAATAACTCTGAAGTGAAAGAGGATAGGGATAGGGACAGAGGGGGTGAGACTAATGCAAGTCTCCTTTTATGTTGTGGTAATGGACCTCAATGGGGGGGGGGGGGGGGAGGCATACCCATACCTGCCGAGATAAATTAGTACAAAAATAATGGTGCAATCAGAAACATAAAACTGAGAAATGAAGTACATGCTGAATGGTACATGACATGCTCTCATAATAAAGCCAAAAAATAATACAATGTATCCCATATACATAATGCACCTGGAAAACATGAACCAAGACTGAATACAATAATATTTGATTACATGAGATATAATGTCCCTTTCCTCAAAAAATGTGTGGGATGGAGGGTAGAACAACCAGAGAAGCCCTACTGAACAGGGAAGTTCTCACCAAAACTGAATGGATCATCTTAAGGAGACAAGAATGCTATGAACATTGTGATCGGTAGGAACCAAACCCATCAAATCTATGGAATTGCATCTAAGGCTGCAGCATAATAGGAATGAATCCAGGAATGTGGGGGGCTACCTGAAGGGCCACCCCCTCGTGATGTCTGAAACATCTCACACCCACCTGGTAATCACTCGTACAATCTGCTGCATCACTGGACCATCAAGTGTATGAATCAAGAACTTGGAACAACCAAGTCAAAGGGAAATAATGAGTCCCTCTACTCGATTCAAGGTGTCGAACAAGAATGGAAGTTGGAACCAAGATACACCACCCTCTAGGTCATTCTTATAGAATAAATGAGCTCATTTCGACAAAATAGGGCCCGCGATAGGTGAGGCAATGAGGATCCTTAACTAAGGCCAAAGCGAAAATAGTAATGCTACTGATGGAATAAAACTAGTGATAATGGGAAAAGTGGTATTGAGGGACAAATAAATGACTTCCCTTGTCAGAGCATAAAGTGCATGGCTGACCTGACAAGTATTGACTACACTCCAGAGGGGATGGGAACAGTATGATTGGAGGCCAAAATGGGTAGCGCACAATGAACGGTATGAAAATATGGATGGAATACTATGACATGATATAATGGGATGTCAAACAGACTCCAAGGATGCAAGGGTGACTCATCACAGATACTCTGAACATGGGTGACTTGATGATGCTGCCACATAGAAAAGGCTTGGTGGGGACCATGAAAACATGAGTAAGTGATGGTTACTCATGATAAAAATCGACACATGGTAGGACAAGTATTAAGAGGAGGTGGACCTCAAAGTACAAGTGTCTCTTTATGAAGAAATTCGATTTTGAGAGGTGACGAAGTGACCCTTCTTGGAAAAATGGCTTCCTGGTGAAGTGTCAAATCATGAAATGAAATGATGCAACTTAGCTAAATGCATGATAGAAATAAATACTCACAAATCAATGGGAGATTCTATGGATAAAATTTCTTAAGGTAGAGTGCATTACGAGGATTAGGAAGGAGTTCACATTCGAAATCCTCCAGGATATATGCTCCCTTACCTATGTCCTTAAGAATGATGGAAGGTCCTAGCCATAATGATTTGAAATTTCCATGTCCTAGGGTATCACGGGCCTAGTTTGTTGGCTTAGTGGGTCCTGACCCAGGTTCAGATTTAGTTGTGCCAAACAAATTCCTACACTACTGGCCCTTTTGGCATCAATCTGCATAGTGCAGACTGAAGTGTCACTCGAAGTGGTATGGGGGGACGTTGGAACCAAGTTTCCACATCTAGAGATCAGTGTGATATCTTTCTATGACCTAGATATACCTTCACGCAGTTCTCTAAGCCCTTAAGGCTTAGCATTGTAACTCTCCTTAGTCGGCCTCTAGACCTCTATGATGGTCTACGACTAGCTTTTGCAGACCCTGAACAAGCAAATTAGCTACTTACATGCAACATATGTTACCCTTATATCAATATTTACTCAGATCTACCTAAGTATTCGATAACTTTAATAGAAAGTGTTATGATCTTCACATAATCACTTAACATTAATTTTGTTTAGATAATAAGAAGAACCAAGTAAATTCTCACATCACTACATCATTATTTTACAAAAACATCATTTCATCACAACATATATCGCAATCATACATAATAGAAGTAAAGAGATAAAACAAAAGAATTTCTGCAACAGACTTCTTTATTGATCTTCATTATAGTTTTCGAGACTCAATACTTCCCTATGCACTTAGCTACAGGGGTTTGCACACTTAGCTTTGGACACTATGCTAGGTGTTTGCACACTCAGCTACGGAGCCTCTCATCTTACTTTCCTGCACTAACCCTCTAGAATCCTTCCATTGTACCCATAAACAAAACATAGATCTGCCTTAGAATCTTCTAAGACACACCTATTTATATAATTCCATGGTATGCGGACCATGGGTAGATCTTCAAAAATGACTCAATTTTACATGAATGAGGGTAAAAACCCTTTTTTACTCTTAACTAACTCAATGTTCCGCATCCACAATTTGCGGAGAATTTACATATTTTTACATCAAAACTTGGGCCTTTGCCCCAAAATTGACTAGAAGACCCCATCCCAATAGGCCCCTAACACAAAGGTCATGAATCACCCTCAAGTCACTTGGATGGCATGGTGATATTGCTGTGAATATCCCCCAGCTCCACACGCACAACTGCTACTTTAGTCATGCTCTATGTGGCTACCTGCTTCACTTGCTCGACTAGCTACTCTGTAGTTGGTCCTCTGCCGACTTGCTTGATCTTCAGCTTTGTGAGCTACAAGTTCATAAGATTTTCCTGGATGTTGGCTAAGAATTGGTAGGCTTCGTCCAGCCAAGGGCCCTACCATTCCTTAAGCACTACCTCATTTTTCTGCACTGCTTCCACTTGTACAAAGAGATGCTTTGCCTCTTGCAGCTTGGCGAGGCGATGCGCTATAGCAATGGAGCGTGTTTTTGCCCTAACCTCGTTGTACTGTTACTGGAGCTCACATATCTCTATATTCAATATCTACATAGTGCGATCTTCTTGCAGGGCCGTCACCACTTCCATGGCCTATTCAAATAAAGATGTGTAATTAACAACCGTAGCATCCATAGTAGCTATCCCTTCCTTGATGGCAGCTCCGCATTATTCCCTGACTTCGGGTGGAGTTGAAGGCTGTGACTTGAGTTATAGCTCTGTTATTTTCATGTTAGAGAGGTGGTAGTGGGACACCCATAGCAGGTTCAATAACCCTATTTTCTCTACTATGTGGATCCACTCAACTGACTCCAACGCAGTGACACCAGAGTCTTTGTAATACTTGCTTTATGTAATTCTTTGTTGCAAGGTGGGGGAATCTCTCATGGTCAACCAAGTCCCAATCCTCCATCTTTAAGATGGTAACCTGCGCTAGGCATGGACCTTCAAAGGTTATATTTTCTGGCAACAGGGGCATGTGGATGCCGAATTTTTCTGAGTCTAGGTCCTTGGTGACCTTCACCTTCCCTTTACGTGGAGGGATATACTTCGATAACTTGGAGATGGGCTCCATGCCCTTAGCATATATATCTTCACCACCTTCTTCAACCTTCAAGCCTACAACCTTCTTAGGATGCTTTTCCTTCTTCTATGTCTGGGTAGCAAAATGCTTCTGAGGTGACTAAAGTATTGGCACTGACCTTTTCTGCTTGTCTTTATTCAGCTTGTGGGTCTTTTGCATGGGTGTAGGCTTTGGCCTAGGCGACCTCGGTGCCATAGGCACAGGAGCTGGAGCCTACATGCTCACAACTTTTGGAGATGCTCCTTCGGAGGCAAGAGTTCCTCCAATGCTTGCAGTTAGGTTTCCTCAAGTAGAGTATCAAACAAGGACCTTGCAACCAAATCTTCGAAAAACTTACATTTCATAAGCCATAGTCAGCACAACTCAAAAAATATAAGGGTGTAAAGTTTTCTCTGCTGGACTAGCATGCATAATTTATAGGATATTTTGAATTCAAATTCGACTGTTCCCCCAAAAGTCCATCCATTAATGCTGATATGGTGGTAGACCTCTAAATATTTTAGCCTTAAATTATGTCTACTTGTTCCTCTTAACCATCTGCTGGCTGTCAAATCATGAATAGTGACTCTAATGGTCATTTTCTGGCTATGCTATGTGGTATCTCCCTTCATAGCATAGCTCCCTTCACGTGGATTCTCATACTGTGACATCACCCTTTTTCGCGCAACCTCCCTTTCGCGTAGTCCCCAAATTTGGGAAGTGTAGTTTATAGTCCCGCGCTTGCTTACAGATGCCTTGAGCACTAAGACTGTTTAGTCACCATAGATTCATTGAGCTAGGTCTCCTGCATACTGCTTCAACCTGTTCCCATTCACTATTCTTGTGAAAGGTTCTCTGTTCAACTTTGTGAGCTAAACCACGCCCCGAGATGTGATTTATTGGATGACATATGGCTCAAACCAGTGCATTTGAAACTTTAATAGAAACTTATTGAACTTACTATCATATAATAATACCAAATAATTTACCTTGAATGTGTCAATCGTTCCATGCTTTTTCATGTTCCTTCTGTACTTCCTAATGAAATCCTGCCACGAATCTGTCCTCTTCGAGCTCCATCAGCTATGTGAGCTGTTCCTCCAAGGCTCCGCATTCTGCCATCCCTGTGAAAGTTCTATGCGTAGACTAGGCATGATATATTCGATAGGCATCACAACTTCTATGCCATAGACCAGCTGGAAAGGTGTCCGACTTGTTAGTTTTTTGCAAGTAGTCCTGTATGCCCATAATACTGTCGATATGTGCACGTCCGAATCATTCCATTACGCATTTCAAATCTTTTTCATCACATTCTCCAATATCTTATTTAGGGCCTCCACTATTCCATTAGCCTGAGGATGATATGGCATACTCTTCTAATGATACACCTAAAACTTTTCTGTCAGCGCACTTATCATTTCATGGAGGAAGTGCGTACCACGATTCCTCATCAACACTTGTGGGTAGCCAAACCTATTTAAAACCTATTCAAATAAGAATTTAGTGATTTTGGATCATGTACAATCCTTCATAGGCTATGCCTTCGCCCATATGGTCAGGTATTCTGTTGCGGTGATGATATAACGTGCCCTAGTTTTCTTACATGGGGGATGAATCGGTCCTACAAAGTCAATAGCCCATTTCTAAAATGGCTATAATAACACCTGAGGATTAAGATCCAGATCATCCCTTCATAATGGTATATCCATTCACTGACATGCATCACACGCCCTAAAATATGCTTTGTTATCCTTATGTAATGTAGGTCACCACAACCTGATGGGCATAATATTTTGGCCGTTCCCTTTCCTGCATAATTCCCTCCTACAGCCCCTCCATGAGCATCCACAAGGATGTTATTTCTTTCAAAAGTGGGTAGATACTATCAGAGTATCTCGTCTGAACCCATCTTTTATAAATTTCCTACAATTACCGAGAAATCAGCCGCGTGTACTACCAACTCTTTCTTCTACTGGATAGTGTAGCCTTCTAGAGCTGTTTCTGTGGTCAAAACATGGATAATATCTACAAAGTAGTTGTCCACTATGTGTACCTCGAAGAGCTGTGCATTGGGCAACCCTTCCTCCTAATCAGTAGGCTCCTCCCTTGTTTCAATCCGCGACAAATGGTCAGGTCCTGCATTCAACCTTCGTAGCTTCACAATTACCTCAAAGTGATATTCTTGAAAAAACAACAACCATCTGCATATCTTCCCCCACAACACAGGCTTATTGACTAGGTACTTCAAGGTAGAGTGATTTATGTACATCTTGTGGTGTTCACCCAACAGATAGTGTCTAAATTTTTGGAGTGTGTACACCATATCCAATCTGTCACGCTCTGTCCTTGAGTAGTTCTTCTCAGCCTTTGATAATTTCCTTCTCGTAAAGGCTATACGGTGATCCATTTCTCCTTCGCTAGCTTATGTCAGCATTGTTCCCAACACAATACACGAGGCATCAACGCGCACATGGAATTCCTTCTTCCAATTTGGGAAGACCAAGATCAGCGCGGTGACCATCTTTTCTTTCAATACATCTAGATTGTGCTGACATTCTTCATCCCAACAGAATGTAGCATCCTTCTTCAGTAGCTTCTTCATAGGCACGATAATATGAGCATAAGCCTTAATGAACTTTCGATAATACCTAGTATGGCCGAGCGTTGCACGCAACTGTTTGACACTCCTTGGGGCCTCCAAATTGACTATTACCATGATCTTGGTAGGATCCACCATTAGTGCTTTGCTTGCACATGACATGACCCAGCAAATTTCCAAAAGGGACACAGAACAAGAATTTATTCAAGTTCAGCACGATCTGACATCTTCGGCACGTATCCAACATTAAGTGTAGACTAGCTACATGGTGCTTTAATAACCCAAACACTGTCCAATCATCAAAGTATACCTCAAAGAATTTGTGAATGAATTCCTTGAACTCCATGATGACTACATGGGATAATATCGCCGACGCATTCTCTAGTTCGAATGGAATCACCATATACCGAAAAAACCCTCATTATGTTGTGAAGGTTGTTTTACTCCTTTCTTTTGGTGCAATCTTAATTTGATGGTATCTAGAGAACCCATCAGTAAATGAATAGGCCTCCTGCACTCCAACATTGTCTAGTACCTCATTAGTAAACAATGTTAGGAGAGGATCATGCACACAAGCATTGTTAAGCTTTCTTAGATCTACAAAAATCCTTATCCTCCCTTTTGATTCTTTTCCTGAACTACCATTGGGCTCACCCAATCAAATTCCTCCATTGGTTCGATAATTCCCGCTTCAAGCATCTTGTCCAATTCCAAGCGGACCTTTTCCTTATATTTGGGATTAAGGTGATATGGCATCTGCTTAACAGGCTTCACATCCAGTTTCAAAGTTATTTTCATCACACCCAAGTCACCTATGATGCCTTTCAAGTCCAAAACTTTTGTAGGAAAAATATCCTGGTACTTGCAGAGTAACTTAGCAACTTTATCCATTGTGGCCTTATCCTAGTAATCCTCGATCTTCAGAAATTTTGGCTCTGCTTCAATATCAATGTTTACCTGACTAGTCTTCAATTGAGAAATGATATCCAGGTTTCCTATTTGTGGACCTTTGACCTCAAGGTGGCCTTCGGCTTCTGGGATATTTATATTTCACAGATCCTCATCCTCTCCTGCAACAGCCATATTATATGATTCCAGCACATGGCGCAACTAGGTGCTCCAATCTGTTTGAACTAATTCCAAAGGATCTTCTGGGATTCTGCAGATCACCTCCTTAACCTTCTACAGAGCTTCATCAATGCTCTCAAACCCATCTTCAAAATAGAAGGTCATAAAAAATCCTTCCCTTATGATATTCCACTTTTTGGTGCTGTGGTGGAGCTCCGTTTCTAGGTACCAATTCATAGGGATTATATCAGGAGTGTGACAGAATAAGTGGACCCATTCTGGTTGTGGCTCTGTTCCATAGAATTTATTCCACTTTGCCAAATGATTGCATAGATCATTCCTCCCATCATATTTCTCAGCTAACCACACTTTAGGATGACCAAATTTCATCCTCATCATCCTCTTATAATCATGCCATTCATCAAAGCTGTCCTTGTGCATACCCAGCCATCAAGTGGGCGTAGCCCGCAGTGCCAAATCCAGCACCTAAAAGCGATGATCCTCCCAAACTTCTCCTTCAAAGTATTGAAAACTTATCTATGTCAGTTAAATGATTGTAATAAGGTAAATTTCTTACCTCTGATGACACACAACGCAATGATTTGGTCATCATGTTGCAACGCAGCGTAGATACTTCATGCAACATATTTTTCCAATGCTCCAATTCTTCATATGAGTCTAAAGTATAGGAGATTTTGTGATCCCATCCAATCCATCCATCAACTGTTGGATTAACCCAATCTTGGTCTCACACCATAATTGTGTATATTTGATCCAAATCATCATCACTTTCCTCATATTCATGGACTAGTTTAGTATAGCATGATCCTTCTGTAGGGTCAAATGGTACTACAACGCGAAGTGATTTCCTTTCAAATGACATTGTCCGCTTCTTCAAATTGATTGCCCCATTCATATCAATAGCCTAGTCAATTCCAAGGAGCATGGGGTATGTATTGTTGTCATCAACAATTTCTGTCACTTCAAAATCAGCCAGCATGCTTGCACCTTCTATATCTATGGTAACTTTGTGCAGACATCCCATAGGGATAATCTTTTTCTCGTTCTCCATCCTGAACTAAATCGGAGACCACTACAGTGCAGGTCTCCCCATTCTCTCCCATGCTTTTTAAGGAAAAATGTTCACATGAAACCCTAGATCCATAATAACCTCGTCCATCTCATAGTCTGCTATTTGCAAGGTCAGCCTCATCTCGTGCCTTGTCCTTATCTTATGTTTTCCAATATTTCTGACTACACGGTGTCTTTTAGGAGAATTTTCCTTTGCAGTGCACTTATTTATCAATTCTTGTATCCCTTTCACAGCCTTGATATCATGCAGTAGTTTTATTCAAGTATCCAAGAAGGTAGTAAGCATAGAGGGGTCAACCTCTATAGGCGCACTAGTTTCTGGTAGTTTGTCCTGTCTTCCTAAGGTAGAGGCCTCAATAAAGCATTTCTTCACCTCCATAAATATTTCCTTCGCATGCTCCACATCAAAACCAATATCCTTTTTTCGGGCCTTATGGACGCACCCACTTTCCTCAGGTTGTTTTCCTTTATCATCACCAGCCATTATTCTGCTTCTCAGCACGATATTCACATTTGGATCTTCTTCATGGGGCTCGACCCTCATCATCTGTAAGTTCTGGGTAGGATGTTGAGGTTGCAGCTTCTTCTCCTGCATGTTAGCTATCAAGACAGGGATTTCATCTATTGTGTGGTCAAACTAAGTACAGTATTGACATGACGGACATATCTGACTCATACACTCCTGTGCGTAGTGCCCTGGCATTCTATAATTATAGGAAATGACCTATCCATGACCTCTACCAGGTCCTCCTTCTCCTCGGCCTTGTATGCGCCACTGATATCCTCCGCACACTCCTCCAGTGCTCTAATATGGAGGCCAAGTTTTTGATTGCATTATATCTGTAGGCATCCTCTGCATCATTATTTCATAGCTATAGTAGTGGCACTCATCGTCCCCCATCGATTTGTAGAAATCGCAGAACAATTTTTTGTTGTCTGCACAAATTTTTGCAGCAAATGACAGTTATACATTACATGTTTTCTTGCCACCTGACAAATAGCACACCATAGAGCGCACCCCATACTTGGTCCTAACGGAGCTTCCTGCCTCAAGGGCATCACCCCCCTTTGTGATATAATTCATGAAGACAGGGAAATGACCCTTATCATGCCCCTAGCTCTTACACTTAAGGCACCAGACTTCTTCGTGCACCTCTGTCCTGCCCTCTTTTTCTTTTTTTAAGCTCTGGAATTCCAAACAGAGGTTTTGAAACTACGAGTGAATTTTTTGGACTCCCAAAGATGCGTCTTGAATAGGTGTTTCATGCAATCTCATCTCAATTTCCAGAGCTTCCCCCTGAGTTCCTATATTTTGCTGCGATATAGCAATCCTTAGGTGGGGCAGGAGTGAGGCTATAAACCACTCGCAGTACTAACTATTTGTGAGATGCATATTAGCTTCGCGGATCACACATTTCAGCCTTTGATCTAATTCGTAGCGCATTTCACTAGCCCTCATCGTGATTTCCTTAAATCTAATTCTTGATTTCGAATCAGACTTAGGCTTACCGAATTCTTTGTTCAAGGCAGTCTGAGTATCTGCTAATGATGCCAATGGATTATCGGTGCAGTACTTAATGTACCATTTTAGCACACAATCCTACAGAGTAGTATCCAACTGCGCCTTATTTATATTATCATTCGTAATCTGCTGTGTTGTTCACACAAACTTCACAACAAACCAAAACTAATCTCGATCCTCACTTCCTAAGCCCTTGAAAACTGGCAACTTCATGGTGTTTGACATGTCAAACGACGTTGGTGGTGGTGGTGGAGTGGGAGAAGGTGTATATTGTGGAGGTAAATGTGGAGTTGGTGTGGATGGATGATGTATCCATGGAAAACCCTACCTTATCAACTGGACAACGCTTCGTGTTGAGGCCTTCACCACCCCTTCGTTGTCACATGAAGGAGGTCTAATCAACGAGCTATATTTAGGACTTGCTTTTCCTTGATTTATAAAGCTTCTTCCACATCCGGTAGATCCAAATATAAAGGCAATGACATAACCTATTTTTCACACAAAAGCATCTTAATCCAAGTATTCAAAGATGTCAAATACTTACCTCGTGTTACCTTGAAGAAGCGTCACTCTGCTTCGCTGTAACTGACTAATGTGTTAACCGCGAACTCTGTAACACATCCTCCTATAAAATAATCAAGCCAATGGTCAACAGTGCATGCGATCTTATCTTCATAGGCTTCCAACCTTCGCACTAGCTCTGAAGTGCACACTATTGGACTGTCAAGCCTCCACCTTCCTTGGTCATCTGCTAATTTAGCTATCCCATTTTATAGTTCAATCGAGAAGGTGCAGAAGAAAATTTTGTGTATTTCTATGTACAAATATTTGTCTAACCACTGTTCTTTTGTCAAGTGCAGATTCTTGTTTTCCTGCGCCATGAATTCATGGATCTTTCCATTCAACCACTTCTCAGTTTCCTTCTTGGTCAGATTCTTGTGATGCGACATCACACATCTCTTTATCCAGATCCTGGTCCTGACAACAGAACCATTTGTTGGATTAGTGGGCACTCAACCAGGTTCAGATTTAGTTGCACCAAACAAATCCCTACACTACTGGCCCTTTCGGCATCAATCTGTGTAGCCCAGACTGAAGTCTCACCCGGAGTAGTATGTGGGGATGCTGGAACCAAGTTTCCACAACCATAGATCAGTGTGATTTCTTTCTATGACCTAGATCTTCCTTCGCACAAATCTCTAAACCCTTAAGGCTTAACACTGTAACTCCCCTCAATCAACCTCTAGACCTCCACGATGGTCTACAACTGGATTTTGTGGACCATGAATAGGAAAATTAGCTACTTATGCACACCATAGGTTACCCTTAGATCAGTATTAACTCAGATCTACCTAAGTGTTCGATAAATTTAACAGAAAGTGTTATGATCTTTGTGTAGTCACTTAAAATTAATTGCATTCAGATAATAAGATGGATCAAGTAAATTCACGCATCAGTACATCATTATTTTATAAAGATATCATTTCATCATAGCATATATTGCAATCATACATAACAGAAGTAAAGAGATAAAACATAGGAATTTTTGCAACAGTCTTCTTTATTGATCTTTAGTATAGGTTTATAGACTCAATACTTTGCTCCACACTCAGCTATAGGGGTCCACACACTTAGCGGTAGACACTACTCTAGGCCTTTGCGCACTCAGCTGCAGAGCCTTTCCTCTTACTTTCCTGCGCTAACCCTCTAGACTAATTCCGTCGTACCCATAAACAAAATGTTAGAAAATTATATATTATAGAGCAATGGAACACATAAAATATTGCAAAAATATAAACACAGTAAACGCATAAAGCAAGAGAGACACAGATATACGTGGTTCACCTAGTTTGGGCTATGCCCACGGAGAAACAACCAGTCCTTCTTTTATTATATTATCCAGCAAACTGAATAGATACAACCTACATCAGATCCACTGTAACTCCCTCTTCACTCTCAATCTCCTCTCTCTTCGTCACTCAGAATACCGATATCCATAGACACAACAAAATTCTCTCATATATAGCGAGGGGTTTCCTTCTAGGGCAAAAAACCCTAAATTAAACACAACTTCTACCATCAGATCTCCACCTAATAAACGACCTAGATTGACTATGAAATTACAACATTTTACAAGTCAATTTTACATCTATTCTTAGCTTCGGGGGCATTGTCTCAAAAACCACCCACTAGGGGGGGGCGGGCTCCTAAAAGGTTGCAACCACCCCCATAGGACTCCCCCTGCAGCAAATATTTTACGAGCGGCGTTGCCACCCCATTGTGAACTGGGGTCCAATGTGGCGATACCTTTGAATACAGAAGATAATTAGGCTTCACACCCAACAATCTCCCACTTGGAGACTGATTATAGCAACTCCACCGCTGCTTCATTTGCTAGAAAATGACTCCTCTTTGGACCTGGCTATTTCTCATCTTCTTCATCAGACTTGAAGACCAATTGAAACTGAGCATATTTTCAGCTTCTCCCTGGTTACAACTTTTGTTAACATATCTGCAGGATTCTGGCTAGTGTGCATCTTTTCCACCTTCAACTATCCATCTTCCAACGCTGACCGTATGAAATGGTACTTGAGTTGTATATGCTTAGTCTTGGAATGAAATGTAGAGTTCTTTGCAAGATGTATGGCACTCTGGCTGTCACTGTGTAACTTGCCCAACTCCTGCTTCGTACCAAGTTAATACAGAAACCTTTGTAACCAAATCATTTCTTTACTAGCCTCTGTAGCAGCAACATAGTCTTCTTTTTTTGTTGAGAGTGCAACAACACTTTGCAGTTTTGAGACACGACTGACAGCTGTTCCACCTACAGTAAATACATATCCTGCAGTTCTCCTCCTGTTATCTGTGTCACCCGTCATATCTGCATCAACATATCCTTGTAGAGCAATGTTTGAACCACCAAAGCATAATGCTTGATTTGTGGTACTTCTCAAATACCTGAGAACCCACTTCACCTCCATCCAATGTTCTTTTCCTGGATTGTGCATGTACCTGCTTAAAACTCCCACTGCATGTACAATATCAGGCCTTGTGTAGACCATTGCATACGTTAAGCTTCCGACTGTTGATGCATATGGAACTTTAGACATATGAGCCATTTCTTCTTGAGTCTTGGGACACACCTCCTTAATTAATTTTAAATGGCTAGCCAAAGGTATACCAACTGGTTTTGCATTCTACATATTAAACCTTTTCAACACCTTTTATATGTACTCACTTTGAGACAATGTTAATTTGTGATTCTTCCTGTCTCTAGTTATTCTCATACCAAGAATTTGTTTTGCAGCACCGAAATCATTCATTGCAAATGAGTTTGCCAATTTCTTTTTGAGCACATTTATTTCTTGCATGTTGGAACCTGCAACAAGCATGTCATTTACATACAATAACAATATAATATAGATTCCATCATTTTGCCTTTTGAGACAAACACAATGATCAGAGTGACATCTAGTATAACCTTGTTCAGACATAAACCTGTCAAATTTTAGATACCACTACCTTGGAGCCTGTTTTAAGCCATACAAGCTCTTCTTCAACCCACGCACTAGTTTCTCCTTCCCTTTTACCTCATATCCTTGTGGCTGCTGCATATATATCTCTTCATCCAAATCCCCATGGAGAAAGGTTGTCTTTACATCTAACTGCTCAAGATGCAAATCTTCAGCTGCTACTAGACTTAGAATAGTTCTGATTGAAGTCATTTTCACAACAGGTGAAAATATCTCATCAAAGTCTATACCCTTTTTCTGTGAAAGCCCTTTTACCACAAGTCTAGCTTTATATCCTTTTCTATATCCATCTTCTTCCTTCAACTTGTAAAACCATTTATTTTACATTGTTGTTTTACCTGCAGGAAACCTGACTAAGTCCCATGTTTGATTATGTGCTAAGGAGTCCATCTCTTCTCTCATGGCTTGCTCCCACATATTCCTAGTTTCTACCTGCACTGCTTCTTCATAACATTTTGGTTCACCAGAATTAGTCAACAATACATAATATAATGAAGGAGAGTACCATTCAGGGGGTCTACTTATCCTGGTAAATCTTCTAACACCACCTTCAGGTGTTTGAGGTGCCTGTTGTTGTTGTGGTTGTTGATCATTATGATTTTCAGGCACCATCACTTTTCCTGTGATATCGTCAAGCACTGTGTATTCTCTATTTTCTTTTTCTTGTTTCTTTTCCTGCAACTGATTCTTATACAAGACCTTTTCATTGAATATTACATCTCTGCTCCTAATGATTTTGTGAGTTTCATAATCATATAAGCGATAACCAAAATCATTAACACCATATCCAATAAAGGTACATTTCTTTGATTTTGCCTCAAGCTTTGTTCTATTTTCTTTATTAATGTGGACAAAGGCTTCACAACGAAAAGTCTTTAAAAAAGAGTAGTTTACCTTTTTACTTGTCCATGCCTCCTCTGGAATACCACCATCCAAGGAACTTGAAGGCCCTCTGTTTATTAGATAAATAGTAGTATCTACAGCATCTTCCCAAAATTGTAAAGGCAATCCTGCATGCAATCTCATGCACCTTGCACACTCCATGATTGTCCTATTCATCCTTTTTGACACACCATTTTCTTGTGGTGTTCCTGGAACTATCTTCTCTCTACGAATTCCATTCTCTAAGGAGTACCTATCAAACTCTTTGCTGCAATATTCACCTCCATTGTCTGATCTGAGACACTTCAACCTTTTTCCTATCTCATATTCAACTAAAGCTTTCCATTTCTTGAAAGTATTGTTGAAAATGCAACAAGATGATGGAGCTTAGTGAAAAGAGGTCGCCTTCACTAAGTGGGCCCGCAGGTAATTTTTGGTGCAAAGTCTATTTTTTAGACTATGTCTATTTTTAGACATATGGATCATGGTCTATGAGTTTCAGGATGCTAGTTGTGGATGATTGGTCATGTTAGTAAAAATAGATGGACTTCTATTTCTAGACATATAGGCGGAGTCTATTTTTAAACTCCCAGGCTAAAAATAGAACAGTCGAATATTATTAGCTCATAATAATATTTGGACTATAAACATTATCTTATCCTCTTAGAGCACTTCAGTTCAAGCTAAAGATGTAGCACATGCAACTTCTAGAAGGAAATACGCTTTTCTTATGGGTCAGTTGAGCTATTGCATGATGGACTTCAGTTAGAACTCAAGTGGTTGAGTTTGGTGGAGTTGGTTGAGGAGTTGATGGGGTTGTGTTCAGTTTGACTTGGTTAAACTAGTTGTATTTGGTCTAACTGAAGAATACACTAGTGATGAGTGATGTGAATTAATTATTAATTAATTCACTAATTATTAACTCATAAAGCAACTAAAGAATACATCAGTTAACTCAATGCATGGACAGTTCAGTGGAGACAGGTGTTAGAGGTTGAGATTGCTGTCAGTTGTGACTATAGTTGTGCATGAGATTTGCACAATCAATGGATTGAGTATTTCCAATGAGGATTGCGTGTTTCAGCCAAGGGAAATACGAGTTTGGATCAGCCACACTAATCTATTCTTATGCAGGATTGCGCAGTGGAGGCAGGCAAGCAGTGGAGGAGATTTGAACCTGTGATTGATTCAGATCTGAGCTAGTTTGTGTGTAACAGGTAGAAATAGTACTGAGTACTTGTGAGGAGTATTGTACTATGTATCGTTACATGTTCTCAATCAATATAATATACAGATAGTGTGGGGTTTTCATCTGTATGCTTTCCCCGGTTACATACTGTGTTAATGTGCGCATGCGATTGATGTTTCATTGTTTTTAATTCCGCAAAATTGATGATCAACGTAGAGGAGGTTATGTATTATGCATGTATTCCACAATAGTGTATAATCGGGATAATCTCTGTGAATAAGTGTCATATTATTGAAAATTTCTACATGGTATCAGAGCAGAGTTGATCATCAGATCTATTATTCAGAAAGTGTTTACATTTTATTTCTTTAGGCAGAGTCTGTAATCGTGCCAAGTAACCTCTGGATTCATCCTTCTTTTGGAAGGTGAGATATCCAGTAAAAGCCCATACAGTCAATCTCTATACGAGAAATGCTTTGTTCTCACGAATTTTAGATCAGAAGTGGTTGAGTTTTGAGCTAGTGGAACTTGAATTTGCAGCAGTGTTTTCTTGGTGTCAAAGTTGAAATGTCTTTCAATGGATTGCGATTGGATTATGCTCTTGAGGGCAGCTCAAATTATATTGCATGGAAAGACAAGATGGAGGTAGTGTTAGATGACAATGGGTTGAAGGAGTTCATAGAGGCTGAATTCCCAAAACCTACTGATGCTGCTGAAGCTGTGGCTTGGCAAAAGAGGACAACAAAGTGTCGAAGGATTCTGTTGGAGGGCGTGAAGGATCACATCCAGCCTGCATGGAAAGGCTTCTCCATACTTGATGTGGAAAGTGTTGAGAGATCTATTCCAAAGCAAGAGCGACCTAAGGAAGTTGGTGCTCAAGGATAAACTCAAAAACATTAAGTGTGAGAATGGAGACAGTATGCCCCAATATCTCACGAAGTTCACCCAGTGCCGGGATGAGCTGGGAAGTGTGAGGGTGACTGTCGATGATGAGGACTTGGTGAGCTTGGCTCTCCTTGGTCTTCCGAAGAGTTGGCATTCCTATCAGGACTCTATCAATGGTCGAGAGAAATTGCTAGGATGGGAGAGACTTTGGTTGGATCTTGTGCAAGAGGAGATCAGGCGGAATACTAGGGACGGATCTTCATCAAAGGCATCTGATGAAGAAAATTGCGCTTTGGCTACCAAATCAAAGAAGGGGAAGGAGAAGGGTTCTCTTTCCAAATCCAGTTCTTCCGATAATGGGAAGAAGGTTGACAAGTTGAAGGTGAGATGCTTTCATTGTCATGAGTTGGGCCATTATGCTACTAATTGCCCAAAGAAGAAATCCAAGAAGGGATTCGAGGAAGGATTTGAAGGTGAGGCACTTACTTCACAATTTGAGTTGTATTTCACACTCTTCGCATGCATGGTTTCATCCATGGTGGGAAGTGGTTGGTTTCTTGACAGTGGAGCTTCTTTCCACATGACCGGTGACAAGAGTTTGTTTAGTCTTTGGAGGAGAAAGATCTCCAGATACTCATAGGGATGGGTAATGATGAGAAGTATAGTGTCTCAGGTGTAGGCACGGTTATTTTTCAGAGGGAGCATGGAGCTCACCTTACCTTGACCGATGTCAAGTATGTACTAGGACTAAAGAGAAACTTGGTGTCGATTGCGATGTTGGAAGATAGAGGCTATGATGTAGTCTTCAGTAAAGGAAAGCTTTTCCTTAGACACATCATCACTAGACAGGTGAAGCAGATTGGTTCACGGGTCAAGAACCTGTATGCTCTTGAGGTTGAAGATGCATGCAAAGCCTTGAGCAGCGAGGCAACTGATGTAGACTTGGTGGTTGAGAGGGAGCGTATATTACCTCTCAACATGCAGAGCCAGAAGAAGTCTCAGACGATTGTGGAGGAGCCACGATTGGTGCAGCAACTTCAGGAGGTTGTGGAGCAGCCACAACAAGGGAAGTTGAGAAGAGATTGAGTAGAGACATCTACTCATGCAGAGACCTCCAGTAGGGGGAAACTTCGAGCCAGGTCGACTGAGGGATCACATGCAGCCATACCTCCAGGTAGGAGGTGGGGCGATATAGAGTGATCATCCCAAGGAGCAGGGGCAGGATCCTTGAGGTACCCAAACTCTTGGATGACACCTTGCTACGGGAGCCCCGATGTGGAGTAGCAGGAACTGAATGATTGGGTAGAGACAATGTAGGGAATCCCAGGACAGTACATAGCTAGCAGCCTGCAGCAATGCGAGAGGCGCAAGTGTTTTGCACAGTGATAGGTGGCACTGAGAGGTGTGCAATGGTGCAAGATGCATGGAGATGTTGCAGTAGCGTAGATGTCAGAGAGGGAGCACTTTTCAGCAACACATAGAGCTTCAGCATTAGAGTATGTTCCTAGCCCAACAGAGTGGTCAGTTGGGAGTGTTTTTTGTTCCAAGTGTTGTTGGAGCAAGTGGACCAGGGAAAATGTGTTGCATGCGGAACACTCCAGAGTTCCATGATAGGGGTTGCAAATAATCCATATCTTGTTGAGAGGGAGTGTTGAAAATGCAACAAGATGATGGAGCTTAGTGTAAAGGAGTCACCTTCACTAAGTGGGCTCGCAGGCTATTTTTGGCGCAAAGTCTATTTTTTAGACTATTTCTATTTTTAGACATATGGATCATGGTCTATGAGTTGTAGGATGCTATTTGTGGATTATTGGTCATGTTGGTAAAAGTAGATGGACTTCTATTTTTAGACATATGGGCGGAGTCTATTTTTAGACTGCCAGGCTAAAAATAGAACAGTCGAATATTATTAGCTCATAATAATATTTGAACTATAAACATTATCTTATCCTCTTGGAGCACTTCAGTTCGAGCTATAGATGTGGCACATGCAACTGCCAGAAGAAAATACGCTTTTCTTATGGGTCAGTTGAGCTATTGCATGATGGACTTCAGTTAGAACTCAAGTGGTTGAGTTTGGTGGAGTTGATTGAGGAGTTGATGGAGTTGTGTTCAGTTTGACTTGGTTAAACTAGTTGTATTTTGTCTAACTGCAGAATACACTAGTGATGTGTGATGTGAATTAATTATTAATTAATTCACTAATTATTAACCCATAAAGAAACTAAAGAATACATCAGTTAACTCAGTGCATGGACAGTTCAGTGGAGACGGGTGTTAGAGGTTGAGACTGTTGTCAGTTGTGACTATAGTTGTGCATGATATTTGCACAATCAATGGATTGAGTATTGCCAATGAGGATTGTGTGTTTCAGCCAAGGGAAATACGAGTTTGGATCAGCCACACTCATCTATTCTCATGCAGGATTGCGCAGTGGAGGCAGGCAAGCAGTGGAGGAGATTTGAACCTGTGATTGATTCAGATCTGAGATAGTTTGTGTGTAATAGGTAGAGATAGTAATGAGTACTTGTGAGGAGTATTGTACTATGTACTGTTACATGTTCTCAATCAATATAATATACAAATAGTGTGGGGTTTTCAGTTGTTTGCTTTCCCCGGTTACATACTGTGTTAATGTGTGCATGCGATTGATGTTTCATTGTTTTTAATTCTGCAAAATTGATGATCAACGTAGAGGAGGTTATGTATTATGCATGTATTCCGCAATAGTGTATAATCGGGATAATCTCTATGAATAAGTGTCATATTATTCAAAATCTCTACAAGTATCAAATACATCATATTTATTTCGAATACAATAAATCCAGGTTTTCCTGGTTGCATCATCAATAAAAGTAACATAATAACGAGAGCCACCAAGAGATGATACCTGAGCTCTAATTTTCAGCTCTTCCTTTCTTTCCCAACTCTAAGGAATCTGACTCTCTTCTATTTTCCATAAACACAATTGTCACAAAAATTTAAATCAACATGCTTCAAACCTGGCAAAAAATTTCTTGAGTGAAGAATCTGCATCCCATTCTCACTCATGTGCCCAAGCCTATGATGCCACAATGTCGTATTTTCTCCCGTAGAGGTTAAATAATTTACATAATTAGAAATACCATTGCATAAATACAATGTACCAACCTTTCCTCCTTTCGCTATTACCAGGGATCCTTTAGTGACCTTCAAGGTTTTATCTGTGGGAGTAGTTACGCAACCTTCACCTCCCAACTACCCTGTTGAAATCATATTTTTCTTTAGATCTGGAACATGCCTTACCTCCTTCAATGGCCACTGATTTCCATTTTGTTGTTTTATGAAAACTGTACCCATTCCAACGATTTTACAGGGTTTATCATCACCCAATTGAACCTGTTGAAAATATCCTTGAACATAATCATGAAAATGTTTCCTATTAGGTGTGGCATGGAATGAGGCCCCTAAATCTACCAACCAGGCATCAATAATATTTTCTTAAGAAATAATCAAAGCATCTTGCAACACATCACCTATTACATTCGCTTTATGATTAGTTTCTTGCTGTGAGTCTCCTTCTTTTCCCTTCTGAGACTTGCAATCTTTCTTCAGCTGTCTTTTCTTCCTGCATTTCCAGCACACTATCCCTGATCTATACTTGGATTTTCCTTTCTTGAATTACTACGATATCCTGGGCTCCTTCCTCTTTCCATTTTTCTTCCCCTAGTCTCCACAGTCAAAGCATTACCTGATGTCTCAACAGAGCTTTTTCGTCACATTTCCTCGCTAAGGATTGCACCGACAACATCAACAAACTTTAAAGTACTAGATCCAGATACAGAGTTACTAATGGCCATAACTAAACCATTCCAATTTTTTGGCAATGAGCACAGAAATAATAGATCCCTAACTTCATCATCAAAAGTTACCCCTACAGAACTTAACTAACTTGTAACTGTATTAAAATCATTTAAATGATCAACAACAGATCCACCTTCTGACATCTTCATATTAAATAAATGGTTCATAAGAGAATACCTTATTTGAGGTCGAGGGTTATTCATATAGTTTTTCTAATGCCGACATTAAACCCTCTGTTGTCATTTCCTTTGAAATATTAAATGCTACCGATGCCACTAGGCATAGCCGTATTGTTCCAAGTGCTTTTTTGTTGAGAATATCCCATTCTGTGTCTGTTATACTCATCGGCTTCTTTGTCTTTATGCTCAATGGTAGGTACATATCTCCCTGATACAGATAATATTCCATCTGCATCTTCCACAACTGGTTACTTTGGCTGTTGAATTTTTTTTACCCTAAACCTACTATCTTTGCCATTGCTCCCACTCAAATCAGGAACCCTTCTCTCCTATGAGTTTATTAGCCAAATAGACCTTCGGCTCTGATACCAGTTTTTATAAAATTATATATTACAGAGCAATGGAACACATAAAATATTGCAGAAATATAAACACAGGAAATGCATAAAATAAGAGAGACATGGATATACGTGGTTCACCCAGTTTGGGCTACGTCCATGAAGAAACAACCAGTCCTTCTTTTATTATATTATCCAGCAAACTAAAGAGATAAAACCTACAATAGATCCGCTGTAACTCCCTCTTCACTCTCAATCTCCTCTCTCTTCCTCACTCAGAATACCAATATCCATAGACGTAATAAAATTCCCTCATATATAGTGAGGGGTTGCATTTTAGGGGAAAAAACCCTAAAATAATCATAACTTCTACCATCAGATCTTCACCTAATGAACGACCCATATTGACTATGAATTTACAACATTTTACAAGGCAATTTTACATATATTCTTAGCTTCGAGGGCACTACCGCTGAAGCCCCTCGCTAGGGGGGCTCCCAAAAGGTCGTAGCCACCGTCCTTGGACCTCCCTTGCAGTGAATATTTTATGGGCGGCAACGCTAGGGTCCAATGCGGTGATACCTTTGAATACAAAAGATAATCAGGCTCCACGCGGAACAAAAAACATAGATCTTCCTTAGACTCTTCTAAGACACACCTATTTATACAATCCCAAGTTCCATGGACCATGGGTAGATATTTAAAAACCAACTTAAGTTTACATGAATAAGGTTAAAAACCCTTTTTGACTCTTAACTAACTCCATGTTCTACGTCCACAATTTGTGGAGACTTTACATCTTTTTACATGAAAACTTGGGCCTTTGCCCCAAAACTGACCCAGGGGAACACATCCCATCATGGTCATACACTAGAACAAGATCACCCTCGTGGAAGTTACGACGGTTGATGTTTCGATCATACTGACCTTTGGTGCGCTTTTTGGCTGCTTCAATGGTTTGAAAAGAAACACAACAATCTTTAGAGGTGTGTTCAAGCATGGCAAGTATTTTTTCTAATGGTAGGGTGTTAGGGAGAAGTTCGAAGGCCAGGTGGAGGGAAGGGATCTCACACTTGATTGGAAAGAATTCCCCCTCATTAAAAACAAGGTGGAAATGAGTGAATCCAGTGGTGGTTTTCACAACAGTTCTATAAACCCACAAAGTTGGGAAGAGCATAAGGTTCTAGTTGGTCTTGTGCTTATTCACCATCCCCTAAAGCATCATTGTGAGAATCTTGTTGACTGCTTCAACCTATCCATTACCTTGGGGGTAATAAGATGATGAATACTGGTGCTGGATGCCCGACAGTGAGGATAGTTCATGCCATACCTCATCTTCAAAATATCGGCCATGGTCAGATACCAATTGTTTCGGAATCCCAAATCGAGTGATAACATGGTTAAAAAAGAAAACGACCATGGTAGATGCCATGTTGTTGAATGTTGGCATGGCCTGTGTTGGGGGTGGGATCTCCCAAGGGAATTTTTGGGGCTTAGATCCTAGATTTTGATCAAAGATTTTGATCAAAGATTTTAATTTTGATGTAAAGACTTCGAGATTTGTGGGCACGGAGCGTGTAGTTTGTAAAAGATTCATAGGGTTGTCACCCTCAATTTTATAATGTAATGTCAGCTGCAGAGATCTACCCATGGTCCGTGGACCATGGGATTGTATAAATATAGCGAGGCTCTAAGAGAGATAGATCATGGAATAATAAGGATGAAGGATTGAGTCATACCTGAAGTGTAAAGTCTAGTTTGGGTCGTAGAGTAGGAGAAGGCTCTGTAGTTGAGTGCGCAGAGGCCTAATAGTCCGCAGACGAGTGCATAGACCCCTGAAGCTGAGTGCACAGGGTGAGTCAAGTCTGTAACAGTTAGAGCATTAATAAAGAGAAGTTTCATATCCATTCTCCGTATTTATTTCCTGTTCTATGCATTTGTTACATTGAATATACATTGCACTTTTAATGCTTATATTATGCACGAATATGTATGAATCTGTTCATAAGAGAATGCAAGATAGAATATCTGTTTACGTGAAGTTAACTAAGATCTTTAAGAGGATAAGTAAGATACGCGGTGTAGATTGGGGAAATAGTGCAATTCGCTACCATGGCAGCGTGAAAGAATCTCAGCCCTTGGTTAAGCCTATGCGAAAGGTGATTATAATATATCATGAAATTATTGAAGGTCAGGACAGTATGCGAAGTGACCTACGTGAAGGTAGGCATAGTTGCACTAAATTCGCACCTCAGACATCTCAAGGGTGCGGAAACTTGGTTCCAGCATCCCCCAATACTACCTCGGGTGAGACTTCAGTTTGCACTCCGCTGGTTGATGCCAAAATGGCCAGTAGTGTAGGGATTTGTTTGGCCAATTAACTCTGAACCTGGGTCAGTTCTCCTCAAGCCAACAAATGGTTCCATTGCCGAGACCAGAATTTGCATAGAGATGTCTGATGTCGTTTCATTGGAATCCAATTAAGAAGGAAATTGAAGGTTGGTTGGGCAGAAGAATTCACGAGTTTGCGGTGCAAGAGAACACAAACCCACATCTAACAAAAGAAGAGTGGTTAGACTGCTACCTATACATAGAGACCCATAAAATATTCATCACGTCTTTCCCTAATGAGTTATACGAGTGGATCACGAAGTTAGTAGATAGCCAAGGAAGGTGGAAACTTGAAAATCCTATTGTGTGGACTCCAGGGTTAGTGAAAAGGTTGGAAGCATCAGAGGATAACATCGTGTGCTCCGTTGATCATTGGCTCGATCGTATTATAGGAGGATTCATTACTGAGTTTGCAGTTGACATCTCAATTAGCTACAGTGAGACAGAGCAACACTTTCTCAAAGGACCACGAGGTAAGTACGTAAAGTCTTTGAATACTTGGATCAAAATGCTATTGTGCGAAAAGAGGGTTATGCAGTTACTTTGATGTTCGAGTCTACGTAAAGTGGAAAATCTTACAGGAACGAGGGGAATAACGGACCATAAACTAGCCCCTTGATTTCATCTCTGTGAGGGGACGAGGAAGAGCCCACAAAGGTCTCACCATGAAGTGCGATCCATCAGATAAGGCAAAGAATTCTATGAATACCAACTCCATCCACACTGGCACCATCTTCACCACCGTCACCTCCATCTTCACCCCTACCACCTCCACCACTAGCGTGATTCAATATGGTGAGCACAGTGAAGTTGCATATGTTCAAGGGATTGGGAAATGAAGATTCAGACCAATTTTTGATCGTTGTAAGAACCGTATGGGAAGTGTAAGGAGTTACGGATGACAATATAAAGAAATCGATACTAGTTAGTGTCCTGCAGGACTGCGTACTAACCTTATATATTAAGCACTCTAATGATAATCCAAATGTGAGAATCACAAATATCCAAGCAACGCTAAATAGAGAATTTAGCAGGTCAAATTCTAAAGCACAGTCCATCATTAGATTCAAAGAGATCACGATGCTACTAGGTGAGACTCCTTGGGAGCTAGATCAGAGGCTGGAATGTACGATCCATGAAGCTAATGTGAATCTAATAGATGGACAACATCGCAAGTGGTTTGTAGCTTCACTAACGGTGGATCTAAGGAGTGTGCTATCACAGTAGAAGCTAATGACTCAGGTAGAGGCCTTAGAGATCACGATGAGGCTACATGAGACCCCGATGCAGGATCCCAACTTGGGAGTTCAATAGATCCATGCATAGCTGAAGAATTTATTTCTTGAGATGCAGAGTCTAAAACAGGACAGGACAACTCTACCAGAAGTGCACGAAGAGGTATGGTGCGTAAAATGCAAGGGTCAGGGTCATGAAAAGGAGCATAGCCTGGTTTTTTAAAATTACCTTGTAGGAGGAGGATTGATGCCCTTAAGACTGGAAGCATAAGTAGGACCTAGCGCAACACCTTCTTTGTGGTGCGCGATCTTTCAAATAGTAGGAAAACATGCCATAGACAATTGTCACTTGTTCCAGAAGTATATGCAAAATTCACAACAGTTGTTCTGCAACTTTTGTAGGTTAGTGGGACATGATGAGCACACTTGTAGAAGCTATGATTTAATGATGGAAAGAACTCCCACCTACAGAGTTTAGGCTGAAACGTGGCCCTTTGATCAAAATGCAGGAATGGCATGAACATGATTTCAGCGTCACGGACGAGGCTGAGACAGAGGAGGACCTGGAAGAGGTTGCAGACAGTTGATATGCTACAATTGCGAAGGTCCAGGACATTATGCCCACAATTGTACAAACCCAACATGCCCCTCGTGTTTGTATTGCAACTTGTTTGATCATGAGATAGAAGATTGTCCTACACTGATAGCTAGGATACATGACGAAGGAGTGCTACCACCTCCCCCAACTCAAAACCTACAGATGATGAGGTTTGAGACGCAAGAGGAAGATCCGAATGTAAAAATTGTGCTTCGAAGTGGAATCCTGATGGGAGATGAAAAAGGAAAACAACCAAAAGACAGTACTTGGGTTTGCGAAGCTTCGATGAAAGAAGCAGAGTTTGATTTGGAGTGCACTCAGGAAACCTTCATGGAAGCCTTGAATAGCTTCACCGATGCCTCCACTTCTGGAAGCAAAGATAAATCAGAGCCGGAGATGGACCCATTTATGCTCACAACATTCCTGGAGACATGTATGAAGCTACAACGGGACAGTAAGGTGGTAAAAGGGTTACAGGAACTCATTAATAGATGTATTGGGACCGCACCAAGAGAACCACATGTAGTCAGGAAGATCAAAAAACATAAGACAAGGACGAGGAGAGAAATGAGACTAACCATGCAGATCGAAGAATATGAGATGGATCAAATCATCCTGGATTTAGGATCAGATGTGAATGTTTTTCCGAAACATAAATGGGAGCGAATGGGAAAACCTGCACTACAGTGGTCTCGAATTCAGCTGCAATTAGAGAACCAACAAAAAATAATACCCATGGGGCGATTGCAGGGAATAACCATGGACATTGAGGGAGCAAGCGCGCTAGCAGACTTTGAAGTGATAGAAATTGTTAATGACAACAATCCATACCATGCACTCTTAGGAATTGATTGGGCCACTGACATGAATTGGGTGATTAATTTGAAAAAGCAGAAAATGATTTTTGAAAATAAGTCACTACGCATATTTATACCCCTCTACCCTATTGAAGGATCAAGCTATACGGAGCTAGTGCATGACTATGAAAGTGATGATGATTTCGACTGCATCTATAAGATAACAATGTGAAACCAAGACTCAGTGAATCCCACTACGGATGGGCGGATTACATGGGAGTGCGAAAGCTCCTGCACTTCGGATTCAAATGAGGAGACATAGTGACGTCAGAATAATTTACATGAGGTAACTGCACTAAATTGTAATATGATGAGAAGGTCACTGTGTTGTGTATCGACAGAAGTAAGGGACCTACTTACTTATTATGGCCTCAGTGAGGTAGATACCTTCTTGAATAAATTTCGAAGGGAGGTGCTAGAGAAACAATGCTTCCCGGCCTTGGACTGGCTACTACGTGCTATGCCCGTGAGATGGTAGGGTACAAACAAAGGGAGCTTTGACGAATGGAATGAGTGTAAGGGAATGATGCACTGATGATCTAGGAAGCCTAGGGTGTGATTGATAGATAAGTACAATGGGCAGGATGATCTACGAACGCATCTGGCCAAATGGGTGTAGAACTACGGGGAAAAGATATAGCCTGAGTGGGTACACCTGTTTTGTCATACCTTGGATGTTATACCAATGAATTGATATATAGAAACATATCTCTACCAGAGGACAGGTGAATGAGATGTTCAGCACGAAGGGTTCGTGATGACCTTCAGTTTTGAGGATGAGTGGGGAAATATTGATGAAGTGCTACAAGAGGTAAAAGCAACCATATTTAGGATACCACAAGAGTCGGTAGAATCGATTCAGCCTGAATTTGTTACTTAGCTGAGCTTCACTCTGGAATTTTATAATGTAATGACTGAAGAAGAAGATGAAGGTCCATGAAAAATTAACATTCCAGAGACGGAAGGCCACCTTGAGGTTTAGGGACCACATATTGAGAACTCGGACATAATCGCACCAGTGAAGACTAAGCAGGTGAATATTGGTATGTAGGCGGAACCTAAAATTGTGAACATTGGAGACTATTGGGACAACCCAATGGTGGATAAGGTCATTGAGTTACTCTGCAAATATCAGGACTTATTCTCAACCAATTTTATGGATTTGAAGGGAATAATCAAAGATTTAGGGGTAATGAAGATCACGTTAAAACCCGATGTGAAGCCGGTTAAGCAGAGGTTGCATCGCTTAAATCTAAAATACAAGGAGAAGGTCTGCGTAGAACTAAACAATATTCTCATGGCAGGCATCATTGAGCCTGTGGAGGAATCCGATTGGGTAAGCCCGATGGTGGTACAAAAGAAGAAGAAGATGGAAGAAATAAGAATATGCGTGGATCTCAAAAAGTTGAACGATCCGTGTGCACATGATCCATTCCAAACTCCATTCATAGATGAGGTGTTGGACAATGTAGGTGGTCAATAATCATATTATTTCACTGATGGGTTCACAAGGTACCACCATATCAAAATCACACCGGAGTATAGGAGCAAGACAACCTTCACGACTGGGGTTGCTTTCAATATACTATCATGATATTTGGATTGAATAATGCCCCTGTTATCTTTTCGCGCGTAGTTGTTGTGGCATTCAGGGAATATATTCATAAGTTCTTTGAGGTCTATTTTGACAACTAGACTGTATTAGGGCTGGTTAGGTGCCATGTAACGAACCTACGCTTGATGTTGGATACATGCCGATGATACCAAATCACGCTCAACCTCAAGAAGTGTATGTTTCTCATTCCTTTTGGGAACCTATTGGGGCATGTGGTTTGTAAACAAGGGCTGATGGTAGACCCCATGAAAATCATGGTGATTTTGAATTTGGAAGCACCACAGAGTGCGAAACAGTGGTGTGCTACTCTGAGGCATATGGGGTACTACAGGAAGTTCATCAAAAGCTATGCCCAGATCATTGCGCTGATGGAAAAGTCGTTGAAAAAGGATGTCACATTTTGTTGGAATGATGACTGTAAGAAAAGCCTGGATAATTTGAAAGAAAAGATGGTTATTGCGCCGATTCTAGTCTTCCCAAACTAGAAGAAAGAGTTTCATGTCCATGTTGACGTGTCGAGTATAGTGTTGGGGGAAGTACTAAAAAAGGATGGTGGAGAAGGGTTGGATCACCCTATCGTATTCGCAAGTCGTAGATTATCTAAAGTAGAAAAGAACTATTCCACCACTAAACACGAGGGACTGGCTATGGTATATTCGCTCAAGAGGTATCGACACTACTTGCTAGGAGGTCACTTTAAGATGTATACAGATCATTCAACGCTGAGGTACTTGGTCAAAATGCCTGTGTTGGGTAGCCGCATATAAAGATGGATTTTATTGTTCCAAGAATATGATTTTGAAGTTGTTGTGAGGCCTGGACGATTGAGCGCGGGACCAAATCACCTATCGTGCATTGAGACAAGAGAGGAACCTACTAGTTTGGAGGAAGGATTACTCGATGTGCAGTGTTTTACTGTGAGTGTAGTGGATGGACATTTTGAAGATATAATTCACTTTCTCACTACTGGAACTGCACCGAAAGTGTACTTTGTCCAGCAGAAGAAGGAACTAGTGGTGCACGCGGCAGATTTCTTTGTCATTGCGGGGCACCTATATAAGATGGGGAATGATGAGATATTGCGAAGGTATTTAGCTAAGTTTGAATGAAGCAATATCCTTGTAGATGCTCATGGGGGTGCTGTGGGAGGATATTATGCATGGAAAGCAACTGCGCAAAAGATTCTCCACGCAAGGTTGTGGTGGCCGACCCTTCATCAGGATTCAAAATCACATTGCAAGGCCTGTGATGTATGTCAAAGAATATGTAAACCATTACAGAGGGACAAGATGCCTTTGAATCTGAAAATGACATTGCAACCCTTTGAAAAGTGGGAAATCAACTTCGTAGGACCTATCAAACTTCAAGGAAAGATAGGTGCAAGATATATTATCACTACAATAGAGTACCTGACTCGTTGGGCAGAAGAACAACTGGTAAAGGATTACACGACCGTGACAACCGCAAAGTTTTTGTTTGAACACGAATTGACAGTATTCAGATGTCCAAAGATCTTGATGAGTGATCCCAGTACACATTTCCTGAATGAGACAATCAACGCGTTGAAAGAATAATTTTAGGTGTATCATCAGAAAAGCACACCGTATCACCCACAGGCTAACGGGACAGTAGAAGCATTCAATAAAGTAGTGGAGATTGCCCTGACCAAAGTATGTAATGCATAGTGAAGTGATTGGGACTTGCACATACCTGCAGTATTATGGGCTTATAGGATGACATGCAAGAAACTGACGGGACAAACACCTTTTAGGCTTGTCTATGGAGTGGAAGCTGTAATGCCTATGGAATACATCGTGCCTAGTCTACACAGAGTGGTGCTCATAGGTATGATGGACCGCAAAGCCCTGGAGGAGAGGCTCATGCAGTTGGAGGAGCTCGAAGAAGAATGATTTTTGGTTGGATTTCACCAACAGGTCCAAAAGCAGCGCGAAAAGGCTTGGCACAATCGACGTATTAAGTTGCGCACCTTCAAGGTGAATGATTTGGTGTTTTTGTATGGTAGTAAATTTGATAAATTCCGAGGGAAGCTCATAATGCATTGGCTGGGACCGTAAGTTATTAAGGAGATCACAGATGGTGGCATGGGGCAGTTGGTAAAGTTAAATGGAGAACTCTTCCCAGGAAAAGTCAATGGTAGTCGGTTGAACGCGTACACAGGTGGCCCGTCCATCTGACTAGAGGACAAAAGCACATTCTTAGTGTTCCAGGAAGCTAAAAGGAGGCGCAAGACTATAAAATACTCTGCCCAGGAGTTGCATGATGTGAGGACTGTGCACATTAGCAAAGTGTCACAAGGTCCACAACAATGCGAGGGTAGCTGTGTTGCCACACAGGTCGACTGGAAAGTGACCATTATAGTCACTATTCACGATGTGATGCTTGGTTTGAGACGAAATGGAGCGGGTGACAGGAATTTAAGGTGAAATTTATGGGATAGATTCTTTAAAATATGTCGCCAATTGAGCGTTAATGGATTGAATGGGGGGGAATGATCAAATTTGAATTTGAAAGGTGCTATAAATTACAAAAGGGTGTCCAGCAAACAACACTTGGAAATTTGAGAACTGAGCTCTTGCGCGGCTAGACACTCATGAACCCAGACTTGTTCGATATTTTGAAGGCGAATTCATTGTTTGAGAACTTACCTGAACCGTTGAGAGAATTGTGGAATAGCACTATGGACGCACCTGATGAAGTCATGGATACCAGAGTAATGACCGTTGAAGAAGCCGCATAGGCCATAACAGAAGTAGAAGTCCCAGAAAGTGCATGGAGAGTTACAAAAACCCCTAGGTCACCATGTACGTCAAGACCCAAGAAAGACAAGCATGCTATGGTACCAGTGCACATATCCCCGAGAAATTCGTTAAGGACTAGGCTTACCATGGAAAAAAATGGGAAGGCAATCAATTTGGGGGCCAATGAGGAGGAAGAATTTCAAGAAATCCTAGTAGAGGAGGAGGAGGATGTAGAAATGAAGGTGGAAATCTAGGGTATGGACCCTTTGACCAGGTTGCCCACATATGTTCCTCCGCATAAGGGAAAATCAAGGGTGCCCAAAGACATAGATGAGAGAAAAAGCTCCCTGCAGACTCCTCTACTCCCTAACGACATTTTGTTTGATGGAGCAAACTTGGGGTGAGTGCTTGTATTAAAATTTGAAGACTGGGATCTCATGGACCATGAGAAGTTCCCACATTTGGCAACCGTGAAGTTGGTGCACCAGACGAAAGACGTGCCGACGAGAGTTATAGAGTTGGAGTCATGTAAGTGGCTGAGAGGTGTAGAAAATGAAGGATTCTTAAACCTGGTCTGGGTGCTGCATTACCATCGCGCCCCAGTGACTATTTTTGTCATTAGGCAGCTGCTATGCCTAGTGCATGATGGGTGTTTGTGGCTGGAGGAGCCCATCCCCATCACAGACCAGTTAATTCAAATAATCACCTGGCTCCCTTGGAAAGGGGAGGACATAACGAACATCTTGGAGGGTAAAAGTGATGATTTGGCCATTGCAGAGGCCATGAAGAAGATGTTCAAGATGGAGAAGAAGAAGACAGGATACGCAATTTCCAACATCAACAACACTACAGTAAAAGTTGCAATGTAGATATTGGGTGGAAAGGTTATGCGGAAGTGCCGCGCAGATGAGGTACCTGCGCCATTGGTTGCACTTGCTGCACAATGCACCGAAGGGGTCCAGTTTAACTAGGTGGACTACTTGTGCAGAGAGTTCCTTAAGAATTACCATGAGGCACAGGAGTAGGGGAAGACTTTTCATTATCCATGGCTACTATTGTCCATAGTGCTGGTGGAATGGGAATTGCCCGAGGACAGCTAGTTCATGACAATCACGCAGGATACAGATATAGGAGTTGCAATTGCACGCTATTGGGGGCTCTTCGAGCACAGATATAGGAGTTGCAGGTGCGCACTCCATAGGTTGGCACTATGTCAACCAGCCTCAGAGTAGGCACATCCACGGATGAGGAAATGTTGTGTGCCATAATGACTAATGTTGGGAATTGAATCTGCCCAAGGCATGTTTTGGGGCTCAAAGCCCAGGTTTGACCCGATATTGTTGTAAAGACTCCGCGAATTACAGGAGCTGAGTGCGAAATGTATGATCGAGTTACGGGGTTGTCCGCCCTAGTCTTTTAGTGTAAGGTTGGCCTACCCATGGTCTATGGACCATGGGATTATATAAATAGAGTGAGGCTCTAAGTGTAAAAGAGAGCATAGCGATGTAGTAGAGAAAAGAAAGAGTCTAAGCATCCAAGGTTGTATTTGGGTCATAGGGTAGGAGAAGGCTTTGCAGCTGAGTGCGTAGAGGCCTAATAGTCCACAACTGAGTGTGCGGACCCCTACAACTGAGTGCGCAAGGTGGAGTTGAGTCTGTAACCAAAGAAGAAATCAATAAAGAGAAGTTTTGTTACTAGTTTGTGTATCTGTTCTTGGGTTAATACATGTTTGATATAATTTGCGAATATAATATTTATTTACTACGCACACCTGTATGAATGATTTATGTTGTTAAGTATAACTTAAAGCACGCAAGGAGGCTAAAATAATCAACTAACATTGGAATACTAGTAAGGACTTGGGTAATAAAAATGTTTGGCCCCCGAGTAGGACTGTGCGAAGGTAGCATCTCAGGCTAAGAGGTATAGAAAGTGTGCATAGCGACGTGCGTACAGGGTCAAAACGCAGACCACTTAAACTCATTAGACATCTTCAGGGTGCAGAAACCTAGTTCTAGCACACTCCCACACTACTTCAGGTGAGACTTCAGTCCGTGCCCCGCGGAATATTGCCGAAAGGGCCAGTAGTACCAGGATTTGTTTGGCTATATCACCTATGAACCTGGGTCAAGCCCCAATAAGCCAAAAATGGTTCCGCAATTGGGCCCAGGATTTGCATTAGAGATGTCTGATGTCATGTCCCTGGAATTTGACAAAGAAAGAAATTGAAGAGTGGCTGGATAGAAAAATTCACGAGTTCACGGCACAGGAAAACAAGAATCTGAAATTATCGAAGGAAGAGTGGTTAGAGAGCTACTTGTATACAGAAATGCACAAAATTTTCTTTGCATCCTTTCCCTCTAAGTTGTACGAGTGGATTCCAAAGTTAGCATACAGTCAGGGAAGGTGTAGGTTCAACAAACTGATTGTGTGGAATTCAGAGTTGGTGCGTAGACTGGAAGCATCGAAAGATAAGATCATGTGCACTGTGGACCATTGGCTCTATAGAATTATAGGAGGGTTTATCACTGAGTTCGTGATAGATACTTTAGTCAGCTACAACGAGGCAGAACACTGCTTCCTCAAAGGAATGCGAGGTAAGTATGCTAAATCTTTGAACACTTGGATTAAAATGCTACTGTGTGGAAAGCGGGTTATGCGAATAAATTGATGTTTGGGGCTATGCAAAGTGGGAGGATCTATAGAAATGAAGGTAGCACAGAGATAGAAACTAGCCCCTTGATTTCACCTCGGCGAGAAAGCGAGGAAGAGCTCACGAAAGTTTCACCAAGAAGTGCGATCAGTCTAATAAGGTAGCGAATTCCGCGCATACCACCCCCACCTACACCACCACTAGTTTCACCATCTTCATCCCCATCTTCGCCCACACCACCTTCGCCACCACCACAATTCAATATGGCGAGCGCAATAAAGTTTCCGGTGTTCAAAGGAGTAGGGAACAAAGATCCAGACCAATTTTGGTTCATGGTAAAGGCTGTATGGGAAGCACAAGGAGTCACAGATGACAATATAAAGAAGGCAACGTTGGTAAGCCCGTTGCAAGATCACGCACTAACGTGGTATATTAAGCATTCCAATGACAATCCAAATGCAGGGATCACGGATATCCAAGCTGCGCTAAACAGGGAATTTAGCAGGCCAAAACTGGAGACACAGTCAATTATTGGGTTTAAAGAAATCGTGATGCTTCTAGGAGAGACCCCCTGGGAGCTGGATCAGAGACTAAAGTGTATGATTCAGGAAGCCAACATGACCTTGACGGATGGATAGCACCGCGCATGGTTTGTAGCGTCACTAATGCTGCATATAAGGACTGCGTTGTCACAACAGAAGCTATCCACTTAGGCCAAGGCTTTGGAGATCGTAATCAGACTACATGAGACCCCAATACAAGATCCTAACCTGGGAGTCCAACAGATCCACACACAGTTGAAAAACTTGTGCCTCGAGATGTAGATTTTGAAGCAGGATAGGACAACTTTCCCAGAAGCCTATGAGGAAGTATGGTGCATAAAGTGCAAAGGCCAGGGGCATGACAATGACCATTGTCTAGTTTTCACGAACTACCTGGAGGGAGGAGGGCCAATGCCATTGAGACCAGAGGCACAAGCAAGACTGAGCACGGTGCTTGCATTATGGTGCGTGATTTGTCAGATAGGAGGGAAGCATGGTACAGATAACTGCCATCTATTACAGAAGTATACGTAGACCTCCCAACTGTTGTTTTGTAATTTATTTAGATCAATAGGAAATGATGAGTGTACCTGTAGAAGTTATGAACTGATGATGGATCGGACCCCCACCTATAGAGTTTAGATCAAAACGTGAGCCCTTAACCAAAATGTAGGGATGGTGTGCACTGGATTTCAGGGCGCAAACAAGGTCGAGGTGGAATGGGACTGGGAAGGAGCTACAGACAGCTGATTTGTTACAATTGCAGAGGGCCAGGGCATTATGCCTATGATTGTACAAATCTGATGAGAGCATCATGTTTATATTGTACCTAGTTTGATCATGAGATGGAGGACTGCCCCACACTGATAACGAGGTTGCATGATAAAGGAACACTCCAGCCTCCCCCGACTCAAAACATGCAAATGATGAGGTCTGAGCTGCACGAGGAGGACTCGAATGTAAACATCGTGCTCAAAAGCAGTATCATGATAGGAGATGACAAGGGCAAGTAGCCTGAAGAGAGTGCCTAGGTTCGCAAGATTCCAACAAAGGAACCAGAGTTCGATTTGGAGGGCGTGAAGAAGACATTCATGGAAGCTAAGAAGAGCTTCACAGAGGCCTCCACTTCAGGTAGTAAAGACAAACTAGAACTAGAGAAGGACCCATCAATGCTCACTACCTTTCTCGAGACATGCATCAAATTACTACGTGATAGCAAGGTTGTGAAGGGACTGCAAGAAATCATCACTAGATGTGTTGGGACAGGAGAACCACGTGTAGTTTGGAAGCTTGGGAAGCACACAATGTGAACAAGAAGGGAGATGAGATTGACTACAGAAATCAGGGAATATGAAATGGATCAAGTGATTTTTGATCTAGGATCGGGTGCGAATGTATAACCAAAGTAGACATGGGAGCGCATGGGTAGGCATGTGTTGCAATGGTCTCCTATTCAACTACGAATGGAAAACCAGCAAAAGATACTACCCATGGGAAGATTGCAGGGAATCACCGTAGATATCGAAGGTGCAAGTGCGCTTGCAGATTTCGAAGTGATAGAGGCTGTTGATGACAACAATCCCTATCCCGCCCTACTGGGAATAGATTGGATCACTGACATGAATGAAGTGATAAATCTAAAGAAGCACAGGATGATTTTTGAGAAAAGGTCACTTCGCGTAGTGGTACCTTTAGACCCTGTGGAAGGATCGCGCTACATAGAACCGGTGCATTACTGTGATAACAATGACAATCTATACTGTATCTAAAAGATAACCTTTTGGGAGTAGGATTAGGTGAATCCAACAGCAGATGGCAGGATTTCATGGCAGTGCGAAAGCTCCTGCACCTCAGACTCGGATGAGGAAATAGAATGATGGCATAACTGGTTACACGAGGTGACCACGCTCAACTACAACATGATGATAAGGTCACTAGATTGTGTGACAATAGAGGTAAGATATCTGCCTATGTATGACGAGATGAGCATGGTGGATGATTTCCTGAGCAAATTTGAAAGCGAAGTACCTAAAAAATAGCGTTTCGACGCTTTGAATTGGGCACTACATGCTACACCTGCAAGATGGTGGGGTACGCATCAATGAAGTTTTAAGGACTTGCATGAATGTAGAAGGATGATGCTCAGGTGGTTTGGAAAGCCTCAGATGCAGATGAAAGCTAGGTATGATAGACAACACAGCTTGTGTGCCCACCTCTCCAGATGGGTACAGGAGTATGGTACGCAACCCACTCGAATGCACACCATCCTCACAATAGGAAATAGGACCAACAAGTAGGAGCATGCAAGACGAAGGCACGAGTGATGAAGTATGATAAGACCAAGCGCACCAAAGATTATCTGCATGTAAGCCTTTGACAAAGTGTGCGAAGAATTGAACGTGGTCCACCATGTGAGACACACTAACTGGGACCTATGCGTACCAGTGTTTCTATGGGCTTATAGGACCATGTGCAAAACCTTGACCACGCGGGCACTTCCGACGCTGAAGGATGAAGCAGATGTTCTCATTCCTATGGAACATGTAAAGCCTAGTCCATGCATAGCAGCAACCATATATACAATTGTTCGTGAAGCCTGGAAAGAAGGAATCACACAGCCGCAAGAGATAGAACACATGAGACTTGAGAAAGAAATCCAATAAGGAAACCTTAGAGTCCACGAACATGAAAAAGAAAGGGTAAAATTAAGAGAGAAAAGTGCTTTGATGGACATGGAGTTGAAGAAGATGGAGGATGAAATAAAGGAAGAGTTTCTCACTGAAAATACTAGAATGGTAATGTTACATAGTAATTTATCACTGTCTTCGCTCTAGTCTTCCTACTGTTTCATGTGTCCAAGTCATACATGCTCATGTTAGACAAATGCTCTCTGATGTTGCCAAATGACCCACTTTTCCAAAGGTTTCTGCCTCATCGCGTCTGTTGGCTTAATAAATGCACTGAAGGGCACTCCGAAACAGCCCAGAAGTGCTGCCATCATGGAAATACATCTGATTCCCGCGATGGTCAGATTTTATGTGCCAGTGCGACTGTCGCTTATAATATTCAACGATGACTTGACTAAATACATTATTCAATAGTGATGTTAGCGCAGCAGACTAGTTATGTGCCCGTGATGATCTAGATTGGGCAAATTTGTTCCAACAGTTGGCCTTCCAGATGACTCCAGACCTGGTTGTTGGCCTAGTTTATGTCGCCCTTCTTTCTCTGGCGTGGTTGTTCCATCATTTGTGCTACCCTCCTTGGAGATAAGATCACTCTTCCACCTTTCATGGAGACTCCTTCTCCTATTTAAACTCTCACCATTGCTATGTGTTGCTAGTTTGGAATTCTTAGTCTTTGGAGTGTTGCTGATAGTACTGTGAGTTTGCTAGATAGTTGGTGTGAGTGTGACAAGTGTGGGTTTGTTGATAGTTTGAGGAAGGTTGTGAAGTGCCTTTGATCTTGTGTAAAACTTGTGAGTGAGAGACACTTGTGTATTGGGAGATCCATCTTCAAGAGTGAATGCTTGAAGAACATGCTGGCTGGATCCCTCTGAGAAGGCTTGTGACGTTAAGACCTTGGTTGTAAGCTTACTCTATTTCATAATTAATGCAATCAATGATGTTTTCCTATGTCTTGTATGTAATGTACAAGATAGCTCATGACTTCTTGACTTTATGAGTAAATAGATCATTGTTGTTCCGACTACGTGCTTTGTTGTATTTCCTTTGCATTGTTTCAGGTTGATTACTCATTAGAAGAAGGAAGCGGAAGCTGGAGTAGTGCAACATAACTCCATCGAACACCTGTTGAGGTAGGCCTCCAAATTGAACTATTTAAGGAAAACTATTGTTGATTTGTCCTTGTTTGTGACTAGACCCACTCTAGGGCTAGAGGGGTTGCCTCTGTCTGCAGAGGGAACACTTTCCTACAGCACAGGTAAGGCAAGGTGCATACAATCATACTGACAAGTTTGAGGACTATCGCCGTGAATTGGTTAGTCTGATGCCTTGGCTTAGACTACATATCACCAAGTGTAGTGACCAGGGTAGTGCGTTACAAATGGTGAAGTTCCTGATGCCGACCGTAACAATAAAACATGGGAATTCTCCAGGAACCATGACAGAGGACAGGGTGGAACTCCACATGGGTGGTGCGACAACCTAACTAGCAAAGGGAAGGACAGTCGTAGCACTCCAGGTAGTTGGAAGGGAGTGTGATACTATAAAATATTCTGCCCAGGGGTTGTGTGATATTGGAGATGCATGCAGAAGTAGAGAGTCACAAGGTCAGCGACCGTGCACGGGGGACTGCGTTGCCACGTGGATTGGCCAGAAACTGACTGTTGAAGTCACTGTTCATGATGGGATGATCAACTTGAAGCTAAATGGAGCAGGCGACGGAAATTTAAGACATGATTTATGGGCAATATTTGGGAAAATTTGCTGCCAAGAAAGCATCAATGAACCGAAATTAATGGGAACGATCAAATTCGAAATTCAAAAGGCACTATAAAACAGTTGGAGGGACTCCACACCAAGATCATTGCACTGACCAAGTGATTTGAGGGTGAGTCATGATGTTTGTGTTGGGGTCCTGTTGGGCATGGAATCCCCCCAGGGCATGTTTTGGGGCTCAAAGCCCAAGTTTTGACTCAATATTGTTGTAAAGACTCCGCGAATTGTGGGCACAGAGCACGAAATGTGTGATAGAGTCACAGGGTTTTCCGCCCTAGTCTTGTAGTGTAAGGTCAACCTATCCATTTTCCACAGACCATGGGATTGGATAAAAAGGGTGAGGCTCTAAGTGTAAAAGAGATCATAGCGAAGTAGTAGAGAAAAGAAAGAGTCTAAGCATCTAAGGGTGTCTTTGTTTCATAAAGTAGGAGAAGGCTCTACAGCTAAGTGCGTAGAGGCCTAGTAGTCTGCAAATGAGTGTGCGAACCCTTGCAGTTGAGTGCGTAGGGCAGAGTTGAGTTTGTAACTAAAGAAGAAATCAATAAAGAGAAGTTGTGTTACCAATTTATGTATATGTTCTTGGGTTAATGCATGCTTGATATAATTTGTGAATATATTGTTTATTTACTACGTGCACCTATATGAATGATTTGTGTTGTTAAGTATAACTTAAAGCACGCAAGTAGGCTAAAATGATTAACTCAAATTGGAATACTAGTAAGGAATTGGGTAATAACAATGTTTGGCTCCTGAGTAGGGTTACACGAAGGAAGCATCTTAGGCTGCGAGGTACAGAAAGTGTGCATAACGATATGCGCACAGGGTCGAAATGCGAACCACTTGAACTCATCAGACATCTCCATGGTGCGGAAACCTGGTTCTAGCACCCTCCCATACTACTTTGGGTAAGACCCCAGTCTGCACTCCACAGACTATTGCCGGAAGGGCCAGTAGTACCATGATTTGTTTAGCTAAATCATCTCTGATCCTGGGTCAGGCCCCAATAAGCCAACAACCAACACTATAGTGCTACTAGAGGGAGCACACATTACAGAAAATGAGGCTGATATGCCTATGGTCAGTAGGCTGAAGGGGATCCAGATAAATATGGTTGCGCTCCCTTGGGAGATGCTCTATGTTTTGCAAGACGGAGTTACTACAGAACTGTGAGCCAGGGAGGGTCGCGCGCTCCAGGTCATGAGCGAGCAATGCATCAACATTGAATAGCTGAGCCTGTAGTGCAATACGTTAGTGGCACAAAACTGACAACTAGTGCAAGTGGTCGAGGAAGCCTTCTAGATGGTCCCAGAGCTAGCCATCCAAGCAGAAGAACCAGTGGAGGCATGCATCTGGAATCTAGCAACAGGGGTGCACAAGGCAAAGGAAGAGATGGTCAGGGTTCAACTTGAACTGAACCTTTAGATAACCGAACTACAATTGAAGGTGCAGCCTTCAAATCCACTAGAGGTTAAGGAACACCATGCCAGCGCACTTACAGTAGCAATAATGGAGGTCAACAATGTAGTGAAAGATGGCACAAAGCTGTTTGAGGAGTCATTCGTGGTTCTCACCACTCTATAGGAGGACTCAAAGATACAGTGCATAGAAACAGAGGCGCATGAGCTACAACCAAAATATGATGAAGTAAAAGTGACCACGCAGATGGTTTCCCTTACATAGAGGCTTGCGAGGATGCAACAAGCGAAAGTGCTCAAGGAGTAGGTGGATGCTGCTCGACATAAGTAAATAGTTTTGAAGACATGATTACATTCGTGGAATGATGAGGCATATATCATTACAACCTCTATTAAAGAAAAGCTCGTGTAGATGCAAGGAACACAGGAACAGGTTTAGGGTGGCAGTTTAGCTACAATGGTCTCTAAACAGCGCGTCCAGGAAGTACAGCAGGCAACCGCTCAGTGCATTGCTGATCTTGTAGCGATCCAGGTAGAGTTGGGAGGTCTTCGCACAAATATCTCCGCACCGACAGAGTGACTTGAGGGCGAGTCATGATGTTTGTGTTAGGGACCTATTGGGCACGCGATCCCCCAAGGGATGTTTTGGCGCTCAGAGCCCAGATTTTGATCAAAGATTGTAATTCCAATGTAAAGACTACGCATTTTGTGGGTGCTAGGCGCGTAGTTTGTAAAAGAGTCATAGGGTTGTCCACCCTCAATTTTATAATGTAATGTCGGCTGTAGAGATCTACCCATGGTCTGCGGACCATGGGATTGTATAAATAGAGTGAGGCTCTAAGAGAGATAGATCATGGAATAATAAGGATGAAGGATTGAGTCGTATCTGAAGTGTAAAGTCTAGTTTGGGTTGTAGAGTAGGAGAAGGCTCTGTAGTTTAGTGCACAAAGGCCTAGTAGTCCATAGCCGAATGCGTGGACCCCTGTAGATGAGTGTGCAGGGCGAGTCAAGTCTGTAACAATTGGAGCATTAATAAAGAGAAGTTTCATGTCCATTCTGCATATTTATTTCTTGTTTTATGCATCTGTTACATTGAATATACATTGCACTTTTAATGCTTATATGATGTGTGAATATGTATGTATGTGTTGAATAAGTGAATGCAAGATAGAATATCTGTTTAAATAAAGTTAACTAAGATCTTTAAGAAGATAAGTAAGATATGCAGTGTAGATTGGGGAAATAGTGCAGTTCACTGCCAAGTAGCGTGAAAGCATCTCATCCCTTGGTTAGGGTTGTGCGAAAGGCAGTTATAATAGATCGTGAAGGTATTGAAGGCCAGGACAGTGTGCGAAGTGACCTGCATGAAGGTAGGCACAATTGGACTAAGCCGACACCTCAGACATCTCAAGGGTACAAAAGTTTGGTTCCAACATCCCCCCATACAGCTTCGGGTGAGACTTCAGTCCGAGCTCCATGGGCTGATGCTGAAAGGGCCAATAGTGTAGGGATTTATTTGGCTAATTAACTCCGAAGTTGGGTTAGGCACCCTCAAGCCAACAACCTCCACCCATTTGGTAAAATAATTGACCACCATGATAATATACTTATTGTTATTAACTACTAGCAATCAACACTCCATAAAGTCAATGGCCCATTTATAGAAAGGACTAGCAGTGATGATAGGATGGAGGGGAGTCGGTTGGGATTTTTCCTTTGGGCCAAAATTTTGGAAATTGGGGTAGTGTTTGACCACCTCAATGCAATCACTGAAGAGAGAAGAGCAAAAGTAACAAGTGTGCATGAATTTCTGGGCAGTGGCCATACCGGAGAGTTGACCACCACAAGTGCTGTTGTGACAAGCATTTAGCACTTGCTCTGTTGCAGGATGGGTGCGACAACGAGGAAGGATAGAATCCACACCGCGATGATAAAGGTCGTCACCGATGAGGAGCTAGGGAGGGGCCTGGTATCAAATTCATCCTCGATTATCATGAGTAAGATAGGGGGCGAAATTTTGGGTTCACAAATAGGTGAGAATATCTCCATACCAAGGATTGTCTGAAGTGATGAAAAACAAGTGTATCTGGGAGCTCGTCGTTAACCATTGGATCACGAGCACCAGTGGGTAATTTAGTAATGAGTTCAGCGAGGGCCAAACCTTTCTTACTTTTAGGTGTAATAAACTCAAGACCGAATTCTTGAAGGATGACAATCCAACATGTGTACTTTCCATTGATGGTCCATCGAATCACTAGGAAGGTCATGGGGTTGGAGTTTGTTACGACCCTGGTGGTACATGTAAGAATATAGTGACAAAGATTTTGGATGGATAACATGATAGCCAATGCCAATTTATCTTCATGAGAGTATATCATGGGGAGACCTACCAGGTTCTTAATGAAATAGTAGATAACATGCTCATTCTGATCATCATCTTCTTGAATAAGGAGCCCAATGACCGAATGGGTGAAACCTAAGATGTACAAGATGCAATCCATGGTGAATTCGGGGGGATTGATCAAGGGTGCGGAAGTGAGAGCATGCTTCAGGGTATCAAAATACTATTGAACATGGTCATCCCAAACAAATGGAATGGTTGAGTGAAGGAGTCTAAGAAACCCATGCAAGGTGGTCGCATAGTCAGGGCTGCGAAGGAAGTTGGATTTGCCTTGAAGGATTTGTAACTTGCACAAGGTACGAGGATGTGGCAACTCAAGAATGGATTGAAATTTCAAGGGCTCAAGAGTAATACCATCTTTCGACACAATGTGGCTTAACATATGGCCAACAGGAACATAAAACACACATCTCAATGGATTAATATGAATGTTATACTTGCGACATGGGAGAAAAATGGTGCGCAAATCATTAATATGCTGCACCTGAGACCTACAACAAGCGATGAGGCCATCAAGGAAAACAGGGATAAGATGCACCAAGTCATGAAAATATTTGACTTGGCCTATTGAAATGTCGCTCCAATATTTTTTAAGCTGAATGGCATGACCCGATATGCAAAGGTTCCCCATGTACTAATGAAAGCGATATTTAACTAATCAACACGATGGATATTGATTTGGTTTTACCCAAATAATCCATCCATAAAGGATAGAACCTCGTGCCCCCCATACTCTTCAATGATATGGTAAATAAATGGTGTGGGAAAGTTTTCTTTGGGACAAGCTTTGTTCAAGTCATGAAAATCCATATAGACATGAATGGTGGCTTGCTTCTTGAGAACAGGAACCAAATTGGATACCCATGTGGTATATTCAATGGGATAGATGGAATTGGGCTGCTTAAGCTTTTTGATCTTGGCTTTGATGGCCTCATGAAGACAAGGGTGGATGGGTCTTAACTTCTGACGCACAGGAGTAGCATGGGGCCATGTGTCAATATGTTGTTCATGTTGGCTTAGTGGGTCCTCACCTAGGTTCAAAATTAATTGCGCCAAACAGAACCATACACAACTAGCCCTTTCAGCATCAACCCACGTAGTGCAAGCTGAAGTCTCACCCGAAGTAGTATGGGGTGATGCTGGAACAAAGTTTCCGCATCCAGAGATCACTGTGATGTCTTTTATTGCCCTAGATCTACCTTCGCATAAATCTATAAGACCTTAGGGTTCAGTACTACAACTCCCTTTATAGACCTCTAGATCTTTACGAAGGTCTCTGATAGGTCTTTGAAGACTATTAACAATTGAATCATCCACTTACATGTATCAGAAAATAACCCTAGATCTAAGCTCACGCAGATCTACTTAAGTATTTAATAAACATAACAAAATGTATTATAATATTCATGAAATTACTTAACATGCTTCACATACAATTATTACGAATTATCCCATAGAGTCGTGCATCAATTGATCAATGTTTCATAAATACATTATTCAATCACAACATATATCAAAAATATAAATAACAAAAGTAAACAGATAAAAACAAGGATTCTTCAACAATCTTCTTTATTTATATTCAATATGGTATTACAGACTCAAAAATGCCCTACATACTCAGCTCCAAGAGTTAGCGCACTCAGCTGCAGACTCTACTTTAGGCCTCCATGCACTCAGCTCTAGAGCCTTTCTTGTTCTATATACTTGCTCCTTACTTGCCATTTTTTCTCTCTCAGGCATAGACATGCCTTAGACTCTCTAAGACACACCTATTTATAGCTTTTTAAATACAATCCCATGGTCCACAAACCAAGGGTGGATCTTAAGAGCGACTCAACTTTCACATAAACAAGGGGATACAAACCCTTTGACTCCTAAACATCTACACGCTCCACATCCACAAATCATGGAGACTTTACATCTTTTACCAAAATTTACATCAAAACTTGGGTTTTTAACCCCAAAACTGACCAAGGGGACCCCATCCCAACATGCCCCCACACAAAGGTTGTGACTCACCCTCGAGTCACTCGGCTAGCACTGTGATCATGCTAAGAAGATCCCCTAGCTCCACCTACATGATTGCAACCTCTGCATCGCTCTACATAGCTGCCTACTTGACCTCTTCGACTAGTTGCTCTATAGCTGGTCATTGTGTGGACAACTTCATCATTTGTTGTGTCTACTACAAACACATTAGGTTCTCTTGAATGTTGGTTGTGCCTTGGTAAACTTCTTCTAACCAAGGTCCCAAACTGGCCTTAAGCACGACCCCCTTATTTTGGGTTGATTCTACCTGTGCGAGGATCTGTTTCCCCTCCTGCAACTTAGCTAGGCAATGTGCCTCAGCAAGTGAGCACGTCGTTGCCCTGATATCATCGTACTACTTCTGCAACTTGTCAACCTTGGCATTCAATATCTGTAGGTTTGTGTCTTCCTACAAGGTCGTTACCAACTCCATCTCCTTCTCAAATAAGACCGAGAAGTCAGCGACTATGGCATCCAAAGTGGCCATCCCTTCTTTTATGGAAGCTTCGCGCTACTCCCTGACCTCGGGCAGAGTCATAGGCTGTAATTTGAGCTTCTACCCCATTATTTTCATGTTGAGCTCGAATTGAACTCATCCAACTTCTGCTAACTTCTTGATCTTAGCTTTTGGTTGTGCATCTTCTAGAATGTGAAGCTCCGACATTATTTTTCATGTCACTGCAACTGCGGACTCGAGCCTGGAATTTTGTTCCTGCAACATTTCCTTCTCCTTTAAGGCTCGTGTTTTCTCAAAAAACATCTGCTCGATGTTCACCCTATATTCACTGTTAAAATTGAGAGTGCGCTGCTCTCGAGATCTCAATCCCTTTGTGACTCTTGCCTATAGCGCATGAAGAAGCTCATTGGGGTGTGCTGCAATGTTCAACCCGATGTTCTTAAGGGTACTTAAGATGATGTGGTCATCGTTTAACTCTGCACGTAGGGACCCTTCTGGTAAAGTAATAGTTTGAAGACCCAAGGTCCTTACAAATTCCGCACCCTAACTCATCCCCAGTGCCAAGCTCACTTGTGTCGCGCTCGCATGACCCGCACCCATCGATATCCTGTTAGCCTGGATCTGCAGCTCACTCAAATCCTTTTGGACACTCCCCAATGTCTGCATATACTATTGCAGAACTTTAGTTATAGTGTCCCATATTTTGTCGCTGATCTCATCGAGATTGCCATCCGTCAATACCATGGGATCACCCTCTGAATTGTTTGATTTGTGCTTTTTGCAGGGACCTTCCTTCTCCTCTTGTATGCTCTTCTTTATTTGAAATGGGGTGCTTTGCCCCTCATCTCCTTCGCTGCCCTGTTCGAACTTTTATTCCTCCTCAGTCTCGATTGAAGGGGATTTGCCACTCCACTCTAATTCATGTTGCTCTTGCTCAACCAGCTCCCTAGCAATGCGTTCCTTCTCCATCTGAGCCTTCGATGTCACTTCCTTTTTCTGTTGCGTGACCAAATTTTGTGCAGCTTTCTGAACTGCATCATCTCTTTTCTTTCCTCCTGAGCTTCCCGCACGCTTACTGGTTTTAGAATCCAAGTTTGAGGAGGGCCACCACTCTGTTGGCCATCACATGATTACCTCCTGTATGTTTGTGTCTGTGACCAAATATGGCAAGTCATTCCATTTCTGCTGTAGGTCCTTCCGTGCCTGAATGTAAAGTTGGTGGAATACAACCTTGAACGCGACATAAGCTGACAACTTCTCATACAAGGTCGGGGACAACCTTGGGCACTGGTTGATGGCCATGTGAAGGCTTGTTTACATCAAAACCCATAATGTTTTTGTTTTTGTGACCTATGCGGGGTACTTTTTGGCCCATAGGGAGGCAAAATACGTGACCTCCGACAATCCTTCTTTCAACGGAGGAAACATGTTGTCCTCCGGAAGCTCCCATGCGACCAACACAATGGAGAGCAGAAACCAAGAATAATGGAAAGGCTTGATCTCATCCTGGAACTCATGGCAATTCGTGGGGAATTCATTGCACAGGTACCTTGACCAATTGAACTGCACACCCTTCGCGCATTGTGCAACTAGAGAAACCATGGGTGCTGAAACTTCGTCCATGTGGCACTTGCTCATTACCTTCTCGGCTAAGATTTGTGTGGAAATTTGCACCACAAGGTCATTTATGGAAGTGATTGAGTATCCTCGCAGCTTTTTCACGAGGAAAAATTCCTTCTTCATCTTTTCTGCTAAATCCTTTTCTCCTGTTTTTCCCCCAAACTCCTTCGCCAGATTCAAACCCTCGTATAACAGGTGTGTGATCCTCTGGATGAGCATGTTAGTGATGGGTATAGGCTCTCCTAGCCATAAGCACCCATCATGCACTAGAGTAAGTAGTTGGCGCACACAAGTGGTGTTGATAGTGGTGCAGTGATAATGGGGCACACATAATAGGTTCTGTTAGTCCTTACAATTTCCTAGGCTGAAAAGGAAATCGAGAAGGGTAACCTCAAACCACTTTAGCTTAGTAGCTAGCCCTATTGAGCATGAGAGGGATCTCTCAAAGTATTTTATCAGTGATATGACTTTAAAGCCAATGAGTTTTAGGATAGATATATATAATTGTTTGTGTGTTTGTGAAAATTTGGATTCTAGGGTTTGCTGGACTAGGGTTTGGGGCCACAAATAGGTCTAGGCTATATGAGTTTAGGAGCAAAGATGGAAAGGAGCTAGATATCAAAATACCATTGTGTATATAGAATATTTTTAGTGTAGTATAGAAGAGAAAGTGTAAAAGAGACTAATGAGCATAAATAAACATGATTTCATCAGCTTAGGAAGACATAACATAACTATGAAAAACCAAATAAATAGAGCTTGATAAACAAGAATTCTGTATATTTCAATGTAAGGAATTCATAGAAAGAAGATATATCATGTAGATAAATATGTTTCAACCATTAGAAAACAAATAGAATGAGAAACAAACACCATGAACTCACTGGGCTAGATTTCCTTAAAAATAGCTACAACGGTCTCTGTATTAGTTGAAAAGATGATTACATGCAAGCCTCCTCCACAAAACGTCCAACCCTTCTCTCTGAAAGAGAAATCGTATATATAGACTCTCCTAGACCACTTGCCCACCTCCAAGAGTCTAATTCCTTGGTGGAGGAACTGACTCCAAGATTCTCTCAACCAATAGGTGAGAGTGACAAGGTGAAACTCAAACACTTCTTAAAGAGTTTGTTTAGGAGTTTGTTTCTTTTATGAGGCCTAATAAACATAAAAAACAACCTATCATGTGCATTTATTCATGCCTACATCACCTAGCTTCAAAAAAAGTGCCATTACATAAAGAGGTTTGACTTTGACTAATTCAAACTAGAAATTAAAAATTTTACATAGTGAAATTTACAAATTAAAACACAAAAAATTGTAGAAGCATAGTGCCGACTTTCAACTGATTTTCAGGGTCCTTTCTTAGGTCCAAATGCAAACCTGAGAGCACGACCAACCTGCCCTTCAAGTCTAGTTTCCAGAAAAGTTTGAATTTTTGAAAATTACGCATGGGAAGGCCTTCAAAAATCTATTCTCACGAGGTCACTCCAGGAGCACAACGCCTGTCAAAAAAGGGTCAAGAATGCTAGTTTTTTGCCACTTTTTTCCACTTTTCTCAAAATTTGAGCCACCTCTAGAAAATATGAGCAAATGAGTTTTTAGAGGATGGCAAGATATTTCCAAAAATGTATACTTCTATTGAAATAGATGCCTAAGGAAGAAGCACAATGCCAAGGTGTTGCACCCTTGGAACTATTAAATTTTTGAATTTGGCTTCAAAATTCACAAAAAAACAAAAATTCTCAGAATTTGCTCAAAATTGGCCAAGAGCTATAGAATTATGTATATTAAAATTATGTATATTCAATTTTGATAGTCCTGATAAGCATTTTAAAAGCACATTTGATCCAGGTGACAGGCTAACAAGACTGACACTAACAGAATTAGCAATCCCAAGTTCTCCACTCCATGGATCCATTCCACCATCTCTAGCTTGGTATCACTTGAGTCTGCATAGTAGACGTGCTTCATATAGTTGGTTTTCACTAGGTGAGGCAACCTATCATGATTTGTAAGGTCCCAATCCTCCATCTTTAGCAGGGGGATCCGCGCAAGGTGAGGACCTTCGAAGGGAACCTACTCTAGCAACAGGGGTGTAGAAATGACAAATTTGTCTGAGTCTGGGTCCTTGGTGACCTTCACCTTCCCCTTGCATGGAGGGATATATTAAGGAAACTTTGTAATGGGCTCCATTCCCTTAACATCTATTTCCTTGGTGCCCTGTCCTTCCTTGGCCTCCAAATCCACAACATTCTTGGGCTACTTGTCTTTATTCTAGTTTTGAGTTGTAGAGTGTTTTCTGGGTAATTCATGTATTGGCACCAACTTCTTATGTTTATCCTTATTTGGTTTTTGGGTTTCTCTAACAAGGGTAGGCTTTGCCCTAGGTGACCTCAGTGTCATAGGCACAAGAGCCAGATCTTCCATACTCACTATCTTTGGAGCAGATCCTTTAGACGTGACATCTCCCCCAGTACCCACACTCTCAATAGGGCTTGGTCCTAACATGGTTTCAAGGATGAATTTCTAATTCAACTCGGATAACTTGGCAAATGCAAGTCTCGTGACCAAATCCTCAAAATATGAGTAGTTCATCGGAAACACTACATAGCTCAACAAAAGCTCTAAGGGTGCAAAGTTTTCTCTCTTGCACTGGCACGCATAATTTATAGGGGTTTTTGAATTCAAATATGAATGTTCCCCCCAAAATACGACCATCAATGTTGTTTTGGTGATAGATCTTCAAATATTTTGGCCTTAAATGCTACTAACGTGCTCGTCTTAACCATGTTCTGGCTATCAAATCATAAACAATGACTCCAACGGTCACTTTCCTACTGAGCTACGCAATACCTCCCTTCATAGTGCAACGTCCTTCGTGAAACCTCATAGGTTGGATCTGCATCATATTTCGCATAGCCTACCTGTGGCGTAGTCCTCCAAGCTTGGCAGTGTAGTTTATAGTCCCGCACTCTCTTGCAACTACTTGGAGCACTAAGAATGTCCTATCACCATAAATTCATAGTGCAAGATCCCATGTATATGGCTTCAATCACCTTCCATTTACCCTTCCTAGACAATGTTCTCCATTCATCTTCACGAGCTCAACTGTGCCTCCATCTATAATTTCTTGATAATATATGGGTCCAGCTAAGGCATCTGAAATTTCATTGAAAACTTAGTGAATTTACTATCATATATCAAAACTAAGTCATTTACCTTGAACACGTGAATCTTGATGTGTTGATTATGCCAGAAATTTTCACGTTCCTTCTGTACTTGTTGATGGAATCTAACCAAGAATCAGTCCTCTTCAAGCTCCATTAGCTGCATGAGTCGTTCCTCTAAGGCTTTCCGATCCGCCATTCCTGTGAAAGCTACAATGCATAGACTAGGCATGATATACTCCACAGGCATCACAACTTCTACCCCATAGGTCAATCCAAAAGGCGTCTTCCTTGTTAGCATTTTACAAGTAGTCCTGTACGCCGATAGTAATTTAGGTACGCGCACATCCCAGTAATTTCACTGCACGTTGCAAATCTTCATCAGAGTGTTCTCCAAAATCTTATTAAATGCCTCAACTATTCCATTAGCCTGAGGATAATACGGTGTTCTCTTCTGATGACAGACATGGAACTCATCACTCAATGCGTTGATTGTTTCATTTAGGAAGTGCATACCTTGATCATTCATCAACACTTTCAGGCAACCAAGCCTAATTAAGACATATTCAAACTAAAACTTTTCTACTGTAGCTCCTGTGCAATCCTTAACCGACTATGCCTTTGCCCATCTAGTTCGATAATCCGTGGCAGTGATGATATAGCACGCACTTGTATTTTTCCCTTGCGGCTGAATTGGCCCAACAAAATCAATTACCCATTTTTCAAAAGGTTGCAATGATACTTGAGGATTCAGTGGTAGCTCATCCCTCCACAATGGTCATCCTGTTCGTTCACATGCATCTTATGCCCTACAATACACTTTAGAGTCTTTATGTAGTGTAGGTCACCATAAACCTAAGCGCAAAATCTTATGTGATGTTGCCTTTCCTGCATAATTTCCTCCCGCAACCCCTCTATGAACATCAGCAAGGATGCTATTCTGCTCAAAGTCTGGCACATTTCTTCACAATATCTCATCTGTACCCATCTATACAAATGTCCTGCAATTATTGTTGGCTTGTTGGGGCCTGACCCAGGTTCAAAGTTAATTAGCCAAACAAATCCCTGTACTATTGGCCCTTTCGGCAATAGTCCATGGAGCGCAGACTGAGGTCTCACTCGAAGTAGTATGGGGGGGTGCTATAACCAGGTTTCCGCACCCTTGAGATGTCTGAGGGAGTGATTTGGTGCAACTGTTAGTCCCTTCGTGCAGGTTACTTCGCCCACTTTCCTAGCCTTCACGCCCTGATATATTCTCCTTCGCACAGCGCTAACCAGGGGCTATGGGGATTCCGTGTTACTGGAGTAGCGATCAGTATTAATTCCCTAAGTCACAACTGAGATCTTACTTATCTTCTTATACCAGTTAGCTATCTTCATGTAAATGGATTCCTTACATTATATTTACTTATTTAGCACATTCATATGAGTTTTCACTGTAAATGAATAGTATGCATTGCAATTTATACGCAATAATACATAAAATGGGAAAAGATACATAGAAATATGGTAAAAATTCTCTTTTATTAATTCTTCCCACATTTATAGACTTGACCTAGCCTGCACACTCAGCTGCAGGGGTCTGCGCACATAGCTGCAGACTACTAGGCCTCTGTACACTTAGCTGTAGAGCCTTCTCCTACTCTACGACCCAAAGACAGGACTTACACTTTGATTCAATGCTTCATCGATTCCTTAGACTCATCTTGCTTCATTGTTATTTCTACACTTAGAGCCTTGCTCTATTTATATAATCCCATGGTCCACAGACCATGGGTAGATCTTTCAAACTTACATTACATTACAAAAACAAGGGTGGACAACCCTGTGACGTTATTATGAATTTGCGTTTCGTGCCCAGAAATCGCAGAGTATTTACAATGGACTTAGTTAGAACTTGGGCTTTAAGCCCTAAAACATGCCTTGGGGGAGACTCCACACCCAACAGGCCCCCGACACAAACATCATGACTCACCCTCGAGTCACTTTGTCGGTGTGGAGATCTTTGCATGGAGACCCTCCAACTCTGCTCGAACAGCTACAAGGTTGGTAACGCACTGGGTGGCAGCTTGCTGAATCTCCTGTACACATTGTTTCGAGACTGCCATGTCAGAACTGCTTCCCTGGACCTGTTCCTGCGTCCCCTGTATTTGCGTGAGATTGCCTTCAGTTATTGATATAATGATGAAGGCCTCGTTGATCTAATTCTGAACGCACACCTTAAAAATTGCTTCTCTGTGCCATGCTGCATCCACGTGCTCTTTCAGCACTTTTGCCTATTTCATTCACGCGAGCCTCTAAGTGAGGGCCACTGTCTGCGTGGTCCCTTTGATGTTGTCATACTACTGCTGGAGCTCACGCACCTCTGTCTCTAAGCAGTAGATGTTAGGGTCCTCTTGTAGGTTAGTGAGGCTCGAATGACTCCTCCAACATCTTGCTGTAGTCCCTTACTAAACTGCTGATCTCTTCCATCATTGATGTAATAGCACTGAGGCACTTTTCTCTTACTTTCGAAGGGGTGGACGGCTGCGCCTTCAACCGCAACTTTTCTATTTGAAGGTTCAGCTCTAATTGAACCTTGGTCATTTCTTCTCACCCCTTGTGCACCCCTACGGCTAATCTATGGATGCATGCCTCTGCTGCTATGTCTGGTGGGATGGCCAACTCAGGGGGCATCTGGCAGGCTTCTTTCAGTACCTGTATCATCTGCCTGTTCTACAACACCACTTCGTCGCACTGTAAGCTCAACTTCTCCATGTTGATCTTTCGCTTGCTTAGCACATGCAACATGTGGCTCTCCCTATCCCGCAGTTCTACAGTAATCCCATCCTGCAGAACATAAGGTGTTTCCTTCGGGAGCGTAGCCATGTTGATCCCGATGCCCTTTAGTGTACTAACTGTAGGCTTATCAGCCTCATTTGTTGTAACTAGTTCCCCTTTTGGCAACACTATTGTGACGATAGTTGAAAGAGTACCAGCTTGAGAAGTCCTCACCTGCAACCCCTGAATCTGTGCTCCGAGGGCTCCCAACACAATCTGATTCTCCTTCGCGAAGTTTTGGAGGGCCTCTATGGTGACGTCAAGCACTGTCTCACCTATGTCATGTAGAACATCCTCAGTAAGGGTGATTGGGTTGATTGATAGCTTGGATTCTTTCACCTTTTTGTTCAGCCCCATCCACTCACTTGGGTGCTGGCACTTCAATAAAGTTGATGTTGTTTTTGGGTTAGCATCGCCCTCCTCTTCCTCTGTTTCCATTTCTTTCTGCTTCCCATGTGAAGGTGACTTCTGTCCCTAGCGTACCTTCTTGGCTGCCTCCTATGTTGCTGCTATTGCTACAACCTTTTTCTATGCTGCTGCTGTCTGCATAGCATCCCGCACCTCCTGCGCTTTTGCTGCCACTGCTTCTTGCCTTCTCTTCTTTGCCAAATGTTCCATGCATAGCTTGGCCTCCTCTTTCTTCTGCTGTGCAATAGACTTCTCCACCGCAACGATGTCTCGGGTAAGCCACTCCAGTGGCCATGTCTCTAGTACATCAAAAATTACATCGTCTGTGGCTATGAAGGGTAGCTCACTCCATTTCTTGGTTGGGTACTTATGCACTCCAATATATATGTTTTGGAAGTCCACTTTAAATTCTGCAAAACTTTGCAAGCTGTTGTAGACAGTGGGTGATAACTGTGGTTTTTGGTTAATCCCCATTTTGATGTTCATCTCCACAAACACCTAGAATATCTTGCTGTCACGGATCTAGTTTGTGTCTTTACTAGCCCACAGTGAAGCCTACTTCGTAGCCTCCAGCAAATCCCTACCAATTGTGGGGAAATGGCTCTCCTCCGACAATTCCCCTGCCACCAGCACTATGAATAGCAAAAGCCATGCATAGTGAAATGTTTTTCTTTATTCCTGGGCCTCGCATAAATTTTCCAAGAACTCTTTGCATAAGAACTCAGAACAGTTAAACTGGTCCCCCTCCATGCACTACTCAGCAAGTGCAATCACCGACACGGGCACCTCGTCCGTGCGGCACTTCTGCATGAGCTTGCTTGCCAGTATCGGGGTTGCAACTTCAACTATTTTTTTGTTGATGCTGGATATGTTTTAGGCCCTTTTCTTCGTCTCTAGTTTGTATTTCTTCTTCATGGCCTCCGCGATAGCCAAATCGCTACTCTTCCCCTCTGAGATGTTTGCAGGGTCCTTTCCTTTGCACGGAAGCCGGGTAATGCGATGGATTAAGTGGTTCGTGATGGGGATCGGTTCCTCCAGGCACAAACACCCACCATGCACCCGGTAGAGCAACTGCCTGATGATGAATATCGTCACTGGGGCGCGGTGGAAATGTGGCACCCAGAGCAGGTTTAATAACCCTACCTTTTCCATTCCGCTTAACCACTTTTGCTGCTCCAAATCTATAACCCCTGCATGGTGTTTTTCTTGGGCTTCATGAGTTGCACGGTCTCTAGATGAGGGAATTTCTTGTCGTCAGTGAGATCCCAATCTTCAAATTTCAAGTTTGGCACCCGTCCCAGGTGCGTGCCCTCAAAGATGATGTCTTCCGGGAGGAGTGAATTCTGGAGAGATCTCTTGCTCTCGTCAAGGTCCTTGAGCACTTTTGCCTTCTCCTTCCATGGGGTGATATACGTGTTGGGCTTTAGTTTTGGTCTTATTTTTGCTCAAAGAAACTTACTTATCCATCTATTTTCCATCCATTTTACCTTCATTTATCCCATTTTGATGTATATTTGATATCCATTCAGGCATTTAATTTTAATTTTTCAATTTCTAAAGTTTTTATGAAAATTTGGGTTTTTAGTGCAAAATTGGCAGATTCGGAAATTCCCGTAATAGCTCTATGGTTGATATGGTTGCAGGACACTTGGGCACGAATGGAATGCATGGATGAATAGCTTGGGAACTAAGACTAAGCCAGCAATGCTTAGTTCGAATAGAACAAGCTTTATTAGGCCCATTTGGTGCTAGTCAACCATGACTAGTCATTCAGAAATCCCATAGAAATAGGGCAGTTTTGAGATTCTATAGGATTGGTCATCTTTCTTGGGATGGGAGTAATGAATTCGACTTAGATAGGTGGATGAGAGTAGATGGGTTTGTTTGAGTGAATATAGATTAGTTTGTTCATGAGACTTCTTATTTAAAGCCAAAACTTTGATGGCTTATGTATTGACTTATGATATACTTTTATGCTGTGACATCTTTGGATTGAGGAGTTAATTTGAAGACTTGTGTTATTGTTATTTTGCTGTTCAATGCTATGGATGTGTGACTTAATTTAAGCTTCTGATATCACCTCTCAAGTGTGCAAGGCAAGGGTGGAGGGCCCCCATTCCAAGCTAAGTACACTTCCTTGTTAACTAGTTTTATTTCCTTGTAATCTGGTTGTTGTAGCACTAGTTTTTCAAAGCTTTATTTCAAATTTCTTTATGGTTCATGCATAGTGATTGATTTCATTATTTTATAGCTTATTCATCACTTTATTGAGTTGGAAAAACAGGTGTTCAAGTTGGGCATCCCTTCTACTAAAATGATGAATCAAAACTAGTTTCTTTTGTTTGCATGCAAGTAGTTTCTTATTGAGATTTTGATATTGAGATGAATGAATTATGATGGAATACCTTATGTGTCTCTTAAGTTAAGAGCTTATTTCATTAATAATTTATCCATATTAAGCTTTTGGTTTCAATCTCTGATTCATTAAGTGATAATTGAGGTGAAGGTGGACTTCTTGATTCAAGAACCATTTCAATGTTTTTCCTCTTTTTAAGCTGATTGAATTAGAGTTATAGAATGTATTACTTTTAGCTTTTGAATAACTTATATTTCAAGGTTTGATTACATCTTATCTTCACATATAGTGAACTTGCCTCAAAGCATAAACAACCCGGATTGATAAGAAATAATTGTGTTAATTTAGGTTCACAAATTAGCTCAACTTTTTGGCGCCGTTGCCGGGGAGGCAAATATCGGCATAGTCAATAGAAAGATAAATTTAAAAACAACAACAACATTAGTTACATTCCTTTTTATTTATGTTTCTTTATGCCTAGATATAGATATCCTCAAGTTAGATTTATCAAAAACCCCCCACAAATAGAGATAGGATCATCAAACACCCTAGTTACTGGTAATCCAATAATTGAGGAATTGGCAGAAAAACAAAGAACTGGACAAAGATTAACCTTGATTGAAAGGAAAACTTTGTTAGCTTGGGAAGAAAAACAAAAACAATTTTCAACTTTCAGAAAACAAAAAGAAATTATCAAAGGAAAACAACCTGTCTTTCCATTCATAAATCCTCCTATCTTCCAACAACCTGAAACTGCACTCAAAATTAAAACAAATCAACCAATGGCAGAAGAGGGACATGGATCTGTTATTTTCACTCCTGAACAAAGAGATGAATATGAAATACAACAAAGAGAATGGAGAAGAAAGAGAGAGGAGGAGACAAAACAAGAAAATGATAGAAAGCTAGAAAACGATCGGAAAAGACAAGAAGATGGTAATGATCAAGAGACTACCTTTGGCTTTCCAATAGTAGACACAAGTGCAATATTAGGAGAAGAAGTGAAAATGAAAAATATTCCACCTTTTGTATTGCCAAACTTTTATGGAATGTCCACAGAAGATCCTAATGCATTTATGTTTGAATTTGATATTCTATGTAGAACATATGGATATACTGATGACATTCATAAACTTTGTCTTTTCCCTGCAACATTAAAAGCAGCAACTTTGAAATGGTTTATGGGTTTAGGAGAACAAACAATAGCTTCTTGGGATGATATGAGATCCGTCTTCCTTAAGAAATATCAAGCTTATTGTAGATCTAGAGATTCAAAGGAAGATGTTTTCAGAATGAAACAACAAGAAGATGAAAGTTTAGAAGAATATTTGGAAAGATTTGCATATAATCTATAGAAATCTAAACAACACTCTCTAAATCAAGAAACCATTCGAACAATCTTTCTCAAGGGTGTAAGGGATGAATACCTTGAAATTTTGAATGTGATGGGTAAAGGAGAAATTTCAAACCTACCATTCGATGAAATTGTTGAGTTATGTCAAAAATATTCTAGAGGAAGATCAAAAACTGGAAGAAGGGAAGCAATTTCAAAAACAGCAAAGTCAGCTACAGGAGGGATAACAAGAGTTGAAATAGGAAGCTTATTGGAAAATTTCAAAACAGATCTCTTGAGTACATTAGGGACACAAGTAGATGTGCTAAATACAAATAAGAAGAAATAAGAACAAGAACAAGCTCTAGCAATCTTTTGTTCCAAATGTAGAAAGAAACATCCATTGAGAGAGTGTCCTTTGGATAGTGTTCAGGTTTGTGGTCTTTGTACAGAAAATCATTCCACAGAAAATTGTCTAGGATTGAAAGAATTACAAATGAATTCAATGGAAAAAGTGCCAGGGATAGAAGGTTTCTATTATGTAGCACCATGAAGATCATGGCAACCTAGGATGCCTCAACAAAATCAGCAGCAATTCCCTCAACAAAATTATCCCTATCCACCTCAAAATCCTTGGACCCCTCTAATGCCATGGCAAGCTTGGCCTCCATAACAATATTCAAAACAACCTGTACAAGGTTGGAGAGGATATGGTTATGGAAACCAGCCACCTTAACAGTATCAACAACAATACTAGCAACAATACCAACAACCATTTGCATATCCACAATATCCACAATCCATACCATTTCAACAACAACATTCTGCATATCCGCAATCCATTTCATTTCCACTGCAAAATCCACCATCGTTGTTGACCCAACCACAACAGTTACAGCTACCCACAAATCAACCCAGACCAACTCAACTACCAGCCCAACCAATGGCAAATCCAAATAATAAGGTGGACAAATATGCATACACTGTAGAGGAAGCAACATATTTTCCTACATATTCGATTCTTCCTCTTAATGATGTCCATCTAAGGTCTGGAAAAGTGCTTAAAAAGGATTCTCCGCCAATCATAGAAGAACCAACTGAACAAGGAGAATCACCTGAAACATCACAAACTGAGATACAAATTCAGAAAGGAACAAACATTACAACACAAACACCACCTTATCCTGACAGGTTAGTGGAACAACAAAAAAAAACAACCCTTCCTGAATTTGATATCTTAGATGAGTTAAAAAATGCTTATGTAAAAATTCCTTTGTTAAAGGCAATTAAAGAAATACCAATATATGCTAAAACAATAAAGGAATTGTGCATTAGGAAATCAGAGAAAAAGAAAAAGGATCCTACTACAATCCAAGTCATTGGTAAATTAGCAAGCCTCATGTCTACACAAACCATACTAGAGAAATATATTGATCCTGGTATCCCTATGGTTACTATATCAATAAATAATTTCTCAGTACCAAACACATTAATAGATTTGGGAGAAGCTATAAATGTAATGACAATGGAGACAATGAAAACTTTGCATTTAAACAACATTAGATCAACTTCTACAATCTTGGAACTAGCAGATAGATCTAAAGTTGTTCCTGAAGGAATATTAGAAGATATCAGAGTCTCTTTGGATTCATGGGAGTATCCTGTTGACTTCCTTATCTTGCAACCAAAATCAAACTTCGGAGGACATCCTCTAATCTTAGGCAGACCATGGTTAGCTACCGATGATGCCTTCATAGGATGCAGATCAGGAAGCATGATTATTTCACATGGAGATGAAAGGAAACACATAACTCTTTATTCTCCTGCACAAACAACTTCTTTAGAATCAGTACTTGAAACTCAAGAAAAACAGCAAACTAAATCAGTTTTAAGTATAAATCAATTCTTTGATTTTAGAGAAGAAGAAGAGAATGAAGACTTAATGGATCTTTTCATTTCAGAACCAAGTATTTCAGAGCAGCTTAGAAAAGCTCAATATGAAGCTGCAAGTAACCTTTTGAATCAATGCTTTCATGAAACTTGTACTATTCAAACTCTGCGGAAATCTTTTATAGACATCTTTCCTGTAAACACAATCTCCAATCCAACAATAAAAACAATTGAGGTATATCCTGGAAAACATCTAAACATTGGAAATGAATTGCAATCAGCACAAGAGAAAGAGGTAATTGCATTATTACAGAAATATTCAAAAGCTTTTGCTTGGGATTATACTGACATGCAAGGAATCCATCCTAGCACATGTATCCACCACATCTATACAGATGATCAATTTAAACCTGTAAGACAACCTCAAAGACGAATGAATCCCATGATGAAGGAAATAGTGAAAGAAGAACTGCAAAAATTGTTAAAAGTTGGATTCATCTATCCTATTTCAGATAGTCAATGGGTTTCTCCACTGGTTATTGTACCAAATAAAAATGGAAAGTGGAGGGTATGTGTGGATTATCGGGAACTAAACAAAGCTACACTAAAAGATCATTTTCCTCTACCATTCATTGATCAAGTGTTAGACTCATTAGCTGGAAACAAATTTTTCTCCTTCTTAGATGGGTTTAGCGGATACAACCAGATAAGAATAGCAACAGAGGACCAAGACAAGACAACATTCACTTGCCCATGGGGAACCTATGCATATAATGTTTTGCCATTTGGTCTATGCAATGCACCTGCAACTTTCCAACAAGCAGTGCTTGCAATCTTTGTTGATCTAATTCATGAATGTGTAGAGGTCTATATGGATGACTTCACAGTTTACGGAAACACATATAATGATTGCCTAAACAACCTTGAGAAAGTTTTGAAACGATGCATTGAAACAAATTTGTCATTATGAAATGAGAAATGCTATATGATGTTGACAGAAGGAATAGTTCTGGGACACCATATTTCTGCTTCAGGAATTAAGGTGGATCCAGCAAAAATCCAAGTCCTAGTAAACTTAATGCCTCCTACAACACAGAAAGAGGTAAGAATCTTCTTAGTCTATGCAGGCTATTATAGACGATTCATTGAAAACTTTAGTACAATAGCCCAACCTCTGTTCAAACTATTAGCAAAAGATATTGAATTTCACTGGACAAATGATTGTCAAAATGCATTTCAAATTCTGAAAGAGAAATTGTCAGTTGCACCCATTCTTCGTGGGCCAAACTGGTCTTTTCCATTTCATATATCAACTGATGCATCCGATACTGCGATAGGTGCCTCTCTTGGACAGAAAGAAAACTTGTTCACTTATGCAATATATTTTATAAGCAAGAATCTAACACATGCAGAAATGAACTACACAGTCACAGAGAAAGAAATGTTAGCCGTTATACATGCAGTAAACAAATTCTAGCACTATATAACAAGATATCAAGTTTTAATTCATACAAATCATTCAGCAATCAAATACTTGATGAATAAACCCATCACCAATGGAAGAATATCAATATGGTTACTGTTATTGCAAGAATTTAATATCACAATACAAGACCGGCCAGGCAAAGAAAATCAAGTGGATGACTTTCTGTCCCGCATACACTCACCCAACGATCCAAATCCAGTGGCAGATAACTTTCCAGATGAACACCTCTTTTCCATCACAGTAAAAACACCATGGTTTGCAGACATTGCAAACTATTTATCTTCTAGAAAGTTTCCAGCTCAATTCACTAAAAAGCAAAAATACAAAATTGTTAGAGCAAGCTCTAGGTATAGTTGGGTAAATGGTGATTTATTTTATACTGGTTCAGACTTGATAATTAGAAAATGTGTGCGAGAAGATGAAATATTATACATTTTAAGAGCATGTCACGATGAACCATGTGGTGGCCATTTTGCAGATAAACGAACAGCATATAAGGTGCTGCAACTGGGCTATTACTGGCCATCCATCTTCAGAGATTCTAAGAAATATGTCAAGAAATGTGACAGCTGCCAGAGAATAGGGCGACCAATCACAACAGATGAGATGCCGCTGAAGCCACAGATCCTCATAGAACCATTTGAGCAATGGGCACTTGACTTTGTTGGACCTATCAATCCACCATCAAATGGAAAGAGGTACATCTTAGTATGTACAGACTATGTAACTAAATGGGCAGAGGCTAAAGCAGTAAACAGAGCAACAGAAGATACAGTGGTCACCTTTCTTTTTGAAGAAATCTTTGTCAGATATGGAGTACCTAGACAAATTGTAACAGATCAAGGAACACAGTTTACATCAAAGCTGGTACGATATCTAACAGAGAAATACAAGATCAAACACAGGAAATATACCCCATATCATCCTCAAGCAAATGGGCAGGTTGAATCAACAAATAAAGTCCTAGAAAATATCATGACAAAAACAGTACAGATGAACAGAAAAGATTGGTTTGAAAAATTAAAAGATGCATTATGGGCCTACAGAATCACATGGAAAACTACAACTGGTTTTAGTCCATACCAGTTAGTATATGGGAAAGAGGCCCTACTGCCTATAGAGTTTCAGATACATACATATAGACTAGCAGCTGAACTAGGACTGGACTTGACAGAAGCACAACAACAGTGGTTGATGGAACTGAATCAGTTGGATGAGCATCGTCAACAAGCCATGGAACATACTACACTGGTGCAACAAAAAAGAATGAAGTGGCACGACAGATATATCAAAGCAAAAACATTTCGCAAGGGAGACTGGGCAATGCTTTTTGACTCCAAATTCAAAGACTTCAAAGCAAAGTTCACAACACACTGGCTAGGCCCATATGAAATTGACGAAATCTTTGACAATGGAGCAGTCAAGATCAGGACAATCGACCATGACTCCACCTCATTTATAGTGAATGGACATAGGCTCAAAGTTTACAATAGGCCTATCAGTAAAGAAGCATTTATGAAACAACTGATCAAAGATACAGAACTGGAACTCATGGCACAGGATCAGCCATCTTCCAGTCTAGTAGTTGAATAATAAAAAAAAAAAACATAAAAAGAGCATAAAAAAAAACATAAAAAAAACACATAATTTGTTTGCAAGTGAAAACCAGGCAACTGGCACTTTGCAAGCACGAATTCATAGGGGAAAACCAGGGCAACTTGGACTCTATGAATTCCTTATACTTGTTCTATTGTTCTCAGATACTTTCAATGCAGGCACTCTCCACCACCAAATGACTTGAGGACAAGTCATATCTTCAACAAGGGGGAGACTTGCATCAGCTCTTTAGCTGGAAAGCTGAAGTATAGAAGGAACTTGTGTTGTCAACAGAGGGACCTGACATAACAAATCATTGCCGAGGGACCTGAAAGACCAGCCAAAGTCAAAACAACATGTGCATGTTTTGTAAGCAGTGCAAAGGGACCTGAAACAAAGAACCATTACAGAGGGACCTGACTAACAATTCAAGAACCAGAACATGAAGAACAACGAGCAGCAATAAAGTTTACATTTTGATCCATCTACAACATCTGATCAATTGATTTCATCTCACTTGTACAACCATCATCCAGGGGAGTATATGAATAGTTATTTTGTGCTTTAAAAATTAAAATTTTTCTTAGAATTTTTTAGTTTTTGTTAAGTTGAAATTAGTACCTAAGGATATTCATTATCATTCATATCCTATATTCCTATAACCCTTATACATCATAACCCTATTCCCTTTAATTTCCATACATATTCCCTATTTTCATTAACCCTATTACCCCTAAGTATTTTTCTTTAAGAGATGAGAAAGACCAAACTGGGACAACTTTCAACCTGCACATACAACTCAAAACATTAGTGGCGGTGATAATTTTAAATATGACCCAAATGGTCATTTTAAAATTATAAAGATATGTTATACAAGTCAAACAAACCCCATGCGCTATATGGAAAGCAAAGTTATTATATATCATACCAAAATATACCATAGTTCAAATAAAGTGAATGCGCTATAGTCATCCATATAACCCAAAGCGCATATGATATAAGGTATATGAAACAAAGGTGCATAATATATGGTATATAATATAGTTATAAGTGAAGGCTCATAAATAGCGCATACGATATGGTATGATATATGGTGGACGGCTGCATGCAAAGACTGTGCATATAAACATTGCGGCGGGGTGATTGAAATGTAATTGCATATATATCATTGCAAGACAATCAACGTTTGAATATCATTGCAAGCACACGATGGTGGCCATAATGGTAAAACAGTAGCAATGAATAAAACATTACACCCCAAACGACAACCGGCCAGCACACAGGTACGAGCTCAACACGATGGCATGGCAACCCATTGTCATTGGACATTACACTGTGCAAGGGTCATGCGTATGAAACAATGATTTGGCCATCCTCATCACACAGTCGGGCGACTGGTCAAACATGACGGCCATACCAACCACGCATTGTAAACACCAATGAATAAGAAGCACAGTACAGCCCTGAAATGGTCATGAACCGACTAAGATCTTGCGCTGGTTAAACCATATTCCTCATTGCCGAATAGCTCTGAGAAATGGTGTTTGAAGATGCAGCCTAGTGAAAAGGAGGGTGAAGTGAGTTTGGGCGAATTTAAAGAAGGAAATTGTCCCGGGTTTAACATTCAGAGACAACAGATTTTTGGGATTCAATCAGGTAATGCACTAGTTGTTTAAGCTCGGCACACAGTGAAGTAAAGGTTATGAACTATCTGTTATTAATGGTTACGATTGATCTACCCTTGCCACCAGTCAATTGCACAGTTGAACAAGGATTTGGAGCGCCGCATATTCCTCAAAGCACTCATTGATAACAGGTAACGCTGAAACCATAGCCTCAAATCTATTGATTCGTTGCGTGAATCTTGGTATGAACTGCTAGTGAATCACACTTCACTTAAATGAGAATGCATTTCATGGTTAACACGTTAGGATCTAGCATTGTTATGAGGAGTTTTTATGGCGTGCCGTGTTAACAATGAAATCTACGAATAGAGGAGGTACGAAACTTAACTGTTATGGCATGTTATGTTGTATGGCGGTGAGTGGTGATTAAATTGTGAGTGTTGTAGAATGCGCACTGTGCTTTGTTTGTTGCCACACCTTGTTCTGTTGCCCCCCGTTTTAAACTTCAAACAAACAGTCAAACTGCTATACCATTTGCATGAAACGACATGCGTCTGTAACCCTTGCTACGCATTGTTGCTTTCGTTTGCACCGAAACAGGGGATTGAAATGTCTGAGGGTTGAATGAATAATGCCATGTGAAATTTTTGGGTTGCCAAACGAAGTTTGAATGTCGAGCCATTTAGAACTAAATGAGCTGTGTTTTTTTGTTTTATCATGCGTGTTTTGAGGCCGAGAGTATGTGTATAATCCTCAACCTTCCATGCTGAGGCCAAGAGCCTTCTTGCAAATATTTATGATATAACCAAGCGCATTTTTGTAATTGTTTTTTATGATGAGGCCGAGAGCCATATGCATGCGAACCACTCAGTTTTCTTGGTTGAACATACACAGTAAAACAATGGTTTGAATTTTGGCAACGAAATAAGGCGATGAGAATACATGGACATTGTTTGTATATGTATTTTTGTTTTCAAAAACAGAGAGTAGCATATTGACAGGCGTATACAGGTGTTTGTTTGCATTGAACATGGAACTAAAACAGTGCTGTTGCAGAGAGCAGAGTCAAACAGAGGTTAAGAAAGTCATAATTAAGTTGATTGAGAGGAGGAAGGTAAGCTTCTTTGCTTTCAAAATTTCATTTTGAAAACAAACAAATAGTTATATTTTTATTGTCAAGATGAAATTAGTAACAACAGAGGAATTCATTCACTGGTTTACAGAAGCAATGTCAGTCAGAGTAGAGCCAAAATTTCAGATAGAAAGCTGGGGGAAGGAAACTATAGAAAAACTTTACCAAGCGGGGATGATAAGTTTCTTACAAAAATTTGATGGCCACTCTGAACAAATAACCAGGGACTTTATAAATAATTTCAGTCAAGACCAGACACGGGTAGGAGATGTCATTATTCTTGTAACCCAGGAATATCTTTCCCAAGCTTTAGATCTACCCATGATAGGTGAGAAGTATTACAAAGGCCTGCACTTCAAGGAGAAAGCTTGGACTTTCTTTCTTGAGAAGAACCGGAAAGGGACATTTGATAGAACAAAAGGGATACCCAGGGAATGGTTTAATGAACCATGGGGTGAGTTGGTTTTGGTCATCCAGAAGTTTTTGACTTGTGATAGAGGATATAGCGTTGCCCACTTGAACCATGTGAGACTTCTGCAGCATATAAAAGGGGAGGATAGGATTAACTTGCCTTATTTCCTATATAGGAGCCTTTTGAGAATGATTGAAACAGTCAAACATGAACACAAGCCTAAAGCAGGACAGATTTACCACCAAGGGTTAATCAAAATCCTAGTTGAGTATCAGGTGAGGTCACAGGGTATAGTGTGAAGAGAGTTCATGTCTAAAAATCAATTCATTGAACAGGTTAATGAAGTACAGGATAAAACAGAGCAGGAAAACAGAGGATTGATGAACTCGCCCTTGTATCCCAGAACAACAGCTAAACAACAAAATAACATGGCCATGCAAGAAAACGAAACCTCTGTTATGTCTATTCCTAGAAGATTTAGGAATAAAAGTCCCGTTGATTTAGACAAGGAAGTAGAAACATATTCCCCAAGACAACAAGAGGAAAATGATATTGCACAAGAAGTATTTGAGAAGGATTCTTCATATGATGATGCAGCAACAGCATCACTAATGAAAACAACACAAGATTTTGAGAGAGAAATCAATTTGGGAAGAATAAGGGACTTAACTGACCAATTGGAAATTAGAAAAATCTTGGAGAAACCATTAAAAGAGGAAAGCAAGGCAAATAAGAAAGATAATGCTAAATTGGTTAAGGCAAATGAAAAATTAAATGAAGAATTTGGGAGACTGAAAAGGAAAAATGATCTACTTTCTAAGCAAGCATTTAAATGGCTAAAGGAAAAGAACATGTGGCAGGCAAAGTATGAAAAACAAAAGGTCAAAGCAGCTTTGTTCAGGGAGAGACATGACACAGGTCTAGATTGTTTATTCAAGGCAGCACAACAGGAAGCATCTACAGGTACACCATCTACTACAGAGAGAAGAAGGTCAAAGAGGAGTAAGCAAGCATGGGGACATGCTTGATGATAAGCAAGGGAGAGATGTTGGGCCTTAGTTTTGGTCTTATTTTTGCTCAAAGAAACTTACTTATCCATCTATTTTCCATCCATTTTCCATTCATTTATCCCATTTTGATGTATATTTGATATCCATTCAGGTATTTAATTTTAATTTTTCAATTTCTAAAGTTTTTATGAAAATTTGGTTTTTTTAGTGCAAAATTGGCAGATTCAGAAATTGTCGTAATAGCTCTATGGTTGATATGGTTGCAGGACACTTGGGCATGAATGGAATGCATGGATGAAAAGCTTGGGAACTAGGACTAAGCGAACAATGTGTTATCACTGAAAATAGTGTAATCAAAAATTTTTAGCCTGGCTTAAAGAGTGGGTGTTTTCGCAGCGCCAGAATTATTTTTAGCAGTTTCGCAGCGCTACCTGTTTGCGTGGTTTCGTAGCGTGCTACGAAATTGGGAATTGGTTCAAGTTTTCAGCGAAGGTCTAAATCCTAGCATGCCTATTGTATAGAGTTTTGCTTCCCTCCAGGGATGTTGATGAGGGCAGTGACAGTGTGTCCAAGGAGGCACCCTATGATGATGCAGCTATTGTGGGTTTGGCATCAAGTACATTAAGGGAGTTATCTTTGAAGTCTGGTTCATGGGTGATTGTGAAAGATGTACATACTAATGTGGGAGACTTGCAGGAGATTTTGTGTTGAATCCTCCAGACAAAGAATCTATTAAATTCCATAAAACATAGAGTGTTTGATATTGGGGATTGTCTTTTCACAATCTGTAACTTCTTTCACAAAACAGGGCGCCACAATGGATTGAAAGATTTGAGAAATATTTACGATAAAGTTCATATTCACACCTTGTTCAAGGATAAAGATAAGGATACTTCGGCTTTTCAATCTGAGGATGATTGATTTTTCGGTCATAAGTGACCTCTAAGGAAGATTGTCTAAAGCAGAGGTTTGACCGTTTTGTCGTTGCATTGGAAGATGTTTCCAAAGATGCGCTACTTTTCTTAAAAGACAAAGCCTTGGAACTCTTGAATTCCTTGTTTCTGTTTCACTGCAAAATATGGTACCCAAGGTTAAATGTTTTTCCTATATATTGTGCTCGGTCTTTTTCCAATGGATACCTTACACTTTGTAAAGTCACTGCTGCACAGGAAAAGATATATGGGAACTGAAAGATCTAGGACATCAAACAGCTCAGAGGATTGTTCTGGTTTCTGGTCCATTGCATTCTGTGCGAGAAATAAACCAAAATTTTCCAAATTTGGTTTCGTTTTGTCTCGAATGAAGCTTAATCAGTTAATCAAAGATGAAATTATTACCAGTTAGCGCATGGTGCCTTCAGGAAAATCCCCGATAGAAATAAATGGAGATTTAGTAAACGTCGAGAGTATTGATCTTTTCTCGTTGATGGGATTGGTTCGAGGTGAATTGTCATTGGCAAACCAAGTAGCAAGGTTAAAAGTCCTTCGAAAGGTAATGAAGATGTTACTATATACACCTGCGCCATCCGAACAAGGTTCTTTTCGTTCAAGACTTCCGTTCTATCCTCGTAAACTATCTGAGAAATCTTAGGATGAAAGTTAAATGTAATTTAATGTGGACATCATGCACTTTTAAACAAGAACGAAATTTTAGGTCATTGGTTTGGCACCGACGTGAGTCATAATACAGATGGCGCTGAAGGAGTTAGGTTTAGCCTTTTGGCTGATCTATATACGTCCACGTCCCCGGTATCATGCTAAATCGAATCCTCATGACCGTGAATGATGTTAAGGGGCGCATAAGAAAGGGCCTACAATTTATTTCTCCGAAGCCTACAGAATCGAGACAATTGGATGGCGGAGAATTCAAGTAGCAGACAACAAAACCAGTGAATCTTCATCTGGCGGTTCGTTTGCAACTCGTGCCTAACCTCATGATATCTTCCAAGCAGTAAATACTTTATCTGATGCGTTTTCTCAGAAAGGGAGTTCATTTGTTCATAATATATTACAGAGAAGATCTAGGTTGCTTCCAGAAGAAACAGATGGATCCTCGGCTTTACTTAATTCACCGGTTCATATCACAGCTCTGAAATTTGAAGATTAAATTAACCAAGTGCTTCATGGCCTAAAAAACAGAGTCTCAAGAAGCAGAATATAAGTTTGCCTATGAAGAACTATATTTCCTCTGTTACTTACAATACCTTGTTGCTGGGAGAATTCATACATCCAGCAGTCGAATGCCATGGTGCTGCACGAATAGTCAGAGGCTGTGCAATTTATATCAGAGAAACTGGAGCACTTTGCCAAATAGTGGTGACCGGAGTATACTCTTTAAATGTTTTCCTTTCTGCGCCAGTTATGATTCTTTTTATTTAAATTCATATTACAGTTTCAGGTGAAGATGATTTTTAGAGTTGGAAAGGGCTATTTTGTATACAGTAAGTCGAAGGCCTTAGCTGCGCTAAATGGTATGAGGATGGAAAGCTCAAACAAACTGGAAACGATCTATGGTCTATCTCCTTCAGGTTTGAGGAGTATCTTGAGCAAAAGGTTATACCCACAGAAGGATCAAGACATTATTACTCATCTTTTGTGGACGGTCCAGTACGCAGTAAATTACCTTACATGAATGTTGTGGGAGGTTCCAAGAGTCCTTTAACAGAGGAGACAAGTTTTTCCTCAGGAGAGATATTTGTTGCAAGCAAACCTTTTCAAAACAATCAAGTGCTTAAGCCATGAACACTGATGATTATTTAGAAAACCAGAGAGGAAGAGTGTATTTTTTGGAATCACACAGCAGTTTCGTAGCGCGCTACGAAACTGCTGTAGGTGATGATTTTAAAAGCGCAGAGCAGCTAGTGTGACACGGTGAGCGGGGGTTTGAGGAAAAGGAACAGATGTCTATCAAAGACCACCTACAGCACATCAGAAACCTGGCATCACTCCATACTTGGGGTCATTAAAGGATTTGGGAGCAGGCTGCTATATTTTAGGAGAATGTTGGGAGACAAAACGCCGACAAACAGGAACAGCTCCCTATATTTCAGGGCGATGGAAAACATATTATGTTAAGGGCCAACAAACAACTGCAGACACCTTTTCAGCTCATAAAGTTTCCAGCTCATTTGAAAGGTGTGGTGATATGCGGTGTTTGGGAAGAATTAAAGAACAACAGACTTGTTTTTAAATGATGAAGAGGAATGGAAGACAGGGGACCGTGGATATAGGATGATTAATTTTATCAATTAATAGGCTGTCTTACAGCTAGCATCCGAGACCAGCTTGCTCGGTGAATGCTCCCTTAACATATCTTAGCCATAATGGAAATCATACAGCTGTCCAGCATCCAAGAAAGCATCAAGCCTGCGAGGAGAATGAAATTAGTATTTTAGTTTGATTAGGATTGTGTGTAATTATAGTCCGGCATGTTTGTAATTAATGCAGTAGTTAAAAGCATGTAGGAGTAGTTAATAGCCACCTTCGAGGCTCCCCTCATGCTGGAGGAGGAAGCTCGAGGTGTTTTAGTTTGCTTGCCTATATATGGGCCAAGGTTAGATGTAGAAGGGGTTGGATTGTATATACAAAAAACAGAGTTTTTAGAGCTTATGTAAAGACTGTTACAGTAATGGCAAACAGGGTTTTTTCTTCCCAAGATTCTCAATGCATCTTTTGTTCAAATGTGATGGTGGTTTAGTTTCTTAATGTTCTTTTTACAGCCTTGTTATGGCACAATCCCTCAGAATTCATATTATATGCTCTGACTTCCTGTGTGCCTGACAAGCTGTGGGTTTTGGTGAAGCATGTTAGAACATCACTCAGAATTCATTTTTAATGCTCTGACTTCCTGTATGTTCAGCAGGCTTTGATTTAGGTAAATTATGTTTGAACCTCTGATGATGCAAAGAGCCTTGGCTTCTATGAGATGACTGTGATTTGGTTTATTAACTGTGAGAGACTCCATAGCCCAATGAAGACCAATTTGATGTATGTCCAGCCAGCTATATTTTTATAAATGTGTGAAGAGTTAGCCCTCTAGTGTTTGAAGGATTTTGTCAAGAGTCGTGAGAGAGCCCTCTCTGATTAGGAAGGCTAATTCCTAATCTAAAGTATGGTCTGAAATAGTTACATGAGACCTTGCTTGGTTGCAGTCCCTAGTACTGGTTTTGTGATAACATTTTGGTGCGTCTGTCGGGAGCTTAAGATTGAATTTCTGAAGGTAGCAGGAGTTCAAATGATTTTCAAGGCTGCAAAACTACCTTGGCGACTCCATTGTTGGAGAATTCAAAGTTATATATTCATGGTGATTCCACTGGAGTTATGAAAGACCCAGAAGCTGCCCTTCTTTGTTCAAGGTATGCATGCATTGATTTCTCAGGAATTCATGGTTTCCCAAATCATTTTCCTAGGGATGCATACTTTCTAAGGAATGGTCCAAAATTCAACGGTGAAGATTTAAGTTTAACTTTGAATCATATATCAGATTTTTGTGAATTTACACAGCTTCTTAGAGTTAAACATGAGGATGTTTGCATTATGTTATTCTATGATTCACTTCAAGGGAAATGCAAACAGTGGGTTGAATGTTTGCCTGCCGAATCCATTAAATCATTTCAAGACCTTTGGCTCATGTTCTTGGAGGAATGGACAGATAGGACAGAGGAGGTGGCAGACTTTCCCTCAGTGGAGGGTTTCAAACAATGGAATGATGATCACAGTAAAGAAGAAACAAATGAATCCTTTTCTTTGTCCTTATCTTCATATCTGAAATCTTTTGACTGTAAGTCAGAGGATAAAATGAAATTTTTTGATGAAATTGCCAAAGATATTGAGAAAGAAATTGAAGGTTTAGAAGGATAGATTCAGGCATACAATTTTCATGATCATGATTATTATTCTCAAAAGTTTCCTGTGACAGAGCGCAAGGAGACTATGCTGCTTCCATTCTCTTTCATGATTGAGGAACTGAACACTGTGATTGAAGATCAGTTTGCACAGCTGGAAAGTTTCAAGGAAGGACAAGCTGATCATGTGTTCTGGGACCCTATAGCTGATTACATGGAAGAGTTTTACTCTCCAGTGTTTCCGTTTTCTTATGAAGATCAGAGACTATGTCAGTGGCAGCGGTCATTACATTATCACATTGGCTCTGAAATCCGATGCAGTCAAAGACATTTTCAGTGGCAGCTGTCATATCTCTATCACATTGGCGCTGAACTTCGGGACAGGCAAAGAAGTCAAATGTCAGATAAAGCAAATGACTGGCTACATTGGAAGTTTCATATTGATTGAGCTGAGGAAAGTTTAAATGGTTACGGTAGGTAGGTAGGTAAATTGCAAATAAGCTCAAGGTTGGCTGAGCATTTATTTTTCAGTAGCATTAGTTTCTTTCTCCTACAGTCATGTTGGTCGAGCAAATTTCTGTTTGTTACAAATGGACGAGGCACTGGAGCTGCATGTTCTTAGCGCACCACAAGGGCACACTATCCCAAGTGGAGCCACTGTTATCACTGAAAATAGTGTAATCAAAAATTTTTAGCCTGGCTTAAAGAGTGGGTGTTTTCGCAGCGCCAGAATTATTTTTAGCAGTTTCGCAGCGCTACCTGTTTGCGTGGTTTCGTAGCGTGCTACGAAATTGGGAATTGGTTCAAGTTTTCAGCGAAGGTCTAAATCCTAGCATGCCTATTGTATAGAGTTTTGCTTCCCTCCAGGGATGTTGATGAGGGCAGTGACAGTGTGTCCAAGGAGGCACCCTATGATGATGCAGCTATTGTGGGTTTGGCATCAAGTACATTAAGGGAGTTATCTTTGAAGTCTGGTTCATGGGTGATTGTGAAAGATGTACATACTAATGTGGGAGACTTGCAGGAGATTTTGTGTTGAATCCTCCAGACAAAGAATCTATTAAATTCCATAAAACATAGAGTGTTTGATATTGGGGATTGTCTTTTCACAATCTGTAACTTCTTTCACAAAACAGGGCGCCACAATGGATTGAAATATTTGAGAAATATTTACGATAAAGTTCATATTCACACCTTGTTCAAGGATAAAGATAAGGATACTTCGGCTTTTCAATCTGAGGATGATTGATTTTTCGGTCATAAGTGACCTCTAAGGAAGATTGTCTAAAGCAGAGGTTTGACCGTTTTGTCGTTGCATTGGAAGATGTTTCCAAAGATGCGCTACTTTTCTTAAAAGACAAAGCCTTGGAACTCTTGAATTCCTTGTTTCTGTTTCACTGCAAAATATGGTACCCAAGGTTAAATGTTTTTCCTATATATTGTGCTCGGTCTTTTTCCAATGGATACCTTACACTTTGTAAAGTCACTGCTGCACAGGAAAAGATATATGGGAACTGAAAGATCTAGGACATCAAACAGCTCAGAGGATTGTTCTGGTTTCTGGTCCATTGCATTCTGTGCGAGAAATAAACCAAAATTTTCCAAATTTGGTTTCGTTTTGTCTCGAATGAAGCTTAATCAGTTAATGAAAGATGAAATTATTACCAGTTAGCGCATGGTGCCTTCAGGAAAATCCCCGATAGAAATAAATGGAGATTTAGTAAACGTCGAGAGTATTGATCTTTTCTCGTTGATGGGATTGGTTCGAGGTGAATTGTCATTGGCAAACCAAGTAGCAAGGTTAAAAGTCCTTCGAAAGGTAATGAAGATGTTACTATATACACCTGCGCCATCCGAACAAGGTTCTTTTCGTTCAAGACTTCCGTTCTATCCTCGTAAACTATCTGAGCAATCTTAGGATGAAAGTTAAATGTAATTTAATGTGGACATCATGCACTTTTAAACAAGAACGAAATTTTAGGTCATTGGTTTGGCACCGACGTGAGTCATAATACAGATGGCGCTGAAGGAGTTAGGTTTAGCCTTTTGGCTGATCTATATACGTCCACGTCCCCGGTATCATGCTAAATCGAATCCTCATGACCGTGAATGATGTTAAGGGGCGCATAAGAAAGGGCCTACAATTTATTTCTCCGGAGCCTACAGAATCGAGACAATTGGATGGCGGAGAATTCAAGTAGCAGACAACAAAACCAGTGAATCTTCATCTGGCGGTTCGTTTGCAACTCGTGCCTAACCTCATGATATCTTCCAAGCAGTAAATACTTTATCTGATGCGTTTTCTCAGAAAGGGAGTTCATTTGTTCATAATATATTACAGAGAAGATCTAGGTTGCTTCCAGAAGAAACAGATGGATCCTCGGCTTTACTTAATTCACCGGTTCATATCACAGCTCTGAAATTTGAAGATTAAATTAACCAAGTGCTTCATGGCCTAAAAAACAGAGTCTCAAGAAGCAGAATATAAGTTTGCCTATGAAGAACTATATTTCCTCTGTTACTTACAATACCTTGTTGCTGGGAGAATTCATACATCCAGCAGTCGAATGCCATGGTGCTGCACGAATAGTCAGAGGCTGTGCAATTTATACCAGAGAAACTGGAGCACTTTGCCAAATAGTGGTGACCGGAGTATACTCTTTAAATGTTTTCCTTTCTGCGCCAGTTATGATTCTTTTTATTTAAATTCATATTACAGTTTCAGGTGAAGATGATTTTTAGAGTTGGAAAGGGCTATTTTGTATACAGTAAGTCGAAGGCCTTAGCTGCGCTAAATGGTATGAGGATGGAAAGCTCAAACAAACTGGAAACGATCTATGGTCTATCTCCTTCAGGTGTGAGGAGTATCTTGAGCAAAAGGTTATACCCACAGAAGGATCAAGACATTATTACTCATCTTCTGTGGACGGTCCAGTACGCAGTAAATTACCTTACATGAATGTTGTGGGAGGTTCCAAGAGTCCTTTAACAGAGGAGACAAGTTTTTCCTCAGGAGAGATATTTGTTGCAAGCAAACCTTTTCAAAACAATCAAGTGCTTAAGCCATGAACACTGATGATTATTTAGAAAACCAGAGAGGAAGAGTGTATTTTTTGGAATCACACAGCAGTTTCGTAGCGCGCTACGAAACTGCTGTAGGTGATGATTTTAAAAGCGCAGAGCAGCTAGTGTGCCAGGGTGAGCGGGGGTTTGAGGAAAAGGAACAGATGTCTATCAAAGACCACCTACAGCACATCAGAAACCTGGCATCACTCCATACTTGGGGTCATTAAAGGATTTGGGAGCAGGCTGCTATATTTTAGGAGAATGTTGGGAGACAAAAGGCCGACAAACAGGAACAGCTCCCTATATTTCAGGGCGATGGAAAACATATTATGTTAAGGGCCAACAAACAACTGCAGACACCTTTTCAGCTCATAAAGTTTCCAGCTCATTTGAAAGGTGTGGTGATATGCGGTGTTTGGGAAGAATTAAAGAACAGCAGACTTGTTTTTAAATGATGAAGAGGAATGGAAGACAGGGGACCGTGGATATAGGATGATTAATTTTATCAATTAATAGGCTGTCTTACAGCTAGCATCCGAGACCAGCTTGCTCGGTGAATGCTCCCTTAACATATCTTAGCCATAATGGAAATCATACAGCTGTCCAGCATCCAAGAAAGCATCAAGCCTTCGAGGAGAATGAAATTAGTATTTTAGTTTGATTAGGATTGTGTGTAATTATAGTCCGGCATGTTTGTAATTAATGCAGTAGTTAAAAGCATGTAGGAGTAGTTAATAGCCACCTTCGAGGCTCCCCTCATGCTGGAGGAGGAAGCTCGAGGTGTTTTAGTTTGCTTGCCTATATATGGGCCAAGGTTAGATGTAGAAGGGGTTGGATTGTATATACAAAAAACAGAGTTTTTAGAGCTTATGTAAAGACTGTTACAGTAATGGCAAACAGGGCTTTTTCTTCCCAAGATTCTCAATGCATCTTTTGTTCAAATGTGATGGTGGTTTAGTTTCTTAATGTTCTTTTTACAGCCTTGTTATGGCACAATCCCTCAGAATTCATATTATATGCTCTGACTTCCTGTGTGCCTGACAAGCTGTGGGTTTTGGTGAAGCATGTTAGAACATCACTCAGAATTCATTTTTAATGCTCTGACTTCCTGTATGTTCAGCAGGCTTTGATTTAGGTAAATTATGTTTGAACCTCTGATGATGCAAAGAGCCTTGGCTTCTATGAGATGACTGTGATTTGGTTTATTAACTGTGAGAGACTCCATAGCCCAATGAAGACCAATTTGATGTATGTCCAGCCAGCTATATTTTTATAAATGTGTGAAGAGTTAGCCCTCTAGTGTTTGAAGGATTTTGTCAAGAGTCGTGAGAGAGCCCTCTCTGATTAGGAAGGCTAATTCCTAATCTAAAGTATGGTCTGAAATAGTTACATGAGACCTTGCTTGGTTGCAGTCCCTAGTACTGGTTTTGTGATAACATTTTGGTGCGTCTGCCGGGAGCTTAAGATTGAATTTCTGAAGGTAGCAGGAGTTCAAATGATTTTCAAGGCTGCAAAACTACCTTGGCGACTCCATTGTTGGAGAATTCAAAGTTATATATTCATGGTGATTCCACTGGAGTTATGAAAGACCCAGAAGCTGCCCTTCTTTGTTCAAGGTATGCATGCATTGATTTCTCAGGAATTCATGGTTTCCCAAATCATTTTCCTAGGGATGCATACTTTCTAAGGAATGGTCCAAAATTCAACGGTGAAGATCTAAGTTTAACTTTGAATCATATATCAGATTTTTGTGAATTTACACAGCTTCTTAGAGTTAAACATGAGGATGTTTGCATTATGTTATTCTATGATTCACTTCAAGGGAAATGCAAACAGTGGGTTGAATGTTTGCCTGCCGAATCCATTAAATCATTTCAAGACCTTTGGCTCATGTTCTTGGAGGAATGGACAGATAGGACAGAGGAGGTGGCAGACTTTCCCTCAGTGGAGGGTTTCAAACAATGGAATGATGATCACAGTAAAGAAGAAACAAATGAATCCTTTTCTTTGTCCTTATCTTCATATCTGAAATCTTTTGACTGTAAGTCAGAGGATAAAATGAAATTTTTTGATGAAATTGCCAAAGATATTGAGAAAGAAATTGAAGGTTTAGAAGGACAGATTCAGGCATACAATTTTCATGATCATGATTATTATTCTCAAAAGTTTCCTGTGACAGAGCGCAAGGAGACTATGCTGCTTCCATTCTCTTTCATGATTGAGGAACTGAACACTGTGATTGAAGATCAGTTTGCACAGCTGGAAAGTTTCAAGGAAGGACAAGCTGATCATGTGTTCTGGGACCCTATAGCTGATTACATGGAAGAGTTTTACTCTCCAGTGTTTCTGTTTTCTTATGAAGATCAGAGACTATGTCAGTGGCAGCGGTCATTACATTATCACATTGGCTCTGAAATCCGATGCAGTCAAAGACATTTTCAGTGGCAGCTGTCATCTCTCTATCACATTGGCGCTGAACTTCGGGACAGGCAAAGAAGTCAAATGTCAGATAAAGCAAATGACTGGCTACATTGGAAGTTTCATATTGATTGAGCTGAGGAAAGTTTAAATGGTTACGGTAGGTAGGTAGGTAAATTGCAAATAAGCTCAAGGTTGGCTGAGCATTTATTTTTCAGTAGCATTAGTTTCTTTCTCCTACAGTCATGTTGGTCGAGCAAATTTCTGTTTGTTACAAATGGACGAGGCACTGGAGCTGCATGTTCTTAGCGCACCACAAGGGCACACTATCCCAAGTGGAGCCACTGTTATCACTGAAAATAGTGTAATCAAAAATTTTTAGCCTGGCTTAAAGAGTGGGTGTTTTCGCAGCGCCAGAATTATTTTTAGCAGTTTCGCAGCGCTACCTGTTTGCGTGGTTTCGTAGCGTGCTACGAAATTGGGAATTGGTTCAAGTTTTCAGCGAAGGTCTAAATCCTAGCATGCCTATTGTATAGAGTTTTGCTTCCCTCCAGGGATGTTGATGAGGGCAGTGACAGTGTGTCCAAGGAGGCACCCTATGATGATGCAGCTATTGTGGGTTTGGCATCAAGTACATTAAGGGAGTTATCTTTGAAGTCTGGTTCATGGGTGATTGTGAAAGATGTACATACTAATGTGGGAGACTTGCAGGAGATTTTGTGTTGAATCCTCCAGACAAAGAATCTATTAAATTCCATAAAACATAGAGTGTTTGATATTGGGGATTGTCTTTTCACAATCTGTAACTTCTTTCACAAAACAGGGCGCCACAATGGATTGAAATATTTGAGAAATATTTATGATAAAGTTCATATTCACACCTTGTTCAAGGATAAAGATAAGGATACTTCGGCTTTTCAATCTGAGGATGATTGATTTTTCGGTCATAAGTGACCTCTAAGGAAGATTGTCTAAAGCAGAGGTTTGACTGTTTTGTCGTTGCATTGGAAGATGTTTCCAAAGATGCGCTACTTTTCTTAAAAGACAAAGCCTTGGAACTCTTGAATTCCTTGTTTCTGTTTCACTGCAAAATATGGTACCCAAGGTTAAATGTTTTTCCTATATATTGTGCTCGGTCTTTTTCCAATGGATACCTTACACTTTGTAAAGTCACTGCTGCACAGGAAAAGATATATGGGAACTGAAAGATCTAGGACATCAAACAGCTCAGAGGATTGTTCTGGTTTCTGGTCCATTGCATTCTGTGCGAGAAATAAACCAAAATTTTCCAAATTTGGTTTCGTTTTGTCTCGAATGAAGCTTAATCAGTTAATGAAAGATGAAATTATTACCAGTTAGCGCATGGTGCCTTCAGGAAAATCCCCGATAGAAATAAATGGAGATTTAGTAAACGTCGAGAGTATTGATCTTTTCTCGTTGATGGGATTGGTTCGAGGTGAATTGTCATTGGCAAACCAAGTAGCAAGGTTAAAAGTCCTTCGAAAGGTAATGAAGATGTTACTATATACACCTGCGCCATCCGAACAAGGTTCTTTTCGTTCAAGACTTCCGTTCTATCCTCGTAAACTATCTGAGCAATCTTAGGATGAAAGTTAAATGTAATTTAATGTGGACATCATGCACTTTTAAACAAGAACGAAATTTTAGGTCATTGGTTTGGCACCGACGTGAGTCATAATACAGATGGCGCTGAAGGAGTTAGGTTTAGCCTTTTGGCTGATCTATATACGTCCACGTCCCCGGTATCATGCTAAATCGAATCCTCATGACCGTGAATGATGTTAAGGGGCGCATAAGAAAGGGCCTACAATTTATTTCTCCGAAGCCTACAGAATCGAGACAATTGGATGGCGGAGAATTCAAGTAGCAGACAACAAAACCAGTGAATCTTCATCTGGCGGTTCATTTGCAACTCGTGCCTAACCTCATGATATCTTCCAAGCAGTAAATACTTTATCTGATGCGTTTTCTCAGAAAGGGAGTTCATTTGTTCATAATATATTACAGAGAAGATCTAGGTTGCTTCCAGAAGAAACAGATGGATCCTCGGCTTTACTTAATTCACCGGTTCATATCACAGCTCTGAAATTTGAAGATTAAATTAACCAAGTGCTTCATGGCCTAAAAAACAGAGTCTCAAGAAGCAGAATATAAGTTTGCCTATGAAGAACTATATTTCCTCTGTTACTTACAATACCTTGTTGCTGGGAGAATTCATACATCCAGCAGTCGAATGCCATGGTGCTGCACGAATAGTCAGAGGCTGTGCAATTTATACCAGAGAAACTGGAGCACTTTGCCAAATAGTGGTGACCGGAGTATACTCTTTAAATGTTTTCCTTTCTGCGCCAGTTATGATTCTTTTTATTTAAATTCATATTACAGTTTCAGGTGAAGATGATTTTTAGAGTTGGAAAGGGCTATTTTGTATACAGTAAGTCGAAGGCCTTAGCTGCGCTAAATGGTATGAGGATGGAAAGCTCAAACAAACTGGAAACGATCTATGGTCTATCTCCTTCAGGTGTGAGGAGTATCTTGAGCAAAAGGTTATACCCACAGAAGGATCTCGACATTATTACTCATCTTCTGTGGACGGTCCAGTACGCAGTAAATTACCTTACATGAATGTTGTGGGAGGTTCCAAGAGTCCTTTAACAGAGGAGACAAGTTTTTCCTCAGGAGAGATATTTGTTGCAAGCAAACCTTTTCAAAACAATCAAGTGCTTAAGCCATGAACACTGATGATTATTTAGAAAACCAGAGAGGAAGAGTGTATTTTTTGGAATCACACAGCAGTTTCGTAGCGCGCTACGAAACTGCTGTAGGTGATGATTTTAAAAGCGCAGAGCAGCTAGTGTGACACGGTGAGCGGGGGTTTGAGGAAAAGGAACAGATGTCTATCAAAGACCACCTACAGCACATCAGAAACCTGGCATCACTCCATACTTGGGGTCATTAAAGGATTTGGGAGCAGGCTGCTATATTTTAGGAGAATGTTGGGAGACAAAAGGCCGACAAACAGGAACAGCTCCCTATATTTCAGGGCGATGGAAAACATATTATGTTAAGGGCCAACAAACAACTGCAGACACCTTTTCAGCTCATAAAGTTTCCAGCTCATTTGAAAGGTGTGGTGATATGCGGTGTTTGGGAAGAATTAAAGAACAGCAGACTTGTTTTTAAATGATGAAGAGGAATGGAAGACAGGGGACCGTGGATATAGGATGATTAATTTTATCAATTAATAGGCTGTCTTACAGCTAGCATCCGAGACCAGCTTGCTCGGTGAATGCTCCCTTAACATATCTTAGCCATAATGGAAATCATACAGCTGTCCAGCATCCAAGAAAGCATCAAGCCTGCGAGGAGAATGAAATTAGTATTTTAGTTTGATTAGGATTGTGTGTAATTATAGTCCGGCATGTTTGTAATTAATGCAGTAGTTAAAAGCATGTAGGAGTAGTTAATAGCCACCTTCGAGGCTCCCCTCATGCTGGAGGAGGAAGCTCGAGGTGTTTTAGTTTGCTTGCCTATATATGGGCCAAGGTTAGATGTAGAAGGGGTTGGATTGTATATACAAAAAACAGAGTTTTTAGAGCTTATGTAAAGACTGTTACAGTAATGGCAAACAGGGTTTTTTCTTCCCAAGATTCTCAATGCATCTTTTGTTCAAATGTGATGGTGGTTTAGTTTCTTAATGTTCTTTTTACAGCCTTGTTATGGCACAATCCCTCAGAATTCATATTATATGCTCTGACTTCCTGTGTGCCTGACAAGCTGTGGGTTTTGGTGAAGCATGTTAGAACATCACTCAGAATTCATTTTTAATGCTCTGACTTCCTGTATGTTCAGCAGGCTTTGATTTAGGTAAATTATGTTTGAACCTCTGATGATGCAAAGAGCCTTGGCTTCTATGAGATGACTGTGATTTGGTTTATTAACTGTGAGAGACTCCATAGCCCAATGAAGACCAATTTGATGTATGTCCAGCCAGCTATATTTTTATAAATGTGTGAAGAGTTAGCCCTCTAGTGTTTGAAGGATTTTGTCAAGAGTCGTGAGAGAGCCCTCTCTGATTAGGAAGGCTAATTCCTAATCTAAAGTATGGTCTGAAATAGTTACATGAGACCTTGCTTGGTTGCAGTCCCTAGTACTGGTTTTGTGATAACATTTTGGTGCGTCTACCGGGAGCTTAAGATTGAATTTCTGAAGGTAGCAGGAGTTCAAATGATTTTCAAGGCTGCAAAACTACCTTGGCGACTCCATTGTTGGAGAATTCAAAGTTATATATTCATGGTGATTCCACTGGAGTTATGAAAGACCCAGAAGCTGCCCTTCTTTGTTCAAGGTATGCATGCATTGATTTCTCAGGAATTCATGGTTTCCCAAATCATTTTCCTAGGGATGCATACTTTCTAAGGAATGGTCCAAAATTCAACGGTGAAGATTTAAGTTTAACTTTGAATCATATATCAGATTTTTGTGAATTTACACAGCTTCTTAGAGTTAAACATGAGGATGTTTGCATTATGTTATTCTATGATTCACTTCAAGGGAAATGCAAACAGTGGGTTGAATGTTTGCCTGCCGAATCCATTAAATCATTTCAAGACCTTTGGCTCATGTTCTTGGAGGAATGGACAGATAGGACAGAGGAGGTGGCAGACTTTCCCTCAGTGGAGGGTTTCAAACAATGGAATGATGATCACAGTAAAGAAGAAACAAATGAATCCTTTTCTTTGTCCTTATCTTCATATCTGAAATCTTTTGACTGTAAGTCAGAGGATAAAATGAAATTTTTTGATGAAATTGCCAAAGATATTGAGAAAGAAATTGAAGGTTTAGAAGGACAGATTCAGGCATACAATTTTCATGATCATGATTATTATTCTCAAAAGTTTCCTGTGACAGAGCGCAAGGAGACTATGCTGCTTCCATTCTCTTTCATGATTGAGGAACTGAACACTGTGATTGAAGATCAGTTTGCACAGCTGGAAAGTTTCAAGGAAGGACAAGCTGATCATGTGTTCTGGGACCCTATAGCTGATTACATGGAAGAGTTTTACTCTCCAGTGTTTCCGTTTTCTTATGAAGATCAGAGACTATGTCAGTGGCAGCGGTCATTACATTATCACATTGGCTCTGAAATCCGATGCAGTCAAAGACATTTTCAGTGGCAGCTGTCATCTCTCTATCACATTGGCGCTGAACTTCGGGACAGGCAAAGAAGTCAAATGTCAGATAAAGCAAATGACTGGCTACATTGGAAGTTTCATATTGATTGAGCTGAGGAAAGTTTAAATGGTTAGGGTAGGTAGGTAGGTAAATTGCAAATAAGCTCAAGGTTGGCTGAGCATTTATTTTTCAGTAGCATTAGTTTCTTTCTCCTACAGTCATGTTGGTCGAGCAAATTTCTGTTTGTTACAAATGGACGAGGCACTGGAGCTGCATGTTCTTAGCGCACCACAAGGGCACACTATCCCAAGTGGAGCCACTGTTATCACTGAAAATAGTGTAATCAAAAATTTTTAGCCTGGCTTAAAGAGTGGGTGTTTTCGCAGCGCCAGAATTATTTTTAGCAGTTTCGCAGCGCTACCTGTTTGCGTGGTTTCGTAGCGTGCTACGAAATTGGGAATTGGTTCAAGTTTTCAGCGAAGGTCTAAATCCTAGCATGCCTATTGTATAGAGTTTTGCTTCCCTCCAGGGATGTTGATGAGGGCAGTGACAGTGTGTCCAAGGAGGCACCCTATGATGATGCAGCTATTGTGGGTTTGGCATCAAGTACATTAAGGGAGTTATCTTTGAAGTCTGGTTCATGGGTGATTGTGAAAGATGTACATACTAATGTGGGAGACTTGCAGGAGATTTTGTGTTGAATCCTCCAGACAAAGAATCTATTAAATTCCATAAAACATAGAGTGTTTGATATTGGGGATTGTCTTTTCACAATCTGTAACTTCTTTCACAAAACAGGGCGCCACAATGGATTGAAAGATTTGAGAAATATTTATGATAAAGTTCATATTCACACCTTGTTCAAGGATAAAGATAAGGATACTTCGGCTTTTCAATCTGAGGATGATTGATTTTTCGGTCATAAGTGACCTCTAAGGAAGATTGTCTAAAGCAGAGGTTTGACCGTTTTGTCGTTGCATTGGAAGATGTTTCCAAAGATGCGCTACTTTTCTTAAAAGACAAAGCCTTGGAACTCTTGAATTCCTTGTTTCTGTTTCACTGCAAAATATGGTACCCAAGGTTAAATGTTTTTCCTATATATTGTGCTCGGTCTTTTTCCAATGGATACCTTACACTTTGTAAAGTCACTGCTGCACAGGAAAAGATATATGGGAACTGAAAGATCTAGGACATCAAACAGCTCAGAGGATTGTTCTGGTTTCTGGTCCATTGCATTCTGTGCGAGAAATAAACCAAAATTTTCCAAATTTGGTTTCGTTTTGTCTCGAATGAAGCTTAATCAGTTAATGAAAGATGAAATTATTACCAGTTAGCGCATGGTGCCTTCAGGAAAATCCCCGATAGAAATAAATGGAGATTTAGTAAACGTCGAGAGTATTGATCTTTTCTCGTTGATGGGATTGGTTCGAGGTGAATTGTCATTGGCAAACCAAGTAGCAAGGTTAAAAGTCCTTCGAAAGGTAATGAAGATGTTACTATATACACCTGCGCCATCCGAACAAGGTTCTTTTCGTTCAAGACTTCCGTTCTATCCTCGTAAACTATCTGAGCAATCTTAGGATGAAAGTTAAATGTAATTTAATGTGGACATCATGCACTTTTAAACAAGAACGAAATTTTAGGTCATTGGTTTGGCACCGACGTGAGTCATAATACAGATGGCGCTGAAGGAGTTAGGTTTAGCCTTTTGGCTGATCTATATACGTCCACGTCCCCGGTATCATGCTAAATCGAATCCTCATGACCGTGAATGATGTTAAGGGGCGCATAAGAAAGGGCCTACAATTTATTTCTCCGGAGCCTACAGAATCGAGACAATTGGATGGCGGAGAATTCAAGTAGCAGACAACAAAACCAGTGAATCTTCATCTGGCGGTTCGTTTGCAACTCGTGCCTAACCTCATGATATCTTCCAAGCAGTAAATACTTTATCTGATGCGTTTTCTCAGAAAGGGAGTTCATTTGTTCATAATATATTACAGAGAAGATCTAGGTTGCTTCCAGAAGAAACAGATGGATCCTCGGCTTTACTTAATTCACCGGTTCATATCACAGCTCTGAAATTTGAAGATTAAATTAACCAAGTGCTTCATGGCCTAAAAAACAGAGTCTCAAGAAGCAGAATATAAGTTTGCCTATGAAGAACTATATTTCCTCTGTTACTTACAATACCTTGTTGCTGGGAGAATTCATACATCCAGCAGTCGAATGCCATGGTGCTGCACGAATAGTCAGAGGCTGTGCAATTTATATCAGAGAAACTGGAGCACTTTGCCAAATAGTGGTGACCGGAGTATACTCTTTAAATGCTTTCCTTTCTGCGCCAGTTATGATTCTTTTTATTTAAATTCATATTACAGTTTCAGGTGAAGATGATTTTTAGAGTTGGAAAGGGCTATTTTGTATACAGTAAGTCGAAGGCCTTAGCTGCGCTAAATGGTATGAGGATGGAAAGCTCAAACAAACTGGAAACGATCTATGGTCTATCTCCTTCAGGTGTGAGGAGTATCTTGAGCAAAAGGTTATACCCACAGAAGGATCAAGACATTATTACTCATCTTCTGTGGACGGTCCAGTACGCAGTAAATTACCTTACATGAATGTTGTGGGAGGTTCCAAGAGTCCTTTAACAGAGGAGACAAGTTTTTCCTCAGGAGAGATATTTGTTGCAAGCAAACCTTTTCAAAACAATCAAGTGCTTAAGCCATGAACACTGATGATTATTTAGAAAACCAGAGAGGAAGAGTGTATTTTTTGGAATCACACAGCAGTTTCGTAGCGCGCTACGAAACTGCTGTAGGTGATGATTTTAAAAGCGCAGAGCAGCTAGTGTGACACGGTGAGCGGGGGTTTGAGGAAAAGGAACAGATGTCTATCAAAGACCACCTACAGCACATCAGAAACCTGGCATCACTCCATACTTGGGGTCATTAAAGGATTTGGGAGCAGGCTGCTATATTTTAGGAGAATGTTGGGAGACAAAAGGCCGACAAACAGGAACAGCTCCCTATATTTCAGGGCGATGGAAAACATATTATGTTAAGGGCCAACAAACAACTGCAGACACCTTTTAAGCTCATAAAGTTTCCAGCTCATTTGAAAGGTGTGGTGATATGCGGTGTTTGGGAAGAATTAAAGAACAGCAGACTTGTTTTTAAATGATGAAGAGGAATGGAAGACAGGGGACCGTGGATATAGGATGATTAATTTTATCAATTAATAGGCTGTCTTACAGCTAGCATCCGAGACCAGCTTGCTCGGTGAATGCTCCCTTAACATATCTTAGCCATAATGGAAATCATACAGCTGTCCAGCATCCAAGAAAGCATCAAGCCTGCGAGGAGAATGAAATTAGTATTTTAGTTTGATTAGGATTGTGTGTAATTATAGTCCGGCATGTTTGTAATTAATGCAGTAGTTAAAAGCATGTAGGAGTAGTTAATAGCCACCTTCGAGGCTCCCCTCATGCTGGAGGAGGAAGCTCGAGGTGTTTTAGTTTGCTTGCCTATATATGGGCCAAGGTTAGATGTAGAAGGGGTTGGATTGTATATACAAAAAACAGAGTTTTTAGAGCTTATGTAAAGACTGTTACAGTAATGGCAAACAGGGTTTTTTCTTCCCAAGATTCTCAATGCATCTTTTGTTCAAATGTGATGGTGGTTTAGTTTCTTAATGTTTTTTTTACAGCCTTGTTATGGCACAATCCCTCAGAATTCATATTATATGCTCTGACTTCCTGTGTGCCTGACAAGCTGTGGGTTTTGGTGAAGCATGTTAGAACATCACTCAGAATTCATTTTTAATGCTCTGACTTCCTGTATGTTCAGCAGGCTTTGATTTAGGTAAATTATGTTTGAACCTCTGATGATGCAAAGAGCCTTGGCTTCTATGAGATGACTGTGATTTGGTTTATTAACTGTGAGAGACTCCATAGCCCAATGAAGACCAATTTGATGTATGTCCAGCCAGCTATATTTTTATAAATGTGTGAAGAGTTAGCCCTCTAGTGTTTGAAGGATTTTGTCAAGAGTCGTGAGAGAGCCCTCTCTGATTAGGAAGGCTAATTCCTAATCTAAAGTATGGTCTGAAATAGTTACATGAGACCTTGCTTGGTTGCAGTCCCTAGTACTGGTTTTGTGATAACATTTTGGTGCGTCTGCCGGGAGCTTAAGATTGAATTTCTGAAGGTAGCAGGAGTTCAAATGATTTTCAAGGCTACAAAACTACCTTGGCGACTCCATTGTTGGAGAATTCAAAGTTATATATTCATGGTGATTCCACTGGAGTTATGAAAGACCCAGAAGCTGCCCTTCTTTGTTCAAGGTATGCATGCATTGATTTCTCAGGAATTCATGGTTTCCCAAATCATTTTCCTAGGGATGCATACTTTCTAAGGAATGGTCCAAAATTCAACGGTGAAGATTTAAGTTTAACTTTGAATCATATATCAGATTTTTGTGAATTTACACAGCTTCTTAGAGTTAAACATGAGGATGTTTGCATTATGTTATTCTATGATTCACTTCAAGGGAAATGCAAACAGTGGGTTGAATGTTTGCCTGCCGAATCCATTAAATCATTTCAAGACCTTTGGCTCATGTTCTTGGAGGAATGGACAGATAGGACAGAGGAGGTGGCAGACTTTCCCTCAGTGGAGGGTTTCAAACAATGGAATGATGATCACAGTAAAGAAGAAACAAATGAATCCTTTTCTTTGTCCTTATCTTCATATCTGAAATCTTTTGACTGTAAGTCAGAGGATAAAATGAAATTTTTTGATGAAATTGCCAAAGATATTGAGAAAGAAATTGAAGGTTTAGAAGGACAGATTCAGGCATACAATTTTCATGATCATGATTATTATTCTCAAAAGTTTCCTGTGACAGAGCGCAAGGAGACTATGCTGCTTCCATTCTCTTTCATGATTGAGGAACTGAACACTGTGATTGAAGATCAGTTTGCACAGCTGGAAAGTTTCAAGGAAGGACAAGCTGATCATGTGTTCTGGGACCCTATAGCTGATTACATGGAAGAGTTTTACTCTCCAGTGTTTCCGTTTTCTTATGAAGATCAGAGACTATGTCAGTGGCAGCGGTCATTACATTATCACATTGGCTCTGAAATCCGATGCAGTCAAAGACATTTTCAGTGGCAGCTGTCATCTCTCTATCACATTGGCGCTGAACTTCGGGACAGGCAAAGAAGTCAAATGTCAGATAAAGCAAATGACTGGCTACATTGGAAGTTTCATATTGATTGAGCTGAGGAAAGTTTAAATGGTTAGGGTAGGTAGGTAGGTAAATTGCAAATAAGCTCAAGGTTGGCTGAGCATTTATTTTTCAGTAGCATTAGTTTCTTTCTCCTACAGTCATGTTGGTCGAGCAAATTTCTGTTTGTTACAAATGGACGAGGCACTGGAGCTGCATGTTCTTAGCGCACCACAAGGGCACACTATCCCAAGTGGAGCCACTGTTATCACTGAAAATAGTGTAATCAAAAATTTTTAGCCTGGCTTAAAGAGTGGGTGTTTTCGCAGCGCCAGAATTATTTTTAGCAGTTTCGCAGCGCTACCTGTTTGCGTGGTTTCGTAGCGTGCTACGAAATTGGGAATTGGTTCAAGTTTTCAGCGAAGGTCTAAATCCTAGCATGCCTATTGTATAGAGTTTTGCTTCCCTCCAGGGATGTTGATGAGGGCAGTGACAGTGTGTCCAAGGAGGCACCCTATGATGATGCAGCTATTGTGGGTTTGGCATCAAGTACATTAAGGGAGTTATCTTTGAAGTCTGGTTCATGGGTGATTGTGAAAGATGTACATACTAATGTGGGAGACTTGCAGGAGATTTTGTGTTGAATCCTCCAGACAAAGAATCTATTAAATTCCATAAAACATAGAGTGTTTGATATTGGGGATTGTCTTTTCACAATCTGTAACTTCTTTCACAAAACAGGGCGCCACAATGGATTGAAAGATTTGAGAAATATTTATGATAAAGTTCATATTCACACCTTGTTCAAGGATAAAGATAAGGATACTTCGGCTTTTCAATCTGAGGATGATTGATTTTTCGGTCATAAGTGACCTCTAAGGAAGATTGTCTAAAGCAGAGGTTTGACCGTTTTGTCGTTGCATTGGAAGATGTTTCCAAAGATGCGCTACTTTTCTTAAAAGACAAAGCCTTGGAACTCTTGAATTCCTTGTTTCTGTTTCACTGCAAAATATGGTACCCAAGGTTAAATGTTTTTCCTATATATTGTGCTCGGTCTTTTTCCAATGGATACCTTACACTTTGTAAAGTCACTGCTGCATAGGAAAAGATATATGGGAACTGAAAGATCTAGGACATCAAACAGCTCAGAGGATTGTTCTGGTTTCTGGTCCATTGCATTCTGTGCGAGAAATAAACCAAAATTTTCCAAATTTGGTTTCGTTTTGTCTCGAATGAAGCTTAATCAGTTAATGAAAGATGAAATTATTACCAGTTAGCGCATGGTGCCTTCAGGAAAATCCCCGATAGAAATAAATGGAGATTTAGTAAACGTCGAGAGTATTGATCTTTTCTCGTTGATGGGATTGGTTCGAGGTGAATTGTCATTGGCAAACCAAGTAGCAAGGTTAAAAGTCCTTCGAAAGGTAATGAAGATGTTACTATATACACCTGCGCCATCCGAACAAGGTTCTTTTCGTTCAAGACTTCCGTTCTATCCTCGTAAACTATCTGAGCAATCTTAGGATGAAAGTTAAATGTAATTTAATGTGGACATCATGCACTTTTAAACAAGAACGAAATTTTAGGTCATTGGTTTGGCACCGACGTGAGTCATAATACAGATGGCGCTGAAGGAGTTAGGTTTAGCCTTTTGGCTGATCTATATACGTCCACGTCCCCGGTATCATGCTAAATCGAATCCTCATGACCGTGAATGATGTTAAGGGGCGCATAAGAAAGGGCCTACAATTTATTTCTCCGGAGCCTACAGAATCGAGACAATTGGATGGCGGAGAATTCAAGTAGCAGACAACAAAACCAGTGAATCTTCATCTGGCGGTTCGTTTGCAACTCGTGCCTAACCTCATGATATCTTCCAAGCAGTAAATACTTTATCTGATGCGTTTTCTTAGAAAGGGAGTTCATTTGTTCATAATATATTACAGAGAAGATCTAGGTTGCTTCCAGAAGAAACAGATGGATCCTCGGCTTTACTTAATTCACCGGTTCATATCACAGCTCTGAAATTTGAAGATTAAATTAACCAAGTGCTTCATGGCCTAAAAAACAGAGTCTCAAGAAGCAGAATATAAGTTTGCCTATGAAGAACTATATTTCCTCTGTTACTTACAATACCTTGTTGCTGGGAGAATTCATACATCCAGCAGTCGAATGCCATGGTGCTGCACGAATAGTCAGAGGCTGTGCAATTTATATCAGAGAAACTGGAGCACTTTGCCAAATAGTGGTGACCGGAGTATACTCTTTAAATGTTTTCCTTTCTGCGCCAGTTATGATTCTTTTTATTTAAATTCATATTACAGTTTCAGGTGAAGATGATTTTTAGAGTTGGAAAGGGCTATTTTGTATACAGTAAGTCGAAGGCCTTAGCTGCGCTAAATGGTATGAGGATGGAAAGCTCAAACAAACTGGAAACAATCTATGGTCTATCTCCTTCAGGTGTGAGGAGTATCTTGAGCAAAAGGTTATACCCACAGAAGGATCAAGACATTATTACTCATCTTCTGTGGACGGTCCAGTACGCAGTAAATTACCTTACATGAATGTTGTGGGAGGTTCCAAGAGTCCTTTAACAGAGGAGACAAGTTTTTCCTCAGGAGAGATATTTGTTGCAAGCAAACCTTTTCAAAACAATCAAGTGCTTAAGCCATGAACACTGATGATTATTTAGAAAACCAGAGAGGAAGAGTGTATTTTTTGGAATCACACAGCAGTTTCGTAGCGCGCTACGAAACTGCTGTAGGTGATGATTTTAAAAGCGCAGAGCAGCTAGTGTGACACGGTGAGCGGGGGTTTGAGGAAAAGGAACAGATGTCTATCAAAGACCACCTACAGCACATCAGAAACCTGGCATCACTCCATACTTGGGGTCATTAAAGGATTTGGGAGCAGGCTGCTATATTTTAGGAGAATGTTGGGAGACAAAAGGCCGACAAACAGGAACAGCTCCCTATATTTCAGGGCGATGGAAAACATATTATGTTAAGGGCCAACAAACAACTGCAGACACCTTTTCAGCTCATAAAGTTTCCAGCTCATTTGAAAGGTGTGGTGATATGCGGTGTTTGGGAAGAATTAAAGAACAACAGACTTGTTTTTAAATGATGAAGAGGAATGGAAGACAGGGGACCGTGGATATAGGATGATTAATTTTATCAATTAATAGGCTGTCTTACAGCTAGCATCCGAGACCAGCTTGCTCGGTGAATGCTCCCTTAACATATCTTAGCCATAATGGAAATCATACAGCTGTCCAGCATCCAAGAAAGCATCAAGCCTGCGAGGAGAATGAAATTAGTATTTTAGTTTGATTAGGATTGTGTGTAATTATAGTCCGGCATGTTTGTAATTAATGCAGTAGTTAAAAGCATGTAGGAGTAGTTAATAGCCACCTTCGAGGCTCCCCTCATGCTGGAGGAGGAAGCTCGAGGTGTTTTAGTTTGCTTGCCTATATATGGGCCAAGGTTAGATGTAGAAGGGGTTGGATTGTATATACAAAAAACAGAGTTTTTAGAGCTTATGTAAAGACTGTTACAGTAATGGCAAACAGGGTTTTTTCTTCCCAAGATTCTCAATGCATCTTTTGTTCAAATGTGATGGTGGTTTAGTTTCTTAATGTTCTTTTTACAGCCTTGTTATGGCACAATCCCTCAGAATTCATATTATATGCTCTGACTTCCTGTGTGCCTGACAAGCTGTGGGTTTTGGTGAAGCATGTTAGAACATCACTCAGAATTCATTTTTAATGCTCTGACTTCCTGTATGTTCAGCAGGCTTTGATTTAGGTAAATTATGTTTGAACCTCTGATGATGCAAAGAGCCTTGGCTTCTATGAGATGACTGTGATTTGGTTTATTAACTGTGAGAGACTCCATAGCCCAATGAAGACCAATTTGATGTATGTCCAGCCAGCTATATTTTTATAAATGTGTCAAGAGTTAGCCCTCTAGTGTTTGAAGGATTTTGTCAAGAGTCGTGAGAGAGCCCTCTCTGATTAGGAAGGCTAATTCCTAATCTAAAGTATGGTCTGAAATAGTTACATGAGACCTTGCTTGGTTGCAGTCCCTAGTACTGGTTTTGTGATAACATTTTGGTGCGTCTGCCGGGAGCTTAAGATTGAATTTCTGAAGGTAGCAGGAGTTCAAATGATTTTCAAGGCTACAAAACTACCTTGGCGACTCCATTGTTGGAGAATTCAAAGTTATATATTCATGGTGATTCCACTGGAGTTATGAAAGACCCAGAAGCTGCCCTTCTTTGTTCAAGGTATGCATGCATTGATTTCTCAGGAATTCATGGTTTCCCAAATCATTTTCCTAGGGATGCATACTTTCTAAGGAATGGTCCAAAATTCAACGGTGAAGATTTAAGTTTAACTTTGAATCATATATCAGATTTTTGTGAATTTACACAGCTTCTTAGAGTTAAACATGAGGATGTTTGCATTATGTTATTCTATGATTCACTTCAAGGGAAATGCAAACAGTGGGTTGAATGTTTGCCTGCCGAATCCATTAAATCATTTCAAGACCTTTGGCTCATGTTCTTGGAGGAATGGACAGATAGGACAGAGGAGGTGGCAGACTTTCCCTCAGTGGAGGGTTTCAAACAATGGAATGATGATCACAGTAAAGAAGAAACAAATGAATCCTTTTCTTTGTCCTTATCTTCATATCTGAAATCTTTTGACTGTAAGTCAGAGGATAAAATGAAATTTTTTGATGAAATTGCCAAAGATATTGAGAAAGAAATTGAAGGTTTAGAAGGACAGATTCAGGCATACAATTTTCATGATCATGATTATTATTCTCAAAAGTTTCCTGTGACAGAGCGCAAGGAGACTATGCTGCTTCCATTCTCTTTCATGATTGAGGAACTGAACACTGTGATTGAAGATCAGTTTGCACAGCTGGAAAGTTTCAAGGAAGGACAAGCTGATCATGTGTTCTGGGACCCTATAGCTGATTACATGGAAGAGTTTTACTCTCCAGTGTTTCCGTTTTCTTATGAAGATCAGAGACTATGTCAGTGGCAGCGGTCATTACATTATCACATTGGCTCTGAAATCCGATGCAGTCAAAGACATTTTCAGTGGCAGCTGTCATCTCTCTATCACATTGGCGCTGAACTTCGGGACAGGCAAAGAAGTCAAATGTCAGATAAAGCAAATGACTGGCTACATTGGAAGTTTCATATTGATTGAGCTGAGGAAAGTTTAAATGGTTAGGGTAGGTAGGTAGGTAAATTGCAAATAAGCTCAAGGTTGGCTGAGCATTTATTTTTCAGTAGCATTAGTTTCTTTCTCCTACAGTCATGTTGGTCGAGCAAATTTCTGTTTGTTACAAATGGACGAGGCACTGGAGCTGCATGTTCTTAGCGCACCACAAGGGCACACTATCCCAAGTGGAGCCACTGTTATCACTGAAAATAGTGTAATCAAAAATTTTTAGCCTGGCTTAAAGAGTGGGTGTTTTCGCAGCGCCAGAATTATTTTTAGCAGTTTCGCAGCGCTACCTGTTTGCGTGGTTTCGTAGCGTGCTACGAAATTGGGAATTGGTTCAAGTTTTCAGCGAAGGTCTAAATCCTAGCATGCCTATTGTATAGAGTTTTGCTTCCCTCCAGGGATGTTGATGAGGGCAGTGACAGTGTGTCCAAGGAGGCACCCTATGATGATGCAGCTATTGTGGGTTTGGCATCAAGTACATTAAGGGAGTTATCTTTGAAGTCTGGTTCATGGGTGATTGTGAAAGATGTACATACTAATGTGGGAGACTTGCAGGAGATTTTGTGTTGAATCCTCCAGACAAAGAATCTATTAAATTCCATAAAACATAGAGTGTTTGATATTGGGGATTGTCTTTTCACAATCTGTAACTTCTTTCACAAAACAGGGCGCCACAATGGATTGAAAGATTTGAGAAATATTTATGATAAAGTTCATATTCACACCTTGTTCAAGGATAAAGATAAGGATACTTCGGCTTTTCAATCTGAGGATGATTGATTTTTCGGTCATAAGTGACCTCTAAGGAAGATTGTCTAAAGCAGAGGTTTGACCATTTTGTCGTTGCATTGGAAGATGTTTCCAAAGATGCGCTACTTTTCTTAAAAGACAAAGCCTTGGAACTCTTGAATTCCTTGTTTCTGTTTCACTGCAAAATATGGTACCCAAGGTTAAATGTTTTTCCTATATATTGTGCTCGGTCTTTTTCCAATGGATACCTTACACTTTGTAAAGTCACTGCTGCACAGGAAAAGATATATGGGAACTGAAAGATCTAGGACATCAAACAGCTCAGAGGATTGTTCTGGTTTCTGGTCCATTGCATTCTGTGCGAGAAATAAACCAAAATTTTCCAAATTTGGTTTCGTTTTGTCTCGAATGAAGCTTAATCAGTTAATGAAAGATGAAATTATTACCAGTTAGCGCATGGTGCCTTCAGGAAAATCCCCGATAGAAATAAATGGAGATTTAGTAAACGTCGAGAGTATTGATCTTTTCTCGTTGATGGGATTGGTTCGAGGTGAATTGTCATTGGCAAACCAAGTAGCAAGGTTAAAAGTCCTTCGAAAGGTAATGAAGATGTTACTATATACACCTGCGCCATCCGAACAAGGTTCTTTTCGTTCAAGACTTCCGTTCTATCCTCGTAAACTATCTGAGCAATCTTAGGATGAAAGTTAAATGTAATTTAATGTGGACATCATGCACTTTTAAACAAGAACGAAATTTTAGGTCATTGGTTTGGCACCGACGTGAGTCATAATACAGATGGCGCTGAAGGAGTTAGGTTTAGCCTTTTGGCTGATCTATATACGTCCACGTCCCCGGTATCATGCTAAATCGAATCCTCATGACCGTGAATGATGTTAAGGGGCGCATAAGAAAGGGCCTACAATTTATTTCTCCGGAGCCTACAGAATCGAGACAATTGGATGGCGGAGAATTCAAGTAGCAGACAACAAAACCAGTGAATCTTCATCTGGCGGTTCGTTTGCAACTCGTGCCTAACCTCATGATATCTTCCAAGCAGTAAATACTTTATCTGATGCGTTTTCTCAGAAAGGGAGTTCATTTGTTCATAATATATTACAGAGAAGATCTAGGTTGCTTCCAGAAGAAACAGATGGATCCTCGGCTTTACTTAATTCACCGGTTCATATCACAGCTCTGAAATTTGAAGATTAAATTAACCAAGTGCTTCATGGCCTAAAAAACAGAGTCTCAAGAAGCAGAATATAAGTTTGCCTATGAAGAACTATATTTCCTCTGTTACTTACAATACCTTGTTGCTGGGAGAATTCATACATCCAGCAGTCGAATGCCATGGTGCTGCACGAATAGTCAGAGGCTGTGCAATTTATATCAGAGAAACTGGAGCACTTTGCCAAATAGTGGTGACCGGAGTATACTCTTTAAATGTTTTCCTTTCTGCGCCAGTTATGATTCTTTTTATTTAAATTCATATTACAGTTTCAGGTGAAGATGATTTTTAGAGTTGGAAAGGGCTATTTTGTATACAGTAAGTCGAAGGCCTTAGCTGCGCTAAATGGTATGAGGATGGAAAGCTCAAACAAACTGGAAACGATCTATGGTCTATCTCCTTCAGGTGTGAGGAGTATCTTGAGCAAAAGGTTATACCCACAGAAGGATCAAGACATTATTACTCATCTTCTGTGGACGGTCCAGTACGCAGTAAATTACCTTACATGAATGTTGTGGGAGGTTCCAAGAGTCCTTTAACAGAGGAGACAAGTTTTTCCTCAGGAGAGATATTTGTTGCAAGCAAACCTTTTCAAAACAATCAAGTGCTTAAGCCATGAACACTGATGATTATTTAGAAAACCAGAGAGGAAGAGTGTATTTTTTGGAATCACACAGCAGTTTCGTAGCGCGCTACGAAACTGCTGTAGGTGATGATTTTAAAAGCGCAGAGCAGCTAGTGTGACACGGTGAGCGGGGGTTTGAGGAAAAGGAACAGATGTCTATCAAAGACCACCTACAGCACATCAGAAACCTGGCATCACTCCATACTTGGGGTCATTAAAGGATTTGGGAGCAGGCTGCTATATTTTAGGAGAATGTTGGGAGACAAAAGGCCGACAAACAGGAACAGCTCCCTATATTTCAGGGCGATGGAAAACATATTATGTTAAGGGCCAACAAACAACTGCAGACACCTTTTCAGCTCATAAAGTTTCCAGCTCATTTGAAAGGTGTGGTGATATGCGGTGTTTGGGAAGAATTAAAGAACAGCAGACTTGTTTTTAAATGATGAAGAGGAATGGAAGACAGGGGACCGTGGATATAGGATGATTAATTTTATCAATTAATAGGCTGTCTTACAGCTAGCATCCGAGACCAGCTTGCTCGGTGAATGCTCCCTTAACATATCTTAGCCATAATGGAAATCATACAGCTGTCCAGCATCCAAGAAAGCATCAAGCCTGCGAGGAGAATGAAATTAGTATTTTAGTTTGATTAGGATTGTGTGTAATTATAGTCCGGCATGTTTGTAATTAATGCAGTAGTTAAAAGCATGTAGGAGTAGTTAATAGCCACCTTCGAGGCTCCCCTCATGCTGGAGGAGGAAGCTCGAGGTGTTTTAGTTTGCTTGCCTATATATGGGCCAAGGTTAGATGTAGAAGGGGTTGGATTGTATATACAAAAAACAGAGTTTTTAGAGCTTATGTAAAGACTGTTACAGTAATGGCAAACAGGGTTTTTTCTTCCCAAGATTCTCAATGCATCTTTTGTTCAAATGTGATGGTGGTTTAGTTTCTTAATGTTCTTTTTACAGCCTTGTTATGGCACAATCCCTCAGAATTCATATTATATGCTCTGACTTCCTGTGTGCCTGACAAGCTGTGGGTTTTGGTGAAGCATGTTAGAACATCACTCAGAATTCATTTTTAATGCTCTGACTTCCTGTATGTTCAGCAGGCTTTGATTTAGGTAAATTATGTTTGAACCTCTGATGATGCAAAGAGCCTTGGCTTCTATGAGATGACTGTGATTTTGTTTATTAACTGTGAGAGACTCCATAGCCCAATGAAGACCAATTTGATGTATGTCCAGCCAGCTATATTTTTATAAATGTGTGAAGAGTTAGCCCTCTAGTGTTTGAAGGATTTTGTCAAGAGTCGTGAGAGAGCCCTCTCTGATTAGGAAGGCTAATTCCTAATCTAAAGTATGGTCTGAAACAGTTACATGAGACCTTGCTTGGTTGCAGTCCCTAGTATTGGTTTTGTGATAACACAATGCTTAGTTTGAATAGAGCAAGCTTTATTAGGCCCATTTGGTGCTAGTTAACCATGACTAGTCATTCAGAAATCCCATAGAAATAGGGCAGTTTTGAGATTATATAGGACTGGTCATCTTTCTTGGGATGGGAGTAATGAATTCGACTTAGATAGGTGGATGAGAGTAGATGGGGTTATTTTAGTGAATATAGATCAGTTTGTTCATGAGACTTCTTATTTAAAGCCAAAACTTTGATGGCTTATGTATTGACTTATGATATACTTTTATGTTGTGACATCTTTGGATTGAGGAGTTAATTTGAAGACTTGTGTTATTATTATTTTGCTGTTCAATGCTATGGATGTGTGACTGAATTTAAGCTTCTGATATCACCTCTCAAGTGTGCAAGGCAAGGGTGGAGGGCCCCCATTCCAAGCTAAGTACACTTCCTTGTTAACTAGTTTTATTTCCTTGTAATCTGGTTGTTGTAGCACTAGTTTTCCAAAGCTTTAGTTTAGATTGCTTTATGGTTCATGCATAGTGATTGATTTCATTAGTTAATAGCTTATTCATCACTTTATTGAGTTGGAAAAACAGGTGTTCAAGTTGGGCATCCCTTCTACTAAAATGATGAATCAAAACTAGTTTCTTTTGTTTGCATGCAAGTAGTTTCTTATTGAGATTTTGATATTGAGATGAATGAATTATGATGGAATGTGTCTCTTAAGTTAAGAGATTATTTCATTAATAATTTATCCATCTTAAGCTTTTGGTTTCAATCTCTAATTCATTAAGTGATAATTGAGGTGAAGGTGGACTTCTTGAGTCAAGAACCATTTCAATGTTTTTCCTCTTTTTAAGCTAATTGAATTAGAGTTATCAAATGTATTACTTTTAGCTTTTGAATAACTTATCTTTCAAGGTTTGATTACATCTGATCTTCACATATAGTGAACTTGCCTCAAAGCATAAACAACCTGGATTGATAAGAAATAATTGTGTTAATTTAGGTCCACAAATTAGCTCAACAATACGCGGATAGCTTTGTTGGAGGGTGCACAGGATTAGTTTCTTCCTCCATGCCCTCGTCCTCATTTTCTTCAATTATGAGGTCCTCCTTTTCTTCCTCCTCCTCGTCGGTTTCCAAGTTAACTGTTTTCCGTTTCTCGTCCATCGTTAATCTGGTATGCAATGGGTTTTGAGGGGACACATGCCCCGGAATCATCGACTGTTTGTCTTTCTTTGGCCTCAGCATGCTTGGTGATTTAGGGGTTTCTACCCCAATCCTGGCGCCTTCGGGGGCATCTTATATGCTCAGGTCCTGCGAGGCCTCCTCGGCGGTCATCTCTGCGATTTCCCTAATTTCTTTAGATGCCGCCATCTTGCTCATCCAGAACTCTCTCAGTTGCTCAATCAGGGGCTCAATCAACACTCTACACAGGGAAAAAAGGTTTCAGTTTAGAAAACACAGGGCATAAAACAACTCAATTCGCAAATGACCAAGCATTGTTTGTTGGGCAGCCTTTTGTAATTTATCACGTCTTTTGAATTTGAATTTGACTGTTCCCCCCAAATCTGGTTTATTAATGCTCCCTTAGAGGCAGATTTTCCCAAATCTTGCCCATAAAGAACATCTTAAATTCCTGTTGTCCACTCCATTTGGTCTCAAGTTGAGCATCAGATCATGAATAGTGACTCCAATGGTCACTTTCTAGCCAACTTGCATGGCAGTGCAACCCCCCTTGCATGGTTGCAAACTGTGTGACGCTTTGCTCCTACGCGCAGCTCTTGGGCAGAGTACTAAGACTGTACTTCCCATGGCTAGTCAGTTGGACGCACCACCTGTATAGGGTTTCAACCGATCATCCATCACTTTTCCTGGAAAACATCTACCTTTAATTGTTACTGACTGCGTCACGCACCGTATCATCTACAACACGCCACCATGGGTGATCCGTTTAGTAATATGTGGTCCAATCCAAGGCATCAGGTTGATCGACTCTCGGTGGTAGTCCCCAAATTTGTCAACGTGATTGTGCATGTCCTGTTTTATCACCCTGGTTTTCTTATCGAGAAAACTCTTCTTTCTCTCATCCTAAAGCTTCTTGATGTCCACTTCCAGCAGAGTGGTTTTCTCCCTTAATCATGCCCTTTCTTTCATAAGTTCCTGGAGCCTAAGATCACCCTGTTGGATTTCTTCCTCAGGCCCCAAGCACTCTGCTTCAGTCAGCTACATGACCCCTTCTTCCAAGGCTCCGCGAGCCATCATGGCTATCAGTGCTGCTATGCACAGACTAGGAATTTTATACTCTATGGGGATTACAGCATTTGCTCCATACTCTAGCCTTGGAGGCATCTACTTTGTTAGTTTCTTGCACGTGGTCCTATAAGCCAATAGAACTTCTAGTATGCGCAGGTCCTAATCAGTCCACTGCGCACCATATATCTTGTTCAGTGCTTCACATCCTTCATTAAAGGCTTCTGCATGGATGAACTTTTTCGCACTTGTTTTTTCCATACTCCGTTGTTACAATTGGAGGGGTCGTGAAATTGCCTCACTTGCACATGCTTATTGACCCTGTCTTCCAATGTGAAGTCAGTGTGCATCAGTGTAGGTTTTTCAGATATGCCGGTATCCATCTGGATAGGTGTGTGCGTGGATCGTTCCATTTGGAAATCTTTTCTGTTAATTGCATCTGAGGCTTCCCAAATCATATGCGGATCACCCTCCTACATTCGTGCCAGTCCTCAAAGCTTCCTTGGTGCGTATCCCACCACCTCACGGGCATAGCGCACAGTACCCATTTCAAAGCCTCGAAACATTGCTGTTTGGCACCTCCCTTTCGAATTTGTTCGGGAAGTCATCTACCTCGCTCAACCCATCATACATAGGTAGATCCCTTACCTCTGTCGATACGTAGTGCAACGATCTCGTCATCATGTTATAGTTTAGCGTGGTTACCTCCTGTAACTGGTTCTGCCATCGCTCCATCTCCTCATCAGAATCCGATGTACAAGATCTTTTGCACTCCCATGAGATTCATCCATCTGCAGTGGGATTTACCCAGTCTTGCTCTCGCCAGTGATCTTGTAGATGTAGTCCAGGTCGTGTTGCTTTCATAGTTGCGCACTAGATCTATGTAGCATGATACTTCTGCAAAGTCTAGCGGCACGTCTACGCGCAGACACTTTTTCTCAAAAATCATCTTGTGCTTCTTCAGATTTATCACCATGTTCATGTCAGTGGCCCAATCTATCCCTAATAGCGTAGGGTAGGGATTGCTGTCATCAACAATCTCTATCACTTCAAAATCTTCCAGTGCACTTGCTCCTTCAAAATCTACGGTGATTTTCTGCAATCTTCCCATATGTAGGATCTTTCGCTAGTTCACCATTCGTAGTTGGATAGGAGACCATTGTAGTGTAGGCCTTCCCATGCACTCCCATGTGTGCTTCGACAGAACGTTCACATATGATCCTAGGCCTAGAATCACATGGCCCATCTCATATTCTGCAATCTATGCGGTTAATGTCATCTCTCTTCCCATCCTCGACACGTGCTTTCCAATCTTCCAGACCATGCGTGGTTCTCTTGGTGTGGCCCCAGTGCATCTATTTATGAGTTCCTACAGTCCCTTTATAGCCTTCCTATCGCGAAGCAGCTTCATGCATGTTTCCAGGAACATTATGAGCATCAATGGGTCCATGTCCAGATCCGATCTATGTTTGCTTCCCAAAGTGGAGGCATCAGGGAAGCTCTTCCTAGATTCCATGAAGGTTTCCTTATCATGCTCCAAATCAAACTCTGGTTCTTAAGTTGGAGCGTTGTGAACCCAAGTACTATCTTCAAGATGCTTGCCCTTATCATCTCCTGTTGTGATTCCACTTCAAAGCACAATGTTTATGGTGGGGTCTTCCTCGCGTGGCTCAGACCTCATCATTTGTAGTTTCTGAGTCGGGGGAGGTTGGAGCGCTCCCTTGTCGTGCAACCTCACTATCAGTGTGGGACAATCCTCCATCCCATTATTAAATAATGTACAATATAGGCATGACGGGAATAATGTCCTAGCCCTCCACAATTGTAACATATCAACTATCTGCGACCTCTTCCGAGTTCTCCTCCACCTCGGCCTCGTCTGCACCCTTGAATTCTGGATCGCACCATCCCTGCGTTCTCATAAAGGGGCTGCATTTTGGCTTGAACCTTGTAGGTGGGAGTCCTATCCATCATGAGCTTATAGCTTCTAGAGGTGCACTCATCATGCCTCACTAACCTATAGAAATTACAAAACAACTGTTGCAAATTTTGTGTGTACTTCTACAATAAATGGAAGTTGTCTGTAGCGTGATTTACCCCTATTTGATAAATTTCACACCATAATGCAATCATCACCCTAGGTCTTTCCTGTGCCTTTGGTCTCAACAGCATTGGTCCTCCTCCCGCGAGGTAATTCACGAACACAGGGCAGTGGTCCTTGCCATGACCCTGACCCTTACATTTAACACACCATACCTCGTCGCACACTTCTGGGCGAGCTGTCGTGTCCTGTTTCAGACTTTGCATCTTAAGTTACTAGTTTTTCAACTGCGCATGGATCTGCTGAAATCCAAGGTTAAGATCCTATATTGGGGTTTCATGCAACCTCATCATGATATCCAAGGCCTCAGCCTGAGTTGTTAACCTTTGTTGTGACAGTGCATTCCTTAAATGCGGCGTTAGTGATGCTACAAACCATTCACAGTGTTGTCCATCTATCAAAGTCATGTTAGCTTTGGGAATTGTACACTTCAGTCTCTAATCCAACTCCCAAGGAGTCTCACCTGGTAGCATCATGAACTCCTTGAACCCAATGATCGACTGCGCCTTTGACTTCGGTTTGCTAAATTCTCTATTCAGCGCAGTTTGGATGTCTACGATCCCTACATTCGGATTGTCATTAGAATGCTTAATGTACCAGGTCAACACACAATCCTGCAGAGCGCTGACCAACATTGATTTCTTTATATTTTCATTCGTGGATCCCTGTGCTTCCCATACAACCTTTATCACAAACCAAAACTGGTCCGGATCTTCTTTTCCTACTCCCTTGAACACTTGAAACTTTATTGTGCTTGCCATATTGGTTCACGGTGGTGGTGGAAGTGGTATGGGCAAAGATGGGGGTGAATATGGTGACACTGGTGGTGGTGTGGGTGGGCGTGGTATGTGTAGAATCCTCTACCTTATCAAATTGATCGCACTTCTTGTTGAGACCTTTGCGAGTTCTCCCTCGTTTCCTCGCGGAGGTGAAATCAAGGGGCTAGTTTCTAGTTCTGCACAACCTTCGTTTCTATAAATTCTCCCACCTCGCGTAGCCCCAAACATCAATGTATTCACATAACCCACTTTTCATGTAGTAGCATTTTAATCCAAGTGTTTAAAGACTAAACGTACTTACCTTGCGGTCCTTTGAGGAATCATCATTCCGCCTCGCTATAGCTGACTGAAGTATCTACCGCGAACTCAGTGATGAATCCTCCTATAATTCGATCGAGCCAGTGATCAACAATGCATGTGATCTTACCCTATGATGTTTCCAATCTATGCACCAATTCTAGAGTCTACATATTGGGTCTGTTGAGCTTGCACCTTCCTTGGCTATCTACTAGCTTCGCAATCCACTCGTATAGCTCAATAGGGAAAGATGCGAAGAAAATTTTGTGGATCTCCGTGTATAGGTCACAGTCCAACCACTCTTCATTTGATATTCATGGGTTCCTGTTCTCCTTCACTGCGAACTCATGAATCTTCCTATCCAACGAATATTCAATTCCTTTCTTAATTGGATTCAAGTGATACAACATCAGACATCTCTATGCAGATCCCGGTCTCGGCAACAAATTCATTTGTTGGCTTATTGGGGCTTGACCCAGGTTCGGAGTTTATTAGATTAAAAAATCCCTATACTACTGGCCATTTCGGCAATAGTCCATGGAGCGAAGACTGAGGTCTCACCCATTGTAGTATGGGGGGGTGTTGGAACCAAGTTTCTACACCCTTGAGGTGTCTGAGGGGGTGATTTGGTCCAGCTGTTAGTCCCTTCGCACAGGTTACTTCACGCACTTTCCTGGCCTTTGCACCCTAATATATTCGCCTTCGCACAACCCTAACTAGGGGATGTGGGGCTTCCGCGCTGTTGTAGCAGTGATCTACACTATTTCCCTATGTCACACCTGAGATCTTACTTATCTTCTTATACCAGTTATTTATCTTCGTGTAAACGAATGCCTTACGTTATATTTACTTATTCAACACATTCATATGAGTTTGCACAGTAAATGAACAGTAAGATTTGCAATTTATACCCAATAATACATAAAACAAGAAAAGATACAGAGAAATATGGTAAAACTTCTCTTTTATTAATTCTTCCAATGATTACAGACTCGACCTGCCCTGCGCACTTAGCTGCAGGGGTTCGCTCACTCAATTGCGGACTACTAGGCCTCGGTGCACTCAGCTGCAAAGCCTTATCCTACTCTACAATGCAAAGACATGACTTACACCTCGATTCAATTATTCATCGATTCAATAGACTCATCTTGCTTCATTGTTATTTCTACATTTAGATCCTTGCTCTATTTATAAAATCCCATGGTCCGCAGACCATGGGTAGATCTTTCAAACTGACATTACATTACAAAAACAAGGTTGGACAACCTTGTGACTCTATTATGACTTCACGCTCCGCACCTACAAATCGCGGAGTCTTTACAGTGGACTTAGTCAATACTTGGGCTTTAATCCCCAAAACATGCCTTGGGGGGGATTCCACGCCCAACAATTACTGAGAAATCTATCACGCACACTACTAGTTCCTTCTTTTGTTGACTTGTATACCTTTCTGGTGCCATTCATTTAGTAAAAAATTGAATAATATCTTCAAAATGATTATCTGTTATGCGCATTGTGAAGAGTTGCACATCTGAGAACCCTTTCTCCAAATTAGAAGGCTCCTCTCTTGTTTTGATTCGCAACAGATGGTCAAGTCCTTCATTCAACCTACCTGGCTTCAAGATAACCTCAAAGTCACAGTACTTGAATAGTAGCAACCATTAGCATAGCATCTCCCCCCAACACAGGCTTATTGACTAGATATTTTAAGGCAGAATGATCTGTGTACATTTTAAAATGTCTGCCCAACAGATAGTGCCTGAATTTTTGAAGCATGTACACCATAGCCAATCCTTCGCGCTCGGTTGTTGAGTAATTCTTCTCAGCCTTTGATAATTTCCTACTCACAAAGGCTATAGGGTGGTCCATCTCTCCTTCACCAGCATGTGTTAGCACTGCTCTCAACGCAATGCTAGAGGCATTGGAATGTACATGGAATTCCTTCTTCTAATCAGGGAAGAAAAAGATCGTTGTGGTGACCATATTTTCCTTCAAAACATCTAAACTGCACTGGAATTCTTCATCCCAACAGAATGTAGCATCCTTCTTTAGCAATTTCTCCATGGGTGCGGTAATTTGAACATAAGCCTTGATGAATTTTCTATAATATCATGTATGTTCGAGTGTTGCGCGCAGCTGTTTGACACCTCTTGGGGCCTCCAAGTTTACTGTCATTGCGATCTTGGCAGGGTCCACCATTAGCCCTTGCTTGCACACCACATGACCCAACAAGATCCCAAAGGGGACACATGATAAACTCTTCTTTAGATTCAACACGATCTAGTATCTACGACACGTATTCAGAATCAGGCATAGACTTGCTACATGGCACTTCACTAAACTAAACACCATCCAATCTTCAAAATACACCTCCAAGTATTTATGAATGAATACCTTAAATTTTGTTATAACTACACGAGAGAATATCGCAGATGCATTCTTGAGCCCAAACACAATTACAGTATACTAGAAACAACCCCATTCTGTCATGAAGGTTTTTTTTCTCATATCCTTTGGTGCAATCTTGATCTGATGGTACCATGAAAAGCCATCAGTGAACGAATAGGCCTCCTACCATCCAACATTGTTCAATACTTCATCTGTAAACGATGTCGGGAATGGGTCATGGACATAGGAATCATTAAGCTTCCTTAGATCTATGTAAATCCTTATTTCTCCCTTTTGTTTCTTCTCCCAAACCACCATCAAGCTCACCTAATTAGATTCTTCCACAGGTTTAATGATGCCTCCTTCTAGTATCTTATCCAACTCTAAGCTAACCTTTTCCTTGTATTTGGGATTAGGGTGATATGGCCTCTACTTAATAGGCTTCATGTCTGGTGTCAAAGTGAATTTCATCACAACTAAGTTGCCTATTATGCCCTTCAGGTTTGAAAACTTGGTAGGAAAAAGATCTTGGTACTTGCAGAGTAACTCAACAACTTTATCCACTGTGGCATTGTCCCAGTAATCCCCAATCTTTGAAAATTTTGGCTCTACTTCAGTACCAATGTTCACTTGCTTGGTTTTGAATGATGTGGTGATGTCCGGGTTGTCTATTTGTAGCTCTTCAAAATCACAATGGCCTTTTGCCTTTGGAATATTAATATTTCTTGGATTTTCATCCTCCCCCTCGGTAGTCACATTATAGCATTCCAGAACCCATTCCAATGGTTCTTGTGGTATTCTGAAGATCATTGCCTTAATCTCTTGCAGAGTTTCATCAAGGCTCTCGAATGTGTCTTCAAAACTGAACATCATCAAGAATCCTTCCCTTAATATATCCCACTCCATGGTGCCATGGCGGAGATCTGTTTCCAGATACCAATTCATATGGATTGTATCCAAAGTATGACATAATAAGTGCACCCACTCTGGTTGTGACTCCATTCCATAAGATTTAGTCCACTTTGCTAGATGACCGCGCAGATCATTTCTCCCATCGTATTTCCGAGTCGGTCAAACTTTAGGACAACCAAATTGCAACCTCATCATCCTCCTGTAATCTCACCATTCATCAAAGTTATCCTTGTGTGTACCCCACCATCGTGTAGGCGTAGTGTGTAAAGCCAAATCTAATGCTTGGAAGTGGGTACCCTTAGGGACCTCTCATTCAAACACATCCAAAAACTTATCCACTTCAGTTAAACCATTAGAATAAGTTAAATTCCTTACCTCTGATGACACACATCACAACAATTTAGTCATCATGTTGCAGCGCAGTGTAGATACTTCATTCAACTTATTATGCCAATGCTCCAATTCTTCATCTGAATCCGAGGTACAAGAACTTTCCTGGTCCCATGCAATCCATCCATCAGTGGTTTAAGTAATCAAGTCTTAATCCCACACTGTTATTTTATAGATCTGATCGAAGTCATTATCACTTTTTTCATAGTCCCAGACCAGTTCAGTATAGTGTGGTCCTTTTGTAGAGTCCAACATTACTAGAACTCGAAGCGATTTCCTTTCAAACAACATCATCCTCTTCTTTAATTTGATGATTCCATTCATATGAATGGCCCAGTCAATTCCAAGAAGTGTGGGGTATGGATTTATATCATAAATGATCTCTATTACTTCAAAATCAGCCAGCACGCTCGCACCTTATATATCCAACCTTACTCCATTTAGTCATCCCATAGGTATAGTCTTCTGCTGGTTTTCCATTCTAAGCTAGATTGGAAACCAATGCAGCATGGGTCTCCCCATTCTTTCCCATGTCTCTTTAGGAAAAACATTCACATCACACCCAGCTCCAGAATTACCTGGTCCATCTCATAATCTCCTATCTGTGTGGTCAGCCTCATCTCGCGCCTTGTTCTTTCCTTATGTTTGCTGATTCCTCTAACCCCGCAGTGTCCATCAAGGAAATTTTATTTTTTGGTGCACTTGTTTATTAACTCCTGTAGGCCCTTCATAGCCTTTCTATCATGTAGAAGTTCCATGTAGGTCTCCAAGAACCTTGTAAGCATAGAAGGATCAACCTCTGTAGCCGCGCTAGCTTTTGGTACCTTGTTCTGGCTTCCTGAGGTGGAGGCCTCAGAGAAGTTTTTCTTGGCTTCCATAAATGTTTCCTTTGCACGCACAAGATCAAAACCATCTTCCTTTTCTAGGGCCTTGTGGACCCATCCGTCCTCGTTAGGATGTTTTCCCTTGTCATCGCTAGTCTTTATTCTGTTCCTCAGCACTATATTCACATTCTGATCTTCTTCGTGGTGCTCAACTCTCATCATTTGTAAGTTCTGTATAGGTTGTTGATCTTGCATCTTCTTCTCCTACATCTTGGCTATCAACATAGGGTATTCTTCTATAGTTTGGTCAAATTGGATGCAGTATTGATAGGATGGGCATGTTTGATTCTAACACTCGCATGGGTAGTGCCGTGGTGTCCCACAGTTATAGAAAATAACTTGTCCGTGACCTCTACCAGGTCCTTCTCCTCTTTAGCCTCATCCTTATCCCTGAGATCCTCTGGACGCTCCTCTAGTGCCTTACTTTGGAGGCCGAGTTTATGCTTGCATTTGGTACGTAGGCATTCTTTCCATCATTAGTTCATATCTGTGACAATGGCGCTCATCATGGCCAACTCATTTGCAGAAGTTGCAGAACAATTGTTGTGGTTTCTTCATGAACTTTTGAAGCAAATGACAATTATCTGTGGTGTGTTTTCCAGCCACCTGACAAATAGCACACCCTAGCGTGTCCCCCATACTCAGCCCTGCTGGAGCTCATGCCCTCAGGGGAATTGGTCCCCCTCCTATGATATAGTTCGTAAATATGGGATAGTGGTCTTTATCATGCCCCTGTATTTCAAATTTCAGGTAGCAAAATTCCTCGTGCACCTCTGGTTTGGTCTCCTTCTCTTTCTTCAATCTCTACAATTCCAAGTAGAGGTTTTGCAACTAGGAGTGAATCTATTGTATCCCCAAGGTTTCATCCTCCATGGGCATCGTATGCAACCTCATCATGATTTCCAGGGCTTTTGCCCGAGTTCCTGTCGTCTATTGTGACAAGACTATCCTTAGGTGGGGCAGAAGTGAAGCCATGAACCATTCACAGGGATGGCCATCTGCGAGCTGCATATTAGCTTCATGGATCACACATTTCGGCCTTTGATCTAACTCCCAAGGCATCTCATCAAAACTCATCATGATTTCCTTAAATCCAACCACAGAATGTGAGTCAAAATTAGGCTTACTAATCTATTTCTTTAAAGCATCCTTAGTCTGTGCTAACATAGCTATAGGATGGTCAACACAATACTTAATATACCACGTTAGTGCGCGATCCTGCAAAGCAGTAACTAACTACGCCTTCTTTATGTTGTCATCAATGATTTGCTGCATGGTCCACACAGCATTCGCAACAAACCAAAACTGATCTGTATCTTTGCTCCCTATACCCTTGAAAATGGGAAGCTTTATTGTGTTTGACATGTTGAACGGTAGTGGTGGTGGCAGAGGTGTGGGAAAGGTGTATGCTATGGAGGTGAAGGTGGAGGTGGAATGGATGGATGATGTATTTGCGGAAAACCCTTTCTTATCAGCTAGACAACACTTCATGGTGAGTCCTGTATTGTTCCCTCGTCATCGCTCAAAGGAGGTCTAATCAATGGACTATATTCAGTGCCCGCTTTCTCTAATTCTCTAAAGAGTTTTCCACTTTGTATAGCTCCAAACAACAAGGCAATGTCATAACCCATTTTTCATACAAGAGAATCTTAACCCAGGTGTTTAGGGATATCAAATACTTGCCTCATGGTCCCTTGAAGAAGCACTGTTCTGCTTTGTAGTATCTGACTAAGGTATCAATTGGGAACTCTGTAACAAATCCTCCAATCATCTGATCGAGCTAGTGGTTGACAGCATGTGTGTTGGGCATGGAATCCCCCAAGGCATGTTTTGGGGCTCAAAGCCCAAGTTTTGACCCAATATTGTTGTAAAGACTCCATGAATTGTGGCTGGGAGCGCGAAATGTATGATAGAGTCACAGGGTTGTCTTCCCTAGTCTTGCAATGTAATGTTAGCCTACCCATGGTTTGCAGACCATGGGATTATATAAATAGAGCAAGGCTCTTAGTGTAAAAGATAACAAAAGGAAAGAAGTAAGAGATAGTGAAGTAGAATCACAAAGAAAGTGTCTAAGTGTGTCTTGAGTCATAGGGTAGGAGAAGGCTCTGTTGCTGAGTGTGCACAGGCCTAGTAGTCCACAACTGAGTGTGTGGACCCCTAAAGCTGAGTGCGCAGGGTGGAGTCGAGTCTGTAACCGAGGAAGAAATAATAAATAGAAGTTTTATCTTAATTCTATGTATTGATTCTTTGGTTATTACCTATTTGATATAAATTGCAAATATACTGTTTATTTACTCCGCACACCTGTATGAACGATTTATATGGCTAAGTATACTTTACGCATGTCAGTAAGCTATGTTAATTAACTAACAGTGGAATACTAGTAAAGGCTTGGGTAATAATAGTGTTCGTCCCCCGAGTAGGGCTACACGAAAGCAACATCTCAGGCTGCGAGGTATGGGTAAGTGCACGTAGCGACGTGTGCATAGGGTTGAACCGTGGACCACTTGAACTCATCAGACATCTCTAGGGTGCGAAAACCTAGTTCTAGAACCCTCCCATACTACTTCGGGTGAGACCTCAGTCTGCGCTCTGTGGATTGTTGCTGAAAGGGCTAGTAGCATTGGGATTTGTTTGGCTAAATCACCTCTGAACCTGGGTTAGTCCCAAAAAAGCCAACAAATGGTTCAAGAAGCACACAACGTGAATAGGAAGGGAGATTGGATGATCGACTTGAGGCCAACTGGAGCGGGCGGTGGACAATTAAGATGTGATTTATGGGTGGGATTTGGAAAAATCTGCCGCGAAGAAAGCATTGATGACTAAGAAATGGGGGGAACAGTTGAATTCGAATTCAAAAGGTGCTATAAAATGCAAGGGGCAACCCAACAAACAACACTTGGTTATTTGATAATTGAGCGATTGAGCATAGCACCGAGCATTGTGAGATGAGCATTGACTGAGGCCCTAAATTCGTGAGTGATGGATTACAACCCAGATACGATGACAACAATTAAGGATGGTCTGAAATCAAAGGAGGTAACCACTGGAGAGGCCGCACAGACCCCAATGGTGTAGGATGTTCCAGAAGGTGTCGTGGTTGTGGTAGATATCTCGAAATCACCGCGTATGCGAAGACCCAAGAAGGATAAATAGGAAATGGCTCTAGTTGGCGTGTCCCCAAGGAACCTGTTATGCAACAAACTATCAATGGAAGAGAAGGGGAAAGATGTCATGATAGAAACAGATGAGGAGGAATAAGATTTGCAGGCCCTTATTATCACAAAGGAAGAAGACGAAGGCATGGAGGAGGATACTCAACCTACACACTTTGTGAGAAAACTTCCTGCATATGTCCCCCTGCGAAAGGGGAAGGCCAAGGTACTCAAGGACCTAGATGAAACTAAGAGTCCACTCCAGACCCCGCTCCTCCCAGACGACATTGTGTTTGAAGGCATGCACTTGGTCGTGTGCCAACCATGAAGATTGAAGACTTGGACCTCGTTGACTACAAGAAGTTCCCTCACTTGGAGACTGGGAATCTCATGAAACAGAATAGTGTGGGGGTGGTGACAACATTAGAACGATGGAAGTGGTTATGGCAGAGTGGAAAAGGCTAGGCTATTGAACCTTCTATGGGTGTTGTATTTCCACCATGCCCCAATAGCCATTTTCATCATCAAGTAGCTGCTCTGCTTGGTGCATGATGGGTATCTATGGTTGGAGGAGCTGATCCCCATCACAGTATACCTAATCCATTGCATTTCCCAGCAAGCATACAAAGGTAAGGACCCTGCGACCATATTAGAAGGAAAAGGTAGTGATTTGGCCCTCGCAGAGGCCATTAAGACAAAGTACAAGCTAGAGAAGAAGAAGTGGAGCTACGCTATCTCCGGCATAAAGGACAAAGCGATAAGTGTAGCAACCCAAATCCTGGCTAGAAAAGTTATGAGAAAGTGCCGCACCGACAAGGTACCCACACCAGTGATCGCACTGGCCGAGCAATGCACGGAGGGGGTCCATTTTAACTGGGCTGAGTTACTCTATAGATAATTTTTGGAGAACTATCATGAAGCCTAGGAGCAGGGTAAAACCTTCCATTATGTGTGGCTATTGCTATCCATAGTGCTCGTAGTGGGGGCATTTCCTAGGGATAGTCAATTCCCTCCAATTGACAGAGATCTACCAGAGGCAGAGAAGTATGCTTCACTTTGGGCCACAAAGGATGCGAAAAGGATATGTGATAGAAAGATCTTCTAGGTTCTCATGGAGATAAACATCCAGATGTGGATCAATTGGAAGCTATGCTTGTCGCCCACGGTGTACAATAGTACGAAAAGCTTGCAGAATTCAAAGCCGACATGCATAATATTTACATCACGGTGTGCAAGGACAGAATGAAGCAGTGGATGAAGCTACCTTTTATATCCAATGAAGACGCTATTTTCACTATCTTGGAGGCATGGCCTCCGGAATGGCGCATACCAAATCTTGTAGAACTTAAGAGTGCGGTAGCACAGAAGAAGAACGACAATGCCAAGCTGAGCATCACATAGTTGGTTGAGAAAACGATGAAGGAAACAATAGCAGTTGAGGTACGGGTAGCATGGGAAGCGGTGCAGAAATCTGTCAAGCAGAAAAGGCTGCAAAAGCAGTAGCAACGATGCAGGTGGCAGAGGAAGTGACTGAAAAGGTGGACGAGGGCCAAGCAACGCTCTCGCAGGAGCAGGAGGGAGAGGAAGCAGAAACAATAGAAGGGAACATGGACCCAGGGACCACATCCACACAGTTAAAGCACCCACACATGGTAGAGAGAGTAGGACCGAGGAAGAAGGTCAAGGCCACGAAGTTGGCCATTGACCCAATGACCATAATTGAAGGTGATCTCCATGACATTGGTGAGACGATTCGCGATGTCATAAATGAGGTGCTTTAGGATTTTATGCAGGAGCACCAGACTATGTTGGGGGCCCTAAGAGCGTAGTTGCAGGAGTTACAGGTGCACCCCCTCAGGTGGGTACCCTTTCCACCCACCTCGCAGTAAGATCCTCGGGAACAGAAGAGATGCTATGCGCACAGATGGCAAGCACAATAGTGTTTCCGAAAGGGGCCCTAGTAGCAGCGAATGAGGTTGATCAATTTTCTATGAGCATGATGAAAGGCCTTAGCCTTAATCTGGCTACCCTGCTACGTGAGACGTTGTATCTACTACAAGATGGTATAATGGCATAGCTGTGCACTAGGGAGAGCCGCGTGATCCAATTCCTTAGCGAGCAAAATGTAAACATGGAACAACTTAGATTTCAGCACGATGAATTTGTGTCGCAAAATCAACAATTTATATAGGTGGTAGGCGATGCTTGCCACAATTTCCCAGAGCTGGCTATCCCAGTAGATGTACCAACAAAGGTGTGGATCCACAAAATCACAACAGGAGTCTGCGAGGCCAAGGAAGAAATGACAAAGTTTCAGCTAGAGCTGAATCTTCAGATCACTGAGTTGTGATTAAAGGCAAAACCATCAACTCCCTTGAAAGTCAGAGAATAGCATGCTGGCGCTATCACAGTGGGATTGGAGGAAATCGGAGGTGTAGTGCGAGACTGTACCAGCATGTTGGAACAGGCACTTGAGGTCCTCATAACTCTGCAGGAGGACCCCAATATCCAATGCTTAGAGACAAAAGCACGAGAACTCTAGTAGCAATATGACAATGTCTGAGGAACTATGCAGATAGTAGTCATTACCTAGAGGCTTGGAAGGATGCAGCAAGCCAAAGGACTGAAGGAGCAGGTTGACGAGGCACGACACAAGGAGGCAGTTCTCAACGTGAGCGTTCAGCCATGGATCGATGAGGCTTTCACTATCACAGAAAACATCGAAGGAAAGCTCATGTACATACAGGGATGCACACATTGATGCAGAGAAGCACCCTAGACACAGAGGTCTCAGAACAGCGGATGCAGCAGATATAGCAAGCAGCAGCTCAATGTGCTAGGGATCTCAGCAGATTTAGAGAATAGTTGGAGAGACTCCATGTCGAGATCATCATGCTGACTGAGTGACTCGAGGGCGAGTCACCATGTTTGTGTTGGGGGCCCGATGGGCATGGAATCCCTCCAGGGCATGTTTTGGGGCTCAAAGCCCAAGTTTTGACCCAATATTGTTGTAAAGACTCTGCGAATTACGAGCGTGGGGAGAAAAATGTATGATAGAGTCATAGGGTTGTCCGCCCTAGTCTTGTAATTTAATGTCGGCCTATCCATGGTCCATAGACCATGGGATTATATAAATAGAGTGAGGATCTAAGTGTAAAACATAGCAAAAGGAAAGAAGTAAGATATATTAAAGTAGAAGCACATAGAAATTGTCTAAGTGTGTCTTGAGTCTTAGGGTAGGAGAAGGCTCTGCAGTTGAGTGCGCAGAGGCCTAGTAGTTCGTAGCTGAGTGCTTAGGGTGGAGTTAAGTCTGTAACCGAGGAAGAATTAATAAAGAGAAGTTTTATCTTAATTATGTGTATCTGTTCTTAGGTTATTGCCTATTTGATATAAATTTCAAATATACTATTTATTTACTCTATGCACCTGTATGAATGATTTATATTGCTAAGTATACTTTACGCATGCCAGTAAGCTAAGTTAATTAACTAACATCATAATACTAGTAAAGGCTTGGGTAATAACAATGTTCGGCTCCCGATTAGGGCTGCGCGAAAGCAGTATCTTAGGATGTGAGGAACGGGTAAGTGCATGTAGCAACGTCCGTGCAGGGTCAAATCGCGAACCACTTGAACTCATAAGACATATCCAGGGTGCAGAAACCTATTTCTAGCACCCTCCAATACTACTTCTGGTGAGACCCCAGTTAGCGCTCCACAGACTGTTTCCAAAAGGGCCAGTAGTACCGGGATTTGTTTGGCTAAATCACCTCTGAACCTAGGTCAGGCCCCAACAAGCCAACATCATGTGATCTTGTCTTCAGAGCCTTCTAATTGTCATACCAACTCTAGACTCAACACTATTGGACTGTCAAGTTTCCACCTTCCTTGGCCATCTGCCACCTTAGCTATCGACTCGTATAGTTTGATCGGGAAGGTGGAGAAGAATATTTTGTGTATTTCTGTGTACAAGTATCTATCCAACCACTGCTCCTTTGCTAGGCATGGATTCCTATTTTCCTGCACTGTGAATTTGTGAATCTTTCTATCCAACCACTTCTCAATCCACTTCTTGGTCAGATTTGAGTGATGTGACATCACACATCCCCTTAAGAAGATCTCAGTCCCGACAACGAAACCATTTTTTGGATTAGTGGGTCGTGACCCAGGTTCAGAGTTAATTGCACTACCGGCCCTTTCGGCATCAACCCGCGTAGCGTAGGCTGAAGTCTCACCCGATGCAGTATGGGGGGATGCTGGAACCAAGTTTCCACATCAAGAGATCAATGTGATGTATTTTATTGCCCTAGATCTTCCTTCGCGCAAATCTATAAGCCCATAGGGCTCAATACTGCAACTCCCTCTAATGGACTCTAGATCTTCGTGAAGGTCTACAATAGGTCTTTGCAGACTCTGAATAGTTGAATCGTCCACTTATGTGTATTTAAAAATAACCCTAGATCCAAGCTCTTAGAGATCTACTTAAGTATTTAATAAACATAATAGAATGTATTATAATCTTCGCAAAATTACTTAACATGCATCATGTATAGTTATTAAGACTTATCCCATAAAGTCACGCATCAGTCGATCAATATTTCATAAAGACATTATTCAATCACAACATATATTGCAAATATAAAAAACAGAAGTAAACAGGTAAACACATGGATTCTTCAATAGTATTCTTTATTGATCTTCAATATGGTATTAAAGACTCAAAACTACCCCGCACACTCAGTTGTAGGGGTCCGCACACTCAGCTGTGCAATCTACTTTAGGCCTCTGCGCACTTAGCTGCAAACTCTACTTTAGGCCTCTGCGCACTCAGCTGCAAAACCTTTCTTCTTCTATCTACTTGCTCCTTACTTGCCCTATTTTCTCTCTCAGACATAGACATGCGTTTGAATCTCTAAGAAACTCCTATTTATAGCTTTTTACATACAATCCTATGGTCCACAGACCAAGGGATGGATCTCATGACTGACTCAAATTTCACATAAATAAGGGGCTAAAACCCCTTTGACTCCTAACCATCTACATGCTCCGCATCCAAAAATCGTGAAGACTTTACATCTTTTACCAAAATTTACATCAAAACTTTGGTTTTTAACCCCAAAACTAACCCAGGGGACCCCATCCCAACAGTTCAACAATGGTGGGATCAAGTCCGGGAATTTCAGAGTAAGACCAGGTGAAAACATCATTGAATTCTTTGAAGACCTTGGTGTAAGTTTCAATTTCTTTCAGTGTGCATTGTGCCCCCAAGGTATTGTTTTCTTCGACCCTTGGTTTATCTGAAATGTTGATTTTGATAGTAGGAGAGATTTTGGCCATATTCCTTTCTTCGAAAGCATCTCGAGTAGGGATTGGATTTAGAAACCAATCGACGTCACCATGGATAGTGTCTTTGGATTCCACAACATATTGGTCATGAGACTGCTGTGGCAGGAAGTATGTGTGATGGTGCATATCATCACGAGGGTAATCAGGGGTAGACATAACTTCCATGATTGTCGTCATCAGAATGAAGATGGGTGGATGGGAGGAAGATTGAATATATGATGCAGCAACAGTACCTTGTGCATCAACCTAAGGAAGAAGGTTCACATACACATCATCTTGAATGGTAGATGATGAGCTGGTAGATGGAGGATCAACGAATGTTGAGACCTGGGATTCTGTTGAAAGAGGTTTGATAGAAGCGCACGCAGAAACCTCAAAAGGTTTGCCTACGAGGAACTCAAGGATGATGATAGGTAAAGGATATGGTCTGCGATGTCTGTTATCTTGACATCTGGGGGAGGGATCATGATGGTGGGACAAGAGTCCCCCCTATTATGGTTGAATAGGGGTACCATAATCCACAGGTAGAGGAGTAGGTATTCCACTACGAGTGGCCTGGTATTCACGAAGCGCTTCAAGGCAATCACGAAATTCATCAAGAGAAGGGAAACAATGGGAATAGTGACCATGATGATCGCATAAGGCACAAGGGTGATTCTGCGTAATGTTCTGAGTTTCTTGGGTGAACCCAGTAAGTTAACATGGACTTCATGGATATTTGACTTAGGGAACATTTAATGAACCAAAGGTTTGAGATGATGAATCTGAGGACAACTATTGGTGGCATGCCCAACAACTTTACACAAAGCTCACAGAGGTGATGACTTTGGGGCCTCGGTGGCTAGAGGAGCTTGGGATCTTTGTCCTTAGGTTATTTCCTCTTAGCTTTGGCCCCCTATCTAGATGCTTTCACAGCAAGAGTGGGTTCATGTTGAGGTTGTGATGGAATTGAAGCAGCGACAGGGGTTGTAGGGACCAGTTGAACAAGGGTCAAAGCATGATAAGGTCTTAGCTAACCAGGAAGAATGCTTGCAGGGGGATCAATGTACCATACCTGGATCCCAAAATTCATGTTAAGAAGGACTAGCGAAGCCTTGACAGGGACAAAAAATACTCCCCGAGGGGGAAATAAGAAAGGTATTAGTCATATAGGGTAATGTCCTGAAAAAATAGCTCCTAGATGGTTTAGACATGGAGGAAAAATTCCTGGTGGAAACATAGGAGAGGCACCCGCAAAAGAGGAGGTCCTGGGGGGGTGGATCTAGAGGGCTTAGCTGGGATGGTAACCATACGGTGCTGGGGAGCTAGTTGCAGATCAGATGTACTAGACTGCTTAAGTGCAGCTCGTGACGCTTGTAACATGGAAAAAATCAAAGAGGAAGGCTATGAGATGGGAGGGGGAGGACCAGGGAAAGCACCCAATAATGAGGAATCTTTGTAGATTATGGATGAAACATCAGTGAGAGGAGTTGGAGACTGCTTATCTAACACCAATGAGATAATGGACTTGGGGGAGTTCACAGATGCTGGCTCGTAGTAAGTCAACTGATCGATGGTAAAGATATTCCCTTCATGGGGGAAGCACATCTTATGGAAAACTGTAGATGCGATGAATGGCATGGAATATGTGTAACTATGAACTAAGAGAATGTTTTAATCTAAAGGGGCATCAATAACCTTAATGTCTACGTGGACAATCTTTCCCACAAGAGTCATTGAATAATTGAGGCACATGCCAGGAGGCTGGGAGGAGTGTTTGTCCCAAGCACACAAAGTGATGGTGGAGGGGGACAACTCAGATGACTTCATTTATTTCCAAACGATAACGAACATCACACAGATGGATGCACCTTCATTAATAATTCATCAGAACATGATGGCATTATGCACTTGGACTGATATATGGAAAGGAACAGATGAAGGTAATGGGGGATCTTCTGATGTATCAACTAGGAAGACAATCAAACGATCGTTAGAAGGATATATTGCACCCAAAGAAGTTAGTGGAGCTTTTTTCTGAGATGGGCATGATTGGGGGACTTCTAACATTGTCATGGTAGCACATCATTGCATTAAGTCATCTACTATATTGTATGTATGGGCATCTCGGTTAGAAGCTGCATCACAACGTAATGGTCCCTTTTGGATCTTGCAAATGATCTCAAATTTAGGTTGGTGGGTTTGTAACAGACGATTTTTTGTCGTAAGAGGCTCAACAGATGCTTTGGTTTTGGACTCAGTGGTGGACAAAGTCGATGGCTTATCATATTGACGCGACTGAGTTTGCAAGTTGATATAAGAGGGATTAAAATCGTCATAATTCATCATAAGGATTTGGTAGTCACCAGGGCCAGAAGGTTGGGGGGGATTGGCTGCTTGACCTGGTTGAGGTTGAGAAACAACAAATCCTTGCTGAGGGAATGGATTTGAGAGCACTGCCATTTGAGATGGCGCAAGATTCTGAGGTGATTGTTGACCTCTATAAGTTGCTTGAGCTTCCCAAATTTGGAACGTCTTGGTTAAGAGAGGACACTCATCTTTATAATGGCCATGGACACCACAAAATATGAAGGCTTGTTCATACAAATAGCCTTGTTTTTCTTGGGCTGAGTTCCCTATTGCTAGTTGTTAGTGTTAGGCTAGTTCCGTTGGGGTTCACTAGGTTTACTACCTTGATTACCCTGGTTACCCTTGTTACCTTTCCCCTTATTCTTTTTCGTCAAATTTTAGGGATTGGTTGCACTCTTCTGCACAAACACTTGACCCTGAGGGGGTGGTGGCTACTGGGCTGAGGATGCATGGGAGGCTGCGGCACTAATGCTTGAGGGGCTAGAGCACTCAGTTGTGCATAAGGAGGAGCAACCATTTGGTAGATAGTTTGGGGTCATGAAAACATGTTGCTAGTAGGAGGGGCATAAGTGTTGGAGGAACTAGTGCCCCCCTACAGATAGCCATAACTTTGCTGAGTATATGGCGAAGGATGTTAAAGGATTCCAACGACACTATTGGTAGCATGAGATGCCCCCGATACATTGGCACTTCTAGGACGGGGAAGGTATCGAATGACAGTATAGACATAACCAGATTGTGCATAAATTAGGTCATATTTCAGAGTGGTTTGGAGATATTATTCCTTAGTTTGAGGAAAATGGGATGCGACATTTTTTCCAATGGGTTCTAAAAGGCTCCTAAGAAACCAATCTAGGTAGACATGGTCTTCAAAGGGTGGGGCACGACATGTGTGCCTCCTTCGATGCCACTCTTGAACATGGTCGGAAAGGCAAGTGGCGGAGGACTGACCAAATGAGGTCAATAGCTCGGTACCAATGTCGTACCAGAGAGGTAATTGAAAATATGAGAGGAATGCTTCAGCAAGTGTCACAAAAATGGAATGAGTTGTGGCAGGTTGTTCTACATACCATTTTTCATTGTCTCTAGTGAGCATGTGTTGGAAGAGCCGAAGACGAATGGATTCTTTGATAATGGAGTTGGATAAACACCACATGTGGAAGGAGTAGACATGGATGGTAGGATCCTCTCCAAAATTACCCTAAAAATTTTGGATGTCTTAAGGAAGCATAGTTGGCATAGCAGGTGAACTGACATCGTGGTGTATGGGGTCATTTATCATTTGGCTAATATCCGGTAGACTTAACCCAACCATAAAAGGGAGCGTGGGGGATGCTAGAACGGTTCCTGAGACTGTTCCACTTGATGTGACTACCGGGATAGAGCTAGAGCCAACACCAGGTTTGGTTCCTACACCAGTTGTGGGTCCAAACATGGTGACGATATGTAGTGAAGGAGGCTCAAAATTAGATGAGGAATCAGATGAACGAGGAGAAGAGTCGGTATGGTGACTTGGAGGGATATAAACTCGAAACCGATGGGGAGAGGTAATATGCGCAAGTGGAAATTGGAGGTGAAGGCCTAATAGTCTCCGCAACAAACACCTTGATGGTGCAATAGTGGAAAGGCACACGTGACACAGAAATGGTAAAGGGAGATCAACAATGTGCTTTTATCTCGATGAGGGGAGATAAATTTACTATGTTAAGTCTTGGTTTGGTAGTGTAAACAAAGCTCCCTTCGCTTAAGGTGTGATTTTGTGTGAAAATGTATTTATTGATTAAGCCTAGATCATGTTTGTAAAAAAGAAAAAAATGTTTGCTGAAAATAAACTTAAATTAACAACATAAAATGAACAGGAAACACAATTAACTAAACCTCACCCAAACTGGGCTTACAAACACTATGCTGGTTGGAAGCTAAATCGATGGAAAATGCACTAAAAAGGTTAAGAGATCTAATTATCGAGGTAACTAGGATCAAATGACAGTAGGTTGTTGGAAAGTGGTGTTGCAACAACAAAAAACCAGAGAGGAAGATCGTTGCACAAAGATAAGGAGATGGGTGAAAAACATAGGGAAATTGATGGGACCTTAACGCCAATGACCATTTTTTTTTTAATAATAAACTATGGATGGTGATAACCTATCTTTATAGATCTGAAACAAAAGGGTATAGATCTAGAAATATGGCTAAAAGTGTTGTGGAAACTCAGACTACTCACTCAGCTAGACTCCTCCTATAAAGGTGTAAGCATACTAGAAGCCCTAAGAGGCTAAATTCTACTTCGACAAGTAAATAAGAGTAGATCAAGGCCTAAGTGGGATGAGATAGAGGTCAGACAACCCAATAGATATCTCTCAAAAAAACCTAGAAACAGATCTGAAAAAACCTGTAGACTTCGAAGATGATGGATCTGAAGATGGCCTCAGAGCATCAAGAATGATCTCATATTGTGTGCTAGATTGGGAATATAGCAAATCTAGATATTGGGCATGGATAATGACTTGATCCTCAGAAACACAACTTCCCATCGCTATGTTTACAGTGATTTTGTTTACGAATGATTTGGTAAAATATTGAGATAACAACTCATCAAGTATTTCAAACTTGATGAGGCAATGCCGACGTCTCCATTCATGGATGTGCTCAGAGATGTGGGTCACAATATCCTATTTCAGATATGTGAGCAAGTGGGTACCATTTTCATAATGAACCGGTAACTGGAAGTGAGTGAGGAAGGCCATGGCTAAAGAATTGATGTCTGAATAGGTAAATTGAGGTAACTCGATGTACCATTTTGTCACAACACTTGTCAAGGTTTGTTGAAAGAGACGATGATGAACAGAGTTGTCAACATACACCATAAGTGATAAGTCATCACCTGGGCATGGGAATATTGTTTATATTTTCCTCCAAATTTTGGGCAATCAATAGGAATCTTAGTTTCAACTAGAGACCAATAAGGTGAATGAAGTATGTGATCATTAGTGAGCCTTGAGACATCAGGTAGTTCCAACGTCGCAAGAAATGACAGTTGTGGGTTGAAAGGCATGTAAGCCCTTTGATAAGGCCTAGTTTTTGGATTCCATCCTTGTTGGTAAGGGTTTTTCCCCAAAAGTGGTGAATATTGACCATAAGTAGCTTGAGTTTTCCCCCACTATGGGATACCCTGATCATAAGGTGGATTATGCCCCTACAAAGGTGGTTTCTATCTAGGGTAGGGTTGATATTGACCTACCATAGGCCTTTGACAACCATAAGGAGGATAAAAAGTTTGCACGACATATGGGTTGTAAGGTTTTTGTTGCAACTGCTGACCCTAGTAAAACAATTGTTGGCCCTACTGCTATAGGGGTTGGCCTTGTGGATGCAAGGTTTGACCTTGTTGATATAGATGTTGAGTTTTTTTATACAAGGGTTGACCTTACGGATACAAGGGTTGATTTGGTTGCTAGACAAACTGCATTTGTTGTTGCAAAGGTTGTTCAAACTGCTACAAAGGTTGCCCCTGTTGTTGCAAAGGTTTCCCCTACGACTGTAAAGGTTGTTGTTGAAAAATTCCATGAGGAATTCCTTGCTGGTACTGATAAGTTCCAATTGGGAATTGACCATATGCACCGGCAATAAGATGTTGACTAGGTTGCATATGCGTACCTATTTGTGGAATACAAGGTCGATTTTGAATTTCTTGTGAATCATATTAAACATAAGACTATTAGAGGGGTACCTAAGCTGAATAAGGATGTTGATACTAGACATTATTGGCTCCAGTTGGAATAGATGATTCAACGAGATTAGGAGTAGCACTAATAGGTTGACTCACTCCAACCATGTGAGGTTGTGATCCACTCACATGGGTTCCACTTAAGACAAGAGGGATACTTGGATTTCCTCCCCATGCTCTGAATGAGGTGGTGACACATTTTTTCCACTTGATAGGGGAATTGAGGAACTTATTGACGTATAAACTAAAACTGTCAGTTGCATCAAGATTGAAGGTTGGAACGAATGTAATGGTTGTGTCAGAATAGTCGGTTGAATCGGAAATGAAGTAACAATAGTTTGTACAAGGATATGAGAGGTCACATTAGGAATAAATGGACCAGAAGTAGGCGTAGAATTTGATGAAAAATTTGGATTTTGGTATAACAAATAAGCACTAGGAGTTCCGAAAACTAGTTGAGCCAAGATTGTAAAACCATGTGGAAGCATAGGCCCACTATTTTTAGGAGGTGGTTGAGATGGAACTCTTCCTACATAAGGAAAGCCTTCCAGAGGACCTTGAGGAGAGGTTAGAAACTCATCTTCTGAAGCCACAGCTGGAAATAGTTGGCGAGGAGGAATCCTAAATGATGGAGATAACTACAAAGGAACACCAGGTGTATCGTATGGACAATAAGGTTGTTGAGGAGATATCACCAATGGATCAAAAAGAGAATTAAGAGGATATAAAACAAACCTTTGTGGACTCTCAGGGGCTTTTGGATTAGACACCTGAGATGATGATGAGTCTCGAGGTGGGGGACGTGAAGCAAGGGGTTGGATACTTGAGACAATTGCAAGTTCAAATCCTTGAGCTTCAAGTGACTGTGAAAGTTCAGGATGAACTCCTTGTGATGACCCTTCAGTATCATATGATGAAGGGGAATAGTGAGGTGAACACAATGGTTCAACCATGACGACTTTCTCTCAAATGTAGAAGGAGAAGAGATGATTTCATTGAGGGATTCTCAAAATTAAAATTTACAAGGAATTAATCAACATGAGGTCAAAAAGCAACTTCATGGGTTTGACATATTATCATTGGCTGTTAATTTTATAACTTGAAACAAAAAATAAATCGAAAATGGTTATACTAAGAAAGAGGGTTTACCAAGTATACGTGAATTGTTATATACACTTTCACTGAAACCAAGGACATAATGTATGACGACCGATCTCCCCGAATGATGTGTTCGATATATAACATCTACAAGGCGACTGACTCAGTTATCTATTACTAAATGATAACAACCTAGTGGGTTCTCCTATTATATATTGGATGATATGGGGAGAACGAGTCTATATTAGCACTATGTAATGCATAATCGTTCGGTCGGAGAATTCCCATATACCTCTCATACTGAAGTGCCTCATATATACCCAAAAGTACTGAAGAAACTTTGATATACTTCGAGACTAGAACAATATTTAACACCTTCGATACAATGCAGGCAGTTAACGACAACTTTTGTGTTCAAAGACATTGGAACATGTCTCTAGCCTAGCCCTCTAGATATTTGCATCAAGTTACAAATGCTCCTTAGGTTAATTGGGGTAAATTTTAAGTTTATCTTGAATTAAGTTTCAATTTTATGGCTCAACGATGTCACATGAATTCCTATAATGCAACTAAATGAGAAAAACGAAATCTTTTCATTCGGTGAAGGCTAAACTAATAAGGGAAGAGAGACAAACAAACAATGCATCGATCAAGCAAAATGCATCAAAAAAAATCTCCCTAAGTTTTCAAATTTAAAATGTAAAATATGAAAACTACTCTTTCACTTTCACTAATGAATGCAATGCCAAAAATGCAATCTTATGAGAAACAAAATCAATTTCTTTCACTAAGATGCACTAATATTTTTGTTTTTTTCTTTCACTTAGATTGAAAATGGATGCAAATGCATAAGTAAAGGAGAAGCAACTAAAATTAAAATTTAATTCACTTCGGTTTGAAAAAAATGTTTCAAAAATACGTAAATAAAGAGATCCTTTCACTTTTCTTTTCGAAGCGATCAAATCAAAACAAGCACACAGTTTCAGTTTCACCAAAGAAAACAATTGTGATCTACGTTTGAGAATGGTGCAAAGTAATTTTCAAAGTAAAAATATGAACCAATACTAATGAAAACAAATTTGCAAATATGAATCGAAAATAACTTGAAAATGATGTCCCAATCATAGTAAAAATCTTAAATGGAGACAATTAATCTCACAAAAGTAAGTCGAGTGATGAGTGAAGGGTGACCTAGACCTAAAAGCCCTAGAATATGACCTAAATTCAATCAAACATCAACATAAGCTAAGAGACAACTACAACCAGTAAAGGATAATAATGAAGATAAACACAACAAGATCACATTAGTAAAACACTCACAAAGGTTGAGATCCACTAGAACTAAGAACAAACCCTAATTTTTTCTAGCCTCTGGGGTCAACGTGCATGCTAAAGGAAAAGCAATGATGAAAGGTAGAACTGCACGACTGTTAATTTAAAATTAGTGATGGCAACACTTCTATAAGACGATAAAGTGCACTAGGTGAGGAAAGGAAGGAGAAAACAAAAATCTTTAGAAATTTGACCAGACTCAACACTCTCAAGAAAAAACAAGTGATTGTACAAACCTATAGTGATGCACACAAGCCAAGAAATCAATGGTTGGTCAAACTCATTAGAGGATTAGATCGAATCAATGTATGGGAATTTTATAGCTTCCCTAGTGGAGTTGCTATTTTTTTGTCTAGGTAAATCATCTCCATGGACAAAGATAATCCCTCTAGCCCAATGAGTGGGTCTAGCAACAAAAGAGACAATCTACAAGAAAATTTCCTAAATTGCAATTGAAATAAGATAAGGGGAAGGAAACCTACCTTGCTCTAATGCTATAATGCCCTCCTTTGTTGAAAATCTTGATCGCTTGCTCCTTAGGCTCAATTCTTACCGGTCACAGTGTTTGAATACCTGCACAAGAGTTCAAAGACACAATAAACAATAAAAGTGAAACACACATAATAAAATTTAATCCACTTAATAGACCAAGGACTATTAAGATAAATGAAGCATTGCCACAAACATTTATGGAAATTGAACCAGTAGTTGTGTATACTAATAAATAAAAGAGGAAGCATACAACCTAGGCCTTGATGCTAGTAAGCCCTCCTTGAGTGAATGTCCAAGTCCATGCTCTAGTTCTCCAAGAAATTCTTCTACAATCCAAAGTGAATACCATGAAGGAACTATCTCAGCATAAGGGGCCAAATAATCAGAGACCTTCCATTTGGGAATGGAAGAGGATGAATATATAGGTAGGGAGAGGGAGTTAGGATCTCACCAAACATAGGGGAATATCCTCCTCTGAAGGAAGAATTTCATAGGGATAAGATCAAAGGGTAATATTGGGAGAATTCGACCACATCCACAATGAAAAACATCTCGCTCGTCATTCTGGAAGCATCTATATCATGAAGCTTCTTGTGATCTTTGGGAAAACTTGCCATTAAGGGATCAGTGTGATTATCCAGGTAAAAACTAAGTTGGAAGCATGAGGCTAATATGGTGCAAACTGCCATAACCACGGGTAGGAAGTGTCACAGTCGCGCTGACCCAAAAGTTAGGGTTTTGAGCTCATTTCCTCAGGGAAGGCTCAAGGAATTCTTTCATTAGTTCCTCGGGGAGGATCTAGTGTGCATATTATGGTGGGTATAATGGATAATTTTCAATATTTGGGAACTCTGAGGTATGAAACAGGGAAGTGCAAGAGGTGTGACAAAACACTGCATAACAACTGGGTGTAGTCTGGAAGAAGCAGGAAGCTCCAATTTGTATGCCATAATACCAATATTTTGCAACACCTTGTAAGGACCATAGTAGTTGGTGATAATTTATTATCCTTCTTAGCTTTCTTGAGGGACATTTGTTTGTATGGTTGTAGCCATAAAAATAACCAATCGCCTATATCAAAAATTCTTTCACTGTGATGCTGATATTCCTGTTATTTCATTCGATTTTGTGCCAGAGTGAGGTTATCCTGTAAGAGTTGGAGAACTCCTTTTTGATGCTCGATGTAATCTTCCACTACATGAATGTTATAATTTTCTCTTAAAGATGATGTGATGGATGGTGGATGATATCCTTAAAGTGCCATTAATGGGATCATTTTTGCTGTAGTATGGAAGGAAGTGTTATACAACCATTCAACTAGAGGTAACCACTTGACCCATTGTTTTTGTTTATCTTATAGAAAGCAACGAAGATACCCTTCCAAAAATTGGTTCAGTATCTCGGTTTGCCCATCATATTGAGGATGATAATATGAGCCATGAGTTAGTTGAGTACCAAGACAAGAAAATAATTCAATCCAAATATTTCCAGTGAAAATGGGATCTCTATCACTTACAATAATATTTAGGTTCCATGTAGCTTTTGAATAGTTTGCACAAATGCAGTAACAACTGTACTAGTTTTAAAAGGATGAGATACTAGAAAAAAGTGTGCATACTCAGTAAGTCTATCAACTACCACTATGATGACACTCTTTCCCTCAGACTTGGGTAAACATGTGATAAAATCCATTTAAACCTTCTCCCAATGCTGACATGGAATGGCTAAAGGTTGCAGTAGACCCAAGGTCTTAATTGTATCAACTTTATTTTGTTGGAAAACGAAACATTCTACCACAAACTTCTGAATATTAGATTTAAGGCCATCCCAAAAAACTTCCTTCTTGACCTTGTGGTAGGTTTTCAAAAATCCAAACTACCCTCCTAAGGGGAAGGTGTGCAATTCCAAAAGAATATTTTTCTTGGGTTGGGAATTATTTCAAAGATATAAGTGATATTTTTACCATCATGAATCATTTTTACATCTAAATGTATCAGATGTACTAGAACCTTGCTGGAAATTTTGAATGAGTTCCCTCACCTCTTTTTCATTCTTGCATTCGTCCCTTGCTTTACCTATCCAATTAGGTTGGATAATAGAAATGGCACAAAACATTGCTTCCACATCCTCATTCTTTCTTAAGAGTGAATTTGCAACAACATTTTTATTCCCTTTTTTGTAGATGATTTCAAATTCATAACCAAACATCTTTGTGGCCCATTTTTCTTACCTTTTGGAGATAATATTTGTTCCAAAAAGTATTTAAGACTATCATGATCCGTTTTTACCTTGAAGTTTCTTCCCATTAGGTAAGGTCACCATTGCTTTAGTGCATGTAGTATTTGAAACATTTCCTTCTGATAAATAGATTTGTGTAAATACTGTAATTTGATTGGACGTCCTTCAAAAGCAATGGGTCTTCCTTATTGCAATAAATCAACACCAAATACTTTTCTTGAGGCATCACATTCCACATTAAATGTTTTTGTGAAGTTAGACACAACTAAGACTGATTCTTGGCACATTTCCTCTTTCAAATGTTCAAAGGCCTTAGTCACTTCTCAAGTCCAAGAAAATTCACCTTTCTTCAGTAGTGTTGTTAGAGGTGTTGCTATTCTCCCATAATTCTTAACAAACTTGTGACAATACCCTGTCAACTTGAGAAATTCTTGAATGTTCTTTATGGTTGTGGGGAGTTTCCATTCCTCAATGGCTTTAATTTTGTTAGGGTCGACCTTAGCACCCTTGATGTGCTTAGGTATTGCAACAATAATGCTGCAACTCCCAGGGCTACCAACTTTACTTATCAACCTAGGCTTCGTACAAGCTTGGAGGTGACAGTGCTATATGCACAAGTAGAAGTGAAGGTCTTGCCTGTTGTCATTTTTTGTCTAGCAAGAGGCCCCAGGGGTTCCAAGAAAAACTTCTATAGAGTCAGAAGAAGTTTAATTTTTCGATGGAAGGGGAGCAAACTTATTCTAAAAGAGAGCTACTCTACTGTAGTAATGAAGAAAACAACATGAAATTCTAAACTTACACCATAACCTAACTAACCAATTAAACATCTATGCTAAGAAGGATTGCTAAATCAACAGTAACCTAATGCTAATTATCTAAGTTGTAGAAGTAAAGAGCATTAAAGCTAGACTCAGGTGTAACAAAGAAACTTAGGCTAAATTGGGTTTCAAGCGGAAAAAGCAATTGAAGGTCGAAATTAGTGAAAGGAGGATGTGAGGGAGCAACAATGCATAAGAACCGTTGGATTAGTCGGGTGAAATGAAAGTGAATGGAAGATATTGGATCACAAGAAGATGAACGGTGCAGATCATATCGCACAGGATAAGTTAAGGGATGGGCGGACAAGGCTAACAAAGGAGATGAATGGCCAAGATCTTATCACATGTGTGAGGTCAAGAGATGGAGGGACAAGATTAATTGGCAGATGGATGGCAGAGATTAGATTGCGAGCAAAAGAAATGTGTGGAAATGACATAGTAGGCTTAGAGGGCGGTAAGCTGTTTACCGCGTGCCCTCAAAGCTGAAAGTGGTTTTCAAAAATTTTGTGCAATTAGCCTAACTGGGAAACATGTAGCATGAAGAAACCACTCTCATCACGTTCCATTAGGCGGATAACGATCAGACAAAAATCCATGCGATATCGCACGATAACCATTGGATGAGACAGGGCTGATCAACGATGGAGATTAGCCAAGCTAGTTCATGATCGGGTGAAGCAACCACCATTAGATCAGGTAAGGTAGATCGACGATGGGGACTTAAAGTTCATAAAGTGAGTGGTGGACTCCATGCGAGGTAGCAGTTGGAGAAAATAATGAATTGAATGGTGATTGTGAATGTTTGTTGGTGAACGGACGACGATGAAGTGATGGATGAGGAATGTGCTAGAGGTGGTTTCAAATGAAAATGAGAGAGAGAACTAGTGATGGTGAACCAGTAACTATGTTAAACAACGAACTCCATAGCGCATGTGAGAACCAGAGAGTGTGTTTTTGGGGTTGCTAGAGGGTCCCTTCCTCAAGTCCCAAAGGGAGGAGATGAGGCCGAGACCCCTGCACACAACCTGATAGTGATCCTTTTCCTTTAACTAACCTGTGAATTGAGAGAAGGAAAAATGAAAGTAAACTGAAGCACAACGCAGATGAACAGAACCAGAAAGCTACTTTAGCAAATAACCAATGAAAAACCATGAATCTACTTAAACAAATGAACGAAACAAAACTCTATGCTAGCATAAATGTATATTAAAGAGGAGCTGTGGCTGCTTGGTTCAAGCCCTAACCCAAGAGATTTAGCGCTCGGAGTTAACTCAGAGTTGGCTTAAATAGAACTCATTCTTATTAGGAAAAACCATGGATTATAGAGAAAACTGTCACAAGTCTTTGCATCTCAGAAATAAAATAGAGTTTTAAAATAGAAGTTTGAATCCTAATGAGGTCCTAAGCCTCTCTATTTATACATTTGAAGCCTCTAACGACTTCCTTCCCATTAGGGAGGCTTGGCTCCCAAATTAAGATAAACTGTTTTCTGTCCTTTTCACATGCTTGGATGTCTTCTAGTCTTCAAAGTGATGGATGTATGCACTCCGATCTGTTGGTGGAATATCTGAGTGGAGGGGTAGTAAATGTGGAGGATCTACCTCCTATAGTTACTCTCCCTTGTCCCATTCTAGTTTTACACAAGGTCTTTGCCATAGTTCCTTGAATTCATCCCTTATTCCTACATTACATGCACATTAGAACACAAAGCCAAATATCCAACTCTAACTCATTTCATAAACAAAATATAATCAAAAGTATGCAATAAGTTGTGAGAATAGTTGGTTTGACTAAGGTAGGAGGTGAATTAAGGCCAATTAAGGCCCATATAATTACTCAATAATGAGGCTCATCAACCCTCATGAGATACAATATGACCCAAATATTCCACCTCCTATGCTTCAAAGAAACATTTGGAGGTTTTTGCATATAATTGTTCCTCCTCCAATAATTTGAGCACCCTATCAATATGCTGAACATGATCCTCCCAATACTTGCTGTAGATTAGTGTATCATAAAAAAATAATAACACAAATTTTCTAAGGAAGGGTTTGAAAATGGAATTCATCAAACCTTGAAATGTCGAAGGTGCATTTGTAAGGCCAAAAGGCACGACCAAAAATTCATAATGACCCTCGTGAGTTTTTAATTTTGTTTTGAAAATATCTTCAGTCTTCATTCTAATTTTATGATATCCTGAATGAAGATCCATCTTGGTGAAGTAAATTGCTCCATGTGATTCATCCAACTTTTCATCAATGAAAAGAATGGGAAAGTTATCTTTAATAGTGAGATTTTTGAGCTCCCCATAATCCAGATGCATACACCATGATCCATACTTCTTGTGCACCAATACTAGTGGAGCAAAGAAAGAACTTTGACTAGGTTGGATTATACCAGCCTCTAGCATTTCTACAACCATACGTTCAATTTCACTCTTTTGGGCATAAGGATATCTATAAGGTCTGATGTTTGGAGGAACACTTCCAAGAATCAAATGAATAGTATGATCATGTTCACAGATAGGTGGGAGGTCTTTGGGAGTCCAAAAGACCTTGGAATGATTGTTCAATACTTTATGGAGATCTAGAGAAATAAATGATTTTGATGTTTGAATCCCTAGTGAGCATAATTGGGCAATTACACCTCATTGTTCTTTCTTCAAAATCTTTGTCATGCCATTAGAGTTGATTATCTTTCCTAGATTCCCTGTGATACCCCTTAATTAAACTTCCATTCCTTCCCAAAAAAAATCAAGAAAAGTTCTTGAAAATTAAAATCTATTGTCCCTAAAGATTGTAACCATTGGACTCCTAGTACAACATCAACACCACCCATTGGATTGGAAAACATTTGAATATTCAATACATATTCCCCCATGGTTAGATTGATATGATGGCACTTTCTAGAGAAATTTATAGTTCTTCCATTATCAAACATCACTTGACACTCGGGTGTTGGATATAAGAAGCAATTCAATTCTTTAGCTATCTTACAATGAATAAAATTACAGTACAACCTGAATCAACCAACACTATTAATTTTTTCTTCTTGATATATCCTTCTATCTTGAGAGTTTGAGGAGTGGTAATTGTTATCACCAAAGGATGAGCACCTAGGAATTCTTAACCAGGTGGATCAAAATACAGCGTGTAGATTTGATTTTAACATAGTAAAATCACTTTCAGTGTGGAAAATAATTTAGTAAACCACTTTTATTAAATTATTTTCTGATTTAAATTGAAAAACCCCATGAGAATAATTAGATAAATCATTATTTACTTAATTTTCTCTAGGAATAATTACTAAAACATTATTTAAAGAATTATTCATTGTCACATTTGACTAAATCCCTTAGGAATAATTAAATAAATCACTATTTAATAATATTTCAATTTCACACCATTCTTAATTCTCGCAAAATAATTAATAAATCAATTCATTTGTTAATTATTTCTAAATAAAGATATTGAACCATTTTAATTTTTTTTCCCTCTCCATTAAATATAATAAAGTATTACAAGTGGTTAGATCTTGAGTTGGTTAATATTATTTTATTATTCTCCATTTTTGAGATTAACTCAATACTTTGTTATAAATAGGATGGTTTTTCATTCATTCTTCACCATGATCATAATCATCGTCACCATTTTCGTCTTCTTTATTTTTATTTTTATTTTGAGCTTCTATTTGAGTTCTTCTCATTTTATCTGGGTTTTTCACAAATTGAGAGAGAAGGTCATTTTCTGAAGCATTAAGGACATCAAGGGACCCATCCCACAGAGGGGGACTTACAAACCCATCTGTAGTTATCCTTCACTAGGTGTTTTTAATAAAATATTTATTCAATTAAAGTATTTCAATTTGGGTTATTGCATTCGATATTTTTACTGCTGCTGTTTATTCTAAATTGTCTATGCCTTTTGTTGTAGGTTTTCCATTTTTATTGCATATCTGAGTCGCTAGCAGTCATCAACTTGTTGTTAGGGTCACTTTTCACCTAGTGACTTACATGAAGTGGTTTTTGTACATCTTCCAAGAAATTTCACACGAAAAAATGGCGACTCGATTGGGTATTTAGTTACATTTGTTGTCAACAAGTGGTGACTCCACTAGTGTAATAACAACGTTCTTGGGTGACTGAAGTTTCAAAACATTTCATGGTTTTCTACAACTATTTTTATCCTCTCAAACTTTATTTATAGTATTAAACACCTTTTGTCAAATTTTCGGATTCTAGTGGTTTTCTGGTTCTTTCCACAATTCATAGGTACCAGCCGAGCATAAGATGAAATTTTTTTTGTGAGATCTACCAACCGAGAGTCCCAGGATAAAAGCACATTTTTTAGCCCATGATATTCATTCCAGAGTGCACTATTTGGCCCAAAAAATGTTCTTTCCACTATTCCAAGTCAGTACCTACGTTTTGAAGTTTTTTTTCTAGAATGTTTTCAACTTTTTTCAAAATTTGTAAGAGTGTTGTCTACAGACTGTTTTTGGGTATATCAAATATATTTTCATTCTCCCTTATCCTGGATCTTCTTGATATGTCCCTTTGAGGAAGGAAAAACTTAGAGTACACTGCCGGATTGTTAAGAAGAGATTTACTTAGTGAGGAGTCTAGGGTTTTCAACATCTTAAGCCACTGAGTTTCAGAGTCTGATCCATTATTTTTGAACTCCTTTGGATAGGCTTCATTTATGTTTTCTCCCTTTAGAGTTTGGGTTTGCATTTTCCCCCTTAGGACCCCCTTGGGAATCCTACGTTTTAGAGCTTCACACCTATACGTTATAAGATTTTTCACCTTTGACTTTTGTTGTTTGTCTACACCATTTATATCAAATTAGTGCCTCTAGACCGCAACTCTTTGAAATATATCTTTAGGCATTTTTATGTGTCTTTGAGTAGCTTGCTTTCCCTCTCTTTCTTAGCTACTTATTAGCTCTGGTGGGTTGGGTTTTGTGTGCTTGATTGGTTGTTTATTTTTAAGTCATTTTGAGATTTATTTACAGTGTTTCAACATTTTACTTTTAGAAGCACATGGAATCATGAAGCATCCTTAATTAACTCATCCATTTGACACATTATTTTCACACACTCACACCCTAAGCAGACGTAATATTTGTTAACATGACCAAGCCAAGACTTGAAATATTACACCTTAATAAATCAACACACATAGATTAAGTCCACTTGGGCACCAGGGCCAAATGATCTTTGTAGTGTAGGTGTGGGATCAGTGGGATAGGTTTCCAATAACACCCATCGATCACTTTGATTGAGACATAGAAGTTGACATATTAGGGAACTTAACATCTGTCATCATCTCGTGATCCAAATCCGGAGGGCATCAGAAACCTGATTCAGAGGGGGTTAGACTAGGTCATCATGCGAGCGATTTTCCTCGGGGCTACTCAACTCGTGGCAGGAAATCCAATGGGATAGATGACTACCAAGAAGCTCAAGACTCGACCATCCCTGTGGTACGAAGGTAACCATAGTGACCAATATTAGGAAAACACCCTATAGTATTGGCTATGGGAAGCAGTTGGTTCTCTACCCTACGTTTCTCTGTCCAACTCTGCTTGCAGGGATGATATTTCATCAAGTAAGAAGTTCTTTGGAATGCCATCTGAAACAGTAGATTTAGGATTGTTTGAGGATTTAGGTCACATATATGCTAGATGCATTTTTCTTTTATAGGACGTGTTTTCTTGTATTAGAGTAACATCATTAAATTAGTTAGTTTACACTTGGAACCACTACACAAGGTGTTTGGTTGTTGTTTCTTACTCTTTAATTCCTATCATCAACCTTTAGTAATTATATCATTATTGCTTGGAAATAATTATGCCCCATAGGTGTTTATTGCATTGAATTATAGGTCTTCACCCATGGTTATCATTAGGACATATTACTCCTCCTAGTCCTCCATCGAGTCATCACTCAGATTTTAATTCTTCTGATTCATCCAATTCATATTTTGATTCCGCGTCTTCTCAACCCTGTATTGCCACCATGTCAAGCACGAATGTGGGTGCGGGAACCTAGGAAGGTAACCCAGGTACCAACTAGGGTGCCCCCACCAATGGAACCCCCCACCTGTATGGTCACTCCTACTCGCTTGCTTTTATGGTTGTTTAAGTCTCCCCGATTTTAGCCATCTTGTCAATGATCTCAATGAACCAAGTTGGCCAGCTATGCCTACTAAACTCCCTTGAAACATCCCAAAGTTTGAAGGTAATCCTGGAGAATATCCAGCTAATCATGTTCGCTCCTTCCACATATGGTGTTCATCAAATTCCATTATTGAAGACTCCATCCATCTTCGTTTGTTCCAACACACACTCACTAGAGCTATTGCTAAGAGGTATGTCAATCATCCTAGAGGCACTCGTTCCACTTTAGCGAATCTTGCTACAATTTTTCTTTCATATTTCCAGTTACCTCTCTGTTATGATACAGGTACTGAAATTTTGAATTCTTTCTGTCAAACTTCCGCCGATCGCTTTTCCGACCACGTTCAGGAATGACATAGAAGGAGGAGTATCTATAGTGCTCTTGATTTCAAATACTGAGTCTATATGGATTGGTTCCTTAGATTGTTGTTGGCTCCCATTGCTATAGATGTCGCATCACACTTCCCCTAGTCTGAGGAAGAGGCACTCCAAATATCATTAAAATTTGATCTGATCTATGCCCAATCAGGTTATGTTTACACTGTAATCGTCGATTTACCCCGGCATGGTACTACTAATGCACCGCGGGCATCTCATGCTGCAAATGGCATATTTGGAACCTCAGATGAGTTACGGTCCACCTTAGGGATGGACCAGTTCCACTTACAATTATCCCTTCCCCAATCCTCCACCACCTTATCCAGGTCCCAACATGCCATATGAATATCCCAATCCACATCAGAAGATGGTAGGGCCAGATGTTGCATCGCCTATTTATCCCAATGTTTCGTCATCTCCTTATTATCATTATGTACTGCCTAGCGCTCTAGCTCCTCCGACACTAGCACCCCAGCGCCCCATGCTTGCTCCCCTCCACCACAATAACCACCTCCTCTTAAAGGAAATGTGTATGCTCAGTAGAGTGGAACCAATCCCCCTAACACCAAGAAATGGAAAAAGGGGAAGGGTAATCAGAACAAGTAGTCTCAAGGTAATCAAGGAAACTAGGTTCCTCCACCCAATTCCCCTCAGGGTCCTCAACCTAATCCTGAAACCTAGCAATAAGGCACCTAGCCTAAGCAAAACAAGGTTCCTCGTATGAATAAACCTTATTCTTTTTGTAGTGTATATTGTCATTATACCCATGAGTGTCCTCTTTTACCTCAGATGTAGCAAGTATGGGAAGCTCAAGGAACTTCTCAAGGATCACAACCCACCACTCCTCCTCCCCCTCTTACTTCATCTCAATCGGCAATGCTTACCAATCATTTCCCTCACCAAGGAAATATAGCTACCCAACATACATAAGGTCAAGAAACTCAACTAGCTCCACCATCTTATGATGAATTTTGATGAGGTCAATACCGAGCAAGTCAACCTTCAGACTCAATTGCACTAATACAATAAGCCATCTGCTAAGTTAGCGACTGCGTCCCAACCCCCAAAGTGTCAACTAAGCCTCTATCATCATCGAGTGGTACCTTACATATCCCTTGGCCTATGGTTGAGGTTATTCCCAAGATCCCTAAAGGTCTATGATGTCGAAATGATGCTTCTAGCAAAGACGCCCATACATATAACATAATATATGACTTGGTGCAGTCTCTTGCTGCCATGTCAACATTGGAAGTTCTCTAGACATGCCCATCCCAATTAAAATTTCTACTATCTATCATGGGCGTCATGGATGCTCAAGATGATTAAATGATTGTATTTCATGTTGACAAGTCGGAAAATCCTCCCCTACCTTCATCTGTTTCATTTCAAATATGAATCTCCATTAGAAACATCCCATTTTAGTGGTGTATCATCGATGAAGGCACCTCCACCTCTGTGATGGCCACTAGTGTTTGGAAGAAACTTGGTTCCCCAGACCTATCCTCTTCCACCATCACTCTTCGGGCATGGGATGATCATCCTTCACAACCCCTTGGCTTATATCATAACTACCAAGTGATAGTTTTTTGAAAGACTATCTGTATTGACATTGATGTCATTGATGCTCCCTTAGACTATAACATCCTTTTGGGTCATAATTATACTTATGCCATGTCATCTACGACATATGAAATTCAGCGTAAGATGTGAATCACCCAAAATAGAAAGATATTCACCATTAATTAGTTGATGTACTATGACCCCAAAGCCCAAACTTCACGTTAGTCCAAAATTTCCTCCATGGCTAACAATACAAATGTCTCATCCTTCACCAATGTGTCTCAAGAATTCTATAAAGATTCCGCTTTTCCTGGTGCTTACTATGGTCCACCGTGTTATGGTCAGTGTCTTCACACTTCCATCAGTGATAAAATTTCTATTTTTCATGCATATTAGGTGTCTCATTCGATCAGCCACATTCCATTAGGTCATGGACCAACTGATGGTAGTGGTTTCATGTCAATTTCCCTCATGACATCCACCTGCTTACCTGTTTACACATTTGTTTTCAAGTCATTCAGAGTGATCCTGTTTCATTTCATGTATAATAACTAGTCCTAAGGTTTAGTCCCATTAGGTCTTAGGGTTTGTCAATCATGCTCAAATAAAGAGGTCAGTAGGCTGATGAAGGTTCATAAAGTCATAAGTTTACTTCTAATATGCTCAATAAATCCTTTTCACCTCAAAACTCTGTTTTGAGGTGAAAACATAGTATTTTTCTATTTTAATGATTTTCATGTAAATTCAATTATTTTTACATGTAATAAGCACTCAGCAGCTATTCCTGGTCACCATGCCAATTCCTGCCACTACAAAAGCAAAAGTATCATGACATCAGTCCATCAAATTGCCAAGAAAAAGAGTCAAACTTCAAACTGAAAAACAGAGGTTTTGAAAAAGTTACCAAGACTTTATAAAAGTGGGTTTGAAATGAAGAAAGATTAAAGTGTAAGGTATATAAAGAAAAATCATGATAGAAAGTCATTTTATTGTAAAAAAGGTCAAGTGGAGAGCTAAAATCACATTTTGAAGGAAGGGTGAGCAAAAAGGGAAGAAAAATCAAAATTTGGTGCAAGTTTGCCTGGTGTTGCGCATTGGGAGCACGACGCTACGCATCAGAAGGGCATTGCGCTTCAGTCACTTTTATCCTTCATTAAAATACACTAACGCTGTGCATCAGGCCAGTTCCATGCATTGGGTGGACCACGATGCGCATTGAGCTGCCAAGGTTCTAATTCACCCAAATTTATCCTCCATCAACTCTTTTGTTGCATTCACCTCCTAACAAGTAAGTGTCGATACATCCTAAGCTTAAATAGGGGTTTTCATGTTTGGTTCATGATTTTTGCTTCCTAAAGGTCAAACCCTAGCTTACCTCTATACTCTATTTCACATCATTGCAAAACCACAATCCCTTGTCCCTTTTCCCAACTTCATTGCACTAAAACTACCCCTTGATTCTATTTTCCCTTTCCCTATTTTCCCTAAGAAACTAATCCCCTTTATTAAACCCTAAGTCCCTCATACATCAGTTCCCTAGCTCCCCAAATCCTTCTCTTCATTCCCCTACCTCATCTCATTACTATTGTTCCATTTACAAAATCTCTTCATGATCACCTTTTTGTTCCCACCTATTATCCATTATTCACCATATCATCACCACATTATCTCATAGAGACAAGAATGGAAAGAGTTAGTCAATCAGATTTTGAATAGGACACTCTTAGTGATAGCTCAAGAGAAAGAAATTTGTAGCAAAGGAAGCGTCACAAAGGTGGAACAATCATTAGGGAGGAACCTATCAGCATGAGTGAACTCCTTGCTTGCCCACTAGCCACCACATGTTTCAGATATCAATCTTGTTTTGAGTTTTGTGAAATGGTTAAGAGGGTCAAATTTCACCATGAGTTAGCAAGGCCGTTTGGGATAAACATGGATAACAATATGGTACATCTTTCTAGGGTAAACTTCACTCTTTCACCAACTATCATTGCAGAGGCCACAATAATTCCAGATGTAGGGGAAAAGTGGAACAAAAGGCAAAATATTAGTAAGCAGCATGAGCCTTATATCAAGGCCAAGTACCATGGAAAACTGTTGTAGGGAAAAGTATCCGACTCGGATGACCCTAACCCACTCTAAGGGTGACAGTTCCTTAGCAACAACTGTAAAACAAACTACTGAAAGTTTACTTCTTTATGAAAGCAAAAGAGGATGGAGAAAGCACTAACCATTGCCTTGCGCTTAATGTCAAATCCAAACTCTCCTCTTTGGCCGTTTGTTCCTAGCTCTTTGTCCTTCTGCTCACCTAGCTGCAATGAGATCCTGCACAATGACAAAGAAGGAAACTACAAGAGGCATGCAATCATAAATGGTTCATGGATTAGTGTAAACCAAACATGCAATCATCACAATACATAATTGAAACAAGAGCACATAGAAGAACCTCAATAGCTTTTATTAATGAAGAAATAAAGGTTCTGAGAGGATTACAACCATTGCAGGCTCCAACCCAGCAACACCTCCCAGCAGAAAGAATTGCTCTTCTTCACCTCTCTCAAACAATCACCCAATAACTCAAGAATGAAACCAACAGCATATCATTACTTTGCACAAAATTCCAGCCTCCTGAGCTCATAGGAGAGAGCTCAATATATAGATGAATTGAGAAAGGATGAGTCAGCTTGCAACTGATGTGTAGCTGCCTTGTGTCCTCTCTCTCTTCAGTTAATCTTCAGTTGATCTTCAGTTCTTGAGTCCACTTGGTGCACCTTGCTTCCACTTGGAGAAACAAAGCCTCTGACTCATCACAAGGCGAAATACCTGATCCAAGTGTCATTTTTGGAAGATTCCAAAGCAATGACTCACTGCGCCACATGTCCAAACTCGCCCAACGAAGGTGGGCTTTGTTCTGCCTGCTTTGCAACGTAGGTACACCATGGAGCAGTTGTGTTTCAGCGCAGAAGCCTAGTGGAGCACCTGCTTTGATTTCAGGATTGCTTGTTTTTGAGTGTTTTCAGGTGGAGAACTGATCTGAGAGCTGTTGGTTTGCTGACCTTGTTCCTCTAGGGGTAGGAACATCATGTTTAGGGAACTTTGGATCCCTTGGATTATTGACAATTCATGCTTGTTGCTGTAAGGCACAAAATTGTCTATAACAAAAACTCAGCAGGGTGTTTTCTTTTTAAATTCCTGGAGGACTAGTATGTTCCAATAATGAAACTTATCTTTAAATTCTTTACATGTGAGGGTAGGTTCTCCAGACTTTATGCCTACCACATCATATTGCTCATGCACTTCACCAGGGTCAGAATGATAAGCATCGCTTATTTCATATGCAAAAACATAGAGAGGATGATAGTGATTTCAAAGAGAAAACCATATCCACAACAACTCAATAGCATTTATCATTTTTTTGTCATAAAAATTATTGTTTTGCATCAGCTCACTTAGTTTGGAATGCCACAGGAAAATTTCATTGCCCATGAGTGCTTCAAGGGGCCTTAAATGTTTTTATGAAGTTAGACATAGCTAAGACCGATGTTTGGCACATTTCCTCTTTGAGAAGTTCAAAGGCCTTAGTCACTTCTCAAGTCCAAGAGAATTGACCTTTCTTCAGTAGTGTTGTTAGAGGTGTTGCTATTCTCCCGTAATTCTTAACAAACTTGTGATAATACCCTGTCAACCTGAGAAATTCTTGAAGATTATTTATGGTTGTGGGGAGTTTCCATTCCTTAATGGCTTTAATTTTGTTAGGGTCGACCTTAGCACCCTTGATGTGCCTAGGTATTGCAACAATAATGCTGCAACTCCCAGGGCTACCAGCTTTAATTATCAACCTAGGGTTCATACAAGCTTGGAGGTGATAGTGCTACATGCACAAGTAGAAGTGAAGGTCCTACTTGTTGTCACTGTTTGTCTCGCAACAGACCCCAAGGGTTCCAAGACAAACTTCTATAGAGTCATAAAAAGCTTAATTCTTTAATGGAAGGGGAGAAAACTTATTCTAAGAGAGGGCTACTCTACTGTAGTAATGAAGAAAACAACATGAAATGCTAAACTTACACCATAACCTAAATAACCAATTAAACATCTATGCTAAGAAGGATTTCTAAATCAACCCTAACCTAATGCTAATTATCTAAGTTGTAGAATTAAAGAGCATCAAAGCTAGACTAAGGTGTAATAAAGAAACTTAGGCTAAATTGGGTTTCAAGCAGAAAAAGCAATCGAAGGTTGAAATTAGTAAAAGGAGGATGTGAGGGAGCAATATTGCATAAGAATAGTTGGATTAGTTGGGTGAAAGGCAAATGAATAGTGGAGATTGGATCACAAGAGGTTACATAGATAGATGGGTGAATAGGGTTAATGACCAAGATGAACGGTGGAGATCATATCGCACGGGTTAAGTCAAGGGATGGACGGACAAGGCTAACAAAGGAGATGAATGGCCAGGATCTTATCGCACGTGTGAGGTCAAGAGATGGAGGGACAAGATTAATCAGTAGATGGATGGTGGAGATTACATCGTGGGCAACAGAAATGTGCAGAAATGACAGAGTGGGATTAGAGGGCAGTAAGCTATTTATCGTCTGCCCTCAAAGCTGTATGTGGTTTTCTAAAATTTTGCACGATTAGCCTAACTGGGTGACATGCAGTATGAAGGAACCACTCTCATCGCATGCCCTCAGGCAGATAGCGATTGAATAGAAATCCATATGATATTGCATGATAATCGTTGGATGAGGTGGGGCTAATCGACGGTGGAGATTAGCCAAGCTAGTTGGTGATCAGGTGAAGAAACAACCATCAGATCAGCTGAGGCAGATCGACAGTGGGGACTTAAAGTTCATAAAGCGAGTGTTGGACTCTATACGATGCAACAGTTGGAGAAAATAGTGAATCAGATGGTGATTGTGAACATTTGTTGGTGATTAGACAGTGATGAAGTGATGGATGAGGAATGTGCTGGAGGTGGTTTCAAATGAAAATGACAAAGGGAACCAGTAACTACGTTAAACAATGAACTCCATAACCTATGTGAGAACCAGAGAGTGTGTTTTTTGGGGTTGCTAGAGGGTCCCTTCCTCAAGTCATGGTCCTAGAGGGAGGAGATGAGGCCAAGACACCTGCACACAACCTGATAGTGATCCTTTTTGTTTAACTAACATGTGAACTAAGAGAAGGAAAAAATGAAAGTAAATTGAAGCACAACACAGATTAACAGAACCAGAAAGCTACTTCAACAAATAACCAATGAAAAACCATGAATCTACTTAAGCAAATGAACAGAACAGAACTATATGCTAGCATAAATGTACAGTAAATAGAAGTTGTTCTTGCTTGGGTCAGGCCCTAACCCAAGAGATTCATCCCTCGGAGTTAACTAAGAGCTAGCTTAAATAGAACTCATTCTTATTAGGAAAAACCATGGGTTACAGAGAAAACTGTCACAAGTATTTGCATCTCAGAAATAAAATAGAGTTTTTAAATAGAAGTTTGAATCCTAATGAGGTCCTAAGCCTCTCTATTTATACATCTAAAGTCTCTAACAACTTCCTTCCCATTAGGGAGGCTTGGCTCCCAACTCAAGATAAACTGTTTTCTGTCCTTTTCACATGCTTGGATGTCTTCTAGTCTTCAAAGTGATGGATGTATGCACTCCGAGCTGTTTATGGAATATCTGAGTGGAGGGGTAGTAAATGAGGAGGATTTACCTCCTATAGTTACTCTCCCTTGTCCCATTCTAGTTTTACCCAAGGTCTTTTCCATAGTTGCTTGAATTCATCCATTATTCCTGCATTACATGCACATTAGACCACAAAGCCAAATATCCAACTCTAACTCATTTCATAAACAAAATATAATCAAAAGTATGCAATAAGTTGTGAGAATAGTTCGTTTGACTAAGGTAGGAGGTGAATTAAGGCCAATTAAGGCCCATATAATTACTCAATAATGAGGCTCGTCAACCCTCATGAGATACAATATGACCCAAATATTCCACCTCCTATACTCCAAAGAAACATTTGGAGGTTTTTGCATATAATTGTTCCTCCTCCAATAATTTGAGCACCCTATCAATATGTTGAACATGATCCTTCCAAGACTTGCTGTAGATTAGTGTATCATAAGAAAATACTAACACAAATTTTCTAAGGGTTTGGAAATGGAATTCATCAATCCTTGAAATGTCAAAGGTGCATTTGTATGGCCAAAAGGCATGACCAAAAATTCATAATGACCCTCGTGAGTTTTTAATTTTGTTTTGAAAATATCTTCAGTCTTCATTCTAATCTTATGATATCCTGAATGAACATTCATCTTGGTGAAGTAAATTGCTCCATGTGATTCATCCAACTTTTCATCAATGAAAGAAATGGGAAATTTATCTTTAATAGTGAGATTTTTGAGCTTCCCATAATCCGGATGCATATTCCATGATCCATACTTCTTGTGCACCAATACCAGTGGAGTAGAGAAAGAACTTTGAGTAGGTTGGATTATACCAGCCTCTAGCATTTCTACAACCATACGTTTAATTTCACTCTTTTGGGCATAAGGATATCGATAAGGTTCGATGTTTGGAGGAACACCTCCCATAGTCAAATGAATAGTATGATCATGTTCATGAATAGGTGGAAGGTCTTTGGGAGTCTCAAATACCTTGGAATGATTGTTAAAACTTTTTGGAGATCTGGAGAAATAAATGATTTTGATGTTTGAATCCCTAATGAGCATAATTGGGCAATTACACCTCATTGTTCTTTCTTCAAAATCTTTATCATGCCATTAGAGTTGATTATCTTTCCTGGATTCCCTGTGATACCCCTTAATTACACTTCCTTTCATTCCCAAAAGAAATCAAGAAAAGTTCTTGAAAATTAAAATCTATTGTCCCTAAAGATTGTAACCATTGGACTCCTAGTACAACATCAACACCACCCATTGGACTGGAAAACATTTAAATATTCTATACATATTCCCCCATGGTTAGATTGATATGATGGCACTTTCTAGAGAAATTTATAGTTCTTCCATTTTCAAACATCACTTGGCACTCGGGTGTTGGATATAAGAAGCAATTCAATTCTTTAGCTATCTTACAATGAATAAAATTACAGTACAACCTGAATCAATCAACACTATTACCTTTTTCTTCTTGATATATCATTCTATCTTGAGAGTTTTAGGAGTGGTAATTGTTATCCCCAAAGGATGATCACCTAGGCATTTTTAACTAGGTGGATCAAAATACAACATGTAGATTTGTTTTTACCATAGTAAAATCACTTTCACTGTGGAAAAGAATTTAGTAAACCACTTTTATTAAATTATTTTCTGATTTAAATTGAAAAAACCCTGAGAATAATTAGATAAATCATTATTTACTTAATTTTCTCTAGGAATAATTACTAAATCATTATTTAAATAATTATTCATGGTCACATTTGACTAAATCCCTTAGGAATAATTAAATAAATCACTATTTAATAATATTTCAATTTCACACCATTCTTAATTCTCATGAAATAATTAATCAATCAATTCATTTGTTAATTACTTCTAAATAAAGATATTGAACCATTTTTTTTTCCCTCTCCATTAAATATAATAAAGTATTCCAAGCGGTTAGATCTTGAGTTGGTTAATATTATTTTATTATTCTCCATTTTTGAGATTAACTCAATACTTAGTTATAAATAGGTGGGTTTTTCATTCATTCTTCACCATGATCATAATCATCATCACCATTTTTGTCTTTTTTATTTTCATTTTTATTTTGAGCTCCCATTCAAGTTCTTCTCATTTTATCTGGGTTTTTCACATATTGAGAGAGAAGGTCATTTTCTGAAGCATCAAGGATGTTACACAACAATTTGTCACCGTTTGTCACCATCCCTTTTACCCCTCACCCGCACACTGGAGGACTCATTCCGGGACCTGTGAGAAGTGACATGACCCGAAACCAATTGCATCATATTCCTCTAAGTATGAGCTTCATTTGCCCTGAAGACATCTCCTGCAAAATCTCCATGAAAACAACTCTTTTTGCATTAGCGTGGGTCCACAGTTCACTGCCCGCGCCAATGAGGGAAATCCTCTAAAAAGGGCGTGCCATTGGCGCTCTGTCTCAGAGTCGCACTCGTGCCAACCGAATTGACTAAAGTTTTTAACCAACAAGCTCCCGAAGGTTCTCTTCAACCCATTCACCAACTGAATCTATGTTGAGCTAGGATGGTTTGGCTTCGAATCTCCATAGAAGGGAAAGTGGTTTGCCACCTTTCATGGAAGTTTCCAAGTGATAAAGCCAATCCCATGAATAATGTGGTTGATCCTATCTCTTTCTTCTCTATATATAAAAGCTTGCCTCTATGCCTTGAGCAAGCTAGTCACAATAGTCATAATCATAACAGTCAGTAGTTCCAGGAGTTCAAGAGTTTGAAGCTGCAAGAGCCTTCTTTGCACCCATAAGGCCAAATCTAAGTAAGGAGATTCTTGTCACCCAAAGAGAGAGAGGCTTGTTCCTCATCCCAACAAGCTTTGCAAGACTTATGTAGCTGATTACCCAGCCAAAGGAGGATTTGACGTCAGAACAATGGTTGTATTCTTCATTGTTATTTACTAATAATAGATGACTATCATTGTGGTTCCACTCTCATTGTCTTATGCTTGATGTTGAGTTATATCTTTTCTGACTGATATATAATTGCATCTACTAGATTTTATGCTTGTTTTCGTGCTTTTCTTTGAATGTGCAGGTGTCCAATCATGGAGATCGTGGGGATCATGACCGGCCAAGGCAAAGGAACGAGGGCGATATCTCTTCGACGAATAGTAGCGTTGGAATCCAAGTAGGTTCTCACCATCTAATTTTTATTTGCAATTAGGAACTTGCGTGATAGCATTGTGTGATTGTTGTTAGACCCGGTCTGGGCTAGTAGGGATCGTCTCTGTCCGTAGAGAGGATTTACCTCCACAACAATTTGGCGACTCCACTGGGGAGTTAGCTTGTTGTTTGATTTGTAAACTTTAGATGGAGCCTGAAGTACGGCCAGATAGCCTTCGAAACGCTATTGCTTTGCATTAGCGAAGTAGATCAACGCCACTTCAGTCAATCTCCGGTTTGGTTTATGAACTAAACAACTTGGAGTTTGTCTTGTCTCTTTGGTTTTCCTCGTTTGGTTGCTTAGATAGCTTTCTGGGTTGGATTTCTTTCTGTTTCTTGCTTCTTGGTTTGCCTAGATACTATTTTCAAGCCCTGGGTTGCTTGCTTTTGTTTTTGACTTAGAAAACTCGATTAGCGCGCTTTTTAGCCTTACAGTCACGCCAATTGGCGCTAGTTTCTCATAAACAACCCTCGCCAATCCCATAAAAGCGCGAGTTGTAGCCTGAGAGTCACGCCAGGCCTGTGAACTTTTCCAGTTTGCTTGTTTACAGCCTTCCAAGCTTGGGTTTTGTGTCTAGCTACACCTTTTTCAATCACTTGAGTGTATCAGAGCCTTGTTTGACTGGTTTTGAGTTTTTTTTAAGAAAATTATTAATTTGATTTCCTTTGATCATTACTTGGAGGTTTGTCTCAGTCTTTTCACAATTTTGCATCTTTTTGCTTTCGTGTATTAGTGTCAATCGCCTTTGAGTGTTTTTATTTTATGATCTTTGGAACTCTCTGTTATAGAAATTTTTGTGCCTTACAGCATTGAGCATGAAATTTCCATAATATAAGGGATCTAAAGTCCCTAAATATGTTGTTCCTACCCCTAGAGGAACAAGGCTAACAAACCACAGCAATTCACAGAAGTTCTCCATCAGAAACTGCTCAAAAACAAGTCAATTCAGGATCATTTCAGTGGCTCCACTAGCTGTTTGCGCTGACTGTCAAAGCCAACACTGGCTACCTGCGCTGAATGTCAAAGGCAACACTGGCTACCTGCGCTGAGCGAGAGTGGACATGTGGCAAGTTCATTTCTCAAGGTGTCAGAACCCAGGAAGCTTCCAAAATGACACTTGCCTCAGGGAATTCGACTGGTGATGAGTAAGAGGTTCCAAATCTCCAAGTGGAAGCAAGAACCTCCAAGTGGAATCAAGAACTGACAGAGGGAGAGGACACTAGTCAGATCTCAAGCTGACTCATCCTCTATCCAAACATCTATATATGGATCTCTCCTCCATGAGATCTAAAGGCTGGAATTTTGTTATTGCAAAGAATTGCTGTTGGTTTTAGACTGGAACTATTGCGTGCTTAATGCTTTGAAGGGGGTGAAGATAGGAATTTCATTTGCTGGGAAGGAGATGCTGGGTTGGAGCCCTCTGGGTTGTATCTCTTCCTGAACCTTGTTATTCATCAATAAAGCTATCTTGGTTTCTCCTATATACTGATGTATTTTTGATGTATGATTGCATTAGTATATTTAGTTTATTGCTAATCCTGAACTAGTTATGAATATGAATCCATGTCTTGTGTAGTGTTCTCTTCTTGTGATCTTGCAGAAACCTCTTGAAGCTGGGCGAGCGAGAAGGCAAGTAGCTGGGAACTCTCTGAGAGAAGAGAAACCGGATCGAGGGACAAATGGAAGACACCGGTTAGTCCATCCATCTCTCTTCATTCTTAATTCATAAAGGAAGAATACTAGAATAGCTATCTCTGTTTGTTGCTAAGGCACTGTCACACCTTAGGTGGATAGGATCGTCCTGCATAGGCATTTTTCCCCACAACAAATTGGCGACCATACTGGGGAGATTTGTTTAGTCATTTTATTTGTGTTTCTATCATTGTTTGTTTCATAGACTCGACAGCAACAATCGAACTGCATCTGCTATTCCTGGATGCAAAGTAGACAGTTGCTGCTTTGATCCAATCACTGGACTTGTCTATGATCTGAACAATGGACTCACAAATGATTTGATGATCCTTTGTGATAGATCTTAGTACTCCCTCAAAGCATTCATTTGGTTACACCTTGCTTGTTGCTTTGATTTGGCCTGAAACAGTAGATTAAATAGCAATCTGTGACCCAGAACCAGTGAGAAACGAGAGTTTCTCCTTCAGCGCAGACCCTGTGAAGGGATTCTGCATTTCAACGCAGGTCCCGTGAAGGCTACCTGCGTTGAATGTCAAAACCCCTGTGTTGAGGTTGCGCTGAACCAGTTTGGCCTTGTGCAGTTGGGGTTCTCTGCTATGTTTTGCCTTGTTTTGATCTCTGATTTTTTGCAACCTATAACCAGCATAGGTACCAGTCTGATAACTCCTTTTCTCTGCTTAAATTCCGCCTCCTTTTGTACAAAAAGACTGTGAGTGTTTTTATGGGTTTGTGGCGTCACTTGCAGTGTTCCTTTGCACTTGATTCAGATCTGTTGATTGTGATCTTAGGAGAGAGTTCATTGGCTGTTTACAGTTGATTATACATTTGCTTTTGCTTATTGGTTTGAGTTTGTCTCTTTTAAGTGTCAAAACAAGTATTCATTTCGAAAATCGTTAAGTGTTGTAATCTCTTCTACCCTCTCTGATTTCGAAAAAGTAAACTTGTTTGTATTTTTCATTTAAAAGCAAATTCAAAGTTGTACAAAAATCTTTCTTTGTAGGCATCAATACTAAGAAAGCGGAAAACAAACACCTGCATTGTGCATTTTCATCTTGATAGTTTGCATGTTTGATTTAGGAAAAGTGCATTAGAGTGTTCTGATTGCTCTTTGAGAAAAGATGGTGTCTTTCTTTTCGCTTAGTAGCTAGGATTTTCAAAGTTGAAAAGATATAAAGCTTGCTTATCATCTTTAGACTGCATTTAGGAATTGTATCATACATCTCGTGGTGAACCTCAAAAGGAAAAATTCTAAAAAGATCAACCTAAAATAAATTGAATGAACTTAACAACGCTTTGCGACATAACGCACAACATAGAGGTCTAGGCTAGAGACGTGTTCCGGCATCGTAAAGCCTGGTGACTGTCGATCTCGTGGGTGGTGGGTGATTCCTCCTGAGGGACGATAGCGCCAGTATGGATTGCACTCCCACGTACCGTCGCGTATATATTGGGAGACCCCTATAGGCATAAAACCTTTATCCTTAGGAAGTCGTGTCGGCCGCCCTACTGATCACAATGCACTGAACACAACATTCAGGAAGATCGACCGCCCGTACCCTAAAAAGTATTCTGCGGTTTTGCAAAAAGTTTGGCACACCCTCTGCCTAGAACTCCAGAGCATTTCCTTTTGGCCTTTTTTAGACTCTATAACGGAAAAAGTCCATCCGAGCATTTGTCACTTCTGGCTCGTTAAAACATCGAAGGAGACTAGAGTCATCTTTAAATTTTTCTCGACTCTTTAAAACCGAAAAAGCAAGTTGTGTCTAAGCGTCGTTAAAAATTTATTTTAAACGGAACAATCACCCCTATTCCTGCATTGATCTTTAGGTTGAAAAAATGGAGTACACCAACCAAGGAATTCCCCTTGGTGGAAATCCTAGTCCCTTCTCCTCTTGGGGAGATGTTGGTGCGCCCCATATGGCCACATTGTCACTTCTAGGACTGACAATTGGCCTGTCGGTCTGGCTCTTTTCAACCAATGTCGTTCAGAACACCACTATTCCTGAACAGTCGAGTCAACAGTTAGATCAGACCAGAGTTGCCCACCAGCCTTCCACTTCATCTAATTCTTTCTCTCCTCCTTCCTCTTCGCTTGACGGAACTGGTAAAACAAAAAACCAAGTTCCTAAGGAGAAGAAGGAAAAGAAGAAGAAAGAGAAGAAGAAGAAGGAGCCAAAAGCGACTGGGGGCAAACAAGTGTCGTCTGACAAAAATCCACACACAGCACTGACTAGGCCTAAATCGCCATGTGTCATATGCAAGGGAGACCACTTCCACAGAGATTGTCCTTGCATCCCTCGGATACTAAGGGACTGGTCTCCCCATTTGCACAATTTGGTAGCGTCAACCTCTGATAGCCATGTTGACTGCTCACCATCAACTAGTGAAAGTGAAGCCACAGGACAGAGAGGGAAAGCTAGATTTTCCTGCAAACTGTGTGAAGGCGACCATGCCATCCACCGTTGTCCCTTCTTAGACGAGGCCAAAAGAGTTTTGGAAGATCGCCCGGTTTTACCAGTGCAACTTCCTCCTCGATATCAAAAACTCCTGCCAAGTCCTTCACTAGTTGAGAACCCAGCTGGCCCACCCAGGTGGTCAGCCAAAGCACCTATCATTGAAGATGAACCATCTGAATCCATACTTGACGAAAGTCAAAAGTTTGAGGCGGCAGTTGACCCGGTTTTTCCTTCAGAGGTTCTATCTTCGAATGATACCATCACAGAGGAGAATAAAGACGACACCGTCCAAATTCTCTTCATCAACACAGACTCCGACGAACAAGGGGGCAATTTGCCCATTCCTTTATCACAGGAAGGAACTTCGTCAGAGTCATACCCGGCCGTCTATTCGGTCCCACCACCAAGCAACCTAGTTGTCTCGTTCGACTGGAACCAACTAGGCAGACCCCGGTTGCCAGCAAGCATACCATTCAGAATTATCGTTCAAATATACAGAATGGTAATGGCTCACACTATCATTGATGAGGGGGCATCTGCGAGTATCCTTTCCTCTATTTCTTGGAAAGCGCTTGGTTCGCCAGCGCTTTTGCCTGAAATGAGAAATATATCAGGCTTTGATAAAGGAACCAGTCGACCTTTAGGGATCCTCCCCAATGTGCCCATAACATTGAAAGGGAAGACCGTTCAAATGAACGTGATGGTCGTCCAAGGACCCTTGGATTATAACCTACTCCTTGGACGAGACTATATATATTGCATGGGAGCCATCGTCTCCTCACTCTTTAGAGTACTGTGTTTTCCGCACGAAGGAAGAGTGGTCAAGCTCGTGGACCAACTTTCATTTCCCGGATCATGCATCGCAAATAGTCATATACCATCCGTAAATGGTCTATTCATGCAAGAAGTGTCTCAACCCATGGTCCGTCCTCCTGATGAGCGCGAGTAATTCGGGAGGATATGACTAGAACCCAGGGGGCATGCGTCTTGGTCTGCTTCGGCAGGAAAACTTTGGGTATAGAGTAGGTTTCCGCGGGAGAATATGACTAGTCTGTACCCCGTCCGTCTAGGAAGAGGGTTATTCTAGAATAAGATTCTTTTGTCAAAGTTATGTGAGTTGGCGGGTTACGTCACTCACCTTTGTCTACTTCAGTAGACATTGCCGAGGAAGTGTTTTGTTTGAAAGATTAACGAGACAATATTTGGGTAACCTGAAAGAGGTAGGCCTCTCTCGGTGAAAGAAATGTTTTGACGGAAATGAAGTAGAGGTAACCTTGAAATCGTACTTTATGCCTGGGGGCATGCAAACCTTTTGGAGTGCAAGCAAGGGGCGGCTATTTATTTTTTAAATTTTTAGGTCCTCCCTTTAAACCTGTAGGTATAACCCTTTAAACTCGTAGGATTAGTCGTTTCCGAACTTGCGTAACGAAAGGATCCGGGGCAAATCTTTGTGAGATGAAGCTCCATAAAAAATAGAATCTCAATGAGACACTCTTATCATATGACTGGGTTAATCGAGAAGTTTTAGCACACAGTTCATGCTCATTAAAAAATAAACGCAAGATCCGAGCAGTTTTAATGCGGACTTCATGCTCGTTAAAAAATAAACATAAGCAATGAGCAAGTGTTTCCACCAGCGTTTAAGCTCATTTTAAAATAAAAAATGAACCTACCTGTTATAGACATTTTTGTGCCTTACAGAATGAAGCATGAAATGTCCATAATCTAAGGGATCCAAAGTCCCTAAACATGTTGTTCCTACCCCTAGAGGAACAAGGCCAGCAAACCACAGCACTGAATAACAGTTCTCCACTTGAAAACACTCAAAAACAAGGCAATTCTGGATCATGTCAACTGCTCCACCGAGCATCTGCGCTGAATGTCAACTGCTCCACTATCTACCTGCGCTGAATGTCAATTGCAAAGAAGGCTACCTGTGCTGGGCGAGTTGGGACATGTGGCACAGTCATTCCTCAAGGTGTCAATGCCCAGGAAGCTTCCAAAATGACACTTGGATCAGGGAATTCGACTGGTGATGAGTAAGAGGGTCTAGATCTCCAAGTGGAAGCAAGAACCTCCAAGTGGATTCAAGAACTGAAGAATAACTGAAGTGAGAGAGGACACTAGTCAGCTTCATGCCAGCCTCAAGCTGACTCATCCTTTCTCCAAAACTCCTATATATAGATCTCTCTCATGAGGTCTAAGGAGGATGGAATCTTCTGAATGTAAAGAATTGTTGTTGGTTTGAGTTTAGAACTATTGGGTGATTTGCTTTGAAGGAGGTGAAGAGGAGATTTCTTTCTGCTGGGAAGGTGATGCTGGATTGGGCCTCTTATGGTTGTATCACTTCCTGAACTTTACTTCTTCCATTAATAAAGCATTTGAGGTTCTTCTATATGCATGTGTTTCAATGGTGTATTGTTATACTTGTGTATTTGATTTATTCTAATCCTTGAATCAGTTATGAATGTATGCTTCTTGTAGTTTCCCTCTCTTGCCTTTTTGCAGGATCTTGGCGTAGCTGGGCCAGTGAAAGAGCAAGGAGCTGGGAGCAAGCAGCAAGGAGAGAAGATTGGATCAACCATTAGCGAAAGACATCGGTTAGTGGACCTATTTCTCCCCTATTTTACTTTCATAAAGAAGAAATCTTAGATAGCTTTGCTTTGATTGTTGCTGAGGTACTATCACCCTTAGAGTGGGATAGGGTCATTCCGTATTGGATACTTTTCCCAACAACACTACCCGGTAAATAACCACCGTGAATGTAACCTTATCAGCCATTAAATCCTTGGTCGTGTTTTCACCGTCACCTCCACTTTTCATTTGGCCGATCATTCACCTCCATATGATTGTTTACCCATTTTGAGGAACAGCTGCGAAGAGTGATTTCACCTAGCCATCCTTGTGACACTGCCGTGATTGGAAAATTCCAACCTGTACCTGGAATTAGCTGCTAACCCTGTTTATCACTCGTTCCTCAAAAGATGAGTCTTCTTTAAGCTCTTTTCATCTGACTCGTAAAATATGAAAAGATTGCCGAGTTTTGGCCTTCCATCTCGTTAAACCAACTGGAAGTGCTATCCCTCCTCTAGATTTTAATCTTTTTGGACCTGAGGGATTATTGCACAAAAAGATCGAGCGCTTGTTTTATTCGGCTCGTTAAAACTATCGAAAACTCATCCCTTATGTATTGTTTTATACTTTTTCGGACTTAAGGGATTAGATGACGAAAAAGGACTTTTGGAGTTAACTTTATGTACCTTTTCAGACTCTCTAAAAATGAAAAGGACTGAGTTATCCTTGTCGTTAGAATCGTTAAAATCATTAAATAGCGACAAACTTGTCTTTAGAAGAGAACGAGTTTCACTATCGCTAGGCTCGTTAAAACATAGCGATGGGCTTGCCCGAAGGGCAGGTTATAGAACAAGCATATGTTATCCTCCTCAATCTTGAAAAAAATAAAGAGGTACTGGTTAGCAATGACTGGGGAAAAATTGGGAGAAACTCAAGAAAACTTTGATGGTAGCAAGTCGCTCTTGAACATGACACTTTTCCTCCGTACCACAATCGGGTTGGGTTGTTTCATTCACCAGTCACATCCATGGACTCGCCATACCATCCATATTTGGGGTAATGCTACCAATCCATCACATCAGTGTCGCTATATGTTCAAGAGAAGTCGTTCAGAAAAGTCAACCGTGTCCCATCCACTGCCATACATTATCCTTCATCCTTTCATGACCGCCACCCTGAATCATATGTCACAGATCGTTTTCACCTCCATCAAAATCATTAGCTTCGTTCCGTGTCACTGATGTGGGATTCATTAAGGCCCTCCTTTGACGGATCGCTTCTTGTCGACATCAGCTCATTATCCAAGAAGTTGATCTAGGAACAACCCCTTCAGTACTTTGAAGCTTGCATGCCTCAATGGCAAGTTTCTCACTTCCGGCGACAGGTATACATCAATGACCTTCGACCGAAAGATTTTGCATGGTGTTCGACGCCAAGTCCTTTATTCACACCACGTGAATTGTACTGCAGTACCTTGAGGATCATTATCATTATCGGTGATTCCTCTCGCGCTTGTTAACGGTTTACCTCATTGACCGGTAATCAGGCAATGTCTTTCCATGTTCGACTTCAGAACATTTCTCACATGGATCGACTTGTACTTAGAGTGAAGATCGAACGAGTTTGAAGACCCCGGATCTAGTTTTATCCATCTGGGCTGCGATATATATTCAGGAAAGATAAAGACATTGACATGTACATCGTTGCAGCAGATAATCATCCTACCCCAAAGGATGATAATTTCATCAAAATTATCAGTCTACCACCAGACGATTGTCTGTTCTATGTACAAAAAAATGAATTTATAAAGCTGAGCTTGGGAATGCCCGCCTTAGCTAGATCATGAAAGCAGTATGAAAAATAATGTATTGTATTGTATCTTATTACAGGTCTCCTCCTAGCATTGGATGAACTTTGGATCCCCCTGATAAAGCATTTCACCCGATAAACGGCCTCATACTTTAGGGGGCAACTGTTATAGACATTTTTGTGCCTTACAACATTGAGCATGAAATGTCCATAATCTAAGGGATCCAAAGTCCCTAAATATGTTGTTCTTACCCCTAGAGGGAAAAGGCTAACAAACCACAGCAATTCACAGAAGTTCTCCACCAGAAACTGCTCAAAAACAAGTCAATTCAGGATCATTTCAGTGGCTCCACTAGCTGTTTGCACTGAATGTCAAAGCCAACACTGGCTACCTGCGCTGAATGTCGAAGGAAACACTGGCTACCTGCGCTGAGCGAGAGTAGACATGTGGCAAGTTCATTTCTCAAGGTGTCAGAACCCAGGAAGCTTCCAAAATGACACTTGCCTCAGGGAATTCGACTGGTGATGAGTAAGAGGTTCCAAATCTCCAAGTGGAAGCAAGAACCTCCAAGTGGAATCAAGAACTGACAGAGGGAGAGGACACTAGTCAGATCTCAAGCTGACTCATCCTCTCTCCAAACATCTATATATGGATCTCTCCTCCATGAGATCTAAAGGCTGGAATTTTGTTATTGCAAAGAATTGTTGTTGGTTTGAGACTGGAACTATTGGGTGCTTAATGCTTTGAAGGGGGTGAAGATAGGAATTCCATTTGCTGGGAAGGAGATGCTGGATTGGAGCCCTTTGGGTTGTATATCTTCCTGAACCTTGTTATTCATCAATAAAGCTATCTTGGTTTCTCCTATATACTGATGTATTTTTGATGTATGATTGCATTAGTATATTTAGTTTATTGCTAATCCTGAACTAGTTATGAATATGAATCCATGTCTTGTGTAGTGTTCTCTTCTTGTGATCTTGCAGAAACCTCTTGAAGCTAGGCGAGCGAGAATGCAAGTAGCTGGGAACTCTCTAAGAGAAGAGAAACTGGATCAAGGGACAAACGGAAGACACCGGTTAGTCCATCCATCTCTCTTCATTCTTAATTCATAAAGGAAGAATACTAGAATATCTATCTCTGTTTGTTGCTAAGGCACTGTCACACCTTAGGTGGATAGGATCATCCTACATAGGCATTTTTCCCCACAACACTCTCACCTGTTTTTCTTGATTTTCACTTGATTGATTCTTAGATTACAATCATCTTGTGTTTGAGAATTCTCTTGCATAGATCACACTTGCACAATTAGAATTCTCATTTTCAGGATCTGAATGAAAGGTGTGCATAGATTACATTTGCATACTTTGGGTGTTTGCCATTTTCCATCGATTTAACATTTTAGCCCTAAGGCATCTAGTGGCTTTGTGCATCGAGCCTTCCTTAGGAGTTGTGGTCTTCTGTTGGTCCAGTCAACTTTTTTGTTACTCTCCTGCACTTGTTCAGGGAGAGGACTATCTTGGTGTTTTGGGGATTTGATTGTGTTCTCATTGAGTGAAATTTGTTTCTTTTACTCGGTGTTATTATCTCTCAAAATTTGTTTAGTGCACTTTGCCATTGAAAAGAAAATTAACAAGTCTCTTTTGTGTTGAATTAGTTAATGGAAATTAGAGCTTTTCATTGATTAGTGATCTTGGAAAAAGAAAAAGTTTCATTTATTGCCATTAGCTACATTAGAATGGTTCTTGATTGTTTGTGGTCATTTGGTTTGATTGAAAAATTATCAACTCTCTCGTAGTTAGTGGTCATCGAACGAAATGATATTCTTTGGCATATAGCTTGCATTTAGGGAATTGTGAGAGATTACATACGGTAGGACCTGGAAATCGAAACCTAATCAAAGATCAACTGTAAAATGAACTGAATGAATGTAAAAATGCATTGGAACTTAACGCAAACATCTAGAGGTATAGGCTAGAGACGTGCTCCAGCATCGTTAAACCTAGTCACTTTTGTTTCTCTTAAGGTTGGTTGATTCCTCCTTCTGTGACGCAACAAGTGGTCTAGCATGGACTTGAGCTCCCACGTACCGTCGAGTATATGGGGAGACCCCACTAGGTTATCATCCTTTATCCACAGGAATCCGTGTCTGCCGCCTTACAAGCCGTAACGCATCGAACACAACATTCGGGAAGATTGACTGCCGTATGAAAAGTCCTTGGTTTTCATATGATTCCCAAGGTGTATATGCAGTTTTACGAGTTGTCTAGTAAACCCTTTGCCTAGTTTCTCCAGAGTAGTCACTTTTGATCCTTTTCAGACTCCTTAAAAGAAAAGGCTCACTTGAGCACTTGCCACTTCGGGTTCACAAAACATTCGAAGGCGACTAGAGTCACCTTTTTGTCCTTTTCTCGACTCTTAAAACATGAAAAGGTCAAGTTCAGTTCCTTTGTCTTAAAATTTATTCGGCCGCATTCACATTCACCTGGTTAGATCTTGTTTGCGTTAGCTTGAGTAGGCTTCTTTTCGTCCTCGATGGCAACTTTTCCGGGGTTCACCAACCTAGTGATCCCCTCTAACGGGAACCCTGGTCATTTCGCTCCTTTTGGAAATGTTGGTGCTCCTTATATGGCGACGTTGTCCCTCCCAGGGTTAACTGTTGGGTTGCCGGTCTGGTTGTTCTCAACCTCTTTGGTCCCTACCATCTCACCGTCTAGTCAATCCGTCCCTCCACCTAAACAACATCATGTTGATTCTAAGGTGGATCTCTCCCCTTCTACGCCCACTTCTACGTCCTCATCTTCTACTTCACCTGGTGAAAGTGTAGATTTGAGTAACCAGGTGGCTAAGAAGAAGAAGAAGAAGACAAAGAAGAAGAAGGCTCCTAAGTGAGAGGTTACAAGTGTAGCTACCTCCTCGAGTACACCTGAATTCGGGCCCCCTTCGGCTCCTCCGCGGAAGGTCACGTTTCCTTGTCCATTATGCAAGGAGGACCATCTTCTTAGCGATTGTCCTGGCATTCCCAGGGTACTAGAAGTATGGTCTCGCAATCCGGCCCGCCCCTCATCGTCCTCTGAAGCTCACGGCGATGCTACCTTATCAGTCGCGAATGGTAAGGGAAAAGGGAAGATTCGAATCCCCTGTAGACTTTGTGAAGACAATCATCCCCTTCACCTTTGTCCACTCATGGATAAAGCCTCCGTTGCCTTCGAAAGTCTTACAGCTCCTTCACCCAAACTTCCCATTGGTTATCAACATCTCTCTGTAGCTGTAGATCATCCCCCTGCTGACAAAGAGATTGCTTCAAATTCTTCTCTTGTCCAGGCCCCTCTTCCCGAACCCGGCTGCCCCCAGCCTTTTCCAGACCAACCATTGGATGGAAAGAGTGTCGACTCGAGTCCACTGCTAGCTCACTCTGTTTCGGAAGAGAATCACGCCCATGTTCTTCTCGTCTCTTTAGATTCTCTTGAGTCCCAAAATGACTCTCCTAACGCAGCTGCTCCCGAAGGTTCTCCTTCGGTTCCTTTAGCACATGGGGGCAATCATACGATTCCCCCACCAAGTAGTCTGGTCACTTCCTTTGATTGGAATCGCCTGATCGTCAGTCGCCTTCCATCCCATATGCCTTTCCAGATCACAGTACATGCCTGTGCTAAGGTAGTACCTAGCACTGTTTTGGATGAAGGGGTGTCTGTCAGTCTTATGCTGTACACTACTTGGCAAGCTTTAGGTTCCCTGCAGCTTGGGCCAGTCACTCAGAATCTGTTGGCCTTCGACGGCGGAGCCTGTCCATCTCTAGGAGTTCTCCCAAAGCTCCCTATTACTTTGGGAGGCAAAACCGTCTATATAGATGTCTTGGTTACCCAAGGTGTTTTAGAATTTAGTCTTCTCCTTGGTCGCGACTATGTTTACGCCATGGGGGCCCTCGTTTCTTCACTTTCCCGTGTGGTTTGCTTTCCGCATTATCGAAGAATTGTGACTATCGATCAAGTGTCATTCGTTAGTCCCCCGATGCCTCCTGCGTCGTTGTCGTCCCCACCTAGTTTTCATCCACCAGTTGCATCTACCCCACCACAGATCAACTACGTGGCCACCTATCCCATGTCTGGATCCAGTGATGCCGCCATTGTGCATAGTGTCCTGGGGACATTGGGCCCTGACTTCCAAGATGTTTCCTTTCCACTGGGAGTGGCAATCTTGGAATCCCTGACTTTCTATTCATTATGATGAAGCTCGGGTGGAGCATAGTTCCTTTCCAGTGTCAAGCTCCTTAAAAAAATGAAACTAGGCTTGGTCGGAGCATAGTTCCTGATCTTGTGTCAAGCTCGTTAAAAAATGAAACAAGGGTTATGAGGATAGTTCTTTTACTGTGTCAACCTCATTAAAAAATGAAACAACTCCCTTTCCCGATCGAGTCTTTTGATTAAGATCTCGTAAAATACAAGTCGAGTCTTTCATCGATCTCGAGAGTGAACCTTCATTCCATCCACTTTGTTGAATGCAATGAAGCTTGGGGGGCATGTACCTCGATTTGCGTCATTATGCTGGGGGCATGCAACAAGCATATTTTTTCGTTTCAAGCTTGTGTAAACATGAAACCGAATCCAAGCAGAGTTCTCCATGGTTCAAGCTTGTGTAAAAATGAACCCATACTCGATTTACATCTCGTGATTGTCGTTTATCCATTAAAATTAGATGAGCCTTGGTTGTTTCTTTCCATCGCCACCATCTTTTTGGCCGATCATATGCTTTCGCTTGGTTGTTTATCCTTTCCTGAGGAACCATAGCGATGAGTGGTTTTATTAGCCAGCCTCTTGACCATTACATGCTTTGAGTAGTTCCACCATTACCGAAACCAGTTGCTACCCTTTATACCACTCGTTCCTCCAGGATGAGTCTCCTTTTAAGCTCTTTTCTGACTCGTAAAAAATGAAAAGATTGTCGAGTATTTTTCCCTTTTTGACTCGTTAAAGAGAATAAAAATGGAGGTTTGCTTTCAGCTCTTTTCTGACTGTTTAAAGATGAAAAGATTTCCGAGTTATTCCTCTTGACTCGCTAAACGTAAATAAGGGGTGGTCGTCTTTAAACTCTTTTCCGACCGTGTAAAAACGAAAAGATTGTCGGGTCCTTGTCGTTTCAGGCTCGTTAATGGTTATGAAACGACGTGATTTCGGTCGCTTTTCTACTTTTTCAGGTCGATGTCACTACATATGAAAAGTACTCCTCGATCGTAATGGTTGGGCAGTTCTTTCGAGCATTGTTTTATACTTTTTTGGGCTCGGGAGACACAACTTTACGAAAAAGGACCCCCCTGCGGTTTTCTTTTTTGCTGTCTTTTCAAACTCTCTAAACATGAAAAGACGCCAAATTCTTCCTTTGTCAGACTCGTTAAAACTTAATGACATCGGATTCCGTCGAAATGACGCCTTTCAAGCATATGCTATCCCCGTCAAGCTTGTTGATAAAAATAACCGGGGTACTCATCTGCAATGGTGGGGAAAATGGAATCATAATTATTGTCGTGTCGGCAGTATGTCGCTCTTGAACATGGCACTAGTCTGCATTTGTGTCTGGGTGGGAACATCTCATCTTGTTTTACACTAGCCTCCGTGGGTTTAGGTGATCCTATTTGACCTCTCATCTGCTCATTGCCTTGTCACCATGACCTCTGCTCATTTGATGTCAAATATTGCCAAGTCCACTATCGTGCCACCGATATGTTCAAGAGAAGTTGACCTCTGCAGAATTACAACCTCCCTCTGATACCTCACATAATTCTGAATCACCACAACATCTTTCCTCTGTCTCGTGTCAATGATGTGGGAAACACTATGGCCCACCTTTGGTCAAGGTCACTTCCTATCGACTTCAGCTCATTATCTAGGAAGCTGATCTAGAGACTCCCTTCGGTGCCTTGGAGCCTGCATGCCTCAATGGTAGGTTCTTCGTATTCGACGAGAGGTTTTCATCATTGGCCTCTGATCGAATGATTCTACGGGTGTTCGACGCCAGCTCACTCATTCGCACGCCATAGATTGTACCTATAGTACCTTGAGGGCCATTGTCATTATTGGTGGTACCTCTCGCATTTGTTAACAGTTTTCACTATTGGCTGCTAATCAGATGATGTTCATGCATGTTCGACTCCAACTTATGTATTCACATGCTTGAACTTGTACTTTGTTCGGGTCGAGATGGAGCGCAAGACCCTGGATTTTGTTTGTTGGAATCTAGGCTGCGATTTGTGGCTTATTATGATCATTACATGACTCATTCACTGGATGGCTGTGACCATGCCTAAGTCTATTTATTGATCCTCACTAGATGGCTGCGCCCATACCTTGGATCTAGATTATTGTGCACTTTGCTATGGATGGCTGCGCCCATACCACATACATCATGTATTTGAGATATCAGTTGTACTTCTTTACGTAGGTTCTCTGGCGGCCGTGTTTTCATTCACGCATGTTCTTGTAAAGCATTTCACCCCTCTCTCTCTCGGGCTTCATGCTTTAGGGGGCATCTGTTACAAAGCAATTTGTCACCGTTTGTCACTGTCCCTTTTACCCCTCACCCGCACACTGGAGGACTCATTTCGGGACCTGTGAGAAGTGACATGACCTGAAACCACTTGCATCATATTCCTCTAAGTATGAGCTTCATTTTCCCTGAAGACATCTCTTGCAAAATCTCCATGAAAACAGCTCTTTTTGCATTAGCGCGGGTCCACAGTTCACTGCCCGCGCCAATGAGGGAAATCCTTTAAAAAGGGCGTGCCATTGGCGCTCTGTCTCAGAGTCGCACTCGTTCCAACCGAATTGACTAAAGTTTTTAACCAACAAGCTCCCGAAGGTTCTCTTCAGCCCATTCACCAACTGAATCTATGTTGAGCTAGGATGGTTTGGCTTCGAATCTCCATAGAGGGAAAGTGGTTTGCCACCTTTCATGGAAGTTTCCAAGTGATAAAGCCAATCCCATGAATAATGTGGTTGATCCTATCTCTTTCTTCTCTATCTATAAAAGCTTGCCTCTATGCCTTGAGCAAGCTAGTCACAATAGTCATAATCATAATAGTCAGTAGTTCCAGGAGTTCAAGAGTTTGAAGCTGCAAGAGCCTTCTTTGCACCCATAAGGCCAAATCTAAGTAAGGAGATTCTTGTCACCCAAAGAGAGAGAGGCTTGTTCCTCATCCCAACAAGCTTTGCAAGACTTGTGTAGCTGAATACCCAGCCAAAGGAGGATCTGACGTCAGAACAATGGTTGTATTCTTCTTTGTTATTTATTAATTATAGATGACTATCATTATGGTTCCACTCTCATTGTCTTATGTTTGATGTTGAGTTATATCTTTTCTGACTGATATATAATTGCATCTACTAGATTTTATGCTTGTTTTCGTGTTGTTCTTTGCATGTGCAGGTGTCCAATCATGGAGATCGTGGGGATCATGACCGGCCAAGGCAAAGGAACGAGGGCGATATCTCTTCGACGAACACTAGCGTTGGAATCCAAGTAGGTTCTCACCATCTAATTTTTATTTGCAATTAGGAACTTGCGAGATAGCATTGTGTGATTGTTGCTAGACTCGGTCTGGGCTAGTAGGGATCGTCTCTGTCCGCAGAGAGGATTTACCTCCACAAAAAAAGATACCAAGGGACCCATCCCATAGAGGGGGACTTACAAACCCATCTGTAGTTATCCTTCAGCAGGTGTTTTTAATAAAAAAATTATTCAATTAAAGTATTTCAATTTGGGTTATTGCATTCGATATTTTTATTGCTGCTATTTATTATGAATTATCTATGCCTTTTGTTGTAGTTTTTCCATTTTTATTGCATATCTGAATCACTAGCAACCATCAACTTGTTGTTAGGGTCACTTTTCACCTAGTGACTTACGTGAAGTGGTTTTTGTACACCTTCCAAGAAATTTCACACGAACAAATGGCGACTCCATTGGGTCTTTAGTTACATTTGTTGTCAGCAAGTGGTGACTCCACTAGTGTAATAACAACGTTCTTGGGTGACTAAAGTTTCAAAAAATTTCAGGGTTTTCTATAACTAATTTTATCCTCTCAAATTTTATTTATAGTATTAAGCCCCTTTTTGTCAAATTTTTGGATTCTAGTGGTTTTCTGGTTCTTTCCACAATTCATAGGGACCAGTTGAGCATAAGACGGCAATTGTTTTGTGAGATCTACCAACTGAGAGTCCTGGGATAAAAATACACTTTTCAGCCCATGATATTCATTCCAGAGTGCACTATTTGGCCCAAAAATGTTCTTTCCACTATTCCAGGTCAATACCTACATTTTGGTGTTTTTTTCCTAGAATGTTTCAACTTTTTTCAAAATTTTCAAGAGTGTTGTTTGCAGACTATTTTTGGGTATTTCAAATATGTTTTCTTTCTCCCTTACCCTGTATCTACTTGATATGTCCCTTTGAGGAAGGAAAAATCCCCTTAGGGTTTAGAGTACACCGCCGCATTATTAGGAAGAGATTTGCCCAGTGAGGAGTCTAGGGTTTTCAACATCTTAAGCCATTGAGTTTTAGAGTCTGTCCATTAGTTTTGAACTCTTTTGGATAGGCTTCATTTTCGTTTTCTCCCTTTAGAGTTTGGGTTTGCCTTTTCCCCCTTAGGACCCCCTTGGGAATCCTACATTTTAGAGCTTCACACCTATAATTTATAGGATTTTTCACCTCTGACTTTTGTTGTTTTTCCGCACCATTTATATCAGATTAGTGCCTCTAAATCCCAACTCTTTGAAATACATCTTTAGGCATTTTTATGTGTCTTTGAGTATCTTTTTTTCCCTCTCTTTCTTAGCTACTTATTAGCTCTGGTGGGTTGGGTTTTATGTGCTTGATTGGTTGTTTATTTTTAAGTCATTTTCAGATTTATTTACAATATTTCAACATTTTACTTTTAGCAGCACATGGAATCATGAAACATCCTTAATTAAATCATCCATTTGACACATTGTTTTCACACACTCATACCCTAAGTAAACGTAATATTGGTTAACACGGCCAAGCCAAGACTTGAAACATTACACCTTAATAAATCAACACACATAGATTAAGTCCACTTGGGCACCAAGGCGAAACAATCTTTGTAGTGTAGGTGTAGGATCGGTGGGATAGGCTTCCAATAACACCCATAAATCGCTTTCATTGAGACATAAAAGTTAACATGTTAGGGAACTTAACATTTGTCATCATTCTGTGATCCAAATCTAGAGGGCATCAGAAACCTGATTCAGAGGGCGTTAGGCTAGGTCATCATGCGAGCGGCTTTCCTCGGGGCTACCCAACTCATGGCAGGAAATCTAGTGGGATGGATGACTACCAAAAAGATCAAGAGTCGACCACCCCCGTGGTACGAAGGTAACGATAGTGACCAATCTTAGGAAAACATCCTATAGGATTGGTTGTGGGAAGCAATTGGTTCTCTACCCTACGTTTCTCTGTCCAACTATATTGCACGGATGAGATTTCATCAAGTAAGAAGTTCTTTGGAATGCCATCTGAAACAACAGATTTAGGATTGTTTGAGGATTTAGATCACCTATATGCTAGATGCATTTTTCTTTTATAGGACGTGTTTTCTTGTATTAGAGTAACATCATTAAATTAGTTAGATTACACTTGGAACCACTACACTAGGTGTTTGGTTGCTATTTCTTACTCTTTTATTCCTATCATGAACCTTTATTTCTTATATCATTATTTTTTGGAAATCATTATGCCCCATAGGTGTTTATCACGTTGAATTAGAGGTCTTCACCCATGGTTATCATTAGGACATATTACTCCTCCTAGTCCTCCATCGAGTCATCATTCAAATTCAAATTCTTCTGATTGATCCAGTTCATATTTTGATTCTACGTCTTCTCAAACCTATATTGCCACCATGTCAAGCACCAACGTGAGTACGGGAACCTAGGAAGGTAACCCAGGTACCAACTAGGGTGCCCCCACCAGTGGAACCCCCCACTTGTGTGGTCACTCCTACTCACTTGCTTGCTTTTATGGTTGTTTAAGTATCCCTGATTTTAGCCATCTTGTCAATGATATCGATGATCCCAGTTGGCTAGCTATGCCTAGCAAACTCCCTTCAAACATCCCAAAGTTTGAAGGTAATCTTGGAGAATATCCAACTAATCATATTCGCTCCTTCCACATGTGGTGTTCATCAAATGCCATTATTGAAAACTCCATCCATCTTCGTTTGTTACAACACACACTCACTAGAGCTATTGCTAAGTGGTATATCAATCAGCCCAGAGGCACTCATTCCACTTTAGTGAATCTTGCTACAAGTTTTCTTTCATATTTCCAGTTACCTCTCTGTTATGATATTGGTATTGAAATTTTGAATTCTTTCCATCAAACTTCTGCCACTTGCCTTTTCAACTACATTCAGGAATGGCATAGAAGGAGGAGTATCTGTAGTGCTCCTGATTTCAAAGAATGAGTCTATATGGATTGGTTCCTTAGATTGTTGTTGGCTCCGATTGCTATAGATGTCGCATCACACTTACCTTAGTATGAGGAAGAGGCACTCCAAATATCATTAAAATTTGATCTGATCTATGCCCAATTAGGTCATGTTTACATTGTAATCCTTGATCTGCCTCAGCATGGTGCTACTAATGCATCGAGGGCATCTCATGCTGCAAATGGCATATTTGGAACCATATCATACCCTCAACCATATGCTGCACCTCAGATGAGTTATGGTCCACCTTAGGGATGGAACAGTTCCACTTACAATTATCCCTCCCCCAATCCTCCACCACCTTATCTAGGTCCAAACATGCCATATGCATATCCCAATCCACATCAAAAGATGGTAGGGCCAAATGTTGCATCGCCTATTTATCCAAATGTTTCCTGATCTCCTTATTATTAGTCTACACTGCCTAATGCTCTAGCTCCTCTGACACTAGCACCCCAACCGCCCATGCCCGCTCCCCCTCCACCACAACAACCACCTCCTCTGCAAGGAAACTTGTATGCTCAGCAGAGTGGAACCAATCCCACTAACACCAAGAAATGGAATAAAGGGAAGGGTAATCAGAACAAGTAGTCTCAAGGTAATTAGGGAAACCAGGGTCCTCCACCTGATGCCCCTCAGGGTCCTCAATCTAATCCTACAACCTACCAATAAGGCACCCAGCCCAAGCAAAACAAGGATCTTCGTATGAACAAACCTGATTCTTGTTGTAGTGTATATGGTCATTATACCCTTGAGTTTTACCTCAGATGTAGCATGTATGGGAATCTCAAGGAACTTCTCAAGGATCGCAACCCACCACTCCTCCTCCCCCTCCTACTTCATCTCAATCGGTAGTGCTTACCAATCCTTTCCCTCACCAAGGATATATAGCTACCCAACCTACACAAGGTCAAGAAACTCTACTAGCTCCACCATCTTATGATGAATTTTGACGAGGTCAATACCAATCAAGTCAACCTTCAGACTCAATTACGCCAATACAATAAGCCATCTGCTAAGTTAGCGACTGCGTCCCAACCCCCAAAGTGTCCACAAAGCCTCTATCATCATCCAGTGGTACCTTACATACCCCTCAACCTATGGTTGAGGTTATTCCCAAGATCCCTAAAGGTCTATTACGTCGAAATGATGCTTCTCCAAAGACGCCTATACATATAGCATAATAGATGACTTGGCACAGTCTCTTGCTACCATGTCAACGTTGGAAGTTCTCTAGATGTGCCCATCCCAATTAAAATCTGTACTATCTTTCTTGGGCATCATGGATCCTCAAGATGATTAAATGATTGTATTTCATGTTGACAAGTCGAAAAATCCTCCCCTACCTCATCTGTTTCATTTCAAATACCAATCTCCATTAGAAATGTCACATTTTAGTGGTGTGTCATCGATGAAGGCACCTCCACCTCTGTGATGGCCACTAGTGCTTGGAAGAACCTTGGTTCCCCAGACCTATCCTCTTCCACCATCACTCTTCGGGCATGGGATGATCATCCTTCACAAACCCTTGGCTTATATCATAACTACCCAGTGATAGTTTCCGGAAAGACTATCTATATTGAAATTGATGTCATAGATGCTCCCTTAGACTATAACATCCTTTTGGGTCATAATTATACTTATGCCATGTCATCTACCATATATGAAATTCAACGAAGATGTGAATTACCCAAAATAGAAAGATCTTCACCATCGATCAATTGACGTACTATGATCCCAAAGCCCAAACTTCACCTCAGTCCAAAATTTCCTCCATGGATAACAATACAAATGTCTCATCCTTCACCAATGTGTCTCTAGGAATCTACAAAGATTCCACTTTTCTTGGTGCTTACTATGGTCCACCGTGTTAGTGTCAGTGTCTTCACACTTCCATCGATGATCAAATTGCTCTTTTGCATGCATATTAGGTGTCTCATTCGAGAAACCGCATTCCATTAGGTCATGGACCAACTAATGGTAGTGGTTTCATGTCAGTTTCCCTCATGACATCCACCTACTGACCTATTTACACATTTTTTTTAGTCATTCACAGTCATCTTGTTTCATTTCATGTATAACAACTAGTCATAGGGTTTAGTCCCATTAGGTATTAGGGTTTGTCAATCATGCTCAAATAAATAGGTCAGTAGGCACATGAAGGTTCATAAAGTCAAAATTTTACTTCTGATATGCTCAGTAAATATTTTTCACCTCAAAACTCTGTTTTGAGGTGGAAGCATAGTATTTTTATATTTTAATGATTTTCATGTAAATTCAATTATTTTTATATGTAATAAGCACTTAGCAGTTGTTCTTGGTCACCATGCCAATTCCTGCCACTGCAAAAGCAAAAGTATCAAGACAATAGTCCATCAAATTGCCAAGAAAAAGAGTCAAAGTTCAAATTAAAAAATAGAGTTTTTGAAAAAGTTACCAAGACTTTAGAAAAGTGGGTTTGAAATGAAGAAAGATGAAAGTGTAAGATATATAAATCAAAATCATGATAGAAATTCATTTCATTGTAAAAAGGGTCAAGAGGAGAGGTAAAATCACATTTTGAAGGAAGGGTGAGCAGAAAGGAAAGAAAAAATGAAATTTGGTGCAGGTTTGCCTGGCGTTGCACATTGGGAGCACGACACTACACATCAGAAGGGCACTGCGCATCACTCACTTTTCTCCTTCATTAAAATACACTGGCACTACGCATTGGGTGGACCACGCTATGCATTGAGCTGCCAAGGTTCTAATTCACCCAAATTCATCCTCCATCAACTCTTTTGCTACATTCACCTCCTAACAAGTAAGTGTCAATACATCCTAAGCTTAAATAGGGTTTTTCATGTTTGGTTCATGATTTTTGCTTCCTAAAGGTCAAACCCGAGCTTGCGTCTATACTCTATTTCACGTCATTTCAAAACCACAATCCCTTGTCCTTTTTCCCAACTTCATTGCACTAAAACTACCCCTTGATTCTATTTTCCTTTTCCCTATTTTCCCTAAGAAACTAATCCCCTTTATCAAACCCTAAGTCGCTCATACATCAAAACCCTAGCTCCCCAAATCCTTCTCTTCATTCCCCTACCTCATCTCATTAGTATTGTTCCATTTACAAAATCTCTTCATAATCACCTTTTTGTTCCCAACTATTATCCATTATTCACCATATCATCACCACATTATCTCATAGAGACAAGCATGGAAAGAGGCAGTGAATCAGATTATGAAAAGGACACGCTTAGTGATATCTCAAGAGAAAGAAATTTGCAGCAAAGGAATCCTCAAAAAGGTGGAAAAAACATCATTGAGGAACCTATAAACATGAGTGAACTCATTGATTGGCCACTAGCCACCACATGTTTCAGATATCAGTCCTGTTTTGAGTTTTGTGAAATGGTTGAGAGGGTCAAATTTCACCATGAGTTAGCAAGGAAGTTTGTGATAAACATGGATAAAAATATGGTACATCTTGTTGGGGTAAACTTCACTCTTTCACCAACTATCATTGTAGAGGCCACAAGAATTCCAGATGTAGGGGAAAAGTAGAACAAAAGGAAAAATATTAGTAAGCAGCATTATGAGCCTTATATCTGTTATCACTCAGGTTGTCCTTTAGGTTGTAAAAAGGGATACGGCCGAGGTAACCATAGACCAACTTTGGACTACAGGTTCTAGCCAACCTGCAATCAGAGAGGGCTCTCTCTTTCTGATTTAGATTTGTTGAAAACGATTTTAGGCTAGGTATTGGGTTTGAGGGGTTTTTGTTTTAGTTTTGGTGGGAATATTGATGTCTTCAAGTAGAGAGGCTAAGCATAGTCTGATAAGTTTCAAACCATTGGGCATGGAGTCAAGGAGGAAGATTGGTGGTGCGTTTTCTTGGTCACAGGAGAGATATGTGGAGCAAGGTAGCTGCACATGAAACAATGTTTCAGGTTTAAAGGATGGAATGAATGCTAAGGAATGAGAGGCAATCAAGAATCTCTCATTCAACTTAACAGAAGGAGATAACATAGCTCTACCCAGGGGCAGTAAAGAATCCCTAGATAATTAGCGAACACATGTGAATTAGGGTAAATATGAGCCAGAAGGAATTCATATTCATTACCAATTCATTCAGATGAAAACATACAGAAACAACAGAAATTGAGCATAGAGTGCTGTAAACAAATTCTAAGCTAATCTTTCTTCCTGCTATTTAGATAGTGGTTAACAATAAAATAGAGGTAAGATGCACTTATTGTTTCAGGCTGCAGCACAAGAATTCCACATTCAGTCTTCAGAAATCAACACATCAGACAGTCATACTCCAAACTCTTCAACAATCTTTGATTATAGAAAAATTCTCAGGTATGCAGTGCGAGTCTCTAGTGAGAATTATCAATTGACCAACCCTTGAAATAATACAGTAGGTCGTATATATAGAAGAAAGAAAACAACTCTTCAAAACTGCTTATTTACAGTTTGACCTAAACAGGTCTGAAAGAAAGATGATTACTTTAACCTAATCCTAGCAAAAATAAATGTGTGAAAATATCTCAGGCTGCGCTGAGGGCAGCCATATCAAAACTGAGTAAATTATGTTGTCCTCGGTGGCTTGGTGCAATGTTTTCTGAAATAAATGAGCATGGATTTCTGCTTCTTTGCTGTCCGGTGGCTTTGAATGCTTTAATTGTGATTTGAGGGCAAGGATGGGCTTACGCCTCTTGATGTGACTTTTTGGGAACTCATTAATGCTCAGGTGCTTTGAGCCCCTAAAAAATCTTGGCTGATACTCTTTGGCTCTTCTTCTTCCTCTGATACTCTTTGACAATAAACTGGACTACTGCTCTGATGTGATGTGCATTAGATCAACATTTAATGGCTGCCATTCGGCCCTCAGTTTCCTTCAAAACTATCTTCTGCTCCTTTCTGAGTGCTTCGCGAAGAAAAATGGGTCATTCGGCGCCTTTCGGGCTTCCTGGGGGCTACGTGATAAAAAGATTACCCATTCCAGCCTAATTTATCCAGCGATGCGTGATTTGCGCTAGGCGCAAATCGCGCATCAAAAGCTGCCTCAGAAACTGATTCTGGGGCTCCAGAGTGTGATTTTCGCCCTTCGCGCCAAAATTGCTGATGACGTCAACATGACGGGACCTTGTACGGCGGATGACGTGGCAAGATGACGTCAGCATGATGATGTCATCACATACGGAGGTGACATGGCAGTACGACAGGGGACACGGTGGTAGGGTGACTCGGCGGTACAGTGGCAGGAGGCCTCGCAGGCGGATGATGTGTCATGGTGACTGTGCAGGGGGGTGACGCAGGCAGGTGACGTCACTGGGCAGGAGGCCGTTTCCGGTTTTGGGGCACACTGCCTTTGGACAGAGGTTGTTTTGGGGGGGGGGCTCTGCCACAGCCCAAAAGGCGACGCGTGGTGGGAGTACGGCGGGAATACCGCCCATCTCTTGGACGCTAACCTTCGGGCGGCTTGGAGATGGGAAGGCCCGCCCACCGTAGATCTATGGGGCGGGCGATCTGACGGCTGGCGGCGAGGTGAGGCGGTGGAGGGATAAAGGGAGGGAATATACACGGAATATTTCTATTTTAATAATGCGCGACGGTGGGTTAAAACTTAGGGAGCGGTGGAGTTTGAGGGTTGTATGGGTTTAATGAGCGCGAATAAATGTTTTTATGAACAAAACTTAGGGTAAGGGAGCCAAAAGTGGGTTTTTAAGGGTTTTAGGGCTAGGGGAGAGGTTGTTAGCATGACCAGGTGTCATCTAACTCCTGCTATGACACGGATGGGCTCAAAACAACCCCTAATGGACCATTTTTTCCCTGACTTAGAAGAAATATGGCTATAGTGCCAGGGAGGGGATATTTAATATTTTTGGGATTTATATACATAGTTTTAGCAGGGGAAGGGGATACAGATTAGGGATTTAGATAATACAGTCAACAGTTAATATGGAGATGACCAGAAAGCGCTAAGTTAAGGGTCCTTAGGCTAATTTTGGGGAAAAGAACTTGTAAAGAAATGAAATCCTTGAGCGAAGCAGACCTTCACCAAGGCAGCTGATATGGAGAATGATGGAACTAAGAGGAATCAAGCAGATCTTGACCTCTTTGGGGAAGTTAGTAAGTGACTTGGGAAATGAGAAGAAGGGGAAGTTAGTTATGTCTAGCTCGAGCTCCTCCAGATAAAAACCTGCCTGATAACTGTGATCTGAAAAGACAAAAACACTTTGTAACACAAAATTGATCATAAATCATCATTCTGCAACCTCACAGCTACCTACCCGGCCTACTTACCTAACATTTTTTCTTCTTTTGATTTGGGTGCACTTAGATTTGCAGACCCAGATTTACAATTTTTCTTTTGAATGTTTCCTATCTAAGTCTACACTTATTTCTGCCAGGGACCCAGATTAGGCAGTTGGGCTCCTTTGATTCTCTACTTATCTACAAATCTGCCAAGATTAAATTGTTTGGACATATATCATTCTCTATATTCTAAAACAGGAAATTGAAACCTAGGGAGACCAAGATTAGACTGTTTGGACCTCCCTTTAAAAACTTTTCAAAACTGGAACAATTCATCAAAATTGGAATACAACAGTGGAATTTGGACTAGCACCCTTCATGGCTTTCTTCTTTGGTCTCTCCTGGAAATATGGAACACTGCAGCTTGCAAAGTATGACATATTTGGCCTGTAAAAATGTCAATCATGAAAAATGAACACCTGTTACAACAGGAGGCTAATAGTGGCTCCACTTGGGGATGGCTTTTCCTTGTGAAAAGCTAAGAATAGTAGGTCAGACTGCCTTGATCTTCTATGGTTGCTGTAGACTGGAAACATTTGTTCTGGCAGCTAAAAATGTAAAACTTTGAACTATGAACAACCTCCTCCTCAATTGAATTACTGTGAGCTGTGCAGCATCGCCTGCTTTCTTCTGCGTGCTTGATAATTATGTACAATGTTGTTGGAACATGCCTTTGACTGCAAATAGTTCTTTGCTACCATGAATTGCTTCTAATGTGATAGTTTTCCTCTTGCTGTTTTGCTGAAATTGGTGTAGAGACAGAGCTTTTAAAACTGGACTACTCTCATTGGCTGTGTCTTCTACATTTACTGCTGCTCCTTAAATAGTCAACCTGCTTATACAAAAATAAAACATAGAATGCTGATATATACAAATAAGACTGTACAGAAATATATACAAAGCTGCACTGTATCCCTTAAAAGGGATCATGGTAATGTTTCAGCATACGGCCATTCATAGGGCTTTCTTCAGCAGTGTTGTCCTCTATAGATAGAAAATAAGTGTTATTTCCCTGAACAACAGAAACAACAAATGGCCCTTTCCATAGGAAATCAAACTTGGCATGTTTTCCTTTGTCTTCCCTTCTTGAGTCCCATCTTAGAACTTTGTCACCAACATTGAAATCCTCAGCCTTAGCTCTCTTATCAAACATCTTTTTAAGCTTTTCTTGAAAAATTTGAGCTCTGTCATAAACTTGTTCTCTGGTTTGCTGAAAATGAATGGTCTGATTAATTCTTCTTTGAATGTCATTTGGTTCAGCCTAAATTTCCTGTAACAGCTTGATAGAAGGAATGCCCAGGGATGAAGAAAATCTAGCCTCCATGCCATATACCAGCTCATAAGGGCTCATTCCAATGGATCTCTTGCTTGAAAGTCTGTCTGCCCATAGGGCATTCACTAACCTTTTATGCCAGTTCTTCTTGTTCTCTTCCAGCATTTTCTTTATGATGTTGATGAGGCTTTTGTTAGATGATTCGGCCAAGCCATTACCATGAGGGTAATACGATGTAGAGTGGCCCAAGGTAATATGAAATCTGTGGCATAAATTGATCATCTTTTTGGACTTAAAGGCAGCGGCATTGTCGGTGACGATTTTCTCAGGGCAGCCAAATCTAGAAAGGATATTGCAGTCAAGGAATTGGATAATGATGGTGTCATTGGCTTTCCTACAGGGAGTGGCTTCAACCCACTTAGTGAAATAGTCGGTGGCTGTTAGGATCCATTTGTGTTGGCCTGAGGAAAAGGGATGGATTTCTCCAATGAAGTCAAGACCCCATTGTTGAAAAGGTTTTTCTGTTGAGATAGGTTTAAGGGGTAGGGGTAACAACTTTCTCTTGCCCTCAAAGATTTGGCATTTGTGACATGACATGGCAAACTTCTTTACATCTGCAAAAAGAGAGGGCCAATAGAAACCAACCCTTAAAATTTTATCAGCGGTGGACTTCCAGTATAGATGTCCTCCACAGTCACCTGCATGGAATTCTTTCATGACATTGCTAGTTTCATTCATGGTTAAACAATTAAGTAATATAACTTCATGATTTCTCCAAAATAATGCACCATTTATAACACAAAACTTTAAAGCCTTCATTTTCAAAAATCTTTTCTTGGTCCTGGACAATCCAGTGGGAGCACACAGGCTTAAAAATATAAAGCATATATCAGAGTACCGTGGAGATTGTAAAAAGATTTCACTGATCTGTGGAGTCGCCAGCTCCGGTTCATTGTCCAGCTGGTTAATGTCTAGGGCTTGAAAGTTTGTTTCGGACATCAGTTTAGCTAAACCTTGTCCCTTTATCATGTTGGTTGGTTTTATTTCTATGTCATATTCAAGGATGTTTGCAATCCACTTGCCTCTTTTTCCTTCTAATCCTTCTTGGGTCAATATATCTTTTACAGCAGCGTGTGGGACATAGGCAATCACATGTGAATATAAAATGTACACTCTGAAATCCTTGATGGCCTTAACCAGTGCGTAGGTCTACTTTTCCATGATTGGGTACTTCAAAGGGGCATCTCTTAAGGCTCGGCTGAAAAAAGCGACGGGCTTTTCAGCTCCCTGTTCATCCTTTTGTAAAAGGACAACAGCTATAGTGTGATCAGATGCAAAAGAAAATATGATAAAATCTTTGTCAAACTGTGGGCTGGTTAGGAGAGGGGTTTGGGTTAAGGCAAATTTTATACTCTAAAATGCTTGCTTGGTTTCAAGAGACCATCTTACCTTGGCATCCTTTTTTAACATGTTGCTTAACAATCTTATCAGCTCAGCTAGATTTGGAATAAATCTTCTTAAGAAGTTGATTTTTCCAAGGAATGCTTACAGCTCTTTTATGTTTCTTGGATATGGGATTTGGAGGATGGCTTGGATTCTTTCAGGGTCAATTCTGATCCCATCTTTTGATATGATGTGGCGAAGTAATTTTCCTTCTTCAAGGCCAAAGAGAGACTTTTTGGGATTCAAGGAAATGCCGTATTTCCTACATGTCATAAAAATTTGCCTAAGATGATTGAGGTGTTCTTCATCAGATTTTGAGAATGGGGTTAAGTCATCAAGGTAGACAACTAGGAAGTCATGTATTTCTTTGGAAAATGCAATATCCATTGCTTGTTGAAAGGTAGCACCAACATTTTTAAGTCCAAATGGCATTTTGACATACTTAAATGTTCCCCACGGTGCGGTAAAGGCATTTTTGTCTTGGTCGTCCAGATGAACAAGTATTTGATTGAAACCTGAAAAGCCATCTAGTAAAGAGATTCTAGATGACCCCATTAATATTTGTAGGATGTGGTCCATTTTGGGCAGAGGATAGTGGTCCTTTAGGGAGACTTGGTTTAAATTTCTCAGATCTACACAAAGTCTGATTTCACCTGTCTTTTTTCTTGTAGGAACAAGATTGGACACCCATTCAGAAAATCTGATGGGTGCTATTATGCCTGCTTCAAACATCCTTTTTACTTCCTTCTCAATTGGGGGAAGAAGCATAGGGTTGATTCTTCTAAGTTTCTGCTTGAAGGGTTTCTGGTTGGGTTTCAATGGAATTGTGTGTTGGATCACCGAGGTGTCGTAGGATTTCAAATCCTCATAGCTCCAAGCAAATACATCTTGGAATTCTTTGAACAAATCAATATACTTGGGCTTTTGATCAGGTGGCACATTTTTGGACAATTTGATCATTTTGGGTTTCTCTTTTGTCCCTATGTTGTGTTCCTCTATATCAGTGTTTATGGGTTGCAATTTTGGCTTTCTGGGCACATCATTGGCGTCAAACATGTCTTCTAATGGGGTTAAGCCAGCAGGCAGAAAGTTATCCTTTAAGTCAATGATCTCTGCCTCTGTTTTGACTGTCTCTTCCAAGCGCATTTGTTTCAGCTGTTCAATGTTTTCGTTGTCAAAAATAGTTGGGTTCAGGATCTGTTTGGCTGTTGCAGCTGTTACATCTTGCTGATTTTCAGTTGTTTGGTGTTGGGAGTCGTTCATAGCATCCATGTCGATGTTAATATTTGAAAACTCATGCTCAAGGGTAAGAAAATTATTAATCTGGGCATCATTTTTGAATACTTGCCAATCTTTAACGTTATTTGGGATAGCAGGCCTATGTTTTATTTCAGCTGCGAAGTGATGGTTTGGGTCAAAAGGAAGCTTGCATGTACTAGCGAAGGTTGCTAGGCTGTGTGCATGAATGTTATGTTCTCTTGAAATTTTGGCCAGCTTGAATTCAGTGAATGCATTGAGTATATTAGTGGCAGCAGTCCTATAGGCTCTCATTCTATTGTCATTGGTTACAAAATTACCTTTCATCTGTTGTATGATTAAATCAGAGTCTCCTAGGATAGACACTTCTGCAGCTCCTATAGCTTTGAGCAGTTTAACGCCTAGCAGCAGAGCCTCATACTCCGCCATGTTATTTGTGCATTTAAAATTTAGTTTGTAGGCATGACCTTCTGCATGGTTATTATACGTATTGTGAATCCAGACACCTGCCCCTGCTCCTAACTTGTTAACATAGCCATCAAACTCTAAATACCATGTGATTTCCTGCTTGTGGTTGATGCCTAAAGTGTCAGTCAACTTAGGATTGGGCAGATTTGAAATTTTTGTTTGGGGAGTTTCTTCTAGTATGCTGGTTGTACTAATTATTGTGAGAGTTTCATCAGTATGTGCAGTTGATTCTTCATTGATGTGTGCTTGTTGTTCCTGAGCGAAGGGCTCATTATCATTTGGATAATTTGTGTCATCATTAAACAAAATAAAGGAATCCATATCAGAGTGGATTGAATGAATGGGAAAATTTTTAGGATTGCTCTAACTACTTACCACATATTTCATGAGCATTTCTCTATACAGTCTCTTTGGTTGCCCAAAGACTGAAATAGTGGCATAGAAGAGGTCTAGTTGAAGGGATCCTTGGAGCTTTGCTCCCCATGATCTTGATAGGAACATACAATATTTTGGTGGAATGTCAGTAACTACTACATCCATGAGGATGGTCTTGTCGGGATATTGGACTAAGGCGACACACAGGTCTTTGATGAGGCCTAAACATTTCACTTGACTTGAGTCAAATGAGTACAGATCTTTGTAAGGTCTTGTGATGTCAAGATTCAGTTTTTCCATAACTGCTTTGGGCATAAGATTGTGTGAGGCCCCTGAGTCAAACATAGCGTTGTGCAAAACTTTGTCATGTATATGCAAACTGACATAAAAGGGTGGGACAGGTCCATATGTTGATTTTCCATTAACCTCTAGGCCAAACAGCAGCTCTGGGGTGTCATCTAAAACATTTACATCATCCCTAACCTCTAGAATTTGAAGTGATCTTTGAATTTGTTGTCTATACACACCGTGTTTGGAAAGTTCTGAGAGGGGGATGGATATCTTCAACTTAGCTATTTCTGCCTCTAAATTAAATGGCTTTTCCAATGGGGTCTTGGTGTTGATAATGGCAGTTTTTTCTTTTTCTTCTGAACTATCTACGATTTGCTCTTTTTTATCAGCGTTATGGGACTTGATTGCTTGCAGTTTTTCAATTTCAGGAGGGCTTTTTGGAACACTGTTTGAGCTTTCTTCCGAGGAAAAAGGTGGAAAAGGCTGATCTTTGGAAGGCTACAGGTCTGTTATGTCTTCTACAATGACATGTTGTGGTTTCGGGATAGTTGGATCAGCTGGTTCTGTTGCAACAGCTTTGCCTATAATCTTGTTGGGTTGTTTGCCATCGTTTGCTTTGCTAGGTTCAAAAATGTCAATGGTCCTAGTTCTCAGCTTATATTGTTTGTGTACTTCATACACAGCAGTATCGTAACCTTGTTTAAAATCAAAAGACTCGCCAGACTTAGTTTGAAACTGATTGTAGTTGAGTTCATTTTGGTCTTCTTGGCTCAAAAACGTTTTGTGCTCACCCTTTAGATCCATCAGGTTCATGTGAGTTTCCTCTATGGTTTCACTAGAAGTAGATCTTTCAACATAGTTGTCTTGAAAAGGGGGTCTTATGTCATGGTCTTGGTTAGACCTACCAGCATTTGTGTTCTGCGTTTTCCTAAAATTTGGGTTCCTTATGGTATTAGACTATTGTCCTTCCCATGATGCTTTCCTTTCGACATTTTCTACTCTTTCTCCCAGCCTTTGCAGGCCACTGATGATAGCATCAAGCTTTTGATCAAAAGACGAGGGTTCTTCCTTAAAGGTGGTTCTTCTTTCCATTCTAGCTCTGCTTCTTTGGGCAATTAAGTTGGCTTCTACGCTAACAACAACATTTTGCATGTCTGCAAGGGTCTGAGGAGCTCTTTCTTTTAACTGGTATGCCATATCTAGGTCGAATCCATCAGGGAATTTATCCAAGGCCAGATCAGGGGGAGGCCTTAGTTTCTGTGGTATTGCGTTATATACATTATTGAATCTTGCACAATACTTCAAAACAGTCCCTTGAGGACCTCTTTTAATTGTATCATATTCTGCTAGCATGTGCAAGGGGTCTTTCTTTTTCTCCCATCTGTTAGTAAAGGATTGGTAAACCTCATCTGGGGTGGTTATGGAATTCGCAGCGAGCGATCTGAACCAAGTTCTTACATCACCTGTTAAACTCTGAACAAAAATTCTCATTCTCACGCTATCATCATCTATTTCGTAGTTTTCAAAATAATCTTGCATCTTTTTAGTATGCTGAAGGGCAGTAAAAGGGTCAGTACTATCAAAATATGTGATTTTAGATTGGTACTCTTGAGGTAAAGCCCCAGGATTAGCAGGCAGTTGCAGGGGTGCATATCTATTAGCCATATTCGCAGGGATAAGTGGAACAACGGTGATTAATGGAATAATAGGAACAATTGGAACAGTGGGAACAACAGTAGTGGTAGTATGTGCAGTGAATGAAGGTGTAGAAGGAGTGCTATGAGATGTGGATGATGAATTAGGGGAAACAGGGGTTGAACGAAATAAAACCTTGACAGGATTCGGAATACAGCTAGGGTAAGCTGTTTTAGGACTTAAATCAACAAAATTTTCCTGTCTTTCTTGCTTCCTAAGGATTTTTGGGATTATGTTAGGGTTCTCAAAAACAGCTCGGGGATTCGGGTCTGGATTTGACCTTGTGTATCGTGGATTTTTCTTAAGAGCCAGCTTCCGAATTTGTTTTTTGGTATTTCTCTGGGAATATTTTTGTGATTAGCAAGGAACTGATCAGATTTTGGAATGGCTGTGTATAGCTTAAGACTAGCATGAATATTGACTGAAGCAGCTTTTATCTACTCCTATAAATGTAAAACAAAAACAGTTTCAAAGGCTTCCTGGCTGACATTCAGGATTCATCTGTAGTTTTAAGGGATATACAACAATTAGAAAATCGATTTTTCCAGTGGATTTTTTACAACCTTCTTTGTGAATTTAACTGAGGAGAGTCCCCAGTGGAGTCACCATTACGTTATCACTCAGGTTGTCCCTCAGGTTGTAAAAAGGGATACGGCCGAGGTAACCACAGACCAACTTTGGACTACAGGTTCTAGCCAACCTGCAATCAGAGAGGGCTCTCTCTTTCTGATTTAGATTTGTTGAAAATGATTTTAGGCTAGGTATTGGGTTTGAGGGGTTTTTGTTTTGGTTTTGGTGGGAAGATTGATGTCTTCAAGTAGAGAGGCTAAGCATAGTCTGATAGGCTTTAAACCATTGGGCATGGAGTCGAGGAGGAAGATTGGTGGTACATTTTCTTGGTCACAGGTGTTGTGGGGAAAAGTATCCGACTCGGAATGACCCTATCCCTACTCTAAGGGTGATAGTTCCTTAGCAACAACTGAAAGTAAAGCTTTGATATTTTTCCTTTATGAAAGTACAGAGAAGGAAGAAAAGATTGACCAACCGATGTCTTTCGCTTTTGTCGATCCTGTCTTCTCTCTTTGCCTCTTGTTCCTAGCTCCTTGCTCCTTTTGCCGGCCCAGCTACACAAAGATCCTGCAAAAACAAGAGAGGGAAACTACAAGAAACATGTACTCATAACTGATGCATGGATTAGGATGAATCAAATATACAGATGAAAACAATACATCATTGCAATACAAGTATATAGGAGAACACCAAAGCTTTATTGATAGAAGAAAAAGGTTCTGAGAAGGTTACAACCATAAATGGCTCCAATCCAGCAGCACCTCCCCAGCAGCAAGAAATCTCCTCTTCCCCTCTATAAAAGCAATCACCCAATAGCTCTAACTGTAAACCAACAGCACTTCCTTACTTTGCACAAAATTCCAGCCTCCCTAGACCTCATAGAAGAGCTCTATATATAGGGTAGAAGGAGAAAAGATGAGTCAGCTTGAGACTGACATAAAGCTGCCTTGTGTCCTCTCCCTCTTCAGTTAAACTTCAGTTCTTGAGTCCACTTGGAGATCCTTGCTTCCACATGGAGATCAAGTACCTCTTACTCATCATAGGGCGAATTCCTTGAACCAAGTGTCAGTTTGGAAGCTTCCTGGGCAGTTGACACCTTGCAGAATGACTGTGCCACTTGGCCAATCTCGCCCAGCGCAGGTAGCCTTCATTGGTTTTGACTTTCAGCGCAGGTACAAGGAGGAGCAGTTGACATTCAGCGCAGATGCTCAGTGGAGTAGCTGACATGATCCAAAAATAGCCTGTTTTTGAGTGTTTTCAGGTGGAGAACTGATGGGAAGTGCTGTGGTTTGTTGACCTTGTTCCTCTAGGGGTAAGAACAACATGTTTAGGGACTTTGGATCCCTGTAATTATCGACATTTCATGCTCCATGCTGTGAGGCACAAAAATGTCTATAACAGTTGCCCCCTAAAGTATGAGGCCGTTTATCGGGTGAAATGCTTTATCCAGAGGGTCTGAAGTTCATTCAAGTGCTGAGAGGTGCCCTGTAATACAATACAATACAATACATTATTTTTCATTCTGCTTTCATGATCTAGCTGAGGCGGGCATTCCCATGCTCAGCTTTATAAATACATTTTGGTACATAGAACAGACGATCGTCTGATGGTAGACTGATAATTTTCTGCTGAAATTATCATCCTTTGAGTAGGATGATCATCTACTGCAATGATGTACATGACAAATGCTTTTATATTTCCTGAATATGTATCGCAGCCCGGATGGATGAAACTAGATCCGGGGTCTTCAAACTCGTTCGATCTTCACTCTAAGTACAAGTCGATCCATGTGAGAATTTCGCTGAAGTCGAACATGGAAAGACATCGCTTGATTACCGGTCAATGATGAAAACCGTTAACAAGCATGAGAGGAATCACCGATAATGATAATGACCCTCAAGGTACTGCAGTACAATTCACGTGGCGTGAATAAAGGACTTGGCGTTGAACGCCACGCAAAATCTTCTGGTCGAAGGTCATTGATGTATACCTGTCGCGGGAAGTGAGAAACTTGCCATTGAGGCATGCAAGCTTCAAAGTACTGATGGGGTTGTTCCTAGATCAACTTCTTGGATAATGAGCTGAAGTCGACAAGAAGCGATCCGTCAAAGGAGGGCCTTAATGAATCCCACATCAATGACACGGAACGAAGCTAATGATTTTAGTGGAGGTGAAAACAAACTGTGACATATGATTCAGGGTGGCGATCATGAATGGATGAAGGATAATGTATGGCAGTGGATGGGACATGGTTGACACTTTCAGAATGACCTCTCTTGAACATATAACGACACTGATGCGATGGATCGGTAGCATTACCCCAAAATGTGGATGGTTTGGCGAAGACCATGGTGATGAGACCGGTGAATGAAACAACCCAACCCGATGTGGTACGGAAGAAAAGTGTCATGTTCAAGAGCGACTTGCTACCATTAAGCTTTGATGTTCTCCCAATTTTTCCCCAGTCATTTCTGACCAGTACCTCTTTATTTTTTTCAAGCTTGAGGAGGATAACATATGCTTGTTCTATAACCTGCCCTTCGGGCAAGCCCATCGCTATGATTTAACGAGCTTAGCGATAGGGAAACTCGTTCTCGTCTAAAGACAAGTTTGTCGCTATTTAATCATTTTAACGAGTCTAACGACAAGGAAAACTCGGTCCTTTTCATTTTTAGAGAGTCTGAAAAGGTACAGAAAGTTAACTCCATAATTCCTTTTTCGTCATCTAATCCCTTAAGTCTGAAAAAGTATAAAACAATACAGAAGGGATGGGTGTTCGGTACTTTTAACGAGCCGAACAAGACAAGTGCTCGATCTTTTTGTGTAATAATCCCTCAGGTCCAAAAAGATTAAAGTCTAAATGAGGGATAGCTCTTTCGGTCCTTTTAACGAGCTGGAAGGCCAAAACTCGGCAAACTTTTCATATTTTACGAGTCTGAAAAGAGCTCAAAGAGGACTCGTCTTTTGAGGAACGAGTGATAAACAGGGATAGCAACTGATTCCAGGTACAAATTGGAATTTTCCAATCACGGCAGTGTCACAAGGATGGCTAGGTGAAATCACTCTTCGCAGATGTTCCTCAAAATGGGTAAACACACAAATGGAAGTGAATGATCGGCCAAATGACGGTGGAGGTGACGGTGCACAAACACGACCAAGGCTTTTATGGCTGATGAATTTACGATCTCAAAAGGGTATTTACCGGTTCATTTTTTCTGAATGAGCTTGAACTCTAAAGGAAAGCCTGCTCATAAACTTATGTTTATTTTTTAACGAGCATGAACTATGCGCTAAAACTGCTCGGATCTTGCGTTTATTTTTTAACGAGCATGAACTATGTGCTAAAACTGCTCGATATACCAGTCATAAGATAAGAATGCCTCCTCTAAGGATCCATTTTTTATAGAGCTTGCGCCTTACCACAGCTATGCTCCAACTCATCCTTCCTTTATGTAAGTTCGGAAAACGGTTAATCTTAAAACCAGATAAATAACCGCCCCTAGCTTGCACTCCAGAAGGTTTGCATGCCCCCAGGTATAGGATAGAATTTCGAGGCTGCCCCTCCTCTCCCCTACCTCTGCTTTTCTTTGGGTGTTCACAGCTACTTGTCATCTTGCTAATCTAATGTTAACGATACTAGTCTTCTCGTTATTCTAAGGGGTCTTACGCGGTACTCAGTCTTCCCGTCGGCCCACCTTTTAACGAACAACTATTTGTGACAAGAGAAGAACACTACTCAAAGACAAAACATTGGTATTATTGAGGGAGGCTTGCCTCTTTCTTAGTATCCGAAGAGGGTTCTATTTGCTGCTGCAAATCAATCTCTTTCTTCGGCGATGTCTATCATTGGGTTACTCAAAGATGGTTACCCTTTGTCACAACAATAGAATCTCTTTCTTTGGAGGCTGCCCCTACTTATCCTTTAAAACATTTGTTTTAATGGGTGAGGCTTGCTTTTCCCCAAAGATGGTTACTGCTTGTCGCAATAAGGGAATTCCTACTTGGGCAGTGCCCACCTCTTTAGACAAAGGTGAATGACTCTTTTGCCAAACACATAACTTTAACAAAAGAATTCTATTTCAGAACAACCCCTCTTCCATCCACGGACGGGGTACGGACTAGTCATATTCTTCTGCGGAAATTCTCTCTTATACCCAGGGTTTCTTCTGCCCGAAGCAGACCAGGGTGCATGCCCCCTGGGCTCCAGTCTTTCTTTCCGAATCACTCGCACTCATCGGGAAGGAGGACTGGGGGCGGAGGTGAATCTTGTGTGAACAGACCATTTAGGAATGGTATTTGACTATTTGCGATGCGAGATCCCGGAAATGAAAGTCAGTCTACGAGCTTGACCATCCTTCCTTCGTGTGGAAAACACATTACTCTAAAGAGTGAGGAGACTATCGCTCCCATGCAATAAATATAGTCACGTCCAAGGAGTAGGTTATAATCCAAGGGTCCTTGGACGACCATCATGTTCAAATTAACGGTCTTCCCTTTCAATGTAACAGGCACATTGGGGAGGATTCCTAATGGTCGACTGGTTCCTTTATCAAAACCTGAGAGATTTCTTAACTCAGGTAAAAGCGCCGGTGAACCCAGTGCTTTCCAAGCAATAGAGGAAAGGATACTCACAGACGCCCCTTCATCAATGATAGTACCAGCCATGATCATTATATAGATCTGGACAATGATTCTGAATGGTACACTGGCTGGTAACCGGGGTCTGCCTAGTTGATTCCAATCAAAAGATACAACCAGGTTGCTTGGTGGTGGGACCGAATATACGGCCGGATATGACCCTGATGATGTTCCTTCCTGCGATAAAGGAATGGGCGCATTGCCCTGACGCTCATCAGAGTCGGTGCTGATGAAAAGAACCTGGATGGTGTCATCCTTATTCTCTTCAGTGAGGGTGTCGCATGAAGATGACTCTTCGGCGACGGTGTCATTTGAAGATGAAACTTCAATGACAGAGTCATTGGACGATGAAACCTCTGAAGGAAGAACGGGTCAACTGCCGTTTCGACCTTTAGACTTTCGTCTGGTCTGGATTCAGTAGGTTCATTCTCAATGACCGACACTTCAGCTGACCACTTGGGCGGGTCAGCTGGATTTTCAACTATCAAGGGATTAGGCGCGAGTTTTTGGTATCCAGGAGGAAGTCATAACGGTGAAACCGGACGATCTTCCAAAACTCTCTTTGCCTCATCTAAGAATGGACATTTGTGGATGGCATGCTTGCCTTCACACAATACACAGGGTGATCTTGGTCTCCCTCTTCGTCCTTCACTCTCGCTAGTTGACGGACTGCAATCAACATGACTATCAGAGGTTGATGCTACCGGATTGTGCAACCTTGGGGACCAGTCCCTTAGTATCCGGGGAATACAAGGACAATCACGATGGAAGTGGGTCCCTTTGCAAATGACACATGGTGATTTAGGCCCGGTCGGTGTAGTGTGTGGGTTTTTGTCAGCTGTCTCCTGCTTGCCCCCAGTCGCCTTCGCCATAGGCTCCTTCTGCTTCTTTTCTTTCTTCTTCTTTTCCTTCTTCTCCTTGGGAGGCTGACTTTTTCCAACTCTACCTTGCGAAGATGAAGGATCAGAGGAAGTATTGTAAGAAGTGGAAGGCTGGTGGGTAGTTCTAGACTGTTCTGACTGTTGATTCGACTGCTCAGGATTAGTGGCGATCTGGACTACATTAGTTGAAAAGAGCCATACAGGGAGGCCGATTGTCAATCCTGGAAGTGACAATGTTGCCATATGAGGCGCACCAACATCTCCCCAAGAGGAGAAGGGATTTGGACTTCCGCCAAGGTTGCCTCCTTGGTTGGTGGGCTCCATACTTTTCAACTGAAAGATCAACGTGGGAATAACAGGTGATTTTGTTCCGCTTAAAATAAATTTTATTAACGACGCTTTCAGACACAAACTTGCTTTTTCATGTTTTAAGAGTCGAGAAAAAGCTAAAGATGACTCTAGTCGCCTTCGATGTTTTAACGAGCCCGAAGTGACAAATGCTCGGTTGGACTTTTTCAGTTATAGAGTTTGAAAAAGGCCAAAAGAAACTGCTCTGGAGATCTAGGCAGAGGGTGTGCCAAACCTTTCGCGAAACCACAGAATACGTTTTACGGTACGGGTGGTCGATCTTCGTGAATGCTGTGTTCACTGCATCGCGATCAGTAGGGCGGTCGACACGGCTTCCTATGGATAAAGGATAATTGCCTATAGGGGTCTCCCAATATATACGCGACGGTACGTGGGAGCACAAGTCCGTATTAGTGCCACCGACTCTCAGGAGGAATCACCCACCTTCGTAGAGATCGACAGTCACTATGTTTAACGACGCCGGAACACGTCTCTACCTAGACCTCTAGATGTTTGCGTTATGTTACAAAGCGTTGTTATGTAAATTGGATTTATTTTAATGTTGATCTTGCTTAGCAGTTTGCCTTTAAGGATCACCACGAGATGTATATATACAACTTCCTAAATGCAATCTAAGATGAGAAGCAAAACTTTTCAATCTTTCAACTTTGAAAACCTTAATCTACTGAGGGAAAAGAAAGACATAAACTTTTCACACAGATCATAGAACACACACTAAATGCACTTTTTCCTAAATCCACATGCAAACTGTCAATAATGCACATGCACAATGCAGATATTTCTTTTCTTTATCCTTAATGTTGATGTAAGACAAAAAGGAAACTGTTGTGTAACTTTGAATCTAATTTCAAGCGAAAGTAAACAAGCTTGTCCAAAATCAAAAGACACCTTAAGATCGACTTGTTTAGACACTGGAAATGTATAGATTCAAACCACAAGATGAAAAGCAAACAAACTCAAATAGCCATGAACAGTAATAAAACTAGCTCTTAAGATCACAAAGACACTTTCACAGTTCAGGATCTAAGAGGCCACAGCTATACTGGTTTGCTTTTCACAATGGGAAACTGTAACTGAAACAAGAAATACTGAAAGAACAATTACAGTTTCATCACACAACTGAGTCGGAATAATGTCAAGGAAAGTTGGTTTACAGCAAGTACAAATGACAAGCAATCAACAGCAAAATAACAGTGAAAACAGGGCCAAGACTCAGTGGGAAACCTCAGGAAGACATAGCCTAACTGGTTCAGCGCAGGCTCTGGTCTGTCAAACTGAATTTCAGTGCAGTTCCCGAAGGGAGTACCTGCGCTGAAATGCAGACTACCTTTGGACAGCCTGCACTGAGACACGAGAGTTGCGTTTACAAGGGTTTCCGGGTCATAAAAAGCTCAAAAATTCACTGTTTTTGCTGAAATAAAAAGCTATAGGTCAAGTACAAGCTAAGGGATGATCAAGAGGATGAAAAGCTATCACAAAGAGCACAAGAGTCTTTTGTAGATCAGCTCTTCAAATCATGAATCTGCTCAGAAAATGAGCAAGAGTAGCAGCCCCTCTACTTCGCTTTTGATATAGTCAAAAGCTTTTCGATTTGGTACTCTTTTCTTCAGGAAATGAATAGCAAAGATACTAAAAATACAATCAAACGGATACGATCCCCAGTGGAGTCGCCAGTTTGTTGTGGGGAAAAGTATCCGACTCGGAATGACCCTATCCCTACTCTAAGGGTGATAGTTCCTTAGCAACAACTGAAAGTAAAGCTTTGATATTTTTCCTTTATGAAAGTACAGAGAAGGAAGAAAAGATTGACCAACCGATGTCTTTCGCTTTTGTCGATCCTGTCTTCTCTCTTTGCCTCTTGTTCCTAGCTCCTTGCTCCTTTTGCCGGCCCAGCTACACAAAGATCCTGCAAAAACAAGAGAGGGAAACTACAAGAAACATGTACTCATAACTGATGCATGGATTAGGATGAATCAAATATACAGATGAAAACAATACATCATTGCAATACAAGTATATAGGAGAACACCAAAGCTTTATTGATAGAAGAAAAAGGTTCTGAGAAGGTTACAACCATAAATGGCTCCAATCCAGCAGCACCTCCCCAGCAGCAAGAAATCTCCTCTTCCCCTCTATAAAAGCAATCACCCAATAGCTCTAACTGTAAACCAACAGCACTTCCTTACTTTGCACAAAATTCCAGCCTCCCTAGATCTCATAGAAGAGCTCTATATATAGGGTAGAAGGAGAAAAGATGAGTCAGCTTGAGACTGACATAAAGCTGCCTTGTGTCCTCTCCCTCTTCAGTTAAACTTCAGTTCTTGAGTCCACTTGGAGATCCTTGCTTCCACATGGAGATCAAGTACCTCTTACTCATCATAGGGCGAATTCCTTGAACCAAGTGTCAGTTTGGAAGCTTCCTGGGCAGTTGACACCTTGTAGAATGACTGTGCCACTTGGCCAATCTCGCCCAGCGCAGGTAGCCTTCATTGGTTTTGACTTTCAGCGCAGGTACAAGGAGGAGCAGTTGACATTCAGCGCAGATGCTCAGTGGAGCAGCTGACATGATCCAAAAATAGCCTGTTTTTGAGTGTTTTCAGGTGGAGAACTGATGGGAAGTGCTGTGGTTTGTTGACCTTGTTCCTCTAGGGGTAAGAACAACATGTTTAGGGACTTTTGATCCCTGTAATTATCGACATTTCATGCTCCATGCTGTGAGGCACAAAAATGTCTATAACAATAGGAGAGATGTGTGGAGCAAGGTAGCTACACATGAAACAACGTTTCAGGTTTAAAGGATGGAATGAATGCTAAGGAATGAGAGGCAATCAAGAATCTCTCATTCAGCTTAACAGAAGGAGATAACAGAGCTCTACCCAGGGGCAGTAAAGAATCCCTAGATAATTAGCGAACACAGGTGAATTAGGGTAAATATGAGCCAAAAGGAATTCATATTCATTACCAATTCATTCAGATGAAAACATACAGAAACAGCAGAAATTGAGCATAGAGTGCTGTAAACAAATTCTAAGCTAATATTTCTTCCTGCTATTTAGATAGTGGTTAACAATAAAACAGAGGTAAGATGCACTTATTGTTCCAGGATGCAGCACATGAATTCCACATTCAGTCTTCAGAAATCAACACATCAGACAGTCATACTCCAAACTCTTCAGCGGTCTTTGATTATAGAAAAATTCTCAGGTATACAGTGTGAGTCTCTAGTGAGAATTATCAATCGACCAACCTTGAAACAATAGAGTGGGTTGTATATATAGAAGAAAGAAAAAAAACTCTTCAGAACTTCTTATTTACAGTTTGACCTAAACAAGTCTGAAAGAAAGATGATTACTTTAACCTAATCCTATTAGAAATAAATGCGTGAAAATATCTCAGGCTGCACTGAGGGCAGCCATATCAAAACTGAGTAAATTATGTTGTCCTCGGTGGCTTGGTGCAGTGTTTTCTGAAATAAATGAGCATGGGTTTCTACTTCTTTACTGTCTGGTGGCTTTGAATGCTTTAATTGTGATTTGAGGGCAAGGATGGGCTTACGCCTGTTGACGTGACTTTTTTGGGAACTCATTAATGCTCAGGTGCTTTGAGCCCCAAAAAGATCTTGGTTGATACTCTTTAGCTCTTCTTCTTGCTTTGATACTCTTTGACAATAAACTGGGCTACTGCTCTGATGTGTTGTGTGTTAAACCAACATTTAATGGCCGCTGTTCGGTCCTCGGTTTCCTTCAAAACTATCTTCTGCTCCTTTCTGAGTGCTTCGCGAAGAAAAATGGGTCATTCGGCGCCTTTCAGGCTTGCTGGGGGCTGTGTGATAAAAAGATTCCCCATTCTGGCCTAATTTATCCAGCTTTGCGCGCGCATCAAAAACTACCTCAGAAATTGATTCCGGGGCTCCAGAGTGCGATTTTCGCCCTTCGCGCCAAAATTGCTGATGATGTCAGCATGACAGGACCTTGTACGGCGGATGACGTGGCAGGATGACGTCAGCATGATGATGTCATCACATACGGAGGTGACGTGGCAGTACGGCAGGGGACACGGTGGCAGGACACGTGGCAGAGTGACTCAGCAGTACAGTTGCAGGAGGCCACGCAGGCAGATGACGTGTCATGGTGACTAGGCAGGGGGTGACGTAAGCGGGTGACGTCACTCGGCAGGAGGCGGTTTCCGATTTTGGGGCACACCACCTTTGGACAGAGGTGGTTTTGGGGGAGGGGTCTCCGCCATAGCCCAGAAGGCGATGCATGGCGGGAGTACGGTGGGAATACCACCCATCTCCCAGATGCTAACCTTCGGGCGGCTTGGAGATGGGAAGGCCCGCCCACCGTAGATCTGTGGGGCGGACGATCTGACGGCTGGTGGCGAAGGTGAGGTGGCGGAGGGATAAGGGGTGGGAATATACACGGAATATTCCAATTTTAATAATGCGCAGCAGTGGGTTAAAACTTAGGGAGCGGCAGAGTTTGAGGGTTGTATGGGTTTAATGAGCACGGGCAAATGTTTTTATGAACAAAACTTAGGGTAAGGGAGCCAAAAGTGGGTTTTTAAGGGTCTTAGGGCTAAGGGAGAGGTTGTTAGCATGACCAGGTGTCATCTAACTCCTGCTATGACACGGATGGTCTCAAAACAACCCCTAATGGACCATTTTTTCCCTGACTTAGAAGAAATATGGCTATAGTGTCAGGGAGGGGATATTTAATATTTTTGGGATTTATATACATAGTTTTAGCAGGGGAAGGGGATACAGATTAGGGATTTAGATAATACAGTCAGCAGTTAATATGGAGATGACCAGAAAGAGCTAAGTTAAGGGTCCTTAGGCTAGTTTTGGGGAAAAGAACTTGTAAATAAATGAAATCCTTGAGCGAAGCAGACCTTCACCAAGGCAGCTGATATGGAGAATGATGGAACTAAGAGGAATCAAGCAGATCTTGACCTCTTTGGGGAAGCTAGTAAGTGACTTGGGAAATTAGAAGAAGGGGAAGTTAGTTATGTCTAGCTCGAGCTCCTCCAGATAAAAACCTGCCTGATAACTGTGATCTGAAAAGACAAAAACACTTTGTAACACAAAATTGATCATAAATCATCATTCTGCAACCTCACAGTTACCTACCCGGCCTACTTACCTAACATTTTTTCTTCTTTTGATTTGGGTGCACTTAGATTTGCAGACCCAGATTTACAATTTTTATTTTAAATGTTTCCTATCTAAGTCTACACTTATTTCTGCCAGGGACCCAGATTAGGCAGTTTGGCTCCTTTTATTCTCTACCTATCTACATATCTGCCAAGATTAAACTGTTTGGACATATATCATTCTCTATATTCTAAAATAGGAAATTGAAACCTAGGGAGACCAAGATTAGACTGTTTGGACCTCCCTTTAAAAACTTTTCAAAACTGGAACAATTCATCAAAATTGGAATACAACAGTGGCATTTGGACTAGCACCCTTCATGGCTTTCTTCTTTGGTCTCTTATGGAAATATGGAACACTGCAGCTTGCAAAGTATGACATATTTGGCCTGTAAAAATGTCAATCATGAAAAATGAACACCTGTTGCAACAGGAGGCTAACAATATCAAGGCCAAGTACCATGGCAAACTCAGTAGGGTGTTTCCTTTTAAATTCCTGGAGGACTGGTATGTTCCACTCATGAAACTTATCATTAAATACTTTACATGTGAGGGTAGGTTCTCTAGACTTTATGCCTACCACATCATATTGCTCATGCACTTCACCAGGGTCAGAATGATGAGCATCCCTTATTTCATATGCAAAAACATAGAGAGGCTAACAGTGATTGCAAAGAGAAAACCATATCCACGGTGACTCAATAGCATTTATCATCTTTCTGTCATCAAAATTATTGTTTTGCATTAACTCACTCAGTTTTCAATGCCATGGGAAACTTTCATTGCCCATGAGTGATTCAAGGGGCCTCAAATATTTTCAGATCCCCAAGAGGAAGGTGAACCTTCCGGGCAAAAAAAGGAGCCTGAAAATAAAATAGAGGAGGTTCCTGTGTTTGCCACCTATGAGAGAGGCACAAGGAAGCTTTTTTTTGCTACCAAGAAAGTACTATCTTCACCGGGGGTGGAAGGGGTCTTGTTTTCTTCACCAAACCATAGGCAAATGCTATCTTCACCGGGGGTGGAAGGGGCTTTTCCTTCTTCTCCAGTTATACGGGTTGGCCAGCAGTCGAAGAGCAAAGATAAAGGGAAACAAAATATGCATGAGGAGAGCCCTCCTAAAGGGCAAGATAGAGAGTTTACTTTGATTGAGGAGGATGTTACTGATTTGGGCTCTCAATGCTCAAGACTCAAGGACATGATTATCAAAGAGAAGGAGGCTAAAATTCAAGCCTTATCACTTAACCTTGAGAGGGCCAAATGGATCATTAACTATCTTGAACAAGAAAACAAACAATTGACAGATAAGGAAGCTATTATGGAGCTGCAGATGATTGGGGAAGATAGGCAAGAGGCAAAGAAAACAAAGATCAAGATGACCTCCATTGAGCAAGAAATTGAGAATGACCGAGAAACATGGTTGGAAAGGGTGAACATTCTGATGAGCCCCAAAAATGGGTAATTATATGGGCTCATTTAGCCTCCTAATTCGACTTAATCCACCATTCTCATTATTTTATTTCATTTTTTTTATTACATTTATGCTAATAGAGTGAATTGGGTTAGTCATTATGCCAAAAATTCTAATGTGTGCAGCTCTGTATCAGCACATTTTCGAGCTTTGTCTTGTAGACAGTTTTTGGGATGTAACTATTATTTTTTTAACAATAAAGATGAATCCAGCTTTGCACCAGCTCTAATCTTTCTTAGGAGGTTGTAGCTCTTGGTGTTGGGCCCAACTCAAGTGCCAATACCTCCTTTGTGCACTTTTACGTGTCTTTGCTGCATTCATAGAATAATTTCTGTTATTTAGGTTAAAATCTTGCTTTGTTACTTAGGTTGTTTTGATGATTGAGATAGTTTTCATGCTTCAGGTTGATTTGATAGTTTGGTAACAGAAAAGATATGCAAAAAGGCCATCAGGCAATCCTTGATCTCATCTCTCCCTCCTTGGGATGATGAGCTGAGACCAAGGTATACTTGCTGCCACAAAAACACTGTTTTTGCCTCTTCATGCAATTGTTAGTGTTAGATTTTTAGTTAGGGAAGTCGATACCATTTGTACTTGCATGTTTAGAATCTATTCTTTCTTAGCTTCCATAGTTATATTACACGATTTTCTGCCAATAAACTTATGTTCATCATGTTTCTGGTTTTTAGGTTAAATTAGGTCAAAATAGCTAGATCTTTGGTTTTCCTAGTCTTTGTTGATCAGTTTTGGAAAATAGTGTGCGGAACACCTATGATACCTCCTTGCCTATCCTTCCTCCATAATTCAACCTTATCCAACCCCTAAGCCAAGATTCCTCCCCTTCATTTGCCACACTTTTCCAATTTTCCCTAATTTCCACATTCTTGTGCAACACTGCTCCCTCCATCCTTGCAAAAATCCAACCACCCTCATCACTCCTTAGCTTCATTTACCAGGTCCTAGACCCCTTAACATCTTTATCCATCCTTCATTTCCACTTTCCTACCATTTTTTCTAGCATCAACCCTCTAAAATCCTCTTTCGGCACTTCTTGTAGAACTTCCTGTAGAACATCCTGTAGAACCCCTGCAAACTTCCTATAGAAGTTCACGTGAGCAGTTTTTTGAGATTTGATCACTATGAAACTCTCTGGAAGGGTGCTAGGGACCCCTTATTCCCTCTTCTCACCTTCCCAACCTCCTTCAAGTGCCCACCCCATTTCCTTTCACCAATCAACCTCTGCACAGTCAAAAACAGTTAATGCACATGCATAATAATTCTGCCAACTTACTCAAAAATACAAAACGATGCTTTTTACATATTTTACTTCAGAAGTAGCTTATTCACATGCATTTTACCTTTCCAAGAGTTAATGGCATCTATTTCTGTAGCTTTCATCTCTTTTCTTGCACCAGTAGGGTTAGTCGGTAAAACTACGGTTTGTTAGGGTTTGCATTTCCTTTCAGCTTTCACCTTCTTTCTACAAGTAGATTAGCCTCTTTTGAGTTAGATTTCATAAATCATAGTTAAAAGCTTCTTCTAAGAGCTCATAGAAGTTGGCTTAAGCTCCTAGTGAACTTGTGCCAGCTGATCAAGTGACAGCTTGCAGTAAGAGCTAGTACTTGTGCATATAGCACCGTCGTTTCCAAGTTTGTTACGAACTACTAGGTTGATAAAAGTAAAGAAGGGAGCTCCAGGAGTTGCAGCATTATTGCTGCAATACTGGATCCCACCACATTCACCTTTAGAAGTTTCTTGAGAAAGCCAATAAAGAGAAGAGAATGCTGCACCATATGGCCTATCATTACTTCACCCGGAACAAAATCTGCAATGCAAGGACAAAGAGGCTAAAAGCTAAGTTAAGGAGAGCCTTGAGGGCCAAGAAAGAACATGATAAACTCAAAATCTTGGTTGAAGCTTCATTAGCTCAATAAAGCACTTAATGAGGTTGCCTCTTACCAAATTTGAGGAAATTTTGGAAATTATATATATATATATATATATATATATATATATATATATATATATATATATATATATATATATATATATATATATATATATATTTTGATTTTGCATTTTTGAAAATAGAAACATAGGAAATTGAATTGGTGCATCCTCTTGACAAATGTCTTATAGACTTGGATTTAGCATCAAAAAATAAGCAAACCCAAAAGTTTCGTCAGTTTTGGAGAGGATCTGGGCCGCCAAAAGGGAAACAAAACACCCAAAAAATGCCCTCTTTGCCACGTTTTGGACCCATAGGAAGTAGTCTTGGGAGAATCAGCCTTTTGAGGGTCAAATCAACTCCAAACCAGAAAATTCAAAGTGTTCCAGAAACTAGACAGGTAGAGATTTCAAACAAGCCATATTGGGCCTGATTTGGGTGAGTGGAAGGTCTTCAAAGGTAGCCTTGAAGGGGCACTACACATCAGGCTCAAGGTGCTGCACATCAGGCAGATTTTGTCAATTTTGCCTAAAACTCAAAATTTCACTCAGTTTCTTCAGTGGTTGACTTTTCTTCTTGTTTAGGTAAAAGATTGCATGGAAAATGATATATTTGATGTAAGTATAGATAAAAATCACCTCATAGGGTAGATACATCAAGTTCCAAGTGGTTTTGAGCTGTAATGAATTGGTTACCTAAGTTTTAGAGGCAAGCTATTCCACTGCCTACTTTTGTGTTCCTAGTTTAGATATGGTTGAAACCACCCCTTTTCTCATGGATTCGACCTTGATAGCTAGCATGACTAGTTTCCTTGCCTATATTATGTAATTTCTTAGTCATTTGTAAAGGTTGGACTTTGGTGGAAGTGGTGGCACTCATTGAACATTTGTATAAGCAGTTTGGCAAGGAATAAAACCAAGTTTCGTAGCTATTTTTGTGGGATTCTTGTGACAATGAGTTTATGTATTGTTTGTTCTTTGTAATGAGTTTTTCTTATGTTTTATATGTATCAAAATCCATCTTTCTGTTCTAAAACTAAATGAATCAAGGTGAATGGACAAAATACACTGATGTGCTTTGTCTTGGGAATGCATTTGGTTTTCAATGTTTTCAATTGTTTGAAGAGGATTCATATTTTCTTTATGCCTTCCTCAACTCCTCAGCTATCTTAATCTACCATTTTAATCCATTTCTAGTACATAGATCCTTGTCTACCTCACCCCATAGAACATGACTTAATATCTGAGTTGATTTCTCGGACCCAATTTGCCTTCTCCAATTGATCCAGCAACCAAAAACCTAAAAATAAAACCAGAAACGCTAAGCTACTATACCTAGCCTAAAATATACATTAAATTCAGTCATCTCAAGCCCTAATTGCCAATATCCTAATTGAGATTGACAAGGAATGAGCCATCTCCCGACCTGGTAGGGCTAGCTGCCAGGTTAAGCGTGGTTTGATGTTACCCTAGACCTGCCTTCCTTCAGCTTGAGGTAGATCCAGAAAATCCCTTTTGAGCCTAGTTGATCTAGTGTTTGCATGCTCCAAGCATCAATATTGGCCCACAAATGGTATGATATGCCTTCACAATAGACCATACCTCAAAAACATGATGTTCCTAACTCAACCCCACATCCCTATACTCCTCAAGGGCCCTTTCCTTCAACTAGTGCTCTCCTAACCCATTTCTGCCCGGAACCATTCCCTCAGGCCTTAACCATCTCAGAGTAGTTCCTTTAGGCTAATATCCTTTTGTTCATATATCGTTCTTATTTCTACCTCCTAGAGTTTATTCTACACATGTCATGGCTATGTTGAGTCTACCCAACATTACCATGGGCATCCCAGTTTGGCACATTGATCCTCCAGCAAACACTCCATCTAATCAGCTTAAACCTTACATGGCTTTGACCCTACTCCAACCTATTGTTCCTACCCTTGTCTTTGCTTCAAGTTCATAAAATCCTCAACAAGAACCTACTCTTGTTGCAAAAGCATCTATTGAGGGGGCCAAAGCTTAGAAAAAGGGAACTAAAGACAAGGCCTCCCCAACAACTCCAACTACTCCTATGATGCCAAAGCCCATTCCTCCTTGTGCCCTGTGTGATTTTACCAGTCATGGCACTAATAATTTTCCTAAACTCCCTCATGTTACAGATGTAGTCACTAACACCTTCCCTGATTCTAACATTTCTAAGGTCCAAGTCACATTACCTAATTCAACAAAGAAGAACAGATCGTTACACACACCTGACCCATGTGATTTGTCTAATAATTATGGTCACTATTTTCATCACTGTCCCTGTCTCAAATATTTTCATGATACACTTCAAGTGCTTTGCAAATTAGAGACTTCTCGTAGTGAGTCCACCTCTCCTCTACCTATAGATTCTGGTCCCACTCCTACACCAGAACAAGAGGTCTCTGAAACACCCATTGTCATCCCTCCCCTTGATGTTAAGATGACGGATAGTACCACTGATATTCTCGACCTTTCATCATCAATGAGATCGATGCATTGGAACTCCCCTGATGTCTCCTATTATGATTCTGCTGAACCTTCTTCGACGAACAACCCAGTCTTAACATTGATATATATTCCATCTACTTGTCATATGTATCAGACCCTTGATGATGTGTATGTGAACCTTATCTCTCATGAAGATGATTTGGGTAGCTCTTCTCCATCATGTGGTCCTTATTCCATTAGTCCACCCATCTTCCATTCTGATGAAGACACCATGGAAGCCATGACTACCTCTAGTTATCCTTGGCATGATATGCACCATCATGCATACTTCCTTCCACAACAAACGCATGATCAATATGTTGTGGACTCCAAAGACATCATCCATGGTGAGGTTGATTCATTCAAACAGCCCATACTTCGAACCCATTTATGTGAATCGAGAATTTCATTCCATTTTATTCATATATGTAGTGCCAAATGAGATTGTTAATCCACCATTTCCTTTCTCTAACTGTATATATCCACTCTTATCACAAGAAGACATCCATAACATAAGCAAATGGTGAACCACATCATCAACATGTGTTTGGAGTCCACTACTCTAAATACATTTGACCTTCTCATAGCATGGTACATACAAACTGGAGGGAACAATTTCCCTACATTTCCCCATCATCCTTTGGAGGATCTCATGCCGGTTGGGTCGAGATGCTTGAATCCCTTATTTGCGCATTTGGAACAGAATAATGCTCCACAAACTCCTCCTACTAGGGGGAATCATTCCCACCTTTGCATACCAAATTAGTCCCCTCCATCACATATGCTACAGGGAAGTATCCCATGCCTAGGGGAATGATGGTTCCCCCCTTTGCCACATTCTCACTTGATAAACGTAAGTCTCAACCTAGAAGTCATCGATCTAGGTATGGTCAATTATTCTTTCATTCCTTGGATATTTTGTCCTACCAACCTCTCCGGCGAGTCATATACACATCACATATCGTAGATGTTTGATACCATATATTCAAATATTATACTCTATGTGGTCCCACATTTACAACCTGGTCCCCATATTTAACCTGGTTGGCATGGATGATCCTAGACCTTCTCTTGTAGTTAATTGTCATATTCTTCTTTCCTTAATTCTTCACTAGGAACCATTCTTCCAAGAAGCATTAAGGCCATCATTAAACAAGTAAGGTCACCTAACTGAAAGTCGTAGATCCTAATTCCAATGGTTGGTTTGTCCACTACCATATCCACAAGATTTAGGGCCTTCTTTTCCTCTCGAAATTATCCACAACTCACCATGAAAATGAATTAGATTTGGAAGCAAAAGCCCCTTTATAGAAATACCCTAGTTTTTCTTTTGCCCATTGTGACCAAACCATAGTTCCATTCAATGAGCCATCAACATTGTTGGAAAGATATCACTGAATTCTACAACGGGTGTCTCTTTGTTTTTGGTAATTTTCACTTCACAAGGAATCCATTTTCTCTATTAGGTCTCACTTTGCTGCCTCTTAAAAAAAAATTTCTTCATTTGAGCCACACATACTATGGTACCAATTTACCTTGGCACTGATTAATAATGTGTCAATGTTTTCCATGAGTAACCGTCATTTACTCATGTTTTATGGTCCCCTTTGGGCCTCCCCCATGTGGTAGCATCATCGAGTCACCCTTGTTAAGAGCATCTGAGATGAGTCACCCTTGTATTTATGGAGTCTGTTTCAAGTCCCCTTATTTCCTGTTACATTGTTTCATACATCGTCATGTCACATCTCCCACATTGTAATTATATTTTTCCTCCGTCTACTCCTCTGTCTTTTCCAAACCCCTGTTTCAGTCATAGACCATCCCCTTAGGAATCGAGTCAGTTGCTCCCAAGTACACCATTCTTATTATGCTCTAACAAGGGAAGTCGTCAGTCCGCCACCCATATTATTTCCTTCCATCATCATCCTTGGTGTCAGTCCATCAGTCACTCTACTATGATCACTGTTGCCTTTGTTGAGGAATCATCATTGGCTTAACTCTGGCAAGCCCTCTTCTGTCGACCTCAATACATTTATTCTAGAAGAGTGGTCTAGAGGGTGGTGTACCTTAAATCCAACTTGCATATTTTTTCGATGCCTCAGATCAAGCAAAAGAACTCATTATTTCCCTTTGACTTTGTTATTTCTCACTTGCTCAACATCAAATCCTCACATGCAAGATATGGTCGGATTCATTTCTTCTTTCTCTCCGGTTGGTTCACGGTGTATATCCTCCTATTTTGATGTTTCTTGTTGCTTTTCTTCCTCCTCTTCACAATCTATGTAGAATAGTTTATTCCCAACACACTTATTACCTTTAGTTATGTTTGCTATCACAATTGTAACAAATCACATTTTCTATTTTTCCTTCAATTATTGTGGCATCAACCTTGTACGTTTTGGAAGGCTAGGAGGAGCAACACTTCCATCTTTATATTTGTGAGTGTTATAATTTCTTAATGTCATAATTTTTCTTTCAAATTTTATTTCCATCCCGAATGCCTTCTCCAATGAATCAAGTTCCCAAAGGTGAACATCATGTTGGATGTTATCCTTTAAAGTACCTATGAATACATCAATCTTATGATCCTCTAGAATACTAGTTACCCTAATATTCAATTTTTGGAAGTCCTCAATGTGCTCTACCATTGAACCTTTTTGTCTGAGATTGATCAATTGGATAAAGAAGGTGTTTCTCTTTGTATCCTCATAATGTGTTATAATTTCCTCCATAAAAATTGGCCAAGTGAAAAATGGTTTATGAGAAAAAAATCCATCGATATCATACAAATTGATTAGGTTCTAAATATAAATCTGCAATGATTACCTTTTGTGTGTGTTGCACATCATTTAGATCAAGATATTGCTCTTTTGTAGTTTCCATGTTACCGTATCCTTGCCATCAAACTTCCCCGTATATATTTTTGGAATGTGGTGGTTCTTAAATCCCACATTGGAGTCTCTAAAATCATAATTCATACTCCTTTTTTCCTCATCATTATTATCATGGATTACATTGCCACCACCGGGAGGCCTTCCTTGCAACAACTTTGTAAAACCTTCCTTCAAACCTTCCATGTCTGCTTTTAAACCTTACATATCCCATTTTAAATCATTCATGTATCATTTTATTTTTTTCTCTAAATTGTCCATGTTAAAATTCATCACTCCCAATTCATTTTTGGTTTCTCTTAAAAAAATTTGCACTTGTGTTGTGGGGAAAAATGCCTATGCAGGACAATCCTATCCACCTAAGGTGTGACAGTGCCTTAGAAACAAACAGATACAGCTATTCTGGTTTCTTCCTTTATGAAATGTGAAAGAGGGGAGATCGATAGACTTACTGTTGTCTTCCGTTTGTCCCTCGATCTAGATCCTCTTCTCTTTGGGTGTTCACAGCTACTTGCCTCCTCGCTTGCTCAAGAGAACAGCTACTTGATTCCCACGAGATCATAAGAGAATAGCTACCTGTGACAAGAGAACAGCTACTTGCGACAAGAGAAGAACACAACACAAAGGCATATATTCATATTCATAAATGATTCAGGATTAGAAGTAAATCAAATACACTTATGCAATCATACAAATACACCAATATATAGGAGAAAACCAAGATAGCTTTATTGATTGATAACAAGGTTCAGGAAGAGATACAACCCAGAGGGCTCCAATCCAGCATCTCCTTCCCAGCAGAATGGAATTCCTTCTTCAGCTCCCTTCAAAGCATTAAGCACCCAATGTTTCCAGTCTCAAACCAACAACAATTCTTTGCAATAACAAAATTCCAGCCTCTAGATCTCATGGAGGAGAGATCTATATATAGTTATTTTGGAGAGAGGATGAGTCAGCTTGAGATCTGACTAGTGTCCTCTCCCTCTCTCAGTTCTTGAGTCCACTTGGAGGTTCTTGCTTCCACTCGGAGATTTGGAACCTCTTACTCATCACCAGTCGAATTCCCTGAGGCAAGTGTCATTTTCGAAGCTTCCTGAGCATTGACACCTTGAGGAATGACTCTGCCACATGTCCAAACTTGCTTAGTGCAGGTGGCTAGTGTTGGAGTTGACATTCAATGCAGGTAGCCAGTGTAGCAGTTGACATTCAGCGCAGATGCTCAGTGGAGCAGTTGACATGATCCTGAATTGACTTGTTTTTGAGTGGTTTCAGGTGGAGAACTTCTGTGAATTGCTGTGGTTAGTTAGCCTTGTTCCTCTAGGGGTAGGAACAACATGTTTAGGGACTTTGGATCCCTTATATTATGGACATTTCATGCTCAATGCTGTAAGGCACAAAAATGTCTATAACAACTTGGTCCTATAACTTCCATATATCATGTTGAATTCCTTCCTCTTCTTCATTCGTCGTATTCGAGATTTCTGGTTGCTTACTGGGTGTGTAATTTTTTTTTTGAGGTATATTAAAATGAAATAATGATATCTATGATTATGTATTCCCTTTGAATCACTTCAAACTGATTATTCATAAAAAAGTTATGCAAATTAAAATATATTAACATTCATCACTCCCAATATTCATCACTCCCAATTCATTTTTGGTTTCTCTTAAAATTTTTTGCACTTGGTCCTATAACTATATCATGTTGAATTCCTTCCTCTTCTTCATTCGTCGTATTAGAGATTTCTGGTTGCTTACTAGGTGTGTAATTTTTTTTTTGAGGTATATTAAAATGGAATAATGATATCTATGATTATGTATTCCCTTTGAATCACTTCAAACTAATTATTCAAAGAAAAGTTATGCAAATTTATATATATATATATATACACACACACTTTTTTCCTTCTTGTTTGGAGCTAGATGTTGAAACTGTTGTATCTCTATAATTTCAGCTCCCCATGATCTAAAATTAGGTCTTGGGGTATCCCCTTGAGTCTTCTTTGCAATTCCACAAGTCAGACCAAATTTTGATTCTTCAAGATAAAGCTATTCCCAATCTCCCATGATGACATCATTATGGATTGGTTCGGTAGAACGAAGTTGTATGGGATGGCATGTATTTTTGTTTAAACATTTGGCCCTAAAATTACTATATAAAAAACTATAGCCTATGTTATTTCAGCCACTTTTTACAGAATTCAAATTCGATGCCTGAAACTAAAGTTATCACAATTTTCCCTAGGTCTCCTATTTGACATGGAATTATGGAACCTGCAAAAACCCTAACTTCCCAGGATCATATATCCAAAAATATAGTGAACTAAGATCGAAATTTAGTATACGAATTTCATACACATTTTGGGTCAATGTGGTTAAAATTTTTATTTTTGAAGCTTTATAAAAAAAAATATAGCGAAAATTCCAAAATGATCTATTTGAAGAAGTGAAATCCTAGAATCCAAAGCTCTGATACCAATTGTTATGAAAACAACTCATAGAAAATATATATCAATGAATTAAAAATCATCCACTTCAAGGGGGAAACCTCCTTTACATTACATAAATAAGTAATTATTGGGTGATTTGAATGATAAGACCTCCTTGGGATAGATAGTAGTAAAAGGGGTCACAATATAATAAAGCCTACGTAACAATAATAATGTAAGGGCACAACAATAACAATAGTGAGATTCAATGGGGCACAAAATTAACAACATGGGGGATACATGGGAACAAAAATAATAATAGGGGGATAAACTAATAACAATAAGCGGAATACACTAGTATTATAGGGACCTAACATAATGGAGCAGGAAGGACAGGTAATTTGTTATGAATTAAGGAAATTGAATGAGCATGAGGTAAATTACGTGATTCATGATGTAGAGTTGACTTCCATCATTCATTCATTAAATATGTGGAGGAATTACCTCCTTAGCAGGAAATTTACACTCATGACAGACCATATTGGGATCAAGTATTTTTTTGAGAAACCCAAGTTTGATGCAAGATAGGCTAGATGGTTGGCCATACATAACGAGCTTAAATTTGAGATCAAGTACATCAAAGGAAAAGAGAAAATGGATGATGACACACTTAGAAAGAGGATTAAAGTGAACCACTTGGCATCTATCATCTATTACGAAATGGACCCGGTAGAAAGGGTCACCAATGCAGGACAACATGATGACAAATATTAGCAAATGAAATAAAAGTTGCAAAAAGATAGTGGGGATCTCATTGATTACGACCTAATTAGATTCAAGAAAATAATTTATATGTCTAATAATGATGAATTGAAGAGGCTCATAATGAGAGAGTTCTATGTAAATCCATATTCGGGCAATTCATGTTACCAAGATATTCTCACAACCATTAAAAGGTTATAACATTGACCAAATTTGAAGAACGAAGTAGTTGATTTTGTTGCTAAATGCATCAAATGTTAGTAAGTGAGAGTGGAATGCAAGCATCTAACAGGTTTATTGCAACCCATTCACATTTCAGAATGGAAATGGGAAGTGATATCCATGGATTTCATCGTAGTTCTACTAAAAAACTCGAGGAGGCATGATACAATTATGGTGGTGATTGACAAGCTGGGTAAGGTGGCTCATTTTGTGGTGGTTAAATCTACCAATTCCATTAGTGAGGTGGCCTAGGTTTTCATAAAAGATATTGCGAGGTTGCATGGGATTCCAAGGAAAATCATCTGAGATAGAGATGCTAAGCTCACTTCAAGATTTTGATATTGTTTATAGGTTTGTGGATAGAGTTGGCATTCAATACAACATATCATCCATAGATAGATGGGGAAATAGAGAGGACAAATAGGATCATTGAAGACATGTTGAGGATGTATGTGATGCATAATCCCAAGAAGTGAGAGGAGTATCTTGCACTTGTAGAGTTTGCATACAACAATGGGTACCAAGAATACATAAATATGAGTCCATTTGAGATAATGTATGGGAGGAGTTGCAATACTCCTATCAGCTGTAGGGATATAGTGAATATAATCCTTAATCAACTTGACATTCTCAAGGAAATGGAGCAATACATTTAGTTCATTAAGCAAAATTTGAAGGTGGAAAAGGATAGGTAAAAGAGCTGTGCAGATTAGCATAGGGTTAATAAAAAATTCCAAGTTGGGGAACATGTTTACTTGAGAATCAAACCCAAGAAGAGTTCCTTAAAGATTGGGTCAGGGTTTAAGTTGGAAACATGGTATTGTGGGCCTTTTTAAATATTTGAAAGGATTGGACCAGTGGCCTATAGGATGGCTTTACCTCCATCAGTTAAAGTGCATAATTTTTTTCACGATTTTTTGCTTAAAATATATGTAAAGGATTATAATCATGTGATTGATTAGTGTGTTCTGTAGGTGGAACCAGACGGAGAGTCCCAACATGAACCACCTTGCATACTAGATGCTAGGAATCTCACACTCTAAAATCAAGCAATAGAGAAAGTCAAAGTGTAGTGGAAGAACTTTGGGCCCCAAGAAGCAGCTCGGGAAATGGTTGACTCCATGAGGATAACATTGTATATTTTAACCTCATACATAAGTTACCTACATATGAATTCTAAAAGAAAAAAATAAACAAGGTGAGAGCATAAAACATAAAACAAATATACACAAAGATTTTCCCCTGGATCCCAAATCAGGACTACTAGATTGATTTTTCATCCATAAGCCGCAATCCATTAACCCTGGATTAGAACATAACCATAGTTTCCTTGACTGGATCTACAAAATACCATGGACCGAAAACCATTGCGCCCAAAACCATATGCGAAAACCATGGAAAAAACCATAGGTAGGTTCACCCACGTAATATAGGGTCCAAAATAAAAAAATCCTAAGGCGCTTCCCTAGACCTCATAGAGGGGGGCTACTGCCCCCTTCAAACCCCCCCTACATGGGGGGCTGCTGCCCCCCTTGTCACCGCCCCACTACACATCGATGAAATGAAGGGGGGATTGTTATAGACATTTTGGTGCCTTACAAATCTAAGCATGAAATGTCCATAGTCCAAGGGATCCAAAGTCCCTAAAAGTGTTGTTCCTGCCCCAAAAGGAACAAGGTCAACCCATGACAGCTTCTCCCAGAAGTTCTCCACCAGAAACTGCTCAAAACTAGTCAAATCAGGATCAATTCAAAAGCTCCACTAGCTGCCTCCGCTACAAAGCACCCAAATACACTGGCTAGGTGCGTTGCAACGCACTTGAATGCACTACCCAGGTGCGTTGAGCGGGAATGACAAGTGGCAGAGTCATTCAACGAGGTGGAGAGACAATGGAAGCTTCCAGAATCTTCTCCAATGACACTTGCCTCACTGAATTCGACCAGTGATGAGTAAGAGGCTCTCAGTCTCCAAGTGGAAGAAAGAACTGATAGAGAGAAGCCACAAGTCAAAACATAAGCTCACTCATCCTCTCTACTTACATCTATATATGGATCCCTCATCCCAGAGATCCAGAGGCGGGAATTTTGTACTTTGCAGAGAATTGCTGTTGGTTTGAGATTGAGATTAGTACATTGGGTGATTTATGCTTTGTTGGAGGAGAGGAAGGGATTCCTTTGCTGGGAGGTAGATGCTGGATCGGGACTCACTTGGTTGTATCTCCTCTTGGACTTTCTTATCATATCAATAAAACTATTTGAGTTTCTTCTACATGCTTGTATATCAGTGATACTTTGTTATATTTGCATGTTTAGCTTAATCTGATCCTGAGCTTTTTATGAATGTAAATCTATATCTTCGTGTAGTTTCTCTCTTCTATGATCTTGCAGGAATTCAGTGAAGCTGGGCCGGTAAGGGAGCAGGGAGCTGGGAGCTATTGAAGAGAGGAGCGATTGGATCAACAAATTAGCGAAAGACACAGGTTAGTTACATCCTTCCTCTTCATTTACATTTCATAAAGAAGAATACTCAAGTAGTTTTCCTTGTTTGTTGCTAAGGCACTATCACACCTTAGAGTGGGATAGGGGCGTTCTGAATAGATACTTTTCCCAACAACAAATTGGAGACTCCGCTGTCGATCATATCTAGTTAGTTTATTTGTGTTTCTATTGTTGTTCTTCTCATAAACTTAGGAGTGGCGAATCGAACTGCATTTGCCACTTACAAATGCAAAGTAGAGATCTGCTACTCTGGTCCATTCGCTGGGCCTGTTTATGATCTGAACAGCTGATCCACAAATGCTCTAATTTCCCTTTGTGATAGCTCTTAGTCCTCCTTCAAATCATCCCTCTAATTGTACCTTATTGATAGCTTTTATCCGGCAAAAAACCATAGATTAAACTGCAAACCGTGACCCAGAACCCAGAGAAAATTCTCGTTTCTGCTTCAGCGCAGGCTCTGTGAAGAGGTTCTGCATTTCAACACAGGTCCCGAGAGGCTACCTGCGCTGCAATTCAGTTTCTCTGTGCAACAGGTGCGCTGAGCAGCCTTTGCCTTGTGCAGCTGTGGTTCTTTGCTTCATTTTTTTCAGTTTTATCTCTGATTTTTGCAGCCTGTTATCAGTGTGTGTACCTATCTGAAAACCCCTTTTCTTTGCCTTAATTCCGCCTCAGTTGTATAAAAGAAACTGTATTTTTTTTTGTGTATTTGTTACATCATTTGCAGTTTCCCATTACAAAAGTAAACTAGTCATACTGTCGCCCTTAGATCTAGACCTGTCGTAAGTGTCGTTTTGATCTTAGGAGAAGGTTTGTTTGCTGTTGACAGTTGATTGCACTTTTACTTTTGTCTTTTGGTTTGAATTTGTGAATTTCTAGTGTCGAAACAAGTGTTTACTTCAAAATCATAAAGTGTCGTAATCGTCTTTTTGATTTCGAAAAGAAGCTTGTTTGTGTTTTTCACTTGAAATCGGATTCAAATTTGTACAACAACTTTCTTTTTAGGCATCAATATTAAGAAAGTGAAAACAAATACATGCATTTGTGCATTTGCATAATGAAAGTTTGTATGATTTGATTTAGGAAAAGTGCATTTACAGTGTGCTCTATGTTCTTTGAGAAAAGATTATGTCTTGCTTTTCCCCTTGTAGCTAGGATTTTCATTGTTGAAAAGAGATAAAAGCTTTCTTATCATCTTTAGATTGCATTTAGGAATTGTATCTACATCTCGTGGTGATCCAAAAAGGCAAACTTCTAAGAAAGATCAACCTAAAATAAATTGAATGAACTTAACAACGCATTGGAACTTAATGCACAACATAGAGGTCTAGGCTAGAGACGTGTTCCGGCGTCGTAAAACCTGGTGACTGTCGGCCTCACTGATGGTTGGGTGATTCCTCTTGAGAGACGATAAGTGCCAGTACGGATTGTGCTCCCACGTACCGTCGAGTATATATTGGGAGACCCCTATAGGCATAAAACCTTTATCCATAGGAAACCGTGTCGGCCGCCTACTGATCGCAATGCACTGAACACAGCATTCGGGAAGATTGACCGCCCGTACCTTAAAAAGTATTCTGCGGTTTTGCGATTGGTTTGGCACACCCTCTACCTAGAACTCCAGAGCAGTCCCTTTCGTTCCTTTTCAGACTCCTTAACGGAAAAGGTCCATCTGAGCACTTGTCACTTCAGGCTCATTAAAAATCGAAGGAGACTAGAGTCATCTTTTTCTTTTTCTCGACTCTTTAAAATTGAAAAAGCAAGTTGTGTCCAAGCGTCGTTAAAATTTATTTTAAACGGAATATTCATACCCTTTTTCCTGCGTTGATCTTTAGGTTGAGAAAATGGAGCCTACCAACCAAGGAATTCCCCTTGGTGGAAATCCTAGTCCCTTCTCCTCTTGGGGAGATGTTGGTGCGCCCCATATGGCCACATTGTCGCTTCCAGGACTAACAATTGGCTTGCCGGTCTGGCTCTTCTCAACCAATGTCGTTCAGAACACCACTATTCCTGAACAGTCGAATTAGTAGTTAGACCAGTCCAGAGTTACCCACCAACCTTCTACCTCCTCTAATTCTTCCTCTCCTCCTTCCTCTTCGCTTGATGGGGCTGGCAAAGCCAAAAGTCAAGTTCCTAAGGAGAAGAAGGAAAAGAATAAGAAAGAGAAGAAGAAGAAGGAGCCAAAAGCGACTGGGGGCAAATGAGTGTCGTCTAACGGATATCAACACACTGCACTGACCAGGCCTAAATCGCCATGTGTCATTTGCAAGGGAGACCACTTTCACAGAGATTGTCCCTGCATCCCTCGGATACTAAGGGACTGGTCTCCCCGTTTGCACAATCCGGTGGCGTCAACCTCTGGTAGCCATGTTGAAAGCACACCGTCAACTAGCGAAAGTGAAGTCCCGAGACAAAAAGGGAGAACTAGATCTCCTTGTAAACTGTGCGAAGGCAATCACGCCATCCACCGTTGTCCCTTCTTAGACGAAGCTAAAAGAGTTTTGGATGATCGTCCGGTTTCACCGTTACGACTTCCTCCTGGATATAAAAAACTCTTGCTGAGTCCTTCGTTAGTTGAAAATCCAGCTGGCCCGCTCAAGTGGTCAGCTGAAGCGCCGATCATTGAAGATGAACCAGCTGAATCCATACCCGACGAAAGTCAAAAGGTCGAGGTGGTAGTTGACCTGGTCTTGCCTTCAGAGGTTTTATCTTCGAATGATACAGTCACTGAGGAGAATAAGGATGACACCGTCCAAATTCTCTTCATCAACACAGACTCCGACGAACACGGGGGAAACCTACCCATTCCTTTATCGCAGGAAGGAAGTTCGTCAGAGCCGTACCCGACCGTCTACTCGGTCCCACCTCCAAGCAACCTAGTTGTCTCCTTCGACTGGAATCAACTAGGCAGACCCTGTTTACCAGCAAGCATACCATTCAGAATTATCGTCCAAATATACAGAATGGTCATGGCTAGTACCATCATAGATGAGGGGGCTTCTGTGAGTATCCTTTCCTCTACTGCTTGGAAAGCACTTGGTTCACCATCGCTTTTGCCTGAGATGAGAAATATGATAGGCTTTGATAAAGGAACCAGTCGACCTTGAGGGATCCTCGCCAATGTGCCCATAACATTGAAAGGGAAGACCGTTCAAATGAACGTGATGGTCGTTCAAGGACCCTTGGATTATAACCTACTCCTTGGATGAGACTATATTTATTGCATGGGAGCCATCGTCTCCTCACTCTTTAGAGTAATGTGTTTTCCGCACGAAGGAAGAGTGGTCAAGCTCGTGGACCAGCTTTCATCTCCCGGATCACGCATCGCAAATAGTCATCTACCATCCCTAAATGGTCTCTTCACGCAAGAAATGTCTCAACCCATGGTCCGTCCTCCCGATGAGCGCGAGTAATTTAGAAGGATATGACTGGAACCCAGGGGGCATGCGTCCTGGTCTGCTTCGGCAGGAAAACTTTGGGTATAAGGTAGGTTTCCGCGGGAGAATATGACTAGTCCGTACCCCGTCTGTGATTGGAAGAGGGGTTGTTCTGGAATAAGATTCTCTTGTTAAAGTTATGTGTTTGGCGCTCGTTGTCACTCACCTTTGTTTATCTCGGTAGACGTCGCCGAAGAAGTGTTTTGTTTGAAAGATTAATAGAACAATCTTTGGGTAACCTGAAAGAGGTAGGCCTCTCTCGGTAAAACAATTGTTTTGGTGGAAGTGAAGTAGAGGTAACCTTCAAACTCTGTTTTATACCTGGGGGCATGCAAACCTTTTGGAGTGCAAGCAAGGGGCGGCTATTTATTTTTTAATTTTTTAGGACCTCTAACCCTTTAAACTCGTAGGATTAGTCGTTTCCGAACTTGCATAACGAAAGGATGTGGGGCATAGCTTTGTAAGGCGCAAGCTCCATAAAAAATGGAATCTTACATGAGACATTCTTATCATATGACTGGATTAATCGAGCAGTTTTAGCGCATAGTTCATGCTCGTTAAAAAATAAACATAAGACCGAGCAAGTGTTTCAATCTGCGTTTAAGCTCGTTAAAAAATGAACTATCCTCTGGTAAAAAACCACCGTGAATGTAACATTATCAGCCATTAAAGCCTTGGTCGTGTTTGCACCGTCACCTCCACTTTTCCATTGGCCGATCATTCACCTCCATTTGATTGTTTACCCATTTTGAGGAACAGCTGTGAAGAGTGATTTCACTAGCCATCCTTGTGACACTGCCGTGCTTGGAAAATTCCAACCCTTACCTGGAATCAGCTGCTACCCATTTTATCACTCGTTTCTCAAAAGACGAGTCTTATTTAAGCTCTTTTCATCTGACTCATAAAATATGAAAAGATTTCCGAGTTTTGGCCTTCCAGCTCGTTAAAGCGATAGGAAGAGATATCCCTCCTCTAGATTTTAATCTTTTTGGTCCTGAGGGATTATTGCACAAAAAGATCGAGCGCTTGTTTTGTTCGGCTCGTTAAAACTATCTAAAATTCATCCCTTCTGTATTGTTTTATACTTTTTCGGACTTAAGGGATTAGATGACGAAAAAGGACTTCCGGAGTTAACTTTACGTACCTTTTCAGACTCTCTAAAAATGAAAAGGACCGAGTTATATTTGTCGTTAGACTCGTTAAAAAGATTAATAGCGACAAACTTGTCTTTAGACGAGAACGAGTTTCACTATCGCTAGGCTCGTTAAAACATAGCGATGGGTTTGCCCGAAGGGAAAATTATAGAACAAGCATATGTTATCCTCCTCAAGCTTGACAAAAATAAAGAGGTACTGGTCAGCAATGACTGGGGAAAAATTGGGAAGAAACTCAAAGAACCTTTATTGGTAGCAAGTCGCTCTTGAACATGACACTTCCACTCCATGCCTCAGTCAGGTTGGGTTGTTTCATTCAACGGTCACATCACCATAGTCTCGCCATACCATCCACCTTTGGGGTAAATGCTACTAATCCATCATATAAGTGTCGCCGATATGTTCAAGAGAAGTCATCCAGAGAAGTCAACCGTGTCCCATCCACTGCCATACATTATACTTCATTCTTTCATGACCGCCACCCTGAACCATATATCATCAGATCGTTTTCACCTCCATAAAAATCATTTGCTCCGTTCCATGTCACTGGTGTGGGATACATTAAGGCCCTCCTTTGACGGATCGCTTCTTGTCGACATCAGCTCATTATCCGAGAAGTTGATCTAGGAACACCCCCTTCAGTACTTTGAAGCTTGCATGCCTCAATGGCAAGTTTCTCACTTCCGGCGACAGGTATACATCAATGACCTTCGACTGAAAGATTTTGCGTGGTGTTCGACGCCAAGTCCTTTATTCACACCACGTGAATTGTATTGCAGTACCTTGAGGGTCATTATCATTATCGGTGATTCCTCTCACGCTTGTTAACAGTTTACATCATTGACTGGTAATCAAGCGATGTCTTTCCATGTTCGACTTCAAAACATTTCTCACATGGATCGACTTGTACTTAGAGTGAAGATCGGATGAGATTGAAGACCCCGGATCTAGTTTCATCCATCCGGGCTGCGATATACATTAAGGAAAAATAAAGACATTGACATGTACAGCATTGCAGAATAGATGATCATCCTACCAAAAGGATGATGATTTCATCAGAATCATCAGTCTACCATCAGACGATTGTCTGTCCTATGTACATAAAAATGAATTTATAAAGCTGAGCATGGGAATGCCCTCCTCAGCTAGATCATGAAAACAATATGAAAAATAATGTATTGTATTGTGTCTTATTACAGGTCTCCTCCCAGCATTGAAAGAACTTCGGATCCTCCTAATAAAGAATTTCACCCGATAAACGGCCTCATACTTTAGGGGGAAACTGTTATAGACATTTTTGTGCCTTACAGCTCTAAGCATGAAATGTCCATAATCCAAGGGATCCAAAGTCCCTAAAAGTGTTGTTCCTGCCCCAAAAGGAACAAGGTCAACCCATGACAGCTTCTCCCAGAAGTTCTCCACCAGAAACTGCTCAAAACTAGTCAAATCAGGATCAATTCAAAAGCTCCACTAGCTGTCTGCGCTACAAAGCACCCAAATACACTGGCTAGGTGCGTTGCAACGCACTTGAATGCACTACCCAGGTGCGTTGAGCGGGAATGAAAAGTGGCAGAGTCATTCAACGAGGTGGAGAGACAATGGAAGCTTCCAGAATCTTCTCCAATGACACTTGCCTCACTGAATTCGACCAGTGATGAGTAAGAGGCTCTCAGTCTCCAAGTGGAAGAAAGAACTGATAGAGAGAAGCCACAAGTCAAAACATAAGCTGACTCATCCTCTCTGCTTACATCTATATATGGATCCCTCATCCCAGAGATCCAGAGGCGGGAATTTTTTACTTTGCAGAGAATTGTTGTTGGTTTGAGATTGAGATTAGTACATTGGGTGATTTATGCTTTGTTGGAGGAGAGGAAGGGATTCCTTTGCTGGGAGGTAGATGCTGGATCGGGACTCACTTGGTTGTATCTCCTCTTGGACTTTCTTATCATATCAATAAAACTATTTGAGTTTCTTCTACATGCTTGTATATCAGTGATACTTTGTTATATTTGCATGTTTAGCTTAATCTGATCCTGAGCTTTTTATGAATGTAAATCTATCTCTTCGTGTAGTTTCTCTCTTCTGTGATCTTGCAGGAATTCGGTGAAGCTGGGCTGGTAAGGGAGCAGGGAGCTGGGAGCTATTGAAGAGAGGAGTGATTGGATCAACAAACTAGCGAAAGACACAGGTTAGTTACATCCTTCCTCTTCATTTACATTTCATAAAGAAGAATACTCAAGTAGTTTTCCTTGTTTGTTGCTAAGGCACTATCACACCTTAAAGTGGGATAGGGGTGTTATGAATAGATACTTTTCCCAACAACAGCGATTCGCCCCCTCTCTAACCCCCGAGTTTCACTACTGGCGCTAGTCATGGAAATAATATAACAAAACCCAACAAACATATCCCTTTTTATTTACTGGTTGAAGCAAACTTTTGAGTTTGTGTGTGTGTGTGTGTATAGATATAGATATGTGTGTGTGTGTGTGTGTGTGTGTGTGTGTGTTTATAATTTATAGATTTGTACATGTAAAGCTGCACAAAACAATATGTGTGTTTTTATTTTTCTTCCTATGTTTCATATGGAAAAGGAACACCAAGGGTGGTGTTCCCTGAAAGGGGAAAAATTTGTGTAAGCCCCAACCATGTTTTCTCTCATGAAATACGATGAAAATAATTTTACAAATAGAATGGCCTGAGTAATGGGACTGATTCTAGATACTGGGGAGGTTGCTTGCTTGGTATGTTTAAGTTTCCTTACTACAACAAAATATTAATTGGTTATAATATCCATTAAAGGCCGTTTGGTACAAATTTGATCTCTTGATATTTTCAGGATTAATGAGACTGCAAGAGAATTATGAAAACCATGTTTGTTTGGAAAGCATTACACGGTAGGGAGGACAAAGAAATTAATGGAAAATGGACTGTGTTAGAGCTAGGAAATAGAAAAAAGAAAGACAATGAAAGTCTAGGAGGGGGCAGAGAGAAAGATCGAAAGAGATGAGAGGGAAGGAGAATTCAAGAAGGCTCATTCAGAAATAGAGAAGGAGATAAAGGAGAGGTAAGAGAAGATATCTTGAGAGGATGGACATGAGAGAAATCTTGTAGGGAGAATAATTAGGGACAACAGTTTCAGTTGGAAAGATTGGAAAAAATAAGATCATCTCCATGTGAGGAACAACGGCCTCTCAATTCCTTGTTTATCTAGAGGGTGGAGTGGATTTTCTCTAGAGTTCCTTGATGGCTAGTGTGGAGGTTTGTTCCTTTGATCCTTGAAATGAGAATCTCTAAAGAATTTATTTCTATGTGTGTGTTTATGATTTTTTTTATTCCCGAAGGTAGGTGGAACCATTGTGTTGCCTTTTGAAGGGTGGAGAATTGTTTTATCTAGAATCCATTGATATTAATGGGTGGAGGGAAGTATATGGATTCCCTAAAACTAATTGGCTACTAAGAAACTCAAGGGCAGAGGCAAAATGGCTCTAGGTTCCCTAAGATTTCATAGACTACTTCGATAGTTAGTGGATAGATGTGGGTGAACCTCTCAAGTTCCAATTCCAACTGGTATTTAGTGTTTAAATCCTTTGAGAAAAGCCTCGCAGTCTCTAGAATCTGGCTTAGGGGTGACAACTGCAAGTAAGGAAGAGATGCAACTATCTATGGTGGGGTTGAGAGTCATATTCCCTGACTTGATTTCCTTGAAATATTTAAGATAAGTGTTCTTATGTACTTGCTTGCATGTTGGTAATTATATGTTACATTTCTGGAATTAGAAGGTGTTACTGAGAAAATACCTAATTGTTTCCTAACATTATAAAATTGAATAAAATTTTGTGCAAGGTCTTTACAAGATAGTGAAAACATGTTTCATTTTTGGTTTGAGATAGTATACTCTAAGAAATACATGACTTTGTTTATGATATGATATACATGAAAAACATAAGGTGCAATGTTCAAGGTATGATAATGGTTTATAAGTATCTGGATTAGTATTAATGAACATAGGAACTTATTTTCTTATAGTTTGAAGAATACATTGAAGACAACTTGTTTTCACAAGGTTGTTATAGACATTTTTGGGCACTGCAACCCCAAGCATAAAATTTCCATAAACCAAGGGCTCCTAAGTCCCTAAAAGTGTTGTTCTAACCCCTAAAGAAACAAGGTCAATTGATTACAGCTTTTCCCAGAAGTTCTCCATGAAAAACTACTCAAAACTGGTCAAAACAGGATCATTTCACCTGTTCCATAGGCAAAGTGCGTTGCATCTCACCTAAGTACACTCTGTGGGTGCGTTGCATTTCAAAAATACCTTCTATGGGGTGCGATGGGCGAGAAGTGACAAATGGCAGTGTCAATCCGCGAGGTGGAGAGGGATGGAATCTTCCAGAAACTTCTCCTGTGACATTTGCCTCTCTGAATTCGACCAAGGATGAGTAAGAGATCATCAATCTCCAAGTGGAAGCAAGAAGTATCAGAGGGAAGACACTAATCAAATGACAAGCTGACTCGTCTCCCTTACAGATATCTATATATGGATCCCTCATCCCAGAGATCCGGGGGGCTGGAATTTTGCATCTTGTAAGGAATTGCTATTGGTTTCTTGAGACAACATCATAATGTTGGGTGATCTAAGCTTTGTATGAGGTGAAGAAGGGCTTACTTGCTGAGAGGATGATGCTGGGTCAGAACAACTGGTTGTAACTCCCTTGGCTCTTTCTTGATTATCAATAAAAGTTATTCAAGTTTTCCTCCATACTCTTGTGTCATCTATGTTTTATGCATTTGTATGGTCAATTTACATCTGATCCTAGATTGTTTATGATTATACATCCATGTTCCTATATAGCGTTATGCTACTCTGATTCTACAGGTACTCTGTGAAGCTGGGTGTACAAGGAAGCAAGTAGCAAAGGACTATTAGAAGAGAGAGGAATCAGACTAGGAGCCAAGCGCAAGACAGAGGTTGGTCTCCTTTGTTCTTCTCTCATCTATATTTCATAAAGGAAAAATGAAGGTAGCTTTACTTTGTTTCTTTCTAAGGTAGCTACCACACCTTAGTGGGATAAGCAGTTCTATATAGACACTTTTCCCTGTAACAAAATGGCGAATCCGCTGGGGAACGACTAGGTTGTTTGTTTATCTTCCTTGTTGTTTATTTTATAAACTTACAGACGGAGCCTGAAGTCGAGCCAGGTAGCTTTCGAACTGCATTTGCTATGCAAATGCAAAGTAGATAAATGTTGCTTCAGTCAATCTCTGGGTTTTGTTTATGAATTAAACAACTGATTTACAAACTCTCTAATTGCCCTTGTGGTAGCTCTAGTAACCTCCTTAGATCTAGCCCTGATTGTTGATTTACTGATTACCATTTGCTCGGCTAAAACCCCTGAACTGAACTGCAAACTGTGACCCGGAACCCAAGAAAATTCTCGTCTCTGGCCCAGCGCAGTCTCTGTTCTGTGAATCTAAAATTCAGTGCACTTCCCGAGTGTAGTAGGTGCGCTGCATTTCAAGTTCACTGTGTTACAGGTGCGTTGATCAGACTAGGCATTGTTCCTCAGTTTTGGTTTCTGTGTTCATTCTTTTCAGTTCTATTCATGAATTTTGCTGCCTGTAGTCATTATATCTCTATTTGAAACCCATTTTCCTTGCTGTTATTCCGCCTCCGTTGTGCAAAGAACTGTAAATGTTTTTGTGTATTTGTTGAGTCATTTTCAGTTCTCCTTTGCAAAAAAAGTAACGTAGTTGTACTGTCGATTCTCGATTTGAAAGTGTTGTAAGTGTCGTTTTCAGTCATAGAAGAGAGTCTAATTGCTCTTGATAGTCGATTACCCTGTTACTATTGTATTTTATCTAAATTTGTAGTTTTTATAGTGTCGAAAGCAAGTATTCATTTCCGAATCGTAAAGTGTTGTGATTGTCTTCATTTTTTATTTTGAAAAGAAACTTGTTAGTATTTGTCGCTTGAAAAGCAATTCAGATTTGCGCATTAGCTTTCTTTTTTTCATTCACGTACTAAGAAAGCCGAAAACAAATACATGCATGTGCATTTGCATTTAGACTATTTGATTGGTTTGATTTAGGACAGTGCATATAATGTGTTCTCTTTGCTCTTTGTGAAAGAATATTGTCTCTCTTTCCTTAGTAGCTAGGATTTTCATTGCACAAAGAAGATAAAAGACTGTATATCATCTTAGATTGCATTTTAGGAATTGTACATCTACATCACGCGGTGAACCTGAAAGGAAAATTTCTTAAGCAAGATCAACTATAAAATAAATTTAATGAATCTAACAACGTTGTGGAACCTAACGCACAACATCTAGAAGTCTAGGCTAGAGACATATTCCAGCGTCGTAAAGCCTGGTAACTGTTGTTCTCACTGATGGTTGGGTGATTCCTCCACGTTGAGATGATAAGTGCCAGTACGGACTTGTGCTCCCACGTACCGTCGAGTATATTTTGGGAGACCACAATAGGCTTAATCCTTTATCCATAGGAAGCCGTGTCTGCCGCCCTATCGATTGCAATGCACTGAACATAGCATTCGGGAAGATTGACTGCCGTACCGTAAAAAGTATTCTGTAGTTTTGCGATTGGTTTGGTAATCCCTCTACCTAGATTTCCAGAGCAGTCCCTTTCGTTCCTTTTCAGACTCCTTAACGGAAAAGGTCCATCTGAGCACTTGTCACTTCAGGCTCATTAAAAATCGAAGGCGACTAGAGTCATCTTTTGTTTTTTCTCGACTCTTTAAAATTGAAAAAACAAGTTGTGTCAAAGCATCTAAAATTTATTTTAAATAGAATAATCATCACCCTTTCCTACGTTGATCAAAATGGAATCCACCAACCAAGGAATTCCCCTTGGAGGAAATCCTATTCCCTTCTGCTCTTGGGGAGATGTTGGTGCACCCCATATGGCCACATTGTCGCTTCCAGGATTGACAATCGGCTTGCCCGTATGGCTCTTCTCAACCTCCGTCGTTCAGAACACCGTAATTCCTGAACAATCGAGTCAACAACTAGACGATTCCAGAGGTACCCCCCAACCCTCTACTTCCTCCAATTCTTCCTCTCCTCCTTCCTCTTCGCTTGATGGGGCCAGTAAAGCCAAAAATCAAGTATCTGAGAAGAAGAAGGAAAAGAGGAAGAAAGAGAAGAAGAAGAAGGAGCCAAAAGTTAAAGGGGGCAACCAAGCATCGTCTAGCGAAAATCCACACACTACACCGACCAGGCCTAAATCACCATGTGTCATTTGAAAAGGAGACCACTATCATAGAGATTGTCCCTGCATCCCTCGGATCTTCAGGGACTGGTCTCCTCGTCTGCACAACCCGGTGTTGTCAACCTCTGATGATCATGTTGAAAGCACACTGTCGACTAGTGAAAGTGAAGCCCTAGGACAAAAAGGAAAATATAGATTTCCTTGTAAACTGTGTGAAGGCGATCATGTCGTCCATCATTGTCCCTTCTTAGACGAGGCTAAAAGAGTTTTGGACGATCATCCGGTTTCACTATTACGACTTCCTCCTGGATATAAAAAACTCTTGCCAGGTTCGTCACTAGTTGAAAATCTAGCTGACCCGCCCAGGTGGTCGGCTGAAGCATCTATCATTGAAGACGAACCATCTGAACCCATACCAGACGAAAGTCAAAAGGTCGAGGCGGCAGTTGACCCGGTCTTGCCTTCAGAGGTTCCATCTTCAAATGATACAGTCACCGAAGAGAACAAGGATGACACCGTCCAAATTCTTTTCGTAAGCACAGACTCCAATGAACATGGGGGCAATTTACCCATTCCTTTACCGCAGGAAGGAAGTTCATCAGAGTCGTACCCGGCTGTCTATTCGGTCCCACCTCCAAGCAACTTAGTTGTTTCCTTTGACTGGAATCAACTAGGCAGACCCCGTTTACTGGCTAGTGTACCATTCTGAATCATTGCTCAAATATATAGAATGGTTATGGCCGGTGCCATCATAGATGAAGGGGATTCTGCGAGTATCCTTTCCTTGACTACTTGGAAAGCGCTTGGTTCGCCATCGCTTTTGCCTGAGATGAGAAATCTAATAGGCTTTGACAAAGGAACCAGTCGACCGTTAGGGATCCTTCCCAATGTGCCCATAACATTGAGAGGGAAAACCATTCATATGAACGTAATGGTAGTCCAAGGACCCCTGGATTATAATCTACTCCTTGGACGAGACTATATTTATTGCATGGGAGCCATTGTCTCATCACTCTTTAGAGTAATGTGTTTTCCGCACGAAGGAAGAGTGGTCAAACTTGTAAACCAGCTTTCATTTCCCGGATCACGCATAGCAAATAGTCATATACCATCCCTAAATGGACTTTTCACATAAGAAATGTCTCATCAATCTCCAGTCCGCGAGTGATTCGGGGGACATGATTGAAACCCAAGGGGCATGCACCCTGGTCTGCTTCGGCAGGAAAACTTCAAGTATAGGGTAGGTTTCCACGAGAGATATATGACTGGTCTGTACTCCCGTCTGTGATTGGAAGAGGGGGTTAGACTGGAATAAGATTCCCTCGTCAAATTTATGTGAGTGGATTGTCTCACCTTTGTCTATTTCGGTAGACATCGTCGAAGAAGTGTTTTGTTTGTGGGGTGAATAGAACAATCTTTGGTAACCTGAAAGAGGTAGACCTTTCCTGATAAAACAAATGTTTTGTTGGAGATTTGAAAGGTGACCTTGAAACTCTATTTTATACCTGGGGGCATGCAAACCTTTTGGCGTGCAAGAAAAGAGCGATCATTTATCTGTTTTTTGGATTGGTCGTTTCCTAACTTGCATAAAGAAAGGATGTGGGGAAAAACTCAAAAAATTGCCATTTTCATATGTGAGACATTCTTATTTTACGACTGGATTTATCGAGCAGTTTTAGCACATAGTTCAAGCTCGTTAAAAAATAAACATAAGTCATGAGAAAATGTTTCTCCCCGCGTTTAATCTCATTAAAAAATGAACTATTTCCCGGTAAATAACCATCGTGAATGTAGTACTTCAGCCTTTAAAGCCTTGGTCGTGTTCTCATCATCACCTCCACCCTGTATTGGCCGATCATTCACCTCCATTTGATTGTTTACCCCTTTTTGAGGAACAACTGTGAAGAGTGATCCCATTAGCCATCCTTGTAACACTTCCGTGATTGGAAAATTCCAAACCTTACCTGGAATTAGCTGCTACCCAATTTTATCGCTCGTTCCTCAAAAAACGAGTCTTCTTTAAGCTCTTTTCAACTGACTCATAAAATATGAAAAGGTTGCCGAGCCATTGGCCTCTCTAGCTCGTTAAAGGGACCGAAAGTGCTATCCCTCCTTTATATTTTAATCTTTTTGGACGTGAGGGATTATTACACAAAAAGATTGAGCGCTTGTTTTGTTCGGCTCGTTAAAAGTATTGAAAATTCATCCCTTCTGTATTGTTTTATAATTTTTCGGACTTAAGGGATTAGATGACGAAAAAGGAATTTTGGAGTTTCCTTTATGTCCCTTTTCAGACTCGCTAAAATTGAAAAGGACCGAGTTATCTTTGTCGTTAAACTCGTTAAAACCCAATAGCGACAAACTTGTCCATAGCAGACAAGAACGAGTTTCACTATCGCTAGGCTCGTTAAAACATAGCGATGGGTTTGCCCGAAGGGCAAATTATAGAACCAGCATATGTTATCCTCCTCAAGCTTGACCAAAATAAAGAGGTACTGGTCAATAATGACTAGGGAAAAAATTGGGAAGAAAACTTGAAGAAAATTTGTTGGTAGCAAGTCGCTCTTGAACATGACACTTTCACTCCGCATCCAAGTCGGGTTGGGTTGTTTCATTCACCGACCACATCACCATGGTCCCATCACACCATCCACATTTGGGGTTAATGCTACCAATCCATCATGTCAGTGTTGCCGATATGTTCAAGAGAAGTCACTCAGAGAATTCACCTGTGTCTCACCCGCTGCAATACATTTACGCTCCATTCTTTCATGACCGCCACCGTGAACCTTATATCACCAGATCGTTTTCACCTCCATTAAAATCATTTGCTCTGTTCTATGTCATTGATGTGGGATTCATTAAGGCCCTCCTATGACAGATCACTTCTTGTTGGCATCAGCTCATTATCCAAGAAGTTGATCTAGGAACACCCCGTTCAGTACTTTGAAGCTTTCATGCCTCAATGGCAAGTTTCTCACTTCCGGCGACAGGTTTACATCAATGGCCTTCGAACGAAAGATTTTGCCTGGTGTTCGACGCCAAGTCCTTTATTCACACCACGTGAATTGTATTGTAGTACCTTGAGGGTCATTATCATTATCGGTGATTCCTCTCGCGCCTGTTAACAGCTTACATCATTGGCTGGTAATCAGGCGATGTCTTTCCATGTTCGACTCCAGGACATCTCTCACATGGATAGACTTGTACTTCGAGTGAATATCGAATGAGATTCAAGACCCTGGATCTAATTTCATCCATCTGGGCTGCGATATATATTCAGGGAAATAAAGACATCAAATGTACATCGTTGCTGCACAGATAATCATCCAATCAAAGGGATGATGGCTCTACCAGAATCATCAGTCTACACTCAAACGATTGTCTGTCCTATGTACATGAAAATGAATTTATAAAGTTGAGCATGGGAATGCCCGCCTTAGCTAGATCATGAAAAAATTATGAAGATAATGTGTTGTATTGTATCTTATTACAGGTCTCCTCCCAGCTTGAAAGAACTTCGGATCCTCATAATAAAGCATTTCACCCAACATCAAAAAAGATTAACGACCTCATGCTTTAGGGGGCAACTGTTATAGACATTTTTTGGCACTGCAACCCCAAGCATAAAATGTCCATAAACCAAGGGCTCCTAAGTCCCTAAAAGTGTTGTTCTAACCTCTAAAGGAACAATGTCAACTGATTACAGCTTCTCCCAGAAGTTCTCCATGAAAAACTACTCAGAACTAGTCAAAACATGATCATTTCACCTGCTCCATAGGCAAAGTGCGTTGCATCTCACCTAAGTACACTATGTGGGTGTGTTGCATTTCAAAAAGCCCTTCTATGGGGTGCGATGGCTAAGAAGTGACAAATGGCAGTGTCAATCCGCGAGGTGGAGAGGCATGGAATCTTCCAGAAACTTCTCCTGTGACACTTGCCTCTCTGAATTCGACCAAGGATGAGTAAGAGATCATCAATCTCCAAGTGGATGCAAGAAGTATCAAAGGGAAGACACTAATCAAATCACAAGCTGACTCCTCTCCCTTACATATATCTATATATGGATCCCTCATCCCAGAGATCCGGGGAGCTGGAATTTTGCATCTTGTAAGGAATTGATGTTGGTTTCTTGAGACAACATCGTAGTGTTGGGTGATCTAAGCTTTGTATGAGGTGAAGAAGGGCTTACTTGCTGAGAGGATGATGCTGGGTCAGAACAACTGGTTGTAACTCCCTTGGCTCTTTCTTGATTATCAATAAAAGCTATTCAATTTTTCCTCCGTACTCTTGTGTCAGTTATGTTTTATGCATTTGTATGGTCAATTTACATCTGATCCTAGATTGTTTATGATTATAGATCCATGTTCTTGTATAGTGTTATGCTACTCTGATTCTACAGGTACTCTGTGAAGCTGGGCGTACAAGGAAGCAAGTAGCAAAGGACTATCAGAAGAGAGAGGAATTGGACTAGGAGCCAAGCGCAAGACAGAGGTTGGTGTCCTTTGTTCTTCTCTCATGTATATTTCATAAAGGAAAAAAGAAAGTAGCTTTACTTTGTTTGTTTCTAAGGTAGCTACCACACCTTAGTGGGATAAGCAGTTCTGTATAGACACTTTTCCCTGTAACAAAGGTCTGTGTGCATATACTAGCTACAAGCCCATGTTATAGTCTACGTGGAATTGTATTAATGTTGAGTAAAACTTCCTCTCTTAACCTTGAAAATATGTGATTTTACATGAGGATTTCTTCAACCTGTTGTCATAAATACTTTGGCGTTGGATGACATTATTCACATGACCAGGATTTGGTCCAAAGGATCTATGTGCACTCTTGAGTAAGGCATGACCTCATAAGAGGGATTGAATTGACCTTATATCCTTGTATTACATGCATATGCATTTCTTTTCTAATTTCATAGTTTCGAATCATATCTTGAGTAGCATCTCGACATTGAGAGGATGTGGTTTCTTATGGCCTAAATGAATGATAGTAGACATGATGATTTAAGGTGATAGTATCTCATCTATGAGGGATATTTTTCACTTTAGTATTAATATCCAAATTCCCCTGATACCCCTAAATGGAACCACAATGTTATTCACAAGGTTGCTTTAAATCTTAGGGATCACCTTCACATGTGGTGGGTGAACAAAAGGCTCTTCGAGAGTCTGTAATTTCTTAGCAGGAGGTGGCCAAGAGATCACCACTATAGTCATACTTGGAATTCCCTATCCCTAAATGGGGAATGATTTAAGGCCAGGAACTTATTGTTGATTAGTGGTTGTCATTGATGTCAACCCAAGCAGCACTACGGGCTACCCTGATCTTGCAGGGGAATTTTGAATTGATAAATTACTCTATTCTAAGTCAAGGATCTTCTAGATGGATTCTACTCGTTGATATATTGCACAACAAGTAATTCTTCACGGTTTGAGAGATATTCATGTTTGAAGTTAGTAACCCCAATTAGTGGGCTAAATACCTATGGGGTTGTGGAATTCCACTCATAATTGGTTGTGGTCATCAAATAGTCAATAATCAATAAAAATTATTTCTCCTAACATCCCTCCAACTTTAACTTGTTGAGGACCCTCTCAACTCAAGACATTCATATAAATAGTGACCCTCATATCCTCCTCTAGTAGGGATTTTGTGGTTTCAAATAGGTCATTGTGAATTTTTTTCTATAATGTTTTTCTTGTGAAGCTTCAAAAGCTTAAATTAACATCCATTTGAGCTGAAATCTTGATAAACCTTGTGACTAAATTTCAGATCTTGGTTCGCTATATTTTCAGAGATATGATTTGAGGAATTTAGGGTTTTTGGAGGCTCCTGAATTCCATGTCAAACAGGTGACGTTGGGAAAATCGTCATAAATTTCTCTTTGAGAATTGGATTCAAATTTCATAAATAGTGATAGTAATAGGATGGAATGTAGATCATTGGGTATCATTTTTAGGGCTGATGGTCACAACAGTGACACGTGGAACTCAGTACAAGTTCGTTCTACTGAACGTGTCTATAATCAAGTCATCATGGTATATTAGGCATAACAATTTCTTGAAGAATCCAATATTCATTTGACCTATGGGGTCAGAAATAGGACTCAGAGGGATACCAAAAGATGATATTTCATACCCTGGAGATTCAAAATTACATAGATACAATAGATTCAATATTGATCTCCTAGAAGGAAAGAAAAATCATGTATTCAAGGATCACTACAGTAAGGACCACACATCAACAATAAAGGTAAGTCTCCTACAAAAATATATGTATGATTAGTGTTTACATTTGAAGGGTAAGTCTCGATTATATCTCTATGTCTCTATATGTCACAATTAGTTTTTTGGATGTCCTATTCTTGATACTACAAATTTGATGCTACATATTCTTGATGCTACACCAAGTTTGTTAAATCTATATGATGATGTAAGTTCATGTTACTTGTCTTGTCATAGTTGATAGAATGGTCTCTATTGCTGTACTTAGAACTTGGTCCATCACAAGTCTAGGGTGTGTCATTAGTTTTTATTGTATATATCATTAGGTTAGTTTGGGATATAGTCTTGCATAGAGTCCAGACCTATATCAAGAGTGGGAGTCTTTTTCTTCTACTCCAAAAAGTCAACAACAAAAGTGACAAGCACACTTCAGGTACGCATTGTAATTTTTCTTTTTCTTTATTCATTATTATGCACTTACATGTGTTTTGGAGATACAGTTAAGTTGAAGGGTATTTTGTTTTGTTTTGGGATTGGTTTCGCTGGGAAAATTTTGCATGCAGGTAGAAGAAGATTCAAGTACAACATCAAGAAGTAATTCAAGAGTAGAAGTATCAAATAAAAGGAAGTTGTTGGCTTGGTGGGTGCTGACCCATGTTCAACGTTAAGCAGCCAAGAAAATACCTACACTACTAGCCCTTTCGGCATCAATCTGCGGAGCGTGGACTGAAGTCTCACTTGAAGTAGTATGGGGGGATGCATGAAAAAAGTTTCCACACCTTGAGATGGTTTTTAATGTCGGTTATTTTCCCTAACCTTCCTTCACACAGATCGATAAACACTTTAGGGCTTATCAAAGTACTTCTCTTTTTCGTCCTCAAAGACTCCATGAAAGTCTCTGGTCGTCCTTCCCAGGCCCTAAATAGATAGATCAGGCACTTACATGCCCTTGTAATTGCTTGTACTTTTGTATCTACCCAGATTCTCTTAAGTATTGGTTACTTTAACATGCATTACGGTTGTCTTCGCGTAAACATATATTCCTACTTGCGATCATATGGAAAAGTAAAATACATAGATTCGCACATCAATATAGCATTACTTCATACTCCATTATTAAACATAAGATAATCGAAACAATCATAACATAAGTAAAATAACGCATACATAGATAATTGCATAATATTCCTCTTTATTAATAATCCATATCTCTAGTACAGACTCTAATTGCATTGTGCACACAAATACTGGTGTCTATGCACTAAGTTGCGAACTTCTAACCTAGGCCTTTGTGCACTCAACTGTAGAACCTCTTCCCATGCTAAGACTCTTCACTCTTATCTCTCACAGACCCATACCTAAACCATAGCACCAAAACTACTCTTCTAAAAAGCTTGCCTTAGACTCTCCTAAGACTCCCTTTCTATACAATCCCATGGTCCACGGACCATGGGTAGATCTCTAAAGCCGACATGACTTATACAAAAGAAGGGTAGAAAACTCTTAGTAACTCTTTACATTTTCACGCTTCATGGCCACAAAATGTGGACACCTTGCATTCTTTACACAAAACATGGGTGTTTAGGCCCCCAAAATTGACCCCAAGGGACTCTTTTCCAATAGGCCTCCAACACAAATCTAGTTACTCACCCTTGAGTCACTCTGCTAGCGAGGAGATCCTGTCGTGAAGACCTCCCAACTTGACTTGTATCACTGCGACTTTGGCGGTACACTGTGTTGCCGCCTGCTTCATCTGCTCGACCAAATGCTCTGTCAATGGCCCTATGTCATCTTCCTATACCTCCTCCTGCATTCCATATGGACTAGCCAGTTTTCCTTCGATAGTGGCTATGAGTGCATAGGCTTCATCAAGTGAAGGCACTATTTTGGCCTTGAGGATGCCCTCTTTGCCTTGTGCTACATCCACCTGCTCCTTTAGCAGCTTTGCCTCCTACAGTTTTTCTAGCCTCTGCGTAAGGACAATGGTGCACGCTGTCACTTTGACTTCATCATATCTCTGCTGCAGCTCCCAGGCCTCCATTTCCAACCTTTGCAAGGTGGGATCCTCCTGCAAATTGGTAACTACTTCAAGCATCTGCTCGAGGAGTGTTGTGCACTCCTTCACTGCACTATCTATAATGGCTACTACATCTCTAAGAGTGGCCTCACACTACTCCTTTACCTCTGGTAGAGTCAAGGGCTGGTCCCTCAACGCAAGTTCTGTGATATTAAGTTTCAGGTCCAACTAAACCTTGGCCAGTTCTAATCTCGCTTTGCACACTCCGGTAGTTAGCTTCTAAATTTGTTCGTCCATGGGTGCATCTTCAGGAATATCTAGCTTAGGGACATACCTACATGCCTCTGCCACTACCTTGGTAGTGCACTCATTTTTCACAGTGATAGCCTTAAAGAGCTTGATGGCAGAGGTCTTCTTGGTAAACATTAAGGCGTTGTTCACCTTTTTCTCATTCATGACATTTAATGCTTGTTGTTCTTGAGCCCTAAGTTTTGTGATCACACCATCATGCAAGGTGTGAAGGGCTTCTCTTGGAAGCATGGCTAAGTCTAACCTAACCTTTTGGAGGGTGTGGATAGTGGCCTGATCATCTTTTTCTTCTGCGATCAGCACTCCATCTGGCAACGTGATAAACCAGGGGTCCAAGGGGTGAACCATTTCTGCCGCTTCAACTATCCCAAGCACTTAGCTGGTTGACACCACACTACTTCGACCCACAATGCTCTGCAATTGTGACGCCTAGATCTGCAGCTCGTGCAGACCTGTCTGAGTGGCACCTAAGGCATGCTTCTACTACTACTCAAACTTCTGTAGTAGTTCCATGGTGGAATCGCTCAACGTATCACCAATGTCATTCAGATCACCTTCTGTCAAGGTGATTGGGTCGAGGGAAGTATTGTTGGCCTTGGACTTCTTCCGTGGCCCTACTTTCTCTAGTTCCTTGTTGCGCTTAATCCAGAACAAAGTAGTCTCTGGGTCTTCTCTTCCCTGCCCTATCTGTTGTTCCTCCTCCTCTTTTGTTTCCAAGGAAGGAAACTTTTGACTCCTGTCAGAGTTGCACTCCCTTCTTCCTCTGTCTGTTTATCAGCAACACCCTCTACCCTAGCTTTGTCCTCAGCCTCCTTCCTCTTTTCTGGTAGTTGTTCCATCTTCCACCGGACCTCTTCCTTCTTTCGCTGTGCTACAAACTTGCTAGACCTAAATGTCAAGTCCGAAGTAGTATGCCAATCTACTGCCCAATAGTCAAGGACCACTATGATCGCATCATTTGTGGCCAAGTATGGAAGGTTATACCACTTTTGTTCAAGATCCTTCCCCACATGCGTGGAGAACCGGTGGAAGTCTACCTCGAAATCCACATACTCTACCAGCTAATCATAGACGCTAAGTGACAACCATGGTTTGCGGCTGATGGCCATGTGGATATTCATCACTATCAAGATCTAAAAGACCTTGCTGTCCTTTACCCTTTGGGGGTCCTTCGTAGCCCAGAGTGAAGCGAACTTCACCACTTCTGGTAATTCTTGCATGATGGGAGGTCACTGACTAACCTCTGGTAACTCGGATGTGACCAGCACTATGGATAACAATAGCCATGTGTAGTGAAATGTCTTTATTTGATCTTGTGCCTCTCTGCAGTTAGCAAGAAAATCGTTGCAGAGGTAGCACGCCTAGTTGAACTGTACACCCTCTGCACACTAGGCCACTAAAGATACTATGTTGGAAATAATACTGAGAGGGGGGGTGAATCAGTATTATCAGGTCAATTATTTCTCATTTCACAATCAAATTTTCATACACTACTTCAGTTAGTAAAAACCGCGTACGTACGCAACTGCAGTTAAGGAAACTAGCGTATACCGAGTAGACTAGTAATTTAAAATATTCTTCAGAGGATGTTGTTCATTAATCTATGCATCAAACCATATAAGCAGTAACCAGGAATAGTAAACCAGAACAGGCAGTCACACATAAGAACACAAGATATAAGGTGGAAACCCAATGTGGGAGAAAACCACCTGCTGCAATTCATCTCTATCTTCTTTTAATTAGAAACTTCTTTTAACAATGATTTTGTATTGGTGTAGTCTTATACCAGTACGTAGGCTGCTACCTGCAGAAGGCTACAACCTTCTCTCATTCTCCAGCTTCTTCTTGAAGGGAGTACAACCCCCTTAGCTCTTGTACTAGCTGAGGTACTAGCACATAGGTGCTGACCTACAGAAGGCTACAACCTTCTCTTTTCTTTCAGGGACCACGTTTCATAAATTTTCAAACTGGATCCATGAATAACATCTATAAAAAATCAAGTATATCTGCATCAACCAATCTCCTTTGCACCAAACAATACTAAATCAAATAGTCACTTCTCTGAATGCTGTACCTAGAAAATAGTAACAGCAACCAGACACCAATTCTGAACCCAGAACACTGCAGCAATAAATAGAAGTAGCTAAAACATATTTCAAGAGATGTACGCTACTTCAATGTGTACAACCTACGTTCATACGCTGTTGAATTAAGGCCAACCTATGTATACGTGATTTTGAATTACAAACCAGCATGTATACACACCTTTGCTTCACTGAGCCTGCGTACAGATCTATAAAAGATAATTTATCCTTTTCACTTATTCAGACATCAGTTATGCCTAGATTATCAAATTTATAGATCAAGTCATGAACCAAAAATAATAGAACAAAATCACACAAAGATACTACTATTCGAGCCTTAAGATCTTGACCCATCAATAGTACTTATCCTTCTTCTTGCGCTCAGGTTCCTCCCTGATTCAGATCCAGCAATGCACCTTAACCCAATGATGAGTCTTCCAAATCTAACTCTTCATAAGATATTCAATGCTTGAGTCTATGCCTTTGCCTAATGATCTCCTTCCCCTTTTATAGTCTTATGCTTTACACAACACCATGGTCCAAAACCATAAAGAATCAATACCTTGGATCAAATACCTGTGTTCAACACTTCAGACGAGATACCATGGTCCAAAACCATAGGTCCAAATACCAAGGACTAAATACCATGGGCCAAAAATAAGTTTTCCCACACGTATGCACTTTTCTTTGCATGAAAGTGCGTGTATACGTATATGCACCTTTTGATCATTTAACCCGGGTGTATACACGCCTTGGTTAAGAAGAACCTATGTATATCTATTTTTCCTTCATTCTGAGAACCTGAACTGTGATCTATCATTTGAGTGAGTTTCCCTCAAGGACAACACCTGTGTCATAGCGCCAAACCTATGTCATAATGCCAACAATCTCCCCCTTTGGACTTGATGGCAACCCCAAGTCACTCATAGTCATTCTCCCCCTTTGTCATCAAGGGCAAAGGGTTTTGCTCCCCCTAAGTACATGCTGAAATCTCTGCTCTGCTGTGCTATCCATGCACCCCCTGACTGTAGGCAAGGTCTACAAGAAGATGTTCTATAAGAAGAAACATGACTTCATACATCATAAATGACCTTCCTATCACCAAAGACTCATACATACATCCATCTCCAAACCATGTGGGGATATACCAATATTGACTCATCCTCCCAACCAAGTGGGGATACACCAAAAATTTACACATGATAAAACAAGAACATTACATCATCCATCCCAGGCATAGTGGGGAAACCGACACAGGCCGTTACATGACCTTGATAATAAAAGAAATACATGAAATAGATACTAAATATCTAATATAAGACTATGATAGTCATCAACAACTAGCAGGATTTGCCAATCGTCATTGAAACCGACAACCATGATCTCACTCTGCACCTGTTCCACCTGAAACAAAAACAACTGTGAAATTGAACCAAGATCTTCTAAGATAATGCCAAAAATGCATTATTAGAAGTATATGCTCCCCCTGAACCTATGCCAGATGGTCTCTGTCATACCCATATCAGTCTCTTTTCATCCTGAGTCTGGCCCACTGTTTGTCTTCAAACCAACATATACACGACTGTATCCACATAAACCGGCGTATGTATGCGGATCCTCCTCATGAAACTCACGTACAACAAATTTTCTCTGAGACAGACAAGTTTCAATAGAAAGATGATTCATCAACCACTCCCAACTTCTATCTGAGGTATTCAAATGTCTCCCTGGGCAGTGGTTTGGTGAGTATATCAACAACTTGTTCCTTGGAGGGAACATACTCCAATTTGACTTTTTGTTCAAGCACTTGTTCTCGGAGAAAATGATATTTGATAGGTATGTGTTTAGTCTTTGAATGCATGAATGGATTTTTTGAAATACTGATTGCACTTGTATTATCACATAAAAGAGATAGGTGGAGTACAAGCGATTTGAAAATCTTGCAAAATTTGCATCATCCAAAGGAGTTGTGTGCAGCAAGATGCAGTAGCCACATATTCCACTTCAGTTGTAGATAAAGCAATTGAACTTTGTTTCTTGCTGAACCAAGATACTAATCTGGAACCCATAAAGAATGCACCACCACTAGTGCTTTTTCTGTCATCCACGCTTCCTGCCAAATCTGCATCTATATATGCATGAAGTGTGAGATCTGTATCTCTAGGATACCATAAGCCATAGTTTTGTGTCCCTTGAAGATATTTGAAAATTCTTTTAACTGCCTGAAGGTGTGCTTCTTTCGGATTTGCCTGGAATCTTCCAACTATTCCCACTGTATGCATGATGTATGGTCGGGTACCAATTAGATAGAGCAGACTACCAATCATGGATCTATAGGTTGGTTGATGTACTGCTACTAAATCATCATTGGCGTTGAGGCTGCATCTTGTTACCATAGGGGTACATACTGGTTTCAAATCTTCCATGCCATATTTCTTTAAGATCTCCTTGAGGTACTTGGTTTGTGACAAAAAGATATCGTCTTTATTTTGTTGGACTTGTAAACCAATAAAATATGTCAGCTCACCAAGCAAGGACATTTCAAATTCTTTCTGCATCATCAAAGCAAAATTTTGACTCATGGCTTCTTCATTGCTACCAAAGATGATATCATCAACATACACGACAAGTATTAGCAATCTATCATTATCAATTTTTACATATAGATTATTATCAGCTGATCCTTTTGAAAAACCTTGTTGATGGAGGTATTTGTCCAAATGATAATACCGAGCCCTTGGAGCCTGTTTAAGACCATATAGTGCCTTCTTAAGTCTACATACAAGTTTTGGATCATTTCCAAGGATGAATCCATCTGGTTTCTCAATATACACTTCTTCTTCCAAATCTCCATTCAAAAAAGCAGATTTCACATCCATTTGAAATACTTTGAACTTCTAAAAGCTACAAAGAGCAAGGAACATTCTTATGGCTTCAAGTCTAGCAACCGGTGTAAAAGTTTCTTCAAAGTCTATACCTTCTTGTTGAGCATACCCTTTACAAACAAGTTTGGCCTTGTTTCTAATAACCTCTCCATTTTCATTCAACTTATTTTTGAATATCCATTTTGTCCCTATGACATTCTTATCATTTGGTCTAGGAACCAACTCCCAAGTGTTATTCTTTTCAATCTACTCAAGTTCTTCATTCATGGCCTTGACCCAACATTCATCTTTGCATGCTTCACTTACATTTCATGGTTCATCGGAGGAGAGAAATGCTAAATAGCTTGAAGCTTTTGAAATAGTTCTTCTTGTTTGTACACCTGCCTCTTTCTATCCCAAAATTTGAGTTTCTGGATGATTCTTCTGAACATACCTGGATGGAGTCTTTTCTTATACCCTTATCTGTTCTTCTGGTGCCTCAGGGCTTTCTTCTTCATCATAAGTCTGATTTGATGTTGAAGGATAGTCTTCATCATCTTCGAAATCTTCAGATTTTACCTACCTAGGAATATTTCCTTCTTCATCAATCAGTACATCAATACTTTCAACAATTTTTCCAAGTATTTTATTGTAACACTTATATCCTTTGCTATGGGGAGAGTAACCAAGGAGAATGCCTTCATCTACTCTAGGTTCAAACTTGCCAAGGTTTTCATCAGTCCTTTTGATGTAACATTTTCTTCCAAAATTTTTTAAGTATTTTACTATAGGAGTCTTACCATACCAAAGTTCATGAGGAGTTTGAGTGCTGTTCACCTAGACGTTTGTCTTGTTGAGAATAGTAATTGCACCAAATTCGGCTTCACCCCAAAAGGTTGCGAGAGTTCTAGACTCATCAAGCATAGCACGAGCCATTTATTGAACCACTTTGTTCATCCTTCAAACTACTCCATTTTGCTGAGGATTCCTTGTAGTAGAGAATTCCCTTCTTATTCCATGTTCTTCACAAAAATCAAAAAATTCATCTGAGGTAAATTCCCCTCCTCGATCAGACCTGAGACATTTGATTCCACGATCTGATTCATTTTCAACCAAGGCTTTGAATGCTTTGAACTTTTCGAAAGCTTCGTCTTTTTGCTTCAGAAGTCCTATCCAACACATCCTTGAAAAGTTGTCAATGAACAATATGAAGTATTATTCTCCTTGAGGTGACCTCTTCCTAGATGGACCACATACATCAATATGGACAAGTTCAAGTGGCCTACTAGCTGATCCCTCCTTCTCAGGGAAATTAGTTCTGGTTTTCTTACCAAACTGACATGATTTGCATGTTGTATTGTCTCGAAATATGATGTCAAGGAGATCATGAACCGCCTGATATTTGCATAATTTCCTTATCTGAGAGAAGCTTAGATGCCCCAATCTTCTGTGCCATAGCCAATGTTCATCATTCTTGCTTAGATAGCATTGTTGCTGTCCTCCCTTGAGTATGTATAAATTATTTGGAGTTCTTATGTCTTTGATCACTATTTCTCCTGTATCAAGCTCACGAACAATACATCCATTCGATTGAAATATTACCTCATTTCCTTGATCTCACATTTGACTGACACTCAATAGATTATGTTTTAAGCCATCAACATACATAACATTTCCAGCTTTGACTTTTTCTTTCAAAATAACAGAACCTTTACCTTTTATGAATGCATGGGTTTCATTTCTAAATGAGACATTCCTTTCCTTTTCAAAGGCACTATATGACTGAAGTTTTTCTTTATCACCTATCATATGTTTTGAGCAACCACTGTCGATGGACCACTGATTTTCCTATCCTTCTGCATATAAGGCTATACCACATCTTTCTGGTTGCGGTTCTTTCTTCCTCCATGTTTTGGGACTTAATGAAACTTGCTCCTTCTGAGTTGTTTGCCGAAGCCTACTCCTGCATTCAGAATCTTTATGACTGAAGTTGTTACAAATAGAACATTCTATTTCATTTTCAAGAGTAGAAAAGTTATTGTAGGTTCTTTTCATGATTCCAGTCACACTCCTTTGATTTCGTGCTTCTTTGGTCATGATGGTCTTGTAGGAAACACATTGAGCTGCTTTGTGTCCAAAGTTATGACAAGAGAAACATTGGCCATTGAAGAAATTCCTGCGATTATCAAACCTTCCATCCAAGTGATTGTAATTTCCATAGCCATTCGTTCTTGAGGCAAATTGAGAATGATTTACCTGCAGTTAGTTGTAGCTTATGTTCATCCTTGAAGTAGATTTCCCTCAATTTACTTGGTGATATTTGTTCATTCTTGAAGAAGTAAGTTTTCCCTGATTTACCTGGTGATCTGCATTATGCCTTTGCTGTCGATTGTCAACCTATTCACTCCTCCTTATTGCTTCAAGATAACTTTTGGAGGTAGATGGCTTTTGTGCTTGAGATACTTCTTTAGTATACCCAAGACCTGTCTTGATTAGAGGATAACGCTGCACTTTGATAATCTCATCTAAAGTTTTAGATCCTTTAGCAAATCTAAGATTAAGTGATTTTGTTTTCTCAATATCTTTTCTAAGTCCCACAATTTCACATTCTAAATTTTCATTGTGTTTTTCCCTTTTAGCAAGTTGGAATGTCAGATTATCTATAATCATATTATTTTCTTCTAAACAAATTTTAAGTTTAGAAATTTCTTCATAAAGACCTTCTTCATCTATAGCATCCAAGAAATCATCATCTTCAAAATCCATCAAAAGTCTATAATCATTACCTTGTTCATCCTCATCACTATTTGAAAATCCATCACTGTCTTCATGTGTATAATAGCTCCTCTTACTTACATTCTATTTTTTGTTCCATCTAACTAGTTCCTTACCTTTGTCAAGCTTATCTTTATGAGGACACTTGGCTACATAGTGACCAACTCTTCCACAAAAAAAGAATTTAAAAGGTAGCTTACCTTTGAATCTTCCAGAACCCCGTTGAAGGTTCTTGACAAAGTTTGATTCTTCCTCTCCTTTTGACATATGTCCTGGCTCATTGTATTCTCCTTTTCCAGAGGCTTTGAATGCAGATTCTCTCATGTCCTATGGTCCCCCTTTTCTCATTTCGAAAGCAGTTAGGATTTCGTGCAGCTGTGACATGGTAATGCTCTAAAGATTCTGCTTTTCTTCTATGGCTGAAACTTTTTATTCAAACTTAGAAGAAAAAGATCTTAGAACCTTTTCAACCAAAGTAACTTATTTTATCTCTTCACCCAAGTTTTTCATATGATTAACAATCTCATCTATACGTAAGAAATAATTAGCCACACTTTCATCATTGTGCATTCTGAGATTTTCATACTGAATTCTGAGAGTTTGTAGTTTTGCATGTTTTACCTGATCATCACCTTCATAGCTCATAACAATCTTTTCCCATATTTCTTTTGTGGTTTTGAGTTGCATGACCTTGATGAATTCTGATTGAGATAAACTCCCTGATAGAGTATTGACAGCCTTTGTATTTGTTTCATACTGCTTCTTACCAGTCGTATCTATAGGAGTTGCTGATGGAAATGTGTATCCTGTTTCCACGATATCCCGAACTTCTATACCAAGAGATTGAAGATAGGTTGTGATTCTTACCTTCCAATAGACAAAGTTTCTTCCATCAAAGATTGGTGGCTTGATAGATGCCTCCTTTCCGAACTTGCTCATGATGATAGATCTTCGTTCAAGCGATCAAGCTTCTTTTGAAGGACCTACTCTGATACCAATTGTTGGAGATAATACTGTGAGGTGGGGTGAATTAGTATTATCAAGTCAATTATTTTTCATTTCACAATCAAATTTTCATACGCTACTTTAGTTAGTAAAAACTGCGTATGTACGCAACTGCAGTTAAGGAAACTAGCGTATAACCAGTAGACTAGTAATTTAAAATATTCTTCAGATGTTGTTAATTAATCTGTGAATCAAACCATATAAATGGTAACTAGGAATAGTAAGCCAGAACAGGCAGTCACACATAAGAACACAAGATATAAGGTGGAAACCCAATGTGGGAGAAAACCACCTACTGCAATTCTTTCTATCTTCGTTTAATTAGAAACTTCCTTTTACAATGATTCTGTATTGGTGCAGTCTTATACGAATACGCAGGTTGCTACCTGTAGAATGCTACAACCTTCTCTCGTTTTCCAGCTTCTCCTGGAAGGGAGCTACAACCACCTTAGATCTTGTACTAGCTGAGGTACTAGTATGTAGGTGCTGACCTACAGAAGGCTACAACCTTCTCTTTTCTTTTAGGGAACATGTTTTATAAATTTATAGACTAGATCCATGAATAACATAAATCAAACATCAAGTATATCTACATCAACCAATCTCCTTTGCACCAAACAAAAATTGAATCAAACAGTCACTTCTCTGAATGTTGTACCTAGAAAATAGTAACAGTAACCAGACACCAATTCTGAACCCAGAACACTGCAACAATAAACAGAAGTAGCTAAAACATATTTCAAGAGATGTACGCTACTTCAATGTGTGCAACCTGCGTGCATACGCTGCTGAATTAAGGCCAACCTGCGTATACGCAATTTTGAATTACAGAACCAATGTGTATACGCGCTTTGCTTCACTGAACCTGCGTATAGATCTATAAAAGATAATTTATCCTTTTCACTTATTAAGACATCAGTTATACCTAGATTATCAGATTTATAGATCAAGTCATGTGCCAAAAATAATAGATCAAAATCACACAAAGATACTACTATTCAAGCCTTAATATCTTGAACCATCAATAGTACTTATCCTTCATCTTGTGCTCAGGTTCCTCCCTGATTTAGATCCAGCTATGCACCATAACCCAATGACCAGTATTCCAGATCTAGCTCTTCATAAGATATTCAATGCTTGAGTTGATGCCTTTGCCTAATGATCTCCTTCCCCTTTTATAGTCTTAGGCCTTACACAATACCATGGTCCAAAACCATAAAGAATCAACACCTTGGACCAAATACCTGGGTTCAACACTTCAAACGAGATACCATGGTCCAAAAACATAGGTCCAAATACCAAGGACTAAATACCATGGACCAAAAATAAGTCTTCCCACACGTATGCACTTTTCTTTGCATGAAAGTGCGTGCATATGTATACGGCCTTTTGATCATTTAACCCGTGTGTATATGGGCCTTGGTTAAGAGGAACCTGCATATATCTTGTTTTCCTTCATTTTGAGAACCTGAACTGTGATCTGTCATTTGAGTGAGTTGCCATCAAGGACAACACATGAGTCATAGCACCAAACCTATGTCATAATGTCAACACACTACTGGTGCGACACTTCATCTACACGACACTTCTCCATAATCTTGCTTGCCAGGATCTAAGCAGCTACCTTGACCACGGGGTTGGTTATTGTTGGCTTGAGGGGGCCTAACCCAGGTTTGGATTTAAGTGGCCAAACAAATCCCTACACTAATGGCCCTTTCGACATTAGCCCATAGTGCGCAGACTGAAGTCTCACCTCAAGTAGTATGGGGGGATGCTGGAACCAAGTTTCCACACCTTGGAGATCTCTGAGGGGTCAATTTAATCCAACTATGCCTACCCTTGGATAGGTTGCTTCTCACACTATCCTAACCTATGAGACCTTCACAATCTATTAGGATTGCCTTTCCCGTAGTCCTAACCAGGGGCTAAGATTCTTTCACACCTTTAGGGCAGTGATCTGCACTATTTCCCCAAGTTACACCGCGTATCTTACTTATTTTCTTAGAATTGTTAGTTAACTTCATGTAAATAGATACCTTTTCTCACATTTACTTAATCCACATAATCAGATATGTTCATGCACCATATAGACAACATAAAGCAATTTATACCCAATATATTTGATACAGAAAATAGGAAATAAATACACAGAATTGATGTAAAACTTCTCTTTATTAACTCTTCAATAGTTACAGACTCGACTTGGCCTACGTACTCAACTGCAGGGATCCACACACTCAGCTGCGGACTACTAGGCCTCTGCACACTCAGCTGTAGAGCCTTATCCTACTCTACGACCCAAAGACTCGCTCTATTTATACAATCCCATGGTCCGTGGACCATGGGTAGATCTCTAAAGCTGACATTACATTACAAAATTGAGGGTGGACAACCCTATGACTCATTTACAACTTCATGCTCGGCACCCACAAATGCAGTCTTTACATCGGATTTACAACTTTTAACCAAAAACTGGGCTTTAAGCCCCAAAACTTTCCTTGGGGATCCCACACCCAACAGGCCCCCAACACAAACATCGTGACTCACCCTTGAGTCACTCTGTCAGTGCAGAGATCTTTGCGCGAAGACCTCCCAACTCTCCTTAGACTGCTGCAAGATTGACAACGCACTGAGCAGTTGCTTGATGCACTTCCTGGTTGCGTTGTTTAGAGACTATTATAGCTGAACTGCTTCCCTAAACCTGTGTATAGTCCCATGCCTCTTTTAGTTTCCTGGAGTGCTAAGACTGTGCTTCTGTTAGCTAGTCAAATATCCAAGTGACCTGTGTATGGCTTCAACTGACTACCATTCACTTTTCCTGGGAAAGGTTCTCCATTTAACTTTACCAACTACACCGCGCCTTTGTCTGTGACCTCCTTAATAACATATGGTCCCAGCCAATGAATTTTGAGTTTTACCAGGAATTTATCAAACTTACTATCATACAGTAACACCAAATCATTCACCTTGAAGGTGCACAACTTAATATGTCGATTGTGCTAGGCCTTTTCATGCTGCTTTTGTACTTGTTGGTGAAAGCCAGCCAAAAATCATTCTTCCTTGAGTTCCTCCAACCATGCGAGCCTCTCTACTCCACAATTCGTCATACTTGTGAGCACTACTATGCACAGACTAGGCATGACGTATTCCATCGAAATTACAGCTTCCACTCCATAGACCAGCCGGAAAGGTGTCTGTCCCGTTAGTTTCTTGCATGTTGTCCTATAAGCCCATAATACTACAAGTACGCGCAGGTCCCAATCACTTGTTGCGCATTGCATACCTTGGTCAGCATAGTCTCCAGTACTTTGTTAAATGATTCTATTATCCCATTAACTTATGGGTGATATGGTGTGCTTTTCTGATGATACACCTGAAACTCTTCTGTCAGCGCGCTGAACATCTTATTCAGGAAATGTGTACTGCGATCGCTCAACAAGATCTTTAGACATCCAAATCGTGTCAATAGGTGTTCAAATAGAATCTTCGCAGATGTTGTGGCTGCGCAATCTTTTACTGACTGTGCTTCTGCCCAACGAGTTAGGTACTTTGTCGCAATGATAATATATCTTGCACCTGTTTTTCCTTGAGGTTTGATAGGTGCTACAAAGTTGATCACCCACTTTTCAAAGGGTTGCAATGTCATTTGCGGATTGAAAGGAATCTCATCCCTCCATGATGGTTTACCTCTTATTTGACATACATCATAGGCCTTGCAAGGCGCTTTTGAATCCTGATGAAGGGTCAGCCACCACAACCTTGCACGGAGAATCTTCTGCGTTGTCGGTCTCCCTACATAATGTCCTCTCGCAGTGCCCCCATGAGCGTCCGATAAGATATTTCTTCTTTCAAATTCAGGTACATACCTTTGCAGTATCTCATTATTCCCCCTCTTATATAGGTTCCCTACAATGACAGAGAAATCTATCGTGCGCACCACTAGTTTCTTCTTCTGCTACATAGAGAATCCTTTCAGCGCAGTTCCAGTCGTTAGAAAATGAATTATATCTTCAAAATATCCATCCGCTACTTGCACAACAAAGAGCTGCACCTCAGGTAATCCTTCCTCTAGACTAGTAGGTTCCTCTCTTCTCTCAATGTGCGACAAGTGATCTGGTCCCGCGTTTAATCAGCTAGGTTTCATAATAAGTTCAAAGTCATATTCTTAGAACAATAAAAGCCATCTGCATATTCGCCCCCCAACACTTCCTTATTGAACAAGTACTTCAGTGTGGAATGATCTGTATACATCTTAAAGTGACCTCCTAGCAAGTAGTGTCCATACTTCTGGAGCACATACACCATAGCCAGTCCCTCGCATACAGTGGTGGCATAGTTCTTTTCTGCTTTAGACAATCTGTGACTCATGAATGCAATAGGGTGATCAAAACCCTCTCCACCATCCCATGTTAGTATCGCTCCTAGTGCTATACACGATGCGTCAACATGGAAATGAAACTTTTGTTCTAGTTTTGGAAGACAAGAATTGGTACAGTGACCATGTTTTCCTTCAATCTATCCAAGTTTTTCTTGTAGTCATCATTCCAGTAGAATGTAACATCCTTTTTCAAAAATTTCTCCATTGGTGTGGTGATTTGAGCATAAATTTTGATAAATGATTTGTAGTACCCTTTATGTCCCAGAGTAGCATGCAACTGTTTCACACTTCACAACGCTTCCAAATTCAGAATCACTGCAATCTTCATGGGATCTACCATTAGCCCCTGTCTGCAAACCACATGTCCTAATAGGTTTGCAAAAGTAATAACAAACAAACACTTCTTGAGGTTAAGCGTGATTTGGTATGTTCGGTAGGCATCCAACATTAGGCTTAAGCTTGCTACATGGCACTTAACCAGCCCAAATATAGTCCAATCATCAAAATAAACTTCTAAGAACTTATGAGTATATTCCTTAAATGCTACAAAAACCATGCGTGAAAATATGGCCGGTGCGTTCTTCAACCCAAATTACATGACAATGTATTGAAAGCAACCCCACTCAGTCGTGAAGGTTGTCTTGCTCCTATCCTCTAGCGCAATTTTTATCTGGTGGTACCCTGAGAACATGTCAGTGAAAGAATATGCTTCTTGCCCACTGATATTTTCCAACACCTCATCTATGAATGGAGTTGGGAATGGATCATGCACACAAGAATCATTCAATTTAATGAGATCCACGCATATTCTTATCTCGTCCTTCTGCTTCTTTTCCTGCACCACCATTGGACTTACCCAATCGGATTCCTCCATCGGCTCAATGATTCCTTTTGTGAGGATTTTGTTTAGTTCTACATGGACCTTTTCCTTGTATTGCGGATTTAAGCGGTAAGGCGTCTACTTAATTGGCTTCGCGTCGAGTTTTAACATGATCCTCATCATTCCTAAATCTCCGATGATTCCCTTTAAGTTTGTAAACTTGGTCGAGAATAAGTCCTGGTACTCGCGGAGTAACTCAGTGACCTTATCCACCGTCATGTTGTCCCAGTAGTCACCAAGCTTTGCAAACTTAGGTTCGGCCTTCGTACCAATGTTCACCTACTTCATTTTTACTGGCGCGGTTATGTCAGGGTTCTCAATCTCTGGTCCTTGAACCTCGCGATGGCCTTCTGTTTCTAGAATGTTAATATTCCTTGGATCCTCATCCTCCTCTTCAGTAGTTACATTATAACATTCTAGCACGCAACTCAGCTGAGTAGCCCATTCAGGCTGACTTAGGTCTAAAGGCTCCTGCGGTATCCTAAAGATGGCTGCTTTTATCTCTTGTAGCATTTCATCAATATTGTCCCCCCATCCATCCTCAAAACTGAAGGTCATCTTGAACCCTTCACGTAGGATATTGCATTCACCTATCCCATGGTAGAGCTCTGTCTTTATATACCAATTCATGGGTATAACATCTAGGGTATGACAGAACAGGTGCACCCACTCAGGTTGTGGCTTTTCTCCATAGATCTTCATCCACTTGTGTAGGTATGTGTGTGGATCATTTCGTCCATCATACTTGTCTATTAGTTGCATATTAAGCTTCCAAAAATGCATGCGCATCATTCTCCTACATTCGCGCTAGTCCTTAAATCTCCCTTTGTGCGTACCCCACCACCTCGCGGGTGTAGCGCGTAGTACCTAATTCAAATCATGGAAGCGTTACTTTTCCAACACTTCTCTTTCAAATCTAACCAAGAAGGTATCTACCTCACTTATCCCATCATAAGTAGGCATGTCTCTTACTACTATCGATATGTAGCGTAGCGACCTTATCATCATATTACAATTTAGTGTAGTCAGCTCATGTAACCGATTTTGCCATTGCTCTGTTTCCTCATCTGAATCCGAAGTACAGGGGATCTTGCACTCCCATGCAAGCCGTCCATCCATAGTGGGATTCACCCAGTCCTAGTTTCACATTGTTATCTTATAGATGCAGTCCAAATCATCATCACTTTCATAGTCACGCACTGGCTCTATATAGCGCGATCCTTTGACATGGTCTAGAGGTATAAATATGGGTAGTGACTTCTTTTCAAAAATCATCTTGTGCTTCCTCAAATTAATCACCCCATTCATGTTAGTGGCCCAACCAATTACTAAGAGCGCGGGGTAGGGCTTGCTATCATCAACAATCTCTATCACTTCAAAGTCTGCTAGCGAGCTTGCTCTGTCAATATCCACAGTGATTCCCTGCAATCTCCCCATGGGTATTATCTTCTGCTGGTTCACCATTTTTAGCTGAATAGGAGATCACTGTAGTGTAGGCCTCCCCATGCACTCTGATTTTTTCCTTGGTAGAACATTCACATCTGATCCTAAATACAGAATTACTTGGTCCATCTCATATTCTCCAATCTACGCAGTTAACCTCATTTCTTTTCCCATCCTTGTCTTATGTTTCCCAATCTTCTAGACTATGCATGGTTCTCCTGGCGCGGTCCCAGGATATCTGTTGATGAGTTCCTGTAATCCTTTTATAGCCTTACTATTATGCAATAACTTCATGCATGTTTCTAGGATTGTCTATCTTTGCTTCCTGAAGTGGAGGCCTCCACGAAGCTCTTCTTAGCTTCCATGAAAGTTTCCCGAGCACGCTCCAAATCAAACTCCGCTTCTTTCGTCGGAGTTTCACAAACCCAAGCACTATCTTCAAGTTGTTTTCCTTTGTCATCTCCCATCGCGATTCCACTTTGGAGCACAATGTTACATTTGGATCTTCCTCACGTGGCTCAGACCTCATCATCTGCATGTTCTGATTATGGGGAGGTGGTAGTGCTCCTTTGTCATGTATCCTAGCTATCAATGTTGGACAATCTTCTGTCTCATGATCAAACAAGGTGAAATACAAACACAATGGTTGTGTCGGATACATACAATCATGGGCATAATGTCTAGGCCCTCCGCAATTGTAGCATATCAACTGACCGCGACCTCTTCTAGGTCCTCCTCTCCCTCGACCTTGTTTGCGCCCCTGAAATCTAGTTCGCACCACTCCTGCATTCTGGTCTAGGGTTCGGGATTTGGCCTGAAGTATGTAAGTGGGAGTTCTATCCATCTTTAGCTCATAGCTTCTACAAGTGCACTCATCATGTCCCACTGACCTACAAAAATTACAAAACAATTGCTGTGAATTTTGTGTATACTTTTGTAACAAATGACAGTTGTCTGTAGCATGTTTTCCACCTATTTGGAAAATCATGCACCACAAGGCAGGTGCCATGCTAGGTCCTACTTGTGCTTTCAGCCTTAACAACATCGATCCTCCTCCAGCGAGGTAATTTGCGAACACTGGGAAGTGATCCTTATCATGACCCTGACCATTGCATTTTATGCACCACACCTCTTTGCGCACTTCTGGTTAAGTTGTTCTGTCCTATTTCAGACTCGTCATCTCCAAGCATAAATTTTTCAACTACACATGGATTTGCTGAACTCCCAAGTTAGGATCCTACATTGGGGTCTCATGAAGCCTCATTGCAATCTCTAAGGCCTCTACCTGAGTTGTTAACTTCTGCTGCAATAATGCGGTCCTTAAATGTGGCATTAACGATGCTACAAACCATTCATGATGTTGTCCGTCCGTCAGATTCATATTAGCTTTGCAAATTGTACACTTCAACCTCTGATCCAACTCCCAAGGAGTCTTGCTCGGTAGAATCATGATTTAGTTGAATCCAATGATGACTTCGGCCTGCTAACTTCTATGTTTAGCACTGCTTGGATATCCATGATTCCTGCATTTGGATTATCATTTGATGCTTAATATACCAGGTCAGCGCACAGTCTCGCAAGGCACTAACTAGTGTCGCTTTATTTATATTGTCATCTGTAACTCCTTTCATTTTCCATACAGCTCTTACCACAAACCAAAATTGGTTCGGATCCTCATTTTCCAATCCTTTGAACACATGAAAATTTATCATGATTGCCATATTGACTCGCGGTGGTGGCAGAGTTGGTACAGGTCAAAACGGAGGTGAAGGCGGTGAGGCTAGTGGTGGTATGGGTGGTGGTGTTATTCACGGAATTATTTTCCTTATTAGATGCATCGCACTTTGCGGTGAGACCTTTGCGAGTTCTTCCTCGTCCCCTCGTGAAGGTGAAATCAAGGGGCTAGTTTATGTTCCCTTATTTCCTTCATTCCTGTAATTTTTTACACTTCGCGTAGCCCTGAACATCAAGTTAATTTCATAACCCTCTTTTCACATAATAACATTTTAATCCAAGTATTTAGAGACTTTACGTACTTACCTCGTGGTCCCTTGAGAAAGCGTCGCTCTGCCTCACTGTAGCTAACTAAGGTGTCAACCGTGAAATCAGTAATGAATCCTCCTATAATCTAATCGAGCCAATGATAGATGGTGAATGCGATCTTATCCTTCGATGCTTCCAACCTTTGCACTGACTCTGGGGTCCACACAATAAGATTGTCAAGTTTCCACCTTCCTTGGCTATCTGCTAGCTTCACGATCCACTCGTACAGCTCAGTAGGAAAAGACACGAAGAATATTTTGTGGATTTTTGTGTACATGTAGCAGTATAACCACTCTTCTTTTATCAGTCGCGGGTTTTTGTTCTCCTATGTCGCGAACTTGAAATCCTCCTGTCCAACCAACCTTCAATTTCCTTGTTAGTTTGATTCCAATGATACGACATCAGACATCTATATGCAGATTTCGGTCTCGGAAACAGAACCATTTGTTGGCTTGAGGGGGCCTGACCCAGGCTCGGAGTAAATTCGCCAAACAAATCCCTACACTACTAGCCCTTTCAGTATCAGCCCATGATGTACAGACTGAAGTCTCACCCAAAGTAGTATGGGGGGATGATGGAACCAACTTTCCACACCCTGGAGATGTCTTAGGGGGCAATTTAATCCAACTGTGCCTACCTTCGTGTCGGTTGCTTTGCACACTATCCTGACCTACGAGACCTTTGCGATTTGTTAGGATCACCTTTTGTGGAGCCCTAACCAGGGGCTGAGATGTTTTTGTGTTGCTAGGGTAGTGATTTGTGCTATTTCCCCAAGTTACACCACGTATCTTACTTATCTTCTTACAATTGTTAGTTAACTTTGCATAAACAAATACCTTATTTCACATATACTTAATCCACACAATCAGATATGTTTGCACACCATATAGATAACAAAAATGCAATTTATACCCAATATATTTGATACAAAAAACAGGAAATAAATACACAAAATCGATGTAAAGCTTCTCTTTATTAATGCTTCAACAGTTACATACTCGGCTCAACCTACACACTCAGTTGCAGGGGTCTACGCACTCAGCCGTCGACTACTAGGCCTCTACGCACTTAGCTGTAGAGCCTTCTCCTACTCTACAACCCAAAGACTTGACTCTACACTTATATCTTCTGCTATCCTTCTATTTCATCATCATTCCTTCTAATTCTATTATCTTATTTTTCAACTACTTAGAGCCTCGATCTATTTATACAATCCCATGGTCCGTGGACCATGGGTAGATCTCTAAAGCAGACACTACATTACAAAATTGAGAGTGGATAACACTATGACTTATTTACAGCTTTGCACTCCGCACCCACAAAATGTAGAGTCTTTACATCAAATTTACAACTTTTAACCAAAAAAAAGGCTTTAAGCCCCAAAACGTTCCTTGGGGGATTTCGTGCCCAACAATTATGCTAGTGATGGAGTAACCGCACGTCTTCTTTGCGAGCTTAAATTTATCCTTCATTGCTTGGGTGAGGTCACACTCACCTGTCTTTCCTCCAAACACAATGGCCAGATTTTCTCCTGTGTGCGACAACCAAGTGATCCTATGGATCAGCATGTCAATGATTGGTATCAGCTCCTGTAGCCATAAGCACCCATTGTGCACCAAGCACAATAGTTGCTTGATCATAATCATGGTTATGAGCATGTGGTTGTAATTCAGTAACCATAGCATTTTTAACAAAATAGCCTTATCCACCTCTTTTACCCACTTTCTTGGCTCTAGCGTGGTCACACTAGAGTCCTTGTAGAAGACACGGTGCATGAGTTGATCTATGGATAAGTGGGGAAAGTGCTTTGTATCAAAAAAATCCCAATATTCCAATTTTAAGAGGGGGATGTGCCCCAGGCACGGTCCTTCAAACAAAATTTTCGTCAATGTCCTTCGGAACCTTGTTTTCGTCAATGTCCTTCGGAACCTTTGTCCTTCCCCTGCATGGAGGAATGTACTCAGGAAGCTTAGAGATAGGGTCAGACCCTTCAACGTCAACATCCTTCACCCCACGTCAATGTCTTCCTCATCCATATGGATCTCCTCAACATCCTCTTCAGGTTCAAGGTCAATTAGCTTTCCCTTCTACACAATGGGCTTTTCCTTCTGCGGGTGCCTTCTGGGTGATGCATGCACTGACTATGGCACTTTTTGCTTATATTTCTTTGATTTTGGACACTCTTAGGTCAGCATACACCTCAGCCTGGGCATCCTTGGTTATTTAGGTACTTCTTCTGGTACTTCGATGTTCTCAACCTCTGGGGCAGCTCCCTCAACTTCCATTGCTACTTCTAGGGCAGTTCCCTGAACTGTCATTGCTTCTCCTCCACTCACGGTTTTTGCGGGAACCAACATAATACAAGAGAAAAACTTTTGTGTTTCCTTTCATAACTTATCAAACACTAAACTCGCTATCAAAGCTTCAAACATCTCACAGTTCATACATGCCTGAGAGCTCAACACATCAATTCTCAAAATGCCAAGTGTTTTTTGCTGGGCAGCCACCTGAAATTTATAGGTATTTTCGAATTCAAATCCAACTGTTCCCCCCAAAATTCATTGATAAATGCTAGATTGGCAGTAGATTTTCACAAATATTGCCCTTAAATTTTGACTTAAATGCCCCCCTGTGGTCCATTTGGTTGTTTTCCCATTGTCAAGTCATGAACAATGACCATAACGGTGACTTTCCGGCTGTCCTGCATAGTTTGTTCTTGGAAAGTGCAACTCCCTCCACATTTCTACTGACACTATGACATTCCTTCTTTCCATGTAGTTCCCTAATCGCGTAGCTCCCCAACCTGGGAAGTGCAATTTATAGTCTCGCTCCTCTTTCCAGCTGCCTAGAGCACTAAGACTGTGCTTCCACCATGTACTCATCTGGCTAGATTGCTAATGTATGGCTTCAATTGGCTACCATTCACTTGCCCTGGGAATGGTTCTCCATTCAAATTTACTAACTAAATTGCTCCACCATCGGTAATCTCCTTGATGACATCGGGCCCCAGCCAATGCATCTGAAATTTTCCTAGAAATTTATCAAACTTGTTGTCATATAATAGAATTAAATCATTTACCTTGAAGGTGCACAGTTTGATGTGATGATCGTGCCATGCCTTTTCGCGCTCCTTTTGAACCTGTTGATGGAATCCAGCTAGAAATCTATCCTCAAGCTTTTTTAGCTGCGTTATCCTCTCCTCCAGGGCTCCACGATCCACCATTCCTCTGAATTCCGCTATGCACAGACTAGGTACAATGTACTCCATCAGAATCATAGAGTCTATGCCATAACCCAGTCTGAACAGCGTTTGTCGAGTCAGCTTCTTGCAAGTCATCTTGTAAGCCCATAGTACGGAGGGTACACACGCATCCTAGTAATTCCTTTGAGCATTGGAAACCTTTGTTAGTGCATTCTCTAGTATCTTATTAAAAGCTTCTACTACTCCATTATCCTGTGGGTGATAGGGTGTTCTCTTATAATGGTAAACTTAAAACTCTTCCATCATCACGCTGATCTTCTCATTGAGAAAGTGTGTACTACGATCACTCATTAGAATTTTTGGACAACTAAAGTTTGTTAGTACATAATCAAAGATGAATTTTGTTGTTATTTCACTTGTATAGTCCTTCATAGGCTGTGCCTCCACCCATTTGGTTAAGTACTCAGTCGCGGTGATGATGTACCATGCACATGTCTTCTTTCCTTTAGGTTGAATTGGTCCTACAATGTTAATTGCCCACTTCTCGAAGGGCTATAGTGATATCTTCGAATTCAGAAGCAACTCATCCCTGTGAAAGGGTTTGCCTATACTTCGGCATGTGTCGCATGCCCTACAATATGCTTTTGAATCCTTATGCAAGGTCGGCCACCATAACCCAGTGTATAGAATCTTCTGTGCTGTTGGGTTTTCTGCATAATGACCTCCCGCGGCTCTACCATGAGCCTCAGTGAGGATGTTGTTTCATTCAAACTATGGCACATAATGTCACAATATTTCATTTGATCCCATTTTGTACAAGTGCCCTGCAATGACAGAAAAATCTGTCGCGTGCACCACCAGTTCCTTCTTCTATTGGCTTGTATATCCTTGCGGAGTTGTACCTATTGTCAGGAAGTGTATAATATCTTCAAAGTGGTTGTCTGCGACATGGACTACAAAGAGCTGCACGTTGGGTGGTCCTTCCTCCAATTTTTTAGGTTCCTCTCCTATTTGAATGCGCAACAGATGATCCGGTCCAACATTCAAGCATCCTAGTTTCACAATAATTTGAAATCATACTACTGGAACATCAACAACCACCTGCATCTTCCTCCCCAACACAAGCTTGTTGACCAGGTATTTTAATGCCAAGTTGTCTGTATACATCTTAAAATGTCCACCCAACAAATAATTCCTGAACTTCTAGAACATGTACACCATAGCTAGTCCCTTGTGCTCTGTCGTGGAATAATTTTTCTCAGCTTTGGATAGCTTCCTACTTGCAAACGCTATAGAGTGATCCAACTCCCCTTCATTGGCATGTGTCAGTACTACTCCTAGCGTAATACATGATGCTTCCACTTGCACATGAAATTCTCTTTTCCAATCTGGGAAGACTAGGATTGACGCGATGACCATATTCTCCTTTAGCACATCCAAGCTCTTCTGGAATTCCTTATTCCAACAAAATGTAACATCCGTCTTTAACATTTTTTCCATTGGTGCGGTGATCTGGGCATAGCTCTTGATGAATTTCCTATAGTATCCTGTATGCCCCAATGTTGCACATAGTTGTTCCACACTACTTGGTGCCTCCAAATTGATTATGACCGCGATCTTCACAGGGTCTACCATGAAGCCTTGTCTGTATACCACATGGCCCAGCAAGATCCCAAAAGGAACACAAAATAGACATTTCTTTAGATTGAGTGTGATCTGGTACCTCCAAAATGTATCTAGCATCGAGTGTAGACTTGGCACATGGCACTTCACCAGTCCGAAAATTGTCCAATCGTCAAAGTATACTTCCAAAAATTTATGAATGAAATCCTTGAACGCCACAATGAATACGCACGAAAAGCTCGTCGGCACATTCTTCAGGCCAAAAGGCATCACTGTATACTGGAAGCATCCCCATTTGGTCACGAAGGTCATCTTCTATCCTATTACACGATCTTGATCTGATGGTACCCAGAGAGCCCATCAGTGAATGAATATGCTTCCTTGCTGCCAACATTATGTAGGACGTCATCGGTGAATGGATTTGGGAAGGGATCATGCACGCAGGCATCATTCAACTTCCTTAAATCTACGCATATCCTTATTTCTTCCTTTTGCATCTTTTCCTGAACCATTATTGGGCTTACTCAATCAAATTCTTCGACCGATTCAATAATACCTGTCGCAAGCATCTTGTCTAAGTTTAAGTGAACCCTTTCTTTATATTTCGGATTGAGGTGGTAAGGTCTTTTCTTCACAGGTTTCCGGTCTAGTTTTAGGGTGATCTTCATGACACCTAGGTGTTATAGACATTTTTGGGCACTGCAATCCCAAGCATAAAATGTCCTTAAACCAAGGGCTCCTAAGTCCCTAAAAGTGTTGTTCCAACCCCTAAAGGAACAAGGTCAACTGATTACAACTTCTCCCAAAAGTTCTCCATGAAAAACTACTTAGAACTGGTCCAAACAGGATCATTTCACCTGCTCCATAGGCAAAGTGCGTTGCATCTCACCTAAGTACACTCAATGGGTGCGTTGCATTTCAAAAATCCCTTCTATGGGGTGCGATGGGTGAGAAGAGACAAATGGCAGTGTCAATCCGCGAGGTGGAGAAGCATGGAATCTTCCAGAAACTTCTCCTGTGACACTTGCCATTCTGAATTTGACCAAGGATGAGTAAGATATCATCAATCTCCAAGTGGAACAAGAACTATCAGAGGGAAGACACTAATCAAATCACAAGCTGACTCATCTACCTTACAGATATCTATATATGGATCCCTCATCCCAGAGATCCAGAGGCTGGAATTTTGCATCTTGTAAGGAATTGTTGTTGGTTTCTTGAGGCAACATCATAGTGTTGGGTGATCTAAGCTTTACATGAGGTGAAGAAGGGCTTACCTGCTGAGAGGATGATGATGGGTTAGAACAACTGGTTGTAACTCTCTTGGCTCTTTCTTGATTATCAATAAAGCTTTTCAAGTTTTCCTCCATACTCTTGTGTCATTTATGTTTCATGCATTTGCATGGTCAATTTACATCTAATCCTAGATTGTTTATGATAATAGATCCATGTTCTTGTATAGTGTTATGCTACTTTGATTCTACAGGTACTCTGTGAACCTAGGTATACAAGGAAGCAAGTAGCAAAGGACTGTCAGAAGAGAGAGGAATCGAACTAGGAACCAAGCACAAGACAGAGGTTGGTCTCCTTTATTCTTCTCTCATCTATACTTCATAAAGGAAAACGAAAGTAGATTTACCTTGTTTGTTTCTAAGGTAGCTACCACACCTTAGTGGGATTAGCAGTTCTACATAGACACTTTTCCCTGTAACAAAATGGCGACTCCACTCGGGTGTCAGATATGCGATGAGGATCATCGGACGAGAGATTTTCCACATAAAGCTGAAGTTAAGAAACTCTTTAAGAGTTCAAAAACCTCAGCGGTATTGATTGATCCGTTTCCAAACCCGGGAACCAAACTGGTTTCTAATCAAAATGCTTCCCGATCCCAAGTGCTTATGTTGTCTATCTCAAAGGAGCAAAATGATGCTTTGACAAGGAATAAAGATTATGGGAATCCACAGCTATCGAATAACAAGGCTAATGAACAACCTAGTAGTTCAACAACAACTTTGACCAAAGTTGTGCCACCCATCATTCCTGAACCAATGATAAAGTTGCCAAAGGGAGTAGTACATAAATCGACATTTAATCCTCGTGCAAAAGTAGCACAGAATTATAATATAGTAGAGGACCTGGCCCAATCGCCATCCGCTATGTCGACACTTGAGGTACCGCAAAATTGCCCCTCCCAAAAGCAAGCTTTATTATCAGCAATAGGTGGGATTGACCCAATGGATTCCAATCTTGTGACCTTTGATCATAAAGGATATGACCCTCAGTTACAAGCTCAACTAGCTTTCCTTATTCAAGTGAAAGCCCTCAACAAAACTGTTCATCGAACAATTATTGATGAGGGGGAATCTACATGTATTATGTCGATGAGTTGCTGGAAAAATTTAGGCTCACCACCCTTTTTGACATCGTCAACGAAAATAAAAGCATTTGATGGACGATCATACACTCCATACGGGATTTTAAGTAACTTGCGAGTTGAACTAGGGGGAAAAACAGTAGAAATAGATGTTGAAGTAATCGACAGAAACCTCGATTACAACATCCTACTGGGAAGGCCCTGGATATATGCCATGGCCGCAGTTGTGTCAACCTACTTTAGGAAGATTGCATTTCCCTTCCAAGGAGGAATTACAATCGTCGACCAACAAACATTTCTCCCAAACAGTTCACAAGTTACAGGAATCATTCCAGTGATCCATGGAAGCAATCATTCGCTTCAAAATATTGGAGTAGGCCTCCTAAAAGACTCTGCCTTAATGGGTACTTTTTCCCTACCGCCTCTGAGTAATTTGGCGGAAGTGGCCATAGTGGAAACCTGCAATATGAAATCTTCTATATCTAATGGATTCGGAAGATTCCTAAACATTTTGTCAGCATGGATCATCGCCATTTTAGAAATATTGTAGCAATCAATTTTCTTGGCCTGTGGGCAAACCCAAATCAATGCTCATCAAGTGTTTGGATAGATAGGTCTAAGGAATATGGCACCTCTTCATATCCTTGGTCACATATACATTCTACAGACGAAGGAATCATTCAATCAATGATGATAGGAGAGGCACCATGGGAATATTACCACCATCGCTCCCATCTTCCGGATTACCACGAAGATTATTCCAGCAACCTTAATCATCCATCAGTTTTTGATTTTCTATCAAATATTGTAAATACAGTGGATTTCAAGGATGGTTCTTATCTCGTGTCCACCTCGTTAAAAAATGAAATAAGGAGTCATGAGGATAGTTCTTTTACTGTGTCAACCTCATTAAAAAACGAAACAAATCCCCTTTCCAAATCTCAAAGGTAAACCTTCATTCCAACCACCGAGTTGAATGCAATGAAGCTTGGGGGGCATGCACCTCGATTTGCATTATTATGTTGGGGGCATGCAAACTTATCACGAGTAGTGTTACTGTAGGGTTCAAGCTCGTTAAAAAATAAACCCGCCACGAGCAGTGTTATTGCAGGGTTCAAGCTCGTTAAAAAATAAACCCACATCGAGGAGTTTTAACGCGAACTTCATGCTCGTTAAAAAATAGACATAAGAAATGAGCAAATGTTTCCCCCAGCGTTTAAGCTCATTAAAAAATGAACCAATTTCCGGTAAATAACCATCATGAATGTAGTACTTCAGCATTTCAAGCCTTGGTCGTGTTCTCATCATCACCTCCACTTTGTATTGGCCGATCATTCACCTCCACTTGATTGTTTACCCCTTTTGAGGAACATCTGCGAAGAGTGATTCTATTAGCCATCCTTGTAACACTACCATGATTGGGAAATTCCAAACCTTACCTGGAATCAACTGCTACCCAATTTTATCACTCGTTCCTCAAAGACGAGTCTCCATTAAGATCTTTTCAACTGACTTGTAAAATATGAAAACGTTGCCGAGCCATTGGCCTCTCCAGCTCGTTAAAGGTACCGGAAGTGCTATCCCTCCTTTAGATTTTAATCTTTTTGGACCTGAGGGATTATTACACAAAAAGATCGAGCGCTTGTTTTGTTTGGCTCATTTAAAGTATCAAAAATTCATCCCTTCTGTATTGTTTTATACTTTTTCAGACTTAAGGGATTAGATGACGAAAAAGGATTTTTGGAGTTTCCTTTACATCTCTTTTCAGACTCTCTAAAATTGAAAAGGACCGAGTTATATTTGTCGTTAAACTCGTTAAAACCTAATAGCGACAAACTTGTCCATAGCAGACAAAAACGAGTTTCACTATCGCTAGGCTCATTAAAACATAGCGATGGGTTTGCCCGAAGGGAAAATTATAGAACAAGCATATGTTATCCTCCTCAAGCTTGAAAAAAATAAAGAGGTACTGTTCAGCGATGACTAGGGAAAAATTGGGAAGAAAACTTGAAGAAACTTTGTTAGTAGCAAGTCGCTCTTGAACATGACACTTTCACTCCGCATCCAAGTCGGGTTGGGTTGTTTCATTCACCGGTCACATCACCATGGTCCCATCACACCATCGACATTTGGGGTTAATGCTACCAATCCATCACATCAGTGTCGCCAATATGTTCAAGAGAAGACACTCAGAGAATTCACCTATGTCTCACCTGCTGTAATACATTTACGCTCTATTCTTTCATGACTGCCACCCTGAACCTTATATCACCAGATCGTTTTCACCTCCATTAAAATCATTTGCTCCATTCCGTGTCATTGATGTGGGATTCATTAAGGTCCTCCTATGACAGATCACTTCTTGTCGACATCAGCTCATTATCCAAGAAGTCGATTTAGGGACACGCCTTTCAGTACTTTGAAGCTTGCATGCCTCAAAGGCAAGTTTCTCACTTCCGGCGACAGGTTTACATCAATGGCCTTCGACCGAAAGATTTTGCATGGTGTTCGACACCAATTCCTTTATTCACACCACATGAATTGTACTACAGTACCTTGAGGGTCATTATCATTGTTGGTGATTCCTCTCGCGCCTGTTAACAACTTACATCATTGGCTAGTAATCAGGTGATGTCTTTCCATGTTCGACTCCAGAACATCTCTCACATGGATCGACTTGTACTTTGAGTGAAGATCGAACGAGATTAAAGACCCCAGATATAGTTTCATCCATCCGGGCTGCGATATATATTCAGGGAAACAAAGACATCAAATGTACATCATTGTTGCACAGATAATCATCCAATCAAAGGGATGATGGCTCTACCAGAATCTTCAGTCTACAATCAGATGATTGTCTGTCCTATGTACATGAAAATGAATTTATAAAGCTGAGCATGGGAATGCCCGCCTCAGATAGATCATGATAATATTATGATGATAATGTATTGTATTGTATCTTATTACAGGTCTCCTCCCAGCTTGAAAGAACTTCGGACTCATGATAAAGCATTTCACCCGACATCAAAAAAGATTAATGACCTTATGCTTTAGGGGGCAACTATTATAGACATTTTTGGGCACTACAACCCCAAGCATAAAATGTCCATAAACCAAGGGCTCCTAAGTCCCTAAAAGTGTTGTTCCAACCCCTAAAGGAACAAGGTCAACTGATTACAGCTTCTCCCAGAAGTTCTCCATGAAAAACTACTCAGAACTGGTCAAAACAGGATCATTTCACCTGCTCCATAGGCAAAGTGCGTTGCATCTCACCTAAGTACACTCAGTGGGTGTGTTGCATTTCAAAAGGCCCTTCTATGGGGTGCGATGGGTGAGAAGAGACAAATGGCAGTGTCAATCCATGAGGTGGAGAAGCATGGAATCTTCCAGAAACTTCTCCTGTGACACTTGCCATTCTAAATTCGACCAAGGATGAGTAAGAGATCACCAATCTCCAAGTGGAAGCAAGAACTATCAGAGGGAAGACACTAATCAAATCACAAGCTAACTCATCTCCCTTACAGATATCTATATATGGATCCCTCATCCCAGAGATCCAGAGGCTGGAATTTTTCATCTTGTAAGGAATTGTTGTTGGTTTCTTGAGGCAACATCATAGTGTTGGGTGATCTAAGCTTTGCCTGAGGTGAACAAGGGCTTACTTGCTGAGAGGATGATGCTGGGTCAGAACAACTGGTTTTAACTCTCTTGGCTCTTTCTTGATTATCAATAAAGCTATTCAAGTTTTCCTCCATACTCTTGTGTCATTTATGTTTCATGCATTTGTATGGTAAATTTACATATGATCCTAGATTGTTTATGATAATAGATCCATGTTCTTGTATAGTGTTATGCTATTTTGATTCTGTAGGTACTCTGTGAAGCTGGGTATACAAGGAAGCAAGTAGCAAAGGACTATCAGAAGAGAGAGGAATCGAACTAGGAACCAAGCACAAGACAGAGGTTGGTCTCCTTTATTCTTCTCTCATCTATACTTCATAAAGGAAAACGAAAGTAGCTTTACTTTGTTTGTTTCTAAGGTAGCTACCACGCCTTAGTGGGATTAGCAGTTTTGCATAGACACTTTTCCTTATAACACCAGGTCCCCTATTATCCCTTTCGGTGATCTTATCTACTATCGTGTCATCCCATTAGTCCACAATATTTGCAAACTTCAACTCTTCCTCCATGCCAATGTTCACCTACCTAGTTTTGAGAGGATCAGTTATGTCTGGGTTCTCTAGCTGTGGTCCTTCAACTTCGCAGTGTCCTTCAGTCTCTGGAATATTAATCTTCCTTGGGTCTTCATCTTCTTCTTCCATTGTGACATTGTAGCACTGCAGTGCATGGCTTAGCTGGGTGGTCCAGTCAGTTTGAATCAAATCTAGAGGATCTTCTGGTATCCTGAAAATTGTCGTCTTAACCTCCTGCAATGTTTCATCAAGAGATTCAAATCCATCCTCAAAAATGAATGTCATAAAAAATCCCTGGTGCAAAATATCCCATGCTTCGGTGCCATGGCAAAGTTCCATTTCCAAGTACCAATTCATTTGTATAACATCCAAGGTATGAAAAAATAGATGGACCCATTATGGTTGAGGCTTCGCTCTGTACACTTCCGTCCATTTGCCCAAATGGTTGCGTGGATCATTTCTCCCATCATATTTTTCTATTAATTGCACCTTTGGATGACCAAAGCATACCCTCATCATACTCCTATATTTACACCAATCATCGAAACTATCTTTGTGTGTACCCCACCATCTTGTGGGCATAATGTGTAGTGCCCAATCTAATGCCTGGAAGCGATGCTTCTATGGTACTTCCCTTTGAAATGCATCCAAAAAGTGATCAATATTGGTTAGCCCATCATAGTAAGGAATATTTCTTACCTCTAATGATATACAATGCAACGACTTCGTCATCATATTACAGCGCAATGTAGATACTTCATGCAGTCGATTCTGCTAGTTCTCCAGTTCTTCGTCTGAATCTGATGTGCAGGAGCTCTCGCGGTCCCATGCAATATGTCTGTCTACTATCAGATTCATCCAATCCTGATTTCGCACCGATATCTTGTAAATCTGGTCCAAATCGTCATCACTTTCAAAATCGCGGATCGGTTCAGTATAGCGCGGTCCTTCTACAGAGTCCAGTGGCACTACTACGTGTAGCGATTTCTTCTCAAATATCATCTTTCACTTCTTCAGGTTGATTACCACATTCATGTAAGTGGCCCAATCGATCCCGAGGAGCACGAGGTAGGGATTACTATCATCCACAATCTCTATCACTTCAAAATCCACTAGTGCACCTTCGCCTTCGATATCAACTGTTACCCCTTGCAACCTCCCTATTAGGATGATTTTCTGCTAATTTTCCATCCTTAACTAAATCTAAGATAGTTGTAGCATAGGTCTCCCCATTATTTCCCATGCTTGTTTCAGAAAAACATTCATGTTGAACCCTAGGTCCAAGATAACCAGGTCCATTTCGTATTCTCCTATTTGTGTGGTGAGTCTCATCTCACGTCGAGTCCTTGCCTTATTCTTACCAAGATTTCTGACTACGCGTGGTTCATTAGTAGCATTTTCTTGCTAGCACACCTATTGATCAATTCCTATAGTCCCTTCATAGCCTTACTATTGTGGAGAAGTTTCTTGTAGGTCTTCAAGAACGTGGTAATCATTGACAAGTCCATTTCTTCAACCAGTTTCTCCTAACTCCCTAAGGTAGAGGGATCAACGAAACTTTTCTTTTTTCCATAAATGTTTCTTTTGGTTTTTCTAGATAAAACTCGATCTCCTTTTCTGGTGCTTTACAGACCCACTCACCTTCTTCAGGCTACTTCCCCTTATCCTCACTAGTTTTCACTCCACTACGCAGCACAATATTTACCTTGGGGTCTTCCTCGCAAGGTTCAGCCCTCATCATTTGCAAGATCTGAGTTGTTTGTTGAGGCTTCACCCCCTTCCCACGTATTTTGGATAACAATATAGGGCAATCCTCCATCACATGGTCAACCTGAGTACAATAATTGCATGACAATCCCGTCGGATTCGTGCAGTCTCGCACGTAGTGTCCTGGTCCTCCACAACTGTAACAAATAATCTGCCCTCGACCTCTACCAGGTCCTCCTCCACCTCGGCCTCGGCCACACCCCTGATACTTGCCTCGTGCTCCTCTAATTCATTGGTCCAGAGGCTGTGTTTCTACCTGCACCATGTATGTAGGTGTCCTGTCCATCATTAATTTGTAACTTCAACAATTGTGCTCATCATGACCCACAAATTGACAAAAGTTGCAGAAGATTTGTTGCAATGTCTGTGCAAATTTCTGTAGCAAATGGGAATTATATGTGGCATGTTTCCCAGCTACCTAATAGATAGCACACCATAGCGTGAGCCTTGTACTTGGTCTTGCTACAACGTCCAGCCTCAGAGGCATTAGTCCCCTTGATGCAACATAATTTGCAAAGACAGGATAGTCATCTTTGTCATGTCCCTGGCTTTTTCACTTTAGGCACCACACTTCTTCGCATGCCTCTGGCCGAGTTGTTCTATCCTTATTCAGACTTTGCATTTCGAGGCAAAGGATCTGCAACTGTGCATGAATTTGTTGAACCCCCAGATTAGCATCTTGCATTGGTGTCTCGTGCAATGTCATCGCAATTTCTAGATCTTCCACCTCAGTCCCGATCTTTTGTTGTCATAGCATAACCCTTAAGTGAGGCGGAAGTGAATCGACAAACCATTCATAGTGTTTCCCATCAGTTAGATTCATGTTGGCTTCATGGATCCTACACTTCAATCTTTGATCCAAATCCCAGGGTGTCTCTCTAGGCTTCATCATGATCTCCTTGAATCGCACAATTGATTGTGCCTCAGACTTAGGTCTACTAAATTCGTTATTCAGCGCAATCTGGATATCAACTAATGCAGACGTTGGATTATTAGTGCAGTACTTAATGTACCATGTTAGTGCGCAATCCTGCATATCACTAACCAATGTTTCTTTCTTCATTTGATCATCTTTGATACCCTGAGCTTCCCATACAGCCTTCATGATGAACCAAAACTGGTCCAGATATTCATTTCCTACACCCTTGAACACACGTATCTTTACAAAGTTTGCCATGTTGAATGGTGGTGGAGGTGGAAGCAGTGTGGGTGAGGGGGTAAGTAGTGGGGGTGAGGATGGATGTTGTGTGGATGGATGAGGTGAGGATGGAGGTAGTGTAGGTATTCACAGGAATCCCTATCTTATCAACTGAATAATGCTTAATGGAGAAGCATGTGTGACTCCTTCATCATCACTTAGAGGAGGCTCAATCAGTGGGCTATATTTAGGGCCTTTTCTTCCTTCGTCCCTGAAAGTCCTTCAGCTTCACGTAGCCCCAAACATCAAGGTAACTGCATAACCCACTTTTCACATAAGACCATCTTAATCCAAGTATTTAATGATTTCAAATACTTACCTCGCAGCCCCTTCAAGAAGTGGCGCTCTGCTTCATTGTAATTAAGCGAGGTATCGACCACAAACTCTATCACCAACCCTCCTATGATACGGTCCAGCCAATGATCAACAGCACCCGTGATCTTATCTTTAGAGGCTTCCAATTTCCATACTAACTCTAGGGTCTAGATAATTGGGCCATCAAGTGTTCACCTCCTTGGTCATTTGCGAACTTTGCAATCCACTCATATAATTCAACCGGGAAGGAATAGAAGAGGATTTTGTGTATCTCTATGTATAGATATCTATACAACCACTATTCTTTCGTCAATCATAGATTCCTCTTTTCTTGCGCCGCGAATTCATGGATCTTTCTATCCAACCAGTCTTCAATCCCCTTCTTAGGTGGATTTGAGTGATCCGACATCACACATCTCGTTATGCAGATCTCGGTCCCAGCCACAGAACCATTTACTGGCTTGATTGGCCCTGACCCAGGTTCAACGTTAAGCATCCAAGCAAATCCCTACACTACTGGCCCTTTTAGCATCAATCCATGGAGTGTGGACTGAAGTCTCACCCGAACCAATATGGCGGGATGCAGGAACCAAGTTTCTGCACCCTTAGATGGTTTGTGATGTTGGTTTTTTGCCCTAACCTTCATTCACATAGATCGATAAGCCCTTTAAGGCTTATTAAAGTACTTCTCTTATTCTTCCTCGAAGCCTCTGTAAAAGTCTCCGATCATCCTTTGAGGGCCCTAAATAGATAGATCGGGCACTTACACACCCTTGTAATTAATCTTACTTCTGTATCAACCCAGATTCGCTTATGTATTGGTTAGTTTAACATGCATTATAGTTATCTTTGCATAAACATATATTCCTACTTGCATTCATATGACAAAGTAAAATACATAGATTCGCGCATCAATATAGAATTACTTCATACTCCAATATTCAACATAACATAATCGCAACATTCATAACAGAAGTAAAATAACACATACACAGATAATTGTAGAATATTTCTCTTTATTAATAATCCATATTTCCAGTATAGACTTTGACTGCCCTTCACACACAGCTGCAGGGGTCTGCGTGCTCAACTACAGACTTCTAACCTAGGCATCTGTGCACTTAGCTGCAAAGCCTCTTTCTACACCAAGACTCTTCGCTCTTAGCTCTCACAAACCCATACCTAAACCATAGCACCAAAACTACTCTTCTAAAAAACTTGCCTTAGACTCTTCTAAGACTCCCTTCTTATACAATCCCATGGTCCGTAGGCCATGGGTAGATCACTAAAGTCGAGATGACTTATACAAAAGCATGGTGGAAAACCCTTAGTAACTCTTTACGTCTTTGTGCTCCATGGCCACAAAATACAGAGACTTCACATTCTTTAGCCGCAAAACTTGGGCCTTTAGCCCCAAAACTTGGGCTTTTAACACTAAAATTGACCCTAGGGGACCCGTCCTGAGTAGAAGCATTGCATTGAGACATCCTTGAAGACATGAAATTCATCCAGATATCGTGAAGTAGTGTTAAGGCCAAGAGTCATCATTGTAAAGTTGTAAAAGAGTCATTTATAAAAGGGTCATCATTGTAAAGTTGTAAAAGAGTCATTTATAAAAGAGTCATCATAGTAAAATTGTAAAAGAGTCATCATTTTAAAGATTGTAAAAGAGTAATTTGCGAGAGTCATTCTGCCTAGAGTCGAAGAGGCAATGTCATGAGGTATAGGAGTCATTGTTGGGATGATGTCATGGTTGGGTTGCAAGTCATAGAGTGATTGGGTATTTGGTTAAGTACCCAAAAATCATTGTACATCTTATTGTATCATGGATTGTAGGGTGGTGCTAGGGCAAGTTGTGGCTCGCTAGGATGTTGGGGAATTCATTCAGTTGATTAATGAAGAAACTAGGGCATTGTGGCATCCTTCCAATGGGAGCTAGAGAAGAATGATTTTCTAGAATTCTAGGAAGTTGTTTCTTTCATTTTAGTTGGTATTGAAGATTAAATAATTTATTAGAAAAGCATTCGGTGGTTTTCGACCAAGAGGGGGTTTACCACCTAAAATTTTTGTGCCTACTCTGTTCTTTTAATTACTATTATTACTGCATAAACATTAATAATAATTGAATATTAACTAATGCGAGGAAGAGATTTAAAAGTGCTAATTGCTAAGGAATACTGATTCACCCCCCTTGTCAGTATTTCCAACACTTATCCATGTTGCACTTGCATATAAGACTCATGATTGTATTCAAACCCAAAAGACGAATTCCTTATTCCTTTGAGGAGGGCTAATCTCCTCATGGACTTCATAGAACCTCATAAATCCCATGGATTTGGGAAGAGTGGCTCGAGCTTAAGCTCAAGAGGGATAACAACAGTGAGTGCTTTAGTATACCTTAAAGCCCATGATCGAATGTTTGCACAAATAGACTTGTAGAACCATTTCATCCCAACCATAGTTGAAGCGTATCCTAAATGGCATAATGTGTAGAAAGGAAAGAAACTTTGTGAAAACCACTAGGTTTAGTGTTGTGGAGGTAAATCCTCTCTGCGGACAGAGACGATCCCTACTAGCCCAGACCGGGTCTAGCAACAATCACACAATGCTATCACGCAAGTTCCTAATTGCAAATACAAAGTGGATGGTGAGAACCTACTTGGATTCCAACGCTAATGTTCGTCGAAGAGATGTCACCTTCATTCCTTTGCCTTGGCCGGTCACGATCCGCATGATCTCTGTGATAGGATACCTGCACACGCAAAGAACAACACGAAAACAAGCGTAAAATCTAGTAGATGCAATTATATATCAGTCAGAAAAGATATAACTCAACATCAAACATGAGACAATGAGAGTGGAACCATAATGATAGTCATCTATTATTAATAAATAACAAAGAAGAATACAACCATTGTTCTGACGTCAAATCCTCCTTTGGCTGGGTGATCAGCTACACAAGTCTTGCAAAGCTTGTTGGGATGGGAAACAAGCCTCTCTCTCTTTGGGTGACAAGAATCTCCTTACTTAGATTTGGCCTTATGGGTGCAAAGAAGGCTCTTGCAGCTTCAAACTCTTAAACTCCTGGAACTATTGTGATTCTAACTAACTTTCTCAAGTCATAGAGGCAAGCTTTTATAGATAGAGAGGGAAAGAGATAGGATCAACCACATTATTCATGGGATTGGCTTTATCACTTGGAAACTTCCATGAAAGGTGGCAAACCACTTTCCCTTCTATAGATATTCGAAGCCAAACCATCCTGGCTCAACATAGATTCAGTTGGTGAATGGGTTGAAGAGAACCTTCGGGAGTTTGGTCGTTGAAAACTTTACTCAATTCGGTTGGCGCGAGTGCGACTCTGGGACAGAGCGCCAATGGCGCGCCCTTTATAGAGTATTTCCCTCATTGGCGCGGGCAGTGAACTGTGAACCCGCGCTAATGTAGAAAGAGCTGTTTTCATGAGGATTTTGCAGGAGATGTCTTCAGGGCAAATGAAGCTCATACTAAGAGGAATATGATGCAAGTGGTTTCAGGTCATGTCACTTCTCACAGGTCCCGGAATGAGTCCTCCAGTGTACAGGTGAGGGATAACAGGGACGGTGACAAACGGTGACAAATTGCTGTGTAACAGATGCCCCCTAAAGCATGAGGCCCGAGAGAGAGAGGGGCGAAATGCTTTACAATAACATGCGTGACTGAAGACACGGCCGCCGGAGAACCTGCGTAAAGAAGTATAACTGATATCTCAAGTACATGATATATGTGTGGTATGGGCGCAACCATTCGTAACAGAGTACATAATAATCTAGATCCAAGGTATGGATGCAGCCATCCGGAAGGGATCGATAAATAGACTCAGGCATGGTCGCAGCCATCCAATAAATGAGTCATGTAATCATAATAATCCACAAATCACAACCTGGATCCCAATAGACAAAATCCAGGGTCTTGCACTCCATCTCAACCTGAACAGAGTACAAGTTCAAGCATGCGAATACATGAGTTGAATTCGAACATGCATGAACATCGTCTGATTACCAGTCAATGATGAAAACTGTTAACAGACGTGAGAGTTACCACCAATAATGACAATGGTCCTCAAGGTACTATAGGTACAATCTACGGCGTGTGAATGAATGAGCTGGCGTCGAACACCCGTAGAATCATTCGATCGGAGGCCAATGATGAAAACCTCTCGTCGAACACAAAGAACCTGCCATTGAGGCATGCAGGCTCCAAGGCACCAAAGGGAGTCTCTAGACCAGCTTCCTGGATAATGAGCTGGAGTCGACAAGAAGTTACCTTGATCAAAGGTGGGTCATAAGGTTTCCCACTTCATTGACACGAGATAGAAGAAAGATGTTGTGGTGATTTGGAATTATGTGAGGCATCAGAGGGAGGTTGTATTTTAGTAGAGGTCAACTTCTCTTGAACATATCGGCGGCATGACAGCGGACTTGGCAGTATTTGACATCAAATGAGCAGAGGTCATGGTGACAAGGCAATGAGTAGATGAGAGGCCAAATAGGATAACCCAAACCCACGGAGGCTAATGTGAAACAAGATGAGATGTCCCCACCCAGACACGAATGCAGACTAGTGCCATGTTCAAGAGTGACATACTGCTGACATGATGATGATTATGGATCCATTTTCCCCACCATTTCTGGCGAGTACCCCAGTTATTTCTAACAAGCTTGATGGGGATAGCATATGCTTGTGAATGTCATTACGACCAAATCCGATGTCATTAAGTTTTAACGATTCTGACAAAGGAGGAACTCGGCGTCTTTTCCTATTTAGAGAGTCTGAAAAGACGGCAGAAAAGTAAACTCCAGGGGGGTCCTTTTTCGTAAAGTTGTGTCTCTCGAGCCCGAAAAAGTATAAAACAATACTCGAAAGATCCGCCCGACCATTACGATCGAGGAGTACTTTTCATGAGTAGTGATATTGATCTGAAAAGGTAAAAAAGTAATCGACATCACGTCGTTTCGTAACCACTAACGAACCGGAAACGAAAAGGGTTCGACAATCTTTTCGTTTTTACACGGTCGGAAAAGGGTTTAAAGACGACTGCCTCTTTTTTACTTTTAACGAGTCAAGAGGGATAACTCGGCAATCTTTTCAGTTTTAGCGAGTCAGAAAAGAGCTGAAAGATGACTCCAGAGTGACTTTTTCGTGTATTTACTGAGTCTGAAAAAGTATAAAATACAACTCGTTTCACCATCGAAGTTGCAAAAAGGACCTGCCATAGCACCAATAGCAAGCGTAAAACCATTTTCGACCAAAAATATATTAAAATATTCAAAAAAGAACTCTCTAACCCTCATTACAAGTCAAAAGTCTATAAATGTGGTGAAAATGTAAAAACAAAATTACTTTTACGTTTTTACCTTGTGCATAGTGGTAGTGGTCCATTTGGAGTGCAAATTTCGAGCAGCGATTACCACCAATCCGGGCAACCATTTGAGATTCTGCCAGTTCCAGGTAAGAGGCGCTCTCTTAAGCTTCATTTTCATTCCTATTTTTATGCATTTTGTTCCCGATTCGAGCCTCCACAAGGGGGATTTCAAAATTTAGGGTTGCGCCCCATTGGCGCGGGTATCCGGCACGGGTCCGCACCAATGGGGTGATTTACCAAAAGGTGCCGCGCCAACCGCGCGACCTAGGTTTTCACTTAAATTTTCCCATCAATTTTGAAATTTGTCCAGTGTATATGCTTACCAGGGTTTCATTAATGATTTATTCATCTTTGTGATTGCAGGAAACACGCAAAAATGCCGGTGGAATGGAAAGAACGAGAGCACGATGCCATAGATGCCTTAGCCATCGCAGATGAGGGATGTATGAATGTGCTGAGAGATTGTGGTCTCAAGAAATTCTTTCTCACCTCATAGCTACGAGCTCAACCAGAGCTATTACAGTTCATAGTGGATGCTTGGGACGTCGATGACCAAGTATTTCGACTATGGGATCAGACCTTAGAGCTGAATGTATCTGATGTGTATTTCATTACTGGGTTGTCACGGAGAGGGGCAATCCCCATTCTGACCGGAAGCAGGCCTTCCGCAGAGAAAATAGGTGAAGTAAAGGCTCGTGTGTGCCCAGAGGCACAATTTGGGAAGAACAGTGCCAAGGTGGATATCGCCACCATCCATGATTTGGTTCTTAAGGTGATACTGTTCACCATCACACGTGCAGCTGGGGTACAGGCACCCCATGAGGCCAGCAAGAACCATCTGTTACTGGCAACAGAATGTCTTAGCCCCACCATTTTTTACTGGGCTACAGCAGTGACTACAAATATCAAGAGGCAGCTTACAAAGTGTAAGCGCGGGGGGGGGGGGTGAAACAGTTAAGATATGGTTCAATTGTGGTGTCGTTCTTCTTGGAACGATTACCTTTAATCCAGTACCAGGGAGCTGTAGTAGCGGACCCATTACCACGAGAGCCTAGGATGGCTCGCTGGGCAGCATTGATGCCTAGAGGAGGAGGGGGCCAGCAGATGTCTTCGCGGCCCTAGTTCTTCATATGGCTTCGCCGCCAGTTGATCGTGGTAGAGGACTGGCCATACGCAGGAACCAACTTCATGGGGGACCCAGACCTCCCACTGCCAGAGGGGGAGGAATGGGAAGAGGAGCTAGGTATGATCTTCTCTTTTTGGTGTTTTATGTATTTCCATTTTTTTTTCAATACATGCATGTTCTGATAAAAATTATATGTATATGCAGATGTGGGCCCAGAGCGTCCAGCCGGTTTGTCTCCTATAGCGAGGAGGGACCAACCTGCAGCTGACCCTCAGGCGAGAGGTGCCGTGGGGGAAGAGCTGGTGCAGAATCTCGAGGGACTTACCCAAGGGATTCCAGGCTATGCTAGATTGGCAGATGTGCCGTTCGCATATCAGAGGCACACGGTGGGGGTGCCGTCCCACATCCATCGTCTGTTGAGACGCTTGGTGCGCGCGGTGACGTGCTACCATGAGCACCACCATGAGTAGACTCTTAGGTTTCTTTCATGCATATTTTTGAGGGACATGTTGTCCGAGGATGTATCAGGATGAACATGTATTATTTTTTGGGTTTTGTAACGCACGCGGTGCAAACATTATGACACACATATATATACATATGCCTATGGCTTATTATTGTGCTTTTATGTGCTTTCTTGTATAATGTGTTGATTATAAATTACGCAAATGTCTATCTAATACATGATTAGCCAATGCATCAGATAATGTGTTTAATTGTCGTGGAATATGTTGATATGTGATGAAATCAAAATTTCTTTCTAACAATTTAGCACGTAAGTACAACCTTAAAATGTGAGGGTCTCTGACGGAATATCGCCCATTGAGCTGGTGGACGACAAGCTGAGAGTCTAGGTTAACAAGCAATGTACGAATACCGAGGTTAATTGCTTCGGCCAATAATTCAATAACAACGCTATATTCAGCGACATTGTTTGTAGTACAGCCTAAACATACACCTTGAAGGTCTATCAACTCACCGTGAGGATCGTAGATCACCCACGCCACAGAGGACAAATTACGAGTACTACGGCAGGCACCATCAGCAAAACCAATGTAAGGTGCACCTGACATCTGCACAAGAAGGAAAAAGACACAATAAGGGGCAATCATGCTTTCACACCAAACCGAAAACATGAAAACTCACACACACACATACACGCATGTACAAATCAAAGCACATGAATTATGCATAGTACTTTTTCAAGTACAGCCCATTGCGGGGCTTATCAAGAGGATTACCTTCGTAGTCAACTAGCTCGTATGCCCCTTTTTGCAATACTCTCTTTACAATGTAAGGGCCTAGCCACATGGGCTCGAGTTTGCCTGCCCCCAGCTTGTCATTGGCTTGGTCGTATAGCAGGACAAGGTCTCCCTCAACAAAGGAACGAGGATGAATAGTCTGGTCAAAATGAGTTTTGACTCTCTTTTCTTGAGCTTCGATGGCTAGGGAGGCTAAACGACGGGTCTCGTCTAACCGTTCTAGATAAAGAAGCCATTCCTCCACTGGAGTGGTGTTGGGAAGCAACTCCACGGCTATTTTCAACGAAGGAATTTCACATTCTATGGGAAGGGTAGCCTCCAGTCCATAAGCTAGCTGAAATAGAGTGAAATCGGTGGCATCCTTCACAGAGGTTCAGTAGGCCCACAAGGCAGGAAACAACATCAGATGCCAGTTAGACTTACGCATGTCGACAGTGCATTGAAGCATTGTTACCAAAATCTTGTTAACAGCTTCAACCTGACCGTTAGATTAAGGATAGTATGGGGTTGAACTATCGTGTCGTAAGCCTAGTTGGGTTGTCAACTCGGTCATCATGTGATTACGGAAATGCTTTTCGTGATCTGTGACGATGGCCTGTGGTACTTCGAACCGCGTAATAACATGATTGAACAAAAACTGTGCCGCTGTATGACCGTCTTCGGTTAGTGTGAGCATCGCCTCGGCCCATTTTGTAAAGTAATTGACGGCAACGATAATAAACCCATGCCCCCCGGCCGAGCGAGGCTTACAGGTTGTATAATCAATGCCCCATTTGGCAAAAGGGCCTACGGTCACTACAGGGTGCAGCGGGGCCGGTGGCACACGCATCTTCCGCTGGTATATCTGGCATGCATGACATGAGCGGACAACAAGGATGCAATCCTTAAAAATGGAGGGCTAGAAATAACCAGCGCGAAGGATTTTTTGAGCTGTGGCATATCCGGACATATGGCCACCACAGGCGCTAGAGTGGCAGTCATTCAGGACTTTCTCGGCCTCCTCGAGAGTGAGACAGCGGCGAAGAACGGAGTCAACGCCGAGACGGTACAGGGTGTCCCCTATGATCCGATAGGGTTGAGATTGATGGCGGATCCGCCGCCGTGCATCTTTGGAAACAGAGGGGCAGAAAGAGGACGTTTGTAAATAAACAATAATATCCCCGTACCAGGGATCGAGAGTGCTGATCAGGAAAAGGGTTTCGTTCGGGATATGATCCTCCGAAAGAGAGGGTGCAGAAGGAGATGGCAAAGAACAGAGCAGTTCAGCAAAGACCAGAGACTTCTTAGACTTGGAAACAGTAAATTCCATGTCAAACTCTTGGAGGATTACGATCCATTTAGATTATTTGCCCCCTAATAACTGATGTGACAATATGTATGTCATCGAGTTGCAGTCCGAAATCACGGTCGTAGAGCGCAACAGGATATAGTGCCGGAAACGTTGGACGGCGCACACAGTGGCCAATGCCAACTTCTCAACGTAAGCGTAGCGAGTTTCCGTATCCAAGAGGTTGCGGCTGAGGTAATAAATAACGTGTTCATTGCCGTCATCATCATCCTGCACTAGAACCATGCCGATAGTGGTATCGGCGGCAGCCAGATAGAGAGTATAATGACGATGGTAGTTCGGAGGTCTTAATAATGGAGCAGAGACAAGGAGGCCCTTGAGTCGCTCGAAAGACTCCTGAGCGATAGCATCCCAATGAAAGGGTGTGTCTCGCTTCAATAACCATGTGAAACCTTTAACCACCTCGGCATAATTCGAAATGAATCGTCTAATGAAATTTTCTTTGCCCTGCAGGCTCTGCAACTGTTGCAAAGAAGTAGGGGGAGGAAGATTCAAAATGGCCTCGACTTTGAGGGGATCCAGGTGGATGCCTTCTCGGGAGACGATAAACCCGAGTAGTCGGCCCGATTCAACGCAGAAGACGCATTTATGAGGATTGAGCCTAATACGGTAGTGTCGACAGTGGAGAAAAATTTCGCGAAGATGGGAGGGATGGTCCTGACGTTTGGCTGAATGAGCTGGGAGGTCATCCAGGTATGTCTGTACAATGTGACGAATGTCATGAAAGGCATAGGACATTGCACGTTGGAACGTAGTGCTGGCATTCTTTAGACCAAAAGGGAGCTTCTTATAGGCAAAAGTGCCCCAAGGACAGATAAAAGTCGTCTTATGTTGATCGGCGGGTGCAATGTTGATCTGGTTATAACCAGAGAAGCCGTCCATAAACGAGTAAATTTCGCTTCCTGCGCACTCATCGATAAGCTGATCGATGAAGGGTGTAGGGAAGTTATCCTTAGGACAGGCACGATTGATATCATGGTAATCAACACAGACTCGGATAGTACCCTGCTTTTTGTTCACAGGGACTATATTAGAGACCCAATCCGTCAGTGGAATAGGGTAAATGAAACCAGCCTTGAGAAGCTTTTCGACTTCTGCTTTGATGGCTGTGGCCTTTCGGGGGTGAACAGGGCGTAAGTGCTGACGAACAGGCTTAGCACCTGGATACGTAGGTATCTCATGCACCACTATACTAGGGTCGATGCCATGCATTTCTTCATAGGACCAAGCAAAGACATCACAAAATTCGCGAAATAGGTCAGTGTAGAGTTGAACTTCCTCTGGAGTGCAAGTGATTCCAATATGAATGTGCTCGACAATCCCTGGTTTCACAGAGATGTCGATAGGTTGGGTTTGTGTAATGTTCCCCATATTGCCCTCAGAAGATACTTGGTAAATTTGAATAGGCGTTTGGAGGGGCGAGGATGGGATACACGGAGCAAACCGCTCGAGGCATGCGATCATTTCCTGATTGGTAGGGAGAAAGGAAGAGCGGTGGTGATGATCTGACCAAGGAAGCTCTTTAAGAGACATGGTCTCTTGATGGCTTCATCAGAAGGAAATATTTCCTTTAATGGATTTGACGTAGCATCACCTCCAAGCCAAGGGAAATGAACATACGAATCGGGAACACCACTTGGAAGAGCAGGTTCGGGAGGGGGAGCCGATGCAGCAACGATTTCGACGTAGTTGAGCTCGGCAGGACTCAACGGCATCATATCACCCCAGGAGTCTATCTGATTAGCGGGAGGAAGGACCCACAGATCAGAACGTACGGAAATCATGTTAATAGGGGCGAGATTCGGAGGTGGAAAGGGAAAGACACCCATTAGGGTGGGATCTTTAAAGAGCCTAGCTCCCACACTCTCGAATGATTTAGAGGTATGCTCCATGAACGGCACATTACCTTCGAAAGAAGAGGTGAAGAAGGAGAGCTGGTCTACCGTGACAATCTTCCCTTGATGAGGGAAACGAATGACATGGAAAAGGGAGGAAGCCACGGCTTGCATGGCGTATGTCCAGCTACGTCCAAGGAGGAGGTTGTAGGTAAGATTAGCGTCGACAACTTCGACCTCCACTTCTACTGTCTTCCCTTCCAAGGAGATGGGCAAACGTTGTAGGATACCGTAAGGACGGGACTCTCTTCCATCAAAGGCTTCTAATGTCGTAGGAGACTGACTTAACGTAGGAGAACCAATAGCCTTCCAGCAAGCAACAGACATGATGCAAGTTGAGGCACCTTCATCAATGACTGTACGACGAATTTTTTTGCCATTGATGATGACCTGTATAAGGAAAGCGACTTGGTGAGGCAGTCTCGGCGTAAAGCCCTCAAGATTGAAAGAAATCAAATCTGAATCAGCCGGGTCTATGCCACCGATATTCGATAGCAAGGACTTCCTCTGGGAGGGGCAGTTCTAGAGGACTTCTAGAGCGGACATAGCAGATGGAGCCTGAGCTAAGTCCTCAACAATGCTATAGTGCTGGGCAGCACGAGCATTAGGGTTGTAAGACGACTTCCGGAGTACACCTTTCGGAGGGGGTCGGGGGATCGTCTCAGTGCTAGGTCTTTCGATGTGGAGAGGACCAGAACTGGATGGAGGAGCGCTGGAGGGGACCTCCGGCTCCTTCGCGGCATGAGATGGATATTCTTTCGCTCGAGTGGTGACATGGATGGGAATCGTTCCAGCCATGAAGACTTGAGAGCCGAATGAGGAAGAGGGCTGTGATGGATCTGCCACCATTTGAGTTTGCTGGGAAGGGAAAGGTTCTTTAAGCATGGCAGGAGTCCCAGGAGCACCTTTCAATAATCGACTAAGTTCGGACCGCCTTGGGCAGTCTTTAGTGTAGTGGTCCTCATCACAGATAAGACAAGGATACTTAGGTTTTCGTTTGGCTCCTTCCTCGGGTGGAGGTTTAGGGGAATCCTGTTTGGGCTGTTCGGATTTATTCTTGGCTTTCCCTTTCTTTTTCCCTTTCGAGGATTTATATGTCGTGGTGGACTGAACGGCGTTTACCTCAGAGGTACTTCTAGAATTAGATTGGCCCTGAGAAGCATTTCCATTAGAAGCGTTCTGTTTTTGCTTCCCAGGGTTCACGGTCGATTTCTTTGATGACGAGTTTACAGAGCCAATAACTCCGTCAACAGATGGTTTTGGCGGAGCCTTGGATTCTCCGGGCCTCGGGGCGTCTGGAAAATAATCATATAAAGTACCCGACTGAGAGTATACTAAGTCAAGGTACTGAGCACGCGCGATAGCTTGCTCTTCAGTTACACAAGCTCCCATGGCGATGTCTCGCGCGATCGCAGGGACAAAGGAAATCGTGAACCAATCGGTCAGGAGTTGATCAGGAATCCAAAATTTGATCAAGCGACGACGCCGTCTCCATTCATGTATATGATAGGATATATGCGTAGCCGTGTCCTGTTTGAGAGACGTAAGGAGATGTGTCCCTGTCTCATACCGAATGGGTAACTGAAAATGAGTTAGGAATGCCATAGCCAACGAGTTGAAATCTTGAAATGTTCCGCAATTCAGCTCAATATACGACTTAGCGGCTGAGCCGGTGAGAGTTCTTTGAAAGAGGCGGAACCGGATAGAGTCATCAAGCCATGAGTTCAATGAGCACCAAAGGTGATAGGTCATGACATGGGCTTGAGGGTCTTCACCAGCTTTGCCATCAAATTTTGGGCAATCACCGGGTATTTTAGTCGGAACTGGTGGCCAATATGGGTTATGAAGAATGGGATCATTCATCAACTTGGACACATCCGGAAGTTCCAACGTCGCTAAGAAAGGAAACTGAGGATTAAAGGACATTTGTGGCTGCGGAAGAGAGGCAGTACCAGGGTTCCAGCCAGGTGGTGGTTTCCCCCATGGACTTTGTCCAGATGGGCCCGGCCCGAAGGGGATTTGCCCATAGGGATTTTTCCCGTAGGGGTTCTGTCCATACAGATTCTGTCCATAAGGATTCTATCCATATGCAGACAGTTGACCCTGGGTCTGCCCCCCAGCACCCCATGGATTAGCAACTTGACATGCAGGTGCAGCGTACTGATAATTCTGGTAAGGAGTGACCTGCATCTGTTGATAATTTTGATAAGGGGTAAATTGAGTTTGCCCCTGGGGTTGCTAGTAGCCATACATTTGCTGAGCTCCATACTGAGCCTGATAAGAAGGCTGCGCTTGGTAAGAAGGTTGGGGCCGTGGCCCACCTTGCATTTGATAACCAATTTGAGTTTGGGGCCCAGAAAGATGTCCTTGAACAGGTTGGGCTTGGACCATCTAGCCGGAAGGTTGGCCTGGTTGGGTTTGGGATGGACCTGTTTGCCCAGAAGGATGCGCTTGCTGGGTACCAGGTTGTCCTTGAGCAACCAGGGGTTGTCCTTGCGGAATAGATGGTTGAGCGGGCTGGACAGCCGATTGACCTTGAGGTTGGCCAGCTTGTCCAGAAGGATGACTAAGCTGGGCAGTGGGTTGGCCTTGCTGCGCAGAAAGCTGACCCGTTTGCCCAGAAGGATGACTAGACTGAGCAGTGGGTTGGCCCTGCTATACGTAAGGTTGCCCCCCTTTCCCAGAAGGATACCCCTATTGGACTGCGGGTTGACCTTGTGGAATATAAGTTTGTCCAGCTTGTCCAGAGGGATAACCCTGCTGGAGACCAGGTTGGCCTTGTTGGATGTAAGGTTATCCTGGTTGTCTAGACGGGTAACCTTGCTGGGTACCAGGTTGCCCCGGATAACCAAAAGGTTGACTCAGATAGGTAAACGATGGACCACCAGCGGCCGAAGGTTGTCCCTAATAGGGTTGTCCTTGTGGGCCCCCAGATTGTCCTGGGTAAGACTGGCCATAATATGGCTGCCCTTGGGGGGCTTGCACATAAGGTGGCTGGCCTTGGTTAGGCGGTCCTTTAAGCTGTGCAGGCATTGCTTGGCCTCCATGAAAAGAGTGAGTACTAGGGTCCCAAGCAATGGATAACGGTACCGAAACCTCAACGAAATGTTGAGAAGGAAAGGGTTGAGAAAGTTGAAGCTATTGACCAGTAGAATCGTAATAAAAGAGTGGACCTTGCGCGTTCGGATCCTGAACAGCTTGCCCATAGGCATCATATGGCCCCCCTCCTGGAACAGGACCAAAAGAGGGTGGAGCACTTTGTGCAGGGTGGACAACTCTAGGCGAGAGTTCCGGCTGGCCACTACTCACTTGACCGTGAGGGGGACCAGCACCAGTGTTCAAAGATGAAGATGCTGTTACGGCACTAACGACCGGAGTTGAATGTGCTACACAAATAGTTTGATTCGTCAAAATTGAAGTAACAGGTGTAGTATGGGGTTGTGAAACAAAAGGTCCCGTGGTGGGAGTAACATGAGGATCCCACATGGTCGAAGTAGAAGTCCTGGAAGCTACCCTATCCCTCAACAACTGATAATGTGGGGGGAGTGGAGAAGTAGCTGGGATGGGAGTGTCGATATTCGACACCACAGGTTTTTCACTCGTGCTAGGAGATGTCTCATCCAAATGGGAGGTAGACATTGAAGACGAAACACTAGGTGGGGTAGCAGGAATATCGTCGTCGTCAGGCTCCTAGATGGGGTTCCAATGAACTTCGTAACCCTCATCTTCCGGGGCGCGAGAGTTGATCGGTTGGATACTCGGGATAACAGGAAGAGTATCACTCACAACCGGTACCTCAGGAGCAGTGGAAGATGGAGAGCCTTGATCACTTGGAACGGGAGTCGACGGTTCAGCCAAGATGACAAACTTCAAACAAACCTAAGGGAGTCTAACGATAGAAAACCCTACTCAAACTATCGCACACAAGATCTAACCAGGTAATGTTTATCGTGGCCAAATGAATTTCAAGACACAAAGACACAACTTGACCTTTTCATGTTTTAAGAGTCGAGAAAAGGACAAAAAGGTGACTCTAGTCACCTTCGAATGTTTTATGAGCCCGAAGTGACAAACTGCTCAAGTGAGCCTTTTCGTTTAAGGAGTCTGAAAAGGATCAAAAGTGACTACTCTGGAGAAGCTAGGCAAAGGGTTTACCAGACAATCGGTAAAACTGCTTATACACCTTGGCAATCATATGACAACCAAGGACTTCCCGTACTGCAGTCAATCTTCCCGAATGTTGTGTTCGGTGCATTACGGCTTGTAAGGCGGCAAACACGGTTTCCTATGGATAAAGGATGATAACCTAGTGGGGTCTCCCCTATATACGCGACGGTACGTGGGAGCTCAAGTCCGTGCTAGACCACTATCGAGTCACAAAAGGAGGAATCACCCAACCGTAGTGTGAAACAACAGTGACTAGGTTTAACGACGCCGGAGCACGTCTCTAGCCTAGACCTCTAATTAGTGAGCGTTATGTTCCAATGCATTTTTACGTTCATTCAGTTCATTTTATGGTTGATCTTTAGTTAAGTTTCGATTTCCAGGTCCTACCGTATGCGATCTCTCACAATTCCCTAAATGCAAGCTATATGCCGAAGAATGTCATTTCGTTCGATGAATACTAACTACGAGCGAGTTGAGAATTTTTCAAACAAAACGACCAGAATCAAGAAGCACTCTAATGCAGCTAATGAAAAATAAACGAAACTTTCCTTTGTTTTAGATCACTTAATCAATGAAAATCTTCTAATTTCAATTAACTAATGCAACGCAAAAGAGATTATCCGTTTTTCTTTTTCAATGACAATGTGCACTAAACAAATTTTGAGAGATAGTAACACCGAGCAAAAGATCAATTCCACTCAATGAGAACACAATCGAATCCCCAAAACACCAAAACAGTCCTTCAAGAAGAAAGCACAAAGACCTCTATGAGCTATGTAATCTAAGCCCAAACGAAGCCAAGTGAAACCCAAGCGAAAAAGAAAAAAATCACTCGGAAAAAGCTTTAACAACTACTGAGCAAACGCAAAAGCAAACGCAAGGTAGACTAGACAATCAAAGAACCCAAGACTCCTACGGAAGGCTCGATGCACCAAGCCACTAGATGTCCTAGGGCTAAAAAGTGTAATCGATAGAAAAAGGCAAACAACCGAAGTATGAAGGTCTAAAACCAATCAAACCAGGATCAAATACACTCCAGTAATTGAAAAAGACACAGCAAGACACAAAATCCAAGCTCAGAGGGCTTAAGGACAAGCAAACTGAAAAGTTGACAGGCCTGGCGCGACTGTCAGGCTGCAACTTGTGCTTTTATAGGATTGGCGCGGGTTGTCTTTGAGGAACTTGCGCCAATTGGCGCGACTGTAAGGCTAAAAAATGCGCTAATCGAGTTGGCTTAGTAAAAAACAAAAGCAAGTGACTCAGGGCTTGAAGACAGTATCTAGGCAAACCAGGAAGCAAGAAACAGCAAGAAATCCAACCCAGAAAGCTATCTAAGCAATCAAAGCAAGAAAAACCAAAGAGACAAGACAAACTCCAAGTTGTTTAGTCCGTAAACCAAACCGGAGATTGACTGAAGTGGCATTGATCTACTTCGCTAATGCAAAGCAATAGCGTTTCGAAGGCTGCCTGGCCGTGCTTCAGGCTCCGTCTAAAGTTTACAAATCAAACAACAAGATCTCCCCAGCGGAGTCACCAAATTGTTGTGGAGGTAAATCCTCTCTGCGGACAGAGACGATCCCTACTAGCCTAGACCGGGTCTAGCAACAATCACACAATGCTATCACGCAAGTTCCTAATTGCAAATACAAAGTGGATGGTGAGAACCTACTTGGATTCCAACGCTAAAGTTCGTCGAAGAGATTTCGCCTTCGTTCCTTTGCCTTGGCCGGTCACGATCCACACGATCTCTGTGATAGGATACATGCACACGCAAAGAACAACACGAAAACAAGCGTAAAATCTAGTAGATGCAATTATATATTAGTTAGAAAAGATATAACTCAACATCAAGCATGAGACAATGAGAGTGGAACCATAATGATAGTAATATATTATTAATAAATAACAAAGAAGAATACAACCATTGTTCTGACGTCAAATCCTCCTTTGGCTGAGTGATCAGCTACACAAGTCTTGCAAAGCTTGTTGGGATGGGAAACAAGCCTCTCTCTCTTTGGGTGACAAGAATCTCCTTACTTAGATTTGGCCTTATGGGTGGTGAATCACCGTTTGAAATCGACGACATGCGCACTGCCAATGTGTATTGATTATATCTACTGGTAATGTACAATGCTAACATAGGATATCAAATAAATATATATATTTGTATATTGGAAGGCCTCTCTCTCTCTCTATATATATATATATATATATATATATATATATATATATATATATATATATATATATATATATATATATATATATATATATATATATATATATATATATATATATATATATATATATATATATATATATATATATATATATATATATATATATATATATATCTGAGTTATAGATATCTAATAATACTCTCGTGTAGAAGAAGGGCTGTAAACTTAATAAAATAATCCAAACCCTTGAAAGGAAGTTTGTTAAGGGAAAATGGACATAATATTAAAAAAAAAATACTATCCCTTTTCTCTAACAGTACAAGAGAAATTGGATTACTAAGTGGATATTCCACTAAGGTAAGTGGGGTGTTTACATATGGTGTCAGCCTTAGCAATTGATCCATCTTCTAGTCCTTGGGTTCTCTTTTCAGCTACTGATCAGATCATGAGTTAAGGGGGAATTTGTCTTGGCCCTTTAACCAAAAACATGGCTAAATATTATTATCGATCTCTTTTCTGAGGCTATTTCCATTGATATTTGTCCCATGGTTGATAAAATTAACTTGGAACTTATGGTTTCTTAGCTAAACCATGTCTATTCTATGAGGAATCGTACATTGTTCCATCATTACTTGAGGACACATCTCTTGGAATGATATTTTTATAGAATTGAATGCATAAACATTTATCAAGACATTAACACATCGGCTAATTATGTCTTAAATTGGAATTTTGTCCCACTAAGTGAATAAACCATTCATTCATTACATTCATAATGAGTATGAAATAAAATAAAATAAAATAAAATATCATGTCCATGAGAAGCACATGTGAAGACCATCATAGCCATCATATGTATATACCATAGATCCAAAAGGTGTTTTTTACCTCTTAATTTTTTGTGGGTACTATTGATGGCCAAAATTGACATCAACATTCAGTGAATCCACCTGGTCAAGCTCCCAATTAGACCTTTTCCCATTGAAATTGGTGGATCTGATTGGTTCAAATGGGTTTCCAATTACCCGTTCAAAATAGGTGTAGGTGACGTGAAATGGGTGATAAAATGATTATAAAAGTGATATGTGAAAACTTAATTATGTAAAAATAATATATAAACTATCTAAAATACCCAGGCATTTGAATCACATGTAAAATGATAACAATGATTCATAATAATAAAGATTACTATAAACCAATATAAGAATATTGATTTAGGTTATTGTTTTGATTAAATAGTAAATCAAAACAATATTAAGCTCTCCGCGTATGATAAAACAAAAATATTGTTCTGTGCAACTAAAATAATTAATCATGACACATTCAAAAGTGACAAGTGATAGGACTAATATGAAAGTAAACAAGAATAATATTAAAATATATATAACAATTTTTTTAAAGAAAGAATGCACAAAAATAAGATAAAAGTACTAGACCGGATAAAAATCTATTCATCTCCAACACTGTAACGGTTCATATTTTTATTAATAAGCTAAAGCTAAGGATAGTAGTGCAACAAAATCTTCACTTTAATTGAAAAATCCAAAACCCCTTTCTAAAAGAAGGAAAGGTCTATTTATAAGAGTTCAAAAATAAAATATGAGAGATTTTTTTTTTTTTACAGGAAAGATGAACTAAATTTAACAAAATATGCATAAAAAGAGAATTGATATGTCTAAAATGGGTTCATTGAGCTTGAACCAATTGTTCCTTTCCAATTATTTTAGAATTCAAGTAGCGGTGTCACTTTTGGAGGAATCTGGGGCTTCAGCAACATCTGGCAACTAAAGATAGTTTCTTCCAATTGTGGCATAATTTGGGTGGTGTTGTTTGTTAGTGATTTTAATAGTAACCATGACTGTGGGGCATTACAAAAAACCATCAATTGTCATCCTTTATCTTTTTCAACTTGTGGATTTCCTTGATAACATGCTTCTCTTTCTGATTCCATTCTTCTCGTAATCTCTGCATATCTAGAAAGAGGTCCTCACAACATTTTTCAATTAGATGGGCCTTAAGCAAGGAGTCAATTACTGCTTCTCCTTTGGGATTGGAAAGATCGTAGGAATCATTGAGAGACATTTTAATTGCATGAATCCTTGCTTTCCATATTTTAAGAACAATATTGGCCTGTATTTCATCATCATAAGAATTAGTTATGTCTATTAATTCATCAATTAAGGTATCATAAAATTTGCATTGAATTTCTAGTAAACTGTGCTCTTTAAAATATATTCCTTGCTACTTTATGAATTAATTGTTGAGCTCACAAGCTTCATTCTTGAACTCATCCAATTGAAATGATCTAGCTTGTATTTTTCTTATCTGCCTCCCAAATTCCTTAAGTTGGCTTTATTTCATTGATATCTTCTATATGCTGAATTTTCAGTGCAACTAACTAATTTTACAACTCTATTATGGTATTATATTTTGAGGCTAACTTTTTCTACCACTGAACCTTAAGCTATTCTTTTTCTTTTTCAAAATCCTGCTACAAATTAGCAATATTCTCATCTTTTTCCTTGACTTGACCCTACACCTCAAAGAATTTCTCAATTGTAGCAGAAGCATAGGCACCTTTAAACGAACTTAATTTTCCTAATTCATCTATAGCATCAATAGAGGATCCCTTCCAAAGAACATCAAGAGGTGTGAATTGAGAATTTTTTCGTAAAATTAGGCTCTGAGAGTCTTCAATTTTCCTTTTATTTCTTCCTCTTATAACAAATTATTTGTGCTATGGACTATATAAAATATCAAGAGGAGGGATTTACTCAATGCAGTGGAATCCTTCAGAAGTGGAATGAATTAGAATAAATTCCATGTAACACGTCCTCCCACATCATTTAGCCACTTTCGTCGGTTTACCCTGGGTAAACATGAGCCGAGGGTCACTATGATAAGATTGAACCTCTTATATGACCTTAAGGAAATGGAGTCAACAAATTGAGACCTTACTGACTTCCCTTGGGTGCTATGGTACCTCTAGGAGTAACCCAACTCCTCTAGGGGTCCAACCCCTGAGATATATCTCCTTTTCACTGGTCTAAAGCCCCATTCTCTCCCTTGATAAGGCATGCCAACGAATATGGCCTTCCAGTCACTCCCATAGGCCTGCCTGGCAGCGAAAGTGGACTTTTCTACTTAGTTCTATGCCAATGACCCCGAATTCTGAGCCACGTTTTCAAGGCGAGGACTCAAGCCTTTACCCATATTTTAGTGAAACTTCTAGATATGATAAATGACATAGAAAAAATTCTTGTAAACCAAAACTAAAATCAGGTTTTGACCTGAACTTCCCCAACTAGGACAAACATTCCATTAAACACTTGGTAAACATGCTACCTACAGGTCATGAATGCAAGTCTAAACATAAGGAGCTGAAAATTATCTGAGGTTTAACAAGAAGGATCATTGCCTTCTCACATTAGTTGTCATAACATTAATTAGGTCTTTCATTCATTATTCATTCAAACTAAGAACTGTCAAATAACCATGCTTATAAAAATCATATAACTAGATAAATAACAATGAGAGAAAAATATTTAAAGACACATAATAACAAGTACATTTACTCATCAAAATCAATAGAAACTTAGCTCTTACTAAGCATAGGAAAAATTCAAGAAGGTTCAAGACTTTCATGTACCACCCAACCATAGATTGGTTGAACTAAATATTTTTAGCCAATAATCCCTGTTCCATATTCCAAGCATAAATTTGGGATCTCATGGGATAACCCAATCCATAAAAAACAAAGGGAATCGATGGTTTAAACAACCTCCACCCTCACCATATTGTGATCTCACCTAAACTGGTGCCAAGATCACAAAATGAAACAGAGCTTGGATGTCTAGGAATTTCTTCTCCAATATCTTGGAATTTCCTCATCTCCACCCTCAAGCTTTACCATGTATCTTGCCATTATCAGTTAAGGGGTTATTAGGCCTTTGGTAATTTTCCTAAGACCACATCGCTGGGATCCAAAATCTTCCAACAACCTAAAGCTCAAATTAATAAAAGCCCCATCACAACTTGGCTATCTGGAAATGGAAAGGCAAGGATAAAATGCAATGTCAAAATGTGGTAAAATCGATGCTAATGAAAACAATAGAACAAAATACCAACATGAACATACCATGCATGTCAAAACTGGCTAGGAAACCATACATGCAACCTGTTACCTGCGAGTAATTCCTGTTGAAGCTTCTTGATCCAACTTTTCCTTGTTTTCCTTGTCCTTCATTTGCTTGCTTTCTTTCCTTCTCCTCCTGGTACTCTTCTCTTATGTGAGTCTAATTCCAAAATTGAACTGACAAAAAGATACCAACTGATGCTTTGATGTATTTTTATTATTGATTCCTCTAATTTCTTAATTTTCCATTATTTTCTTTCAATTTCCTCCTCATATGATACCTGTGAACTTTCACCTCCCTTTTCTCATACTTTCCTTTACTTTCATAAATAAAATGTCAATTAATGCCTATTTTCCCTTTCAAATCCTTTTCCATTGCCTTTTCCAATTTACTTTTAGCTCTAAACACAACAAGTGATGCCCACTAGGATAGTTTTCCCAACATTCATCTTGGAATAATTGTCCCTTGACCTTGGTCTTATTTTTCCATTATTAACTTTTATTACATTAAATTTTATCCCGAGGATATTATAGGCCCCTCCCCCTTAGGGGAAAACCATCCTCTGTGTTCTAAAACACCTACAACCAACAAAATTGCTAAAAAGAAAAACATAATTCTGATGGAGCTTTATAACCCAGCTCATTGTAGTATTTACAATGAACAATCTACTCAAAAGCAAAAGCATCATACCAAACATGACAACCATAACGCTTATCAGAGTTTTATAACACAACTCATTGTGTTATTTACAATAACAACTATACATGAATATTTACATATACCAAAATTTCTTTGCCTCAATCAATAAAAAATGAAGGATACATAACCCAAATTTGATCAACTATCTCTTATGTAGCTTCATTGGGGCCAAAGTGTTTCCACTTCACTTTAAATCACTTGATTTCTCTGTTTCAAAGCATGAGTTGTTTTTGCTACAATATACACTGACATTTTGGCTGGAATTCTCCTTCTGGCTACACTTGCAATGCAGTCGAATCAATAACATGATCAACATCCTTTACATATATTTTAAGCAATGAAACATGGAAAACATCATGGAATTTTAGTTTCAGAGGCAGTGCAAGCTTATAGGCCACTAGTCCAAACCTCTCAAGGATATCAAAATTCCCACAATACCATGCTTCCAACTTAGCACATGATCCAATCCTCAAGGAGCTCTTCTTGGGCTTGATGTGTAAATGCATATGATCCCCAACTTGAAACTCCTTAAATTCCCTATCCTAGTCTGCATAACTTTTCTTCCTATCTTGTGTTGCCTTTTGATTCTTGTTTATAACCTACATTTCCTGTTCCATGTCTGCCAACATGTCTGGTCCAACAAATACCTTGTTGACTAGATCACTCCAACTGATGAGAATATTACAACCCCTCCCCTACATTTCCTCAAACAGACTCATCCTTAGTGACTCCTGATAACCATTGTTGTAAGAAAACTCAACCAATGGAAGGTACTCCTCCCATCTCCTTTGCTGATGCATCACATACATACTAAGCATATCATCTAGTATATTGTTGATCCTCTCTATATTTCCATCTATCTAAAGATGATAAGTTGTATCGAAGGTTAGCTCTGTCCCCAATCCTGCAAACAACTCCTTCCAAAACTTGGAAGTGAACTTGGTATCTGTGTCTGACAACATATTCTTTGGAACACCATGCAATATCACAATCTCCTTGATGAATACCTTTGCTACCTCAATATCTTAATAAGTAATCTTTACTGGAATTAAGTGAGCTACCATACTCAACATGTCTACCACGACCATGATATAATCATTCTGCCTCGATATCCTTGGAAGACCTGTAATGAAATCCATGGAAATGAACTCTCAATTCCACTTTGGAATAGGAATATGTTGAAGACATCCACTTAGATGCTTACACTCTGCTTTCACCTATTGACAATCCAAACATCTAGCCACAAAATATGCCACTTCCTTCTTTAGATTCAACCCATAGTAGAACTTCCTCACTATTGTCAACGTTTTCTAATATCTTGGGTGACCTTGTTACACAAAAATATCATCACCATGATTATTTGCAGTCAGTATAGGTCTATCATCACTTGTACTGTCCTCCTAAACAAGTCTAAGACCTCAACTCTTCAAATCAAGATTTAGAACTGGGAGAAAGACATTAAATATCAATGTAACTCTTGTTCCGCACTTTCTCTCATGGTCACCTACGATCTCGCACCTTCTGTGTACAAAAGTTGCGTACCTACCCGCTCTGTTCCTAACGGTGTAGGTGCGGACCCCTGTGAAAGTCAAAAGGCACAAGTTTTATCTTAAAAAACTAACTTTGGGTTAATTCTAGAGTTTTCTAGAAGGAATTTTGATGTGGATTGTTCGCTCTGAGGTGGTTCATGCATCCCAAAAGAGAAGGAGCTAATCCCTTGACTAAAGGAGCTATCCCTTTGAAGGAGGACCTAGTAACTTCCCTCCATTGCACTATAAATACAGGCATTGGGGTGAGGTCTAGAGAGGTTAGAAGCTGAACATTTTGAGGGTAAATGCTGGTGAAATTAAGACTCTTTGGTTGAGCTTGAGAGGAGAGATCACATACCTCTTGGTTCCATTGGAGAGTGAGTGAAACTTGTCAAAGTAGAGGAGACATCTTGTTGGACCCTGGGAGGAGCTTGTGCAACGTCAAGGCAAAGGTTGTAAGGTTATTCTTCTTTTGAATTAATACAATCAAAATTATTTTTCTCAACAAGTATCTTATGTTATTTGTTTCATGGACTCCTTGACTTTCATGTTAAATATGTTTTATGCAATTGTTTTTTTAGATGCTATTTAATGTGTTTGCCTTGTTTGTGTTTGCAGATTCACGAAAAGGAGCTCATTTGGATCAAAGGAGCGAGGGCATCCACAAGCTTGCATTGGACCAAAGGTAGGCCCTAAAAACACTTGTTTTCTATTGTTTATTAAAGCATATTTAGAGAAATATAGTGTCTAGTTGGTTTGCTTGTCGTTAGGTCTTCTTTAGATTCTAGGAAGGTCTATCTTGTCCGCAATATAGACACATTCTGTGTGACAGACCTAAATATGGGTTTACTTGAAACTTCCTCAAGATAAGATTCTTGGGTTCGCTATCATCTGACACATATATCTTGTCCCTGAATCTCACCAATCCATCTAGCGTGAGATGATAGTCCACATCATGATCACCTATTCCATATGATCTCACTGCTACAACATGGTTCAACTGCACTTTCCCGCTAAGAGAATTTTTGACCCTATTATCCTTACCCTTGATGTATTTGCTCATCAACACGAACCTCCTGCCAAGAAGATAATGTCTCCACTTCTTCAAGGCTTGAATAATAGCTGTCAACTCAAGATCATGGGTACATAGTTATGCTCGTGCTCATTTAGTTTCCCAGACTCATAGCATATCACCTATCACTCCTGCATCAAGATTCCATCAAGCCCTCTCTTGAAAGCATCTATACACACTACAAAATCTTTATCTAGATTTGCAATATTTAACACTGTAGCATTTGACAACACCTGCTTTAACTATGAAAAATTGGTTGCACACTCCTTTATCCATTCAAAATTCTTACCTTTCCTCTATAATGATCTAATAGTATATGCAATGTGTGAAGTTTGTGATGAACCTCCTATAGTAACCCACAAACCCCATGAATGATCTGACTTCATCCACATTGTTAGGAGCTACCCACTCCATGATAGCTCTTACCTTTTCTAGATCTACTGCTATGCCTTCGTTCGAGACAACATGTCCCATGTATGTACCTTTGTCTAAAATAAAATGCATTTAATAAGCTTGGCATACAACTAATTCTCTCTCAGCAATCTAAAAACTGTTGTAAAATGCTCAACATGCTCTTCCTCATTTTTAAAATATATCAAGATGTCATCAATGAATACAATGAAAACACATCCATATAAGGACACAACACACTATTCATCAAGCACATAAAGGTAGCTAGAGAATTAGTCAAGCCTATTGGAACTACAACAAACTCATAATGCCCATACCTAGTCCTAAAGGAAGTCTTGTAGACCTTCTCTTCTTTAATGCGTACCTGATGGTATCCAGATCTCATATTAATCTTTGAAAATATTTCTGCTCCTTTCAACTAATCAAACAAGTCATCAATTCACGACAATGAGTACCTATTATTGATCATCACATTGTTCAGCTTCCTATAATCAATGCAAAACCTAAGAGTACCATCCTTCTTCTACATGAACAATATTGGTGAAACCCAAGATGATACTGGTGAGCTCCAGTATTGCAGCAATAATGCTGCAACTCCTGGGACTCCCTTCTTTACTTTTATCAACCCGGTAGTTCGTAATAAAATTGGAAGCGACGGTGCTGTATGCACAAGTACTAGCTCTTGCTGCAACTGTCACCTGGTCAGCTGGCACAAGTCCGCTAGGAGCTTAAGCCAACTTCTATGAGCTTTGAGAAGAAGCTTTTTAACTAATGGACGAAATCTAACTCAAAGAAGGCTGATCTACTTGCAGAAAGAAATTGGAAAGCTGAAAGGAAACGTAAACCCTAGCAAACCCTAATTTTACCAGCTATCCCTACCGATGCTAGAAAGAGGATGCAAGCTACTCAAAGAGATGCCATTGAATTTTAGGAAGGTAGATAAATGTATCTAAGATACTTCTACAGTAACATCTGAAAAAAACATCTTTTTGTATTTTTGAATAGGTTGTCAGAATTATCATGCATGTAATTTGGCTGTTTTGACTGTGCAGAGGTGGATTGGCGAGGGGAAATTCTTGGATGAGGTCGGGAAGGTTCAAAGAGGTCCTAAGGGGTCCCTAACACCCTTCCAAAGAGTTTCACTGATTTTGGCTATCAAGAAACCTCATTCGTGAGCTTCTACAGGAAGTCTCCAGGGGTTCTACAAGATGTCTGTGATTTTCTACATGATGTTCTGTAACTTTCTACAGGATGTTCAGAAATGGGATTTTGGAGGATGGATGGATGGAGAAAGATGAAGGCGTGGGTATGGAGGTAGGATAAGGGTTGGAGGTGGTCCACGACTTCGTGGATGGAGTTGAGGATAGAGGTAGATGGCTGGATTTATTCAAGGAGGACTGAAGAAATGATGCACAAAAACTAGGGTTATGTGAGAGAATGGCAAACGTAATGCTAGAAGCTAAGCTGGGAGATGGAGCAGATGGGTTTGATGGAGTATGGGCAGGTGGAGGAGTGGTACAGGTGCTCTGTAAGTCATTTTTCCAACTGAACCAACAGAAACTTGAAAAAATCAAAGACCTAATTACGTTAGCCTAAGCTGATCTTAGCTGTCAGTAAAGAGAATGAACAGAGGTTGAACTGCAATGAAACCATGTATACTAACTCATGCAACTAAACAAGAAAATCAAACACTAGTGATTGCATGGCGAAGCAAAATCAATGTTTTTGTGGGTAGCAAGGTCATCCTGATCACAGCTCTTGATCCCACTGAGGGAGAGGTGAAACCAAATATGGTTGATGGCCCTTTTTTGAAGCTTTTCCCTGTAAACAACCTATCAACTAAATCTGAGCATCAAAAGTCTTTCTAACCATTAACAGTGACCTAGTTAATCAACGAGATTTAATCTACTTTAACAGAAATAATTTTGCAAATGCATGAAGAACAAATAACAATACATAAAGGAGGCCTTAGAACTCGAGTTGGGCCCAACCCCAAGAGCTGCAAGCTCCTATAAAGAACTCAGATCTGATGCCAAGTAAAACTACTTCTCATTAATAAAAAATAATCATCACAAGAAAGTTTGTACAACAGTAGCTAAGAAAAACGAGCTGGAAAAGGATAGCACTATAGTGCAAATACCAACAGTTCCAAAAGTAAACTATGAAGGCTGAGGCCTTCTTATTTATACAATACGAGGGGGCTAAGAACCCTCCTAGATTCAAGGGACTCAGCTATTCCAACTGCTAGTAGACAGTCACTCTTTCCAAAGCTGCTTAGCTGCCTTTAGAACTTGTTTTGGTGGCCTATTGAGCTCGGAGTTAAGGGTGGAGATTTCAAGGAAGGGCCATTTAATGCGACAGACAACCTCCCTACGAATCCTCACCTCAAGCTTGGCTGTCACCTGGGCCATAATTGCTTGGTTTTGCTCCAAAATTTGTCCAAAAAACCTGAAATGACCACGTATTAGCCTCCTAGGTAGAGTGACCACCCTTATTCGTTCAAATAACATAAACATACTAGAAAAACATGCATAATCTATGAAAAATGGAGGATTGAACAAGGACAATTAGGCAAAATGAGCCCAATAAGTTACCCAATTCAGGGCTCATCATCACCCCCCTACTAAATGGGTTGCTCATCCTCTAAGAAACTAGTCCAACTCATCACCCTTTATGGCTTTGATCACGTCCCTCACGTCCCAAGCCTCTGCTATGATATCCTCTTCCCGATCGTGGAATCCTGCCTTCCTTTCCACCTCCTCCCATTGTCTACCTTCTTCCTCTTCCTTCACTCCTTCTAGCCATCCCAAAAGTAAAGGAGGATTGAATTTCAAGCCAATCCAATTGGCCTGCAAGTTCTGCATCTATTGTTTGTAGAGGGGTACCCTTGCCAAGGCTTCCCTCATCCTGGTGGGAGAGTGGTATTCTTTTACCTTCAGGCTATGAGGCAAGGTGTTCCACCGCCTTGTGTAGGCATGCATGTAGTTTTCTCCCAACAGTCTCTCCATGTCCTCAAAGTGGGCAATGGATTGAGCTTGTTGCTCAATCTATTCCGGTAGATCCTGAGGACTGTTGGCCAAGTGCTGGTGGGTGCTTATCACTACTGATGGGTCATATGGCTCTGCTCTAATCATGAGAGGCTCACTGAGCTCTCTGCCTATGATACTGTGGACCCCTGCTCCTCTCTTCTCCTCATGGCTCATCCAAGAGGCCATGGCCATAAGCTGGACATCTCCTATCACCGTGTTGGAATCCCATGCGTCCATGTCCGGAAGGGCAAAGTTTTTCAAGTAGAACTCTGATAATTTGGCCCTATCCTTAGATGAACTACTGCCACATAGAGCTGCAAATTGATGATAATTTTGGAATGGGGTGATGTCCCTTTGAGCCAAGGTATTGATGTGAAACTGTAACCACTGATCCTTGAGGTACAGGTCATAGGATTTGGCAGGCTGCCTACACTGCAGAGCTTCTATTGCCCAGCTGGCCATGCAGGTCAGTTGGGCCTCCTTTTCTTGTATCTATTGTTTCAGAGATTGTGTCTCCAATTCTTTTTCCTGTAGCTGCCGATTCAGTATCTCAATTTCAGTCTGCACCCCTTCCTTTATCTGCTGTTCATTAGGGGTATCTTTGGATGTTGTGGGCTCCTCCTGTTGCTGTTGTTCTCCCAAGCTATGAGGCCTGTCTTCCTTCTTCTTTCCTTGTAATTGTAGCTGCTGTCTAAGCAGCTCATTTTCTTCCTGTAGCTTGACCCGCTGGCTGCTCTTCACATGCCGTACTAGAGCCAATTCCCTTCTTGCCTCCTTGAGTTGTTCCTCCAGAGGACCTATATCTGCCACACCCTTGGATTTAGCGATTTTCATCCAAGTGTGGGTCCTCGCTCTCTCTTCTCCTAGTGCAAGGAAAAGTGGCACTGTGAATTTTTGATGAATGATATCTCTAGCCTCCAAGAAGTTATAGTAGGATCCCAAGCTGGGCTGGGGGCTAGGTTCCACAATGTTCTCCACCTTTTCTTCCTCCTATGGTGATTTAGCTGCCTCACCTTCCATTGCCTCGATCTCCTTCATCCGAGCCAGTGTTTCTTGTAGAATAGTCTCAGCATCCTGTAGAGAGGCCTTTGTGTCCAACATTTTCATTCTCTCCCTCCAGGTGGATGTCTATGGGCTTCCCCATTCATAAGTGATGGATGCCTTGTAGGGGGACCTCTCCTTTTGTGCGGTAAGGGTGTCTACAATTGTGATTGGTTCTTTTGACGGAGGCTGGGGTCTGCCAGTCTTAATCCTCACACTCCTTCTTGCCTTAAAACACAGGGGAGGCTCCCTCTTTCGCTTTTCCTTCTGCTTGGGAGATGTGCTTAGGGTGGCCAGCATAGCTGCTACCTCCCTAGCTAAAATTTCCGGTGATTTTTCCCTCTATTGCTCTGTCTTCAGAATTCCTGTAGAAAGTCTTGTGCTGACTATTTTCTGTCTTCCTGTAGAAGCAGTTTTCGGGCTTCCTTTAGAAACAATTTTCATTGTTTTGGCCTGCTTGGCTGGGGGTGTCTTCTTCTTCAATTTTACTGTGGTTTCCTTGGATGTGCCCTCACCTGCTTGGACCTTCTCAGTCCTTTCTACCCTGATTCACAACCATTTCTCCCTTGGCATTGGTGCTTTTATTTCACCCACAACTTTGGCCTCAGTGGCTTGGCTTTTTTCTTGTTTCTCTTCTTGCTTTTCCTGGGTTTTCTTACCCTTAATTTCCTTACCCTTAGTTTGCTTCTCTGCCTCAATATGCTCCTTTTCCTCACTGCTGGATGAAGTGAGTTCTTCGGCCAGAATCTTGATATCATCATCCTTGGTCATATTGAAAAAAATCTCCCAAGAGAGAGGGTCAGTATAAGTATGGAGGGCATCTTCTACTAGAAGCATGATAAGCCCATGATGGGATAGCTAGTCTAGTGTACTGTCCTTCAGTTTTGTGCCACACTCAATCAATGACTGTAGGAGGAAGTATGGGAGGCTTAATTTTTGTTCTTTGGGTAAATCCATCTTATGCGTGAGTTCAATTAACAACTGGAAGTGATAACCATATACAATACTGAACCGCCCCTCACAGGTAATGTATTTCATAATCTGAAGGCTCACCTTGCTCTGAAATGGATGTAGGCTAGCTCTCCGAACCCCATTTTTATCCTCTGAAAACTGTTCTTCTGGTAGGAAGAATTCCTTTTTGGGCTTCTAGCCCAATTTCCTTTCCTCTTTATCCCAGGGTATCCCCAATGGCAAGTCAGTGACCTGACTAATGAGTTGTGGGGTGAGCCTTAACGTCAATCCTCAGAAACTTACAATGGACAGTATCTTGGATTTGGGCTGCAGGGACCTTAGGAACTCCTCTGTTATTTCATCATCGTGACCTTGAATTCTGTCACAGAAGGTCATCGACTTTGCACAGGTAAACAAGTCTACCACCTTAGGAGTTTCTCTCAACTTCTTGGAATCCGAGGGTTTCTTTCTGATAAACCCTCCTGGCATGGTGAGAAATACTCAAATACTCTGTTTTGGCTTGTGCTCTGATCAAAAAGGGAATTATGTTTAAGGTTTTCTCCTTTGATTCTCAGGACAGGGTTTCTCAGATGTTTGTATCTCCCTTTTCTCCAATTCCCTGGTTATAATGTTGTTGCTGCCCCAAAACTTGACTGTCAAAATGAAATTAGGCTCTCACAGATAGAGTGCAAAGCTTAATTTTCAAACCCACAATATACAAGTCACATTTTTTATGCATAGATCATTCCTTACAGAGGTTTATTGTTTCTACAGGAGGGATTCGTTAACAGGAACCATGAAGGAGAATGTAACACTGAACCAACTGAAAAAAGCTCCATGTATCACCTAGGCAAACGACAATTCTTGACCCACAATCAGACTTGTTTTAAATTTCCCTACTCCAAACAGTTTAATTTACCACCTTTTGAAATTTCATGCACGGGTATGGTGTTTTTCGAGCCTACCTCTCTTCGAAATTCCAATTCCGACGCAGAAGATCCGGGTTTCTCTACTCCGGGAGGCTGTGCTATGCTTCCTGTAGAGCTACTTCCTATAGAGATATTTGCCGATTGCTGGAGGATGTCACAGCGCCTCTGAGCAAGCTTGGGATGTGGGAGGAGTTTGAAACGGGCCGAGAAGCTCGGGCTAATGAACTGCAAAGGAGGAGGACACATACGCTGCTGAACCGGTTGCAATAGTAAATGGCAGTGGTTAATGTGAGTGTTATGGCCGAAGGATTTTGAATTACGACACAATTCATGGTGCGGGGGTGAGGTGTCCAGGCTGATCCGTTGGCCAACGTCATATCCATCATTCTCTGGTGTGTCTCTGACTGCCATTTTTCTATCTCTGCCATTACCCGCCGTCATCACTGCCCATCCACCGATTTCACCACAAATCCGCTGATTTTGCTCGACTGGACACTTCCCACGTGTCGGCTTCACATCCCTTTGGTGGATTCGAGTGTAATCGAGCTCGTTCGGATCCCACGAGGCCATCGGACTAACTATGGGTGGCCAGTTGACTGGCCACCGAATTTTTTCAACCTGCACCATTCACAGACATGCAAGTTTCGTAGTATAGTTCATGCAATTTGACGAAATAAGGTTAGGAACTTACTTGTGTGGCCGTGGACGTGCTCTGCAGGTTTCTGGACGTGGAAGGATGGCTCTGCTCATTGCTACTTCGTGCAGAGGTGCTGGAATTCCTTCGTTCATTGGCTGATGCTGCATGCAGGCTTCGGAGTTCAATCCACTGGTGGTGAATGTTGCATGCACGGCTCTTCCTTTTCTCAGTTATCGAGGAGGTGATCACATTCAAGTGGGGCTGGTTGCATGCCTCCTGCGTTGATTTCAACTGCTCTTGACTCCATAGTGTGTATTCCAGGCGGATGAGCTGCTACAAGATTCCTGTAGGACATCCTGTAGCTGTTTCTCCTCCTGGGCTGCATGCTGAAACGAACAGGGTTGCATTCACAATTGAAGGGTCCTAATGAAGATTTAACAGGTAGAGTGTGCGGGCCTTCATGTACTTGATTTGTCCCTTGAGAAAAAAATTGCAATCTGAGGAAATCAGGACTTTTTGCATGACTGTGCAGGAAATAGGTCCAGATTGTGGTAATGGTGGTGGAAAGAGATGAAACAGGTGATGGATGGGAAAAAGGGGTGGCTGCATGCCTTATCAACAGATTTCAAGCTTTAAATCCCTCTTCAGAATCGATTTGGCCTGCCCTAATGTTCTATAGGATGTTTCCTGTAGAAATGCATAACTTCTTGTAGAAAGCCCTCAAAATTCCTGTAGGAGGTCGAATCTTGACCTGAATGTGTCCAAATCCTGGAAAAAGTGAGTGGCCATGGAGGGAGTGTCTGTGAGGATGTCTGGTGACTTGGTAAGGACCCCTGTCCTCATTTTGCCTGACCTTCTTTCTCTGCACTGTGTTCCCTGCAACCTACAATAATTTTTCAGGGATTAGACCTCTTTCTTTTTTCTTCTCTCTTTCCTCTTTTTCTTTTTCTCTTTTTTCTTGAAAGACAGCAGGGGCACCTTCATGAGGTTTTCACCCCCACTATCTGCCCTGGGCACCTCAGAGAGGTTTTCACCCAAGGATGTTTTTCTTCAAATTCTTTATTTTCTGAGAGACAGTAGGGGCGCCTCCCTCAGGTTTTCACCCTCACTGCCTGCCCTGGATGCCTCAGAGAGGTTTTCGTCCAAGGATCTTTTCATTTTTTTTTTTATGATCAAGGTGTGGCCGAAATAGAGGCATAACCCTTCTCTATTACCACACTGATTTTTCCACTGTTTCAATGAACTCCTGCCTTGAAAGGGGTTTCTTGTAGATTTTCAATCGATTCCCATTGACAAGCATGGGGATGGCTTCTTCATCAATGGTCCTGATAAGGACTAAACCATTGTCATTGCATTTCTCCACCATATATGGTCCTAACCATCTTGTCCTCGGATTTCCTTTGAAATCCTTATATCTTGAGTCATACAGTAGCGCCCAATCTCCCAGCTGGAATTGCTCTTCATTAAGGTGTCGGTCATGCCATAACTTCCTCTAGAGTTGAACTACTTCTAAGTGGAGGAGAGCCTGCATTCTTTGTTCATCTAATCCATTCAGCAACAATAATCTTTCAAGTTGAGCATGGCTGAGATCTTGGTCCAGTTGAGCTACCACCCTTAATTTATTGTACTCAAACTCTATGGACAACAAAGCTTTCTTCTCGTAGACCAGCTCATCAGGTGTGAAACCGATTGTAGTCTTCCAAGTGGTGTTGTAGGCCCAGGTGGCCTCAACTAGGCGATCTGCCCAATCCTTTCTGCTGCTGCTCACAAACTTAGTCAAAATCCCTTCCAATGCTCTATTAGTGACTTCCACCTACCCATTTGCTTGCGGATGATAGGGGGTGGAAGTCTTGTGCTTGATCTTGTGATGAGCGAGCAAATATTCAATCAGGTTGGAGGTGAACTGGCTTCCTTGATCTGTGACTAACTTTCTTGGGTAGCCATACTTGGAGAAGATATTTTCCCTCAGAAACTCAGCCACGTTTTCTTTTGTTGTTGCTTTGATTGCCTTTGTTTCTGCCCACTTGGTCAGATAGTCGGTGCACACAATGATGTAAGACCATTGCTTTGAAGGAGGGTTGATAGGACCCACAAAATCCATGCCCCACTTCTCAAATGGCTCAAAGGTCACTTGAGGTTGGAGAGGCATTTCATCCCTTAGAGTCAGTTTCCCCATCCTCTGACATCGGTCACACTGGTTGATGTATCTTCTGACATCTTGATGAAGATTAGGCCAATAGTAGCCTGCCTGTAGAATTTTAAAGGCAGTCCTATTGGCTGCAAAGTGGCCTCCACAAGGTCCTTCATGACAGGTTAGGAGGATGTCAAAGACTTCCTCCTCCCTAACACAACGTCTCAAGATCTGATCTGGGCCAAGTTTAAACAGGTTTCCCCCTATCCAAGTGAACGGGGCACTCTTCCTTACAATTATGCTCTTCTCGTTTGAGGATAGATGCGGAGGGAATTGTGCTAAGACCAAGTAATTTGCTATATCAGCAAACCATGGAGAGAGCACTGAGATAGCAAACAGATGTTCATCTGGCATCTGGTCATCCACTGTTCCTTCTTCACCTGTAGGCAAGTCCAATCTAGACAAGGAGTCAGTAACAACATTTTCCTTCCCTGGCTTGTCAACAATCATCAAATCAAATTATTGCAACAAAAGTAACCATCTAATGATACGAGCATTGACATCAGGCTTATTCATTAAATATCTAATCGCAGCATGATCAGTGTGTACAAATGTTTGATAACCAGTGATGTAGTGTTTGAACTTGCTCACGGAATGGACTATAGCTAGGAACTCTTTCTCGGTTACAGTATAGTTCATTTTTGCCTTGGACAGGTTTTTGCTGACGAAGTATATGGCATATGGGAGTTTCTCCTCAACTTGTCTTAAGGCTGCCCCTATGTCTTTGTTCGAGGCATCATTGTGGATGTGGAAAGGTAGGGCCCAGTTTGGACCTCTCAAGATTGGGGTGGACACCAGCTTATCTTTCAACTCCTTCAGTGCCCCTTGACAGTTGTCAGTCCATTTAAACTCAACATCTTTCCCTAAGATTCCAAACAAAGGCGAGGCTAGCTTACTGAAGTCTTTAATGAATCTTCGATAATATCCTGCTAAGCCTAGGAAACTCTGAACATCTCTTACCTTTTGAGGAGGTGGGACCTTTTGGATGATAGCAATTTTATTAGGATCCACCTGTAATCCTTGTCGAGAAATGGTATGACCTAGCACGGTCCCTTCAGTCATCAGGAATTCACATTTTTCAGGACTGAGGGACAGGTTCATCTCAATGCACTTGGTTAGAACTTTTCCCACATTGGTCAATTCTTCTTGGAAGTTGGACGCATAAGGAGTAAATTCATCCATATAGATTTCTACCAAATCATGGACCAACTCAGAAAAGATGCTCAATACTGCTCTCTCGAAAGTGGCAGGAGCATTGCATAGCCCAAACGGAAGGACTTGGTAGGCAAAGGTACCCTGGACAGGTGAAGATGGTTTTATCTTGGTCTTCCGGGCTGATTTGGATCTGGTTATACCCGCTGAACCCATCTAGGAAAGAGAAGAAGTTCTTCCCTGCCAGTCCATCCAACACCTGATCTATGAAAGGAAAAGGGAGATGGTCTTTCTTGGTGGCTTTGTTAAGTTCTCTGTATTCTACACAGATTCTCCACTTCCCATTGTTTTTGGGCACCAACACTAGAGGCGAGACCCACTCACTATCGGAGATAGGATAGATGAATCCTGCATCCAATAATTTTTGCAATTCTTCTTTGACAATGTCCTTAAGGGCTGGATTCATTCTCCTCTGAGGCTTCCTGACCGGTTTAAAATCTTCTTTAATGTAGATGTCATGGGTACAAACCAAGGGATGGACTCCTTTCATCTCCTTATAGCTCCAAGCGAAAGCATCTAAATGATTGTTCAGTAAGCTACACAGCTCCTTCTCCTGGGAAGGAGATAGGGAGGAGCTGATCTTTAAAGTTCTTTCGGGACCAAACTTCACATTCTTAACTCTGGGAGAGGTTGGATCAGTCACACATAGGTTCACTAAGGTGCTGGCTTAGGTATCCTCCACTAATTCCTCTAAGGACAGTGCACTGGGAGGTGGATTTTGATTCCAAATCTCAATCAAATCATCCTGAATTTGAGGACCTCCCCTAGTGGTTTCTACTGTGCATAATGGTGCAGAGTAAACCTCATCCTCATCTCCTTCTTCCAACCAGAGTGGTAAGTCATGTTCTAGCAGAGGTTGGGCAGGAGGATATAGGACTAGTTGCTTGGACATAAGCTCATTCTTGATGGTCATGCTTCCAGCTCAGCAACTGATGTAAGCATCCGTAGTGGCTAACCAAGGCCTTCCCAAAATGAGGGGTTATCCAGTGAGCTTTGCCTTTGGCTGAAGGACCAAGGAGTACACAGGGTATTCCCAAGAGTCAACAGAGACCAAGACATCTTCCACAATCCCTTCAGGAGTCACAGTGGAGCGATCTGCCAACTGCAGGACTGTCGAGGTCTTCCTTAAGGAATTTTGAAAATTGAGTTTAAGCATGGTGTCCCTGGTCATCACATTAATGGCAGCCCCTAGATCAATCAAGGTATGGGGAATTATGGTGCCATTGACGTGGACATCAACTACAAGACTCCTAGGATCCAAATACTTTGGACATATTACTTGCCCAGACATTAGATCGGACAGTTGTCCGATGACATTGATAGTCGAGGCATCTCTCTTTCGCTTACCTCGGTGCCTGAAAAACTTCTCCTTAATCAATTTGTTGTATATTGGTACATCTTTGATGGCCTGGAGAAGGGGTATTTTCACACACAATTGTTTCAGTTCTCTCAGAAGTTTAGTCTCCTCTGGGTTTGGTTGCGTGGTTACTGTTAGTTGCTCAGGAAAGGGTGGAATGGCTTTGGGTTCAATTTCCTGTTTCTCTTCCTCGTCCTCTGGGGGAGGAGGTTGGCGATTTGGAAGGGTCTTTTTGGATTGCAGGTTGATCTCCTGGATCTCCACAGCGTAGGTAGTACATGTTGTCTCCCTAGTGTATACCTGCTGGGCCTGTTAGTTGTTGGGGTTCGGGTTCGGTTGAGCAGGCATCTGGGGTTGTCTTGGAGGAGCAGGAGGTAATGGTTGCGGTTGAGACGGTGGTGGAGGTAGAATGGCAGGAAGAGAGTTGTATTGGGGCCTCCACCCCGGTTGAGGTGCATTCCACTGAGGTTGTGGATGGACATGTGAGTGAAACGAATGAGCAGTGGGTTGAGTATGGTATTGAGGTGGATAAGACCACGGAGGAGGTGCAGACCATGAAGGATGAGCAGGGGGACCCTAAGAAGGCATGTGAGCAGATTGGTTGGGGCTATAATAAGCTTGGGATGTCCCTTGTATCCCCTGCTGGTAAGGTCTGGGTCCATGCGGCTTCCTTTGGTTGACGAAGTAGAGAGGTTCAATGGGTGCCTCAGTCCCTTGGTACATGGCTTTGAATCTGGGCAAGGTTGGGCATTGATTTGTAGGGTGGTTCTCCTCACAAATGAAACATACCTCTATTGAGTGCAATGGACACTCGTTCTTAGGGTGCTTCCTCGTACATCTGGGACAGAAAATGGCCAGAGCCCTCTCAGCTTCCTCTTTCTTTTGTTGGATTCGGAAAGTATCAAGTTGCATGGCAATGGTCTGTCTCATCTCACTTTTGAGGTCTTCCATATGATTAGCAAACTCATGCTTGGAGAAGGTAGTATTAGCTGAAAGTGGATTCCCCCTACCTCTTTTCCGAGTTGCCCTAGAGTGGTTTCTAAACACAGTATTTATGTCCTCATAAGGTAGTTGGTAAACGTCTCCTCCAGCTAGCATGTGAAGGGTATCTAAGAGGTCTTCTGGGACTCCTCGAAGTAGAACCAGCTTTAGAGATTCAGGGTCAGGAGTGCACATGGCCCGTTTATAGCTAAGTTGGAACCTTTCCTCATAGTCCTCTAAAGACCCATCATTTCCCATGGTCATCTAAAAGATTTCTCCCTTGGTTTCCTTTGACCTACAATAATCCCAGTATTTATTGTTAAAGGCTTGCTGCATCTAAGCCCAAGTAGTGATACTGTTTCCAGGTAACCCCATGAACCAGTGTAATGCTTCATCCTTGAGGGTAGAGGGAAAGATTTTCAACTTTTGCTCATATTCTGTATAGTCATAGGTTCGACAAAGGACAAAAAACTCAAATAGGAAGGTATCAAGGTCTTCAGTGGTCAATCCATGGAAATAAGGTAAGGTTGACGGACTCATGTTCCTCATTTTCTGGGGAAGGTACCTTCTATTCTCTCGTCATTGTCTCTACCATTTCTGTTGTCAGCCATGGTCTCAAAAGGAATGTTTTCTTGCTCTTCTTCTGCTATAGGATCTTCATATATCTCCGGAGGTTCACCTATAGGTTCTTTTGGATCACTGCCACCAAAGAAGAGAGAAGGGTGACTTAGTGAAGTGGTGGGGGTGTTGGGTAGGAATTTTCTGGTATTATCTCTGTTCCTATGAGGCATGAAAGGATTTTTGGTTGCATTTGTTTTTTTTCTCTACTTGTACCTGCAAAACTGAAACAGATGGAATTGCAACTAACTAAAATCTATCTTGCAGAAATGGAAATGCGGAATTGAAATGAAAGCAGGAAAGGACTAATCTATGTTGGAAATAATACTGAGAGGGGGGGGTGAATCAGTATTATCAGATCAATCAAACTTGTCAATTTCATACTCAGAAACATATACGCTACTTCAATTAAGTGAACCCGCGTGTACACGCTACTGTGTCTAATGAAACTCGCGTATATCCAGAGATCTTATAATTCAGTTAGCTTAATCTTCAGTAAATGCATCAGATCATTATTAAGCATATTAACAGTAAACAGGTGCAGAATAACAGAACAGAACATCACACAAAAGCCACACACATGAACACAAAGATATAAGGTGGAAACCCAATGTGGGTGAAAACCACCTGCTGCAAGTCATCTCAATCTTCTTCTTAATAAGAAAATCCTTTTACAATATTTGTACTGGTGCAGTCTTATACCAGTACGGGAGCTACAACCCCCTTTGCTCTTGTACTAGCCGATCCATTTACTAGTACGCAGGCTGCTACCTGCTACAATGCTCCAAAGATCTCCTTTAGCTTTTGTACTAGCTTAGATACTAATACGTAGGTGCTTGCCTACAATCTTCTCACCTCCAGGTACCACGTTTCATCAATTTTCAGACTGGATACACTGAAGCACAACACATAATCTGTAAGGCCACTTTTCATCCAATTTTCATACTGGACCCATAACTATCATTGAAGCTCAAAACAATCATCAAACTCTGAATCACTGAAACCCTGTTAACAACAGTCACCAGAACACAGAGCAGACACAGAGCTCTGTAATAACCATCAGATCCATCTGCAACTTCAAATATTAAGATTCACAATGTATACGCTACTTCGATGAATCAAACCCGCGTGTATACGCGCTTTTATCAGAGCCAACCCACGTACAGATCTAAAAATAATTTCTCATAACTTGCAGCTGTACCAGACATCAGTTCATAACACTTATAGAAAAATACATGCGTCAGTATGTAGATCTAGAATAAGCATCATAAAGATAGTTCATTTCAAACCATTTGATCCCGATCTCTCCTTAGATCTTGTTCTCCATCAACCGGTGAGATCTCTCCTTAGCTCAGATCAAGCAATGTATCATCAACCCATAACCCTGCATACTGGATCTAATGCTTCATCAGATATTCAAGACATTTCAGATACTCTTGCCTAATGATTTCCTTCTCCTTATATAGCCTTAGGCCTTGTTCAATACCAAGAGCCAAAACCATAGAAATCCAATACCATCAACTTCAAAACTAGGGATCGACACGCCCGTCGAGACACAATGGTCTGAAACCATAGGCACAACTTCCAAGGACTAACCGCCATGGACCAAAGGTACTTTTCCACATACACGCGCTTTTGCTGAAGCCAACCTGCGTGTACACGCGACTTGGGCTTAACGAACCTGCGTGTATGAACTTTCTCTTCTTCTTATAGTCTGATCATCAATTCCTTGCTGCTGACCTTCTGTACTATGATTTGTCATCAGTGAGGTTTGCCATCAAGGACAACACTTATCTCATAATGCCAACAATCTCCCCCTTTGGACTTGATGGCAAAGCTAACTTGTCACACTCAGAATTAGCACCTGATTCCTTTGAGCTATCCTCCATCAGTTACATCTGATATCTCATCTGAAGATTCATCCAGTTATACATAAGTGAGATATGAGAGGGTTGCCATCAAGTACAACACATGCATCATAATGCCAACAATCTCCCCCTTTGGACTTGATGGCAACAACACCAAATCACTCTCCCCCTTTGACATCAAGGGCAAAGGGTGGACCAAGATATTCTCTTCCTTTGCTGAATCATTCCACTGTCCATACTCCCCCTGAGTACCTGCTGAAATCTCTGAATAATCTCCCCCTTTGTATATGCCAAGGTGTACCAATCTGCCAATGCTCCCCCTGAGTACATGCCAAGTCTCTGTACTGCTGAAGTGTGCTGTTCATGCTCTTCCTGACTGTAGGCAAGATCTGCAAAAGATGTTCTTTAAGAAGAACATGACTCTATTCATCATAAAAGACCTTCCTATCACCAAAGACTCATACATACATCCATCTCTCAACTAAGTGAGGATATACAAAAATTGACTCATCCACCCAACCAAGTGGGGATACATCAAAAGTTTACATATGACAACCAATCATATTGCATCAATCATCCCAGGCATAGTGGGGAAACCAAAATAGGCCGTTACATGACCTTGACACCATGAAAGAGATACCACAAAAGAGATATATGACATAGAGACGAAATAACTAGACCAAGACTTATGAAAGTCACTAGCAGCATCTGATAATCACCATTCAGATCAGCAACCAAGAGATCCTTCTGTTCTCCTTTCGCCTTTGTTCCTCCTGAAATCAACACCAAATGTGAACTAGAACCAAAAGCTTTAAGATAATGCCAACAATGCATCATTGGAAGATTATCTGCTCCCCCTGAACCTGTGCCAGATGATCTCTGACAGACCCATATCAGACTTTCTGCAACCAACATCTGTCCCTGCTGATTTCCTTCAAATCTCCATATACGCGTCTGTATACACATAAACAAGCGTATATACGCAGATATCCCTTACGAAACACGCGTACACCATATACGCGACTATCCCCTTGTAAAACAGCGCATGCACGCGGATATCCTTTAAACAACACGCGTACACAAATTTCCATATCAGCAACCTGTAAATGTCCTGTAGAGAATAGGTCATCAACCTATAACAAGGTATGTCTGCATCAATTCATCCCTTTGAACAGAATTCAGAGTCATTCACATTGTATCACGTGTGAAACCACCATAGCCATTTCATCAAGCTCTACATGATCCAAGTATCATTACTTGGGGACATCTGCATCAATTAACATATGTAAGTATAAACCTATCATCATATAGATAAGAACTCATCACCATGTCTCCAATAAAGCAACTTTGAGTAGTCATCCATGTATCAACATTATGTATCTTGAGCTCAAGCTTATTTGACAAAACTTCTTGACATCATCAACAGCAACAATCCTTATCCACAAGAGTGCCTGCATCATAACTGTATGATTTTTATGCATATGACAACAGCAGTATATGAGTGACCCATCATCAAGTGAGGAAGATGTATATTCAAGCTTTGTACTTCTTCTTGTCCTTATGAAGATCACCATGTAAGCACCATATATGCATCATCAAAGAATCATCCATAAATCTGATCTGAACATCAACTATGTAACCCCAAGAATCATATGAGATTTTATCATAGACAATTCACAACCACATCATAGCAAGATATATCATTTAGCCATATAAGAATCATCACCAAGGATTATTAACCATAATGCCAACAATGAATTACTAAAGGCATATGCTCCCCCTCAACCAGTGCCATCTGTTAGATCTGATCATGCATAAGCATCAAAACATCATCATCCTCAAGTTAGGATCAAAACACTTCTAGACATCATACAAGTAACAAAACATTTCCACACATCCTCAGCAGACTGTAACCAATAGAGCAAATAATAGACTGAATCATATCAGATCCTTTTTCTGATCCTGTTCCCACTGCTTTTCCTCAGACTGACATATACGCGACTTTGCAGTGTCTAACTCGCGTATATATGCGATTTCCCTTTAAGGAACTTGCGTATGAGATTCAGGACACTGAAGTTTTACACTTTCAGCTCCCCCTGAGTCTGATATGTCTGTGCTGTGCTGTGTCTCAGTACATTGTGCTGACTGTACTTCCTTCTTCCTCCATATCTTCAAGTGTGATGAGGTTTTCTTCTTTTGGTGTGATGTCCATCCTTTGTTCCTGCATTCCTTTGCTATATGTCCAATCGTGTTACATGCATAACATCTTACATGTTTCATATTCCTCCTGTAGCAATCAGCAGCTTTGTGACCATACATATTACAAGCAAAGCAATATCCATTAAAGTACCTTGATTGAGATGACTTGTCTGCATAATGGTCTTGAACTCTTCTTCTTTTACATCTAGCTGCAACATGTCCAAGATTATGACATACATAACATTCAACATTATTCATAGGAGGAGTAAAAGATTTTCTTTGAAGACTTTCTTTCCTTGGTTGACCTTTCATCTCCTTGTTGATCATTTTGGATTTCTCTTTAGAGTTCCTTGCCTCACCTTGTGAACTAGATTCACCTTCAACAGATTCATGAAAACCAAGACCAGTCTTGATAGCAGGAGACCTTTGACTACTAAGAATATCATCCAAGACTTTAGAACTATCTTGAAATCGTAAAAGCTTATCCTTTTCTTCTATTTTACCTTTCAAGATATTTACCTCAACTTGAAGTTGTTCTTCCTTTTCAAGAGATTGCTTTTTCAAATCTTCTTCACTTTTCCTTCCTTCTTCCATTTGTTCCCTTAGTTTGAGAATCTCCTTTTCTTGTTCTTCATTCAGATCCTGCTGCATTTGACGAACTCGGAAGGCACATTCTAGTTGAGATTTTAAGCTGGTGGCTTCGTTTTCTTGTTTTGCAATAGCTTGGAGTAGATCTGTATTCTGCTTCTTTGATTCTTCAAGATCTCCTTTTAGTGAGAGGATTGTAGCTTCAAGATTTTCATAGTAGCTGGATCTATCTTTGAGTTTCTTGATGGTTGTGCTTCTTTCGTTGACTTCTTTTCTTAATGATGTCACTTCATGCTGCAATTTTTGACATTGGTCTTCCTTGTCCTTGAGTAGCTTTCTTACCTTGTTTCCTTCTTCTAGTTGGGCCTTTAGTTTGGTAACTTCTTCTTTGAAAGCACATTCCCTTTTGTTCAATAGATCTTGTTGATCTTTAACTTTGTCTGTAAGCCTTCTAAATACTGCCTCTATTTGATACTTTTCTTGCTCACCCATAAAAGCATGTTCAGTACTTTCACTATCACTTCCATCACTTTCACAAGGAAATATAGCAGGAACATCAGAGGATAACACATTCATACCTGATAATGATTCTGAATCTGATTCTGAATCTGAAGAACTTCTTATACCTAATCCCCAATCGACTCTCCCACTGTCATAGTCCTTCTGAGATGTCTTCTTCTTCTTATGAGCCTTCTTCTTAAGCTTCTTTCCCATTGTTCCATGGATCTCCTTCAAGCGATCAAGCTTCTACCAAAGGACCGGCTCCGATACCAATTGTTGGAAATAATACTGAGAGGGGGGGGTGAATCAGTATTATCAGATCAATCAAACTTTTCAATTTCATACTCAGAAACATATACGCTACTTCAATTAAGTGAACCCGCGTGTACACGCTACTGTGTCTAATGAAACTCACGTATATCCAGAGATCTTATAATTCAGTTAGCTTAATCTTCAGTAAATGCATCAGATCATTATTAAGCATATTAACAGTAAAAAGGTGCAGAATAACAGAACAGAACATCACACAAAAGCCACACACATGAACACAAAGATATAAGGTGGAAACCCAATGTGGGTGAAAACCACCTGCTGCAAGTCATCTCAATCTTCTTCTTAATAAGAAAATCCTTTTACAATATTTGTACTGGTGCAGTCTTATACCAGTACGGGAGCTACAACCCCCTTTGCTCTTGTACTAGCCGATCCATTTACTAGTACGCAGGCTGCTACCTGCTACAATGCTCCAAAGATCTCCTTTAGCTTTTGTACTAGCTTAGATACTAATACGTAGGTGCTTGCCTACAATCTTCTCACCTCCAGGTACCACGTTTCATCAATTTTCAGACTGGATACACTGAAGCACAACACATAATCTGTAAGGCCACTTTTCATCCAATTTTCATACTGGACCCATAACTATCATTGAAGCTCAAAACAATCATCAAACTCTGAATCACTGAAACCCTGTTAACAACAGTCACCAGAACACAGAGCAGACACAGAACTCTGTAATAACCATCAGATCCATCTGCAACTTCAAATATTAAGATTCACAATGTATACGCTACTTCGATGAATCAAACCCGCGTGTATACGCGCTTTTATCATAGCCAACCCGCGTACAGATCTAAAAATAATTTCTCATAACTTGCAGCTGTACCAGACATCAGTTCATAACACTTATAGAACAATACATGCGTCAGTATGTAGATCTAGAATAAGCATCATAAAGATAGTTCATTTCAAACCATTTGATCCCGATCTCTCCTTAGATCTTGTTCTCCATCAACCGGTGAGATCTCTCCTTAGCTCAGATCAAGCAATGTATCATCAACCCATAACCCTGCATACTGGATCTAATGCTTCATCAGATATTCAAGACATTTCAGATACTCTTGCCTAATGATTTCCTTCTCCTTATATAGCCTTAGGCCTTGTTCAATACCAAGAGCCAAAACCATAGAAATCCAATACCATCAACTTCAAAACTAGGGATCGACACGCCCGTCGAGACAGAATGGTCTGAAACCATGGGCACAAATTCCAAGGACTAACCGCCATGGACCAAAGGTACTTTTCCACATACACGCGCTTTTGCTGAAGCCAACCTGCGTGTACACGCGACTTGGGCTTAACGAACCTGCGTGTATGAACTTTCTCTTCTTCTTATAGTCTGATCATCAATTCCTTGCTGCTGACCTTCTGTACTATGATTTGTCATCAGTGAGGTTTGCCATCAAGGACAACACTTATCTCATAATGCCAACAATCTACTTTGCTAAAATCAAATTGCTAGTTTGAAATGCTAGACTACACTTGTAGAATTGAAATTGCGGAATTGAAAGGCTAATCTATGAAAGCAGGAAATGTCTATTTTACTTTTGCAAAAATGAAATTGCAGAATGGAACTGAAATAAACTACTTTGCAGAAGGCTAGAGTAGGAAAATAGAAGAAAAGTGGCAATCACAAATACTCTGACACTTCCCCGGCAACGGCGCCAAAAAAAGTGGTGAGCTCCAGTATTGCAGCAATAATTCTGCAACTCCTAGGACTCCCTTCTTTACTTTTATCAACCCGATAGTTCGTAACAAACGTGGAAGCGACGGTGCTGTATGCACAAGTACTAGCTCTTGCCGCAGCTGTCACCTGGTCAGCTGGCACAAGTCCGCTAGGAGCTTAAGCCAACTTTTATGAGCTCTAAGAAGAAGCTTTTTAACTGATGGACGAAAGCTAACTCAAAGAAGGCTGATCTACTTGTAGAAAGAAACTGGAAAGCTGAAAGGAAACGTAAACCCTAGCAAACCCTAATTTTACCAGCTATCCCTACCGATGCCAGAAAGAGGATGCAAGCTACTCAAAGAGATGCCATTGACTTCTAGGAAGGTAAATACATGTATCTAAGCTACTTCTACAATAACATCTGAAAAAAACATCTTTTGTATTTTTGAATAAGTTGCCAGAAGTATCATGCATGCAATTTGACTGTTTTGACTGTGCAAAGGTGGATTGGAGAGGGGAAATGCTTGGATGAGGTCGGGAAGGTTAAAAGAGGGCCTAAGGGGTCCCTAACACCCTTCCAAAGAGTTTCACAGAGTTTGGCTATCAAGAAACCTCATTTGTGAGCTTCTACAGGAAGTCTGTAGGGGTTCTACAAGATGTCTGTGATTTTCTACAGGATGTTTTGTAACTTTCTACAGGATGTTTAGAAATGGGATTTTGGAGGATGGATTGATGGAGAAAGATGAAGGAGTGGTGTTACACAAAATATTGTCACCATGACTATTTTCAGTCAGTATGGGTCTATCATCATTCATACTGTCCTCCTAAGCAAGTCTCAAACCTCAGCTCTACATGTCAAGCTTTGAAAATGAGAGAAAGACCATAAAAATCAATAAACCTCTAGTTCCACACTTTCTCTCACTATTACCTGTGGTCCTGCACCCCCTGTTCATATTACCTGCGGACCTGCCCGCTCTGTCTCTAAAGGGGTGGGTGCGGACCCTTGTGAAAGTAAAAAAGGCACAAGTTTATTCTAAAAAACTCACTTTGGGTTAATTCTAGATGATTCTAGAAGGAATTTTGACGTGGATGGTTCGCTCTTAGGTGGTTCATGCATCCCAAAAGAGAAGGAGCTAATCCCTTGATTAGAGGAGCTATCCTTTTGAAGGAGGGCTTTATCCCTTTGAAGGTGGACCTAGTAACTTCCATCCATTGCACTATAAATTAAGGCATTGGGCTGGTTGCTAGGGAGGTTAGAAGCTGAACATTTTTTAGGGTAAATGCTGGTGGAATTGAGACTTCCTAGTTAAGCTTGAGAGGAGAGATCACATACCTTTTGGCTTCATTGGGAAGAGAGTGAAACTTGTCAAAGTAGAGGAGACTTCTTGATGGACCCTGAGAGGAGCTTGTACAGCATCAAGGCATAGGTTGTAAAGTTCTTCTTTGATTTGAATTAATACAATCAGATTCATTTTTCTCAACAAATTGTCTTATGTGATTTGTTTCATGAATTCCTTGATCATCATGATAAGTATGCTTTATTATATTGGCTTTTCAAGTGCTATTTAATTTGTGTGCTTGTTTGTGTTTGCAGATTTGCTACAAGGGAGCTCATTTGGATCAAAGGAGCGAGGCTTCCACAAACTTGCATTGGACCTAAGGTAGGCCTAAAAAACTTGTTTGCCTTTGTCTATAAATTGCATATTTAGAGAAAGATAATTTTGATTGGCTTGCTTGTCATTAGATATCATTAGATACTAGGGAGGTCGGTCTTGTCTGCAAGAACAACTCATTTCGTGTGACAAAATGGCGACTCCGCTGGGGACTTGATTTTTTTGATTTGCTTTACTTTGACTTGAGAAACTGTGTTTTTGTTTCTGTTTTTGGCTTGTTGTGTGTGGAATTGGGTAGATTTAGTAGATCTTGGATTATTTTTTCTTTTTCATACTTTTGGGAGAGGACCACACCCTTTGGTTGTAACACAGTGTGGACCTGTCCGCACTTTTGCTTTACACACAGAGCGATACAGCACCTGTGTGGTCTGCGGACTTGCGGACTCTATCAAAATTTTGGAAAACTTAAGATTTTCTCTTTCAGACAGCTTAGTTTTTGTTTAGGTGTTGTTATCCCCTGCCCAGACCTACATCTGACTTGTCAGGAACTTTTCTTAGGTTAATTCCATTGGTATTAGTGTTTTAGGTGAAATTCCTAGAAGTTTTGGTTGCCGAGCTTGATTTCCATTTTGGTCTTGTAGTAGCTCAGAGCTTAGAAGCCTTAGAAGCCTCAGATCACCTTGGTTTTTACTATTCTTCTTATGAGTCTGACCATTTGCAAAATCTACCTTTGTTGAGGAATCCATCTTGTGTTTTTCTTTGCGAAACTTCGAAAAGACTTGTGTTAAAAGTTTTGGATTTCATTTTTAGAAAAGAAAACAAAAATTGGTTGTTTTTTGACTGATTTGTGATTCTAGACAAATTAGTTCTTAGTTTTCTCATAGCTAAGTAAAACATCCTTGAAAAGAAATCTTGTAAGCTTTTACTTCAAATAGTTCTTAGAATTTATAGATCTCAAGATTAGATTTTTCCATAGTTTTGAGTGTTTTATGAAGATAAAAAAATCTCTTTTGGAAAAAGTTTGTTTTTGTAGTATTTGAGTGTTTGAAAGAAAAGGGAAATTTTTGTGAGTATAACTAGTTGTCTCGTTTTTGAGTGCACTGGAAATGACAAAAAGCTCTTCTTTTGATTTGTTTGTTAAGGAAAAGATTTGTTTTTACAAACATTTTCATTCTCAACTCTTTCCTAGCTAGAAATTAATCGAAGGGAAAATATTGCTTATCATCTTAAGTGCATCTTTTAGTGATTTCGAGTCAATTTTTCACACCATAAGTTTCATCTCCGCATCTCTTGACTTAAATAAAAACCAATAAAAATAATGCTTAAAGTAAAATCTATCTAGTAATATTTTTATTTCTAGGGCTCTATTACATCAACATAGCTTAGGCTAGTATCTTGGAGTAGGGATTAATTAACTCTCCAAGATAGTAAAACCCAAGGTAGAAAGAATAATTACCCAAAATCTTCCTTCTGGACTTATAGCTATTGAAGAACTTGCTACTCCGGAAGAAGAAGGTATCCCTATCCCTGAAAATCAACCTGTTATAGAACTTAGGGAGCATAAATCAATCTTTTACAGTCCACCTAGGAGCAGTGCTTGGTATATTTCATTGACCAATTTTTTGGAAAACCCGGGCCTAAGTTTTTCACCACCTCATATTCCTTTTCACCCAACACCTAGGGGTTACTATCCTCCGTTAAATATGTCAAGATAGTCATCCATGTTTTCTCAATCTCCAGAAACCTTTTTATACGGTGGTCCTTCTGTTCCCTCTGGGTATCAGTCACTTACTAGTACTTTTTCGGGAGCATCTCCTCAACCTATTGAACAAGGGTTATTAATTGAAAACAATGGAACTAAGTCGTTGAGTGTAGAAGATATTCTTATGATGTCAGGTACTATTCCTAATACTCAACCTCAAGGTGGCCAGTTACCACCTGGGGGGCAGCCTCAAAGTCCTCAATTATCGCATGGGGCGCAACCTCAAGGTACCCAATTTCTGCCTGGGGGGCAACCTCAAGGACATTATATACCTACGGGACAGTACGTTCCTCAAGGTCAACCCTAGATTCAATATGTACCTCAAGGTCAACCCTAGTATTAATATGTACCTCAAGGTCAACCCCAGTATCAGTACGTGCCTCAAGGTTATCAACCTCAAGGTCAGTACCCAACCCAAGGTTTCCAACCACCTTCCGGTCAATCATATGTCCAAGGAGCTGGAAATGTACCTTTGAATTATCAACCCTACCCTCAACCCAGTTATGGTCCTCAATATTCTCAACCTATTATGGGTTTGTACCCCGGAATGAACTTAGTTTGGGATCCATCTCAATCTCAACAGGTCTTGCAACCGAATGTACAGTTGTCATCTCAAACTGGAAAACCCTTGGTTTTTGGTTCACCCCAGCAACTTGTCCAGTCTACTATTCAAACTTCTACACCTTCTGTAGTTTCTCAGCCTGGGCCTAGTACGCCTCGTACTCTGCCTCAAACAACTGCTGCAACTGCTGCAACATCTGTTCAATCTACCCCACCTACTTCTGGAGTATCAACAACTCTGATTTCTATTGTTCCTGTATCAACTCCTCAGGCATCATTACCTCAGTCTGGATCCACAATTCAGACTTTGGTTCAAATGCCTGTAGGACAACCTGGTCCAAGTATGGTTGTCACAAGTCAACCTCAAATTACTTATCAACCGTACCAAGGACAGTACCAATTCGGTCATGTTGTGCAGCAGCCAGTGTATCAGTATCAACTGTACCTTGCGTATACATATCAACAACCTCAACAACCCCAGTACGGTCCGGTTAATCCTAGTTTTCCGGGAGGATATAATATCCCAAATGTAATTCCAATTCCTAGTTATCCTGGATATCCTCCTCCTGGGGCTGGTCTCATGACCCAGGGTTTTAGGGACCCTAATCATCAGTTACTGTTTATTGCAACTTTGGACTTGCCTGACTTGTCGCGCCTTACGAACGATCCAATTAACTATCTTCCTTTTTGGCCCCCAATGCCGAATAAGTTGCCTAGTGATATTCCTAAGTTTGAAGGCAAATCAAGAGAGGACCCGTCAAACCATGTGATGACTTATCACCTCTGGTGTGTGTCTAATTCCATTTCAGATGATTCAATCTGTTTAAGGCTTTTCCAGCGCACTCTAATTGGTCTTGCAGCCAAGTGGTACATTGAGTTACCACGAGCCACTTTTTATAACTTTAGTCAGTTAGCTACTTTGTTTTTAACTCATTTTCAGTTGCCAGTCAGATATGACAATGGCACAGAATTATCAACTTCATTAAAGCAGTCAATGTCCACCTACATTTCAGATCACATTCATGAATGGAGACGTCGACGACGTTTAGTGAAGGTTTTCATTCCGGATCAGATCTTAGCTGAATGGTTTGTAAAATCATTATTACCAAAGATCACTTAGGATGTAGCTAAGGCCGGAGTCGTTACTGAAGAGAAAGTAATTGCTCAAGCTTAGTACCTTGACTTAGTTTATATGCATTCAGGTACATTACACGAGAAAATCCCCGATCTTCCTAAACAAAATCAAATAATTGCAGCTCCTTCAGGGAGTCATGCCGCTGATAGTATGATTGGTACGATTAATAACAAAAGTAAGAAGAAATCTTCCAAGAATTCTTCTCCTATCATAACTTTACCAGATTCCCTGACAGGAGATTCTTCCGCGGAAATTCCTGCCGATATTCATGTTGTGGAGTCATCTACAACCAAATCAAAATCTGGCGGTAAGAAGAAAGGGAAGAAGAAAAATAAAATAGATAGAAATTCGAAAGAAAAACCAGAAAAAGCGGAATCAACTGATGAGAAACGCAAACCTCATTATCCTTGTCTCATTTGTGACGAAGAGCATTTTACAAGAGACTGTCCTCATCGTGCAGAGGTTGCGAAAATTGTCAAAGGTTCCCAAACGCTTGCTGTTTTGAAGGATCCTTTTCCAAATCAAGACAGTAAGATGATAGGTTATTCCTCAAATGCCTCTGAAGAACCCATAATGATGATGTCCCATGTTAGGATTGCGACTTGATCGCATGATTATGGTAGTAAAAGTCCTGTTGATGGTAAAGAAGCATAATCTTCTCATTTGAACCCATCAACTTCAACTCTTGGTTCCGATCCACTACAGATCGAGAAACCTAACCCAGACTTAGTAATCAAACTGCCCACCAAGGGTATACTTTGAAATTCAGCTTTCAATCCACATGCGAGAGCGGCTCAGAACTATAACATTGTTGAATATTTGGCTGTTTCACCTTCAGCAATGTCGGTTTTGGAAGTGCTGCAATCATGTCCAGCACAGCGTAAATTACTGTTGTCGGCTATAGGAGCTGTTGACGTTCAGGACTCGAACCTTATAATTTTTTATCTAGAAAATAGTACACTGTGCTTACCTCATCAAATGGCCTTCCTGATCCCAGTGTTAGTAAAAAATAGACCTTGTTATAGGACTGTGATTTATGAGGGAGCCTCAACGTGTATTATGTCGATATAGTGTTGGAGATCGCTTGGTTCTCCTACGCTAAATCAATCCCCGATAATTGTAAAGGCCTTTGATGGCTGTGGGTTTCATCCTTTGGGCATTCTACATGATTTACCTATAGGGGTTGAAGGCAAAACTGTTAATCTAGATGTGGAGGTGGTTGATGCCCCTTTAGATTACAACCTTCTCTTGGGTCGTAGTTGGTCTTAAGATATGACAGCTGTCGTTTCATCGATCTTTCGGCTTATAAAGTTCCCTCATAATGGAAAGATCGTAACTATAGGCCAGCTGACTTACTTTTCATCTGACCCAACCTCTTCTGAAAGTATTCAGCATGTCGGCAAAACAACTATCCCGTATAAGGATGTTGGAGTAGGACTAGTTAAAGATTCTGGTTTACTAGGAACTTTTCATTTTTCTCCTATCAACGCATAATCTTCTACTGCAACCATTCATATGATTTCGTCAGACACTATTGTTTATGATGATCCTTGGATCATACCTTCCGAATCTGAGATAGACTCATTTGGTGATGTTATGCCTTTATGTCCATATGAAATTGCGTATCAGGCCGTGCAGTCGTTTTCCGACCCATCTTCAACCAAAATTGACTTAATGAATGTGGTCCATGAGGAATCACTTTCAACATCAAACTCGGATTCAACAACGTTTTCCGAACTTGTTCACACTAATGAGAAAATTTGTTAAATCCTATGTGTCGATGATTTACCATGGGAAGATCTTCATCATAGATCTTCGTTTTTACCTGAGATTGATCATTTTGAAAATTATTTTTCATCTATTTTTACGACCAAATATGTCAAGGAACCTCAGAATCCAACGAAAAATCCTGATTCAGAGTTAAATTTGGGAAACATTTCTTGAACTATTCCTATTGATATTTCGGTTAAGCCTGGAATTGTTGAAAACATTCATATAGGTGCCTCTTGTACGGAAGATGAAATTCAAACATATAAGGCCCTATTTCAAGAATTCCATGACGTGTTTGCCTGGTCATATGAGGAAATTCCAGGAATTGACCCAGCAATTGTTCTTCATGAAATCGAAACTTACCCGGATGCTAAACCCGTCCAGCAACATATGCGTCAAATCCACCCGAGAAAAGATGCTGCTATTAAAGTAGAAGTTGAAAAATTACTCAAAGCAGGTTTCATTTATCCAATTTCGTTAACGGATTGGGTATTGAATATTGTTCCTGTTAACAAAAAGCAAGGGACAATAAGAATATGTATCGATTATAGGGACATTAATCGAGCCTATCCAAAAGACAATTACCCAACTCCCTATATCTATCAAATCATTGATGATTGTGCTGACAGTGAAATATTCTCCTTCATTGATGGTTTTTTCGGATACAATCAAATCAATATTCTACCTGCTGATCAACCAAAAATGACTTCCATTTGTCCATGGGGGACATTTGCTTACTACAAATTACCTTTTGGGCTCAAGAATGTCGGGGCAACTTTTCAAAGATCCATGTCTTACGCATTTCATGACATCAAGCACATTGTGCAATCCTATCTCGATGATTTACCTGCTCATTCATTACATCGAGTTGATCATCTCATCCATTTACGACCAATCTTTATGAGGTGTAGGCATTATCGAATTAGGTTGAATCCACACAAGTGTGTTTTCTGTATATAAACGGGTTGGTTACTAGGGTTTGTTGTTTCGAAAGTTGGCATTTGCAATGATCCCTCGAAGGTTGAAGCCATTGTCAAATTGCCTCCTCCTTCGAGTCTTTGCCAACTCCAAAGTTTCCAGGGGAAAGAAAACTTTTTACGACGATTCATTCCTAACTATGCCGAGATCACAAAGGGTTTTACTCGGTTGTTGAAACAGAATACTCCATTCTTTTGGGATGAGATAGCTGATAAATATTTTGATGCACTAAAACACGCGTTGACCCATGCACCGCTATTGCATCCTCCCAACTACAACTAGGACTACTTCTTGTATCTCGCCACCTCCCATTCCACCAATGGAATGGTGTTAGTTCAGGAAGATGAATTTGGTACTGAACATGTGATATATTACCTTAGTCGAACTTTAGATCCAACTGAGCTAAAATACTCACATGTGGAGAAATTGGCATTGGCAGCTGTTCAAACTGTCCAACATTTTCGTCATTACATTTTACTACGTAAAACTACAGTAATTTCTGATTGCAACCCTATGATCTATATTTTGACCAAACAATTGCTAGGGGGAAAGTAATCCAAATGGATCATGATCGTGCAGAAGTTCGACTTGGAGTTTGAAAAGTCTAAGTTGAAGAAATTTTTAGTTTTTGTCGAGTTAATGTGTCACTTCCCGCGTGCTGACACGGAAACTATGGCGGAGGAGACCATTGTGGACGAATCCTTGTTTCTAATCAGCACTTTAGATCCATGGTATGGGGATATCATCGTTTATCTCTAGACCCAATCCTTTCGGCTAGAAATTTCAAGGTCAGAGCGTCGAAAAATATGATTCTAGTCTCAACAATTCAGGATTATTGAAGATACTCTATATCACCATGGGGCGGACTCTATTTTTCGACATTGTTTAACTCATTTTAAGCAAAATACTCTTTCTAGCTGGTGGACTCTTTCTAGCTGGTGTGTTTTAGTTTAAAAGAGTGGTAGACAGGTGGATTATTTCTAGCTAGTGTGTTTTAGTTTAAAAGTGTGCTTAGCTTAGAGAGTGTTTTTCATCATTATTCTTGCTTATCTTGGTTCTACTCTTGATATTGCAGATGTCGACGCCTCTCCAAACATACATTGTTTTTGCTGATGGTGGTTTTCGTAATACACGGAACATTTCTTCCATAGCTTGGGTTATCTATTCGCCCTCTGACGAGTTGGTATCTATGCATGGGGTAAGCCTCGGTCAAACAATGAACAACATTGCAGAGTATAGTGCAGTGATTGAGTTATTATTTGAATCTATTTCATTTGGGATTTGGAGTTTGATAGTGAGGCTAGATTCTGAACTCGTTGTATTACAACTTAATAGAGTATATGCCATTAGAAATCCAGTGTTATTGAGATTATTTTTGAGAGTTCGTCACTTGGAACGTGAATTTGATTATATTGAATATCAGCATATTCCAAGATATTTAAATACATTAGCAGATGCAATTGCTTCTCGAATGTTAAGTAGACATTTGCAATAATCATAAAAGTAAATTTAAAAGCATTCCATATCATGTTTTACAAGATAAGTCGGTAATAGTGATATAGTATAATATAGGAGTGTGTCAAAATATACATCATCTTTTATCATAGGTTGAAAAACACCTTATGATCGGCAAAAATGATAATACAAAAAGAAAAAAATGTCATATGTGTCTACAATAGGCGATCATCCTATCACTGGTGATGATCTCGATAAAAAACCACTGTATGGGCCACCTTACAAAGGAACCTCCTGAAAGGTCCTGGGACCCCAATCACATAGCGTTGTAGTCGAAGAGGAATGTCATCTATGCTGGTCTACGGATTGTCTCCTGTCAAACGCTCTAGATGGCTCTCCAATTCGGCCAAGGTCTCTGCTGATTCATCCTGTGGGGCTGGTGCCACTGCAGCTGGTTGTTTCCTCTCGTAAGGCTGGAGAGTGACTGGTCACCGTGGACCTACATTTGCATTTGAAACTTTTACTATCAATTTTGAGACGAGATAAAAAAATAAATAAATTAGAAAATGTTGAAAATGATTTTACCTGAGTCATCCCATTGCTCTCCTGGTGGAAGAGCCATGTCTGGGTCAGCACGAAAATCTACCCCAGTGTAAGGAAAGTCCTAAATAGGAAAAACCTGGTTTTCCAACCAATGGAAATACTCAGGAGTGAATTGAACGACCTCTGTCCCCTCCTCAGGATGACGGGCCATAACTGCAACCCATCGCATCAGTTTGGGCTCTCGAGGAAGTCCAGCTCCAATAGTGAGGTGTTGTGGGACCAACATTGGAACCCTCTCTAAACCAAATCTCACGACTAAAGCACCATATCCAAAGGTCTTCAGTTGTTCGTTTTTGGCTCTAGTCAGTTGGCCTTTTATATTAACCAACACAGCATCGCACCAGTTGAAGATGGTGCCTCGAAAGCAGTCAACTACCATCTGCATCTGGGATCCAGTGGCTACATGTAGTGTTGCGCTCCTGCAGAGCCTGGTAACAGTAAACGCAATTACCTTGAGTTCAGGAAGGGATATGGTCTTGATATCTATCCCTTTGTCTCTAGTCTGGTTGTTACAGAACTCTAGCTGGAGGCTATCGACAGACTGGCCACCTGGCCTAGTCCTGAATAGAGTCAAGTGTTCACCTCTCTTAGGCAAACCAGTCAAGAAGTAAATTTCTGCCAGCTCCATTTCGATCTGGTGACCACCAATAAAAAAGCACTGGTCCTGTATGCTCCACCTGTCTACCAACCACTGCAAAAAGTCCACTTAGGCCCTCATGCCAGGTATGGCCCAGAATTTGTATAAGCCGCATGCCTTCAATGCATCAATTGAAGGTTGATGATTTATTGCGGCGAGATCTACATCCTCATGCTCTCGTTCTCGCCAATCAAGCATGATGTATACCCTACATTCAACAAAAAGGCGAATTAGAATGTCTAAAAGCAAAGTTTTTGGGTAAATTTTGAGAATTTTAGGTTTAAAAACCCTTGCTGCGGGAACTGCACCCTCTCCGTTAGAGACAGTGCATGGGTCCGCACGTTGCCTTCACGGCAGGTGCGAATCCCTGACTTTTTCCCATTACGGAAAAATCGGGGTCCGCAGGTTACCTGTGCTGTGCCTGCGCGGGCCCCCGCGCACGAGTTTTGAACCTAAGAATCCCTTAAAAAATGAAATTAAAGCCTACAAACAAATTTGAAATGGATGAAATTAAAGAGTAGGATGATGTAGATTACTTGGAGGAGACGGCGCTCGATTCTAATGGACAGATTTTCCGCAATCTTCACGGGAAGTTTCTGACCAAAAGCTCTATTTTCTCACCCAAAACTCAAATGGTAAAAATGAATTTACGAAAGCCCTTTTTATAAGTTTTTTGAATAAATGAGTTTTTAATTTGTTTATGTTTCACTTTAAAGAGGTAACTTTTGCAGCATTTTTATCCATTTTAAACAGGTATGAGTTGTTCAGGATAACAGATTTTTCAGGCAAAATCGGTCATTTTCGACGAAAAAACATTAGAGTCACCTTTAAGCTCTTTTCGGACTCCTGAAACATGAAAAAATCGCCGAATTTTTCTTTTTAAACTTGTTAAAATGGAACTAAAAAGACGGTCCACTTACATCTCTTTTTCTGACCGTAAAAACATGAAAAGATTGCCGGATTTTTGTCGTTTCAAATTCGATATTGGTTATAAAACAACGTTTCAATGATCGCCTTTTTACTTTTTCGGATCATAGACACTAATTACGAAAATTACTCCTTGGTCGTAATGATCAAGCGATTCTCTCAAGTATTATTTTATACCTTTTCGGGCTTGGGAGGCACAAATTTATGAAAAAGGACAACCATGGAGTCTTCTTAAGTTTTTTCAGACTCTCTAAAATTGAAAAACGCCGAGTTTCTCCTATACTGGACTCGTTAAAATTTAACAGTAAAGGACCTATTCAATTACAAACAAGAACGGACCACTCCTTCTTAGGGTTCAAATTTAAATTATGTTGGACTCATCCAAAGGATGAGCTTATAAATCAAGCAAATGTTATCCTCCTCAAGCTTGTCAAAAATAAAGAGGTACTTGCCAGAAATGGTGGGGGAAAAGAGAGAAAAATGAGCCTATTTTTCATACTTTGTAACCACTCTTGAACACGACACTTTTATTCACTTAGGTTGGGAAATCCTTTTCCTAGCAGTTGATCAAACCATATTGAAAGTCTTCAACTAGTTTCTGGGTATTAACTTTGGGTCAATTGTCACCAAACCATCTACTGTGTCGTTATTTGTTCAAGAGGTCAGTGCAAATAAGCCATTCATCTGCAAAATATCTGTCATCCATCTTGACCATCCCTCAGTCAGTCCTTGCAACTAAATTTCTTCAAACTTGATCTATGATTTCGTGTTGTGGGCTTGCCTACGACGGATCGCTTTCTATCGACTTCAGCTCATTATCTAGAAAGATGATGCATAAATTGTCAGTACCTTGGGATCTACATGCCTTAATTGCAGGTTTCTCGCCTTCGACGATAGGTTGCATCATTGACCTTCGGTCAAAGGATTCCGTGACATGTTCGACATCAACACATCTATTCACATCTCATGGATTGTACTGAGTACCTTGAGAGCCATTGAAATTACTGGTGGTTTCTCTCACACTTGTTAACGATTTACGTTATTGACTGGTAATCAAGTGGTTTCTACCATGTTCGACTTCGACACATTCATTTGCATGGATAGAATTGTACTATTTCAGGAAGTAGAAATGAAGACCCTGGATCTAGTTTCCACCATCCAGGCTGCGAGGAATTTTGTATTCACTATACAGTGGACTATTCATAAACAGATGGCTGCGTCCATACTATGTCTACATGTGTCTATACTTGTGATATATTACAAGATCATTTCTATATCAGAGCAGTAGTTAGTTTTCTAGTCAGTTTTGATCTGAGTATGGGAATGCCTACCTCAACGATGATATGATCTCATATATATTTTGCATTGAATGTTTTTACAGGTTCCAACCGGGCTCTCCACAAGATGATCCTCAAAATGATAAAGTACTTCACTCTTCCTAGATGATAAATGAAATCCTCATCTACTACAGACTTTGCACTTTAGGGGGCAATCTGTTACACAAAATATTGTCACCATGACTATTTGTAGTCAGTATGGGTCTATCATCATTCATATTGTCCTCCTAAGCAAGTCTCAAACATCAGCTCTTCATGTCAAGCTTTGAAAATGAGAGAAAGACCTTAAAAATCAATAAACCTCCGGTTTCGCACTTTCTCTCACTATTGCCTGTGGTCCTACACCCCCTGTTCATATTACCTGCGGACCTGCCCGATCTATCTCTAAAGGAGTGGGTGCAGACCCCTGTGAAAGTCAAAAAGGCACAAGTTTATTCTAAAAAACTCACTTTGGGTTAATTCTAGATGATTCTAGAAGGAATTTTGACGTGGATGGTTCACTCTTAGGTGGTTCATGCATCCCAAAAGAGAAGGAGCTAATCGCTTGATGAGAGGAGCTCTCCCTTTGAAGGAGGGTTTTATCCCTTTAAAGGTGGACCTAGTAACTTCCCTCCATTGCACTATAAATTAAGGCATTGGGCTGGCTTCTAGGGAGGTTAGAAGCTGAACATTTTTTTGGGTAAATGCTGGTGGAATTAAGACTTCCTAGTTAAGCTTGAGAGGAGAGATCACATACCTTTTGGCTTCATTGGGAATAGAGTGAAACTTGTCAAAGTAGAGGAGACTTCTTGATGGACCCTGGGAGGAGCTTGTACAGCATCAAGGAACAGGTTGTAAAGTTCTTCTTTGATTTGAATTAATACAATCAGATTCATTTTTCTCAACAAATTGTCTTATGTGATTTGTTTCATGAATTCCTTGATCATCATGATAAGTATGCTTTATTATATTGGCTTTTCAGGTGCTATTTAATTTGTGTGCTTGCTTGTGTTTGCAGATTCGCTACAAGGGAGCTCATTTGGATCAAAGGACTGAGGCTTCCACAAACTTGCATTGGACCCAATGTAGGCCTAAAACACTTGTTTGACTTTATTTATAAATTGCATATTTAGAGAAATATAATTTTGATTGGCTTGCTTGTCACTAGATATCATTAGATACTAGGGAGGTCGGTCTTGTCCACAAGAATGACTCATTCCGTGTGACAAGTGGGTATGGAGGTAGGATAAGGGTTGGAGGTCGTCCAGGACTTGGTGGATGGAGTTGAGGATAGAGGTAGATGGATGGATTTGTTCAAGGAGGACTGAAGCAATGATGCACAAAAACTAGTTTTATGCGAGCAAATGGAAAACGTAAGGCTAGAAGCTGAGCTAGGGGATGAGCAGATGGATTTGATGGAGTATGGGTAGGTGGAGGAGTGGTACAGGTGCTTTGCAAGTCGTTTGTCCAACTGAACCAATGGAAACTTGAAAAAATCAAAGACCTAGTTACGTTAGCCTAAGCTGATCTTAGCTGTCAGTAAAGAGAATGAACAGAGGTTGAACTGCAATGAAACCATGCATACTAACTGATGCAACTAAGCAAGAAAAATTCTGAACTTGTAACCAACTTCTACACATGAAAATCAAACACTAGTGATTGCATGGCAAAGCAAAATCAGTGTTTTTGTGGGCAGCAAGGTCATCCTGATCACAGCTCCTGATCCCAATGAGGGAGATGTGAAACCAGAGATGGTTGATGGACCTTTTTTGAAGATTTTCCCTGTAAACAACCTATCAACTAAATCTGAGCATCAAAATTCTTTCTAACCATTAACAGTGACCTAGCTAATCAGCAAGATTTAATCTACTTTAACAGAAATAATTTTGCAAATGCATGAAGAACAAATAACAATACATAAAGGAGGCCTTAGCACTCGGGTTGGGCCCAACCCCAAGAGATACATACTCCTATAAAGAACTCAGATCTGATGCCAAGTAAAACTGCTTCTCATTACTAAAAAATAATCATCACAAGAAAGTTTGTACAACAGTAGCTAAGAAAAACGAGCTGAAAAAGGACAGCACTATAGTGCAAATACCAACAGTTCCAAAAGTAAACTATGAAGGTTGAGGCCTTCTTATTTATACAATACGAGGGGGCTAACAGCCCTCCTAGATTCAAGGGACTCGGCTATTCCAACTGCTAGTAGACAGTCACTCTTCCCAAAGCTGCTTAGCTGCCTTTAGAACTCGTTTTGGTGGCCTGTTGAGCTCAGAGTTGAGGGTGGAGATTTCGAGGAAGGGCCATTTAATGTCACAGACAACCTCCCTACGAATCCTCACCTCAAGCTTAGTTGTCACCTGGGCCATAATTGCTTGGTTTTGCTCCAAAATTTGTCTGAAAAACCTGAAATGACCACGTATTAGCCTCCTAGGTAGAGTGACCATCCTTATTCATTCAAATAACATAAACATACTAGAAAAACATGCATAATCTATAAAAAATGGAGGATTGAACAAGGACAATTAGGCAAAATGAGCTCAATAAGTTACCCAATTCGGGGCTCATCAGATACACTTGGCCTAATCTATCCCTTATCAAGTATTTCCTTCAGCTGTAACTTCAACTCTACTAACTCTTGAGTGCTCAGCATGTAAGGCTCCTTTAATGCTGGTGTCACCCCTGGTACAAAATCAATAGAAAATTCCACTTCCTTGTAAGTAGGAAATCTGGAATATTTGATAGAAACACATTCTGAAAGTGTTGGGAGTCAGGGTACCTCTTGAAGATTTTTTCATCCTCACCATCCTTACCCTTGTTACTGGAAATATGAGTTGTAAACATTATACACCGTTTCCTATAACTACACTTAGCCTGTTGTAGATCTGATACCACTTGTTGTAGATCTAATCAAAAAATACTATAGATCTGATATAAAAGTATAAGATAATGCAAAGAAACCCAGAAATAATATGAAATGATTCACTTTATTGATCAAACCCTTAAGGTAGGGCAACACCATACATTCACTCCTTAAGGAAGGAGAACACTCCACAAGCCATATGCTTGTTCATACAAGAATACTTCTCTTCATCTTCATCCATGTGGAGCCTCTAGCCTCTATATAGGCCTCATACATACAATACCATGCATCATTACCATGGTTCTCTCATACCATCAATTAATACCATGGGCCCATTACATTATTATTAATTACTTGTGGTCCCTTACATGACATGGGTTAACCACCTTATTTATTACTATGGCCCATCCCATTATTACATTATTACCTTGGGTACCTCCCTTGGTACCCCATATTACCCCCCCTTGGTACATAACATTCCACCCCCCTAAGCATGTTTTGTCCCCGAAACATGGGAAGAACATAAATAATAAGATTTACTCAAAAGAGTAGTCCATTGATACCATGCATGTGCATCTAGCCATCCAAGAGAAAGGTGAACCCTCGATCTCGCTGGTGCCTCGCTCACTTGAGATGGAAGTTGACCGTGGCAGCTCTTCTGTGTTGATGTGTAGTAGGTGGATCGTCTCTCCTTTCTATCCATCATGTGACTACTTGGTTTCCATGATGGTTGTCTTGCGGGGTGATGTGGGTGATGATAATTTGAAGTTTTAACCCACGATGGCTTTTTCTTGACTTCACCCTGCTGTGGTGCCTATTGTGGTGTCTTCTTTTTCAATATGACTTCAACCACTGAGCCCTCCTCTGATGTATCATCACCTGTAACCTTTTCTTCTGCAGCCTCTGTTTGTGTTTGATTGTCGATCATCAAAGGCTCATCATCTGATATGTCATTCCCTTGAACATCTTCTGCTTCAGCCTCCATGTGCTCTACCTATTTATGGATGGAAATATCCTGTAATGTAATTTTCTTCTTTTTATACCAAAGCTTCAGGAATTTCTTCTGCACATTAATATTGAGAGTACCCACGGATTCCATCCAAGGATATCCCAAAACAACCTCCATATTATTCATCTCTAAGGCATAAAAATCACCATGTAACACATATTTAGCCATAGAAATCTTCAAATCCTTGTACACTTGAACATCCTCATGATCAACCTGTGTATGTTCCATTTGTTTGGCTGGGACTTGCAATTTTTTTGCCAAATTAGCACTGATAAAATTATGTTTACAACTAGGATTGATAGAAACAATGATCCTCTCTTTCTGAATCAATCCATGAATCTGCAATAAGGATATACCAGTAGGAATTAACCCCTTATGTGTCTCCTCCTTTTTTCTAGCCCGAGACCATTGGTCCAAAAAGACTTTTTCAAATTCTGCGTCTGAAAGTTTGACCATCTGCCGGTAGTCAAGTGATGAAAACCATTTGTCAGCCTCATCTGCCAAATGAAACCGTACTGAAATTTTCCAACATATCCCATATTTAGACTTTATTCTTTGTATGAATTCTTCAATAGTAGGGCCATCATCTTTTCCTGTAAACTTTTCCATGAAGAGGGTTTGAGAAAAATTCACTAACTTGGCGAAAATTTGAAAATGTCACCGTTTCGTCAATATTGCTCAGAATTCTTATTATGAACTGTTTTTGGAAATGGAACAACCCTTCTACATCTGCCCATGTGATAGAAATTTTGATCCAGGCACTAGAATTCCAGATCTGCGCTGCAACTTTCCCGCCGTCACCCAAAATTTCTGAAAAAAGAGTTGATTTTAAATCAGCGATATCTTCCTCATCCGGACTCCGATTCGCCTGATTTTTTTTTTGAAACCAGGTGTTTTGTCACAAGGATTCCAGACCTACAATTAGATCTTACAGATCTAGCACCAGGACGTCCAGATCTGCACCGCAAATTCGCTGGCCCTAAAAATTCTCTGCAACCCCACTGATTTTTAGATCAGCGATATCTCCTTCATCCGGACTCCGATTCAACCGATTTTTTTTTTGAAATCGGCTATATTTTCACAAGGAATACAGATCTGCAATTAGATTATGTAGATCTTGCACCAAAACATACAGATCTGATCTGCAAATTCGCCACCCAAAAAATCCCTGCAAAAATAAAAAAATTCTCCACGGTTTGCCCAAGAAAGTGCTCTGATACCACTTGTTGTAGATCTGATACCACTTGTTGTAGATCTAATCCAAAAATACTATAGATCTGATATAAAAGTATAAGATAATGCAAAGAAACCCAGAAATAATATGAAATGATTCACTTTATTGATCAAACCCTTAAGGTAGGGCAACATCATACATTCACTCCTTAAGGAAGGAGAACACTCCACAAGCCATATGCTTGTTCATACAAGAATACTTCTCTTCATCTTCATCCATGTGGAGTCTCTAGCCTCTATATAGGCCTCATACATACAATACCATGCATCATTACCATGGTTCTCTCATAGCATCAACTAATACCATGGGCCCATTACATTATTATTAATTACTTGTGGTCCCTTACATGACATGGGTTAACCACCTTATTTATTACTATGGCCCATCCCATTATTACATTATTACCTTGGGTACCTCCCTTGGTACCCCATATTACCCCCCCTTGGTACATAACATAGCCTGCATAGCTATGGCCATTCTCACTGATGTAGTCTTAGTCCCTCTCTGCAAGATTCTCTTTTCTCCATTATCGTCCAAGCACTTAATAGCCTTGTCATAACAATCTACTTTGGTCCTGTGAAGATACAACCAATCCATACCCAAAAGAATACTATACAATCCCAATGGTAGTACATTCAAATGTGCTACTGTAGGCATACCATACAATTCAAATGCACAAGCCCTTACCCAACGATGACCTCTCTTCTTAGTACCTGTAGCCAATTGCACCGACCAAGACTCTGCATGCACTTCATTTATCAAGCCACACTTATCCACCAGGTCAGAATTATAATAAGCATAATTAGATGTTGGATCAATACAAATAGAAATAACTTTATCACAAAGATTACCATCCATCTCAATAATAGATTCATGTTGATCCATTTTCCTATTGTCCACATCTACGTAAATTTGAGGAATACTATGACCAACATCCCCAACTGTCTACACCTCTTCAGCACTATAGATTTGGGGCCTACCTCTTGGTACAATGGGAAATCCTTCTTATGATGGTCTTTGCCACATATCCAGTACTCTAATGGTCCTCTAACATCACCTCTAGTCTTCTCCTCTGTAGGAAATGACCCATGCCCCTTCTCAATTTCATTTCGCTTCTTGTAAGGAACCACAATTTCTTTCTCACCTACGTCTTGAGGTCTTCCCCGCTTTGGTGGCCACTTCCTGTTAACTTTCTCATTCCCTTCAAGTCACATTTAGCTTCAGCTTTGTGCTTTGACTTCTCATAACAATGCTTCAATTTATGGATGGCTTTCTCTAGCAATCAAGGCTAATCAAACTCAATTCGATCTCTATATGTTGTTGGAAACCCACTGATGAACCTTTAAATATTAGCTTTCTCCTCCTTAAGATATGGAACATATCTCAAAAACTCCAAGAACCTTCTAGTATATTCATCATTTGTCATGGAATCCATCTATAGCTCATAAAATTCCTTAGCTATGTCATCATAATACCTCTCCGACAAGTACTTATTTTTTAAGAGTCTCTTAAACTAATCCCAAGTCAAATATTCTTCCTAAATACCCTTGAAATTCTTCACATCTTACCATTAGATGTTTGGTTTCCCTTTAAGATTGAAGGTGGTTATCTTGGCTTTCATATTCTCTAAGTAGCTATGCAATCTGAAGAATTTCTTCATCCCAAGAAACCATGCCTCTGCATCTTCTGACTTCTTCATCTCTCCATTAAATATAGGAGGCTTCACTTTCTTAAACTCCTCAGGTGAATACTTACCCCTCCTATAAGGATGATGATGGTGGTTGTTGGCTTAGTAGGTCTTGATGTGGGTTTAGAGTTAGGTTGTCCAAACAAATCCCTACACTACTAGCCCTTTTGGAATAAATCCGCAGAGCGTGGATTGAAGATTCACCCAAAGCAGTATGGGGGGGAGATGGAACCAAATTTCTGCACCCAGAGATGATTGTGATGTCATTTTATGCCCTTAACTATCTTCGTGCAGGTCGATAAGACCTGAGTGATTATCGATATTACTTCCTCTTACTAGCCTCTAGACCTTCGTGAAGGTCAATGACTATTTTTCGCGGACCTTAAACAAGTGAATCAACAGCTTACGCACCTCTTGAATTGTTCCTATCTTTGTATTTACCCAGATCAACCTAATTATCTGATATCTTTAACATTCATTAAGGTATTCTTCATGTAAATATATGATAACACTTATTTTCATATAACAATGTAAAACATGCAAAATTGCACATCAATATTAATTCATGAACCCAGTATTTATCATAACATAGTTTCATTCATTCATAACAGAAGTAAATAGGAAAAACACAAATATTTCTAGAATAATCTCTTTATTGATACTTCATTTCTGCTTATAGACTCAAGACTACCCTGTGCACTCAGCTACAGGGGTCCACACACTCATCTACAGACTCTATTCTAGGCCTCTACGCACACAACTACAAAGCCTCTCTTCTACTCTAAGACTCTTCGCTCTTCACTTCTAATGACCCATTACATTCTTTTTTCGCTCCCCAACTTCCTTAGACACTCTAAAACTCTCCCTTTTATACAATCCCATGGTCCACGGACCATGGGTATGTCTATAAAAGCCGACACAACTTACATAAAATAAGGGAAAATCCCTTTGTGAAACTTATTATCTACGCACTCCATGACCACATCTTGAAGAGACTTTACACTTTACATAACAAAAACTTAGGCTTTCTGCCCCAAAATTTGGGATTTTCCCCCTAAATTGACCGTAGGGGACGCTGTCCCAACAACCCTCCTACACAAATATCATGACTTGCCCTTGAGATAGTCTGCTAGTGTGGAGATCTTACTATGGAGACCTCCTAGCTTGACCTGTGCCAATGCTACCTTAGCCGCGCTTTGCATGGCTAGCTGCTTCATCTCCTCGACCAACTACTTGGTTGCTGGTCCTGCACTATCTTCCTTTACCTTCTACTGTGTCCTCTGTAGGCTTTCCAACTTCTCCTCAAATATGGCAGAGATAACATAGGCTTCATCTAGCCAAGGCCCCAATCTAGCCTTGAGGACCACATCTTTCCATTGCACTATCTCCACTTGTTCGAGCAACTGCTTCGCCTCATGCATCTTAGCCAATCACTGTTATATAGCGATGGTGTGTTCCATTGCTCTTGCTTCATTGTACTACTGCTGTAATTTGTGGGCTTCTATGTTCAACCTCTGCATGTTAGGATCCTCCTGCAGAGTCGTAACAACCTCCATAGACTACTCAAAGAGCACGGTGCAATCTACCACTGTGGAATCTACTATTGCGACTGCATCCTTTAGAGTTGCCTTGTGTTGTTCTCTGACCTCTAGTGGAGTTGAAGGTTGTGACTTCAACTCAAGATCTGTGATTTTAAGGTTCAGTTAAAACTAAACCATGGCCATCTCTATGTTTGCATCGTGCAAACGTACAACCAATTTATTAACGTTGGCCTTCAAGAACACTTCTTTGGGTATGTGCAGTTCTGAAACAGTTCTGCATGCTTCGGCTACCATGGTTGTGGTTCGCTCATTCTTCTCGTAAAACATCTTCCATGATTCTAGCGCGGTTGTCTTCTCAATGAACATATGTTTGTTATTGACTTTCTACTCACTGATCATGCTCAGCACGTGCTGCTCCTCGGCCTTGATCTCTACAATCACGCCTGCTTGCAGTTTGTGAAGGAATTCCCTGGGGAACGTAGCCAAGTTGAGGCCAACATTGCTCAAAGCGTTGACAGTAGCCTTGTTAGCTTTCGTCTTCATGCTCAGAGCTACATATGGTAACACCACTGCCCGAAGATCCAAGAATTGAACCAAATCTACTACTTGAGTGGTCCCTAGCACCAAACTATTTGATGTCACGCTACTCTACCTTGCACTTGCCTGTAGTCTAGTTGTTTGGATCTACATCTCGCGCAGACCCATCTATACAGCGACGAATGATTGCTTTTACTACTACTCAAACTGTTGTTGTAGAACCACTATCATGTCCCTTACCTTGTCTTGAATATCATCCAAGTCATCCTCTGTCAAGGTAATTGGATCGAGTGATGATTTGGAGGCTTTTCTCTTCTTTCACTGTCCATCATTTTTGTTGATCTCTATGTCACTTTACGTGGAAAGGAGTTCTCTCCATATCTCCACCGCCTTGTTTTGACTGTTTTTCTTCCTCCGTTTGGGGCGAAGGAGATTATTGAATTCTATCAAATCTATGCTCTTCTTTCTCTGCTTGCTACTTTGCGATGCACTCCACTTCTGCATGGGCCTTCTCCTCAGTCTCCTTCTTTGTTTTTTCTGCCAATTACAGAAGCTTCAGTCAGGCCACTTCCTTTTTCTACTTCTCTGCAGACTTGCTAGTCCTGGCGACAAAATCTGATGGTGTGTGCCAGTCTGCTGGCCATCACTTGGGGACCTCTGCAATGGCATCATCCATAGAGAAGTAAGGAAGATCATACCACTTCTGGTCTGGATCCTTCAGCGCCCGGATGTAAACACGGTGGAAGTCTGCCTTGAACTCCATGTAGCTAGATAGCTGCTCAAAAATGGTTGGTGACAACATGGATTTCGGTTGATGGCCATATGAATGCTCATCTCCATCAATAACCCAAAAGTGTTACTTTCTCGAACCTGCACAGTGTCCTTTATGGCCCATAGTGAAGAAAACTTCGTTGCTTATGGTAAATTTGTCTCAATCGAAGGAAACTAGCTATCCTCCAACAACTCCCATGTGACCAGCACAATTGATAATAACAACCATGAATAATGGAAACTCTTGCTTTGGTCCTGTGCCTCTCAACAGTTCATGAGGAACTTGCCTCATAGGTAGCATGCCTAGTTAAATTGTACACCCTTTGCACACTAAGCTGCTAACAGAACCACTAGTGCTAACACCTCCTCCACATGGCACTTTCTCATCACTTTTCCAGCCAAAATTTGGGTGGACACCTTCTCCGTGAGGTCAGTATTATTGAAAATGGAATACCCGCATGATTTCTTGACAAGTTTGAACTTGTACTTCATCTTCTTGGTGAGGTCACACTCTCTGGTCTTTCTTTGAAATGCCTATGCAGGCTTCAGTCTAGAGTGAGGTAATAATGTGATCCGATGGATCAGCATATTAGTGATTGGTATCGGCTCAGTCAACCACAAGCACCATCATGCACAAGGCACAACAACTACTTAATGACTATCATGTTTATGGTGGTGAGGTGGTAGTGATGCACCCATAGGAGGTTCAACAACCCTTCCTTGTTTACCCCACGAATCCATTCCACTGACTCTAGTGCAGTGACACTAGATTCCCTATAGAACACTCGCTTCATGAAGGTATCAATAGCTAGGTGGGGGAGCCACTCAATGTCTCCCAAATCCCAATATTCACGTTCAGATGCGGGACGTGTGCCAAGCGTGGACCTTCAAAGATTATGTTTTCTAGCAGTAGGGGTGTGTTGAGGAGGAACTGTCCCTAATCTGGGTCCTTCGAGACCTTCACCTTTCCCTGACAAGGAGGGATATACTCTGGCAGCTTCGAAATATGGTCTCCTCCCTCAATATTGATGTCCTCTACACCCTCCTTAGCCTCCAAGTCTACCACCTTTCCCTTCTCCTATGCGGTTGGATTTTCTTTCCGCTGTGCCTATGTAGCTACATGTTTCCTCAATGACTCACGCATTAACAATGTCTTCTTATGATTATCCTTTTTAGGCTGAGGAACCTCTCTCGTCCGCATAGGCTTTGGCCTAGGTGACCTCGACGTCTTAGGTATTGCTGCGGGAGCCTCCATGCTTATGACCTCAGGGGCGACTCCCTCAGAGGTGACAACACCCCTAGTACTAGTTGTCTCAGCTGGTGCAGACATGAAGCTGTTAATGAGAATCTGATCAAACTTAGACACAAGGCTTGCAGGCAAATTTGCAAAGAGCTCATGCAACAAACAATAAGACTCTGAAATTCTCTGACTGCAAAGTGTTTCTCGTTGGATGGCCATCTATAATTATAGGCAAATTTGAACTCAAATTTGACCACTTCCCCTGAAATCTATTCATAAATGTGAGTTTGGTGATAGATTTCCAAAGATTTCACACATGATTTTAGCCTTAAATGCTAGCCGCCCACTCCTCTTAACCGTCTTCTAGTAGTCAAATCATGAATAGTGACAGTAACGGCCACTTTATAACTATGCTACACAGTCTCTTCTCCTGTAGCGCAGCTCCCTTCGCATTGTCCTGGTATTGTGACATCCTCCTGGTCTGCGCAGAACTCTCATCAGATAGCTCTACAACCTGGGAAGTGTAGTTTATAGTATCGTGCCCCGTTGTAGCTACCTGTAGTGTTAAGACTATGCTACTGTCATATAGTAATCTGGACGGACCCCTGGTGTATGGCTTGAACTGACTGCCATTTACCTTTCCAAGAAATCAATCTCCATTCAATTTCACAAGCTGAACTACTCCACCATCAGTAATCCCCTTGATCACATATGGCCCCAACCAATTGTTCACTTAAGGGGGCTTGACCTAGTTTCTGATTTATTTACCCAAACAAATCCCTAAACTACTGGCCCTTTCGGCATCAGCCCATGGAGCGTGGACTAAAGTCTCACCTGAAGCAGCATGGGGGGGGGGGTGCTCGAACGAAGTTTCCGCACCCTTTAGATGTCTAAGATGTCGATTTCGTCCAACTAGATCTTTCTTCGCGCAGGTCACTTCGTACACTTGTTCCAACCTTCAATACCTTCGCGATATATTATAATTGTCCTTCGTGCAGCCCTAACAAGGGGCTGAGATGCTTTGGCATTGCTAGGGCAATGAACTACACTATTTGTCCAAACGACACTACGTATCTTACTTATATTCTTAACAGATATTAGTTAACTTCGTGTAAACATATATTCTACCTTGCATTCACTTAATCAAGACATTCATATATAATCACGAATCATATAAACAGTAGAAGTGCAATTTATAGCCAATGTATTCAATGCGTAAAATAGGAAATAAATACACAAAATTAATATGAAACTTCTCTTTATTAATACTCCCAACTGTTACAGAATCGACTCACCCTGCGCACTTAGCTACAAGGGTCTGCACACTCAGCTGTAGAGGCTTCTCCTACTCTATGACCCAAAACTAGACTTTACTCCATAGATACAACTCAACTCTTCATCCTTCTCCTAATCATTAGATGCCTTAACTACTTAGAGCCTTGCTCTATTTATACAATCCCATTGTCCTTGGACCATGGGTAGATCTCTACAGCTGACATTACATTAACAAAATTGAGGTTGGACAACCCTATCACTCTTTTACAAGATATGCACTCCACGCCCACAAAATGCAGAGTCTTTACAACGGAGTTTACAATTTTTGACCAAAATCTGGTCTCTAAGCCCTAAAACTTCCCTTGGGGGATCCCGCGCCCAACAGCCCCCCAACACAAATGTTGTGACTTACCCTTGAGTCACTCTATAATTACAGAGATCTTTACGCGAAGACCTCCCAATTTTGCCTGGATCGCTCCAAGTTTAGAAACGCATTGAGCAGCTGCCTGTTGTACTTCCTCAATGCGTTGTTTAGAGATCGTTGTGGCTGAACTGTTGCCCTGAACCTTTTCATGTGTTGCTTGTAGTTGCACGAGCTTTGCTTCAATGGAGGCTATAATGATATACATCTCATCAATCCACAACTATAAGCGCACCTTCAAGACTGCTTCCTTGTGCCGAGCAGTGACCACCTGCTGTTATAGACATTTTTGTGCCTTACAGCATGAAGCATGAAATGTCCATAATCTAAGGGATCCAAAGTCCCTAAACATGTTGTTCCTACCCCTAGAGGAACAAGGTCAGCAAACCATAGCACTGAATATCAGTTCTCCACCTGAAAACACTCAAAAACAAGCTAATTTTGGATCATGTCAACTGCTCCACTGAGCATCTGTGCTGAATTTCAACTGCTCCACTGTGTACCTGCGCTGAATGTCAACTGCAAAGAAGGCTACCTGCGCTGGGCGAGTTTGGCCAAGTGGCACAGTCATTCCTCAAGGTGTCAATGCCCAGGAAGCTTCCAAAATGACACTTGGATCAGGGAATTCGACTTGTGATGAGTAAGAGGGTCTAGATCTCCAAGTGGAAGCAAGAAACTCCAAGTGGACTCAAGAACTGAAGAATAACTGAAGTGGGAGAGGACACTAGTCAGCTCCATGCCAAGCTCAAGATGACTCATCCTTTCTCCAAAACTCCTATATATAGAGCTCTCTCATGAGGTCTAAGGAGGCTGGAATCTTGTGAATGTAAGGAAGTGCTGTTGGTTTGAGTATAGAACTATTGGGTGATTTGCTTGAAGGAGGTGAAGAGGAGATTTCTTTCTGCTGGGAGGTGATGCTGGATTGGGCCTTTTATGGTTGTATTACTTCCTGAACTTTACTTCTTCCATTAATAAAGTATTTGAGGTTCTTCTATATGCATGTGTCTCAATGGTGTATTGTTATACTTGTGTGTTTGATTTATTCTAATCCTTGAATCAATTATGAATGTATGCTTCTTGTAGTTTCCCTCTCTTGCCATTTTGCAGGATCTTGGTGTAGCTGGGCCAATGAAAGAGCAAGGAGCTGGGAGCAAGCAGAAAAGAGAGGAGATTGGATCAATCATTAGCGGAAGACAACGGTTAGTGGATCTCTTTCTCCCCTCTCTTACATCTCATAAAGAAGTAATCTCGAATAGCTTTGCTTTGATTGTTGCTGAGGTACTATCACCCTTAGAGTGGGATAGGGTCATTCTGTATTGGATACTTTTCCCAACAACAAATTGGCGACTCCACTGGGGATCGTATCTTGTTGTTTGCTTGTGTTTTTGCTATTCATTTCATAAACACAGGGAGTACCGAATCGAACTGCATTTGGATCTTTCAAATGCAAAGTAGAGGGCAGCTACTCTAGCTCAGTTTCTGGGCATGTTTATGATTTGAAGAGCTGATCCACAAGGACTTTAAACAGCTCTTAGTGATAGCTTTTCATCCTCCTTTTCATCCCTTAGTGTGTACTTGATTGATAGCTTCTGATTTGGCCAAAAACTGTGAATTTTTGAGCAATCTGTGACCCGGAAACTGAGAAAAACGAAAGTTTGTCTCTTCAGTGCAGGCACTGTGAAGGCAGTCTGCATTTTAGCGCAGTTCCCGAAGGGGCTACCTGCGCTGAATGTCAAACTGACAGTGTACCACCTGCGCTGAACCAGTTTTTCCTAGAGCTACTGGGGTTCCCTCCTGTTTATTGCCCTGTTTTCGCCCTTGTTTTTGCAGCCTGTTACCAGTCAATGTACCTATCTGAAACCAACTTTCCTTGCCACTATTCCGCCTCGGTTGTATAAAGAAACTGTATTTGTTCTTTGTGTATTTATTATATCATTTACAGTTTCCCGTAACGAAAGTGAACTAGTCTTGCTGTGGCCTCTTAGATCTAGACCTGTCTTAAGTGTCGTTTTGATCTTAAGAGTTAGTTTGTTTATTGTTCATAGCTGATTGAGCTTTTGCTTTCGTCATATGGTTTGAATTTATATATTTCTAGTGTCGAAACAAGTAAATCTTAAGGTGTCTTTTGATTTTGGACAAGCTTGTTTGCTTTCACTTGAAATTGAATTCGAAATTATACAACAACTTTCTTTTTGTATTGCACCAACATTAAGAAAGAGAAAAGAAATACCTGCATTGTGCATGTGCATTTTGACAGCTTGCATGTTGATTTAGGGAAAAGTGCATTAGTGTGTGCTCTATGATCTGTGTGAAAAGATGATGTCTTTCTTTTCCCTCAGTAGTTAAGATTTTCAAAGTTGAAAGATTGAAAAGCTTGCTTATCATCTTAGACTGCATTTAGGAGTGTTACTATACATCTCGTGGTGATCCATAAAGGCAAACTGCTAAACAAGATCAACCTTAAAATAAATTGAATTTACATAACAACGCATTGAAACATAACGCAAACACATAGAGGTCTAAGCTAGAGATGTGTTCCGGCGTCGTTAAACGTGATATCTTAGCATTGAGTGGTTGGGTGATTCCTCCACGATGAAGCGATAAGTATCAATACGGACTTGTGCTCCCACGTACCATCACGTATATATTGGGAGACCCCTATAGGAATAAAGCCTTTATCCATAGGAAACCGTGTCGGCTGCCCTACTGATCGCAATGCAGTGAACACAGCATTCATGAAGATCGACCACTCGTACCGTAAAACGTATTCTGTGGTTTTGCGAAAAGTTTGGCACACCCTCTGCCTAGATCTCCAGAGCAGTTTCTTTCGGCCTTTTTCAAACTCTATAACTGAAAAAGTCCATCCGAGCATTTGTCACTTCGGGCTCGTTAAAACATCGAAAGAGGCTAGAGTCATCTTTAGCTTTTTCTCGACTCTTAAAAAGTGAAAAAGCAAGTTGTGTCTAAAGCGTCGTTATAAAATTTATTTTAAACGGAACATAATCACCTCCTATTCCTGCGTTGATCTGTAGGTTGAGAACATGGAACGCCCCAACCAAGGAATTCCACATGATGAAAATCCTAGTCCTTTCTCCTCTTGGGGAGAAGTTGGTGCGCCCCACATGGCCACATTGTCGCTTCTAGGACTAACAATTGGCCTGCCAATTTGGCTATTCTCAACCAATGTAGTTCAGAACACCATGGTTCCTGAACAGTCGAGTCAACAGTTAGATCAGTCTAGAGCTGCCCACCAGCCTTCTACTTCCTATAACTCTTCCTCCAATCCTTCATCTTCGCAAGGTAGAGCCGGCAAAAGCCAAGCTCCCATGGAGAAGAAGGAGAAGAAGAAGAAGGAGCCTAAGGCGACTAGGGGCAAGCAAAAGACATCTGATAAAAATCCACACACAGCACAGACCGGGCCTAAATCGCCATGTGTAATATGTAAAGGAGACCACTTCCATAGAGACTGTCCCTGTATTCCCCGGATACTAAGGGACTGGTCCCCTCGTTTGCACAATTCGGGAGCATCAACCTCTGATAGCCATGTTGAATGCTTACTGTCAACCAGCGAAAGTGAAGGTTCAAGTCAAAGAGGGGGAACAAGATCCCCCTGCAGACTGTGTGAAGGCGATCACGCCATCCACCGTTGCCCCTTCTTAGACGAAGCGAAAAGAGTTTTGGAAGATCGCCCGGTTTCACCGTTGAGACTTCCTCCTGGATACAAAAAACTCATGCCAAGTCCTTCGTTGGTTGAAAATACAGCTGGCCCGCTCAAGTGGTCAGCTAAAGTGTCAGTCATTGAGAATGAACATACTGAATCCAGATCGGATGAAAGTCCAAAGGTCGAAATGGCAGTTGACCCGGTTCCGCCTTCAGAGGTTTCATCTTCAAATGACACCCTCACTGAAGAGAATAAGGATGACACCATCCAGATTCTTTTCATCAACACAGACTCTGATGAGCATTAGGGCAATGCGCCCATTCCTTTATCGCAGGAAGGAACATCGTCAGGGTCATATCCGGCCGTGTATTCGGTCCCACCACCAAGCAACCTGGTTGTGTCCTTTGATTGGAACCAACTAGGCAGACCCCGGTTGCCAGCCAGTATACCATTCAGAATCATAGTCCAAATTTATAGAATGGTAATGGCTGGAACTATCATTGATGAAGGGGCATCTGTGAGTATCCTTTCCTCTATTGCTTGGAAAGCACTGGGGTCCCCGACACTTTTGCCTGAGATAAGAAATCTCTCAGGTTTTGATAAAGGAACCAGTCGACCATTAGGGATCCTCCCCAATGTGCCTGTTACATTGAAAGGGAAGACCGTTCAAATGAACGTGATGGTCGTTCAAGGACCCTTGGATTATAACCTACTCCTTGGACGAGACTATATATATTGCATGGGAGCTATAGTCTCCTCACTCTTTAGAGTAATGTGTTTTCCACATGAAGGAAGAATGGTCAAGCTCGTAGACCAACTTTCATTTCTGGGATCACGCATCGCAAATAGTCAAATACCAACCCTGAATGGTCTATTCAATCAAGAAATGTCTCCACCCCCAGTCCTTCTTCCCGATGAGTGCGAGTGATTCGGAAAGATGGGACTGGAACCCAGGGGGCATGAATCCTGGTCTGCTTCGGGCAGAGGAAACTCTGGGTATAAGGTAAAATTTCCGCGAGAGAATATGACTAGTCCGTACCCCGTCCGTGGATGGAAGAGGGGTTGTTCTAGAATAGGATTCTTTTGTCAAGGTTACTTGTTTGACAAAGGTCATTCACCATTGTCTACTTCGGTAGACAGTGCCGAGGAAATGTCTTCGTTTGAAGAAGTTAACAAGACAATCTTTGGGTAACCAGAAAGAGGCAAGCCTCACCCTTTAAAACAAATGTTTTATCGGATAAGTAGGGGCAACCTTGAAATTGTATTTTATACCTGGGGGCATGCAACCTTTTGGAGTGCAAGCAAGGGCGACTATTTATTTTTAAAATTTTTAGGTCCTCCCCTTTAAACCTGTAGGTCTAACCCTTTAAACTCGTAGGATTAGCCGTTTCCGAACTTGCATAAAGAAAGGAGCGGAGCATAGCTTTGTGAGATAAAGCTCCATAAAAAATAGCTATCTCACAGGAGACATTCTTATCTTATGACTGGTATAACCGAGCAGTTTTACCGCGGAATTTATGCTCGTTAAAAAATAGAAAAGCGAAGATCCACCTGCCACCTCCACTTTCATTTGGCCGATCGTCCACCCCCATATGATTGTTTACCCATTTTGAGGAACAGCTGCGAAGAGTGATTTCACCTAGCCATCCTTGTGACACTGCCGTGATTGGAAAATTCCAACTTGTACCTGGAATCTTCTGCTATCCCTGTTTATCACTCGTTCCTCAAAAGACGAGTCTTCTTTGAGCTCTTTTCATTTGACTCGTAAAATATGAAAATTTTGCCGAGTTTTGGCCTTCCAGCTCGTTAAAAGGACCGGAAGAGCTATCCATCCCGTAGATTTTAATCTTTTTGGACCTGAGGGATTATTGCACAAAAAGTTCGAGCGCTTGTTTTATTCGGCTCGTTAAAATTATCGAAAACTCATCCCTTCTGTATTGTTTTATACTTTTTCGGACTTAAGGGATTAGATGACGAAAAAGGAATTTTGGAGTTAACTTTCCGTACCTTTTCAGACTCTCTAAAAATGAAAAGGACCGAGTTTTCCTTGTCGTTAGACTCGTTAAAATGATTAAATAGTGACAAACTTGTCTTTAGACGAGAACGAGTTTCCCTATCGCTAGGCTCGTTAAAACATAGCGATGGGCTTGCCCGAAGGGCAGGTTATAGAACAAGCATATGTTATCCTCCTCAAGCTTGACAAAAATAAAGAGGTACTGGTCAGAAATGACTGGGGAAAAATTGGGAGAACCTCAAAGCTTTAATGGTAGCAGGTCGCTCTTGAACATGACACTTTTCCTCCGTATCACATCGGGTTGGGTTGTTTCATTCACCGGTCTCATCACCATGGTCTTCGCCAAACCATCCACACTTGGGGTAATGCTACCGATCCATCGCATCAGTGTCGTTATATGTTCAAGAGATGTTGTTCAGAAAGAGTCAACCGTGTCCCATCCACTGCCATACATTATCCTTCATCCACCCATGATCGCCACCCTGAATCATATGTCACAGATTGTTTTCACCTCCACTAAAATCATTAGCTCCGTTCCGTGTCACTGATGTGGGATTCATTAAGGCCCTCCTTTGACGGATCTCTTCTTGTCGACTTCAGCTCATTATCCGAGAAGTTGATCTAGGAACACCCCCCTCAGTACTTTGAAGCTTGCATGCCTCAATGGCAAGTTTCTCACTTCCGGCGACAGGTATACATCAATGACCTTCGACCAGAAGATTTTGCGTGGTGTTCGACGCCAAGTCCTTTATTCACACCACGTGAATTGTACTGCAGTACCTTGAGGGTCATTATCATTATCGGTGATTCCTCTCGCGCTTGTTAACGGTTTTCATCATTGACCGGTAATCAAGCGATGTCTTTCCATGTTCGACTTCAGCGCAATTCTCACATGGATCGACTTGTACTTAGAGTGAAGATCGAACGAGTTTGAAGACCCCGGATCTAGTTTCATCCATCCGGGCTGCGATATATATTCAGGAAATATAAAGACATTTGACATGTACATCATTACGATGATCATCCTACTCAAAGGATGATAATTTCAGCAGAGAATTATCAGTCTACCATCAGACGATCGTCTGTTCTATGTACCAAAATGAATTTATAAAGCTGAGCATGGGAATGCCCGCTTCAGCTAGATCGTGAAAGCAGAATGAAAAATAATGTATTGTATTGTATTGTATTACAGGTCACCTCTCAGTGATTGAATGAACTTCGGATCCTCCTGATAAAGCATTTCACCCGATAAACGACCTCATACTTTAGGGGGCAACTGTTATAGAAATTTTTGTGCCTTACAGCATGAAGCATGAAATGTCCATAATCTAAGGGATCCAAAGTCCCTAAACATGTTGTTCCTACCCCTAGAGGAACAAGGTCAGCAAACCACAGCACTGAATATCAGTTCTCCACCTGAAAACACTCAAAAACAAGCTAATTCTGGATCATGTCAACTGCTCCACTGAGCATCTGTGCTGAATGTCAACTGCTCCACTGTGTACCTGCGCTGAATGTCAACTGCAAAGAAGGCTACCTGCGTTGGGCGAGTTTGGCCAAGTGGCACAGTCATTCCTCAAGGTGTCAATGCCCAGGAAGCTTCCAAAATGACACTTGGATCAGGGAATTCGACTTGTGATGAGTAAGAGGGTCTAGATCTCCAAGTGGAAGCAAGAAACTCCAAGTGGACTCAAGAACTGAAGAATAACTGAAGTGGGAGAGGACACTAGTCAGCTCCATGCCAAGCTCAAGCTGACTCATCCTTTCTCCAAAACTCCTATATATAGAGCTCTCTCATGAGGTCTAAGGAGGCTAGAATCTTGTGAATGTAAGGAAGTGCTGTTGGTTTGAGTATAGAACTATTGGGTGATTTGCTTGAAGGAGGTGAAGAGGAGATTTCTTTTTGCTGGGAGGTGATGCTGGATTGGGCCTTTTATGGTTGTATTACTTCCTGAACTTTACTTCTTCCATTAATAAAGTATTTGAGGTTCTTCTATATGCATGTGTCTCAATGGTGTATTGTTATACTTGTGTGTTTGATTTATTCTAATCCTTGAATCAATTATGAATGTATGCTTCTTGTAGTTTCCCTCTCTTGCCATTTTGCAGGATCTTGGTGTAGCTGGGCCAGTGAAAGAGCAAGGAGCTGGGAGCAAGCAGCAAAGAGAGAAGATTGGATCAATCATTAGCGGAAGACAACGGTTAGTGGATCTCTTTCTCCCCTCTCTTACATCTCATAAAGAAGTAATCTCGAATAGCTTTGCTTTGATTGTTGCTGAGGTACTATCACCCTTAGAGTGGGATAGGGTCATTCCGTATTGGATACTTTTCCCAACAACACCTGCTCTTTGAGTGCTTTAGCCTGCTGCATCCTCGTGAGCCTCTATGTAAGGGAAACCATCTGCGTGGTCCCTTTTACTTCATCGTATCTCTATTGTAGCTCATGCACCTTTGTCTCTAGGCATTGTATGTTTGGGTCATCTTGCAGGGTCGAGAGAACCTTGAACAACTGCTCGAACAAGTTTGTGTAGTCTTTCATTGCACTGTTAACCTCTACTATTGTTGCTGTAATCGCGATGGAGTGTTGTTCCTTAACCTCTGGCAGATTTGAAGGCTATGACTTCAATTTTAGTTCTACTATTTGAAGATTCAGCTCCAGCTGAACCTTGCCCTTTTCCCTTTTTCCTCGCGCATCCCTGCTGGTTATTTTCGAACGTGCGCTTCCATTGGTTCTTTAGCTTGGATGGCCAACTCTGGGACCATCTGGTAGGCTTCTTCTACCACCTACACTATTTGTCTATTATACCCTACTAGGTCGTCACACTGCAGGCTGAAATATTCAATGTTGATGTGTTGCTCACTCATTACCTAGAGCGTGCGAACCTCCCTGGCTCGTAGTTCTGTAGTAACTACATCCTGCAAAATATAGAGTTTCTCCCAAGGGAGAGTAGCTACATTTTATCCAATTTCCTTCAACTTGCTAACCATAGGCCTATCAGCCTCATTTTCTGTAACGAGTGCTCCATCTAGTAGCACTATTGTGTTGGTCATCCAGGCGCGCAACATTTCCTCAGCCGTGGATGTGCCTACTGTGAGGCTGGTTTCCATAGTGCCAACCTATGGAGTGTGCAACTGCAACTTCTGTATCCATGCCTGGAGAGCCTGCAACACCATCTGGTGTTCCTCCTCAAACTATTGGAGGGCCTCCATGGTGATGTCCCTCACCGTCTAGCCAATGTCATGTAGATCCCCCTCAGTGAGGGTGATTGGGTCGAAAGAAGTCTTTGAAGCCTTTGACTTCTTTCGCGGCCCTACCTGCTCTCTTGGGCATGGACGTTTTAGCTGGGTGGATGCTATCTGTGGGTTTGCACCACCTTTCTCTGTATCTATCTCTGGCTCGGGTGAAGGTGACTTCTATCCTTCGTGCTCTTCCACATAACCTCTCCTGCCGATATCTACATCCCGACTTTGACCTCCTGGTTGTTGATGTTGGAAATGGGATACCTTATCTTCTTTTTCTCCAGCTTAAATTTGTTCTTCATGGCCTCCGCGATGGCTAAGTCATCACTCTTGCCCTCTAAGATGTTCACTGGATCCTCCCCTTTGCAAGGGAGCTAGGTAATTCTGTGAATCAAATGGTCTGTGATAGGGATGGGCTCCTCTAGCCACAAGCACCCATCATGCACCAGGCAGAGCAGCTGCTTGATGAAAAAAATGGTCACTCGGGCACGATGTTAATTCAACACCCAGAGCAGGTTTAACAGGGCACGATGTTAATCCAACACCCAGAGGAGGTTTAACAGTCCTTCCTTCTCCACACCTCTCAGCCATTTACATGGCTCCAACTCTATGATTCCAGTCGATGTGTCTTTCTTTTGGCGCATTAGCTGTGCGGTTACCAAATGTGGGAACTTCTCATGGTCTGCAAGATCCTAGTCTTCAAATTTCAGTACAGGCACTCGCCCTAGGTGCGCTCCTTCGAAAATAATGTCGTCAGGGAGTAGTCGAGTCTACAGAGAGATTTTTCTCTCATCTATATCTTTGGGCACCTTTTCTTTACCCTTTCGCAGATGATCATATGTGGGCAGTCTGGTAAGAGGGTCCGCACAATGGGTCTCAACCTCCATTTCTACATCCTCCTCCTCTACCATGATTTCTTCTAATTCTTCCTCCTGATCGACCTACAAATTGATAGCCTTCCCTTTTCTTCCACGGTGAGCCTAGTCCTCAGTGGAGTTATAACTGATACACGCACCAGTACCATGGCCTACTTGTCTTTCTTGGGTCTCAGTGTGCATGGAAATTTAGGGATTTCTGCGACTATCTCGACACTTTCTAGGGCTTCCACTTCCGTCATGGCCTCCGCGGTGTGCTCGGCTATCATTACTCCAGTATCCATGGCTTCTTCAGGTGCTGCCATAGTGTGACTCCACAAGTCTTTCAATGTCTCGGGTAATTGCTCAAGCAACAAATTCACACACATCATGCAACAAAGTCTGGGTTCATGAGTGTCTGTGCACACAACAACTCAGTCCTAAAATTTCCAAGTGTTGTTTGTTGGACAACCCTTTGTAATTTATAGTGCCTTTTGAATTTGAATTTGACTACCCCCCCACATTCAGTTCATTAATTCTTGATTGGCAGAAAATTTTCAAGATTCTAGCCCATAACGTTCACCTTAAATGCCTGTCACCCACTCCATTTGGTCTCAAACCAAGCATCACATCGTGAATAGTGACTGTAACGGTCACTTTCCAGCCGACCCACATGGTAGCGCATCTACCCTCGCGCTATCGCGGACCTTGCTTCTCTTTGCTACTGCGTGCAGTCCTCACATCGCGCAGCTCCTTGGCAAAGTAGTTTATAGTATTGCACCTCCTTTCAACTCCCTGGATCACTAAGAATGTGCTTCTATCGGCTAGTTAGATGGCTGAGCCCCCTGTGTATGTCTTCAAATCACTGTCATTGAATTTTCCTGGGAATAGTTCTCCATTTAACTTTACCAACTGCACCACGCCACCATCTGTGATCTCCTTAATAACATACGGTCCCAGCCAATGCATTCTAAGCTTCCTTGGGAATTTATCGAACTTACTATCATACAAAAACACCAAATCATTCACCTTGAAGGTGCGCAACTTAATGTGTGGATTTTGCCAAGCCTTTTCGCACTGCTTTTGCACCTGCTGGTGAAATCCAGCCAAAAATCATTCTTCCTCGAGCTCCTCCAACTGCACGAGCCTCTCCTCCAGGGCTCTGCTATCTATCATACCTATGAGCACTGCTATGTGTAGACTAGGCATGATGTATTCCATAAGCATTACAACTTCCACTCCATAGACAAGTCTAAAAAGTGTCTGTCCAGTCAGTTTCTTGCATGTGTCGTATAAGCCCATAATACTGTAGGTATGCGTAGGTCCCAGTCATTTTTCTGTGCATTGCATACTTTGGTCAGCATGGTCTCCAATACTTTGTTGAACTCTTCTACTATCCCATCAGCCTGTGAGTGATATAGTGTGCTCTTCTAATGATACACCTGAAACTCTTCCGTCAATGGGTTGATTGTTTTGTTCAAGAAGTGTGTGCTGTGATCGCTCATTAAGATCTTCGGACATCCAAATGTCACTAGTACATGTTAAAACATAAACTTTGCGGCAGTTGTGACTGTGAAATCCTTCACCGGCTTTGCTTCTGCCTAATGAGTCAGGTACTCTGTCGTAGTGATAATATACCTCATGCAACATAACCATTTATTGGCTTAAGTGGGCCTGACCCAGGTTCAGATTTATTTAGCCAAACAAATCCCTACACTATTGGCCCTTTTAGCATCAGCCTGCAGAGTGTGGACTGAAGTCTCACCCGAAGTAGTATGGGGGGATGCTGGAACCAAGTTTTCACATCCTTGAGATGTATGAGATGTCGACTTTGTCCAACTAGATCTGTCTTCACGCAGGTCGCTTCGTACACTTGTTCCAACCTTCAATACCTTTGTGATTAGTTATAATCATCCTTCACATAGCCCTAACTAGGGGCTAAGATGCTTTCACGCTGCTAGGGCAGTGAACTGCACTATTTCCCAAAACTACACCGCGTATCTTGCTTATCTTCTTCATAGATCTTAGTTAGCTTCACGTAAATAGATATTCTACCACGCATTCACTTAATCAACACATTCATACATACTCGCGCATCATATAAATAGTAGAAGTACAATTTATACCCAATATATTAAATGCATAAAACATGAAATAAATACACATAATTAATATGAAACTTCTCTTTATTAATACTCCCAACTGTTACAGACTTGACTCACCATGCGCACTCAGCTACAGGGGTATGTGCACTCAACTGCAGACTAATAGGCCTCTGTACACTCAGCTGCACAGCCTTCTCCTACTCTGCGACCCAAAACTAGACTTTACTCCATAGATATGACTCAACTCTTCATCCTCCTCCTGATCATTAGATGCCTTAACTACTGAGAGCCTCGCTCTATTTATGCAATCCCATGGTCCGCAGACCATGGGTAGATCTCTATAGCCAACATTGCATTAAAAAATTTGAGGGCAGACAACCCTATGACTCGTTTATAATCTAGGTGCTCCGTGCCCATAAAATGCGGAGTCTTTACATCAGAGTTTACAATTTTTGACCAAAATCTGGGCTTTAAGCCCCAAAACGTCCCTTGGGGGATCATGCGCCCAACACCAATGCATCTGAAATTTTCTTAGAAATTTATAAAACTTTCTATCATATAATAAAACTAAATCGTTTACCTTAAAGGTGCACAGTTTTATGTGCCAATCGTGCCATGCCTTTTCGCGCTCCTTCTGAACTTGTTGATGGAATCTAGCCAAGAATCTATCTTCTTCCAGCTCTATCAGTTGTGCGAGCTGCTCTTCTAGGGCTCTGTGGTCCACCATTCCTATGAACGCTGCTATGCATAGACTAGGCACATTGTATTCCATCGACATCAAAGCTTTTATGCCACAGACCAGCCTGAAAGGTGTCTATCCAGTCAAATTCTTACAAGTAGTTCTATAGGCCCATAAAAATGTAGGGATGCACACATCCCAATCATTCCTCGGTGCATTGCAAACCTTTGTCAACACATTCTCCAATATATTGTTAAATGCTTCTGCTGTCCCATTATCTTGAGGGTGATATGGCATGCTCTTTTTATGATACACTTGGAATTATTCTGTCAACACACTGATCATTTCATTAAGGAAGTGTGTATCGTGATCACTCATCAAAATCTTCAAGCAATCAAACCTGGTCAGCACATATTCAAATAGGAACTTCTCTACTATTGCACCTGTACAATCCTTCACAACCTACGCCTTTGCCCATCGGGTCAAATACTTAGTTGCGGTGATGATATACCGCACACTCATCTTCTTTCCTGAAGGCTGAACTGGCCCTACAAAATCAATCACCCATTTCTCAAATGGCTGCAATGAAACTTGCAGATTCAGAGGCAGCTCATCCCTATGCGATGGCCTTCCCATCCTCCAACATGTACCATACACCCTACAATATTCTTTGGAATCCTTATGCAATGTTGGCCACCACAACCCACCGCGTAAAAATCTTCTGTGTTGTTCCTTTTCCTGCATAATGGCCTCTCACAGCCCCTCCATGAGCTTCACCTAGGTTACTGATTCGTTCGAAATCAAGCACATAGCATTGTAGTATCTCATCCGATCCAATTTTATATAAGTGACCTGTAATCACTGAAAATTCTGTTGTGTGCACCACTAATTCCTTCTTCTGTTGACTAGTGTACCCCTTGGGATCCATTCCCATAGTCAGAAAGTGGATGATATCTATAAAATGAGTCTCTTCCACGTGCACTGTAAAGAGCTATGCGTCAGGAAATTCTTCCTGCAAATTAGTAGGCCCATCTCTTGTTTCAATGCATGACAAATGATCTAGCCCTGAATTCAAGTGCCCTGGCTTCACAATTACTTCGAAATCATACTCTTGAAATAACATCAACCATCTACATATTCACCCCCAACACAGGCTTATTAACTAGATACTTTAATGCAGAATGGTATGTTCACATCTTAAAGTGTCTTCCTAGTAAGTCATGCCTGAACTTCTGGAGCGCATACACCATAGCCAACCCTTTGCGCTTTATCATCAAATAGTTCTTTTCAACCTTAGATAGCTTCCTGCTCATAAATGCTATTGGGTGATCCAGTTCTCCTTCATCGTCCTATGTCAGTACTACTCCCAATGAAATACATGACGCATCCACATGCACATGAAATTCTTTCTTCCAAACTGAGAAGACTAGGATCGGCATGGTGACCATCTTTTCTCTTAACACATCCAGGCTCCACTGAAATTCCTCATTCCAACAGAATGTAGTGTCCTTCTTCAACAACTTTTCCATGCGTGGTAATCTGAGCATAACCCTTGATGAACTTTCGATAATAACTAGTATGACCCATTGTTGTGCGCAACTGTTTAACACACCTTGGCGCCTCCAAATTGATAATAACTGCGATCTTAGTTGGGTCCACCATTAATCCTTGTCTACACACTATGTGACCCAACAAGATTCCAAAATGGATGAAAAATAAACACTTCTTCAATTTTAATGTGATCTGATACGTCTGGCATGTTTCCAGCATCAAGCGCAAACTAGCTACATGGCATTTGGCCAGTCCAAAAACTGTCTAATCATCAAAGTATACCTCCAAAAACTTGTGAATGAACTCTTTGAATGCCGCAATTACTATGCGTGAAAATATTATTGGTGCATTCTTCATTCCAAAAGGCATTATAGTATACTGAAAGCATCCCCACTCGGTCGTGAAGGTAATATTACTCCTATCTTGAGACTTGATCTTTATCTGATGCTATCTAGAGATCCCATCAGTAAATGAATATGCTTCCCGTCTGCCAACGTTATCCAATACCTCATCCATGAAAGGGGTTGGGAAAAGTTCATGTATGCAAGCATCATTCAGCTTCCTGAGATCTATGCAGATCCTTATCTCTTCCTTCTGCTTCATTTCCTCAACTACCATGGGGCTTACCCAATCAGACTCCTCCACTATTTCAATAATCCCTGTTGCAAGAATTTTATCCAACTCTAAGAAGACCTTTTCTTTATACTTTGGATTAAGGCGATATGGTCTCTACTTCAAAGGCTTCGCATCTAGTTTCAATGGGATCACTACCAATCCTAAATCGCCTATTTTGTCCTTCAGGTTGGAAAACATTGTAGGGAACAAATCCTGCTATTTGTGGAGCAACTAAGTGACCTTATCCACTGTAGCATCATCTCAGTAGTTCCCTATCTTCACAAAACTTGGTTCCACCTTCATTCCAATGTTCACTTGTCTCGTTTTCAGTGACGCAATGATATCTAGATTCTCTATCTATGGCCCCTTAACTTCGCAGTGACCTTCTTCCTCTAGGATATTAATGTTCCTAGGATCCTCCTCTTCTTATTTAGTAGTCACATTGTAGCACTCTAGCACATGGTGTAGCTAGGTGGTCCAATTAGGTTGAATCAAATCCAAGGGATCCTGTGTGATTCTGAAGATCACTGCTTTGACCTCCTGCAGTGCTTCATCGATGCACTCAAATCCATTCTCAAAGTTGAATGTCATTAAGAATCCCTGTCTCAAAATATCCCATTTGTCTGTACGATGGTGGAGCTCTATTTCCAAATACCAATTCATCGATATTACATCCAAAGTGTGACAGGACAAATGCACCAACTTTGGTTGCAGTTTTTCTCCATAAGCATTAGTCCATTTTTCTAAGTGGTCACGTTGATCACTCCTCCCATCATATTTCTTTGTCAATCGCACCTTTGGGCAACCAAATCGCACCATCATCACCCTTCTGTATTCATGCCATCCATCAAAATTGTCTTTAAGCGTACCCCACCATCTTGCAGGTGTAGCACTATGATATACATAAAGTTCCCTCTGCTGACAAAGGCAACCCCTCTAGCCCTAGAGTGGGTTTAGTCACAGCAAAACAAATGCAACAGCTAATTCCTTAAATAGTCATTGTTGAAAGAGCCTACCTTATGCCAGTGTTTGATGTAGTCTTTGTTACACTGCCCCAGCTATCGTTTCCTTCTCCTTGATGAGTGGTTCACCTGAAACAACATAACAGAACAACGAAACACATAATAGAGCACAAAAATGAACTACTTACTTACAGAGTCAAGGAACCATAAGCTATCAAATATATTTCATACAAGATATAGGAAACAACCATTGATTGTATTAATATGAGAAAAAGTAAAGCTTACAACCATGCCTTGACATCAAAAACTTCCTTGAAGGGTCCAATCAGTGTGTCTCTACAAGCATTCACTCTTAAAAGGTCTCCCAGAAAGGCTGATGACACTCTCTCACTCAAAAGCACTAGCATAAGGCCAAGGAAATCACACTAACAATCCATAACCAATTGATATACTATCGGCAATTCACACTGCAAACTAACAATCCAACACCAAAAACTTGCTAATTTGCTCACACCCAAAAAAATAGTGATCATAGCAATGGGGAATGCTTTTATAAGAGGAGGAGCCTCCAAAACTGAGGGAGAGGGAGCTTATCTTCATGGGAGGTTACTCAAAAGGTAAAACCACCATCTCAAAAGAGGAAAGGCGAACTTTCTTAACCCAACAACCAGTTCCAGAACCACCCATAAACATTCTATTTGAACTAATTCGTCATATCTGGGTCGTCGCGAGTCAAACACTGAGAATTAGAGACGACATGATGACGCAACAGTGTATTTAGAGCTATCATCACAAGTAGGATACTGAGGACTTGCGACGATCCCTAAAATTTGACCGTTGCAGAGAACAAATGTACTCCTGCAACGGTGTCACGAGGTTCTGGTTCACTTTGCTCCATCGTCGCAGACATAACACTAGTTTCTTGCGATGATCTTGAAACATAGGCAAAAAGGGTCAATATTCAGGATTAAAGAGCATTTTTAATCTTCTTGAATGATTAGGAAGGTGTGGACACATTTGTTTGAGGTATGACACAGAGAAGATGACTGACCTTATCCGAGATCAAGGGATACAAGGCCAGTGACAAATTACTGTGCTATAAACGCGCAACGCTAAGTCCAAGGCTTGGAAGCGATTCTTCTATGGAAATTCCCTTACAAACACAACCAAAACATTATCAATTTCAATTAAACCATCCTAAAAATGCAAGGTTCTTACCTCCGATGCTACACAACGCAACGACTTAGTCATCATATTACAGCACAACGTAGATGCTTCGTGCAGTCGATTCTTCCAGTGTTCCAATTCCTCATCTGAATTTGGTGTGCAGGAGCTTTTGCAATCCCATATACATCCATTAGATCTTGGAGTCACCCAATATTGATCTCATGGCTTTATCTTATAAATTTTTTCCAAATCATCATCACTTTCATAATCGCGGAACAGTTTAGTATATTGCGATCCTTCTGCAGGGTCCAAAGGTACTACTACACGGAGTGATTTTCTTTCAAATGACTTCGTCCAATTCTTCAAAGAGATCACCCCATTCATGTCAATAGCCCAATCGATACCAAGGAGCATTGGGTAGGGATTGTTGTCACTAACAATCTATATCACTTCAATATCAGCCAACGTGCTCGCACCTTCAATATCTACTATCACTCTTTGCAATCTTCCCATGGGGATAATCTTTTGCTGATTCACCATCCTCAATTTAATAGGATACCACTACAACGTAGGTCTCCCCATTCTCTCCCATGTCTATTTTAGAAAAACATTCATATCTAACCGAAGGTCCAAAATAACTTGGTCCAATTTTTATTTTCCTATTTTCACGGTGATCCTCATCTCACGCCCTATTCTTTCCTTATGCTTACCAATTTTCCTGACCACACACGATACCTCAGGTGTATTTTCTTTACTAACACATTTATTGATCAACTCCTACAATCCTTTCATGGCCTTGCTATCATGTAGAAAATTCATATAGGTCTTCAAAAAAGTAGTAAGCATGGATGGGTCCATATCTTCAGACTGCTTATCTTGACTTTTTTAGGTAAAAGCCTCGGTGAAGATTTTTTTCGCTTCCATGAAGGTTTCTTTCACACGCTCTAGATCAAAGCCAATCTCCTTCTCTAGAGCTTTTTGGATCCATTCACTTTCTTCAAGCTACTTTCCCTTATCTTCGGTAGTCATCATTCCACTACGCAACATAATACTCACACTAGGATTCTCTTCGTGGGGTTTAGCCCTCATCATCTACAGCTTTTGGGTAGGTTGTTGAGGCTGTGTACCCTTTTCCCACATCTTAGCTATTAATACAGGGTAGTCTTCTATCATGTGGTAGAACTGAGTATAGTATCAGCATGATAGGCATGTTGTGTTCACACATTCTCGTGCGTAGTGTCCTAGCCCTCCACAATCATAGCAAATAACTTGTTCCCAACCTCTCACAGGTCCTCCTCCGCCTCGACCTCATCTGTGCCCTTGATATCCTCCTCGTGCTCCCCCAACTCCTTGATTCAGAGGCTGAGGTACTATCTACATTTGATACGTGAGTGTTCTCTCCATCATTAACTCATAGCTACGGCAATTGCACTCATCGTGACCTACTGATTTGCAGAAGTCGTAAGAGAGTTGTTGCGGTGTCTGTACAAATTTCTACAGTAAGTTACAATTATCTGTCACATGTTTCCCAATTTCCTGATAGATAGCACACCACAACATGGGCCTTGTACTTGGCCCTGCTTGAGCTTGGCCTCACAGGCATCGACCCTCCTCCTGCAACATAACTTGCGAAGACAGCGCAATGATATTTTTCGTGCCCTTGACTCTTACATTTCAAATATCAAACTTTTACACACACTTTTGGCCGTGCCGCTCTATGCTTCTTCAAAATTTGGAATTCTAGGAAAAGGTTATGCAACTCCATATGAATCTATTGAACTCCCAAAGCAACATCTTGAAATGGTGTCTCATGCAATCTCATTGCAATCTCCAGGGATTCTTCCTGGGTTCCAATCTTTTGTTGTGATAAAGAAAACCTTAGATGAGGAAAGAGTGAAGCCACAAACCATTTGCAGTCCTGCCCATCTGTAAGATTCATGTTGGATTATCAGATTTTTCATTTCAATCTTTGATCCATCTCCCATGGTGCCTCGTCACGCTTCATCATAATTTTTGTGAATCTCACAGACTTGGGTCTACTGAATTCCTTATTTAGCGTAGTCTGAATATCTGCCAACAAAGGTGTCGGGTTATTAGTGCAGTGATTAATGTACCACATTAGCATGTGATCCTGTAAAGTAGTAACCAACATTTATTTCTTCATTTAATCATTTGTAATGTTCTGGGCTTGCCACACAACCTTCGCAACGAGCCAAAACTAGTTTTGGTCCTCATTTCCCAAGCCCTTGAAAATGGGCAACTTCACTGTATTTGTCGTATTGAATGGTGGTGGAGGTGGTGGTAGTGTGGGCGAAGGTGTATGCGGTGGAGGTGAAGATGGAGGTGGTGTGGGTGGATGGGATATTCTTGGAAAACCTTGACCTATCAACTAGACATCGCTTTATAGAGAAGCATGTACTGCTCCTTCATTGTCACTCAGAGGAGGTTCAGTCAGAAGGTTATATCAAATCCTGTACTTCTTCTGTCCTTGAATAAATTTCCACTTCTTGTAGCTCCAAACATCAAGGTAATTTCATAACCCGCTTTTCACATAAGAGAATTTTAATCCAAGTATTCAAAGACCTTAAATACTTACCTCGCAGTCCCTTGAAGAAGCGTCGCTCTACTTCGCTGCAGCTGACCAAGGTATCGACCGAGAACTCTATCAAAAACCCTCTGATGACACAATCAAGCCATTGATTGAAAACACGCGCGACCGTATCTTTAGAGGCTTCTAATCTCCGCACTATATTCCGGGTCCACACTATTGGACTGTCAAGCCTCCACCTTCCCTGTCCATTGGCTAATTTAGCGATCCACTCGTATAATTTGACTGGGAAGGAACATAAGAAAATTTCTTTTATCTCTATGTATAGATACATGTCCAACCACTGTTCTTTCGTCAATCACGGATTTCTATTTTCTTGCGTCGCGAATTTGTGGATCTTTCTATCCAACCAATCTTCAATTTACTTCATAGATGGATTTCAGTGATGTGACATCACACATCTCTTTATGCAAATCTTGTTCTTGGCAATGGAACCATTTTTTGGCTTAGTGGGTCCTAACCCAGGTTTAGAGTTAAGTTTGCCAAACAAATCCCTACACTACTGGCCCTTTCGGCATCAATCCGCGGAGCGTGGATTGAAATCTCACCCGAAACAGTAAGTAGCGGTGCTAGAACCAAGTTTCCGCACCCAGATATGATGTGATGTCATTTTATGCCCTTAACCTATCTTCGTGCAGGTCGATAAGCCCTTAATGCTTATCGATATTACTTCCTCTTACCAGCCTCTAGCCCTTTGTGAAGGTTAAGGACTATATTTTGCAGACCTTAAATAGATGAATCAACCACTTACGTGCCTCTGGAATTGTTCCTATCTTTTTATTTACTGAGATCACCCTAATTATCTAATATCTTTAACATGCATTAAGGTATTATTCGCGTAAATAAATGTTAATAATTGCGTTCATATAACAATGTAAACCATGCAAATCGTGCATCAATACAATATTAATTCATGAACCCAGTATTTATCATAACATAGTCGCATTCATTCATAAAAAAAGTAAATAGGGAAAACATAGATATTTCTAGAATAATATCTTTATTGATACTTCAGTTCTGCTTACAGACTAAAGACTACCATGCGCACTCAACTGTAGGCATCCAAGTAATCAGTTGCAGACTCTATTCTACGCCTATGTGCACATAGCTGTAAAGCCTCTCTTCTACTCACTCTTCGCTCTTCACTTATAATGACCCATTACATTCTTTCTTCACTCCCCAACTACCTTAGACTCTCTCAAACTCTCCTTTGTATACAATCCCATGGTCCACGGACCATGGGTAGGTCTATACAAGTCGACACAACTTACATAAAAGAAGAGAAAATCCCTTTATGACACTTACTATCTACGCGCTCCGCGACCACAGCTTGCAGAGAATTTACACTTTACATAAGAAAAACTTGGGCTTTCTGCCCGAAAACTTGGGTTTTTTCTCCAAAATTGACCGCAGGGGACCCTGTCCCAAGAGTGATGACTATGATGATGTCTCCTTGTTGAGGAACTAGAATGATGCCCATACATACTAGTCCTCCCATCAGCTATATCCAGTTATCTTCCACCTCTAACTATGTCCCCTCTATCTAACCTATATCAATACCAAGACCTGATGCCACATGCTCCATTAATTTTCTCTTCCTCTTCTTGACTAATTCTCATCTATCCCTGTTTATGAAACTCAGACAAGCTTTGAAGGATCATTGTATTAACCTCTACCTACTTCTAATAAGTCCTTGCAAGTATCTACTGAGCCTCAACAAACCTGTCATTGTTTACTTTGAATTTCTGATCTCTTCCCTCAAACTCCTCAATGTATCTGCTATACCAGGAGAATACTCTTCTCCTTGCTGCCCAATTGATCTGTAGGGAGAGTCATGGGAACTGTAGTCTACCATTTTGCTTGTCATATTTGATTATCTTCTTATTGCAAGTGTACCATGTCAAATAAACCAAATAGATACCAAAATCAAATCCATACCTTAGTAATGTTCAAGGGAGGCTTATCTCATTTGCAAGCTTAGTCCACATTAGCATGTACATGTATAATCATAAACATATCCATATAATCATAACAACAAATCAGATCATAACAAGATAATAGCTTAACATCATCATGCATGACCATGACCCCATGCATGAAAATCGTAACCTTGACAACATCAAACTTTACCCAAAGAGAGCACAACCTACTCTGATACCACCCTATAGCGCCTCCTCCCACACTTACTCACTTTCATCAATTTACCAAGGGTAAACATGAATTGACGGTCACTTATTAGAACATAAATGGGTAGAACATGTGGTGCAACATAACTCCCCCAAACTTGAATATAGGTAAAAAATTATTTGCCAAACCAGGTTCCAATCTTCCTCAGTTTATCCATAACCTCTAGGGTCATTCTTTGTGGTTTTATTTCATACACAAACTCATAAATAAGAATCATTACCTTATGGCATATTTTGTAAAATTGTTGAAAGTAGCTGGTTTCCCATAGGGAATTATAATAGACATGAATAGGCGATCCATTATATAGGCAGACATATAGAAATGGGGGATTTTGTTTTCAAAGATAATGCGCTATTTGCAAAACGCAATGATATTTTTATCTAAACTATCTGATAGGATAGTAGCCTAGTCGAAAATGTCACCCTCTCATGAATAGGCGATCCATTATATAGGCAGACATATAGAAATGGGGGATTTTGTTTTCAAAGATAATGCGCTATTTGCAAAACGCAATGATATTTTTATCTAAACTATCTGATAGGATAGTAGCCTAGTCGAAAATGTCACCCTCTAAGGCACCATAAATTAAGGGAATCCAATCATCTGATAATTTGGAAACATTTGGCAATGTATATAGCCTACATAACATAGAAACAACTTGACTGAAAAGGGTTGCGAAGTAGTTGAGTACTTACCACCAGCCTCGATTTTATGGTTGTTACGATTTCATTTCCAATCCTTCATTAAGTTTTTTGGTACTTCATGTTTTTTGGTAAACCCTTCCACATATTGCTTGTTAAAATGATACTACAACTTCGTAAGCTTATACATAACCCGGAGGTCTTCTACCACAAATGAACCAATGGTTGTGCACGTCTTAGTATGATTTTTTTTCTATGACTATAACATCCTCAACCACCCATCTTATCATGTCTATGTATGGCATAAGCCTCGATGTAGCATCAATTTTGTGCAGAAACGAATTTTCCCCATCCTGTACAGTGACGTCAGAAGTAGGAGTCACTCTGTCTATTTTTGGTGTTTTTACCATGACTCGCATCCCCTCATCTTTGAAAAACTTCTATATATTCTCCCATTATGCATTGCTAGAATCCATAGTGCAAACTATGTCAAAGAATAAACCCACCTCTAGTTATTTGTCATATATTATTTCTCTATATGGGCCAGATGGCTTGGGAATATGATTCTTCTTCTTTGTTTTAGCCTTTTTCATCTCTTCCCTGGCATTTTCACTCAATCTTGCATGTAGTAGTAAAACAAAGGTTTACTAGAGCAGAATGGTTTCTTACATAAATAATGAATAATAACTGAAAATGAGGGGAAAATGGAGTTAAATTTAAAGTGAAATTTCGATAATTAATGTGCCAGATTGGACCATTATTAACCAAATTAATTACTGTGGTGAAGGCGTGAAACCACGTGAAGTGCCATGTGTAGTAACCACGTCATATCCCAGATCTCATAACCTCTTAAACATTGAATTATCATAATATCTCTAGGTTCATGATATTTCAAGTTCATTTAACTAAAACACCAAACCTTGAACCAATTATTCATGCAAGCGTGACCTTTTCCAAAAGAATGACGTGGATCCCAGATCTTAGACCCTGGATTTTCTTTAAATTGGAATTATCAATTATCTAGGGATTATGGGTTAGATTGGGAGCTGGGAAGAATAACTTTTGGGAAGACATTTAAACAAGACAATGGGAAGCAATGAATTTATCAATAATCCCAGGCCCCGGATCTCGGATCCCTGATCCCGTAAGTATTTTGAAATTAAATTTATTTGGAGTTACATGATCTCAGGATTTTGGGATTCCATGATTCATTTGAGTTTAAGAATTTTTCAATAGCTTTTCAAAGGTTTATTTGATTGGAAAATAAGGTTAGTTTATTTCAACAATCATTTTAGTCATCAAACAATAAACAATATTACCAGTAATAAAAATTAATCACTTAGAGAATTTGTTTAAAAGCGACCCTATTTTTAATTAAAAATATAAGTCATGGGATGTTGTTATATGATACAACAATTGGAGATGCACTGGGCGAAACAACTATCTCTGGGAAAAACTATGCAATTTTAAAGATAAAAGAAATGAAATTGAACTGTCTAACAATACTTGAATTTAGATTCCTTGATATAAGTGTCCATGATACACAAAACCATAATAATGATCATTATTCATGAACTTATAATAATCTGCCTTTTTACTTGTCAGTATTTTGATAACAAAATACGTATTTGATTTTAGCAAAGCTTTAGCATCCATTCGGTTCTAGAAAAAAAAAATAGTTAGTAGTCTAGCATTTTAGGATAAAGTTCGAAACCACAGGTAGAGCCACTTCTATCAACAGGTATCCATAGCCCAAATAGGGTTACCTTTTAACCATCGAAATTCCAATATCCCATCCATAAGAGAGAAATTTTAAAGTGACTTTGAACACTTCTATTGCATACTTTTAAGCCCAATTGAAAGTCATTTAATCAGCTTGATGACCTAATATAAAAAATTCCATTCACAAGATCTAACAAGAATGAACAAGCTGACTCGCGATAAGACCTCTTTTCTTTTAGTCAAATTGCTACAAACCATTACCATGGCTTGGTGAACAGATGTGGTAATGTCACTACTATTAGAACCTATGATAATGGTAGGTGAGCTCGTAGTGAGACCTATTATCTTTCAATTTAATTTATATTTTTGAATTACACTCTGAAAAAATTCAAACTATTGGATGGGGAGGCTGATCCACTCCTTAAGAGATGGGATGGTGGAAAAATTTATATATTGCTAATTCATACTTGAATAAGTTTGTATCTCAAAAGACCTCTGTTAATAATCATATTTTGCTACTTATAGACTTGAGGTTGAGGGTAGTTCAAAGAATAGTAATATAACTAGGGATCTTATTGTGTAGGATATTTAAACAAAAGTATAGTAATATCATTATATTGATGGTTTCTTTTATGGATATTTCTTTATAGAGAACAACAGCTAGTCCAATTACAAAAGGAAAAGTATAACATTCAACTTCTAAACTATACAAACTGAATATACATACAATTATTTAGATATTTACAAAATTCATGAAGACTTCATCAAAAATATTTTTTTAAAATTGGCCCATTTATAGGAAGGGAATCTCTCATCCCTTGCAAATCTTGTAACATCAAGGTTGATGGGCAAATTTTCTCAGTGATCTGACATGTGACGAACCATAAAATTTGGAATTTATTATTCTTTCCTTGTTGAGAATGCAACAAGATGATGGAGCTTAGTGGAAAGGAGTCGCCTTCACTAAGTGGGCCCGCAGGCAAATTATGGCGCACAGTCTATTTTTAGACTATGTCTATTTTTAGACATATGGATCATGGTCTATGAGTTGCAGGATGCTGTTTATGGATGATTGGTCATGTTGGGAAAAATAGTCTTCTATTTTTGGATCACAGTAGGAGTGATCATAGTCTATTTTTAGACTGCTAGTTAAAAATAGAAAAGTCAAATATTATTGTCTCATAATAATATTTGGACTATAAACATTATCTTATCCTCTTGGAGCACTTCAATTTGAGCTATAGATGTGGCACATGTAGCTGTCAGAAGGAAATACGCTTTTCTTATGAGTCAGTTGAGCTATTGCATGCATGACATCAGTTAGAACTCATGCATGTGAGTTCTATGGAGTTGGATGTGGAGTTGATGGAGTTGTGTTCAGTTTGACTTGGTTAAACTAGTTGTAATTAGTCTAACTGCAAATAGACTAGTGACGAGTGATATGAATTAATTGACTAAATTAATTCACTAATTATTAACTCATAATGCAACTGAAGAATACATCTGTTAACTTAGTGCATGTACAGTTCAGTGGAGATAGGTGTTAGAGGTTGAGATTGCTATCAGTTGTGACTATAGTTGTGCATGAGATCATGCATAAGCAATGTATTTAGTATGCCCATGATGATTGCCCAATATATGCCCAGTGATATAGCCTGTGCTCAGGTGATTTTCAGTGTGAGTGCTTTTCACATGGTATTGTGTGCAATAGAGGCAGGCAAAGCAAAGGAGAATATTTGAACCTGTGACTTGTTCGGATCTGAGCTAGTTTTGTGTGTAACAGGTGGAGATAGTGCTGGATACTTGTGAGGAGTATTGTACTTTGTATTGTTACATGTTCTCAATTATTAACATACAGATAGTGTGGGGTTTTCAGCTGTAAGCTTTCCCCGGGTTACATACTGTGTTAATGTGTGCATGCTATTGATGTTTCATTGATTTTAATGCTGCTAAATTGATGATCAACGTAGAGAAGATTATGTATTGTGCATGTATTCCGCAATAGTGTATAATCAGGATAATCTCTGTGAATAAGTGTTTATTATTCAAAATTTCTACATGGTATCAGAGCTGTTGATCATCATATCTACTATTCAGAAAGTGTTTACATCTTATTTATTCAGGTAGAGTCTATAATCGGGCCAAGTAGCCTCTGGATTCATCCTTCCTTTGGAAGGTGAGATATCTGGTAAAATCCCATACAGTCAATCGCTGTATGAGAAATAATTTGTTCTCCTGAATTTTAGATCAGAGGCGGTTGAGTTTGGAGCTGGTGGAATTCGAATTTGCAGCAGTGTTTTCTTGGTATCAACATGGCAATGTCTTTCAACAGATTGCGATTGGAGTAGGCTCTTGAGGGCAGCTCAAACTATATTGCATGGAAGGACAGGATGGAGGCAGTGTTGGATGATAATGGGCTGAAGGATTTCATAGAGGTTGATGTCCCAAAGCCTACTGATGCTACTCAAGTTGATGCTTGGCAAAAGAAGACAACAAAGTGTTGAAGGATTCTGTTGGAGGGTGTGAAGGATCACATTGTGTCCAGCCTGCATGGAAAGGCTTCTCCATACTTGATGTGGAAAGAATTGACAGATCTATTCCAAAGCAAGAGCGATCAGAGGAATCTAGTGCTCAAGGATAAACTCAGAAACATCAAATGTGAGAAGGGAGACAGTATGCCCAAGTATCTCACGAAGTTCACTCAGTGTCGGGATGAGCTGGGAAATGTGGGGGTAATTGTCGACGATAAAGACTTGGTGAGATTGCCTCTCCTTGGTCTTTCAAAGAGTTGGCATTCCTATCAGGACTCTATCAATGGTCGGGAGAAATTGCCAGGATGGGAGATACTTTGGTCAGATCTTGTGCAGGAGGAGATCAGGTAGAATACCAGGGACAGATCTTCATCAAAGGTACCTGATGAAGAAAATTGCGCTTTGGCTGCCAAAGCAAAGAAGTGGAAGAACAAGAAAGCTTCTTAGTCTGGTGCGAAAGGAAAGAAGCAAGACATGTCCAAGGTGAAGTGCATTCACTATCACCAGCACGGACACTATGCCAATAATTGTCCGCAGAAGAAGAAGAACAAGCAAGCTGCTAGATCTGCAGCAGCAGAGGTACTAGCCTCACAGTTTGAGCTTGATTTTTCATTGATCGTATGCTTGGTTTCAAGTGTGATGGGCTCAGTGTGGTTCCTGGACAGTGGTGCGTCTTTTCGCATGACAGGAGATCGAGATTTTTTTTCTGATCTGGATGACAAAGATCTTGGAGTGCACATCGAGATGCGCGATGATAGTAGATACAATGCGACCGGTATTGGTACCATTTCCTTTGAGAGGGAGTCTGGTAAACCCTTCGTATTTAAGGAAGTGATGCATGTTCTAGGATTGAAGAAGAATCTTATCTCTGTGGCGATGTTAGAAGACAAGGGATATGATGTTGTTTTCAGCTAGGGAAAGGCTTTCCTGCGCAGCAAGACAACTAGAGAAACCCGAAAGATAGGGGTTCGAGTGAGAAACCCTTATCAGTTGTATGTAGATGGATGTACAGCAATGGCATGCAAAACAGAAGGATTGGTGAGCCGGGATGATGGTGAGTTGTGGCACAGGAGACTGGGTCACATTCACCATGGGTCCTTGAAGATACTGCAGTAGATCACTACAGGGCTTCCTAAAGGCACTCTTGCACAATTAGAGCAGTGCAAGGGGTGTACTTTGGGAAAATTTGTGAAAGCCACCTTTCACGAGAAGGATAGTTGTGCCACGAATATCCTTAAGAGAATTCACACAGATGTGTGTGGAACTTTCTTAGTAACTTTGACAGCAAAACACAGGTATTATGTGATTTTTGTTGATGATTTCTCTCATAAGTGCTGGATCTTCTTCATGCAGAAGAAGAGCAAGACATACTCAAAGTTTTGTGAGTTCAAGCATTGGTCGAGAAGGAGTTGGGGAAGAAGGTGAAGGCTCTTAGGAGTGATAATGGTTGTGAATACATCTCTGGCGAGTTCAAGGATTTCTGCAGTGCAGAAGGGATTCGAAGAGAGCTCATAGCTCCCCATAACCCACAGCAGAACGGGTTTGCTGAGCAAAAGAACAGAACAATCATGGGTGCTGCACGGGCGATGTTGCATGATCAGGGCCTACCCCTTCACTTGTGGGCGGAAGCATGCAATACAACAGTTTATGTGTAGAACCGTTGTCCTCACAACATACTTGGCATGAGTACACCCGAGGAGGCTTATTCTGGTAAGAAGCCTGATCTTTCTCATTTGAGGATTTTTGGTGCTAACGTTTACATGCATGTGACGAAAGATGTCAGGAAGAAGTTGGAGCCGACCATAAAGGTTGGGATATTTGTGGGGTACACTGATACGCCCCACAACTATCATGTGTATTTTCCAGATAGTGGTAAGACTGTTGTGCGACGGGATATAAAATTTTAGGAGGAGAAAGCCATGAAGTGTTCGCTTGAGAGGGAGCCACACTTGCATGCAGATGAGGGGATATTAGTTCCTAAGGATGAGCTTGAGGACATGGATCAGCCAAAGGACGAGGTTCATGGAGTGGAAGAGACCACTCATGCAACGCCAACCATCAGAGGGCGAAAGCGCTTGACAGAAGCTGAGCGACTGGCTCAAGATGCAAAGAAAGTTGTAGGACCACCTAAAGCCCAATGCAGGCAGAGACAATCACCTAATCGGTACATTGGAGACATGGCTCTTATGAGAAAATGTGTTATGACTGAGCCATCCTCTTTCGAGGAAGCTGTGGAGGATCCTGCATGGGTAGACGCCATGGTGGAAGAGAATGATTCGATTGTTAGAAACAGTGCATGGGAGATTATTCCTAGACCGGAAGGGAAATCAGTGGTGTGTTCGAGATGGATCTACAATGTTAAGTAGGCAGCTGATGGGAGCGTGGACAAGTACAAGGCAAGATTTGTTTCCCAAGGCTTTTCACAGATAGAAGGGATTGATTATGAGGAGACCTTTGCACCTGTCGCAAGGTATTCTTCCATACAAACGATTCTTTCTCTCTCAGCGCAAATCGGATGGCACATTCATCAGATGGATGTGAAGACTGCGTTCCTCAATGGAGTCATTGAGGAGGAGGTGTACATTGAGCAGCCCGAAGGTTTTGAGATCTTCATCAGCGAGTCGCATGTGTGCAGGCTCAAGAGAGCGCTATATGGGTTGAAACAAGCACCATTGCTTGGTACACACGAATAGACAACTATTTCATTGGACTTGGATTCTCCAAGGGTGAGGCGGATCCTAACCTATACCATATTGTGGTGGAGGGTAAGTTGCTTATCATTGTACTTTATGTAGATGATTTGATTCTAACGGGTGATGAGAAGTTGACACATTCATGCAATGATGATCTTCCTAAGGAGTTTGAGATGAAGTACTTGGGCCTCCTTCATTATTTCCTGGGATTGGAAATTTGGCAGCGCAGTGATGGACTATTTGTTTCTCAGGGTAAGTATGCTCGGGAGATACTGGAGAAGTTCAACATGCATGGCTGCAAGCCTATTGATACTCCTCTTCCTGGAGGTTGGAGGAAGGAGGATGCCACTTCTGGTCAACACACGACCTAATATATGCTATGCTGTTAACCAACTTTCACAAGCTATGGTTAAGCCAACCAAGCGCTTTTGGAAGGCAAGCAAGCATGTATTGTGTTATTTGAGAGGCACATCGAGATATGGATTGTGGTACAGACATGAGGATGCAGATTGGGCAGGGAGCTCAATGGATGACATCAAGTACTATCATATCAGAGATTGTGTGCAGCGGAGAATCATGTTACTTTCATACATTCCAACGGAGGATGAGGATGCTGATATCTTGACGAAGGCGCTCACTAGGAGAAAATTCGAATACCACCGAGGCGGGATGGGGTTGCTGATAATCCATATCTTGTTGAGAGGAAGTGTTGAGAATGCAACAAGATGATGGATCTTAGTGGAAAGGATTCGCCTTCACTAAGTGGGCCCGCAGGCAAATTACGGCGCAAAGTCTATTTTTAGACTATGTCTATTTTTAGACATATGGATCATGGTCTATGAGTTGCAGGATGCTGTTTATGGATGATTGGTCATGTTGGGAAAAATAGATGCACTTCTATTTTTGGATCACATCAGGAGTGACCAGAGTCTATTTTAGACTGCTAGTTAAAAATAGAAAAGTCAAATATTATTGTCTCATAATAATATTTGGACTATAAAAATTATCTTATCCTCTTGGAGCACTTCAGTTTGAGCTACAGATGTGGCACATGTAGCTGTCAGAAGGAAATACACCTTTCTTATGAGTCAGTTGAGCTATTGCATGCATGACATCAGTTAGAACTCATGCATGTGAGTTCTGTGGAGTTGGATGTGGAGTTTATGGAGTTGTGTTCAGTTTGACTTGGTTAAACTAGTTGTAATTAGTCTAACTACATATAGACTAGTGATGAGTGATGTGAATTAATTGATCAAATTAATTCACTAATTATTAACTCATAATGCAACTGAAGAATACATCAGTTAACTCAGTGCATGTACATTGCAGTGGAGACAAGTGTTAGAGGTTGAGATTGCTATCAGTTGTGACTATAGTTATGCATGAGATCTTGCACAAGCAATGTATGAGTATGCCCATGATGATTGCCTAGTATATGCCCATTGATATAGCTTGTGCTCACGTGATTTTCAGTGTGAGTGATTTTCACATGGTATTGTGTGCAATAGAGGCAGGCAAAGCAGTGGAGAAGATTTGAACCTGTGACTTGTTCGGATCTGAGCTAGTTTTGTGTGTAACAGGTGGAGATAGTGTTGGATACTTGTGAGGAGTATTGTACTTTGTATTGTTACATGTTCTTAATCATTAATATACAGATAGTGTGGGGTTTTCAGCTCTAAGCTTTCCCCTAGTTACATACTGTGTTAATGTGTGCATGCTATTGATGTTTCATTGATTTTAATGCTGCTAAATTGATGATCAACGTAGAGGAGATTGTGTATTGTGCATGTATTCCACAATAGTGTATAATCGGGATAATCTATGTGAATAAGTGTTTATTATTCAAAATTTCTACATTCCTTTCTCTTCATGGGTCGTACCCCATTTCAATACTAAATATCCAACATGAAAGGTTTTTAAAGAATACCAACTGAACTCTTGTTAAACCAACATTTGACATTTTTTTGGTGTTTGGCATAATTTTGTTTTGTTTTCTCCCTTTCTTAAACTAAATTTAGTATTTGAGATACCTTATTTGTAATGTTGAACAATGTTTTTCTTCAATTGCTTAAATTCAAGTGAGAGAAGGTAGTGTTATATTAGAGGGAATAACTACTTCCTTCCCATAAACTGAGATATAGAGGGAAACTCCTAATGATGCTTTGTAAGTAATTCTATCAACCCAAATAACATAAACCATAGCTTTGTGCCAATTTATTTGATTATCATCTATGGTTGGTTTAATTATTTTTAAGATATTTTTATTTGTTGATTGAACCAACCCATTTCCATGGGGGTAGTAGTTAGTAGAACACTTAATCTTGAAACCTATTTTTAATTCAAATTTAGTTATAAAATTAACAAAAAAATAAGATACATTGTCAAAAATTAATGTACTCATTAGACAAAAACTTGGTAATGATATGTTGCTCAATAAAATAAATTACTTGATGTTGGCTTGTGGGGGCCTGACCCAGGTTCAGTGTTAGGTAGCCAAACAAATCCCTACATTACTAGCCCTTTCGACATCAGCCTGCGGAGCGCGAACTGAAGTCTCACCCAAAGCAGTATGGCGTGATGTTGGAACCACGTTTCCACACCCTTGAGATGGTTGTGATGTCAGTTTATTCCAAATATACCTACCTTCGTGCAGGTTGCTTCGTGCCCTGTTCCACCCTTCAATACCTTCGCGATCTGTTACAATCGGCTTTCGCACAACACTAAATAAGGGTTGAAGTCCTCTCACGTTGCTATGACAGTGAACCACGCTATTTCCCAAACTATACTAAGTGTCGTAGTTATCTTATTGACATATCTTAATTATTTTCGTGTAAATATATATTCTTACTTGCATTCACTTAACTAATACAGTTATACACATTCGCGCATCATATAAGCATTAGAAGTGAAATTCATACCAAATATAACAGATACATAACAGGAAATAAAGACGTGGAAATGATAGAAACTTATCTTTATTAATACTTTGAGATAATTACAGATTTGACTCATCTTATGCACTTAGTTGCGGACTTCTATGCCTATGTGCACTTAGCTATAGAGCCTCTACCTATGCTACAACCCAAAACTTAGACTTACACTTCAGAACTATCTCACATACATCTTCATTATTCGATCTATGTATTATGCCCTTGACTACGTAGAGCTTTGGTCTATTTATACAATCCCATGGTCCACGAACCATGGGTAGATCTTCTACAACCGACATTACATTATCAAAATAAGGGTGGACAACCCTATGACTCTTTAACAACTATGCGCTCTGCGCCCACAAAATGTCAATTCTTTACATTGGAATTACAAAATTGGACCAAAATCTGGGCTCTATGCCCCAAAACTGCTCTTAGGGGATCCCGCACCCAATAGGCCCCCAACAAAAACATCGTGACTCGCCCTCGAGTCATTCTACAGGTGTGGACATCTTAGCATGAAGACCTCTCGGCTCTGTTTGGATTGCTACAAGTTCAACAACGCACTGAGCGGCTACCTGCTAGACTTCCTCCACAAACTATTTAGTGACCACTGCTATTGAACTTCTGCCCTGAATCCTCTCCTCAGTTTCTTGCAGTTGTGCGAGCTTTGCTTCAATGGAGGCTGTAATTATATAAGCCTCATCAATCCATGGCTATAGGCATGCTTTCAAGACTACGTCCTTTTGCCGAGCGGTATCCACTTGTTGCTTGAGTTCCTTTGCCTGCTACATCCGTGCAAGCCTTTATGTAAGGGAAACTGTTTGCGTTGTCCCTTTTACCTCATCGTATTTCTACTACAGCTCGCGTGCCTTTGTATCTAGGCATTCTATGTTTAGGTCCTCTTGAAGGGTGGTTAGGACCTTGAATGATTGTTTGAACAACTTCATGCAGTCTGTCACTGCACTGTCAACCACCTCCATTGTTGTTGTGACCGCAGTGGTATGTTGTTCTTTAACCTCTAGCGGAGTTGAAGGCTGAGCCTTCAACTGCAATTCTGTGATTTGTAGGTTCAGCTCTAGCTAAAACCTAGTCATTTTTGCTCTTGCGTCGTGCACCCCTGTGGCTAACTTACGAACACGCGCCTCCACCGGTTCCTCTACTTGAATGGCCAACTCTGGGACCATTTGGCAGGCTTCCTCCACAACCTGCATTATCTATTTATTCTGCTCCATTGCCTTGTTGCACTGTAGCCTCAACTACTCAATGTTGATGCGCTACTTGTTGATTACCTGTAGAGCATGACTCTCCCTGGCCCTAAGTTCTACGGTGACTCCATCCTGCAAGAGATAGAGCGTCTCCTGAGGGAGCACAACCATGTTTAATCTGATCCCTTTCAAACTACTGACCATAGGTGTGTCGGCCACATTCTCTAGAATGAGTGCTCCATCTAGTAGCACTATTGTGTTGGTCATCCTGGCGCGCAACATTTCCTCTACATCTTCCTCCTCCACTAGGATTTCTTCAAACTCTTCCTCCTCATCGGCCTCCAAAATAATGGTATTCCCCTTTTCTTGCAATGTGAGCTTGGTACTTAGTGTATTTCTGGGTGAGACACGCACTGGTATCATGGCCTGCTTGTCCTTCTTAGGTCTCGGTGTGCAGGGTGATTTAGGGACCTGTTGATGCCTCGAAAATTGCTGCAGCAACAACGGGGGATAACCACCCAGTCCGGACCTTAAAGCAGCTCCTTTTCCATTTGGTGTGGTGGCTCCAACTAGTTTAACTAGGTCCAGTTACCTTCTCCCTATAGCTATTGGTTTATGATATGTCTTTCACTACCAATAGTTAGAGATATCAGATCACTTCATCTTGCTAATCAGGCAAGAGAATGACCCTTAAGCTGATTTGGGTTCAGCCAAGCCACAACTAAAATTTTGCTTCCTTGAGGAGAGGACTTAGAAGAATGTAGAATTTACTCTAAATGCAAGCTTATTCTATAATGCAAGCAAAAGAAACTAATCTAAATCTTATCTTAATTAGGCAGATATAGATCTAACCCAACTAAGAGCAAGATAATTAAAGTATTGGGATTTAAATATGTCTTGTTTATAATGAATATCAAGACAATGAAGTAGTTCAATTAACTGATATTATGGTTACCAAAACACATCCTATTAAGACCTTATAACTTGAAATAATAAACCAACAACATTCCAGGAAGTAGTTCACAAAAATGATATTGATTATCAAATCAATAAATCCAATAATTGAATAATGATATGCGAAAATAGTTCACAACACATTACCATTCAACAAATCAGTTTTATAAGACAGATTTCTGAGTAAATAGTTACTCAAAAATAAGATTTTAATTCATAAAAACAGAGATACCTAATAACAATATTGAGACAAATTACCCATGTTGACAATAGTGCACAAACATGAATAAAATGAGACATTCATGTTACCATAAAAATAAAACTAATATTTGAAACAGTAGTATTAAAAATACCAATTTATTGCATCCATTTCTCTGATCTTGGTCTTCAACAGTCCTTTTCATTGCTTGAACTTCTGTCTTCAAAACTAGAGCCACAATAGTGCAAACTCTGCCCCTCATACATAATTCAAGATACAAAGAAAAAATCCTCAATAATCCCCAGATCTGAGATTTTCTCTCCTCTTTCCTACAACTCTAAATTCCTATTACAATAGTGCTTTTAGAAGTCTAGAATTGCAGAGGAGAGCCGCCCCTTACTACATTCTGCAATCTATTACTTATACTATTTGTGAAGGAATTCTTGAGAGGAAAGTTTGGTGAAGAGAAATCTGCCAAATCCAATTTTACTTGCTTAAAATTCTGATCTTCAATTGTTGTAGCATTCTCATTGATTGAGATTCTTTTCTCCATATTTCTTCCATTGTTTTCCTGCAAAAGAAATCAAAATAAATTAAGATGCAACCAAATATCATTTCTGGAAATTAAATCAAATCCAATAAAATTCTATTTAAATAAATACTTGAAAATAAAATGTAAGCTTTCAATTGATGCATGGGACGGTTTGATTGGCCAAAGATATTATTAACCAATGGATCTGCAATTAGAAGAGGTTTTGGACAAATGAAAATGAAGAAAATAACTCAAAAAATTGGTTTTGTTTTCAAAATTCAGGGCTTGATCTTCTGCCTGATTTTTGACCCAATAAATGATTAAATTTGTTAGTGAAACCTCCTCAAAAATGTTCTCCTTGATTTTCTCTTTCCAATGAGCTGTCCTGGGCCTCATTTGGCCAAGTATAACCCAATCTATGAGCCTCCAAAGTTGATGGGTCAAATCTGGCATGAATCTGGAAATTCTATTACTGGGCTAAAAATATTGTAATTAAAAACTAATCCTAAATTAGTTTCTAATTAATTCTAATTTAATTATTAACTGCAAACTAAACTAATTATTAATTAATATTAATCTAACTAACTAATATGTAATTAATTATTTATAAACAAATTTAATCTAATTAAAAACTAATTAATATAAATAATATTTTAATTTTAATATAATTAAATTAATTAATTTTTATATATTAATTAAATTAATTAATTTAAAATTTATTATTTAAATATTAAATTTTTAAAATAATAAATAAAAACAAACTACCTTACACTACCTTTATTCACTCACCTATTCCATATTACTCATACGTATGAGTAAATTTATTAAACTATATTAACCCAAAACAAGTTAATGCCTTATGCCCTTTTCGCAGTCGGCATATCGGCGTGGAGAGGGCTTATCGGAGTCTTAAGAAATGTGCTCATTTAAAAGCCCCGATGCGATAAACAATTTATCTCCGATGTGATATAAAAACTTTTGTTTAATCGGCGATCGACATCGGGAGGGGGAAGTGTCGGGGGTTCGTTAAATTTGTCACATATGAAACTTCCGATGCGATCAAAGCCTCCGATGCGATTTAAAATCTCTGATGTGATCAAAAGAATTATTATATATATATATATATATATATATATATATATATATATATATATATATAGATATATATATATTATATTTTTTATGTATTAAATTTTATTTTAATTAAATTAATTATATATTAATTAATTTAAAATTTAACATTAAATATCAATTCTAATTTTGGTTTTATTTTACGATTTTTAGTTTCTAAACTACAGCCACTTGGAAATTATGGGTTTTTTAATATTAGTAATTGACTTGGAAATTGGAGTAAATTTCTTAAAATCCCGATAATTCATGATTTGGCTGTATAAGTAAAAATGGAAAAATGTTAGTAAAAACTTGTTATGGATTAATATTTAAAATGAATGCGTTATTGAACTAATTTATTTACAAAATACAATATTGTACATTTTATGCATTTTATGCATTTTTAACCCAGGCTACGTAAATAATCAGACTTTCAAAGGAGTGTTATTTTCAAACTAGTTGACCAAATGAGGCGAAACAAGCGTCAATAAAAAGCTTATAAGAAATCGATTCTAACAAAGCAATCAAAACAAGAATCCAAAGAAAAATAAAAAATTAACAAAAGTTTAGGGTAATCAACTAAATAAAAATCCAAAAAAGTGTTTAGCCAAAATTTTATAGGAAGGGTCCCCATTATTTGAGTTGAGCAAGTCAATAATGGGGGGTTGTGTTTTCACCACAACAATGGCGACACACGGGAGAAGAACCAGTTATCTCTCTTTGATATGAATGAGATTTTTCTAAAATTAAATTAAAAATAATTAAAGAAGAGAAAATTATTTTTTGGAATGCTTGACTAGGTTCATTAATCTGAATAAAAACAAGAATCATCTAACTGTAATTTTCCTTAAAACTTCTCATAAATTAAAATATTTTAAAACTCTATATCAGTCCTTAATTAGTTGTAGAGATAAAGCAGGAGTCACTTTACAACGTAGCTTTTAAAATATATTCATTTGTCACAGGTAGAGCCACTGCTGCTAGCAAACATCTATAGTCTCGGCAGGGTTACCTTTTAATCATAACTGATTCAGAATCTCATCTATTTAAGAATTATTGATCTAGAGATAAATCCATCTATATATGTTTATTTTTTTTTATTATTTTTATTTTTTTGTTCCTAAAAGCCATTGCCTTGGTTTGTTAGCCAAATAGTTGACAATGCCATTCACTGGTTATAATTGGACTGAACAAGCTCGCTCGTGATGAGACCCCTTGTCTTATAATTGTTTTCAATCATAAGCCATTACCCTGGTTTGTTTAGCAGTGTTGGTAATGTCAGCCTATTTTTCCCCTATGATCATGGTAAGCAGGCTCATGATGAGACCTTTTATCTTTTAAGTTTAAATATATTTCTGGATTATACTCTAGAAAAATAAAACCCTTTGGGATGGGGAGAATCATTGACTCCTTAAGAGTTAATAATGACAATTTCAGAGTTGAAGGTGTTTTGCTGTAAAGTGTCTTTACTTGGTTAAAAATAACTTTTCTTGACTGATAATAAAACTTTGAAAGATCTTAATAAAATTTTGAAATCTCAAAATGATTACAATTTGATGAAAAAGAAATTTTCAGATTTTATGATACTTTGCCAACTTCTCTTGATTGGTAATCTCTTCCTTAAATATGTTTACCTTTATAATAAGAAAATCAAACTCTACTAGGAGATTTAGGAAAAAGCTAATAGATGACTATTAACAATTTTTCTCCACGTATCTTGACCATTGTTAGGTAACAAATAGGCCTTCCATATAAATAATGAAAAAGTCACCAAAATCAAAATTGAAATCCAAAGGAAAATAATTCTTATGCTAAAATGAGAAAAGAAATCAGCGAACAAAAATAAAAACAAAGAAATCTCTAAAAATGGAAAGGAAAATCCAAGTTTCGCATGATAAACTCAAACAAGAATGTTTATACCAATGTCTCCAACAATATGAAGAAAAAGAAAATAAGCATGTAATCATTCCTTCTTATGTTGAGATCTAGAAAAACATACCTTGCAGAGTTGTGAATGCTTTAGGCTTTTAGATAACAATGATTGTAAAATTCAGCCACAATGAATACTTTCTGTTTGATATGAATCTTCTTGTTTCCAAGCATCATCTTAATCATTTTCTAAAAAGGAATGCTTAAAGAAACAAACTAAAGGTTCAGAAATTCCCTGGTGTAGCTGTTTTGACGAAGATTATCGCTGCTTCTTGAAATAAAGCCAGGAGAAGAGTATAAGACCTCGAAAATATGATTCGGCAGAGGATTGAAAGCTTCAAATGGAGAACTGCAAAACAGATTTTTTTATATCAGCAAAAACAAAACTGAAACTAAAGTAACGAAATGGAAATTAATGAAAGTGGGTGCATGAATCTTACCATTGGATAATTTCTTTTGATCTTACCTGAAAGGTATCAGTTTCTCCAAACTAGCTGACTTCTTATTTTAATTATCATTAAAAACATAAAGAAGTCAAACTAACCAAAATCCTATAACCCAAAATCATTGTTTATTTTATTTAAACTAAAGCAAGCAGTAAAATGTAAAAATGGAATGCTTAGTGTTCAAGGAAATTGAAATTAAAAGAAATGCATCAGAGATGAGAATGAGAATTTGCAGTAATGACTATTCCTCAAAATATTATAAGTTTCATATAAACTCCATGATTTGATAAATTGTCCAGAATCAAGACCAAATCCAAGATAATAAAATTTAAATATGAAGATAAAGGTCTTGAATTCCATTTTTAATTATGGAATTATATATTTAAAACTAAAATGTATGAGAAATTGAAATGATTTTTGTATCCTGCAAATTTGTCATCAATTGCCTTTTTCCCATAGTGGTTACCCAAGCTCGCTTTAACACATCGCCTCATCGGATGATCCACACAACATGTTTCTTCACCATGCTTTAAGTTTAATTTGCAAGAATTCAATTTTGTTGCTATGCCATATATTGATTAAATGTTAACGGCTTAGAGGCATGCATTGGAAGTTCTCGCATCAAAGGTTGCAATGGCGAATCGCCGATATGAAAATATGCGATGAGAAGTTGTGCTATGAGATGGAGCGATCGCATCATTAAAGAAATATTATATCGGGGGTCAGGGCATATTTACACTGTGCTTCCCACATCGCACATCGCAAATTCGGAGATATGATATGAGCATAAATAAAAATGCGATGAGACGATTGCGATATCGGCGACTGCTAATCGGCGATGAGCAGACTTTTGGTACCCGATGTAACACAATATGATTCTTGCGATGCCGATATGCGATGAATGACGTGGCTAATCGGCGATTGGAAATCGGCGCAATCGGCAATCTTAAGCACATGATGTAACAATTCTCAATATGTCGATATGCGATGAAGAGTGGACCTGATAACTTTATGATAAAAATTTAATACTGTATCGGATTCAAAACATCGACCGCTTTAAAGTTATGCTCCTACCATTATTGCGATTGAATGGATGCGATATTTTTTATGAATTTGATTTGAATTTCATATCGGGTCCGGGATTATGTGTTTATCGCAATATCGGTAAACTCGATTATTGGTGATTCACAATAATGGAAGTATACTTCAACTGCAAAGCTCTGATGTGCGAAATGTGATATGGCATATGAGTAAGATAATACATCGGAGGTATTTTATGAACAATTTGTTATCAAAAGAAATGCTAAGAACAACTTCCGGTGAAATCTTATGATGTGAATGGTCTTATGATATTCCTAGAATTTCAATTGGGTTTTCTAAGTGAATAAAAGAAAAGTTAAAGAATGTTCAAATTCCAATGAATCAAAAGTAAAATTTCCCTGAACCTGTTGCAAATTTGAAATGGGTTTGCTGCTTACTTCAAGTTTTTGAAAACAAATGAAAACCTGTAAATAAAATAGAACAGGAATCAACAATAAATTAAGGAAAAGAGAAACTAATAAGAGATGAGGACGAACTTGTAAATGCGTACCTGGAAGGAAATTGTCTGCAGATTTTACCTCATAAATCTTCAAATTCTTCCTTTGATTTATCAAAATTTTTCCTTCGTTTAAAATCATCTCATTATTTATTCTAAATCTGAGTGTGTAATCAGCCTAAATAAAATCTGTTTATTCATGTTCAGGAAATATAAAATTTACCAGAAATATAAAAATAGGTTCCCCTTTTGAATTGAAACAACAATTTATTATCTCTGCTTATTTTGAATAACTTGAGAAGAATCCATATTGTTATAGCGACTGTTCAATAATACCTTTAGTAAATGAATATGATGCGTTTTTTAGCATCAAATAATAAACTAAAGATCAGAATGGGATAAAGCCACTAATTGTGGAAAAATATCAAAACAGATTTGAAGGTGTGCACACAGCAGAATGGACATCCTTAACAAATTTCGAGGAATATGAATTTCATATGATTACCGCAAAAGATTAGACTGACTACTAATGATTGAGTCAGAATTGAGCTTATCATAGACAGTCATACATTTCATGGGATAATGAGATCATGAAGCTCTTATATCCTCAACCTTTATCATATAAATTCCAAAAGAAAATGTTAGAAGGAAATCTCGAAATGAAGAAAAATGGCTTTGAGGCGATCGATGCCAAGTGCAACCTCATTATTCAAAATAAGCAGAGTAGAGGTATTGCTGCAAGAAATTAAAAAGGAAAGCAAGAATTAAAACTTTCTGATAAGGAGAAAATGTTTCAGTGAACATGCATGAGAAGGTTGATTTCTTTGTTTTATTTTTTAATCTACAAAAATGTTAAAACAAATTAACTATACAAAACAAACTAACTAAATTAATTCTACTCCTATTCTAACCATATACATGAAAATGACTAGGTATAGTCATATTTCCAGTGTAGCCACTTTCTCATTTTAGTTGTTGCATGTATGTACAGTTCAAATATTAGTAATAAAAATACAAATCTAATTAAACTAAGAAAATTAAATATGAAATCAGAATGTACAGTTATTGTTAGCAAGTTGATTAAAATCTCATTCTCTTGAAATTTGCTTTCCAATTCAATACCAATTGGATCACAAAAATCTGGATGGATTTCCATTAATGATTGGGAAACGTTCAAAAGAGGAGATGATAGGCTGAATTGTGGATATGAATTTTCAAATTCAAAGGCCTGGAAAAAATTGTTAGTGTTATGTACAAATGTTAAGCTATTAACAATTTTCTTCGAGAGAAAAATTTCCAAATATTTTTCAAATGAATTAATGAAAAATGGATGGAAATATTTCAAATGAAATGGAAAATTATTAATTGAATTGAATTGCTGGCCAGATTGCAAAAATACATTCTCTTGTTGACATTGCCTTTGAAAAAATAGAAGCTTTTGATGAAACATTAGCATTGATTGAAATTGAAATATTAATATCTTTTGATGCTCATGATTATAATATGAAACTTCAATTTCCCAATCAGGCAATGCATCAATTGAGTGTTTGATAATAAAGTGCTCAACATGCCAGCGAAAAGTGTGAAAATTTTTCAAAATAAAATCAAAAAATAAATCTAAGTTTAAACAAAATAGCTGTGAAAGAAAAACTAAAATGAAATCACTATTTGTACAACTAATGTTACAGCACAATTGGGATTGTTTTGAAATAATTTCTCTTTCACAAGGATTGGCTAGAATTATGAAATTTGGGTTATTTCGAATTCCAACTTGTGAAATAGAAAACGAATTATGATTATGAATAGGAATGGGAGTTTGATCCTCATATGAATCATAAATTGGAATTATTTCTTGAATGGTGAATTCATGAAGATAATTTACTGCTCTAAAATGAGGATTAGTTGAAATAATTCCTAAATTGAAGCGTTCTTCATACTAAGATGTTATTTGAATTTTATCATGAGGATTCTCTTGAGAAGAATAAAAATCAACATCCTCAATGTCAGAGTAATCATCATAAATGACCTCACAAGATTGCCTGGAATTCCCTTCGATTTCATCTAGTATACCAAAACAAGGAGGAACAAAAATCTCATGTTCATTAGTGGCAAAAGAATGATCAATTATTGTTTCTTTATCTTGATAAAAATTTAATGGTAATTCATTTAAATCATCCTCTTTAATTTCTAAAATATCATTAATACCAAGAGGAAAAATATTACCATCATTGAAAATATCAGGATAAAGGGAAAAATGTGAACCTGAAACAATGCATTCAAAACTGTCTCTGTTTGAGAACTCTTGTGCATTATGCTCATTGTAAATTTCAGATTGCAGATCATTCCTTTGCGTGCGTATGCTTTCTGGAAGAACGCTGCTTTGCTTCTCTGATTTTGGCATTTGTTCATCATGGAGAAATTAAAAAATTTGTACAGCAGTTTGCATTTTGATTGCTAGTTGTACTTGCTGATTTGCGATTTGATTTTCCGAATTTACTGCAAAGTAGCTTTCAGATTTCAAGGCGGCTTTTTCTCCAAAATTGTTGTTGTTGTCTTCTTGCATTTGAATAGAAATATTTTTCAAGCTTTGTGAGACCACTTCATCACAATTTATTTGCACATCCATATTGGGATTCACATTTATATTAGAAGGGGATGAAACAAAACTTGAATTAATTTCATATGGATTGGGAATGGGTGGAAGAGAACAAATATATTCAAACCAATCTAATGATTCTTCTTCCGTAGGCTTATCTTCATCTTTAAATCTTAAGCAATTCAAATGAAATCGAATATTAAAATCATTAACAGACTCATTTTCAAACCTACGTAGATATTCAATTTCTTCACATACCTGTTCATAATCATAGCTATCGAATTTACAAATGAAAATTGTAACAAATTGACCCCAGCTGTGGATTGAAGCAACTGGAAGACTTCTACACTAGCTTCTGGCTTTTGCCGCAAATGTAAGAGTAAAAATTCTGCATAAGATGCCTTCATCAATTCCTTGAAAATCATAATTTGAAATGTTTTGAATAAATTGAAAGACATGGTTAAAAGCAGAAGAATTTCTCTTACCATTGAATTTTACTTGAGACAAGAGTCTTACCACTTCGGGTGGGGTATTGGAGGATGCACGTCCATGGATACAACTCCAAATTGGAAGCTTAAGAGGAGCCATAAACAAAATGTTAAAATTGAAAAGACTCCAATAGACAAATTTCTCAGGCCCTCCTTCTAGCGCCAAAAATGTTGATGCCTCGAAAATCGCTGCAGCAACAATGGGGGATAACCACCCGGTCCGGACCTTAAAGCAGCTCCTTTTCCGTTTGGTGTGGTGGCTCCGACTGGTTTAACTAGGTCCAGTTACCTTCTCCCTATAGCTATTGGTTTATGATATGTCTTTCACTACCAATAGTTAGGGATATCAGATCACTTCGTCTTGCTGATCAGGCAAGAGAATGACCCTTAAGCTGATTTGGGTTCAGCCAAGCCACAACTAAAGTTTTGCCTCCTTGAGGAGAGGACTTAAAAGAATGTAGAATTTACTCTAAATGCAAGCTTATTCTATAATGCAAGCAAAAGAAACTAATCTAAATCCTATCTTAATTAGGCATATATAGATCTAACCCAACTAAGAGCAAGATAATTAAAGTAACGGGATTTAAATATGTCTTGTTTATAATGAATATCAAGTTAATGAAGTAGTTCAATTAACTGATATTATGGTTACCAAAACACATCCTATTAAGACCTTATAACTTCAAATAATAAACCAACAACATTCTAGGAAGTAGTTCACAAAAATGATATTGATTATCAAATCAATAAGTCCAATAATTGAATAATGATATGCGAAAATAGTTCACAACACATTACCATTCAACAAATCAGTTTTATAAGACATATTTCTGAGTAAATAGTTACTAAAAAATCAGATTTTAATTCATAAGAACAGAGATACCTAATAACAATATTGAGACAAATTACCCATGTTGACAATAGTGCACAAACATGAATAAAATGAGACATTCATGTTACCGTAAAAATGAAACTGATATTTGAAACAGTAGTATTAAAAATACCAATTTATTGCATCCATTTCTCTGATCTTGGTCTTCAATAGTCCTTTACATTGCTTGAACTTTTGTCTTCAAAACTAGAGCCACAATAGTGAAAACTCTGCCCCTCATACATAATTCAAGATACAAAGAAAAAATCCTCAATAATCCCCAGATCTGAGATTTTCTCTCCTCTCTCCTACAACTCTAAATTCCTATTACAATAGTGCTTTTATAAGTCTAGAATTGCAGAGGAGAGCCGCCCCTTACTACATTCTGCAATCTATTACTTATACTATTTGTGAAGGAATTCTTGAGAGGAAAGTTTGGTGAAGAGAAATCTGCCAAATCCAATTTTACTTGCTTAAAATTCTGATCTTCAATTGCTAGAGCATTCTCATTGATTGAGATTCTTTTCTCCATATTTCTTCCATTGTTTTCCTGCAAAAGAAATCAAAATAAATTAAGATGCAATCAAAATATCATTTCTGGCAATTAAATCAAATCCAATCAAATTCTATTTAAATAAATACTTGAAAATAAAATGTAAGCTTTCAATTGATGCATGGGACGGTTTGATTGGCCAAAGATATTATTAACCAATGGATCTGCAATTAGAAGAGGTTTTGGACAAATGAAAATGAAGAAAATAACTCAGAAAATTGATTTTGTTTTCAAAATTCGGGGCTTGATCTTCTGTCTGATTTTTCACCCAATAAATGATTAAATTTGTTAGCGAAACCTCCTCAAAAATGTTCTCCTTGATTTTCGCTTTCCAATGAGCCGTCCTGGGCCTCATTTGGCCAAGTATAACCCAATCTATGAGCCTCCAAAGTTGATGGGTCAAATCTGGCATGAATCTGGAAATTCTGTTGCTGGGCTAAAAATATTGTAATTAAAAACTAATCCTAAATTAGTTTCTAATTAATTCTAATTTAATTATTAACTGCGAACTAAACTAATTATTAATTAATATTAATCTAACTAACTAATATGTAATTAATTATTTATAAACAAATTTAATCTAATTAAAACTAATTAATATAAATAATATTTTAATTTTAATTTAATTAAATTAATTAATTTTTATATATTAATTAAATTAATTAATTTAACCCGGATGTGGGTGCCTTAATGAGATGTTAAAGCTTGAGCATGCGGAGCCGGCATCTGGCAATACCTTGAGTATGTTTGGCGGTTCATGGCAGGATATTAATTAGCATTTATGAAGCTTCGAGTTCAAGGCATGCAAGAAATAGATTTCAGGATAGCACACACAATTCACGGTTCATTTGCTCTGGTCTCTTCAGACAGTGACAGAGTCACTCCGATTTCTTCAGGTAGTGATACTCTCTGGTGGTTATGTCCTCAGAACTTTGGCGCAGCACAAAGAATTTGGAAGCCACCATGGCTTCATAATCGCTCACATCTGGCCAGCTTCAGGTATTTGGTTCTGTTTCTTTTCGAAGGTGTTTGGTATAGTCAGTCACTCTTCTCTATATGCGTAGGGTGTATTAAGTCAGTCTTCTTGCCCATCTCTATAAGGGGTTTCGTTTCGGTCTTTGCTGAAGGTGTCTGGGTCGGGTATTGGGTTCATTCAGTCGGTGCTGGGTTATTTCTCGTGGTCGTTTATACACTCGGTGTGCTCTGCTTTGGGGTCTTCAGATGGGAGGTCTGTTCACTCCGGTTTCTTTTAGTTTGTGGCGAGTCACTTCTCTTCTTCCCTTTGTCCTTTAGCACTTTCAAATTGTTAATCTATTCTGCAATGGCCCGACGTCGTGGCATTTCCAGGCGGGGTAGTAACTCAGGATCCCGTGGAGGGTCTCGGGGTCGTGGTGGCTCAGGACCTTGACGTATTACCCTGTTAGCCTCTGCCTCGATGTCCTCACCGCCATCAAACCACTCTGGACCCTCCCTAAACTGCTCTTTTCACTCATCCCGGTTCAAATTCAAAAGCAGGCTTAACAAACCGATTATCTCAACTATTATAATTGTTATCTTCTCGGAGGAAGAAGATGAGCTTACACGCTCAGCTGAAACCTCCAAGGAACAGTCTCCCTCTCAAAATTCCAGTGACTCTCAGGGCAGCTTGGCTGGTGATGTCCTCAATAATCCTGCTGTGTTGCAGGAAGAAGGCCAACAAGAAGATTCTCGCCATCAGCCAGACTCTTCTCAAGAGAATATCATAGCTTGTGAGCTGGCGCAATGTTGGAAATAATACTGAGAGGGGGGGTGAATCAGTATTATATAATTCTTTTAATAAATCTTCTTTATTTGTTCTTTGAATTATTTTTGCATGTCAGTACCATAAAATAATGAGCATGAACAAAAGAAAACTGATAGTCACACCAAAGAACACAAGATGTAAGGTGGAAACCCAATGTGGGTGAAAACCACCTGCTGCAATATGTCTCTATCTTCTTTCAAATTAGAAACTCCTTTTACAATGGTTTTGTACTGGTGCAGTCCTTTACCAGTACGCAGGCTGCAACCTGCAGAGAGCTACAACTCTCTCTCGTTTTCCAGTCTCTCATGGAAGGGAGCTACAACCCCCTACTTCTTTTCATAAAGCATCAAATGATCATCAAGAATATAACAGTTACAGTCCACTACAATTATCAGATCAGCAATAACAGAACTAACCCAGAGCACCTTATCAACAGAGAAATTCAATCAACATAACATCTTAAGACAGAGACGCAGTTTTCCCTTCTGTGGCCTGCGTCGCGATGCAATTCACCTTCTGCTTTCCTGCGTACACCCGCAGGTATCCTTCTGCTGCACTGCGTGCCCACGCACTATTCCTTGAACTGCACTGCGTCCTGTTGCTGCAGGGATGCACCTAGAAACACTATCGCGCCGCGTATTTTGCTGCAGGGACGCACCCAGAAATGCTATCGCACCGCGTCCTTTTGCTCCAGGGACGCACATGAACCTTAGTCGCTCTACGTCCCCACGCAGATCTCCTGTTACTGCACTGCGTCCCGGACGCACCTGAACTCTTCTGCGCCTGCGTCCCGGCGCACCTGAACCCTTCTGCGCCTGCGTACCGACGCACTTGAACCCTTACTGCACCTGCGTACCTCCGGGCATAGATGATTTCAAGACTTCAGAAGTAACCCAGACAGTCAGCTCTACAGATCTGAACATGCGCCGAAGAGATCTTGGTCCATCAGTAGATTCGCCTTGTTTAGATCTAGACCAGATCTAGCCCTCATAAGATATTCAACCCAAAACATGCTCAAGCCAAATGATCTCCTTTGCTTTATATAGGAAAGCTCTTCTTTAAAACATGGATCAATACCACGAGCCAACACCATAATAACCCAATACTGTCGGCTAAATACCAAGAGTAAAACATAAGAAACCCCATGTGGGCTTTTCTCTGCCTTGAAATGTGTGCACTGGGGGGACGCACCTCCTGAATGGCTGCCCTGCATATCTGGACGCAGTCCCTGCATGGTGTACCTGCGGGTATGCACCTTCTGAACTGCTTTCCTGCATCCTTCTTAATTTTCACCAAATTAAGAGCCTTGCCACGGGAGTTGCCATCAAGTACAACATCTGTAACATATAGCCATACCAGAAACATAATGCCAACAATCTCCCCCTTTGGACTTGATGGCAACCTCACAAACTTCAGCTTCATTCTCCCCCTTTGACATCAAGGGCAAAGGGGTATGCTCCCCCTAAGATCATGCTCCTCCTGAAAATGAACCAGATCTGTAGCAAAGAACCATAATCCACAATGAAAGAGATAGAGACATATTGCAGCTATTTCCAAGATCTCCTTCTGACCATCCTCCATAATGCCAACAATGCATTATATTCTCCCCCTGAACCTATGCCATCAATCAGAAAAGGTTCAACAATAAGATGATGCATCAACAACCCCCAGCTTTTGCCTGAGGTATTCAAAAGTGTCCCTGGGCAATGGTTTGGTGAGAATATCAGCAACTTGTTCCTTAGAAGGAACATACTCCAACTTGACCTTCTGTTCAAGTACTTGTTCCCGGAGAAAATGGTACTTGATTGGTATGTGCTTGGTTTTTGAATGCATAACACGATTCTTTGAGATGCTGATTACACTTGTGTTGTCACATAAGATGGGGATTGGTGGTGTACAAGTGATTTGAAAATCCTGCAAAGTCTGCATCATCCAAAGGAGTTGGGTGCAACAAGATGCAGCAACAACATATTCCGCTTCAGCTGTAGACAAGGCAATTGAACTTTGTTTCTTGCTGAACCAAGATACCAGTCTGGAATCCATAAAGAACGCACCACCACTTGTGCTTTTCCTGTCATCCACGCTTCCGGCCCAATCTACATCTGTATAAGCATGAAGTGTAAGATCTGTATCTCTAGGATACCATAAGCCATAATGTTGAGTTCCTTGAAGATATTTGAAAATTCTCTTCACTGCCTGAAGATGAGTCTCCTTCGGATTTGCCTGAAATCTTCCAACTATTCCAACTGCATGCATGATGTCCGGTCGGGTACCTGTCAAGTAAAGTAAACTTCCAATCATAGATCTGTAGGTTGGTTGATGTACTGCTGCAGATTCATCATTTTCACTAAGGCTACATCCTATGACCATGGGTGTACATACTGGTTTTGCATCTTCCATACCATATTTCTTCAAAATCTGTTTGAGATACTTGGTTTGAGATAAAAAGATTCCTCCTTCTTTTTGTTGGATTTGCAAACCAAGGAAATATGTCAGTTCTCCTAGCAAGGACATTTCAAATTCTTTCTGCATGACCGAGGCAAAGTTTTGACTCATAGCTTCTTCATTGCTCCCAAAAATAATGTCATCTACATATACAACAAGTATTAGCAATTTGTCATTTTCAACTTTTATATAAAGATTGCTATCTGCTGATCCTTTTGAAAAGCCTTGTTGATGAAGATATTTGTCCAAACGGTAGTACCAAGCCCTTGGAGCTTGTTTGAGACCATAGAGAGCCTTTTTCAATCTGCATACAAGATTTGGATCATTTCCAAGAATGAACCCATCTGGCTGTTCAATGTACACTTCTTCTTCCAAGTCTCCATTCAGAAAGGCTGATTTCACATCCATTTGAAATACTTTGAAGTTTTGAAAACTTGAGAGAGCAAGGAACATTCGGATGGCCTCAAGTCTTGCAACAGGAGCAAAGGTTTCTTCAAAGTCTATTCCTTCTTGCTGCGCATACCCTTTACAAACAAGTCTGGCTTTGTTTCTAATTACTTCTCCATTTTCATTCAATTTATTTTCGAAGACCCATTTTGTTCCGATAACATTCTTATCTTTTGGTCTAGGAACTAGCTCCCAAGTGTTGTTCTTTTCGATCTGCTCAAGTTCTTCATCCATTGCTTTCACCCAACATTCATCTTTGCATGCCTCTTTCACATTTTGTGGTTCAGTAGAGGAGAGTAATGACAAATAGCTTGAAGCTTCTGCAACTGTTCTTCTTGTTTGTACACCTGCTTCTTTCTGCCCCATAATCTGAGATTCTGGATGATTCTTCTGAACATATCTGGATGGAGTCTTTTCTTCTATTCTTGTTTGCTCCTCTGGTTCTTCTTCTTGAGGTTCTTCTTGAGGTTCTTCTTCTTCATCATTCTGTCGTTGGGGGTAGCCTTCATCTTCTTCGATGTCTTCATGATGTACTTGCCTAGGAATGTATCCCTTTTCATCAACCACTACATCAATGCTGTCAACAATTCTGCCAAGTCTTTTATTGTAGCATTTGTATGCTTTGCTATGTGGAGAGTAACCAAGAAGAATGCCTTCATCTGCTCTAGGTTCAAGTTTGCCAAGCTGCTCATTCGTATTCTTGATATAGCATTTGCTCCCAAAGATTTTGAAGTGCTTTACCGAAGGAGTCCTACCACTCCAAAGCTCATGAGGAGTTTGAGTGCTGTTCACCCGGACATTTGTTTTGTTGAGAATAACAACCGCAGCATGTGCAGCTTCACCCCAGAAGGTTGCGGGAGTTCCTGACTCATCAAGCATAGCACGAGCCATTTGTTGGATTGTTCTGTTCATCCTTTCCACAACTCCATTTTGCTGAGGAGTTCTTGCTGTAGATAATTCTCTTCTTATCCCATGTTCTTCACAGAAATCGAAAAATTCATTTGAAGTAAATTCCCCACCTCTATCAGATCTGAGGCACTTAATTTTGTGACCTGATTGATTTTCAACCAAGGCTTTGAAGGATTTGAATTTTTCGAATGCTTCATCTTTGTGCTTCATAAGTCCTAACCAGACAAACCTGGAGAAATCGTCAATGAATAATATCAAGTATTCTTCTCCTCGAGGTGTTCTTTTCCTGAAAGGACCGCATGTATCTGTATGTACTAGCTCAAGAGGCATGCTAGCTGATCCTTCTTTCTCTGGAAAGTTAGTTTTGGTTTGTTTTCCAAACTGACATGATTTGCATATGGTGTTGTCAGGAATTTTGATATCTGGAAGATCACGAACTGCCTGATATTTGCATGCTTTCCTTATTTGTGAAAAGCTTAGATGTCCCAATCTCCGATGCCATAACCAGTGCTCATCATCCTTGCTCAGATAGCATTGTTGTTGTCCTTCTTCAAATATGTACAGATTATTTGGAGTTCTTTTGCCTTTGATCACTGTTTTACCTGTATCAAGATCACGAACAAGACATCCATTTGATCTGAATATAACCTCGGTTCTTTGATCACACATCTGGCTGACACTTAGAAGATTATGCTTCAATCCATCAACATACAAAACATTTCCAGCCTTGACCTTTTCTTTTAACTGAGCAATGCCTTTTCCTTTTATAGTTGCAGGAGTATCATTTCCAAAAGAGACTTTCTTTCCCTTTTCTAGAGTAGAATAAGACTCAAGTTTTTCTTTATCACCTGTCATATGCTTCGAACATCCACTGTCAATGTACCATAGATTTTCCTGTCCCTCTGCATAAAATGCTATCCCACATCTTTTTGTTTGAGGTTCCTTTATTCTCCATGTTTTGGTGCTTGAGGCTTGTTCCTTTTTCTGCTGAAACCTGCTCCTGCATTCAGAGTCTTCATGACCAAAGTTATTGCAAATAGAACATTCAACTTCATTTTCAAGAACCGAAAAGTTGTTATAGGTCCTTTTTGTAATCCCCGTCATACTTCTTTGTTTTTGAGCTTCCCTAGTCATGATCGTTTTATATGCAACACATTGAGCTGCTTTGTGACCAAAGTTATGGCAAGAAAAGCATTGTCCATTGAAGAAACTTCTGTGGTTATCGAATCTACCAGCCAACTGATTGTAATTTCTATTTTCATCTATTCTTGAACCAAATTGAGAAGATTTTACCTGTGGCTGGTTGTAGCTTTTGTTCACCCTTAAGATGGATTGCCCCTGATAGTTTCTGTTTGTAATTCATCCCTGCTTTACCTGATGATCTTCATTATTCATTTGCCCATTTCTTCTTGCCGCATCAAGATAACTCTTTGAGGTGGATGCTTGAGAGGTTTCTCCATTATAGCCTAGACCTGTCTTGTTTAGAGGAGACCGCTGCACATTGATAATCTCATCCAAAGTTTCAGATCCTTTGACAAACTTAAGATTAATAGCTTTTGTTTTCTCAATCTCTTTTCTAAGACCAACAATTTCACCTTCTAGTTTTTCAAGATGTTTTTCTTTTTCATCAATTTGAAATTGTAGAGTATCAATGATCACATTCTTTTCTTCTATACATCTCTTGAGTCTAGTAATTTCCTCATAAAGGTTATCCACATCTACAACATCCATATAATCATCATCTTCAAATGTCATTAACAACTTATATTCATTACCTCGTTCATCTTCATCATTGTTCGATAGACCATCACTATCTTCATGGGTGTAGTAGCTTTTCTTATTTACACTTTGTTTCTTGTTCCATCTAGCAGGTTCCTTTCCTTTATCCTTATAAGGACATTTTGCAGCATAATGACCTACTCTTCCACAAGCAAAGCATTTAAAAGGTAACTTACCTCTGAATCTTCCAGAACCCCTTTGAAGATTTCTGACAAAATTTGATTCTTCTTCTTCTGGGACGTGGCTTGCTTCATAATAATCTTCTTTACCTGATGCCTTGAAAGCGGCTTCTCTTCTGTCTGACGGACCTCCCTTTCTCATTTCATAAGCCGTTAGAATTCCATGTAGCTGAGACATAGTGAGAATTCGTAGATTTTCCTTTTCTTCTATTGCAGATACTTTAGATTCAAACTTGGGGGACAATGATCTTAGAACCTTTTCAACCACTATAGCCTCTTTTATTTCTTCACTCAAATTTTTCATACAATTAACAATCTCATCTACCCGAAGAAAATAATTAGCCACACTTTCATCATTATACATCTTGAGAGTCTCATACTGAATCCTGAGAGTTTGAATTTTAGCACGCTTTACCTGTTCATCTCCTTCATAGCTCGTGACAATTTTGTCCCATATCTCTTTTGCGGATTTGTAGTGCATTACCTTCATGAATTCCGTTTGGGATATACATCCTAATAGAGTACTGACTACTTTCGCATTTGTTTCATACTTCTTCTTCTCAGCTGCATCTGTAGGAGTAGCTGAAGGAAAAGCGTAGCCTGTTTCTACAATGTCCCAAACTTTTATACCAAGAGATTGAAGATATGCAGTAACTCTTACCTTCCAATAATTGAAGTTTGTCCCATCAAAAACCGGTGGCCTGATTGATGCTTCTCTCTCATAGTTTCTCATGATGAACGATCTACCTTCAAGCGATCAAGCTTCTCTGAAGGACCTGCTCTCATACCAATTGTTGGAAATAATACTGAGAGGGGGGGTGAATCAGTATTATATAATTCTTTTAATAAATCTTCTTTATTTGTTCTTTGAATTATTTTTGCATGTCAGTACCATAAAATAATGAGCATGAACAAAAGAAAACTGATAGTCACACCAAAGAACACAAGATGTAAGGTGGAAACCCAATGTGGGTGAAAACCACCTGCTGCAATATGTCTCTATCTTCTTTCAAATTAGAAACTCCTTTTACAATGGTTTTGTACTAGTGCAGTCCTTTACCAGTACGCAGGCTGCAACCTGCAGAGAGCTACAAATCTCTCTCGTTTTCCAGTCTCTCCTGGAAGGGAGCTACAACCCCCTACTTCTTTTCATAAAGCATCAAATGATCATCAAGAATATAACAGTTACAGTCCACTACAGTTATCAGATCAGCAATAACAGAACTAACCCAGAGCACCTTATCAACAGAGAAATTCAATCAACAGAACATCTTAAGACAGAGACGCAGTTTTCCCTTCTGTGGCCTGCGTCGTGACGCAATTCACCTTCTTCTTTCCTGCGTACACCCGCAGGTATCCTTCTGCTGCACTGCGTGCCCACGCACTGTTCCTTGAACTGCACTGCGTCCTGTTGCTGCAGGGACGCACCCAGAAACACTATCGCGCTGCGTATTTTGCTGCAGGGACGCACCCAGAAATGCTATCGCGCCGCGTCCTTTTGCTCCAGGGACGCACATGAACCTTAGTTGCTCTGCGTCCCCACGCAGATCTCCTGTTACTGCACTGCGTCCCGGACGCACCTGAACTCTTCTGCGCCTGCGTCCCGGCGCACCTGAACCCTTCTGCGCCTGCGTACCGACGCACCTGAACCCTTACTGCACCTGCGTACCTCCAGGCATAGATGATTTCAAGACTTCAGAAGTAACCCAGACAGTCAGCTCTAGAGATCTGAACATGCGCCGAAGAGATCTTGGTCCATCAGTAGATTCGCCTTGTTTAGATCTAGACCAAATCTAGCCCTCATAAGATATTCAACCCAAAACATGCTCAAGCCAAATGATCTCCTTTGCTTTATATAGGAAAGCTCTTCCTTAAAACATGGATCAATACCATGAGCCGACACCATAATAACCCAATACCGTCGGCTAAATACCAAGAGTAAAACATAAGAAACTCCATGTGTGCTTTTCTCTGCCTTGAAATGTGTGCACTCGGGGGACGCACCTCCTGAACGGCTGCCTTGCGTATCTGGACGCAGTCCCTGCATGGTGTACCTGCGGGTACGCACCTTCTGAACTGCTTTCCTGCGTCCTTCTTAATTTTCAACAAATTGAGAGCCTTGCCACGGGAGTTGCCATCAAGTACAACATCTGTAACATATAGCCATACCAGAAACATAATGTCAACACGCAATTCTCTGGCAGCGTTCTGCACCTTGTGACTCCTCCAGACTGCAACATGACGGAAGTTGAAGATAATGTGATGGTTCATTGGGTAAGCTCTCCCAACAAGGCAAATGAAGACGACACAGACTCGCCACCTCAGGCATAATTACTTCTACTTCAGCAAGTCATCTTAGGATTTCTGGTTTTTGGGTGTAATTCTCAGTGGGTATGGCTTCTAATATCATCAATATGAGTTTTCTCATTCTCCAGGATATAATTTTGGCTTTCCAGTTTTTTTGTAATAGTGGCAAAGGACAACATTTTGTAATAGGGCAGCTCACACTAAAGTGTCGATCCTTTCTGGCTCTATTTAGTCTTGGGTCTATGATTTTCATCTTTGTAAACAGAAGGAAATGTGCTAATCGCAAAGGTTTTTCTGACAGAGGGCAGGTTACAGCCCCCTCAGAGGTTCAAACCTCTTTGTAAATATTTTTCTTTTTCAATCTTAATAGAATAGTCCTTATACAGAAGAAAAAAAAATAATTAATTTAAAATTTATTATTTAAATATTAAATTTTTAAAATAATAAATAAAAACAAACTACCTTACACTACCTTTATTCACTCACCTATTCCATATTACTCATACGTATGAGTAAATTTATTAAACTATATTAATCCAAAACAAGTTAATGCCTCATGCCCTTTTCGTAGTCGGCATATCGGCGTGGAGAGGGCTTATTAGAGTCTTAAGAAATGTGCTCATTTAAAAGCCCCGATGCGATAAACAATTTATCTCCGATGTGATATAAAAACTTTTGTTTAATCGGTGATCGGCATCGGGAGGGGGAAGTGTTGGGGGTTCGTTAAACTTGTCACATATGAAACCTCCGATGCGATCGAAAGAATTATTATTATTATATATATATATATATATATATATATATATATATATATATATATATATATATATATATATATATATATATATATATATATATATATATATATATATTTATATTTATATTTTATGTATTAAATTTTATTTTAATTAAAGTAATTATATATTAATTAATTTAATTAATTTAAAATTTAACATTAAATATCAATTCTAATTTTCTTTTTATTTTACGATTTTTAGTTTCTAAACTACAACCACTTGGAAATTATGGGTTTTTTGAGATTAGTAATTGACTTGGAAATTGGAGTAAATTTCTTAAAATCTCGATAATTCATGATTTGGCTGTATAAGTAAAAATGGAAAAATGTTAGTAAAAACTTGTTATGGATTAATATTTAAAGTGAATGCATTATTGAACTAATTTATTTACAAAATACAATATTGTAAATTTTATGCATTTTTAACCCAGGCTACATAAATAATCAGACTTTCAAAGGAGTGTCATTTTCAAACTAGTTGACCAAATGAGGCGAAACAAGCGTCAATGAAAAGCTTATAAGAAATCAATTCTAACAAAGCAATCAAAACAAGAATCCAAAGAAAAATAAGAAATTAACAAAAGCGTAGGGTAATCAACTAAATAAAAATCCAAAAAGGTGTTTAGCCAAAATTTTATAGAAAGGGTCCCCATTATTTGAGTTGAGCAAGTCAATAATGGGGGGTTGTGTTTTCACCACAACAAGACCTTTATGATTATTCCGGCACTCTCTGGGGCTTCTACTTCCACAATTTTATGAGTGGCTTCCTCGGCTGTCACTACTCCTGTGTCCATGGCTTATTTGGGTTCTAACATCATTCTAGTCAAAAGGTCCTGTGTCTCCTTCGGCAATCTTTCAAACACCGAACTTGCTCTCAAAGCCTTAAAGTTCGAAAGGTCCATAAGGAGTTGATAGCACAACAACTCAGTTCTCAAAATGGCAAGTGTTGTTTGCTGGACAACCACTTGTAATTTATAGATCCTTTTGAATTTGAATTTGACGGTTCCCCCCACATTCGGTCCATTAATGCTAGATTGGCAATAGCTTCTCAAGAATCTAGCCCATAAGGTTCGCCTTAAATGCCTGTCGCCTGCTCCATTTGGCCTCAAACAAAGCATCAAATCGTGAATAGTGATTTTAACAGTCACTTTCCAGCAAACCTGTGCACCAGCGTAGCTATCTTCATGTTGTCGTGAACCCTATGACACTTCACTACTATGTGCAGTCCTGACATCACGTTGTTCCCCGACAGAGTAGTTTATAGTCCCGCGCCTCCTTTCAGCTGCCTGGAGCTCTAAGACTATGCCACTTTCATATAGTCACATCGCCGGATTGATGGTGTATGGCTTCAATCAACTACCATTTACCTTTCCTATGAAGGGTTCTCCATTTAACTTTAACAACTATATTGCGCCACCATCGGTAGTCTCCTTAATAATATACGGCCCTAACCAGTGCATTCTGAACTTTCCAGGGAATTTATCAAACTTACTATAATACAATAAAACTAGATCATTTACCTTGAACTTTGTAGCTTAATAGGCCAGTCATGCCATGCTTTTTCATGTTTCTTTTGGACCTACAGGTGAAATCCAACCAAAAATCATTCTTCTTCAAGCTCTTCCAGCTGCATGAGCCTCTCCTCCACGACTCCGTAATCCGTCATAGTTGTGAGTGCTACTATGTGTAGACTAGGCATGATGTATTCCATAGGAATTACGGCTTCTACTCCATAAACAAGCCTAAAAGGTGTATGTCCCATTAGTTTCTTGTGTGTCCTTTGATAGGCCCATAATGTTGTAGGTATGCATAGATCCCAATCACTTCACTGTGCATTGCATACCTTGGTCAATGCATTTTCAAGCACTTTGTTGAACACCTCCACTATCCTGTTAGCTTGTGGGTGATAAGGTGTGCTCTTTTGATGATACACCTGGAATTCATTCGTTAGTGTGTTGATCGTTTCATTTAGGAAGTGGTTACCACGATCGCTCATCAAGATCTTCGGGCATCCAAATCGCATCAGTACATGTTCAAATAGAAACTTTGCGGCCATCGCGCCTGTGCAATCTTTTGCTAGCTGCGCTTCTGCTCAACGAGTCAGATACTCTATCGCAGTGATAATATACCTCATGCCTATCTTTTCTTGAGGTTTGATGGGTCCTACAAAATATATTGCCCAATTTTTGAAAGGTTGCAATGCCATTTGTGGATTCTAAGGCATCTCGTCCCTCCGCCATGACCTACCTGTTCTTTGACATACATCACTCTTTGCAATATGATTTTGAATCCTAATGAAGAGTTGGCCACCACAACCCTACGCATAGAATCTTCTGTGTGGTTTCTCTCCCTACATAATGTCTTCCCAACATTGAGAGCCATCTGCAAATTCACCCCCCCAACACACGCTTATTGACCAGGTATTTTAGCACGGAGTACATGTGCATCTGTGCAAGTTGGAGCTCTTGTCCATAGGCCTATGTCCCCTTGTGTGTACCCCACCATCTCGTGGGCGTAGTGTGCAATACCCAGTCCAAGGCCTGGAAGTGTTTCTTTTCCAACATCTTTCTTTCAAATGCATCCAAGAAGCTATCTACCTCATTTAGACCATCATAAGTAGGAAAATCTCTTACTTCTGTCGACATGCAGCACAATGACCTAGTCATCATGGTGAAATTCAACGTAGTTACCTCGTGTGACCAATTTTGGCATTGTTCTATTTCTTCGTCAGAATCCGAAGTGCAGGAGCTTTCATGCTCCCATGTAATCCATCCATCCACAATGGTATTCACCTAGTCTTGGTATCGTGCTATTATCTTTTCAATATAGTCTAGATCATCATCACTTTCATAGTTGCGAACTGGTTTCGTATAGCGTGATCCTTCAATAGGGTCCAGGGTATTATTATACATAGTGATTTCTTCTCAAAGATCATTTTTCACTTCTTCAGATTGATTACCCTGTTCATATCAATGGCCCAGTCAATTCCCAAGAGTGCAGGGTAGGGATTGCTATCATCACCAATCTCTATGACATCAAAGTCTGCTAGCGCGCTCGCCCTCTCAATATCCACGGTTACTCCTTGCAATTGCCCCATGGGTATTATTTTATTCTGAGTCGCCATCCTTAGCTGAATTGGAGACCATTGTAGCGTATCTCTCCCCATTCGCTCCCATGTCTGTTTCGGTAGAACATTCGCATCTGATCCCAAATCCAAAATGATTTGATACATTTCATATTCTTCGATCTGCACGGTTAGTCTCATTTCACACCCCGTCCTTGTTTTATGTTTTTTGATCTTCTAGACTACGCTCGGTTCTCCTGGCATGGTCCTAGTGCCTCTGCTGATGAGTTCCTGTAACCCTTTCACAGCCTTACTTTCGTGCAGTAACTTCATATAGGTTTCCAAGAAAGTTGTGAGCATGGATGGATCCATCTCCAGCTCCAGTTTATCTTTGCTTCCTGACTTGGAGGTCTCAACGAAGCTCTTCTTAGCTTCCATGAAGGTTTCTCGAGCACGATCCAAATAAAACTCAATTTCTTTTACCGAGGCTTTGCGAACCTAAGTACTGTCTTCTGGTTGTTTCCCTTCGTCATCTCTCATTGGGATTCCACTTGGTAGCACAATGTTTACATTTGGATCTTCCTCCCGTGGCTCAGACTTCATCATCTGCAGGTTCTGAGTCGGGGGAGGCAGTAGCGCTCCTTTGTCACGTATCCTAACTATCAACGTAGGACAATCTTCTGTCTCATTATCAAATAGCATGCAATACTTGCACGATGGGCACGTTGGATTAGTGCAATCGCAGGCATAGTTTCCTGGTCCTCTACAATTATAGCAAATCAATTATCCGCATCCTCTACCAGGTCCTCCTCCACCTCAGCCTCGTCCGCAGCCTTGGTATCCTGTTCACACCATCCTGCATTCTGGTCAAGGGGTCGCGTTTCGGCTTGACCCTTGTAGGTGGGAGTTCTATCCATCATAAATTCATAGCTTCTGCAAGTACACTTGTCATGTCCCACCGACCTACAAAAGTTGTAGAACAGTTGTTGTGAAGTTTGTCTATACTTCTGTAACAGGTGGCAGTTATACATGGCATGTTTTCTACCTATTTGACAGATAGTGCACCACAAAGTAGGCACTGTGCCAGGTCCTTCTTGAGCTTCTGGCCTTAAAGGAATTAGTCATCCTCTTGTGAGGTAATTTGTAAAGACCGGGTAGTGGTCTTTGTCATGACCCTAACTCTTGCATTTCATGCACCACACTTCTTCAGACACTTCTAGTCAAACCGTCCTATCCTATTTTAGACTCTGCATCTCAAGGCACAAATTCTTCAGCTACATGTGGATCTGTTGAACTCCTAGGTTAGGATCTTGCATCAAGATCTCATGTAGTCTCATGGAAATCTCCAGGGCCTCTACCTGAGTCATTATCTTCTGCAGTGACAATGCACTCCATAAGTGTGGTAGTAGTGAAGCTACAAACTACTCACTATGTTGTCCATCTGTCATATTCATATTCTTTTCGTAGGTCATACATTTTAGCCTCTGATCTAGTTCCCAAGGAGTCTTATGTGGTGGCATCGTGATTTCTTTAGACTTAGGCCTGCTAAATTCTCTATTTAGCACTATTTGGATATCTGTGACTCTCACATTCAATTATCGTTGGAGTACTTAATATACCAAGTCACCGTGCGATCCTGCAGAGTGCTAACCAATGTTGCTTTCTTTATATGGTCATCTGTAACGCCTTGCGCTTCTTACAACGAACCAGAATTGGTCTAGATCCTCATTTCCCAAACCTTTGAACACAAGAAACTTCACTATGTTTGCCATACCAAATCATGGTGGTGGTGGAGTTGGTACGGGTGAAGATGGAGGTGATGGAGGTAAAGGTGGTGGTGGTGTGGGCGGAGGTGGGATTCGCAAAATTCTTTGTCTTATCAGATGATTAGCACTTCATGGAGAGACCTTCATGAGCTCTTCCTCGTCCCCTCGCGAAGGTGAAATCAAGGGGCTATTTTCTAGAAACTTATTTCCTTTGTTCCTATATACCTTTCCACTTCGCGTAGCCTTGAACATCAAGGTAACTACATAACCTACTTTTCACACAACAACATTTTAATCCAAGTATTTAAATATTTTACGTACTTACCTCACGGTCCTTTGAGAAAGTGTTGTTCTGCCTCGTTGTATCTAACTAAGGTGTCAATGCAAACTTAGTAACAAATCTTCCTATAATGCGATCGACCCAATGATCAACGATGCACGTGATCTGATCCTTCGATGCTTCCAACCTTCATACTAGCTCTAGGGTCCACTCAATAGGACCATTAAGTTTCCATCTTCCTTGGCTATTTGCTAGCTTCGCAACCCACTCATATAGCTCAATAGGGATGCAAAAAATATTTCTTGGATCTCCATATACAAGTAGCTATCTAGTCACTCTTGTTTCTAGAGTCGCGGGGTTCTATTCTCCTATGCCACAAACTCTTGAATTATTCTATCCAACCAGCCTTCGATTTGTTTCTTAGTTGGATTCCAATGATACGACATCACACATCTCTATGTAGATTCTGCTCCCGATAATGGAACCATTTGTTGGCTTGTGGGGGCCTGACCTAGGTTCAACGTTAGGTAGCCAAACAAAGACCTACACTACTGGCCCTTTCGGCATCAACCCATGGAGCGTGGGCTGAAGTCTCACCGGAAGCAGTATGGGGGGATGCTGGAACCAAGTTTCCGCACCCTTGAGATGATTGTGATGTCAGTTTATTCCAGCTACACCTGCCTTTGCGCAGGTTTCTTCGTGCCCTGTTCCACCCTTCAGTACCTTTGCTATCTGTTACAATCGGCTTCTGCGCAACCCTAACCAAGGGCTGAAGTACTTTCGAGCTATTAGGGTAGCGAACTGTGCTATTTCCCAAACTAGACCAAGTGTCTTACTTATCTTATTGACATATCTTAATTATATTCGCATAAATAAATATTCTTACTTTTGTTCAGTTAACCAATACAGTTATACACATTCAAGCATCATATAAGCATTAGAAGTGAGATTCATACCCAATATAACATATACATAAAAGGAAATAAAGATGCATAAATGATAGAAACTTCTCTTTATTAATACTTCCAGATGATTATAAAGTCGACTCGCCCTGCACACTCAGCTGCAAGGGTCTGCGCACTCAGCTGTGGGCTTCTAGGCCTCTTCGCACTTAGATGCAGAGCCTCTACCTACACTACAACCCAAAACATAGACTTACACTTCAGAACTATCTTGCGTACATCTTCAATATTCGATCTATGTATTATGCCCTTGACTACTTAGAGCTTTGCTCTATTTATACAATCCCATGGTCCACGGACCATGGGTATATCTTCTACAACTGACATTACATTATCAAAATAAGGGTGGACAACCCTATGACTTTTTAACAACTATTCACTCTGCGCCCACAAAATGCAGAGTCTTTACATTGGAATTACAAAATTGGACAAAAATCTATGCTCTAAGCCCCAAAACTGCCCTTGAGGGATCCCGCACCCAACACTTGATCATAGTTGATAAATTTTAGTGGTATGGCCTCCACCCATTTTGTGAAATAGTCCGTGATGTTAAGGATATGCTTGTGCTTCTTAGAAGAGTGGGGAACAATCTCACCTATAACATCCAATCCCCATTGTTCAAATGGTTGTTCAAAGATGATAGGTTGTAATGGTAAGGAAACCTTTCTCACTCTACATGAAGTTGTGTGGCAATATTTTCACCTTTTGACATAGGCATGTGAGTCCTTAAACAATATTGGCCAGTACTATCCAACATGAAGGACCTTATGTGCAATTGTATCACCTCCAAAGTTTCCTCCAGCTAGATCATGATGGATTTCTTCCAAAACTTTACCAGCTTCAGTCTCTTCAAGGCATCTAAGCCAAACAAAGTCATAATTTATTCTAAATAAAACATCATTCACTAGATGATATTGATTTGCCTTCAATATCAAACATACCTCTTTGCATATTGTGATTCTAAATTGATCAAACATACCTCTTGTAATTCATTTAGTTCACCTGAAAGGTTTTCTTATGAAGAATCATTTGAATTAGCATCTATTTTACACAAACCTTGAACACCAACAATCTTGGCCAGTTTTTATCTCCAAATAATATTCTTGTAATTATGTGACCCAATTTTCTCTTTCCTCGCTAAGTTCTTTTTGTATTAGCAATCGTCTAACTCCCGAGAAAGGTAATATGAATTTTGTATGTGACTTGAGAAAAAATGGTATAAAATGTTTAATATATTTGAAGACGGTGAAGGCTTGTTTCTCAACTTGTGAATAATTCAATTCATCCCCTTAAAGAGATTATCTATCAAATAGAATGGGAGATTATGCACCTTCCTCATTCTTTTGTGTTAGGACAACTACATAAGAATGGTCAGAAGCAAAAATATGCAAAATGAATTCTTTGGGATAGTAAGGTGTAAACAAGGAACGAGCTTGAACTATTTATTTATTTATGGTTTCAAAGGAATTTATTTCTCTTGTTCCATATTTGTAATTAGCGTTTTTCCTAATCCTATTTTGCAAAGGCATAAAAAATTGAGAAAAATTAGGAACAAAACATTTTACAAAGTTAATTTATCCAAGGAATGACGATATGGATTTTTTATTATGGGGTAGAGAAATTTTAGAGATGGCTTTAATCCTATTAGGATCAATGTAATACCTTTCTCAGAAACAATAAATCCCAATAAGTTTCCCTCAGTTAAGGTAAAAGATGACTTTTTTAGGTTCAAAGAGATACCATATTTTCTACGTTTGTCAAAAACCTACTTTAGGTCATGCAAGTGACTACCTCGTTTCTTAGAATAAATCGTTATCTCATTGAGGTAGATTTCTATAGATTTTCTTACAATACCTCTGAATGATAAATCCATGGCTCTTTGGAAGGTAGCTCCTACATTGACTAGACCAAAGGTCATCTTTTGATAAGCATAAGTACCCTATTTGGTTCTAAACGTTGTTTTAAACCCATCATTTGGATGCACTAAGATTTGATTATAACCTTAAAAACCATCTAAAAATGAAATTAACTTTGACCCTACTATTGATTACAAAATTTGCTCCATAGGAGGCAGTGGGAAATTATCTTTCTCAAAGGATTTATTAAAATTTATAAAACCTACGCAAATCCTAAAATCACCATTTTTATTTCTTAATGGAATCAAATTATAAACCCATTTTGAATATCTGACAAGGAAGATGATCTTCAATTTAAGTAATTTGTTCAATTCAATTTTGATAGAAGGCTCAAGATTTGGATGAATCTTTCTAGGATTTTGTTTTGCAGGCTTAACATTAGGAAGCATAGAGATAATATGTTGAATTATGGATGTGTCATATGTCTTCAAGTCGTCAAAGCTCCAAGCAAAGATATTCCAATATATTCTTATCAAATGGATGAAACCAAACCTCTCATTAGGGGAAATACCAAGACCAAGATTGACATTTTGAGGTTTCTCTTCAGTTCCCAAATTAATAATTTGATATTTTAAAGTTCAATTTTGAATGTTACAGTTGGTAAGACATTTAAATTTGTCCTTCAAATCATATAGATCCTCCAACTTTACCACAGATTGTGGCAATGCATTTTCTATTTTATCTTCGTCAGAAGACCTATTAAGTTCCTTATCATGCATGTCCTCATCTATGATTTGGTCATCATATATCCCTTCGAATGTGAAGAAACTTAGAATATCAACATCATCATTAAAAATATCCAATTTGTGATATTGTGTGGAATGGAAGGCCTAAAAATCAATTGAATAGAAAAACGATCAAGACTAAAATCCTCAAGTGGAATTAATTTGGAAGCAAAAATAGCTAACATGTTAGCACTGGCATTTTGCAACCGGGGAATAGGAGAAATGTTAAAAGCCAGAAAATGGGATGTTAAATCGTAAATTAACGTTTGGTAATTCTTGAGATGATTTGATTGACAATGAATATTATTTCTAACCTATTAATAACAATCTCAAAATCACCATATATCTTCAAGAATTTAACATCTAAACTGATTGTTTTTTGAATTCCTTGAACAAGTGCCCCATATTCTGCTACATTCTTGGTACATTCAAATTCTAATATGCAAGTGAGTGTGGTTTTCTTGTTTTTAATATTTATCAAAATACATCTAGCTCCTTCACTATCATTGGACTTAGACCCATCAAAGTACAAATTCCAAAATAAATTATCCACAAGAGTATTTACAAAAGAATCAATACTATTTATACAACGGGATCAATATGTTTGGGAAAATTTCAATTTGAGAAGAAATAGATTGAAGTGAAAAATGAGAACCATAGGCTAGAAAATTTCCAAAGAAACAATCAACAGAAAAATTTCCTAGAATATTTTTTATGAAAACAACATGCTTATTATATTCCTCAAGATCAGTACAATTTATTTTAAATGATTTTCCCTGTGTATCTTGATTTGTTTTGGTTTTCCATTATATGGTAGCCATAGGTTGAGACCAATCGGTAGTAAAGTATCCATTCAAATTTTCTGAAAAATCCCTAATCAATATAAGATCATAAAATTTTGGTACATCAGCATCTAGAATGTCAATAATTTGGAAAACTTTAGGATTAGATGACAATCAGATTAACACTTCATTCATTTCTCCTAGCACTTTGACCCTTGTTCTATCTAATTGAGCAATATGAGTTGCTAAATGATGAGCCTCATCATTTGGTAATTATATGGGCCTTAATTCACCTCCTAGCTTAGTCAAACCAACTTTTCTCACAACTTATTACATGTTTTTTATTATATTTTGTTTATGAGATGAGCTAGAGTTGGATATTATGACTATTGGACTAATATGCATTGAATGCAAGATGGAAGGATAAAATCAATGAATTTTTGCAAATACTAAGGTTAAAACTCGAATGGGACAAGGGAGAGATATTTTAGGAGGAAAATCATCCTCATTTACTTATCCCCCATTTGAATATTCCTCCATCCATCACACTAGCTCAGAGTGCAAGTAGCCAAGCCGTGAGGATTAGAAGGCAGCCAAGCAAGTGAGAGACAAAGAGATAGTTTATCTCAATTTTGGGAGCTGAGCCTCCCTAATTTTAAGGAAGTCATTGAGGACTTTATTTGTATAAGTAGAGAGGCCTAGAGCCTCATTAGGATTCCGGTTTTTATTGTAAAACTCTAATCTATTTTCGAGCTGCAAACTTGTGAAAGTTCTATTGTTGTAATTTGATGTTTTGGTAATAAGAATGAGTTTTGTTTTGAGCCAGCACTGAGTTAACTCTGAGGGCTGAAGTGATTGGGTTAGGGCCCAACCCTAGCAGCCATGGATCCTCTTTCTTGTATATGTATTTTTAGTGTAGTTTCATAGCTTCATTGTTAATTTTATTTTTAGATGCATTTCCATTACAAGTACTGTAAATTAGATTGGTTGTTTATTATTTTGCTTCCATTTGTGCCTTACTTGTAGCAGGTCAGAAGGGATAAAATGGTCACCATAAGGTTTTTATTAGGTGTCGCGGCCTCACTTCCTCCCTCTAGGATCATGACTTGAGGAAAGGACCCTTAAGCAGCCCCAAAAACATAGATTTCTAGTTATTTTATGAGCTTTGGAGTTTTCTATCTTTAAATTATTGTTTGTTTAGTTTTGGAAGGTAGGATCCCATTGTCATCTTTTTCATCTTCATTTTTGCAGTAGATCTCATCCATGCTTTCATTCCTTTCAGCAACTTTCCTCATGCATAGTGTAGGTAGTTAATTCATTAATTATTCGTTTCTATATTATGAAAATGTTTCTTGTTTGCATAGCTTTTTGGAAGATATACATGTCTTATGCAGAGAAGGTTCTTTAGGAGGAGACTAAGACTTCATAGCCAGCAGCCACCTTCCACTCCATCCACCTTAGCCATCCCTTGTTTTCACGATCACCTTCCTAGTTTTCATCATTTTTCATAAAAATTCTTCCAAGAACATTGAGCAAATCTATCCATATACTATCTTTGATGTTGACTTCTGAGTGATCCTAGACCTTCTCCCACTCTATTCCACCCATCACACACCTTTCCTAGGCCTTCCATCACCTCCAACACCTCACATCTTTCTCTCGGTTGTATCCTGTAGGTTTACAGGGGATCCTGTAGGTTTCTAGTACATCCTATAGGTTTTCCTAAAATGGTCTGTTTTGAGGCCAAATTGATGGAAAACCTCTAGGAAGTCACCAAAATCCTCCCAAGGGTATTCCACACTATCCAACCATCTCATAACCCTTCCAACCATCCTCAAACATCCTTAATTCACCTACCACATCAATAGAAGAAATTAGTTTGCATACTTGATTTTTCATGAAAAGACATAAAAGCAAAAAAAGATTTAGTTCAGTCTCTTTACTTGCACATTAGTGATGTTTGATGCTTCTTACTTCTGTAACTTAGATAGTAGCATTTGGTTCATGTATATTTAGCATTTCTACTAAGCATAGTTTCTTAGCAGTTAATTAGGAAATGGTGTGATTTAGCATTACATGTCGACCTTCTCCATTATAGCAGTAGAGTAGCTCTCTCTCTTTGATTAGATTTACCTTTCTTCCATCAAAGGATAAAGATTCTTCGGACTGCATAGAAGTCTAGCTTGAAACCCTAGTGGTCTCTCGCCAGCTGAATAGTGACAATAGGTAGAACCATCACTTTTACTTGTGTATACATCACTGCCACCTCCAAGTTTGTACGAACCTCGGGTTGATAAATTAAAGTTGGCAGCCCAAGAGTTGCAACATCCTTGCTACAATACTGGTACTAATTAGTTTTTGGCACCGTTTCTAGGGAGGTGTCTAAGTAAAATGTGATTACTGGTTTCTTTTCTTCTATTTCTTGTCTTTAATATTCTGTGATTAGTTTATTTGTGCAAAAGTAATCTAGTTGTTTTCTTTATTCCATTTTTCATTTTCTTCTTTCCTTTCCATTTTGCAAGTAAGATTTCAATTCAGTAAGTAGCTTTTTCATTCCGTCAGTAATTTTCATTCAATCGACAATTTCAATTCTGCAAGGTACTTTCCAAGTTTGAAAAAAATACAAAACCAAACCAAAAACATTTCTTTTCATGCCTCATAGGAATAGGGACAACTTAGGGAAATTTTTTCCAAATACCCCCACTGCATCAAATAGTCAACCTTCCCTTTTCTTCGGTGGTTGTGAACCGGAGGAACCCTTAGGTGAGAAACCTAACATATTTGAAGAACCTACATGGGAAGAAGAAGAACCCATTCCTACTGACCCCATGGCTGAAAATAGAAGTGACAGAGGGAATAGAGAGAGAGTTTAGGGTGCCTTCCCCATCAGGGAAACCAATGTGGACACTAATATGAAAAGTCTAAGCCCCTCTGCCCTACCTCATTTCCATGGCCTAACCATAGAGGACCCCGACACTTTCCTCTTTGAGTTTGTTGTTATATGTCGAACCTATGACTATACAGATGATGAGAAAAAGTTAAAAATATTTCCATCTACCCTCAAGGATGCAACATTGTGCTGGTTCATGGGTTTACTTGGAGATAGCATCACAACTTGGGCTTAGATGAAACAAGCCTTTAACAACAAATATTGGGACTACTGTTGGTCAAAGGATACTAAAGAGGAAATTTTCAGGATGAACATAGGCAATGATGAATCCCTAGAGGATTACGAAGAAAGATTCCAAATTAGTTACAAAAGGGTCAGGTGCACACTTGACCCTGAGTCACCAAAGCTAGTCCTACTTAGGGGAGTAAGGGAAGATCTTATGGGTACCCTACATTTGTTAGTAGGAGGAGATATCTACTAATTACCCTATGAATATATCAAGACTGACTTTAGAAACCATTCTAGGGCAGCTAGAAAAAAGGGTAGGGGTAGCCAACCTATGGTTAGTACATCTTCTTCCAACTCAAGGGTGAAATTTGAAACATGCTGGAAGATTTCAAAAGTGAGATGCTGCAAACCCTTGCCTTGAAAATGGACACCATGCACATTAAGAGGAAGCAGGAGGAATCAGATAGAGCCTTGGCCATTTTTTTGTCCTAGATGCACTAGGAGGCATCGTAGGAATGAATGTTCATTGAATTATATTGAAATTTGCACAGTCTATGAAGAAAACCACTCCAGAGATAAGTGCTCTTCTTTGCCCACACTCAAAGCTGTATATCAAGGAACTGAAGGGGTCACTGAGTAGCTCTGCTACATAAACCAAAGGAGACCTCATTGGCCTAGACCATACCAGCAAGGCATGCAAGGTTCATCCCATGCATATTACAACCCCAACCAAACCACATCCATGCCTTCTTGGGGACCCCCTACTCATCCTTCCTAGTCTACACCCGCTCCTTGGTCCTTTGCATCTCAGTATCACTCCCAGCCATCTAGCTAGTCATTTCGACCTTATGCTCCGCCACAACCTCAGTGGAATGCACTGCCCTAGGGGTGGAGGTCCTAATACAACAATGCTATAGCTCTATTGCCTCCACCAGCTACACAACCATAGCTGCTACACTCTGCTCCACCCAAGCAACCCGAGATGCTTGCCCAGCCAAATTGGAACTCTAACAATAGATAGGCTCATCATGTATACAGTGGAGAGACATCATATCCAGCTTATGTTGTGGAAATCTAAGAGATTAACTTGTGGTCTGGTAGATTTCTCCCAGATAACCAACCTCCACATTCACCTAGGGAGGTTGAGGAAGAAAGAGAGGAAAGCATTCTTAAAGTAAATGCACCCTTTCCTGAGAGATTAGCCCAACCACTATAGCCTACCCCAGAAGAAATTGAACTTCTAGGAGAATTGAAAAATCTATGTGTAATGATTCTACTTATCCAAGCGATAAAAAATGTTCCTCTTTACAATAAGTTGATTAAGGAGAAGTGCTTCAAGCATCCAGGGAGGCGAAGAAGGGATGCCCCTACCATTAATGTCAATGTAAAGTTATCTGACTTAATGCTGGGGCAGGTAATCTGTCCAAAATATTTGGACCCTGGAAGCCCTATAGTAGATGTGCAAATCAATGACACCATTATCCCACACACTTTGATCAATCTTGGGGTTGCCATTAATGTGATTACCAAGGACACCATGTTTAGGCTCAACCTCCAAGGTTCATTGAGGAAGACCACAATAGTAAAGTAAATTGTGTACTGATCCTGAGTAACCGTTGAGGGGATTATGGAGGATGTGATGGTATCCATTGACTCTTTGGAGTACCCTATGGATTTCCGAGTTCTCCGGCCTAAGGCTAAACTTACTGGTTACCCTCTCATCCTTGGGAGACCATGGTTGGCCACTATTGATGCTTACATTAGCTGCAGAGCTGGGAATATGACCATCAAGAATGGGTATATGTCCAAGAAGTCAGTCCTATACCCTCCTTCTCAGCCTTCTCTAGAGCATGATTTACCTTTATGGTTGGAGGAGGAGGAAGAAGATGAAGTTTATCCCTCCCAACTTTATACCTTAGAAACAACCATGGGAGGAGGACAACAGGATGAGGATGATTTGGTTGAACACCTACTCCAAAGTCCAACTCCTAGGCCATTACCCTTAGAAGATTCAGTAAAGGAAACCCCAAACAATCATCCAATTTACTTATGCTTAGCCAATTCCAACCCACACCATGTCAAAACCATAGAATTCGGCTCGGAGAGAACCTTGAAAATCAATCCATCTCTTTCTGCTCTCTAAGAAGAGGAGTTATGCAACATGCTAAAGGAAAATCTTGAAGCCTTCACTTGGAGTTACAAAGAAATGAAGGGAGTACACCCCTCAGTGTGTACTCACCACATATACATCAAAGAAAGTTACAAGCCAGTCCAACAACCCCAAAGGAGGATGAAACCAACTCTTAAAGATATAGTCAACGAAGAACTACAAAAACTGCTGGATGCAAGATTCATTTACCCTATCTCCAACAATGAGTGGGTCTCTCCTTTGGTGTTAGTTCCAAAGAAAAATGGTAAGTGGAGAATTTTTGTTGATTACAGGGAGTTGAACAAAGCCACAAAGAAGGAAAATTTCCCTCTACCCTTCATTGACCAAGTGTTAGATGCCCTGGTAGGGAAAAGTTTTTTCTCTTTCCTAGATGGATTCAATGGGTACAACCAAATCCAGATCAGCCCAGAAGACCAGGATAAAACCATATTCACTTGTACTTGGGGTACTTTTTCCTATAGGGTCCTTCCTTTTTCCATATGAAATGCTCTTGCCACTTTCCAGAAAGCAGTCCTGAGTATTTTCACCAAATTAGTCCATGATGTGGTAGAAATTTATATGGATGATTTTACACCTTATGGTTGTGGTTTTTAAGAAGCTCTGCTGAACCTAGGTAAAGTACTGCACAAATGCATTGAAATGAAGTTGTCTCCTAGTCCCAAAAAATGTGAATTCTTGATGATTGCATGGATCATGCTAGGTCATTCAATATCTCACCAAGGACTACAGGTGGACCCAAACAAAATAGCTATCATCCAAAAGGGTCCCACCTTCTCAAAAGTAGAGAGATGTCAAAATTTTCCTAGGGTCAGCTGGATACTACTGAAGGTTCATAAAGGACTTCAGAAAGTTGGCCAAGGAGTTTGAGTTTATCAAAAAGCTGTCAAGGGGCCTTAGACATCCTAAAGTATAAGTTAACCTCTGCACAGATTATCCGAGGCAAAAATTGGGCCCTCCCCTTTCATATTCATGCTGATGCCTCACACAAAGCCATAGCAGCAGCCCTAGGTAAGATAGATGAAAAATTTCCTTACACTATCTATTTTATCAATAATAATCTGTCAAAGGCTGAATTAAATTACACAGTAACCAAAAAGGAACTCCTAGCTATTGTGCACTCATTAAACAAATTGAGGGATTATATTAAAGGCTATCAAACATTTTTCTAGACTTACCATGCTGCAATCAAATATTTAATGAACAAGACAGATGTGAATGCTTGGATTATAAGATGGTTACTTTTATTACAACAATTTGATCTAACTGTTGTTGATAAGACTCGTAAGGAAAATGTTGTTGTAGACGTTTTGTCTAGAATAAATTTTCGTGTAGGTCAAGAAAGAATGGTTGAAGACCAGCTACCAGATGAGCACTTATTTTCTATTTTAGTTCTCTCTCCATGGTTTGTTGATATAGAAAACTATTTGGTATCAACACAGTTCCCACCAAACTCGTCCTCCAAAGAAAAGAACGGGATAGTAAGGAAGAGTGCCCCCTTCACTTGGATTGGGGGCAATCTCTTCAAACTTGGCCCAGATCAAATCTTGAGAAGTTGTGTTAGGGAGGAGGAAGTCTTTGACATCCTTCTGATCTGTCATGATGGGCCTTGTGGAGGTCACTTTGCAGCAAAGAGGACAACATTCAAACTATTACAAGCATACTATTATTGGCCCACTCTTCATCATGATGTGAAAATATATACTAGTCAGTGTGATCGGTGCCAAAGGATGGGAAGGCATACTCCAAGAGATGAAATGCCTCTCCAGCCTTAAGTGACTTTCGAGCCATTTGACAAGTGGGGCATGGAATTCATTGGGACTATTGACCCTCCTTCCAAGAAAAAATTATACATCATTGTGTGCATATATTATTTGAATAAGTGTGCTGAAACCAAGCCAATTAAGGCAGCAACAAAGGAGAAGGTGCCTAAGTTCATAAGGGAGAATGTATTCTACAAATTTGGGTACCCTAGAGAGCTAGTCATAGACCAAGGTAGCCAGTTTACCTCGAACATGATTGAAGACTTGTTGAACCATCTCAAGATCAAGCATAGAACCTCCACCCCCTATCATCCACAAGCTAATGCGCAAGTGGAGGTTACCAACAGAGCACTAGAGGGCATCTTGACCAAAGTGGCAAGCAACAACAAGAAGGATTGGGCAAATAGACTAGTTGTGGCCACCTGGGCCTATAATACCACATGGAAGACCACCACTGGATTCACACCCTTTGAGATGGTATATAGGAAAAGGGCCTTGTTGTCCATTGAATTTGAGTATAACACATTAAGGATGGCATCCCAACTACATCTAATATCAGTAGTGTACAAAAAGAGATATTGTTCCAATTGAATGGTTTGGATGAATTTAGAATGCAGGCCCTCCTACATACAGAGGTTGTTCAACTTCAGAGGAAGATTTGGCATTATAAAAACATCAAGGAGAAGCAATTTTAGGAAGGCGATTGGGCATTGTTATATGATTCCAGGTATAAAGACTTCAAGGGCAAGTTAAGGACAAGATGGCTAGGACCTTATGTTGTAGAGAGATGCCATGATAATGGTTTAGTGCAGATTAGAACCATAGATGAAAAGGCCATTCCTTTACTTGTTAATGGACACTGATTGAAAATTTACAAGAGACCTTTATCAAAACAAGAGTTCATTGATGATATCAATAAAACAGTGATGATAGTGGAGCAAGTTTCAGCTCCTCCCCCATCAAATCACTGAGAAAAGAAAAAGGAAAAATAAGGACTCAGGTGAAAACCTCCATGAGGTGCTTGAGTTCCACCATTGGGTTGAAATAATAAAGAAATATTCCTGGGTGAAAACCTCTCTTCAGGAACCCAGGGCAAACAACTAGGGTGAAAACCTCTTAGAGGCAGCCTAGTTGTTTCCAAAAAAAAAAAATCATGAAATTTCCATTTGCAGTTCAGTAAGAAGGATGGTCAAACAGAAGAGGAGGATCACAAAGAGACCCATGTCACTCACATTATTATTTTATCACTCATGTCCATTCATTCCTCCACCATTTCTGTCATTTTTTTCCACTCCTTTACTTCAGTTCAAAAAGGGACTGTGTTTTCTATAGGATCCCCTGTAAACCTACTGGATCCCCTGAAAACCTACAAGATCATCATGTAGGAATTACAGTGACCCAAAAATCCTACAAGAGGTAGTCATAAGGCAAATAAATGACTTTCTATGCCAATATAATTCACCCCCTTCATCATTCCATCACCATACCTTGTCCACCATCATCACCCTTGCACTCACCCTTAAAAACAAAATCAGTTTCAAATTAATTTTTTTTTTTTTTCAGTCTTTGAAAATAAGGGAAACAGGGAGGAATAGAGAGCATCAACAAAGTTTTCCTTGTTCTCCACACTCCTAGTATTTCTTTCCATCCATGTCACCATTTCAGAAAAGTGTATGATTAAGAGTTCTAAGGGAGAAGCAACTACAAGACATCCTGCAGGGAATCATGTAGCAGCCTATCCCATAGAATACAAATCATAATAGCAGCAAGCCTCCAGCATGATAATCCAAGAGCAAAAGGAGCTCATAAGCAACAACACCACGACCATCTTCAACAATAGGTACCTACACAAACAAAGGGATCATTAGAAAGCAACAAGAAGGGAAGAAGAATAGCATGCAACCATACACACAGCAAGCACCACTAGTATTCAACAACTGCAACAAGGTATTGGTACCACAGGTAAGTATCTAGCTCGCTCTCTCATATGCATCATGTAGTAAAAAAAAATGTAAAAGTTACGAGTAGGTTGGTTTATAAGCAAAAAGGTGGCCAGTTAACTTGGCCATCTTCGCCCAGTTAACAAAGACAACACAGGATGTTCTCTCACACGTGGCAGTAGTCAACTCAAAAACAGAGAAGGAGAAGCAAAAAAGTAGTTAAATCTATGGATGCATAAGGTGGGATCTAATTTAAATGAGTGGGGAGTGATGAGGTGGTAGTGGGAACCAATGGTCCAAAAATGGAAACGTACCTTTACTGCCAGCACGCCACCTCACCCCGAATGACCATAAGAGGAAAAAATCATTGTCCCCATGCATTAATGCATTCACTTCCTCGAAGCTCACTCTCATACCCACGAAACCTACTGAAAGAAAAACTTCATCATTTTACTGCACATGAATTCCTACAAGATTGCACACAAATTCCTGCAGGATCATGCACAGGAATTCCTACATGATACACAAAGACTATCTATAGGATTGGACGAGAGGAGTTTCAGAGGGGAAAACACAGGAGTTGGCCACTGCAAACACTATGAAGAGGTAGGCTCTATAATTACATCCCTCTTTACAAGTAATTGAACCAGAAATCCTATAACTTTGAGTGAATTTAGCAGTTGTGTAAGGGAATTACACACACAGTCATTTTAGTTTTGGTTCCGCATTTGAAAATTGGCTCAAGCATCTCATCTCCTCAAAATTCACCAACCAAAATCATAGGAGGATTTAATAGGAGGGAGCCCATTAACAATGTGAGAATCCAACAACACCCCCAAGTGCTTGAAATCTTCACAAGACATAATTGGATGGGGTTTTTCGAAAAAATTAGAGGGTATTGTCACACGGAATAAGTCGATCTTGCAGACAAGATAGACCTTCCTAGAATCTAAAGAAGACCTAATGACAAGCAAACCAACCAGACACTATCTTTCTCTAAATATGCTTTAATAAACAATAGCAAACAAGTGTTTTTAGGGCCTACCTTTGGTCCAACGCAAGCTTGTGGATGCCCTCGCTTCATTGATTCAAATGAGCTCCTTTTCGCGAATCTACAAACACAAACAAGGCAAACAAATTAAATAGCACCTGAAAAACCAATTGCATAAAACATATTTAACATGAAAGTCAAGGAGTCCATGAAACAAATAACATAAGATACTTGTTGATAAAAATGAGTTTGATTGTATTAATTCAAAAGAAGAAGAACTTTACAACCTTTGCCTTCACGCTGTACAAGCTCCTCCCAGGGTTCAACAAGAAGTCTCCTCTACTTTGACAAGTTTCACTCACTCCCCAATGAAGCCAAAAAGGTATGTGATCTCTCCTCTTAAGCTCAACTAGGAAGTCTTAATTTCACCAGCATTTACCCTCAAAATGTTCAGCTTCTAACCTCTCTAGTCCTCACCCCAATGCATGTATTTATAGTGAAATGGAGGGAAGTTACTAGGTCCTCCTTCAAAGGGATAAAGCCCTCCTTCAAAGGGATAGCTCCTTTAGTCAAGGGATTAGCTCCTTCTCTTTTGGGATGCATGAACCACCTCAGAGCGAACAATCCACGTCAAAATTCCTTCTAGAAAACTCTAGAATTAACCCAAAGTGAGTTTTTTAAGATAAAACTTCCGCCTTTTGACTTTCACAGGGGTTCGCACCTACACCATTAGGGACAGAGCGGGTAGGTACACAAATTTTGTACACATAAGGTGCGGTACCGCAGGTGACCATGAGAGAAAGTGCGGAACCAGAGTTACATTGATTTTTAATGTCTTTCTCGCATTTCCAAAGCTTGATTTGAAGAGCTGAGGTCTTAGACTTGCTTAGGAGGACAGTACAAGTGATGATAGACCCATACTGACTGTAAATAATCATGGTGACGATATTTTTGTGTAACAGATTTCCCCCTAAAGTGCGAAGTATGTAGTAGATGACGATTTCATTTATCATATAGGAAGAGTGAAGTACTTTATCATTTCGAGGATCATCTTGTGGAGAGCCCGGTCGGAACCTGTAAAAACATTCAATGCAAGATATATACATGAGATCATATCATTGTTGAGGTAGGCATTCCCATACTCAGATCAAAACTAACTAGAAAACTATATATTGCTCTGATATAGGGATGATCCTGTAAAACATCACAAGTATAGACTCATGTGAACACAGTATGGTCGCAGCCATCTATTTATGAATAGTCCACAACATAATGAATACAAAATTCCTCGCAGCCTGGATGGTGGAAACTAGATCCAGGGTCTTCATTTCTACTTCCCGAAATAGTACGATTCTATCCATGCGAATAAATGAGTTGATGTCAAACATGGTAGAAACCACTTGATTACCAGTCAATGATGTAAACTATTAACAAGTGTGAGAGAAACCACCAGTGATGTCAATGGCTCTCAAAGTACCCAGTACAATCCATGAGATGTGAATAAATATGTTGATGTCGATAGAAAGCGATCTGTTGTAGGCAGCCCACAACATGAAATCATAGATCAAGTTGAAGAAATTTAGTTGCAAGGACTGACTCAGGGATGATCAAGATGGATGAAAGATATTTTGCAGATGAATGGGTTATTGGCAGTGACCTCTTGAACACATAACGACATGACAGATGGCTTGGTGACAATTGACCCAAAGTTAATACCCAGAAACCAGGTGAAGACTTTCAATGTGGTTTGATCAACTGTTAGGCAAAGTATTTCCCAACCCAGGTGAATAAAAGTGTCGTGTTCAAGAGTGGTTACAAAGTATGACAAACAGACTCATTTTTCTCTCTTTTTCCCCACCATTTCTGGCAAGTACCTCTTTATCTTTGATAAACTTGAGGAGGATAGCATTTGCTTGATTATAAGCTCATCCTTTGGATGAGTCCAACTTAGTTTAAATTTGAACCCTAAGAAGGAGTGGTTCATTCCTGTATGTAATTGAACAGGTCCTTTACTATGAAATTTTAACGAGTCCAGTATAGGAGAAACTCGGTGTTTTTCAATTTTAGAGAGTCTGAAAAAAATTAAGAAGACTCCAGGGTTGACCTTTTTCGTAAATTTGTGTCTCCCAAGCCCGAAAAAGTATAAAATAATACTTGAGAGAACCACTTGATCTTTTACGACCAAGGAGTACTTTTCGTTATTAGTGCCCTTGACCCAAAAAAGTAAAAAAGCGATCAATGACACGTCGTTTTATAACCAATATCGAATTCGAAACGACAAAAATCCGGCAATCTTTTCATGTTTTTACGGTCGGAAAAGAGCTATAAGTGGACCGTCTTCTAATTCTGTTTTAATGAGTTTAAAAGAAACACTCGGCAATCTTTTCATGTTTTAGGAGTCAAAAAAGAGCTTAAAGATGACTCTACATGTTTTTCTGTCGAAAATGATAGATTTCGCCTGAATAATCCTTTATTCTACACAAAAACACAAACATTACTCATACCTGTTTGAAATGGATAAAAGCGTCGCAAAATACCTTTTCAAAGTGAAACATAAAAAAATTTGTGATTTATTTACTCAAAAAACTTATAAAAAGGGCCTTTGTCGATTCATTTTTACCGTTTGAGTTTGGGTGAGAAAATAGTGCTTTTGCTTAGAAAACTCCCCGTGAAGATTGTGGAAAATCCAACTGTCGGAATCGAGCGTCGTCTTCTCCAGGTAATCCACATCATCCTACTCTTCATTTTCAACCATTTAGTTTTTTGTTTTAGTCCTTCATTTTATTTTTGGGAGGGTTTTTAGGCGCAAAACCCGCGCGCGAGGGTCCGCAGGTTTACCATTGCGGACCCCCGCAGGTTTACCATTGCGGACCCGCGAACCCCGACTTTTTCTCCATTGGGAAAAAGCTCGGGGTCTGCACCTTCCGTGTAGACAAAGTGTGGTCCCAAGCACTGTGTCTAACCCGGAGGGTGCGTACCCCGCCGCAAGGGTTTTGAACCCAAAGATTCTTAAAAATGGACCAATCAAAATATTTTCTAGCAACTTAATTAATCTTTATACTTGATGCAGAGAGTACATCATGCTAGATTGGCATGAACAAGTGCATGAGGACGTAGATGCTGCCGCATGGAATCATTAGCCTTCACTTGATGCTTTGAGGGCATGCGGACTGTACAAATTCTGGGCCATTCCTAGCATGAGGGCTCAGGTGGATTTCTTACAGTGGCTGGTTGACAGATGGAGCATACAGGACCAGTGCTTCTTCATTGGTGACCACCAGCTCGAAATCGAGCCAGCGGACATTTATTTCTTGACTGGTTTGCTTAAGAGAGGCGAAGACTTGACTCTGCACGGGACTAGGCCAGGTGGCCAGTCTGTCGATAGCCTCTGGCTAGAGTACTGCAACAGCCAGGCTAGAGACAAAGGGATAGGCATAAAGACCATATCCCATCCTGAACTCATGGTGATTGCATTTACTGTCACCAGACTTTGCGGAGCTGCCGCATTACATATTGCCACCGGATCCCAGATGCGTATGGTAGTTGATTACGTTCGAGGCACCATCTTCAACTGGTGCAATGCTGTGCTGGCCAATGTGAAAGGCCAACTGACCAGGGCCAAGAGCGGACGACTAAAGACCTTGGTTATGGGGCTTTGGTCATGAGTTTTGGCCTAGAGAGGGTTCCTATGCTGATCCCACAACACCTTACTGTTGGAGATGGGCTTCCTCAAGAGCCCAAACTGATGCGATGGGTCACAGTCATGGCCCGTCACCCGAATGAGAGGACAGAGGTTGCTCGGTTCAAACCTGAGTATTTCCAATGGTTGGAAAAGCAGGTCTTTTCCATTCAGGACTTCCCTTACATTGGGATATATTTTCGTGGTGACCCAGACATGGCTCTTCCACTAGGAGAGCAGTGGGAGGAGTCAGGTAAAATCCTTTTCAACTTTTTCCTATTTTAATTTTTTTTTTTGTTATTTTTCCATCGTCTCAAAACTAATAGTAAAAATTTCAAATGCAGATGTGGGTCCACAGCAACCAGCCGATCTCCAGCCTTTCGATAAGAAGCAACCAGTTGCACCCGTGCCAGCCCCGCAGGATGAATCAACAGAGGTTTTGGCCGAGTTGGAGGGTCATATCGAGCATTTGACAGGAGATATTCCCGAGACCACTATAGATGACATTCCTCGTCGACCTCAACGCTATGTGATTGGAGTCCCGCGACCTTTTAGGAGGTTCCTTTGCAAGGTGGCCCGGGCAGTGGTTTCTTATAGAGATCATCACCAGTGATAGGATGATCGCCTATTGTGGGCACATATGACATTTTTGTTTTTTGTACTTATCATTTTTGCCGATCATAAGGTGTTTTTCAACCTATGATCGAGGACGATGTATTTTTTGACACACTCCTATATATATATATCACTATTACCGGATTATCTTGTAAATCATGTTATGGAATGGTTTTAAATTTACATGTATGATTATTGCAAATGTCTATTTAACATTCGAGAAGCAATTGCATCTGCTAATGTATTTAAAGACCTTGGAATATGCTGATATTCAATGTAATCAAATTCACATTCCAAGAGATGCACTCTCAAAAATAATCTCAATAGCACTGGATTTCTAATGGCATACACTCTATTAAGCTGTAATACAACAAGTTCAGAATCTAACCTCACTATCAAACTCTGAATCCCAAATGAAATAGATTCAGATAATAACTCAATCACTGCACTATACTCTGCAATGTTGTTTATTGTTTGACCGAGGCTTACCCCATGCATAGAAACTAACTCGTCAGAGGGCGAATAGATAACCCAAGCTACGGAAGAGATTTTCTGTGTATTACGACAAGCACCATCAGCAAATCCAATGTATTTTTGGATAGGCATCGACATCTGCAATATCAAGAGTAAAACCAAGATAAGCAGGAATAATGACGGAAAAACACTCTCTAAGCTAAGCACACTTCTTAAACTAAAACACACCAGCTAGAAAGAAAAACTAACCGAACTAAAAAATCTCCATACCCATTCTTTTAAGCATAATACCTCTTCAGGTAAAGACCATTTCTGGGTTTACCTAAAGAGTCCCCGTCAAAGTCTACCAATTCATAGGCCCCTTTTGCTAGCTTTCGCTTGACAATATAGGGACCATGCCACATAGGAACGAATTTTCCACCGCCTAATTTATCATTAGCTTGATCATATAATAACACTAGGTCTCCTTCCGAAAAATTTCGAGGGGTCACATCTCGATCATACTGAGCTTTCATACATTTTGAGTGAGTCTCGATCGCCAATGCAGCATCACGTCGATTCTCATCTAATTGAGCTAAGTATAACAAATGATTTTCCTCTTCAGAAGTGGCTGGAAGTAACTCGATGGCCATTTGCAGTGACAGGATTTCGCATTCAATGGGTAACACAGCTTCCAAACCATAGACTAGTTGGAAAGGAGTGAACCCTGTTGATGTTTTTACTGAAGTTCGGTACGCCCAAAGCGCTGAAAATAGCATCTTGTGCCAATTCGACTGATGAATCCCAATGATTCGTCGGATCATAATAACTAAAACTTTGTTGATGGATTCAACCAGACCATTCGCTTGTGGATAATAAGGGGTTGAGCTATCGTGACGTAAACCAAGCTGGCCTGTAAGTTCGGTCATCATAACATTTCGAAAATGATGCCCATGATTAGTGATTATCACTTGTGGGACACCAAACCTAGCAATTATATGATTGAACACGAAAATTGTCGTTGTTTTGCTGTCTGCCTCAAATGTAGGCATCGCCTCGACCCACTTAGTAAAATAATCTACCGCAAGAATGATATACGCATGCCCCCCGGCCGAGTGAGGGTTACATGTAATAAAATTGATACCCCATTTGGTAAAAGGACCAACGGTAATTATAGGGTGGATAGGAGCAGGTGGAGCACGCATCTTACGATAAAAAATCTGGCAGTTGTGGCATTTTCGGACCGCCGTAATACAATCTTTAAACAAGGATGGCCAGAAATAGCCAGCGTGCAATATCTTTTGGGCTGTGGCATACCCAGACATATGACCGCCACATGCTCCAGAGTGACAGTCATTTAGAACCCTTTCAGCTTCTTCGTGAGTTAAGCAACGTCGAAAAATAGAGTCCGCCCCACGGCGATAAAGAGTATCTCCAATAATTTTGAATTGTTGGGATTGGAATCGAATTTTCAGACGTTCCAACCTTGAAATTTCTGGTCGAAAGGATTGGGTCTGGAGATAGACGATGATATCCCCATACCACGGATCTAAAGTACTGATTAGAAACAAGGATTTGTCTGCAATGGGCTCCTCTACTACAGTTTCCATGTCAGCACGTGGGAATTCACACATTAACTCCGCAAAAACTAAAGATTTCTTAGACTTAGATTTCTCAAACTCCAAGTCGATCTCCTACAGGATAACGATCCATTTAGAGTACTTTCCCCCTAGCAATTGCTTGGTCAAAATATAGATCATAGGGTTGCAATCCGAAATTACCATAGTTTTACGTAGTAAAATGTAGTGACGAAAACGTTGGACAGCTTGAACGGCTGCCAATGCTAATTTCTCCACATGTGAGTATTTTAGCTCAGTTGGATTTAACATTCGACTAAGTTAATATATCACATGTTCCGTTCCGAATTCATCTTCCTGAACTAAGACCATTCCAATGGTGGAATGGGAGGCGGCAAGATACAAGAAGTAATCCTGGTTGAGAAAATAGTGCTTTTTCTTAGAAAACTCCCCGTGAAGATTGTGGAAAATCCAACCGTCGGAATCGAGCGTCGTCTTCTCCAGGTAATCCACATCATCCTACTCTTCATTTTCAACCATTTAGTTTTTTGTTTTAGTCCTTCATTTTATTTTTGGGAGGGTTTTTAGGCGCAAAACCCGTGCGCGGGGGTCCGCAGGTTTACCATTGCGGACCCCCGCAGGTTTACCATTGCGGACCCCCGGACCCTGACTTTTTCTCCATTGGAAAAAAGTTCGGGGTCTGCACCTTCCATGTAGACAAAGTGCGGTCCCACGCACTGTGTCTAACCCGGAGGGTGCGTACCCCACCGCAAGGGTTTTGAACCCAAAGATTCTCAAAAATGGACCAATCAAAATATTTTCTAGCAACTTAATTAATATTTATACTTGATGCAGAGAGTACATCATGCTAGATTGGCATGAATGAGTGCATGAGGACGTGGATGTTGCCGCATGGAATCATCAGCCTTCACTTGATGCTTTGAGGGCATGCGGACTGTACAAATTCTGGGCCATTCCTAGCATGAGGGCTTAGGTGGATTTCTTACAGTGGCTGGTTGATAGATGGAGCATACAGGACCAGTGCTTCTTCATTGGTGACCACCAGCTCGAAATCGAGCCGACGGACATTTATTTCTTGACTGGTTTGCTTAAGAGAGGCGAAGACTTGACTCTGCACGGGACTAGGCCAGGTGGCCAGTCTGTCGATAGCCTCCGGCTAGAGTACTGCAACAGCCAGGCTAGAGACAAAGGGATAGGCATAAAGACCATATCCCGTCCTGAACTCATGGTGATTGCATTTACTGTCACCAGACTTTGCGGAGCTGCCGCATTACATATTGCCACCGGATCCCAGATGCGTATGGCAGTTGATTACGTTCGAGGCACCATCTTCAACTGGTGCAATGCTGTGCTGGCCAATGTGAAAGGCCAACTGACCAGGGCCAAGAGCGGACGACTAAAGACCTTTGGTTATGGGGCTTTGGTCATGAGTTTTGGCCTGGAGAGGGTTCCTATGCTGATCCCACAGCACCTTACTGTTGGAGTTGGGCTTCCTTGAGAGCCCAAACTGATGCGATGGGTCACAGTCATGGCCCGTCACACGGACGAGAGGACAGAGGTTGCTCGGTTCAAACCTGAGTATTTCCAATGGTTGGAAAAGCAGGTATTTTCCATTCAGGACTTCCCTTACGTTGGGATAGATTTTCGTGGTGACCCAGACATGGCTCTTCCACTAGGAGAGTAGTGGGAGGAGTCAGGTAAAATCCTTTTCAACTTTTTCCTATTTTAATTTTTTTTTTGGTTATTTTTCCATCGTCTCAAAACTGATAGTAAAAATTTCAAATGCAGATGTGGGTCCATAGCAACCAGCCGCTCTCCGGCCTTTCGATAAGAAGCATTAGTTGCACCCGTGCCAGCCCCGCAGGACGAATCAGTAGAGGTTTTGGCCGAGTTGGAGGGTCATCTCGAGCATTTGACAGGAGATATTCCCGAGACCACTATAGATGACATTCCTCGTCGACTTCAGCGCTATGTGATTGGAATCCCGAGACCTTTTAGGAGGTTCCTTTGCAAGGTGTCCCAGGCAGTGGTTCCTTATAGAGATCATCAATAGTGATAGGATGATCGCCTATTGTGGGCACATATGACATTTTTGTTTTTTGTACTTATCATTTTTGCCGATCATAAGGTGTTTTTCAACCTATGATCGAGGACGATGTATTTTTTGACACACTCCTATATATATATCACTATTACCGGATTATCTTGTAAATCATGTTATGGAATGGTTTTAAATTTACATGTATGATTATTGCAAATGTCTATTTAATATTCGAGAAGCAATTGCATCTGCTAATGTATTTAAAGACCTTGGAATATGTTGATATTCAATGTAATCAAATTCACATTCCAAGAGACGCACTCTCAAAAATAATCTCAATAGCACTGGATTTCTAATGGCATACACTCTATTAAGCTGTAATACAACGAGTTCAGAATCTAACCTCACCATCAAACTCCGAATCCCAAATGAAATAGATTCAGATAATAACTCAATCACTGCACTATACTCTGCAATGTTGTTTGTTGTTTGACCGAGGCTTACCCTATAAATAGAAACTAACTTGTCAGAGGGCGAATAGATAACCCAAGCTGCGGAAGAGATTTTCTGTGTATTACGACAAGCACCATCAGCAAATCCAATGTATTTTTGGATAGGCATCGACATCTGCAATATCAAGAGTAAAACCAAGATAAGCAGGAATAATGACGAAAAAAAACTCTCTAAGCTAAGCACACTTTTTAAACTAAAACACACCAGCTAGAAAGAAAAACTAACCTAACTAAAAAATCTCCATACCCATTCTTTTAAGCATAATACCTCTTCAGGTAAAGAGCATTTCTGGGTTTACCTAAAGAGTCCCCGTCAAAGTCTACCAATTCATAGGCCCCTTTTGCTAGCTTTCGCTTGACAATATAGGGACCATGTCACATAGGAACGAATTTTCCAGCGCCTAATTTATCATTAGCTTGATCATATAATAACACTAGGTCTCCTTCCGAAAAATTTCGAGGGGTCACATCTCGATCATACTGAGCTTTCATACATTTTGAGTGAGTCTCGATCGCCAATGCAGCATCACGTCGATTCTCATGTAATTGAGCTAAGTATAACAAATGCTTTTCCTCTTCGGAAGTGGCTGGAAGTAACTCGATGGCCATTTGCAGTGACGGGATTTCGCATTCAATGGGTAACACAGCTTCCAAACCATAGACTAGTTGGAAAGGAGTGAACCCTGTTGATGTTTTTACTGAAGTTCGGTACGCCCAAAGCGCTGAAAATAGCATCTTGTGCCAATTCAACCGATGAATCCCAATGATTCGTCGGATCATGATAACTAAAACTTTGTTGATGGATTCAACCAGACCATTCGCTTGTGGATAATAAGGGGTTGAACTATCGTGACGTAAACCAAGCTGGCCTGTAAGTTCGGTCATCATAACGTTTCGAAAATGATGCCCATGATCAGTGATTATCACTTGTGGGACACCAAACCCAGCAATTATATGATTGAACACGAAAATTACTGTTGTTTTGCTGTCTGCCTCAAATGTAGGCATCGCCTTGACCCACTTAGTAAAATAGTCTACCGCAAGGATGATATACGCATGCCCCCCGGCCGAGTGAGGGTTACATGTAATAAAATCGATACCCCATTTGGTAAAAGGACCAACGGAAATTATAGGGTGGATAGGAGCAGGTGGAGCGCGCATCTTACGATAAAAAATCTGGCAGTTGTGGCATTTTCGGACCGCCGTAATACAATCTTTAAACAAGGATGGCCAGAAATAGCCAGCGCGCAATATCTTTTGGGTTGTGGCATACCCAGACATATGACCGCCACACGCTCTAGAGTGACAGTCATTTAGAACCCTTTCAGCTTCTTCGTGAGTTAAGCAACGTCGAAAAATAGAGTCCGCCCCACGATGATAAAGAGTATCTCCAATAATTTTGAATTGTTGGGACTGGAATCGAATTTTCAGACGTTCCAACCTTGAAATTTCTGGTTGAAAGGATTGGGTCTGGAGATAGATGATGATATCCCCATACCACGGATCTAAAGTGTTGATTAGAAACAAGGATTTGTCCGCAATGGGCTCCTCTGCCACAGTTTCCGTGTCAGCACGCGGGAATTCACACATTAACTCCGCAAAAACTAAAGATTTCTTAGACTTAGATTTCTCAAACTCCAAGTCGAACTCCTGCAAGATAACGATCCATTTAGAGTACTTTCCCCCTAGCAATTGCTTGGTCAAAATGTAGATCATAGGGTTGCAATCCGAAATTACCATAGTTTTACGTAGTAAAATGTAGTGATGAAAACGTTGGACAGCTTGAACGGCTGCCAATGCTAATTTCTCCACATGTGAGTATTTTAGCTCAGTTGGATTTAACATTCGACTAAGTTAATATATCACATGTTCCGTTCCGAATTCATCTTCCTGAACTAAGACCATTCCAATGGTGGAATGGGAGGCGGCAAGATACAAGAAGTAATCCTGGTTGTAGTTGGGAGGATGCAACAATGGTGCATGGGTCAACGCGTGTTTGAGTGCATCAAAAGATTTCTGAGCTATCTCATCCCAATAGAATTGAGTACTTTGCTTCAACAACCGGGTAAAACCCTTTCTAACCTCGGCGTAGTTAGGAATGAATCGTCGTAAAAAGTTTGCTTTCCCCTGCAAACTTTGGAGTTGGCGAAGACTCGAAGGAGGAGGCAATTTGATGATAGCTTTGACCTTTGAGGGATCAACGCGAATGCCAGCTTTCGAAACTACAAATCCCAGCAATCGACCCATTTCTATACAGAAGACACATTTGTGTGGGTTCAACCGAATACGATAATGCCTACACCTCATAAATATTGCTCGTAAATGGACAAGGTGATCAGCTCGATGTAAAGAGTGAGCAGGCAAGTCATCGAGATACGGTTGCACAATGCGTTTGATGTCATGAAACGCATAAGACATCGCCCTTTGAAAAGTTGCTCTGGCATTCTTAAGCCCAAAAGGCAATTTGCAGTAAGCAAATGTTCCCCATGGACAAATGAAAGCCGTTTTTGGTTGATCGGCAGGTAGAATGTTGATTTGATTGTATCCGGAAAAACCGTCCATAAAGGAGAATATTTCGCTACCGGCATAATCATCAATGATTTGATCGATATAGGGAGTTGGGTAATTGTCCGTTGGACAGGCTCGATTAATGTCCCTATAATCGATGCATATTCTTATTGTTCCCTGCTTTTTGTTAACCGGAACAATATTTGATACCCAATCCGTTAACGGGATCGGATAAATGAAACCTGCTTTCAACAGTTTTTCAACTTCTGCTTTAATTGTAGCAGCTTTTCGTGTGTGAATCTGACGCAAACATTGCCGGACGGGTTTAGCATCCGAGTAAGTCTTGATCTCATGAACAATAATTGCGGGATCAATTCCTGGAATTTCCTCATAGGACCAGGCAAACACGTCGCGGAATTCTTGAAATAGGGCCTTATATAATTGAATTTCGTCATCTGTACACGACGCACCTATATGAATGTTCTCAACAATTCTGGGCTTAACCGAAATGTCAATAGGAATAGTTCAAGAGATGTTTCCCAAATTTAACTCTGAATCAGGATGTTTCATTGGATTCTTAGGTTCCTTGACATATTCAGTCGTAAAAATTGATGAGAAATCATTTTCAAAACGATGATCCTCAGGTAAAAACGAAGATCTGTGATGGAGATCTTCCCATGGTAAATCATCTACACATAGGATTTCACGAATTTTCTCATCAGAGTGAACAAGTTCAGAAAACGTAGTTAAATCCAAGGTTGATGTGAAAAGTGATTCCTCACGGACCACATTCATTAAGTCAGTTTTGGTTGAACCCAGGTCGGCAAAAGACTGCACAGCTTCATAGGCAATTTCATATGGACTCAAAGGCATGGAATTACCAAATGAGTCTATTTCAGATTCAGAAGGGATGATCTGAGGATCATCATAAATAATGGTGTCTGATGTAATCATATGAATGGTTGCAAATGAAGATGATGCGTTGATTGGAGGAAAAGGAAAAGTTCCCAGTAAACCGACATCTTCAACTAATCCTACTGCAACATCCTTATATGGGATAGTTGTTTTACCAACATGCTGAATACTCTTCGAAGAGGCTGGGTCGGATGAAAAGTAAGCTAGTTGGTCTATTGTTACGATCTTTCCATTATGTGGAAACTTTATTACTCGAAAGACCGATGAAACAACCGCTGTCATAGCGTAAGACCAACTTCGACCCAAGAGAAGGTTGTAATCTAGAGGGGCATCAACCACCTCCACATCTAGACTAATGGTTTTTCCTTCAACCCCTATAGGCAAATCCTGTAGAATGCCAAAAGGATGAAACCCACGGCCATCAAAGGCCCTAAGAATCGTCGGGGATTGATTTAGTGAAGGAGAACCAAGCGATCTCCAACACTGTATCGACATAATGCACGTTGAGGCTCCCTCATCAATTATAGTCCGATGAATAGGCCTATTTTTTACTATCACTGGGATCTGGAAAGCCATTTGATGAGGGAGACGCGGTGTACTATTTTCTAGATCGAAAATTATTAGGTTCGGGTCCTTAACGTTAATAGCTCCTATAGCCGACAAAAGTAATTTACGCTGTGCTGGACATGATTGCAGCACTTCCAAAGACGACATTGCTGAGGGTGAAATAGCTAAATCCTCAACGATGTTATAGTTCTGAGCCGCTCTCGCATGTGGATTGAAAGATGACTTTCGAAGGATACCCTTAGCGGGTGGTTTGATTACTAAGTCTGGATTAGGTTTCTCGATCTGTAGTGGATCGGAACCGGGAGCTGAGGTTGATGGATTAGAATGAGAAGATTCTGCTTCTTTGCCATCAACAGGACTTTTGCTACCATAATCTTGCGATCGAGTCACAATCCTAACATGGGACATCATCAATATGGGTTCTTCATTGGCGCTCGAGGAAGAACCTATCATCTTGCTATCTTGACTTGGAAATGGATCCTTCAAAACAACAGGAGTTTGGGAACCTTTGACGATCTTCGCAACCTCTGCACGATGAGGGCAGTCTCTTGTAAATGTTCATCGTCACAAATGAGACACGGATAACGAGGTTTGCGCTTTTCATCATTAGATTCCACCCTTTCATGTTTCTCCTTTGAACTTTTGTCTGTTTTATTCTTCTTCTTTCCTTTCTTCTTCCCACCGGATTTTGATTTAGCTGTAGATGACTCTACAACGTGAATATCGGCGGAAATCTTTGCAGAAGAATCTCCTGTTGGGGAATCAGGCAAGGTTATAATAGGAGAAGAATTCTTGGAGGATTTCTTCTTACCTTTAGTGTTAACCGTGCCAATCATACCATCAGCAGCATGAGATCCCGAAGGAGCTGCACCGATTTGATTTGACTTGGGAAGATCGGGGATCTTTTCATGTAACGTAGCTAACTGAGTATAAACCAACTCAAGGTACTGTGCTTGAGCAATGACTTGCTCCTCAGTAACCACTCCGGCTTTAGCAACATCTTCAGTGATCTTTGGCAACAAAGATTTTACAAACCACTCGGCCAAGATTTGATCCGAAATAAATACCTTCACTAAACGACGTCGACGTCTCCACTCATGAATATGATCTAAAATTTACGTGGATGTCGAATGTTTTAGCGAAGTTAACAATTCCGTGCCATTGTCATATTGGACTGGCAATTGGAAATGAGTTAAAAACGAGGTAGCTAACTGACTAAAATTATAAAAAGTGCCTCGCGGTAACTCAATGTACCACTTGGTCGCGAGACCAATTAGAGTGCACTGGAAAAGTCTAAGATGGATCAAATCATCTATGATGGAGTTAGACACACACCAGAGATGGTAAGTGTTATAGACATTTTTGTGCCTTATAGCATGAAGCATGAAATGTCCATAATCGAAGGGATCCAAAGTCCCTAAACATGTTGTTCCTACCCCTAGAGGAACAAGGTCAGCAAACCACAACACTGAATATCAGTTCTCCACCTGAAAACACTCAAAAACAAGCTAATTCTGGATCATGTCAACTGCTCCACTGAGCATCTGCGCTGAATGTCAACTGCTCCACTGTCTACCTGCGCTGAATGTCAACTGCAAAGAAGGCTACCTGCGCTGGGCGAGTTGGGACATGTGGCACAGTCATTCCTCAAGGTGTCAATGCCCAGGAAGCTTCCAAAATGACACTTGGATCAAGGAATTCGACTGGTGATGAGTAAGAGGGTCTAGATCTCCAAGTGGAAGCAAGAACCTCCAAGTGGACTCAAGAACTGAAGAATAACTGAAGTGGGAGAGGACACTAGTCAGCTTCATGCCAGCTTCAAGCTGACTCATCCTTTCTCCAAAACTCCTATATATAGAGCTCTCTCATGAGGTCTAAGGAGGCTGGAATCTTGTGAATGTAAGGAAGTCCTGTTGGTTTGAGTATAGAACTATTGGGTGATTTGCTTTGAAGGAGGTGAAGAGGAGATTTCTTTCTGCTGGGAGGTGATGCTGGATTGGGCCTCTTATGGTTGTATCACTTCCTGAACTTTACTTCTTCCATTAATAAAGCATTTGAGGTTCTTCTATATACATGTGTCTCAATGATGTATTGTTATGCTTGTGTATTTGATTTATTCTAATCCTTGAATCAATTATGAATGTATGCTTCTTGTAGTTTCCCTCTCTTGCCATTTTGCAGGATTTTGGTGTAGCTGGGCCAGTGAAAGAGCAAGGGGCTGGGAGCAAGCAGCAAGGAGAGATGATTGGATCAACCATTAGCGAAAGACATCGGTTAGTGGACCTCTTTCTCCCCTATTTTACTTTCATAGAGAAGAAATCTTAGATAGCTTTGCTTTGATTGTTGCTGAGGTACTATCACCCTTAGAGTGGGATAGGGTCATTCTGTATTGGATACTTTTCCCAACAACAAATTGGCGACTCCGCTGGGGATCGTATCTTGTTGGTTGTTTGTGTTTTTGCTATTCATTTCTTAAACACAGGGAGTACCGAATCGAACTGCATTTGGATCTTTCAAATGCAAAGTAGAGGGTAGCTACTCTAGCTCAGTTTCTGGGCATGTTTATGATTTGAAGAGCTGATCCACAACGACTCTGAACAGCTCTTAGTGATAGCTTTTCATCCTCCTTTTCACCCTTTACTGTGTACTAGATTGATAGCTTTAATTTGGCCAAAAACTGTGAATTTTTGAGCAATCTGTAACCCGGAAACTGAGAAAAACGAAAGTTTATCTCTTCATTGCAGGCACTGTGAAGGCAGTCTGCATTTCATTGCAGGTCCCGAAGGGGCTACCTGTGCTGAATGTCAAACTGACAGTGTACTACCTGCGCTGAACCAGTTTTGCCTTGTGCAACTGGGGTTCCTTGCTGTTTATTGCCCTGTTTTCATCCTTGTTTTTGCAGCCTATTATCAGTCAATGTACCTATCTGAAACCACTTTTCTTTGCCACTATTCCGCCTCGGTTGTATAAAGAAACTGTATTTGTTCTTTGTGTATTTCTTATGCCATTTGCAATTTCCCATAACGAAAAGTGAACTAGTCTTACTGTGGCCTCTTAGATCTAGACCTGTGATAAGTGTCGTTTTGATCTTAAGAGTTAGTTTGTTTGTTGTTCATAGCTGATTGAGCTTTTACTTTCGTCATATGGTTTGAATTTATGTATTTCTAATGTCGAAACAAGTAAATCTTAAGGTGTCTTTTGATTTTGGACAAAGCTTGCTTGCTTTCACTTGAAATTGAATTCAAAATTATACAACAGCTTTCTTTTTGTATTACATCAACATTAAGAAAGAGAAAAGAAATACCTGCGTTGTGCATGAGCATTTTGACAGCTTGCATGTTGATTTAGGAAAAAGTGCATTAGTGTGTGCTCTATGATCTGTGTGAAAAGATGATGTCTTTCTTTTCCCTCAGTAGTTAGGATTTTCAAAGTTGAAAGATTGAAAATCTTGCTTATCATCTTAGACTGCATTTAGGAGTTGTACCATACATCTCGTGGTGATCCATAAAGGCAAACTGCTAAACAAGATCAACCTTAAAATAAATTGAATTTACATAACAACGCATTGAAACATAACGCAAACACATAGAGGTCTAAGCTAGAGACGTGTTCCGGCGTCGTTAAACGTGATATCTTAGCGTTGAGTGGTTGGGTGATTCCTCCACGGTGAAGCGATAAGTATCAATATGGACTTGTGCTCCCACGTACCATCTCGTATATATTGGGAGACCCTTATAGGAACAAAGCCTTTATCCATAGGAAGCCGTGTCGGCCACACTACTGATCGCAATGCAGTGAACACAACATTCACGAAGATCGACCACTCGTACCGTAAAACGTATTCTGTGGTTTTGCGAAAAGTTTGGCACACCCTCTGCCTAGAACTCCAGAGTAGTTTCTTTTGGCCTTTTTCAAACTCTATAACTGAAAAAGTCCATCCGAGCATTTGTCACTTCGGGCTCGTTAAAACATCGAAGGAGACTAGAGTCATCTTTAGCTTTTTCTCGACTCTTAAAAAGTGAAAAAGCAAGTTGTGTCTAAAGCGTCGTTATAAGATTTATTTTAAACGGAACATAATCACCTCCTATTCCTGCGTTGATCTGTAAGTTGAGAACATGGAACGCCCCAACCAAGGAATTCCACATGATGGAAATCCTAGTCCTTTCTCCTCTTGGGGAGAAGTTGGTGCGCCCCACATGGCCACATTGTCGCTTCCAGGACTGACAATTGGCCTGCCAATTTGGCTATTCTCAACCAATGTAGTTCAGAACACCATGGTTCCTGAACAGTCGAGTCAACAGTTAGATCAGTCTAGAGCTGCCCACTAGCCTTCTACTTCCTATAACTCTTCCTCCAATCCTTCATCTTCGCAGGGTAGAGCCGGCAAAAGCCAAGCTCCCATGGAGAAGAAGGAGAAAAAGAAGAGAGAGAAGAAGAAGAAGGAGCCTAAGGTGACTGGGGGCAAGCAAAAGACATCTGACAAAAATCCACACACAGCACAGACCGGGCCTAAATCGCCGTGTGTCATATGTAGAGGAGACCACTTCCATAGAGATTGTCCCTGTATTCCCCAGATACTAAGGGACTGGTCCCCTCATTTGCACAATTCGGGAGCATCAACCTCTGATAGCCATGTTGAATGCTTACCGTCAACCAGCGAAAGTGAAGGTTTAAGACAAAGAGGGGGAGCAAGATCCCCCTGCAGACTGTGTGAAGGCGATCACGCCATCTGTTGGCATTATGATTCAAGTGTTGTCCTTGATGGAAACTCACTCAGAGGTTGGTACAGATGCTCAGAAGTTGGTACAGGAGATGGCAACTTAATCAGAAGACAGATCCTAGTACAGCTTGCCAAGGAAGTTCATACACGCAGGTTTGTTAAGACCAAGTCGCGTGTACACGCGGGTTGGCTTCAGAAAAAGAGCGTGTATGTGGAAAAGTACCTTTGGTCCATGGCGGTTAGTCCTTGGAAGTTGTGCCTATGGTTTCAGACCATTATGTCTCGACGGACGTGTTGATCCCTAGTTTCGAGGTTGATGGTATTGTGTTTCTATGGTTTTGGCTCTTGGTATTGAACAAGGCCTAAGGCTATATAAGGAGAAGATCACTAGGCAAAGAAGTATGGATTGTGGGTGTCTGACGCAGTGAGAAGATCTGGTATTGCTGGTTATCTGTTCGGGACGCTTGGCAAGGGTCGAATCTGACAGCAAAGGCAGAAGTAATCATTTCTAGATCTACACGCGGGTTGCCTTTGGAGAAAGCGCGTATACACGCGGTTTTGGTACAGTGAAGTAGCGTATGCATGATAAGTGTTAATATTTCAGGTTGCTGCTGATTCTGGTGGTTGTTGCAGAGTTCTAGATTCTGGTTTGGGTTCTGTGTTCTTGATGACAGGGTTTCAGTGATTCGGTATTGGGTTGTTTAATGAATTATGATGCAAGTATAAGTTGATGATTGTATTGCGGTAATGTTTGCTTTGTACTCTTGGATCCAGTATGAAAATGTATGAAACGTGGTCCCTGAAGGTTGTAGGGTCAGCACCTACGTACTAGTAAATGGATCAGCTAGTACAAGAGCTGAGGGGGTTGTAGCTCCCTTCCAAAAGTAGTTGGAAAACGAGAGAGGGTTGTAGCCCTCTGCAGGATTGTAGCCTGCGTGCTGGTAAAGGACTGCACCAGTACATTGTAAAAGAAGTTTCTCATTAAAGAAGAAAGAGACAAATTGCAGTAGGTGGTTTTCACCCACATTGGGTTTCCACCTTATATCATGGTGTTCATGTGTGTGGCTTTTGTGTGATGATCTATTCTGTTATACTACACATGTTTACTGTTAATATGCTTAATAATATCCTGATGCATTTACTGAAGATAAGATTAACTGAATCATAAGATCTCTTCATATACGCTAGTTGCTTTAGACACAGTCGCGTGTACACGCGGGTTCACTTAACTGAAGTCGCGTATATGTTTCTGAGTATGAAATTGAAAAGTTTTATCTGATCTGATAATACTGATTCACCCCCCCTCTCAGTATTATTTCCAACAATTGGTATCGGAGCAGGTCCTTCAGAGAAAGCTTGATCGCTTGAAGGAAAAGATCCATCAAATGGCTAATCCAGAAAGAGAGGCACACATCAGGCCACCAGTCTTTGACGGGAACAATTTTACTCACTGGAAGATAAGAACCACTGCATATCTACAGTCGCTTGGAGCAGAAGTTTGGGGAATCGTAGAAGGAGGATACAAATTCCCATCAGCAACTCCTACAGATCCAGCAGAGAAAAAGCAATATGAGCTCAATGCCAAAGTAGTTACTGTCCTATTGAGTACTTTGACTCAATCAGAATTTATGAAGATCATGCATCTCAAATCAGCTAAGGAAATATGGGACAAAATCGTTACAAGCTACGAAGGAGATGATCAGGTAAAAATAGCAAAGCTTCAAACTCTCAGAATCCGATATGAAACTCTTAAGATGCGAAGTAATGAAAGCGTAGCTAATTATTTCCTGCGTATGGATGAGATTGTGAATTGTATGAGGGATCTGGGTGAAGAATTTGAGGAAGTTGTCTTAGTTCAAAAGGTTTTGAGATCTCTGTCTACTAAATTTGATTCTAAAGTATCTGCCATAGAAGAAAAGGAGAATGTGCGGAAAATTACCATGTCACAGCTTCACGGGATCTTAACTGCTTTTGAAATGCGACAAGAGGTACCACCAGAGGCCGCATTCGAAGTGTCAGAGGAAGAAGATGAGGTAAATTTTGTCAAGAATCTTGAACGGGGATCTGGACGGTTCAAAGATAAGCTACCTTTCAAATGTTTTCTATGTGGTAGAGTTGGTCACTATGCTGCTAGATGTCCTCATAACAAAGAAAAGATATATGAAGAAGATGGTAGAAGCTATTATACCCATATTAAAAGTTCATTAAATGATAGTGAGGATATTAGAAGTCTCATGGCACATAAGAAGAAGAATGCTTCATCCAATAATAGCGAGGATATTAAAAGTCTCATGGCACATGAAGAGAAGAATGCAGAAACTGAAGAAGTTGCCAAACTAAAAGAACTATTGGAGACAGAAACCAGGGTAAGGGAGAAATTGCAGGATATAGCAAAAGATCAAAGCACAACTATTCAGAGACTTGAATCAAAGATCCTCTCTCTAAAAGAAGATCTTGAAGATCAAGAACATGAAGTGATCAAACTAAAGCGACAAGTGGAAGAAGGGAGAAAAGTTGAAGAAGACCTAAGGAAGAAGTATCTGAAAAAGGAAGAACAACATCAAGTTGAGGTAAATATCTTGAAAGGTAAACTAGAAGAAAAGGATAAGCTTTTACGATTTCAAGATAGTTCTAAAGTCTTGGATGATATTCTTAATAGTCAAAGATCTCCTGCTATCAAGACTGGTCTTGGTTTCCATGAATATGTTGAAGGTGAATCTAGTTCACAAGGTGAGACAAGAAACTCTAATGAGAAATATGAAATGCTCAAGGAACAACCAAGGAAAGAAATTCCTCAAGGAAGATCCTTTACTCCTAACTATGGACGTGATAGACGATTATTTCCTCCGCTGAATAATGTTGAGTGTTATGTATGTCATAATCTTGGACATGTTGTAGCCAGATGCAGAAGTAGAATGGTTCAAGAAAGATCATCGCATCCCAGGTACTTCAGAGGGTATTGCTTTGCCTGTAATGCATATGGACACAAAGCAATTGATTGTGATAGAAGGAACATGAAAAATATAAGGTGCTATACATGCAACAACTATGGGCATAAAGCAAGGGAATGCAGGAGCAGATTTCAAAATTCAAGACAAAAGGACCATACATCATCACAGTTGCAGGAATTGAAGAAGACAGAGACAGAAAGGTGTGGGATAACTCAGTCAGCTGACATAACAGACACAGGGGAATCTGAAAGTGAAATTCAGTATTCCATCCTGCATACGCTTATATAATGAAGACAAGTCGCGTATATACGCGAGTTACAGGCTGCAAAGTCGCGTATATGGAGAAAGGGCAGCAGAACAGACCCAGGTTCAGTCATGGTTGGCTCAGGCTCAGGGGGAGCAGAACAGACTCAGGAAATGGTTCAGACATGGTTGGCTTACACTCAGGGGGAGAATATTCTTCAAATAATGCATTGTTGGCATTATGGTTAGAAGGTGTTGATAAAGTCTATGAAGCTAAATGATACATCTTACTGTTTAGGAATGGTATTGCAGGCTGATGCTTATGGTACAGATCATGATGTTGTTGGTGGCGTTCATAAGTCTTGGTCTAGATATTTCATCACTATGTCATGTATCTCTTTTATGATGTCAAGGTCATGTAACGGCCTATGTTGGTTTCCCCACTATGCCTGGGATGAATGATGAAATGTTCATGTATTATCATGTATCTTCACATGGTTAGGTGGATGAGTCAATATTGGTATATCCCCACTAGGTTGGGTGATGAATGTATGTTGAGTCTTTTGGTGATAGGAAGGTCTTCTATGATGTATAAGCCTTTGTTCTTCTTGAAGAACATCTTTTGCAGATCTTGCCTACAGTCAAGGGGAGCATGAACAGCAAAATTCAGCAAGAGCAGATTGGTACACTTTGGCATACACAAAGGGGGAGCACATTTGGAGATTTCAGCATGTACTCAGGGGGAGTATGGACAGCAGTATGGACAGGAGAGGGTATACCAAAGAAGAGAATATCTTGGTCCACCCTTTGCCCTTGATGTCAAAGGGGGAGAGTGACTTGGTGTGGTGGTTGCCATCAAGTCCAAAGGGGGAGATTGTTGGCATTATGATTCAAGTGTTGTCCTTGATGGCAACTCACTCAGAGGTTGGTACAGATGCTCAGAAGTTGGTACATGAGATGGCAACTTAATCAGAAGACAGATCCTAGTACAGCTTGCCAAGGAAGTTCATACACGCAGGTTTGTTAAGACCAAGTCGCGTGTACACGCGGGTTGGCTTCAGAAAAAGAGCGTGTATGTGGAAAAGTACCTTTGGTCCATGGCGGTTAGTCCTTGGAAGTTGTGCCTATGGTTTCAGACCATTATGTCTCGACGGACGTGTTGATCCCTAGTTTCGAGGTTGATGGTATTGTGTTTCTATGGTTTTGGCTCTTGGTATTGAACAAGGCCTAAGGCTATATAAGGAGAAGATCACTAGGCAAAGAAGTATGGATTGTGGGTGTCTGACGCAGTGAGAAGATCTAGTATTGCTGGTTATCTGTTCGGGACGCTTGGCAAGGGTCGAATCTGACAGCAAAGGCAGAAGTAATCATTTCTAGATCTACACGCGGGTTGCCTTTGGAGAAAGCGCGTATACACGCGGTTTTGGTACAGTGAAGTAGCGTATGCATGATAAGTGTTAATATTTCAGGTTGCTGCTGATTCTGGTGGTTGTTGCAGAGTTCTAGATTCTGGTTTGGGTTCTGTGTTCTTGATGACAGGGTTTCAGTGATTCGGTATTGGGTTGTTTAATGAATTATGATGCAAGTATAAGTTGATGATTGTATTGCGGTAATGTTTGCTTTGTACTCTTGGATCCAGTATGAAAATGTATGAAACGTGGTCCCTGAAGGTTGTAGGGTCAGCACCTACGTACTAGTAAATGGATCAGCTAGTACAAGAGCTGAGGGGGTTGTAGCTCCCTTCCAAAAGTAGTTGGAAAACGAGAGAGGGTTGTAGCCCTCTGCAGGATTGTAGCCTGCGTGCTGGTAAAGGACTGCACCAGTACATTGTAAAAGAAGTTTCTCATTAAAGAAGAAAGAGACAAATTGCAGCAGGTGGTTTTCACCCACATTGGGTTTCCACCTTATATCATGGTGTTCATGTGTGTGGCTTTTGTGTGATGATCTATTCTGTTATACTGCACCTGTTTACTGTTAATATGCTTAATAATATCCTGATGCATTTACTGAAGATAAGATTAACTGAATCATAAGATCTCTTCATATACGCTAGTTGCTTTAGACACAGTCGCGTGTACACGCGGGTTCACTTAACTGAAGTCGCGTATATGTTTCTGAGTATGAAATTGAAAAGTTTTATCTGATCTGATAATACTGATTCACCCCCCCCTCTCAGTATTATTTCCAACACCATCCACCGTTGTCCCTTCTTAGATGAATCGAAGAGAGTTTTGGAAGATCGCCCGGTTTCACCATTGAGACTTCCTCCTGGATACAAAAAACTTGTGCCAAGTCCTTCGTTGGTTGAGAATACAGCTGGCCCGCTCAAGTGGTCAGCTGAAGCGTCAGTCATTGAAAATGAACCTACTGAGTCCAGACCGGATGAAAGTCCAAAGGTCGATACGGCAGTTGACCCGGTTCTCCCTTCAGAGGTTTCATCCTCAAATGACACCGTCACTGAAGATTCATCTTCAAATGACACCCTCACTGAAGAGAATAAGGATGACACCATCCAGATTCTTTTCATGAACACAGACTCTGACGAGCGTCAGGGAAATGCGCCCATTCCTTTATCACAGGAAGGAACATCGTCAGGGTCATATCCGGCCGTGTATTCGGTCCCACCACCAAGCAACCTGGTTGTGTCCTTTGATTGGAACCAACTAGGCAGACCCCGGTTGCCAGCCAGTATACCATTCAGAATCATGGTCCAAATATACAGAATGGTAATGGCTGGAACTATCATCGATGAAGGGGCATCTGTGAGTATCCTTTCCTCTATTGCTTGGAAAGCACTGGGTTCCCCGGCGCTTTTGCCTGAGATAAGAAATCTCTCGGGTTTCGATAAAGGAACCAGTCGACCATTAGGGATCCTCCCCAATGTGCCTGTTACGTTGAAAGGGAAGACCGTTCAAATGAACGTGATGGTCATTCAAGGACCCTTGGATTATAACTTACTCCTTGGACGAGACTATATATATTGCATGGGAGCTGTAGTCTCCTCACTCTTTAGAGTAATGTGTTTTCCACACGACGGAAGAATGGTCAAGCTCGTAGACCAACTTTCATTTCCGGGATCACGCATCGCAAATAGTCACATACCAACCCTGAATGGTCTATTCAATCAAGAAATGTCTCCACCCCCAGTCCTTCTTCCCGATGAGTGCGAGTGATTCGGAAAGATGGGACTGGAACCCAGGGGGCATGCATCCTGGTCTGCTTCGGGCAGAGGAAACCTTGGGTATAAGGTAGAATTTCCGCGGAAGAATATGACTGGTCCGTACCCCGTCCGTGGATGGAAGAGGGGTTGTTCTGGAATAGGATTCTTTTGTCAAAGTTACGTGTTTGGCACCAGTCATTCACCCTTGTCTATTTCGGTAGGCATTGCCGAGGAAGTGTTTTGTTTGAAAGATTAACGAGACCATCTTTGGGTAACCTGAAAGAGGTACCTCTCCCGGTGAAACGAAAGTTTCGATGGTAGAAAAGTAGAGGTAACCTTGAAACACTGTTTTATACCTGGGGGCATGCAACCTTTTGGAGTGCAAGCAAGGGGCGACTATTTATTTTTTAAATTTTTAGGTCCTCCCTTTAAACCTATAGGTCTAACCCTTTAAACTCGTAGGATTAGCCGTTTTCGAACTTGCATAAAGAAAGGAAAGTGAGCATAGCTTTGGTAAGGCGCAAGCTCTATAAAAAATGGGATCTTTCAGGAGACATTTCGTATCTTATGACTGGTATATCGAGCAGTTTTAGCATAAAGTTCATGCTCGTTAAAAAATAAACGCAAGATCCGAGCAGTTATAACACGGTCTTCATGCTCGTTAAAAAATAAATAAAAGCAGTGAGCAATGTTTCCTTTAGAGTTCAAGCTCATTTTTAAATAAAAAATGAACCTATTCCGGTAAATAACCTCTGTGATCGTAAATTTATCAGCCATAAAAGCCTTGGTCGTATGTGCACCTACCACCTTCACTTTCATTTGGCCGATCGTTCACCTCCATATGATTGTTTACCCATTTGAGGAACAGCTGCGAAGAGTGATTTCACCTAGCCATCCTTGTGACACTGCCGTAATTGGAAAATTCCAACTTGTACCTGGAATCAGTTGCTATCCCTGTTTATCACTCGTTCCTCAAAAGATGAGTCTTCTTTGAGCTCTTTTCATCTGACTCGTAAAATATGAAAAGTTTGCCGAGTTTGGCCTTCCAGCTCGTTAAAGTGACCGGAAGAGGTATCCCTCCTCTAGATTTTAATCTTTTTGGACCTGAGGGATTATTGCACAAAAAGGTCGAGCGCTTGTTTTATTTGGCTCGCTAAAGTTATCGAAAATTCATCCCTTCTGTATTGTTTTATACTTTTTCGGACTTAAGGGATTAGATGACGAAAAAGGAATTGTGGAGTTAACTTTCTGTACCTTTTCAGACTCTCTAAAAATGAAAAGGACCGAGTTTTCCTTGTCGTTAGACTCATTAAAATGATTAAATAGCAACAAACTTGTCTTTAGACGAGAACGAGTTTCCCTATCGCTAGGCTCGTTAAAACATAGCGATGGGCTTGCCCGAAGGGTAGGTTATAGAACAAGCATATGTTATCCTCCTCAAGCTTGACAAAAATAAAGAGGTACTGGTTAGAAATGAATGGGGAAAAATTGGGAGAACCTCAAAGCTTTAATGGTAGCAAGTCGCTCTTGAACATGACACTTTTCCTCCGTATCACATCGGGTTGGGTTGTTTCATTCACCGGTCTCATCACCATGGTCTCGCCAAACCATCCACATTTGGGGTAATGCTACCGATCCATCGCATCAGTGTCGTTATATGTTCAAGAGATGTTGTTCAGAAAGAGTCAACCGTGTCCCATCCACTGCCATACATTATCCTTCATCCATCCATGATCGCCACCCTGAATCATATGTCACAGATTGTTTTCACCTCCATTAAAATCATTAGCTCCGTTCCGTGTCACTGATGTGGAATTCATTAAGGCCCTCCTTTGACGGATCGCTTCTTGTCGACTTTAGCTCATTATCCAAGAAGTTGATCTAGGAACAACCCCCTCAGTACTTTGAAGCTTGCATGCCTCAATGGCAAGTTTCTCACTTCCGGCGACAGGTATACATCAATGACCTTCGACCAGAAGATTTTGCGTGGTGTTCGACACCAAGTCCTATATTCACACCACGTGAATTGTACTGCAGTACCTTGAGGGTCATTATCATTATCGGTGATTCCTCTTGCACTTGTTAACGGTTTACATCATTGACCGGTAATCAAGCGATGTCTTTCCATGTTCGACTTCAGCGCAATTCTCACATGGATCGACTTGTACTTAGAGTGAAGATCGAACGAGTTTGAAGACCCCGGATCTAGTTTCATCCATCCGGGCTGCGATATATATTCAGGAAATATAAAGACATTTGACATGTACATCATTGCAGCAGATGATCATCCTACTCAAAGGATGATAATTTCAGCAAAGAATTATCAGTCTACCTTCAGACGATCGTCTGTTCTATGTACCAAAATGAATTTATAAAGCTGAGCATGGGAATGCCCGCCTCAGCTAGATCATGAAAACAGAATGAAAATAATGTATTGTATTGTATTTTATTACAGGTCACCTCTCAGTGATTGAATGAACTTCGGATCCTCCTGATAAAGCATTTCACCCGATAAACGACCTCATACTTTACGGGGCAACTGTTATATACATTTTTGTGCCTTACAGCATGAAGCATGAAATGTCCATAATCGAAGGGATCCAAAGTCCCTAAACATGTTGTTCCTACCCCTAGAGGAACAAACCACAACACTAAATATCAGTTCTCCACCTGAAAACACTCAAAAACAAGCTAATTCTGGATCATGTCAACTGCTCCACTGAGCATCTGCGCTGAATGTCAACTGCTCCACTGTCTACCTGTGCTGAATGTCAACTGCAAAGAAGGCTACCTGCGCTGGGCGAGTTGGGACATGTGGCACAGTCATTCCTCATGGTGTCAATGCCCAGGAAGCTTCCAAAATGACACTTGGATCAAGGAATTCGACTGGTGATGAGTAAGAGGGTCTAGATCTCCAAGTGGAAGCAAGAACCTCCAAGTGGACTCAAGAACTGAAGAATAACTGAAGTGGGAGAGGACACTAGTCAGCTTCATGCCAGCTTCAAGCTGACTCATCCTTTCTCCAAAACTCCTATATATAGAGCTCTCTCATGAGGTCTAAGGAGGCTGGAATCTTGTGAATGTAAGGAAGTGCTATTGGTTTGAGTATAGAACTATTGGGTGATTTGCTTTGAAGGAGGTGAAGAGGAGATTTCTTTCTGCTGGGAGGTGATGCTGGATTGGGCCTCTTATGGTTGTATCACTTCCTGAACTTTACTTATTCCATTAATAAAGCATTTGAGGTTCTTCTATATACATGTGTCTCAATGATGTATTGTTATGCTTGTGTATTTGATTTATTCTAATCCTTGAATCAATTATGAATGTATGCTTCTTGTAGTTTCCCTCTCTTGCCATTTTGCAGGATTTTGGTGTAGCTGGGGCAGTGAAAGAGCAAGGGGCTAGGAGCAAGCAGCAAGGAGAGAAGATTGGATCAACCATTAGCGAAAGACATCGGTTAGTGGACCTCTTTCTCCCCTATTTTACTTTCATAAAGAAGAAATCTTAGATAGCTTTGCTTTGATTGTTGCTAAGGTACTATCACCCTTAGAGTGGGATAGGGTCATTCCGTATTGGATACTTTTCCCAACAACAGTAAGTCATCACATGGTTCGACGGGTCCTCTCCTGATTTACCTTTGAACTTGGAAATGTCATTGGGCAACTTATTCGGCATTGGCGGCCAAAACGGAAGATAATTGATGGGATCGTTTGTTAGGCACGACAAGTCAGGTAAGTCCAAAGTTGCGATAAACGGTAACTGCCGATTAGGATCCCTAAAACTCTGGGTCATGAGACCAGCCCCAGGAGGAGGATATCCAGGATAACTAGGAATAGGAATCGCGTTCGGGATATTGTATCCTCCCGGAAAACCAGGATTAACTGGACCGTACTGGGGTTGTTGAGGTTGTTGATAAGTGTACCCAGGATATGGTTGATACTGATAAACTGGCTGCTGGACAGCATGACCGAATTGGTACTATCCCTGGTACGGTTGATAGGTGAATTGTGGTGGACTTGTGACAACCGTACTTAAACCAGGTTGTCCTACAGGCATCTGAACCGTAGTTTGAATCATGGATCTAGACGGTGGTAAACATGTCTGAGGAGTAGATACACGAACAGTAGAAATCGGAGCTGTCGATACTCCAGAAGTAGGTGGGGTAGATTGAACAGATGTAGCGGCAGTAGTAGCAGTAGTTTGAGGCGGAGTACGAGGTGTACTAGGCCCAGGCTGAGAAACTACCGAAGGTACAGAACTTTGAATGTTAGACTGGACCGGTTGCTGGGGTGTACCAGAAACTAAGGGTTGTCCAGTTTGAGATGACAACTGTACACTTGGCTGCAACACCTGTTGGGTTGGCGATAGATCCCACACTATGTTCATTCCGGGGTACTGACCCATAACAGGTTGAGAATATTAAGGACCATAACCGGGTTGAGGGTAGGATTGATAATTGAAAGGTACATTTCTCGTTCCTTGAACATAAGATTGACCTTGGGGTGGTTGGAAACCTTGATTCGAGTACTGACCTTGGGGTAGATAACCTTGAGGCACATACTGATATTGGGGTTGACCTTGAGGGATAAATTGATACTGGGGTTGACCTTGGGGTACATATTGAGTCTGGGGTTGACCTTGAGGAACGTCCTGTACCATAGGTACGTACTGTCCTTGAGGTTTCCCCCCAGATGCAAATCGTGTACCTTGAGGTTGCCCCCCAGGCATTAATTGAGGCTGCCCCCCAGGCGGTAACTAGCCACCTTGAGGTTGGGAATTGGAAGTAGAACCTGACATCATAAGAATGTCTTCTACACTCAACGGCTTTGTACCATTTCTTCTAGTTAATAAACCTTGCTCAATGGGTTGAGGAGATGCTCCCGAAAAAGTACCAGAAAGTGACTGATACCCAGAGGGAACAGAAGGACCGCCATACAAAAAAGATTCAGGCGATTGAGTAAACATGGACGACTGACCTGACATATTTACGGGAGTATAAAAACCTCTAGGATGATAAGGAGCATGAGGTGGTGAAAAACTTAACCCTGGGTTTTCCAAATAATTAGTCAAAGAAAGATACCAAGTAGTACTCCTAGGCGGACTATAAAAAATTGATTCACGCTCCCTTAGATCAAGAACAGGTTGATTATCAGGGATAGGGATGCCTACTTCTTCTTCCGGAGCAAGTTCTTCAATAGCAATAAGTCCATAAGGAAGATCTTGGGTAATTACTCTTTCTACCCTAGGTGAATCAGGACCACTAGAAGTTGGAGAGACAAACCCCGATGTTGGAGTAACAGGTTTAGATATCTCAGGTTCTTCACCTATATCACTAGTAGATGAAAAGCTACCAGCAAGTTCGGAAACTGAAATCGATTGTGGATCGTAACCTGTTACTAGGGTTTGTTAATCAGGATGTACAACCAATGAAGACTCTCCTTCTTTAGGTGACCCAACTTTACTACCACTAGGAGTTACGAGGACTTTCAAGCCTTCAAGTTGGCTCGGGACTTCTTCAGGAGGTTGGCCCCGAAGTCTACAGGACTTCCTCAATAAATCAGCCACGGTTACAAACTCAGGAGACTGGCCCCGAAGTCTACGGACTATCTTGGTAATTCAGCCACAGTTAAAAAATTTTAACTACTTCACACGTAAACAAAGTAAAATCACAATGAAAAACACCTAAAGCCTCTAAAGAACCAAACAAATTTGAATCACATGCCTAAAGAATCTAGAGATCAAACACACAATAGTAACTTTCCGGACCGAAAACGCTAGTTGGTGATGAAATCCAACGTCGCAGAATTCAGTACAGAAATGGCGATTGGAACAGTTACCCCGACAACCTACTTAATGAATAGACTGGACCAAGTTCCTCCACTTAACCGTCTCGAGTGAAGTGAACCCCCCAGAAAATCCAAGTGAATCTAGCCGACGTCTGCTCCAGGTACAGTGGGATCTTCCCACCACTGTCACCTTAGGAAGAATCCTAAAAAATATGGCCACTAAGGTTACCAACTGAGACAAATACACCTGGGGGAAAAGTCTACGATCCGATACGCATGCAAGGGCAGAGTAGCAAGCTCAATCCCCTTGAAGGCTCCTTGAAATAATCCAAGGTTTACCAACAAGTGACCCCAGGCTCCTCGACAATGGTTAATCCAAGGTTTACCATTTTTAATATTTGAATATCTAGCGTCGTTCCCAATGAGGAAGGATTGATTCCCACACTTGTTCGGACACGATCTCGTGCTTCTCCTTTAAGAGGAGCTTTCCTAGAGCATAAATGCAACAATTGGATTTCTTCCTACCACAAGATACAACTACTTGCTTGTTTTTACTGTCTTGGAGAGTTAATTACTCTCCTACCCCAAGACACTAGCCTAAGCTAAGTTGGTGTATTAGAGCCCTAGAAATAAAATGTTACTAGGTGAATTTTACTTTAAACGTTAATTTTAGTGGTTGTTGTTTAAGTCAAGAGGTGGCGGAGATGAAACTCGTGGTGTAAAGACTCGACTCGAAATCACTAAAAAGATGCACCTAAGATTATTTAAACAATCTTTTCTCTTCGATGAACTTCTAAACTAAGAAAGAGTTTGAGAATGCAAATAATTTGTAAACACAAATCTTTCTCAATTAAACAAATTAAAATAAGAGCTTTTTCCTTTCCAAAGCACTCAAAACGAGACAACTAATTATTTCACAAAAATTTCCCTTTTTCGTTTCAAAGCACTCAATCACTACAAAAAACGAACTTTTTTTTCAAAAGAGATTTTTTTTATATTTTGTAAATAAAACACTCAAAACTAATGAAAATGACTAACTTTAAGAGCTACAAACAATAAAAAGCTACTTGAAGTCAAAGCCTACTAAAAGTCTTTTTGAGGATGTTTTACTTAGCTAAATGTGAGCTAAGGACTAATTTATGTAGAATCAAAATTAGTCAAAAAACAACCAATCTTTGGTTTTTTCTTTTTTAAATGAAAAATCCAAACTTTCAAATACAAGTTTTTCGAAATTTTGAAATGAGAAAACACAAAGTAGATTCCTCAACAAGGGGAGATTTCATAAATGGTCAGACTCATAAGAAGACTGGTAGACACCAATGTGATCTGAGGTCCCTACAGCTTCTAAGCTCAGAGCCACTACACAACCAAAAATGAAAAACAAGCCCAACAAGAAAAACTCCTAGGAATTCCACCTAAAACCCTAACACTAATGAAATTAAACCAAGGAAATTTTTTGACAGGGAACAAGCAGGTCTGGGCAATGGCTAAAACCTATAAACAAATTCTAAACTGATAAAAAAGAGAAAAATTTAAAATTTCTCAAATTTTTGACAGGGTACATAGGCAGCCTGTTTACACAGGTGCGTTCACGCTTTGTGCACAAAGAAAAAGTGCATACAGGTACGCACTGTGCTTAACTCAGAGGGTACGTACTTCTCCCAAAACTATGAAAAATAAAAAATGACTCAAAATTAACTAAATTCACCCAATCCCACAATCATCAAGTCAAAAACAGAAACATAAAATACAGTTTCTCAGGTCAAAGTATAAACAAGGAAAACAATCAAGTCCCCAGCGGAGTCGCCATTTTGTCACACGGAATAAGTCGATCTTGCGGACAAGATAGACCTTCCTAGAATCTAAAGAAGACCTAATGACAAGCAAACCAGCTAGACACTATCTTTCTCTAAATATGCTTTAATAAACAATAGCAAACAAGTGTTTTTAGGGCCTACCTTTGGTCCAACGCAAGCTTGTGGATGCCCTCGCTCCTTTGATTCAAATGAGCTCCTTTTCGCGAATCTGCAAACACAAACAAGGCAAACAAATTAAATAGCACCTGAAAAACAAATTGAATAAAACATATTTAACACGAAAGTCAAGGAGTCCATGAAACAAATAACATAAGATACTTGTTGAGAAAAATGAGTTTGATTGTATTAATTCAAAAGAAGAAGAACTTTACAACCTTTGCCTTGACGTTGTACAAGCTCCTCCTAGGGTCCAACATGAAGTCTCCTCTACTTTGACAAGTTTCACTCACTCCCCAATGAAGTCAAAAAGGTATGTGATCTCTCCTCTTAAGCTCAACTAGGAAGTCTTAATTTCACCAGCATTTACCCTCAAAATGTTCAGCTTCTAACCTCTCTAGTCCTCACCCCAATGCCTGTATTTATAGTGCAATGGAGGTCCTCCTTCAAAGGGATAGCTCCTTTAGTCAAGGGATTAGCTCCTTCTCTTTTGGGATGCATGAAACACCTCAGAGCGAACAATCCACGTCAAAATTCCTTCTAGAAAACTCGAGAATTAACCCAAAGTTAGTTTTTTAAGATAAAACTTGCGCCTTTTGACTTTCACAGGGGTCCGCACCTACACCGTTAGGGACAGAGCGGGTAGGTACGCAGCTTTTGTACACATAAGGTGCGGTACCGCAGATGACCATGAGAGAAAGTGTGAAACCAGAGTTACATTGATTTTTAATGTCTTTCTCCCATTTCCAAAGCTTGATTTGAAGAGTTGAGGTCTTAGACTTGCTTAGGAGGACAGTACAAGTGATGATAGACCCATACTGACTCTAAATAATCATGGTGATGATAATTTTGTGTAACAGGTATGATGATGAGGTGGCTCGAGATTTTTCTCTATCCCTCATTCTGCTCACCAGAATCCATGCCGCTACGCGGTAAGAGGCATCTCTATAGAACTCACCCTTGAGCTCATTAGCAGAGTCACCACACTTCCCCTAGGAATACCATGGAGGAAAGAAGACAAAGGAGATATCTAGGCTGCCAAAAGGAAATTCTTTCTGGAAGGTGAGGAACTCATTGAGGACAAAAATGGAGTAATGAGGGCAAGTCTACCATATCCCTGGAATGAGGTAAGCTACCAACTGATCAAATACATTTCATGTGAGGGTAGGTATAGTGTGGTCTATGGTTATCATTTTAGGCTTCTTGATGAATTGAGATTTGGAGCAGAAACACCCCCTCACCAAGGCTCAACATACCATACTTCTTGCTGCAATCACTAATAGACTCAAGCATCAAAGAGTAGGAGGAAAATTCCCAATAGTTAGCTCACCATGGGTTAATTAGAATCCTTATACAACATGCCCTCCAAAACCTCAGAATTCCTATAACATGGTTAGTTTTCAAAGACATGCCGATAGAGGAAGACATCAAAGCTCTCACATATGATGTTAGTCCTACTATCAGTGAAGAGGAAGAGGAAGAGATGGAAGTAGAGGAAGAAGAAGTAGGGCAGGAAGAGGAAGAAACATAAGGAAATGAAGATGAGATGGATGAAGGAGATGAAACAAAAGGAAATGAAGATGAGATGGATGAAGAAGGAGATGAAACAAAAGAAAATGAGGAAGGTGAAGAAAAAGAGGAGAAAGAGAAGGAGAATGATGAAGAAATAGAGGAGGATGTTAAGGAGGAAATTGATAAAGATGTTGAAGATCTACAAGAGAAAGAAGAAAGGAAGGACATAGGTGAAGAAGGAAATGGAAAAGAGGGGACAAAAAACAAGGAGGAGTCACCTAGGGTGTCTCGAAAACCCACTAAGAGAGAGACAATAGCTGCCCTCATTTCTCTTAGCACCCCCATCAAGAAAAAAGATAAAAGATAGAGGGAGACCCCCTTATATTTCAGGACAAGGGAAAGCACAAGAATAATACAAGGGAAACCCCAAATGTCAACCAAAATTCCTATTCTGATTGAAGACTCCCCTAAAAAAGGAGAAAATACCTTCCCCTAAGTCTCCTATCACCTATGTGAGAAGGCCTATGACTAGATCAACCTCCTCTAAGGGAAAGGAAATCCTAAAGGATACACAACAGAATCTACAGGAAGTAGAAGAAGTCCTACAGGATACTCTACTGAACCTATAAGAGGCACAAAAATTGGAAACAGAGGTAAGGGAGCAACAATAAACTAAGGAACAGGACCTAGATGCAAAAGAACCTAGCCCCCAACCTAACTGGGACTCCTAATAGAGGTTTATTGAAGGAGGCAGGGTAATACATCAAAAATTTGCTATCCCATTGTTCTTCAAGCTTGAGAAGGAGAGGGTCAAAACTCACCGATGGATGTAGATCACCAAATCAAAGTGGGTAGAATACATTGGGCACATGGACGAGAAATTCAAGGAGATGGGCAGAGAGCCAAGTGGCGTGAGAGGCAGAGAGGCCATAATGAAAAATCAACTAGATACAGAAAATGCATGGTTGAGAGGATAGTTGTAGGAAAGAGACAATCAATTGGCATGTATGTCCAGTCTCTCTTTGGAAGCAATCTAATGTAGGATGCCAACTAAATCCTATGCCCTATACCTCAAGCAATAGTGGCTACAGTTCCAAATCAAGACCCTAGAACAAAGAGGCACCATGCCATTTCAGGACTACAGGTAGTTCATTGATCTTTGTGATCATAGCACACCGGAATATAGGGTGAATATGGGTGAGTTTTATTTTCACAACATGGCCCTAACAGACATGAATGTATGGGACCCTAATGCCAAGCTAGGAGATTTACAATTGGTGGCTTTGGCATCATGGATGAACCATGAGGAGTCAAGGGCTATAGAGATGAAGAAGATATTAGCAAGAGAACAAACTGAACCTCTTATGATTAGAGTTGAACAATAAAATCCCACGATCCTCATCAGTACCAATAATTTGATTGCAAATGGTCCTTAGCTTGCGCATAGATATCTTGTTGCCCAAGAGCAAGCAATTTCACAGTTTGAGGACATGTTCAGGTTATTAGGGGATGACAGCATACATGCTGCCCTAAGCAGATGGAACACTGAGCCATACAGATTAAAGATAAGAGAGTACCACTCCCCACAAAGATTGAGAGAAGCACTAAACAAGACACCCATGTACAAGAAATCTATGTAAAGGCTAAAAGTCAATTGGATTGGCCTAGAAATCAATCCACCACTACTCTTAGGAATACTAGAAGGAAGGAAGGAAGAAGAAGAAAGGAGGCAGTGGGAGGAGGTAGAAAGGAAAGTAGGCTTCTATGAATAGGAAGAGGAGACCACAACATAGGCATGGGATGTCAAGGAGGCCACTAGAGCTATGAAGGATATGGATATTGATTAAGTTGCTTAGAGGATGAGAAACACGTTTAGCAGGGGGTGATGATGAGCCTCACCATTTGGTAATTATATGGGCCTTAATTCACCTCCTAGCTTAGTCAAACCAAATTTTCTCACAACTTATTACATGTTTTTTATTATATTTTGTTTATGAGATGAGTTAGAGTTGGATATTATGCCTAGTGGACTAATATGCATTGAATGTAGGATTGCGGGAGAAAATCAAGGAATTTTTGCAAATACTAAGGTTAAAACTTGAATGGGACAAGGGAGAGGGATTTTAGGCGGAAAATCCTCTACATTTACTTATCCCCCATTTGAATATTCTTCCAACCATCACACCAACTCAAAGTGCAAGCAACCAAGCCATGAGGATTACAAAGTAGCCGAGCAAGTGAGAGACAAAGAGCTAGTTTATCTCGAGTTCGGGAGCCGAGCCTCCATGCTTTTAATGAAGTCGTTGGGAACTTCAGTTGTATAAGTAGAGTGGCCTAGAGCCTCATTAGGATTCTGATTTTTATTGTAAAACTCTAAGCTGTTTTCGAGCTACAGACTTGTGAAAGTTCTATTGATGTAATTTGTTGTTTTTGTAATAAGAATGACTTTTGTTTTAAGCTAGCACTGAGTGTTGGAAATAATACTGAGAGGGGGGGTGAATCAGTATTATCAGATCAATAAAACTTTTCAAATTTCATGCTCAGAAACATATACGCTACTTCAGTTAAGTGAACCCGCGTGTACACGCTACTGTGTCTAAAGCAACTAGCGTATATCCAGAAATCTTATGATTCAGTTAGCTTATCTTCAGTAAATGCATCAGAACATTATTAACCACATTGACAGTAAACAGGTGTAGTATAACAGAACAGATCATCACATAAAAGCCACACACATGAATACCATGATATAAGGTGGAAACCCAATGTGGGTGAAAACCACCTATTATAGACATTTTTGTGCCTTACAGCATGAAGCATGAAATGTCCATAATCTAAGGGATCCAAAGTCCCTAAACATGTTGTTCCTACCCCTAGAAGAACAAGGTCAGCAAACCACAGCACTCAATATCAGTTCTCCACCTGAAAACACTCAAAAACAAGCTAATTCTGGATCATGTCAACTGCTCCACTGAGCATCTGCGCTGAATGTCAACTGCTCCACTGTATACCTGCGCTGAATGTCAACTGCAAAGAAGGCTACCTGCGCTGGGCGAGTTTGGCCAAGTGGCACAGTCATTCCTCAAGGTGTCAATGCCCAGGAAGCTTCCAAAATGACACTTGGATCAGGGAATTCGACTTGTGATGAGTAAGAGGTTCTAGATCTCCAAGTGGAAGCAAGAACCTCCAAGTGGACTCAAGAACTGAAGAATAACTGAAGTGGGGGAGGACACTAGTCAGCTCCATGCCAAGCTCAAGCTGACTCATCCTTTCTCCAAAACTCCTATATATAGAGCTCTCTCATGAGGTCTAGGGAGGCTGGAATCTTGTGAATGTAAGGAAGTGCTGTTGGTTTGAGTATAGAACTATTGGGTGATTTGCTTGAAGGAGGTGAAGAGGAGATTTCTTTCTGCTGGGAGGTGATGCTGGATTGGGCCTTTTATGGTTGTATTACTTCCTGAACTTTAATTCTTCCATTAATAAAGCATTTGAGGTTCTTCTATATGCATGTGTCTCAATGGTGTATTGTTATACTTGTGTATTTGATTTATTCTAATCCTTGAATCAATTATGAATGTATGCTTCTTGTAGTTTCCCTCTCTTGCCATTTTGCAGGATCTTGGTGTAGCTGGGCCAGTGAAAGAGCAAGGAGCTGGGAGCAAGCAGCAAAGAGAGAAGATTGGATCAATCATTAGCGGAAGACAACGGTTAGTGGATCTCTTTCTCCCCTCTCTTACATCTCATAAAGAAGTAATCTCGAATAGCTTTGCTTTGATTGTTGCTGAGGTACTATCACCCTTAGAGTGGGATAGGGTCATTCCGTATTGGATACTTTTCCCAACAACAAATTGGCGACTCCGCTGGGGATCGTATCTTGTTCGTTGTTTGTGTTTTTGCTATTCATTTCATAAACACTGGGAGTACCGAATCGAACTGCATTTGGATCTTTCAAATGCAAAGTAGAGGGCAGCTACTCTAGCTCAGTTTTTGGGCAAGTTTATGATTTGAAGAGCTGATCCACAAGGACTCTAAATAGCTCTTAGTGATAGCTTTTCATCCTCCTTTTCATCCCTTAGTGTGTACTTGACTGATAGCTTCTGATTTGGCCAAAAACTGTGAATTTTTGAGCAATCTGTGACCCGGAAACTGAGAAAAACGAAAGTTTATCTCTTCAGTGCAGGCACTGTGAAGGCAGTCTGCATTTCAGCGCAGTTCCCGAAGGGGCTACCTGCACTGAAGGTCAAACTGCCAGTGTACTACCTGCGCTGAACCAGTTTTGCCTAGAGCTACTGGGGTTCCCTCCTGTTTATTGCCCTGTTTTCGCCCTTGTTTTTGCAGCCTGTTACCAGTCAATGTACCTATCTGAAACCAACTTTCCTTGCCACTATTCCGCCTCGGTTGTATAAAGAAACTGTATTTGTTCTTGGTGTATTTCTTATATCATTTACAGTTTCCCGTAACGAAAGTGAACTAGTCTTGCTGTGGCCTCTTAGATCTAGACCTGTGTTAAGTGTCGTTTTGATCTTAAGAGTTAGTTTGTTTACTGTTCATAGCTGATTGAGCTTTTGCTTTCGTCATATGGTTTGAATTTATATATTTCTAGTGTCGAAACAAGTAAATCTTAAGGTGCCTTTTGATTTTGGACAAGCTTGTTTGCTTTCACTTGAAATTGAATTCAAAGCTATACAACAGCTTTCTTTTTTGTATTACATCAACATTAAGGAAGAGAAAAGAAATACTTGCATTTTGCATTTTGCATTTGATAAGTTTGCATGTTGATTTAGGGAAAAAGTGCATTAGTGTATGCTCTTTGATCTGTGTGAAAATATTTTGTCTTTCTTTTCCCTCAGTAGTTAAGATTTTCATAAGTCGAAAAGATTGAAAAAACTTGCTTCTCATCTTAGACTGCATTTAGGAATTTGTATCAAACATCTCGTGGTGAACCTTGAAAGGAAAACTTTAAAAAGATCAACTTAAAATATATTGAATGAACCTAACAACGCTTTGAAACATAACGCAAACACATAGAGGTCTAAGCTAGAGACGTGTTCCGGCGTCGTTAAACGTAGTGACTGTCGATCTCGACGAAGGTGGGTGATTCCTCCTGAGAGTCGGTGGCACTAATACGGACTTGTGCTCCCACGTACCGTCGCGTATATATTGGGAGACCCCTATAGGCATATATCTTTTATCCATAGGAAGCCGTGTCGGCCGCCCTACTGATCGCAATGCAGTGAACATAGCATTCACGAAGATTGACCACTCGTACCGTAAAACGTATTCTGTGGTTTTGCGAAAGGTTTGGCACACCCTCTGCCTAGAACTCTAGAGTAGTTTCTTTTGGCCTTTTTCAAACTCTATAACTGAAAAAGTCCATCCGAGCATTTGTCACTTCGGGCTCGTTAAAACATCGAAGGAGACTAGAGTCATCTTTAGCTTTTTCTCGACTCTTAAAAAGTGAAAAAGCAAGTTGTGTCTAAAAGCATCTAATAAAATTCATTCAATTCGGAAACACAAATTTCCCCTTTTAATATTTTGGTTGATCGAGTAATCCGCAATTGTGGAAGAAAGTCAATTGAAACCCCGTCGTTCGCGGAGGCTTACGAGTCAACCGTCTTTGTCTCCGGAATCGAAAACAGTACAGACAAAGCAGACTCGTTTAACCGGTTCAAAATCTCCTATAAAAGTTAGAACAAGTGTTCCAACTGCATCTGAGGTTCCGGTTACTCCAAACATTTCTGGAAACCCTGCCTCTATTGAAGAAGTTCAAGAGCCACAGAAGGACAGTAATACTGATCCTAGTCTGGGGGCAAATACTTGTATAACTGAACCAGTTCCATCTGTAACCGGTCCAGAGAGTTTTGTTCCTCAAACAACTATCGCTGTCGAAACAACCACTTCTTCGGCACCAGAAATATTTTACAGACCTGACGGTCTTCCTCTTCCACCGGGTTTGATTGCGATAGAGGAAATTGCAGAGGATCTGCAAGCAAGTAGTCCAACCCATTTTGGAGTCGGGGTCACTCTATTTCCTTCATCTGAAGTTAATCCACCGCAAGTGGAAGTTCCTGTAGAATCGCTAGGCAATCTATTGGATAGACTTAAAATGTCTCAACAACCGTCATCATCTAGGACTGTGTCAAATGACACTGCGACAGCAGAAGCCCCTGCCGTCACTCCGACAATGTTTGCCGGCATACCAGCTATCCCAACTAGCTCTCAACAACTAGAAGGAGTCCACCAAGGGACTATTTCGACATTATGGTCTGTTCCAGTTTGTTCATCCGGAGTAATATCCGGCAACTCTTACGTTGAAACTCAACAGATTGATCCTCATGGAGGTCAATTTGGGCCATCCAGTCCTCAAGGACTAACAATCCCTCTGAGTTCCGGATTTCTACCGTATGGGGGGCAGTATGCCCTTTCATTACCTCCTCCGGGAGGATATCCATATGGCAGTTCTCAACAGTATTCAGGTTATACTGGAATTGCATCAAGTAGTTGGGTACCTATGCTACCTCAACAACCAAGGGTTGTATATTCTATGCAACAGTGTGTACCTATGACGAACATCCCAACCACACCGGCTATTGTAACTGTGTCACAAGTTCAAGCGATACCTGTTACATGTCAACCTCAGATTTCTAAGGTCGTAATGCAACAACCACTTGACCATGGGTCACAACCACAATCGCCAACTGGTGGGGCGACACAGGTCCAAACGGGTACAATTACCCCACACCTTGGTCCGACGGTTAGCATAGCACAATAGAACATGGCTTCACAACCATGGTTAGTGCAATACCAACAACCACAATTCCAGCAAGTATACCAAGGTTCTGAGCAGCAGATCTTTGCGAACAGTGGACAACCGTATATCCAAAACGGTCAAAACCAACCACTTTATAGTGGTCAAGTCCACCAACCATATCAATCATACCAACATCAATTACATTATGCTGGTATGCAAAGACCCACTGCTCAGGCGATTCCATCGTACCCTAGTTACGCTTCGCCTAACCTGAATCAACAGTTACCATTCATGGCAACTTTAGAGTTACCTGATTTACACCGGTTAACCAACGATCTGATTGCTTATGCCCCTTGGTGGCCAGCGATTCCTCATAAACTTCCATCTGACATTCCTAAATTCAATGGAAATCCAGGTGAAGACCCATCGAATCACGTGATGACTTTTCATCTGTGGTGTTTGTCGAACACCCTTAACGATGATTCGATAAGGCTTCGCCTTTTTCAGAGGACATTGACAGGTCCAGCGGCTAAATGGTATATTGAATTGCCAAGAGCCTCTTTCGACAATTTTAGTTCCCTAGCCACGACTTTCTTAACCCATTTTCAATTACCGATAAGGTATGAAACGGGAACAGAAATATTAACCAGCTTCAAGCAAACAACTGCCACCCATATATCTGATCATATACATGAGTGGCGTCGTCATCACAGGATGGTGAAAACATACGTTCTCGATCAGCTGTTAGCTGAATGGTTTATAAAGTCGTTACTTCCTGCTATAACGAAAGATGTGGCCAAGGGGGGAGTCTTAACAGAGGAGCAAGTTATCGCTCGTGCACAGTATTTGGACTTAGTTTATACTCAGTCCGGCACGCTCTACGACAAAATACCCGACGCTCCTAGACCGGAATTTTCAATTCCTCCTCCTCCTAAATCAAATAGTGACTCTCATGCTGGTGACGATGTGATTGGCACGGCGAACGCGAAATCGATAAAGGCTTCATCAAAGAAGGCCCGTAAGAATTCAGATCAAAATGCAAAAGAAGAAATTCTTGCTTCGGAAGTAAATGCCGTATCGGAAGATAAAGGCAAAGAAACCAATCAACCAGGAAGCAAGAAGAAGCAAAACAAAGGGAAGAAGAAGAAACAGGGTGAGTCATCCCCTGGAAAAAATTCTTCAAACCCTCCTGGGAAGGGGAAACAAAATTATCCATGTCTAATATGTGATGATAAGGATCATAGCACAAAAATTTGCCCATTCAAAGCTGAGTTAAAGAGGTTCTTCAAGTTTCCAAACCTCAGCTGTGTTAACTGATCCGTTTCCCAACCCGGGTCAAAATCTGGTTGATAGTGGAAATGCTTCCCCGTCGCAAGTACTTATGTTGTCGTTTTCAAAACAGCAGAATGATGCTTTGATTTTGACAAGGAACAAAGATTACGGGAATCCTCAGCTGTCGAACGAAAAAGGTAAAGATCAACCAAGTAGTTCGACAACAACTTCGACAGAAGTTGTACCACCCATCATTCCTGAATTAACAATAAAACCGCCAAAGGGTGTAGTACATAAGTCGACATTTAATCCTCGCGCCAGAGCGGCACAGCATTAAAACATAGTGGAAGATTTGGCACAATCGCCATCCCCTATGTCGACTCTTGAAGTATTACAAAATTGTCCAACCCAAAGGCAAGCATTGTTATCAGCAATTGGTGGGGTTGATCCTAAGGATTCCAATCTTGTATCCTTTGATCACAAGGGATACGATCCTCAGTTACTAGCTCAATTAGCTTTCCTTATTCAGGTGAAAGCCCTCAACAAAACTGTTCACAGAACAATTATTGATGAAGGAGCATCGACATGTATTATGTCGATGAGTTGCTGGAAAAATTTAGGATCTCCAACCTTGTCACGATCTTCGACGACATTAAAAGCTTTCGACGGAAGGACTTATACCCCGTACGGTATCCTTAATAACTTGAAAGTTGAACTAGGAGGAAAAACAATAGAAATTGATGTTGAGGTCATCGATGGAAATCTTGACTATAACATCTTACTGGGTAGACCATGGATTTATGCCATGGCAGCTGTTGTGTCGACTTATTTTAGGAAGATCGCATTCCCATTCGAAGGAGGGATTACGATCGTCGACCAACAGAATTTCCTCCCTAATGGTTCACAAGTTACAGGAAGCATTCCCATGATCCATGAAAGCAACCATTCGATTCAAGATATCGGAGTAGGATTATTGAAATACCCCACATTGATGGGAACTTTCGCGCTACCACCTCCTATTCACATAGGAAATATACCATTTGTAGCAACCTGCAACATGATATCTTCCACGAAGGTCGACATGGATCGTGCAATGGTTTTGCCCCCAAGCCCTTTAGAAATATTGTAGCAATCAATGTTTCAAGCATGGGAGGCGAACCCAAATCGACGCTCGTCAAGCGTTTGGGTAGATAGGTCTAGAGAATATGGAACCCCATTAGATCCTTGGTCGAAAGTGCATGGGACTGACGAAGGAATCTTACAATCAATGTTGATTGAAGGGGCACCATGGAATGATCACCACCATCGTTCCCTTCTTCCGGAATATGAAGAAGATACTCAGAGTGACCTTTATCACCCTTCAGTTTTTGAATTCCTAACAAATACTGTAAACACGGTGGATTCCGAGCGAAACTTATCCAATATTGAAGAGACTATAGCCATAAACATCTCGACAAAGACAGATGTTGTAGAGAATATTTATGTCGGCAAAGGTTGTTCCCCTTCAGAACTGGAAATATATAACGCTCTTTTTCGCGAATTCAGAGATGTCTTTGCTTGGTCATATGATGAAATGCCAGGCATTGACTCGAGTATCGTTGAACATGAAATTAAAATGTATCCTGATGTCAAACCAGTAAGACAACGGCTTCGACAGGTACACCCCAAGAAAGCCGCTGCCATTAAGGCAGAAGTTGAAAAACTTCTCCATGCTGGATTCATCTACCCAGTTCCTCTAACCGATTGGGTATCGAATATTGTCCCTGTTATGAAGAAACAAGGGACGATTAGAGTGTGTGTCGATTATAGGGATGTAAACCAAGCTTGTCCAAAGGACAACTACCCTACACCCTTCATCGACCAGATAATTGATGAATGCGCCGGATGTGAAATCTTTTCATTTATGGATGGATTCTCCGGGTATAATCAAATAAATATCCGCTCACAGGACCAGTCAAAGACTGCATTTATTTGTCCGTGGGGCACATTCGCTTATCGAAAATTACCCTTTGGTTTAAAGAATGCAGGGGCGACGTTTCAGAGGGCAATGAATTATGCCTTCCATGACATCAAGAACATTGTTCAACCTTATCTCGACGATCTTCCGGCTCATTCGCGAAAGCGGACTGATCATCCGCAGCATTTAAGAACGATATTTCTACGTTGCCGACACTACAAGATAAGACTCAATCCACACAAATGTGTGTTTTGCGTCGGTTCTGGTCATTTACTTGGCTTTGTAGTCTCTAAGGATGGGATTCGTCTTGACCCCTGTAAGGTTCAGGCAATCATTAATTTGCCTCCACCTTCAAATTTGCTTCAGATTCAGAAACTCCAAGGGAAAGCAAACTTTCTGAGGAGGTTCATTCCAAATTACGCAGAACTTGCTAAGGGTTATACTCGTCTTTTGAAAAAGGATGTACCTTTCGTCTGGGACCAGGTGGCGCAAGCTTCCTTTGATGCTCTGAAAGATTGTCTAGTAAAAGCATCATTAATGTACGCCCCGGACTATCAAAGAGATTTTAACCTGTATCTGGCTGCAGCGGATACGACCATTGCGATGGTTTTAGTTCAAGAGGTCGATGGAATAGAACATCCTATTTATTATTTAAGTAAAAACTTAAATGATACAGAAAGTAAATATTCTTATGTTGAAAAACTAGCGCTTGCAGCTGTTCAAGCGATTCAAAGGTTTCGACATTATGTCCTCTTTCGGAAAACTACCATCTTGTCAGATTGCAACCCCATGACTTATATACTGTCGCGACAGTTGCTGGGGGGCAAATATTCAAAATGGATAGCGATCCTTCAAGAGTTTGATCTGGAATTTGTAAAATCCAAATCAAAGAAAGCTCTAGTTTTCACAGGATTATTGTGTGATCTCCCATCGTCGTCCAACGATGAAACATCGGAAGAGTCAATCGTGGACGAAAGTTTGTTTCTGATATCTGCAAGCGATGAGTGGTATGGAGATATCATAGTTTATCTCCAAACCCAAAAATTCAGGCCAAACACCTCTCGATCTGAACAAAAACGTATACGATACCAAGCAAAAGACTACATGATCGTCGGTGATGCACTTTACCGTCGAGGTATCGATACAGTTCTAAGGAGGTGCCTTACCCATGAGGAGGCCGAAAAAGCCCTGAATGAGTGTCATTCAGGCGTGTGTGGGGGGCATCAATCTGGATATGCAACAGCACAAAAAATCTTACGAGCAGGATACTTCTGGCCAACCATGTTCAAAGATTGCATAACCGCAGTCAGAAGTTGCCATGCTTGTCAAATTTTTGATAGCAAAACCAGACGACCACCTGCACCTTTATAGCCGATAGTCACTGTTGGGCCATTCTCCAAGTGGGGCATCGATTTCATGCAATGTAACCCCACCTCGACCGGGGGGCATGGGTATATTATAGTCGTTGTTGACTATTTTACCAAATGGGCCGAGGCGATGCCTACATTGGATAACACTGGTGAAACAGCTGCCCTTTTCTTTTTCAATCATGTAGTCGCCAGGTTCGGCGTACCACAGGCTATAGTTACAGATCATGGGTCGCATTTTCGCAATCACATGATGGTCGAATTAGCTGCCAAGCTAGGGCTATCTCACGACAGCTCTACCCCATATTATCCGCAAGCCAACGGACAAGTTGAGGCAATCAACAAGGTCCTGAAGCGTATGTTGCAAAGGATGATCGGGGTTCATAAAAGAAGGTGGCACCTAATCCTGTACTCAGCCTTGTGGGCATACCGAACGTCGGTTAAGAACGCAACCGGGTTCACACCTTTTCAACTGGTGTATGGCCTGGAAGCAGTCTTACCAATCCAGTGCGAAATTTCGTCGCTTAAACTCACAATCGATCTTCTCCCTGGAACTTCGGAGGAAGAGGCTCGTTTCTTGGAATTAATCCAATTGGATGAAACCCGCCGTGATGCCGCTTTGGCTAACGAAGCCCATAAGAAATGAGTCAAGGCTCAGTTCGACAAAAATGTCAAACCCCGTGTCTTCTCAGAAGGTGATTTGGTCTTGCTTTATGACCAAGAATCCGATAAATTGGGAGCAGGTAAATTCAAGTCCTTATGGATGGGCCCCTATATTGTTAAAAGGGTGTTAGCAAAAGGAGCCTACGAGTTAATGGATTACGATGGAATTCCACTGGCACAGCCCCGCAATGGGCTGTACCTCAAGCGTTACTATGCTTAAATAGTAACCTGCATGCTTTTGTTGTATTTTGTTTTCGCTAAAGTATTTGTTCTGGTCGGGTGATCCACCTTTTCATTTATTGCAGATGTCGAGCCTTCTGGAGACATGTGTTGGATATGCCGAGGGAGCGAGTCGTAGTTCGCGGAACCTATCCTCCGCAGCTTGGGCCATTTTTGATCCAAGCAGCGAGTTAGTAAGTTTCAGGGGTGTGTGTATTGGGCAATCAACGAATAACATCGCTGAGTATAGCGCGTTGATAGAACTACTCTCTGATGCCATCACGCGTGGCATACGCCGACTAATTGTCAGGCTAGACTCACAGCTCGTAATACTACAACTCAATGGTATATATTCTGTTCGCAATCCAGCTATTTATCGCATGTTCCTAAGGGTTAAGATCTTGGAAAGACAATTTGATTCAATTCAATATCAACATATTTCAAGAAACTTAAACACATTAACTGACTCATTAGCAAACTATGTGTTAGATAGACATTTGCAGCATGTATAAAAGGGACATATCATCAACGATTGTACATATGGATCACATAAATCAACCAGAATAAAACTCGAAAATCAAAATATATATAAGCTGTTTATAGTTCATACATAATGTTCTGTAACCAAGACAAAAATTGGTCATGAGACCTAAAAACTCAAAAGTGCTAGGGGGCACCCTAGCCTAGTGGTGCTCATGATAGTACGTCACGGCCTGTGCAATCATGCGCAAGAGACGAGTCCATCGTCTAGGCACGCCGATAGTATGCCGCTGCAGCTGTAAAGGTAACTCGTCAATCTGTACATCCGAAATACCACGAGTAAGGCTCTCAACCTGCTCCTGCACAGCTGTAAGGGTCTCAGTATCGGCAAGATCGCGAAGAATAACTCTCCCAGCAGGCTCCACTGCCGGGGCAGCGACTGGCGGTCTCGGGCGAACTGCTGGACGAACAGGACCAACATCTGCACGCACCCAAGAGTATGATTAAAAGTCTTGATAGAATAAAGCACAACAACGTTATGAATAAGAACAAGTAAACAGTAATATGGTCAAAGAGCTTACCAATAGCACCCCACTGTTCGCCATCCGGTAACACCAAATCCGGATCACCTCGGAAATCCATACCCACATATGGATACTCGGAGAAGACCATCTCCTGGCGCTCGAACCACCTGAAGAAGGCCTCAGTAAAAGTAATCTGAGGTTGACCAGCGTGCCTAGACATGTGATCAACCCACCTCTGCATGCGTGGCTCGGTCGGAGAAGGCAAGTCGAGTATGATGTACTGAGGCTGCATCAGTGGGATTTTCTCCAAGGCGAAGGCAATCAGAATAGAACCAAATCCAAAGTTCTTCAGCTTCCCGTCCTTTACCTTGCTCAATTGACTTTTCATCTGAACAAGTACTGCATCACACCAGTTGAATACTTTCGGTTGGAGACACTCCAAGGCGTGCTGCATATAAGATCTGTTGGCAACATGTAGAGCTGCGCTACTGGACATCCTACCAATGGTATACAGAATGGACCTGAGAGACCTGTCAGTAATCTCACAGATAACAATCTTGCCGTCTCTGCTCGGCTGAGAACCTTCCCTGCAATACTGACGGACATAATCTCTGGTGGAATCGGTCCCCCGGGCCGTACCTGACAAGGAAATGGGGGCACCTCATCTTGACAACCCAGTCAAGAAGTACATGTCCTCTATGGTCAAGGGGATGGACTTTCCCCTAATCTGGAATACTTGGTTAACAGGATCCCAAGCATCAAGCATATACTGCAGCAAAGTAATCTGTGCTCTCATGCTAGAGATACGGAAAAACTTCAGCAGGCCACAGTTCCGCAGCGCGTTCACCGTGACCGGGTCATGGAGGGAAATCATGTCCTCCTCTTCATGTTCTCGTTCTCGCCATGTAAGAGACATTTTGTTCAAAATTCCCTGCAAAGCAAACAAAGAGAAGGAGTAAGTTCCTGATTTTGATGAAAAACTAGCGAAAATTCATCAAAAAATGAGCTGAAAACTCAGTTTTCTGAGCCCAGCGCAGGCAGAGAGTATCCCGCCTGCGCTGAAGGTCAGGCTGCCTTAAGGTAGCTTGACATTCAGCGCAGATTTCGAAAGGGGAACCTACGCTGAAGTTAGGGCGCCCTGGCAAAACCCCTGGGGCTCAGAAACACTGAAAAACAGACATAAAACTGGAAAATGAAACCATGAAAAGGAAGAGCTAGGGTTTAGCTCCTACCTGGTCCAGACGGCGCCGAAAATCGTCCGCAGAATCTCCCGGAATCAGCTGGTGAAAATCAAGGGGGAAGAGGCACCTCCAAGAGCTCCAACAAACCAAATGCAAATGAAATGGTAAATGAGAAGTAAAAACACCTTTTAATGGCTTTTTACATAGTTCAAAGTAAAATATTAGGGTTAAAATCTCATTTTCATGCAAATATTATTCATTTCTAACAAAGTTTGTTGCAGCAATTGAGAATGCAGTACTATCCTTGAAAAGAGAAAGCTAGTAATGGTAAAAAATCAAAATTTGACCATATAATCGAGCAGATTTACCGCGGAATTTATGCTCGTTAAAAAATAAAAAAGCGAGATCCGAGAAGTTTTAGTACATAGTTCATGCTCGTTAAAAAATAAACATAAGGTTGAGCATTCAAGCTCATTAAAAAATGAACACACCCCGGTAAATAACCATTGTGATCGTAAATTTATTAGCCACAAAAAGCCTTGGTCGTGTTTGCACTTGCCACCTCCATTTCATTTGGCCGATCGTTCACCTCCATATGATTGTTTACCCATTTTGAGGAACAGCTGCGAAGAGTGATTTCACCTAGCCATCCTTGTGACACTGCCATGATTGGAAAATTCCAACCTGTACCTGGAATCTGCTGCTATCCCTGTTTATCACTCATTCCTCAAAAGATGAGTCTTCTTTGAGCTCTTTTCATCTGACTCGTAAAATATGAAAAGTTTGCCAAGTTTTGGCCTTCCAGCTCATTAAAAGGACCGGAAGAGCTATCCCTCCCGTAGATTTTAATCTTTTTGGACCCGAGGGATTATTGCACAAAAAGGTCGAGCGCTTGTTTTATTCGGCTCGTTAAAATTATCGAAAACTCATCCCTTCTGTATTGTTTTATACTTTTTCGGACTTAAGGGATTAGATGACGAAAAAGGAATTTTGGAGTTAACTTTTCATACCTTTTCAGACTCTCTAAAAATGAAAAGGACCGAGTTTTCCTTGTCGTTAGACTCGTCAAAATGATTAAATAGCGACAAACTTGTCTTTAGACGAGAACGAGTTTCCCTATCGCTAGGCTCGTTAAAACATAGCGATGGGCTTGCCCGAAGGGCAGGTTATAGAACAAGCATATGTTATCCTCCTCAAGCTTGACAAAAATAAAGAGGTACTGGTCAGAAATGACTGGGGAAAAATTGGGAGAACCTCAAAGCTTTAATGGTAGCAGGTCGCTCTTGAACATGACACTTTTCCTCCGTATCACATCGGGTTGGGTTGTTTCATTCACCGGTCTCATCACCATGGTCTTCGCCAAACCATCCACACTTGGGGTAATGCTACCGATCCATCGCATCAGTGTCGTTATATGTTCAAGAGATGTCGTTCAGAAAGAGTCAACCGTGTCCCATCCACTGCCATACATTATCCTTCATCCACCCATGATCGCCACCCTGAATCATATTTCACAGATTGTTTTCACCTCCACTAAAATCATTAGCTCCGTTCCGTGTCACTGATGTGGGATTCATTAAGGCCCTCCTTTGACGGATCGCTTCTTGTCGACTTCAGCTCATTATCCAAGAAGTTGATCTAGGAACACCCCCCTCAGTACTTTGAAACTGGCATGCCTCAATGGCAAGTTTCTCACTTCCGGCGACAGGTATACATCAATGACCTTCGACCAGAAGATTTTGCGTGGTGTTCGACGCCATGTCCTTTATTCACACCACGTGAATTGTACTGCAGTACCTTGAGGGTCATTATCATTATCGGTGATTCCTCTCGCGCTTGTTAACGGTTTTCATCATTGACCAGTAATCAAGCGATGTCTTTCCATGTTCGACTTCAGCGCAATTCTCACATGGATCAACTTGTACTTAGAGTGAAGATCAAACGAGTTTGAAGACCCCGGATCTAGTTTCATCCATCCGGGCTGCGATATATATTCAGGAAATATAAAGACATTTGACATGTACATCATTACAGCAGATGATCATCCTACTCAAAGGATGATAATTTCAGCAGAGAATTATCAGTCTACCATCAGACGATCGTCTGTTCTATGTACCAAAATGAATTTATAAAGCTGAGCATGGGAATGCCCGCCTCAGCTAGATCATGAAAGCAGAATGAAAAATAATGTATTGTATTGTATTGTATTACAGGTCACCTCTCAGCGATTGAATGAACTTCGGATCCTCCTGATAAAGCATTTCGCCCGATAAATGACCTCATACTTTAGGGGGCAACTGTTATAGACATTTTTGTGCCTTACAGCATGAAGCATGAAATGTTCATAATATAAGGGATCCAAAGTCCCTAAACATGTTGTTCCTACCCCTAGAGGAACAAGGTCAGCAAACCACAGCACTGAATATCAGTTCTCCACCTAAAAACACTCAAAAACAAGCTAATTCTGGATCATGTCAACTGCTCCACTGAGCATCTGCGCTGAATGTCAACTGCTCCTCTGTATACCTGCGCTGAATGTCAACTGCAAAGAAGGCTACCTGCGCTGGGCGAGTTTGGCCAAGTGGCACAGTCATTCCTCAAGGTGTCAATGCCCAGAAAGCTTCCAAAATGACACTTGGATCAGGGAATTCGACTTGTGATGAGTAAGAGGGTCTAGATCTCCAAGTGGAAGCAAGAACCTCCAAGTGGACTCAAGAACTGAAGAATAACTGAAGTGGGGGAGGACACTAGTCAGCTCCATGCCAAGCTCAAGCTGACTCATCCTTTCTCCAAAACTCCTATATATAGAGCTCTCTCATGAGGTCTAGGGAGGCTGGAATCTTGTGAATGTAAGGAAGTGCTGTTGGTTTGGGTATAGAACTATTGGGTGATTTTCTTGAAGGAGGTGAAGAGGAGATTTCTTTCTGCTGGGAGGTGATGCTGGATTGGGCCTTTTATGGTTGTATTACTTCCTGAACTTTAATTCTTCCATTAATAAAGCATTTGAGGTTCTTCTATATGCATGTGTCTGAATGGTGTATTGTTATACTTGTGTATTTGATTTATTCTAATCCTTGAATCAATTATGAATGTATGCTTCTTGTAGTTTCCCTCTCTTGCCATTTTGCAGGATCTTGGTGTAGCTGGGCCAGTGAAAGAGCAAGGAGCTGGGAGCAAGCAGCAAAGAGAGAAGATTGGATCAATCATTAGCGGAAGACAACGGTTAGTGGATCTCTTTCTCCCCTCTCTTACATCTCATAAAGAAGTAATCTCGAATAGCTTTGCTTTGATTGTTGCTGAGGTACTATCACCCTTAGAGTGGGATAGGGTCATTCTGTATTGGATACTTTTCCCAACAACACCACCTGCTGCAATTCGTCTCTTTCTTCTTTAAAAAGAAACTTCTTTTACAATGTACTGGTGCAGTCCTTTACCAGTACGCAGGCTACAACTTGCAGAGGGCTACAACCCTCTCTCGTTTTCCAACTACTTCTGGAAGGGAGCTACAACCCCCTCAGCTCTTGTACTAGCCGATCCATTTACTAGTACGTAGGTGCTGACCCTACAGAAGGCTACAACCTTCTTTCCTACAGGGACCACGTTTCATCAATTTTCAGACTGGATCCATGAGTACAAAACAAACACTGCTGCAATACAATCATCAACTTATACTTGCATCATAATTCTCTAAATCACCCAATACTGAATCACTGAAACCCTGTCATCAAGAACACAGAACACAAACCAGAGCCCAGAACTCTGCAACAACCACCAGAATCAACAACAACCTGAAATATCAAATCTTATTATGCATAAGCTACTTCACTATACCAAAACCGTGTGTATACGCGCTTTCTCCAAAGGCAACCCGCGTGCAGATCTAGAAATAATTACTTATACCTTCGCTGTCAGATCCGACCCTTGCCAAGCATCCCGAACAGATAACCAGCAATACCAGATCTTCTCACTTCGTCAGACACACCTTGCTTACCCTCCTTTGCCTAATGATCTTCTCCTTATATAGCCTTAGGCCCTTCACAATACCACGGTCCAAAACCATAGTAACACAATACCATCAACTTCAAAACTAGGGATCGACACGTTTGTCGAGACACCATGGTCGAAAACCATAGGCACAACTTCCAAGGACTAACCACCATGGACCAAAGGTACGTTTCCACATGTACGCGCTTTTACTGAAACCAACCTACGTGTATACGCTGATTTTCCTTAATGAACCTGCGTATATCTCTTTCTTGTCCTGCTGTACTAAGATCTGTCCTCTGGTTAAGTTGCCATCACTTGTACCTGCTTCTGAGTGAGTTGCCATCAAGGACAACACTTGTATCATAATGCCAACAATCTCCCCCTTTGGACTTGATGGCAACCACCACATCAAGTCACTCTCCCCCTTTGACATCAAGGGCAAACGGTGGACCAAGATATTCTCTTCTTTGGTATACCTTCTGCTGTCCATACTCCCCCTGAGTACATGCTGAAGTTTCTGATTTGGCTCCCCTTTGTATATGCCAAGTTGTATCAATCCATCCATGCTCCCCCTGAGCAGATGCAGGTTCTAAGACCAGCAATAACTATCATTTATCATATATGATCTGTACCATACGCATAAGCCTGCAATACCATTCCTTTGATCAAACAACAAGATGTATCATTTAGTTTCATCAGCAACTTCTAACCTTAATGCCAACAATGAATTATTTGAAGTATATGCTCCCCCTGAGCGTGAGCCAACCATGACCATTTCCTGAGTCTGTTCTGCTGCCCTTTATGCTCCCCCTGAGCCTGAGCCAACCATGACTGAAACATTTCTTGGGTCTGTTCTGCTACCCTTTCTACATATACGCGACTTTGCAGCCTGTAACTCGCGTATATACGCGACTTGTCTTCATTATATCAGCGTATGCAAGATGGAATACTGAAATTCATCACTTTCATATTCCCCTGTGTCTGTTGTGTCAGCTGACTGAGTTATGCCACACCTTTCTGTCTCTAATTCTGTCTTCTTCAATTCCTGGAACTGTGATGATGTATGGTCCTCTTGTTTTGAATTTTTAAATCTGCTCCTGCATTCCCTTGCTTTATGCCCATATTTGTTGCATGTATAACATCTTACATATTTCACGTTCCTTCTATTGCAATCAATTGCTTTGTGTCCATATTCATTGCAGGCAAAGCAATATCCTCTGAAATACCTAGGATGCGATGATATTTTGTAATGGTCTTGAACCATTCTACTTCTACATCTGGCTACAACATGTCCAAGATTATGACATACATAACATTCAACATTATTCAGAGGAGGAAATAATCGTCTATCACTTCCATAGTTAGGAGTAAAGGATCTTCCTTGAGGAATTTCTTTCCTTGGTTGTTCCTTGTTCAACATTTCAGATTTCTCATTAGAGTTTCTTGCCTCACCTTGTGAACTAGATTCACCTTCAACATATTCATGAAAACCAAGACCAGTTTTGATAGGAGGAGACCTTTGACTATTAAGAATATCGTCCAAGACTTTAGTACTATCTTGAAATCGTAAAAGCTTATCCTTTTCTTCTAATTTACCTTTCAAGATATTTACCTCAACTTGATGTTGTTCTTCCTTTTCCAGATACTGATTCCTTAGGTCTTCTTCAGCTTTTCTTCCTTCTTCCACTTGTCGCTTTAGTTTGATCACTTCATGTTCTTGATCTTGAAGAGCTTCTCTATTCTGTTCTCTTGAATTTTTAAGATCTTCTTTTAGAGAGAGGATCTTTGATTCAAGTCTCTGAATAGTTATGCTCTGATCCTTTACTATATCCTGCAATTGCTCCCTCACCCTGGTTTCTGTCTCCAATTGTTCGTTTAATTTGGTAACTTCTTCAGTTTCTGCATTCTTCTTTTCATGTGCCATGAGACTTTTAATATCTTCGCTATTATTGGATGAAGCATTCTTCTTTTCATGTGCCATGAGACTTCTAATATCTTCACTATCATTGAATGAACTTTTAATATGGGTGTAATAGCTTCTACCATCTTCTTCAGATATCTTTCCTTTGTTATGAGGGCATCTAGCAGCATAGTGACCAACTCTACCACATAGAAAGCATTTGACAGGTAGCTTACCTTTGAACCGTCCAATTCCCCGTTCAAGATTCTTGACAAAATTTACCTCATCTTCTTCCTCTGATGCTTCGAATGCGGCTTCCGATGGTACCTCTATTCGCATTTCAAAAGTAGTTAAGATCCCGTGAAGCTGTGACATGGTGATTTTCTGCACGTTCTCTTTTTCTTCTATGGCAGACACTTTGGAATCAAATTTAGAAGACAGAGATATCAAAACCTTTCCAACTAAGACAACTTCCTTAAATTCTTCACCCAGATCCCTCATACAATTTACAATCTCATCCATACGCAGGAAATAATTAGCTATGCTTTCATTACTATGCATCTTAAGATGTTCATACCGGATTCTGAGAGTTTGAAGCTTTGCTCTTTTTACCTGATCATCTCCTTCGTAGCTTGTAATGATTTTGTCCCATATTTCCTTAGCTGATTTGAAATGCATGACCTTCATAAATTCTTATTGTGTCAAACTACTCAATAAGACAGTAACAGCTTTGGCATTGAGCTCATATTGCTTTTTCTCTGTTGGATCTGTAGGAGTTGCTGATGGGAATTTGTATCCTCCTTCTACGATTCCCCAAACTTCTGCTCCAAGTGATTGTAGATATGCAGTGGTTCTTATCTTCCAGTGGGTAAAATTGTTCCCGTCAAAGACTGGTGGCCTGATGTGTGCCTCTCTTTCTGGATTAGCCATTCTGATGGATCTTTTCCTTCAAGCGATCAAGCTTCCTCTGAAGGACCTGCTCTGATACCAATTGTTGGAAATAATACTGAGAGGGGGGGTGAATCAATATTATCAGATCAATAAAACTTTTCAAAGTTCATGCTCAGAAACATATACGCTACTTCAGTTAAGTGAACCCGTGTGTACACGCTACTGTGTCTAAAGCAACTAGCGTATATCCAGAAATATTATGATTCAGTTAGCTTATCTTCAGTAAATGCATCAGAACATTATTAACCACATTGACAGTAAACAGGTGCAGTATAACAGAACATATAATCACATAAAAGCCACACACATGAACACCATGATATAAGGTGGAAACCCAATGTGGGTGAAAACCACCTGCTGCAATTCGTCTCTTTCTTCTTTAATAAGAAACTTCTTTTACAATGTACTGGTGCAGTCCTTTACCAGTACGCAGGCTACAACCTGCAGAGGACTACAACCCTCTCTCGTTTTCCAACTACTTCTGGAAGGGAGCTACAACCCCCTCAGCTCTTGTACTAGCCGATCCATTTACCAGTACGTAGGTGCTGACCCTACAGAAGGCTACAACCTTCTTTCCTATAGGGACCACGTTTCATCAATTTTCAGACTGGATCCATGAGTACAAAACAAACACTGCTGCAATACAATCATCAACTTATACTTGCATCATAATTCTCTAAATCACCCAATACTGAATCACTGAAACCCTGTCATCAAGAACACAGAACACAAACCAGAGCCCAGAACTCTACAACAACCACCAGAATCAACAACAACCTAAAATATCAAATCTTATTATGCATACGCTACTTCGCTATACCAAAACCGCGTGTATACGCGCTTTCTCCAAAGGCAACCCGCGTGCAGATCTAGAAATAATTACTTATACCTTCGCTGTCAGATCCGACCCTTGCCAAGCATCCCGAACAGATAACCAGCAATACCAGATCTTCTCACTTCGTCAGACACACCTTGCTTACCCTCCTTTGCCTAATGATCTTCTCCTTATATAGCCTTAGGCCCTTCACAATACCACGGTCCAAAACCATAGTAACACAATACCATCAACTTCAAAACTAGGGATCGACACGTTTGTCGAGACACCATGGTCCAAAACGATAGGCACAACTTCCAAGGACTAACCACCATGGACCAAAGGTACGTTTTCACATGTACGCACTTTTACTGAAACCAACCTGCGTGTATACGCTGATTTTCCTTAATGAACCTGCATATATCTCTTTCTTGTCCTGCTGTACTAAGATCTGTCCTCTGATTAAGTTGCCATCACTTGTACCTGCTTCTGAGTGAGTTTCCATCAAGGACAACACTTGTATCATAATGCCAACAATCTCCGCCTTTGGACTTGATGGCAACCACCACATCAAGTCACTCTCCCCCTTTGACATCAAGGGCAAAGGGCAGACCAAGATATTCTCTTCTTTGGTATACCTTCTGCTGTCCATACTCCCCCTGAGTACATGCTGAAGTTTCTGATTTGGCTCCCCTTTGTATATGCCAAGTTGTATCAATCCATCCATGCTCCCCCTGAGCAGATGCAGGTTCTAAGACCAGCAATAACTATCATTTATCATATATGATCTGTACCATACGCATAAGCCTGCAATACCATTCCTTTGATCAAACAACAAGATGTATCATTTAGTTTCATCAGCAACTTCTAACCTTAATGCCAACAATGAATTATTTGAAGTATATGCTCCCCCTGAGCGTGAGCCAACCATGACCATTTCCTGAGTCTGTTCTTCTACCCTTTATGCTCCCCCTGAGCCTGAGCCAACCATGACTGAAACATTTCTTGGGTCTGTTCTGCTACCCTTTCTACATATACGCGACTTTGCAGCCTGTAACTCGCGTATATACGCGACTTGTCTTCATTATATCAGCGTATGCAAGATGGAATACTGAAATTCATCACTTTCATATTCCCCTGTGTCTGTTGTGTCAGCTGACTGAGTTATGCCACACCTTTCTGTCTCTAATTCTGTCTTCTTCAATTCCTGGAACTGTGATGATGTATGGTCCTCTTGTTTTGAATTTTTAAATCTGCTCCTGCATTCCCTTGCTTTATGCCCATATTTGTTGCATGTATAACATCTTACATATTTCACGTTCCTTCTATTGCAATCAATTGCTTTGTGTCCATATTCATTGCAGGCAAAGCAATATCCTCTGAAATACCTGGGATGCGATGATATTTTGTAATGGTCTTGAACCATTCTACTTCTACATCTGGCTACAACATGTCCAAGATTATGACATACATAACATTCAACATTATTCAGAGGAGGAAATAATCGTCTATCACTTCCATAGTTAGGAGTAAAGGATCTTCCTTGAGGAATTTCTTTCCTTGGTTGTTCCTTGTTCAACATTTCAGATTTCTCATTAGAGTTTCTTGCCTCACCTTGTGAACTAGATTCACCTTCAACATATTCATGAAAACCAAGACCAGTTTTGATAGGAGGAGACCTTTGACTATTAAGAATATCGTCCAAGACTTTAGTACTATCTTGAAATCGTAAAAGCTTATCCTTTTCTTCTAATTTACCTTTCAAGATATTTACCTCAACTTGATGTTGTTCTTCCTTTTCCAGATACTGATTCCTTAGGTCTTCTTCAGCTTTTCTTCCTTCTTCCACTTGTCGCTTTAGTTTGATCACTTCATGTTCTTGATCTTGAAGAGCTTCTCTATTCTGTTCTCTTGAATTTTTAAGATCTTCTTTTAGAGAGAGGATCTTTGATTCAAGTCTCTGAATAGTTATGCTCTGATCCTTTACTATATCCTGCAATTGCTCCCTCACCCTGGTTTCTCTCTCCAATTGTTCATTTAATTTGGTAACTTCTTCAGTTTCTGCATTCTTCTTTTCATGTGCCATGAGACTTTTAATATCTTCGCTATTATTGGATGAAGCATTCTTCTTTTCATGTGCCATGAGACTTCTAATATCTTCACTATCATTGAATGAACTTTTAATATGGGTGTAATAGCTTCTACCATCTTCTTCAGATATCTTTCCTTTGTTATGAGGGCATCTAGCAGCATAGTGACCAACTCTACCACATAGAAAGCATTTGAAAGGTAGCTTACCTTTGAACCGTCCAATTCCCCGTTCAAGATTCTTGACAAAATTTACCTCATCTTCTTCCTCTGATGCTTCGAATGCGGCTTCCGATGGTACCTCTATTCGCATTTCAAAAGCAGTTAAGATCCCGTGAAGCTGTGACATGGTGATTTTCTGCACGTTCTCTTTTTCTTCTATGGCAGACACTTTGGAATCAAATTTAGAAGACAGAGATCTCAAAACCTTTCCAACTAAGACAACTTCCTTAAATTCTTCACCCATATCCCTCATACAATTTACAATCTCATCCATACGCAGGAAATAATTAGCTATGCTTTCATTACTATGCATCTTAAGATGTTCATACCGGATTCTGAGAGTTTGAAGCTTTGCTCTTTTTACCTGATCATCTCCTTTGTAGCTTGTAATGATTTTGTCCCATATTTCCTTAGCTGATTTGAAATGCATGACCTTCATAAATTCTTATTGTGTCAAACTACTCAATAAAACAGTAACAGCTTTGGCATTGAGCTCATATTGCTTTTTCTCTGTTGGATCTGTAGGAGTTGCTGATGGGAATTTGTATCCTCCTTCTACGATTCCCCAAACTTCTGCTCCAAGTGATTGTAGATATGCAGTGGTTCTTATCTTCCAGTGGGTAAAATTGTTCCCGTCAAAGACTGGTGGCCTGATGTGTGCCTCTCTTTCTGGATTAGCCATTCTGATGGATCTTTTCCTTCAAGCGATCAAGCTTCCTCTGAAGGACCTACTCTGATACCAATTGTTGGAAATAATACTGAGAGGGGGGGTGAATCAATATTATCAGATCAATAAAACTTTTCAAAGTTCATGCTCAGAAACATATACGCTACTTCAGTTAAGTGAACCCGCGTGTACACGCTACTGTGTCTAAAGCAACTAGCGTATATCCAGAAATATTATGATTCAGTTAGCTTATCTTCAGTAAATGCATCAGAACATTATTAACCACATTGACAGTAAACAGGTGCAGTATAACAGAACATATAATCACATAAAAGCCACACACATGAACACCATGATATAAGGTGGAAACCCAATGTGGGTGAAAACCACCTGCTGCAATTCGTCTCTTTCTTCTTTAATAAGAAACTTCTTTTACAATGTACTGGTGCAGTCCTTTACCAGTACGCAGGCTACAACCTGCAGAGGACTACAACCCTCTCTCGTTTTCCAACTACTTCTGGAAGGGAGCTACAACCCCCTCAGCTCTTGTACTAGCCGATCCATTTACCAGTACGTAGGTGCTGACCCTACAGAAGGCTACAACCTTCTTTCCTATAGGGACCACGTTTCATCAATTTTCAGACTGGATCCATGAGTACAAAACAAACACTGCTGCAATACAATCATCAACTTATACTTGCATCATAATTCTCTAAATCACCCAATACTGAATCACTGAAACCCTGTCATCAAGAACACAGAACACAAACCAGAGCCCAGAACTCTACAACAACCACCAGAATCAACAACAACCTAAAATATCAAATCTTATTATGCATACGCTACTTCGCTATACCAAAACCGCGTGTATACGCGCTTTCTCCAAAGGCAACCCGCGTGCAGATCTAGAAATAATTACTTATACCTTCGCTGTCAGATCCGACCCTTGCCAAGCATCCCGAACAGATAACCAGCAATACCAGATCTTCTCACTTCGTCAGACACACCTTGCTTACCCTCCTTTGCCTAATGATCTTCTCCTTATATAGCCTTAGGCCCTTCACAATACCACGGTCCAAAACCATAGTAACACAATACCATCAACTTCAAAACTAGGGATCGACACGTTTGTCAAGACACCATGGTCCAAAACGATAGGCACAACTTCCAAGGACTAACCACCATGGACCAAAGGTACGTTTTCACATGTACGCACTTTTACTGAAACCAACCTGCGTGTATACGCTAATTTTCCTTAATGAACCTGCATATATCTCTTTCTTGTCCTGCTGTACTAAGATCTGTCCTCTGATTAAGTTGCCATCACTTGTACCTGCTTCTGAGTGAGTTTCCATCAAGGACAACACTTGTATCATAATGCCAACAATCTCCGCCTTTGGACTTGATGGCAACCACCACATCAAGTCACTCTCCCCCTTTGACATCAAGGGCAAAGGGCAGACCAAGATATTCTCTTCTTTGGTATACCTTCTGCTGTCCATACTCCCCCTGAGTACATGCTGAAGTTTCTGATTTGGCTCCCCTTTGTATATGCCAAGTTGTATCAATCCATCCATGCTCCCCCTGAGCAGATGCAGGTTCTAAGACCAACAATAACTATCATTTATCATATATGATCTGTACCATACGCATAAGCCTGCAATACCATTCCTTTGATCAAACAACAAGATGTATCATTTAGTTTCATCAGCAACTTCTAACCTTAATGCCAACAATGAATTATTTGAAGTATATGCTCCCCCTGAGCGTGAGCCAACCATGACCATTTCCTGAGTCTGTTCTGCTGCCCTTTATGCTCCCCCTGAGCCTGAGCCAACCATGACTGAAACATTTCCTGGGTCTGTTCTGCTGCCCTTTCTACATATACGCGACTTTGCAGCCTGTAACTCGCGTATATACGTGACTTGTCTTCATTATATCAGCGTATGCAAGATGGAATACTGAAATTCATCACTTTCATATTCCCCTGTGTCTGTTGTGTCAGCTGACTGAGTTATGCCACACCTTTCTGTCTCTAATTTTGTCTTCTTCAATTCCTGGAACTGTGATGATGTATGGTCCTCTTGTTTTGAATTTTTAAATCTGCTCCTGCATTCCCTTGCTTTATGCCCATATTTGTTGCATGTATAACATCTTACATATTTCACGTTCCTTCTATTGCAATCAATTGCTTTGTGTCCATATTCATTGCAGGCAAAGCAATATCCTCTGAAATACCTGGGATGCGATGATATTTTGTAATGGTCTTGAACCATTCTACTTCTACATCTGGCTGCAACATGTCCAAGATTATGACATACATAACATTCAACATGATTCAGAGGAGGAAATAATCGTCTATCACTTCCATAGTTAGGAGTAAAGGATCTTCCTTGAGGAATTTCTTTCCTTGGTTGTTCCTTGTTCAACATTTCAGATTTCTCATTAGAGTTTCTTGCCTCACCTTGTGAACTAGATTCACCTTCAACATATTCATGAAAACCAAGACCAGTTTTGATAGGAGGAGACCTTTGACTATTAAGAATATCGTCCAAGACTTTAGTACTATCTTGAAATCGTAAAAGCTTATCCTTTTCTTCTAATTTACCTTTCAAGATATTTACCTCAACTTGATGTTGTTCTTCCTTTTCCAGATACTGATTCCTTAGGTCTTCTTCAGCTTTTCTTCCTTCTTCCACTTGTCACTTTAGTTTGATCACTTCATGTTCTTGATCTTGAAGAACTTCTCTGTTCTGTTCTCTTTATTTTTTAAGATCTTCTTTTAGAGAGAGGATCTTTGATTCAAGTCTCTGAATAGTTATGCTCTGATCCTTTACTATATCCTGCAATTGCTCCCTCACCTTGGTTTCTGTCTCCAATTGTTCGTTTAATTTGGTAACTTCTTCAGTTTCTGCATTCTTCTTTTCATGTGCCATGAGACTTTTAATATCTTTGCTATTATTGGATGAAGAATTCTTCTTTTCATGTGCCATGAGACTTCTAATATCTTCACTATCATTGAATGAACTTTTAATATGGGTATAATAGCTTCTACCATCTTCTTCAGATATCTTTCCTTTGTTATGAGGGCATCTAGCAGCATAGTGACCAACTCTACCACATAGAAAGCATTTGAAAGGTAGCTTACCTTTGAACCGTCCAGTTCCCCGTTCAAGATTCTTGACAAAATTTACCTCATCTTCTTCCTCTGATGCTTCGAATGCGGCTTCCGATGGTACCTCTATTCGCATTTCAAAAGCAGTTAAGATCCCGTGAAGCTGTGACATGGTGATTTTCTACACGTTCTCTTTTTCTTCTATGGCAGACACTTTGGAATCAAATTTAGAAGACAGAGATCTGAAAACCTTTTCAACTAAGACAACTTCCTTAAATTCTTCACCCAGATCCCTCATACAATTTACAATCTCATCCATACATAGGAAATAATTAGCTATGCTTTCATTACTATGCATCTTAAGATTTTCATACCGGATTCTGAGAGTTTGAAGCTTTGCTCTTTTTACCTGATCATCTCCTTCGTAGCTTGTAACGATTTTGTCCCATATTTCCTTAGCTGATTTGAAATGCATGACCTTCATAAATTCTGATTGTGTCAAACTACTCAATAAGACAGTAACAGCTTTGGCATTGAGCTCATATTGCTTTTTCTCTGTTGGATCTGTAGGAGTTGCTGATGGGAATTTGTATCCTCCTTCTACGATTCCCCAAACTTCTGCTCCAAGTGATTGTAGATATGCAGTGGTTCTTATCTTCCAGTGGGTAAAATTGTTCCCGTCAAAGACTGGTGGCCTGATGTGTGCCTCTCTTTCTGGATTAGCCATTCTGATGGATCTTTTCCTTCAAGTGATCAAGCTTCCTCTGAAGGACCTGCTCTGATACCAATTGTTGGAAATAATACTGAGAGGGGGGGGTGAATCAATATTATCAGATCAATAAAACTTTTCAAATTTCATGCTCAGAAACATATACGCTACTTCAGTTAAGTGAACACGCGTGTACACGCTACTGTGTCTAAAGCAACTAGCGTATATCCAGAAATCTTATGATTCAGTTAGCTTATCTTCAGTAAATGCATCAGAACATTATTAACCACATTGACAGTAAACAGGTGCAGTATAACAGAACATATCATCACATAAAAGCCACACACATGAACACCATGATATAAGGTGGAAACCCAATGTGGGTGAAAACCACCTGTTGCAATTCGTCTCTTTCTTCTTTAATAAGAAAATTCTTTTACAATGTACTGGTGCAGTCCTTTACCAGTACGCAGGCTACAACCTGCAGAGGACTACAACCCTCTCTCATTTTCCAACTACTTCTGGAAGGGAGCTACAACCCCCTCAGCTCTTGTACTAGCCGATCCATTTACCAGTACGTAGGTGCTGACCCTACAGAAGGCTACAACCTTCTTTCCTACAGGGACCACGTTTCATCAATTTTCAGACTGGATCCATGAGTACAAAACAAACACTGCTGCAATACAATCATCAACTTATACTTGCATCATAATTCTCTAAATCACCCAATACTGAATCACTGAAACCCTGTCATCAAGAACACAGAACACAAACCAAAGCCCAGAACTCTGCAACAACCACCAGAATCAACAGCAACCTGAAATATCAAATCTTATTATGCATACGCTACTTCGCTATACCAAAACTGCATGTATACGCGCTTTCTCCAAAGGCAACCCGCGTGCAGATCTAGAAATAATTACTTATACCTTCGCTATCAGATCCGACCCTTGCCAAGCGTCCCGAACAGATAACCAGCAATACCAGATCTTCTCACTTCGTCAGACACACCTTGCTTACCCTCCTTTGCCTAATGATCTTCTCCTTATATAGCCTTAGGCCCTTCACAATACCACGGTCCAAAACCATAGTAACACAATACCATCAACTTCAAAACTAGGGATCGACACGTCTGTCGAGACACCATGGTCCAAAACCATAGGCACAACTTCCAAGGACTAACCGCCACGGACCAAAGGTACGTTTTCACATGTACGTGCTTTTACTGAAACCAACCTGCGTGTATACGCTGATTTTCCTTAATGAACCTGCGTATATCTCTTTCTTGTCCTGCTGTACTAAGATCTGTCCTATGATTAAGTTGCCATCACTTGTACCTGCTTCTGAGTGAGTTGCCATCAAGGACAACACTTGTATCATAATGCCAACACTGAGTTAACTCAGAGTGTTGAAGCTCTTGGGTTAGGGCCCAACCCTAGAAGCCAAGGATCCTCTTTCTTGTATATGCATGTTTAGTGTAGTTTCATAGCTTCATTGTTAATTTTCTTTTTAGATGCATTTCCATTACAAGTAGTGTATATTAAATTGGTTGTTTATTAGTTTTCTTGCATTTGTGACTTACTTCATTAGAAGCTTAGTAGGGATAAAGGATAACCATAAGGTTTTCTACAGGTATCTCAGCCTCACTTCCTCCCTCTAGGATCAAGACTTGATGAAGGGACCCTTAAGCAACCCCAAAAACACAAATTTCTAGTTCTTTTATGAGCTTTGGAGTTTGTTGTCTTTAAATTAGAATTTGATTAGTTTTGCAAGGTAGGATTCCATTATCATATTTGTCATCTTCATTTTTGTAGTATATCTCTTCCATGCTTTCATTCCTTTTAGCAACTTTCCTCATGCATATTGTAGGCAGTTAATTCATTAATTCTACTTTTCTAGTTTACGAAAATCTTTCTTGTTTGCATAGCTTTTTGGAAGATATACATGTTTTATGTAGAGCAGGTGCTTCAAGAGGAGACTAAGACTTCATAGCCAGCAGCCACCTTCCACTCCATCCACCTTATCCATCCCTTGTTTCCACCATCAGCTTCCCTTGTTTTCATCATTTTTCATAGAAATTCTTCCAAGCACATTGAGCGAATCCAGCCATCTACTATCTTTGATGTTGACTTGTGAGTGATCCTAGACCTTCTCCCACTCCATTGCACCCATCAAACACCTTTCCTAGGTCTTCCATCACCTCCAATACCTCACATTTTTCTCTCAGGTGTATCTTGTACGTTTACAAGGGATCCTATAGGTTTCTAGTACATCTTGCAGGTTTTCCTAAAATGGCCTATTTTGAGGCCGAGTTGATGGAAAACCTCTAGGAAGTCACCAAAATACTCCAAGGGTATTTTAAACCATCCAACCATCTCATAACCCTTCCATCCATCCTCAAACATCCTTAATTCACCTGCCACATTAACAGAAGCAATTAGTTTTCATACTTGATTTTGCATGAAAAGACAAAAAAGAAAAAATAGATTTAGTTCAGTCTCCTTACTTGCACATTAGTGATGTTTGATGCTTCTTACTTCTATAACTTAGATAGTATAATTTGGTTCATGTTGATTTAGCATTTTTGTCAAGCATAGTTTCTTAGTAGTTAATTAGGAAATGGTGTGATTTAGCATTACATGTCGACCTTCTCCATTATTGCAGTAGAGTAGCTCTCTCTCTTAGTGTAGATTTACCTTTCTTCCATCAAAGGATAAAGATTCTTCGGACTCCATAGATGTCTAGATTGAAACCCCAGTGGTCTCTCGCCAGCTGAACAGTGACAATAGGAAGAACCATCATTTTTACTTATGTATACACCATTGTCACCTCCAAGTTTGTACGAACCCCGGGTTGATAAAGTAAAGCTAGTAGCCCAAGAGTTGCAACATCCTTGCTACAATACTGGTGCTCATCACTAAATTTTGAGGTTGAACATTCAATTTGAAGCACAATGAATAGGGAATAATATTTGAATAAGCCCCAGAGTCAACTAGAAAGTTATGAACATTTTTGTTGAAAATTTAAAAGGCTAAAATGAAAGGAGGAGTGTGTGAATTTAATCTATCTCCTATTGGAATAACATCTATTGAATCAATTTTATCAAGTAATGAATAAGGTTTTTTTATTTTTATTATATATATATATTTACTCTTTAAATATTTGGTAGTAACAACAGTAGATGGCAATGGAGAATCGGGGACTGCATTTAAACCATTAAACAATAACTTTGATTATTATTTTAGTTTGCTAACTTCAAAGAGTGAAATGTTGGATTTTTTCTTCTTCATATATTCTACAATATTATAATCAATGTTATGAGATACCAATAATGGTTTAGATGCAAAAGAATTTGAGGTAGATGATTTTTGTGCACTAGAAGTTTTACCAAAAGTTTTTTAGGCATACCTTTTTCATTTAAAGTGTTGGTTGTATATTTCTGAACTTTTGAAGATGTATCGGCCACACTCTTAATTCTAGTAGTAACTGACATTTCTTATTCATTTTATTCATCACATGTCGGAAGAATAAAGTCCCAAAGTCCATATTATTCAACGATATCTTCTTCTTTCATTTCTTCATCAGTTTCAAGAGTCTCTTCTTCATCTCCAACCACTGATATCTGTGAAGAGGATTGAGATGGTGGTGTTTCTAGATGAGTCCTTCTTATTAGTATAAAATATCATCTACTGGACAAAATTTCAGTAATTTTATTTTTAACTCTACCATGTCATTTGACATGGTTTTAATAACTTTTTGTAACCCTTCCATATGAAATGGGTCTTGAATATATGTATTCTAGGTTTCCTCTTTGAAGGTGACATTGTTTGTAGGCTTTCTTTCTTCTGTTGCATCTTTCTTCTAAAGGGATACCAATATTTTGTCAACTTCTAGAGCTTCTTTCATGTTATTAGCGAGTGCTTGTTTTTGTGCTCTATCAAAAAACATAGCGATATTTGAAGGTAAGGTGCTAATATAGAAATCTACTTGGACTTCTTGACCTGCCTTCGATGTAGTTGGAATTTTGTTCAAAATTTTATTGAATCTAGAATTAAAGTCTGTAATATTTTCATTAGGAGGTATATTAAGATTGGATAAGTCATTTATCAGTGTAGATGGTGTTTTATCCTCTCCATATTTCTTAAGAAATTGTTCTTCAAATGTATCCCAATTATTTGTTGGTCCAATAGGTAGAGGAAATACCAAGATCCAGTTGATCCTTCAAATATGTAAGGAAAAATCATATAGACTACATCCTCCTCAGAGACACCATTCAAATTGATAGCTAACCTAAAATTATGAATATTTTCTTCAGCAGGAAGTCCATCATTTGGATTCTATTTTGGTAGCCATCTCTCTGGATGTTTGTGAAGGAGATGTAAAGGGGGATTTATTTTTACTTCTCCTGGGTTATTCCATGGTCTATTTTCCATTCTGGGATTCATGATGTGAATGTTAGTAGATGAGGTGCACCATAAAAGTGGATTCTCTTAATGAAGGGGAAGTTGAAGTAATGACAAATGATGATGCCCTTATGGAACTACTACTAATAGTTATTGTTGGTTGTGTATAAAATGAATGAGTGGATGAAAATGGGGTTGCAGATGAATGAATATGAGAAGATAAGGGATTATAAGAGGGTGGTAATGAAGAAAATGGGATAGGTATAGATGAGATTCAAGGAATGGTAGGTGTGGGTGGTGGAGAAGATGTAATATTCTAATAGTAGAGGACTCAGTGCCAGAGATATGTTTTTTTCTACGATGAGTTTGTAACAAGAATTCAAATGGTTTTACTCCAAGTTTTTTGCTTTGTGCTCTATAAAGGACTCTAAAAGATATTAAGGAATATGAAACACTTCCTTTTCAAGGATACGTTTGGTCATATTCTTCACCAGAAATTGAAATTCCTTCATACTCTTGTATGACAGTTTGGAGATCAGGGGAATTTGATGGCTGATCGGGAAGAGGAGTGTTAACAAAAGGTTGACTAGGTGATATTCTAATAGGGCTAGGAGATTATGAAGAAGGCTTTACAACTTCAAATATGGGAGGAGGTTATTGCGAATGAGATTTTGAATTTGTATCTAATTTTTATGGGGGGGATTAACTCTTAGGATGGCCACTTAATTTAGTGTGTGACCTTCTTGCCATTCATAGTCTGTTGGCCCTCCTTCTAGGGCCAAAAATGTGGATGGAAAAAATTGACATCATTAACATTCGGGGAATCCACCTGTTCAAGGTCCAAATTAGACATTTTTCTGTTGAAATTTGTGGTTCCGACTGGTTAAAATGGGTTTCCATTTACCCATTCAAAATATGTGTAGGTGAGGTAAAATGCGTGATAAAACGATTATAAAAATGATATGTGAAAAATTAATTATGTAAAACTAATATATAAAATATTTAAAATACCCGGGTATATGAATTACATGAGCTAAAATGATAACATCGATCCATAATAATAAGGTTACTATAAAAAAAGTATAATAATATCGATTTAAACTATTGTTTTTATTAAATACTTAATCGAAAAAATATTAAGCTCTCCACATATGATAAATCGAAAATACTATTCTCTGCAATTAAAATAATTAATCATGACACATTCAAAAGTGATAAGTGATAGGACTAATATGAAAGTATACAAGAATAATATTAAAATATATATAATGATTATTTTAAAGAACGAATGCACATAGACAAGATAACAATACAAGATCTGATAGCAATCTATTCATGTCTAGAATTGTAGTGGTTCAAATATGTATTAAAATTCTAAAGCTCAGTACAGTGGTGGAACATAAGCTTCACTTTAATAGCAAGTTCCAAAAGCCCTTTCTAAAATCATGAAAGGGGTATTTATAAGATTTTTTTTTACAAAAAATAAGAGATAAAAAATCTCCTAGAAAGATTAACTAAATTTAACAAAATAGGAATAAAAAGAAATTTGTTATAGGTAAACTGGGGTTGTTGAGCTTGAACCAATAATGCCTCTGCAATGCTTTATAATTCTAGTAGCAGTGCCACTTCTGGAGGAATCTGCAGCTTCATCAGGGTCTGGAAGCCAAAGATAGATGCTTTCAATTGTGGATAATATGGGTGTTGTTTTCTGTTAGTGCTTTTAGTAGCATCCAATGACTATGGGGATTTTCCAAAAACCACTATTTGTCATCCATATTTATCTTTTTCAACTACTTAATTTCCTTGATAACATCCTTCTCTTTCTGATTCCATTCTTCCCGTAATCTCTGCATATATAGCAAGGAGTCCTTGGGGTTTTTTGCAATTAGATGGGCCCCAAGCAGGGAGTCATTTACAACTTCTACTATTGGATTGGAAAGATCCCATGCATCATTGAGAGATCTTTTAATTACACAAATCCTTACTTTCCAGCCTTTAAGAACAATCTTGGCTTGACCTTCATCGATTTTTTGGCTCATATGAGTTTCTACCTTCCTCATTATTTTTCCATCTTAAAAATTCTTTGAGATACTTCTTATCATGAACATAAGAATTACTTATGTCTAGTAATTCATCAATAAAGGTATCACCAAATTCTCATTTAATTTTGATTAAGCTGAGCTCTTCAAAGAATAATTCCTTCTTCTTTCTAAATTTATTGTTGAGCTCATGAGCTTTATGTTTGAACTCATCCAACTGAAACGCGCTAGCTTGCAGTTGTTTTATCTTCCTCTAAGATTCCTTAAGTTGGATTTATTTTTTATTGATCTCTTTTGTATGCTAAATTTTTAATGCAACTAACTGATTATGGATTTTTTTATGGTATTATCTTTTGAGGCTAACTCTATCTCCCACTAAACCTTGACTTGTTCTTTTTCTTTTTAAAACAACTACTGCAAATTAGCAAACTTCTCATATTTTTCCTTGACATGACCCTGCACCTTAAAGAATTTCTCAATTACAATAGAAGCTTAGGCACATGTAAACAAACTTAATTTTCCTAATTCATATATAGAATCAACAAAGGGTCCCTCCCAAAGAACCTCAATAGGTGCGACTTGAGAATTTTTTCCTGAAACTAGGCTCTAAGAGTCTTCAATTTTCCTTTCCTTTCTTCCTCTTCTAACAACTACTTTGTGCTTTGGACTATAGAAAATATCAAGAGGAGCGATTTCCTCAATGTTGAAGAATACTATAAAAGTGGGATGAAATGGAATAACTTCCAAATTTGCGGATGTTTTTTGAACCTTCCCTTTATCCTTAGTAGTGCTCCGAATGGTAGCAAGATTAATATTAGTTATAGCCTTTTGGGAGACTATTTCAACTGTTAATTCTATAACTTTTTTTTTCTATTTTCTTCTTACCCTTTAGAGTTTGGTTAAATTCATCCCATAGCTTATCCATCTCATGTTTTCTAGACATTACATCTTGAGGATCTGTTAAACTTGAAGTTCCTAATTGTTGATGTTGTACTGAAACTTCTTGCTATGTGGATGCTAATGTAGCCTGTTTAGTTGATATAATTAGATTACTGACATGGATAGGCTCTTGTGTAGGAAGTGATAGTGAATCCATAGGAAATGTTTCTAATGTGGAAGTTTTGAAAGCAAAGAACTGATCACATTGTTCCTATGGTATTGTGTCCATCAGCTTTAGCAATATTCACTTTAAAGAAGATGTTTGAGAAAAGATATTATCAAATTTGTTCTCCTCATGAATATATATTCTTATACCAACAAGGGAAGCTATTTTATTTTCTTCTTTATTAGGGTCATGTGTCTGGAAATGCATATTAGATAATTTGAGTTCTTCTATAGGCAATATTTATTTATGTGCATGTTGATAATTTTCTAAAGCAAAAATACCAAGTGGTAATGGGAATTGAGGCTAAGCCCTTTTATTTTTTTCTTTCAAATCTATAGTTAGAACATGATGAGCCAGTTGATAGGCTACTTCCCTACAAATAAAAGTACATGGAAAATAAAGGTGTAGAACATGTGGTGCAACATAACTCCCCCAAACCTGAATATAGGTAAAAAATTATTCCCCAAACTAGGTTCCAATATTCCTCAAATTATCCATAGCACATAGGGTCATTCTTGGTGGTTTTCTTTGATACATCAACTCATAAATAGGAATCATTACCATATGTCATATTTGATAAAACTATTCAAAGTATTTGGTTTTCCATAGGGAATTATAATAGACATGAATGGGAAGAGGATTAGAAACAATCTATTTCCATCGCGTGGAAGGGAAATCCAAAGTAAACATAGGAAAACCATTATATAGGAAGACATATAAAAAGGGGGGATTTTGTTTTCAGAGACAATGCGGGATTTGTTCAATGAAAGGATATTTTTGGCTAAATTATCTGATAGGATAGTAGCATAGTCTAAAATGTCACCCTCTAAGGTGAAATCAATTAGGGGAATCTAATAATCTGAATTTTTTTTAGACATTTGGCAATGCATATAGCCAATATAACATTGCAACAACTTGACAAAAAGGGGTTGCGAGAGAAGCAGTTGCATACTTACCATTGGCCTTGATTTATGTTGGTTAGGATTTTGTCTCCAATCCTTCATTAAGTTTACCAGTACTTTATGTTCTTTGGTAAACCCCTCCACATATTGTTTGTTAAAATTATACTATGGATTTGGAAGCTTATACATAGTGTGGAGGTCTTCTACTGCAAATGAACCAATAATTGTGCCCTTCTTAGTATGAAATTTCATTTCTGTGACTATAACATCCTCAACCACCCATTTTATCATGTCCGTGTATGGCATTAGCCTCGGCCTTGCAGCAATTGTGTGGATAAATTAATTTGATGCATCCTGTATAATGACCTCAGAAGTAGGAGTCATGTCATCCACTGTTGGTGTTTTTACCCTAACTCATGACCCCTCATCCTCAAAAAAAACTATAGTTATTATCCCATTATGCATTGCTAGAATCCATAGTGCAAACTGTGTTGGACAATAAACCTACTGCTGGTTATTTTCCATCTACTATTTATTTTATGGACCAACCAGCTTGGGCACAAGAGACTTCTTCTTTATTCTATCCTTTTTCGTCTCTTCCCTAGTATTATCACTAAAAATTTGCGTGTAGCGGTAAAATAGAGGTTTAGCAGAGTGGAACGCTTTCTTACGGAAAGAATGAATAATAATTGAAAATGAGGGTAAAATGGAGTTAAAATTAAAACCAAATTTCAACAATTAATGTGTCGTATTGGACCGTTATTAACCAAATTAATTAATGTGGTGAAGGTGGGAAACCACGTGAAGTGCCATGTGTAGTAGCCATGTCATATCCTGGATCCCACAATCTTTTGAAAATTTGAATTATCATAAGATCTAGGGATTCAGGAGATTTCAAGTTCATTTAACTAAAACACCAAACCTTTAACCATTTATGCATGTATGTCGCCCTTCTTCAAAAGGATTATGTGGATCCCAGATCTCAAAGCCCAAAATTTATTTAAATTGGAATTATAAATTATCTATGGGATTCTAGGTTTCTAGGGTAGACTAGGAGCCAGGAAGGGTAACTTGTGGGAAGATATTTAAATGGGATAGTAGGGGACCGATATATTTATCAATAATCCTAGGTCCTGTATCCTATAAGTATTTTGAAATTCAATTCAAATGGAGTTACAGTATCCCGTGATTCTAGGATTCTAGGAACCCTTTGAGTTAAAGTATTTTTTGTAGGAATTTACAGGGTAAGTTCCTCAGAAAAAACACCAAAGGGCACCGCTCACACACAGATCACAGATCAATACACCAGTATTTTGATTTGATTAAAACCCTCAAAGAGGGAAATAGTCCATGGCATGAGCCAACGCGGCCACTTCAGGCAATTTATTAATAAAAGAATGAAAATTTACATAAGCTTCTCTCATGGACGGCTTAACCTACAAATGACCCTCCATGCTCTTTAAATAGAGATCATGGACCAATCTGGTGTTAAGCCATGGATCAAGTGTCGGTAATACCGAGGAGAGAATGGACCGTCGGATCACTACATATCGTGACCGTCAGATTGTAAGTTACAAAATGTACATAGTAAGGAAACACGCTTTACCTAACTCTATACTAGACCAAGTTATACTTAACTATTTCCTATGTGTCGGAATATCCTAACATCCCCCCTTAAGAACAACTTGGGATAGGATTGAAGGAATTACAAATATGACACAATAGGAGAAGGAAGGAGGCACTAGAGCCTATCCCCCCTTAGTGACAACTTCCTGAACTCCAACCATAAATCGAAGTTTAGTAAACTTCGCCTCTGTGAGAGCCTTTGTAAAGATGTCTGCAACTTGATCATCTGTTGAACAATATTGCACTTCAAGAACATGGTCATGAATGAGCTTTCTGATGAAGTGCATGTGCAGTTCAATGTGTTTGCTACGCTGATGTTAGACTGGATCTTTGCATAGTTGAATGGCACTTTGATTATCACACCAAAGTGTAGTCAGATGTTGCTGCTGAAAGCCAAACTTTGACAGGATCTGACGAAGCCATAAGGCTTCCTTACTAGCTTCTACGGCACCACGATACTCTGCTTCTGCTGAAGAAAGAGAAATGGCACCTTGTTTCTTGCAAGCCCATGTAATAGATCCTGAACCATGAGTGAACACATAACCTGCAGTAGACTTCCGATCATCAGGGTCACCAACCCAATCGGAATCAGTGAAACCAACCAATAGAGGAGATGCTTCAGCACTGTAATGAATCCCAAATTGAATTGTACCTCTAACATAACGAAGTATTCTTTTAGCTGCTTTCCAATGACTTTCACATGGTTTTGCATAAACCGAGCAACAAGGCCAACAACAAAGGAAAGGTCAGGATGAGTATGGGTTAGATACAAAAGTTTTCCTACAAGTTGACGGTATAAGGTAGCATCAACTTCAGGAGAAGTACAAGTGACTGAAAGTTTGACTCCAGACTGAAAGTGAGAAGGGGCTGGCTTACAGTCTTCCATGTGAAAATGGTGTAGAATATCACAGGCATACTTAGACTAGGAAAGGGAAATACCTTCCTTTGATTGCAAGACTTGAAGACCAAGAAAATAATGTAAGTGTCCTAAGTCTGTCATTTCAAACTTCCTTTTAAGGCTAGACTTCACATGGTTTATAAGGTTGGGATCACTACCAGTCAGGATAAGATCATCAACATGAAGAACAAGAATGATAAGAGACTTGCCCACTTTCTTGGTGTAGATAGTATTGTCAGAATGACACCTAGAAAAGCCATTTTCTAAAAGAAAGCTATCCATTTTGGCATACCAAGCTCTAGGAGCTTGCTTGAGACCATAAAGGGATTTCTTGATCCGACATACAAGGCTAGAGTCTATTTGTATAAAGCCAATAGGTTGTTCCATATAGATTTCTTCATGCAAGTCACCATGCAAGAAGGCGGATTTAACATCCATCTGATGGACTTCCCATTTGAAAGAGGCAGCAAGGGAAAGAACAAGGTGGATAGAGTTCATTTTGTAAATAGGCGAGAAGGTTTCAGTATAGTCAATGCCTTCAACTTGTGAAAAACCCTTAGCAACAAGACAAGCTTTATGTTTATCAACTTTCCCATCTGGTCCATACTTGGTTCTGTAAACCCATTTGCATCTAACAAGTTTACATCCCTTTGGTAGAGGAACAAGATCCCATGTATCATTTGCCAATAATGAATGATATTCTTCATTCATAGCTGCTTCCCAATCTGGATGGCCTGAAGCTTCTGCAAAGGTGTCAGGATCATAATTCATTGAAGCTTGAGCCAGTAAAGAAGAGGCTCTCTCGAACTGAGAACGTGTATGTCACTGATCTGTAGGATCACCGACAAGATCACCCACTGCATCCCGAGTAGCACGGACCCATTTTGGAAGCTGAGGAGCTGAAGGAGGATCCTGAGAAGGTGGGGGAGGATTCGCATCCTCGCTTTCATCATCTGAAGAAGAAATATTTTCAAAAGTAGAAGAGATAGGAAGAGGTGGCACATCCGCCGAACTAGACTCATAGGCCGATATATTTTCAGCAAACTTTACATCTCTTCTAATGATAACATTCTTGGACTTAAGTGGAATAAGTCTATATCCTTTTACATCTTAAGAATATCCAACAAAAATACATTTTTCACTCTTAGGTTCTAAAGCTTTATGTTTCTCATCTGGAATATAGGCCCATGCTTCACTTCCAAAAACACGAAAGTGACTTACATCTGGTTTAATTGAGCTCCATGCTTCTTCTGGAGTGATATTCTTTAAAACCTTAGTAGGAGTGTGATTTATTATGTAATTTGCACAGTTAATTGCTTCTGCCCAATAATTAAGACTAAGTCCTTTAGATTGAACCATACAATTAGCCATTTCCTTTAAGGTGCGATTCTTCCTTTCAGCTACACCATTTTGTTGTGGAGTATATGGAACAGTATGTTGCATTTGAATTCCATTCTCAGTGCAAAAGTTGATGAATTTGTTTTTAACATATTCTCCGCCATTATCAGATCTTAGCTTAAGAATTTGATGTCTAGATTTTTTTTCAACAAAGGCCTTAAAGGCCAAGAACATGTTAAATACTTCACTCTTGAGCTTTAAGAAGTATACCCAAGTGCGTTTGGAGAAATCATCAATGAAATTTAAGAAATACTTGTAGCCAGAGAATGAAACAACTGGAAGTGGACCACATAAATCACTATGCACGAGCTATAAAGGGGCTGAGGCATGCCAAGAGGCACGTTTTTCAAAACTATCCCGATGATGTTTTCTGAGTACACATCCGGAACAAACACCATCTCTGCAAGATACCATTGGAAGACCTGTCACCATATTTTCTTTACATAGAGTCTGAAGAGAGTGATAGTTTAAGTGACCAAATCGCTCATGCCAAAGTTTGCTCACTTCATCATTACGAGCAACAAATACTGAGGGAAGATTTGATGACCCAAAGTTGTGAAACTTATACAACCTTGTAGAATCATCAGCAATTCCAGTAGCTAAAATCTGTCTAGGATCTCTTAGGTCCTTAATTACAACATCGTGAGGTGAAAATTCAACGATTTTATCTTCACCTGAATGGGTTATATGATATACAGATAGAAGGTTGCAAGATAAGGTTGGAACACATAATACATCATTAAACTAACCATTGTCTATATGAACAATTCCAGTCCCTACAACATTAAGAGATCTATCATCACCAACATATATATTTTTGGTGTTATAATCATTTAAGGAAGAAAACATGGCTTTGTTTTTGGCCATGTGATAAGAAGCTCTAGAATCAATGAGCCACTCATGAGAATGAGAAGAAGAAGATACATTTAGTGCATAGCCAGACCGAGATGCTTGACAACCACATGCAGAAAGTGCCATTCCTGAAGATGAAGTTGAAGTTGAAGAGTGCTCCAAATGGATGTTATGATTCTTCATTGCTGCTTCCAAGGCTTCCATCTTCTTAAAGCATTTGGATTCTAAGTGGCCATCTCAATTACAAAAGTTGCAATGTCTATCAGTCTTCTTCCCTTTGTTTTTATTTGTCTTATCATTTTGTTGAAATGATTTTTCATTTTGAGGCTGAGATTGCTTAGGACCCTTGTTTGGTTTAGGACCATTCCTTTTAGGATACAAATTCTTAGGATTCTTTGGATTTGGTTGTTGTTGGGTGGCTAACGCTTTCTTAGAAGAGTTTCCAAGATTAAGAAGACCAAGGTGTAAGAGTTTTTCTTGTTCTCTTATTAAAGAATCACAAAAAGAATCAAAGGAAGGGGACTTGTAGTATTGTCCTTGAGGAATGAAGGCTTCTCTTGTAGAATGGAAGGTGGAAACAAACACAGAGTAGGCTGGTCCCAAATTAGTAAGAATGGAATAGATAAGGTTACTATCTTCTTTCTTAACCTTAACACCTTCCAAGTCTAAGGGTCTTGAACTTGGACAAAAAATCTTCAATGCAAGAAAAATTATTTGGGTCCAATGTAAGCAACTCATTTTCAAGTTGATGGGCTCTAAGTTCATTTTTGATTCCAAAAACTTTAGTAATTTGTTTCAATTCTTCATCAGGAGTGTCAAGTTCTGCAATATGGAATCTAATATTTGGAGAAGTAGACATCCCTATCAACCCACGTGCTTGATCTTGCCTATTTTCCCATTTAGCTTCCTTATATTCATCTTTCGGTTTGGTTTCTTGGCCTGTGGCTATTCTGTAGAGACCTTTACTTCTAAGTAAATCCACAATGTAGGACCACCATTGGAAGTAGTTGGTGCTGTCAAGAATAACTTGGCACGGAATTCCCATTTTAACAAAAACTGAAGCTATATATGCTGAAACTAAGTGTTCCAATGGAAAGATCTCGAAAAATTAGGCTGTTTAAAAAAAAACGGTTTTGAAAACGGCTTTCGGATGAAGAAGTTATGGCTTTTTGAAGAAAATTTGATGAAGATGCCGACGAAGTGCAGGAATGTGCGGAAATGAAAAATCCGCCCCCACAAAAAAGAGACTTGAACTCAAGACCTCTACTCTCATAAATTAGCTTTGGAACAAGTGAGCTATACAAAACATTTGAGAGAGAGAGAGAGAGAGAGAGAGAGAGGGGTTGAAGCTTTGGGTTGTGTGCTTGCTTTGAGAAACCTCTTTTTCCCTACAAAACAAAAAACACAAAACCCAACACGGACATACAAAAAAAAAACGAACCTTATAGCTCGAAGTTAGCTTTAGCCGGAAACTAAATATTTTCCTCATTGTTTCTGATTTTCCAAGATCACACTAAGGCACAACGGAAAAGAGCATACGCATGAGAAAAATCCTTCCTTTCTGTTTCTGATTTGCCCAGGTCACACAGAGTTGCGGGGAAAAGAGAATACGCAGAAATGAAAGGTATAGATCCAGTAATAATAAAATGCTAAATAAACCGAAACCAAAATAAACATAGAGAAAATAACTGTAAACTGCAAATAAACATTGTATACCTCCAGATCTTAAAAATGACGCAGCTAGGGCTACCGGAAACCTTTTCACGTGAAACGAAAGGGGTTCCTAACTAGAAAAGATGCTCCTAACACAACAAAGCATTCCTCTCGGCCTGAAAGCAGTCATAAACAATAGATCTAGGAAACGGTAGTCGGATGCAGTTCTACCGGCTTCAGATTTGGATCACCAACGGACACGGCCCTCAAATAGCTCTGATACCATGTAGGAATTTACAGGGTAAGTTCCTCAGATAGAACACCAAAGGACACCGCTCACACACAGATCACAGATCAATACACCAGTATTTTGACGTGGTTAAAACCCTCAAAGAGGGAAACAGTCCACAGCCTGAGCCAATGCGGCCACTTCAGGGAATTTATTAATAAAAGAATGAAAATTTACATAAGCTTCTCTCATGGATGGGTTAACCTACAAGTGACCCTCCATGCTCTTTAAATAGAGATCATGGATCAATCAGGTGTTAAGCCATGGATCAAGTGTCGGTAATACTGAGGAGAGAATGGATTGTCAGATCACTACATATCGTGACCGTCAGATTGTAAGTTACAAAATGTACATAGTAAAGAAACACACTTTACCTAACTCTATACTAGACCAAGTTATACTTAACTATTTTCTATGTGTCGGAATATCCTAACATTTTTCAATGTTTTTTCAAGGGTTAATTTGATTGGAAAATAAGGTTAGTTTAGGTCAATCAATCACTAAGAAAAATAATTCACTTACATAATTTTTTCAAAAGGGAGCCTATCTTTTTAAGACTAAAAGCAATGTGGGGTTGTTGTATGCTACAATAGTTACATAAGTCAAAATCAAGCATAGTTAGTCTCCTCAGCCACTACATATGTTGATATAAACAATATCCTAAGAAAGATAAGCCTCTCCATGTTGGAAATAACATAACATGGCACATATTATATGTTGAAGGAGGCCTCAACAACAAGCAAAGAGAATCCCCATGGTGTGCCTCTGTAGGTGTGGAGGTATCTCATCAATCAATAAATTTTGTATACACAATGTTAATACCTCCGCATTGCACGTGAAGTTGCGCAACTCCTCGTGCTCCTTCTTTTTCTCGTCATTGGATGCTTAGTGCCCAATCTATGCAACAATTGTTCAGTGATGGAAGGGTGACTAACTCGCGGGTCGAGTTAGTCCTGTTAGTCCCTCACAATTTCCTAGGTTGAAAGGAGATCGAGAAGGGTAACTTCAAACCACTTTATCTCAGTAGCTAGCCCTACTGAGCAAGAGACGGATCTGTCAAAGTCTCTTATCAGTGAAATCACTTTAAAGAAAATAATTTTTAGGCTAGATATGTATAATTGTTTGTGCGTTGGTGAAATTTTAGATTTTAGGGTTTGCTAGACTAGGGTTTGGAGCCACAAATAGGTCTAGGCTATAGGAGTGCAGAAGAAAATATGGAAAGGAGCTAGATGTCAGAATACCATGGTGTATTTAGAATATTTTCAATGTAGTATAGAAGAAAGAGTGAAGAAGAAACTAATGAGCATAAGTAAACATGATTTCATTAGCTTAAGAAGACATAAACATAACTATGAAAACTCGATAAACAAAGCTTGAGAACAAGAATTATGTATATTTCACTATAAGGAATCCAAAGAAAGAAGAGGTATCATGCAGATAAATATGTTTAAACCATTAGAAAACAAATAAAATGAATAACAAACACCATGAACTCACTGGGCTAGAGTTCCTTAAAAGTAGTTGCAACTGTCTCTATATTAGCTGAAAAGATGATTACATGCAAGCCTCCGCCACAAAAAGTCTAATTCTTCTCTTTGAAAGAGAAATAATATATATATAGACTCTCCTAGTCTACTTACCCACCTCCAAGAATCTAATTCCTTGGTGGAGGAACTGACTCCAAGATTCTCTCAACCAACAGGTGAGAGTGAGAAGGTGAAATTCAAACAATTCTTGGAGAGTTTGTTTAGGAGTTTGCTTCTCTTACGAGGCCTAATAAACATCAAAAAACAACCAATCATGTACAGTTATTCATTCCTACATCACCTAGCCTTGAAAAAAGTGCCATTACATAAATAGGTTTGACTTTGACTAAGTAAAACTCGAAACTAGAAATTTTACATAGTGAAATTTACAAATTAAAACACGGAAAAATGGAGAAGCGCAGCTGAATTTGAGATGCTTTTCAGGTGCCTTGCTGAGGTCCAAATGCAAATATGAGAGAATAGACAACTAGTCCTTGAAGTCTAGTTTCCAAAACAATTTGAATTTTTGAAAATTACCCATGGGAAGGCCTACGAAAATCCATTCTCCAAAGGTCACTCCAGGAGTGCAACGCATGTCAAAAAAGGGTCCAAAATGCTAGTTTTTTTGCCACCTTTTCCCACTTTTCTCAAAATCTGAGCCACCTCTAGAAAATATGAGCAAATGGGTTTTTAGAGGATGGCAAGAGATTTCAAAAAATGTAGACTTTTCCTGAAATAGATGCCTGAGGAACACTCCTGAAATTGCTAAATTTCTGAATTTGGCTTGAAAATTCACAAAAAACCAAAAATGCTCATAATTTGCTCAAAATTGGATAGGAGCTGTAAAATTATTTGTTTTAAACCTTCATAGATTCTTCAGCAATCATGAGATTGTTTTCAAGTTGCTTTACCTTGACATTGGCAATCATGTTTTGAGCCTGGTAGTGGTGTGCCATATGCCTAGGTAGTTGATTGTCTTTGTTTGCCTTCTCTAGAAGCTTTTCCAAGTGTTCATTCACCCTATTGAGCCAATACTCCTTGTCTTTATTGACCTCAAGAGCAATTATGTCCTCTAGGTCTAGGTCTTCACTCAACAGAATGTGTTCTTGTTCTTCTTGTAATGCCTTCATTAGGCCCTTTGTTCTTGGCCTTTTCCTCTTACCTTTCCCTTTTGTTCCTTTAGGCTCACTTGACTCAATGACATCTTTTCCTTTGCCAACCTGTTGTAATAACCTGGTGTGCTCTTTTTCCATGATTAATTGCTTCACTTTGAGTTGACTATTCTCATGTTCTAGAAATGAAATTATGTACCTTGCTCTCTCCATGTTTACTGTGAGCTCCTTGATCTGATAGTCTTTATCTCTAATCATTTGTTGCATGCTTGAAGTCTGATCCTCTGCCTTTGAATCAACTAGCTCAAATTCATGTTCAACCATGTCTTTATCTTTCATTGTCTATCTCTATTTTGCTGATGTAGAAGGCTTGCCCCGTTTCTGACCATGAGAAGCAAACGCATGCCTCTTTCCTCTCTTGTACATCTTGGTCACCTCAGGCTTAAGTGCTTTGGCTTTCTCAACTGATTTTTTTGAGGACCCTACTTCAACCTGTTGTGTTGGCATGCTAGATGGTTGAGTTGCCACACTAGTTTCATGCCATTTGAGAGTTGTTTCCAAAAAGGTTTCCCAAGTCATACATTTCTCTGCAAGCTAGTGAAGGACTATAGTATTGTTCAGAATATGATGAAATAGGCTAGGGTAGTGCTCCTTTTTCTTCATCTGAATCCTCTCTGACATTTTGGCAATGCTCCTACATAGGTAGTTGCACATATTTAGTGGCTTCTGAGAGGTAAAATGCATTAGGAGGCGAATATGATAAGCATACAACTTGACAAATCTTCCTTCACATGTAAAGAACTTCATGACAATCTTCATCAAAGGGGCATACTTCTCCAATAAGTATCTGAAAGGCATAACATGAGCATGTTTTTCCCTGTATGGTTTTTTTAAGAAGGGCCTATAATACTTAAGATCTAGGCTCATTCCCTTGAACCAATATTCACCATTGTCCGGTAGCCCTATAGAAAGGGAAATGGAGGCCACTGAAAAAGTGAATTCAACACCAGCAATAACAACACTTTCACCCTCCAACTGAGTTTCCACCCAATCCGTCAGCTACTCATGAAAACCCACCTCACTCACCCTTTGGCAGAAATCCAAGCAATGTACATCTTCAAAACACTGTTTGACGAAGGGATATGAGTTGATTTCATTGCAATTTGATGGCTCATATATGAGGATTTTCCCTCCCTTGTGATTTATTTTCCTCTATAGTGAATTTTCACTGCCTTCATCCCAATCTTCGTACTGTTTCATGAGTCCAAAATCGTTCATGCTCATGCTCTCTGATGTTGCCAAATTACCCACTTTTCCAAAGGTTTCTGCATCATCGCGTATGTTGGCCAAATAAATGCGCTGAAGAGCACTGCAAAATAGTCCATAAGCGCTGCCATCGCGGAAGTACACGTGATTCCTGCGATGGTCAAATTTCATGTGCCAGCACCACTGTCACTTTTAGTTTCCCACGATGACATGATTATCTCCGTTATGAAATAGCGATGTCAGTGCAACAGACCAGTTATGTTCCCACGATGATCCAGTTTGGGATAATTTGTTCCAACAGTCGGCCTTCCAGATGACTCGAGACCTGGTTGTTGGCCTAGTTTATGTCGCCCTCCTTTCTCTGGCATGGTTGTTCCATCATTTTTGCTACGTTCCTTGGAGATAAGCTCATCCTCCCACCTTTCATGGAGACTCCTTCTCCTATTTAAACTCTCACCATTGCTATGTGCTGCTAGTTTGGAATTCTTAGTCTTTGGAGTGGTTGTTGATAGTGCTGTTAGTACTTGTGAGCTTGTTAGATAGCTGGTGTGAGTGTGACAAGTGTGGGATTGTTGATAGCTTGAGGAAGGTTGTGAAATGCCTTTGATCTTGTGAAAAACTTGTGAGTGAGAGAGACTTGTGTATTGGGAGATCCATCTTCAAGAATGAATGCTTGAGGAACATGTTGGCTGGACCCTTCTGAGAAGGCTTGTGACATCAAGACTTTGGTTGTAAGCTTACTCTATTTCATTATTAATGCAATGAATGATGTTTTCCTATGTCTTGTATGTAATATACTAGATAGATCATGACTTCTTGACTTTGTGAGTAAATAGATCAGTGTTATTTCGGTTACGTGCTTTGTTGTATTTCCTTTGCATTGTTTCAGGTTGATTACTCATTAGGAGAAGGAAGCGGAAGCTAGAGCAGCACAACGGAACTCTATCGACCACTGGTTGAGGTAGGCCTCCAACTTGAACTATTTAAGGGAAGCTATTGTTGATTTGTCCTTGTTTGTGACTAGACCCACTCTAGGGCTAGAGGGGTTGCCTCTGTCCACAGAGGGAACACTTTTCTGCATCACAAATTAGCGACTCCACTGGGGAGTTTGGCCTTTGTTCTTCCTTTGTTTTCTCTTGTTTTAGTTTTTGATTTGGTATCTTTTGAAGTTTGGGGATTAATTATCAGTCTTTTGAGTTTCCTGGGTTGATCTGGGAAATACCTTTATTTGATTGAAGGGTTGACTAGTTTTGCTTCAGGAGTTTTTCTTCATTTGTCATTTTTTTGAACATCATCGTGGAAAAAAGCCTAACAATCGTGACGTCATCACCACTTTGTAGCTTTTCACCTGCGATGATCTTGGGTTGCTAGCTTAATTCCCGTGACGACTCTTAAAATAGCATCATCGCGGAAAATAGGTGTTTTTCCGAGATCATCTCGGGTTGTCTGTGTAAAATTTGCGATGACATCTCAAGTTGTTTGTCCATCACTTGTGATGGTATCTAAACTAGCGATGACATCTCTAGTTGTCAGTGTACAACTTGCGATGATTCCTGAAAAGTTGTTTTTATAACTTTACCTCCTGAATTCATGAATCTTGCTTATCCCCTATTGTTTCTTGTCTCTCATTAGCTTTTTTTAATTGCTTTTGGTTAGGGACACTGTCTCTTTGATTTCATTGAGTGAGTCTTGTGTTTTTATACCATGTGACCTAGCCCTTTAGAGTTTCTTCGAGAAACCATTTGCTTGCGTTACTTGTCTATTCAAGGTTCATCCACAACCCTCTTATTGATTTGCTTGAGGCTTTTTCACTGCTTGTTTTCTTGCTGGTTGATTTTTAGTGTCGATTATTGAACCAATTTTTTATGTTGATTCAATTTATTCACTACCAAGCATAGATCACAATTGTTTGGATCGATCAATTCACACTTGCTTGTTTGTCTCTTTGAATTCACAAAAAAAAAAAATTTGCATTCATTTAGCATACGAAAGTGAAAGTACATTTTCATTATGAATTTTCATGTTTGAGAAATTGGAAAGCAAATTCTAAATCTTTCATTAGTAGTATCGATGCATTGTGAGATTAGTGTATTGATGCATTGTGTTTATTAGTGTTTGCATTCTCTTGTCTTGGTTTGGGAATGAACTCTCTACCTTTATGTAAGTAGGTGTTCATCGAAATAAAAGACATTTTACTCATTCTAGCTGCATCCTAGGATCCGTTGAATACATACGGTAGGGCCTGAAAACTGAAACATAATCCAAGATCAACTTTAAAATGAGCCGAATAAATCTAACAACACATTGGAACATAACGCACACATTTAGAGGTCTAGGCTAGAGACATGCTCCGGCGTCGTTAAACCTAGTCACTGTTGTTTCCACTCAAGGTTGGGTGATTCCTCTTTCTGTGACTCAATAGTGGTCTAGTACAGAATTGTTCTCCCACGTACCGTCGAGTATATGGGGAGACCCCACTAGGTTATCATCCTTTATCCATAGGAAGTCATGTCTGCCACCTTACAAGCCATAATGCATCGAGCACAACATTCGGGAAGATTGACTGCCGTATGGAAAGTCCTTGGCTTTCATATGACTGCCAAGGTGTATATGCAATTTTATGGATTTGTCTGGTAAACCTTTTGCCTAGTTCTCCATAGTAGTCACTTTCATTCCTTTTTGGACTCCTTAAAAGCAAAGGTCCATCTGAGCACTTGTCCTTTCAGGCTCATTAAACCTCAAAAGAGATAGAGTCACCTTTTCATCCTTTTCTCGACTCTTGAAACATGAAAAGGTCAAGTTTTGTTCCTATGTCATAAAATTTGTTTGCCCACGAAATATTCCTGGTAACAGTTAGAGTTCTTCATTACAGTTCGAGTGTTTTCAGGCTCATTCTCGATGGCAACATTCCTCGAGTCTACTAGCCAAGGTTTTCCCCCAGATAGAAATCCCGGTCCATTTCCTTCTTTTGGAAATGCCAGTGCTCCATATATGGCAACCTTGTCTTTGCCTGGGTTAACCATCAGTTTTCCCGTATGGTTGTTTTCAACCTCGGTGGTGTTAGACTCAGTCTTGTCAGTCCTCTGTCAGAGTCAAATTCACCAAGGTTCATTTCTTGTCATTTGCAGTCATCAAACGCTATTTTGGTCGGAAAGAGTAATTTTCAGAGTATGGGTCTAGTGGTTGGTCTTCAAACATGTCGAATGATGCCTGCAGGCTAGAGGAAGGTTCAGTGAGTTTCTATTTCAAGATGGTTATCGACAATAATACGAGATTGATTCTTCTTCTAAACCCTGTTTTGAAGAAGAAATCATCAAATGTGTTTGGTAATAAATATGTAACATGTCAAAATGTTTCAAAGTCTACAGTCGCAGCCCTATTTCTTTTTTTTAGTAGTGCCACCATTCATGCAAGAAGACAAAGAAAAGCCATCATTCAAGCTTAGAAATCAGCAAGGAAACCAAAGACAAAATTATATTAGAAAATGGGAAAAGTGTCAAGATCAAAACACGAGAAAAGGGTTATTAAGAAACAAAGATCAAAATCATTTCTATATGAGATTTCTCCAAGTTTATTAACCCATTTGTATCAAGAGTTATTGGGAAAATCTCAGAGAAAATTTTAAGTTTCAAATTGAAGAGAAAAATTGAATTTTATAAAAGGGTGGACTGAGTGCGCGGCACATACAAGGAGCGTGCGGCGCATAGGAAGCTCGCGGAGCATAGGGCACATTTCCGTAGTGTTAAAATGCACTGGCGTGGCGCATCCACAGTGCGCGGTGCACAGGGCAGACAACGAAGATTCGAGCGCTAACAGGCTGCTAGATGGTATGATTGAGTTCAAATGTGGCTTCGCTAGAACACCGTAGAATGTTCTGGGAATGATGATGTGCAAAAGTTGTAACTGGAGGCAGTTCTAGCCCTGGCAGAATTGAAACAAGGACCCTTTGTATGTGGTTGCAAATCTTCTGTTTGCTTTTGGCGATGTGTTTTAGAGAAAGGCCATTCCTCTGATCACTCTTGTATGGGTAACCATGTTTGCACTGAGAAGTGCACGTATTGTTCTCTCGAATTACACCAACACCAGGAAAATGAAGTGGAGGAAGGTAAGCATCTGGCAGGCCATGAAGGAAATCATGATTGCAAAATGTGCCGAGATATGTTCTTTATTTGACAAATCGTCCAATTGCAGCAAATCTTGTTTCTTGACAGTCGGACATGGAGGTACTCATAAGTGAAATTCATCGCAACATTTGTGTAACATGAAATGTTCCCTCCCGAGCTGCAAAAATACCTATGTCATACAGAATGAGCTTGGGGATCATGATAAACATGCCTTTCATGAAAGGTTTTGTCCCAAAGATTCCATCATGGAGGGGTGTCCTAGAAGCTGTGGTTACAAAGATCACTTCCATGAATTGACAAGTGATGAACATCTCTGTGGTGAGAAGCATGGTTGTCCTAAGGAATGTGAAGCCGATGGAATTTGTGAAATTCTCACTGAACTTGTGCGACATACACGCTCATTTCAGGGCAGAAGAGGTTCCTTTGAGTACATACATTTATCTGAACAAAATGGTAAGAAAAAGAATTGTTGCATTGACATTCCACCTTTCAAAACATCCCATGATGGTGTGCATCTTCACACCCAAAATCCAGATGTTGTGCATCACTGTAACGCTAGATGTCAAGCTTGCGGACATTTTTGTCCAAAACCTATTGATCATACTGGTTTGCATAATATTGTGCATGGGAACATGAGGAATGTCATTTTTGCATCAGACCAGGAAATATTTGATATCCAAGGTACAAAATATGCTTGGGGGGAATCTAGTGTGGCAGAAATGTGTAACCTGCATTGTAAATCACAAGGTCGGGGTCACATTCATTTGATTCCTTGTCCCATGAACGATGGTTTGCCTTGCACAAGTCATATCTATGATGGGTCTCGGCATGAGATAAGAAAATATGGCCCAGATTTGGATGTCCCAAAAGATGAACTTACCCATGAGACTTACTGGATGCAAATGCGGTTTGAAGATCCCTGTACTGAAGAAGATCAGAAAGAGTTCGCTCTATGCAATCATCTCTGCAGGTCGGAGGAGCATAAAGAAACTGATGGAAGTTCAACAAAATCTTATTGCACAGAGAAATTATGGCATGCCCCTGTACAAAGAACTTCAACGCCATCCTATGGAGGCCACATAACTGCAGATGGTCACCGTTTTCTCTGTGACCATTTGAAGAATGTATCGCATCACGTGGTTTTTGTTATTGACAGGTCTGGTTCAATGTATGCTTCTGATATAAGACCAAACTTGGCCAAATGTATTCCTCGTCACAATTGTAGGTTGGGTTGTGTGTATGAGTCTATTGATAGATTCATTAAGACTCGGCTTAGAACCTCTTGCGATGATTCTGTATCTGTGGTTCTATTTGATGATACAACAACTCTTGCTCTAGAAAGGCAAGAAAGGAAAGAAGATACAGTGGATTGTCTTCTTCAATATGATGCACGGGGGTTAACTAGTTATTCTTCTGGTTTTACAATGGTAGAGGAGGTAATTTGTCAAGGTTCGAATGATCCTAATGTGGAGAAGAAGAAACCAATAATTATTTTCTTAAACGGTGGTGGAAACAATGATGGACAAGATCCTCTCTTTTTTGGTGAATAAATTGAAGAAGACAGAGCCAAAGTTTATATTGCATATAATCATGTATGGAACGGATCCTGCAGCTTTTATCTTGGAGAAAATGGCAGAAATTGGGAATGACACATTCCAGCTCAGCCTTGATGAATTAGCAGGAAGCTTTGAGAATTTAGCGATTAGTCTGGAGCCTAACGTCATATCTGTAATCCAGATTTCGAGATCAAATCCACTGACTTAAAGTGGCAGCTAGTTCATTATCGTATGCAGCACGATGAGCAGAAGCCAGACAGAATGCTTTCTATTTTGAATATGCGTGAATGATATCTCTCATCCACCATGCTGTCCCCAGGGGCATCACTTTTCTGGACACTTCAAACATTTATGGCCCTTTTACCAATGAAATCCTCATTGGAAAGGCCATTAAAGGGATAAGAGACAGAGTCCAATTAGCTAAAAAGTTTGGAATCGGCTATCCAGATGGAACGCCAGGGAAGGTGAAGAGCCAGAAAACGTAAATCTTAAATTAAAACGCAAAATACTTACCACAGCAGAAAGATAGGAAACGATGATCTATTTTTAACCTCAGTTATAACTCAGGATGGTCTACGCCACATATGTCATTGGTTATCAACAGATTTGAAACAAAAAGTGTAATGCTGCTCTGTCCCCAGCACAGATGGATAGCTCGTTCCTATCTTCGTCGATTGGTTGTCCAGCGCCCTGATTTTCATCGATTTGTTTTCCCTCAGATGAAATCTATTTATTGTATGAAAATTATGTGTAAAAGGTTCGGAGTTTCTGAGAAAAAGTGTGGGAGGAAAAAACACAGCGCTTCATTGTACATATTTGACAGAGAAATAACTGAATGGTACAACTTTGTTTCATGAGATGCTTGCGGTATGAATTTAGCTTGTGTTTCTTCTCCTGTTTCATATGTCTCGTGTTTCTGTTTCATAGTTCATTCATAATCGTTTTCAGTTGAATGCTTTTAAAGTGAGAAAGGCAGAATCCAATTCATTGCTCTGCCTTGGGAAAGTGTTCATATTTAATGTTTTCTTCTATTTGACAAGGATTCATCTTCTATGCCCTTGTCAACGTCTGAATTAAATTTGATGTTAAATCTCTTGCCTATCTTGCCTCAGGAGATAATCTGTGTCTTTGATTTAACTTCTTTTTTCATTGCTGTTCCTTGGTCCCATACAACCCAGAAAACCCAACCTAAAAATCGAATATTTCTTTCATATTTATTTAGTAGCCTAAAATCATTAAAATCAGTTCCCATTTTAAGTCATCTCGCACCCTATTGCTCATTTTTATCGAGATTGACTGGAGAGAGCCCTCTCATGTCCTCGTAGGGCTAGCTATGAGGCTGAGCTTGGTTTGATGTTGCCTTGCGTTTTTCCTTTCTCAGCCTGAGGCAGATTCGAGTGCTAACAGGTGGTCCCAAGTGTCATGAATCTTGTTCCACCGTCTCCTTCATCCGAACCATGTTGAATCCAAGGTTGAGCCTATGCCTTCTTCTCCTGTTTCTTCTTGCTCCTCTCCTCCGTTGCCTGGTGAAAGCTTCATATCTAGTAACCAGGAGCCTAATAATAAGAAGAAGAAGACGAAGAAGAAGAAGAAGTCTGATAAATCCAAGGCCACCTGTGCAGTTATCGCTCTGAGTCCATCCCAGGTCGAACCACCTTCTACTCCTCCGCGGAAGGTTAAGTTTCCTTGTAAATTGTGCAAGGGTGACCATCTTCTTTGCGATTGTCCTGGTATTCCTAGGATCATAGACATATGGTCTCGTGATCTGGCTCATCCCTCATCGTCCTCTGAAGCTCATGGTGATGCTACCCTATCAACTGGAAATGGTAAGAAGAAACGGAAGATTCGATTCCCCTGTAGGCTATGTGAAGGCAACCATCCCCTTCACCTTTGTCTACTCATGGATAAAGCTTTTCCCGTTTTGGAAAGTCTTACAGCTTCTTCACCCCAACTTCCCATTGGTTATCAGAGATTCTCTTCAGGACCTCTCCCGATTGACAAAGAGATTGACTTAGATTCTTCTCTTGTCTGTCCTCCTCCATCCGAGCCTGGCTATGCTAAGCCTGTTCCAGACCAACCATTGGTCGAAGAGAGTGTCAACTTGGGTTCACCACTTGTTGATCACTCTGTTTCGGAAGAGCGTCATGCTCATGTTCTTCTCGTCTCATCAGATTCTCCTGAGTCAAAGAACAACACTCCTATCCCAGCTAATTCGGAGAGTCCTTCTTCGGTTCGTGTAGAGTAGGGGGGAAATCATTCGATTCCCCCACCAAGTAGTTCGGTCGTTTCCTTCGACTGGAGTCATTTGACTACCTTCTGCCTTCCATCCCATGTGCCTTTCCATATTACAGTACATACCTATGATTCATTGGGCTCCCCACAGCTTGTGCTGGTTGCACAGAATGTATTAGCATTTGACGGAGGAACCAGTCAACCTTTAGGGATCCTCCCAAAGTTTCCTGTAACTTTAGGGGGCAAAACCGTCTGTATCGACGTGATGGTTGTCTAAGGTGCGTTAGATTTCAGTCTTCTCCTTGGCCGTGACTATGTTTATGCCATGGGGACCCTTGTCTCTTCATTTTTCCATGTGGTTTGTTTTCCACACGACGAAAGAATGGTGACCATAGATCAATTATCGTTCTTTAGTTCCCCGGTGCCTCCTGCGCCGTTGTCATCCCCTCTTGGTTCTTGCTCGCAAGCAATACCTTCCTTGCCGCAGGTAAATTATGTGGCTACCCATTCCATCTTTGCCTCTGTTGATGATCATGCAGATGGTCTCGTACATCATGTACTGGGGGTATTGGAACCCGATTTGTCATTGGTGCATCATGACATGTATTCCTCCCAGAGCGTTCCTTCCATCCAGCGAAGACCTCTTGGGAGGCATGTTCTCATGTGGCCCATGAACAGGAGTTACGAGCATAGTTCCCGATCTTGTGTCAAGCTCATTAAAAACTTAAACAAGGAATCACGAGGATAGTTTGTTCCTGTGTCAACCTTGTTAAAAAATGAAACAAGGAGTCTTAAGGAAAGTTCTTGATCTTATGTCAACCTCATTAAAAAATGAAACAAGGGTTATGAGGATAGTTCTTTTTTACTGTGTCAACCTCATTAAAAAATGAAACAACTCCTCCTTTACCAAATCGAGTCTTTGATTAAGATCTTGTAAAATCCAAGTCGAGTCTTTCCAAGATCTCGAACGTGAACCTTCATTCCATCCACCTCATTGAATGCAATGAAGCTTGGGGGGCATGTACCTCGATTTGAGTCATTATGCTGGGGGCATGCGAACTTATAAAAAGCATAGTTTTTTGTTTCAAGCTTGTGTAAACATGAAACCGAATCCAAGCAGAGTTCTACATGGTTCAAGCTTGTGTAAAAATGAACCCATACCTGATTTACATCTTGTGATTGCCGTTTATCTGCTAAATTTTGTTAGATGAGCCTTGGTTGTTTCATTCCATCACCACCATATCTTTGGCTGATCATATGCTTTCACTTGATTGTTTATCCTCTCCTGAGGAACCGCAGTGATGACTGCTTTTATTAGCTAGCCTCTTGACCATTACATGTTTTGAGCAGCTCCACCATTGCCGGAACCAGTTGCTACGCTTTATACCATTCATTCCTCTAGGACGAGTCTCCTTTAAGCTCTTTTCTGACTCGTAAAAGATGAAAAGATTGTCGAGTATTTTTCCCTTTTTGACTCGTTAAAGAAAATAAAATGGAAGTAGTCTTTAAGCTCTTTTCCAAATTTAAAGATGAAAAGATTGCTGAGTTTTCCATCTTGACTCGTTAAAAAGAAATGAGAGGCGGTCGCCTTTAAGCTCTTTTCTGACCGTTTAAACACAAAAAGATTGTCGGGCTTTTGTCATTTCAGGCTCATTATTGGTTATGAAACGACGTGTCTTTGATTGCTTTTCTACTTTTTTCGGGTCGAGGTCACTAATCACGAAAAGTATTCCTTGGTCGTAATGGTCAAGCAGTTCTTTCAAGTATCGTTTTATATTTTTTTGGGCTCGAGAGACACAACACTATGATAAAGGACCCCCCCTGGAGTTTTCTTTTCCATGTCTTTTTCAAACTCTCTAAATATGAAAAAGACTCCGGGCTTTACCTATGTCGGACTCGTTAAACCCTGACAACATTGGACTCGTTACCATGACGAGACTTGAGCTTCTCCTTCCTAGGGCTTGTTAAATCATTACTAGGTTGGACTCAACAACAGGTTTATCATTGATTGTCTATGGTAGCTAGTCACTCTTGAACATCGACACTTTTGCTTCTTGTCGGGTTGGGACATCCTTACATCGTCATTTGGCCTTCCGTGGGTTTGGGTTGTCATTTAGCCTCATTCCATCCGATTCATGCCGTCTCCATTGTGTCTCTGATCCCTTGGTATCTGAATGCTACCACCCTCTGGAGTCGTGTCGCCGACATGTTCAAGAGTATAATCCTTCTGCAGTTTACACCCTCGTCTTCTCCCCTAATACTCTGTTTCGCCATTTGCTTCTTATTCCTTATCTCATGTCGTTGATGGGGGGACATTATGGCCCTCCTACAACGAGTCGTCTCCTGTTGACTTCAACTCATTATCTAGGAGATTGACATAAAGATCCCCTTTGGTACATTAGAGCTTGCATGCCTCAATGGAAAGTTCTTCTCACCTGATGGTTGACTTTCATCATTGGTCATCGATTGGGTGATTCCACGAGTGTTCGACTTCATCTCCTTTTTCACACTTCGTGGATTGTTCTGGATAGTACCTTGAGAGCCATTGGCATTATTGGTGGCTTCTCTTGCACTTGTTAACAGTTTTCCTCATTGACCGGTAATCAAGCGATGTTCTATCATGCTCAACCTCAGCACATCTATTCACATGTTAAAATTTTTACTATGATCGGGCGGGTTCAAGACCCCGAACTCAAATTACACATGTTCGGGCTGCGTGGATTGGTTTTACATGACTCATTGATGGATGGCTACGACCATGCCTGAGTCTTCATGGATGGCTGCGACCATACCTTTATCATCATCACGGTCTCATTCGCTGGATGGCTGCGTCCATACCATAGACCTATTTCGTATGTCTTTTGGATGGCTGCACCCATGCCTAGACTACATGTACTTCATCATCAGAGATATCGGTTGTACTTGGGTGCAGGTTCTTCCAGATGATGTTCCAGTTCAGTCAGTTTCGTAAAGAATTTCACCCCTCCCTCTCTCTCGGGCTTCATACTTTAGGGGGTATCTGTTACACAGTAATTTTTCACTGCCTTCATCCCAGTATTCCTACTGTTTCATGAGTCCAAAATAATTCATGCTCATGCTCTCTGATGTTGCCAAATGACCTACTTTTCTAAAGGTTTCTGCATCATCGCATCTGTTGGCCAAATAAACGCATTGAAGAGCACTCCAAAATAGTCCATTAGCACTTCCATTGCGGAAGTACACGTGATTCCCGCGATGGTCGAATTTCATGTGCCAACACCACTGTCACTTCTAGTTTCCCGCGATGACATGACTATCTCTATGATGCAATAGCGATGTCAGCGCGACAGACCAGTTATGATTGCTTCTTTTTATTGATATCAACAACATTTAACCCCAAACCAAAGAAATGTTCAGCATTCTGGTACAAAAATTAATAAGTAATGACTAAAGGAAATTTGAAAGAACGAGTGAGAGGCAAAGTCATAAATTGAGTATTGATAGCATCTACCCAGAATGTTGGGATGTCTAGTACTATCTCAGGCTTCATCATTAAGGAGAAAAATCCCAGCACAACTTTATCTATCTGCTTGGAGTCTTCTTTCCCTAGAATCTTTGCAATTACTTGCAACACAGGTCTTATGTCAACTGCAAACATTTCTAAAGAGAAAAGATTTCCATCTAAGAAGAATTGACTAGATTTAGGAGCTAAGAAAGAAGTGACATGAGAAAGCTCCTAAGGAGACATGCTATCATAATAAGAAATCAGGGATTCCTCAGTAAAGGTGGTGTAAGTTCCTAACACAGGGTAATTCAAAGCTTGGTGTATTAACTATGAAGTTACTTGAAAAACATTTTCCCTAGATTGATTCATTACAAAAAATTTCTTGGGGTACATTGTTGAGGCTAGCCATTGAATAAATTCAGGAAATAAATGAGTTCTAGGAACAAAAGCGGCTAGAACACCTGACCTAACCATTTCCATGAATATAGGAGACTTCTTACAGTTCAGAATGACCTCTAGATATAATGAAAGATGTTTAATTATACAGAGGGTATCAGAAATATCTATTTCAACATCCATTAAGGGGGTATGAATAACTAATGAGGAACTTACTTGTTGGGCCATGGTGAGTGTAGGTGACAGATATTGATAACAGTTACTTGTTGGGCCATGGTGACAAGACGACTTAATATTAAAACAAGGCTAAAACAATGGGGTTTTACTGATCTCTTATATATAAAATAATCAAACAGGGGGAAACAAAAATTGTAATTAATGAACTTAATTAATGGAATGACAGGTGAAGTGACGGGGAACAGTGGATGAAGCGGTTGATAATGAATGAGGGTGGCAGATGATGTGGAGGGGATGAGATGGAGTGAAGCGATGAGGGTGGCCCGCTGCGGGGGTAGGGAGTGTATGGGATATTCATCGGGTTTGAACCCCCACAGTAATCTTGGGCCATAGATCTCGGTCAACCAGCTTGATGCCATGGTCAACTGCGGGGGTTGAGCTTGAGTTAAAACTCATGCTTGTTGCTCCCCCGCAAAGCAGTTTATCTACCTCCTGATCCCATGCTCACTTAGATTTTATGATACTGCTTGCACTTTAATATGGGTTGGGGCCCACCTTACATCAACTTTGAATGCCATCATCAATAAATAATTGTTTGGACTTTTTTATTCTCCTTTAATTTTTGGAATATAATATCTGATTTTTATTTTTCGTTCATTTTTCTATAAAATTAAAGAATGAATTTTAAATAACAATAGATGTTACATGTTCCTACAATGATCCAGTTTGGGTGAATTTGTTCCAATAGTCGGCCTTCCAGATGACTCCAGAACTGGTTGTTGGCCTAGTTTATGTCGCCCTCCTTTCTCTGGCATGGCTATTCCGTCATTTGTGCTACCTTCCTTGGAGATAAGCTCATCCTTCCACCTTTCATGGAGACTCCTTCTCCTATTTTTTGATGCAGGAAAGTGTTCCCTCTATGGACAGAGGCAACCCTTCTAGCCGTAGAGTGGGTCTAGTCACAAACAAGGAAAATCAACAAAATCTTTCCTTAAATAGTTCAAGTTGGACGCCTACCTCAACCGGTGGTCGATGGAGTTCCGTTGCGTTTCTCTAGCTTCCGCTTCCTTCTCCTAATGAGTAATCAACCTGAAACAATGAAAAGGAAATACAACAAAGCACGTAATCGGAACAACAGTGATCTATTTACTCACAAAGTCAAAAAGTCATGAGCTATCTAGTACATTACATACAAGACATAGGAAAACATCATTTATTGCATTAATAATGAAATAGAGTAAGCTTACAACCAAAGTCTTAACGTCACAAGCCTTCTAAGAAGGGTCTAGCCAGCATTTTCCTCAAGCATTCACTCTTGAAGATGGATCTCCCAATACACAAGTCTCTCTCACTCACACGTTTTGCACAAGATCAAAGGCACTTCACAACCTTCCTCAAGCTATCAAAAATCCCACACTTTTCACACTCACACCAGCTATCTAACAAGATCACAAGTACTAACAACACTATCAACAACCACTCCAAAGACTAAGAATTCCAAACTAGCAGCACATAGTAATGGCGAGAGTTTAAATAGGAGAAGGAATCTCCATGAAAGGTGGGAGGATGAGCTTATCTCCAAGAAAGGTATCACAAATGACGGAACAACCATGACAGAGAAAGGAGGGTGACATAAAATAGGCAAAAAACAAGGTCTGGAGTCATCTGGAAGGCCGACTATTGGAAAAAATTCGCCCAAACTGGATCATCATGGGAACATAACTAGTCTGTCGCGCTGACATCGCTATTACATAACGGAGATAATCATGTCATCACGGGAAACTACAAGCGACAGTGGCACTGGCACATGAAATTCAACCATCGCGGGAATCACGTGTACTTCCGCGGTGGCAGTGCTTATGGACTGTTTTGGAGTGCCCTTCAGGACATTTAGTTGGCCAACAGACGTGATGATGTAGAAACCTTTGGAAAAGTGGGTAATTTGGCAACATCAGAGAGCATGAGCATGAATGATTTTGGACTCATGACACAGTAGGAAGACTGGGATGAAGGCAGTGACAAATTACTATGTAACAAATGCCCCCTAAAGTATGAAGCCTGAGAGAGAGGGAGGGGTGAAATGCTTTACGAAACTGACTAAACGGGAACACCATTTGGAAGATCCCGCATGCAAGTACAACTGAGTACAGAGGCTTAAGTTCTTTGGTTTTCTCAACTGATTTTTTTGAGGACCCCACTTTTACCTATTATGTTGGCATGCTAGATGGATGAGTTGCCACACTAGTTTCATGCCATTTGAGAGTTGTTTCCAAAAAGGTTTCCCAAGTCATACATTTCTCTGCAAGCTAGTGAAGGACTATAGTATTGATCAAACTATGATGAAATAGGCTAGGGTAGTGCTCCTTTTTCTTCATTTGAATCCTCTCTGACATTTTGGAAATGCTCCTACAAAGGTAGTTGCACATATTTAGTGGCTTCTGAGAGGTAAAATGTATTAGGAGGCTCATGTGATAAGCATACAACTTGACGAATCTTCCTTCAATGTAAAGAACTTCATGACAATCTTGATGAAAGGGGCATACTTCTCCAATAAATATCTGAAAGGGATAACATGAGCATCCCTGTATGGTTTTTTTAAGAAGGGCCTATAATACTTAAGATCTAGGGTCATTCCCTTGAACCAATATTCACCAATGTCCGGTAGCCCTGTAGCAAGGGAAATGGAGGCCACTAAAAAAGTGAATTCAACACCAGTAATAACAACACTTTCACCCTTCAACTGAGTTTCCACCCAATCTGTCAGCTGCTCATGAAAACCCACCTCACTCACCCTTTGGCAGAAATCCAAGCAATTTTCCTTGTTTGTGATGCACGAAAGTGTTCCCTCTAGGGACAGAGGCAACCCCTCTAGCCCTAGAGTGGGTCTAGTCACAAACAAGGACAAATCAACAATGGCTTTCCTTAAATAGTTCAAGTTGGAGGCCTACCTCAACCGGTGGTCGATGGAGTTCCATTGCGCTACTCCAGCTTACGCTTCCTTCTCCTAATGAGTAATCAACCTGAAACAATGCAAAGGAAATACAACAAAGCACGTAACTGGAACAACAATGATCTATTTACTCACAAAGTCAAGAAGTCATGAGCTATCTAGTACATTACATACAAGACATAGGAAAACATCATTGATTGCATTAATAATGAAATAGAGTAAGCTTACAACCAAAGTCTTGATGTCACAAGCCTTCTCAGAAGGGTCCAACCAGCATGTTCCTCAAGCATTCACTCTTGAAGATGGATCTCCCAATACACAAGTCTCTCTCACTCACAAGTTTTGCACAAGATCAAAGGCACTTGACAACCTTCCTCAAGCTATCAACAATCCCACACTTTTCACATTCACACCAAATATCTAACAAGCTCACAAGTACTAACAACACTATCAACAACCACTCCAAAGACTAAGAATTCCAAACTAGCAGCACATAGCAATGGTGAGATTTTAAATAGGAGAAGGAGTCTCCATGAAAGGTGGGAGGATGAGCTTATCTCCAAGGAAGGTAGCACAAATGACGGAACAACCATGCCAGAGAAAGGAGGGAGACATAAACTAGGAAAACAACCAGGTCTGGAGTCATCTGGAAGGCCGACTGTTGGAACAAATTCACCCAAACTGGATGATCGCAGGAAACTACAAGCGACAGTGGTGCTAGCACATGAAATTCGACCATCGCGGGAATCACGTGTACCTCCACAATGGTAGCGCTTATGGACTATTTTAGAGCACCCTTCAGCGCATTTATTTGGCCAACAGAGGCGATGATGCAAAAACCTTTGGAAAAGTGGGCCATTTGGCAACATCAGAGAGCATGAGCATGAATGATTTTGGACTCATGACACAGTAGGAAGACTGGGATGAAAGCAGTGAAAAATTACTGTGTAACAACCTTGTAGCAATGGAAGTGGAGGCCACTAAAAAAGTGAATTCAACACCAACAATAACAACACTTTCATCCTTCAACTGAGTTTCCACCCAATCCATCAGCTGCTCATGAAAACCCACCTCACTCACCCTTTCGCAGAAATCCAAGCAATGTACATATTCAAAACACTGTTTGATGAAGGGATATGAGTTGATTTCATTGCAAATTTATGGCTCATATATGAGGATTTTCCCTCCCTTGTGATTTATTTTCCTCTCTGGTGAAGATTCTACCTCCATGATAATAAAAACCCTAGCAGCAAAAAATGAGAAAACCTGTGAGGTATGAGTGCAAAATGGAGTGATGGGAAGGTGGAATTTGACAAAATGATAAGGGAGGTTTGAAAGAGGTGGAAATAAAATATGGAGAGCTGATGAAAATTAGTGGAAAAACAATGGAGGAATGAGATGCTTGTGAGGAGGGAAAAACATAGGTTTTTTTTATAGTAAAGGTGTCCAAAAACCCCTAGGAATGAACTAGGGTTTCACTTTTGGAGAGGGAAAATTATATTTGGAGGTTGATTTAATGGTTTAAATAGTTTATCAAACATTTATATAGGTGTAGGGAAACATTTTACATGTTTAAAAACCAAGAAATAAAAATGGCCATCATCAACCTATCATTCACCATGAAAATTACACTACAAAACCCTAATTGGAAAAATCATTGGCATGAGATGATTTTGAAAAACAAAGAAGGAAGTGCAATGATGTACTTACTTGTTGTTTGGCTTTGGAAGCAATGAAATCAGTTAAGAGGCTTAAAAATTGATTTTGGGAGAAATTTGGGTGATTTTTGGACACTCTGCCCCAAGCGCAATGCCTGAGCATAGCGCAGTGTCTTTGAGCACAACGCCTTGAGATTTTTTCCTTTTTTGCCTAAAAAATCGTTTATCTCTCTTTTGGGTAGGAGATATTGATAAGAAAGAGTGAATAAGAGGTAAATGAAACAAGTTTGGGGCTTTTGATTTTATATAGCAAAATTTGTTTCTCCTTTTAAAAAGAAATGGGACCCACAAATCTACATGGTGGGAAGGAGCACAAACCTTTGAAAAACTTTTTTTTTTCACTTTTGAAAATAGAGTCACCTTTACAACTAAAACCTGAGCTGTCTTTTCATTTTCCTAAGTACTGCAACTTATTCTTCTGGAATTTCTTTTAAACATGAGAACATGATGAATGTGTGATAACTCAAAAATCAATACCAAAGGGTTTTTTGTCATGCTCTATTCACTACTGGATTTATTCATGAAAATGATGGATCTTGGAAACCCTAGCGACCTAATGGATGACCTGAAAATAAATGGAATGATGATGATGACTTGCTTTTATTATGAAACCTTCATAGAAATGTGATAGGTGACTAGCATGAGTGAATTTTCAAAATACTTACCTCATTTCTTGACTCACCAAACAGTTACCAAAATTTACTGTGTAAACCTAGTGACAAAAAAAATTCAATTTTGATAGTCCTGACAAGCTTTGTAAAAGCACATTTGATCCAGGTGATAGGCTAACAAGACTAAAAATAACAAGTCCCACATGTACATATCAAAACATTTAAATATTAGTGATTTTGGTCAACAAAAAATTTTCATATCTAAAAACCCTAAATTTTTTTACATATCATACAAAAATAAAAAACATAAAATTTTTACCAAGTGCACACTAGTGCATTCTGGGGGATAGGACAAGATTGAGGTGGTTATAGCATTATACCATTTGAAGAACTTTTGATTGAACCATTGTTTAGCATGTACTCCCTCTAGTCTACCTATCAAATCATTCCACCACATTATACAATTATCTTAGGGTATGGGATTGGGGTATGATACCCTTGATCTCAACATTAGAACTCACTATAAGAAGAAACACACTAAAATTCTTCAACAAAAAAGCTATTTTTGTTTACCTTTCCAACATCGGGTGAGTTGTTCTTTTATTTTGGCCAACAAAACCACATCGTAATTCAATATGGTTGGTTGCACAAAATGTATTTTTATGCCCATCTAAGCCCTAAAGGCCAAGTGAGTCCTCATGGACCCTATTTTGTAGGTGATAGTAAATAAGATTGTATAAAGTGTGAGACCAATTACCTCCTTGATTGGTATCTTGTTATTGACCTTACATTATCTTAGGCCATAGTATTGGGCCATGAACTCATCCACACCCTCCTAAATTGCACTTTTCCCACCAACCACCACTTTTGAGGCACCTCGCCTGAACAATCTAGTATGGAAATAAATTTCCTCCACCTTTAGTTGCAAAATATCTCCCTTTACCATGACGTGATGATCTTAGGGATGCCACATGTCAAAATATATCCCTTAGCATTACTTTCTCCTTCATGCTCCGAGTCTTGAAGAACTTCAAAAGGCCACAATCGCTGAGTGCACAAAAGGTAGGAGGGTGAGATAAGGCTCTCATATTTTTTTCTTGGTGCTGTCTTTCCTTCCATTCAATCATCTTGCCTCTTTACCTACACAAATAAATAGATATGGATTAGTTGCATCCTAGGTAAATTAACCCATATGAAAAACAAAATTCATCTTTCATAGATTTTGGGATTAGTTTGGTCGTTGCCCCCATAAAGTATCCCATAGGGTGGCAATTTCTCTCAAGTTTATCTCTCAAGGTGTCCATATTCATTGTAGTTTCTCCCAGAGAACATAATTGGTAGTGATGACACACTAGCCCCATGAGAAGGGTCTACTCAAGATAAAAATCCATAAATAAATAAATAAATAAATAAATAAAAACTTATGAAAATGATGATAATGGTCTGAAGAATTACCTAGACTAAGAATATTAGTGAATTATGGCTTGTAGACTTCAGGATCATGATCACATGTTCTAGAGGAAAGGATAGTTTCTCTCCCCAAGTTATACTCTCAACTACCAAATGAGAAAATGAGCTCCATTTTAGCCTTATTTATTACATCTATCCCTTATGAGTTCAAATGTGGGAATTTCTTCCCCACATTGTTCATTTTCATTACCCAAAGCTACTTATTGATGGTTATGACCTTGTTATTGGTATTAAATCTTGTATATATTATCGAGGTTCCATTAATACGGTAGTCCCTAGGTGTGTTTCTCTAAAAATAAAATTTAGTGGTAGGTATTTACCTGTCATTTAAATTATGTTATTGACCATCGTTTCCATCTTCATTTCACCTTACGTTCATTCTTATAAGATTACGGCAATAATCACTTTGTGTTTTCACGTCGTAACTTGCATGGTAGAACTTCTCTACACTTGGATTCCCTAGTTTAACACCTCTTTTCCATATTGGTATCCATGTTGCATCATTTTATCATCCCAAAATCCCTCCTTTTGACCAACCATGAATTTCAATATGAGCCTCATGTCTTCTTCTTTGTCATGCTGTAGCTATACCTAAGGAGGATTCAATGATTGTTTCTACCTTGCAATAGTTTTTATGCATATTTATCTACTTTGGTATTATTTACATCGCTACAATAAAATTTCCCTTAAAATTCTTACTAGGATTCACTTGGTGTGTTTATCTTACTTGTAGGAATTGCTACAATGAGTGGTTTACTCACCAACATCTTTTCTTTGCCTTGGATATAATGGTTTCATAAACTCAAAACAAGTTGGTATCCTTTATGCCACTCATTCCTCCAAGATGAGCATCCTTTGTGTGCTTCTCATGCTCATTAAACATTAATGTGTATAGACCATATTTTTATCTCTTTTTCAGGCTCATTAAACCCTCATGAATTTTCACTTTTTATCGAGTATAATATTATCTCTTATTCAATCTCATTAAACCATGAAGAAGACACTTTATTGATTATCCTTTTATCTTCTTTTCATACTCATTAAAACTAGATGAAAAAGATACTATCGAGCTTACATTTCTTCTCTTTTGTGCTCAATAAACCATGAAGGAGATACCAACTAATAAAAGGAGAAAAGTGGGGGAAATAATTTCTTTCAATTATGTCATTTAAAATGGTAGCGTAAGTCACATCACCCTTGAACATGAAAACTATTTGCATCCATACCATACACATTAGTCATTATACTCCTTCGACCAGTTACTCTTTCAATGATTATGTAGTAGGGTTTAATCCTCCTACGTTGTTGTACTAGATCACATGTTGCTCATTATTCAAATTTCCTAATTCCCTTTGGTGTTGTGTTGTTACATGTTCAAGGGACCTCTATACCTTAATCGACCATATGTAATCCTTGTTGATCTTTTGTGTCGGTCAACCTTGTGTTAGTCTATAATTCTTGGATTCGTAGATTTACATCATCTCCTAATATTTTCCATGTCAATTTAATAAGGATACATGAAGGCCCTCCTTTAATATATTTTCTCTTATCAGCTTTATCTCTTTATCCAAAAGCTTGTAGACATCGGTAACATGTGATGGGTCTCCCAAATAGGTACAACCTAAGCCCTATCTAACCACCCCTAGGAACATTTAACCTTTCCTCTGACACTCAATAATGTATTTTTCAGCTTTAATATATCCTTAGGAGGGTTAAGGGATGATTTCCATATCTTGTGTGCCTAACGCATTTATTGTGCAAGATATTGAGAATATTTGATGCAGACCATGCATGATTCCAACAAGAGAAAAATATGGGGCTTATCCCCTATTGAAGCCTAATCAAAACCAAATTGGATCAAGGGAATTATCACCTCCCTATAGTTGTGATGTCATCAGGGAACGAGATTCTAGATTCTAGCTTTTTTGGAGGGAAGGAGTCATCTCTTCAAGAAGGCTACCCCTCAACCATTTTTTGTATAAATAAGGGGCCTAACTATCCCAATGGGATTTGAACCTTGGTAGAATATAGTCAGTAATAGAAAAACTCTTTTGCCTGATATTTCCTTTTTGTCATATTCCATGTATGATCACATCTCTTGAATAATGAAAAGCACTCTTTGTTTTCTAGATTGATTTTACTTTAAGGGACCTAATGTTGGGACAATGTCCCCTAGGTCAGATTTTGTTAAAGTTTTGTTAATTTTGTAAAGATATTGTAAAGTCTGTACATTTTGAGGAGCAAAGTGCTAGTAGCATAGGTCAATAGCAGTCAAAGGGGATTTAGGACGGCTAAAGCCCCTTAAGATTGTTAAAGTCAAGTTGTTTTGAGACCTGCCCATGGTTCACGAACCATGGTATTGTAATAAAGAAAAGTATAAAGGAAGTCATAGAAGAGTCATAGGGGGCTAAGCAAGTAGGAAGTACATGAATTGAGTCTGAACTTGTCCATTTTGTACTTGGGTGGAGGGGAAGGATCCTACATCTGTTTGCGTGGAGACCTTGGTAAGTCTGCATCTGAGTGCGTAGGACCATGCAGTTGTGTGCTCAAGGTTGGAAAGAGTTTGTATCTGAGAATCTAAAGCATAATAAAGACATATATTGAAGTGATATGTGTGTATTACTGTTTTTATCTGAAGCTACTGTATTTATAACCTATAGAATTCATTTAGTCAGGAAAAGTACTTAATAAATTCATGAAGACATAGATCTGCTTATTTCTATGATGTTATGTATGTTTAGAACAATTGATGAAGGACATAAATCTATTAATTGTTAGTTAGAGTAAATTCTGGGTTTCAAGGGTTAGGGTTTGTGAAGCTCAAGATAAGCCCTAGATCTGTAGAAACCACATCACATAGCCCCCTGGATGTACAAACATGGTTATTGCATACCCCAATACTGCCTCAAGTGAGATTGCAGCCTACGCTACATGGGTTGTTGCCAAAAGGTCCGGTAGTGTAGGGTTTTTTGGTTAGCGTAGCTAACTCTAAAATTTGGTCCAAGCCCCCTTAAGATAACAAATGGTTTCATTGCAGAAACAATGTAGATCACTATTGACCTCGAAGAACTTGATATGGAGTGCACAGATGTTGAAGTAGAAACTGTAGATGAAGAGTAAGGGGGCGCAGACCCCTATGTCAGATCAGAGGACTTAGAGTCCCCCTTTAGGATCAAGAAGAGACAGAGTGTAGTTCAATGGGACCATGCAAGAAGTAGAAGTCTAATAATTTTGTGAGTACTATACTATTGGTCCTCATGGAGTGGCGCCTTGATGAGATAGGCAATTTTGTGCACTTTGCAACTAAAAACATATGGGGGCATGTCGAGGATCGGTACCTTCAGGTACTGGACAAAGTACAACAGGGCCTGAAGGAATTGTAGGCCCATACATGAGTCATCCAGGTGAGCGTAGGATAAGAGAGCATGGGTCAAGCAAGCGCGATTCAGGAAAGTGGGATATCAAAGGAAGAAATGACTACAAACCTTCGCGCAATGATGCTACAAGAGGGTTTCCTCCATGTCAAAATAGTTGAGGATCAAGCCAGGATGCTGAATATGACCAACATGAGTATCAACCTTGCAGCATTTCCCAACTAGATCTTGCACAGGCTACACCAAGGAATTTTAGATGAGCTCCGCGTCTGGGAGAAAAGAGCTATGTTGATTATCGACAAAGTAAAGACTAATAATCATTAGATGTTTACCGAGAAAGCGCAAGCATTGCAAGCATGTGACAAGGTGGCCCAATGCAATCAACAGCTACAGGCAACCCTTACCCAAGTGTGTATGTGTTGGCATTATGATTCTGGTATGGCTCAATGTTACAGGTGTTGTACTTGATGGAAACTCACTCTAGTGGAAATGCTCTGTTCAGGCTCTCAAAATGTTTGAAATTAAGAGGTTCCCAGGTGAATGATTCAAAAGGTGCGGACCCACAGGCACGCCGTGCAGGAAATGTGGCATACCCACAGGTTACCCGTTTAGAAGTTGCGGTCCCCTAGTTCACTCACTTCAAGGCAGAGAAGCACACTCACGTGGGGTTTATTATGTTTGGCCCGTGGTATTTGGCCCATCGTTCATGATCCTATGGTTTTGGCCCATGGTATAGGATCTAATTTAGCCCCGGTTTCGATCCCTTGTTTTGGTTATTTGATGGTTTTGCCCCATGGTATGAATGAGGGCTTGACTATAAATAGGGAAGGAGATCACTTGGCCAAAGTATCTTTGCAAATTGAATATCTTAAGATTTGAAATATTGGGTTATCGGTTTAAAAGCTTGATCTATATAAAAGTGAAGATGAAAGTGAATCTATAAAGCGTGATCTATCGGGCAGAAGATCAGATCTCAGAATCTGACTGTCAGTGGCACATAGGAGGACTATTTAATTGGATTTTAATCAGAGGTACGCAGACCATTCACTGTGAAAGTGCGGGCGCATGTAGCAGAGCGGAAGTTCCGGTGCGGAGGAACGCAGGTGATACACAGAGAAAGTGCAAGGGTACGCAGCGAAGCAAAAGTACCAGTGTGGAGGTACGCGGCATGATAGAGGTTCAGGTGCGAAAGCACAGTAAAGGTACGCGGTGTGATACAGGGTCAGTTGCAGAGGCACAGTAAAAGAATGCAGCGCTACAGAAGCTGTAGGTGCGTAGCTGCGCGGCGCGATAGAAGCCGAGGTGTGGGGCCACAGTAAAAGTACGCGGCGCAATTGAAGACACAGTGCGTGGTTACGCGGCGAAGTGGAAGTCTCTCTGTGGGGATACACAGAGACGCAGAAGGTGAAGTGTGAAGCCTCACAGTCCAGATAAAGAAAAATTGCTGATCTGTCTTAAAAACATTTGTTCGTTATCTTTTATCTCTTGCTGCAGAGTTCTGGGTTTATATTTCTGGTACTATCTTTCTGTTTACAGCATTCTGAGAAGTTGGGTGATTCTTGGTTGATTGTATAAGGAGTTTGGGTAATTTGTATGTACTTGATGATTATTTGATATTCTTGGATCCAGTTTGAAAATTTATGAAAAGTGGTCCTTGAAAGAAAAGAAGTAGGGGGTTGTAGCTCCCTTCCAGGAGAAATTGGAAAATAAGAGAGAGTTGTAGCTCTCTGCAGGTTGTAGCATGCGTACTGGTAAAGGAATGCACCAGTACAAAATCATTGTAAAAGAAGTTTCTAATTGAAAGAAGATAGAGACATATTGCAGCAGGTGGTTTTCACCCACATTGGGTTTCCACCTTATATCTGGTGTTCTATGGTGTGACTATCTGTTTTTTTCATGTTCTTGTTCATTATTATGCATAAGTTAATTATCAATATCTGAAGAATAAGTTGAAGTATAAACTGGATGGTATATTGAAAAGTCTTAATAATACTGATTCACCCCCCCCCTCTCAGTATTATTTCCAACAATTGGTATCAGAGCAGGTCCTTCAGAGAAGCTTGATCGCTTGAAGGAAGATCATTCATCATGAGCAACTACGAGAGGGAAGCATCAATTAGGCCACCAATTTTTGATGGGACAAACTTCAATTATTGGAAGGTAAGAGTTACTGCCTATCTTCAATCTCTTGGTACAGAAGTTTGGGATATAGCTACTCCTACAGATCCGACCGAGAAGAAGAAATATGAAACAAATGCTAAAGCAGTCAATACTCTGCTGGGATGCTTATCTCAAACATAATTCGTGAAGGTTATGCAATATAAATCTGCAAAAGAAATATGGGACAAGATTGTCTTGAGCTACGAAGGAGATGAACAGGTAAAGCGTGTTAAACTTCAAACCCTCAGGATTCAGTATGAGAATCTCAGAATGTAGAATGATGAAAGTGTGGCTAACTATTTCCTTCGGGTAGACGAGACTGTCAATTGCATGAAAAACTTGGGTGAAGAAATAAAAGAGGCTATTGTGGTTGAAAAAGTTCTAAGATCATTGTCCCCCAAGTTTGAATCTAAAGTGTCTGCAATAGAAGAAAAGGAAAATCTACGAACTCTTACTATGTCTCAGCTACACGGAATTCTAACTGCCTATGAAATGAGAAAAGGAGGTCCATCAGACAGGAGAGAAGCTGCCTTTATGGCTTCAGGCAAAGGAGACTACTATGAATCAAGTCACGTGCCAGAAGAAGAAGAAGAATCAATTTTTTTCAGAAATCTTCAATGGGGTACTGGAAGGTTCAGAGGTAAGTTACCTTTTAAATGTTTTGCTTGTGGAAGAGTAGGTCATTATGCTGCCAAATGTCCTCATAAGGGTAATATTGATAAAGGAAAGGAACCTGCTAGATGGAACAAGAAACAGAATGCAAATAAGAAAAGCTACTACACTCATGAAGACAGTGATGGTCTATCAAATAGTGATGAAGATGAACGAAGTAATGACTATAAAATTTTAATGGCATTTGAAGATGATGATTACATGGATGCTATAGATGTGGATAGCTTTTATGAAGAGATTTCTAGACTCAAGACATGTATAGAAGAAAAGAATGTGATAATTGATACCCTACAATTTCAAATTGATGAAAAAGAAAAACTTCTTGAAAAGTTAGAATGTGAAATTGTTGGCCTTAGAAAAGAAATTGAGAAAACAAAGGCTATTAATCTTAAGTTTGTCAAAGGATCTGAAACTCTAGATGAGATCATCAATGTACAACGTTCTCCACTAAACAAAACAGGTCTGGGATATAATGGAGAAACATCTCAAGCATCCACCTCAAAGAGTTATCTTGATGCAGAAAGAAGGAATGAGCAAAAGCACAATGGAGATCACCAGGTAAAGCAGGGGCGAATTACATCGAGAACAAACAAAGACTATCAGGTAAACCAGGGGCAATTCATCTTAAGGGTGAAAAAAAGCTACAACCAGCCACAAGTAAAATCTTCTCAATTTGCTTCAAAAATGGATGACAATAGAAATTACAATCATTTGGCCGGTAGACTTGATAATCGCAGAAGTTTCTTCAATGGAAAATGTTTCTCTTGCCATAACTTTGGTCACAAAGCAGCTCAATGTGTTGCATATAAAACAATCATGACCAGAGAAGCTCAGAAACAAAGAAGTATGACCGGGTTTACAAAAAGGACCTATAACAACTTTTCAGCTCTTGAAAAGGAAGTTGAATGTTCTATTTGCGATAACTTTGGTCATGAAGATTCTGAATGCAGGAGCAGGTTTCAGCAGACAAAGGAACAAGCCTCAAGCACCAGAACATGGAGAGTAAAGGAAACACAAACAGAAAGATGTGGGATAGAATTTTATGCAGAGGGACAAGAAAATCTATGGTACATCGACAATGGATGTTCAAAGCATATGACAGGTGATAAAGAAAAACTTGAATCATATTCTGCTTTAGAAAAGGGTAAGAAAGTTTCTTTTGGAAATGATACTCCTGCAACTATAAAAGGAAAAGGCACTGCTCAGTTAAAAGAAAAGGTCAAAGCTGGAAATGTTTTGTATGTTGATGGACTGAAGCATAATCTTCTGAGTGTTAGCCAGATGTGTGATCAAGGAATCGAGGTAATATTTAGATCAAATGGATGTCGTGTTCGTGATCTTAATACAGGTGAAACAGTGATCAAAGGTAGAAGAACTCCAAATAATCTATACATATTTGAAGAAGGACAACAACAATGCTATTTGAGCAATGATGATGAACACTGATTATGGCACCGGAGGTTGGGGCATCTAAGATTTTCACAAATAAGGAAAGCATGCAAATATCAGACAGTCAGTGGTCTTCTAGATATCAAAATTCCAGACAACACCATATGCAAATCATGTCAGTTTGGAAAAAAAACCAGAACTAACTTTCCGGAGAAGGAAGGATCCGCTAGCATGCCTCTTGAGGTAGTCCATACAGATGTATGTGGTCCATTTAGGAAAAGGACACCTCGAGTGTTATAGACATTTTTGTGCCTTACAGCTCTAAGCATGAAATTTCCATAAACCAAGGGATCCTAAGTCCCTAAAAGTGTTGTTCCTACCCCTAGACGAACAAGGTCAACCAATTACAGTTTCTCCCAGAAGTTCTCCACCAGAAACTGCTCAGAATCAGTCAAGTCAGGATCATTTCAGCTGCTCCACTAGCTAGCTGCGTTGCATAGCACCCCAGTACACTAGCTAGGTGTGTTGCAACGCACCTAAATGCACTACCAGGGTGCGCTGAGCGGGAAATGACAGATGGCAGTGTCATTCCGCGAGGTGGACAGACAATGGAAGCTTCTAGAATCTTCCCCAATGACACTTGACTCACTGAGTTCGACCAAGGATGAGTAAGAGGCTCTCAGTCTCCAAGTGGAAGCAAGAACTGACAGAGAGAGGCCACTAGTCAAATCATAAGCTGACTCATCCTCTTTGCATACATCTATATATGGATCCCTCATCCCAGAGATCCAGAGGCTGGAATTTTGTACTTTGTAGAGAATTGCTGTTGGTTTTGAGATAGAGATCAGTGCATTGGGTGATTTATGCTTTGTTGGAGGTGAAGAGGGGATTCCTTTGCTGGGGGGTTGATGCTGGATCAGGAATCATCGGTTGTAACTCCTCCTGGACCTTCTTTTTGTATCAATAAAACTATTTGAGTTTCTCCTACATGCTTGTGTATCAATGATGTTTTGTTATGTTTGCATGTTTAGCTTAAATCTGATCCTAAGCTATTTATGAATGTAAATCCATGTCTTTGTGTAGTTTTCCTCTTCTGTGATCTTACAGGAACTTGGTGAAGCTGGGCAAGTAAGGGAGCAGGTAGCTGGAAGCTGTCAAAGAGGAGAGAGATTGGATCAAAGGACTAGCGCAAGACACAGGTTGGTTCATCCTATTCCTCTTCGTTTACAGTTCATAAAGAAGAATACGAAAGTAGTTTTCCTTGTTTGTTGCTAAGGTACTATCACACCTTAGTGGGATAGGGGCATTTTGAGTAGACACTTTTCTCGTCAACAAAATGGCGACTCCACTAGGGATTGTGTCTAGTTAGTTTGTTTGTGTTTCTCTTGTTGTTTGTTTCATAAACACAGAAGTAGCAATCGAACTGCATTTTCCATTATCAAATGCAAAGTAGACACCTGCTACTTCAATCCATTCACTGGATTTGTTTATGATTTGAACAGCTGATTCACAAATGATCTGATTACCCTTTGTGATAGCTCTTAAACCTCCTTTAAATCCACCCTCTGATTGTGCATTACTGATTGCTTTTACTTGGCCAAAATCCATAGATTAAACTACAAACCGTGACCCAGAACCCGGATAGAAGTCTCGTTTCTGCCCCAGCGCAGGCTCTGTGAAGAGATTCTGCATTTCAATGCAGTTCCCGAGAGGGATACCTGTGCTGCAATTCAGTTTCTCTGTGTAACAGGTGCGCTGATCAGCCTAGCCCTGTGCAGCTGAGGTTCTTTGCTTCATTTTTTTCAGTTTTCTCTCTGATTTTGCAGCCTGTGATCAGTGTGTGTCTGTTTAAAAACCCCTTTTCTTTGCCTTAATTCCGCCTCCTTTGTACAAAAAGACTGTAGATGTTCTTTGTGTGTTTGTTACATCATTTACAGTTTTCCATTGAGAAAGTAGAATAGTCATACTGTCGTCCTTGGATTTAGATCTGTCGTAAGTGTCGATTTTGATCTTAGGAGAAAGTTTATTTGCTGTTGGCAGTCGATTATGCTTTTACCTTTGCCTTTGGTTTGAATTTGTCACTTTCTAGTGTCGAAACGAGTGTTTATTTCAAAATCATAAAGTGTCGTAATCTTCTCTACCTTTTGATTTCGAAAATAAGCTTGTTTGTGTTTGTCACTTGAAAGCAAATTCAGATTTGTACATCAACTTTCTTTTTAGGCATCAATATTAAGAAAGTGAAAACAAATACATGCATATGTGCATTTGCATATTGATAGTCTGCTTGGCTTGATTTAGGAAAAGTGCATTTACAATGTGCTCTTTGCTCTTTGAGAAAAGATTGTGTCTTTCTTTTCCCCTTGTAGCTAGGATTTTCATTGCTGAAAAGAGATAAAAGTTTGCTTATCATCTTTAGATTGCATTTTAGGAATTACATCTACATCTCGTGGTTATCCCAAAAGGCAAACTTCTAAGAAAGATCAACTTGAAATAAATTGAATGAATCTAACAACGCTTTGGAACTTAACGCACAACATTTAGAGGTCTAGGCTAGAGACGTATTCCGGCGTCGTAAAGCCTGGTAACTGTTGTCCTCACTGATGGTTGGGTGATTCCTCCACTTTGAGACGATAAGTGCCAGTACGGACTTGTGCTCCCACGTATCGTCGAGTATATATTGGGAGACCCCTATAGGCTTAAAACCTTTTATCCATAGGAAGTCATGTCGGCCACCCTACTGATCGCAATGCATCGAACAAAGCATTCAGGAAGATTGACTGCCGTACTGTAAAATGTATTCTGCAGTTTTGCGATTGGTTTGGTACTCCCTCTACCTAGATCTCCAGAGCAGTCCCTTTCGTTCCTTTTCAGACTCCTTAACGGAAAAGGTCCATCTGAGCACTTGTCACTTCAGGCTCATTAAAAATCGAAGGAGACTAGAGTCATCTTTTGTTTTTTCTTGACTCTTTAAAACTGAAAAAACAAGTTGTGTCAAAGCGTCTAAAAATTTATTTTAAACGGAATAATCATCACCTTTCCCTTGTTGATCTTCGAATTTAGTCTCCGTTCATCACAAGTTCTTGTAGAATCGCTGGGAGATCTTTTAGATAGATTAGATATGTCTGAACAACCATCAACATCCAGGACTGTGTCATCCGATGCAGCAGTGGCAGAGCCTCCTGCTGCTACTCCAACGATGTTCGATGGTATACCAACTATCCCGGCAAGTTATCAACAACAAGCCGGAGTCCAATCAGGGACTGTTTCGACGACATGGTCAGTTCCTATTTCTTCATCTGGTATTTCTTATGTTGGAACTCAACAAGTTGATCCAATGTGTCTTCAAAGGCCAATCTACCCTTTAAGTATTGGATTTCCACCATATGGAGGGCAGTATGCCTTTTCATTGTTCCCTCCCAGAGAACAACCATATGGGAGTTTACAACAAAGTTCAGGTCAAACTGGAATTACATCCAGCGGTTGGGTACCAATACTGCCTCAGCAACCAAGGGTTGTATATTCAATGCAACCAGTCCACCCTGTGTCGAATATTCCCACTATACCTGCTATGGTGACTTCATCGCAAGTACAAGCGTTACCTGTTGTATGTCAACCCCAAGTTTCTCAGGTTGCAATACAACAGCCTCTTATCTCAACGACTCAATCACGACCTCAGGTTAGTGCCTCCTTATCTGGAACGACTCAGGCTCAAACAAGTACTATGACTCCTCATCTTGGTCAATCATCCAGTATTGGACAACAGCAAATGGTCCAACAACCAGGGCTGGTTCAATCTCAACAACCGCCATTCCAGCAATCATATCAAGGACCTGAGCAACAAGTCTTTGTAAGTAATGAGCAACCACATTTCCAAAGCGGCTATCAACAACCATATTATAGTGGTTATGCCCATCAACCTTGTCAAAGTTGCCAACATCAAATACATTATGCTGGTATGCAAAGACCCATTGCTCAGGCGATTCCATCTTATCCTGGGTACGCTTCGCCTAACCTGAATCAACAGTTGCCCTTTGTAGCAACTCTAGAATTACCAGATCTAAACCGGCTGACGAATGATCCAATTTCTTATGCCCCTTGGTGGCCAGTGATTCTGCATAAACTTTCGTCAGATATTCCTAAATTTAATGGAAATCCGGGTGAAGATCCGTCGAATCATGTGATGACATTTCATCTGTGGTGTTCATCAAACACCCTAAACGATGATTCGATTAGGCTTCACCTTTTTCAGAGGACGTTAACTAGTCCGACAGAAAAATGGTATATTGAATTGCCTAAAGCTTCATTCGACAACTTCAGTACCCTAGACACAACCTTTTTAACCCATTTTTAGTTACTGATAAGTTACGAAATGGGAACCAAACTTCTTACCAACTTCAAACAAACGACGACCACTCACATATCTGATCATATACATGAATGGCGACGTCGTCGTAGAATGGTGAAAACGTATGTTCCCGATCAGATTTTAGCTTAATGGTTTATTAATTCATTACTGCCTTCCATCACGGAAGATGTGGCAAAAGGGGGAGTCGTCACAGAAGAGCAAGTTATCGCTCGTGCGCAATATTTGGACTTGATTTACACTCAGTCCGGCACGCTCTACGATAAAATACCTGACGCCCCTAGACCGGAATTCTCAGTTCCTCCTCCTCCTCCTAAATCAAACAATGACTCTCATGCCATCGATGGCGTGATTGGCGCGACAGACACGAAATCGACAAAGGCTACATCTAAAAAGGCCTGTAAGATTTCTAGTCAAAATGCAAATGAGGAACTTCTTGCCTCGGAAGTAAATGTCGTGTCGACTGACAATGCCAAAAAACTGAAGCAATTAGGGGGAAAGAAGAAAAACAAAGGGAGAAAAAGGAAGCAGGATGAGTCATCTCTTGAAAAGCCTTCTACAAACCCTTCTGGGCAAAGGAAACCCCCTGCGGGGTGTCATATATGCGATGAGGATCATCGGACGAGAGATTGTCCACATAAAGTTGAAGTTAAGAAACTCTTTAAGAGTTCAAAAACCTCAGCAGTATTGACTGATCCATTTCCAAGCCCGGGAACCAAACTGGTTGCTAATCAAAATGCTTCCCGATCACAAGTGCTTATGTTGTCTATCTCAAAGCAACAAAATGATGCTTTGGCAAGGAATAAAGATTACGGGAATCCACAGGTGTCGAATAACAAGGCTAATGAACAACCTAGTAGTTCGACAACAACTTTGACCAAAGTTGTGCCACCCATCATTCTTGAACAAATGATAAAGTCGCCAAAGGGAGTAGTGCACAAATCGACATTTAATCCTCATGCAAAAATAGCAAAGAATTTTAATATAATAGAGGACCTGGTCCAATCGCCGTCCGCTATGTCGACACCTGAGGTACCGCAAAATTGCCTCTCCCAAGAGCAAGCTTTATTATCAACAATAGGTGGGATTGACCCAATGGATTCCAATCTTGTGGCCTTTAATCATAAAGGATATGACCCTCAGTTACCAGCTCAACTAGCTTTCCTTATTCAAGTGAAAGCCCTCAACAAAACTGTTCATCGAACAATTATTGATGAGGGGGCATCTACATGTATTATGTCGATGAGTTGCTGGAAAACTTTAGGATCTCCAACCTTGTCGCGGTCTGTGATGACGTTAAAAGCATTCGACGGAAGGACATATACCCCATATGGTATCCTAAATAACTTGAAAGTTGAACTAGGAGGGAAAACAGTAGAAATAGATGTTGAAGTCATAGATGGGAATCTTGATTACAACATCCTACTAGGAAGACCGTGGATATATGCCATGGCAGCTGTTGTGTCGACCTATTTCAGAAAGATTGCATTTCCCTTTCAAGGAGGGATTATAATCGTCGATCAGCAAAACTTCCTCCCCAATGGTTCTCAAGTTACTGGAAGCATTCCAATGATCCATGGAAGCAATCATTCGCTCCAAAATATCGGAGTAGGTCTCCTAAAACACCCTGCCTTAATGGGTACTTTTGCCCTACTACCTCCGAGTAATCTGGCAGAAGTGGCCACAGTGGAATATGAAACCTTCTATATCTAATGGATTTGGACTCCGAGGACGGTTCTTATCTCGTGTCAACCTCGTTAAAAAATGAAACAAGGAGTCATGAGGATAGTTCTTTTACTGTGTCAACCTCATTAAAAAATGAAACAATCCCCCTTCCAAATCTCAAAGGTAAACCTTCATTCCAACCACCAAGTTGAATGCAATGAAGCTTGGGGGGCATGCACCTCGATTTGCGTTATTATGCTAGGGGCATACAAACTTATCACGAGCAGTGTTACTGCAGGGTTCAAGCTTGTTAAAAAATAAACCCGCATCGAGCAGTTTTAGCACATAGTTCAAGCTCGTTAAAAAATAAACATAAGACATGAGCAAGTGTTTCCACCCACATTTAAGCTCATTAAAAAATGAACTATTCCACGGTAAATAACCACCGTGAATGAAGATTTCAGCCATTAAAGCCTTGGTCGTGTTTGCACCGTCACCTCCACTTTTCCATTGGCCGATCATTCACCTCCATTTGATTGTTTACCCATTTTTGAGGAACAGTTGCGAAGAGTGATTTCACTAGCCATCCTTGTGACACTGCCGTGATTGGAAAATTCCAACCATTACCTAGAATCAGCTGCTAACCATTTTATCACTCGTTCCTCAAAAGACGAGTCTTCTTTAAGCTCTTTTCAAATGACTCGTAAAATATGAAAATATTGCCGATTTTTTTCCTTCCAGCTCGTTAAAGCGACCGGAAGTGCTATCCCTCCTCTAGAATTTAATATTTTCGGACTTGAGGGATTATTGCATAAAAAGATCGAGCGCTTGTTTTGTTCGGCTCGTTAAAACTATCGAAAATTCATCCCTTCTGTATTGTTTTATACTTTTTTGGACTTAAGGGATTAGATGACGAAAAATGAATTTCGGAGTTACCTTTACGTACCTTTTCAGACTCTCTAAAAATGAAAAGGACCGAGTTATCTTTGTCGTTAAACTCGTTAAAAAGATTAATAGCGACAAACTTGTCTTTAGACGAGAACGAGTTTAATTATCGCTAGGCTTGTTAAAACATAGCGATGGGTTTGCCCGAAGGGAAAATTATAGAACAAGCATATGTTATCCTCCTCAAGCTTGACAAAAGTAAAGAGGTACTGGTCAGCAATGACTGGGGAAAAATTGGGAAGAAACTCAAAGAATCTTTATTGGTAGCAAGTCGCTCTTGAACATGACACTTCCACTCTGTGCCTGAGTCGGGTTGGGTTGTTTCATTCACCGGTCACATCACCATGGTCACGCCATACCATCCAAATTTGGGGTAAATGCTACCAATCCATCACATAAGTGTCGCTGACATGTTCTAGAGAAGTCATCCAGAGAAGTCACCTGTGTCCCATCCACTACCATACATTATACTTCATTCCTTCATGACCGCCATCCTGAACCATATATCATCATATCGTTTTCACCTCCATCAAAATCATTTGCTCCGTTCCGTGTCATTGATGTGGGATTCATCAAGGCCCTCCTTTGACGGATCGCTTCTTGTTGACATCAGCTCATTATCCAAGAAGTTGATCTAGGAACACCCCATTCAGTACTTTGAAGCTTGCATGCCTCAATGGCAAGTTTCTCACTTCCGGCGACAGGTATACATCAATGACCTTCGACCGAAAGATTTTGCGTGGTGTTCGACGCCAAGTCCTTTATTCACACCACGTGAATTGTACTGTAGTACCTTGAGGGTCATCATCATTATCGGTGATTCCTCTCGCGCTTGTTAACAGTTTACATCATCGACTAGTAATCAAGCGATGTCTTTCCATGTTCGACTTCAAAACATTTTTCACATGCATTGACTTGTACTTCGAGTGAAGATTGGACGAGATTGAAGACCCCGGATCTAGTTTCATCCATCCGGGCTGTGATATATATTCAGGAAAAATAAAGACATCGACATGTATAGCATTACAGCACAGGTAATCATCCTACCAAAAGGATGATGACTTCATCAGAATCATCAGTCTACCATTAGACGATTGTCTGTCCTGTGTACATAAAAATGAATTTATAAAGCTGAGCATGGGAATGCCCGCCTCAGCTAGATCATGAAAATAGTATGAAGATAATGTATTGTATTGTATCTTATTACAGGTCTCCTCCCAGCATTGAAAGAACTTCGGATCCTCCTAATAAAGCATTTCACCCGATAAACGGCCTCATACTTTAGGGGGCAACTGTTATAGACATTTTTGTGCCTTACAGCTCTAAGCATGAAATGTCCATAAACCGAGGGATCGTAAGTCCCTAAAAGTGTTGTTCCTACCCCTAGAGAAACAAGGTCAACCAATTACAGTTTCTCCCAGAAGTTCTCCACCAGAAACTGCTCAGAATCAGTGAAATCAGGATCATTTCAGCTGCTCCACTAGCTAGCTGCGTTGCATAGCACCCCAGTACACTAGCTAGGTGCGTTGCAACGCACCTAAATGCACTACCAAGGTACGCTGAGTGGGAAATGACAAATGGCAGTGTCATTCCGCGAGGTGGACAGACAATGGAAGCTTCCAGAATCTTCCCCAATGACACTTGCCTCACTGAGTTCGACCAAGGATGAGTAAGAGGCTCTCAGTCTCCAAGTGGAAGCAAGAACTGACAGAGAGAGGCCACTAGTCAAATCATAAGTTGACTCATCCTCTTTGCATACATCTATATATGGATCCCTCATCCCAGAGATCCAGAGGCTGGAATTTTGTACTTTGCAGAGAATTGTTGTTGGTTTTGAGATAGAGATCAGTGCATTGGGTGATTTATGCTTTGTTGGAGGTGAAGAGGGGATTCCTTTGCTGGGGGGTTGATGCTGGATTAGGAATCATCGGTTGTAACTCCTCCTGGACCTTCTTGTTATATCAATAAATCGATTTGAGTCTCCTACATGCTTGTGTATCAATGACGTTTTGTTATATTTGCATGTTTAGCTTAAATCTGATCCTAAGCTATTTATGAATGTAAATCCATGTCTTTGTGTAGTTTTCCTCTTCTGTGATCTTGCAGGAACTTGGTGAAGCTGGGCAAGTAAGGGAGCAGGTAGCTGGAAGCTGTCAAAGAGGAGAGAGATTGGATCAAAGGACTAGCGCAAGACACAGGTTGGTTCATCATATTCCTCTTCGTTTATAGTTCATAAAGAAGAATACGAAAGTAGTTTTCCTTGTTTTTTGCTAAGGTACTGTCACACCTTAGTGGGATAGGGGCGTTCTGAGTAGACACTTTTCCCGTCAACATTGAGGAGAAGAATACTTGATATTATTAATTGATGATTTCTCCAGGTTTGTTTGGTTAGGACTTATGAAGCACAAAGATGAAGCATTCGAAAAATTCAAATCCTTCAAAGCCTTGGTTGAAAATGAATCAGGTTACAAAATTAAGTGCCTCAGGTCCGACAGAGGTGGGGAGTTTACCTCAAATGAATTTTTCGATTTCTGTGAAGAACATGTGATAAGAAGGGAATTCTCTACAGCTAGAACACCTCAGCAAAATGGAGGGGTGGAAAGGATGAACATAACAGTGGCTCGTTCTATGCTTGATGAGTCTGGAACTCCCGCAACTTTCTGGGGTGAAGCTGCATATGCTGCGGTTGTTATTCTCAACAAAACAAATGTCCGAGTGAACAACACTCAAACTCCTCATGAGCTCTGGTATGGTGAGACTCCTTCAGTAAAGCATTTCAAAATCTTTGGGAGAAAATGTTATATTAAGAATACTGATGAGCAACTTGGAAAACTTGAACCTAGAGCAGATGAAGGCATTCTTCTTGGTTATTCTCCACACAGCAAAGCATATAAGTGCTACAATAAAAGACTTGGAAGAATTGTTGACAGCATTGATGTAGTGGTTGATGAAAAGGGATACATTCCTAGGCAAGTAAATCATGAAAATATCGAAGAAGATGAAGACTACCCTCAAAGATAGAATGATGAAGAAGAAGAACCTCAAGAAGCACCAGAGGAACAGACAAGGATAGAAGAGAAGACTCCATCCAGGTATGTTCAAAAGAATCATCCAGAATCTCAGATTTTGGGGCAGAAAGAAGCAAGTGTACAAACAAGAAGAACAATTGCAGAAGCTACAAGCTATTTGGCATTACTCTCTTCCACTGAACCACAAAATGTGAAAGAGGCATGCAAAAATGAATGTTGGGTCAAAGCAATGGATGAAGAACTTGAGCAGATCGAAAAGAAAAACACGTGGGAATTGGTTCCTAGTCCAAAGGATAAGAATGTTATAGGGACAAAATGGGTCTTCAAAAATAAGTTGAATGAAAATAGGGAAGTAATTAGAAACAAGGCCAGACTTGTTTGTAAAGGGTATGCGCAGCAAGAAGGAATAGATTTTGAAGAAACTTTTGCTCTTGTTGCAAGACTTGAGGCCATCCAAATGTTCCTTGCTCTCTCAAGCTTTCAAAAGTTCAAAGTATTTGAAATGGACGTGAAATCAGCCTTTCTGAATGGAGACTTAGAAGAAGAAGTATACATTGAGCAGCCAGATCGTTTCATTCTTGGAAATGATCCAAATCTTGTATGCAGACTGAAAAAGGCTCTTTATGGTCTCAAACAAGCTCCAAGGGCTTGGTACTATCATTTGGACAATTATCTTCATCAACAAGTCTTTTCAAAAGGACCAGCAAATAGCAATCTTTATATAAAAGTTGAAAATGACAAATTGTTAATACTTGTTGTGTATGTAGATGACATTATCATTGGCAGCAATGAAGAAGCTATGAGTCAAAACTTTGCCTTGGTGATGCAAAAAGAATTCGAAATGTCCTTGCTTGGAGAACTGACATATTTTCTTGGTTTGCAAATCCAACAAAAAGGAGGAGGGATCTTCTTATCTCAAACCAAGTACCTCAAGCAGATATTGAAGAAATATGGCATGGAAGATGCAAAACCAGTATGTACACCCATGGTCACAGGATGTAGCCTCAGTGCAAATGATGGATCAGTAGAAGTGCATCAACCAACCTACAGATCTATGATTGGAAGTCTACTTTATTTGATAGGTACCCAACCAAACATCATGCATGCAGTGGGAATAGTTGGAATATTTCAGGCAAATCCAAAGGAAACTCATGTTCAGGCAGTGAAGAGAATTTTCAAATATCTTCAAGGGACTCAAAATTTTGGCTTATGGTATCCTAGAGATACAGATCTCACACTTCATGCTTATACAGACGCAGATTGGGCCAGAAGCGTGGATGACAGGAAGAGCACAAGTGGTGGTGCATTCTTTATGGGTTCCAGATTAGTATCTTGGTTCAGCAAGAAACAGAGTTCGATTGCCTTGTCTACAGCTGAAGCAGAATATGTTGCTGCTGCATCTTGCTGCACTCAACTCCTTTGGATGATGCAGACCTTGCAGGATCTTCAAATTACTTGTACACCACCTATCTCCATCTTATGTGATAACACAAGTGCAATCAGCATCTCAAAGAACCCAGTCATGCATTCAAATACAAGCACATATCGATCAAGTATCATTTTCTCCGGGAACAAGTGCTTGAACAAAAGGTCAAGTTGGAGTATGTTACTTCTAAGGAACAAGTTGCTGATATACTCACCAAACCATTGCCCAGGGAGACTTTTGAATACCTCAGGCAAAAGCTGGGGGTTGTTGATGCATCATCTTGTTGTTAAATCTCTTCTGATTGTTGGTTGTACGCAAGGTTCATCTGGGGTATATGCGTACATTTGCTGGGTTGCAGATTGGTCAAAGATCGAATGGCACAGGTTCAGGGGGAGCATATAATGCATTGTTGGCATTATGGAGGAAGTATAGAAGGAGATCATAGATGCTGGTCTGAATATTGCTACAATATGTCTCTATCTCTTTCATGGTCATTTATGATGTTTGGTGGATTATGGTTCTTCTTTGCAGATCGGGTTTATAGTCATGGGGAGCACATTCTTAGGGGGAGCATAACCCTTTGCCCTTGATGTCAAAGGGGGAGAATGACGTTGAGGATCTTGAGGTTGCCATCAAGTCCAAAGGGGGAGATTGTTGGCATTATGATTCTGGTATGGCTCTATGTTATAGGTGTTGTACTTGATGGCAACTCACTCTAGTGGAAATGTTCTGTTTAGGCTCTCAAAATGTTGGAAATTAAGAGGTTCGCAGGTGAATAATTCAAAAGGTGCGGATCCGCATGCACGCCATGCAGGAAATGCGGTCATACCCGCAGGTTACCTGTTCAGAAGGTGCGGTCCCCCAGTTCACTCACTTCAAGGTAGAGAAGCGCGCTCACGTGGGGTTTCTTATGTTTGGCCCATGGTATTTGGCCCATCGTTCATGATCCTATGGTTTTGGCCCGTGGTATAGGATCTAATTTAGCCCCGGTTTCGATCCCTTGTTTTGGTTATTTGATGGTTTTTCCCCATGGTGTGAATGAGGGCTTGACTATAAATAGGGAAGGAGATCACTTGGCCAAAGTATCTTTGCAAATTGAATATCTTAAGATCTGAAATATTGGGTTATCGGTTTAAAAGCTTGATCTATATAAAAGTGAAGTTGAAAGTGAATCTATAAAGCGTGATCTATCGGGCACAAGATCAGATCTGAGAATCTGACTGTCAGTGGCACATAGGAGGACTATTTAATTGGGTTCTAATCAGAGGTACGCAGACCATTCACTGTGAAAGTGCGGGCGTACGCAGCAGAGCGGAAGTTCCGGTGTGGAGGAACGCAGGTGATACACAGAGAAAGTGCGAGGGTACGCAGCGAAGCAAAAGTACCAGTGCGGAGGTACGCGGCGTGATAGAGGTTCAGGTGCGGAAGCACAGTAAAGGTACGCGGTGTGATACAGGGTCAGTTGCGGAGGCACAGTAAAAGAACGCAGCACTACAAAAGCCGTAGGTGCGTAGCTGCGCGGCACGATAGAAGCCGAGGTGCGGGGCCACAGTAAAAGTACACGGAGTGATTGAAGACACAGTGCGTGGGTACGCGGCGAAGCGGAAGTCTCTCTGCGGGGATATGCAGAGACGCAGAAGGTGAAGTGCGAAGCCTTGCAGTCTAGATAAAGAAAAACTGTTGATCTGTCTTAAAAACATTTTTTGGTTATCTTTTATCTCTTGCTGCAGAGTTCTAGGTTTATATTTCTGGTACTATCTTTCTGTTTACAGCATTCTGAGAAGTTGGGTGATTCTTGGTTGATTGTATAAGGAGTTTGGGTAATTTTTATGTACTTGATGATTATTTGATATTCTTGGATCCAATTTGAAAATTTATGAAAAGTGGTCCTTGAAAGAAAAGAAGTAAGGGGTTGTAGCTCCCTTCCAGGAGAAATTGGAAAACAAGAGAGAGTTTTAGCTCTCTGCAGGTTGTAGCCTACGTACTGGTAAAGGACTGCACCAGTACAAAATCATTGTAAAAGAAGTTTCTAATTGAAAGAAGATAGAGACATATTGCAGCAGGTGGTTTTCACCCACATTGGGTTTCCACCTTATATCTGGTGTTCTATGGTGTGACTATCTGTTTTTTTCATGTTCTTGTTCATTATTATGGATAAGTTAATTATCAATATCTGAAGAATAAGTTGAAGTATAAACTGGATGGTATATTGAAAAGTCTTAATAATACTGATTCACCCCCCCCTCTCAGTATTATTTCCAACAATATGGATCTCCCTAAGCTCCAAGCTCCAGAATAGATGGCCTCTACAGAGAAAATTCACAACTTAGTTGTTGTAGTGAAGGAAACCAAGGAGGAAATTGGAAAGGTGCGGTTTGAGCTACAACTGCAGATTTCAGAGATTCAACTAAATATCTAGCAAACCACACCTCTGAAGGTTAGAGAGTAGTGCGAAACTGCCATTAAGGCATATATGAAAATTTTGGCCACTACAGTCAAGGACTACAACCAATTATCTGACCAAACAATGGAAATGTGGGCTTCACTACAGGAGGACCCACACTTGCAGACGATCAAAGCTAACATCTGTGAAAATAAGATGCACTTTGATGAGATCAAGGTGACAATGTGGAACTTAAGACCTTTACAGAGGTTCACCAGAATCTAAGACGCGAAATTCATACAGACTCAGATCGATGAGCTGCATCGGAATGCCTTTATCATTTCTTCAAGGATGCAGCCACGTGCTGAAAAACTAAGCCAACTGTTGTAGAATGTCCAAAGAAAGTAAAAATCCCTTCAATAGACACAAAGGACCATGGGCCTTGCAGTCAAAGGTCTAAAGACGGAGAAGTTGGTCAAAGAAGTTTGCCAGGCCACCACACAGGGAACACCAGATCTTCAATCGTTGAAGATCGAATTGAGTGGCCTGCAAGAAAAGGTTGAGGAAACACCAACAAAGTGACTCAGGACAAGTCATGACTTTGTGTAGGGGGCCTACTGGGATGGGTTCCCCTTGGTTGATTTTGTTAAAGTTTTGTTATGTTTGTAAAGATATTGTAATGTCTCTGCATTTTGACGAGCAGAGCATGAGTAGTGTAGGTCAAAAGGAGTTAAAGGGGCTTTAGGAAGGTCAAAGCCCCTTAAGTTTGTTAAAGTTAAGCTTCTCTTAGACCCACTCATGGTTCGTGAACCTTGGTATTGTAAGGAAGAAGAGTATAAAAGGAATTCATAGAAGAGTCATAGGGTGCTAAGCAAGTAGGAAGTACATGAGTTGAGTGTAAACTTGTCCATTTTGTACTTGGGTGAAGGGGAAGGCTCCTGCAACTATCTGCGCAGAGACCTTGGTAAGTCTACAAATGAGTGTGCGGGGCCATGAAACTATGTGCATAGGGTTAGAAAGAGTTTGTATATGAGAATATGAAGCATAATAAAGACATATTTTGATGTGATATCTATGTAACTATTTATTACTATTAATTTCTGAAGTTGATGTATTTATGAACTGGTGAATTCATTTAATTAGGTTAATAGATTTGGAAAGACGTAGATCTTCTTATTTGTATGATGTTAGGTATGTTTAGCACAATCGTCTGAGGGAATAAATTTGTTAACTGTTATTTACTTTAAGTTCTTGGTTTCAAGGGTTAGGGTTCATGAAGGTCAAGATAAGCCCTAGATCTACAGAAGGAACAACACATATCCCTCTGGATGCAGCAACCTAGCTCTAGCATCTCCCAATACTGCCTCAGGTGACACTCCAACCTTCGCTATGTGGGTTGTTGCCGAAAGGGCCAGTAGTTTATGGTTTTGTTTGTTAGTGCAACTAACTCCAAACCTGGGTCCAAGCCCCCTTAAGTCAACACCTAACTTTCCTTGGGTTAGGGCCCAACCTAGGTGCTTAAGCTGCCTTCTTGTATTTTTAGTTTCGATGCATTTAGTTTACTCATGCTTTTCTATAAATCTCATCTCTAAAAAATATTTTGTTAGGTCCCTATAATACTAGTGATGCCCTCATTAATTTTGTAGTTGTATCTCCTATTAATATTTTTGTGCCCCTATTGTCCCCATATTGTTATTACTTTTCCCCATAGAATCCCTCTATTGTTATTTTTGTGCCTTTATATTATTATTGTTAGGTCAGCTTGGTTATATTGTGACCCCTTAGACTCCTATATATAGAAAGGAGGTTTTGTCATTTGAATCATCCAAGAATTGTTCATTTGTGTAATGTAAAGGAGGTTTCCCCCTTGAAGACGCTGAATTCTAAGGCATTGAACTATCTTTTCTATCTTTTTGTTAGTTGGTTTCATAACATTTGGTATCAGAGCTTTGAATTCTAGGGTTTCACTGCTCCAAATAGGTCATCGTGGCATTTTCGCTATAAATTTTTTTCTGTGATGTTTCAGAAGCGAAAAAAATAACCCATTTGAGATGAAATCTCACTGAACCTCGGGTCCAAATTTCAGAGTTTTTTGGGCCATATTTTCGGAGATATGATCTAAGGAAGTCGGCCTTTTGCAGATTCCTGAATTACATTCCAAACAGGTGACCTGGGGAAAATCATCTTAACTTTCTCTTTGAGCATCAGATTGAAATTTTGTAAGAAGGTAGAGAAAGAGGATGGACTATAGTTTCTTTTATATATTTTTCAGAGCCAGAGGTCAAAACAGTGACACGTGGCACTTCATACAAGTTCGCTCTTCTGGAAAGGTCTATAATCAGGTCATCTTGGGAGATTGTGCATAACTCTTCCTTGGAGACTCCAATTTGGATCACACTCGTGGCATTGGAAAGAGGACACAGAGGTCTACTACAGATCGCAATTTCAGAAAGGATGATCCAATATTACAGAGATACATCAGATTCAATATCAAGCTCCTACAAAGTGAAAAAAGGTGTGTAGTTTTTTTTTTAATTTTTGCATAAGCTTGGTTTGAAAAATTAGTTTGAAGGAATTGAAAGGGCATAGTAAAGGATTATTATTGGTAAGTGATGCCCAACAAAAGAAAATGAAAACACCTAGTAAGCAACCTGAAATCTCTAGCATGACTCATGAAGAAGAGGAAGAAATGCAACATGATATATCAAAATTACGAGACCAAGTGCAACAAGTGTCACTTGCACAAAAAGTAACAGAATATAAGATGGATGGTTTAAAGAAAGATGTAGAAGCTAATATGGATGGTTTAAAGAAAGGTGTAGAAGATAAGATGGATTGTTTAAAGAAAGGCGTAGAAGCTAAGATGGATGGCATGGAAGGTAAGATGGATGGCATGGACTCTAAAATGAATGGCATGGATGATAAGATGGAAGAATTGAAGATAAATTTCAATAAGTTGCTACAAGAAATGGTCACTAATGGTGAAAGGGTAGTAAAGGAAACTCATGATGAGAACAAAAGAAATGTTAATCATGATTCTATAGACTCTAATGTTGGATCTAAGACCCACTATATTCCAAAAATCGATATGAGGAAGTTTGATGGCAAGGATCCCGCAACATGGATATTACAGATGGAGCAATTTTTCGATCTCAATAATGTGCAAAACACATAAAAGGTACATATTGAAACTTTATATTTAGAACCAAATCATTTTGTATGGTATCAATGGCTTTGCTCTCGTAAAAAATTATCACTTGGACAATTTTTATGGAAGAATTGATAGCACATTATGAGGATACAAAAAGCAACACTTTTTTAGCCAATTGATAAGTCTCAAACAAAAGGGTTCAATAATGGAGCACATTGAGGAGTTCCAAAAATTGAACATGAGGGTAAAAAATATTCCAAAGGAGCATAGGATTGATGTGTTCATAGGGAGTTTAAAGGATAATATCCAAGATGATGTTTTCCTTTGGGAACCTGATTCATTAGAGAAGGCATTTAGGTTGGCAAGAAAAATGGAAAGCAAAATTATGGCAACCAAGAAGCATACCACTCACAACTATAAAGATGGAAGTGTTGTTGCCCCTAGACTTCGACAACTTATAAGGTTGACTGTTAAAATTGGCAACCAGGGAAAAACTTCATGTCGGTCATCTTATTCATGGCTAATAATATTTTTATTATATTCCTCTCGTCGAGAGGTGTAGGATTGATATAAAGATCATCCAATTCCGATAATTATTCATGGAGATATGAATTTATTTTGATTATGGAATTATTATCAGGCCGACCTACAACTCATGTAGGCTCAGAAGCCCAACAGTCACATCTATTCACCCACCAACGTTGTGTATAAATATAAGAGGACTTTTCCTCATTTGGACTCACTCATCTCATCACATCTCTCTCTCTCTACTACGCAGATATGAGTCTCTTCTCTACTGCGCTGAAATGGGTCTCTCTCTCTCACACATGTGAAGCCGGAAGCTATTGAATTTGAAGCTGCAACTGCAGAAGTAAAGATTGACTTGCGTGGCCTAGAAGATCTCCTCTTTGGAACTACGTTGTAGTTTCATATAAACCTCCTTTGAAAGCTGCAACTTTTGGTGGTGGAATGAAGTCAATCCGACGAACGGTTTGCAAGATATCGACTGCCCTAGTTTGAAGCCGGAAACTGTTGAAATTGAAGCTGCAACTGTAGAAGTAAAGATTGACTTGTGTGGCCTAGAAGATCTCCTCATCTGAACTACACTGTAGGTTCATCTGAACCTCCTTTGAAAGCCGTAAATTTTGGTGGTGGAATGAAGTCAATCCGAATGTTGGTCTGTGAGATATGGTCTGCCCTAGTTTGATAATGAAGTCGCTAATGCTGATGCTACTGATCTAGGGTTTGCTACTGATGATATGAATCAGATTTATTGTACTATTTCTCTCTGCTGAATTATTGAAGATAAAAGAAGATTTGATTAAAGGGTTTCCCCACACATTGTTGTGTTTGTCCCTGGCTAGCCACCACATCTTTTGTCTCTTGTCTTGGCTTGTTTTCTGTCGATCGTTTAATGTTCTATCTGCACTTTACTTTATGTACATGTGATTGCTAATCGTAATAAGAAAAAGAAGTAAACTGTTATAAGCATAGAACATACCATAACTTAACATGGTATCAGAGCCGAGGTGAAGACAAAGCCCGAGCAAGAGCAAGAGCAATCATTGAAGAGAAGATTGGCAAGGCTATCCTAAAAGAACTATGGGGTCCTCAACACTCTTTCTTGCCGAAGACAAGCTCTGTGAAAAAGCTGACTATCACGGATGGAAGATGTCTATAGATCTAACCCTTGAAGATCAAGGAGTGTTGGACCATGTAAGAGGCAATATTGTTGAGCCTTCATCAAATGCATCTGCTTCTGCCTGGAACAAATGGAAAAATGGAGAAGTCAAAACAAAGAAGATCATCCGGGACTCTATCGACAAGCGCTTGGTGGCCTACATCTCTGATCTAGACACCTCCAAGGAAATCTACGACAAACTGGTGAGTTTATTTAAAGTTAATGATGCAAATCAAGTTTTGTTTCTTAGAAATAAGTTGAGGGAAATCAAGAAGGGTAAAGATGAAAGTATGCAAGCATACTTCTTAAGAATCACTGAGATCAAGAACGATCTCCTATCTATTGGGGAAACTATTACTGACAGAGAAATGGCACTCACAACCCTTGGAGGATTGTCATTTGAATGGTATGTGTTCAGGACTACTCTTTTGAACTATAATGTAATTCCTGGTTTCGGGGAATTAATGGCTAGATGCATTCAAGAAGAAACAAGGGAAGAAGTGGAAGAAATGCCCATGCCGAAAGGTCCTCCTGCTGCCTTTTCTTCTCATGCAAAGAAAAGAAATAATTCCGGGACTAAATCAAAAGGAAAGGCTGGACCTAAGGCTAGAAGAAAATGACGATGTTACATTTGCGATAAAGCAAGTCACTATGTATGTGATCATGAGCATCTTAATGAATGAGATCATGGACATAAAGGGCAACATGAGATCATGGACATATAGGATAGCATGATGATGATGCACACTAGTTTGAGCAGCATTATGATGGATAAAATCATGGACATGGGCAGCATGATGATAATCATGATTAGAGAAGCATGGTACAGTATGCAATGGTGCAACCCGAAATCCCTCTGATGGCAATCAAAGGAATGACAAATTCAACAGCAAAGGTAAGAGGAGGGTTGGGAATCAAGGAAGAGGACAGCATTCAAGAAGGCTAGAAGTTCCAAGATGTATTAAATGCACCTGACCTCAAAAAGAACCTAGTGTCCATCTCGATAATGGAAGACAAAGGCAACAAGGTAACCTTCAGCGATGGCAAGGTATGTATATGGAAAAATAATGTTAAAGATGCTTTTACTCTTGGGTTTAGTGTTGATTCATTATATCAGTTCGATGGAAGTCCGCTAGGTGTCATGTCTTGTGACACAACTATTTAGTCCGACTTTTGGCATCGGAGGTTTGCCCACCTTCATTACAAAGCTCTACCCGATGTAAGACAGATGGTGACAGGGATGCCCGAATTCTAAGCAGAGAAAGAAGGTGTATGTCCAGGATGTGCCGAAGGAAATCTCAAAAGGGGACCATTCCCCTCAAGCCAAAGCAAGACCTCCGATATATTACAATTGGTTCACTCGGGCATACCTGAGGTTGGCATTAAGAGGGAGACTACTAGACCACATACCCCTGAGCAGAATGGTGTGGTGAGAAGGAAGAACCGCACGATGATGGAAGCTGTCCGGGCCATGCTACATGATCAAAGACTTCCGAAGTTTCTATGGGCTGAAACTACAATCACCATTGTATATGTACAAAATCGATGCCCTCATTAAGCATTGGGTTCCTAAACTCCTGAAGAAATGTTCACCATCGGTCAAAGGGAAGTCGTGATTAGTTATGATGTCACCTTTGACAAAGATATGGCCCTCAGCAAGGTGGACAATCTGCAGACTTTGAGTAGCTCTCAAGAAGCCGACACCAGGGAACTGAAAGAAAAGGATGATGAATCAATGCCTGATGTAGAAGAACCCATGGATCCGATTGATCCTCATCCACATGAGCCTTCCTCTTCTAGGAAGAGGCCTTCATGGCTTAGGGGGATACTTGATGATGCTGAAGGACATGCTGCACCCTGAGGAACCTTCCATCAAAGTAAGAAACTTAATAGGTATCAAGGATACCTGACCATCATGAGCACGATCATACAAAATGAGCCTTCGTCATTCTCAGATGCCGTCAAGCATCAAGTATGGAAGGATGCTATGACTGAAGAATATGAGTCTATCATAAAGAATGATGTTTGGGAAGTAGTTCCCAGACCCCAGGACAAGACTGTTGTTACTTCCAAATGGCTTTACAAGATAAAGCATGCAACAGATGGAAGCACGGAAAAGTATAAGGCTCATTTTGTTGCTCGAGGTTTCTCCCAAAAGGAAGGTATAGACTATGATGAGATATTTGCACCTGTTACGAGATATACGACCATCCGCTCGATCATAGCCCTTGCCACTTCACAAGGATGGAACCTACATCAGATGGATGTCAAGACTGCATTCTTGCATGGCTCGATCAAAGAAGTGTTCTACGTGGAGCAACCCAAAGGATTTGAGATTTATGATTGAAAATCTCATGTATGCAGGTTGAAGAAAGCTCTCTATGGGCTGAATCAAGTACCCCGAGCATGGTATGAGAGGATTGATAGCTACTTGATGAAGCTGGGATTCACTAGGAGTGAAGTTGATCCTAACCTTTACTTTAAGGTTGAAGATGACAAGCCTCTCATATCGGTGTTGTACGTGGATGACCTCTTTCTAACAGGTGCAAACCCTCTCATTCACAAATGTAAGAGGGAGATGGCTTCTGAATTTGAAATGAAGGACAAAGGACTTGAAGTGTGGTAGAAGCCAAGGGAAATTTTCCTATCTCAAGGAAAATATGTGGTAAATATATTGGAAAGATTCGGTATGATGGACTGCAAGCCTGTGACTACCTCGAGGATCTTAACTTTTAGAAGTTATATGGTAGTGATGTCAGACCAGACTTGGGAAATGCCTGTGAGTTTCAAAAACTCATTCGCATTGATGTTCTTGGTGAACCTCCGTCCGAACATATGTTTTGCAGTTAGCATTGTTTGAGCTCATATTTGGTTTAGCCTCACTGGATTGATGCCAGGAATCTTCTGAGATGTCTTCAGGACACAATCTCTCATGGATTAAGATACACTGCTGGAGTTGTGAGACTACTTGGATATACTGATGTTCATTGGGTAGGTAGTGTGGTGGACCGTAAGAGAACTTCCGGGTACGGTTTCACCTTGGGATCTGCTTCGATATCCTGGATGAGCAGGAAGTAGAAGTTGGTGGCTTTGAGCACTACCGAAGCAGGATATATTGTTACTAGCATAACCTCGTGTGAGGAAGTCTGGTTGTGAAAGCTCTTCAGTGAGCTGTTTGGATTTACATTGGATACCACTGTGATTCTCTGTAACAACCAGAGGTGGGATTCGATTATTGAGGAATCCCATATTCATCAGTTGCTCCAACTGATAGACATCATCTGGGATATGGTAAGTCGATGAGCAAGGAAGCTCCATCACATTAAGATGATGTACAGGTTGATACACCTTGTTAAAGCCCCGAGGAAAGATCTAATCTGTGATTTTCCCAAACGACTTGGAGTCGGCAAGAAACCTTTGTACAAGGGTCCTGCATGTTGCATACATTGAGCTTTGGGAGCTCTGAGGGCTTGCGGTTCCTACTGGAGCAACATATGACCACAGGGTGACTCACCCTCCCCTGGTGGTGCACACTGGAACAAGATGATTCGCTCTCTTGTGGGACAAGATGATTCGCTCTCTTGTGGAACAGGATAATTCGCTCTCCTGTGTAGCAGGATGATTAGTTCTCCTGTGAGGCCTGGATTGATGTGTTCTCCATGGCAGCCTGGATTGATGTGTTCTCCACGGCGATTGCAGCAGGATTGATGTGTTCTCCCGTGAGGCCTGGATTGATGTGTTCTCCATGGCAATTGTAGCAGGATTGATGTGTTCTCCTGTGAGGACAGGATTGATTAGTTCTCCTGTCGAGGCATCCTACCCATGCAGTCTGGGAATCATGGGAAGTACCTCTCATCTGATCAATGAGCAGGGAAATGAAGTTAGGGACCATAGTAGTACCGATGGACGCATCGTTGTAACTACCGTACTACCTACACTAGGATGACCTCCATTGATCTGGGATCAATGATACTGGTCTGGGACCAGTGGTAGGAGTTGTACCATACTATGACGCTGACTTCGAGTCGGTTGAGACTGGTCTGGGATCAGTGGTACATACTCTGAGACTGACTTTGAGTCAATGGAGGATGATATTGGTCTGGGACCATTGGAGTTGTACTCACTATGACGCTGACTTTGGGTTGGTTGAGACTAGTCTGGGACTAGTGGTACATACTCTGAGACTAACTTTGAGTCAGTATGATACATCCTCGATCATTTCTTCTTCTTCATAATTCGGACAAAAGCAGAGTAGAACAGAACAATGCAAAAGCAGAGCAGAACATAACAAAAAAGTACAGTTCAGTGCAGGGCAGAACAAGACAAAGCAGAACAGGCAAAATAGAGTAGATCAGGGCAACGGTCAAGCTGTACAAGGCAGTGAATTTTATGGATGAATAGTAACGACCGATAGACAGATTGCAGATGAAGTTCTCCATGGTTGAGAGGGAGTGTTAAAATTGGCAACCAGGGTAAAACTTCATGTGGGTCATCTTATTCATGGCTAATAATATTTTTATTAGATTCCTCTCGTCAAGAGGTGTAGGATTGATATAAAGATCATCCAATTCCGATAAGTGTTCATGGAGATATGAATTTATTTTGATTATGGAATTATTATCAAGCTGACCTACAAGTCATGTAGGCTCAGAAGCCCAACAGTCGCATCTATTCACCCACCAACGTTGTGTATAAATATAAGAGGACTTTTCCTCATTTGGACTCACTCATCTCATCACATCTCTCTCTCTCTCTACTGCGCAGATATGAGTCTCTTCTCTACTGCGCTGAAATGGGTCTCTCTCTCTCACACATGTGAAGTTGTAAGCTGTTGAATTTGAAGCTGCAATTGCAGAAGTAAAGATTGACTTGTGTGGCCTAGAAGATCTCCTATTTGGAACTGCGCTGTAGGTTCATCTGAACCTCCTTTGAAAGCCGCAACTTTTGGTGGTGGAATGAAGTCAATCCGACGAATGGTTTGGAAGATATCGTCTGCCCTAGTTTGAAGCCGAAAACTGCTAAAACTGAAGCTGCAACTGCAGAAGTAAAGATTGACTTGCGTGGCCTAGAATATCTCCTCATCTGAACTATGCTGTAGGTTCATCTAAACCTCCTTTGAAAGCCACAAATTTTGGTGGTGGAATGAAGTCAATCCGACGAACGGTTTGCAAGATATCGACTGCCCTAGTTTGAAGCTGCAAACTGCTGAAACTGAAGCTGCAACTGCAGAAGTAAATATTGACTTGCGTGGCCTAGAATATCTCCTCATCTGAACTGCACTATAGGTTCATATGAACCTCCTCTAGAAGCTGAAACTTTTGGTGGTGGAATGAAGTCAATCCGATTGTCGGTCTGTGAGATATGGTCTGCCCTAGTTTGATAATGAAGCCGCTAATGCTGATTCTACTGATCTAGGGTTTGCTACTGCTGATATGAATCAGATTTATTGTACTATTTCTCTCTGCTGAATTATTGAAGATAAAAGAAGATTTGATCAAAGGGTTTCCCCACACATTGTGGGGTTTTTCCCTGTCTAGCCACCACATCTTGTGTCTCTTGTCTTGGCTTGTTTTCTGTCGATCGTTTAATGTTCTATCTGCACTTTACTTTATGTACATGTGATTGCTAATCATAATAAGAAAAAGAAGTAAACTGTTATAAGCATAGAACATACCATAACTTAACATTGACACCACAATGATTGGAAGAAAAAAGAGCAAAAGGGCTTTGTTACAGTTGTGATAGAAAATACACTAAAGGTCATAAGTGTGCTGAGAAGAAATTATTCTACATAGATTATGAAGAGGAAGAAGAAAAGGAGCAAGAAAGGTAAAAAAAACAAGACATACTCCAGGAACAAAGCCTAGATAAAGAAGAAATGAATATGACCATATCTTGTAATGCATTGGCTAGAATTACCACTCCTCAAACCATCAAGATAGAAGGACAAATCAAGAAGAAAAAGGTAATAGTGTTGATTGATTCAGGAAGTACCCACAATTTTATTCATTGTAAGATAGCAAAATAATTGAATTGCTTCCTATATCCAGCACCAGAGTGTCAAGTGATGGTTTCAAATGGAGGAACAATAAATTGCTCTGGAAAGTGCCATAATATCAAGCTATCCATGGGAGAATATGTATTGAAAAACCCAATGCTTTCCATTCCAAAGGGAGGTGTTGATGTAGTACAAGGAGTCCAATGGCTACAATCCTTGGGCACAATAGCTTTTAACTTTCAAGAACTTTTCATGAAATTTTATGCGGAAGGAAAGGAAGTTGAACTAAGGGGTATTGCGAGGAAACTGGGAAAGATAATAAGCTCTAACGGTATGACAAAGCTTCTAAAAGAGGAACAAACAAGTGTAATTGCACAATTATGTTCACTAGATGTTTCCACATCGAAATCATATATTTCTCCAGATCTCCAAAACATCTTGGACAATCATTCCAAGGTATTTTAGACTCCCAAAGGTCTCCCACCTATTCATGATCATGATCATGTTATTCATTTGATTCCAGGAAGTGTTCCTCCAAACATCATGTCGTACAGATATCCCTATGCCCAAAAGAGTGAAATTGAATGCATGGTTGCAGAAATGCTTGAGGCTGGTATAATTCAACCTAGCTAAAGTTCTTTCTCTACTCCAGTAGTATTGGTGCATAAGAAGGATGGATCATGGTGCATGTGTTTGGATTATAGGAAGCTCAACAAGCTTACTATTAAATATAATTTTCCCATTCCTATCATTAATGAATTATTGGATGAATTGCATGGATCAATTTACTTCACCAAGTTAGATCTTTGTTCAAGATATCATCAAATCAGAATGGAGACTCAAAACATTCTGAAAACAACATTTAGAACACATGAGGGTCACTATGAGTTTTTGGTCATGTCTTTTGGTCTTACCAATGCACCTTCTACATTTCAAGGTTTGATGAATTCCATTTTCAAACCCTTCCTTAGAAAATTTGTGTTAGTATTTTTTGATGATATACTAATCTACAGCAAGTCTTATAAGGATCATGTTGAACACATTGATAGGGTGCTACAACTATTAGAGGAGAAACAATTATATGCAAAAAGATCCAAATGTTTCTTTGGAGTACAAGAGGTGGAATATATGGGTCATATTGTATCTCATGAAGGAGTTAAGGTAGACCCTAGCAAAATTAAAGCCATTAAGGAATGGGATATCCCCACATCCATAAAGAATTTGCTAGGATTTATTGGGTTGACAGGGTATTACCACAAGTTTGTTAAGAATTATGGGAAAATAGCTGCACCTCTAACAACATTGTTGAAGAAAGATGCATTTTCATGGACTCCAGAAGCAACAAAGGCCTTCGAATATCTTAAAGAGGAAATGTGCCAAGCATCAGTCTTAGCTACACCAGACTTCACAAAAAACTTTATTGTGGAATGTGATGCTTCCAGAAATGGAATTGGTACTATTTTAATGCAATATGAAAGACCCTTTGCTTTCGAAAGTCATCCAATCAAGGGAAAGTATTTACACAAAGCTATTTATGAGAATGAAATGTTGGCAATACTACATGCACTTAAGAAATGGTGACCTTACCTAATGGGAAGACACTTCAAGGTAAAAACGGATCATGATAGCCTTAAATACTTTTTAGAACAAAGATTATCCTCTGAAGAACAACAAAAATGGGTCACAAAGATGTTGGGCTATGACTTTGAAATCATATACAAAAAAGGGAAGCAAAATGTTGTGGCAGATGCACTCTCAAGAAAGGATGATGATGTGGAAGCATTGTTGTGCACCATTTCTATTATCCAACCAGATTGGATAAACAAAGCAAAGGAGGAATGGAAGAATGATGAAGAAGTGTGGGAACTTATTCGAAAGTTACAACAAGATTCCAGTACATCTGATACATTTAGCTGGAAAAATGATTTGTTATGGTACAAAGATCGCTTATACCTCTGTAAGAATTCCCAACTCAAACAAAAGATTCTTCTAGAATTTCACACTTCTCCCTTAGAAGGGCACTCAAGATTTTTAAAAACTTACCACAGGGTTAAGAAGGAATATCTTTGGGATGGCCTTAAATCAGATATTCAAAATTTTGTGGCGAAATGTTTGGTATGCCAACAAAATAAAGCTGAAACAATTAAGACACCAGGTCTATTACAACCTTTATCCATTCCAAGCCAATGTTGGGAGGAGGTTTCAATGGATTTTATCATAGGTTTACCCAAGTTTGAGGGAAAGAGTGTCATCATGGTGGTAGTTGACAGACTTACCAAGTATGCACACTTTTGTGCATTATCACATCCATTTAAAGCCAGTACAATTTCTATGGCATTTATGGAAACAATTCAAAAGCTACATGGAAACCCAAATATTATTGTAAGTGCTAGAGATCCCATTTTTATAGGAAATTTTTGGATGAAATTATTTTCTTGTCTTGGTACTCAGTTAGCTCATAGATCATCTTATCATCCTCAATCTGATGGGCAAGCGGAGATAGTAAACAAATGTTTGGAAGGATATCTTTGTTGCTTTGTATCTAATAAACAAACACAATGGGTCAAATGGTTGCCTCTGGCTAAATGGTGGTACACCACTTCCTTCCATACTGTAACAAAAATGACCCCATTTATGGCACTTTATGGATATCAGTCACCATCCATCACATCATATTTAAGAGAAAATTCTAAGGTTCAAGCAGTGGAACATCACATCGAGCATCAAAAACAAGTTCTCCAACTCTTAAATGATAACCTTGTGTTGGCACAGAATAAAATGAAACAACAGGCAGATCAACATCACAGTGAAAGAAGTTTTGATGTAGGTGATTAGGTATTCCTACGGATACAACCATATAAACAAATGTCCCTCAAGCAAGCTGAGAAGGATAAAAAAATTTCACCAAAGTATTATGGTCTGTAAAAGGTGTTGCAAAAGATTGGTACTATGGCATACAGATTGGAGCTTCCTACAGCTTCTCGAGTGCACCCAGTTTTCCATGTTTCATGTTTAAAGAAGGTTATAGGCAACAAGCTACCAGATCAAACAATATTTCCAGAACTTGACGAGGAAGGAAAAATTATATTGGAACCAGAAGCAGTCATAGAAACAAGAACTCAACAACTGTGAAATCGATCCATTTCAGAGTATCTCATCAAGTGTAAGAACTTATCCGTTGAAGATTCCATATGGGAGGATGAGAATTTTATACAGAAGCATATGGAACTACTCAAGCATTGAGGACAACGCTTTTTTGAAGGATAGGGGCATGTTAGGTCCCTATAATACTAGTGATGCCCCCTTTAATATTGTAGTTGTATCTCTTATTAATATTTTTGTGCCACTATTATCCCCATATTGTTATTACTTTGCCCCATAGAATCCCTCTATTGTTATTTTTGTGCCTTTATATTATTATTGTTAGGTAAACTTGGTTATATTGTGACCCCTTAGACTCATATATATAGAAAGGAGGTTTTTTCATTTGAATCATCCAAGAATTGTTCATTTGTGTAATGTAAAGGAGGTTGCCCCCTCGAAGAGGCTGAATTCTAAGTCGTTTAACTATCTTTTCTATCTTTTTGTGAGTTGGTTTCATAACATATTGTCTTTGCAGGGTTAGTGAATAAGATTCTCTCTAATTTGTTTATGTATCTTTCTCTAATAAATGTAGAAATAGTATCTTCCATGCAGTGATACTCTTCTCATTTAACAATTAGACTCATACATTCTGCTATTCATTTCCTCCAGCTAGTTAGTTTATCAATTATTCATGCATTCTTCTTTTAGTTAGACAATAATGCTTAGTTTCGATAATGGTTCTTGGCCATAGTTAGTACAAGTTTTGTCCTCTTATCTAACTTAGATCATCATCTCTTTACCCACTATTACACATTTCTACAATATGTCAGTACATAAAATTACATCTTAATGAGCTACATGAAATTGCATATTTTCCTACTTCTTTTAGGAATAGATCCATTGAAGATACTTGATCTTAGGAAATACTTATTCACCCTTCTATAACCCCGCTTCACCTTGTTCATCCCTCACATCGCATGTAGGATGCCTAAAATTACTTTTGGGTCTATTTCATATAGAAAATTAGAAAACCTCTATATTTTCACCAAAACCATGTTTATCGTTCCTTAGCACATTAAAATGTGCACCAAACCTTGAAGATGGAATTTATAAGATCTAAGACCTTTCAAAATCATTAACCTAGTAGTTGTAGCTAAACTAATTTATTTTATGAAAATTAGAATTTGTTGCTTGGATGTTCTCTTTTAGTTGAAAATTGGTTTACCAGGAAAAAAAAATAGAGATGATTTTATTCTATCTTTTTTGAAATGATTTTCTTTCATTTATTGCAAATAGACTAGGTTCATTTGATGTCCTTTCATTTCCTGCAATTAGACTAGGTTTATTTGTTGTCCTTTCCTTTCTTACAATCAGACTTGTTGGAAAAAAAATTGGGGGGGGGGGGGGGGGGAATCAATATTTAAAACTCACTTAAACTTTTCTTTTCTTATATTTCTGTACACGACTCTACTGAAATAAACCCACATATGTATGCGACTATTATCTAGATAACTATTGTATATCCAGTAAAATTACTTTTCAATTAATTCAACATATGTTTAACTTGAGCCAATGTATCAATACGTCATTAAAAATTAATAAAATAGTAACCATGTGCATTAAGAGCAAAATAAACCATTAGACATGAGAAACACACATGTACACCATGATTTTAGGTGGAAATGTAATGTGGGAAAAAACCATCGCTGTTGTCGTCTCTGTCTTCTTTTGTTATTAAGAAAAAATTCTTACAATCTTTTACTGGTGAAAACTCATACCAGCATGCAGGAACCCACTTTCATAATGCTACAAGCTTTTATCACTTTCCAACATCCACTGGAAGGGAGCTCCAACTCCCTGCACTACCGTGAATCGTGTTTCATAAATTTTGACACTAGATCCACCTGATACAAAACATCAAATCTGTAGGCCACGTTTCATCCAATTTTCAAACTGGCACCACTACCATCAAATAATAAAAATGAAACCAATCACCATACGAAATCACTTAATCACTATACCAACTAAGACCCAAATCAATATCAACCAATGAAAGAAGTTAGATCACTATAAACCCATTCACCAGAATACCAATCCACATATTGTTCATCGTAGAAATCAAATTCTATCACTACAAACCTTGATCAATAGAATATCATGATATATCAGCTACTTTTGTTTGGCATATCTGCATAAATACACACTTTCCATGAGGCATACCCATGTATAGATCTCAAAACACCGAACACTAAAACTAAATCATAGTTATTCTAAAACACACATTGAGTTAAACCCTAAAACACATAATCATTCTGAAACTATCACAGAACCATCATAGGTCTTCAATCACATATATCTAGAAGCATCATCACTTCTTAAATCAATCAATTCAACTTCAAAAATCACTATTAAACTCATATTATGAGGGAAGACTTCATTGAAATATAAAACAAACACAACAAGACTAATTAGATTGATTAGACATCCTTTTCAACAAAACCTTAGCTTATATACACGCTTTCCACAAAGCATTTCCGTGTGTATATGCACTTTTTAGGAATGAAACCTGCATACAGATCTAAATAGATACACGACTTACCATTGTTAAACCCATGTGTGCATGTTCCTTCAAGTTATCAAATGTGTGTACAGATCTACAATTATTGACACAGAAATTCGCTGCACAACAGATATTCAAACATACCCAGATTTCAGCATACACATAATAATCATATGTTAAGACATTATGATCACATATCAAATCAACCCATAAGAATATTATTCAATACATAATCATTTCAGATCTATTGGATCTAATCCATCACCATATTTCGGGTGCATACTTAGTTTCATTAACATTACATGCACACTTCTTTCATATCTAACTATTCATAAAATCTTCATTGCTTGCACACTAAACACTTTGATCTTCATCTCCTTATATAGCTTAGTCCTTAGACAATACCACATTTCAAAACCATACTAGTGCCAATGGAATTCTTGGACGACATTAAATATCAATTGCTGGGCTCAATACCATGGGTCAATTCTATGGTAATACCCTTGGTATTTTGAATACCATGGTGCAGAAATTGTACACACCTTTCCTTTTTCTTACCCATGTGTGTATGTAGCCTTGCTTCACAGAACCCGCGTATACTTCTTGAAACTTCATATTTATCATTCCTCTATCTCTGAACTGCTATAACCTTGACCAAACTCTTTGTCACATGTAGACACATCGTGTTGACATCTTCATCAAGTAGGTTTCTAGCAAAATACAACACATCAAGTAGGTTTCCATCAAGGACAACACATTAGTCATAATGCCAACAATCTCCCCATTTGGACTTGATGGCAACCACTTTGTTGTTTGGTCACCACAACCTATAAACACATGAAGCTAAGCACCAAGATTTTTAAACACGAAGTTACTCTTCCCCTTTGACATCAAGGGAAAAGGGGTGACCAATTCTGAATGAAGGCTTCCCTCTTGAGCATTGTAGATCTGAAATGCTGAGTATGAACACTGAATACTAACCATGCTCCCTCTGAGCACATGCTGAAATTTCTGAAGGTTGCGCAATGAAGTACATGACTCTATGACTCAACTTAATATGACTTTTCCTATCACTCAGGACTCAAATTTACATCAATCACCCAATCACCCAATCACAGTGGGTTTACAAATTGCATGATATGGAAAAAAAGATGGGGTTACATGACTTGGTTACAATAGTTCATATATGACTGAATTTTACAATTATTACATCATAGGTCTTTACACGACCTTTACATCGAATTACAGATATGAAATTTATAATCAATAGTTACAGATATGAAATTTATAATCAATAGAAAAGACCTCGATAAGACCATGATAGTCATCAACAACTATCATATACCATATAGGATCTGCACCATCAGAATCTGTCAGTAGCAACATGAACAACACGATGCACCTTTTCATCATTAATCAAGATCTTCAGCAACATTAGTAGCATCACCATTTATAAGCATCATTATGTACCAAGGAATTACAAAGAAAACATAATTCCAACAATTCATTATTAGAATCATAGAAAATTATCTCCCTGAATCTGTGTCATATTTGCAGATTGTACTCAACCAATTCCAGAAGCAAGAAAAATTGGAGCTTGTTTCTTCATCATAGAAAAATATACGCGACTATCCATTTTAGAATGCATGTATATATGTGACTAGTATTCATAGTATCAAAATACTAAAACTTCTTAACTTCATCTCCCCCTGAGCCTTTAATGTTTGTACGAGTTCAATGTTACGACATCAGATGCATTGTCAGTAATGTAAGAAATCATGAATATTAAAAAAAACATGGGATTCATCGTCAAGACACATATGTATTACTCCCCTCGAAATTTAAGGATCAATAGTGAGATGAAGTAGAGACCATCAATAATTTATGTTTGAGATATTCAAATTCATCACGTGGAAGAGGTTTTGTAAATATATTTGCAACTTGTTCTTTGGAGGGAACATATTCAACTTGTTCAACCACCCGTTCTCTTATAAAATGATATTTAATTGGAATATGCTTTGTCTCAGAGTGCATAACATGATTTTTCGAAATACTAATGGCACTTGTATTATCACATAGAATGGAAATGGGTGGAGAATAATTAATTTGAATGTCTTGCAATGTTTACATCATCTATAGAATTTGTGCGCAACACGATGCAATAGCAATATATTCTGCTTCTATAGTAGATAAAGAAATTGAGATTATTTTTTTGCTAAACCATGATACCAAGCTGCTCCCCATATAGAATGCTCCTCAACTAGTGCTTTTTCTATCATCAACATTTATTGCCCAATCTACGTCTATATAAGAATGAAAAGTAAGATATTCATCTTTGGGATGCCATAATCTAAAGCCTTGAGTGCCTTGTAGATATTTGAATATTCTTTTGACTGCCTAAAAATGCGTTTCTTTTGGATTTGCTTAGAATTGTCCAACAATCCCAACTGCATGCGTGATATCTGTTCTTGTTTTGGTAATATAAGGTAGAGTTCCGATCATGGATCTGTATTATAGATGGTTGACTACAGGAGAATTATCATTTGAACTCGGAGTACATCATGTCTCCATTAGTTTGCATACCATTTTGCAATCCTCAATTTCATATTTCTTCATAATCTACTTGAGGTACTTTATTTGTGAGGAAAAAATGCTATTCTTTTCTTGCTCTACTTGTAAACCAATAAAGTATGTTAGTTCACCAAGTAAAGACATTTCAAATTCTTGTTGCATGACATAAGAAAACCTTTGGATCATGGATTCTCCATTACTCCAAAAGATGATGCCATCCACGTAAATAACAACAATTAAAAGTTTACCATTCTCCATATTTATATATAGGTTGGCATGTGCAGACCCCTTAGTGAAGCCTTGTTGTTGAAGATACCAATCAAGGGGATAATAGCATGCATGGGGAGCTTGTTTGAGCCCACATAATGCCTTCTTGAGTTTAAAAACAAGTTTTTCATCATTTCCTAGAATGAACCCTTCAAGTTGTTTAATATATACTTCTTCTTCTAGGTCCCCATTAAAAATGCAAATTTAACAACCATTTGATAGACTTTGAAATGGTGAAAGCTTGAAAAGGCAAGAAACATTCTTGTGGCTTCTAGTCTGGATACAGGTGAAAATGTTTCTTCAAATTCTATTCCTTCTTGTTGAGCATATCCTTTTCAAATGAATCTTTCTTTATTTTTAATTACTTATCCATTCTCATTAAATTTATTTTTGAAAACCCATTTTGTCCCAATAATATTCTTATCATGATGTTTAGGTAATAACTCACATGTATGATTCTTTTCTATTTGGTCAAGTTCTTCATTTATAACTTTAACCCAACATTCATCTTTGTTAGCTTTATTTACATTTTTTGGTTCGATTGTGGATATTAAGGCTAGATAACTAGGAGTTTCAACAAGAGTTCTTCTAGTTTGTACTCCAGTTTCCTTATCACCTAGGACTTGAGATTTTGGATGATTTTTTTTTAACATACCTTGATGGGTTCTTTTCTGATGCTTTTGTATTGTCACTTTCTTCTTCAGATGCTTCATTGATTCTTTCTTCAATATTCTTTTGGCTTGTTGTAGGAGCATCTTTGTCATATGCTAGTGCTTCCCTTTTCATACTTGGGGATGATTCATCAATCACAATGACAATGCATTCAACTACCTTTTGAAGTTTTTTATTGTAGAAGTATATCCTTTACTTATAGAGGAGTAACCAAGTAGAATTCCTTCATCTGCTCTAGTTTCAAACTTGCCAAGCTTATCATTATTATTATTATTTCTATAGAATTTACTCCCAGGGACTCTAAAATGATTGACAGTTGGAGACTTACCAAAAAAAAGTTCATAAGGAATTTTAGAGTTATTTATATGGATATGAGATTTGTTGAGAATAGATACTATTGTATGCGTTTCTTTTTCCCAGAATGTATGAGGTGCCCTAGAGTTATCAAGCATGGCACGTGCCATTTTTTGAATTGTTTTGTTCATTATTTCTGCTAACCTAATTCCTTGAGGAGTCTTAGCTATATAGAATTGTCTCTTGATGCCATGTTCAAAAAAATTGAAAAATTCATCAGAGATGAATTCTCCTCCCCTGTCAGATATGAGACATTTGATTTTTAAGTCTAACTCATTCTCTACTAAAGCTTTGAAGACCTTAAGTTTATCAAATGCTTCATATTTATGTTTAAATAAACAAATCCAACACATTCTAGTAAAGACATTAATAAATAAGATGAAAAATTGTTCACATCTAGGTGACTTTTTCCTCATTGGTTGACACAAATCATCATCAATAAGTTCAACTGGCTTACTTGAGGAACCTTATTGTACCCTGGTTTTCTTACCAAATTTACATGATTTTCATATAGTATTTTCTGGTAGAGAGATGTTGGGTAAATCACAAACTGCTCCTATCTTCCTTGTCTTATGTATTTGAATAATGCTTATATTTCCCACTATTTTATGCCACAATCAAATTTCTCATGCTTTGCTTAATTAACATTGTTCCAGACCTTATTCCAAGACATAGACATTACCTAGAGTTCTTGTTCCTTTTATTACGGTTTTGCCTGTATTGATATTTCGAACCAAACAATTCTTTGATTTAAAAACAAATTCATTCCCTTGGTCACACATCTAGCCAGAACTTAACAATTTATACTTTAACCCATTAACAAAAATAAAATTTCCAAGTTTAACATTTTATTTTAGAAAAATAGTTCATTTTCCTTTGATAGCAACAGGTGAATTATTTCCAAAGGTTACATTATTTTCTTTCTTTATCCCATTAAAAGATATAAAATTATCTTTATCACCTATCATGTGTTTTGACCATCCACTATCAATGTACCATAGGTTTTCTTGATCTCTTGCATATAGATCTAGACCACAGTTCTCAGATTCAATGGTCTTCTTCTTCCATACCTTAGATGTTGTTTCATTTTCTCATTCTGAGGTGTTGATCGTGCTTTGTTCCCGCATTGAGATTATTTATGACCAAATTTATTGCAGAAAGAGAATTGAGTTTGATAATGAAGAGGAGAGAAATAATTCTGAAGTATTTTTTTATTCCAAACTCATTCTTTTGATTTTTTGCTTCTCTATTCATGATAGTTTTGTAAGCCACACATTGAGCAACCTTATGACTAAAATTGTGATAAGCGAAACATGGTCCATTAAAGTAGAAGTTTCTAGAAGTATAGTACCTTCTAGTGTTGTTTTCCTTTTAATTGAACCAAGCATAATTTACCTGTGAAGTATTTTGTCCTTTATTCATTTGCAGTAGGCTAGATTTTTGTTGACTGCTTCTTTTTACTGCATTGAGATAAATTCCCATTTCTGTAGAATACTTTAAAACCTTTGATGTTTCTTCACTATCTCCATGATATGTCTTTATAAGAGGAGAGAGTTGAAATTTGATGATTTCATCTAAGGTTTCAGATCCTTTATAAAATCTAATATTAAGACCTTTTTCTTTCTCAAGTTCTTTCCTTGGACTTACTATTTCACATTCTATCTTTTTATTATTATTTTCCTTTTCTATGATTTGTTTCTTCAAAATTTCTTTTGCTAATTTAGATTCTTCTAAACAAATCTTAATCTAAATTATTTCTTCAATAAAAGTATCTTTTTCTTCTAGGGCATCCATGAAATTATAATTAGAATCATTACTACTTCCATCTTCAAAATCCATAAGTAATTGATATTCTTGACTAGACTCACCTTCTTCACCATTTGAAATACCATCACTATCTTCATGTGTATAAAAACTTCTCTTGTTTTCAAACCTTCTCCTATTTATTTTTGTAACTTCTTTCCCTTTTTCATGATTTTCTCTATAGGGACACTTAGCAGCGTAATGACCAACTCTACCAGAAGCAAAACACTTGAAGGGAAGCATCCCTATGAATCTTCCAGTACCCACTTGGAGTTTCTTTACGAAGTTTGCCTCTTATTATTATAATGCACAACGTGATTCTTCCTTTTTTTTTTCCTTTTGAAATATCTTTCAATGCAACTTCTCTAATATTTGCAGGGCCCACTTTTCTCATTTCATACACTGTTAGAATCTCATGAAGTTATTCAATAGTAATATTCTTCAAGTCTTTCATTTCTTCTATGGAATATACTTTCAAATAAAATTTGGGAGTTAGAGATCTTAATATTTTTTCAACCACTAATGACTCTTTTATTTCCTAACCAATATTTCTCATAGAATTCACGATCTCATCTACCCTAAGAAAGAAAATTGTGATACTTTCATCATTGTGCATTCTGAGAGTTTCATATTGAATTCTAAGGGTTTGAAGTTTGGCACTTTTTACCTTTATGTCACATTCATAGCTTTGGATTATCTTGTCCCATATAGCCTTTGTTGTTTTCAATTGCATGACTTTGAGAAATTCTGATTCGACCAAGCTTCCTAACAGAGTGTTGACAAATTTTTCATTGGTCTCATATTTCTTCTTTCTTTCTTCATCTGTGTGAATGCAGGATGGATATTGATAGCCTCCTTAAATAATTCCCCATACATCTTCTCCAAGTTACTGTAAATAAGTTGTTGTTCTTACCCTCTAGAAAACTAGATTGGTTACATTGAACAATGGTGGCCTGAGAGATGTCATCCCCTCTTGATTTCTCATCTTGATGAATCTTCCTTCAAGCAATCAAGCTTCTTCCGAAGGACTAGCTCTGGTATAACTGTTGTGAAAAATATTCGGAGGCCGGGGAGGGGGGATAGGAATCAATATTTAAAACTCTTTCAAAATTTTCTTTCCTTACTTATATTTCTGCATGCAACTTTACTGAAATAAACCCACGTATGTATGAGGATGTCATGTAGACAATTAGCATATATCTAGTAAAATTAATTTTCATTTAATTCAACATCTGTTTAACTTGAAACAATGTATTGGTACGTCATTAAGAATTAATAAAACATTAACGATGTGTAGTAAGAAAAAAATAAACCATTACACATAAGAAACACATGAACACCAAGATTTTTAGGTGGAAACCTAATGTGGTAAAAAACCACTACTGTTCTTGTCTCTCTCTTCTTTCACTATTAAGAAAAATGTCTTACAATCTTGTACTAGCACAGGCTCATACCAGCACGCAAGAATCCACCAGTAGAAGGCTACAACCTTCTCTTGTTTTCTAGCACCCACTGGAAGGGAGCTCCAACCCCATGCACTACCATGAACCGCGTTTCATAAATTTTCACACTGGATTCACTTGATACATAACCTCAAATTTGTAGGCCACATTTCATCAAATTTTTAAATTGGACCCATTACTATCAAATAATAAAATTGAAACCAATCATCATAGAAAATCACTTAATCACTATACCATATGAGACCAAAATTAATCTCGATCAAGCAAAGAAGTTAGATCACTGTAAACCCATTCACAAGAATACTAATCCACATACTGTTCATAACAAAAATCAGATTCTGTCATTGTAAACCTTGAACAATAGAATATCATAATATATACACTACTTTTCTTTGGCATATTTGTGTACATATGTGCTTTACATGAGGCATACCCATGTACAAATCTCAAAACACCGAACCCTGAAATTGAATCACAGTTATTCTGAAACACACAGTGAGTTAAACCCTGAAACACTAAATCATTAAGGAACTATTATAGAACTGTCAAAGGTCTTAAATCACATATAGCTAACATCATCATCACTTCTTCAATCAATCAATTTGACTTCAAACATTATTGTCAAAACTCAGATTGTAAGGTATGACTTCATTCTTAGACAACATAAACAAAACAATATTGATTAGGCTAATCAAACATCCTTTTCAACAAAACCCTATCTTATATACGTGTTTTCCATAAAGAATTTACGCATGTATACACGCCTTTTAGGAATGAAACCCATGTACAAATCTGAATAGATACAGGCTTAGCAGTGTTACACCCACTTGTGCACATGCCTTTCAGGTTATCAAACTCGTGTATATATTTGCAATTCATTAGGGGAATTTTGAGTTCTAAAATGGGCCTCCTAAGACAAATGTATAACCAAAGAAAACTTTATTAGAATCAATAGGATTCAAGATGATGACATCGACCATGGGGGATGATTCACCATTTTTGGAGTAAAAAAGTAAAATGATTAAAAAATAATAAAATAATAAAACTACTTTTTCAACTCGTATTTTCAACTTATCTCCCTAAGGTTTTAATCAAACTTCAAGCAGGAGTACACATTGGATGCAAAATCTAATTCCTCATCCAAGGAGTACCCACGTTGCATACTTTCGATGGACCCTGCTACATGAAAAATGAGAAATACATGAAAAAACATGATTGTAATTACATTTTCATGTATTTCTCATTTTTCGTGTCCTAGGGTCCAACAAAATTATGCAACATGGGTACTACTTGGATGAGGAATCAAAAATTTCATCCAACAAGTGTTTCCACTCGAAATTTGAGTAAACCCATAGGGAGATAAGTTGCAAATACGAGTTGAAAAAATAGTTTTTCATTTTTTCCCTCTAAAATTTGATGATATAATCTAATATTATTTTATTATTTCCATTATTATTTTATAGTTTCCTTAGGAGTCCCATTTTAGACCTCAAAATTCCCCTAATTATTGACACAAACCTTCACTAGACAATAGATCTTCAGACATACACAGATCTCGGCATACACAAAATAATCACACATCAAGATATTATCATCATAGATCAAATCAACCCATAAGAATATTATTCAATACATAGTCATTTTAGATCTATTGGACCTGATCCATCATCCTATTCCCAGTGCATACTTAGTTTCATTAACATCCCATTACATGCGCACTTGCTTCATATCTAACTATTCATAAAATCTTCATAGCTTGCACACCAAACACTTTGATCTTCATCTCCTTATATAGCTTAGCCCTTAGACAATACAATAGGTCAAAACCATACTAGTTCCAATGGTATTCTTGGAGTGGATCAAATATCCATTGCTGGGGTCAATACCACGGGTCAATACTATGGTAAATACCCTTGGTATTTAGAATACCATGGTGCATAAAATATATGCACATTTCCTTTTCAATACCCACGTGTGTACGTGGCTTTTCTTCACAAAAACCGCATATACTTCTTGAATTCATCTTTATCATTCCACTGTCTCTGAACTTATATACCTTTTTCTGAACTCTCTATGACATGTAGACACATCTTATTGAAATCTTCATCAATTAGGTTGATAGCAAAAGATAACACATCAAGTAGGTTGCCATCAAGGACAACACATTAGTCATAATGTGAACAAGGCTACATTTATTTGTTGTTCTTTCCTTTTTTTCAAATAAAGTAGGTTTACTTTATGTCCTTTACTTTTTGCATGAGTAGGTTTACTTACTTTTCTTTGCTTTCCTATAATTTCTAAGAATTTCTCATAACCTAGATAGAGAAAGTGGTCTATGTACAACCGACATTCTCTTTAGTTGCATCAGATCAACCAAAGAAGAATAAATTACATGATGCACACATAGTGTTGACCCCTCTTAATTTTGTAGGAAGATCGGGTGGATAATTAAAGTTGATACCCTAAAAAAAAAATGTCATTTCTCTCATGCTTCGTAGAGTTAACCCCCACTCCTACAAACAACTAGCCTTCACTTGCTGACTATGGGCCTCCCACTATATCTACAGGAGCTATAGAGGCATTTTGAAGTGAGAAAGCATATTTTTCTTAGGAGCTTGCAGGAGGAGAAGAACCCCCATCACCAAATGACACCATGGATGGAAACAAGTAGCCTAAATTATTTCCTATCAGGGAGGAAAATGGAGAAGCCAAAATGGAAAATATCAACCCCATTGCCCTTCCATATTTCCATGGAATGGCTAGTAAGAACCCTGAGACCTTCGTGTTTGAATTTTTTGTAGTTTGCAAGACATATTATTATAGATCATTTTAGCCTAGAACTACTATTCCTACGGGGAGCTTTTCTCTAGCCAGACACTCTATACCGGAAACTAAATAAGATACTACGGGAGGCCATTTTTTCACATCTGAATAATAGGCCTCCTAATGGGATCATTCAACATCCTATTCCCCCTTGTCATCATCATTTCATAAATTCGCAAGCATGTACCTTTCATCTCCTAGAGTTTTTGCCCTAAACTACATCATCTGAGCCAATTTTAGGACCAATGCTTCTTCGCCTACTATTGGACAACGTTGATAACTAGGTTGCTCCAATGTGGCTTTCATTGATCACCTACAAGTTTCTCCCCTATGCACCAGCATTGGTTCTAGAAATTCAGGAAAAAGAGAAATTCTGAAAGCTTCCTGTTCCAGAACCTTCCAAAATTTGTTACAACCATTTAAATCAGTTAAATCATTCAAATCCTATCCTACCCTACTTTGGAGTTTCCATCCCTTATCCTTTGATCCCATCCTCCCATTTAAACTAGATGTAAAACCTTATATTGGTAATTGGATAAGAACTCCCAAATTACCCCACGCCTCCATATATTTACAGCCTTCAATATGCAAGGGTTGGCTTTTGGGGAGTGATATTACCCTTATGATGTTGTGGTGAGAGGTTTCATTTCATGCGTTAGGGTGATTGGAGGTGTAGATTGTGAGAGGGAAAGGACAAGTCAACCTTGTAGGAGCTCTTCTACAAGATCCTCATCTATTTATGGTTGTAAACTCCTTCCATTTATATTAATGCAAAGAATTATTTGTTTTCCTATATGTGATGTTATTTCATAAATTTCAATAACAAGTTGATCTATTGAATAGAGTATATAGATGATACTGCATAGATCTCGTAGTTTCTTCACTTGTGTTATCTAATTGTGTAGGTTCTAATTTTGGTAACCATAGATAGAATTGGAGCATTCAATCTAAATAGGGAGTGAATCCCATGACAAATTCAGGTAGGCTTCATACTGTCATCTATTTAATTTAAGGAAAGCATTGTATTCCTTGTTTCTCTATTGTTCTAGGTTGGCCACCAAACCTAGGGGAGATACTTTTGTCCTCAATCGTAAGTCCCCTATAAGACATCATATGTGTAGAAGCTCAAATTTTTTCCCCTTGCCCTCAAGGATGCATCCTTGTGTTGGTTCATTAATTTAAAAGGAGGAAGAATCACTACATGGGGACAAATGAAGAAAGCCTTCAACTCCAAATATAAGGATTATTGCAGAGAAAGAGATACAAGGGACGAAATATTCGGAATGACCCAAGGGCTAGATGTATCACTAAAATACTATGAGGAAATATTTTAGCTGAGCTACAAGAGGGCACATATCTTCATTCTTTATCTAGATTCATTAAAACTAGCCTTTCTCTCGATTAGTCAAATTAGAACTAATGAAAACCCTCAATATGTTGGATAATCGAGATATTTACCAACTCAACTATGAAGACATAAAAACAATGTTCAAAATCCATTCTAGAGATACTATAAAAAGAGGTAGAGCCATCCAAGGTTTGGTAATTCCTTCAGTCTCCACTTCATCCATTAAGAAATAAATATGAGGTATGTTGGAAGGTTTTAAAAGTGAGATATTACACTCCTTTTCCATACATATGGACACACTACTGATTAATAAAAGACAAGAGGAAGCGCAAAGGACATCATCCATAATCAACCCTAACTGCATTAAGAGGAATCCTAGAAATGAGTGCCCCTTGAAGTTTATAAAAATATGTACTATGTGCCAAGAGAAGCATCCAACTGAAAAATCTCCATCTTTACTAGTTTTGAAAGTGGTGCACCAAGGAGAAAAAAGAGGGATGGAATAACTCTTCTTTGTTAACCAGAGAAGGCCATAAGGTCCCATATCATATCAACAAGCTATGAATTATTCCTCCTCTTTCAATATAATATATAAGGCAGCATTTCAACATTAGTATCCACCTAGCACCTCACCTTGGTTTATCCCTACTCCATGGTCCTATCCTCCCCGACCTACCATTTCTCCTTTTCAAGCATACCATCACCAACTTCCTCAACGAGATAATTCATTATCAAGGTGAAGGCCTAGGCAAGAAATAATCTTCCCTAATGTCTCCTCCTCCTCTTCAACCATAATTACATAGAAAAATTCCTTCAAAATAGCAAAAAAAAAAAACTCTCCACAAAATCTAAACTGGAGCAATAAGCAGTCCCAACCAGTCTATAATGAAGAGACATCTTATCCTACCTATGCCGTAAAAATCTAAGAAATCAACCTTAGGTATGGGAAGGTACTACTTAATTCTCACCCACCTTCTCCAATATAAAATCTTGAAGAAGAGAAGGAATACCTCACTACTCGAGCCAACAAACCTCCCTAACCTAAAAGGTTGATCCCTCCTAAAATACACACCCTAGTGGAACTTGAAATCTGGGGAGAACTAAAAAATATGTGTGTCAATATTTCCCTCTTGCAATGCATCAAGGACATTCCTATATACAACATATTTATAAGAGAGTAATGTATTAGGAGGTTAGGAAGAGAAGGAAATATGCCCGTACTATCAATATCATAGGGAAACTAGTTGATCTCATGCTTGGGAAGGTCATCATCCCAAAGTATTTGGATCTTGGAAGCATGGTAGTATATGTGCATATTGAGAAACTTGTAGTCCCAAACAACATCATTGACTTAGGGGTTGCAATATCATGACCAATGAGACTATGCTCAAACTTAATCTCCAAGGATCCCTAAGGAAAACCACCGTGGTGTTATAAACTTGCTAACAAATCCATAGTAGAACTAGAAGGAATCATTAAGGATGTCATGGCTTCCATTAATTCATGGGAGTATCATACTTGTATCCATGTTCTTCAGCCCAAAACCAAGTTTAATGGTTATCCTCTTATCCTAACAAGACCTTGGTTTCCCACACTCGATGCCTACATCAATTAAAGGATAGAAATATGACAATCAAAAATACTAAACCCCTTATTGGACATGATTTTCTTGTATGGGTAGAAGAGGAAGAAGAAGAAGAAATTTATCAGTCATCACCCTACCCCATCTATACATTAGAAACCATTATTGGTAGCAGAAAATTGGATGAAGACAATTTGATTGATTTTTTTTTTAAATAAATATCTTATTGCCGTGAATATTGATGGTCAAAAAGAAAAATATTCAAGAAAACATGCCTTCTCTTAGGAAATATCATGGGTAGATTTAATCACTACTGAATCTTACCAAAATAATGTAAAACTCATAGAAATAAACCCCTCTAAAACAATAAAAATCAGTCCCTTTCTTTGAGTTGAACATGAAGAAAAATTGCTCATTGTCTTGAGCCATAATATTGACACGTTTACCTGGGATTTCATGGAGATGAAGAGAGTCCAACCCTCTATATGAACTCATCATATATACATTAAGGAAGAGCATAAACCTATTCACCAGCCTTAGAGAGAAGAATGAATCCTCTACTAAAAGACATTGTAAAAGAGGAATTATAGAAACTATTAGATGCATGTTTTATCTATCTAATTTCCGAAAACGAGTGTGCGTCCCCTTTAGTAATTTTCCCTAAGAATGTAAAATGGAGAGTTTGCATTGATTACTAAGAAATTAATAAAGCCACCAAGAAAGATAATTTTTCCTTGCCTTTACTGACCAAGTTTTGAATGTTCCTGCAAGGAAGAAGTTATTTTCATTTCTAGATGGATTTATCGCATATAATTAGATCCAAATTAGTCCTGAAGACAAGGATAAGACCACTTTAACCTGCCCATGGGGGACCTTTTCCTATGTGGTCCTTCCATTTGGCTTGTGTAATGCCCTTACCACTTTCCATAGGGTGATATTGAGCATTTTGTTTGACCTTGTACATGACTCAGTAGAGATTTACATGGATGATTTCACACCTTATGGTGTTTCTTTCCAAGAAGCTCTCTCCAACCTGTGCAAGATTTTGCAAAGGTGCATAGAGATGAATCTCTCCTTGAGCCATAAAGGTGCCATTTTTTTATTAATGAAGGAATTTTTTAGAGAACCTCCTCTGTAAATAAGGAACTCAAATTGATCCCAAAAAATATCCATCATTAGAATGGTTTGTGTTCCTAAAAAGTAGAAAGATGTTAGGAATTTTCTAGGACTTGTGGGGTACCATAGAAAATTTGTTAAGGATTTCAGCAAAAGTTATTCACCTTTGTTTTGTTTACTACCAAAAGATTCAAAATCCTATTGGAAATACCTATGTCAAAATGAATTTGAAGAAATTAAATACAAGTTGACAACGCCAGTCCTAAGGGGCCCAAATTTGGCCTTCCCTTCCACATCCACACAAATGCATCGGATAAAGGAGTGGGGGAAGTACTAGCATAAGTTGAAGGTAAATTTCCTTATACCATTTATTTCATTAGAAAGAATGTTTCCAAGCTTGAGCTTAATTACACATCTACTGAAAAAGTACTTTTATATGTTGTGGATTCTTTGAATAAATTCCAGCACTACATTATTGGATATCAAGTTTTTGTGAATAGTGACCATGAAACAATTAATTACTTGATGAATAAACCTGATGTAAATGCTCAAATAATTAGATAGTTATTATTGCTACAATAATTTTATCTAACCATTCTTTACAAACTAGGGAAAGAAGTTGTAGATTTATTGTCTAGACTAACCTTGTCTCTAGAGAATGAAGAGATAGTGGAAGACCAACTCCTTGATGACCACCTCTTTGCCATATCATTATTGTCACCATGGTTTGCTGATATAAATTTTTTCTTATCTACTAGCTAGTTTCCCCCTAATTTGTATTCAATGGAGAAAAATAGGATTGTAAGGAAAAGTGCTCCTCCGATTTGGATGGGTGGCAAGTTATTTAGGTTAGGGCCTAATAATATCCTAAGAGGATGTGTAACAGAATATTAGGTCTATGAAATCCTATCCATTGGGAGCCATTTTTCTGATAAGAGGATAACCTATAATATTATTTAGGAATGATATTACTAGTCTAACCTTCATCAAGAAGCTCAGAGATACATTGCACAATGTGATGAATGTTAGAGGATGGGGAAACCTACTTGGATGGATGGGATTCCTTTACAACCTCAAGTGAATTTTGATCCATTTTTGAAGTGGGGCATGGACTTCATTGGCCCTATTTACCCTTCATCTAGACAAAAGAAGTACATCATCGTGTGCAAAAACTATTTGACCAAGTGGTCTGAGGTAAAATGAGTCAACGTAGCAACAAAACAAAAAGAAGAAGAATTATAAAGGGAAAACATCTTCTAAAAAATTGGTTTCCCAAAGGAACTAGTGATAGAGGAAGGTACACAACTCACTTCTAATCTGATCGAGGGGATCATGAGGTAACATCATATCATACATAGAAAATCTACCCCATATCACCCTCATGAAAATGGGCAAGTGGAGGTGACTAATAGAGCAATGAAAAACACATTGACTAAGGTAGTTAGTGGCAACAAGAATTATCGGGAAAAAAGACTTTTTGAGGCCACTTGAGCCTATGAAACTACTTGGATGACCACTACTAGGTTCACCCCCTTTGAGTTGGTCTATGGAAATAATTCCCTGCTATCCATTGATTCTGAGTATGATACACTAAGAATGGCATCACAACTTCACATGGACATCAGAAATGCATAAGAATATAGGTTGTAGAGACTAAATTCACTTGATGAACTCAAGTTGCAGAATCTAATGCACACTAAAGTAGTTTAGTTGCAAAGGAAATTATAGCATGACAAACAAATTAAGTCTAGAACCTTACAGTATGGTGATTAGCCCCTCTTGTATAGTTATAGGTTTAAATATTTCAAATGAAATCTCATGACCAAAGGGATGGGACCTTATATGGTTGAAAAATTCCATGATAAGGCTGTTATAGACATTTTTGTGCCTTACAGCTTTGAGCATGAAATTTCCATAATCCAAGGGATCCAAATTCCCTAAAAGTGTTGTTCCTGCCCCTAAAGGAACAAGGTCAACCAATGACAGCTTCTCCCAGAAGTTCTCAACCAAAAAATACTCAGAATCAGTCAAATCAGGATCAATTCAAGTGCTCCACTAGCTAGGTGTGTTGCAACGCACCTAAATGCACTACCAGGGTGCGCTGAGTGAGAAATGCGAAATGGCAGTGTCATTCCGCGAGGCGTACAGACAATGGAAGCTTCCAGAATCTTCCTCAATGACACTTGCCTCACTGAGTTCGACCAAAGATGAGTAAGAGGCTCTCAACCTCCAAGTGGAAGCAAGAAATGACAGAGAGAAGCCACAAGTCAAAACATAAGCTGACTCATCCTCTCTGCTTATATCTATATATGGATCCCTCATCCCAGAGATCCAGGGGGGATGGAATTTTGTACTTTGCAGAGAATTGCTGTTGGTTTGAGATTGAGATTAGTGCATTGGGTGATTTATGCTTTGTTGGAGGTGAGGAAGGGATTCCTTTGCTGGGAGGTAGATGCTGGATCGGGACTCACTTGGTTGTATCTCCTCTTGGACTTTCTTATCATATCAATAAAATTATTTGAGTTTCTCCTACATGCTGTGTATCAATGATGTTTTGTTATATTTGCATGTTTAGCTTAATCTGATCCTAAGCTTTTTATGAATGTAAATCTATATCTTCGTGTAGTTTCTCTCTTCTGTGATCTTGCAGGAATTTGGTGAAGCTGGGCCGGTAAGGGAGTAGGGAGCTGGGAGCTATTGAAGAGAGGAGCGATTGGATCAACAAACTAGCACAAGATACAGGTTAGTTTATCCTTCCTCTTCGTTTACATTTCATAAAGAAGAATACTCAAGTAGTTTTCCTTGTTTGTTGCTAAGGCACTATCACACCTTAGAGTGGGATAGGGGCGTTCTGAATAGATACTTTTCCCAACAACAAATTGGCGACTCCGCTGGGGATCGTATCTAGTTAGTTTATTTGTGTTTCTATTGTTGTTCTTCTCATAAACTTAGGAGTGGTGAATCGAACTGCATTTGCCATTTACAAATGCAAAGTAGAGATCTGCTACTCTAGTCCATTCACTGGGCCTGTTTATGATCTGAACAACTAATCCACAAATGCTCTAACTGCCCTTTGTGATAGCTCTTAGTCCTCTTTTAAATCATCCCTCTAATTGTACCTTACTGATAGCTTTTATCCGGCCAAAAACCATAGATTCAACTGCAAACCGTGACCCAGAACCCAGAGAAAATTCTTGTTTCTGCTTCAGCGAAGGCTCTGTGAAGAGGTTCTACATTTCAACGCAGGTCCCGAGAGGGCTACCTGCGCTGCAATTCAATTTCTCTGTGCAACAGGTGCGCTGATCAGCCTTTGCCCTGTGCAGCTGTGGTTCTTTGCTTCATTTTGTTCAGTTTTATCTCTGAATTTTGCAGCCTGTTATCAGTGTGTGTACCTATCTGAAAACCCCTTTTCTTTGCCTTAATTCCACCTCAGTTGTATAAAAGAAACTGTATTTGTTTTTGTGTATTTGTTACATCATTTGCAGTTTCCCATTACAAAAGTAAACTAGTCATACTGTCGCCCTTAGATCTAGACGTGTCGTAAGTGTCGTTTTGATCTTAAGAGTAAGTGTGTTTGATGTTGACAGTTGATTGCGCTTTTACTTTTGTCTTTTGGTTTGAATTTGTGAATTTCTAGTGTCGAAACAAGTGTTTACTTCAAAATCATAAAGTGTCGTAATTGTCTTTTTGATTTCGAAAAGAAGCTTGTTTGTGTTTTTCACTTGAAATCGAATTCAAGTTTGTACAACAACTTTCTTTTTAGGCATCAATATTAAGAAAGTGAAAAACAAATACATGCACAAGTGCATTTGCATTTTGACAGTTTGTATGGTTTGATTTAGGAAAAGTGCATTTACAGTGTGCTCTATGCTCTTTGATAAAAGATTGTGTCTTTCTTTTCCCCTTGTAGCTAGGATTTTCATTGTTGAAAAGAGATAAAAGCTTGCTTATCATCTTTAGACTGCATTTAGGAATTGTATCTAAATCTCGTGGTGATCCAAAAAGGTAAACTTCTAAGAAAGATCAACCTAAAATAAATTGAATGAACTTAACAACGCTTTGTAACTTAACGCACAACATAGTGGTCTAGGCTAGAGACATGTTCCGGTCGTCGTAAATCCTGGTAACTGTTTTCCTCACTGTTGGTTGGGTGATTCTTCCACTGTGAGACGATAAGTGCCAGTACGGATTGTGCTCCCACGTACCATCGAGTATATATTGGGAGACCTCTATAGGCATAAAACCTTTATCCATAGGAAGCCATGTCGGCCGCCCTACTGATCGCAATGCACTGAACACAGCATTCGGGAAGATTGACCGCTCGTACCTTAAAAAGTATTCTGCGGTTTTGCAATTGGTTTGGCACACCCTCTACCTAGAACTCCAGAGCAGTCCCTTTCGTTTCTTTTTAGACTCCTTAATGAAAAGGTCCATCTGAGCACTTGTCACTTCAGGCTCATTAAAAATCGAAGGATACTAGAGTCATCTTTTGCTTTTTCTCGACTCTTTAAAATTGAAAAATCAAGTTGTGTCCAAGCTTCGTTAAAATTTATTTTAAACGGAATATTCATACCCTTTTCCCTGCGTTGATCTTTAGGTTGAGAAAATGGAGCCTACCAACCAAGGAATTCCCCTTGGTGGAAATCCTAGTCCCTTCTCCTCTTGGGGAGATGTTGGTGTGCCCCATATGGCCACATTGTCGCTTCCAGGACTGACAATTGGTTTGCCAGTCTGGCTCTTCTCAATCAATGTCGTTCAGAACACCACTATTCCTGAACAGTCAAATCAGCAATTAAACGAGTCCAGAGTTTCCCACCAACCTTCTACTTCCTCTAATTCTTCCTCTCTTCCTTCCTCTTCGCTTGACGGGACTGGTAAAGCTAAAAACCAAGTTCCTAAGGAGAAGAGGGAAAAGAAGAAGAAAGAGAAAAAGAAGAAGGAGCCAAAGGCAAATAAGGGAAAACAAGTGTTGTCTAATGAAAATCCACACACTGCACTGACCGGGCCTAAATCCCCATGTGTCATTTACAAGGGAGACCACTTTCACAGAGATTGTCCCTGCATCCCTCAGATACTAAGGGACTAGTCTCCCCGTTTGCACAATCCGGTGGCGTCAACCTCTGATAGCCATGTTGAAAGCACACCGTCAACTAGCGAAAGTGAAGTCCCAGGACAAAAAGGGAGAGCTAGATCTCCTTGTAAACTGTGCAAAGGCAATCACGCCATCCACCATTTTCCCTTCTTAGAAAAAGCTAAAATAGTTTTGGATGATCGTCCGGTTTCACCATTACGACTTCCTCCTGGATATAAAAAACTCTTGCCGAGTCCTTCGTTAGTTGAAAATCCAGCTGGCCCACTCAAGTGGTCAACTGAAGCGCCGGTCATTGAAGATGAACCGGCTGAATCCATACCCGACGAAAGTCAAAAGGTCGAGGCGGCAGTTGACCCGGTCTTGCCTTCAGAGGTTTTATCTTCGAATGATACAATCACTGAGGAGAATAAGGATGACACCGTCCAAATTCTCTTCATCAACACAGACTCCGATGAACACAGGGGCAACCTACCCATTCCTTTATCGCAGGAAGGAAGTTCGTCAGAGCTGTACCCAGCCGTCTACTCGGTCCCACCTCCAAGCAACCTAGTTGTCTCCTTCGACTGGAATCAACTAGACAGACCCCGTTTACCAGCAAACATACCATTCGGAATTATCGTCCAAATATATAGAATGGTCATGGCTGGTACCATCATAGATGAGGGGGATTCTGTGAGTATCCTTTCCTCTACTGCTTGGAAAGCGCTTGGTTCGCCATCGCTTTTGCCTGAGATGAGAAATCTGACAGGCTTTGATAAAGGAACCAGTCGACCTTTAGGGATCCTCCCCAATGTGCCCATAAAATTGAAAGGGAAGACCGTTCAAATGAACGTGATGGTCATTCAAGGACCCTTGGATTATAACCTACTCCTTGGACGAGACTATATTTATTGCATGGGAGCCATCATCTCCTCACTCTTTAGAGTAATGTGTTTTCCACACGAAGGAAGAGTGGTCAAGCTCGTGGACCAGCTTTCATTTCCCGGATCATGCATCGCAAATAGTCATATACCAGCCCTAAATGGTCTCTTCGCACAAGAAATGTCTCAACCCACGATCCGTCCTCCCGATGAGCGCGAATAATTCGGAGGGATATGACTGGAACCCAGGGGGTATGCATCCTGGTCTGCTTCAGCAGGAAAACTTCAGGTATAGAATAGGTTTCCGTGGGAGAATATGACTAGTCTGTACCCCGTCCGTGATTGGAAAAGGGGTTATTCTAGAATAAGATTCTTTTGTCAAAGTTATGTGTGTGGCGCTCGTTGTCACTCACCTTTGTTTATCTCGGTAGAGATCGCCAGAGAAGTGTTTCTTTTACATCGTAAATAGAACAATCTTTGGGTAGCCTGTAAGAGGTAGTACCCTTCCTGATAAAACAAATGTTTTGTTAGCTCGAATAAAGGGTGACCCTTCCTGATAAAAAAAATGTTTTGTCAGCTCGAATAGAGGGAGACCTCGAAACTCTGTTTTATACCTGGGGGCATGCAAACCTTTTGGAGTGCAAGCAAGGGGCGGCTATTTATTTTTAAAATTTTTAGGTCCTCCCTTTAAACCCGTAGGCTAACCCTTTAAACTCGTAGGATTAGTAATTTCGTAACTTGCATAAAGAAAGGATGCGGGGCAAAAATCTAAATGTTGCCGTTTTACATGAGACATTCTTATCATATGACTGGATTATCGAGCAGTTTTAGCACATAGTTCATGCTCGTTAAAAAATAAACATAAGACCGAGCAAGTGTTTCAATCCGCGTTTAAGCTCGTTAAAAGATGAACTATCCTCCGGTAACTAACCACCGTGAATGTAACATTATCAGCCATTAAAGCCTTGGTCGTGTTTGCACCGTCACCTCCACTTTTCCATTGGCCGATCATTCACCTCCATTTGATTGTTTACCCATTTTGAGGAACAGCTGCGAAGAGTGATTTCACTAGCCATACTTGTGACACTGCCGTGCTTGGAAAATTCCAACCCTTACCTGGAATCAGCTGCTACCCATTTTATCACTCGTTCCTCAAAAGACGAGTCTTCTTTAAGCTCTTTTCATCTGACTCGTAAAATATGAAAAGATTGCCGAGTTTTGGCCTTCCAGCTCGTTAAAGCGACCAGAAGTGCTATACCTCCTCTAGATTTTAATCTTTTTGGACCTGAGGGATTATTGCACAAAAAGATCGAGCGCTTGTTTTGTTCGGCTCCTTAAAACTATCGAAAATTCATCCCTTCTGTATTGTTTTATACTTTTTCGGGCTTAAGGGATTAGATGACGAAAAAGGAATTCCAGAGTTAACTTTACGTACCTTTTCAGACTCTCTAAAAATGAAAAGGACCAAGTTATCTTTGTCGTTAGACTCGTTAAAAACATTAATAGCGACAAACTTGTCTTTAGACGAGAACGAGTTTCACTATCGCTAGGCTCGTTAAAACATAGCGATGGGTTTGCCCGATGGGCAAATTATAGAACAAGCATATGTTATCCTCCTCAAGCTTGACAAAAATAAAGAGGTACTAGTCAGCAATGACTGGGGAAAAATTGGGAAGAAACTCAAAGAATCTTTATTGGTAGCAAGTCGCTCCTGAACATGACACTTCCACTCCGTGCCTGAGTCGGGCTGGGTTGTTTCATTCACCGGTCACATCACCATGGTCTCACCATACCATCCAAATTTGGGGTAAATGCTACCGATCCATCACATAAGTGTCGCCGACATGTTCAAGAGAAGTCATCCAGAGAAGTCACCCGTGTCCCATCCACTGCCATACATTATAATTCATTCTTTCATGACCGCCACCCTGAACCATATATCATCAGATTGTTTTCACCTCCATCAAAATCATTTGCTCCATTCCGTGTCATTGATGTGGGATTCATCAAGGCCCTCCTTTGACAGATCGCTTCTTGTCGACATCAGCTCATTATCCAAGAAGTTGATCTAGGAACACCCCATTCGGTACTTTGAAGCTTGCATGCCTCAATGGCAAGTTTCTCACTTCCGGAGACAGGTATACATCAATGGCCTTCGACCGAAAGATTTTGTGTGGTGTTCAACGCCAAGTCCTTTATTCACACCACGTGAATTGTACTGCAGTACCTTGAGGGTCATTATCATTATCGGTGATTCCTCTCGCGCTTGTTAATAGTTTACATCATTGACTGGTAATAAAGCGATGTCTTTCCATGTTCGACTTCAAAACATTTCTCACATGGATCGACTTGTACTTAGAGTGAAGATCAGACGAGATTGAAGACCCCGGATCAAGTTTCATCAATCTGGGCTGCGATATATATTCAGGAAAAATAAAGACATTGACATGTACGACACTGCAGCACAGATGATCATCCTACCAAAAGGATGATGATTTCATCATAATCATCGGTCTACCATCAGACGATTGTCTGTCCTATGTACATAAAAATGAATTTATAAAGCTGAGCATGGGAATGCCCGCCTTAGCTAGATCATGAAAATAGTATGAAAATAATGTATTGTATTGTATCTTATTACAGGTCTCCTCCCAGCATTGAAGAACTTCGGATCCTCCTAATAAAGAATTTCACCCGATAAATGGCCTCATACTTTAGGGGGCAACTGTTATAGACATTTTTGTGCCTTACAGCTTTGAGCATGAAATGTCCATAATCCAAGGGATCCAAAGTCCCTAAAAGTGTTGTTCCCGCCGCTAAAGGAACAAGGTCAACCAATGACAGCTTCTCCCAGAAGTTCTCCACCAAAAACTACTCAGAATCAGTCAAATCAGGATCAATTCAAGTGCTCCACTAGCTGCCTGCGTTGCAAAGCACCCCAATACACTAGCTAGGTGCGTTGCAACACACCTAAATGCACTACCAGGGTGCGCTGAGCGAGAAATGCCAAATGGCAGAGTCATTCCGCGAGGTGTACAGACAATGGAAGCTTGCAGAATCTTCCTCAATGACACTTGCCTCACTGAGTTCGACCAAAGATGAGTAAGAGGCTCTCAACCTCCAAGTGGAAGCAAGAACTGACAGAGAGAAGCCACAAGTCAAAACATAAGCTGACTCATCCTCTCTGCTTACATCTATATATGGATCCCTCATCCCAGAGATCTAGGGGGGCTGGAATTTTGTACTTTGCAGAGAATTGCTGTTGGTTTGAGATTGAGATTAGTGCATTGGGTGATTTATGCTTTGTTGGAGGTGAGGAAGGGATTCCTTTGTTGGGAGGTAGATGCTGGATCGGGACTCACTTGGTTATATCTCCTCTTGGACTTTCTTATCATATCAATAAAATTATTTGAGTTTCTCCTACATGCTATGTATCAATGATGTTTTGTTATATTTGCATGTTTAGCTTAATCTGATCCTAAGCTTTTTATGAATGTAAATCTATATCTTCGTGTATTTTCTCTCTTCTGTGATCTTGCAGGAATTTGGTGAAGCTGGGCCGGTAAGGGATCAGGGAGCTGGGAGCTATTGAAGAGAGGAGCGATTGGATCAACAAACTAGCACAAGATACAGGTTAGTTTATCCTTCCTCTTCGTTTACATTTCATAAAGAAGAATACTCAAGTAGTTTTCCTTGTTTGTTGCTAAGGCACTGTCACACCTTAGAGTGGGATAGGGGCGTTCTGAATAGATACTTTTCCCAACAACAAAGGCTGAGTTTAGATCATGACAATTGATGAAGAACATATTCTACTTCAAGTGAATGGCTAGCCATTCAAGTTCTAGTGGAACCTCCTCTCAAGGGCTAATTTTACTAATTCAGTATGAAGAGAGATGAATGTTATTGAGAGAACCGTAGCTTAGAATCCATTCTTCCATTGATTAAAAAAGAGAAAGAAGAAAAAACTAAAAACAAAAAGAGAAAAAACCCCAGGTGAAAACCTCCATTGAGGCACTTGGGGTAGACCCAATAAGGATAAAAACCTCAATGAGGTAGCTAGTGGGCCTCATAATTTAAAAAAAGAAGACAACAAAAAAAATAACAATAACAAAAACAACAGTAACAACAACAAGAAAAAGTAAAAGTAAAAGGAAAAAAAGTGAAAATAAAAAAATCTTCTATGTTTTATCCATTATGATAATTGTGTAGGTACAATAGAGAACCAACAACAAGACAAACAGACCATCCCACATTTACCAACACACTCACCTTCTAAGAAATTAGGAAGCTTCTTCAAATCCTCTTCATTCATTCCCACACCATTCATAATATTCATCCATCATTCTCAGGTCTTTCCCATTTGTTTTTTTCATTTTCTTGAGTTGATATAGGAAGGTCTGAGATTGATAGAGGATACCATAGAAAAAATAGAAATAATGCAAGGTTAAATATTTCTTCACTACAAGTGAGAGGAAAGTACCTAGGGGTCCCTAACATCCATACACTCCATCACCACTTGCCACCTTCCATTTCTCCCTTCATTGTCTCATTTTTTATTCACAACAATCCAACATTTCCAGTTTTTCCTATCATTGACAAGTGAAAAATACCTCTCCATCACTACCAACAACTTTCTTCTGAATTATTAAATTTTTTTGAGGGATCTAGAAAGAAAAACTCATGAGTCTAAAGAGCTTTCATGACTTCTAAAAGAAACGCATAGTCTAGTAGCAACCTTTAGAAGTCCTATATGTCCAAGTATCCATTATGTGAAAAAGAGCTAGAAATTCTACCCTATCCATAAGATAAGGAAATCATACATTAGTAGATATAGGTCCTCATATAGGCTGCTATAGGATCACCTATTAACCTAAAAAAAAAACACTTCAGGCGCCTATATTAGAGTCATTTGGAGCAACAATAGTAGCACTAAAAATATTCCAAAAGGCCTATATAAGTAGTAACAATAGCACCATAATCTCAAACATAACCATTAGACATAGCAACAATATCTAAGTTTTCATCAAGATCCTCAGAGGTAGCCTCAACATCTACACTGACAATATCCATGACACTTGTAAGAAACACTGAAGGTAAGGCACATGTATGCATTTATCAAAACCTCACCCTTCGAACCTATTCTAGCTTGAGGAAACATTAAAAGTGTAAGAAGGAAAGGTTTTGTTTCCATATTTACTTAGAAAATTAGCCTCGTCTATATCTAGCAATAAAATTAACTTTTCATGAAAGGACACCCACACATGTGGGAGAAGAATGAGACAAAAAAGGAAAAAGATTGAGAGGGTGGACCAATGTTGCGTACTCATTATTAAATATAGAGCATCACGTCATAGGTGGGCGCCATATCACAATTGTAGATTAAGCCCATTGTTGGCTTGTTGGGGCTTGACCCAGGTTCGGAGGTAATTTAGCCAAACAAATCCCAGTACTACTGGCCCTTTCAGCAATAGTCCGTGGAGCACAGACTGATGTCTCACCCAAAGTAGTATGGGAGGGTGCTAGAACCAGGTTTCTGCACCCTAGAGATGTTTGATGGTTTCAAGTGGTCTGCAGTTCGACCCTCTATGCATGTCACTACGTGCACTTACCCATACCTCGTAGCTTGGGATGCTTCCTTTACGTAACCCTAGTCAAGAGCCGAATAGTGTTATTACTCAAATCCTTACTAGTAGCCCGATATTAGTTTATTAACTTAGCTTATTTGTACACTTCCAGTTACACATAACAATATTCACAATTCATATAAGTGTGTGTAGTAAATAAACAGTATAATTGCAATTTAAAATCAAACATGTAATAACTTAGAATAGATGCACATAATTTGTAACAGAACCTTTATTTGTTAATCCTTTGTTCATTTATAGACCCAACTCTACCCTGCGCACTTAGCTGTAGGGGTCCACACACTCAATTACGGACTCTACTAGGCCTCTGTGCACTCAACTGCAGAGCCTCTTCCTACTACTACAACCCAAGATGCACTTAGACTCTTCTTCTATGCTTCGCTATCTCATTCTATCCATTCTATTCTATCATGATCAGATTGTCCTTACAACTTAGATCATCACTCTTATTTATACAATCCCATGGTTCACAGACCATGGGTAGGCCAACATTACTTTCAAACTTAGGGCGAATAGCCCTATGACTCTAACATATATGTCGCACCCACATTCATGGGGATTTACAAGAATATTACTCAAAACTTGGGATTTGAGCCCCAAACATGTTGTGGGGGGATTCCATGCCCAACAGGCCCCCAACACAAACATCGTGACTCACCCTCGGGTCACTCTATTGGCACGGAGTCCCTCCAACTGGTCCTGAATGATCTTGATGTCTGCATCGCACTGAGCTGCTGCTTGTTGGACCTGTGCATCTGTTCTTCTGAAGCCTCTATTTCCTGCATGTAGCCCTCCATTTATGCATGCATCCCCTGGATGTGTGTGAGCTTCCCTTCAATATTTTCTATGATTTTGAAGGTCTCGTCAATTCATGGTTGGATGCGCTCTTTGAGAACTGCTTCCTTATGGCGTGCTGTGTCCACCTTTTCCTTTAATGAATTGCTTGCTACATCCTCGCAAGTCACTAAGTGAGGACTACTGTCTGTGCAGTCCCTCTGATGTCGTGTAGTGCTGCTAGAATTCGCATGCCTCTGTCTCTAGCTACTAAATGTTGGGATCCTCCTGCAAATTCGTGAGGACCTCCAGTACCAGTTCCAACATATTCGTATAGTCATGCACTGCACCTCCAATATCTTCCAACCCTGCTGTAATAGCGCTGGCACATTGTTCTCTAATTTCCAGGGGAGTGGAAGGTTGTGCCTTCAACTGCAGCTCGACGACCTGGAGATTTAGCTCTAGCTACACCCTTGTCGTCTCTTCTCGCGTGTCGTGGACTCCACTTGCCAAACTATGGATCTACACTTCTACCGATAGATCTACTGCGATGGCTAGCTCTGGGACACGTCGGCAAGTGTCATCTACTGTGTGCACCAAATGTTGATTCTGCGACACCAACTCATCACGCTGCAAGCTGAGTTATTCTATGTTAATTTTTTGCTCGCTAAGAACCTAGATTGTGTGGCTCCCCCTAGCCCACAGCTCTATCATTATCCCATCCTATAACTGATATAGCGTTTCCTGGGGAAGGATAGCCAGGTTAAGGCCAAGGTCTTTCAATATTCTAAGCAACATCTGATCCATCGCATTTAATGATACTAACACTCCCTCTGGAAACATTATTTTGTTGGCCATCCTTGCATGCAGCATTTGCTCTGCTACTGAGGTGTTGGCTGCAACGTGGGTAGACAGGGTACCTTCCTGAGGGAGTTGCACCTGTAACTCCTGTAACTGCACCCTAAGGGCCCCCAACATAGTTTGGTGCTCCGTCATAAACTCTTGAAGCACTTCACTTGTGACATTGCGAATCATCTCACTGATGTTATGGAGATCACCTTTGGTTAAGGTGATTGGGTCAATGGCCAACTTCGAGGCCTTGAACTTCTTCTGTCGGCCTGATCTCTCTACGATGTGTGACTACTTTAATTGTGCGGATGCGGTCCCTAGGTCCGCACTCCCATATATGTTTTTGTTTCTTCTGCCTCCTGCCCTGAGGATGTTTCTTGGCCCTCATCTACCTATACCATTGCTGCCTCTACTGCCTATGCTACTGCTGTTGCTTTTGCGGCCTTCTTCTGCTCCGCGGCTTTCTATGCCGCTTCGTGCATAGCCCTTACCTCAGTTGCTGCTTTTTCGTTCCGCCTTTTCTATGCTAATTGAGTGACGCGTAGCTTAGAATCTTCCTTTTTCTTCTGGGTTGCAGCATTCTCCAGTTTTTCCAGGTCTGGAGTGCACCATTCAGGAGGCCATGTCTCCAAGATAATGAAAATCGTGTCGTCAGTGGCTACAAATGGTAGCTTCATTCACTGCTTCGCTAGATCCTTTTGTGCCCTGATATAGATGTTGTGCATATCAGCTTTGAAGTCTCTGAAACTATGCAGACTATTGTGCACCGTAGGTGATAGGTACGACCTCCTATTGATCCACATTCAGATGCTCGCCTCCATGAGCACCCAAAAAAATTTCATGTCGTGAATCCGTTTCGTGTCCTTGATGGCCTAGAGCGAAGCGTACTTCGCGGCCTCTGGTAACTCTCCATCAATGTTGGGGAACTGACTGTCCTCCGGCAGTTCTCCCGCTATGAGCAGTATGGATAATAGAAACCATCTGTAGTGGAAGGTCTTACCCTACTCTAAGGCTTTGTGAGAGTTTATCAAAAACTCCTCGCAGAGAAATTCAGCCTAGTTGAACTAGACCCCTTCTGCGCACTGCTCGACCAGTGTGACCATCGATGCTGGTACCTCATTGGCGCAACACTTTTTTATAACTTTTCGGTCCTGGAGTTGGGTAGCTATGCGCACCCCCTTGTCCTTGATGCTAGAAATGACTTAGTCCCTCTTCTTCTTCTCCAGCTTATATTTCTCCTTCATGGCTTCTGCGAGAGCCAAATCACTACCTTTTACAGATATAGTTGCGGGGTCCTTTCCTTTATAGGGGATTCAAGAAATCCTATGAATGAGGTTTGTCATGATGGGAATAGGCTCCTCTAGCCATAGATACCCATCATGCACCAGGCAGAGCAGCAGCCTGATGACGAAAATGGTGATGGGCACGCGGTGGAAATGTGGTATCCATAACAAGTACAACAACCTGGCCTTTCCAAACCACACAGCCATTTCCATGGCTCCAACATGATCATCGCCCTCTAGGTGTTCTGCTTCATTAAGCTCACAATCTCCAGGTGCGGGAATTTCTCGCTGTCAGTGAGGTCCCAATCTTCAAATTTCATGGTTGGTACACGGCCTAGGTGTGTGCCCTCAAATACAATGCCATCAAGGAGGAGCGGGGTCTGGAGTGAGCTTTTCGTTTCATCCAAGTTATTCGACACTTTGGTTTTCCCTCTCCACATAGGGACATATGATGGTAGTTTTGTTGCAGAGCACAATGGTTGGATATCCTCCTCCACTTCTTCTTCTTCTTCCACTGTGGAAATCAAGGCCTGTAAGTCTTCTTCTTCCTCATCTATTTCTATTGTGACTAATTTCTCCTTCTCTTCCATGGAGAGTTTGCTATGCCATAGATTCCTTGGGGACATGCATACTGGACCCATCGCCTATTTATCCTTCTTGGGCCGTGATGTTCGTAGTGATTTGGAGATTTTTGTCACCACCCCCACGCCTTCTAGAATGTCCTCCACCATTTGGGTATGTGCGGCCTCACTAGCAGGTACCTCTTCAATTCCTAACTCATCCTTAATGGCCGTCATCATCTCTAGATTGTATTCTGTCTCTCGCGAACGTAGGAGCTCAATTATCGCTCAGATATCAATACTCTGTGCTCTGCTCAAACACTCAATTCTCAAATGACCAAGTGTTGTTCGATTAGCAGCCCTTTGAGTTTTATAACACCTTTCAAATTTGAATTCGACCGTTCCCCCCAATTTCGGTCCATTAATTCTTTCTTGGCGGCAGATTTTCCCAAATCTTACCCATAACTTGCGTCTTAAATGCTCGTTGCCCACTCCATTTGGCCTCAAATTGGACATCTCGTCATGAATAGTGACACCAATGGTCACTTACTAGCTAATCTGTGTGGAAGCGTATCCCTCCATGCATGGTAATGAGCCCTGTGACGTTCTAATTCTGCGCGCATCTCCAATATCACATAGCTCCCAGGCAGAATATTTTATTGTCCCGCACTCCCTTTCAACTGCTTGGAGTGCTAAGACTTTTCTTCCTACGGCTAATGAGGTGGTTGCACCACCCGTGTGGGGCTTCATCTCTTCCTCCTTCATGGTTTGCGGAGAATCCCCATCTTCCATTGTGGTGATCGGCATCGTGCACTCTACTATTTTCACTGTGCTACCCTGGTCACTACATTTGGTGAGATGCGGTCTCAGCCACGGTAGTCGACTAACTAGTTGATGGTGATAGTTTTCCAATTTGTTAGTATTACTGTACACACCATGCCTTGCCATCGTTAGTTTTTTGATGAGAAATGCTTCCTTTATTTCGTTTTCCATCTTCTTAACCTCTGCATTCACTAAAGAACTTTTCTCCCTTAGCCATACCCGATCTTTTTCAAGTTCACGAAGTCTAAGGTTTCCTCATCGGATTTCTTCCTTAAGTCCTATAACTTCTATTTTGCGTAGCTATGTGATTTCTTCATTCCAGTCCACGCAGACCATTGTATCTACGGGTGTTGTTATGCGTGGACTCGGCTTCCCATGCTCCATAGGGATTTCAGCCCCTGCTTCATACTTTAGCTTCGGAAGTGCTTGTGCAGTTAGAGTTTTGCACATGGTGCTATAATCCCACACAACCATTGGTATGCGCAGGTCCCAGTCGGTGTGTCTGGCATGGTGGACCCTGCTCAACACTTCGTACTGTTGAAACTTGCAACAAGAAATGCTAAAAAAGCATTACTATAGATAGAATTTTAGGATATATTCCAATTTTAATTTGTCCCTAAGTTAAAATTGAGAATTAAAATTCGAATTTAGTCTCACCAGCTGTTTGAAAAATAATTGATTAATTCATCTTGAGTTAATTAGTTGAGGAAATTCAAACATGAAGTCTTTTTGAAGACATGCAACTGTTATCCCTTTGATTGAGGAAGTTATCCGTTAATTAAGAAGATAAGAATGAGTTGTATTTTAGTTGTAATTAATTAGCTTAGTTAACTAAGTTAAGTCCAATTAAATTAGTTCCAAACAATTTGAGGAACTAATTGTGAGTTCATTCATTTATTGCATGCATGCATGCAACTAGTGTTCTCCAGATAACTGAATATTCTCTCATAAATAACTCATGCATGTCAGTTCAGATAGGGACCCAGTTGAGATAAAGGAAGGGATAGAGTACTATTAGTTGCTAGAATATTCCCATGTGAATATCTCTTGCATGTAGAAGGAATTCATTCCTTGAGGATTGCGTAGTTATTTCAGAGGTCTAAGTAGTGTGTGAGGTGAGAATCACACAGGTGGCAGCTGGAGGACCCAGGAGAAACTATGCAAGGAAATAGGAGGCTTGGAGGACTGAAGGAAGGCATAGGTGTTGTCTATTATGTTTATCAGCAGCAGTGAGGGATTGCATTGAGAGCTAGATAGCTTGAGAGCTAAAGCTTTATGTAATCCTGAGATATTTTCACTTGTATGATAATACAGATAGCGGGATTTTTAGCTGAGGCTTTCCCTAGAGTATTCTTATGTGTTTCATGTGTGATTGATTCTTCTTCTCTATTATATGTGTTATGTCTGATCTTGCTCAAATCGATTAAGCTTCCGCAAGTTTCATGGTAGAAGTTGATTAATTATTTTTCTTTAGTACATTGCATAATTACATTAATCTATAGTGAGAATTTCTACATGGTATTAGACCAAGGTGATCAAAATGGAGAACAGTATACAAAGAAGGGAGAAGTTAGAAGTTTTGAAGTTCTTGATTGTAGGTACAAAATCGATTTCTGATCACATCTCAAAATTCACGAATGGAGTTCAATGGCTTGAGACTCGAGTATGCCCTGGATAGCAACTTGAATTACATAGTCTGGAAGGATCGCATGGAAGCAGTATTAGAGGACAACGGGTTGAAGGACTACATTGATCAAGAAGTCCCCAAGCTAGCAGGAGCTAATGCCCAAGAATTGGCGGAATGGAAGAAATGTGTGGCGAGAGCGAGGAGGATTCTTGTGGAGGGAGTTCGAGACCATATTTTCTTGAGTCTCCATGGACATGAGACACCATTTTCGATGTGGAAGACATTGAAGGATCTATATAAGAACAACAGTGATCAGAGGAAGCTAGCACTGAAAGACCAGCTTCAGAAAATCAAATGTGAAAAGGGCAACATGATCTCTACATATCTGAACAAGCTCAACACCTGCAGAGATGAGCTTGGAAGTGTGGGAATCACAATAGCTAATGATGACATGGTGATTCTTGCTCTCCTCGGTCTTCCTAAGAGCTAGCATAGCTACCAAGACTCAATGAATGGAAGGGAGAAACTACCAGATTGGGAACGACTATGGTCAGATCTGATGTAGGAGGAGATCAAGAGAAGCACCAAAGATGGTTCTTCATCAGAGCTTGACAATGAAGAAAATCTAGCCTTAGCAAGTAAGGCAAGGAAAGGAAAAGGGAAGGCTTCCCATTCCAAATTGAGTTCTTCCCATGGTGGGAAGAAGATGAATGAATATAAAGTGTGATGCTTTAATTGTCATGAGGTGGGCCATTATGCAAAAAATTATACATAGAAGAAATCCAAGAAGGGATCCTCAAAAGGATCAGATGGTGAGGCACTGGCCTCACAATTCGAATTAGATTTTACCCTCATTGCATGCATGGTTTCATCGATGGTGGGTTGTGTTTGGTACTTGGACAGTGGAGCCTCATTCCACATGACTAGCGATAAGAGTTTATTTAGTACCTTGGAGGAGAAGGACCTCCAGATGCACATAGAGATGGGCAATGATGGAAAGTACCATGTTTCAGGTGAAGGTACAGTTGTGTTTCAGAGGGAGCATGGAGCTCCTCTCACCCTGGTTGATGTAAAGTATGTGCTTGTATTTACGACAAACTTGGTATCAATCATGATGTTGGAAGATAGAGGTTATGATGTAGTCTTTAGTAAAGGAAAGGCATTCCTGAGACACATAGCCATGGGTCAGACCAAGAGGATTGGGATTAGAGTGAAGAATCTCTACAAGCTGGAGGTAGATGACTGTGTTGAATTAAGTTCCAAAGTAGAGTTGGTGCAAAGCCAAGATATTGGTGAGTTCTGGCATAGAAATTTGGGCCACTTGCGTCATGGGACCTTGAAGATAATGAAGCAGATTTTTATTGGACTTACCAAAGGTAAACTTGATCAAGTGGACACATGCAAAGGTTCTACCTTGGGTAAGTATGCAAAATATTCCTTTCAAGATCGAGACAATTGAGCTGAAGCAATCTTCGAGTGAGTTTATACAAATGTGTGTGGACCACTCTCGACAGCCTCCATAGCTAAACAAAGGTACTATGTTATTTTCATTGATTATTTTTCTCGCAGATGCTGGATCTATTTCATGCAAAAGAAGGATCAAACCTTCTGAAGGTTTTGTGAGTTCAAAGCCTTGGTTGAGAAATAATCAGGAAAGAATATTAGGGCCTTGCGAAGCGATAATGGTGGAGAGTATGTCTCTCAAGAGTTTAAGGATTTTTGTGTAGCAGAAGGAATTAAACGGGAGTTGATGGTACCCCATAACCCACAATAGAATGGGTTGGCTGAAAGGAAGAACAAAACAATTGTGGGAGCAGCTTGGGTGATGCTACATGACCAAGGCCTACCACTTCATTTTTGGGCCAAGGCATGCAACACAGTGGTTTACTTATAGAATAGAAGCCCGCATCGCATACTTGGGATGAAGACACCAGAGGAAGCTTTCTCTGAGAAGAGAGCAGATGTGAGCCACTTTAGGATCTTTGGCTCATTGGTTTATTACCATGTGACCAAGGATGCCTGGAAGAAGCTAGAGCCAACAACAGAGTTGGGGATACTTGTGGGGTACACTGATACTCCCCATAACTATCGGGTTTATTTGCCTACCAATCAGAGGACAGTGGTTCGCAAAGATCTTAAGTTTGATGAGATGAAGGCCATGTGAGTTTCCCTTGAGAGGGAGCTCAAGATGCATGTAGAGGAGGAACGTTTGATTCCTAAGGAGGAGAAGCCTTATACTGATGCAGAGAAACCACATGCAGAGGTTCCAGGAGTGGAGACATCCACTCATGCGGAGTCTTCCAAAGATGGGTGGAAACGTAGAAGGGAGGCTAACAGATTGTTTTCAGATGCTAGAGAGAATGTGGGAGAGCCATATTCTCAGCATAGATAGAGGAGGTCACCTGAGCACTGCACTAGTTACATGGACCTTGTTGGGGAATGTGTAGAGACCGAACCATCTTTCTTTGAGGAAGAAGTGCAACAGCCAGTTTGGGTTGATGCTATGGTAGAGGAGTATGACTCCATAGTTTGGAATAGCGTTTGGGATGTTGTTCCAAGACCAGAGAACAAGTTAGTTGTGAGTTCCCATTGGCTTTACAAGGTAAAGCATGCTGCTGATGGTAGTGTGGAGAAACATAACGCAAGGTTTTTGCCCATGGTCTCTCAGAGGTTGAGGGGATCGACTATGATGAGACTTTTACTCCTGTAGCAAGGTACTCATGTATCAGATCGATGTTGGCACTATTAGCACAGATGGGTTGGAAGATCCATCAGATGGATGTGAAGACGACATTTGTCAATGGAAAGATTGAGGAAGAGGTGTACATAGAGCAGCAGGAAGGATTTGAGACCTTCGATCATAAGTTTCATGTGTGCCGACTCAAGAGAGCTTTGTACGAACTAAGGCAAGCACCTCGTGCTTGGTACACTAGGATTGACAACTACTTCACTGGGTTGGGCTTCACAAAGAGTGAAGCAGATGTGAACTTGTACCACATCAGGGTGGAAGGTAAGTATTTGATCATTATTCTTTATGTTGATGATCTAATATTGACAGGTGATGATCAGTTGATCATGTCTTGCAAGGAGGACCTTGAAAGAGAGTTTGAGATGAAAGACATGTGTGTCATGCACTACTTTCTAGGCATGGAAGTGTGGCAGAAGGATGGGGAAGTGTTTGTGTCTTAAGGAAAGTATGCCAATGAGATACTCAAGAGATTCCATGTGGAGAAATGCAAGCCGAGGAAGGAAGATGCTACTTTAGGTGAGGTAGTAGAGGCTATTGTATATTGGCAACTTGTGGGTTCATTGATGTATTTATTGAACATACGACTAGATTTGTGCTTTGTAGTGAACCAGCTAAGTCAAGCTATGGTTCAACCTACCAAGCTATTTTGGAAGGTAGCGAAGCATCTTTTTAGATATCTTAGAGGCACATATCAGTTTGGATTATGGTATAGACGGTTAGAGGGAGTGAAGCTACAGGGCTTCACAGATGCAGATTGGGCAGGGAGTCCATCAGATCGGAAGAGCACATCAGGAGGAATTTTAAATCTTAGTTCAGCGACAGTTTCTTAGTATAGCAAGAAATAGAGGTTAGTTGCGCTTAGCTCAGCAGAGGTTGAATACATGGCTACAAGTTAGGCAGCATGTGAGGCCATTTGGATGTGGAAAATTCTAGTTGGTTTGTTTGATCAGAGGATGGATCCAACTGTGATCTATTGTGATAATCAGAGTTGTATCAAACTCTCTGAGAATCTAGTATTTCATGACAGCTCCAAGGACATAGACATTCAATATCATCATCTCAAAGACTGTGTGGCGAGGATGATTATGTTGTTGTAGTATGTTTCGATCGAGGAGCAAGATGTTGAAATTTTGACTAAGGCATTGTCAAAGTGTAAATTTGAGTTCCACAGAGATAGGATCGATGTGACAGATAATCACTTTCTTCTTGAGAGGGAGTGTTGAAAATAGTGACAAGAAATGCTAAAAATAGCATTGCTATAGATAGAATTTCAGGATATATTCCAATTTTATTTGTCCCTAAGTTAAAATTGAGAATTAAAATTTGAATCTAGTCTCACTACTTTTCTGAAAAATAATTAATTAATTCATCTTGAGTTAATTAGTTGAGGAAATTCAAACATGAAGTCTTTGTGAAGAAATGAAACTGTTATCCCTTTGATTACGGAAGTTATCTGTTAATTAAGGAGATAAGAATGAGTTGTATTTGAGTTGTAATCAATTAGCTTAGTTAACTGAGTCAAGTCCAGTTAAATTAGTTCCAAACAATTTTAGGAACTAATTGTGAGTTCAATCAGTTATTGCATGCATGCATGCAACTAGTGTTCTCAAGATAACTAAATATTCTCTCATAAATAACTCATGCATGGCAGTTCATACAGAGATATAGTTGAGATTAAAGGAAGGGACAATGTACTATCAGTTGCTAGAATATTCCCATGCGAATATCTCTTGTATGCAGAAGGAATTCATTCCTTGAGGATTGCGTAGTTATTTCAGAGGTCTGAGTAGTGTGTGAGGTGAGAATCATATAGGTGGCAGCTGGAGGACCAAGGAGAAATTGCGCAAAGAAATAGGAGGCTTGGAGGACTGAAGGAAAGCATAGGTGTTGTCTATTCTGTCTATGAGAAGCAGTGAGAGATTGTACTGAGAGCTGGATAGCTCGAGAGATAAATCTTCATGTAATCCTGAGATATTTTCACTTGTATGATAATACAGATAGTGAGGTTTTTAGCTGAGGCTTTCCCCAGAGTATTCTTTTGTGTTTCATGTGTGATTGATTCTTCTTCTCTGTTATATGTGTTATGTTTGATCTTGCTCAAATCGATTAAGCTCCCGCAAGTTTGATGGTAGAAGTAGATTAAGTATTTTGCTTTAGTACATTGCATAATCAAATTAATCTACAGTGAGAATTTGCACACACACACACCTTGTTGAAGGCTTCCCCGTGTATGATTTTCAACATGCTAGGTCTTATCATACTTTGTCATCCGTGCACTTGCCCTGCCTGCTTTTGCTTATTGTTCCTATTTCCTATTGTGATAGCAATGTGCGTTCGTGTGGGCTGCGTACCATACGGCTGCACCCATATGGACAGATAGGTGCGTAGGTTATTTCGTTCATCATGCCCAGCTTTCATCTGCATCAAAGGCTTCCCAAATCATAAGCACATCATATTTCTACATTTGTGCTAGTTCTCAATACCTTTGATGCGTACCCCACCACCTTGAAGGCATAGCACACAGTGCCCATTTTAGAGCATTAACCCGCTGCTGTTCTAGTACCATGCTTTCAAATTTGTTCATGAATTCATCCATCACTGTCACCCGTCATACATAGGTAGATCCCTTACCTCTATTTTCATGCAGCGCAATGATCATACCATCATGTTGCAATTGAGTGTGGTTACCTCGTGTAACTAGTTCTGCCATCCTTCTGTTTCCTCATCCGAATCTGATGTGCAGGAGCTTTCGTGCTCCCATGAAATCTAGCCATCCACTGTAGGATTCACCCAATCCTGTTCCCGAGTGGTTATCCCATACAATCTTCCCATCGATAGGATATTTTTCTGGTTCACAATATGAAATTGAATAGGGGACCATTGCAACATGGGCGTGCCCATTGTTTAGTCAATTTAACGTCTTAAATTTCTCTACATAAATTATCAATCCGGGCATCGTAAATTGATGAAGTGTGGTGCACCATATGTGCTTAGTTAACCTTTTCCTTACTTCGTTGTTTTATAGCTATTTTTTTGTTTTAGGGTTTTGTTCTTGTTGATCTCCTAAAGTATCTAATGCAAATTGAAATCCTATTCTAAGGTCTTAAGAATACTTTTAAAGGTCAAGTATGGATGTAGACTTCAAGACAAGGTCTATGTCCCTAATGGTAACTTCCAAAACTTAGCACTTCAAAAGATCATAAAACATGTTATTGATGGAATTATTACTTAAACAAAAGTGTAAGTATGCAACTACTTTAATCAAGAAAAAGATGAAATATTGATCATGAAATCACTGTCTTTGCTGCTTGTCTAAATATGGAAATTAAAGTTAAGCTATTGCACTCAAACAAATAAAAAATTGCAAGGAAAGGAAAACTAAAATCAAATTACACATTCATAATTCGATCCCTCGCCAGTAGTCCTGCTATGGATTTCGGAGGTAGCCGTCAATGATATGAGCAATTTAATATCTAATTGCAGAAAAGTAAAACTAAAACCAGATTAAATCAATTCATAGTCTGACCCCTCGCCAGTTAGTCTCGCTATGGCTTTCAGAGGTAATCATCAACAACTTGAGCAATCTGATATCTAATTGCAGAAAAGTAAAATTAAAATCAAATCACATCAATTCATAGTCTGACGCCTCGCCAGTTGGTCTCGCTATGGCTTTCGAAGGTAATCATCAACAACTTGAGCAATTTGATATCTAATTGCAGAAAAGTAAACTTAAAATCAAATCAAAGCAATTCATAGTCTGACCCCTCGCTAGTTAGTCTCGATATGGCTTTCGGAGGTAATCATCAATAACTTGAGCAATCTGATATTTAAACTAACTAACAAAGCAAATGAATAAGACTGAAATCAAAGCATAACTGAAATTGAAAAGCTAAAAAAAACAAATTCAGTAGAGAAGTAAATCTCATGTCACTATTTGATGCAAAAGCATGTAAAGTAAAACTAACCTACAATCAACTGGTTGAACACACTTACATGAATCAAAATTGCATGAATGGAAAATCTAATTTATCAAACTTGAAAGCAATCAAATGACATAATGAAATCAAAGCAAAATTACAAAATGAAATATACTCTACCTTACATTCTAATGTGCTCCATGACATCTACTTCACATCTCCTTCCATGTTGAGAACATCAAAGCTTTATTCAAATTCTTCAAAATTATAAAGTACAACAAAGTTCTCCAAAGCTTTCCAAAACCGTCTCACAAGCTAACAAGCTTAAGAACTAAGAAGCAAAGACTCACAAGCTAAAAGACTAACAAATGAAGGAGAGAGATCTCCTATTTATACAAAAAGATGAGAAGCCATCTCATTAATGAGAGTCCATGAATCTCTCCCTCTACCTCTAGAGTTCTAATCAGAATAGGAACTGATAAGACACATGTCTTCTTAGAGTTACAATATAATTAGGAGATGTGACACATATCCTCATGATCCCATGATTCTTTCCACTCAAATTCCAATTTGGTCTTAGAGTGCCACATAAGGGTCTTCTAGAAGCCTCCTTTCAACCTACACATGTCAACAATCTCAACCCATTTGTTAGGTATAAGCATATGCACATTATTTTCTAATTTTTAACCACAAATTCACTTAAAAGGCTTAGAATTAATAAAGTTTGGAAAAACATAAATGTGGCCCAATGATAATGAAAGTGGGATGAATGTGGTGACATAGTAGTGAAATGGAGGTGAAATGGAGGTGATATAATGGACATAATAGTGAAAGTCTAATGGAAATAAATGACATTTTCAAGACTCAACATACCCCCCAACTAAAGCTATTGTGTGTCCTCATGCAATATATATTACATTAACTCTTTTGATCCTTGAGTTTTGGCTTAACTTTGCATGATATCATTTGATAACTTCATATTTTTACAAAGTATTTTACTTGAATTGCAACATGGTTGGTTCTTGTGTTACAACAATTTTTTTTTTTTGTTGCATTCTATTTTGATCTTTGAACTTTTCATGATGATGTTTTGATTATTGTTGCAAAGTATATCTTTATTGGATTGCATGATGGTTGGTTCTTGTGTGACAACCATGATTTTGTTTGTATCTAATTTATCTTTTAAGCAATTTTTGAAAAGCCATTGTATGCTCATAATAAAAATGTAATAGTTAATATATGTTGGAAGTATGTGGGTTCTTGAATATGGTATGGACATGGCAAGATATGAATATGAATGTACTCCCCCCCCAATTGATGGTATTGGCAATTTTATGAAATGAGGAAGAGAAATGTTTTTCCAACAATTATCATCCTAGCTTTTTATGGAATTCTATGGTCAAAAGTTAGAAAATGACGTACCCTAAATTACCCTTTGGAATGGATGAGTTGTATGTGTGGTGGCTGAAAAATTCTGATCATATTCTTCTTCAAGTGGCTGAACAAGATGAGTCATGGATAAAGAGATAAGATGACTTTTTATTGCTTCTACTAAAACTTGCTGAATCTGCTCCAAAATGCTGAAAATAATAGTCTTCATGTCTTCAAAAATTATTGGCACAATTCCTACTATGTGAAAAGATGTTCTGATGTCAAACATAATAGGAAATTGTTGACTTAGTGGCCATTAATGGATGCCACTAGTCAACATGAGAACTCTCACCATTGATGACAATGAGAGTCAAGATGCCCAAACACATCTCGCTAGGTACGAATGAATTTGTCGATGCCGAGTCACCTAGAAGATCTTATGAACAAGGGACATTATTGTATTCCCATTGTTTGTTAGCATGAGGACTTGCCATTAAGGCATGCAAGCCTCAAGGTGTTTTTACAAAGAACTTATACTCAAAGGACTATGGACTCAATAATTTGCATTGAAGCAAGGCTTATTTACGGAATGAAAATGACAAGGAATGGAAGATGAAAATGGGAAATGGCAATGGAGAGTAGAAATGGCAATGGGCAATAAGCATGTGAATGAGTCTCTTGATTTTATTTGTGGATTATGAATGGACAAAAAGAGATGGAAAGTGTATGTGAATGTAAATGGAAAATATAGAGAAAAATGAGATGAATGGTTATTATGAAGTATGTATGTGATGGAGACAATAGTATCTGAAAGTTTTGCAAGTGTTTGGATCTGATTTTGCATCAACATATTTCCTCTTTGTTGCTGATCATCATCTTATGAAACAAATTGGTCTCTTAGAGAGACACCATTCTCTTGTAGTCATTTGTCCTTCCTCCTAGAACCTGCAAAAAAAACTAATACTTCTTCTGCAATTGATGTAAGGTTATCAAAGGAGAGTGGTGATCAATCTCTCTAGTTATGAGATTTACACACAAAACTAAGAATTTGTATTAATGAAACAAGTCTTCAAAGGAAAAATCAAAAGAATTTATACCTGATTTGGAATTGGTGCCCCAAGTTGAATGTTACTTCTTTTCAGCAATTTATTTAATTATTTTCCATTTCAAACTCTAATGATGGATTTCTCATTGGTGGATCCTGTTGAGATCTTTCCAATGGTACTTAAATCATCAAAATTTGATTTCGTATGAAAAAAGTTAGGCTGATTTGAACAATGAGGATTTTTTTCAGCTGCGGAATTGGACTTCAGCTGCAAAATGTGCACGGTTTCTGTAGCTAAAAATCTTGAATACAAAGTTAGCCATTCATCTTTCATCATCAATCCAAAATTAATCAATACCTTCAGAAAAGTGAGAAAATAACTTATTCATTTCATTGACTCAAATTTTTATTTTTTTTTGACATGCAACGACTTAGTGTGGCGACTTAGTGATAACACACAACTTGACTTCCCTTTGATTGAGGTCTCTTTCATCGAATTGAATCAAATGAATAGGACACCATCCATATACTGACATTTTCCTAGCTACCCATCTGGCTTGTTTTGCTTGATGACACCTGCAACCTAGAGTTCAACAAAAACAGCTGCAGAAAGTTGAATCAGCAGCGGAATGTGGCTGAAACAGTCAACCATCAGTTTGACACATATTTTGGATACTTGTGTTGTGCATAGCTTTTTATCTCTTCCGCACTTTTTTGTGGAGTTTCTGCAACCTTAAAAGTGAGTGATTCATCTTTAAAACAAAGGTTTTTAGTTGAAACAAAACCAACCAAAATGATATTAATCCGTTCTCTAATTGAAAATGCCAATATTACTACACAATAAGCCCCGGGCTTCCCATACAAACATCAGATAAAGTTCGATAAATAATCAAGGATACTAAGGTCATGCTTGATAATAACATTTCACCTTCTTCTTAGACACTGTGATCACACAAGGATTGCCAGAGTTCGCAAGAATCCCCTTTAGTTTCTGAGATGAACTGATCTTCAATTCCATGTACTTCCTTGCCCAGTTACTGCTACGTCCCACATGGCGTTCATATATGGTGTTGATACAGTGGGTAGGTTCAGTAAAAAAAACACTTGCAGTGCTGCAAGACATAATGTGATAACGAGTAATCCTCTGCAGCTTGCCATGGATACATTCGTAAGCAAAAGGGACATTCAGGGATGAAGGGATTATCAAAACTTTGGAAGCACGGAGACCCTAGAAAGCACGACACTCCTCTCTGGTAGTTCCAGGCAACCAATGTAATTAGTGGCAATTTTGGGTTCAACTCACACGAAATACACATGAATAGGATGTGAGTGAGTTTTCAAATGGCCTCTGTATCGAATGCCGAGAGCTCCATGCCACATCAATTGGTTGGTTGTGTATCCAATTAAGATTATTGTTAATAGGTGTTACATTTATCAGCGAAGAGCCATATCCAATTAGAACTGTTGTTAATAGGTGTTACATCCATCAACGAAGAGCCGTATCCAATTAGAACTGCTATTAATCGAGAAGTGGCAGAGCAGGTGTTAAATAGGTGGTAGAAGGTGGAAGATGTGTAGTTAATTATCAGTATGCCATTGATTTCAAATCAGAAGCAGCTGAAAATCAACTGTCAGTTAATTAATTCAAGTTTTTTTTTCTCGCAATGTACAAAAATGGGCTCCAAAGAACTGATAATTTCTCCCAAACCACCACGAAATTCTTAAAATGGTTTCTAGGTTATCTAATTGACCCTACTGTCGAAAAAAAACCCATGTTTTATATTTTCCAAATTCACCTCCGTTTGGCCAAATCGTGCTCTCAAAGTTTGACGTTTTTCTATATTTACGTTTTTCCTGAGTTGTTGCATTCGGCCTGTAAAATTGATTTCAGGAAAAAATTTGTTTTCAGATGCAATCAACAGCAAATGAATTAGTCAGTTTCAGGGAGAGGATGCTGTTAAAAATGTTTCCTATCATATTAAGCAAGTGTTGAGATCTATTCTAGCTAGAGAAACTCAGAAGTTTGTTTCAAACGCTTGCTAAAGAAACAGATGGGAATCTTATAGTGGATTCAAATTTGATGCAAATATGTGTGAGGTTGGAAAAGACTTCAAGTTCTGATCTAAGGAGTAAAAAAAACATCCTGTTTTTTTATTTTATTGGTCTTTGAGATAAGATCATGTGGCAGGCCAAGACCAAAGTCATAGTCATTTTCGTGCCTCTGTATGAAGTACCAATACAATACTGAGAGCAGCATTATAACAAGCAGTGCAGCAGAGAAACCCAACCCATTTTTAGCACTAACATATAAGCCACACTTTTTCAAAAAGTATGGACAATCTAGTAGAGATGGTACTCCATAAAGGCCGTGACTTTCTCATAAATGTTAGTAGGCATCTCCATATAGGTATGTTCTCAGTTGGGATGTTTTGGCTGTATGAAGGATTTTCACTGCTGATTACAAGAGTCAGGTAAACAACTAGAGGAGGCTTTTGCAGATTTTTTTTTTATTATTATTATTATTATTATTATTATTTAATGCTTTGCAGGTTCGTTTTAAGGTAAAAACTTGAACAGGGATGCATATTTTCTTGTTGAAGCCACAATAAAAGCTAGGATTCAAGATAGCCATTGATTTTTTTTTCTTTTTTTCTCTCTGAAATTGTAAATTTTTATAAGAAGGATTACTGATTTTCAATTTCAGGTAGCAAAGACTTCAAGGAAAACATGCTAAAAGCAAGACTTTGACTGAGGTCTTAGGTTGATTTTATCAGTCTGGGCTGGGCAATTAGGATAGGATCCATGTCGAGAAAATTTTGGAGATGCCCATGTGGTTGGTTTCTTCATTGGATGCCTGTAACCTGCTAAACCTTGAAATCGGTTGCGGAATTCTCAACTATCTGAATCAGGCTACATTCTGCAGGTAAGTTGCAAAACCTTACTAAAACAGGATACAGTGTTTTGAGGAACACTACAAACCATAACCAGTCAATCTTGGACAGTTGAACCTTCAAGGCAGTTGGGTTTCATTAATTTTTGTTATTATTTTTTTTTTCATTAAATCAATTGAAATGATGAAGTTTATTTTGTCTCCTTTTTTTCATTTTTTTTTTTAACATAACAATTCTTTTTCCGATCCTCCAAATCACACAAAGTGCAGGAGGAGAGCATACTCAAGAATTGTTAATTTTTTTTTTTACATAACAATCCTTTTTCTGATCCTCCAAATCACACAAAGTGCAGGAGGAGAGCATACCCAAGAATTATTAATTTATTCTTTTGATGTAAGAAATAAGGTCTCCTAATTACACTTCCCCAGCAACGGCGCCAAAATTCTTAGTCAATTTAACGTCTTAAATTGCTCTACATAAATTATCAATCCGGGTATTGTAAACTGATGAAGTGTGGTGCAACATATGTGCTTAGTTAACCTTTTTCTTACTTTGTTGTTTTATAGCTTTTTTTTTTGGGGGGGGGGTTTGTTCTTGTTGATCTCCTAAAGTATCTAATGCAAATGGAAATCCTATTCTAAGGTCTTAAGAATACTTTTAAAGGTCAAGTATGGATGTAGATTTCAAGACAAGGTCTATGTCCCTAATGGTAACTTCCAAAACTTAGCACTTCAAAAGATCTTAAAATATGTTATTGATGGAATTAGTACTTAAACAAAAGTGCAAGTATGCAGCTACTTTAATCAAGCAAAAGATGAAATACTGATCATGAAATCACTGTCTCTGCTGCTTGTCTAAATACAGAAATCAAAGTTAAGCTATTGCACTCAAACGAATAAAAAATTGCAAGGAAAGTAAAACTAAAATCAAATTATACATTCGTAATTTGATCCCTCGCTAGTAGTCCCGCTATGGCTTTCGGAGGTAACCGTCAATGATATGAGAAATTTAATATCTAATTGTAGAAAAGTAAAACTAAAATCAAATTACACATTCATAATTCGATCCCTCGCCAGTAGTCCCACTATGGCTTTCGAAGGTAACCGTCAATGATATGAGCAATTTAATATCTAATTGCAGAAAAGTAAAACTAAAATCAGATCACATCAATTCATAGTCTGACCCCTCACCAGTTAGTCTTGCTATGGCTTTTACAGGTAAACATCAACAACTTGAGCAATCTGATATCTAATTGCAGAAAAGTAAAATTAAAATCAAATCACATCAATTCATAGTCTGATCGCTCGCCAGTTAGTCTCGCTATGGCTTTTGGAGGTAATCATCAACAACTTGAGCAATCTCATATCTAATTGCAGAAAAGTAAACTTAAAATCAAATCACATCAATTCATAGTCTGACCCCTCGCCAGCTAGTCTCGCTATGGCTTTCGGAGGTAATCATCAATAACTTGAGCAATTTGATATCTGAACTAACTAACAAAGCAAATGAATAAGACTGAAATCAAATCATAACTGAAATTGAAAAGCTAAAAAAAACAAAGTCAACGGAGAGGTAAATCTCATGTCACTATTTGATGCAAAAACATGTAAAGAAAAACTAATCTACAATCAACCTGTTGAACACACTTACATGAATTAAAATTGCATGAATGGAAAATCTAATTTATCAAACTTGAAAGCAATCAAATGACATAATGAAATCAAAGCAAAATTACAAAATGAAATCTACTCTACCTTACATTCTAATGTACTCCATGACATCTAATTCACATCTCCTTCCATGTTGAGAACATCAAAGCTTTATTCAAATTCTTCAAAATTACAAAGTACAACAAAGTTCTCCAAAGCTTTCCAAAGCCATCTCACAAGCTAACAAGCTTAAGACCTACGAAGCCAAGACTCACAAGCTAAAAGACTAATAAATGAAGGAGAGAGATGTCCTATTTATACAAAAAGATGAGAATCCATCTCATTAATGAGAGTCCATGAATCTCTCCCTCTACCTCTAGAGTTCTAATCAAAATAAGAACTGATAAGACACATGTCTTCTTAGAGTTACAATATAATTAGGAGATGTGACACATATCCTCATGATCCCATGATTTTTGCCCTCAAATTCGAATTTGGTCTTAGAGTACCACATAAGGTTCTTCTAGAAGCCTCCTTTCAACCTACACATGTTAACAATCTCAACCCATTTGTTAGGTATAAGCATATGCACATTATTTTCTAATTTTTAACCACAAATTCACTTAAAAGGCTTAGAATTAATAAAGTTTGGAAAAACATAAATGTGGCCCAATGATAGTGAAAGTGGGATGAATGTGGTGACATAGTAGTGAAATGGAGGTGATATAATGGTCATAATAGTGAAAGTGTAATGGAAATGAATGACATTTTCAAGACTCAACACCCATGTGTTCCCATGTCTTCTTTGGTAGCACATTCACATCCAATCCTAGATCTAGAATTACTTGATCCATTTCATACTCCCTGATTTGTAGAGTAAATTGCATTTCCCTTCATATTCACGATGTATGTTTCTTGATCTTCTAGACTATGCGAGGTTCTCCAAAACCAGCGCACCTAGCGATAAGTTCCTACAGTCCTTTCACAGTCTTTCTATCACGCAACAGTTTCATACATGTCTCTAGAAAGGTAGTGATCATTGAAGGATCCATCTCTGACTCTAGTTGATCCTTACTACCTAAAGTGGAGGCCTCTGTGAAGCTCTTAATAGCTTCCATGAATGTCTCCTTTGCGTGTTGCAAATCAAATTTAGGTTCCTTTGTAGGAGCCTTGCAAACCCACGCACTTTCTTCAGGATGCTTACCTTTGTCATCTCCTGTTGTGATACCACTTCTAAGCATGATGTTTACATTCAAGTCCTCATTGCCTAGCTTAGACCTCATCATTTGCAAATTCTAAGTCAGGGGAGGCTGGAGTGTCCCTTTATCGCACAACCTTGCTACCAGTGTAGGGAAGTCCTCTATCTCATGATCAAACTGAGTACAATATAAACATGATGCCCTCATTGGATTTGTACAGTCGCAAGCATAACACCCTAGCCATTGGCAATCGTAACAATTTAGCTATCTGCAACCCCTTCCTGGTCCCATTCCACCTCGACCTCATCCGTGCCCCTGAAACCTAGTGCGTGCGATTCCCGCATTTGGATCGAGGGCTTGCGTTCATTCTGCACTCTATAAGCAGGGGTCCGATCCATCATTAGTTCATAGCTCCTGCAATTTTTCTCATCATGGCCTACCAACATACAAAAATTACAAAACAATTGCTTAGACGTTTGCGTATACTTCTGCAATAGATGACAATTATCCATAGCATGTTTTCCTCCTATTTGGCAAATCACGCACCATAATGCAGGTGCTACGCTCGGTCTTTCTTGTGCCTGAGGTCTTAATGGCATCAACCCTCCTCCTACCAAGTATTTCACGAAGAATGGAAAATGGTCCTTCTCATGCCCCTGGCCTCTACATTTTCTGCACCATACCTCCTTGCGCGCTTCTGGGCGAGTTGTCCTGTCCTATTTCAAACTCTACATTTCCGGACACAAATTTTGGAGTTGCGCATGGATTTTTTGGACTCCTAGACTAGGATATTGTATTGGGATCTCGTGCAGTCTCATTGCAATCTCCAAAGCTTCAGCCTGGGTGGATAACTTCTATTGCGACAACATCATCCTTAGATGCGGTGTTAGTGACGCAACAAACCATGCGCAGTGCTGCCCGTCTGTCAAGGTCATGTTGGTTTTGCGAATCATACTCTTCAGTCTCTGATCCAGATCCCATGGGGTTTCGCCTAGAAGCATCGCGATTTCCTTAAACCTGATAATCAATTGTGTCTCTGATTTGCTAAATTCCCTATTCAACCCAACCTGGATATCTACAATCCCTCCATTCATATGGTCATTAGAATACTTAATGTACCATGTTAGTGTGCGATCCTGCCATGCACTTACCAGCGTTGCCTTCTTTATATTGTCATCCATGACTCCTTGTGCTTCCCATACGGCCCTTACCACGAACCAAAATTGGTTTGGATTTTCGTTCCCTACTCCTATGAATATCGGTAATTTTATCACGCTCACCATATTGAATTGTGGTGGTGGCAGAGGTGGTGTGGGCAGAGATGGAGGCAAAGATGGTGAGACTACTGGTGGTGTAGGTGGAGGTGGTAGGCACTGAATTTGCTGCCTTATCAGACTGATTGCGCTTCTTGGAGAAAATTTTCCAAGCTCTTCCTCACTTTCCCATCGAGGCGAAATCAAGGGGCTATTTTCTATCTCTGTGCTATCTTCGTTTCTATAGATCCTCCCACTTCGTGTAGTCCCAAACATCAATTTATTCGCATAACTCACTTTTCACACAATAACATCTTAATCGAAGTGTTCAAAGATTTAATGTACTTACCTCGCGGTCCTTTGAGGAAGCATTGTTTCGCCTCACTATAGCTGACTGTCATGTCTATTGCGAACTCGGTGATAAACCCCCCATAATTCTATTGAGGCAATCGTCCATAGTGCACACGATCTTATCTTCTGATGTTTCTAGTCTGTGCACTAATTCTAGATTCCACACAATTAGTTTGTCAAGCCTACACCTTCCCTAACTATCTGCTAGCTTCATGATCCACTCATACAACTCAGAGGGAAATGATGCAAAGAAACTTTTGTGGATTTTTGGATATAAGTAGTGCTCGAACCATTATTCCTTTGATACTCACAGATTCCTATTTTCCTACGCTGTGAACTTGTGAATATTTATATCTAACCACCCTTCAATTTCTTTCTTTGTTGGATTTGAGTGACATGACATTAGACATCCCTTATGCAGATCCTAGTCCCAGCAATAGAACCATTTGTTGTCTTTTTGGGGCCTGACCCAGGTTCGGAGGTGATTTAGCCAAACAAATCCCAGTACTACTGGCCCTTTTGGCAACAGTATACGGAGTGCAGACTGAGGTCTCACCCGAAGTAGTATGGGAGGGTGCTAGAACCAGGTTTCCACAACCTAGAGATGTCTGATGGTTTCAAGTGGTCCGCATTTTGACCCTGCGCAAGCGTCACTACACGTGCTTACCCATGCCTTGCAGCGTGGGATGCTGCCTTCACATAGCCCTACTCAAGGGCTGAACAATTTTATTACCTAAATCCTTACTAGTAGCCTGATATTAGTTGATTAACTTAGCTTATCTATATGCTTTCAGTTACACTTAACAGTCTTCACAATTCATATAAGTGCACGCAGTAAATAAATAATATAATTGCAATTTAAGATTAAACATGTAATAACTCAGAATAGATGCACAAAATTTGTAACACAACCTTTTTTTATTAATCCTTCCTCCAGTTACAGACTCAACTCTACCCTGTGCACTCATATGTAGGGGTTCGCACACTTAGCTGCGGACTCTACTAGGCCTCTACACACTCAACTACAGAGCCTCTTCCTACTATTACGACCCAAGATGCACGTAGACTCTTTTTCTATGCTTCGCTATCTCATTCTATCCATTCTATTCTATCATGATCTAACTGTCCTTACAACTTAGAGCCTCGCTCTTATTTATACAATCCCATGGTCTGCGGACCATGGGTAGGCGGACATTACATTCAAACTTAGGGCAGACAACCCTATGAATCTAACATACATTCCACACCCACAATTTGCGGGGCTTTAGAATAATATTACTCAAAACTTGGGCTTTGATCGCCAAAACATGTTGTGGGGGGATTCCATACCCAACACTGATCACCTCAAAAAATTACCACCTAAGTCCAGACCCTTTTTGCCTATTTTTCATCTAATTCTATTTTAAAACTCCAATGAGACCCCAACATTTTTATAGGAGATCAACCTATCTACAATATTTCCAAGATAGTATGTTATAGGAAACTACAAGAATCTATAAGAATTACCTACAAGAATTTGGAAGAGTGCTACAAGAAGGCCAACTTTCCTTACAACAACCATCAAAGCCTTGAGAAACAAAGGAAATATTTAGAGAAACTGTAAGTTAATTAGAATTTCTCCTCGCTATCATTTGGCATAAGTATTTAGAAAAACACCTTAATTATCATAAAAATTAACTCTGCATTTTTTAGTTTGAATTCCATTAAAGATAATATTTGAGTGGACTAAGTATTTACGTAAGGATATGGTGTGTCAAATAAGGAAGGGGTGCATGATGTAAATTTTCCTTTGCCAACCTTGAAAAAAATATCAATTTTTCTCTTCTACAACATTCTCCAATGGGCAAAAAAACCTATGCTCTTGTAATGGTATAAGAAAAGTTCCTTGCTCCATTTTATCATGATTTTACTAAGCCATGGGAGAAAAATTTAACAAGAGATAGCTAATAGACACCTCAAGTATCCATCAAAATCTTGAAGACAAACATTTTTCAAAATTATCTTTAGTTAGGGATTTTTAAGAAGTTAAGAGACTTTGATGATGAAGTTGCTCTAGAATTTTCCTCAAGTATCCAACAACCAAAAGGGAATGAGGTAATTACTGTGGTTAGAGGTCTAATTATCTATCTAAATGAGGATCTTATCAGTATGGCCACTGCACTTCCCAAGGGGGTGAAATGGAGCAAGGAGGTGAGGGATGAGGCTGTCATAGTCAAGAAAAGTTTCTTCTTTTAGAATGATCAAACTATGGAGGATAAGAATGGAGTGAGAAGAGAAAGCCTGTGTGACAGCCCTCATACTTGTTCCCCTGATTTTTTGGTTGGCACTATTGTGCTTGCATTGATGTCAGCATGGTCATGGTCCTACTTGTCATATGTATTATGTCAATTCGAGGATGCTGGTATTCTTCTTCATGATGTGTGATGAGTGTTTCAATTGTTGCAATGATTAGCTTGTTGGTCTTGTTGGTTGGCATTGATGTCATTTGGTTGTGACTTGAATTATTGTAGGGTTTGGAGGCTGAGCAGAGATGGTTGTAGGGCATGTTATGTTGGATTATTACAAGTTGATGTTGCTACAAGTATTGAAGGTGCCTCTACAGGTGCTAGAGGCAATTGCATGACTTGATGTTACTAGTGCAGATGTTGGAGATGCTTCTACAAGTGTTGGAAGCATTGGAGATGTTAATACATGTGTTGGAGATGTTTCTACATGTATTAAGGATTTCTTGATGGTTTGATGATGTGGGTGCTAGAGGTGTTTGGCTATGCATTGGTTATTCATATGATTATTTGGTTATATAATGTTACCAAGGATGTTTCCCATGGTATTTGGTATGGCATATAATTTGTATTACCATAGTATAGGTTCCCTTGCTATTTACATTACCATGGTATTGACGAGTGGTATTTTGGCTTGCTTCTTTGATAGTTGTACAAGTTTGCTTGGTATTTGTATTACCATGGTACATGTTCTCTTAGTATTGATATTACCATGGTATTTGCACGTGGTATTTTGGCTTATTTATTTTATAATTGTACAAGTTCCCTTGGTATTGGTGTTACCATGGTATAGGTGCACTTGGTATTTGTATTACCATGGTACATGTGTTATTTCTATTGATATTACCATGGTATTCAGATTTTGTATTTTGGTTTTCATAACATTACCCTTGTATTTACACTTGATATTGGTATTACCTTTTTATTTTCCCTTGGCATTGGATTCAATATTGATGAGGATAGTTTTATATTTGTGTGTGAGTATTGAATTAAAGTGTTTTTTGGTTGGATGTATTGTGAGTTGAGTGAGTGTGAGACATGAAGAGTGTGCAAGCTATAGGAGTCTTGTTGCAGATTCTCTGAAGCAGTTTGCAGGTGTAGCAGCAGATAGTAGAAGTATGTTTCATCTAAAATTTTGAGCAAAGAGCAAGGATATGTGGTAGAGATTGATTGTAGATCCTGATGGCAATTGGTAGTAGCTTGTTTATTCTCAAGTTTGTTCATTGTGCCACAGTTTCTTCTGAGAATTTTTTTTATTATTGTTGAGAGGGTTTTTGTGATATGTTTAACAAATCATTTTATGTAGTTCTTGTGTGATTAATTTTATTTTTGAGTCTTAATTTTGTGCCTTGAAGATACTTTTATTATGGTTTTCATTTTGAGAATTTCTCGGTTCCATCCTGAAAATGTATTAAACGAGAACCACATAGAGGACTGGAGTTGGAGGACTCCGATGAAATCAAATAAGTAAGCAATTTTCTCAATCCAATGGTAGTTGGATAGTTTAAAAGAAACTAGGTGAGGCACATTGGTCATGGTGGCTTCCATCAGATAGGAGTCGGTAGAGTTGTTTGATAGTTTAGGAGTAACTAAGTGAGGATCATTGGTTGTGGTGGCTTCCAGTAGATGGTTGTCCATAAATCTACATGAGAAAGAGATCTCCATTTGATAGTAGCCAGTTGAATCTCTATGTAAAGAATTGATTGACATAATAAAATATTTTGAGTAGCTCAACAACAAGAAGGGAAATTTTTTGCCTAGAGAAGGATTTTCCATAAGAGATACTTGTTTTCCATGTGTTGAATAATGGTTTATGTTTCATGTTTTGATCTCTATTTATGTGCTTCTATTTATTCATGATTTAAAATAATAATTATTTGGAGAAACAATTATAAGTTCCTTCACTATTGATTAACCCCCCTTCTCAGTAGTGATCTAGTTTCCAGCAATTGGTATCAGAGTCAGAGCTCTGAATTACAACTTTATTATTTGAGAGTTGATTAAAGGATTATTGACATAAATTTTACAATTTTTTGGAAAATGGATCGACAAGGAGTTCCAGTTCTTCACGGAGGTAAATTTACAACTTGGAAGGAAAAAATGGATTCATATTTTTGGTCCTTTAATGAAGATATTTTTTTATCAGTAGAGTATAGAGTTAAATATGAATCTTATTATTTTGCTAAAAATATTTATCTTACATGGGATTTCAAAATATGATAATTTTTATGTGAGGCATTGTGAGACTGTAAAAGAGATGTTGGATAGGTTGCACAATTTATGCTATGGAGGAAAATTCAAATTTTAGAAATGGAGAACAATACACAAGATTCTACTCCTGTTGCAATGACAAATCAAACCTCCTCACAAAATAAGATGGAAGTACCAGTCGCTCACAAGATCAAGATGAAGGCCCTAGTGATAGAATTGATGGATAAAACATGAATCAAGAGGCACAACAAGAAGAGATCAACATGATGAATGAAGATAAATCCAAGGTAATGGTATAGAAGAATAAATTAAAAGGCTCACAATTGAAAATAAAAATCAACGAATGTTGATGCCACTTTGTTATGAAAAGGAGTGTGCCTTTAAAGAAGAGATTTTAAATTTGAAAATTTGGCTGGAAAGTAGAAAAATTGAAAATGGAATGAAGAAGAAGTATAAGGAGATAGAGGATGAGTGCCAAAAAATGAAGGTTGAAGCCTTTTCTACAAGGAAAGAATTAGTAAGGTTGAAATATAGCACTAAAGAAACCACCAAGAAATCATAAATCATTAGAGCAACTAGTAATAACATGAAAAAGGAGAATCATGAACCATGTAAGAAGAAATAGAACAAGCAAAGAAAGGAAAAGAAAAATAGAACTAGAAAATGTTGTAACTGTGGAAAATGAGGAGATATAACCCTCTCATCAAATGGATCATCCAAAGGAGGAGCAACCTCAAACATGCATAAAATAAGATTTCCATTTTCACAAAGGTCACCAAAAGTTAGGTATAATAATTCTTTTTTATGGTTACTGTTTCTCATACAATGATTTTGGCCATAGGGTTATTGATTGCAGGGCACATGCAAGGAATATAAATCATATCAATAGAAGATATCAGCCTATTCCTCTATTCCTTGGTAACATAAGATGTTTTGTGTGTGAAAATTTTGGCCATAAAGCCAAGGATTTCAAGCTATCCATGTGTTATAGGAGATCCAATTAGAGCGAGAATAATGTGTAAGGCCAACCGGACAAGAAGAAGGAGGATCAACATATGAAATTTTGGAAGAGAAAAGAGCAACAAGGAACTCCCATTAAAATTTGAGGTCTGCATGGTCTCAAGGGGAGCATATGATTGCATCTTAAGTTGCATGTAGACCTTTGGAGGTGAAGATATTTCAAAGATAATTCTTAAAGACAAATCTACATATTGTAGGAGATGCATGTGTTAAGGGAGAGTTCATGAGGCTTGAGGTATTATTTTGATTACTGATTTATTCTTATTCCAATTTCATTTCAGTTGGATCAACCATGTTGTTACTAATGTCTCTGCATAAGTTGTATGTTGATAATACTGGAGATATCATGGCCACTTTATTATACTTATGTGCATGATTATGGTGTGATGGAGGATCAAACATTCAACGGGAGCATTTTTTTCTTCCTAATGGTTTTATAGATGGTTGGAATTGTGCTCCTATGGAGAAGCTTTTTGTTCTCATTTGACATGAGTTTGTTTTAGGAAAAATGTTAATATAGTTTTTTATGCTTTTCCATGTATTTTCTAGTAGATAGAGGTGATATGCTTGCATGACTTAGCTGGTATATTATATTTCTAAATTTGATTTATGTCATCTATTTCCATGTTTCTGGTGCTACCACTGAGATCATATGATGTGTTGGAGTTGGCTCATCTAGAGAATGAACCTTACTGCTCATGTTTTCTATTCTACATATATCATGGTACTGTTGATATGTATTTGGATGGTTGAATCATATGTTTCTATTACATGGAGAGAGAGTACAATGCTGCTAAGGTGTTTTGCTATCATGCATGTTGCTGATGAGATATTGCACACTCATATGGATGAGTAATTATGATTTATATTGTTTCTCATACATGGAGAGAAAGTTTCTTCTCATGATGTTTTGGTATGATGTATGCCGTTGATATGATATAATGCATACATATGGATAAATCATGATTTTGGTGTTGCATGGAGTGTGTATGTTATTTCCAATAATGTGGTGTTTTTATGCTATTTCTGCTTGGCTTCTGCTCCCATCGGAGGAGAGAGTGAGTTGATGGCTTGAGGTTGAGGAGATGATGAGTTAATTTTGTTGTTGCATACATTAGTTCTTTGACTTTCTTGCTCAGATGAATTGCATAATGGCCACATCTTGATGTTGTTGGAGAGATTGCATGTGTTGTTTCATATGTTACTAGTGATGTTTTTGTCATGTTTTCATTTGCTACTCACATATTATGTTGATGCTACTATATTAATGCCTCATGGATGCTTTGTGATGATGATATATTTCTTGTTGACTCTATGACATATTTCCATGTTTCTGCTATTATATGATTATGTTGTAGATGCCTATATGGAGTATGGTGATCGCTGGTGGATGTTATGTATTTGCCGCTACATATGTGTAGAGCTATAAAAATGGTCTCTTTCACCTCTAATTACCTCACATTAATATGTCAATCCGGGAGCGTTTTGTTATTTCAAAGAGTGACTCAATCCGAGGCTATTTGTCAGAGTAATGCTAGTAGTACAACGTCCTACAAAAATACAAGAGTAAACTGATGCTTGTCTATGACTAAGTTACTTCAAATTACTAAAGCACACACTTTTAAAGCTAGGAAACTTTATCAGTCAAGGGTTTGACAGCATTAGCCCATCCCTTCGGAAACTGATGGAAAGGAAACTAGAGCATGGACCATGGGTCTGGAAGCGAGGCAGTAAATGTCGAGGATCACTATAGCCACAGATCGTCTCTCACACCAAATGCGAGTAAATGAAACGACAGATAAAAATGGAACGACAAATAAGAAATTGAACAACAAATCTAGAATGGAACAACAATGCTTAAAATGGAACAGAAATCGCTATAACTAAACCTCGCGAGCAATAATCAAACTTTATCCTATCAACTCAAATGAACTCATTCTAATCCAAAACTCCAATCTTTCATTCTCCAAGCAAATCATGCAACCAAAAAATGGAACAACATTAATTACCAATTATGGAACAGCATGTGGAAATCATACACACATAACACTCTGAAGAAGTAGTATGATTTAACACCAATCGTCAACAGGAATTACAATTGTGTTCAAAATGGAACAGCATGAATCCTGAATCATAAAGAACACACCTTTCAAATAATTTCCTTAACACACATACTCAACATAGAAGCTCCGTAACACAATGATAACAATGTTCAATTAAGTCTAATAATATTGCATCCACTCTGAAAGTATTGATAATATAATGCAGAGTCAATAGAAATAACATTAATGAAAGAATCTTAACAGAGCATGTGATGTAACTTATAAAGCATATCAGATTACCAACTAGTGACGATAAGAAAACCACACAGAAATCAAATTGTAGTGATATAGAAGCAAGTGTCCTCTGGGGCCAGGCCCTTAGCCTCAAGGGTACACCGCTTTAAGTTAATCCAAACGCAGAGATAAGATAATCACCAAGTTTATATTAATGCATAAAACAAAAAGTACAATAAGCCAAGTTCAACGAGACTCGATGATCAAAGTTTAATCTTTAACAAGAAGTTACATAAAAGCATCGTCCCCAGACTAACAGTGCCGTCCCTTTATATAAGGGTAACGACAAAGATGTCTAAGCGATAAGATAAATAAAGCAGCGATCCCTTAGGATTGAAGATCCTGAGGGATTCGCCAAACTGTTAATCCTTAATCACTTCTTTTCTCTTCCGCCGAGCTGGTGCCTTCTCCTCCATTCCCAGACCGGTTTGCTTCAACCTGCTTTGCCTCGTTTGCACTCGATCCTTCGTCAAAGGGACAACAGTTACCATGTTCTTATCTTTTTCTTTGGAACAGCAGCTCCTCGTTTTTACCCTTTCCTGCATAGGAGAATGACAACTATGAGCGGATAAGTCTTGCATACTAATTCCACATATTTTATCACAATTCTCTATTGTTTTCCACATTCATGATGTAAAAGATTCATAAATCCCACTGAAAAGCCACTGAAATGATCATTAAAAACATAACTTTTTAGTACTCCACACACCCCCCTTCTTACCCTGTTTCATGCCCTCATGAAAACGTTGTAGTTGACATGCAAAGCAGTGAGAGAATAGGCTGGAGAAGGAATCTCATGTGGAGGCCTATAGCCATGGTGAGTGACTAGGTAGTCAAAGAAATAGCCTGTTTGACCCTCAGGAATCTCATATAGGGCTTGATATCCAGGGGCAGGGTGCCAGATAATTGGACTGCGGAATCTATATCCTAACCAGGATGGCCCTGCCCTCAAAATGCTTTTGCCATAGAGGTTCAAACGATTAGCAACTAATTGAAAATTCTCATACTTAAATGGCTCCCTGAGCTGGATGTTTGGATTAGAGATTCGATACTAGAATTTGGCTGCATCAATGGCGAGGTCTTTGATAGAAAGAAAATATTCTAAACTTTGTCGAATGAGTGCCTCGTGCATGGGTCCTAACGTTTCGATGACACCCGGAGTTGTCATAAGGTTTCTATGTGCTTTCCATAACCGTACTGGGTCCCTAGGCTCAGCCCTTACCCATAAATCTAGGCCATTTTCCTGTCTCTGGAAAGTGTTATAGGCTTTGATCCATTTAATCTGATTAACCCCGAATGAGATGAATGCTTGCAATTGAATGTCCCCAATAAAAGGGCAAGGGTTCAACTCAGTCTCCTGATCTAGCACGAGGTTATGCAAATAAAATTCACATAGAAATCTCTGGACCTTCACCCCATAATGTTTACAACAATCTATAAAGTCATTGACAGTGTTAATTTGTATCGGGGTGCCTGCTTTAACATCCTTTATTTTTAATTGTAAGTATCGTTCCAATAAAAACAAAGCATAGTTTTTGGCAGGGGCCCTACATGCTAAAACGTCATTGTATAAAGAACACAAGGTATCCATCTGTTTGATAACAGTATCTAGCCTACGGGTTACCTTTGCAACTTTCTCCTGTTCCTTTTTCCACCCTTCAAAAGCATGGCTCTCAGATTGGTTGACGTTCCTTAGTTGCTGTTGGAGTTCTTCATACTTCTCATGAGGGACTGTTTGCTCTCTAAGCCTCTTCATTTCTTGCTGAGCCTGTTTCAATCCCTTGTGCAAGGTCCTCGTCTTTGGGTCTCTTTTCCATGCATCAGTGGAGGCTGGGAGTTTTACCTAAAATTTCTTATTGCGTTGTTTTGAGTTCAGAACCCTTATCACCCCTGAGGGTGGTGCCTCTGTTTGAATCTCCTTGTTGTCCTTTTCTTTTTTAACACGAATACCAGCTTGCAGCTATTCCTTTTCAAATGGAACAATAGTTTGTCCCTCAGCATTATTTGTGATCAGGTGCTCATGTCCTAAGTGTCGTAAAATGCTCAAAATTTAAAGTGCTTAGAACTAGTTCAAAGTTGAATGACTAGAAAGTGCTCGTCTTACCGTTAGCGGCGCCGAAATCAGGAAGACGAGCACTTTCTAGTAATTCAACTTTGAACTAGTTCTAAGAACTTTAAATTTTGAGCATTTTACGACACTTAGGACATGAGCACCTGATCACGCCTCCCCATAGAGTAGTTCAGCTCCAGTCCTTGCATTACCAGATTTGAGACAGCCATTTGAGATACAAACTGATGCTAGTGATTATGCTATGGGTGCAGTTCTTCTACAACATGGTAAGCCTATTGCTTTTCATTTTGAAACTTTTAATGGTGCTATTGTAAATTATCCTACATATGATAAGGAGTTGTATGCATTGGTACAAAGCGTCAAAAAGTGGAAACACTACTTGATGGGCAAAGAAACTGTTATACATACCGACCATCAGCCCTTACAGTACTTGGAATCACAAAGCAAGTTACAACAGTCACGACACTTCAGATGGATGGGCTTCTTGCAACAGTTCCATTTGGTAATAAGGTATAAGAAAGGTACTTTGAATAAGGTTGCTGATATGCTTTCAAGGCCTATTATTGGTGCTGTTACTTTACTTAAGAATGATTCCATTGTACATGATAGTTACATAGAACAATATGCATCTGATGATGACTTTAAAGATGTGTATGCTAACTTGAGTAAAGGGAATCATGTAGAGGAAAATGACTACCACATGCATAAAAATTTGCTGTTTCATTTGGGCAAGTTGTGTATATCACAGGGGGAGAGGATAAATGTCATAAGAGAAGCTCATTCTTCTCTTATTGCTGGCCATTTTGGTGTGAGCAAAACAGTTGCACATCTACAGAGGTATTGCTATTGGCCTCGCATGGTAGATTATGTTTCAAGGTTCATAAGAGGTTGTTCATTATGTGCTACAAGCAAGCCTAGCAATAGGAAGCTTGGTTTGTATACTCCTTTACCGGTACCTTCTAGACCATGGGAGAGCATCTCTATGGATTTTGTAGGAGGTTTGCCAAAATCTAGAAAGCAACATGATTATTTATATGTAGTAGTTGATCGTTTCAGCAAAATGTGTATACTTATGCCTTGTAAGAAAACTATAACTGCTGAACAAACTGCTGAATTATTTTTTCATCATGTATGGATTCACTTTGGTTTGCCTACTTCCATTATTAGTGAAGGGATTCCAGATTTGTGGGGAATTTTTGGTCCAACCTCTGGGAGATGATGGACACAAAGTTGAAGAAAAGTACTGCTTTCCATCCACAAACAGATGGACAAACCGAAGTTGTGAACAGAACCATTGTGCACCTCTTGAGAGGTTATTGCAGCAAGCATCCCAAGCTTTGGGATGAACATTTGCACTACATACAACATGCTTACAATCGTGCCAAGCACTCTTCCACAAACACCTCACAGTTTGAATCTTGTTTTGGTTATTTGCCAAAATCACCTCTTGATTTCATTGTTGAGAAAGATGTCGCCATTGAGGGACATAGTGACATTGACAAAGCTCGTTCATTCATTAAAAGGATTCAGCAAATACATCAGCAAATTCAAGAACAGCTTCAGAAAAGTCAAGGCAAGTACTAGGAAAGACACGCCAAGCATAGAGTCGATCACAAGTTTCAAGAAGGAGATGAGGTATGGCTGTACATTAGTAAGGAAAGGATGCAAGGAGAAGGTAAAAATCTGAAGCCTATTCGTTATGGTCCATTCAAAATCCTCAAGAAGGTTGGAAATAATGCTTTTCAATTAGATTTGTCTTCCTACATGCAAATGTATTCTGTTGTCAATGTGGAGAACTTACATTTGTATGAACCTCCTTTGATTGCTGATCATGAAAGTGTTGTTCAGCTGCCATCTATAGAAGATTTCTCGCCAGAATTCTTAGATGAGATGAAAGCAGATACAATCCTTGACAGAAGGACACGCACTTCAAGAAGGGGCAATGTAGATTATGTTCGGGTTGGTTTCAAAGGCAGCAAGCCGAACAAGGCAAAGTGGATGGAGGTGGACAGAGTGAGGGAGCTATACCCTCACCTCTTTAACAGGTAGTTGAAGGCTTTTGGGGTCCAAAAGCTTCCCAATGGGGAGGCATGATCAGGTGCTCAAGTCCTAAGTGTCGTAAAATGCTCAAAATTTAAAGTGCTTAGAACTAGTTCAAAGCTGAATGACTAGAAATTTCTCATATTCCCGATTCTGGCACTGCAAACGGTTCGAAAAACGGTTGCTGTATGAGGAAGTTATGGCAAAAAGAAGAATTTGTCCATAACATTAGAAATTTTAATTTTTCAAAAAAAAAAAAAAAAAGGAATATTCCGCCTGGCACGAAATTCGAGGCAACCACCAAATATTAAATGTAACTGCAGTTAAGTTGGTGGAATTTTGGCAGGAGCGCCAAATTTGGCGGACCCGCCATAATTGGCGGAGCTATCTGGAGTTAACTAAAGTTAGCTAGAGTTTTTCTAGGGGAAAACTGGAGAAACTTTAAATGGCCATAACTTTGGCTAGGAAAGTCGGTTTTGGACAAATGTTTTTTTGGATTTTGGGTATTTTCGACCTTCTGAAGCCATTGGTGCAGGTCTCATAGCCATCTAAGGTCATTTGTAGGTGTTTTAGCTTCGTGGAAGTTCGAGGAGCCACTAGGGACAAACCAGTTTGGGAGCTGCATTGGGAATTGTGCATCCAGTGAATGTGGAACAAAGGTCATTCCTGAATGTTTTCAGCATTCTGAATCCATTTCTACAGCTCGTTTTTCCTTCTGAGGCATTCTCCTCACTGTTTAGCTTCAGGGAAGCTTTCAGGGCCACCAGGGCCATTTCAGTGTTGGAGCTGTTTGGGGGCTATGTTCATCCTTTTTTGGTGATTCAAAAGCCTATGTCTGCTATTTTCAACCTTCTGAGTCTAATGGAAGAGGTTTCAGAACCAATTGAGGTCATATTCACCTCAAAATTCTCCATGCAAGTTTAAAGGGCCACCTGGGCCAATTGGGGAAAGTACTGTATAAGGTACAAAATTCACTGTTTAGTGTTTGGGAAAGAGCATGTTTGGCTAATTCATATCTTCTGATTTTGTATTTACAGTCAGATTTGTCCTTTGATACACCCATATTCTTGTATTAGCCTTTGTAGCAATTTTAATACAAGAGGACAAGCCTAGTTGGAGAGGTTTGGTCCAGCAGATGTAGCCCAGGGGGGGGTGAACTGCTTTATCATTTTTATGTCTTTATTTGCTGAAGATGATATGCTAAACAAAACTGATATAAAGTATTAACAACAAATAAATATAAATTGCATACACATATAATCACTTATTCAGCTACAGAAATTTACTTGTGTTATTCCGCAAGACCTTAACCTTCAAGTATGTGTATGTCAAAGACTTCTAAGTGTTTACTTTGTTATTTCTTTAGGCAGAGCCTGTAGAGGGCCAGGTAGCCTCTAGAAATTATCCTCTTTTTAGAGGTGACATGTCCGGTGAATTCCCCTACAGTCTATCTGTGTATAAGAAATAAGAAGTTTATACATTTTTAGAGGTCATTTGGAGTGTCTAGCTCACAGTTGAAATTATTGGAAATGGATACCTTGCACCCTTAAACAAGTACATTCCATTTTTAGATCAATTTGGAACAGCAGCTGGACCTTCAGATTCATTTGGAACAACAGCTGGACCTTTAGCTTCATTCAAAATAGCAGTTGGATTTTGAGCAGGGTTTTGATCAACAGAGTGATTTTTAGTCCTCCGCCATTTTATCCTGCGGATTCTTACCGCAGTGGTCATATTTTTCTTCCCGGCAGTCTTCCTTGTCCTCTGCCTCACTTTCAGGATCCTTATCTACTGGTGGAGTTGGGATATTATGCTCAATAACCTCCGATGTTCCTTTCGTAATTCTCTAATTTCCAATGTTTTATTAGAAGGAACAGCAGGCTTTTTGCTGTGTTCTGGGCCGTTACTAGTCCATGGGTCTTTCTCCTGGGATGCTTCTTTACTATTTTGTGCTGGCTGTTCTGGGGTAAGAACCCTAACTGGTTCTGTGGCTTCGCTTTCTGTCCTCACTTCCTCTGGAATTTCTGCTGGTGCCGTCGGAACCGATTGTTCCTTCTCAGTGTCTCCTATCTCTTTTTCATCATGAACGAGCATATTTCCTTCTTCTACCTCTTCTACATGTGGTTTTTCAGGTGCATCTTCTTCTTGGGGTTTGTAGTAGAGGTATTATGGAGTGGAAGGTTGGCCATACTCACCCATATTGGCCAATATTGCGGCCAATTCCTCTTCTCCCACTGGGTCTTGTGGTGGACTACCTACCTACTGTCCCATTTCCTCCTCCTACCTGGATTGTCCATATTCTGCCTCAGGATGCTCAGCTTCCATTTTAGGATGCTCAGCTTCTGTCTTAGGAGGTTCAGCTTCTGTCTCAGGAGGCTCAGCTTCTGTTTCCGTATGCTCAGCTACTTCGTCATTTTCCTCTTTGGATTGCTCAGCCTCCTTGGCCTCTCCTTCCTTTTCTCCTTCGACTTGTTCTTCTTCTATTTCTAGTCGTGAGGTTTGATCGTCCTTAATTACCACTAGCTGGCTGGTGCTTTCCTGGAGCTTTTCCAACCTTCCTCTTATCCAGGCTAACTGGATTGATTTTCTGAGTTTCTTTGGCTATTCCAGTGTATCAGTGTCATGCTTACACTTTGCTGATTCCTGGCGTGTTTCTGGTCGTTCGGATGTGCTTGCAACATGTTTTTGTTTTCTTAATTCTCTGCGTTTTTCCAGACGTTCTGGTGTGCTTGTAGTATGTTTACATTTTGGGGAAGGTGTTGTCGCTCTCCCCTCAATTATTGCAATTAATTCCTCCCAGCTGCTTTGTTGCTGCGTGAGGCTATGACTAACTATTAGTCGGATTAATCCATGGTGGTTGACAACTGACTCTACATGCTGTTCCCCTTTCAGGCTTCGTGCGACATCATGGAGTAAAGAATTCAAAAGTGCAGGAAGATTTACAGAGCGTTTCTGCTTTAAAACAGCTAAGAGTTTAAGGTGTCGTGGCCTTACCACGTATTTTCTCCCCTCACGGGTGATGTTGCTTTTCACTGTTCTTGCTAACTCTGCCCAGGGTTCTCCTAGCATTGCTGGCAGAACTCCCTTCCCTTTAATTGTTAAGCTCTGGCCTTCATCCTGGAAAATTTCCATGATCTTCTGGAGTCTTTCCTTCTTTAATGTCCATACAGGTCTAGTGGCTGGTAGTCCCGAGACTTCTGCAATTATATCGTCGGTGACCGCTATCTGCTTCCCCCGCACCATGGAGTGATCCTCCTGCAGGTTCTGTAGAAATTCCATCGCCACTATTTCATTGGAATCCTGCAGGAGACTGAGATAATTCAGCCATCCTGCTCTTTCCAGGATCTCCTGAGCAGCAGCGGAGACTGTCAACTCCTGTGGTTCGCTTCGAATTGCCTTGTCTCCCATGGTTTCACTATGGATTCTCAATGGAACAGCAACTGCTTGTGCTGTTTGAAACATAGAGAGGGTAGTAATCGTCAGATTTAGAAAAAACACAGAGTATGCAACAGAAATGACTTATGAACAGCAACTTGTATAAGAAAATAGAAATTTCATGCCGTTAAACTGTGCGATTTCCTGGTACACTATTTTTCCCGAATAGAGGGCTGACACATAACCCGGGGAATCATGAGGTTAACCTCCCCCCCCACAATGTGATAGGCTACCCCAGTCATCAAAGAAAGGAGCGGCACCCAATCTGTAACCAAGTCATAAAGGAACAACGTATGAAAATATGCCATGTTTAGAAAAACAACGGATTGCCGAAATCGAGGCATAAAGTTAGATCGCGTATTACGTAAGACGCTGTTGTGATATGATGCGAGGCCGGGAGATAGGACGTCTGTCGTACTTGCCAAATCTCAAGTGGTCATTGTCACCTCCTTTGCCATGATTGGTGTAATAAATGTTCATGCGATATATAAGTCGGGAAATAATGCATGATTAGTGCCTAGGATATAAGAAACAAAAGAGTATTAGTATCCTACCTATTGGTGTAATTAATGTGACTTCGATACCATTAACAGTGCTTTGCTGCCGACAAGTGTCCATAACCTTGGCAGAGCTATTTATTTCACCCCCGGAACCATGATCCTTTATGTGCATATTAAGGAATATGATGTCAAAGTGTAGGCCATTATGCTGGCTTGGTAACCCGTTAGCCATAATGCCATTCACGAGGAGGGGGTGAAGAGTGGGCAGGCCGACTCGTGATGAGACCTCCTGTTCCAAGGTTTGTTTATTTGCTATACCTTTTGGACCATATCCCTAGTGTGGCGGCCATAGTGGGAATGCAATTTTGCTTCCATCCTCATGATCATGGTAGGCTGGCTCTTGATGAGACCCCCTATCCTACATTTGGCAATTCATTTGCTTTTTCTTTCTCTTTTTTTTTTCATAAAGCATTTTTCCTTATATATGCACAAAAGGTGGTTCAACACTCCTTAAGAGTAGGAATGGTGGAAGTAGTCTTATCATCTCAATAGGAGGGTATAAACCCTTTGCTCTTATTCCTGAACAAAAATCAAAGGGAATTTTAAAAAAAGAATGGCATGATAAAGATAACCAATCAGGGCAAAATTAATAAGACAATGACAACAAAAGATAAGTATATCCTTCCTTCTGTCCTCTTACCAATACATAGCCTTATAAAGATAGCGATTTATAATTGCCTAATTTCAGTATGTTTTGATTTTATATTCATTGCATAAGTGCATCGCTTGTTTCTAAAAGACTTTGAAAGAATAGGGGCAAGAAGCATCCTCAAACTTGGACCAGCAAAAGGGATAAGCTGTTTCACAAAAAGTATGCTAGAACAATAAAGGAGCATAGGTTTCAAAAGTGCAAATGCCATTCCTTTTGAAAAAGGAACAACAGAACACAGCAATGTTGTTCCTTTTGAAAAAGGAACAGCAGAACACACCAATGGCGTTCCTTTTGAAAAAGGAACAACAAAAATCAAAATGTTGTTCCTTTTAGAAAAGGAACAGCAAGACAAGCGAACGCCGTTCCTTTGAAAAAGGAACAACAAAAATCAAGAGTGTTGTTCCTTTTGAAAAGGAACAGCAGAAAAACCAAAAGTGTCATTCCTTTTGAAAAGGAACAACAGAAAAATCAAAAGTGTTGTTCCTTTTGAAAAGGAACAATAGAAAAATCAAAAGTGTTGTTCCTTTTGAAAAGGAACAACAGAAAAATCAAAAGTGTTGTTCCTTTTGAAAAGGAACAATAGAAAAATCAAAAGTGTTGTTCCTTTTGAAAAGGAACAACAGAAAAATCAAAAGTGTTGTTCCTTTTGAAAAGGAATAGCAGAAAAATCAAAAGTGTTGTTCCTTTTGAAAAGGAATAGCAGAAAAATCAAAAGTGTTGTTCCTTTTGAAAAGGAACAGCAGAAAAATCAAAAGTGTTGTTCCTTTTGAAAAGGAACAGCAGAAACATGCAAATGCCATTCGTTTCAGGAACGACAAAAAAAATTTCAAATCTATATGTGCACAAACGAGTTTGAAGAAAATAAATTATGTATAAATTGTGAAAAGAAATGAATTCCTTAATGAATTACAAGTGAGGAAGATTTCTCTTCCTCTCCTAAAATCTCCATATCAGCGTCTCTGCGTAGCTGTTGGTAGAAGGATTCCCGAGTGAGTGGTTTGCGATAGAGACAAACTCGGTGGCCATTCACTTTGAAGGTATATCCAGAACCGTCAATGGTGATTAAAGTGATGGTCCCATTGTCATATACCTTCTGGATTTCGTATGGTTCCAACCAACGAGTCTGGAGTTTCCTAGGGAAATCCTGAAACCGAGAGTCATATAATAGGGCCCAGTCTCCCTCATGGAAGACTTTGTTTTTGATGAGGGCATCATGCCATTTAGCTCGCTACTATTGAATCAATGCTGTATTTTGTAGTGCGGAGAGCCTAATTTCGTCCAATTCATTGATCTGTTGTAGTCGATTAATCTGTGCCTTAGTTAGATCTAAGCTAATTTCTTGTGATGTTCGTAATGCTTGGATTTCAAACTCTATAGGGAAAATGGGTTGTTTTCCAAACACTAATTGATAAGGTGAGTAACCAGTGGTGCTTCTCCATGTTGTTCTATAGGCCTAGAGTGCTTTAGGTAGTCGGGCAGCCCAATCACGCCTATGTGACGCAATGGTTTTTGTTAGGATTGATTCTATTACCTTATTACTACTTTCTACTTGTCCGTTCGCCTGTGGGTGATATGGAGTAGTGATTTTGTGCTGAACATGATAATTATTAAGTGTTGCCGCTAATCTATTGCCAGCAAATTGTGGTCCTACGTCTGTAATTATTTCCCTTGGAAGGCCATATCGTACAAATAGATGGAGCAGGAATTGTATGACAGAGTCCTCTATGGCTCTTGGTAATGCTTCTGCTTCAACCCACTTGGTGACATATTCTGTTGCCACCAAGATATATGTTCTCTGATTTGATGAGGGGTTGATGGGTCCAACGAAATCAAGAGCTCATCGCTCGAATGGTTCGATGACTAACTGTGGTTTGAGAGGCATCTCATCGGCTTGACCAGGACGTCCTGCTCGCTGGCAGTTGTCACAGGCTTGGAAAAATTTCTTTGCATCTCTGAAAATCGTGGGCTAGTAATATCATGTCTGTAATACTTTGTGTCCAGTTCTACGCTCCGCGAAGTGTCCCCCACATGGTCTGCCATGACAGGATTTTAGGATGTCAAAGATTTCATCTTCTCGAACACATCTCCTGATATGCATGTCTGCCCCTGTATGAAACAAATATCCCCCAATCCAGGAGAATCGAGTACTCTTATGAACAATCTGTTTTCACTCATTAGGGGTTAAGTGTTTTGGTAGTTTACCTACTGCAAGGTAATTGGAAACATCAGCATACCAGGGTGTTCGAACGGCAATAGCAAACAGATGTTCGTCTGGAAATTGATCTTCAACTGTTGCTGCATCAATTGGCTTTGGCATTCTCGAGAGAAAATCAGCTACAGGATTCTCTTTGCCAGGCCGGTCCTTGATTGTGATATCGAATTCCTACAATAAAATCAACCATCTAGTTATTCTGGCATTTGTGACAGGCTTATTTGCTAAGTATTTTATGGTGGAATGATCCGTATACAAAATAACAGGATAGCCTGTATATAATGTCTAAATTTATTGACAGCATGTATTACAGCTAGGAATTCTTTTTTAGTAACAGTGTAATTTAATTCAGTAGGGGATAAATTTTTGCTAATGTAATAGATAACATATGGTTTTTAATCCTCTTCCTGCCCAAGGACTGCACCAATGATTGTATCTGAGGCATCAGCTGATATCTGAAATGGTAGATCCCAGTTTGGTCTTTGTAGGACTGGGGCTGTGGATACAAGCTTCTTTAAATCCTTGAAAGCACATTCACATTTTTCTGTCCAAAGAAAATCAACGTTACCAGTTAGTGCATATAAAGGTGCAGCAATGTGTGAATAATGTTCTATAAATCGTCTATAATATCCAGAAAATCCAAGAAAGTTGTGTACCTCTGTTTGAGTAGTAGGAATGGGAATAAGCAAAAGTATTTGGATTTTGGCCGGGTCTACCTGAATGCCGGCTGCTGAAACATAGTGTCCTAGAATAAGTCCTTCAGTCATCATCATGTAACATTTTTTGTGACTTATGCAAAGCCTGGTAGCTATACAGCGTTGTAGGACTTTTTCTAGGGTATTTAGTGCTGGATCAAAATCATCTCCATAGGGTGTAAAATCATCCATATACACTTCAAGTCCAACATTTATTAAATCTGCAAAAATGCTAAGGATAGCCCTTTGGAATGTGGCGGGAGCATTACATAGGCCAAAAGGTAGAACTCGGTAGGAAAATGTCCCCCAAGGACAAGTGAAGGTTATTTTGTCCTGGTCTTCAGGGGCAATCTGAATCTGATTGTATCCACTGAAGCCATCCAGGAAGGAAAAGAATTTTTTTCCTGCCAAAGTATCTAACACTTGGTCTATGAATGGGAGTGGAAAGTGGTATTTTTGTGTTGCTTTATTGAGTTCCCTGTAATCCACACAAATTCTCCATTTCTCATTCTTTTTTGGTACGACCACAAGTGGAGAGACCCATTTACTGTCAGAAATAGGATAAATAAAATTGACATCTAACAGTTTCTGAAGTTCCACTTTCATCGCATCCTTTAGATGAGGATTAAGTCTTCTCTACGGTTGACGGACAGGTCTAGCATCCTTTTCTATATAAATGTGGTGTGTACACAAATGTGGGTTGATTCCTTTCATATCAGGGTAATCCCATGCAAATGCCTGTTGATATTTTCTTAATAGATGGTGTTATAGACATTTTTGTGCCTTACAACACGAAGCATGAAATGTCGATAATCTGAGGGATCCAAAGTCCCTAAACATGTTTTTCCTACCCCTAGAGGAACAAGGTCAGCAAACCACAGCACTGAAAACCAGTTCTCCACCTGAAAACACTCAAAAACAAGCTATTTCTGGATCATGTCAGCTGCTCCACTGAGCATCTGCGCTGAATGTCAACTGATCCACTCTGTACCTGCGCTGAATGTCAAAAGCAATGAAGGCTACCTGCACTGGGCGAGATTGGCCAAGTGGCACAGTCATTCTGCAAGGTGTCAAATGCCCAGGAAGCTTCCAAAATGACACTTGGATCAGGGAATTCGCCTTGTGATGAGTAAGAGGATCTAGATCTCCAAGTGGAAGCAAGAAACTCCAAGTGGACTCAAGAACTGAAGTATAACTGAAGTGGGAGAGGACACTAGTCAGCTTCATGTCAGCCTCAAGCTGACTCATCCTTTCTCCAAATCTCCTATATATAGAGCTCTCTCATGAGGTCTAAGGAGGCTAGAATTTTGTGCAAGTAAGGAAGTGCTGTTGGTTTGAGTATAGAACTATTGGGTGATTGCTTTGAAGGAGGTGAAGAGGAGATTTCTTTCTGCTGGGAGGTGTTGCTGGATTGGGCCTATTATGGTTGTAACACTCTCAGAACTTTACTTCTTCTATTAATAAAGTATTTGAGGTTCTTCTATATGCATGTATCTCTATGGTGAATTGATGCTTGTATATTTGATTTATTCTAATCCTTGAATCAGTTATGGATGTATGCTTCTTGTAGTTTCCTTTCTTTGTGCTTTTACAGGATCTTTGTGTAGCTGGGCCGGTGAAAGAGCAAGGAGCCAGGAGCAAGCAGCAAAGAGGGAAGATTGGATCAACCATTAGCGGAAGATAACGGTTAGTGGATCCCTTTTCTCTTCTCTCTCTCATCTCATAAAGAAGTAATCTTGAATAGCTTTGCTTTAATTGTTGCTGAGGTACTATCACCCTTAGAGTGGGATAGGGTCATTCCGTATTGGATACTTTTCCCAACAACAAATTGGCGACTCCACTGGGGAAGCGTATCTTGTTGGTTGTTTGTGTTTTTGCTATTCATTTCATAAACAAAGGGAGTACCGAATCGAACTGTGTTTGAATCTTTCAAATGCAAAGTAGAGGGCAGCTACTCTAGCTCAGTTTCTGGGGAAGTTTATCATTTGAAGAGCTGATCCACAAGGACTCTAATAAGCTCTTAGTGATAGCTTTTCATCCTCCTTGTCATCCCTTAGTGTGTCCTTGACTGATAGCTTCTGATTTGAGCAAAAACTGTGAATTTTTGAGCAATCTGTGACCCGGAAATCGCCAGAAACGAAAGTTTCGTTCTTCAGTGCAGGCTGTACAAAGGCTGTCTGCATTTTAGCGCAGTTCCCGAAGGGGCTACCTACGCTGAAGGTCAAACAGGCAGTGTTCCACCTGCGCTGGACCAGTCCTGCCTTGTGCTACTGGGGTTTCCTGCTGTTTCTTGCCCTGTTTTCACTCTTGTTTTTGCTGTTTGTTACCAGTCAGTGGGCCTATCTGAAACCAACTTTCCTTGTCACTATTCCGCCTCAGTTGTATAAAGAAACTGTGTTTGTTCTTTGTGTATTTCTTGTACATTTACAGTTTCCCATAATGAAAGTAAACTAGTCTTGCTGTGGCCTCTTAGATCTAGACCTGTGATAAAGTGTCGTTTTGATCTTAAGAGTTAGTTTGTTCGCTGTTCATAGCTGATTGAGCTTTTACTTTCGTCATATGGTTTGAATTTATATATTTCTAGTGTCGAAACAAGTAAATCTTAAGGTGTCTTTTGATTTTGGACAAGCTTGTTTGCTTTCACTTGAAATTGAATTCAAAATTATACAACAGCTTTCTTTTTGCGTTACACCAACATTAAGAAAGAGAAAAGAAATACTTGCATTTTTGCATTTTGCATATAAGTTTGTATGTTGATTTAAGGAAAAAGTGCATTAGCGAGTGCTCTTTGATCTGTGTGAAAAGATTTTGTCTCTCTTTTCCCTCAGTAGTTAAGATTTTCATAAGTCGAAAAGATTGAAAAAGCTTGCTTCTCATCCTAGACTGCATTTAGGAATTTGTATCAATACATCTCGTGGTGAACCTTGAAAGGCAAACTTTAAAAAGATCAACTTAAAATATATTGAATGAACCTAACAACGCTTTGAAACATAACGCAAACATCTAGAGGTCTAAGCTAGAGATGTGTTCCGGCGTCGTTAAACGTAGTGACTGTCGATCTCGACGAAGGTGGGTGATTCCTCCTGAGAGTCGGTGGCACTAATACGGACTTGTGCTCCCACGTACCGTCGCGTATATATTGGGAAACCCCTATAGGAATAAAGCCTTTCTCCAATAGGAAACCGTGTCGGCCGCCCTACTGATCGCAATGCAGTGAACACAGCATTCACGAAGATCGACCACTCGTACCGTAAAACGTATTCTGTGGTTTTGCGAAAGGTTTGGCACACCCTCTGCCTAGATCTCCAGAGCAGTTTCTTTTGGCCTTTTTCAAACTCTATAACTGAAAAATTCCAACCGAGCATTTGTCACTTCGGGCCCGTTAATACATCGAAGGAGACTAGAGTCATCTTTAGCTTTTTCTCGACTCTTAAAAAGTGAAAAAGCAAGTTGTGTCTAAAAGCGTCTAATAAAATTCATTCAATTCGGAAACACAAATTTCCCCTTTTAATATTTTAGTTGATCGAGTAATCCGCAATCGTGGAAGAAAGTCAATTGAAACCCCGTCGTTCGCGGAGGCTTACGAGTCAACCGTCTTTGTCCCCGGAATCGAAAACAGTACGGGCAAAGCGAACTCGTTTAACCGGTTCAAAATCTCCTTTGAAAGTTAGAACAAGTGTTCCTACTGCATCCGAGGTTCCGGTTACTCCTAACATTTCTGGAAACCCTGCCTCTATAGAAGAAGTTCAACAGCCACAGAAGGACAGTAATACTGATCCTAGTCTGGGGGCAAATACTTGTGTAACTGAACCAGTTCCATATGTAACCGGTCTAGAAAGTTTTGTTCCCCAAGCAACTGTCGCTGTCGAAACAACCACTTCTTCGGCACCAGAAATATTTTACGGACCTGACGGTCTTCCTCTTCCACCGGGTTTGATTGCGATAGAGGAAATTGCAGAGGATCCGCAAGCAAGTACTCCAACTCATTTTGGAGTAGGGGTCACTCTCTTTCCTTCATCAGAGGTTAATCCACCACAAGTGGAAGTTCCTGTAGAATCGCTAGGCAATCTATTGGATAGACTTAAAATGTCTGAACAACCGTCATCATCTAGGACTGTGTCAAATGACACAGCGACAGCAGAAGCCCCTGCCGTCACTTCAACGATGTTTGCCGGCATACCAGCTGTCCCAACTAGCTCTCAACAGCTAGAAGGAGTCCACCAAGGGACTATTTCGACAATATGGTCTGTTCCAGTTTGTTCATCCGGAGTAATACCCGGTAATTCTTATGTTGAAACTCGATAGATTGATCCTCATGGAGGTCAATTTGGGCCATCTAGTCCTCAAGGACTAACAATCCCTCTGAGTTCCGGATTGCTACCATATGGGGGGCAGTATGCCCTTTCATTACCTCCTCCGGGAGGATATCCATATGGCAGTTCTCAACAGTATTCTGGTTATACTGGAATTGCATCAAGTAGTTGGGTACCTATGCTACCTCAACAACCAAGGATTGTATACTCTATGCAACAGTGTGTACCTATGACGAACATCCCAACCACCCCGGCTATTGTAACCGTGTCGCAAGTTCAAGCGATACCTGTTACATGTCAACCTCAGATTTCTCAGGTTGTAATGCAACAGTCGCTTGACCATGGGTCACAACCACAATCGCCAATTGGTGGGACGACACAAGTACAAACGGGTACAATTACCCCACACCTTGGTCCAATGGTTAGCATGGCACAACAGAACATGGCATCACAACCATGGCTTGTACAATACCAACAGCCGCAGTTCCAGCAAGTGTACCAAGGTTCTGAGCAGCAGATCTTTGCGAACAGTGGACAACCGTATATCCAAAACGGTCAAAACCAACCACTTTACAGTGGTCAAGTCCACCAGCCGTATCAGTCATACCAACATCAATTACATTATGCTGGTATGCAAAGACCCACTGCTCAAGCGATTCCATCGTACCTTGGTTACGCTTCGCCTAACCTGAATCAACAGTTACCATTCGTGGCAACTTTAGAGCTACCCGATTTACACCGTTTAACCAATGATCCGATTGCTTATGCCCCTTGGTGGCCAGCGATTCCTCATAAACTTCCATCTGACATTCCTAAATTCAATGGAAATCCAAGTGAAGACCCGTCGAATCACGTGATGACTTTTCATCTGTGGTGTTCGTCGAACACCCTTAACGACGATTCGATAAGACTTCGCCTTTTTCAGAGGAAATTGACAGGTCCAATGGCTAAATGGTATATTGAATTGCCAAGAGCCTCTTTCGACAATTTTAGTTCCCTAGCCACGACTTTCTTAACCCACTTTCAATTACCGATAAGGTATGAAACGGGAACAGAAATATTAACCAACTTCAAACAGACAACTGCTACCCATATATCTGATCATATACATGAGTGGCGTCGTCGTCGCAGGATGGTGAAAACATATGTTCCCGATCAGCTATTAGCTGAATGGTTTATAAAGTCGTTACTTCCGGCCATTACGGAAGATGTGGCCAAGGGGGGAGTCGTAACAGAGGAGCAAGTTATTGCTCGTGCACAATATTTGGACTTAGTTTATACTCAGTCCGGCACACTCTATGACAAAATACCTGATGCCCCTAGACCAGAGTTTTCAATTCCTCCTTCTCCTAAATCAAACAGTGACTCTCATGCCGGTGACGGCGTGATTGGCACGGCAAACGCGAAATCGATAAAGGCTTCGTCAAAGAAAGCCCGTAAGAATTCGGATCAAAATGCAAAAGAAGAAATTCTTGCTTCGGAAGTAAATGCCGTATCGGAAGATAAGGGCAAAGAAACCAATCAACCAGGAAGCAAGAAGAAACAAAACAAAGGGAAGAAGAAGAAACAGGGTGAGTCATCCCCTGGAAAAGATTCTTCAAACCCTCCTGGCAAAGGGAAACAAAATTATCCATGTCTAATATGCGATGATAAGGATCATACCACAAAGAATTTCCCATTCAAAGCTGAGTTAAAGAGGTTCTTTAAAAGTTCCCAAACCTCAGCTGTGTTAACTGATCCATTTCCCAACCCAGGTCAAAATCTAGTTGATAGTGGAAATGCTTCCCTGTCGCAAGTCCTAATGTTGTCGGTTTCGAAACAGCAGAATGATGCTTTGATTTCGACAAGGAACAAAGATTATGGGAATCCTCAGGTGTCGAACGAAAAAGGTAAAGATCAACCAAGTAGTTCGACAACAACTTCGACAGAAGTTGTAACACCCACCATCCCTGAATTAACAATAAAACCGCCGAAGGGTGTAGTACACAAGTCGACATTTAATCCTCGCGCCAGAGCGGCGCAGCATTATAATATAGTGGAAGATTTGGCCCAATCACCATCCGCTATGTCGACTCTTGAAGTGCTACAAAATTGTCCAATCCAAAGGCGGGCATTGTTATCAGCAATTGGTGGGGTTGATCCTAAGGATTCCAATCTTGTATCCTTTGATCACAAGGGATATGATCCTCAGTTACCAGCTCAGCTAGCTTTCCTTATTCAAGTGAAAGCACTCAACAAAACTGTTCACAGAACGATAATTGATGAGGGAGCCTCGACATGTATTATGTCAATGAGTTGCTGGAAAACTTTAGGATCTCCAACCTTGTCGCGATCTTCGACGACATTAAAAGCCTTCGACGGAAGGACTTATACCCCTTTCGGTATCCTTAATAACTTGAAAGTCGAACTAGGCGGAAAGACAGTAGAAATTGATGTAGAAGTCATCGATGGAAATCTTGACTATAACATCCTACTGGGTAGACCATGGGTTTATGCCATGGCAGCTGTCGTGTCGACTTATTTTAGGAAGATCGCATTCCCGTTTGAAGGAGGGATTACGATCGTCGACCAACAGAATTTCCTCCCTAATGGTTCACAAGTTACAGGAAGCATTCCCATGATCCATGAGAGCAACCATTCAATTCAAGATATCGGAGTAGGATTATTGAAAGACCCCACATTGATGGGAACTTTCGCGCTACCACCTCCTATTTATATAGGAAATGTACCGTTTGTAGCAACCTGCAACATGATATCTTCCACGAAGGTCAACATGGATCATTCAATGGTTTTGCCCCCAAGCCCTTTAGAAATATTGTAGCAATCAATGTTTCAAGCATGGGAGGCGAGCCCAATTCAACGCTCGTCAAGCGTTTGGGTAGATAGATCTAGAGAATATGGAACCCCATTAGATCCTTGGTCGAAAGTACATGGGACTGATGAAGGAATCTTACAATCAATGATGACTGAGGGGGCACCATGGAATGATCACCACCATCGTTCCCTTCTTCCGGAATATGAAGAAGATACTCAAAGTGACCTTTATCACCCTTCAGTATTTGAGTTCCTAACGAATACTGTAAATACGGTGGATTCCGAGCGAAACCTATCCAATATTGAAGAGACTATAGCCATAAATATCTCGACTAAAACAGATGTTGTAGAGAATATTTATGTCGGCAAAGGTTGTTCCCCTTCAGAACTGGAAATATATAATGCTCTTTTTCGCAAATTTAGAGATGTCTTTGCTTGGTCATATGATGAAATGCCAGGCATTGACTCGAGTATCGTTGAACATGAAATTAAAATGTATCCTGATGTCAAACCAGTAAGGCAACGGCTTCGGCAGGTGCACCCGAAGAAAGTCGTTGCCATTAAGGCGGAAGTTGAAAAACTCCTCCATGCTGGATTCATCTACCCGGTTCCTCTAACCAATTGGGTATCGAATATTGTCCCTGTTATGAAAAAGCAAGGGACGATTAGAGTGTGTGTTGATTATAGGGATGTAAACCAAGCTTGTCCGAAGGACAACTACCCTACACCCTTCATCGACCAGATAATTGATGAATGCGTCGGATGTGAAATCTTTTCATTTATGGATGGATTTTCCGGGTATAATCATATAAATATCCGCCCACAGGACCAGTCAAAGACTGCATTTATTTGTCCGTGGGGCACATTCGCTTATCGAAAATTACCCTTTGGTTTAAAGAACGCAGGGGCGACGTTTCAGAGGGCGATGAATTATGCCTTCCATGACATCAAGAACATTGTTCAACCTTATCTCGACGATCTTCCGGCTCATTCGCGAAAGCGGACTGATCATCTGCAGCATTTAAGAGCAATATTTCTACGTTGCCGACACTACAAGATAAGACTCAATCCGCACAAATGTGTGTTTTGCGTCGGTTCTGGTCGTTTACTTGGTTTTGTAGTCTCTAAAGATGGGATTCGTCTCGACCCCTGTAAGGTTCAGGCAATCATTAATTTGCCTCCACCTTCAAATTTGCTTCAGATTCAAAAACTCCAAGGGAAAGCAAACTTTCTGAGGAGGTTCATTCCAAATTACGCAGAACTTGCTAAGGTTTATACTCGTCTATTGAAAAAGGATGTACCTTTTGTCTGGGACCAGGTGGCGCAAGCTTCTTTTGATGCTCTGAAAGATTGTCTAGTAAAAGCATCATTAATGTACGCCCCGGACTATCAAAGAGATTTTAACGTGTATCTAGCTGCAGCGGATACGACCATTGCGATGGTTTTAGTTCAAGAAGTCGATGGAATAGAACATCCTATCTATTATTTAAGTAAAAACTTAAACGATACATAAACTAAATATTCTTATGTTGAAAAACTAGCGCTTGCAGCTGTTCAAGCGATTCAAAGGTTTCGACATTATGTCCTCTTTCGGAAAACTACCATCCTATCAGATTGCAACCCCATGACTTATATACTGTCGCGACAGTTGCTGGGGGGCAAATATTCAAAATGGATAGCGATCCTTCAAGAGTTTGATCTGGAATTTGTAAAATCCAAATCAAAGAAGGCCCTAGTTTTCGCAGAATTATTGTGCGATCTCCCATCATCGTCCAACGATGAAACATCGGAAGAGTCAATCGTGGATGAAATTTTGTTTCTGATATCTGTAAGCGATGAGTGGTATGGGGATATCATAGTTTATCTCCAAACCCAAAAGTTCAGGCCTAACACCTCTCACTCCGAACAAAAACGTATATGATACCAAGCAAAAGACTACATGATCGTCGGTGATACACTTTACCGTCGTGGTGTCGATACAGTTCTGAGAAGGTGCCTTACCCATGAGGAGGCCGAAAAAGCCCTGAATGATTTTCATTCAAGCGCGTGTGGGGGGCATCAGTCTGGATATGCAACAGCACAAAGAATCTTACGAGCAGGATACTTCTGGCCAACCATGTTCAAAGATTGCATAACCGCAGTCAGAAGTTGCCATGCTTGTCAAATCTTTGATAGCAAAACCAGACGACCACCCGCACCTTTACAGCCGATAGTTGCTGTTGGGCCCTTCGCCAAGTGGGGCATCGATTTCATGCAATGTAACCCCACCTCGACCGGGGGGCATGGGTATATTATAGTCGCTGTTGACTATTTTACCAAATGGGCCGAGGCGATGCCTACATTGGATAACACTGGTGAAACAGCCGCCCTTTTCTTTTTTAATCATGTAGTCGCCAGGTTCGGCGTACCAGAGGCTATAGTTACAGATCATGGGTCGCATTTTCGCAATCACATGATGGTCGAATTAGCTGCCAAGCTAGGGCTATCTCACGACAGCTCTACCCCATATTATCCGCAAGCCAACGGACAAGTTGAGGCAATCAACAAGGTCCTGAAGCGTATGTTGCAAAGGATGATCGGGGTTCACAAAAGAAGGTGGCACCTAATCCTGTACTCAGCCTTGTGGGCCTACCGAACGTCGGTAAAGAACGCAACCGGGTTCACACCTTTTCAATTGGTGTATGGCCTGGAAGCAGTCTTACCGATCCAGTGCGAAATTTCGTCGCTTAAACTCGCAATTGATCTTCTCCCCGGAACCTCAGAAGAAGAGGCTCGTTTCTTGGAATTAATCCAGTTGGATGAAACCCATCATGACGCCGCTTTGGCTAACGAAGCTCATAAGAAATGAGTCAAGGCTCAGTTTGACAAAAATGTCAAACCCCGTGTCTTCTCAGAAGGTGATTTGGTCTTGCTTTATGACCAAGAATCCGATAAATTGGGAGCAGGTAAATTCAAGTCCTTGTGGATGGGCCCCTATATTGTTAAAAGGGTGTTAGCAAAAGGAGCCTACGAGTTAATGGATTACGATGGAATTCCACTGGCGCAGCCCCGCAACGGGTTGTACCTCAAGCGTTACTATGCTTAAATAGTAACCTGCATGCTTTTGTTGTATTTTATTTTCGCTAAAGTGTTTGTTCTGGTCGAGTGATCCACCTTTTTTTCCGTTGCAGATGTCGAACCTTCTGGAGACATGTGTTGGATATGCCGACGGAGCGAGTCGTAGTTCGCGGAACCTGTCCTCCGCAGCCTAGGCCATTTTTGATCCAAGCGGCGAGTTAGTAAGTTTCAGAGGTGTATGTATTGGGCAATCAACGAATAACATCGCTGAGTATAGCGCGTTGATAGAACTACTCTCTGATGCCATCACACGTGGCATACGTCGACTAATTGTCAGGCTAGACTCACAGCTCGTAATACTGCAACTCAATGGTATATATTCTGGTCGCAATCCAGCTATTTATCGCATGTTCCTAAGGGTTAAGATCTTGGAAAGACGATTTGATTCAATTCAATATCAACATATTTCAAGAAACTTAAACACATTAACTGACTCATTAGCGAACTATGTGTTAGATAGACATTTGCAACATTTATAAAAAAAGGGGACACATCACCAAAAATTGTACATATGGATCACGTAAATCAACCAGAATAAAACCCGAAAATCAAAATGTATAAGCTGTTTATATAAGTTCATACATAATGTTCTGTAACCAAGACAAAATTGGTCATATGACCTAAGAACTCAAAAAGATGCTAGGGGGCACCCTAGCCTAGTGGTGCTCATGATAGTACGTCACGGCCTGTGCAATCATGCGCAAGAGACGAGTCCATCGTCTAGGCACACCAATGGTATGTCGTTGCATCTGTAAAGGTAACTCGTCAATCTGTACATCCGGAAGGCCACGAGTAAGGCTCTCAACCTGCTCCTACATAGCTGTAAGGGTCTCGGTGTCGTCAAGATCGCGAATAACAACTCTCCTAGTAGGCTCCCCTTCCGGGGCAGCAGCTGGTGATCTTGGACGAACTGCTGGACGAACAGGACCAATATCTGCATGCACCCAAGAGTACAATTAAAAGTCTTGATAGAATAAAGCACAGCAACATTATGAGTAAGAACAATAAATAGTAATATGGTCAAAGAGTTTACCAATGGCACCCCACTGCTCGCCATCCGGTAGCACCAAATCCGGATCACCTCGGAAATCCATACCCACATATGGATACTCAGAAAACGCCATCTCCTGACGCTTGAACCACCTAAAGAAGGCCTCAGTAAAAGTAATCTGAGGTTGACCTGCATGCCTAGACATGTGGTCAACCCACCTCTGCATGCGTGGCTCGGTCGGAGAAGGCAAGTCAAGTATGATGTACTGAGGCTGCATCAGTGGGATTTTCTCCAAGGCGAAGGCAGTCAGAATAGAACCAAATCCAAAGTTTTTCAGCTTCCCGTCCTTTACCTTGGTCAATTGACTTTTCATCTGAACAAGTACTGCATCACACCAGTTGAATACTTTCGGTTGGAGACACTCCAAGGCGTGCTGCATATAAGACCTGTTGGCAACATGTAGAGCTGCGCTGCCGGCCATCCTACCAATAGTGAACAGAATGGACTTGAGAGCCCGATCAGTAATCTCACGGATAACAGTCTTGCCGTCTCTGCTCGGCTGAGAACCTTCCCTACAATACTGGCGGACATAATCTCTGGTGGAATCAGTCCCCCGGGCCGTACCTGATAAGGAAATGGGGGCACCTCGTCTTGACAGTCCAGTCAAGAAGTACATGTCCTCTATGGTCAAGGGGATGGTCTTCCCCCTAATCTGGAACACTTGGTTAACAGGATCCCAAGCATCAAGCATATACTGCAGTAAAGAAATCTGTGCTCTCATGCAAGAGATACGGAAGAACTTCAGCAGGCCACAGTTCCGCAGCGCGTTCACCGTGACCGGGTCATGGAGGGCAATCATGTCCTCCTCTTCATGTTCTCTTTCTCGCCATGTAAGGGACATTTTTTTCAAGGTTCCCTGCAAAGCAAACAAGAGAAAGAGTGAATTCCTGATTTGATGAAAAACTGGCGAAAAATTCATCAAAAATAACCTTAAAGCTCAGTCTTTTTGAGCCCAGCGTAGGTAGGAAGTCTCCCACTTGCGCTGAGGGTCAGGCTGCCTTAAGGCAGCTTGACCTTCAGCGCAGGTTTCGAAAGGGAAACCTGCGCTGATCCTAGGGTGCCCTGGAAAAACCCCAGGGGCTCAGAAAGACCGGAAAACAGGCAAAAAACAGGAAAAGAAAACCATGAAAAGAAAGAGCTAGGGTTTAGCTCCTACCTAGTCCAGACGGCACCGAAAATCGTCCACAGAATCTCCCGGAATCAGCTGGTGAAAATCAAGGGGGAAGAGGCACCTCCAGAGCTCCAACAAACCAAATGCAAATGAAATGGTAAATGAGAGGTAAAAACACCTTTTAATGGCTTTTTACACAGTTTAAAGTGAAATATTAGGGTTATAATCTCATTTTCATGCAAATATTATTCATTTCTAACAAAGTTTGTTGTAGCAATTGAAAAAGCAGTACTATATTTGAAGAGAGAAAAGCTAGTAATGGTAAAAAATCAAAATTTTGACCATATAATTCGAGCAGTTTTACCGCGGAATTTATGCTCGTTAAAAAATAGAAAAGCGAGATCCAAGCAGTTTTAGCGTCATAGTTCATGCTCGTTAAAAAATAAACATAAGCTTTTGAGTAGTGTTTTGGCGCGTTCAAGCTCTTTAAAAAATGAACCCAGTACCGGTAAATAACCATTGTGATCGTAAATTTATTAGCCATAAAAGCCTTGGTCGTGTTTGCACCCGCCACCTCCATTTCATTTGGCCAATCGTTCACCTCCATATGATTGTTTACCCATTTTGAGGAACAGCTGCGAAGAGTGATTTCACTTAGCCATCCTTGTGACACTGCCGTGATTGGAAAATTCCAACCTGTACCTGGAATCCGCTGCTATCCCTGTTTATCACTCGTTCCTCAAAAGACGAGTCTTCTTTGAGCTCTTTTCTCCTGACTCGTAAAATATGAAAAGTTTGCCGAGTTTTGGCCTTCCAGCTCGTTAAAGTGACCGGAAGAGCTATCCCTCCTCTAGATTTTAATCTTTTTGGACCTGAGGGATTATTGCACAAAAAGGTCGAGCGCTTGTTTTATTCGGCTCGTTAAAGTATTCGAAAACTCATCCCTTCTGTATTGTTTTATACTTTTTCGGACTTAAGGGATTAGATGACAAAAAAGGAATTTTGGAGTTAACTTTCTGTACCTTTTCAGACTCTCTAAAAATGAAAAGGACCGAGTTTTCCTTGTCGTTAGACTCGTTAAAATGATTAAATAGCGACAAACTTGTCTTTAGACGAGAACGAGTTTCCCTATCGCTAAGCTCGTTAAAACATAGCGATGGGCTTGCCCGAAGGGCAGGTTATAGAACAAGCATATGTTATCCTCCTCAAGCTTGACAAAAATAAAGAGGTACTGGTCAGAAATGACTGGGGAAAAATTGGGAGAACCTCAAAGCTTTAATGGTAGCAAGTTGCTCTTGAACATGACACTTTGTCCTCCGTATCACATCGGGTTGGGTTGTTTCATTCACCGGTCTCATCACCATGGTCCTCGCCAAACCATCCACATTTGGGGTAATGCTACCGATCCATCACATCAGTGTCGTTATATGTTCAAGAGATGTGTTCAGAAAGAGTCAACCGTGTCCCATCCACTGCCATACATTATCCTTCATCCACCCATGATTGCCACCCTGAAACATATTTCACAGATTGTTTTCACCTCCACTAAAATCATTAGCTCCGTTCCGTGTCACTGATGTGGGATTCATTAAGGCCCTCCTTTGACGGATCGCTTCTTGTCGACTTCAGCTCATTATCCAAGAAGTTGATCTAGGAACAAAACCCCCAGTACTTTGAAGCTTGCATGCCTCAATGGCAAGTTTCTCACTTCCGACGACAGGTATACATCAATGACCTTCGACCAGAAGATTTTGCGTGGTGTTCGACGCCAAGTCCTTTATTCACACCACGTGAATTGTACTGCAGTACCTTGAGGGTCATTATCATTATCGGTGATTCCTCTCGCACTTGTTAACGGTTTACATTATTGACCGGTAATCAAGCGATGTCTTTCCATGTTCGACTTCAGCGCAATTCTCACATGGATCGACTTGTACTTAGAGTGAAGATCGAACGAGTTTGAAGACCCCGGATCTAGTTTCATCCATCCGGGCTGCGATATATATATTCAGGATATAAAGACATTTGTTATGTACATCATTGCAGCAGATGATCATCCTACTCAAAGGATGATAATTTCAGCAGAGAATTATCAGTCTACCACCAGACGATCGTCTGTTCTATGTACCAAAATGAATTTATAAAGCTGAGCATGGGAATGCCCGCCTCAGCTAGATCATGAAAGCAAAATGAAAAATAATGTATTGTATTGTATTTTATTACAGGGCACCTCTCAGCGATTGAATGAACTTCGGATCCTCCTGATAAAGCATTTCACCCGATAAACGACCTCATACTTTAGGGGGCAACTGTTATAGACATTTTTGTGCCTTACAGCATGAAGCATGAAATGTCGATAATCTGAGAGATCCAAAGTCCCTAAACATGTTGTTCCTACCGCTAGAGGAACAAGGTCAGCAAACCACAGCACTGAAAATCAGTTCTCCACCTGAAAACACTAAAAAACAAGTTATTTCTGGATCATGTCAGCTGCTCCACTGAGCATCTGCGCTGAATGTCAACTGCTCCACTCTGTACCTGCGCTGAATGTCAAAAGCAATGAAGGCTACCTGCGCTGGGCGAGATTGGCCAAGTGGCACAGTCATTCTGCAAGGTGTCAAATGCCCAGGAAGCTTCCAAAATGACACTTGGATCAGGGAATTCGCCTTGTGATGAGTAAGAGGATCTAGATCTCCAAGTGGAAGCAAGAAACTCCAAGTGGACTCAAGAACTGAAGTATAACTGAAGTGGGAGAGGACACTAGTCAGCTTCATGCCAGCCTCAAGCTGACTCATCCTTTCTCCAAATCTCCTATATATAGAGCTCTCTCATGAGGTCTAAGGAGGCTGGAATTTTGTGCAAGTAAGGAAGTGCTGTTGGTTTGAGTATAGAACTATTGGGTGATTGCTTTGAAGGAGGTGAAGAGGAGATTTCTTTCTGCTGGGAGGTGTTGCTGGATTGGGCCTATTATGGTTGTAACACTCTCAGAACTTTACTTCTTCTATTAATAAAGTATTTGAGGTTCTTCTATATGCATGTATCTCTATGGTGAATTGATGCTTGTATATTTGATTTATTCTAATCCTTGAATCAGTTATGGATGTATGCTTCTTGTAGTTTCCTTTCTTTGTGCTTTTACAGGATCTTTGTGTAGCTGGGCCGGTGAAAGAGCAAGGAGCCAGGAGCAAGCAGCAAAGAGGGAAGATTGGATCAACCATTAGCGGAAGATAACGGTTAGTGGATCCCTTTTCTCTTCTCTCTCTCATCTCATAAAGAAGTAATCTTGAATAGCTTTGCTTTAATTGTTGATGAGGTACTATCACCCTTAGAGTGGGATAGGGTCATTCCGTATTGGATACTTTTCCCAACAACATATGGATGAGCTTAGTTTCTTGTTCAGATGTGAGGTTGGCATGCATATTTAAAGTTTTTCCCGGTTCAATTTCCACAATTTTACTATTTGCGATAGAAGTAACAGGTATTGTTTGATCATGTGTGTCTTTCAGAGGATCTTCTTCTAATTCACTATCAAATGCTGCTTCTATCATGTGATATTGTGTGCAGGATTCAGCTTCAGTTTGACTAATGAAATTGTTAATGGCATCATCTTCTGTTTGGTCTTTAAAATCAAGTGCCTCTTGCAAAGTCAGTGGAGATCTAATGTTATTAGTAAGGTATGATACAGGATACTTGTTAGTTTTAATTATTGTGAGACTTGGCTGCGCTGGAGGGTATAGAACCAAATTCTTAATATCGGGTCCTTTAGTTATGGTCATATTTCCTTGCCGGCAACCAATGTAAGCATCGTCGATGGCAAGCCAAGGCCTACCTAGGATTAGCGGGTGTCCATCAAGTCGGGTTTTTGGATTAATTATCAGGAAATCGATCGGATATTCCTAGGAATCTACAGAGACCAATACATCGTGTAGAGTACCTTCTGGTCTAATCACAGATCGGTCGGCCAACTCTAGCAAAGTAGAGGTAGGTTCTACAGATGTAATGATGAGTTTTTGACAGGTGGTGGTTGTTAAAATATTGATTGCAGCTCCTAGATCAACTAAGGCATTAGACAAGGTCTTACCGTAAATTTGAACAGTTACAATTGGATTTCCTGGGTCTTCATATTTGATGGGTGTTTCTTTCCCAGATAAGAGATCAAATAAAGTACCAACTACTTGGACTCTTGGATTAGTTGTTATATTTCTCCTTGGTTACTTTATGCACAATTCTTTAATAGTTTCTACATATATAGGAATATCTTGAATGGCTTGGAGGAACGGGATTTTTATGTACAGATTTTGTAATTCCCCCAGAATGTCAAAGTCAGGATACTGTAAAGGTCGAGGTATGACTAATCGTTCTGGGAACAGGGGAGAGGATGTGGTTGCTTGATTATGAGACTGCTGCTTATTTGCATCCTCTTTTTGCAATTGATGTTCTCTTACTAACTGATCTTCACTATGAACTATTTTATCTCCCTCATTTTCAATGATACGTCCAGATCGTAATTGAAGATCATTACACTCCCGCAGGTCGGGTCCTTTTTCTGGTGATTCTATGATTTGAAGAGATTGGACCGGTCTGTTATTTGGATTGGGGTTGGGTTGGGCTGGGAGTTGCGGTCTCAAATTAGACTGGGGATTTTGTTGTAAAGTTGGCAGAGTAGGTTGAGGGAGCGAAATAGTTCCTACTGGCTGTTACATTGGTCTTTGCCAGTTTGTCTGCCAGTATGAACCTTGTGAAGTAGGGGGAGTCCATTGTGGAGTATATGGGCTATTTTGCCAATATGGTGAAGTATAAGGGAAATTCGGCCAACCAGATTGGTTTGGCTGATTCAGCCATGGGTTTGAAGAAGGAAACGGTGGTGGTGACCAGTTTGAGAATGGGGGTGGGGGCTGATTTTGCCACATATTATATTGTTGAGCATTATATTGTGGAGGCTGAAAAGAAGAGGTTGGGTCTGAAAACATACCAGATTGTCTTTGCTGCCACTGGCGGCGCTGGTTGATCAAGTACACCGATTCTGGTTCTTCCTCTGCTTCCTTGTATACTGCTTTTAATCCAGGAAGTGAGGGGCAGCTTTCCGTAAGATGATCGTTTGTACAGATGGCACATGTTTGGACTATATCCAGTGGACACTCCTTGTGACTATGTTTTTTTCTGCATCGGGGGCAGAAGATTGCCAAATTTTGTTCTGCCTCTATCTGCTTCTGTTTGGCCTGCATAATATCAAGTTGTGTAGTTAGTGTCCCTAGAATATCAGTTTTCAAATTTTCTAATAAATTTCCAATCTCCACACGCGTTACTCCTTCTGTTGATATTTTATTGTCTCTTGCAAACCGATCATATTCTGTCAGTTTTATTCTTGTGCTGCCTCTCGAACTCCTGATGCATAAATCAATAATGTCAGCAAAATTCTCTTGATAAATATCCCCTTTTCCCATAATGTTTAATGTTTTGATCCACTGTTCCTTCATGCCCCTTATCAATGCAGTTTTTAACACATTATCAGGTAAAGGTAGTGATGCATAAGGAGATATTTGTAAATTATATTGAAAACGTTCCACATATTCTTCTAATGTTTCGTTTGGTTTGGCTGTCATTTGAAATATTTCATCTTTCAATTCTCTAGACCTACAATAATCTTGATATTTTTTTAAGAAGGATTCTTTCATTTGATCCCAATTGTTGATGACCCCACCACCTAGTCCCATAAACCATCTCAGAGCAGCCCCCTTTAATGTTGAGGAAAATAATTTCAATTTATGGGGATCGGTGGTGTAATCATATCCCCTACACAACACGTCAAATTCGAATAAAAATGCATCCAGATCTTCTGATGTGAGACCGTGAAAGGTTGGGATATGTTGAAGAGGGATAGCTTTCATGGGCGCATTTGCTACAGAATCCACTATAGGATATTGTAATGTAGAGGTTTGAGTATTTGGCTGATTCTGATCCATAGGATCGAATATATGCCAATAACCTTCTGGGATATCTAGGAGGGTATTCCTAGGTTGAGAGGGAACGATTTTAGCAGGGATAGTTTTAATGGAACTTCCTTTATCTGGGATAAGAGGAATACCTGATATCTGAGGAGATTGAATTCCCTCAACAATGATTTTTGCAACACTCCCCTTATCTGGGTTGTTTAATGGTTGATCTGTTCCAATGGGAGATTTTGGTTCCTCAGTTTCCCCTGTTTCTCCTTCTCCCTCACAAAAGCTGCTGAAATTCCCTTCCTGCAATAGTTCTGGAGTAGAATTTTCAATTTCCTGAAAGTCCTGCTCTTCAGTTTGACTATGCACCTTAGCAAAGGCTAGAGATGGTGATCCTGTGGCCTGAAGGGAACTAGTAGGCTGTTTAGAAATGATTTTCTTGGGACCTACGGATGGCTGAGATTCTGTTTTCTTATAGATTTCATCTATGAAAGTTGTTCGGCCAAGGGTCACCGACCCCTTAGCTTTTTCAGGTTTGGATGGAAGCTTGATATTCTTTTCTGGTTTTTTTGCTTAGTCGTGCACTCAAACGAACTGCTAAATTCTATTCAATCAAAGCAAGAGAAAATATGTTAGGAAAGCAGACAGTGGAGCAGGGCTTTTACATGCTGCGCACGCAGGTTCTTACCTTTCATTTTTAAGATCCAACTCTTCCCTAGCAGGTTCGTACACTACTCTAAAAAAGACAAATGGCTACACTCTTTCCCCGGCAACGGCGCCAAAATGTAGAGCTATAAAAACGGTCTCTTTCACCTCTAATTACCTCACATTAATATGTCAATCCGGGAGCGTTTGGTTATTTCAAAGAGTGACTCAATCCAAGGCTATTTGTCAGAGTAATGCTAGTAGTACAGCGTCCTTCAAAAATACAAGAGTAAACTAATGCTTGTCTATGACTAAGTTACTTCAAATGACTAAAGCACACACTCTTAAAGCTAGGCAACTTTATCAGTCAAGGGTTCGACAACATTAGCCCATCCCTTTGGAAACTGATGGAAGGGAAACTAGAGCATGGACCACGGGTCTGGGAGCGAGGCAGTAAATGCCGAGGCTCACTACAGCCACAGATCGTCTCTCACACCAAATGCGAGTAAATGAAACGGCAGATAAAAATGGAACGACAAATAAGAAATTGAACAACAAATATAGAATGGAACATCAATGCTTAAAATGGAACAGCAATCGCTATAACTAAACCTCGCGAGCAATAATCAAACTTTATCCTATCAACTCAAATGCACTCATTGTAATCCAAAACTCCAATCTTTCATTCTCCAAGAAAATCACGCAACCAACAAATGGAACAGCATGTGGAAATCATACACACATAACACTCTGAAGAAGTAATCTGGATTAACACCAATCGTCAATAGGAATTACAACTGTGTTAAAAATGGAACAACATGAATATTGAATCATAAAGAACACACCTTTCAGATAATTTCCTTAACACACATACTCAACATAGAAGCTCCGTAACACAATGATAACAATGTTCAATTAAGTCTAATAATATTGCATCCACTTTGAAAGTATTGATAATATAACGCAGCGTCAATAGAAAGAACATTAATGAACGAATCTTAACAGAGCATGTGATGTAACTTATAAAGCATATCAGATTACCAACTAGTGACGATAAGCAAACCATGCAGAAATCAAATCGTAGTGATACAAAAGAAAGTGTCCTCTAGGGCCGGGCCCTTAGCCTCAAGGGTACACCGCTTTAAGTTAATCCAGACGCAGAGATAAGATAATCACCAAGTTTATATTAATGCATAAAACATAAAGTACAATAAACCAAGTTCAACGAGACTCGATGATCAAAGTTTAATCTTTAACAAGAAGTTACATAAAAGCATCGTCCCCAGACTAACAGTGTCGTCCCTTTATATAAGGGTAACGGCGGAGATGTCTAAGCGATAAGATAAATAAAGCAGCGATCCCTCAGGATCGAAGATCCTGAGGGATTCGCTAAACTGTTAATCCTTAATCACTTCTTTTCTCTTCCGCCGAGCTGGTGCCTTCTCCTCCTTTTCCGGACCGGTTTGCTTCAGCCTGCTTTGCCTCGTTTACACTCGGTCCTTCGTCAAAGGGACAGCAGTTACCCTATTCTTATCTTTTTATTTGGAACAACAGCTCCTCGTTTTTACCCTTTCCCGCACAGGAGAATGTCAACTATCAGCGGATAAGTCTTGCATACTAATTCCACATATTTTATCACAATTCTCTATTGTTTTCCACATTCATGATGTAAAAGATTCATAAATCCCACTGAAAAGCCACTGAAATGATCATTAAAAACATACCTTTTTACTACTCCACAATATGGAACCTGTCTCATTGTTCATTGAGGCCTTGTATTTTATGAATATGTCATGTACTAATGTTGTTTCATATTTTGGGCATGCATAAAGGAGAGCACTGTTGTGTGCGAATCTAAAGGCCATGTATTATCATTGCTTCATCTTTTGGGTGCATTGGTCATGGAGAGACCCATGTTGTGTAGTATGTATTATAAAATGTGTCAATTAGCTATGTGTGGGCTAATGGGTGTCATGTATTAGTTTTTATATCATTGATGTAGCCCCATTACATTGGGTCCATTATGTAAAATTGGGTCATTAGAGTCATTGTTTGGTGATAGATTTTTTATAATGGAGTCATATGTTAGTTCTATGTAATGGTCACAACCATGTATTTTCTTCATGAAGCATTGTATATGTATGGAACTTCATTGTGTACCATTGTCCAAAGTTAGTTGGAGTCAGGTTCATGAGGAGTAATCTCTTGCACTTGGGAAGGAGGCTTATTGCAACAGGTGAATATGTTGCTATAGTAGGAAAGAGAATGTGTTTGCAACTCCATTACATGCTTAGGGGGAAAATGTCCAGTTTCGAAGATCATGTGGCATTGAATAGATACTTCTTGGTATCCGAGTTCCTTATTCTACATTCTTATCTTATAAAAGAGTATTTCTGTAATTTGGAACATTATTAGCATTTTTCTTCCATGTTGGTATGGCCATTTTGTAATAATGTAACAGGATGAAATAATTTGGATTGATGGAGTTAAGTTTCAAAGTTTAATGGACAGTGTATGGGGTTACACTTCAGATATTGGAGATCAAGTTGAGGTTGATATCAATGGAAAGGGGGAGTTTGTTGGCATTGTTGTGCATGTTGTCGTGCTGGCATTAGTGTCAATAGGGTCATGGTGCTACTTGTCCTATGCCTTATGTCAATCTAAGGATGTTGGTAGTATTCCTCATGATGTGTGATGAGTGTTTCAGATTTTTTAGTGATTAACTTGTTGGTTGGAATTGATGTAAACTTGGTTGTGGCATGACTTAGAGAAAGATTTAGAGGTTGAGTAGAGATGGTTGCAGCACATGTTATGATGGTTTGTTATAGGTTTATGTTGCTACAATTATTAGAGGCTCCTCCACATGTGTTGGAGGAAGTTGGATCACTTGACGTCGCTACTTCAGGTGTTGGATATTTTGCTACATGTGTTAGATATGCTTCTATAAGTGTTGCAAGCATTGGATATGTTGCTAAATGTGTTGGAGATGTTTCTACAGGTATTGGAGACTACTTTATGTCTTGATGATGTTCCTACGAGTGCTAGAGGTTTTTGGCTATGCATTGGTTATGTATATGATTATTTGGTTATACATTGTTACCAAGAATGGTAATTGGTATGGAAACTAATTGGTATTACAATGGTATTGGTATTTCCATGGTATAGATGCCCTTGGTATTGGTATTACCATGGTTTTTGCATATGGTATTTTGTCTTTTTGCTTTGACATTTGTACAAGTTACCTTGGTATTGGTATTACCATGTTACAAGTGTGCTTGGTATTGGTATTACCATGATATAGGTGCACTTGGTATTGGTATTATCATGGTAGAAGTGTCCTTGGTATTGATATTACCATGGTATTTTCATTTGATATTTTGGATTGCACAACATTACCCTGGTATTTACACTTGGTATTAGTATTACCTTAGTATATTCCCTTGGTATTGGATTCAAGAGTGATGAGGATAGTTTTTTGTTTGTGCATGAGTATTGAGTTGAAGTTTTTTTTGGCTGGATGTGTTGTGAGTTGAGTGAGACTGAGAAAGGAGGAAGAGTGTGTGAGCTGTAGGAGTCTTGTTGCGGATTTTTTGAAGTAGTTTGAATGTGTAACAACTGATAGTAGAAGTATGTTTTAGCCAAAATTTTGAGCAAAGACCGAGGAGATGAAGTAGATACTAAATGTAGATCATGTTGGTGTTTGGTATCATATTGTTTATTCCCCAATTTGTTAGTTGTGTGAAACAATTTTTTGTGAACATTTTTTTATTAATGGAGAGAGGTTTTTAGTGATGCATTTATTAGATCATTTTATGCAACGTTTGTGTTGATTCTTTTTATGTTGGAGTTTGATTTTTTTTCCTTAAAGAGATTGTTGTTGTGGTGTTCATGTTGAGCAATTTTGCGTTCTAGTCTAAAAATATATGAAAAAAGAACCACATAGAGGAGTGGAGTTGGAGGAATCCAATGAAATCAATATAAGAAAGCAATTTTCTGGGTCTAATGATAGTTGGATAGTTTAAAAGAAATTGGACAAGGCTTGTTGGTTATGGTGGATTATAGTAGATAGGAGTTTTTAGAGTCATTTGATAGTTCATAAGAAACTAGGCGAGGCTTGTTGGTCATGGTGGATTCTACTAGATAGGAGTCTGTGGAGTCATTTGATAGTTTAAGAGTAACTTGATAAGGATCATTGGTCATGGTGGCTTCGAGCAAATGGTAGTCCATAGATCTGCAATAGAAAGAGATCTATGTTTCATTATAGATAGTTGAATCTCTATGTAAATATTTTTTTGACATAATAAAATATTTTGAGCAACGCAATAGCTACAAGGGTGGTTTTTTTTTGTGGAGAAGGGGTTTCCACAAAAAATACTTGCGTTCCATGTGTTTAATGTTTTCATGCTTTTTGGTCTATGTTTGATGCTATGATATTTATTTATGCATGGCTTAAAATAATAATGATTTGGAGAGAAATTTATAAGTTCCTTTAGTACTGATTCACCCCCCCTCTATTAGTAGTGACTAGTTTGTAACATTTTTTATGTAATAATGTAATGGCCTGAAGTATGGGACCATAGATCCATGATCTAAGAGGGAAGGTGAAAGACAAACCAAGTGGGATTAGTTGGAAAATTGAATTAATTTTATGGTGTAAATAATGAGAAAATAACATGAAGAGTCTAAGACGAATATGAAGATACCCTTGGAAAATGATAAAAAGGAGAATACACAACAACATGGGATTGGAACTCTTCTTGGTGGAGCTCATGAACAAAGCTAGTATAAGCTATGACATTAGAGATATTTTGAGGTCTAAAATGGGCCTCAAAACAAAAATGTACAACAAAAATAAATGTTATAAGAACCAACAGGATTCAATATGATGATGTAAACCATGGGGGATGATTCATGAATTTTGCAGTAAAAAAGTAAAAATATTAAAAAAAATAAATACTTTTTCAACTCATATTTTCGACTTATATCCCTGTAGTTTTACTCAAATTTTGAGCGTGAGGACTCATTGGATGCATAATTTAATTCCTCATTATGGAAGTACCAATGTTGCATACTTTTGATGGACCTTGCTACATGAAAAATGAGAAATACATGAAAAACATAATTACAATGACATTTTTTCATGCATTTATCATTTTTTATTTAGCAGGTTCCATCAAAAGTATGCAACATGGGTATTCCTTGGATGAGGAATTAGATTTTTCATCTAACAAGTTTTCCCACCCAAAATTTGAGTAAAACCGTAGGGAGATAAGTTGAAAATATGAGTTGAAAAAATAGCTTTTATTTTTTATTTTTTTCCCTCTAAATTTTGATGATGTAATATAATCATTATTTTATTATTTCCAATATTATTTTATAACATTCCATAGGAGGCCCATTTTAAATCTCAAAATTTCTCTAATGGCTAAGGGAATGGAACTTCCCTAAGAGAGAGAATTTTGACTATAAGATAAAGAAGAGATGGGATTGAGTTCTTGTTGTGAGCTGATAAACCATTCATGGAGTGCTTGTTACAACTGATAAACCACTCAAGGTGCTTGATAGGTCTAATAAACCACACACATAAGGGTGCTTTCTAGCTCTGATAAACCACATGTAGAAGGGTGCTTGTTGTGGGTTGATAAATCACTCATAGAGTGCTTGGCATAACTAATAAACAACCATTATGATGAATTTTGTTGTGCTTGAGTAGCTAATAAACCAACCACTGTTATAATTTCCCATCCTCTATGTCCTTAAGAGGGATTTTTTCAAGGTTGTTGGAAGAGGAATTCCCCTTAGATCATGGATCTAGCTTAGGGGTGACTTATATAACCAATCTTGGTTACAGTAGGTCTATGGTTGAGTGGAAAATTGAAGTCCCATTTTGAGTTGCCTTTCTTTTATCAATTGTAGATGAAAAAGCTATGATTTGAAAGTTGTGAATTTATAGAATATTTTTTATAAATCTTGCACGATTTTTTTGTGTGAGGCTTGCTAATGAAATTGCTTTAATATTGTTATGATTTTGTTTATGAGCGTATGCATGCAACTATGTGGATTTATGCCTAGAAATTTTGTCTCTTGGAATAAACTGTGTGTAGGCTTGTAATAATGTTAATTTCATGCCTAAATAAATAAATAAATAAATACATACATACATACATACATACATACATACATACATACATACATACATACATACATACATACATATATATATATATATATATATATATATATATATATAAAGAGGGGTTCCCTATTATTTTGTGAAATATTGATGTTCTAGTGGCCTTCTTAGTATTGTATGCCTTCCACCTACTATTATAAATTTCTATGCTTAGATATTATCTCAAGGGGAAACTCATAGAACTATAAGAGACTAGATGGGAAAATCCCTATATTGTATAAATGGCTCTCTATGCCATGTTTTTATTTCATTTGTCAAGAACCCTAAGAGGATTTACTTGTGGGAATCTGAAGAGGGATAGCACCACACGTGCTTCATATAACCCCAAGGTAAAAAACCAGAGCCTATCGTAGGTATAAACTCATATAGAACCACCATAGTAGAGCCATGGTTGTAAACAATCACAGACGGCTCAGACAGGAAAAGACTTATTCTTAAATCCTTTTAACCTCATCTATGATCCTGGCGAGATTTATTTGGTTGCATAAGGGTTGGATTGAAGGACAAGTCGCTAGCCCACATGACTGCATCTCATAACCAAACATAAAGCTTGTATGATGGATGGTTGAGATTGATCATGAGGAGATCGATGGATCACAAGAAATATGGGATGATGTAAGCCCAGAGGAATCACATCCTGAAAAACCATAATAAGTTGCTTGACAGAAAGTGTCAGGCTGGCGAGGGTTGAGATTGTGTGGCATGAGTGGGACCATCAGAGTTGTAGGTGTGATAAACTTTGGGACCAATCACAAGCAAGGGCATGAAGAGAAGGGTGGACCCACATTACACCTAATCCTAGGAGGAGTTGGAACCAGAGGTTATTGACTAGAAGTTACTTCACAGAGGTATTGAGTGGGTACTCTCGTACGATTTAAAAAGGGTACACTAGAGGTTGTTCGCTAAAAGTTACTCGCCTAAAGTATTAAGAAGGGTACTCTTAGATGTTTTGGGCGAGATTTTTTAAGAAGGGCACACTGGAGGTTATTATCAGGAGGTATTAAGCACGGTAAGCCTAAACATTTTGAATAGGGATATTTTAAGCGAGGTACTTCAGAGGTTATTCCTCAAAATTTACTCCATAGAGGTATTAAGTGAGGTGCACAACAGGCTATCCCTCAGAAGTTACTCCCCAAAGGTATTTAGCGAGGTACTCCTAGATGAATTTAATGGGTCATTAACCAATAATTAATTTCCAAGGGGCACTGAGATATTATCCAGATGGGCACAACCACGTGGCTAATATTTTGATGTGGTGCTCTCTAAATTGCCACAATTTTAATGGTCACATCTCCTAATCCAAGAGTTGGGTTGAGGTAAAATTTTATATCACGGGAATCGTCTTGACTAGATGAATGCAATGGTGATGTCATACCAAGGCTCTAAGTGAGTTGAAAATATTGAAAATTTTAGACCCCATTTCCATAATGGCACCTTGGATTTTGGGTCAACATAGTAACTACCTTCCTTTTAACGAATTTTTTCGTAAGGGTTAGGAGGGGGTGTGTTTAAAAGTGGTATCATAGCAACAACTTCAAACGTTGGACGTAGAAAGGCTCACATGTACATGCTGGATGACTGATTGATATCCATAATATTCCTAATATGTTAAGTTTTCCTGTATGATGACTGAAAAAATGTTGGAATGCAAGGATTATAGGCTTACTAACTAAACATGGTTGCACAATGATTGATATGTGATGGGTAAATATTAATGTATACCAAGGAAAAGGAGTAATATGTGTCAATTCATGTTTCTTATTTATGTCTAACATTGGTATGTATGTAAAGACAAATTAACAAGTATCCAGGTACTATAAGGAATAAGAAAGACTAAGCAGTGGAGTTGGCCAACATGGTATGAACATAACCCAACAGGGATGTGAAGAAGAATCAATTGGGAAAATGAAAGAGGAAAATCCTGAATTGATAGACACTTTTTGAAGTCTAAGAGCTAAAATAAGAATTTTCAAGGAAGAAAATGAAAATATTTTCATAGATCAAGCAGAAGTAAACAACATACTATTGCAAAGCCTATATGAATTCTAGAGACAAGGACTACAGGAAGTTGGTGCTTTCCATCAAGAAAGGAACAAGCTTAAGGGTAGCCCATAAAAAATATATAGACACAACAAGAATGATAATAATGAAAAAATCATTCGATTGAGAAAGAGGAGAAGAGAGGTGGGAGGAGGAACAAAACTACTGAACTCACCAAAAAGAGAATTAAGCAGTGCTAGCCAATCATTGGATAGTACAACTGCTATATGTCATCATCAAAGGAACGGTGAAAATACTCCCATGCAAGAGGAATTCATGAAAGAAAAACCCCCAACCTTTAATGGAGAGGTAAAGAAAGCAGAGGATGGAGAAGCTTGGCTTTTGGGAATAAAGAAGTACCTCAATTTGCATGACTATTCAACGAACATGAAGGCCAGGGAATCCTTTTTCAGCTTGATGGGAAAAGTTGATGTATGGTGGGAGGATCTCAAGAACATTATAGAGATGAGAGAGAAGGAGATGACCTGGAGGAAGTTTCAAAATTACTTCCATTAAAACTATCTATTTGAGAAATATTATGACAACAAATTCAAGGAGTTTTATGAGAAGAAATTGGGGAAGATGGCACTTGAAGAATATAATAACAATTCTTGGAGCTATTAAGGTATATAACTTACATTAAGTATTCGAAGTCCAATATCTAGAGGTATGTCAGTGGGCTACTAAAAGCATACCAAGACCGAATAGAATTTGATGATCCTAAGACTCTAGAGGAGATCATCCAGAAGAATAAGCATTTTTATGAAAAACCTAAGCATAATACCAAATTCCAGGATGAATGGTGAAAGAAAGGAAAAGGAAGAAAGGGTGGAAGGTTTAATAAATTCACCAAAGGTGAGCATAAAAAAAATCTAGTGTAAGTAGAATGAGCCCCAAAAATCAAGGAATAAAAAGATGAATGAAGGGTATCAGTGCTGGGAGTGTGGAGAAAACCACCTAAATAGAAATTTACCCAAGTGCAGAAGTTTGGTGCAAAGTTCCAATTGATCTTGGATGCAATTTCAGTCATATCAGTCCTCAGATTTTGTACAAATGTGAATTTCCAAAGAAAATCCATGAGGAATCATGGCTTGTTCAGTTGTACATAGGAATAAAGAGAAGAATAACAGAGATGGTTGAATCTTTCCCTATACAACTCAGGCTCATCAATACAATAGTAAAACTAAATTTTATCTTTTTTGGATCATATGATGTACTGATAGGTATGGATTGACTAGAAGCCCATTGGATGAATGTGGATTGTCACAAAAATGTGTTAGAATTTTTTAGTGATGAGGGTGACCCAATTGCACTACATGAATGGTTGTTCCCTCTATGCCATTCAAATCATAGAGAAAGGAACCAACACATACCCCTTTGCAAATTATCTGAATCTCAGTCAATACAGTGATGTATTTCTAGAGGAATTTCCAGGACATCCACCCAACTGAAACATTTACTTCACAATCGAATTGATTCTAGTAATAGCACCAACATTGAAAGCCCCATATCACATGAGCATGCTTGAGTTTGTTGAACTAAAATTACAGTGAAAGTAATTTATGGTGAACTGGTATATTCAGCGCAGTGAATCACTATAGGGATCCCTTAGACCTTTTGTTAAGAAAAAGAATGGAAAATTATTTCTGTGTAATTACTATAAATAATTAAATCATGCCACTAAAGAATATGTACCCACTTCCTAGTATTGATGATATATTTGATCAATTGAGATGGGTTGTAGTGTTTTCTAAGATTAATTTAAGGTCGATTACCACCATTTCAAAATCAAGAAGGAGGAAATTCATAAGACTGCATTCAAAATGAAGTATGGCCACTATGAATTCACAATGGTTCCATTCATACTCACAAATGATCCAACAACTTTTATGTGCCTTATAAACAATGTTCTCAAGCCATTCTTCGATAAATTTATGCTACTATTTATGGATGACATTATGTTTTATTCAAAGAATGAAAATGAGTATGAGGATCACCTTAAGGTTGTGCTACAATTTCTTAGAGATCATAAATTATATGTTAGTTTTAGTAAGTGTGAGTTTTTCCAAACCCAAGTTCACTACTTGGGTCATTGAATCTCAAAGGAGGGAGTGGTTTTGGATCTAGAGAATATCAAAGGAATAGTAGATTGTCCCACACCCCAAAATGTGACAGAGGCCAGATTATTTATGGGACTCGCTAGTTACTATCGAAGATACATTTGAAACTTATAAAAAATTAGGCATCCCTTCACTCCATTACAGAGAAAAGGAGTAGAATTTCAATGGACATATGAATATGTAGCTAGTTTTGAACCACTGAAGAGTGTACTAACTCATGCACCTATATTTAGAATTTTTGACCCATAAGAAGATTTTATTGTTTCCACTGATTATTGTAATCAAGGAATTGGTGGAGTCCTGATGTAAGAAGGGAACGTGATATACTATGAATCTAGGAAGTTGAATGAGATTGAAAGTAACTATCACCCACGATTTGGAGTTGAGAGCCATTGTGCACGCACTAAAAATTTGGAGACATTATTTGTTGGGAAGAAGGTTTACATTGATGATGGATCATGGAGGTCTAAAATATATGTTTAACCAACCCAAACTAAATGCCAGAAAGGCTAGGTGGTTGTATTTGATCAGTGAATTTAATTTTGAAATCAAGTACATTAAAGGAAAATAAAATAAAGTGGAAAATTCACTCAACAAAATTTTTGCACAAGGTCTGCTTGGTATCTATAAGCACTTTCTCATTATACCTCAAATAGAGAATTAAAGAATGGTCGATGAATTATGAGCATTAGAAATTTTTGAAGAATCGTTGGCCGAAACAACCAGATGAATCTGTGAGTAGAAGTTATTAACTCAATGATGAGGGGATCTTAACATTTAAAAATAGGAAGTACACGCCCAATGTCAAGGAATTAAGGAAATTCATCATGGAGGATTTCCATAAAACACCTTACTTAGGTCACCCTAGATATCAAAAGATGGTGAAAACCATGAATAATACAAACTCTTGGTAAGGAATGAAGAAGGATATTACAGAATTCCTTGCCAAATATTTGGAATGCCAACAGGTGAAGCTGGAGTGTAGGCACCTAGTTGGACTACCAATTCCAATTTTGAATAGAAATGGGAGGTTATATCCATGGAATTATTTACCAAAATTCTTAGGAAAACTAGACAACATGATGCTATAGTGGTGGTAGTAGATAATTTGAGCAAGGTAGCTCACTTTATTGCTATTAAGTGTAGTCATAAAGCAATAGATATAGCCCAAATATTTGTAAAGGAGATAATCAGGCTGCATGGAATTCCCAAAAATATAATATCAAATAGAGATGCCATGTTAACTTCAAAAATTTTGGAAGATATTGTTTGATGGATTTGGAACTTAGTTATCCTTTAGCACCTCTAACAACCTGAAAACCGATGGTCAAATAGAAAGGGTGAACAAAATATTGGATGAAATGTTGAGGATGTATGTGATGCATAAACCAAGAAAGTGGGAAGGCTATATTCCATGGGTAGAAGTTGCATACAACACTGGCTACCAAGAGTCTTTGGGAATGAGCCCTTTTGATGCACTTTATGGAAGGAAATAAAATACTTGTATCAATTGGGATGATTAGGTGACTAGAGTACTTGTTGGATCAGATTTTGTAAATGAAATGGAGCAGGAAATGATCAAGATCAAGAAAAATTTAAAGGTTTCCCAAGTTAGTCAAAAAATATATGTAAACCAATAGAGACTACACAAAAAGATTCAAGTGGGAGAACATGTTTATTTCCATATTAAGCCAAAGAGAAGCTCATTAAAAATGGGATCATGTGCCAAACTAGCACCTAGATATAGTGTACCATTTCATATTTTGGAAAGAGTGGGGCGAGTTGCTTATAGATTGACCTTTCCACCCACAGTGAAAGCTCATAATGTTTTTCATGTTTCCTTACTTAATAAATATGTTCATGATACTAATAATGTAACAACCTTGTTTAAAAATACATGTAAATATAAAAATATAAGGCCATAGGCATGGGACACATATTCCAAGATGAATGGTGGGAAAAACATCATAGTGGGTGTTAATTTCGATTATTATGGATAAAGGAAATTTGAAATTTCAATGGAAAAGGCTTTGGAAAGGCAAGAGGCATTAATTGGCATTTTATTTACAAAAATAATGGAAAATAGGAGAAAATGAAAGTAAAATCTCACAGGTTGCGTGTGAGGTGGAAAATGAAGGAAAATTATGGAAAATGAAGAAAATAAAGGCCTCATTGATAAAAAGGCTTATGAGGATTAGTTCATGGACTGTTACACTAAAAAATGTCATCATGGCTATTTATAGTTAGTATGGCTCTATCAACAGTCATGCTATCCTCTTAGGCAAGTCTTATGCCTCTGCTCTCCATGTCAAACTCCAAAAAGAGAGAAAGTCTTTATAAATGTATTTATCTCTGGGTACGCAGGTTCTCTCAACCTTACCTGCGGGTACGCACCCAATGTTCACAAAAGCTGCGTACTTGTACGCTCTGTATGTAAAGGGGCAGGTGCGTCCCCCTGTAAAGGTCAAAATGCGCAAGTTTCATCTTTAAAAAGTTACTTGTAGTCATTTCTAGAGCATTCTAGAAGGTTGTTCGACGTGTATTGAGCGCCTCCAGATGGTTCATGTACCCCTACCAAAGAGGAACTTATCCCATCAATGAGGGAGCTATCCCATCCAAAGAGGGGATTATCCCATTGATGGTGGACCTGATTAACTTCCTCTTGAGCACTATAAATACAGGCATTGGGCCAGAAGGAGGGGAGGTTGGAAGCTAAACATTTCTAAGGGTAGATGCTGCTGGAATTAGGACTCCCATTTAGAAGCTTGTGAGGAGAGATTGCCATTTTTGCTTGTTCTATTTGGAAGTGGGTGAGCTTTGTCAAAGTAAAGGAGAACTCTTGATGGACCCTGGGAGGGACTTGCACAACACCAAGGCTCAGGTTGTATTTGTTCCTTTTGTTTCCTATTAATGCAAATGAGTCCATTCTTCTCAATAACTTGTTATTTATGAGTTGTTTCATGTACTCCTTGGTCTATGTGTTAAATATGTTTTATTCTATGAGATTATCAAGTGCTATTTAATCGTTTGATTGTTAGTGGATGCAGGTTTCAAAGTGAAGGAGGAGCTCATCCGGATCAGTGAGGCTGGACTACTACAACAGCGTTGGACTACAGGTAGGATCTAAACACTTGATTTCTTACATAGTAAATGCATGTTTAGAGAAGGATTGCTCTTATTTGTCTTGTTTGTCACTAGAGAGTCTTAGGCTCCTAGGGAGGTTGGTTGTGTCCGCACTATCGACTCTTTCCGCCTGACAAATTGGCGACTCCACTGGGGACTCCATTGATGTGAAAGTCTTTTCCTTTGTATGCAACTTTGATCTGAGAAAAGTCACTTATTTTCTGGTTTTTGGCTCTGTGACTTTGTTTTTGGGTGGGTTAGCTTAGGGTTAGATTCAATTTAGTTTTTCTTGAATTTTCCAGTAGGACGCACCCTCTGAGTATTGCACAGTGCGTCCCTGTACGCACTGTCACTGTGTGCACAGAGCGGGCCCGCACCTGTCTTAACGGGTTGCCTGCGTCCCCTGCTAAAATTTAAGAAAATTCCATTTTTTGCATTTTTTCTCTTAGATTTTTCTTTTTCTTAGTTTTTACTACCCAGACCCATTAGTCTCTTGTCAAAGATCTTCACCTGAACTTGTTTCGATAGCATTGAGTGTTTTAGTGGATTTCATAGAAGTTTAAGCCCTAGGGTTTGATTTTTGAGTAGGTCTTGTAGTGACTTTGGCGGTAGAAGTTGTCAAGCCTTAGATCTCTCTGGTTTTGTCAGCCTTCTTAGAAGTCGGACCTGTCATAAAGTCTACCTGTGAGAGCAACTTACCTTTGAGTTATCTCTTTGGCAAATTTCGAAGTACTTGTTGATTGAGTATTGAATTCCATTTTACAAAAAGAACAAAAAGATTTGAGTTTTGTTTTGACTAGTCTTTTGATTCTGCATTAGCTAGTCCTTGACTTGATTTTGGTCAAGTAAAACAACCTAGAATCATCTTTGTAGGCTTTTGCCTCATTAGGTTTGCTTAGAGTAAATTTCTTTTGATTTGCTTGTGAGTCAAGTTTTCATAGATTTTATAAGCTTTTGAGATTGATTTTTGTCAAAATAGATTTATATGCTTTATTAAATAAGAGAAAATACAAAAACATCTCCTTTGAAAAGTTTTGTTTCAAGTAGCTTTGAAGAGTTTTGAAAAAAAAAGAGTTTTTCGTGCACGTAGGGAGTGGTCATGTTTGTATGCTTGGAAAGATAAAGAGAATTGTTTCTTTGATTGTCTTTACTAAGAAAGTTGTTTTCTATAAAATTTGCATTTCTCAACTCTCTTAGTTAAGAATTTCATTAAAAGAGAAAAGTAGCGTAAATCATCTTAGGTGCATCTTTGTAGTGGTTTGAGTCGAGTCTACACACCATTGGTTTCACTTCCGCTACCTTTTGTCTTTAAGAAAAACCATAAAATTAACGCTTAAAGTAAAATCAACGTAGTAACTTTTATTTACTAGGGCTCTGAAACACCAATTTAGATCAGGCTAGTGTCTTGGAGTAGGTGAGTAATTAACTCTCCAAGACAACAAAACCAAACAAGTAGCTTATCTTGTGATAGAATAAATCCAATTGTCTCATTTGTACTCTGGGAAAGCTCCTCTTAAAGGAGAAGCACGAGCTCGTGTCCGAACCAGTGAGGGGATCAATCCCCCCTCGTTGGGAACGACGCCAAACACGCACGTATTACAAACGGTAAACCTCGGATTAACCATTGTCGAGGAGCCAGGGGTCACTTGTCGGTAAACCTTGGATTATTGTCAAGGAACCGGCAAGGGGATTGAGCTTGATACTCTGCCCTTGCGTGCTGTCGGAGTGTAGACTGTTCCCCCAGGTGCATTTGTTGCGGTTGGTAACCTTAGTGACCATCATCTTTAGGATTCTACCGAGGTGACGGTGGAGGGAAGATCCCACTGTACCTGGAGCAGACGTCGGCTAGACTCACTTGGATTTTCCGGGGGGTTCACTTCACTCGAGACGGTTAAAGTGGAGGAACTTGTGCCGGTCTATTCATTAAGCAGGTTGCCGGGGTAACTGTTCCACCCGCCACTTCTGTACTGAATCCGGCGATGTTGGGTTTCATCTCCAACTAGCGTTTTCGGTCTGGAAGGCTACTGTTTGTGCTTGGTTTGACGCCCTAGATTCTTTAGGCGTGTGATTCAAATTTGTTTGGTTCTTTAGAGACTTTAGGTGGTTTGATTTGAGATTTTACTTTGTTTTCGTGTGTAGTAGTTAAAAGTTTTTAGCTGTGGCGGAATTACCGAGACAGTCCCGTAGACTTCGGGGCCAGTCTCCTGAAGTTGTTTCTGTGGCCGAATTGTTGAGAAGATCCCGTAGACTTAGGGGTGAACCTCCTCGAGACGACCCCAGTAATCTAGAAGGTTTGAAGGTCCTTGTAACTCCTCCTAGTGGTAGTAGAGTAGGTTCACCTGAAGAAGGAGAATCTTCCTTGGTAGTCCATTCAGATTACCAAGGTTTAGAGACAGGTTATAATCCTGAAGCTGTTACAGTTTCTGAGCTTGTTGGTAGTTTTTCGTCTGCTAGTGATACAGGCGAAGAACCTGAAATATCTGAACCTGTTACTCCGACTTCTAGTGTTCCAGATTCACCAAGAATAGAACGAGTTATCACCGAAAATATTCCTACTGGTCTGATTTCTATCGAAGAACTTGCTCCAGAGGAAGAAATAGGCGTCTCTAACCTTGAAGATCAACTTACTATTGATCTCAGGGAGCGTGAATCTATCTTTTACAGTCCTCCTAGAAGTACTACTTGGTACCTTTCGTTAACCAATTATTTAGACAACTCAGGGGTAGGTTTTTCTACACCTCGTACTCCTTTTCCACCTGGAGGTATTTATACTCCTGTAAATATGTCTGGTCAGTCGTCCGTGTTTACTCAAACTCCTGAATCTTTCTTACACGGCGGTCCTTCTGTTCCCACCGGGTATCAATCACTTTCTGGTACCTTTGCGGGGGCATCTCCTCAACCTATTGATCATGGGTTATTAGCTGGAAACAATGGTAATATACCATTGGGTGTAGGAGACATTTACATGATGTCAGGTTCAATTCCCGTTTCCCAACCTCAAGGTGGCCAATTACCGCCTGGGGGGCAACCTCAAGGTACACAAATCGTGTCTGGGGGGCAACCTCAAGGTCAGTATGTACCTATGGTGCAATACATGCCTCAAGGTCAACCCCAGCCTCAATATGTACCCCAGGGTCAACCTCAGTATCAATATTTACCTCAAGGGTATCAACCCCAAGGGTGTCAACCTCAAGGGTATCAACCTCAAGGTCAAGGTCAACCCCAGTATCCGTATTTACCTCAAGGTTATCAACCTCAAGGTCAATACTCGAGTCAAGGTTATCAACCACCCCAAGGTCAGTCATATGTTCAAGGTATGGGAACTGCACCTTACAATTATCAATCCTATCCTTAATCCGGTTATGGATCTCAGTATCCTCAACCTGTTACGGGTCAATACCCCGGAATGCTAGTGTGGGATCCATCACAGGGTCAACAGGTGTTGCAGCCAAGTTTACAGTTGGTACATCAAGCTGGACAACCCGTAGTTTCTGGTCCACCCCAGCAATCGCAACCTGTCCAGTCAAATGTTCAAACTTCTGTAACTTCGGTAGTTACTCAGCCGCCAATTGCACCTAGTACTCCATCTCAAACGGCTGCTGCAACTACCGCTACATCTGCCGTACTTACTTCTGGAGTATCAATAGCTCCAGTTTCTACTGTCTCTGTAACCACTCCTCAGACATCTTTACCGTTGTCTGGATCTACGATTCAAACCACGGTCCAGATGCCTACAGGTCAGCCTGGTATAAGTATGGTTGTCACTACTCAACCTCAATTTGTTCATCAACCGTACCAGGGACAGTACCAACATGGGCAAGCTGTCCAACAGCCGGTTTACCAGTATCAACCGTATCCTGGGTACACTTATCAACAACCTCAACAACCCCAGTACGGTCCGGTTAATCCTGGTTTTCCAGGAGGATATAATATCCCTAATGCGACTCCTGTTCCTAGTTATCCTAGATATCCTCCTCCTGGGACTGGTCTTGTGACCCAGAGTTTTAGAGATCCTAACCGGCAGTTACCGTTTATCGCAACTTTGGATTTACCAGACTTGACGCGCCTAACGAATGATCCAATTCAATATCTTCAGTTCTGGCCGCCAATGCCAAATAAGTTGCCCAGTGATATACCCAAGTTCGAAGGTAAGTCTGGAGAGGATCTGTCCAATCATGTGATGACTTACCACCTCTGGTGTGCTTCAAATTCTATCTCGGATGATTCGATCCGCTTACGTCTTTTCCAGCGTACACTCATTGGTCTCGCGGCCAAGTGGTACATTGAGTTACCACGGGCCTCTTTTTACAATTTCAGCCAGTTAGCTACCTCGTTCTTAACTCATTTTCAGTTGCCGGTCAGATACGATAACGGCACGGAACTATTAACTTCACTAAAACAATCAACGTCCACGTATATTTCTGATCACATTCATGAGTGGAGACGTCGAAGAAGGTTAGTGAAAGTTTTTATCCCGACCAAATCTTAGCTGAATGGTTTGTTAAATCATTATTACCAAAGATTACTGAAGATGTAGCTAAGGCCGGAGTAGTTACTGAGGAGCAAGTCATTGCTCAGGCACAATACCTTGACTTAGTTTATACTCAGTCAGGTATGTTACACGAGAAGATTCCAGATCTTCCAAAATCGAATCAAATCGCTACTGCTCCTTCGGGATCTCATGCCGCTGATGGTATGATTGGCATCGTGAATACAAAGAGCAAGAAGAAGTCTTCCAAGGCTTCAACTACTCCTGTAATCACTTTGCCCGATTCCCCGACAGGAGAGTCTTCTCCTGAACTTTCCGCCGATATTCATGCTGTAGAGTCATCTACGGCCAAATCAAAAAACGGTGGAAAGAAGAAAGGAAAGAAGAAGGCTAAAGCAGACAAGGCTCCGAAGGAGAAAACGGAAAAGTCGGAAACCAATGACGAAAAGTGCAAACCTCGATATCCTTGTCTTATTTGTGAAGAGGATCATTTTACAAGAGATTGCCCTCATCGGGCCGAGGTTGTGAAAATAGTCAAAGGTTCTCCCACTCCTGCTGTGTTAAAAAATCCATTTCCAGAGCAGGAGAATAAGATGATAGGTTCTTCCTCGACTGCCAGTGAAGAACCCATTTTCATGATGTCTCATGTGAGGATTGCGACTCGATCGCAAGATTATGGTAGTAAGAATCCTATTGATGGTAAAGAAGCAGAATCTTCTCATTCTAATCCATCAACCTCAGCTCCTGGTTCCGATCCACTACAGATCGAAAAACCTAACCCGGACCTAGTAATCAAGCCGCCCGCCAAGGGTGTACTTCGAAGGTCTGCTTTCAATCCACATGCGAGAGCAGCCCAGAATTACAACATTGTTGAGGACTTAGCTGTTTCACCCTCAGCAATGTCGGCTTTAGAAGTGCTGCAATCATGCCCAGCACAACGAAAATTACTTTTGTCGGCTATCGGAGCTGTTGATGTTCAGGACCCGAACCTGATAATCTTCGATCTAGAAAATAGTACACCGCGTCTACCCCATCAAATGGCTTTCCAAATTCCAGTGATAGTCAAAAACATGCCTATTCATCGGACTGTGATTGATGAGGGAGCTTCTACGTGTATTATGTCGATTCAATGTTGGAGATCGCTTGGTTCTCCTTCGTTGAACCAATCCCCGACCATCCTTAAGGCCTTTGATGGCCGTGGGTTCCGTCCGTTTGGTATTCTACAGGAATTGCCTATAGGGGTAGAAGGTAAAACCATTAGTCTGGATGTGGAGGTGGTTGATGCCCCTCTAGACTACAACCTTCTTTTGGGTCGAAGTTGGTCATATGCTATGACAGCGGTCGTTTCATCGGTCTTCAGAGTAATTAAGTTTCCACATAACGGTAAGATCGTGACGATTGATCAGCTAACATACTTTTCATCCGACCCAGCCTCTTCAGAGAGTATCCAGCATGTCGGTAAGACGACAATCCCTTATAGGGACGTTGGCGTAGGTTTAGTTAAATATTCCGGTTTACTGGGAACTTTTCCTTTCCCTCCAATCAACGCAGACCCTTCATTTGCATCAATTCATATGATTACATCAGACAACATTATTTATGATGATCCTTGGATTGTCCCATCTGAATCTGAGATAGACTCATTCGGTGATGCTATTCCTTTGAGTCCATATGAAATTGCTTATGAAGCTGTCATGTCTTTTACCGACTCGCGTTCAACCCAAATCGACCAAATGAATGTGGTCAGTGAAGAATCACTTTTCACATCAACCTTAGAACGGATAGCGTTTCCCGAAGTCGTGTCATCTGACGAGCAACTTCGAGAAATCCTAAGTGTAGACGATCTACCATGGGAAGATCTCCATCACAGATCTTCGTTTTTACCTAAGGATGATGTTTTTGAAAATGATTTTTCATCTATCTTTACCGCTGAATACGTCAAAGACGCTCAGAATCCAACGAAACATTCTGATTAAGAGTTGAATTTAGGGAATATTTCTCGCACTATTCCCATTGATATTTCAGTGAAGCCCGGAATTGAGGAAAACATTCATATAGGTGCCTCATGTACAGAAGATGAAATCCAAACTTACAAGGCCCTATTCCGAGAATTCCGCGATGTGTTTGCCTGGTCTTACGAGGAAATGCCGGGAATCGACCCTACCATTGTTGTTCATGAAATAAAGACCTATCCGGATGCTAAACCCGTCTGAAAACAGTTGCGTCAGATTCACCCTCGGAAAGCGGCTGCGATTAAAGCAGAAGTCGAGAAGTTGTTGAAAGCAGGTTTCATTTATCCAATCCCGTTAACGGATTGGGTATCGAATATTGTTCCGGTCAACAAGAAACAAGGAACAATAAGAATCTGTATCGACTATAGGGATATAAATCGAGCTTGTCCAAAAGACAACTATCCTACGCCTTATATCGATCAAATTATTGATGATTGTGCCGGAAGTGAAATGTTTTCCTTTATGGATGGTTTTTCGGGCTATAATCAAATCAATATTCTACCTGCCGACCAACCAAAAACGACATTCATTTGTCCATGGGGGACATTTGCTTATTGCAAACTACCTTTTGGACTTAAGAATGCCGGGGCCACTTTTCAACGGGCAATGTCTTACGCATTTCACGACATCAAGCACATTGTGCAACCGTACCTCGATGATTTGCCTGCTCATTCTTTACATCGAGCTGATCACCTTGTCCACTTACGAGCAATCTTTATGAGGTGTAGGAATTATCGGATTCGGTTGAATCCCCACAAGTGTGTGTTCTGTATAGAGACGGGTCGATTGCTGGGATTTGTTGTTTCAAAAGCTGGCATTCGTGTCGATCCCTTGAAGGTCGAAGCTATCATCAAATTGCCTCCTCCTTCGAGTTTGCACCAACTCCAAAGTTTGCAAGGGAAAGCGAACTTTTTACGCCGATTCATTCCAAACTACGACGAGGTCACTAAAGGTTTTACACGGTTGTTGAAACAGAATCCTCAATTCTATTGGGATGAGATTGCCCAACAATCTTTTGATGCACTTAAACACGCATTGACCCATGCACCGTTGTTGCATCCTCCCAACTACAACCAGGATTACTTCTTATACCTCGCAGCTTCGCATTCCACCATTGGAATGGTGTTAGTTCAAGAAGATGAATTCGGAGCGGAACATGTGATATATTATCTTAGTAGGACATTAAACCCCACTGAGCTAAAATATTCGCATGTGGAGAAATTGGCCCTAGCAGCCGTTCAAGCTGTCCAGCGTTTTCGTCACTACATTCTTCTCCGTAAAACTACAGTTATTTCAGATTGCAACCCTATGATTTATATTTTGACAAAACAACTGCTAGGGGGCAAGTACTCTAAATGGATCGTTATCCTACAAGAGTTCGACTTGGAGTTTGAGAAGTCCAAGTCTAAGAAATCCTTAGTTTTTGCGGAGTTGATGTGTGATTTCCCGCATGCTGACACAGAAACTATGGCAGAGGAGTCCATTACAGACGAATCTTTGTTTCTTATCAGTACTTTAGATCCGTGGTACAGGGATATAATCATCTATCTCCAAACCCAAACCTTTCAGCCTGAAGCTTCAAAGTCGAAACGTCGGAAAATTCGGTTTCAATCCCAGCAATACAAGATTATTGGAGATACACTTTATCGCCGGGGGGCAGACTTAGTTTTTCGACGTTGTTTAACTCACGAAGAGGCTGAGAGGGTTTTGAATGATTGTCACTCTGGAGCATGTGGCGGTCATATGTCTGGGTATGCCACAGCTCAGAAGGTGTTGCGCGCTGGCTATTTCTGGCCGTCCATGTTTAAAGATTGTATCATTGCGGTCCGAAAGTGCCACAACTGTCAAGTGTTTGATCGCAAGATGCGCGCACCACCTGCTCCTCTCCACCCTATAATTGCAGTTGGTCCATTCGCCAAATGGGGTATCGATTTTATTACTTGTAACCCTCACTCGGCCGGGGGGCATGCGTATATCATCCTCGCGGTTGATTATTTTACTAAATGGGCCGAGGCGATGCCTACATTCGACGCAAGCGGCAAAACAGCTGTAGTTTTCGTATTCAATCATATTATAACTAGGTTTGGTGTCCCACAAGCAATCATCACTGACCATGGGAGCCATTTTCGAAACATCATGATGACCGAGCTTACAAGCCAGCTTGGTTTGCGCCACGATAGCTCTACTCCTTATTATCCGCAAGCCAACGGTTTGGTTGAGTCTATCAACAAAGTTCTGGTTATCATGATCCGACGAACCATTGGTATTCATCGGTCGAATTGGTACAACATGTTATTTTCAGCGCTATGGGCATACCGAACCTCAGTGAAAACTTCAACAGGGTTTACTCCTTTCCAGCTAGTTTATGGCTTGGAAGCTGTGTTACCCATTGAATGCGAAATCCCATCACTTCAAATGGCTGTCGAATTACTTCCAGCTACTTCCGAAGAGGAGAAGCGTTTATTATACTTAGCTAAATTAGATGAGACTCAACGTGATGCTGCATTGGCAATCGAGACTCACGCGAAGCGAATGAAAGCTCAGTATGATAGAAATGTGACCCCTCGAAGTTTTTCGGAGGGAGACCTAGTGCTATTATATGATCAAGCTAACGATAAGCTAGGTGCTGGAAAATTCGTTCCTATGTGGCATGGACCCTACATTGTAAAGCAAAAGCTAGCAAAAGGGGCCTATGAGCTGGTAGATTTTGATGGGGACTCTTTAGGTAAACCCAGAAATGGACTTTACCTTAAGAGGTATTATGCTTAAATGATGGGTATGGAGAATGTTAGTTAGGTTAGGTTTTCTTTCTAGCTAGTATGTTTGTTAGTTTAGATAGTGTGCTTAGCTTAGAGAGTGTGTTTTTCGTCGTTATTCTGGCTTATCTTGGTTTTACTCTTGATATTGCAGATGTCGACGCCTCTCCAAACATACATTGGATTTGCTGATGGTGCTTGTCGTAGTACACGGAATATCTCTTCCGCAGCTTGGGTTATCTATTCGCCCTCTGACGAGTTAGTTTCTATGCATGGGGTAAGCCTCGGTCAAACGACGAACAACATTGCAGAATACAGTGCAATGGTTGAATTATTATCTGAATCTATTTCATTTGGAATTTGACGTTTGATAGTGAGGTTAGATTCTGAACTTGTTGTATTACAGCTTAATAGAGTATATGCCATTAGAAATCCTGTGTTATTAAGGTTGTTTTTGAGAGTGCGTCTCTTGGAACGTGAATTTGATTACATTGAATATCAGCATATTCCAAGGTCTTTAAATACATTAGCAGATGCAATTGCTTCTTGAATGTTGGACAGACATTTACGATAATCATGCAAGTAAATTTAAAAACATTTCATCACATATGTTAAACAAGATAAGCCGGTAATAATGATATATATATAGATAGGAGTGTGTCAAAAAATATACATCGTCTTCGATCATAGGTTGAAAAACACCTTATGATCGGCAAAAATGATAAGTACAAAAAGCCAAAAATGTCATATGTGTCTACAAAAGTGACTAGCCAATCACTGGTGGTGCTCTCTATACGAAACCACTGCCTGCACTACCCTACACAAGAACCTCCTAAAAGGTCCTGGGACTGCGACCACATAGCGCTGAAGTCGAATGGGAATGTCATCTATGGTGGTCTCTGGTATATCTGCCGTCAGACGCTCTAGATCCTGTTCCAGCTCGGCTAAGGTCTCTACGGCCGCATCCTGTGGGGGTGGTGCTGGTACAGCTAGTACTCTCCTCTCAAAAGGCCGGAGGTTGGCTGGGCGCTGTGGACCAACATCTGCATTTTGAAAATTTTTACTGTCAGTTTTGAGACGATATATATAAAAAACAAAAAAATATATAATTTAAAAACTTGTGAAAAATAAAGTACCTCTGTCGTCCCATTGTTCTCCCTGTGGAAGAACCATGTCCGGATCACCTCGAAAATCTACTCCGGCATACGGAAAGTCCTGAATAGCAAAGACCTGGTCCTCTAACCAGTGAAAATAACCATCAGGGAATCGAACAACTGCCGCGCCCTCGTCAGGATGCCGGGCCATCACTGTAACCCATCGTATCAACTTTGGCTCCCGAGGACCCAAGATATCAACAGTGAGTTGCTGAGGGATCAGCATCAGACTCTCTCTAAGGAAAAGCTCACAACTAGAGGCCCATATCCAAAGGTCTTCAGTTGTCTGTTCTTTGCCCTAGTCAGTTGGCCCTTCATATTGGCCGACACAGCATCGCACCAGTTGAAGATGGTGCCTCGGAAACAGTCAATCGCCATCCGCATTTGGGACCCGGTGGCAATATGTAAAGCAGCTGCACCGCAAATTCTGGTAACCGTGAAAGCTATAACCTTGAGTTCACGCCGAGAGATGTATTTGATTTCTACGCCTTTCGCATGGTTTTGATTGGGTATGCACCAGTCTGCCCGGAGACTAGCAAGGGATTGGCCACCCGGCCTAGTCCCGACTAGATTGAGTTGCTCGCCCCTATTTGGCAAGCCAGTGAGAAAGTATATGTCAGAGGGCTCTATCTCGAGCTGGTGCCCTCCGATGTAAAAGCATTGCTCATGAATGTTCCATCTCTCAACCAGCCACTCCAAGAATCTCACCTGAGCCCTCATGCCAGGTATGGCCCAGTATTTATATAGTCCGCATGCTTTTAGGGCATCAATGGAAGGTTGGTGACCAATTGCGGCTAAATCAACGTCCTCGTGCTCTCTTTCTCTCCAATCCAACATGATGAGTGCCCTACACACCAAGAAATAAAGATTAGAATCAGTTTGGGAAAATTCAAATGGTTATTTTTGGGGTTTGGGGTTTCAAATTCCGCCCTTCGCGGGGGACGCACCCCGCGTTTAGGACACAGAGCGCCGGGATGCAGCTGGCTTGAAGGTGGGCTACGTACCCCGACCTTTTTCCTGTGTAGGAAAAGGTCGAGGGACGCAGGTCACCCTTAGGGCACCTGCGTACCCCGCAGAGCGGTTTTTAAAACCTAAAACCCCCCAAAAACCAAAACTAAAACCTAAAACAAAATTTTAATTGGATGAAATTGAAGAGGAGGATGTTGTGAAATACCTGGAAGAGATGGCGTTCGATTCTGACGGTCGGATTCTCCGCAATGACCACGAGAAGTTTCTTGCCAAAAGCCCTTTTCTCAACCTCAACAGTAAAATGGTAAAAATGACATGGTAAAAAGTCTTTTTATAGGTTTTTTGGATGAATGAATGCTAGGTTTGTTTATTTTTCACCATGGAAGGATATTTTTCAATGTATTTTTGCCTATCTTAAACAAGTATGAGTAATGTGTCATTTTTGTGCAGGACAAAGGGACTTTAGGGTAAATTATCATTTTTCACGTCAGAGTCATCTTTTAAGCCCTTTTCTAACTCCTAAAATATGAAAAGATTGCCGAGCGTTTCTTTTACACTCGTTAAAATGGAATTAAAAGACGGTCCCCTTATAGCTCTTTTCTGACCGTAAAATCAGGAAAAGATTGCCGGGTTTTTGTCGTTTCAAACTCGATATTGGAAATAAAACGACGTGTCCTTGATCGCTTTTTACTTTTCAGGTCAGTGGCACTAATTATGAAAGTACTCCTTGGTCGCAAGATCAAGCGGTTCCCCCAGGTATTATTTTATACTTTTTCGGGCTTGAGGGACACAAATTTACGAAAAAGTTCAACTTGGAGTCTTCTTAAGTTTTTCAGACTCTCTAAAATTGAAAAACGCCGAGTTTCTCCTATACTGGACTCGTTAAAATTTCACAGTAAAGGACCTGTTCAATTACAAACAGGAATGAACCACTCCTTCCTAGGGTTCGAATCAAAACTAGGTTGGACTCATCCGAAGGATGAGCTTATAATCAAGCATATGTTATCCTCCTCAAGCTTGTTAAAAATAAAGAGGTACTTGCCAGAAATGGTGGGGGAAAAGAGAGAAGAATGAGCCTATTTGTTATCTTTTGTCTCAAAAGAAACTTTATTACCACTCTTGGACACGACACTTTTCATTCACCTGGGTTGGGAAATCCTTTACCTCACAGTTGATCAAACCACTTTGAAAGTCTTCAGCAGGGTTCTGGGAATTAACTTTGAGTCGTTTACCACCAAGCCATCTGTTGTGTCGTTATGTGTTCAAGAGGTCTGCAAGCAAAACTTTCATCTGCAAAATACTTGTCACCCATTTGACCATCCATGAGTCAGTCCTTACAGCAACATTTATTCAACTTGAACAAATGATTTCGCGTTGTGGACTTACCTGCAACGGGTCGCTTTCTATCAACATCAACACATTATCTAGAAAGATGACTTAGAAATCGTCAGTACCTTGAATTCTGCATGCATCAATGGCAGGTTTCTCGCCTTTGACGTCAATTTACATCATTGACTTTCGATCAAAGGATTCCGTGAAATGTTCGACATCAACTCATTCATTCACATCTCATGGATTGTACTGGGTACTTTGAGAACCATTGACATTACTGGTGGTCTCTCTCACACTTGTTAACAGTTTACATCATCGACTGGTAATCAAGTGGTTTCTACCATGCTCGACATCAACTCATTTATTCGCATGGCTAGAATCGTACCAATTCGGGAAGCAGAAATGAAGACCCTGGATCTAGTTTCCACCATCCAGGCTGCGAGGAGTTTTGTATTCATTATCTAAGTAGACTAATCATAAACAGATGGCTGCGCCCATACTGTGTCTACAAAAGTCTATGATTATGATGTACTACAAGATCATTCCTGTATCAGAGTAGTTAGTCTGTTAGTTAAAGTTTTGATCTGAGTATGGGAATGCCTACCTCAGTGATGATATAATCTTATACATGTATTTTGTGTTGAAAATTGTAGGTTCTGACCAGGCTCTCCACGAGATAATCCTTGAAATGATAAAGCGCTTCACCCTTCCTAGATAATACAAAACCCTAATCTATTACACGCTTCGCACTTTAGGGGGCAATCTGTTACACTAAAAAATGTCATCATGGCTATTTACAGTTAGTATGGCTCTATCAACAGTCATGCTATCCTCTTAGGCAAGTCTTATGCCTCTGCTCTCCATGTCAAACTCCAAAAAGAGAGAAAGTCTTTATAAATGTATTTATCTCTGGGTACGCAGGTTCTCTCAACCTTACCTGCGGGTACGCACCCAATGTTCACAAAAGCTGCGTACTTGTACTCTCTGTATGTAAAGGGGCAGGTGCGTCCCCCTGTAAAGGTCAAAATGCGCAAGTTTCATCTTTAAAAAGTTACTTGTAGTCATTTCTAGAGCATTCTAGAAGGTTGTTCGACGTGTATTGAGCGCCTCCAGATGGTTCATGTACCCCTACCAAAGAGGAACTTATCCCATCAATGAGGGAGCTATCCCATCCAAAGAGGGGATTATCCCATTGATGGTGGACCTGATTAACTTCCTCTTGAGCACTATAAATACAGGCATTGGGCCAGAAGGAGGGGAGGTTGGAAGCTAAACATTTCTAAGGGTAGATGCTGCTGGAATTAGGACTCCCATTTAGAAGCTTGTGAGGAGAGATTGCCATCTTTGCTTGTTCTATTTGGAAGTGGGTGAGCTTTGTCAAAGTAAAGGAGAACTCTTGATGGACCCTGGGAGGGACTTGCACAACACCAAGGCTCAGGTTGTATTTGTTCCTTTTGTTTCCTATTAATGCAAATGAGTCCATTCTTCTCAATAACTTGTTATTTATGAGTTGTTTCATGTACTCCTTGGTATATGTGTTAAATATGTTTTATTCTATGAGATTATCAAGTGCTATTTAATCGTTTGATTGTTAGTGGATGCAGGTTTCAAAGTGAAGGAGGAGCTCATCCGGATCAGTGAGGCTGGACTGCTACAACAACGTTGGACTACAGGTAGGATCTAAACACTTGATTTCTTATATAGTAAATGCATGTTTAGAGAAGGATTGCCCTTATTTGTCTTGTTTGTCACTAGAGAGTCTTAAGCTCCTAGGGAGGTTGGTTGTGTCCGCACTATCGACTCTTTCCACCTGACATGGACTTTTGTCAATTCAGTTTTGGAGCTCTCTCATTATTCTCTCTCTCTCTCTCACTCCTGGACACAGAGTTTTCTTGGAGTACTTGCGCATTGGAGCAAGAAAGGAAGAGTAGGATCAAGTGGATACAATAGGATTATTTGCAAGTATTGACTTGCATATGTTTTTTCCTTTCTATGTTTGGCATGCATGGTATTGCATGTCATTCTTTTGCTATTATGGCATGGGTTTTTCCAGGTGACAGTGTTTTCAACCTAGCCTTGCCATTTCTTGATGGCCATTGTGTAATGTGGTTCTAATGTTTTGGTTGAGCTAGATTTTCGGATGGATTTGAGGTTGAGTTAGGTGGATCTCTAAATAATAGAACAAATGGCCTAGTAACCCCTGAACCAGACTATGGGTTGCAGTAAAGACATATTTTGTGTTGCCTTGGTGGCCCTAGGAATCCTCAACCAATGAATGGCAGGATATATGGTAAAGCCTAGAGGTGGATGCTCTCCATCAGGCCTAGTAATCTCAAGATGGGATATGTGGTAAATCATGGAGAGTGGGCCTTGGTTTAGGTCCTAGTTATCTAGTGTGGATTGTGGTAAATCTTGTGAGACTAGGATATCGGAAAATTCCTCACGGTGTAGATGGAGAAATTTGGTGGCATCCATGCTTGTCTTGGCCTAGTTATCTGGGGGAGATCATGATAAAGTCTGCTACTACATGTTTATTGTGTTGGCCTAGTGATCTAGGATAGATTGTGGTAAAGCCTAGTTTCTATTGATGAGGGTGAGGTGGTTTAGCCTCAGGATGCCCTGGTTTATCTTTTGGTTTGAGTCCCACATTCATGCTTGGAATATGGCACAAGGGTGAAGGACTGAAGAGAGAATTGGCTCAACCATTCTATATTTGGGTGGAACATGGTAGTCCCATACAAGGTTTGATTTTGCATCCATTAATAAGAGGTTCTTTCCTTAGCATCTTATGTGTAAATGTATTGGTTTATATGTGGATTCTACGACTGATATATCCTTGATATTTCTATTGTTATTATGTTGGTTACAAACATGTATTATCACAATGATGATGTATGTCTCTCCTGATGTTTTGATTTGTAAATGAATGAACAATGTGTCTATGACTTAATAGATGATAATGCAGTTAATAATGTAAGGGAACAATGCTTCTTAGAGACACTTAGATAAGTATGAGACTCGTATGCTCACATATGTTGTTTAAACATGTAGATTACATATTTGTGACATGCTTAATGAAATGGATGTCATGGATAGTAGGGGTCCAGTCAAGACCTCAATTCCCTTATTATCTTTCCATTATGAAGGTGTCATTTAGTTATGGGAAGTGACATGGGCGCTATTCCCTTATTATCTTTCCATTATGAAGGTGTCATTTAGTTATGGGAAGTGACATGGGTGCTATATCTGAAAAAGTGGCTCAAATCCTTTTGATGTTACCACAACAATGAGCAGAAAAGTCCCTTGACGCTGACATACCATGTTGCGGGAGTTTCCAGAGCCTTCTAGATGCATGCATGCCTATATCATGAGAGTGTCCAGAGGTTAATTAGTCCAAAAATGTAGTGGGACCCAGGGGGCTACTTGCATATTTGGGATGGCTCTTGGAAGTCTTGTTGCTGATGTGGAAGGTCTATATGGTGTGTTTATATCGATTCCACTTCCTTAAGGTCACCTAGGAGGTTGAATCCCATCATAGTAGCCTCTCATCACATGTTTACCTCGATTGGCTAGTTACTTGGGTAGATGTGTGAGGAGGGTGTTACATGTCATGTTATTAAATAACCAATGATAAAGGCTGAACTAGAGGGAGAGTTCCAATAAGAACCACTATGAATCCTAGCCCAAATATAGATCACACTCTATAATAGAACCATAGAGAAAGTCAAGGCATAGTGTAAGCACTTTGAACTAGTGAAGCCACTAGGGAGATGGTTGAGAAAATAAGGGTGCAATACCCATTTTTTTTTCTAAATAAAGATATGTAAGAGCTATATATATATATCTATATCTATATATATATATATATATATATATATATATATATATATATATATATATATATATATATATATATATATATATATATGTATGTATATATATATAAATCTCAGTTTTTTTTTGTTAATGCTAATAAGGACACTGAGGATGGTGTTCACTTTAAGGGTGTGGAGTTTGTGAGAACCTTGATACTTGCTCCTCTGAATTTTGTAATGTAATAATGTAATGGCCTGAAGTATGGGACCATAGATCCATGATCTAAGAGGGAAGAAGAAAGACAAACCAAGTGGGATTTTTTGGCACCTTAAATTAATTTTATGGTGTAAATAATGAGAAAATAAGAGGAAGATTCGAAGAGGAATATGAAGAGACGCTTGTGAAAATGATAAAAATGATAATTCACAACAATATGGGGTTAGACCTCTTCTTGGTGGAGATCATGAGAAAAGCTAGAATAATATATGAGCTGAGGGAATGGGATTTCCCTAAGATAAAGAATTGTGACTAGAAGAGAAAGAGGAGTTGGGATTGAGAACTTGATGTGAGTTGATAAACCACTCATGGAGTGCTTGCTATAACTGATAAACCATTTAGGGTGCTTTCTAGGCCTGATAAACCACATGCAGAAGGGTGCTTGCTGATGAGCCCCATTATTGCAACAAGAGAGTTGCAACTCCCACGGATAACAACTTTACCTATAAACCTCGGGTTCATACAAACTTAAGAGGTGACAGTTTTGTATGCACAATAGGTTAATTTATACTCATGCCATTATTAAGAAATGGAACAAACCAAGGCATACAAATACCTCTCTATCAACTAACCTATGGAAGGAAATTGCATAAAAAGAGAGTTTTGTTCTAATGGTAGAAATGGAAATATTATTCTACTTGTGAAAGGAATGAAGATGTTACTTATCCAAATGTAAATGCTAACCCTAATTGAAAGAATGTAAAGACTATATTACTTAAAGGGAAACATTAATCTACTTGAAGAATGTAAATTCTATGCTATTTGTGGGAATGTAAATATTAGTCTAATTGCAGAATGTGGAAAGTTGCATTGAAAAGGAAAATAACCTATGCAATAAAAATGCTTGTAATTGAAATCCTAAAAGAAGCATAAATTCAGAAAAACAAGCCTAATATAATTTTCATTGATAAATCACCCCTTAATAACTATGTTCAAAGAAACTTAGCTTTAGTGATGTAGTTCATTACGCATTTCATAAGGAAGTCATCATTGTTCTTTAAATTCAAAAATATATCCTCTAACCCTAATTGTAGAATTGTGTTGTAGTGAAGAAAATGCATGTATAAAATGGACTTTGGTCCTTCTCAATCATGGTTTTGGGACCTATGGGTCACCATTCAAGCCTGAGAGAAAAAAATTAAGCTTTTGGAGAAAATATGGTTGAGTTTGCATAGTGTTACAAGATTGCTACACAATTGCCACAAGATTTCCCTATTTTCCTACATGATTGGATTTGTGAGCATCCTAAGGGTGAAAAACGTTATATAAAGGTACATGGTATCCTTTAATGACCTAGAAATGTAATTTCGGTGTAAGAGTTTTGAGGGCACTCTGAGATGAGAATGAATTCAATGATTATGATAGGAGGGATGTAGGATGAATTTTCCAATCCTTTAAACCACTATTATTGCCTACACATAAGACAAATATTTCATTTCTCAACTTGAAAAGAATGTTACACTAATAACCAAATTGCAATAAAATGAACTAAACAACAAAGGATAAGTTGAAGTTTATGAAACTAAATAGAGAGCATGATTTGAATTTTATTTGCATAAAAATAAAATCTAACTTGTAGCATGCACATGACCTACATCCATGAAATGTTAATGAACATTGTGATTTAACTCCTAAATATGCAAAAACAGAGTATGCAAAAGAGCATTAATTTAAGTTCTAACAATATGAAAAAGAAAGCAACCACATGTTTTGGTTTGCTAACACATATTCTTGAACCACACTTCCCACAAGAGAGGTGTTAAAGAGTTGTACACAAACAATTTTATAAGAAAATTATATCAAGTAAGAAAAGAGATGTTGCTGATCAAAGGAAATGCATGAATAAAATACACAAAGTGAGACTATAGCCTTTGGGTTTGGCCCTAACTCAAGGGGCCTCAGCCCTCTAAAACAACAGAAATGGAAGATAACAATACGTTTTACATTGACCTAAACCAAAGCTGAAATACATCATGGAATGAAAATGACAATCTCAAGCTTCCTAGATCTTAATAGCTCCTTTTTTATCCAGCATTTCCAATCCTATTGAGCCCTTGATCTTGTTTATTTATACAAAAATGACTAAGGGGAAACCTCCTTGGAAAGAGATATTCTTCCATGAAAAATCTCAAAAAAAAGTTGATCTATATCCCTTAGATCCTTGCAATTCCTTGAGTGCATCGACTGCTAGTAGATCCTCAAGTTGTAGGTGTTAGGTGTGTGATTGTAGGGATCAAGTCGAGTTGTAGGTTAGTAAATGTAGGGGACATGCCTTGTACATCTCCTATAGTTTCCTCCAACATGCATATACATAAGAAATGCACTCAAGAATAGTTCTTTTCCTACATATTAATCGGAATAGGCCAGAAAGGATGACAAACACCTTTTAGCCTCCTTGTTAAGCACATTATAGTCAAAAGATGTTAATAAATACAAGAAAAAAGGAATTATAGGTTGGAAGATGGAAAAATAAGCCTTATGATGTACCTATTGATCAGTCCAATCATCACCCCTTATTGAAGGTGTTTCTCATCCTCTTACCAACTTAATCGTTGATCTATAGCTCATGCATGGCCCTCGTGACCTCTTTCACATCCCAAAACACTTTAGATGGTGTGACTTCTTATGGACAAATCATGAATTTTCCTCTATTGTTGCCCACTCCCTTTGTTCCTCTACTTGGTATTTTCTTTCTTGGAGGCCCAATAATAAGGGAGGATGGATATTTAGGCTTATTGAATTGATCTTCAACCTTTGAACAATTCCCTTGTAGTGTGGGGTCATTTCTAAGGCATTTGTTAGCCTCTTAGGGGAGTGATATTCCATAATTTGTATATTGTGCAGAAAATCAGAGCATGTTATCTCCTTTGGAAGGCTTACAAACTCTCAATCCCAAAAATCCTAAAAAAGTCTTCAAACTGGAGGATATCTTGGTCTTGTTTCTTAAAAAATTAGGGTCTCCAAAGGTGAGGCTATGTTTTCTTATGAAACTCTTAGGACTTGTTAATTCTACTTTGGTATATGGTGGCCCACTTACTTCCTTGGCTTTCTTCACTTCCTGAACCCTTGCTTCCTCATGGACAAGTGAAGAGGCTAGGGACATTAGTTGTGCATCTACCAACCTTGAGTTGGAATCCTAGAAGTTAATGTTTTTGAGGACCATGGTGTGCATGTAGAAATCAACTAATTTGGACCTATCTTAAATGTTGACTTGTTGGCAGAAATCAATGAACTTCCTATAATCCTGAAATGGGAGAGAGCCATATTGTGCCAGTTTCTTGATTTGGAATTGTATCCATTGTTATTTGAGGAATATGGCATATGGTTCGAATGGTTTCTTGTACTGGAAGACCTCCATGGACAAGCTTTCCATGGTGGAAAGTTGTGTATCCTTCTCCTGTAGTTGCTCTCTTAGCCTCTGATTTTGTAGTTGCAACTACTCCATCATGATTGACTCTTTGAATCTTAAGTCAGCCATTTCTTCACCCATTTTCTTCATATTTTCTCCAATGAGGCCCACATCCTCAATTTTTTTGGAATTATCAATATGCATCCACTTATGAGTTTGACTTCTCTCCTTTTCTAGCTCAAGTAGAAAGGGGACAACAAATTTTTGAGGTATGATTCATCCATGTTCATATGAATTGTAGTAGGACCCAAGATTAGGCTATGGATAGGCTCTTGGAGTGCTTGTGGTCCTTCTTGTCCCTCTTGAGGTTTTTTTTCTCCTTCCTATATCAAATGTCTCCTTATCCTGTACCATTTATGCCTACTCCTGTAGCTAAGCAATTTCTACGTGTAATTGCTTGGATCTGGCTGCCCTAATGGTTGGCCTTCTTATGTATGTTTCAATTTGGTTTCCCCTGGATTTGATAGAGGTGACGTCCTAAATTTTTCCTTTTCCTCATCCCAATTCTCCTTCTCAGTGGTTGATAGATTCTTCAATTATAATTGGGACTTTTGAAGGAGGTTGAGGCTTCCCTTGTTTAATCCTAGTGCTCTTCCTTCTTTTGAAATATAAGGGTCCTTGCTTGGGCTGCCTCATTTTGGTTTTTATAGGTGTGTTAAGGGCTTCTAGGGTGGAAACTACATATTGTTATACATTCCCTTCTAAGGGGCTTACTTTCTACTTTTGTTTTCTATTCTCTCGATATCTAGAGGGGTCCCCAAGGGTCTCTTTTGTTGCATTTGGTTCCCCCACTTTTTCCTCCATTCCTCTTCTAGTCCCTTATTTAATATCTTCTTTCTTCTCTTAAAATTATTCCTCCTTTTCATCTTCTTCTTTAACATCACTTTTTTTGGTGGAATCTTCATTTTCTATCAGATATTGGGCTTGAGTCTCAATCAAGGCCTCCTTATCCATGTCCACAAAATGATTCCATAGCACATATTTCCTTAGGTGACTCAAGGAATTCATAACAATGATCTTGATGAGGTTGTGATGAAAAATGTATTGGTTCTTCCCTTCTCTCACCCTTTGGCTCATTTCAATCATAGACTAAAGGAGAAAGTGGGGAATACTAAGCTTGCTTGGGATGGGAAATTTTTTCTAGAACCTCAGCTTGTAGAGTGGCCTAAACTAATAGGCATACACACCACTTAACCTTCCTTCACAAGATATTTATTTTAAGATGTGATAAGCCACTTCATCCCTTGGGTAAGGAAGGTCATCCCTTCTACCTCCATTCTTGTCTTCAATAGGCTTTTCTTTAGGGACGAAGAAATTCTTCTTGGCTATCATGGCTTTTTCCTTATCCTCTTTGCCCCATCTTACTCCTAGAGGTAGTGTGGTCACTCCACTAATGAGCTGTCCATTCAAATGGTTGTCAAGTCCTCTCACAATAGTGATGGCACTATCCTCCCCCTTAGAGTGAAGGGTCATGGCTCATGGGTTATTTCATCATCATACCCCTTTAGCTTTTCAAAGCACCCCATCCATTTATGGCTTATGAAGATATATCTAGAAGGAGGGAATTGGTGGATTATTTTGTTGTCTATCGGATCCCTTCTATTGAAACACACTCCCATGTTTCCTATTGATGCTTCCTCAAGTTTCCTTAAAGAATTTTCAGTAAATTGTTGTGTTCAGTGCAGCTTAGGGTTTCAAGATAGATTTGAGAGGGTTGGTGCTCTTATTATAGACATACAGAAGATAATTACAACCCAAAATACAAAAAACATAACTTTACTACCACCTTGCTTCCCTCATATGAAAAGAAAAGTTTTTGAGAAAACATAAATCTGCAAGGGTTTGCTACAAGATGTATATACAAGCATAATCTTGGCCAAATTATCTTAATTTTTGTTCATGGGAGGTGAGGAAAATGAGCCACTTACCTTTCCCCAGGAGATTTCTTCATGGTTGTGGGGGTTTGAAGGAAAATTCTGACCAATTCAAAGCATTTTTCACACCTTGACTTGATCCTGTAGCATTGTTTGCAATCATGTAGCATCTGATTCTGATCCTATAGCCCTGATTTTCAACCATGTAGCTTCTCTATGGAACGCTAGGAGACCCTTGATCATAGCTAGCTCCACTAATGATTCCTTAATGGGTCACTCTCACTATTTAAGGAATGAATTCTCAGTACAAATGAGATTCATGCTTGTCCTTTTATCCATCTTGTGTTAGTGGGCTCAATGGATAGTGTGAGATAAACCCCAGTTGCCACCCACATATTTCCTCTTATAGACCATTTTCCCCACTCCCCATAATTATCACCCTTTGATTTTTTTTCTTTTTTTCCACATGGCATGGATGAGTGAGTTAACTGCACTTAAACTATTTGAGGGTGGCCATGTCTGATGGCCACCTCCAACCTATAAAAACTCATTCCTCAGATATTAAAAACATTTTCAAGGTACCATGCACTTAAGGGAAGAGGTAAGGAGTGTCGTACATGTGCTTCCCTGATGGTATCGGGCCACTTCTATACTTGCATGTTGTTTCAAGGTATTGATTGATCTATTGGACTCTAGAGGTGATATTTCCATGGTAGTTGCTTCATGCTTTGGTCCTTGTTTTGAAAAAAATAGTGTTGTAGATATTTTTTGATAGGTTCCTAAATCGGAGAAGTATGTTGATGTGGGTTCTAAAGATGGTGGATCAATCTGCTTCTATTGGCGATGAAAAATGACCATGTAGGAACTTTTTAAGAGTTTTCTGGGTGCCCCAACATCACAAAAGTGGTCCGTCAATGATTAAGGATGGCTAAATCTTCATTCGGGTGTTGCCAAGTATCTCCAACTTTGCTTTTGTATGGTTTATGCAAGGTATTATATGATTGGATAATTTCCTATATCAATTAAAAAAAACCCTCCAAGATCATAATGATCCTCACTAAATTCGTTCATAGGCTCTGATAATTCATGGTGTGTTCATGGATAAGTACTAGAAACTTTAGAGGTGGTGAAAGCTATGGAAGAAGGGGTGAAAATTGATTTATTTCATGGAAAAAGATGAATTTTTGGATGAAGAATTGGCTACATAATGTGAAGGATTGATGATGGAGATGTGGTATACTTTTTTTCATTCCCACAAGGAAAACATAATAGTTGACCCCTCTCTCTATGTCAAACACAATCTTGTAGAAATTATGGTCAATCATATAGTAGTTCAAGACAATCATGTAACATTTTAGGACTAAGGTAGAATTGAGTGAGATGGGTGGCCTAGTGATGGATGAACCTTGGGAGGTGAATGAAATGATGAAGGACATGAAGGTAACTAGCATGGGAGATGGAGAAGTGGAATATGGAGGTTGCTTCCTTTGACTATTGTCCCTCTGACCATGATTGGAACCCTAAAAAAATGTGATAGCAGAACTAATGTAAAGGTTCCTCTACTTCGCCTTGGTTTTTTTCTTCCTTTTTCTTCAATTTTTTCTTCTCTTTTTTGTTTATTCCCCCACCTCACCCCTCTTTCTTCTAGACCCTCAAGCTGCCTCAAAATAGGTTTTCAACCAACATGCCTTCCTTGGTTGCGTCAAACGAGGTTGTCACTTGGGAATGTTTTCATTTTTTTTCTCTTTTATTTGTTTCTCTTGGGCTACCTCATAGAGGTTTTTAGCCCTAGAGTTTGCCTCAGGTGCCCCATGGAGCTTTTCACCTAGGCCCTTTTATTCTTTTTTTTTTTAATTTTTCTTCTTTTTCTTATTTTATTAATCATAGGTTAGATGAACTGAGAAATGTGAGACCCCCAGTTACATTCAACTCTTTGCTTATTGAGCTAGTAAACTCCTCCTTTGACAAAGGATTCTTGTGCAACTTTAATCTGTAACCATTAACGAGCAATGTAATTCCTTCCTCATTAATTGTTCTTATTAGGACATATCCATTCTCATAACGTTTTCCTACTAGATAAGGACCCAACCACCTTTTCATCAATTTACCTTTGAAATCCTTGAACCTGGAATCATACAGAAGGGACCAATCACCCACCTAAAAGGATCTTTCCCTAATGTTTTTATCGTGCCAAATATTCCTCTATAGTTGGAATACCTCAGTGTGCATGAGAGCCTACAAATTGAACTCATCCAAGCCATTGAGCTAGAGCAACCCTTCTTGCCGAGTTGCAGTGATGTCTACTTCCAATTGTGTTTCCGTCCTCGTGTGTTGTATTCAAAATCAATGGAAGACATGGCCTTATTTCCATAAACCAACTCAAATGGAGTGAATCCATTGGTGGTTTCTCAAGTGGTGTTGTAGGTCCAAGTAACCTCTACAAGTCGGTTTGCACAATTCCTTCTATTTCTATTGACATCATTAGTCAAAATGTTCTCCAAGGCACAATTTGTGACCTCCATGTACCTAGTTTCTTGAGGGTAGGTAGTGGATATTCTATGTTTGATACGATGTTGCTCCATGATACCCTAAATTATATTTTAAGTAAACAAAATTCCTTGATTAATGAACAAATCCCTTGGAAATCAAAACATGTAGAAGATGTTCTCTCTTAGAAATTTCGCCACATTCTTCTTGGTTGCTAACTTCACTACCTTTTCTTTAGCCTACTTTGTCAAGCATTCAGTGAACACAATGATATATCTTTGTTGTCCATATGGGGGATGGATTGGCCCAATGAAATCCATGCCCCATTTCCCAAATGGCTCTAGAGTCACTTGAGGTTGTAGTGACAACTATTCCTTGGGTGCAGGCTTGCCCATCCTTTGGCACTCAACACGTCTAACAATGTACATTTTGACATCTTGGTGTAGAGTGGGCTAGTAGTAGCCAGCTTGTAGGAATTTGAAGGTTTTCATCTTAGTAGAAAAATGCCCCCCCATAAGGTCCATCATGGCATGCTGAGAGGGTGTCAAATACCTCCTCCTCTCTCACACAGCTCCTCACGATCTGACTTGGCTCCAATTTGAAGAGATTTCCCCCAATCTAGGTGAAAGGGGCACTCTTCCTAACAATTTTTCTCTTCTCCTTAGAGGATATATTATGAGGAAAAACTAGAAACAACCAATTATTTCTCTATATCAACAAACCAAGGAGACACCACTGAGATAGTAAAAATGTGTTCATTTGGAAGTTGATCATCCACAATATCCTCATTTCCTATAGGAAATGTTAGTCTAGACAAAAAATATACAACCACATTTTCTTTCCCTAGTTTGTCAACAATAGTTAGATCAAATTGCTGCAATAATAAAAACCATCTAATGGTTCTAGCTTTGACATTAGGTTTATTTATTAAATATTTAATGGAAAAATGATTAGTGTGAACAAAGACTTTGTAACCAACAATATAATGCCTAAACTTATTCAAAGAGTGCATCACAACTGAAGGTTAGTTTTTAGTAGCTATATAATTAGGTTCAACTTTTGAAAGGTTCTTATTGATGAAATATATGGCATAGGGAAAATTTTATTCCACTTGTCATAGAGTTTCACCTACAACATTTTTTTTATGCATCTATGTGGATGTGGAAAGGAAATTCCCAATTGGGACCTCTAAGAAGTGATGCAGTGGTAAAATTCTCTTTTAGTTCTTCAAATGCCTCTTAACAAAAGTCTAAATATTTGGCCAACAATCGAAATAGAGGTGAATCAAACTTGCTAAAGACCTTAATGAATCCTCTACAATACCCAACTAGCCCAAGAAAACTTTTGACATCCCTTTTCTTTTGAGGGATAGGAACCCTTTTGATGATGACAACCTTATAAGGGTCAACTTGGATCCCTTCAAGTGACCAAGGACCATCCTTGCATTCATCAAGGATTCACACTTTTCGAGGCTTAGCAAAAGATTCATTTCAATGCATTTCTTTAAGACCGTACAAAAATTGGAAAGAGCTTTTCGGAAATCAATTTTGTAGGGGTGAAGTCATTAATGTAGATTTCATAATATCATGCATAAGATCAACAAAAATATTCAAGACTTCCCTTTGGATGGTCATAAGGACATTGAAAAAACTAAAAGGGAGGACTCTGTAAGAAATGTTTTCCCATTGGCATGTAAAGGTAGTATTTTCTTGGTCTTTGGTGTTGATCTAGATTTGATAATACCCACTAAATCCATCCAAGAATGAAAATAACTTTTTCCCTGTAAGGCCATCTAAGACTTAATAAATGAAAGGAAAAGGGAAATGGTTGTTCTTGGTACCTTTGTTGAGTTCCATATAGTGAACAAAAGCCCTCCACTTCCCATTTTTCTTGGGTACTATGACAAGAGTGGACACCCACTCACTATCTGAAATGGGGTAAATGAACCCCGCATCCAACAAAATTTACATTTCCTCTTTTACAATATCCTTAAGGGAATGATTCATCCTCCTATGGGGTTCACACATAGGTTTTCATCCCTCCTTAATGTAGATATGATGAGCACAGACTGAGGGATGCACCCCTTTCATTTCCTTATAGTCCTAAGCAAAGGCATCAAGATGTTGCCTCAACATAGTGCATAATTTATCTTCTTGCTTGGCTGAGAGGGAAGGGTTGATTTTTAGAGTTTTGTATGGAATAATTTCCACAATATTGGCATGATCTAGGTCAAAGTCATTAAAAAACATTTCAACCCATGGATTGTTCTCAAGTTTCTCTAAGGATTCTTCCACTAGCTCATCAATTGGCATGGCAATAGGAGGCTAATTCTATAAGAAGTGATCGATAAGGTCATCCTATCCTGCCTGCCTAGTCCCTTTTAAAATGTATAATGTACAAAATTGGTAGATGGATGATTAATAAAGGTATTATTATTCCTCTTCCTCTACCCATAAGCGTAAATCATTCTCAAAAAAGGGTTGAGCATGGGCATATAATACAAGCTTCTTTCAGAGATTCCCATTCTCAATGCCCTGCAACTAATGTAAGCATCAATAATGGCCAAGGAAGGTCTCCCTAGGATGAGAGGGTACCCATTAAACTTGGTTTTGGGATGGAGGATAAGGAAATTTTTGGGATATTCCCAAGATTCAATAGATACCATCATATCCTTAATAACTCCCTTATGGGATACTGTGGATCTATCTTTTAGATACAACACTATAGTGATATTCTCAAGGCTCCTTGCAGATTGAGCTTCAACATGGTTTCCTTGGTCATGACATTGATTGCAGCCCCAAGGTCAATGAAAGTGTTGGGGACTACAATATTGTTAATTTTCACATCCACTACTAGACTACCAGGATCCAAGTACTTTGCGGAGATCACCCTCCCAAACATTAGATGAAAAAAATCCCATCAATATTGATAGTGGGGAATATCTTTTTCTTCACATAAGCCTTTTGAAATATTCTTCCCTAATGAGCTTGTTGTAAATGGGGACATCTTTTGTGGCCTAGAGAAGGCATCTCCTAACACACAAATTCTTCAATCCTCCTAGGAGTTCAACCCCTTTTGGGCTGTTTTTTTTTAGGTTGGACCAAAATTTAGGATGGGGAGGTAAATTATCTTGAGCGGTGCTATCTTATTTATCTTATTTAAGATATTCAAGTGGAGAAGGTGGGTGAGAATTTCGAAGTACCTTCCTAGACCGAAGATTGATCTCTTGGGCTTCCACATCATAAGTAGGATAAGATGTTTCCCCATTGTAGAACTATTGTGCCTGCTTATCATTCAGGTTCATATTGGGTTGTGAAGGTATCTAAGGTTAACTTGGTGGGTTATCGTGGGGTAGTTGTGGTTGAGGTGGAGGAGGAGGAATTAAGGAAGGAGGTTGGGCTGCCTAAGGCCTCCATCCTTGTGAAGGGTTGCCCCATTGAGGAGGCAAAGATTGATATGGATGGAAAGGTCGATTGACAAGATGAGGAGAATATTGAGGAGTATAGGACCAAGGAGGGGGAATGGACCATGACAAGTGAGCTAGAGGATACAAAGGGTGGATAGGTGATTATGATTTTAATTATAAGAAGGATATTGTGAGACCTGCATGCCATGTTGCCATGGTCGAGGGCCTTGTGGCCCCCTTTGGTTGTTCAAGAAAAGCTTCTCCAAGCCATTCTCTTCCCCTTGGTGTACATCCTTCAATTCTGGAAGAGAGGGACATTGTTTTTTTTGCATGGTTATCCTCACAAACAAAGTAGACCTTTATGATGGGCACTCATTTATGGGGGACATCTCGGTGCATCTAGGGCAAATGATATCTATATCCATTTCTAATTCCTCTTACTTCCTCTTAATCTTCATTGTGCATATTTAATGCAAAAGTGTGCAACATCTCACTCTTGAATTCTTCTACCATACTCCCTGTCTCTTATTTGATGGTCGAGTTGGAGGGAGAAGACTTGTCTAAACTTTTACTAGACCAGCCTCACTTCCTTGCAGACCTAGAATGATTCTTGAACATTGCATTGATGTCATCAGAAGCCATATGATAGATATATCCACTGAAAAACATATTTAGGGTCACCATTACATCATCCCTAATCCCTCAGAGAAGTACAATCTTGAGTGATTTAAGGTGAAGGGTATAATTAGCCCCACTATAGTTAAGTTGGAACCATTCCTTACAATATTATAAGGGCTCATATAACCCTAGGGTAATCCTAAAGTTCTCCCATTTTGCCATCTTAGACCTTAAATAATACTTCTCATCAAAGGTTTGTTGCATTTGTGCCCAGCTAGTGATGATGCCCCTAGGGAGGCTCATAAACCAATGCAAGGCTGCATCTTTGAGGGTGGAGGGAAATAGCTCCAGCTTCTCTTCATCATAAATATAATCATAGGTCCTACAAACTACAACAAGCTCAAATATGAATGTGTTAGGGTCCTCTAAGGCTAGGCCATGGAAGTGTGGAAGAGTAGTGGGTCTTATATTCTTCATCCTGACCTCCATATTGGTTTCTTTGATAAGGAAGAGCTCATTCTACCTATTGTTAGCCATGTTTTGGATAGCTAATATAGGTTATTCCTCCCCTTTGGATTCTTCAAAGATTTCAAGTTTCTCGCCTAAAGAATTCTCTAACTCCCCTGTGGTTAGAGTTGAATGTTCAAAAGCACCAAAGAAGAGTGATGATTGATTGCTTGAAGGTGTGGGGATTTTGGTAAAAATTTCCCTTGATTGTCCCTAATCCTACAAGGCATGAAAGGTTTTGTGCTTTTTCCTTTTTATGTTTTTATTTTTTTAATTTTTTTTTCAAATTAAACAATTTTGATGCAAAAAAAAAGATGAAAAAGAAAGGTAAGTAATGAACCCCAATATTACAACAAGAATGTTGCAACTTTGAAGACTAGCAACTTGAATTATCAACCTAGGGTTTGCAAAAAATTAAGAGGTGTCGTAACTATATGTGTGGCATGCAATGTGTCCTCTTTTCATTGATTTGATGCAATGACATGAATATCATGAAATCAAACACTAGCCTAATTTCGGAATGTAAAATTTGCATTGAGAAGGAAACCTAGTCTATGCAATAGAAATAACATTGTTGGAAATGGATTCCCTAGATTAAGTGATCCAAGTGGCTCCAGAAACATGCAGAAGTTCAAGGGGGCTCAGAAATTGTCAAAATCCAAAGTGGTTAGATTGTTCCCAAACTAGAACTAGATCGAATTTCTTGTCGCCCTGATTCCAATGGTGCAAATGACACTCAAATATGAGCTTGTGTGGAGGAGATAGAGCCAATCAAAGTTGCAGTCAAAGTTGGACAGTTGTCTAGGTTTAAGTGTCCTAAAAATTCACCGTCAACCATCGTGGCAACTAGCTCCTGAAAGTGGGCGAAATTATGGCCTCTTTAAATTGCCCAATGTCCCTTATTTTCGAAAAATTTGAAAATAACCAATGTTTTATATGAAAACAAAAAAATATATTAAAGTAGGTGGTGGCCCATGACCCTCGCCACTTCTATCAAACCTCACATAACATATATATATTAAAACAAATTTTAATTAAAAAAATGGGCCAACAGGCCATAACCTCCGCTGGCCCCAACTACCACAACCAAAAAAAACATATATTACGTTGTATACATATCGTGTGGGATGCTTGCTGACAGACCTGGCCCCTCACTAAAATACCATGTGTCAAGAAATGGAGGTGGCGAGGCTTGAACTTGCCTAGCCAGCCTAGTCGTCCTGCCTCCCGGGCGCCTCCACACAAAACACCATAACAAACCATGCTAGTCAACATAAAAGGACACCAATGCACATTTAAGCACCACCAAACCCTGTGCCAAAATTACATAACTGTGCACCCATTTTTGAAGGGGTCGGGATTGGATCCTCGACCTTCTACCTCGCTGCCTCCACCCTAACCAACACACCAGGAGGGTGCTCTTGTTAAATATGTCGCCCATTTTGTATAAAAACCCTTCAATTCATTTGTACAGGGAGGAAAATGGGGGACAGAACTGAGACATGAACCAATGCAATGAAGGTTCCCCTAGAATGGAGTTCTATGTAGCGGAACCATGACAAAGTTCAAGGAGGCAGAGCCTTGACATGTTTTTCGAGATGAGGAATATTCTCTTGATGCCGAAGATTCCTTCGGAGGTAATTTTTCTCAATGTCAGAATGTAATCAATTTTATAGTCATTTTTCTTAGATTTTCACAGGGAACGCAATGACATGGTCGGATTCTCCTTTTGAGTAGTGGATTTGTAGATGCCTAGCGAAGGAGAATCTTGGATAATCTTGAGGGAATCTTCCAAACTCCTTGGAGGCTGATATTTCCCAGATCCAGAATGTAGCCAACTTTATACTCATTCTTCTCAGAATTTTGCAATGATCTCAATGGCGAGATTAGTTTTCTGATTTGAGTTGCAGATCTCGAGTCAAACCAAAGGAGGGAATCTTCGGAGAATCACGAGGAATCTAAAAGATTACTACATGCTCATATTTTTCCGGTGTTAGAATTTGACAAATGGATAGTCGATTTTACACCTCTCGGCGATAAAAATTCAGCGGTGGAGTCAGTTTTTATAGTTGAGCCTTTTATTTTTCATCCATTTTCTAGACTGGAGTGACAGTGTCAGATTTCAGAGTGTGGACAGTCGATTTTATGCCATTCGACTCCACGATTTAGATGGTGCATTTAGATCCAGTAGTTGAGTATTCCATTCTTCAGTCAACATTACAGTTTAGGTATATGAAGTGTTGTTGTCATGTACTTCTTTGATCATTTTCTCTGAGATGTACTATGTTGTTTCGATTCCTGCTTGATGTATGATGCAGAATATTTGTGTCTATTTCATGTGAGATGTATTCATCATGGATTGTTATGTATGTTTTGATTGAGATTCCTTTGTTTCCATGATGACGGGATACTCATTGTCACCGTGGGTGTTTTGTTTGAGATCCATTTAGTGCCATGATGGTGGGATACTCATTGTCACCATGTGTAGGATTATGTCATGCTAATAGGAGGTTTATTGTGAGTGATAGTTCATGTAGAGGAACGTCTTGTGGAGAGAATTTTCCACTAATGTAGAGGGAACATGTCCTTGTATGACAAAAAACATATTCAGTGTACATATTCACCATTCCCAGCACTGAACAAATCGACCAACACCATCTTGACACTAGGTCCGGAGACGTAGTCCACACTAGACAAACTCCATATCAATGTCTCTTGTTTATGGTTTGCTGATCAACATTATGTTTCCATTTGTTTAAGCATGAATATATGTTCATTTATGATCCTATAAAATGAAATCATAACTACATCATGGAAGTGAAAGATCTTGGTTAAATCCGAAAGTTGAGTCAATTCGGATCAAGTTTGGTATCAGTACGGTCTTTGCGTGGATGTGAGTTGTGAGCGTGAACAATGAAATGTGCAGTAATGGAGGATGACAAAGAGATGTATGATACCATTCTCAGAGTGTCCAAAAAAATGGATATAATGTATGAAACTATACAAGAAGATATAAAGGAAAAGAAGCATTTGCAGCTTCAGTTGCGAGCTATGGAAGAGGCCCTGAAAGAACTAAAGTACAACAACCAGAGTATTCAAGTAGATAACATTGAATTGAAGATGCTTCTACAAGAAGAGAAAGAGGAGAAATCGAGTTTGCTATGATAGATGCAAGCTAAGGATGAGGCCTTGGAAAAGTTACAACATGACCCCTGTGAGGTAAGAAGTAATTCTCTGACTTCATGTATGTTTCTTGATGAGATTTTGTTGTTTTTGAAAATCATACCATGGGAATTGGCTCCAAACTACTGAAGAGAATGGGGTATCAAGCAGGACTTGGGTATATTTGGAAGGAAGTTGGGGAATGCACCAAGATAGTCAGCGAACCACCAACAAACAGATGATGAGAAGCCCTCATCAGTTCTTTCCAAATCGATAATGGAGGTAAAAGATGCTGATTTCCCTTCAGCTCCGTCTTCACATAGTATAATTTATATTGGAAATGTGGAGATACCAATTACAAGGAAGAAGAATAACTTGGTGTTAATAGCCAAGGCATTACTCAAAAATTGGAAGTTGTGCAGAGACCTTGATTTGCAGGCTTGGGATACACCGAAGGAGAATTATCGAAGGTGTCAAATGATTCTGAGAAATTGTTGAAATCATCGAGGAAAGAGAATGATGGGGACACATCACCATCATCTCATGGCAGTGCCCATTACAGGGAAAGAGTTGAGGCAATCTCTCATCACCATAATTACATGAGAGACAACAAGGAAAGGTATAACAAGTCTCAATATTTGAATGTTTATTTCAATTAAAATCATATTGTTAATGACAGACATAAATCATGGCAGTGAAAAACATGTACTTTGTATGGTTTACATAACCATGTATTTGATGAGTGCTGGAAGAGAATGGTAGTAGGAATAAGGATGAGGCGTGAAAGACCCTCTCAACAATAGGAAAATAAGAAGGTAAAGCAGATCTAGAGGAAGAAGACTTATTGTAGTCATTGCAATAAAAGTGGTCATCAAAGGGCCACATGTTGGAGGCTCTATCTAGAGCAGCATCTCAAGGACAAAGCATCAGTGCATGATCCAGGTGAAACAGTTGTTCGACCAGTGAATGTGCCACAAGGAGACAACCCATTCACTTTGATAAGTGAGAAATGGTTCTTCAAGGTGTTGTAGAATGTCATGGTATTATTTTTTATAATCTTGTGTTGCATTTTGAACTGTAAAAGTGATGATGTGTTTTCCATCACTTGTTGCTGGAACAATGATGTCTAGTCTTATTTTGTGTTGCATTTTAAACTATGAAAGTGATGATGTGCTTTCCATCACTTGTTAAAGAAACAATAATGTTTGGCCTTATTTTTGTAAATCATGTGTTCTAGTGATGATGTGTTTTCCATCACTTGTTGAAGCAACAATGATATGTTTTCCTTGTTCTCATAACTATAGTATTGTTTCCATTTTGATGTAAATTTGACCACAGAGTGTGTGTTATAAACTCGTGGCAAGTATGGGTTGCTTGGGTCATTAGTTAGTCATGGAAAATTAAGAATGTAATTTGAAAAAAAATGTACTACAGGGTTGTAGGGGATGCAAGTGTCGGCTCATCGCTTATGCCTCTGAAGGACAAGGTGAAGTAGAAGGAAGGGTGATTTATTAGACATTTGTAGTGTAGACAAGGTACAAAGAAGTTGCAAATTATTTTTCATGATTTTGGAGGGCACAAGGCTCCTCAATGGGGAGGATTGATCCAGGTAGCTCCAGACACATGTAGAAGTCAAAGGGGTCTCAGAAATGGTCAAAATTCAAAATGGTCATATTTCTCCCAAACTAGCACTAGATCGAAGTGCTCATCGCCTTGATTCCAACGGTGTGAATGGTACTCAAATATGAGCTTGTATGGAGGAGATAGAGCCAGTGAAAGTTATGGTCAAAGTTGGGTAGTGGGCTAGGTTTAAGTGTCCTAAAAATTCACCATCGAATGGCATGGAAACTTAGCTCCCGAAAGTGGACAAAATTTTGCCCTCTTTAAATTGCACAATATCCCTTATTTTGAAAAAAATTGAAAATAACCAATGGTTTATATGAAAAAAAAAAAAAAAAAATATATATATATATATATATATATATATATATATATATTAAAATAGGTGGCAGGCCATGAACCCCACCACCTTTATCGAACCTCAGATAACATATATATATATATATATATATATATATATATATATATATATATATATATATATATATATATATATATATATATATATATATATATATATATACAATTTTTAATTAAAAAATGCGCTGATGGGCCATGACCCCCGCCAGCCCCAACCGCCACAACCAAAAAAAGCATATATTGCGTTGTATACATATCATGCAGGCTTTCTGCCGGTGGATCGGCCCCCATTAAACTACCACGTGTTAAGAATCGGAGGCAGTGGGGCTTGAACCCGCCTGCCAGCTTGGTTGGCTTGCCTCTTGAGCGCCTCCACACAAAACACCATAAAAAGCTGCATTAGTTAACACAAAACAACACCAACAAACATTTAATCAACACCAAACCGTGCACCGAAATTACATAACTATGCACCCATTTTTGGAGGGGTTGGGATTTGATCCCTCAACCTCCTGCCTCATCGCCTCTACCCTAACCAATTTGCTAGGAGGTCACTCTTGTTAAATCTTCGGCCCATTTTATATAAAAACCCTTCAATTCATTTGCACGGGGAGGAAAACGGGGGATGAAATGGAGACATGAACCAATGAAATGGAGGTGCCCGAGAATGAAGTTTCTTGTAACAGAACCATGCCCAGGTGGGACCATGACGTAGTTCCAAAAGGTAGCGCCATGACACATTTTTCGAGACAAGGAATATTCACTTGATGCTGAAGATCCCTTGGGAGGTAATTTTTCTCAATGTCAGAATATAATCAAGTTTACAGTGATTTTTCTTATATTTTTGCAAGGAACACAATGGTGAGGTTGGATTTTCCTTTTGAGCAGCGAATTTCTAGATTCCCAATGGAGGAGAATCTTCACGAATCTTGAGGGAATCTTTGAGATTGCTTAGAGGCTGAAATTTCCCAGATCCAGAATGCAGCCAACTTTATACTCATTCTTCTCAAAATTTCACAAGGATATCAATGGTGAGATCAACTTTCTAATTTTAGTTATAGATCTCTAGTCAACCCAAAGGAGGGAATATTTGGAGAATCACGGGGAATCTAAAAGACTCCTATAAGCCTAGATTTTGCTGGTGTTAGAATTTGACAAATGGATAGTCAATTTCACACCTCTCGATGACACAAATTTAGTGGTGTAGTCAGGTTTTGCAACTGAGCCTTCTACTTTTTGGCGATTTTCTAGAATGGAATGATGGTGTTAGATTTCAGAGTGTGGATACTGGATTTTATGCCATTCGAATCCATGATTTCGATGGGGCATTCAGATCCAATAACTGAGTATTCCATTCTTCAGTCATCATCAAAGTTGAGTTATATGAAGTGTTGTTGTCATGTACTTCTTTAATCATTTTCTCTGAGATGTACTATGTTGTTTCGGTTCTTGCTTGACGTATGATGCAAAATATTTGTGTCTATTTCATGTGATATGTATTCATCATGGATTGTTATGTATGTTTTGATTGACATCCCTTTGTTTCCATGATGATAAGATACTCATTATCATCATGGGTGTTTTGGTTGAGATCTCTTTGATGCCATGATGGCGGGATACTCATTGTCACCATGTGTAAGATCATGTCATGCTGATAGGAGGTCTATTATGAGTGATAGTTCCTGTAGAGGAATGTGTTATGGAGAGACTTTGCCACTCATGTAGAGGGCACATGTCCTTGTATGACAGAAAACATAGTCCATGTACATCTTCACCATTTCCGACACTGAATGAAGTGGCGAACACCATCTTGACACCGGGCCCGAAGACATAGTCCACACTGGATGAACTCTGTTATCAATGTCTCTTGTTTATGGCTTGTTGATCGAAATTATGTTTCCATTTGTTTATGAATGCATCTATGTTAATTTATGCTCTTATAAAATGCAATTCTAACTACATCACAGAAGCAAAATATCTTAGTTAAATTTAGAAGTTAATTCAACTCGGATCATTAAGTTGCATGAAACAAAAAATAATCATGAAATAATTCTTCAATCACTACATTCAAAATTGATTTTTTCAACATATTTCATAACGTACATCATGAGGTAATCATTAAAATCATCATTATGCTCTTCAAGTCATGAATCTGTCCACTAACCATAACTACATAGGTGAATTGCAATGGAGAAGAGGAAATGTATAAGAGGTATTTTGGTCTTAGTCAATCATGGTTCAAAGACTAGAGGTCATTATTAAATCCTAATGGACAAAAGCCAATATTTTGGAGAAAATCCATTCAGGTTTACACATGCTAGAGGAGGGCTACAAGAGTGCTACAGGAGGTGCTACAAGAGGCCTTGTTTTTCTATAGTAGGAGATAACTTGCTGAATTCCCAAGTAAATGAATTGAAATTGGATAGGAAAAATGTTGTTATTAATTATTATGTATCATAAATCCATTCCAAGATGAATCACTCCAAAATACCACTGTTAACATGTGCTACACAATAGTAGAAAATTACTACTCTAAAAGCTAGAAATTCAAGAACTATTGAGCTAGTTAACCTACCAAATGCCTAAACTAATCAAGTGAAAATGATATGCGGTAAATTTTATTGTTATATTGAATGTTTTTTACCCAATGAAATTTGAATCAACTCAAATGAAGCTCATTAACATGTTATTAAAAATAACATAACATTACTACTATTTTACTACAAGGGACTTCCAAAAATTTTATATTTGTGAACTAGTAAACTGATCCAAGTAGCTCAATGATGAATATGAATTTCCTAATTTGTTATAAGGATGAATCATTCTTGAGAATTTATAAATAATCTACAAAATAACTCACTTCAATCATTTAACCAATATGACCTACAAAAAAAAGAGGCATGAATAGTAAATGGATAAATAAGAGATGCAAGTGAAAAAGACATAAAGAAATTGTACAAAAGGGATATGAGGCTCATGGGATGGCGAAGCCCAAGGAAAATCAGATTCATATGAATGAAACCAAGCTTTAGAGGATAAAAATGGCACCAAAATTCATTATTTGAATCAATCCAAGCACATCCCTGCTAAAATGAAAGTGGAGCTACTAAATAACAAGTTTTCTCAACAAGAAGACTACAAAATACATGTCTCTAGAGGAAAATTTGAATTGGTATTTATATAAATTTATGGGGAAGAATTCTCCTTGAAAGGAGGCAGCATTCCCCTCAAAAATCGCTCAAAAAGTGGATCTAGTCCCAACACTATGAATTTGCATTAAATGATAGGGAAGACATTCCTAGATTTTCTCAATCATTGGAGCTCCAAGATTTGTCAATAATTTCATGTTATTTTATTTATTTATTATGCAATACTGGCCCCCCTGTAGTAAGGATAAAGTCCTTATATTATCTCCTCCTCCAAATCCTCATAACCTTCCCAATATTATCACAATATACTACAAAAATAAGTAATATTAGTCACATAATATGCAATTATTTCTAAAACTTCTTAAGAACATATTAAAGCTAAAAAAAAATTATTAAGTGTAGAAGTAGAGGTTTAATATAGCCTTCATGTGCCTAAGAAAGGTCAGATGGGCCTTCACTTGTGTCTAATTTGGAGGTGCATCAGTAACTTCTAAGTAGAAAGAACACCTACTTCAACACCTCCCCGAGAATGATGCCAAAAAGTAATGAGCCCTAGAATTGCAACAAGAATGTTGCATCTCCCAAGTCTTCCAACTTTAATTACTAACCCAAGGTTCATACAAACTTAAGAGGTCAAAATTTTGTAGGAAAAATAGGTTAAGTTATACTCATTGTACTTTCAAGAAATTGAACGGACCAAGGCATAAAAAGGCCACTCTATGAGTTGACTCATGGAAGGAAATTGCATAAAAATAGAGTTCTATCCTAATTGAAAAAATGGAAATATTATTGTACTTGCAAAAGTAATGAATATGTTACTTATCCAAATGAAAACTATAACCCTAAATGCATGAATGTAAAGGCTATATTACTTTCAGAAATGGGAACATGAATATACTTGCAGAATGTAAATACTATGATATTTGCAGGAATGCAAATATTAGTCTAATTGCAGAATGTGAAAAATTGCAATGAAAAGGAAACTAACCTGTGAATCGCAATGCTTGTAATGGAAACCCTAAAAGCATCATAAATTCAAGAAAACAGACCAAATATACTTTGCATTAATAAATAAACCCTTAATCATTGTGTTCAAAGAAACTTAGCTTTAGTGATAGAGTTCATTAGGAATTTTACAAGAAAGTAATCATTGTTCTTCAAATTCTGTCCTCTGACCCTAATTGCATAACTGTGTTACAATGAAGAAAAGGTAGGTATAAATTGGTCTTTCGTTCTCCTCAAACATGGTTTCAGATCCTAGGGGTCATTATTCAAGCCTAAGAGAAAACAATCAATATTTTGGAGTAGATCTGTTCAAGTTTACATGGTGCTACATGATGCTACATGTTTCCCCTATCTTGCTACAGGATTGGATTCATGCACATCTTGAGGGTAGAAAAGGTGATATAAAGGTGGGAAAGGGTATACAGAGGTATATTAAGGCTGTATGAATAATTTTCCAATTCTAGCTCCTCTCATATGCCCATATTACAGAAAAACAAATTGACATAGTGTCCTTCAATGACCCAAAAATGTAATTTCGATGGAAGCGTTTTGAGGGCACCGTGAGATGAGGAGGAAGAGGCTGGTGATGATAGGATGGATGTAGGATGAATTTGACAACCCTAGAAGCCACTAGTAGTACATGCACACCAGAAAAATAATTCATTTTTAAATTTGAAAAGAATGCCAAACTAATAACCAAATTGCAACAAAATGAACTAAACAAGAAATGATGAGTTGAATTTTATGAAACTAAATAAAGTTGATGAGTTGAATTTCATTTACATCAAAAAGAAATCTAACTTGTAGCATGCACATGAACTAAATCGATGAAATATTAAAGAATATTGTGATTTAACTCCTAAATATGAAAAAACAAAGTATGCAGAAGAGCATTAATCTAAGGTCTAATAATATGAAAAAGAAAGTACCCACATGTTTTGGCTTGCTAGCACATATTCCTCAACCACACTTTCCACAAGAGAGGTGGTAGAGAGGCCAACACTAGAAACTTTTTTAAGTAAATTACTGTCAAGTAAGAAATGAGAAACTACTAATCAAAGGAAATGCATGAATACATAACAGAAAGAGAGACTAGAGCCTTTGGGTTGGGTCATAACCCACGGGGAATCAACCCTCTAAAACAAATTTAGATGAAAGATAAAATTAAGCTTTTCATTTACATAAAATGAGTTCAAATACATCATGGAATGAAATTGACAATCTCAAGCTTCATATCTCTCAATAGCTCCTTTATGCTCTAAAAGTTGAAATCCTATTGAGCCCTTGGGCTTGTTTATTTATACAAAAACAACTGAGGGGAAGCCACCTTGGAAATAGGACTGTTTCCCTCCAAAATATCGAAACAATTGGATCTAGCTACCTTAGATACTTGTAATTCCGTGAGTACATCAACTACTAGTAGATCCTCGAGTTGTAGGTTAGTAAATGTAGGGGACAAGCCTTCTACATCTCCTCTAGCTACCTCTAACGTGTCTCTGCATAGTAAATGCACTCAAAAAGTACTATTCTCCTACATATTAATCACTTTAGGCCAAAAAGTATGAGAAACACCTTTTAACCTCCCTATTAAGCACATTATAGTCAAAAGATGTTAATAAATGCATGGACAGAGAAAATTTTAGGCTAGAGGATAGAAAATGGGTCTTATGGTATACCTACTGATGGGGCCCATCACTTGTTATGTATGATAAACAACATGCAAAAGGGTTATTGTTGTGGGATGAAAAACAACTCATAAAGTGCTTGACACAACTAATAAACCACCCATTATTATGAAATTATGTTGTGCTTTACTAGCTGATAAACCACCCAAAGTGGTTTATTTGGGATAATAAACCACTCATTAGAGTGCTTGAAACAAATGATAAACCACCAATTGTTATAATTTCCCATCCTTTGTCTGTTGAATAAGGATTTTTGCAAGGTTGTCGAAAGAGAAATTCCCCTTAGATTGTAGATTTTCCTCAGGGATGACTACTATAAGTAATATTGGCTATAAAAGCTCTAAGGTTGGGTGGAAAATCGAAGTCCCATTTTTAGTTGCCTTTATTTTCTAAATTGTAGATGGAAAATATTTGAAAGCTATGATTTTAATTAAAATTCTGTATAAATATTGCATGATTTTGTTGCATGAGACTTTTTGACAAAATTTCTTGAACGTTGTTATGATTATGTTTATGAGCCTATGGATGAAACTATGTGGATTTATGCCTAGAAATTATGTCTCTTAGAATGAACTGTGAGTAGCTTGTAATAATTTTAATTTTAAGAGGTGTTCCCTATTATTTTTTGAAATATTGATGTTTTGGTGGCCCTCTTAGCACCATATGCCTTTTGCTGCTATTGTAAACTGATATGCTTAATTATTATATGAAGAGGAAGCTCGTAGAACTCTAAGAGGTTGGATGGGAAAATCACTAACATGCTTTAATTTTGAAGCTCAGGGACAAATTTCCCCATTTGGACAGTCTTCCTCATCAAGAAAGACCCCTTCTATCCCTTGGAATAATTTAATTTGGTTAAGGAATTTTTTTTTTTTTTATGGAAACCCAAATGTGCTCAAAAGGACAGGTTGGACCTAAAACAAAATTGGACACCCTTGGATGGCCATAAATATAAGTAAAGTGACCCTCATTTAGAGATCATCATCAAGCACTTTTCTTCTTCTTGTTGTCGTTCTATATTTTTGAGCTTGCGGGAGTAAATGGATAGGACAACATCAAAACCACTTTGGAAGCTGGGATCTAGCCCTGCTAGTTTCAAAGAGGGATCTCTCTATTTAATTTAGCTTTCTATTAGAGTAAGTTTTAGGCTAGCTATGATTGTGCTTTCTTGTTTTGTTTGATTGTTTTGGTTGATTTGAGAGTTATAATTCCATTGGGATACAGAGTCTATAAACTAAACTCGAGTTTTGCATCAATTTTTAGAGGAGTTCTCACAGGGAAAGCTCGATTGCACTAAGTGGTTCTTTTCAGAAATTAAATGAATTTGTGGAATAGTAGAAGTGTAAGGTTTAGTAGAAACCAAGGAGCGATTAAGAATTCCTTGATATGACTTCAGTAGAAAACATTAAAATTAACAACATCCAAAATAGGGTGCTCTGAGTAACGAATCCTATTTATCATAGTTTCTGTTGATTAATTCAGATATTTAGAATAACAGAGAAATAAATACCAATTTTAAATAAATATAGAGAAGAGACACATCACCATTTAGCACACCACATGAATCCTATGAAAGGTCCCTATATTATTGATGCTCCAGTGCTTCGAAAATTACAATATGCAGAAGGAAATTACATTTGGAAATCAACTCTTAATACTTCAAACAATGAAGTTTTTATAATGAGAAATTACAAAAATGATTTACAGAATTGCTATCAAACTGAAAATGTATTATTAGTGTAATTACAAACTATATCATCTAATCTTGGAAAAAGAATAGGCCACATAGGTTGTTGAAAGAGAAAGGCGGCCCTGTTTTGATGGTTTCGGTTGTTGAGTCATCCTGAAACAGTGTTGTGATGTTGAACTGACCCTCGTGTTGGATGCTGCACTGGCAGGTTGTTTTACTGCTCCTGAGTTATCTTTCAATTCTGTAAATCAACCAATTCTTCCCATCTCTTTTCATATGGCACTGTCAACTTTATTACGCTACAATAAATTTCATCTACCTCTATGTATTTGGAAAAGGTTGTTTTTACGGTAAAAATATGTTTTACCTCATTCTGCACATGGAAATTGTTTGAAATGGTCTTAAGGAATACCTTTTCTTTAATGCTTCCTTTAATTCCACTAAACTTAATGCTTCTTTTAGCCGCTTCTTTCATCTTCAGGATATAGTCTTCCTGAGTGATCAACTTGTCATTTATGACATAGATACTAGGCAATACCTTTTGCACTAAGGCTTTAATTCTCTTTGTAAATATGTTTACCTGTAGTTCTAAGGTTTCACACCATTCTTCCAACTGATCAATGAGGTTTCTTTTTGTCAAGACTTTCTTGACATCTAGAATGGTGGTAGTTCTATCATTGACTCCTACTTCCACCAACTCAGATACGAACTTTCAGTTTAATAACTTAATTATATTAGCATCTTCTATTGGCATCTCTCCCAACTTCTCTCTTCCTTGCACAATAGTTTATGTAGCCTTCTCTATTATCTCTTTCTACTCAAATATGATTTGGATAGAAGGTGAAATATTATTCATAGAGTCTAATATATTCATTGAAATAGTTTCCTTGGCTTAGGCCAAGGTTTGACTGAATGAAGTGTCTCTCTCTACCTGGTGCAACGTTTCCAATAGTCTTTGGGATTTCTCCAATTTAGCAGTTTGAGAAGCTTTAGTTTTTTCCTTTTTCACTTCCAATGCCTTGATTTGGATCTGCAAAGTATCAATCTCTTTTGACTGTAGTGACATGTTTTGTAGTGTTTGGATTACCTGTTCAGCACTTGCAGTCTGAGTGTAGGAAGTAGCTGCAGTGGTTGCTCCTATTGATGGAAGCTGAGAAATAGGTACAACATCAAGGGAACAATGGCCATGTTCAGATGGCCTTCCTTCTACTTTATAAGTTTCTTCAACTCCGCCTCCATCTGTCTAATCTACACACTTTGTTCTATGATTAATTTCATCATATCTTCTTTATGTGCTTCCCCTTCTTCAATATCTTTGGTCATTGGATCTTCTGTGGCTGGTACCTTCAGCTGTTCCTCAATTCTGCAATTTCTAGGTTCTTCTTTTTAATAATCTCCTCAACATCATTAACATCTTTAGGGTCATACCCTATCCTAATCACCAAGTCTTCTAGAGAATTGGTCCTATTATCTTTCACCAAGGTGGACACTTTCTCCATCTTCAACTGTAACAAGACATTTGCAAAATAAGCATGCAATTTAGATAAGGACATCACAATGTTAGTTAGAGTGGAGGATATCATCTCACCAGTTTTCTTATGCATCTCGATTTGATCAATGGGGTGTATATCCTTTGTGTTGAATTCAAAGGTGGTACTCTTGTAGTCTGCTGTTGATTTTGGTTGTAGAATCTAGGCCTCAAGAAAGGCGATCTGCATTTTACCATGATCTGTATCAAAAACTGACAACTACCTACTCTATGAGCTGGAGGTCTATTTCCAGAATTGGTTATAAGTGTTGTTTTTCAGAATTTCATTCCTGAGCTTTATATCTGTGTACTTGTCAAAAACTGTCTTCCCTTTTTCTATTTGGACAATTTGTGATTCTAGCTGAGCCTCCTTATGACCTCGTGAAGATGAAGGTTCAGAAGGAGAAGTAGTGAACTTGGTAGTTGCAGGTGGTGAATCTGTGATGATAATGGATGCATGTTCTTTAGTTTCTTTGTCTACTTCTGGTCTTGGAGTTACCTTTGGTCTCTTTCTACAACTAATTCTAAATTCTAGAGCTTCACTTCTAGTAGTAGATGATGATCCTTCCTCCCTCTACCTTTTTCTTGATTTTCCCTCAGGAATAGGAGTCCACAAATTGGAAGTAGCAACAAGATGCTCTTCAGCTTCCTACAAGGTATTTTCTAACCACTCCAGCTAATTGGCATACTTCTCTATGTCTAGCCTTGAAGTATGAATGTAAGGAGTGTTCTTGTTTTCCACTCTGAGCTTTCAGAAGATGCCATAGGGGTCATACGACCATGTAAAGCTCAAACTAAACTTCATCTCCTTCAGTATTCTATCTGTCCCTTCACCTGTTGTTCTTGTGTTTCACACAAATGGGCTCATCTGTGTTTTTATTCTGAATTGTGCCCTCTTCTTGGCCTCTACAAAGTGAATGTCATCTGATTTCAACATCTGCCTAATATACTCTAGTGCAAAGATCCTCATTAGGAGGTATTTGTGGAGTTTGTAGGGGGGAAATTCACATCCATACACCCTAATTTCTGTGTATTTTTGGTATAGGTAATAACCTCCATCCTTTGCTTGATCTGACAAGTGTAAAATCTTTTGATCTCCTCACTGATCTTTGGATTACTGCACTGTTCAGAATGTTCATGGTTGGATGAAAAAGTCTTCAATAAACTATTTGTAGGTGAATTCTTGTTGTTCCCTCATGACCAATGAGGTCCAAAAAATCACTGGCTACTAGTTCCCTACATCATCCAACTTCTGCAATGAAAAACTGAACTTGTCTGCTTGATAATAGAGGAGCATATAAATCAAAACAGAGATGTAATTAAACACTTGCTCTATAGGAAACTTAATAAATTGCTCATGGATATTGTCAGCCAAGTATTGAATGGAGTTGAAAATCATAGAGGGCTTGTTGTCTGTGGAAAATATAGAAATGAATCCTAAAATGGACTTATCTACCAATTGATGAGAATGATATCCTCAAATCTAAGAAATCATGCAAATGATCTGTTTGGCCTGATCAGGGAAAGTGGAAGAAAGATATGGAGGATTGTTTTTGGATAATTGGGCATTCTCTAGAAGGAAAATTTCAAAAATTATGGCTCTGGTGGTAAAGTCTAGCTTTTGATAAAGATGGGTGAGGGCTTCTAAGGAAAAAAGGGCAGAATTTTCCATAGTGGCGGCTAGCATCATTTGGTCAATGGACTGGGCTATGATAGTGCAAATAATATCACCTGTAGGAGAAATAATGGCTCTTTAGGCAAGGATATAACAATATTGACATATTCTGGTAAATTATGGGGCTTGGAATGTCAAGGGGAAAATATAATGGGGGAGGTTTGACTCCCAGAGTCCAATGTTATCGGTTTTATCTATGTGGTTATCCTCTAACCATAAATACAATTATAGAAAATCGCAGTCACACTGAGTTTAACTTATCATGTAATCCCCATCAACTAAAGGTGTATGATCTAAATCTACAACATGGGGAATTAAAGGATTGATAGGCTTATGTTGAGCTTTAGTTTTGGGAGGCATGACTGTAAATTTCTAAGAACGAGATGAATTTGCAGAGGAGGCTTACTCAGTACAGAAGCAATAACACTTTGTTAGGTGAAAAAGAAAGGGAATGTCACTGTATGTCATAGTCTTGGCCGCATAAATTGTTTGATAGAGGTCGATGTGGGAAATTGTGAATAACCGGACAAAGCAAGAGTGAAAGGGGTGAGAATGACAGGCTCAAAGGTATTTAAACACTGCGATGAATGTCCCATTAGAAATGACACTTGACCGTTAGGTTGAATAGTTACCCGAGAGAAATTGAAATAAATGAAGAATGATTCTTTGGCTGGGAACACATTCAATTGCTCCAATGGTCATGCGATCTTGCGAGCAGAGAGTGGTGGAGGAAGAGTGGTGGGGCACAGTAGGATGGATAAGTGAAAGGCAGTTTCCAGAGTGGGTAGCAAGAGGTTAACAGTTTGAGCGAGGGGAGGGGGGGTGTAAAATCACCACAGGGCAACATGTAAGGGATGGGGCCTGGCGGGGAAAACTACCTTCTAGACTCCTCCCTCGACAGTAAAGGAAGAATGATGAGGGGGGGGGGGGGGGGGGGAAAAAACAATCGAGGTTCATGGATGAAGTGGGGGATCAAATCTCGAGGGTGCAGAGTGGGGTTTTCTTTAACCTGAATACGACAGAGAAATTTTGTTGGCTTGTGCTTTTGAAATCTGCATTCCCGACTTAGGATAAGGGAAAATGAAATAAATAAAACATGTCAACCATAGCGCATGTGTTTACCTTTTTGAACTTAGGGTAAGAGATAAATAATGAAATATGTGAAAACCTTACCCCGTCGTACAAATTATGACCTTTCCATGGTATCGTCAAAACTTAGGATAAAATTTGTATATCCAAATATTTAACAAATCACCTAATCTACCTAACTTTAGCTAGACTAGCATTTTTATCTTTGTCTTTACAGTGTAGGTAGACTAGAAAACCCACTTTTTTTCTTTTATACATAATGAAAAACTAGCTAACCTATCCCTTATTTATCTTATTGATCCAGATTAAATGGTTGCATCAATGTCATTTTCTACCTAACCACTGATTTACCCATATTAAACTATTCGGTAAAACTTTATTCTCTATCTTAATTTACAAAAATTGAAAGGAGTTAATCATTATTAAACTGTATGATTAAACTATGACTAGTGATTGTGGCATTTTGAACAAGCTGCACACCACTTTATTTTACAAGAATGAAGCAAAAAACTATCTATGAGTAGTGGCATTTAGACTTGCAACACTTTCGGTATTATTATTTTTTACTTTTATTTCTCTTGGTGGGGTTCAACCTTTTCTTCTTTTTCAATATTCTTGTTTTTCTCTTTATTTTTCTATTTTATACCCTCTTTTAACTTTTTTATTCTATTCTTTCTTTTTATTTGGAAATCATTGGCAGATTGACAAGTATTTACAAAATAAGATTCCTGAGATACTATACTCAATTATCTTGAGATCGTATAAATTATAGGACCCTAACAATGGCTCCAACTAGGGATGGCACTTTCTGGTGAAGTGTCCAGAACATTGTAGACTAGTAGCCTTCAGTTGTTATTTCAACACCATCCACCACTGATTTTTTTTTGTTGTTGCAGTATTTATGGTAACTCATGAAAAGAATTTCAGGTCCTTCTCTATGGGCTTCAACTTCCGTTAATAGGTCACCGCAATCCAAACAATAAGGAAAATGATATTTACAATGATAAATGGTAAGAAAATCTCTATTGCTTAGAGAAATAATGTTCGAGAATCTTTCCATTGACAGGTCCACTAGGTAATTCTTTACCATCCAAATTTCTTATAAAGAATGCATTATTCCCTCTAAAAGCATAAATGACATAAGGTCCCATCCATAAATTGTCAAATTTTCCATGCTTCCCTTTGTCTTCTCTTCTAGAATCCCACTTTAAAACTTTATCACCAATGGTGAAATCATATTCTTTTGTCCTTCTATCAAAAAGTTTCTTAATATTCTCATGAATGATTTGAGCCTTATTATAAAATTCTTCCCTGGATTTCCACAACTAGATTGTCTAATCAATCCTCCTTTGAATGTCATTCGGCTCAGCATGCAATTCCTGAATTAACTTCATGACAAGAACTCCCAAAGAGGATGGAAAAGAAACATCCATTCCATAAACCAATTGGTATGGTGACATGCCCATTGATTTCTTTGTGATGAGCCTATCAGCCCAAAGTGGATTTATGAGTTTGTTGTGCCATGACGTTTTGTTGCCTGCTAAGAGCTTCTTGATAATATTTACCAGAATTTTATTTCAACATTTAACCAACCCATTACCTTGTGGGTAATACGCAGTTGAATTCCCCAAAGTGACATGGTATTTATTACTGAAGTCTATCATTTTCTTAGACCTAAAGGTTGCAACATTGTCTATAATAAGGTTGTTTGGGAAGCCAAATCTAGACAGGATATTGGTTTCTAAGAATTTGATGATCACAACATCTGTGGCTAGTCTAGAAGGAGTGGCCTCAATATATTTGGTGAAGTAGTAAGTAGTAGTAAGGATCCATTTATGTTGAGTAGATGATGGAGGATGAATTTATGTAATGAAATCCAATCCCCATTATTGGAAAGGGCTTTCAATAGATATGGGCTTAAATATTTGACACTTGCGGCAAGAGGTTACCTTTTTATGAACATCTGGGAAAAGTGTAGGCTAGTAAAAACCAGCTCTAAGGATCTTATTGGTAGTTTTTTTCCAATAAAAATGGCCACCATAGTCACCGTCATGGAATTCCTACATTGTTCTTTCTACATCATCCCTCAATAGAAACTTTAGTAGAAGACCACCAACATCTTTCCAATACAAAACATTTTCTATGATGCAAAATTTAACTACCTTTAGCTTCAGAAATCTAGCCTTTGTTTTTGTTAGTACAGGAGGATCATTTAAATTAAATAAAACATAAATAAGGTCTACATACCAGGGTTAGGTCATGAAAGCCTCATCTAGTTTTGGAGTCACGTATTCCTCATGATCATCCAACTCAGCTACAAAGTTGATATCTAAAGCATTAAAATTAGATTCAACCATCAATTTGGCTAATCCTTGTTCTTTAATAAGCTTGGCTGGCTTGATTTCCATGTCATATTCTAGAATTATGGCAATTGATTTGCCTCTTTTTCCATCTGGTCCATTCTATGTCAAAATATCTTTGACTACAACATTTGATACATAATAAATTATATGAGAATGAAGTATATATACACTGAAATCTTTAATTTATTTTACAAGTGCAAAACCCTATTTTTCCATTATGTTGTACTTGAGTGTAGCATCCCTTAAAGCCTTACTAAAAAAGGCAATAGGATGTTTATATCCATCAGCATTTTTCTGCAAAAGGACAGCTACAACAGTGTGTTTAGAAGCAAACAAAAAAATTATAAAATCTTTAGTAAAATATGGACTAATAAGGACTAGTGCCATTGTTAACACATGTTTAACCGAGTCAAATGATTTCCTAGATTCAAGGTTCCACTTGATTTCAGAATCTCGTTTTAGCATGTTTGTGATGCTTCTGAGAAGTTCTGCAAGGTTAGGGATAAATATTCTTAGGAAGTTTATTCTCCTAATAAATGATTGAAGTTCTTTAATATTTCTTGGGTGATTTATTTTTAGAATAGCTTCAATCCTTTTGGGATCAATTTTGATACCTTCCTTGGATATGATATGGCCAAGAAGTTTTCCCTCTTCAAGGCCAAACACCGTTTTCTTAGGATTTAGTGAAATCCTGAACCTTCTACATTTTTTGAACACTCTTCTCAGGTGCATCAGATGCTCTTCACTAGATTTAGAATATACAATTATGTCATCTAGATAGATCACAATAAATCTGCCAATTTCATCAGCAAAAGCAATATCTATTGCTCTTTGAAATGTGGCCCCAACGTTTATTAATCCAAAAGGCATCTTCACATACATGAAGGTACCCCATCGAGTGATAAAGGCTATTTTGTCCTGATTTTCTGGATGAACTAAGACCTGATTATAACCTGAGAATCCATCTAGTAAGCATATCCTAGAAGATCCAACTACCTTTTGGACAATGTGATCCATTTTAGGTAAGGGATAGTTGTCCTTTAGGGAAACTTTGTTTAGGTTTATGAAATCTATACACAATCTGATTTCACCTGTTTTCTTCCTGGTTGGCACAATATTGGAAACCCATTTAGAGTACCTAAGAGGAACTATGATTTTAGAATCATACATTCTTTTGATTTCCTTCTCAATTAAAGGCATTGGAACTGGATTTATTCTGCAAAGTTTTTGTTTAAAGGGTTTCTGATCTTCTTCAATTGGAATTTTGTGCTGTATAATTTATATGCAATATGTTTTAAGATCTTCATAGCTCTAGGCAAAAACATCACTAAATTCCTTGAATATATATATATATATATATATATATATATATATATATATATATACTACTCGGATTAATTTAGACATTTTTATGATTTTTGGGTTCTTTTCAGTACCTAAATTATAGTCTTCAACAACTGTTCATGAGGGCTCAATCTTAGGATTTTTAGCCACTTTACTGAACTAAAATAATTCTTCTAATGGAGCTAGACCACTAGGCAGAACATTATCTTTAAGCTAAAGTGTTTCAAACTCTTCTTTTTTGGGTCTATCTCAAGCAATTCTAATTTATTTACAATTTTATCTATAGGTGTATTTACATCTAAATTATCCAATTGCCTTTCTAGATCAGAATGTTCAATAATTTTACTATCTACTTCAGATTCTAAATCATTACTATCATCATGAAATTCATCTCTTAATTGCAGGAAACTTGCAATATGTTTATCATTTCCAAACACCTGCCAATATCTCATGTTATCAGGTACATTCATTCAGTGTTTTACCTCCAGTACATATTCTTGATTAGGATAAGGCATTTTACAAGAATTGAATGAAAAAGCTAGATTGTTTGGAATGATGTTTTGTTTTCTAGGAATTGCAAAAAGGTCATATTCAAGAAAACCCTATAGGAAGTCAAGCACAACATTTTTGTATGTTCTCATCCTGGGATGTTTGGCTGAATATTCTCCTTTAATTTGTTTGATAATTAATTCCACATCCCCTTGAATGGAGATTATTTTATCCCCTAACATTTTTAACAACTACAATCCTAGAATAAGGGCTTCATACTCTACTATGTTATTAGTACATTGAAAATTAGGCTTGTATGAATGACCCTCAGCATGGTTATTCCTTGTATTAACCACCCAAATTCCTGCTCCAACACCATCTTTGCTACAAGAGTGATCAAACCTCATGTTCCAAAGATGTTTAGGAGGAGTTTTTAGTTTTGTTATTTATGATTGGGTTGTGTCTCATTTAGAAATTTCAGTGTCAACATTGATTACTTGAGTGTTGACATCCCCATCATTGTAAAGAATAAACGAATTGAAATCTAAATGAACAGAATAAAGTGGATAGTTGTGAGGTTTGTCTTGACTACTCACCATGAATTTCATCAAGGTTTCCCTATATAGTCTTCTTTGTTGCCCAAAGACTGGTACCTTGTAATTTTTCTCTGCATGAGCATGACAACGACATGCCATACTTAGGGGGAATATCTGCAACCACTATGTCCATTACTAGACTTTTAGCAGGGATTTGGGTCAAAGTAACACATAGGTATTTGATAAGACCTAGGCATCTAACTTTTCTAAAATCAAAGGAATACAAGTCCTTATAAGGTCTAGTAATGTCAAGTCCTAGTTTGTCCATCACAATTTAGGCATTAAATTATGGGATGCACCTAAATCTAGCATAGAATTATGGAGAATCTTGTCATGAATATTTAGGCTAACATAGAATGGAAGAACTCCTCCTTCCTGTGGTTTACCCTCAACTTCTAGTCCAAATAAGAGTTCAGGTTGGTCATCATTCAGATTTACAGAGTCAATGTTTACCCCAATGTTTAAGGCTTTCACTACTTGGGGTCTGTACATATTTTTTCTCATTAACTCTGTGAAAGGAATAGGGATTTTTAATTTTCATAGTTCATTCTCGATGTTGAATGATGTTTGAATCTTAATTGAGTTGGGAAGTTCAAATTGTTCTATGATTTGTTTTGTCATAGGCTCCTTTTGTTGACTAATGGTTGGGATATCTGTTTGAGTAGTTTTCGAAGCACTGTCAACAACCTTTTTGATAGGGATTTCTACCTTTTTTCTTACCAGAATTATCCACAGTTTTCTTAGCAAGACTATCTATGGTTTTCCTAGGTTCATTTTCAAATGACTTTTAACATGATTATATGAGTTTTCATTGTTGAGAGTGTTTGGATTATTTTTTCCCCTAAGGTTTTATTGCCTATGGAATTCCATTATGGAATTTTCAAACCCTTGTTTATATTCATCTGACTCTTCAGAATCTAATTCAGTTTGCGCTAGGAGAAAAAGATGTCGTTCCTCTTAAGTGAGGAAAACGACTTCATCATAATTTATCCCCATCAGATTTATTTTATTATCCTCCAAATCTTCCACAATATTCCCCTCATCATCTGTGTAATTTGACTAAAAATGATGCCGAACCTACTGGCCTAGACCCTTTTGTTCTCTTTGTTTAATTTGGGGAACATTCCTTCTAATGTTTTGGTTTCTAGTTTGAGGGGAATTTTGGTTCTCTCTTACTTGAGTTTGGTCATTAATATTTACTCTTTGCATCATCTGATTTTTTGCTCTTACTAGGTTATCAATCTTATGGTCAAAAATAGAGGTAGAAGGTTCCTCTTTTATGGTAACTCAGCATTCAGATTTTAGTTTGGCCTTCTTAGCTAAGATGTTAGCTTCAAATTTGATAACATTTGCCTGCATTTCTTCCAAATTTGTCGGGTCTCTTTCTCTATGTAGATATTCCATGTATACATCGAAACCATCTGGAAAATCAATTAGAGCTAGCCTAGGGGAGGGCTTGATGTCTTGTGGAATGGCGTTGTAAACAATATTGAACCGTTCACAATATTCTTCGACACTTTCATTTGGTTTTCTTTTCAGTCTTTTGTATTCATTTAGCAGTTAAGGGATTCTTCTTGATCTCCCATCTAGCTAAATGTTTGATGGAAAGCATCAAGGTTGGCTATACTTCCTGTAAGTAAACTCCTAAAACATTTCTTGACATCACATCCTAAACTCTGAGCAAACAATCTCATTTTCACATCAGCTTCATCTACTTCTTGGAGGTCAAACACATCATTCATCCTATCCACATGCTACTGAGTAGCATAAGCACTAGTATTATCAAAGGTCACAATTTTAGATTGGTAATCTCTAGGCATAACATTTAGCTAGCCTGGTAACACTAAAGGTGCATACCTACCTGCCATAACTGTTCTTGAAGATTAACTTGAAGACGGACCTAATGGAGGTGTAGTTTTGATAACTAGAGGGATAGTAGGAATAACAATTTGAGAGATCAAAGGTGATGAAGTTGAAAATATGGAATGAGTAGGAATGGGAGGCTGTAGATGAAAAAACTGGGAAGACTGACTAGAGAAAGAGGCTAGTGCAACAGTTAAAGAAAAAAATTCAACAGATTGTTGAATAAAGCCTTCTTCAATAGCTTGGTCCAACACTGAAACTAGACCTTGTAATTTGTCAAATTGCTGCAAGGATTCAAGGTCAGGATGAAATTCAAAATGCTAGGTCTGGGGTATATATGGTTTTATTAGCTCTTTATCAATGACAGTTTGATCTACAAAAGCCTCATATTTTGATCTAAACAAACTATGCTAGAAAGGCAAATCAAACACTATATCTTGTATAGTTTGAAATTTCTATCGGTGAGAATTAGGCCTTGAAAAAGGAATACTCTCACGAAGAGAATTTAATCTAGAAAATGGGCTATTACTACCTTTAATCTCTATAAAACTCTTCTTTCTCACCCACATCTCAGGGTTATCTATGAATTCAACAGGATTAGGGTCAAGGTGAGATCCAGTGAAAATTCTTTTGGGAGCTAGGTCTATTAAAAATCATCACACAAGTAAAATTAAATCAATGACACAATAGAATATTTACAAAATAATAGCCTTAGATCATGTATTTCATAATGATATACAAGTCTGGATTTATAGAAATACTGATTAAAAACTAGGGAATAATAATGTTTTAGATTAAGAAGTATTCTTCCCTAGTATGGTTGCCACTATGTTGTTGTTCTATGGTTTTGAGGTTGAGGGAGTAAACACATAGGACAACATCAAAACCACTTTGGAAGCTGGGATCTAGCCCTACCAGCTTCAGAGAGGGATCTCTCTATTTAATTTAGCTTTGTTTTAGAGTAAGTTTTAGGATAGCTATGATTGTACTTGTTTGTTTTGTTTGATTGGTTTGGCTGATTTGAGTGTTATAATTCCATTGGGCTATGGAGTCTATAAACTAAACAGGAGTTTTGCATCAATTTTTAGAGTTCTCACATGGAAAGCAAGGTTGCACTAAGTGGATCTTTTCAGAAATTAAATGAATTTGCAGAATAATAGACGTGTAAGGTTTAGTAGAAACCAAGGAGAAATTAAGAATTCCTTGATCTAACTCCATTAGAAAAAATTAAAATTAACAACAGCCAAAATAGGGTTCTTTGAGTAACAAATCCTATTTATCACTGTTTTTGTTGATTAATTGAGATATTTAGAATAATAAAGAAAGAAATGGTAGCGTTTAAACAAATAGACAGAAAAGACACATCACCATTTAGCACACCACATGAATCCTATGAAAGGTCCCTCGATTTTTGATGCTTGAGTGCTTTGAAAATTACAATATGCAGAAGGAAATTGCATTTGGAAATCAACCCTTAATACTTCAAAAAATCAAGTATTTATAATGAGAAATTACAAAAATGCTTTACAAAATCATTGTCAAACTAATAGTGTATTATTAGACTAATTACAAACAATATCATCTAATGCTGGCAAAATAATAGGCCACATAGGATATTGAAGAGAAAGGTGGCCCTGTTTTGATGGTTTCGCTTGTCGAGTCATCCCGAAACAGTGTTGCAATGCTAAATGGACCCTCGTGTTGGTTGATGTGCTAGCAAGTTATTTTGTTGCTCCTGAGCTATCCTTCAATCTAGTAAATCAACCAATTCTTCCCATCTCTTTTCATATGGCATTGTCAACTTTGTTACCCTGCGGTAAGTTTCATCTACCTCTATGTATTTGGAAAAAGTTGGTTTTAAAGTAAGAATATGTTTTACCTCATTATTCACATGGAAATCGATTGACATGGTCTCTAGGAATGCTCCCTTTAATTCCACTGAACTTAATGCTTCTTTTAGCCACTTCTTTCATCTTCGGGATATATTCCTCCTAAGTGATCAACTTCTCATTTATGACATAGATACTGGGCAATCCATTTTACATTAAGGCTTCAATTCTATTTGTAAATTTGTTTATCTGCAGCTCTAAGGTTTCACACCTTTATTCCAACTGATCAATGAGGTTTCTTTTTGTCAAGACTTTCTTGACTACTAGAATGGTGGCAGTTCTATCACTAACTCCTACTTCCTCCAGCTCATATCTGTACTTTGAGTTTAAGAACTTAATTATATTAGAAACTTCTATTGGTATCTCTTCCAACTTCTCTCTTCCTTGCACAATATCTTCTGTCACCTTCTCTATTAGCTCTTTTTGCTCAAATATGATTTAGGTAGAAGGCCAAATCTCATTCATAGAGTCTAATATATTCATCCAAACAGTTTCGTTGGCAAGGGCCAAGCTCTAAAGTGTCTCTCTACCTGGCTCAACTTTTCCAATAGTCTCTGGGATTTCTCCAATTCAGCAGTCTGAGAAGATTCAACTTTGTCCTTTTTAAATTTCAAAGCTTTGATTTGGCTCTACAAAGTCTCAATCTCCTTTGACTGCAGTCACATGTTTTGTAGCGTCTTGGCTACATGTTCAACACTTGCAGTCTGAGTGGAAGAAGTAGTTGCAATGGTTTCTCATCTTGATGGAAGCCGAGAAATAGGTACAACATCTAGGGGAACAATGACCATGTTTAGACTATCTTCCTTCTCCTTTATCATTTTCTCCAACTCTGCCTCCATCTGTCTAATCTTCACATTTTGTTCTATGATTAATTTCATCATATCTGATTTCTATGCTGCCCCTTCTTCAATATGTTTGGTCGTTGGATCTTTTGTTGCTGGTAGCTTGAGCTATTTCATCAATGTTGCAATGTCCACATTATTCTTTTTAACATTCTCCTCAGCAGCATTGACATCTTCAGGGTCATACCTTATCTTAATCAGCAAGTATTCCAAAGACTTAATCCTATTATCTTTGGCCAAGGAGGACACTTTCTCCATGTTCAACTATGACTAAACATTTGCAAAAGAAACTTGCAATTTAGATAAGGACATCGTAATGTAAGTTAGAGTGGAGGATATCATCTCACCAATTTTCTTGTGCATCTCCATTTGATCAATGGAGTGTATATCCTTTGTGATGAATTCAAAGGTGGTAATCTTGTAGTCTAATGGTGATTTGGTTGTGGAATTTGGACCTCAAGTAAGACCATCTATATTTTACCATGCTATGTATCAAAGACTGACAATAACCTACTCTGTGAGCTGGATGTCTATTTCCAGAATTGGTTATTTCATATTTTTATTCCTGAGCTTTATCTCCATGTACCTGTCAAAAACTGTGTTCTATTTTTCTATTTGGATAGTTTGTGATTTCAGATCAGTCTCCTTATGACCTTGTGAAGATGAAGGTTTAGAAGGAGATGTAGTGAACTTGGTAGTTGTAGGTGGTGAATCTGTGATAATGATGGCTACCTGTTCTTCAGTTTCTTTGTCTACTTCTAGTCTTGGAGTTACCTTTGGTCTCTTTCTACAACTGGTTCTGAATTATCTAGATTCACTTCTAGTAGTAGATGATGATCCTTCCTACCTCTAACTTTTGCTTGATTTTTCCTGAGAAACAGGAGTCTACAAACTAGAAGTAGAAACAAGCTTCTCTTCAGCTTCCTGCAAGCTATTTTCTGACCACTCCAGTTGATTGGCATACTGGTCTATGTCTGACCTTGAAGTATGAATGTAAGGAGTGTTCTTGATTTCCACTCTGAGCTTTGAGATGATGCCACATGGGTCATAAGACCATGTAAAGCTCAAAATAAACTTCATCTCCTTCAATATTCTATCTGCCTTTTCACCTGTTGTTCTTGTGTTTCACACAAATGGGCCCACTTGTGTTTTTATTCTGAATTGTGCCTTCTTCTTGGCCACTGTAAAGTGAATGTCATCTAAGTTCAACATCTGCCTGATATATCCAGTGCAAAGATCATCACTAGCAGGTATTTGGGGAGTTATAGGGGGCAAATTCACATCCATACACTGTAATTTCTGTGTAGTTTTAGTACAGGTACCAATGTCTAGTCTTTTCTTGATCTGACAAATGTAAAATTCTTTTGATTTCCTCACTGATCTTGGGATGTATTGCACTGTTTAGAATGTTCATGGCTAGATGAACAAAGTCTTCAATAAACTGTTTGTAGGTGAATTCCTGTTGTTCCCTCATGACCAATGAGGTCAAAAAAATCACTTCCTGTTAGTTCCCTGCAACATCCAACTTCTGCAATGCAAAACCGAACTTGTCTGCTTGATAATAGAGGAACATATAAATCAAAACAGAGGTGTAATTGAACTCTTGCTTTGTAGGAAGCTTAATAAATTGCTCATGGATATTTTCATCTAAGAATTGACTGAAGTTGAAAATCATAGAGGGCATGCTGTCTGTGGAAAATATAGAAAGGAATCCTAAAATGGGCTCATCTACCCACTGATCAGAATGACAACCTAAAATGTGAAAAGTCATGGAAATGATATGTTTTCCCTGATCAGGGAAAATGGAAGAAGGATATGGAGGATTATTTTTGGGTAATTGGCATTCTCTGGAAGGAAAATTTCAAAAATTACGGCTCTAGTGGCAAAGTTTAGCTTTTGATAAAGCTGGGTGAAGGCTTCTAAGGAAAAAGGGACAAAATTATCCACAGTGGGTGCCTATATCATTTGATCCATGGAATGGGCTTTGATGGTGAAAAGAATGTTGACTGTAGGAGAAATAATGGCTCTTTGGGCAGGGATATAACAATATTGACATCTTATGGTAAATTCTGGGGCATGGAATGTCAAGGGGAAAATATAACGAGGGAGGTTTGACTCCTAGAGCCCAATTGCATCGGTTTTATCTATGTGCTTATTCTCTAACCAGCAATACAATTCTAGAAAATCGCAGTCACACTGAGTTTCACTTATATTGTAATACCTATTAGCTAAAGGTGTATGATATAAATCTATAGCAGGGGGAGTTAAAGGCTTGATAGGCTTATCTTGAGTTTTAGTTTTGGGAGGCATGAGTGTCAAATTCTGAGAACAGGATGAATTTGCAAAGGAGGCTTACCGAGCATAGAAGCAATAGCAATTTTTTAGGTGAAAAAGAAAGGAAATGTCAGTGTATGTCATAGTCCTGGCCACATAAATGCTTTGAAAGAGGTCACTGTGGGAAACCGTGAATAACAAAATAAAGCAGGAGTGAAAGGGGTGAGAATGACAGGCTCAAAGGTATTTAAACACTACGATGAATGTCCCATTTAAAATTGCGCGGGACTGTTAGGCTGAATGGTTACCTGGGAGAAATTGAAATAAATGGAGAATGATTATTTGGCCAGGAATTCATTTAATTGGTCCAACGGTCATGCGATGTGGCGGGCAGAGTGTGGTGGAGGAAGAGTGGTGGGGCACAGTAGGATGGATAAGGGAAACATGGTTTCTGGAGGGTATAGTGAGCGGTTAATGGTTTCAGTAGGGGGGGTGTGAAATCACCACAGCGAGACACATAAGGGATGGGGTTAGGTGGGGAAAACTACCTTCCAAACTCCCCCCTGAATGGTAAAGGCAGGATGATGAGGGGAGGTCGAAAATGGCCGAGGCCCATGGATGAAGTGGGGGATCAAATCCCGAGGGTGTGGAGTGGGGTGTTATTTAACCTAAATACGACAAAGAAATTTTGTCAGCTTGCGCTATTGACATCTACATTCCAGACTTAGGATAAGGGAAAATGAAACAAATAAAACAAATAAAACATGTCAACCATAGCATAGATGTTTACCCTTTTGAACTTAGTGTAAGAGATAAATAATCAAATATGTGAAAATCTTACCCCATCGTACAAATTATGACCTTTCCATGCTATCCTCAAAACTTAGGATAAAATTTGTGTATGCAAATATTTACCAAATCACCTAATCTACCTACCCTTAGTGAGACTAGCATTTTTATCTTTGTCTTTAGGGTGCACTTAGACTAGGAAACCCATTTTTATTTTCTTTTATACATAATTAAAAACTGCCTAACCTATCCCTTATTTATCCTATTGATCTAGATTAAACAGTTGGATCAATGTCATTTTCTACCTAACTACTGATCTACCCAGATTAAACTGTTAGGTAAAACTTTATTCTCTATCTTAATTTACAAAAATTGAAAGGAGTTTAATCATGATTAGACTATATGATTCAACTATGACTAGTGACTATGGCATTTTGAACAAGCTACACACAACATTATTTTACAAGAATGAAGCAAAAAGTTATCTATGAGTAGTGGCATTTAGACTTGCAACACTTTGAGTATTATCTTTTTTGCTTTTCTTTCTCTTGGTGGGGTTCAAACTTTTCTTCTTTTTCAATCTTCTTGTTTTTCTCTTTATTTTTCTTCTTTATACCCTCTTTTCACTTTTTTATTCTATTTTTTCTTTTTATTTGGAAATCATTGGCAAATTGACAAGTATTTACGAAATAAGATTCTTGAGATACAATACTCAATTACCTTGAGATCCTATAAATTATAGGATAATAACACTTCTCTCTTCTTTGGTTTAGCTCACAAATTTATGAAGTTGGTTCATGGATATTGGTTCATACAAGTTTGACATTGCAGGGTTTGAAGCTTGCATGTGAAAATGATGGTTTTTGGTTTGCAACCATAGGATTGTCATAGGAAGATTTCGGTTGTAGCCGCATGCATAGAACCCTCTCCATGAGGCCAGAATGCTTCAGATGCACTTAGGATCACTTGCTGCATGCGTCCAAGACCTAGTGTTTCAAATGATAGTTGGTCGCAATTAACCATAGTTGATTGTAGGCTAGAAACATTATCTCCGATTAGTATTGTTGTTGGGATCATATTTTTGGATATTGTTTTTTTGGTTTTGCTGGATATTTTTGTGATTGAAGAAATTGGAATCTTTTACTCTCTTTGCTGAAAATTTTATGGAAATATAATAAGAATAACAATTTGAAAGGGTTTTCCCCCTTGTGGGGTTTTTCCTTAGTCTCTGACCTATCCTGCTGTCTCTATGTGTGAATACTTTTCTTCTATTGTTCCTTTATGTTCTGCTGGATTGTTGATGATATTGTTCTTTCTACATGATTTCATATGATGTAATGATTCTATAATGTTGTGGGGTGAATTCAATATGTAAATAATGAAATTTAATTATCTAAAACAAAGAACTATAAATCCCTAAGAAAAATTAACATCCTGTATAGGCCACTCTTTGTGTTGTGTTTTGAATTTCATCCATTAAGAACCCTGAGAGGATATACTTGCAATAAGCTTAGGATGGACAACATTGCACATGATTTATAGGACCCTAACAGCGAGAATTGCATCCTATCGCAAGTCCAAATTTTTGTAGAAGCACCATGCTAAAGCCATGGTCCTAAACCCTTGCATATAGCTCAAGTAGGAAAATCCTTACCCTTAAACCCTTAGAACCTCATCTATGATCTCGACAATGTTTATTTGGCTGCATAAGGGTTGGCTTGAAGGCGAATTTGCTAGCCCATATGGATGCATCTCATAATCGAGAAGGAAGCCTATAATATGGATGGCTGATTTTGAGTAGGAGGATATTAATGACTCATAAGAAATCCAGGATGACGTAAGCCTAGATAGATTGCATCTCGGAAGCCCACAGTAAGTTTTTCGAAGGAAAGAGTCAGGCTGACGAGGGTTTGGATAGCATGACATGAGTGGGACGACTAGAGTCATGGGTATGATAAAACTTGGGACCAATTCGAAGCAAGGGTGAAAAGAGAAGGGTGGACCCACATTACACCTAAGATTGGGAGGAGTTGGCATTGGAGGTTGTTCCCTAAAATCTACTTTCTATAGGTATTAAGCGGGGTACTCCAAGACATTTTGAGTAGCGATGTATTAAGTGAGGTAAACTGAAGGTTTTTCCCTAGAAGTTACTTCCCAAATGTATTAGGTAGGGTATTCCTGGACATTTTGAGTGGGGATGTTTTAAGCGGGGTACAATAGAGGTTATTCCCCATAAGTTACTTCCTAAAGGTATTAACGGGGTACTCCCAAACATTTTAAGTGAGATTGTTTTAAGCAGGACACACTAGATGTTATTCCATGGAATTTACTCCCTTGATCTATTGAGTGGGTTACTCTAGATAAATTGAATGGGTCAAATGCCAATAATTAATTTCCAAGTAGCACTAGGAGATTATCCAAATGGGTATAGCCATGCAGAAAATATATTGATGTTGCACTATCTAACTCACCATAATTGTAATTGTCATATCTCTTGATTTGAGGTTTGGATTGAGATAAAATTTTATATCACTGAAATCGTATTGATGAGATGATCTCAATGGCAATGTCAAACCAAGGCTCTCAGTGAGTTGAAAATATCGAAAATTTTAAACCCCATTTCCATAATGGCACCTTGGATTTTGGGTCAAAATAGTAAACACAATAATTTTAACTAGTGTTTTGGTAAGGGTTAGGAAGGGATATGCTGCAACCTACCATATTCATAGGATTAGGCCGCCTTACCAATTAATATTTCAGGTTTATTTTCCTACCCAAGAGTGACTCGTAAATCCTTATTTCCTCCTTTAGTCCTTAAAGGATATTATCATAAGAGTGAAATGGTGAAAATATCATTATCTACCTCACCATGGTTTTATCATACTGATAGTCCTAGATTTCCTAAAACTCCTACATAATCCTATCTCCTGGACTAATTTCATCGACATGGATAGGGAATCCTTATTGAAGACCCAAGTAGAACCTCAATTGAAGATAGATGAGGAAAAAATAGAAGAGTAAACTAAATTAGGATAATAATAAGAAGCTAATATAGAAGAAGGGAACCAAAGGAAGATGCATAAGAAAAGACAAAAAAAGAGGCAAAAAAATAGGTAAAAGCACAAATTGAAGTAGAAACAGATGCAAAGATAGCTGAGGCAGGGTTGATCAAGATAAATTTAAAAGAATCAGAGGCTCAAAATGTTGGGTCCCTATAATACTAGTAATTACCCCATTACTATTTTAGTTGTACACCTTATTAATATTGTTGTGCCCCTATTGTTCCCATATTGTTATTATTGTGCCCCATAGAATCCCTCTATTGTTATTTTTGTGGCTTTATATTATTATTTTTAGGTCGGTTGGGTTATATTGTGACTCCTTAGACTCCTATATATAGAAAGGATGTTTTGTCATTTGAATCATCCAAGAATTGTTCATTTATGTAATGTAAAGGAGGTTTCCCCCTCGAAGAGGCTGAATTTTAAGGCGTTGATCTATCTTTTCTATCTTTTTCTTGAGCTGGTTTCATAACATTTGGTATCAGAGCTTTGGATTCTAGGGTTTCGCTGCTCCAAATAGGTCATCGTGGCATTTTCGATATAGCTTTTTTCTGCGACGTTTTAGAAGCTAAAAAACAACCCATTTGAGAAGACATCGTGCTAAAGCTCAGACCCAAATTTCAGAGTTTTTCGCGCTATATTTGTGGAGATATGATCTGAGGAAGTTGGTCTTTTTGCAGACTCCTGAATTACATTCCAAATAGGTGACCTGGGGAAAATCATCATAAATTTCTCTCTGAGCATCGGATTGAAATTTTGTAAGAAGGTATAGAAATAGGACGGACTGTAGTTTCTTGTATATATTTTTCAGAGCCAAAGGTCAAAACAGGGACACGTGGCACATCGTACAATTTCGCTCTATTGAATTAGTCTATAATCAGGTCACTGTGGGAGATTTGGTATAACTCTTCATTGGAGAATCCAATTGGGGTCAGACTGGTGGCATTGGAAAGAGGACACAGAGGGCTACAACAAGTCGCAATTTTAGAATTGGATGATCCAAAATTACAGAGATACATAAGAGGCCATATCGAGTTCCTACAAAGTGAAAAAAGGCGTGTAGATTTTTTAAATTTTTGCTTAAGCTTGGTTTGAAAAATTATTTTGAAGGAATTCAAAGGGCATAGTAGAGCATTAGTATCGGTAATTGATGCTCGGAGGAAAGAAAATGCAAACACCTAGTAAGCAATATGAAAGTTCTAGAATGACTCATGAAGAAGAGGAAGAAATGCTACATGATATATCAAAATTACAAGACCAAGTGCAACAAATTTCACTCTCAAAAAAGCTAACAGAAGCTAAGATAAATGGAGTGGAATCTAAGATAAAGGGCGTGGAAGCCAAGATTGACGATTTGAAGATAGATTTGAAGGCAGATTTGACAAATTTTCTACAAGAAATACTTACTAATGGTGAAAGGGGAGGAAAGGAAACTCATGATGCAAAACAAAGGAAATGTTAATCATGATTTCATAGACTGTAATGTTGGATCGAAGACACACCATATTCCAAAAATTGATATGAGGAAGTTTGATGGCAAGGATCCCGCAACATGGATATTACAGATGGAGCAATTTTTCAATCTCAATAATGTGCAAAACACACAAAAGGTACGTATTGCAACTTTATATTTGGAACCAAATCAGTTTGTATGTATCAATGGCTTTGCTCTCGTAAAAAAATTATCACTTGGGCAATTTTTATGGAAGAATTGATAGCACATTATGAGGATACAAAAGAAACACTTTTTTTAGCCAATTGATAAGTCTCAAACAAAAGGGTTCAATAATGGAGCACATTGAGGAGTTCCAAAAATTGAACATAAGGGTTAAAAATATTCTAGAGGAGCATAGGATTGATGTGTTCATAGGGTCTTTAAAGGATAATATCCAACATGATGTTCACCTTTGGGAACCTAGTTCATTAGAGAAGGCATTCAAGTTAGCAAGAAAAATGGAAAGAAAAATTATGGCAACCAGGAAGCATACCACTCACAACTATAAAGACGGAAGTGTTGTTGCTGCTAGTCTTCCACAACCTATAAGGTTGACACCACAACAATTGGAAGAAGAAAGAGCAAAAGGGCTTTGTTACAATTGTGATAGCAAATACACTAATGGTCATAAGTGTGCTGAGAAGAACTTATTCTACATAGATTGTGAAGAGGAAGAAGAAAAGGAGCAAGAAAGGTCAAAAGAAGAGGATATACTCCAGGAACAAAGCCTAGATGAAGAAAAAATGAATCTGACCATATCTTGTAATGAATTGACGGGAATTACCACTCGTCAAACCATCAAGATAGCAGGACAAATCAAGAAGAAAAGGTAATAGCGTTGATTGATTCATGAAGTACCCACAATTTTATTCATTGTAAGGTAGCAAAAAAATTGAATTGCTTCTTATATCCAGCACCAGAGTGTCAAGTGATGGTTGCAAATGGAGGAACAATAATTTCTCTTGAAAGTGCCATAATATCAAGCTATCCATGGGAGAATATGTATTGACTAGCTCAATGCTTTCCATTCCAATGGGAGGTGCTAATGTTGTATTAGGAGTCCAATGGCTACAATCCTTGGGTACAATAGCTTTTAATTTTCAAGAAATTTTCATGAAATTTTCTGTGGAAGGAAAGGAAGTTGAATTAAGGGGTATTGCAGGGAAACCGGGAAAGATAATCAGCTTTAACGGTATGACAAAGCTTCTAAAAAAGGAACGAAAAGGTGTAATTGCACAATTATGTTCGCTAGATGTTTCCACATTGGAATCATCTATTTCTCCAGATCTCCAAAAAGTCTTGGACAATCATTCCAAGGTATTTGAGACTCTCAAAGGTCTCCCACCTATTTGTGACCATGATCATGCTATTCATCTAATTCCAGGAAGTGTTCCTCCAAACATCAGGCCGTACAGATATCCCTATGCCCAAAAGAGTGAAATTGAATGTATGGTTGCAGAAATGCTAGAGGCTGGTATAATTCAACCGAGTCAAAGTTCTTTCTCTGCTCCAGTAGTATTGGTGCACAAGAAGGATGGATCATGGTGCATGTGTTCAGATTATAGGGAGCTCAACAAGCTCACTATTAAATACAAGTATCCCATTCCTGTCATTGATTAATTACTGGATGAATTGCATGGATCAATTTACTTCACCAAGTTGGATCTTCGTTCAGGATATCATCAAATCAGAATGAAGACTGAAGACATTAGGAAAATAACATTTAGAACTCATGAGGGTCATTATGAATTTTTGGTCATGCCTTTTGGCCTTACCAATGCACCCTCAACATTTCAAGGTTTGATGAATTCAATTTTCAAACCATTCCTTAGAAAATTTGTGTTAGTATTTTTTGATGATATACTAATCTACAGCAAGTCTTGGAAGGATCATGTTGAACATGTTGACAAGGTGCTACAACTATTAGAGGAGAAACAATTATATGCAAAAAGATCCAAATGTTTCTTTAGAGTACAAGAGGTGGAATATATGGGTCATATTGTATCTCATGAAGGAGTTAAGGTAGACCCTAGCAAAATTAAAGCCATTAAGGAATGGAAAATCCCCACATCCATAAAGCATCTGCGAGGGTTTCTCAGGTTGAAAGGGTATTTTCGCAAGTTTGTTAAGAATTATGGGAGAATAGCAGCACCTCTAACAACACTATTGAAGAAAGATGTTTTTTCATGGACTCCAAAAGCAACAAAGGCCTTCGAACATCTTAAAGAGGCAATGTGCCAAGCACCTGTCTTAGCTACACCGGACTTCACAAAAACCTTTATTATGGAATGTGATGCTTCAGGAAATGGAATTGGTGTTGTTTTAATGCAAGATGAAAGACCCATTGCTTTTGAAAGTCATCCAATCAAGGGAAAGTTTTTACACAAATCTATTTATGAGAAGGAAATGTTGGCAATACTCCATGCACTTAAGAAATGGCAACCCTACCTAATGGGAAGACACTTCAAGGTAAAAATGGATCATGATATCCTTAAATAATTTTTAGAACAAATATTATCCTCTGAAGAGCAACAAAAGTGGGTCATAAAGATGTTGGGTTATGACTTCGAAATCATCTACAAAAAAGGGAAGCAAAATGTGGTGGCAGATGCACTCTCAAGAAAGGATGAGGATGTGGAAGCATTGTTGTGCACCATTTCTATTATCCAACCAGATTGGATAAACGAAGCAAGGGAGGGATGGAAGAATGACGAAGAAGTGTGGGCACTTATTCGAAAGTTACAACAAGATTCCAGTACGTTGGATACATTTAGCTAGAAAAATGATTCGTTATGGTACAAAGATTGCTTATACCTCTGTAAGAATTCCCAGATAAAACAAAAGATTCTTATGGAATTGCACACTTCTCCCTTAGGAGGGCACTCAGGACTTTTAAAAACTTACCACAGGGTTAAGAAGGAATTTTTTTGGGATGGCCTTAAATCAGATATTCAAAAGTTTGTGGCGGAATGTTTTGTTTTCCAAAAAAATAAAGTTGAAACAATTAAGACTCCGGGTCTATTACAACCTTTATCCATTCCGAGCCAACGTTGGGAGGAGGTTTCAATGGATATTATCACAGTTTTACCCAATTCTGAGGGAAAGAGTGTCATCATGGTGGTAGTTGACAGAATTACCAAGTATGCAAACTTTTTTGCATTATCACATCCATTTAAAGCTAGTACAGTTTCTATTGCATTTATGGAAACAATTCAAAAGCTACATGGAAACCCAAAGATTATTGTAAGTGACAGAGATCCCATTTTCACTGGAAATTTTTGGACAGAATTATTTTCTTGTCTTGGTACTCAATTAGCTCATAGCTCATCTTATCATCCTCAATATGATGGGCAAAATGAGATAGTAAACAAATGTTTGGAATGATATCTTCGTTGCTTTGTATCAGATAAATAGACACAATGGGTCAAATGGTTGCCTCTGGCTGAATGTGGTATAACACTTCCTTCCATAGAGCAACAAAAATGACCCCATTTATGTCACTTTATGGGTATCAACCACCATCCATCACATCATATTTAAGAGAAAATTCTAAGGTTCAAGCAATGGAACATCACATCGAACATCAACAACAAGTCCTCCAACTCTTAAAGGATAACCTCGTGTTGGCACAGAATAGAATGAAACAACAGGTAGATCAACATCGCAATGAAAGAAGTTTTGATGTAGGTGATTGGGTATTCCTACGGCTACAACCATATAAGAAAATGCCCCTCAAGAAAGCTAAGAAGGATAATAAATTATCACCAAAGTATTACGGTCTGTACAAGGTGTTGCAAAAGATTGGTACTATGGCATACAAATTGGAGCTTCCTGCAGCTTCTCGATTGCACCCAGTTTTCCATGTTTCATATTTAAAGAAGGTTATAGGTGATAAGCTCCCAGTTCAAACAATATTGCCAGAAATTAATGAGGAAGGAAAAACTATATTGGAACCAGAAGTAGTCACAGAAACAAGAACTCGACAGCTACAAAATTGATCAATTTCAGAGTATCTTATCAAGTGGAAGAACTTATTTGCTGAAGATTCGACATGGGAGGATGAGAATTTTATATAGAAGTATCCAGAACTACTCAAGCGTTGAGGACAACACTTTTTTGAAGGAGAGGGGCATGTTGGGTCCCTATAATACTAGTAATTACCCCATTACTATTGTATTTGTACCCCTTATTAATATTGTTGTGCCCCTATTGTTCCCATATTGTTATTATTGTGCCCCATAGAATCCCTCTATTGTTATTTTTGTGGCTTTATATTATTATTGCTAGGTCGGTTGGGTTATATTGTGACTCCTTAGACTCCTATATATAGAAAAGATGTTTTGTCATTTGAATCATCCAGGAATTGTTCATTTATGTAATATAAAGGAGGTTGCCCCCTCGAAGAGGCTGAATTTTAAGGCGTTGATCTATCTTTTCTATCTTTTTCTTGAGCTAGTTTCATAACACAAAATCCATAGGAGGCTATTGAGGTATCATGAATACCAACAAAAAAGAGGAAAAATGAGGAAAATGAGAGCACTCTATAAGAAAAATTAGAAGAAGAAGTTGTTGTTACCTTAGCAACCCCGAGGACCCCAACAAAGTCCAAAGTGAGAAAAACAAGGGAAACTTCTCTTTACTTCATGAAAACGAAGAGAAATAGAATAAGGCCCATTGGAAGATATTTTCCACCCTCTCCCACTCCAATCACCATTGAGGAGTCACCTAACTTTGAGTAGGAAGAATATCAAAAGGAAGAAGAACAAAAATTTGCGTTAAAATTCACATAATTTAAAGGAGAAAAACCACATTCTTAGCTAGAAGGTCTAATCATTCAAGATATAGTGCTTAAGAAAAAAACATAGTTCCACGAGAGTAGAATACAAAGCTATAGGAGAAGATAGTAAAACCATGAGGGAAAGCTATAAGGCTAGAAGAACCAGATGCTTAGCCAAACCCCTATTCTTATTATTCTTGGATTGGCATAGGAAAGGTTCTCCCTATCAAGATTGCACCATTTTTATTCTTTGTGCTAGAGGTAGAAAGGGGAAAAACCCATAGATGGATGTAGATTGCAAGATCTAAAGTTCTAAAATTGGCATCATTGGGAAAAAGATGAAAACGACGGGAGAAGAGATGATTGACCTCAGATACTCTGAATTTAACATAAGAGATCATTTAAAGAAGGAAAATAAGAAGTATAAGCCCCAACTACAACAAACATAAAATTAGCTGCAAGAGAAAGAATACCAAATTACCATGGTTGGTCTCTCCATGGAAACTATACATTAAAAACACCCTTGAAAAACTTATTCTTTGTTCCTAAAAGGTCAGTGTTGTTATAGTTATATCAAAACATTGGAAAAGAAAAATTCCATTCTCCTATAGGATGTAAGGCAACTCATTGATTTTTGTCTCTAACGCAACATTCAGGGCAAAGGCAGAATTGTAGAATTCTATATGCATAATTTAGTACTAGTTGACATGAACTTATGGGACCCTAATTATCATTTGAATGATGTATAATTCATGGCTCTAATTTCAATGTTGAACCATGAAGAAATCAGGGCAGAGGAGCTCAAGAGAATACTAGCCAAATAGGTAGATGAACCATTATGGGTCAAGGCAGAGTTTCCATCCCCACATCTCCTCATTACCAATCACACATTGATATCAGAAGATCCCAACCTAACAAAAATATACAAGGAAAGGTAGGAAAAGGAAATCCTCCACTTTGAGGATGCATTTAGGCCGTTGCGTGAGGAATGTCTACATGCATTCAAAAGAAAATGACACACATTGCCAAATAGTTTAAGGGTAAGAGAATTCCATTCACCTGACATTTAAGGACTACATTATCCAAAACTCCTTTGTACAAAATAAACATATAGAGACTTGGATTCCACTATATTGGACTCAAGTTCAGTCATCCATTACTGTTGGGCCTACAAGATCATTAAGACCAGGAAGATGAAACAATGGAATGAAAAGAAGTTGAGGAAACTATAGGGTTCTATCTAGAAGGGGCTACTACATTTGAGGACTCCTATAATGTCAGATAAACCATTAGGTGAATTAATGAAGAAAAAGAAAAAGGAGGCCAAATAGGTTACTCAAAGGATGAGAAATAATTCGAGCAAGAGGGTATCATGGGCCTCCCAAATAGATACAAATTAAGGGCTATCTAATCATCCCTAAAGACATTTAACCTTTGCTTCTACACTCAATAATGTATTTTTAAACTTTAATATGTTTGTATGAGGTTTAAAAGATGATTTCCTTTTCTTGTGTGCCTAGGGCATTTATTATGTAGGATATTGAGAATATTTTATGCAGATCAAACAAGAGTCTAGAAAGACAAAAATATGTGGCTTTTCCCTACTGAAGGATGATCAAAACACAATTGTCGCAAGGTTATTATCACCTCCCTATAGCTTTGAAGTCATCAAAGAACCAAATCCTACTTTCTAGGGCTTTTGGAGGGAAAAAATCCTCTCTTCATGGAGGTTTCCCCGTGAAATTTTTTTATATAAAAGGGCTTGAGTATCCCATCAGTATTCGAATCTTAGGAGAAGATATTTAATAGTAGTGAAAGGATTTTTCTTGATATTTTAGTTCTATCATATTTCATGTATGAGAAAATTTCTTGATTAATGAAAAGCACTCTTTGGTTTCCACATTGATTTTCGTTTAGGGGACCTAAGTCTATTTGCATTAGGGCCCAACCTAGGTGACGAGCCCAAGTATTGAAAAAAGAACGTAGCAACTACTAAGGATATCGACTTCAATTGTCAACCCAGGGTTCATACATAATTAATAGGGGTTGACACTCTATGTGTAGTAGACACCTTCCTCTTCATAGTCTGACTCCCTTTAACGCAAGTGAAAGAAGGAAATGAAAAATCAGAAAATTAGAAAATATCTAGGCAAGATGCTAATCCCAAGTTGTAAAAGGTAAATAACCATAAGCAAACCTATTCTACTCTTTCTTCAAAGTAAATGGAAGAAAGGAAATCAATTTTGTTTGCAAAATTGTAAAGATATTGATAACTAAGTAAATGTAATCTACCTTACTCAAAAGGAAATGACATTAAAGGAATTCTATTCCATTTTTCAGGAAAGGAAAGTCTTAGATTACTATTTCATGAAGGAAATCACACTTTGCATAAAGTCAATTGCAGAAAGGAAATCTAGACTAATTGGAGAAATCAACATTTAAGAAGCAAGAATGTAAGAGCTAAATGGTGACCTAACCAAGCCTTAACTCAACCAAAGTGGCCTCAGAGAATTCACAGGCTATAAATATACTTCTACCATGAATTTAGAGTCAATAAAGGTAAGGAAGATCTCAAGAACAAACTACTACAGGATGTTATAGGATTGCTACAAGATTGTTATAGGATTGCTATTTCTTGAGTTAAATTTCTGAATGCCCAAGAAAATCAAATGAAAATGATATGGTACAAATTTTTTATTAAGTAGGATTTACTAGGACTCAAATATAGGTGGAATCATTAAAAAATAATCTTGTTAGGATGTGATAAAAATAATGGAAAATTACTACTCTAAAAACCAGAAATTCTAGAACTAGTGAACTAGTTAACCTGTCAAATTCCTAACTGATCAAGTGCAAATAATATGGGTTAAATTTTGTTTTTAAATAGAATGTTATTGTTGTGAAAAATACTGAGAGGCGGGGGGGCATGAATTAGTATTTTAAAAAATCACTTAAAATGTTCTTTTCTTATTCAAATTTTTGTGCGCAACTATAATCAAGTAAACTTGCATATGTACGTGACTGTTATACAGAAAAGTAGCATATATTCAGTTAACTAGATTTTCAGGTAATTCATCATTTTTTAACTTGAACCAGTATATAAGTAAAATAATAACCATGTGAAGTAAGAACAAAATAAACCATCACACATAAGAAACGTATCAACACACATGAACACTAGGATTTTTAGGTGGAAACCTAGTGTGGGAGAAAACCACCACTGTAGTCATCTCTATCTTCATATTTTATTATAATGGAAAATTCCTACAATATTGTACTAGTGCAGACTCATACTAGCACGTAGGCACCCACCTGTAGAATTCTACAACCTTCTCCCATTCTCCAACACTCACTTACTATTTAACATAGAAACCGGATCCTGTCACTACAAATCCTGGTAAATCTTATGTCATAATATATACGCTACTGTTATGAGACATACCCATGTATATACACTTTCTCTTCAGATAATCCGCGTAGATATCTCAAAACACTTAACCTTGAAACTGAATGACTACTACTAAAATCAATCATTGAAAAACATACTGACCTTATTATAAATATCTTAACCAAATACATATCATCTCATTGAGCCAAAAGCAATCTGGGATGGGTGACCTCTCGGGAAGTCCTAGTTACTAGGTTCAAGCCCCATAAGTGATGATTAATGCTATGTGATTCATTCACTAGTTTCAATCTCACTTCTTCACCCATGTGAGCATCACCCGATGCAATGAGTGCTAAGTGAACTATTCAAAAATCATGAGAAATTAGTTAGTTATGACTAACTCTGATGGAAATAGTCATACGTGAATGAATTACTTAATGCAGTTGAATCCCAAAAATGATATCTAGCATCATTACTATTCAACATTTCATAACATAATCAGTTCAACCTCAACCAACACAGTCAAACATAGATCATCATGAAAGGGTTCACCAACAGAAAAGAAAAAAAAAAAACTGATTAGACATCATATACAACAAAACCCTAGCATACATATGCAACCCTTATAATACACTTCCGCATATGTACACACCTTTTAAAAAGCATACCCACATATAGATTTGTCCATACTACAAAATTAATTTGTTACTACCAAGAAGAAAACCTGTGTACCTACATTATCTTTTTGAGGAAAACCTTTGTATATATCTCTAACTACTGAATCATACCTTCGCTGCACGAAAAAACATTAGTCAATCCAAAATCTCAACATACACTATAAAATACACACATCATAACATCATCATCACTGATCTATCAACCCATAAGAAGATTATTCAATGTGTAGTCATTTTAGATCTATAACATCTAATTCATCATCACACTGCCATGTGTACAATTATTTCAAATCAAATAATTCATCAATAACCCATATCATACACACCTGAAACACTTTGATCTCCATCTCCTTATATATCTTAGGCCTTAGCCAATAGCATGGGTCAAACCCTTAGTTAGGCCGATGGTATTCTTTGACGGGATCAAATATCTGTTGCTGCAATCATTTTGTATGTGCTAATACCATGGTAAAGACCCCTAGTATTTAGAATACCATGGTGTGGAAACTGTACATGACTTTTCTTCACCATACCTACGTATGTTCACAACTTTGCTTCACAGAACCCGCATATAATTCCTCAAACTTCATCTTTATTATTCCTATATCTTTGAACTAATATTCCTTTGTCCAATCTTTCTGTCACAACTTTACTAGCCTTAATACTCATCTATTTTCATGTTGAGATCTTTATTAAGTAGGTTTCCATCAAAGACAACACATTTTTCATAATGCCAACAATCCCCCCCTTTGGACTTGATGGAGACCACTTTTGTGTTTGGTCACCACCACCTGTAGATACCTGTAAACACGTTTGTAGATCTACCAAATTTCTCTCCCTAGTCACCAAGCATTAACAAGTCACTAAGCATTCTCCAAACACCAAGCTTCTATCCCCCTTTGACATGATGGGCAAAGGGTTGACCAATGATGAATGAATGCTTATCTCCTTTATTGACATGAGTGATGTGGATCTTGTTAGGTTCATATAATCTATAGGATCAAATGATGATTGAATAATTGCTTTCAGTATTTCGGATTGTAAATAATATTTCTTACTGCAAATGATTTCATAAAAAGATAGAAAAATGAAAATTAAAATTAAAAGAGGGTATAAATACAAAAATTGAAAAAGGAAAAAGAAAACAAATGATAAAAGAAGCCCATAAAACAAAAAATGAATAAATTTGAAAGCGATGCTAGTGGAAGTGCCACTGATAATTTGTCGGTTTTGCAAAGAATAAATTCATGAAATTGTGTGAATCTTGTCTAAATTCCACAATACCCTTTTTCTTGAAACATACAAATTAATCATATTCAAGCAAGTTTCAGTTTATGTTAATTAGATTAGAATAAATAACTTAGCTAAACAGTGTAATCTCGGCTAATTTTAATTAGGTAGAATAGGTGAATAAGATAATCCAATAGTTTAATCTAGATTAATGTAGTGGTTAGATTAGTTTAGTTGTTTGAAATAAATATTCTTAGTCCTTTAAGAATGAAAAAATAAATAGGGTTTTCACTTTTAAATGCACCCTCATTGGTTTAAAGTTACATTAGTGTAGGAAAAATATTGATTTATGATGTAATTGGTGAATTTGGTCATTTGTCCAAAGTTTGGACTTTGGTGTAAAAGTTATTTATTAGAAATGTGTTGTGGGATTGTCGGCACTAAACTCTGCACACATCACCTTCCCTGATCACCATCGTGTTTCGATTCGATGACCCTTAAGTATTTTTGGAGCCCCCCACAGTAATTCTCTTTAACGGTGAGTGGGGGTCTAAAAATAAGTTTCCCCATTGCTACGTGTCCTCTACTCATAATTTCGGACCCCCTCCCCCCCCCCCCCCCCCCCCCCCCCCCCCACATCTCATACCAAAAAGAACCTAACCCCCCCCCCCCACATCTCATACCAAAAAGAACCTACCCCCCGCCCCCACATCTCATACCAAAAAGAACCTACCCCTCCCACCCCTTTAAAAGAGGTTTCTGCCATCCCACCACAACCTGCCTTCCTTCCAACATTCACCCACCACGTCCCTATTCAACCTCCACTCCACTAATGCCACATATCCATCCTCCCGTCACTTCCCACCAATGGCCCCACGCCTTCATCCTCCTATCCTAATCCGCCACGTCGATGACCATTGCACCCATCCCATTGTAGTTTCCTCTTGTTTCTTGCATTTCTTTGTAGAGTAAATGCAACTCACAACCATTGACCGAATGGTTCCACTCCATCTATAAATTATAAAGCTTAATTTTCTCCCGTGATCACATCCTTTTATCCTTCTTCATACTGTACATTGCTCCTTTCCTTTGTTTCTCGCCTATCAATAACTATTCAGAAACGAATTTCCTATCTCCGATTATTTATAGAGGAACTCCCACCTAGCGTTTTCCCAAAAATTACTGAGATCTTCTGCGAATTACCTCTGTCGATCTCTCCCACATTCATTCTGTTACCACAATGGCCCCACATCCCTCTTGCTAACAGAGACTATAAGATAGCCGAGACACAGTGTGAATTTGACCTCTTCGAATTACATTGTTGTTTTTGTGACAATCACCTTGACCTATTTGATGAAATCAGCCTCTGGTAGTCCAGACTACCCTTGTTCATTTTTCATATCCCTCTCACTGACAAAGACTATAAGATAGCTAAGACATAGTGTGAATTTGACCTCTTTGAATTATGTTTTTGGTTTTGTGACAATCACCTTGACCAATATGATAAAATCACCCTCTAGCAGTCTAGACTACCCCTGTTCAGTTTGCCCCAGTCTTATTACTTCCTCAAATTATTCCTAAAGTGTCATGCCTCTTATCTTTCAAGTAAGAGGGGTATCATTTCCCCCAATGGTGAAATCCTTTTCACCATTACTTTTGAGATCATTATCCAAATGTGCAGGTCACCTATAGTGATTCCCTCAACCCTTTTTCCGTTTAAGCTCTCAAAGAAATCTATTAGAAACTCCCCTTACCCTCAAGAGTCAATATTTTTGAAGTCTTCCTCCTAGAAGATTCTCAACTCCCCAAGAAAAATCCCCTTTATCCCTCTTCTATTTTCCCTCAAAGGACTAGACATGTTATCTCTGTCTTGTCATGCTTACTTGGTTACTTTTCAAATGAATGGGTAGATGAGCCTATTTTAGGCTTCCTATCCACCCTTTCTATAGTAGAAGGACTATTAGTCACCTTTGACTATGTCACTTCTTGGAAAATCTAATTCATGAACAATTCCTTTAGTTTCTAAGTGAAGGAATGTTCTGATATTCTTCTATTCTTATGTATATGTTCATTTTCTTTCAAACAAATGGGTTTCCATTTGCAGCGCAGAAGCTTGATCAACAAGGAGAGCTTTAGAACATTATCTTTTGGACCTCCATGATCAGAAAACAATAAAAAGAATTAAGTTTTATAGAGTTTTTTGATAAGTTTGTGTATCCAACAACTTGTTTTCTGGGTGGCCAGCAGATTCCAATGATAAATGAGGATATTCAGAAACTGTTACAACTCAGTGAAAAGGCGAAGATAAGAGATTGGTAACTATACCAGTCATTTACAAAGGTCATATTTTATGGCTCAGAGCTGTCACCATATAAGCTTCCCAAGTGCTTTCCAATGAGAATATTTTCCTTGGAGTACATCAGGAAAATACTCAGACAACATCCATTTCGTGGTAGCCAAGAAGAAGTCTCAATTCTGAATTAAGACATAGATATGACCTTTCATCTGTAACTGTAGAGTAGCAGGAGAGGAAGAAGACCTCCTGTTGAAACAAATGAATTTACCTCTTAGTTTTACTTGGTCCTATGACTCCTTTGGGGTAATTTCTAAGTTAAGAGTGGAACAGAAGGAAACATCATTTGTGCATACCCAAAGACCAGAAATAGAGATGTACAAGAACTAACACATTTAGGTAGAAAATATATTGTAGGAGGAGGAAGAGCGGATACTTTCTAGAAAAACTTCAAAGACAAGTATACCCAGAGAAAAGAAAGAGAAGAGACCAACAGAGGTAGAATCTCTTTTAATTATGGAAGTCTCAGCCAAAGAGTTCAAGGTATATACAAAAAAGGTTAAGACAGGCTCTAAGATAGACTTCACACCACTAGAGGAAACACTAGGTACGATTGTACTCTCAGGATTTCAAACTTTTATGTTTGATAGCAGTACCACCGATTCTCGATCATCCTCGACTACTAAAGAGATTCCAGCTGCAATACCTCACACACCAAAGTTATCTATAGAATAAAGGAAACTCGATATTTTCCAGAGATATAAAGAGATTAAAGAAAGGAATGAAGCCATTCATAACAACATCTTTGCTCAATTCAGGAAGAAGACTTCCTCAATCCAACACAGGCTCATTTTAGCCAATGACACAGAGAAGGGAAGAATGCATATGGAATTCTTGTAGGCCCAGGTTCCAAAACAAAAATCAACAGGTGAATTTAAGCATACTACCTTTGAGGTTGAGGCAAAGGATGTTCATCCTTTGGATCAAATGGATATGCACAGGTAGACAGGAGAAATGGTCTACTCAACCTTGACATAGACTGCCCTCACTGCTTCCAAATTACAACTTTCTTTAAATAATGTTCAATCACAACTTAAAATTGGAGAAAGTTTCCTCTCTTGCGAAGGACAATAGAATTAAATTTTGGAGGAAATGGTGATCAAAGAAGGTTTTGATCCTGGTAATTCAAACTCCATGGAGGATATAATTAAGAACAAGAATGATGGTATAGCAGCCTTGAAGAAGTAGTTGAGGCTTCCTGTGACTGAAAATCCCCAGGCAAAGGAGCCAGGAGAGATAGAGTTACAAAAAGAAGAGATGTTGAGGTTCCTACTGGAGTAGAATGCACAGATCAAGGAGATGGAAGTAGAGATAGAGAATTTGATCAAAACAAAGGAACACAGTTCACAACTAGTATTAGTTTCTCTTGATGTAGTACCAATTGCATCTCTACTTCAAACAGGTATCCCTACAGCATCCAAAACATCATGAATGTCCTCTTCTACAGTATCTCCCACATCAGCTACAGATGATTCAATTAAGTTGGTTAAATACATGGAAAAAGTGTTTATGCATGGAGAAGAGTTAAAGAAACTAAGACATGAGGTGAAAGTCCTACAAAATAAGAAAGTAAGATTTGAGAATTCCCTCATAACAGAAGCACAAATATCCCAAACATTGTCCAAGAGATTGTAGAAAATGGAAAAAGACAGTGCCATGGGTAATACATTGGCACAAGTAAAAGATAATATTTGGAAGTGAAATCAATGAAGACATGATAGACAATTGGCCTTCAATACAAATCATTTTTGAACAACAAGAACTAATTCAAAGGTCCAATGAAGCCATCGAAGAAGTAATAAAGTAGTTGGGTGACAAACCCAGTGAAGCCACTTAGCTCATCAAATTCATTAACTCCAAAAACAAACAAGAATTAGAAGAGTTAGAGACTGAAGATAGAACAAAAACAATATTGGAATTCAAGAAGGTGTTGACTAAGAGAAATGTAATGAGATACCTTGAAGAAAAATGTCAGATTATGGACACTAGTGTACAAATATTCTTCACCAAGCTGGAACCACTCTACAAGAAATGAATTCCAAATTTATTAGTTATTAATGATAAGCTCAACATGTAGTTTGATGACAGTGAGAAACTAATGACCAAGGTAAGAGAAAGTTTGAAGGTTGTAGGTGGAAGGTTTAGTATGACAAGAAAGGCGTTCTTGGAAGTGTTGGCATATGACCTAGACATTCAGTATGCAACTAAACACATATTCATTTCCAAGCCGACATTTGCTAAATATACTGAAGTCAACGAAGTTTACAGAAATTTATTGAAGATGACTCTCCTGAGTGAGCAACATTGGGATAAACTATGTGAATTAGTAGAGTAAACAAAAGGTTTGGCTACAATGCTCAACATCAATAGCACAATAGAATTTGAGGGCTAGACAACCAGTTGTTCCACCAATTTAGTGCCACCAATTCAGACAGTTCAAATTTCCTTGAAATTTTTGTAATAAGTTAGATAGATTCAGTTTAATAGTTCTTGGATACATCCTAGTCAGTGTTCATAGGATATTTTTGTAAATAAGTTATAAATACTTCATCTTCAGAAGTATCAAGGGTTGGTTTTTATACAAAAGAAAACTATTGTACATTGTTGAAGCATTAGCGGATTTACCAATAATACAGAAAGCTCTTTCACGGGATTCTTGTGTAAGTTGTTGGTAGAGCTCATCTATCATTCTATGTGTTTATATTTCGTTGGTTATCACACATATTTGTTTCTTAATCTGAATTATTCAATAGATAATTAAATGAAAAAAATTATTTAAATCTACACTCTGCTCTCGGATTTGAATAATTTCCATGTTTTCTACTGAAATTTAAATATAAAATTCGGTTAATTTTTTTTATATATAAAGTGAATCTTAATTTGTTCTCCCTTCCCCATCCCATAAACTAAAAGAATTCAATCAGTTTGACTACCTTGGCCTGTGAGATCTATTTGTAAACACTAAAATCGATCTGTACTTTATGAAACAGACTCCATAGCCCAATGGTAATCTAGTTATCAATCAACCATTGAAATACAAATCAAACCTTAAACCTCATAACTAGCCTAATATTCAATACAACAAATTCAAATATTACAGATAGATCCCTATCTAAAGCTAGAAGAGCTAGATCCCAGCTTCCAAAGTAGGTTTGTGGTTAACTTTGCGATTTTATTCTGCAGCCTTAGAAAATTATAGAGTGCTAACATTCTGGCAACCACACTGGGGACTTAAAAATAATCCTTCATTTCATTTTCATAAAGTTACTTTCCCTATTTACACATCTTTATTTCAAGAATTCTAATGATCAAAATATTGGAAATAAAGGACTAGAGGTTGTTTTTCATTTTTAAATATCTGGCTTCAAAACAAATTCATACCTGAGTCAATCTTGATCCATAATGACCTAAAATTATAGAAAATCCTAAAAGGATAATAAGAGAAAGAAGTTTGGCTAAAATCCAAGGAAGCGATAGCCCCCTTTCTAGGGAAAATTCCCTTCTTGAAAACCTCAACACCATACAAGATATTTATTCTAACTTACCTTTTCAACACAATGTTTTTATGACCAAGTTTTGTTGTTGGGAAAAGTATCCAATACGGAATGACCCTATCCCGCTCTAAGGGTGATAGTACCTCAGCAACAACTGAATGCAAAGCTATTCAAGATTACTTCTTTATGAGATGAGAGAGAGAAGAGAAAAGGGATCCACTAACCATTATCTTCCGCTAATGGTTGATCCAATCTTCCCTCTTGCTGCTTGCTCCTAGCTTCTTGCTCTTTCACCGGCCCAGCTACACAAAGATCCTGTACAAGAACAAAGAAAGGAAACTATAAGAAGCATACATCCATAACTGATTCAAGGATTAGAATAAATCAAATATACAAGCGTCAATTCACCATAGAGACACATGCATATAGAAGAACCTCAAATACTTTATTAATAGAAGAAGTAAAGTTCTGAGAGTGTTACAACCATAATAGGCCCAATCCAGCAACACCTCCCAGCAGAAAGAAATCTCCTCTTCACCTCCTTCAAAGCAATCACCCAATAGTTCTATGCACAAACCAACAGCACTTCCTTACATTCACAAGATTCCAGCCCCTTAGACCTCATGAGAGAGCTCTATATATAGGAGTTTTGGAGAAAGGATGAGTCAGCTTGAGGCTGGCATGAAGCTGACTAGTGTCCTCTCCCACTTCAGTTATACTTCAGTTCTTGAGTCCACTTGGAGTTTCTTGCTTCCACTTGGAGATCTAGATCCTCTTACTCATCACAAGGCGAATTCCCTGATCCAAGTGTCATTTTGGAAGCTTCCTGGGCATTTGACACCTTGCAGAATGACTGTGCCACTTGGCCAATCTCGCTTAGCGCAGGTAGCCTTCATTGCTTTTGACATTCAGCGCAGGTACAGAGTGGAGCAGTTGACATTCAGCGCAGATGCTCAGTGGAGCAGCTGACATGATCCAGAAATAGCTTGTTTTTGAGTGTTTTCAGGTGGAGAACTGATTTTCAGTGCTGTGGTTTGCTGACCTTGTTCCTCTAGGGGTAGGAACAACATGTTTAGGGACTTTGGATCCCTCAGATTATCGACATTTCATGCTTCATGCTGTAAGGCACAAAAATGTCTATAACAGTTGCCCCCTAAAGTATGAGGTCGTTTATCGGGTGAAATGCTTTATCAGGAGGATCCGAAGTTCATTCAATCGCTGAGAGGTGCCATGTAATAAAATACAATACAATACATTATTTTTTCATTCTGCTTTCATGATCTAGCTGAGGCGAGCATTCCCATGCTCAACTTTATAAATTCATTTTGGTACATAGAACAGACGATCGTCTGATGGTAGACTGATAATTCTCTGCTGAAATTATCATCCTTTGAGTAGGATGATCATCTGTTTCAATGATGTACATAACAAATGTCTTTATATCCTGAATATATATATCGCAGCCCGGATGGATGAAACTAGATCCGGGGTCTTCAAACTCGTTCGATCTTCACTTTAAGTACAAGTCGATCCATGTGAGAATTGCGCTGAAGTCGAACATGGAAAGACATCGCTTGATTACCGGTCAATAATGTAAACCGTTAACAAGCGCGAGAGGAATCACCAATAATGACAATGACCCTCAAGGTACTGCAGTACAATTCACGTGGTGTGAATAAAGGACTTGGCGTCGAACACCACGCAAAATCTTCTGGTCGAAGGTCATTGATGTATACCTGTCGCCGGAAGTGAGAAACTTGCCATTGAGGCATGCAAGCTTCAAAGTACTGGGGGGGGTTGTTCCTAGATCAACTTCTTGGATAATGAGCTGAAGTCGACAAGAAGCGATCCGTCAAAGGAGGGCCTTAATGAATCCCACATCAGTGACACGGAGCGGAGCTAATGATTTTAGTGGAGGCGAAAACAATCTGTGAAATATGATTCAGGGTGGCGATCATGGGTGGATGAAGGATAATGTATGGCAGTGGATGGGACACAGTTGACTCTTTCTGAACAACATCTCTTGAACATATAACGACACTGATGTGATGGATCGGTAGCATTACCCCAAATGTGGATGGTTTGGCGAGGACCGGTGATGAGACCGGTGAATGAAATAACCCAACCCGATGTGATACAGAGGACAACGTGTCATGTTCAAGAGCGACTTTCTACCATTAAAGCTTCGAGGTTCTCCCAATTTTTCCCCAGTCATTTCTAACCAGTACCTCTTTATTTTTGTCAAACTTGAGGAGGATAACATATGCTTGTTCTATAACCTGCCCTTTGGGCAAGCCCATCGCTATGTTTTAACGAGCTTAGCGATAGGGAAACTCGTTCTCGTCTAAAGACAAGTTTGTCGCTATTTAATCATTTTAACGAGTCTAACGACAAGGAAAACTCGGTCCTTTTCATTTTTAGAGAGTCTGAAAAGGTATAGAAAGTTAACTCCAAAATTCCTTTTTTGTCATCTAATCCCTTAAGTCCGAAAAAGTATAAAACAATACAGAAGGGATGAGTTTTCGATAACTTTAACGAGCCGAATAAAACAAGTGCTCGACCTTTTTGTGCAATAATCCCTCAGGTCCAAAAAGATTAAAATCTAGAGGAGGGATAGCTCTTCCGGTCACTTTAACGAGCTGGAAGGCCAAAACTCGGCAAACTTTTCATATTTTACGAGTCAGGAGAAAAGAGCTCAAAGAAGACTCGTCTTTTGAGGAACGAGTGATAAACAGGGATAGCAGCGGATTCCAGGTACAGGTTGGAATTTTCCAATCACGGCAGTGTCACAAGGATGGCTAAGTGAAATCACTCTTCGCAGCTGTTCCTCAAAATGGGTAAACAATCATATGGAGGTGAACGATTGGCCAAATGAAATGGAGGTGGCGGGTGCAAACACGACCAAGGCTTTTATGGCTAATAAATTTACGATCACAATGGTTATTTACCGGTACTGGGTTCATTTTTTAAAGAGCTTGAACGCGCCAAAACACTGCTCAAAAGCTTATGTTTATTTTTTAACGAGCATGAACTATGACGCTAAAACTGCTCGGATCTCGCTTTTCTATTTTTTAACGAGCATAAATTCCGCGGTAAAACTGCTCGATATACCAGTCATAAGATAAGAAATGTCTCCTGTGAGATAGCTATTTTTTATGGAGCTTTATCTCACGAAGCTATGCTCCTCATTTGGCAAATTTTGACCTTTGCCCCACATCCTTTCTTTATGCAAGTTCGGAAACGACTAATCCAAAAAAACAGATAAATAACCGCTCTTTTCTTGCACTCCAAAAGGTTCGCATGCCCCCAGGTATAAAGTACAATTTCAAGGCTGCCCCTACTTATCCTTTAAAACATTTGTTTTGATGGGTGAGGCTTGCCTCTTTCAGGTTATCCAAAAAATGGTTTTATTTGCTGCCGCAAATGAAACTCTTTCTTCGGCGATGTCTATCATTAGGTTACTCAAAGATGGTTACAATTTGTTGCAGCAAAGGAATCTCTTTCTTTGGAGGCTGCCCCTACTTATCCTTCAAAACATTTGTTTTAATGGGTGAGGCTTGCCTTTTTACCCAAAGATGGTTACAATTTGCTGCCGCAAAGGAATCTCTTTCTTTGGTATTGCCTACCTATTTAGACAAAGGTGAATGACTAAAAATCATCAAACACATAACTTTGACAAAAGAATCTTATTCTAGAACAACCCTCTCTTCCTTTTTTCGGACGGGGTACGGACTAGTCATATTCTTTCGCGGAAATTCTACCTTATACCCAGGGTTTCCTCTGCCCGAAGCAGACCAGGATGCATGCCCCCTGGGTTCCAGTCCCATCTTTCCGAATTACTCGCATTCATCGGGAAGGAGGACTGGGGGTGGAGACATTTCTTGGGTGAATAGACCATTCAGGGTTGGTATTTGACTATTTGAGATGCGTGATCCCGGAAATGAAAGTTGGTCTACGAGCTTGACCATTCTTCCTTCGTGTGGAAAACACATTACTCTAAAGAGTGAGGAGACTATAGCTCCCATGCAATATATATAGTCTCGTCCAAGGAGTAGGTTATAATCCAAGGGTCCTTGAACGACCATCACGTTCATTTGAACGGTCTTCCCTTTCAATGTAACAGGTACATTGGGGAGGATCCCTAACGGTCGACTGGTTCCTTTATCAAAACCCGAGAGATTTCTTATCTCAGGTAAAAGCTCTGGGGAACCCAGTGCTTTCCAAGCAATAGAGGAAAGGATACTCACAGATGCCCCTTTATCAATGATAGTTCCATCCATTACCATTCTGTAGATTTGGACTATGATTCTGAATGGTATACTGGCTGGTAACCAGGGTCTGCCTAGTTGGTTCCAATCAAAAGACACAACCAGGTTGCTTGGTGGTGGGACCGAATACACGGCCGGATACGATCCTGACGATGTTCCTTCCTGCGATAAAGGAATGGGCTCATTGCCCTGATGCTCATCAGAGTCGGTGTTGACGAAAAGAATTTGGATGGTGTCATCCTTATTCTCTTCAGTGAGGGTGTCATTTGAAGATGAATCTTCAGTGACGGTGTCATTTGAGGATGAAACCTCTGAAGGAAGAACCGGGTCAACTGCCGTATCGACCTTTAGACTTTCGTCTGGTCTGGATTCAGTAGGTTCATTTTCAATGACTGACGCTTCAGCTGACCACTTGAGCGAGCCAGCTGTATTTTCAACCAACGAAGGACTTGGCACGAGTTTTTTGTATCCAGGAGGAAGCCCCAACGGTGAAACCGGGCGATCTTCCAAAACTCTCTTCGCTTCGTCTAAGAAGGGACAACGGTGGATGGCATGATCGCCTTCACACAGTCTGTAGGGGGATCTTGCTCCCCCTCTTTGTCTTGAACCTTCACTTTCGTTGGTTGACGGTAAGCACTCAACCTGGCTATCAGAGGTTGATGCTCCCGAATTGTGCAACCGAGGGGACTAGTCCCTTAGTATCTGGGGAATACAGGGACAATCTCTATGGAAGTGGTCTCCTCTACATATGACACATGGCGATTTAGGCCCGGTCTGTGCTGTGTGTGGATTTTTGTCAGATGTCTTTTGCTTGCCCCCAGTCGCCTTAGGCTCCTTCTTCTTCTTCTCCTTCTTCTCCATGGGAGCTTGGCTTTTGCCGGCTCTACCCTGCGAAGATGAAGGATTGGAGGAAGAGTTATAAGAAGTGGAAGGCTGGTGGGCAGCTCTAGACTGATCTAACTGTTGACTCGACTGTTCAGGAACCATGGTGGTCTGAACTACATTAGTTGAGAAAAGCCAAATAGGCAGGCCAATTGTCAGTCCTGGAAGCGACAATGTGGCCATGTGGGGCGCACCAACTTCTCCCCAAGAGGAGAACGGACTAGGATTTCCATCATGTGGAGTTCCTTGGTTGGGGCGTTCCATGTCCTCAACTTAAGATCAACACGGGAATAGGAGGTGATTATGTTCCGTTTAAAATAAATTTTATAACGACGCTTAGACACAACTTGCTTTTTCACTTTTTAAGAGTCGAGAAAAAACTAAAGATGACTCTAGTCTCCTTCGATGTTTTAACGAGCCCGAAGTGACAAATGCTCGGATGGACTTTTTCAGTTATAGAGTTTGAAAAAGGCCAAAAGAAACTGCTCTGGAGTTCTAGGCAGAGGGTGTGCCAAACTTTTCGCAAAACCACAGAATACGTTTTACGGTACGGGTGGTCGATCTTCGTGAATGCTGTGTTCACTGCATTGCGATCAGTAGGGCGGGCGACACGGTTTCCTATTGGATAAAGGCTTTATTCCTATAGGGGTCCCCCAATATATACGCGACGGTACGTGGGAGCACAAGTCCGTATTGATACTTATCACTTCACCGTGGAGGAATCACCCAACCACTCAACGCTAAGATATCACGTTTAACAACGCCGGAACACGTCTCTAGCTTAGACCTCTTTGTGTTTGCGTTATGTTTCAATGCGTTGTTATGTAAATTCAATTTATTTTAAGGTTGATCTTGTTTAGCAGTTTGACTTTATGGATCACCACGAGATGTATGATAACACTCCTAAATGCAGTCTAAGATGATAAGCAAGCTTTTCAATCTTTCAACTTTGAAAACCTTAACTACTGAGGGAAAAGAAAGATAACACCTTTTCACACAGATCATAGAGCACACACTAATGCATTTTTCCCTAAATCAACATGCAGACTGTCATAATGTATATGCACAATGCAAGTATTTCTTTTCTCTTTCTTAATGTTGGTGTAATGCAAAAAGAAAGCTGTTGTATAATTTTAAATTCAATTTCAAGTGAAAGCAAACAAGCTTGTCCAAAATCAAAAGACACCTTAAGATTTACTTGTTTCGACACTAGAAATATATAAACTCAAACCAAATGACGAAAGCAAAAACCCAAATCAGCTATGAACAGCAAACAAACAAACTCTTAAGATCAAAACGACACTTTATCACAGTTCTAGATCTAAGAGGTCACAGCAAGACTAGTTCACTTTCGTTATGGGAAACTGTAAATGTACAAGAAATACACAAAGAACAAACACAGTTTCTTTATACAACTGAGGCGGAATAGTGACAAGGAAAGTTGGTTTCAGATAGGCCCACTGACTGGTAACAAACAGCAAAAACAAGAGCGAAAACAGGGCAAGAAACAGCAGGAAACCCTAGCAGCACAAGGCAGGACTGGTCCAGCGCAGGTGGAACACTGCCTGTTTGACCTTCAGCACAGGTAGCCCCTTCGGGAACTGCGCTGAAATGCAAACAGCCTTTGTACAGCCTGCACTGAAGAACGAAACTTTCGTTTCTGGCGGTTTCCGGGTCACAGATTGCTCAAAAATTCACAGTTTTTGCTCAAATCAGAAGCTATCAGTCAAGGACACACTAAGGGATGACAAGGAGGATGAAAATCTATCACTAAGAGCTTATTAGAGTCCTTGTGGATCAGATCTTCAAATCATAAACTTGCCCAGAAACTGAGCTAGAGTAGCTGCCCTCTACTTTGTATTTGAATGATTCAAACACAGTTCGATTCGGTACTCCCTTTGTTTATGAAATGAATAGCAAAAAACACAAACAACCAACAAGATACGATCCCCAGTGGAGTCGCCAATTTGTTGTTGGGAAAAGTATCCAATACGGAATGACCCTATCCCGCTCTAAGGGTGATAGTACCTCAGCAACAAATGAATGCAAAGCTATTCAAGATTACTTCTTTATGAGATGAGAGAGAGAAGAGAAAAGGAATCCACTAACCATTATCTTCCGCTAATGGTTGATCCAATCTTCCCTCTTGCTGCTTGCTCCTAGCTTCTTGCTCTTTCACCGGCCCAGCTACACAAAGATCCTGTAAAAGCACAAAGAAAGGAAGCTACAAGAAGCATACATCCATAACTGATTCAAGGATTAGAATAAATCAAATATACAAGCGTCAATTCACCATAGAGACACATGCATTTAGAAGAACCTCAAATACTTTATTAATAGAAGAAGTAAAGTTCTGAGAGTGTTACAACCATAATAGGCCCAATCCAGCAACACCTCCTAGCAGAAAGAAATCTCCTCTTCACCTCCTTCAAAGCAATCACCCAATAGTTCTATGCACAAACCAACAGCACTTCCTTACATTCACAAGATTCCAGCCCCTTAGACCTCATGAGAGAGCTCTATATATAGGAGTTTTGGAGAAAGGATGAGTCAGCTTGAGGCTGGCATGAAGCTGACTAGTGTCCTCTCCCACTTCAGTTATACTTCAGTTCTTGAGTCCACTTGGAGTTTCTTGCTTCCACTTGGAGATCTAGATCCTCTTACTCATCACACGGCGAATTCCCTGATCCAAGTGTCATTTTGGAAGCTTCCTGGGCATTTGACACCTTGCAGAATGACTGTGCCACTTGGACAATCTCGCCCAGCACAGGTAGCCTTCATTGCTTTTGATATTCAGCGCAGGTACAGAGTGGAGCAGTTGACATTCAGCGCAGATGCTCAGTGGAGCAGCTGACATGATCCAGAAATAGCTTGTTTTTGAGTGTTTTCAGGTGGAGAACTGATTTTCAGTGCTGTGGTTTGCTGACCTTGTTCCTCTAGGGGTAGGAACAACATGTTTAGGGACTTTGGATCCCTCAGATTATCGACATTTCATGCTTCATGCTGTAAGGCACAAAAATGTCTATAACAAGTTTGAAACTTTTGTTTATCAGATAGTGGATGATGAATCCATTCTTCAGCCATACAAACCAATAAGACCATATGTTGAACCTGATTTGGATCAACAAGCCCTCTAGAACTTCAACAAATTGTAGGATCTTATGTCAGCACTTGATCAGGCTGTACACCAAGCTTACATTCAACAATCTATTCAACTTTCTTCTCTTACTATTGTTGTATCAAATTCCTCTTCCCAATCAATTCATCGAGCATCATTCAGGCCTACCTCTTCTATAATTTCTCTACTCATCCAATATTATCACAAATAGTAACCCAACCTATTCCAACAAATCCTACATCAACACCTCCCATAAGACCATACATCATGGCTGCTCGTTATGCTCCCTTGGTTTTACATGCCTAGTTGCATGATATGCCACAAGACTATTAGACCAGGATTCCCTTGATAGCATTAGTGCTATCAAGCACATTAGAACATATGTAAAATGAATGAATTTTTTGATCTTCACGAAGTAGATGAGAATGATGTAAAATTGAGGCTGTTTTCCTAGAGGTTAGGTGGAGAGGTGAGAAAATGGTTCAAAAACTTAGCACCAGGCAGTATAGCTGACCCTGCTTCATTTCACCAATCTTTCCTAAATAGGTGGGAAACTAGAAATAGCCATCTACAGATCCTTAATGAATATAAAAAACCATGAGAGAGGACCTAATGAAACTGTAGAAGAGTACTTTGATAGGTTTAATAAGGTTTACAATGCAATCGCAGTTGCCATTAAACTACCCCAGGGTTTAGCCCTAATACATTTCCCATAAGGATTCAATGTTGATATGGCCTATCAACTGAGAGAAAGAGATCCCTCTATCTTAGAGGATATGCAAAACAATTGTTGGGATGGGGTCCCTTGGGTCAGCTTTGTGGCAAAAGCCCAAGTTTTGATGTAAAAAGATGTAAAGTTTGTGTGAATTGTGGGGAGCGCAAAGTTAGTTAAGAGTCAAAAAGTTTTTTACCCTTGTTTATGTAAACTTGAGTTGGTTTTTGAAGATCTATCCATGGCCCGTGGACCATGGGATTGTATAAATAGGTGTGCCTTAGAGATTCTAAGGAAGATAGAAATATTTTTTCTATGGGTATGACGGAAGGAGTCTAGAAAGTTAGCGTAGAGAAGTAAGTCTTAGGGGAGGAAAGGCTCTACAGTTGAGTGTGCAGAGGCCTAGAGTATTATCCGTAGTTGAGTACGCGGACCCTTGTAGCTGAGTGCGCAGGGAAGTATTAAGTCTGTAAACTTATACTAAAGATCAATAAAGAAGACTGTTATAGAAATTCCTGTGTTTTATCTCTTTACTTCTATTATGTATGATTGATTGCGATATATGCTATGATGAAATGATGTCTTTATAAAATATTGATGTATTGATGCGCGAATTTACATGGCCCATATTATTAACTAATCACAACTAATGTTAAGAGATTACGTGAAGATCATAACACTTTCTATTAAATTTATTGAAGACTTAAGTAGATCTGAGTAAATATTGATCTAAGGATAATCTATGGTGCACGTAAGTAGCTAATTTTCTTGTCCAGGGTCCGAAAAAAACAATCGTAGACCTTCGCAAAGGTCTAGAGGTTGATTGAGGGAAATTACAATGCTAAGTATTAAAATCTTAGAGATTTGCACGAAGGCAGATCTAGGTCATAAAAAGACATCACACTGATCTCTGGATGTGGAAACTTGGTTCTAGCATCCCCCCATACTACTTTGGGTGAGACTTTAGTGTGTGATATGTAGATTGATGTAGAAAGGGCCAATAGTGTAGGGTTTTGTTTGGTGCAACTAACCCTAAACCTCATTGAGGACCCACTAAGATAACAAATGGTTTTGTTGCTAGGACCGAGATCTACATAAAGAGATGTGTGATGTCGCATCGCTGGAATCCAACCAAGAAGGAAAATGAGAAGTGCTTGGATAGAAAGATCCATGAATTCATGGTGCAAGAGAAAAAAATCCGCACCTAAAAATAGAACAATGGTTGGACAGATATTTGTACACAGAAATACATAAAATTTTCTTCTACACCTTCTTGATTGAACTATACGAGTGGATAGCTAAATTGGCAGATGAACAAGGAAGGTGGAGGCTTGACGGTCCAATACTATGGACTCCAGAACTAGTGCGGAGGTTGGCAGCTTCTAAAGATAAGATCGCATGCACTGTTGACCATTGGCTTGATTAGGTTATAGGAGGATTTGTTATAGAGTTCATGGTTGACACCTCAGTCAATTACAATGAAGCAAAGTGACGCTTCTTCAAGGGACCACGAGGTAAGTATTTAAGGTCGTTGAATATGTGGATTAAGATGATCTTGTGTGAAAAACAGGTTATGCCATTGCCTTGATGTTTGGATCTACGTGAAGTGGACAGACATTTAGAAACCAAGAAAAACATGGTCCTAAATATAGCCCATTGATTGGAGCTCCTTCAAGTGATGACGAAGGAGCTATGCAGGCCTCTCCGCGAAGCACTATCTAGTTGATAAGGTAGGGTTTTCTGTGAATACATCATCCATCCACACCACCTCCACCTTCACCTCCACAATGTACACCTTCGCCCACACCACCACCACCACCAGTATTCAACATGTCGAATACCATGAATTTTCCAGTTTTCAAGGGCTTAGGAAGTGAGGAATTGAATGAGTTTTTTTTTGTTGTGAAGACTGTGTGGAAAACACCAAATTACAGATGATAATATAAAGAAGGTGCAGTTGGTTACTTCTCTGCAGGATCACGTGCTGACATGGTACGTCAAGTACTACATCGATAATCCATTGGCATCATTAGAAGATACTCAAGTTGCTTTGAACAAAGAATTTGGTAAGCCTAAGTCTGACTCGCAATCAATAATTGGATTTAAGGAAATCACGATGAGGGCTAGTGAATCACCCTGGGAGTTAGATCAAAGGCTCAAGTGCGTGATCCGTGAAACCAATATGCATCTGACATATAGTCAGCACCAGGAGTGGTTTATAGCCTCGTTCCTACCCCACGTAAGGATTTATTTATCAGAGCAAAAGATAGGAACTCAGGCGGAAGCTCTGGAAATCGCGATAAGATTACATGAAACACCTATTCAAGACATGTCTTTGGGAGTCCAACAAATTCACTCACAGTTTCAAAACCTTCTTTTGGAATTACAGAGCTTGGAAAATGAAAATGAGGCTAGGACAGAGGTGCGCGAAGAAGTCTGGTGCCTCAAGTGTAAGAGCTAGGGGAATGATAAGGATCATTTCCATGTCTTCGTGAATTATATCACCAGCGGGGGTTGATGCCCCTGAGGTCGGAAGCTCTAGCAGGACCAAGTATGGAGCGTGTGCTATAGTTCTCTATTTGTTAGGTGGTCGGAAAACATGTCACAGATAATTTTCATTTGTTGCAAAAGTTTGCACAGACACCACAACAACTGTTTTGTGATTTCTACAAATTGGTGGGCCACAATTAGTGCCACTACAATAGCTATGAACTAATGATGAAGAGGACACCTACGTATCGAATGAAAGCAGAAACTCAACTTCCATATCAGGGTGTAGGAGGTGCGTGCGGAGGATACCAGGGTGTGGATGAAGCTGAGGAGGAGGAGGACCTAGTAAAGATCATGGACAGGTCATTTTCAATAATTACAGAATACTAGGGCACTACGCCCGGGAGTGTACGAGTTAGACATGCCCGTCATGTCATATTGCACTCAGTTTGACCACACAATAGAAGAATGCCTTGTGTTGATAGCCAAGATATAGGAGAATAAGGGGAAACCTTAGCATCCTACCTGAAACTTACATATGATGAGGCTTGAGCCTCGCGAAGAGGATTTAAATGTGAATATCGTGTTGAGAAGCAGGATCAAAACTGATGATGATAAGGGAAAACAACCGAAAGAGGATGGATGGGTCCGCAAGGCCCCAAAAAAGGAGACTGGGTTTGATCTAGAGCACATGAAAGAGATGTTTATGGAGGCAAAGAAAAGCTTGGCTAAGGCCTCTATCTCAAGAAATTAGGACAAACTACCAGAAAGTAGAGTGCTTATAGTGGTTGACCTCTCTGTGCCTACCACGTTCTTAGAAACTTGTATGAAATTGTTGTACAATAGCAAGGTTGTGAAAGGGTTATAGAAGTTGATAAATAAGTGTAATGGTAAGGAGAAATCTCTTGAAGGACACCATGTAGTCAGAAACATTGGCAAACATATGACAAGAATAGGGCACAAGATGAGACTCACCACACAAATAGGAGACTATGATATGGACCAGGTTATTCTAGATCTAGGATCTGATGCAAACATTTTGCCTAAACAAACGTGGGAGAGAATGGGCAGACCTGTGTTGTAGTGGTCTTCGATTCAGTTGATGATGGCGAACCAACAGAATATTATCCCTATGGGATGTATACATGAAGTTATTGTAGATATAGAAGGTGCGAGCACGCTCGCTTATTTTAAAGTGATAGAAATTGTTGATGAAAACAATCCATACCCCGCGCTCCTTGGAATTCATTGGGATATCGATATGAATGGGGTAATCAATTTAAATAAGCGGACAATGTTGTTTGAAAGGAAATCACTCCATGTTGTAGTACCATTGGACCCTAAAGAAGGACCACGCTATACAGAACTAGTCTGCAGCTATGAGGATAATGATGACAATTTGGATCAGATCTATAAAATTACAGTGCGAGACCAAGACTAGATTAATATGACTGCTAATGGATGGATTGCATGGCATAGAAAAAGCTCATGTACTTCAGAATCAGATGAATAATTGGATCATTGATAGAATAGGCTGCATGAAGTATCTACATTGTGCTGCAACACAATGACCAAATCGTTGCACTGCGTGTCATCAGAGATAAGAAAATTACCTTATTATGATGGTTTAATTCATGTAGATAAGTTATGGGATGCATTTGAGAGAGAAGTACCTGAGTATCATCACTTTCAACCACTGGATTTGGCACTGTGCGCTATGCCCAAATATTGGTGGGGCACACACAAAGACATCTTCGATGAATGCTGTGATTATAGGAGAATGATGAGGTTGTGATTTGGTCGCCCGAAGCTTCGACTGACTGAGAAATATGAAGGGAGGAATGATCCATGCGACCATTTAGAAAAATGGACTAAGGTTTATGGAATGGAGCGTAGCTAGAATGAGTGCATTTATTCTGTCACACTTTGGACATAATTCCTATGAATTGGTACCTAGAAATGGAGCTCCACAATGGCACCATGGAGTGGGATATATTAAGGGAAGGATTCTTAATGACTTTTAGTTTTGAAGATGGGTTCAAAAGAATTGATGAAGCTTTGGAGGAGGTTAAGAAAACGATCTTCATATTCCCACAGGATCTTTTGGAATTGGTTCAACCAAATTGGAGCACCTAGCTGTGCCATGCACTGGAATGCTATAATGTGACTGCTAAAGGGGAGGAGGAGGATCCAAGGAATATCAATATTCCAAAAGTGAAAGGCCACTGTGAGGTTGAAGTTCCATCGATAGAGAATCTAGACATCACCGCGCTATTGAAGACTAGGCAAGTAAACATTGGTAGTGAAGCAGAGCCTAACTTTGCAAAGATTGGGGATTAATGGGATGATGCCACCATGGATAAGGTTGCTGACTTACTCTGTGAATATTAGGATTTGTTTCCTACAAAATTTTTGGACTTGAAGGGCATCATAGGTGACTTGGTCATGATGAATATTACCCTAAAACTAGATGCAAAGCCTATTAAGGAGGGGTTGTATCACCTTAACCCCAAATACAAGGAAAGGGTCCACTTGGAATTCGATGTGATGCTTGAGGGGGGAATTATTGAACCAGTGGAGGAATCTAATTGGGTGAGCCCAATGGTAGTTCAGGAAAAGAAGGAGACAGGAGAGATAAGAATTTGTGTAGATCTAAGAAAGCTTAATGATGCCTATGTCCATGATCCTTTCCCAACACTATTTATTGATGAGGTAATTGATAATGTTGGGGGATAGGGGGCCTACTCATTCATTGATGGGTTCTCTGGATACCATCAGATTAAGATCACACTAGAGGATAGGAGCAAAACAACCTTCGCGATGGAAGGGGGTTGTTTCTAGTATAATGTGATGTCATTTGGACTCAAGAATGTGCCGATGATATTCTCTCACATAGTCATCACAGCCTTCAAATAGTTTATTCACAAATTCTTGGAATTATACTTTGATGACTAGACAATGTTTGGGTTAGTAAAGCGTCATGTAGCTAGCCTACGCCTAATGTTGGATACGTGCCGAAGTTATTAGATTGTGCTAAACCTAAAGAAGTTCTTGTTTTGTGTCCCCTTTTGGATTCTGCTAGGTAATGTGGTATGAAATCTAGGACTAATGGTGGACCCTGCCAAGATCACGAATATAGTCAATTTGGAGGCCCCAAGGAGTGTTAAACAGTTGCGTGCAACACTAAGCCATACTGGATATTATCGGAAGTTCATCAATGCTTATGCTCATATTACTGCGCTTATGGAAAGGCTATTAAAGAAGGATGATACATTCTGTTGGGATGAAGAATGTCAGCGCAGTCTGGATGTATTAAAAGAAAAGATGGTCGCTGTGCTGATCTTGGTCTTCCTGGATTGGAAGAAGGAATTCCATGTACATGTTGACGCTTCATGTATTGCATTGGGAGCAGTGTTGACACATGCTAGCGAAGGAGAGATGGATCACCCTATAGCCTTTGTGAGAAGGAACTTATCAAAGGCTAAGAAGAACTACTCAATGACAGAGTGCGAAGGCTTTGCTATAGTGTACATGCTGCAAAAGTTCAGACACTATCTGTTCGGCGTACATTTCAAGATGTACATAGACCACTCTGTCTTGAAGTACCTAGTCAATAAGCCTATGTTAGCGGGGAATATATGCAGATGGTTGTTGTTGTTGTTTCAAGAATATGACTTTGAGGTAATTGTGAAGCTAGAAAGGTTGAATGCAAGACCTAACCATTTGTCGTGGATTGAAACAGGGGAGGAGCCTACTAATTTGGAGGAAGGGATGCCTGATGTGCAACTCTTCGTGGTGCGCATAGCAGATAACCACTTTGCAGATATTATCCACTTTTTCACCACATGAACAGCTCCAGAAGGTTACACCAGTCAACAGAAGAAAGATTTGGTAGTACACGAGGTCAATTTGTTGATAATTGCAGGACATTTATATAAGATGGGTTCCGACGAGATACTCTGATGGTATGTGCCCAATTTTGAAAGAAACAACATCCTTGAAGATGATCATGGAGGGGTTGCAGGAGGACAATATGTAGGAAAAGCAACGATGTAGAATATTTTGCACGTCAGGTTGTGGTGGCCTGTGCTGCATAAATATTCTAAAGCATCTTGTAGGGCATGCGACGCATGTCAAAGAATGGGTAGACCATCGTGGAGGGAAAATATGCCATTAAAATCTCAGGTGTCATTACAACCATTCGAGAAATGGGCAATTGACTTTTTGGGACCAATTTAGCCCCCAGGCAAGAAAATAGGTGCACGCTATATCATCACCGCGATAGAGTATCTGACCAGATGGGCAGAGGCACATCCCGTGAAGGATTGAACATGGGCTACAATGATAAATTTCTTATTTGAGTAAGTTTTAACCACGTTTGGTTGCCCAAAAGTGTTGATGAGTGATCGCGGTACACACTTCCTCAACAAAACGATCAGCGCACTGAAAAAATAGTTCCAGTTGTATCATTAGAAGAGTACGCCATATCATCCTCAAGCTAACAGAACAATTGAGGCCTTCAATAAGATACTGGAAAATTCACTGACAAAGATTTGCAACCCATAGTGGAATGATTGGGATGTGCGAGTACCAGCAGTATTTTCGGCATACAAGACTACTTGCAAAAAGCTAACAAGTCAGACACCTTTTCAGTTGGTCTATGGCATAGAAGTTGTGATGCCTATGGAATATATTGTGCCTGGTCTCCACATAGCAGCTTTCATAGGAATGGCGGACCATAGAACCTTGGAAGATAACTCATGCAGTTAATGGAGCTCGAAGAAGACATATTCTTGGCTAGATTCCATCAGCAAGTCCAGAAGGAATAAGAAAAGGCTTGGCATCATTGCCACATCAAGTTGCACACATTCAAGGTAAATGATTTGATATTATTATATGATAGTAAGTTCGCTAAGTTTGTTGGAAAGTTTCAAATGCACTGGTTAGGGCCATATGACATCAAAGAAATCACAGATGGCAGTGTGGTTCAACTTGCAAAGTTGAACGAAGAACCTTTCCCCAGAAGGGTGAATGGAAGCTGATTGAAGCCATACACAGGAGATCTAGTTCAATGACTATATGATGACAGAATAGTCTTAGTGCTCTAGGCAGCTGCAAGGGAGAAAGGGACTATAAACTACACTACCTAGTTTTGGGGACTACATGACAGGGGGGCTATGAGAGAAAGAGTGATGTCACAGTACCAGAAGTCGCACGAAGGGAGCTGCACTATGGAGGGAGATACCGTGCACCACAGCTAGAAAATGACAATTAGTCATTTTTCATGATTTGACATCTAGTAGACAATTAAGAGGAGCGGGTGGGTGAAATTTAAGGCTGAAATCTTTGGATATCTATCACCAAACCAGCATTAATGGATGAATTTTGGGGGGAACGGTCGGATTTGAATTCAAATTCCCCTATAAATTACGTGTGCCAGTCTAGCAGATAACACTTTGCACCCTTAGAATTTTTGAGATGTGATGTCCATCGCTTATGAATCATGAGTTCTTTGAAACCTTGATTGCAAGCCCCAATATTCTATAAATTGGCAAAGTTAGATAGGAAATTCATTTGTGACGTCATGTCAGGATTAGGTCCCGCTAAGACTGTAAGCATTGAACGAACTATCACCTTTGAAGGAGCTGCTCCAGAGGTTGTGAGCATGGAGGCTGTGGTTCCTATGCCTATGGTGCAAAGGTCACCTAACCAAAGCCTACACCTATGAGAGAGACCCAAAAGCTGAAGAAAGATAAATAAAAGAGGTCAGTGTTGGTGCGTGAGTCACCACAGAAGTAATCTACTTCCCAAGCGCAAAAGAAGGATAAGCAACCTGAGAAGGTTGTAGATTTGGACGTTGAATAGTGTTGGAAATAATATGGAGAGGGGGGGTGAATCAGTATTATCAAGTCAATTATTTCCTTTTTAAACCTAGATCATATACGCTACTTCAGTTAGATAAAACCACGTATATACGCAACTACAGAGAAGGAAACCCGCGTATACAATGCAGACTTATAATTTTAATTTATCTTACAGATGTTGATCATTAATCTGTGTATCAGAATCAACTAAAAAGTAACCAGAAACAGTAAAATAGAGCTAAAGACAATCAGACACAAGAACACAAGATATAAGGTAGAAACCCAATGTGGGTGAAAACCACCTACTACAATTCGTATCTATCTTCTTTTACTTAGAAACTTCTTCTTACAATGTACTGGTGCAGTCCTTTACCAGTACGTAGGTTGCAACCTGCAGAGAGCTACAAGCCTCTCTCATTCTCCAGCTTCTCCTGGAAGGGAGCTACAACCCCCTTAGCTCTTGCACTAGCCAAGATACTAGTACGTAGGTGCTGGCCTATAGAAGGTTACAACCTTCTCTTTCTTCCAGGGACCATGTTTCATAAATTTTCAGACTGGATCCATGAACATCAATCAATCATCAAGAATTCTACATCAAGCAATCTCCTTTTCACCAATTAGAACTGAATCAAGTAGATACTTCTCTAACAACTGTACCCAGAACACAGTAACAGTAATCACACACCAAATTATGAACCCAGAACACTGCACTAATCAAACATAAGCAACCAAAACACAACTCAAGAGATGTACGCTACTTCAATAACCAAAAACCTGCGTGCATACGCTTCTGTGTTTGGACCAACCTGCGTATACGTTGTTTTTACTCACAGTACCAGTGTGTATACGCGCTTTCACTTCACTAAACCTGCATACAGATCTATAAAGGATAATTTAAAATATTCAAACCTTAATTAACCCAAATTACCAGATTTATAGATCAAGCATGCGCCACATATAACAGATCAAAATCATACAAAGATATTATTATTCAAGCCTTAAGATTATGACCCATCAATAGAACTTATCCTTCTCTTTGCACTCAGGTTCCTCCTTCATTCAGATCCAGATATGCACCATAACATAATCACCAATATTCCAGATCTAGCCCTTCTATCAGATATTCAATAATTCGGATGATTCTTTGCCAAGTGATCTCCTTCCTGTTTTATAGTCTTAGGCCTTCCACAATACCATGGTCCAAAACCATAACAAATAATACCATGGACCGAATACTTGGGATCAACACTCTTGACGAGATACCATGGCCCACAACCATAGGTTCAATTACCAAGGACTAGATACCACGGACCAAAAGGAAGTTCTCCATAATATACGCGCTTTTCCTTGCGTGAAAGTGTGTGTATATGTATACGCGCCTTTGTAACATATAACCCGCATGTATACGCATATTCGTCTAGGTGAACCTGCGTATATGTCTTTTCCTTCATTCTAAAAGCCTGAACTGAGATCTGTCACCAGAGAGAGTTGCCATCAAGGACAACACCTGTGCCATAGCTCTAAATCAGTGCCATAATGCCAACAATCTCCCCCTTTGGACTTGACGGCAACCCCAAGATCCTCAAAGTCGTTCTCCCCCTTTGTCATCAAGGGCAAAGCATTGTGCTCCCCCTGAGTACATGCTGAAATCTCTGCCCTGCTGTGCTGACCATGCTCCCCCTGACTGTAGGCAAGATCTGCAAAAAGATGTTCTTCAAGAAGAACCATGACTTATACATCATAAAAGACCTTCCTATCACCAAAAAACTCAATACATACATCCATCATTGACCCAAGTGGGGATCATCCACCCAACCAATTGGGGATACATCAGAAATTTACATATGACAACCAAGTACATTACATCTTCATCCTAGGCATAGTGGGGAAACCAAAATAGTCCATTACATGACCTTGACACCATAAAAGAGATACATGACATAGAGACGAAATATCTAGAGAAAAACTTATGAAATTCACCAATAACTGATATCAGTAGCATCTATCAATCACCATTATTCAGATTAGCAACCATGTTCTCCTTCTATTCTCCCTCTGCATGTGTTCTACCAGAAACCAACAACAGCAGTGAACTTGAACCAAAGGCTTCTAAGATAATGCCAACAATGCATCATTAGAAGTTTATCTGCTCCCCCTAAACCTGTGCTAGAAGGTCTCTGTCAGACCCATATTAGACTATCTTCAACAAGAGCCTTTCCCTACTGATAACCTTCAAATCTCCATATACACGACTGTACTTGCAAAAACCGGCGTCTGTACGCGGATCCTTCTCATCCAACTCGCGTACAACCACTTTTCTCTCAAATAGACAAGTTTCAATAGCAGGATGAAGCATCAACTACTCCCAGCTTCTGTCTGAGGTATTCAAATGTTACCCTGGGCAGTGGTTTGGTGAGTATATAAACAACTTGTTCCTTAGAGGGAACATACTCCATCTTTACCTTTTGTTCCAGCACTTGTTCCCAGAGGAAATGATATTTGATAGGTATGTTCTTGGTCTTTGAATGCATAACTCAGTTCTTTGAAATGCTGATTGCACTTGTATTATCACATAAGATGGAGATAGGTCATGTACAAGTGATTTGAAAATCCCGCAAGGTTTGCATCATCCAAAGGAGTTGAGTGCAACAAGATGCAGCAGCCACATATTCCGCTTCAGTTGTAGATATAGCAATCGAACTTTGTTTCTTGCTGAACCAAGATACTAATCTGGAACCCATAAAGAATGCACCACCACTTGTGCTCTTTCTATCATCCATGCTTCCAGCCCAATCTGCATCTGTATAAGCATGAAGAGTGAGATCTGTATCTCTCGGATACCATAAGCCATACTTTTGAGTTCCTTGAAGATAATTGAAGATTCTCTTTACTGCCTGAAGATGAGTTTACTTTGGATTTGCCTGAAATCTTCCAACCATTCCCAATGCATGCATGATGTTTGGTCGGGTACCTGTCAAATAAAGAAGACTTCCAATGATGGATCTATAAGTTGGTTGATGTACTGTTGTTGATTCATCATTTGCACTGAGGCTGCATCCTGTAACCATAGGGGTACATACTGGTTTCGAATCTTCCATGCCATATTTCTTCAAGATCTGCCTGAGATACTTGGTTTGAGACAAAAATATACTGCCTTCATTTTGTTGGATTTGTAGACCAAGAAAATATGTTAGCTCTCCAAGTAAAGACATTTCGAATTCTTTTTGCATCACCAAGGCAAAGTTTTGACTCATAGCTTCTTCATTGCTGCCAAAGATAATATCATCTACATACACAACAAGTATTAGCAATTTGTCATTTTCAATTTTTATATAAAGATTGCTATATGCTGATCCCTTTGAAAAACCTTGTTGATGAAGGTATTTGTCCAAACGATAGTACCAAGCCCTTAGAGCCTGCTTAAGACCATAGAGAGCCTTTTTTAGTCTGCATACAAGATTTGGATCATTCCCAATAATGAAACCATCTGGTTGTTCAATGTATACTTCTTCTTCTAAGTCTCCATTCAGAAAGGTTGATTTCACGTCCATTTGAAATACTTTGAACTTCTGACAGCTAGAGAGATTAAGGAACATTCTGATGGCCTCAAGTCTAGCAATGGGAGAAAAAGTTTCTTCAAAGTCTATTCCTTATTGTTGAGCATACCCTTTACAAACATGTCTGGCCTTGTTTCTAATCACTTCCCCATTTTCATTCAACTTGTTTTTGAAGATCCATTTTGTCCCTATGACATTCTTATCTTTTGGTCTAGGAACCAACTCCCAAGTGTTATTCTTTTCGATCTGCTCAAGTTATTCATCCATTACCTTGACCCACCATTCATCTTTGCATGCATATTTTACATTTTGTGGTTCAATGGAGGAGAGTAATTCCAAATAGCTTGAGGCTTCTGCAATTATTCTTCTTGTTTGTATACCTGCCTCTTTTTTCCCCAAAATTTGAGATTCTAGATGATTCTTCTAAACATACCTGGATGGAGTCTTATCTTCTATCCTTATCTGTTCTTCTAGTGCCTCTTGAGCTTCTTCTTCATCATAAGTCTGATTAGATGTTGAAGGATAGTCCTCATCATCTTCGAAATCTTCGGAATTCACTTGCCGAGGAATGTCTCCTTCTTCATCAACCACTACATCAATGATGTCAACAATTCTTCCAAGTCTTTTGTTGTAACACTTATATGCTTTGCTGTGGGGAGAATAACCAAGGAGAATTCCTTCATCTGCTCTAGGTTCAAACTTGCCAAGATTTTCATCATTATTTTTAACATAACATTTGCTTCCAAAAATTTTGAAATATTTTACCGAAGGAGTCTCACCATACCAGAGCTCATGACGAGTTTGAGTGTTATTCACCCAGACATTTGTCTTATTGAGAATAACAACTGCAGCAAATGTGGCTTCACCCCAGAAGGTTGCGGGAGTTCCAGACTCATCAAGCATTGCATGAGCCATTTGTTGAACTGTTATGTTCATCCTTTCCACTACTCCATTTTGCTGAGGAGTCCTAGCTATAGAGAATTCTCTTCTTATTCCATGTTCTTCACAAAAATCAAAAAATTCATTCAAGGTAAATTCTCCTCCTCGATCAGACCCGAGGAATTTGATTCTATGATCTGATTCATTCTCCACCAAGGCTTTGAATGATTTGAACTTTTCAAAGGCTTCATCTTTGTGCTTCATAAGTCCTATCCAACACATCCTGGAATAGTCATCAATGAATAATATAAAGTATTCTTCTCCTTGAGGTGACCTTTTCCTAGTTGGACCACATACATCAGTATGGACAAGTTCAAGTGGCCTGCTGGCTGATCCTTCCTTCTCAGGGAAGTTAGTTCTGGTTTGCTTACCAAACTGACATGATTTGCATATAGTATTGTCTGGGATTCTGATGTCTGCAAGACCACGAACTTCTTGGTATTTGCATGCTTTCCTTATCTGTGAGAAACTAAGATGCCCCAATCTTCTGTGCCATAGCCAGTATTCATCATTCTTGCTTAGATAGCATTGATGTTTTCCTTCTTTGAATATGTATAAATTATTTGGAGTCCTTACGCCTTTGATCACTATTTTTCCTGTATCAAGATCACGAACACTATATCCATTTGATCGAAATATTACCTCAGTTCCTTGATCACACATTTGGCTGACACTTAATAGATTATGCTTTAAGCCATCAACATACATGACATTTCCAACTTTGACCCTTTCTTTCAATTGAACAGAACCTTTACCTTTTATGAGAGCAGGGGTGTCATTTCCAAAAGAAACCTTCTTCTCCTTCTCTAAGGCACTATATGACTGAAGTTTTTCTTTATCACCTGTCATATGTTTCGAACATCCACTGTCAATGTACCATTGATTTTCCTGCCCTTTCGCATATAAGGCTATACCACATCTTTCTGGTTGGGGTTCTTTTATTCTCCATGATTTGGCACTTGAGGCTTGCTCCTTCTGAGTTGTCTACCGAAACCTGCTCCTGCATTCAGAATCTTCATGACCAAAATTGTTACAAATAGAACATTCTATTTCATTTTCAAGAGCAGAGAAGTTGTTGTAGGTCCTTTTCATGATCCCAGTCATACTCCTCTATTTATGAGCTTCTCTAGTCATGATTGTCTTATAGGAAACACATTGAGCTGCTTTGTGACCAAAGTTATGACAAGAAAAACATTGGCCATTGAAGAAACTCCTGTGATTATCAAATCTACCAGCCAAATGATTGTAGTTCCTATTGACATCCATTCTTGAGGCAAATTGAGAAGGCTTTACCTGTGGCTGGTTGTAGCTTCTGTTTGTCCTTAAAGTAGATTGTCCCCGATTTACCTGGTAGTCTTTGTTCATTCTTGAGGTAAATTGTCCCTGATTTACCTGGTGATTTCCATTGGGTCTTTGTTCTCTTCTCCTTGTAGTATCAAGATAACTCTTGGAGGTATATGGTTTCTGTGTTTGAGTTGTTTCTTCATTATATCCCAGACCTGTCTTGATTAGAGGAGAGCGCTGCACTTTGATAATCTCATCTAACGTGTCATATACTTTAACAAATCTAAGATTAAGAGCTTTTGTTTTCTCAATCTCTTTTCTCAGTCCCGCAACTTCACATTCTAACTTTTCATGATGTTTTTCCTTTTCAGCAAGTTGGAATTGTGGAGTATCTATGATCACATGCTTCTCTTCTAAACAAATTTTTATTCTAGAAATCTCTTCATAAAGACTTTTTCATCTATAACATTCACAAAATCATCATCTTCAAAAGCCATTAAAAGTTTATATTTATTACCTTGTTCATCTTCGTCACTATTTGAAAGTCCATTACTATCTTCATGAGTGTAATAGCTTTTCTTATTTACATTTTGTTTCTTTTTCCATCTAACAGGTTCCTTACCCTTGTCAATCTTATCCTTATGAGGACATTTGGCAACATAGTGACCGACTCTTCCACAAGCAAAGCATTTGAAAGGTAACTTACCTCTGAATCTTCCAGCACCCCATTGAAGGTTCTTGACAAAATTTGATTCTTCCTCTTCTTCTGACACGTGTCCTGACTCATAGTAATCTCCTTTATTTGAAGCCTTGAAAGCAGCTTCTCTCCTGTCTGATGGTCCTCCTTTCCTCATTTCATAAGTAGTTAGAATTCCATGTAGCTGTGACATGGTAAGGTTTTCGTAGATTCTCTTTTTCTTCTATTGCAAAAACTTTAGATTCAAACTTAGGGGACAAAGATCTTAGAACTTTTTCAACCACAACAGCCTCTTTTATTTCTTCACCCAAGTTTTTCATACAATTAACAATCTCATCTGCATGAAGGAAATAGTTAGCCACACTTTCATCAATGTGCATTCTGAGATTTTCATATTGAATTCTGAGGGTTTGAAGTTTTGCTTGTTTTACCTGTTTATCTCCTTCATAGCTCAGAGCAATCTTGTCCCATATTTCTTTCGCAGATTTATACTGCATAACCTTGACGAATTCTGATTGAGATAGACATCCTAATAGAGTATTGACAACCTTTGCATTTATTTCATATTGCTTCTTACCAGCTGGATCTGTAGGAGTTGCTGAAGGAAAACTGTACCCTGTATCTATGATATCCCAGACTTCTATACCAAGAGATTGAAGATAGGCTCTAACTCTTACCTTCCAGTAGACGAAGTTGGTCCCATCAAAAATTGGTGGCCTGATTGATGCTTCTCTCTCGTAGTTTCTCATGATGATAGATCTTCCTTCAAGCGATCAAGCTACTTCTGAAGGACCTGCTCTGATACCAATTGTTGGAAATAATACTGAGAGCGGGGGTGAATCAGTATTATCAAGTCAATTATTTCCTTTTTAAACCCAGATCATATACGCTACTTCAGTTAGATAAAACCACGTATATACGCAACTACAGAGAAGGAAACCCGCGTATACAATGCAGACTTATAATTTTAATTTATCTTACAGATGTTGATCATTAATCTATGTACCAAAATCAACTAAACAGTAACCAGAAATAGTAAAACAGAGCTGAAGACAATCAGACACAAGAACACAAGATATAAGGTGGAAACCCAATGTGGGTGAAAACCACCTGCTGTAATTCGTCTCTATCTTCTTTTAATTAGAAACTTCTTCTTACAATGTACTGGTGCAGTCCTTTACCATTACGCAGGCTGCAACCTGCAGAGAGCTACAAGCCTCTCTCGTTCTCCAGCTTCTCCTGGAAGGGAGCTACAACCCCTTTAGCTCTTGCACTAGCCAAGATACTAGTACATAGGTGCTGGCCTACAGAAGGCTACAACCTTCTCTTTCTTCCAGGGACCACATTTCATAAATTTTCAGATTGGATCCATGAACATCAATCAATCATCAAGAATTTCTGCATCAAACAATCTCCTTTTCACCAATTAGAACTAAATCAAGTAGATACTTCTCTGACAGCTATACCCAGAACACAGTAACAGTAATCACACACCAAATTCTGAACCCAGAACACTGCACTAATCAAACAGAAGCAGCCAGAACACAACTCAAGAGATGTACACTACTTCAATAACTAGAAACCTGCGTGCATATGCTTCTGTGTTGGACCAACCTGCGTATACGTTGTTTTTACTCACAAAGCCAGCGTGTATATGCACCTTCACTTCACTGAACCTGCGTACAGATCTATAAAGGATAATTTCAAATATTTAGACCTTAATTAACCCAAATTACTAGATTTATAGATCAAGCATGCGCCACATATAACATATCAAAATCATACAAAGATATTATTATTCAAGCCTTAAGATTATGACCCATCAATAGAACGTATCCTTCTCTTTGCGCTCAGGTTCCTCCTTCATTCAGATCCAGATCTGCACCATAACATAATCACCAATATTCCAGATCTATCCCTTCTATTAGATATTCAATAATTCGGATGATTCTTCGCCAAGTGATCTCCTTCCTCTTTTATAGTCTTATGCCTTCCACGATACCATGGTCCAAAACCATAACAAACAATACCATGGACCCAATACTTGGGATCAACACTCTTGACGACATACCATGGCCTAAAACCATAGGTTCAATTACCAAGGACTAGATACGACGGACCAAAAGGAATTTCTCCATCATATACGTGCTTTTCCTTGCATGAAAGTGCATGTATACGCATACACACCTTCTTAACATATAACCCGCGCGTATATGCGTATTTGTCTAGGTGAACCTGCATATATGTATTTCCTTCATTCTGAAAGCTTGAACTGAGAGATGTCACTAGAGAGAGTTGCCATCAAGGACAACACCTGTTCCATATCTCTAAATCAGTACCACAATGCCAACAAATAGGGCGCTGAAGATATAGATGCTAAGAGCACGGAGCACATCACCAAGTTATAAGAATACATCCCTCCATGAAAAGAGAAGGAAAAGGTAACTGAGGACCCAAACTTGGAGAAATTCATCATTCACAAGCTCCTGTTGCCAGAGAAAAGAACCTTCAAAGGTTCGCCCTTGGCACACGTTCCCCTTTTAAAAATGGAAGATTGGAACTTGGCTGACCATGAGAGGTTCCCCCACCTTGCGATGGAGAATTATATGAGGCGGGTGTATTACAAAGACTCATGTGTCACTGAATTAGAGTTAGTTGAATGGATTCGTAGAGTAGAGCAGTTCGGATTGCTGAACCTTCTATGGGTGCCCCACTGCCACCGCTCCAACATTAATACCACCTATATACGATAGCTGCTAACTTTGGTGCAAAATGGGTGCTTATGGCTTGGAACACCTATCCCTATCATGGATATGCTCATACACAGGATCATGCACCTGCCGCACAAAGGTCTAAATCTAGCCAAGGAGTTTGGGGGAAAGACAAGCGAGAGATACTTGGCAGAGGGGATGAAGAAGAAATTCAAGCTTATCAAGAAGTTTCATGGGTACTCCATAACATCCATCAATGATCCTGCAGTAAATATTTCCACCTAGATACTAGTCAGTAAGGTTATGAGGAAGTGTCACGCGGACGAGGTTCCGGTGCCTGTGTTGTCCTTGGTTGCACAATGCGCGGAGGTCGTGCATTTCAACTGGTCGTGATACTTATGTAGTGACTTCCTTGTAAATTGTTAAGAAGCCAAAGATGAGAGCAATACCTTCCACTACGCGTGGCTACTACTATCCATCGTGCTCATTTGTTGGGATCAACTGAAGGATAGCCAATATCCTCCCATGGAGGTTAGATTGCCAGAAGTTGAATAATTTGCCTCCCTTTGGGCCACAAAGGACCCTGCATGGGTCACTGAAACAAATATTTTCTGGGTATTGATTGAGTCGAGCTTCCACATGGCCATCAACTAGGGCCCATGTCTGTCCTCGACTGTATTCAACCAACTGTCAAAATATGCCAAGTTCAAAGCAGACTTCCACCACATTTACATCTAGACGTGGAAGGACTCGTAATAGAACTTGTTTGGTCTACCATATCTAGTTACAATGATTCCATTTAGGAAGTAATCAAGCGCTAGCCAGCAAATTGCCACAGGCATACTCCGTCTGATTTGGCTGCAGGTACCAGAAAAGGCACGGGGCATTCAGTAGAGAAAAAGTGAAAGGATGCGACAAAGCAGGGAACACAAAAGTTGGTCATGTAGTGAAATAAGGAGGCCGAAGAGAAGGCCTGAATGGAAAAGGAGTACATTGCAAAGGAGTAGGCTAAACAGGAATAGCACGTATCTAAACAAAGTAGTAAATCCCCTTTGCCTGAAACCAAGGAGGAGAAGCAATTAATGCAATGTGGTGGAGGTGAAGAGGGGCAGAGCACCCCATTTTGGGTAAGGAAGTGTAGGGAACAATAGAAGGATGGGTCCCAAAAGAAGACAAGGTGACTAAACCACCTATGGTGCTGACAGAGGGAAACCTCCACGAGATCGGGGATAAAGTGCACGACACGACAACTAAACTATTGTAGCAATTTGAGAAATAGAACATGAAGCCATTAGGTAGTATTCAGAAGGATCTGGGTGAACTATAGATCCATACCGGTAGAATACAGGTGGGTTCAGGTCAGGTCATCACGACACAGATGAGCCTGGCACCAGTGACAAGTCAGGCTGTCAAGCTAGTGAAGACAGTGGAACTTAGGACAGTCGTGCTTCTAGAAGGGTCCCTCACTATGGAATTGGCTGATGAAAAGATCATCGTTATCACGCTCAAGAACATCAACCTCAACATTTCAGCACTCCCTAATTAGTTTCTTCACGTGCTGGAGGCAGCTCTGACAGTGGAATTGAGAGCGTGGAAGCAGCGCGCTATCAGTTTAATAAGCGAGTACAGGGTGAACAATGGACAAATGTTCACCAAGAAAATGTAGGCCCTGAAGGAAGGGGATACAATCCAGGCACAGAGCGCCCAATTGGCAGTGGCAATTGTAGAGGCATGTTGAACATTGCTAGAATTTCACATCCCTGAGGACGTGCAACTAGAGGGCGTCCGCGATGCAAATGCAGAGGTGGCCAGAGCTCAATTTGAACTCAATATGAAAATCACGGAGCTTTTTGGCTTGAGGGGACCTGACCCAGGTTCAATGTTAATTAGCTAAACAAATCCTACACCACTGGCCCTTTTGGCATCAGCCCGTGGAGCACAGATCGAAGTCTCACCTGAAGCAGTATGGGGGGATGTTGGAACCAAGTTTTAGCAACCTGAGATGGTTGTGATGTTGTTTGATCTCTTTTATTCCTGCCTTAGTGCAGGTGATCTCACTTTAGGGCTTGTAAGACAAACCCTCTATTCTGACTTTCAATACCTTCGCAAAAGTATATGATCAACCTTCACGTAGCCCTAACTTGGGGCTCAAGTACCTTCACGCTGCTATGGCAGTGTGTTGTGTAGATTCCTTAATTACCCTAAGTGACTTACTTATTTTGCCGAATACTTAAGTTTATCACCGCGTAATTAGATATTCGTAATTACGTTTAATTATTCAATGTAACTTTATTTATTCACGTGACATAGAAGCATAACAAAGGAAATTCACACACAAAATATCCAAACCCATCAATTGAACAGGTAAACAAAAATTGTAGAATGACTCCTTTTATTAATATCTTTCAAGTGTTATAGACTCTATTCACCCTACGCACACAACTGCAGGGATCCGTGCACTCAGCTGCAGACCTCTACCCTAGGCCTCTGTGCACTCAGCTGCAGAGCCTCTACCTACGCTGTTATCACTTAAGAAACAATATTATTCACATCAGTTTGATTGTAAAAGTTAGGTGTTACTCTGGGTTTAGTTTTTCCATGTTTGTTTTAGTGTCTAAGTCCTAGGAGTCCTGTTGGTATGATTAAATAAAGGTCAACACTCTGTTTTCATCCATAACTGGTCTCACACCACACCTAAGCTCCATATTTCAATCCTATTTCAAAGTTCTTATGCATATTCGTGCTGATTCATAGAAAATCTCATCCAGCTGTCAAATTTATGAAAATCCGTTATTTTTCTACATTATCAGTGATCAACCCATACACTTTGCCTGTCAATTCAACCGATTATCCTCATCATTAGGTCATTAGGTGTCTTGGTATGCACAGGTTGCAAGTTTCAAAAAGGAGCAAGGAAATTCTCTGTTCAAGGTTGGAAAGTACCAGCGAGCTGCAAAGAAATATGAGATGGCTGCAAAATATATTGAGCACGACAATTCCTTCAGTGCTGAGGAGAAAAAGAAATCAAAGGTTTTGAAAGTATTGTGTAACTTAAATCATGTAGCATGTTGTCTTAAATTGAAAGACTTCAAGAAAGCAGTTAAACTATGTTCAAAGGTGTTAGAGTTTGAATCACAAAATATGAAGAGGCAAATCGAAGATCACAGCAAGTAAGGTCATGTACCAAATTTTGATGATTTACCTTGTTGCAAGTTTTTTTTGAAGAATGATGCATCTCCATTCAGTTTTGAATAGCTTCAAGGCAGTTGAAAAGGACATTTCATTACAAAGAGGCTCAATACAGTTGAATTTTTGCATTTAAACTGTATTACACAACGGTTTCATAGCGCGCTACGAAACTGCTGAAGATAATGCCTAATGCACAACAGTTTCGTAGCGCGCTACGAAAGTACTGTAGCTACATATTTTGATGAATTTGACCAATTTTGAGGGGAAAAAGGGAAACCTTTTCAAAAAGAGTTTCTAAAGAAGGATCACTTACACAAGACAAACATTCTAGGAAAGGCAAAGCAAGGAAAGGAATGACATTTATGAACTCCAAAGTTTTATGTTATGAAAATGTAGTCAAATTCCAGGAGGTCTCTAGAGCAACTGAAAGCATATTTTTGGAAATTGAAAGTGGCTTTTATTCCTAACATACTGAACTAGAACAAACTCTTTCATTTTCCTCAAATCCATTATGAGCTGGGAGAAATGCATGACTAAACTTGCGCTACGAAACTGTTGTAGGTGCAGTTTTTCACAAGCATATTTTTACACCTGGTTTTCAAAGACTCATTCTGGGAGGTAGGAAATATGTTTCAAAAACCCAAGAGAGGTTTTTGTTCAGTATGGATTGTTTCACAAAAGCCTCCTTCATTTTTTCCAAATACATTTTTTATGAGAAGTTATGAGCTCTGTCCCAAAACCTATTTTTCAGCCAGAACAGAGCAAGCGACAGTCTCCTAGTTTCTAGGAACAACAAAAGGATGAGTCATCAAGGGCCATCTGGAAGGTTTGAGCACCATCAAATTAGAATTCATGGAGTTTTAGGTGTCAAATAATTTTTTAAATGTTTATATAAGTCTTTTGTAATCATAATAAGGAGTTACACTCCTAGTTGTATTAGTTCTCTAGGACTCCTAGTTAGCTGTCTTTTCTATTAAATAGTTAGTTTAAGTGTCAATAGGTGTCAAATTAGGAGAAATTCGAATTCCCTTCATGATGGAGGAAGGAATACAAGCATGTAAAGAGCTCTATATATAGCATAACATTTGATGTACAAAGGGTTGGAAATTTAGAAGAGAAACAAGGAATATTATGTTATTGTAGAAGACTGTATGTTTTATGTTAATGGAGAAGTTTGGCTTTACTACTCAGGATTCAGAGAGGGTTTTATGTGTTTGATTTCCTCATGGCATTCCTTATTTTCTCACTTGCAGTGGTATGAACACATGTTACTTAGAATTCATTGAAAATGCTTTAACTTCCTTCATGTGTTTATAAATTGTGTTTCCTATACTATGTCTTTGTTTTGCTGGTAGATTAAAACTCTTTATGCCCTGACTTCCATGTAAGCTAATCTGCTGTTGTACTAAAAAATACTTTGACTCCATAGCCCAATAGATGCTTTTTTACTGGTATTTCAACCATTTATACATTCTCATTTGATTTCAGTCCATAGAGTTAGCCACCTAATCTTTACAAAAAATCTTTAACCTAGTGAGAGAGCCCTCTCAAGTTGAGGAGGCTAAGCCTCAGCCAAAAGTTGGTTTGAAAGAGTTACTCAAAGTCTTCCTGATCAGTAGCCTATCAGGGGTTGATTTTGGTGATAACATACGCTACAACCCAAGACATAGACTTCTCACTCTAAAGCTATGACTCTCTTACTTATTCCATTGATCGATGCCTCTAACTACTTAGAGCTTAGCACTTTTTATACAATCCCATGGTCCACGGAGCATGGGTAGATCTCTTACAGCTGAATTTACTTTAAAAAACTAAGAACTGACTACCCTTTGTGACACATAATACCTTCGCGCTCTGCGACCACAAAATGTAGAGTCTTTATAATAATATTACAAAAACTTGACTTAAACATGGGATTTTGGCCCAAAAACTACCCTTTGGGGATCCCGCTCCCAACAGGCCCCCAATACAAACATCGTGACTCATCATCGAGTCACTTAGTAGGTGTGGAAATCTTTGCGTGAAGCCCATCTAGCTTGACCCAAATGACCACAACTTCAGCTGTGCACAGAGCTACTGCTTGCTTTTCATCTTCGACTGTCTTCTCAGTTACTACCCCTACGCTGCTAGCTTGAAGCTGTTGTTGCATCACTTGCAAATTTGCAAGCTTTCCTTCAATGTTTCTAGTGACTGCATAAGCTTCTTCCAGCCAGGGCTTTAGTCACAACTTCAGTATTGCTTCCTTGTGCAGTGTTGCGTCCACCTGCTCCTTCAACTTCTTGGCTTCTTGTAGCTTGGATAACCTCTACATCAGTGTGTTGGTTCACATTGTTCCCTTAACTTCGTCATAGTGTTGTTGGAGTTCACGCACTTTCGTCTCAAGCCTCTAGACATTAGGGTCCTCCTGCAAGCGGGTCTAGACCTCAAACAATTGTTCAAACAATTGGATGTAGTCTGGTACTGCACTTTCCACTGTCGTGACTGCTTTTATGACAACGTCCACCCACTGTTCCTTTACCTCTGGTGGTGTTGAAGGTTGAGCCCTCAGCTAAAGCACTGTAACCTACATATTCAGCTCCAACTAAACCTATGCCATCTTCGTTCGAGTGTCACACAACCCTATGGCCAATTTACGGATGCGGACCTCGACTGGCTCTTCCTTTTGAATGGCCAATACCGGGACCATTCTACATGCCTCCTCCACGACCTGTAAGATCTTCTTGTTTTGGTTGGTCACCTTGGCCACCGCAGCGAAGGTAGCATTCCTTTGTAGGGTCATCTGCTTATTTTTGATTTTTTGTTCACTGATCACTTGGAGGGCATAGTGCTCGTGGGCCCTCAGCTCTACAATTATTCCATCTTGCAAGGAGTGGAGTGCTTTGCATGGGATCTCTACTAGGTTCAATTGCACTCCCTTCAAGGCACTGACAGTGAGCCTATCAGTCTCATTTTCTATTGTCATTGCTCCATCTGGTAGCACTAGCGCACTAGAAGCCTTCATGGGCAGCACATTGGCAGCCTCTAATGTGCAGATAGCCAAGCTGGTAGACACCATACCAACTTGCGACACGCGGGTCTACAACTCTTGCAATCCCGTCTGGATGGCCCCTAGGATGATCTGCTGCTACTTTTCAAATTGTTGTACGGCCTCCATGGTGACATCTCTGACTGTGTCACCGATGTCATATAAAATCCCTCCGTTAGCGTAATAGGGTCCACCGAGGTCTTGGTCACTTTTGATTTCTTTCTGGTCCCTCCCTTTTCTGGCTCTCTTGAGCACTTAATGTGGCTGAACATCTCTCGATGGTTCGCACTATGTTGCTCTGTGTCCTCTTATTCAATTGCAGGTTAAGGCAACCGTGCACCTTTTTCAAAGCCCCACTCTGTGCCACCTATCTATTTCCTTACCTCATTCCCTGTCTGCTCTACCTTGACCTTCTCAGTTGCCTCCTTCTTCCTCTTTTCAATCAGCTACACCATCTTCAGCTTGGCCTCATCCTTCTTCTTTTGTACAATAGACTTGCTTCCACCCACCGGCAAGTCCATGGTGGTGTGTCACTCTGCCGGCCATTTATCCAACACTGAATTAATGGCATCATCTGTGGTGAGGTATGGCAAGTCACACAACTTTTGTGTAGGGTCCTTCCATGCCATGATTGATATCTGATGGAAATAATCTTTGAATTTGGCATAGCTCAGCAGGTTAGCATATACCATGGGAGGCAATCACGGCTTGCAATTGATAACCATCGTGATGTTCATTTCCATCAGGATCCAAAAGATTTTGTTGTCCTCAATGTGCTTCGCATCCTTGGTTTCCCACAACGAATCATACTTCACTACTTCTAGAAGGTCCGGTGCGACCGAGGGAAATTGGCTCTCTTCTGTTAGCTCCCATCCTTCGAGCACAATCGATAGCAAGAGACACGCATAGTCGAATGTCTTACTTTTCTCCTACGCTTCACAGCAGTTTTCCAAGAACTCTCCATGAAGGTATTCTGACCATTTAAACTGGACTCCTTCTGCGCACTGCTATCCGAGCGCGACGACAGGCACCAGCACCTCATTGACACAACACTTCTGAATCACCTTTCCTGCAAGGATCTGTGTTACCACCTTCACAGTGGGGTCATAGATGCTGGAGATTATGTACCCATGTGACTTCTTTACCAATTTGAACTTCTCTTTCATGGATTCTGTGAGCACCAACTCGCCACCCTTGCCACCAAATATCATAGTTGGATTTTCACCTGTATACATCAGGTGTGTTATGTGGTGAATCAACATATTGGTGACAGGTAATTGGTCCTTCATCGACATTCACCCATCATGCACCAATCACAACAGCTACTTGATGACTAAAACTATCATGGGGGTGCAATTATAGTGTAGCATCCAGAGCAGGTTGAGTAATCCTTCCTTCTCTACTCCTCTAAGCCACTTCTGAGGCTTTAGTGCAGTCATCCCCATAGTTGTGTCTATGATACGGTGCATCAATTATTTAGTCACCAGGTGTGGGAACTTCTCATGGTCTGCCAAGTCCCAGTCTTCGAACTTCAAAATCAGCACCCATGCCAAACGCGGACCGTCAAAAGTGATCTCATCTGGTATCAATGGGGTTTGTAGCGGAGTCTTACTTTCATCGATGTCCTTGGGGACCTTGTACTTAGGCTTGTGTGGAGGGACATACTTAAGCAATCGTGTAATAGTTTCTGCACCCTAGCCTCAACTTCCACTATTTTCACTTCGACATCCTCATCGTCCATGGGGATGTCTTCGATGTCCTCCTCTTTTGCCTCTAGGTTTATAGCCTTTCCTTTCTCCTAGGTAGTGGGCTTTGATGGGTTTCATCTTGACGACGTGCACACCAGGATGGTAGGCTACTTGCCCTTCTTGTCTCTCAAGGTCTCCTTGGTTGGGGTTGGCTTTGGTCTCGACATTCTCGAGGATATAGCGACCTCCGCCAGTACTTTTGCTACTTTTGTGGTAGCTTCTTCTGCCTGTTTCTCCATGTCTTATGTTGGCTCTTCTACCACTTGTTGTGTATTGGTAACTCTTGCGGGTGATGACATAACACTCTCTATTAGTACTCGTGATGTCTTATGCAAGTTCACAAATGCAGGATTCTATTTGAGAGCTTCAAAAAACTTGAGGTCCATAGGCGTCTGAGATGTCAACAACTAAATTCTTAAAATGCCAAGTACTTCTTACTAGAGAGCCACTTGTAATTTATAGGGAAATTTGAATTCAAATCCAATAATTCCCCTTGAAATTGGTTCATTAATGCTGGATTGGCGGCAGATTTTCAAGGATCTAAGCCATAAATTTTTTCTTAAATGCCAACCGCCTACTCCATTTGGCCTCACCTCTATCATCTTTTCATGAATAGTGACATTAGCGATCGCTTTCTAGCCAACCTACGTGATTTCTCCCTAGGTAGCGCATCTCCCTCCGCACTGTCACAAACCTAGTGACACGTCCTTACTTCGCACGTTCTTCCAATCACACAGCTCCCCAACTTGGGCAGTGTAGTTTATAGTCCCGCACCTCCTTTCATCTGCCTAGAGCGCTAAGATTATGCTACTTTCATTTAGTCACATGGCTAGACTGCGAGTGTATGGCTTCAAGCGATCTCCATTTAACTTGACTAGATGTACCGATCCTCCATCGGTAATCTCTTTAATAACATAAGGTCCTAACTAGTGCATCCTAAATTTTCCAAGGAATTTATCAAGCTTACTATCATACAAGAAAACTAGATCATTTATCTTAAAGGTGCACAACTTGATGTGTCGATCATGCCATGCCTTTTCACACTGCTTTTGGACCTGCTGATGAAATCCAGCCAAAAATATTTCTTCTTCGAGATCATCTAGCTGTGCGAGCCTCTCTTCTAGGTTTTCGTGATCTGTCATACCTATGAGCGCTATGTGCAAACTAGGCACGATGTATTCCATAGGAATTACAGCTTCCACACCATAGACAAGCATAAAAGGGGTTTGTCCCATCAACTTCTTACATGTCGTTCGATAAGCCCAGAATATTGCAGGTATGCGTAGGTCCCAATCACTTCACTGAGAATTGCAAACCTTGGTCAGTGCATTTTCAAGCACTTTATTGAATGCCTCCACTGCCCCATTAGCCTGTGGGTGATAAGGTGTGCTCTTCTGGTGATATACCTAAAATTCCTTCGTTAGTTCGTTGATCGTCTCATTCAGGAAGTGCATACCATGATCACTCATCAAGATCCTTGGACCTCCAAATCGCATTAGTACATGCTCAAATAGGAACTTCGTAGCCAGCACGCCCATGCAATCCTTCACCAACTGCTCTTCTACCCAACAAGTCAAATACTCTGTCACAATGATAATGTACCTTTCTCTTGTCTTCCCTTATAACTGGATGGGTCCTACAAAATCTATTGCCCACTTTTCAAAGGGTTGCAAATCATTTGTGGATTCAAAGGAATTTCATCCCTCTACATTGGCCTACCTATTCATTTACATACATCACATGCCTTATAATATGCTTTTGAACGCTGATGAAGGGTTGGCCAACATAACCCCGCATGTAGAATCTTCTACGCGGTTGCTCTCCCTGCATAACGTCCTCTCATGGCACCCCCATGAGCATTGGCAAGGATGCTACTTCGTTCGAACTTAGGTACATACCATCACAATATCTCATCAGCCTACATCTTGTATAGATGCCCAACAATGATAGATAAATCTATCGTGCGCACTACTAATTCCTTCTTTTGCTGGACAGAGTATCCTTTTGGTGTAGTTCATATTGCTAGGAAGTGTATTATATCCTCAAAATGACCATCTGTGACATGTACTACAAATAGCTACATGTCAGGTAATCCTTCTTACAAGTTAGTAGGTTTCTCCCCTATTTCAATGCGCAACAAATGGTCTGGTCCCATGTTCAATCATCTAGGCTTCACAACAAATTCAAAATCATACTCTTGGAACAATAAGAGCCATCTGCAAATTCGCGTCCCCAACAAAGGCTTGTTGACAAGGTACTTCAGCGCAGAGTGATCCATATACATCTTAAAATGGCCTCCTAGCAAGTAGTGTTAGTAATTCTGGAGTGCATACACCATAGCTAGCCCCTCATGTTTAGTGGTAGAATAATTCTTTTCTACTTTGGATAATCTACTGCTTGTGAACACGACAGGATGGTCCAAGCCTTCTCTGTCATCCTGTGTTAGTACTACCCCCAACACTATACATGATGCATCAACATGTACATGAAACTCTTTCTTCCAGTCCGGGAAGACTAGAATCGGTGCAGTAACCATATTTTCTTTCAATATATGCAATCTTTTCTTACAGTCATCATTCTAGTAGAACATGACATCCTTCAACAATCTTTCCATCAACACGGTGATCTGGGAATAGCTTTTGATAAACTTTTTGTAATATCACGTATGTCCCAGAGTAGCACACAACTGTTTCACACTCCTCTGCGCTTCCAAGTTTAGTATCACCACGATCTTCGTGGGGTCTACCATCAGTCCTTGTCTGCAAACCACATGCCCCAATAGGTTCTCGAAAGGAACGCAAAACATACACTTCTTGAGATTGAGCGTGATCTGGTATCCTTGGTAGGTATCGAATATCAAGCGAAAGCTTGGTACGCGGCACTTAACTAGACAAAATACAGTCCATTCATCAAAATATACCTCTAGGAACTTATGAATAAATTCCTTGAATGTTGCAACAACCTCACGCGAAAATATTGTAGGTGCATTCTTCAATCCAAATGTCATTACAATGTATTGAAAACAATCATGAAGGTTGTCTTGCTCCTAAACTCCAGTGTGATTTTGATTTGATGGTATCTAGAGAACCCATCAGTGAAGGAATATTCTTCCTGGACATCTACATTTTCCAACACTTCATCCGTTAACAGAGTCAGGAAAGGATCATGCACACAAGCATCATTCGGTTTTCCGAGATCCACACATATCCTTATCTCATCCTTTTTCTTCTTCTCTTGCACCACCATTGGGCTTACCCAATCAGATTATTCCATAGGCAAAATGATGCCTACCGCTAGCTTCTTGTCTAGCTCTAAGCGAACCTTTTCCTTGTATTTTGGATTGAGGCAGTAAGCCCTCTGCTTAACTGGCTTCGCGTCAGGCTTTAACGTGATCTTCATCACTCATAGGTCTTTGATTATTCCTTTCAGATACGTAAACTTGGTAGGGAATAAGTCCTGGTATTTATGGAGCAATGCAGTGACCTTATCCACCATATTTTCATCCCAGTAGTCTCCAATCTTCACGAATTTGGGTTCTGCCTTTATACCAATGTTCACTTGTTTTGTTTTCATAGGCACGGTTATATCAGGGTTCTCAATCTACGGTCCTTGAACCTCATGGCGGCCTTCTATTTTTGGAATGTTAATCTTCCATAGATCCTCATCCTCTACTTCAACAGCTATATTATAACATTCGAGCACGTGACTTAGCTGAGTCGCCCATTCAGGCTGAATTAGGTCTAAAGGATCCCGTGGTATCCTAAAGATAGGTGCTTTCACCTCTTGTAGCGCTTCATCAATACTGCCAAACCCGTCCTTAAAACTAAATGTCATCACGATTCCTCCAAATTTTCCCATGGTGGAGCTCTATTTATATATACCAATTCATTGAGATAACATCCAGGGTATGATAGAACATGTGCACCCACTCAGGTTGGGGCGTTTCTCCATAAGCCTGCGTCCATTTGGCCAAATGCGTGTGCAGATCATTCTTCCCATTGTACTTGTCTGTCAGGCGCATCTTAGGCTTCCCAAATCATGTTCTCATCATTCTCCCACATTCGCACCAATCGTCAAAGCTTCCCTTTTGCATACCCTACCATCTTGCGGGCGTAGTGTGCAATTCCCAGTCCAAGGCCTAGAAGCATTGCTTTTCTAGTACCTCCCTTTCAAATGCATCCAAAAATATATCTACCTCATTTAGACCATCATAAATAGGTATATTTCATACCTCTATCAACACACAGCGCAGTGACTGGGTCATCACGTTGAAATTCAGCGTAGTTACTTCATGTAATCGATTCTGCTAGTGTTATATTTCTTCGTCGGAGTCTGAAGTGCAAGAACTATCATGATTCCATGTATTTCATCCGTCCAGGTTCAGTATAGCGCTATCCTTTTGTAGGATCGTGTGGTATTATTACACGCAACGATTTCTTCTCAAAGATCATCTTTCGCTTCTTCAGATTGATTACCCTGTTCATATCAGTAGCCCAGTCAATTCCCATGAGTGGAGGGTAGGGATTGTTGTCATCTACTATCTCTATTACTTCAAAAATCAACCAGTGCTCTCTCTCTCTCAATATCCATGGTCACCCCATGCAACCACCCCGTGGGGATGATTTTATGTTGATTTTCAATCCTTAGATGAATCAAAGACCATTACAATGCATTTATCCCCATTCGCTTCCACGTCTGCTTTGGTAGGACATTTGCATCTGACTAGGTCCAAAATGACTTGATCCATTTCATACTCTCCTATTTGTGCGGTCAGTCTCATCTCATGTCTGTCCTTGTTTTATGCTTGCCAATATTTCATACTATGTGGCTCACCTAGCGCAGTTCCAGCGCATCTATTGATGAGTTCTTATAACCCTTTCACAACCTTACTATCGCGTAGTAACTTCATACAGGTTTCGAGGAAAGTTGTGAGCATAGAGGGGTCTATCTCTGGCTCAGGCTTATCCTTGCTTCTTGAGGTGGAGGCCTCAGCAAAGATCTTCTTAGCTTCCATGAAGGTTTCATGAGCGTGCTCCAAATCAAACTCAACCTCTTTCGTTGGGGCTTTACGAACCCATGTACTAACTTCTAGCTATTTCCCCTTGTCATCTCCTGTCGTAATTCCACTCTATAGCACTATATTTACGTTTGGATATTCCTCGCATAGCTCAGATCTCATCATCTGCAGGTTCTAAGTTGGAGGAGGTGGTAGCGCCCCTTTGTCACATATCCTAGCTATCAGTGTAGGACAATCTTCCATTTCATGATCGAACAATGTGCAATACTTGCATGACGGACGCATTGGATTAGTGCAATCATGGGCATAGTGTTCTGGTCTTCCGCAATTGTAGAAAATCATCTTTCCCTGACCTTTACAAGGTCCTCCTCCACCTCAGCCTCATCTGCGCCCCTGAAATCCTGTCCATGCCATCCCTGCATTCTGGTTGAGGGGTCACCTTTCAACCTAAACCTTATGGGCAGGAGTTCTATCCATCATCAATTCATAGCTCCTGCAAGTACACTCATCATGTCCTACTGACCTAAAGAAGTTGTAGAATAGCTATTGTGGTGCTTGTACATACTTCTGTAGAAAGTGACAGTTATCCATGTCATGTTTTCCAGCTACCTGATAGATAGCACACCATAACGTAGGCCCTGCCCTAGGTCCTGCTTGAGCTTTTGGACTTAGAGGCATTAGTCCTCCTCCTGCAATGCAATTTGCAAATACCTGGCAATGGTCTTTGTCATGACCTTGACTCTTTCATTTCAAGCACCATACCTCCTTGCATACCTTTTGTTGAACCGTCCCGTCCTATTTCAGACTTTGCATCTCAAGGCATAGATTCTTTAGCTATGCATGGATCTGTTGAACTTCTAGATTAGGATCATGTATCAAAGTCTCATGTAGTCTCATGGAAATCTCCAAGGCCTCTGCCTGAGTTGTTATCTTCTGATGTGATAGTGCACTCCTTAAGCGTGGTAGTAGCAAAGCCATAAACCACTCACGATGATGTCCATCTGTCAGATTCATGTTGGCTTCATGGATTATACATTTCAGCCTCTGTTCTAGTTCCCAAGGCATCTCGCCTAGTTGCATCATGATCTCTTTGAATCCCACAATTGACTGCACTTCAGATTTAGGCCTGCTAAATTCCCTATTTAGTGCTGCCTAGATGTCTGCTACTCCAACATTCGGGTTATCATTAGAGTACTTAATATACCAATTTAACGCGTGATCTTGCAGAGCACTAATGAGTCTCACCTTCCTTATATGATCATATGTAACACCTTGATCTTCCCATACAACCATCACAATGAACCAGAATTGGTCTGGGTCCTCATTTCCCAAGCCTTTGAACAAAGGAAACTTCACTGTATTTTCCATACTGAACCTCGGTGGAGGTGGGGGTGCTACAGGTGAAGTTGGAGGTGATTTTGTTTAAGTCAAAGGTGGTGTGGGTGGAGGTGGTATTCGCAGGAATCCCTGTCTTATTAACTGAATAGAACTTCATGAAGAAACCTTCATTGTTCCTTCTTCATCACTTCGTAGAGGTGAAATGAAGGGGCTATAATCTAGACCCTTTCTTCCTTCATTCCTGTAAGTTTTTCCGCTTCTCGTAGTCCCGAGCACCAAGGTAGCTGCATAACTAGTTTTCGCACAACAACATTTTAATCCAAGTATTCAAAGATTTTACATACTTACCTCACAGTCCTTTGCAAAAGCATTGCTCCACCTCGCTATAGCTAACTGAGGTTTCGACCTCGAATTCAATCACCAATCCTCCTATGACATGATCCAGCCAATGTTTAATAGTGTGAGTGATCTTATCCTCCAATGCTTCCAACCTTCGCACTAGCGCTGGGGTCCACACAATAGGACTGTCAAGTTTCTACCTTCCTTGGCTATCTGCTAGCTTTGCGATCCACTTGTATAGCTCAATAGGGAAAGAGTAGAAAAATATTTCGTGGATCTCTATATACATGTACCAGTCTAACCACTGTTCCTTTGTTAGTGACGGGTTTTTGTTCTCCTGTGCTACGAATTCATGAATCTTTCTATCCAACTAGTCTATAATCTCCTTCTTAGTTGGATTCTAGTGATACGACATCACACATCTGTTATGTAGATTCTATTCCCAATAATGGAACCATTTGTTGGCTTGAGGGGGCCTAACCCAAGTTCAATGTTAATTAGCTAAACAAATCCCTACACTACTGGCCCTTTTGGCATCAACCCACGGAGCTTGGACTGAAGTCTCACCTGAAGTAGTATGGGGGGATGTTGGAACCAAGTTTCTACACCCTGAGATGGCTGTGATTTCATTTGATCTCTTTTATCCCTTCCTTCACGCAGGTGATCTCGCTCTAGTGCTTGTAAGAAAAACCCTCTATTATGGCTTTCAATACCTTCGCGAAAGTATACAATCAACCTTCGTGCAACCCTAACCTAGGACTCAAGTACCTTCATGCTACTATGGCAGCGTGTTGTGTAGATTCCTTAATTACCCTAAGCAATTTGCTTATTTTTCTGAATACTTAAGTTTATCACCCCATAATTAGATACTCGTAATTGTGTTTAATTATTCAATGTAACTATATTCATTCGTGCAACGTAGAAGCACAACAAAGGAAATTCATACACAAAATATCCAAACCCATCAACATAACAAGTACACAGAAATTGTAGAATAACTCCTTTTATTAATACCTTTCAAGTGTTACATACTCTGTTCACCCTGTGCACACAGCTGCAAGGGTCCGTGCACTCAGTTATGGACTTCTACACTACGCCTCTGCACACTCAGCTACAGAGCCTCTACTTATGCTACAACCCAAGACATAGACTTCTCGCTCTAAATTTATGATTGTCTTACTTCTTCCATTGACCGATGCCTCTAACTACTTATAGCTTATCTCTTTTATACAATCCCATGTCCGCGGACCATGGGTAGATCTCTTACAACCGACTTTACTTTACAAAACTAAGGGCAGATTACCCTTTGTGACACATAATACCTTCGTGCCCTGTGACCACAAAATGCAGAGTCTTTACAATAATATTACAAAAAGTTGACTTAAACATGGGCTTTTGACCCCAAAAGTACCGTTGGGGGATCCCACTCCCAACAGAGCTAGAACTCAAGTCACAGCCTTCGACTCTGCCCAAGGTTAGGGAACAGCACAACATTGTCATCAAGGAATGGATAACTACTGTGGATGTTGTGGTCGTTGACTGCACAACTTTGTTTGAGCAAGCCATGGAAGTGGTGACGACCTTGCAGGAATATCCCACCATGGAGATATTGAGTACAGATATTAACGAGCTCCATTAGTAGTACGATGAGGTTAGGTTGATGTTGTGCTCCATTACTATAGTGCAACACCTCACCAAGTTGCAGGAGGAAAAGAAGCTCCTTGCACAAGTGCAAGAAGCACAGAAAAAAGAGGAAGTGCTTAAGGCACGATTAGGTCATCGATTGGACAAAGCCTACCAAGTGTTAGCCAACATTTAGGAATAGCTAATGAACTTGGAGCTCACAAAGGAGAAGATCAAGAGAGCGGGCAAAGGACTAGCTATAGAGCAGCTAGTTGAACAAGTGAAGCAGGCAACGATGTAGAGTGCAACTAAAGTTGCAGTTGTATAGGTGGCACTGGGGGATCTTCGCAGCAGGATCACCTCGTCAGCTGAGTTACTTGAGGGCAAGTCATGACCTTTGTGTTGGGGGCCTGTTGGGATGGGGTCCCTTGGGCCCGTTTTGGGGAAAACGCCCAGGTTTTGATGTAAAAAGATGTAAAGTCTCTGTGAATTATGGACGCCGAGTGCGAAGCTAGTTAAGAGTCAAAAAGGTTTTTACCCTCATTTATGTAAACTTGAGTTGGTCTTTTAAGATCTATCCCTTGTCTGTGGACCATGGGATTGTATAAATAGGTTTGTCTTAGAGAGTCTAAGGCAGATAAAAATCATTTTTCTATGGGTATAACAGAAGGAGTCTAGAAAGTTACTATAGAGAAATATGTCTTAGAGGAGGAAAGGCTCTACAGTTGAGTGTGCAGAGGCCTAAAGTAATATCCGTAGCTGAGTGCGCAGACCCCTGCAGCTGAGTGAGCAGGGAAGTATTGAGTCTATATACTTATACTGAATATCAATGAAAAAGACTGTTGCAGAAATTCCTGTGTTTTATCTCTTTACTTTTGTTATGTATAATTTTGAGGTATGCTGTGATGAAATGATGTCTTTTTAAAATATTGATGTATTGATGCACGAATTTACTGGATCTATATTATTCACTGAACGCAACTAACGCTATGTGATTATGCAAATATCATAACACTTTCTGTTAAAGTTATCAAACACTTAAGTAGATCTGAGTATATATTGATCTAAGGATAATCTATGGTGCACGTAAGTAGCTAATTTTCCTATCCAGGGTTTGGAAAAACCAATCATAGACCTTCGCGAAGGTTTAGAGGCCGATTGAGGGAAATTACAACACTAAGCCTTAAGAGCTTAGAGATCTATGCGAAGAGAGATCTAGGCCATAAAAAGACATCACACTGATCTCTGGTTGTGGAAGCTTGGTTCCAACATCCACTGATATTGCTTCGGGTGAGACTTTAGACCGCACTACATAGATTGATGCTAAAAGTTCCAATACTGTAGGCTTTTGTTTAGTGCAACTAACTCTAAACCTGATTCAGGACCCACTGAGCCAACACAAATGCACTCAAAGTGGAGGCTAATTTATTAGCCAAAAAAGCTAAACTAAAATCTGAAGAAAGAGTAACAATAAAAGGGAACCTTCATCTTCTTCTTCCACTTATTATAAAATAGAGAGTCTACTGAAATAGTGGAGAAAATGATGGATAAAATTAGTATAACTGATAGGGCTCCTTCGAGAGAAAATCAAATTGTGCAAATAAGGAATCAAGACTTTAGAAGAAATCAACCCCAGATCAAACAAACAGACCCAAAAGGTCTAGATAAGCAGGTAAGCCCTCCTTTCCGAGAAAATTAAACATATGGCGAGGCTGAGGTAGCTAATGATACAAAGGACACTCATAAATTTAAAGGGATTAAATGCTAATGACTCTATTTTTCTTACTCAGGAAGAATAAGACCTTTTCCTGTTATCTAGGACAAAATATAATCCAAAGAATAAAAATATTATAAGAAAGATTTTGAGAATGCCATTATGGAAGTCCATAAGTAATATAATATGAGGAGTAGGAAAACTCCTGATACTCCAACCAAAAATTTAGTTGAAACATTTGCCAAGAATAACGTTGAGATTCTTGCTAGAAAGAATCCTGATGTTCTGATCCAGCAAAAACCTAATACTTCATCCAAATCAATTCAAACTAATGACCGCTCTACCAGCAAAAAAAGAGACATATTCCAAAAGGATTTGGCTGATAAACAAGAGGCTACCAATTTAAAATAAGCTTAAACATCATTGAATATAGAAAATGAATTGGAGAAACTCAAAATATCCATTCCTTTGACAAAATTAATGAATAAAACTGCCTATAGATCATAGGTAATGAAGTCGATGGTAAACTTCAAGAGGAAGATGTACCTCCCTTTTATGTTAGTTTTACCATTCACAATAAAATATTATATAATGCTATGCTTGACTTAGGGGCCTCCCACAATCTTATGCCTAATTTAATCACGGAGAAGTCGGGATTCGATATAACCAGAAGGTATAAATATTTGTATTTATTTGATTCAAATCAAGTAAAGTTCCTATTACTTATAAATTATTTATGTGTTAACTTAGTCCAAATACTAGCCAAAAGTGTGCTAATGGACATAGTTGTTTCTGATATACCTCCCAAATATGGCAAGCTTCTTTCTCGTTCATGGGGAGCCAAGCTCCAGGGAACCTTGTAGATGGATATGACCTACACTACAATCCTAATATTTGGACAGAATAGGAGACTTTCTAGGGGAAAAATAAAAAAATTCATGGTCACAACTCATGAGAGACCTAATAATTATCCCTTATACTCTATCCATTCAGAGTTGACTCATTTATTCTATACAATGATGGAAATGCACAAGAACAAGTTCCTAATCAAAACACTACATTTTTCCACGCTGAGGAATTCCAAACATTAATCGGTGAATAAGATAAATTAGACGAAGTTTTATTGAATTTGAGTTTTGGCAGATCAGTTAGTAAAGAAGGGGCAGGTGATGTTATATGGATTTCCAATTCTTACACTCATCACTCAGATGGTCATTCCTATAAATTGAATTTCCAATGTTCTAATAATGTGGTAGAGTATGAAGCCTTGATATTAGGGTTACAACTTTTAAAGAAGCTAGGTGCTAAAAGTATTTCCATTCATAGAAATTCTGAGTTGGTAATAAAACAAATCAAAGGAGAATATTTTACAAAACATCCAAAGATGAGAGCATATAGGAATGTTGTGTTGGATATTCTAGATTCTTTCACTGAATATAGTTTGTTTGTGGTTTCAAGAGATCATAACATTCTGCCAGATGGTCTTGCTACTTCGGAAAGTACTTGTAAATTACCATTTTTTCCTACTCGCCAATATATTGTCGAAGTGAAAAATATACCTACTATACCTAATAACATTAGATATTGGCAGTTTTTTTGAAATGATGCCCAGATTGAGAATTTTTTGCAGTTCAAAGAGGAATTTGAAGATGCTAATATAGATATAGAACTTGATGTAGAAGAACCTATACATAGTACTGTGAATAAATTAGAATTGAATGAAATAGATGAAGAGAAACAAGAAAAATAAATGTTACAACTCAAAGATAATGTCTTACCTAGAGGGCAAGTTCCATTAGAAGATTTTTTTGATTTCAATGATCTAGCTAGGAAGCCCAAAATTGAACCCACTAGAGCTGGTACTGAGGAACACAATACTGGGATTGAAGAAGAGGCCAAAATGATCAAATTGCCCAAATACTTACCCCCAGCTGAGAATCTAAAGTACATTAAATTATTCAAATAATTTGTAGATGTTTTCACCTGGAGTTATGAGGATTTAAAATCCTATGACACAAGAATTATATAACATAAGATTCCCTTAAAAGAAGATCATAAACCTTTTAAATAGAAATTAAGGAGAATCAACCCAAAGCTTATGCCTCTTATCGAAAATGAAGTAAAAATAGTGTATGATGCAAAGATAATAGTTCCCTTGAGATATTCCAGATGGGTATCCAATTTGGTTCCCACTCGGAAAAGGAATGTTGAGATTAGGCTCTGTATTGATTTCCAGGATCTGAATAAAACCTCTTTAAAACACAATTACCTCCTGCCCAAGATGGACCACATTCTATATAAGGTAGTTGGATCTAACAAAATTTCCCTTTTAGATGGCTTTTCTGGTTATAACCAAGTCTTAGTACACCCAGGTGATAAAGATAAGACAATGTTTACTACACCCTAGGGCATTTTCATGTATGTGAAAATGCCTTTTGGTCTAATGAATGTTGGAGCTACTTTTCAGATAGAAATGGATTTTGCCTTTGCTGATGAAATGGGTCATTTCATAGTCATATACCTAGATGCCATCACTGTTTTTTTGAAAACATATGAGGAACACCTAAATCACATCACCAGAGTCTTTGAAAAATGTAGGAGATTTGGTATCTCCCTCAACCGCAAGAAAAAAATGTTTGGTTTGCAAGAAGGAAAAATGCTAGGACACATAATTTCAATGGAAGGAATCAAAATATATCCCAGCAAAATCGAATCTATACTCAAAATTAGCCCCCCTAGAAATGTAAAGGAAGTTCAATCTTTTATTAGAAAGATAAATTTTATGAGGAGATTCATTCCTAATTTAGCATAACTTTTAAAGAATATAACCAACAAGTTAAAGAAAGAAATTGAGGTGAAATGGAACATGGAAGCGAGACAATCATGTAATAAGGTAAAAATGGCTTTAACTCAAGGTCCTGTATTAATTTGTCCATATTTTACAAGGGATTTCCCCATTTTTTCATTTGTTGTTGAGCACACAATTCCTGCAGTTCTCTTGCAGAAAAATAATGAAGACCATGAACATCCTATTTCTTTCTTTATCAAAGCTTTGATAGATGCAACATTGAAATATGATATCATGGAAAAACAATATTTTTCCCTGGTAAAAGCGATAAAAGATTTTAGAGTGTATATTCTTCATTCACATATTATTTCTTTTGTTCCAAATGGAGTAGTAAAAGATATACTGACCCAAAACGATCTCGATGGGAAAATGGGTAAGTGGATTGTTGTTATATTAGAAAATGATATTGGAATCCAACCCACTAAACTCATCAAAGGTCAAGGGTTAGCAAAATTAATGGCAGAATCTAACTTACATGCTTTAGATATAAATTTTCTAGTAATATTCAATGAACTAGATGAGCTGGCAACTCCACAGGTAGCATAAGATTTTTCTACCTCTCCCTGGTATGCAAACATTATTTACGTTTTACATAATTTACAAACTCCACCTGGTTTAACTAAAACAAAGGCTAGATTTATTAAACTTAAAGCTATCAAGTTTTGTATTTTGGATGAAAATATGTATTGGAAAGATGTTGGTGGAGTTTTACTGAATTGTTTGTTGAAAAATGAAGCAGATAAAGTCATTCAAGGGTTTCATGAAGGAGACTATGGTGGACACCTGTACTAGAAGACTAGCACCAATAAGATTTTGAGGGTAGGTTTTTATTGGCCCACCTTACATTTTAATGTCCAAAAGAAAGTTACTTCATGCCACAAATGCCAAATATTCAAAGGAAAAAATAAACTATTGCAATTACGCTTAAGGCCTATATCCACTGAAACTCCTTTCCAACAATGGGGCCTTGACTTTATAGGAGAAATTTACCCTGCCTCTTCTTCCCAACATAAGTGGATTCTTACATCCACTAATTACTTTACACAATGGTTAGAAGCCATATTGACTAGACAAGCTTCTTATGTAGTCATCATAAAATTCCCAGAGAACAATATCCTTGCAAGATTTGGATGCCCTAGGAAAATTATTACTCACAATGTTGCAACTTCAAGGTCAAAGTGGATGGTAGATTTTTGCAACAAATATTAGATAAAATTGGGACATTCTACAAACTATTACCCTTAGGGAAATGGACGGGCTGAATCATCCATTAAAATCTTAGTTAATATTATTAAAATGTTGTTGGAGGATAATTAGAAATCATGGCACAACAAGCTGGTTAATGCATTGTGGGTAGAAAGTCTTACTACCAAAAATTCAATAGGCATGTATCCATACCACCTATTTTATGGAATAGATATTATTTTTACAACCTCGTTGGGAATCCTTGTTTTAAAAATAATGCAAGAATTGGATGTTGAACCCAATGATTTACAGAGGAGAATAAACCAGACAATTCATTTGCAGTAGTTAGTATAAGAAGTTCATAAAATAACTTAGATGATTAAAGATAGCATCAAGAAGACATTCGACAGAAGAACTAAGGCTGATGATTTTTAGATCAACATTCATGTTTTGAAATGGGATTCCAGAAGAGAAGAGAAAGGAAATCCTTTTAAGTTTGTCAATCTATGGATGGGACCTTACATTATTGATGCTTATAGAGGTAACAATGCATTTTTTATGAACAACACAGATGGAATAGAGTTACCTATAGGACTTTTCAGTGGAAGGATGCTAAAGCATTATGTTTTTTAGGACTAAACAATGGTTTTTATCACACCCATTGTAGATACCATTTACTTTTTACTGTCATGAGTGGGTAGCTTATGTCTGAAAATGTAAGCCCATGGAGAAGGCCCTAAGATTTTAGTCATTTTTCCACCATAACTAAAACAAACACAAAGAATCATATGTAGTAAAAAACTAAAGATAAGGATTCAAGGCTACTGGTCTACTATTCTTGACACTTCACCAGGAAGTGCCATCCCCAGCTGGAGCCACTATTAGGGTCTTATAATTGATAAAATCAAATGATAATTGAATAATTTCTTTCAGTATTTTATATTGTAAATAATATTTCTTACTGAAAATAATTTCCACAAAAGATATAAAAATGAAAATAAAAATGAAAAGAGGGTATAAATACAAAGAATAGACAAAGGCAAAAGAAAATAAATGATAAAAGAACCCCACAAAACAAAAAATGAAAAAATGTGAAAGTGATTCTTGTTGAAGTGCCACTAATAGTCTATTGGTTTTGCAAAGAATAAATTCATGAAGTTGTGTGCAACTTGTCTAAATTCCACAAGACCTTTGTGATTGAAACATACATTTTAATCATGTTCAAGAAAGTTTCAATTTATGTTAATTAGATTAGAGTAAATAAATTAGCCAAACAGTGTAATCTTGGCTAAGATTAGATAGGTAGAATAGGTGAATAAGTTAATCCAACAATTTAATTTGGATTAATGTAGTGGTTAGGTTAGTTTATTTTTTTGAAATAAATATTCTTGGTCCTTTAAGAATGACAAAATAAATAGAATTTTCATGTTTAAATTCACCCTCATTGGTTTAAAGTTACTTTAGTGTATGAAAAAGAATGATTTATGTAATTGGTGAATTTGGTCATTTGTCCAAAGTTTGGACTTTGGTGTAAAATTTATTTATCTAAAATGTGTTGTGGGACAACTAGTGCTAAACTCTGCACACATCACCTTCCCTAATCACCATCGTGTTTTGATCCGATAACCTTAAGTCCTTTCGGACCCCCCACAATAATTCTCTTTAACGGCAAGGAGGGGTCCGAAAACCAGTTTCCCAGCCACTACATGTCCTCTCCTGATAATCGCAGACCCCCCCTCTCATACCACAAACAGCCTACCCCCATGAAAGCAGCTTCTACCATCCCGCAACCCACCTTCCCACCAACGTTCACCTACTAGGTCCCTGCTCAACCTCCATTCCACTGACACCATGTATCCCTCCTCCCGTCACTTCTCGCCAATGGCCCCGTTCCTTTATCCTCATATCCTAATCTATCACGTCGACGACCATTGCACCCGTCCCATTGCAATTTCCTCCATTCAGTTGTAGATTAAATGCAACTCACAATTGTTGATCCAATGGTTCGTCTCCATACATAAATAATAAAGCTCTATTTTCTCCCATGATCACATCATTTTATCCTTTTTCCTACTATACATTTCTCCCACTCTCTATTTTGCACTATCAGCAATGATTCATAAACGAATTGCCTATCTCCGATTATTTATAGAGGAAATGCCACCTAGTCTTTTCCCGAGAATGACTAAGATCTTCAACAAATTCCCTTTGTCAATCTCTCCCGTGTTCATTCTGTTACCACGATGACCCGCAAAATTGCCACTATGGTGAATCACATGCTCACCCCCCTATCAATTTAGACCAAATCCCTCTTGCTCACAAAGACAATAAGATAACCAATACACAATGTGAATTTGACCTCTTTGAATTACAATGTTTGTTTCATGACAATAACCTTGACCAATCTAATGAAATCAGTCTCTGACAGTCCAAACTACCCCTGTTCATTTTCCCCCAGTATTATTACTTCCCCAAATTCTTCCTAAAGTGTCATGCCTCTTACCTTTCAAGTAAGAGGACTATCATTTCCCCCAATGGTGAAATCCTTTTCATCATTACTTCTGAGATCATAAACCAAATTTTGCAGGTCCCCTACAGTGATTCCTTGACCCCTTTTTCCCTTGAAGCTCTCAAATAAATCTATTAGAAACTCACCTTCCCCTAGAGAGGCAGGATTTTTGAAGTCTTCCTCCAAGAATATTATAAATTCCCCAAGAAAAATCCCCCTTATCCCTCTTCTATTTCCCCTCAAAGGACTACACAGATTATCTTTGTCTTGTCATGCCTACTTTGTTACTTTTCAAATGAATGGGTAGATGATCCTATTTTAATCTTCCTATCCACCCTTTCTACAAAAGAAGGGCTATTAGTCACCTTTGACTATGGTCACTTCTTGGCAAATGTAATCATGAATAATTCCTTTAGTTTCTAACTGAAGGAATGTTATGATATTGTTATATTCTTATGTATGTGTTCATTTTATTTTAGACATATATGTTTCCCTTTGCAATGTAGAAGCTTGATCAGGAAGGAGAGCTTAGTCCATTATCTTTTGGACCTCCATGATCAGAAGACAATAACAGGAATTTAGTTTTACAGAGTTTATTGATTAGTTTGTGTATCTAGTAACTTGTTTGCTAAGTGGCCTATAGATTCCAAGGATCAATAAGGATATTAAGAAAGTGTTACAACTCAATGAACATGTGAAGATAGGAGATTTGTACCTATACCATTCGTTTATAAAGATCAGATTTTATTGCTCAGAGCTCCGACCATATAAGCTACCTAAGTACCTTCCAATGAGAATATTTTCCTTGGAGTACATCAGGGAAATAATTCACTTAGACAACATCCATTTCATGGTAGCCAAGAAGATGTCTTAGCTCTGAATTAAGATGCAAATAGGACCTTTCATCTGCAACAGTGGAGCAGCAGGAGAGGAAGCAGACCTCCTGTTGAAACAAATGAATTTCCTTCTTAGTTTTACTTGTTCCTATGACCCCTTTGGGGTAATTTCTAAGTTAAGAGTGGAACAGAGGGAAAATCCATATGTGCATACCCAAAGACACATGATAGAGAAGTACATGAACCAGCACATTTAGGTAGAAGATACATTGCATGAGGTTTAAGAGCAGGTACTTTCTAGAACAACCTTAGAGACTGTTATACTGAGAGAAAAGACTGAGAAGAGACCGAGAGAGGAAGAATGTCATTTAGTTATCGAAGTCTCAGCTAAAGAGTTCAAGATATATACAAAGAAGGTTAAGGGAGGATCTAAGATAGACTTCCCACCACTAGAGGAAAGACAGGGTACCATTGTACTCTCATGCTTTCAAACTTTTAAGTTTTATAGCAGTACCACCGATTCACCATCATCCTTGACTACTAAAGATATTCCAGCTACAATACATCACACACTAGAGTTATCTACATAACAGAGGCAACTGGATATTTTCTAGAGATATAAAGAGATTAAATAGAGGAATGAAGTCATTCATGACAACATCTCTGCTTAATTCAAGAAGCAGTCTTCCTCAATCTAGCATAGGCTCATTTCAGCCTATGACATAGAGAAGGGGAGAATTCATATGGAATTCTTGCAGGCCCAGGTTCCACAACCAAAATCAGTAGCTAACTTCAAGTAGACAATCTTTGAGTTTGAGGCAAAGGATGTTCATCCTTTGGATCAAATGGACATGCACAAGCAGATAAGAGAAATGGTCTACTCAAGCATCACACAGACTACCCTCACTGCTTCCAAATTACAAATTTCTTTAAATAATGTCTAATCACAACTTAAAATTGGAGAAAGTTTCCTCTCTTGCTAAGGAATACATAATTAAATATTTGGAGGAAATGATCATCAAAGCAAGTTTCGATGGTGGTAATTCAAAGTCCATGGAGAAGATAATTAAGAAGAAGAATGCTGACATAGCAGTCCAGAAGAAGAAATTGAAGTTGTCTATGAATGAAGATCCCTAGGCAAAGAAACTATGAGAGACAAAGTTACAAAAAGAAGAGATGATGAAGCTCCTAGTGGAGAGGAATGCACAGATCAAGGAGATAGAACCAGAGTTGGACAGGTTGATCAAATAAAAGGAACATGTTCACAACTAGCAGTAGTTACTCTTGGTGCAGTATCAATTTCGTCTCAACTTCAAACAGGTATCTCTACAGTACCCATGACAATGATAACATCCTATTCTACAATAATTACCACATCAGTTGCATATGATTCAATTAAGTTGGCCGAATCAATGGGAAACATGTCTATATAGGGAGAAGAGATAAAGAAACTAAGACAGGAGGTGAAATTCCTACAGGAGCTTAAAGTAATATTTGAGAATTCCTTCCTAACAGAAGTATAAAGATCCCAAACATTTTCCCAGAGATTGCAGGAGATGGAAAAAGACAACGCCATGGGTAATACATTGGCACTGGTAAAAGAGACGATTTGGAAGAAAATCAATGAAGACATGATAGACCTTTGGCCTTCAATACAAATCATTTTCGAACAATAGGAACTAATTCAAGGGTCTAATGAAGCCATCAAAGAAGTGAAAAAGTAGTTGGGTCACAAACCCAGTGAAGCCACTGAGCTCATCAAATTCCTTAACTCCAAAAGTAAACAGGAATTAGAAGAGTTAGAGATTTGAGACAGAACATAAACAATATTAGAAGTCAAAAAGGTGTTGACTAAGAGAAATCTATTGAGACGGCTTGAAGAAAAATGTCAAATTATGGACACTAGTGTACAAAGATTCTTCACCAAGATGGAACCCCTATACAAGAAAGGACTTCGAAATTTATTAATTATTAATGGTCAGCTCAAAACGTGCTCTGATTATAGTGAGAAACTAATGACAAAGACAAGGGGTAGTTCGAAGGTTGTAGGTGGAAGATTCAGTATGAAAGGAAAGGCATTCTTGGAAGCGTTGGCATATGACGTCAACATTCGTTGTGCAATTAAACACATATTCATTTCCAAGCTAACATTTTCTAAATATACTGAAGTCAATGAAGTTTACAAAAATTTATTGAAGATGACTATCCCGAGTGAACAATCATGAGATAAGCTATGTGAATTACCAGAGTAAATAAAAGGCTTGGCTACAAAGCTCAACGTTAATAGCACAACAAAATTTGAGGGCTAGACAGCTAGTTGTTCCACCAATTTAGTGCCACAAATTCATACAGTTCTAATTTCCTTGAAATGTTTGTAATAAGTTAGATAGATTCAGTTTAATAATTCTTGGATACATCCCACTCAGTTTTGATAGGATATTTTTGTAAATAAGCTATAAATAATTCATATTTAGAAGTATCAAGGGTTTGCTTTTATATAGAAGAAAACTATTGTACATTGTTGAAGCATCAGTGGATTTATGATTAATACAAAAATATCTTTCACAGGATTCTTGTGTCAAGTTGTTGGTGAAGTGCCTCTATTGTTCTATGTGTTTATATTTCTCTATTTATCACACATATTTGATTCTTAATCTGAGTTATTCAATAGATAATTAAAGGACAATTTTTTTTAAATCTACACTCTACTCCCGACTTCAAATAATTTCCATGTTTTCTACTGAACTTTAAATACAGAATTTAGGTAACAATGCTCTATATCTAAACTGAATTTTAATCCGTTCTTCCTTCACCATCCCATAAACTAAATGAATCCAATCAATTTGGCTACCCTACCCTGTGCGATCTATCTGTAAATGCTGAAATTGATCTGTACTTTATGAAACAAACCCCATATCCCAATGGTAATCTAGTTATCAATCAACCATTAAAATACAAATCAAACCTTAAACTTCATAACTAGCTTAATATTCCATACAACAAAGTTAAATCTTATCGAGAGAGCGCTCTCTGAAGCTGGCAGGGATAGATCCCAGCTTCCAAAGTAGGTCTGTGGTTACCTTTTTTATTTTCTTTTGCAACCTCAGAAAATCACAGAGTTCTAACAAATCTCATCTACTAAGTATTAACATTGAATACTGACCATGCCCCCCCTAAGCACATGCCGAATTTTTTGAAGATATACAAAGAAGTACATGACTCTATGACTCAACCAGACATGACCTTTCCTATAACAAATGACTCATGCTTACATTAATCACCCAAGACAGTGGGGTTACATATTTGACTCAACATTACATCACATGCCCAAAACAATGGGATTACATGAATTGACCACAATAGTCCATACATGACTGAATTTTACAATTATGTATAACATGGCTCTTTACATGACCTTTACATCAAGCGACAAATATGGAATTTATAACCAATACCAAAGACCTCAATAAGACCATGATTGTCATAACTAATCATCATACACCATATAGGATCTACACCATAAGTATATGTTAGAAACAACATGAAAAAAAACATGCACATTTTCATCATCAATTTGCAAGAGAAGACAATGTAGCTTTAATATCATCAACCTATGACCAAGTATGCTGCATAAACAACATAATATTTTCCATAGAGATGTATTATCGACTTGTCCTTGTGGCCTCATTAATGTCAACTTTCCCTTTCCCTTAGTAGGAAGAACCTCAATCCATGTTTATCAAAGGCATATGGATATTGTGTAGCATAACAACATATTTTTTCATGCATCAATAAATGTGTAAAAGAACCAATCATATCATCATAAAGTAATATGGGGAAAAGTAGCATCATTCCTCAACATCAAAAATATGTGACTAAATATGCCATGTCTCCAAGTTTCATTTAGAATATGTAGTTGTAGTATATTAATAACCATGTCTTCATGAAATATGCAGTAACATCATTCTCTTGGCACATTTTCTCCATGCAAGAAGAACTATTACACCAACATTGCTTCATCAACATTCAACTTAAGTAATTATCCATAACATCCTTATCTATAATTCACCCATCAATGATATCCCATGACATACAGATAGTAGTATGTAACTAGCTTCCCATCAATGAGAAAAATCATCAATAGAAAACCATGAGCTCACCATGATTTATAAAACTTTTTTAGTAACCCATCTACTTGATACCCTCAAGAGCCACAATCCTCAAACAATATACCATGTGGAACATAGAATGTACATGTGAGAACCAGGCATTATAGGAATCATCACCCATAATTGCACCATATGAAACTAATGCATCTTTGAAGGAATAATGACAAAAACATAAATGTAATGAGTGACACTCATTATCATCAAATAATGAGGTTGTATAATCAAGCACTGGTTATCTCCTTGAACTTATGAATATCAACATGTAAGAAACATAACATGTGTACCATATGCATCATTGAAAGAATATTCTATCATCATAAATATGATATGTAGTATCATAACAACTATGTGGCTCTAGGAATATATAAGTATCATTCATGATTTCATCATAGGCATCCCATGATAGCAGCATAGCATGATTCAACATATAGTAACTTCAACAACATGGGTATCTTTAACAAAATCATTAATATAAGCATCATTAAGAAATTCTCAAGAAATCATAATGCCAATGATGCACTATTAGATGCATAGGAAAGTCTCCCCATGAACCTGTGTCAACTGTTCACTATCAGGTCTGATCACATCAAATCATCCATTGGTAATGTCATTGAAGCAACTTCATTAATCAATAAATCCATGTTATATTGTAGCAACTCATAAACCATTATAATCCAATACCATTTCTAAGTGGAATCCACTGATTGTAACCAACCAAAGTCATAACCATAAATCCAAATAATAACTAATTGAAGCATATCAGAACTTCTCCCTGGTACGATCCTACTATTGCTTCCTCATAGAGAAACATACGTGACTGTTTGGATCTATACTCGCGTATATACTTGACTATCCTTCATAGGATTCGCGTAAAAAAAGTAAATTGTTGAATTTTCATAACCAAAACTCCCCCTAAGCCTATAATGTCTAGACCTATTCACTATTACTACATCATATGTACTTTTAGTAATCATGAATATTAAAGAAACCATGGGAATCATCAACAACATATGTATTTCTCCCCCTGAGATTATACATCACTGTTTCTGAGGACCTGATAATCATTGTATGTTCTCATGAGGTCATGTACCTCACATCACTTTTACAGTCACTATGAGAAGTATTATGTTATGAATAATGTAATGCAGTAGAGATCATCTTCTTTTACTATGAGTCTAAATCCTCCTCATTTCTGCAAGAATTCAGTTCTTTAAACATGTATAATTTTTTTGGGTTTTTGTATCCTCTTGCTATGATTGTTCTGGTTTCTTCATCCATAACCTTGAACTTTGTTGATGTAAACAAAATTATATTTCCTCTACCATTTGACCTACACTTAGAATATTCTACTTTAGCCATTGAAATAATAAAGTATCAACTACTCCTCTATGTTTATTAATTCTAGCTCTACCTTATCCCATAATTTTTGCTGGAGCATTATTTCGAAGAATAACTTTACCATATTGTGCTTTCTTGAGAGACTCCGTCTTACTCTTATATCTAGTCATGTGATGAGAGAATTTGTTGTCTATGTACCATTCATCTTCTTCTTCAAATGAAGAAAAAGAAAGACCGTACCTTATCTATTCCTCTTCTTTCTACTTATTATGAGAAATGTTCGTGGATCCATTTTTTTTCAGGTCTTCTGGCATCAATATTCTTATCTGATTGCTTTCCACGATGTCTGAGGCGATCCATAGATTTATTCCTACATTGTTTTGCCACATGCCCAAACTTGTTACAAGTATAACATGTTATATCAGAAGAAGAATCATAATATTTATGTTTCATATTACTTCTATTGCAATTAATATATTTGTGATCATATATATTGCAAGTAAAACAATATCCCTTAAAGAAGCCTGAGTACATGGAAGCTTATGATATTTCTATGAAGTCATTATTTTCTTGAGATTGAAACAATCTACTTCTGAAATTGGATACAACATGTCCATAATTATGACATATAAAAAATTCAACATTACTAATCAGAGGAGAGAATTGCTTAACATTTCTATAGTTAGGTGTAAATGATTTTCTTTAAAGATTCACTTTCCTTGGTTGTTGATTAGGTTGAATTCTTATCTCTTTGTTGAGAATTTCAAGTTTTTCATTGTTACCCTTTAAATTCCTTGCATCCGTTTGTGAACTAGACTCTCCTTCAACAATTTCATGAAAACCAAGAGGGGATTTGATGGCAGAAGACCTTTGACTACTAAGAATATTATCCAAAATCTTAGTACTCTATTGAAATCTCAAATGTTTATATTTTTCTTCTAATTTACGTTTTATAATCTTTAGCTCAACCTACATTTTTTGATATTTCTTTTCCTTTCTAGATACTACATCTTCATACATTCTTCAACCCTTCTTAATTTTTCCACTTGCTCCTTTAATTTGAGAATCTCTTCTTTCAGTCTGTTTTCTTGTTCTTGAAATTCTTGAAGTAGTTCTTCATTCCACTTATCTAATTTATTAAGCTCTTAGAGAGATGATATCAGCTTGAAGACCTTCACAAAACTATTTAGATTCCACAGTGGTATTTACTGACCTAATATGATCCTTGTTATCATATTCCTGCAACTTATCTTTAAGATTAAAAATATTTTTCAAAGCAATATAAAGTTTTGTTCTAAGATCAAAAAATTCTTCTAACCTATAGTATTATGAATCAACAACTCCATCTTAGATAAAAAGGGATTTTTTGTTATCATGTTCATTTTTTGACACATTGTTAGGGATAGGATTACCTGGTATTTCCTTTGATGATGAATCTTCCTTTGAGATTTCTTCATGGATAGCTTTTAGCTTATCCCACACTTTTTTTGCAATTGTATAATGCATAACCTTATTAAATGTTGAATCAGGTATGCTATAAAAGATGTCACTCAATTCCTTACTATTATTTGGCACTTCCTCGTCTGATGGAGGAATATTGGTGTAGCCATTGCATACTATATACCAAACATTAAGGTTCATTAGATTATACTTAATCTTTTCTTTCCATTGTTTATAATTATCTTTTCTTAGCATAGGCACATCTACATTGTCCATTGTTTATGGCTTGCCTTGATCTTCTACTTCTAGGGGCATCATGTTTGAATCCCTTTTCTATTTAGAGTGCTTACTTTCACTTTTACCCATGAGTGAAAGTTCAGTTGTTTGACTATTAGCATCACTATTGTTATTGCATAAATAAGGAAATGAACCACAGTTAGAAAAAAATCCCATACCTAATAATTTTCTGTTACTGTCTTCTTCATTCTTGATCAATAGAAAGTGGGGTTCTCCCAAACCTGAATATTTTCTAACATTTGTAAATATCACTGCATATGATATATCACTATCACATTTTTTTGAATCCCTCCTTCGAGATATCTTCTTCATCATATTCACGGATCTCCTTCAAGCAACCAAGCTCTTCTAACCTGCTCTAATTTCAATTGTTGGGAAAAATATTGGGGGGCGGGGGGAGGGGGGGATGAATCAATATTTTTAAAACTCACTTAAAAATTTATTTTCTTATTTAGAAGTTTGTATGAAAATATAATGAAGTAAACATGCATATGTATGCAAATTTTATGCTAACAACTAGCTTATATCTAGTTAATTAACTTTTCAGGTAACTCATAATCTATTTAACTTGAACTAGTGTAACAGTAAAATAGTAACCATGCATAGTAAGAACAAAATAAACCATCACATATAAGAAACTCATCAACACACATGAACACCAAGATTTTTAGGTGGAAACAAAATATGGGAGAAAACCACCGCTACAGTCATCTCTTTTTTCATCTTTTAATATAATGATTTTTTTTCTACAATCTTGCACTGGCATAGACTCATACTAGCACACAGGCACCTACCTACAGAAGGCTACAATCTTCTCTCATTATCCAATGCTAACTAGAAGGGAGTTCCAATCCCTTGATCTCATTTACCATCACCCACCGAAAGGGAGCTCCTACCCCCTGATTTGATTTACTAGTTACCGTTGGAAGGAAGCTTCGAATCCCTTACCAAAGGCTCCAACCTTTAGCACTTTTGTGGACCGCGTTTCATAATTTTCATACCGGATCCACCTAATTCAAAACATGATGACCTATAGGTCACCTTTCATCATATTCTTAGACTGGACCCGCTACCATCATTTAAGCCCAATATCAAATAAAAAACTGAAACCAATCATTGTATCAAATCACTAAACCAACTAAATCACAAAATCATCTAATAAACCAATTACTGAATCTCAAACAACCAAAGCATCTAGATCACCTAAATTCATTGTATACTCTTCATCAAAATGTCATACCACTCATTGTTAATCACAAAAACCATATCCTGTCACTACAAACCTTGGTCAATCTTATGTCGGAATATATATGCTACTATTATGAGACATACCTACATATATATGCTCTTTCTCGTCGGATAACCCCGCGCACAACTCTCAAAACATTGAACCCTGAAACTCAATCACTAAACTACTAAAATCAATCACTGAAACACATACTTACCTTGTCATAGATCTCTGAAACAAATACAAATCATCTCATAAAATCATCATTACTATTATACATTTCATAACATAATCAGTTCAACCTCAACCAACACTATCAAACACAAATCATCATGAAAGACTTCATCAACAAACAACAAGAAACACAACATGACTGATTAGACATCATATACAACAAAATCATAGCATATGTACGCGACCCTTCTAAGACACTTCCATGTATGTATGTTCCTTTCAAGAAGAATACCCATGTAGAGACCTGTCCATACTGCAGAATCGATAAGTGACTACATAGAAGAAAATCCGTGTACATACGCTATCTTTCTCAAGAAAACCTATGTACAGATATGTAACTACTGAATCATACCTTCGAAACACAACAAAACATCAGTTAAACCCAAATCTCAGCAAAAACTGTAAAATACACATATCATAACATCATCATCATAGATCTATCAACCCATAAGAATATTATTCAATATGTATTTATTTCAGATCTATAATATCTTATCCATCATCACACTCCCGAGTGTACACTTATTTTAGATCAAACAATTTATCAATAACTCATATCATACACACCCAAAACACTTTGATATCCATATCCTTATATAGCTTAGGCCTTAGCTAATACCATGGCTCAAACCCTTAGTTATGCTAACAGTATTCTTTGACGGGATCAAATATTCATTGCCACATTCATTTAGTATGGGCTAATACCATGGTAAAGACCCCTGGTATTTAGAATACCATGGTGCGGAAATTTTACGTGACTTTTCTTCACCATACCTACGTATGTATGTGTATTTAGTTCATAGAACTTGCGTATACTTCCTCAAACTTCATCTTTATCATTCCTATGTATTTAAAATTATATTTCCTTGTCTAATCTTTCTGTCACATCTATATTGGCTTGAATACTCATTTATTATCATGTTGACATATTTATTAAGAAGGTTTCCATCAAGGAAAATAAATTTTTATAATTACAATAGTTCTTAGGACTCAATCTAGGTGGAATCAACTCAAAAAAGTCTCGTTAACACATGCATAAAAATAATAGAAAACTACTACTATTTTGCTACAAGATACTTCCAGAAATTCCAAATTGTGAACTAGTAAACCAATCCAAGTAGATCAATCATGGATATGACTTTGCAAGGTTGTTATAAAGATGCATCATTCTTGTGACTTCATAAATGACTTGTAAAATCACTCACTTCAATCATTTAATTGTTGGGATAGGGTCCCCTAGGGTCAATTTTGGGGTTAAAAGCCCAAGTTCCAGGGCAAAAAGGTCACATTTTTGTATGTAAAGTTTAAAGTATCCACAATTTGTTTTCGTGGAATTTATAGATGTAAAGTGTCAAAAAGGGTTTCCACCATTCTTTTATGTAAGTTGTGTCGGCTTTAAAATATCCACCCATGGTCCATGGACCATGGGATTGTATGAAAAGGAGAGTCTTAGAAGAGTCTAAGGTAGTTTGGAGTTTGGATGATGATGAATGTAATGGGTCATTAGCAGAAAGAGTGAAGAGTCTTAGAATAGAAGAAAGGCTTTGCAGCTGTGTGCGCAGAGGCACAAGGTAGAAGTTTGCAACTGAGTGCATGGACCCCTGCAGTTGAGTGCACAGGGTAGTTAGAGTGTGTAAGAAGATATGAATTACTAATAAAGGATATTACTCTGGAAATATCTGTGTTTGATCTATTTACCTCTGTTATGAATAAATGCGGTTATGTTATGATCAATAATCATTTCATGATTTATTGCTATATTGATGCACGAATCTATATGTTTTAGATTGTTATCTGTACACAAGTAATAATATATGTTTATGCGAAGACCATATTAATGCATATTGAAGTTATCAGATACTTAATCTAATATGGGTAAATATGAACATAAGAGTAATTACAGAAGCGTGTAAGTGGTTGATTCACCTGGCTAGGGTCTGTGAACGATAGTCATAGACCTTCACAAAGGTGTAGAGGCTGATTAAGAGAAGTATATCAATAAGCCCTAAAAGGCTTATCGATCTGCGTGAAGGTACAGTTAGGGCATAAAACAACATTATTGCACAAAATATTGTCACCATGACATTTTTCAATTAGTGTGAGTCTATCAGCACTCATACTTTCCTCCTTTGCAAGTCTTAAACGTTAGTTCTTCATGTCAAGCCTTGAAAAAATAAGAGAAAGCCCTTAAAATCCTCTAAAACTCTAGTTCCACACTTTCTCTTAGCATTACCTGCGGTCCCCCACCTACTGGTCATGTCCCCTACGTACCTAACTGCTCTGTCTCTATGTAATGGGTACGGACCCCTGTAAAAGTCAAAAAGGCGCAATTACATTCTTAAAAACTCACTTTGGGTTATTTCTGGAATCTTCTAGAGGGAATCTTGAGGTGGCAAGTTCGCTCCTTTAAGGTTCATGCATCCCATACCTTAAGGAGCTAACCTCTTGATCTGAGGAGCTTATCCCTTTGAAGGAGGACTCTATCCCTTCATAGGTGGACCTGTAACCTCCTTCCTTTGGACTATAAAATGAGGCATTGGGCTGGTTACTGAGGAGGTTGAAAGCTGAATAATTTTTAGGGTAAATGCTATTGGAATTTAGTCTTCCTAATTGAGCTTGAGAGGATAGATTACATACCATTTTGATCTCATTGGGAAGAGTGTGAGGCTTTTCAAAGTAGAGGAGATTCTTCTCTGGACCCTCGGAGGAGCTTGTACAACACCAAGGCACCAAAGGTTGTAAAGTTCTTCTTATTTTCAAAGTTAATACAATCAAGTTTATTTTTCTCAATAAGCTGTTTTTTATGGTTTATTTCATGGATTCCTTGATCACCATGATGAATATGATTTATTATATTGTCTATGTAGGTGTTATTTGATGTGTGCTTGTTTTTGATTGCAGGTTCTCAAAAGGAAACTCATTTGGACGATCGAAGCCTGGTTGCCACAAACTAGTGTTGGACTTAAGGTAGGGTCTAAAACACCTCTTGGTTTTTATTTATGAATCAGAATATATTTAGAGAAAGGTAGATTTTCTTGTTCTGCTTGTCGCTAGATATCTATTGATACTAGGGAGATTGGTCTTGTCCACAAGAACAATTTATCCGGTCGAAAAATTGGCAACTCCGCTGGGGACTTAAATTTTGGTTTTTTGCCTTTCCTTTTACTTTGACTTGAGAAGCTTTTTCTTGTTTCTAGATTTTGCTTGATGTGTGTGGGATTGGGTAGTTTTTAGGATCTGGAATATATTTTCTTTTTTCCAAAATTTTGAAAGAAGACCACATGTTCTGTTTGTAACACACTGCAGACATCCCCGCACTGCTACTTTACTACACAGAGCGGTACCGCATCTGGTTATACCGGAAGCCTGCAAACCCTGTCAAACTTTTTGAAAAACCTAAATTGTTTTTGTCCATTAAAGCTTAAGATTTATTTACATTTTTTAGTCTCTGCCCAGATCTGCATGTGTCCTGTCAAAAATTTCTTGTAATTGAGTTCCATTGGCGTTTTGGTTTTAGGTGATTTTCTAGAAGTTTTGCATGCCTGGTTTGATTTTCTTTTGGTCTTTGTAGTAACTAAGAGATTAGAAGCCTAAGAAACCTCAGATTACCCTGGTCCTTTTGGTCTTCTTGATGAGTCTGACTGATTTGTGAAATCTGCCCTTGGTGAGTAATAGATCTCATTTTCTCTTTGCAAGGCTTTGAAAGAACTCGTTTGAAAGTTTTGAATTTCATTTTTAAAAAGAAAACATAGCTGGGTGTTTTTTTGATTAATTTGTTATTCTGAACGAATTAATCCTTAGTTTGCTAAATGACTAAGTAAAACGTCCTCAAAAATAAATTTTTAAAGATTTTACTTCATTAGGTTTTTAGAAGTTGTAGATCTCAAGATTACTTTTTTATAGTTTTGAGTGTTTTCTAGAAATTTTAGAATCTCTTTTGAAAGAAATTGCTTTCTATAGTTTTTCAGTGTTGAAAAAGAAAAGGATTTTTTCATGAGCATAATTAGTAGTCTCGTTTTGAGTTTATTGGAAAATAAAAAATTAAAAAAATCTTTTCATTTATATGTTGAAGAAAGATTTGTTTTCCAAAGAATTGCATTCTCAACTCTTTCTTTAGCTAGAAATTCATTGAAGAAAAATAATTGTTTATCATCTTAGGTGCATTTTTAGTGTTTTGGAGTCGAGTCTTCAAACCATAAAGTTTCATCTCCATTCCTATTAACCTAAGAAACAACCAATAAAAATAACACTTAAAGTAAACTTGATCTAGCAATCTTTTTATTTCTAGGGCTCTTATCACCAATATAGCTTAGGCTAGTATCTTGGAATATGGAATAATGAACTCTCCAAGATAGTTAAAACAAACAAGTAGCTATATCTTGCGGGAGGAAATAAATTCCAATTGTTACATCTATGCTCTAGGAAGCTCCTCTTAAAGGAGTCAAGGACGAGATCATATCTGAACGAGTGAGGTAATCAATCCTTCCTCATTCGGAACAATAGCAGATATACACATATTAAAAACAGTAAACCTCGGATTGACCATTATCGAGGAGCCTGGGATCACTTGTTGGTAAACCTTGGATTATGTCAAGGAGCCTTCAAGGGGATTGAGCTTTTTTACTCTGACTTTGCGTGTGTATCGGATCGTAGACTATTCCCCCAGGTATATTTATTTCCGTTGGTAACCTTAGTGGCTATTATCTATACGATTCTTTCCTAAGGTGATGGTGGAGGGAAGATCCCACTGTACCTGGAGCAAACATCAACTAGACTCACTTTGACTCTCTGGGGGGTTCTCTTCACTCGAGACGGTTTAGTGAAGAAACTTGTGCCAATCTGTTTCATTAAGCAGGTTGTCGGGGTAACCGTTCCAACCACCCTTTCTGTATTGAATTCTGCGACGTTGGATTTCATCACCAACTAATGTTTTTGGTACGGAAAGTTACTGTCTGTGTGTGGTTTGAACTCCTATATTTTTTAGGCATGTGATTCAAATTGTTTGGTTATTTAGAGACTTTAGGTGGTTTAATTGAGATTTTCTTTGTTTGCGTGTGAAGTAGTTAAGATATTTAATCACGGCTGAATTACCGAGACAATCCTGTAGACTTCGGGGGAAACCTCCTGAGTATTCACCAAGCGAGCTTGAAGGGATACGAGCTCTTGTAACTCCTAGTGATAGTAGAGTTGGGTCACCGGAAGATAGAGAATCTTCTTTAGTTGTTCATCCTGATTATGAAGTTCAAGCAACAAAGTATATTTCTGAAACAATTTCATTTTCCAAAGTTACTGGTAGTGTTTCTTCTACTAGTAAATTAGCTGAAGAACCTGAAATTTTTGAGCCTAAAACTGAACCTGCTGCTACTCCATCCTCAGGATTTGCTTCCCCAACTTCCAGTGGTCCTGGTTCACCCAGGTTAGGAAGGATCATTACCCAAAATCTTCCCTCTGGACTCATTTCTACTGAAGAACTTGTTAGTCCAGAAGAAGATATAAGTCTCCCTGAAAATAAACCAACTTCAGAACTTAGGGAGCATGAATCAATTTTCTAAAGTGTTATAGACATTTTTGTGCCTTACAACATTGAGCATGAAATGTCCATAATCTAAGGGATCCAAAGTCCCTAAACATGTTGTTCCTACCCCTAGAGGAACAAGGCGAACAAACCACAACAATTCACAGAAGTTCTCCACCAGAAACTGCTCAAAAACAAGTCAATTCAGGATCATTTCAGTGGCTCCACTAGCTGTTTGTGCTGAATGTCAAAGCCAACACTGGCTACCTGCGCTGAATTTCAAAGGCAACACTGGCTAACTGCGCTGAGCGAGAGTGGACATGTGGCAAGTTCATTTCTCAAGGTGTCAGAACCCAGGAAGCTTCCAAAATGACACTTGCCTCAGGGAATTCGACTGGTGATGAGTAAGAGGTTCCAAATCTCCAAGTGGAAGCAAGAACCTCCAAGTGGAATCAAGAATTGACAGAGGGAGAGGACACTAGTCAGATCTCAAGCTGACTCATCCTCTCTCCAAACATCTATATATGGATCTCTCCTCCATGAGATCTTGGGGGGCTGGAATTTTGTGATTGCAAAGAATTGCTGTTGGTTTGAGATTGGAATCATTGGGTGCTTAATGCTTTGAAGGGGGTGAAGATAGGAATTCCATTTGCTGGGAAGGAGATGCTGGATTGGAGCCCTCTGGGTTGTATCTCTTCCTGAACCTTGTTATTCATCAATAAAGATATCTTGGTTTCTCCTATATGCTGATGTATTCTTGATGTATGATTGCATTAGTATGTTTAGTTTATTTCTAATCCTGAACTAGTTATGAATATGAATCCATGTCTTGTGTAGCGTTTTCTTCTTGTGATCTTGTAGAAACCTCTTGAAGCTGGGCGAGCGAGAAGGCAAGTAGCTGGGAACTCTCCAAGAGAAGAGAAGCCGGATCGAGGGACAAACGGAAGACACCGGTTAGTCCCTCCATCTCTCTCTTCATTCTTAATTCATAAAGGAAGAATACTAGAATAGTTGTCTCTGTTTATTGCTAAGGCACTGTCACACCTTAGGTTGATAGGATCATCCTGCATAGGCATTTTTCCCCACAAAAAATTGGCGACTCCGCTGGGGAGATCTGTTTAGTCATTTTATTTGTGTTTCTATCATTGTTTATTTCATAGACTTGACAGCAACAATCGAACTGCATCTGCTATTCCCAGATGCAAAGTAGACAGTTGCTGCTTTGATCCAATCATTGGAATTGTCTATGATCTAAACAAAGGACTCATAAATGATTTGATGATCCTTTGTGATAGATCTTAGTACTCCCTCAAAGCATCCCTTTGATTGTACCTTGCTTGTTGCTTTTATTTGGCCTGAAACAGTAGATTAAATAGGAATCTGTGACCCAGAACCTGTGAGAAACGAGAGTTTCTTCTTCAGCACAGATCCAGTGAAGGGATTCTGCATTTCAACGCAGGTCCCGTGAAGGCTACCTGCGCTGAATGTCAAAACCCTTGTGTTGAGGTTGCGCTGAACCAGTTTGCCCTTGTGTAGCTGGGGTTCTCTACTCTGTTTTGACTTGTTTTGATCTTTGATTTTTGCGGCCTGTAACCAGCATAGGTACCAGTCTGATAACTCCTTTTCTCTACTTAAATTCCGCCTCCTTTTCTACAAAAATACTGTGAGTGTTTTTATGTGTTTGTGGCATCATTTGCAGTTTTCCTTTGCATGAGTGAAGTAATCATCCTGTAGCCCTTGATTCAGATCTGTTGATTGTGATCTTAGGAGAGAGTTCATTGGCTGTTTGCGGTTGATTATACATTTACTTTTGCATTTGGTTTGAGTTTGTCTCTTTTAAGTGTCGAAACAAGTATTCATTTCGAAAATCGTTAAGTGTTGTAATCTCTTCTACCCTCTCTGATTTCGAAAAAGTAAACTTGTTTGTATTTGTCATTTAAAAGCAAATTCAAAGTTGTACAAAAAGCTTTCTTTTCTAGGCATCAATACTAAGAAAGCGGAAAACAAACACCTGCATTGTGCATTTGCATTTTGATAGTTTGCATGTTTGATTTAGGAAAAGTGCATTAGAGTGTGCTGATTGCTCTTTGAGAAAAGATGGTGTCTTTCTTTTCCCTTAATAGCTAGGATTTTCAAAGTTGAAAAGATATAAAGTTTGCTTATCATCTTTACACTGCATTTAGGAATTGTATCATACATCTCGTGGTGAACCTTGAAAGGCAAACTTCTAAAAATATCAACCTAAAATAAATTGAATGAACTTAACAACGCTTTGCAACATAACGCACAACATAGAGGTCTAGGCTAGAGACGTGTTTCGGCGTCGTAAAGCCTGGTGACTGTCCATCTCGTGGATGGTGGGTGATTCCTCCTGAGGGACGATAGCGCCAGTATGGATTGTGCTCCCACGTACCATCGTGTATATATTGGTAGACCCCTATAGGCATAAAACCTTTATCCTTAGGAAGCCGTGTCGGCCGCCCTACTGATCGCAATGCACTGAACATAGCATTCAAGAAGATCGACCGCCCGTACCCTAAAAAGTATTCTGCGGTTTTGCGAAAAGTTTGGCACACCCTCTGCCTAGAACTCCAGAGCAGTTCCTTTTGGCCTTTTTCAGACTCTATAACAGAAAAAGTCCATCCAAGCAATTGTCACTTCGGGCTCGTTAAAACATCGAAGGCGACTAGAGTCATCTTTAGCTTTTTCTCGACTCTTTAAAACTGAAAAAGCAAGTTGTGTCTAAGCGTCGTTAAAAATTTATTTTAAACGAAACAATCACCCTTTATTCCTGCGTTGATCTTTAGGTTGAAAAAATGGAGCACACCAACCAAGGAATTCCCCTTGGTGGAAATCCTAGTCCCTTCTCCTCTTGGGGAGATGTTGGTGCGCCCCATATGGCCACATTGTCGCTTCCAGGACTGACAATTGGCCTGCCGGTCTGGCTCTTTTCAACCAATGTCGTTCAGAACACCACCATTCCTGAACAGTCGAGTCAACAGTTAGACCAGACCAGAGTTGCCCACCAGCCTTCTACTTCATCCAATTCTTCCTCTCCTCCTTCCTCTTCGCTTGACGGAACTGGTAAAACAAAAAACCAAGTTCCTAAGGAGAAAAAGGAAAAGAAGAAGAAAGAGAAGAAGAAGAAGGAGCCAAAAGCGATTGGGGGCAAACAAGTGTCGTCTGACAAAAATCCACACACAGCACTGACCAGGCCTAAATCGCCATGTGTCATATGCAAGGGAGACCACTTCCACAGAGATTGTCCCTGCATCCCTCGGATACTAAGGGACTGGTCTCCCCGTTTGCACAATTAGGTAGCGTCAACCTCTGATAGCCATGTTGACTGCTCACCGTCAACTAGTGAAAGTGAAGTCACAGGACAGAGAGGGAAAGCTAGATTTCCCTGCAAACTGTGTGAAGGAGACCATGCCATCCACCATTGTCCCTTCTTAGACGAGGCTAAAAGAGTTCTGGAAGATCGCCCAATTTTACGAGCGCAACTTCCTCCTGGATATCAAAAACTCCTGCCAAGTCCTTCACTAGTTGAGAACCCGGTTGGCCCGCCCAGATGGTCAGCCGAAGCACCTATCATTGAAGATGAACCGTCTGGATCCATGCCTGATGAAAGTCAAAAGGTTGAGGCGGCAGTTGACCCGGTTTTGCCTTCAGAGGCTCTATCTTCGAATGATACCATCACAGAGGAGAGTAAAGACGACACCGTCCAAATTCTCTTCATCAACACAAACTCCGACGAACAAGGGGGCAGTTTGCCCATTCCTTTATCGCAGGAAGGAACTTCGTCAGAGTCGTACCCAGCCGTCTATTCGGTCCCACCACCAAGCAACCTAGTTGTCTCGTTCGACTGGAACCAACTAGGCAGACCCCGGTTGCCAGCAACCATACCATTCAGAATTATCGTTCAAATATATAGAATGGTAATGGCTGGCACTATCATTGATGAGGGGGCATCTGTGAGTATCCTTTCCTCTATTGCTTGGAAAGTGCTTGGTTCGCCAGCGCTTTTGCCTGAAATGAGAAATCTATCAGGTTTTGATAAAGGAACCAGTCGACCTTTAGGGATCCTCCCCAATGTGCCCATAACATTGAAAGGGAAGACCATTCAAATGAATGTGATGGTTGTTCAAGGACCCTTGGATTATAACCTACTCCTTGGACGAGACTATATATATTGCATGGGAGCCATCGTATCCTCACTCTTTAGAGTAATGTGTTTTCCGCATGAAGGAAGAGTGGTCAAGCTCGTGGACCAACTTTCATTTCCCGGATCATGCATCGCAAATAGTCATGTACCATCCCTAAATGGTCTCTTCACGCAAGAAATGTCTCAACCCACGGTCCGTCCTCCTGATGAGCGCGAGTAATCCGGGAGGATATGACTGGAACCCAGGGGGCATACGTCCTGGTCCGCTTCGGCAGGAAAACTTTGGGCATAGGGTAGGTTTCCGCGGGAGAATATGACTAGTCCGTACCCCGTCCATCTAGGAAGAGGGGTTGTTCTAGAATAAGATTCTTTTGTCAAAGTTATGTGAGTTGGCGGGCATCATCGCTCACCTTTGTCTATTTTCGGTAGACATTGCCGAGGAAGTGTTTTGTTTGAAAGATTAACGAGACAATCTTTGGGTAACCTGAAAGAGGTAAGCCTCTCTCGTTAAAACAAATGTTTTGGCGGAAGTGAAGTAGAGGTAACCTTGAAACTCTGTTTTATACCTGGGGGCATGCAAACCTTTTGGAGTGCAAGCAAGGGGCGGCTATTTATTTTTTAAAATTTTTAGGTCCTCCCTTTAAACCTGTAGGTCTAACCCTTTAAACTCGTAGGATTAGTCGTTTCCGAACTTGCATAATGAAAGGATGCGGGGCATAGCTTTGGTAAGGCGCAAGCTCCATAAAAAATGGAATCTTACATGAGACATTTTTATCATATGACTGGATTGATCGAGCAGTTTTAGCACACAGTTCATGCTCGTTAAAAAATAAACGCAAGATCCGAGCAGTTTTAGCACATAGTTCATGCTCGTTAAAAATAAACATAAGACTGAGCAAATGTTTCCACCCGCGTTTAAGCTCGTTAAAAAATGAACTATCCCGGTAAATAACCACAGTGAATGTAATATCATCAGCCATTAAAGCCTTGGTCGTGTTTGCACCGTCACCTCCACTTTTCCATTGGCCGATCGTTCACCTCCATATGATTGTTTACCCATTTTGAGGAACAGCTGCGAAGAGTGATTTCACCTAGCCATCCTTGTGACACTGCCGTGATTGGAAAATTCCAACCTGTACCTGGAATCAGCTGCTAACCCTGTTTATCACTCGTTCCTCAAAAGACGAGTCTTCTTTAAGCTCTTTTCAACTGACTCGTAAAATATGAAAAGATTGCCGAGTCCTTGGCCTTCCAGCTCGTTAAAGGGATAGGAAGAGCTATCCCTCCTCTAGATTTTAATCTTTTTGGACCTGAGGGATTATTGCACAAAAATATCGAGCGCTTGTTTTATTCGGCTCGTTAAAACTATCGAAAACTCATCCCTTCTGTATTGTTTTATACTTTTTCAGACTTAAGGGATTAGATGACGAAAAAGGACTTTTGGAGTTAACTTTATGTACCTTTTCAGACTCTCTAAAAATGAAAAGGACCGAGTTATCCTTGTCGTTAGACTCGTTAAAATCACTAAATAGCGACAAACTTGTCTTTAGACGAGAACGAGTTTCACTATCGCTAGGCTCGTTAAAATATAGCGATGGGCTTGCCCGAAGGGCAGGTTATAGAACAAGCATATGTTATCCTCCTCAAGCTTGACAAAAATAAAGAGGTATTGGTCAGCAATGACTGGGGAAAAATTGGGAGAAACTCAAGAAAACTTTGATGGTAGCAAGTCGCTCTTGAACATGACATTTTTCCTCCGTACCACAATCGGGTTGGGTTGTTTCATTCACCGGTCACATCCATGGTCTCACCATACCATCCATATTTGGGGTAATGCTACCGATCCATCGCATCAGTGTCGCCATATGTTCAAGAGAAGTCGTTCAGAAAAGTCAACCGTGTCCCATCCACTGCCATACATTATCCTTCATCCTTTCATGACCGCCACCCTGAATCATATGTCACAGATCGTTTTCACCTCCATTAAAATCATTAGCTCCGTTCCGTGTCACTGATGTGGGATTCATTAAGGCCCTCCTTTGACGGATCGCTTCTTTTCGACATCAGCTCATTATCCAAGAAGTTGATCTAGGAACAACCCCTTCAGTACTTTGAAGCTTGCATGCCTCAATGGCAAGTTTCTCACTTCCGGCGACAGGTATACATCAATGACCTTCGACCGAAATATTTTTCGTGGTGTTTGATGCCAAGTCCTTTATTCACACCACGTGAATTGTACTGCAGTACCTTGAGGGTCATTATCATTATCGGTGATTCCTCTCGCGCTTGTTAACGGTTTACGTCATTGACGGGTAATCCAGCGATGTCTTTCCATGTTCGACTTCAGAACATTTCTCACATGGATCGACTTGTACTTAGAGTGAAGATTGAACGAGTTTAAAGACCCCGGATCTAGTTTCATCCATCCGGGCTGCGATATATATTCAGGAAAGATAAAGACATTGACATGTACATCATTGCAGCAGATAATCATCCTACTCAAAGGATGATAATTTCATCAAAATTATCAGTCTACCATCAGACGATTGTCTGTTCTATGTACAGAAAAATGAATTTATAAAGCTGAGCATGGGAATGCCCGCCTCAGCTAGATCATGAAAGCAGTATGAAAAATAATGTATTGTATTGTATCTTATTACAGGTCTCCTCCCAGCATTGGATGAACTTCGGATCCCCCTGATAAAGCATTTCACCCGATAAACAACCTCATACTTTAGGGGGCAACTGTTATAGACATTTTTGTGCCTTACAGCATTGAGCATGAAATGTCCATAATCTAAGGGATCCAAAGTCCCTAAACATGTTGTTCCTACCCCTAGAGGAACAAGGCTAACAAACCACAACAATTCACAGAAGTTCTCCACCAGAAACCGCTCAAAAACAAGTCAATTCAGGATCATTTCAGTGGCTCCACTAGCTGTTTGCGCTGAATGTCAAAGCCAACACTGGCTACCTACGCTGAATGTCAAAGGCAACACTGGCTACCTGCGCTGAGCGAGAGTGGACATGTGGCAAGTTCATTTCTCAAGGTGTCAGAACCCAGGAAGCTTCCAAAATGACACTTGCCTCAGGGAATTTGACTGGTGATGAGTAAGAGGTTCCAAATCTCCAAGTGGAAGCAAGAACCTCCAAGTGGAATCAAGAACTGACAGAGGGAGAGGACACTAGTCAGATCTCAAGCTGACTCATCCTCTCTCCAAACATCTATATATGGATCTCTCCTCCATGAGATCTTGGGGGGCTGGAATTTTGTGATTGCAAAGAATTGCTGTTGGTTTGAGATTGGAATCATTGGGTGCTTAATGCTTTGAAGGGGGTGAAGATAGGAATTCCATTTGTTGGGAAGGAGATGTTGGATTGGAGCCCTCTGGGTTGTATCTCTTCCTGAATCTTGTTATTCATCAATAAAGCTATCTTGGTTTCTCCTATATGCTGATGTATTCTTGATGTATGATTGCATTAGTATGTTTAGTTTATTTCTAATCCTGAACTAGTTATGAATATGAATCCATGTCTTGTGTAGCGTTTTCTTCTTGTGATTTTGCAGAAACCTCTTGAAGCTGGGCGAGTGAGAAGGCAAGTAGCTGGGAACTCTCCAAGAGAAGAGAAGCCGAATCGAGGGACAAATGGAAGACACCGGTTAGTCCCTCCATCTCTCTCTTCATTCTTAATTCATAAAGGAAGAATACTAGAATAGCTGTCTCTGTTTGTTGCTAAGGCACTGTCACACCTTAGGTGGATAGGATCGTCCTGCATAGGCATTTTTCCCCACAACATACAGTCCACCTAGGAGGGATGCTTGGTACGTCTTGTTGACCAACATTTTAGAAAATCCGGGTCTAAGTTTTTCACCACCTCGAATTCCTTTTCATCCAACACCTAGATGTTATTATCCTCCTTTGAATATGTCGAGACAGTCATCCATGTTTTCCCAATCACCGGAAACATTTTTATATCGTGGTCCTTCTGTTCCTTCTGGGTATCAGTCACTCGTTGGTACATTTTCAAGAGCATCTCCTCAACTCATTGAACATGGGTTATCAACTGGTAATAATGGAACTAAACTGTTGAGTGTGGAAAAAATTCTTATGATGTATGGTACCATTCAAAATCCGCAACCTCAAGGTAGCCAGTTACTGCCTGGGGGGCAACCTCAAGGTACTTAATTACCACCTGGGGGGCAACCTCAACGAAAGTACATACCTTCGGGATAGTACATACCTCAAGGTCAACCCCAGACTCAGTACATACCTCATGGTCAACCCCATCATCATTATATACCTCAAGGTCAACCCCAATTTTAGTACGCGCCTCAAGGTTATCAACCTCAAGGTCAGTACCCAACCCAAGGTTTCCAACCATCTTCTGGTCAATCATTTCTACAAGGAGCTAGAAATGTACCTTTGAATTATCAGCCCTACGCTCAACCTAGTTACGGTCCTCAATATGTTCAACCTACTATGGGTCCATACTCCGGAATGAACATGGTGTGGGATCCATCTCAAACTCAACAGATCTTGCAACCTAATATGCAGTTGTCATCTCAATCTGGACAACCTTTGGTTTCTGGTTGAACCTAGCAACCCATCCAGACTACTATTCAAACTTCTGAACTTGGTGTAGCTCATCAGTCTAGGCCTAGTTCACCTCAAACTCCACCTCAAACGACTGCTGCAACTACTGCAACTTCTGTTCAATCTACCCCACCTACTTCTAGAGTATCAGCAGCTCTGGTTTCTATTGTTCTTGCATCAACTCCTCAAGCATCTTTACCTCGGTCAGGACCCACAATTTAGACTTCGGTTCAGATGCCTGTAGGACAACCTGGTCCAAGTACGGTTGTCACAAGTCAACCCCAGTTCACTTATCAACCGTACCAGGGACAGTACCAATTCAGTCCTGTTGTTCAGAGCTGAGTTTACTAGTATCAACCATACCCTGGATATACTTATCAACAACCTCAACAACCCCAGTATGGTCCTGTTAATCCTGGTTTTCCGGGAGGATATAATATTCCAAATGCGATTCCAATTCCAAGTTATCCTGGACATCCTCCTCCTGGGTTGGTATTATGACCCAGGGTTTTCATGACCCTAATCGTTAGTTACCATTCATTATAACTTTGGACTTGCCTGATTTGGCATGCCTTACGAATGATCCAATTAATTATCTTCCATTTTGGCCACTAATGCGGAATAAGTTGCCCAGTGATATCCTAAAGTTTGAAGGTAAATCAGGAGAGGATCCGTCAAACCATGTGATGACTTATCACCTCTGGTGTGCATCTAATTCCATTATAGATGATTCAATTCATTTACATATTTTCCAATGCACTCTGATTGGTCTTGCAACCAAGTGGTACATTGAGTTATCATGAGCTTCTTTCTATAATTTTAGTCAGTTAGCTACTTCATTCTTAACTCATTTTCAGTTGCCTATTAGATATGACAATGGAACGAAATTATTAAATTCATTAAAACAGTCAATGTCCACTTATATTTCAGATCATATTCATGAATGGCGACGTCGATTAGTGAAAGTTTTTATTTTGGATCAAATTTTATCAGAATGGTTTGTTAAATCATTATTACGTAAAATCACTGAGGACGTAGCTAAGGCAGGAGTTGTTACTGAAGAGCAAGTAATTTCTCAAGCTTAGTACCTTGACCTTGTTTATACACAGTCGGGTACTTTACACAAAAAAAGTCCCGACCTTCCGAAACAAAATCAACTAACTACAGCTCCTTTAGGGTCTCATGCCATTGATGGTATGATTGGTTCAGTTAATAGCGAAAGTAAGAAGAAATATTCAAAGAATTATTCTCCTATCATAACTTTACCAGATTCCCCGACAGGAGACTCTTCCACTGAAATTCCTGCCAATATTCATGTCGTAGAATCATCTTTGACCAAATCAAAATCTGGTGGTAAAAAGAAGGGGAAGAAGAAAAATAAACAAAACTCAAAAGAGAAATCAGATAAAACTGAATCTACTGACGAGAAACGTAAACCTCGCTATGCTTGTCTCATTTATGGCGAAGAGAATTTTATAAGAGACTGCCCACATCACGCTGAGGTTGTGAAAATCGTCAAAGGTTCTCAAATGCCTGCTGTCTTGAAGGATCCTTTTCCTAGTCAAGATAGTAAGATGATTGGTTCTTCCTCAAATGCCTCAGAAGAACTCATAATGATGATGGCCCATGTTAGGATTGTGAAGCAATCGCAAGATTATGGAAGTAAAAGTCCTATTGGTGGTAAGGAAGCAGAATCTTCTAATTCAAACCCATCAACTTCAATTCCTGGTTCTGATTTGCTACAGATCGAGAAACCTAACCCAGACTTAGTAATAAAACTGCCTGCTAAAGGTATACTTCGGAAGTCAGCTTTCAATCCGCATGCGAGAGCTGCTCAGAATTATAACATTGTTAAAGACTTAGCTATTTCCCCTTCAGCAATGTCGGCTTTGGAAGTGCTGTAATCATGCCCAACACAATGTAAATTACTATTGTCGGCTATAGGAGCTGTTGATATTCAGGACACGAACCTTATAATCTTCGATTTAGAAAATAGTACACCTAGCCTACCTCATCAAATGGCTTTCTAGATTCCAATGTTAGTCAAAAATAGACCTTGCTTTAGGACTGTAATTGATGAGGGAGCTTCTACGTGTATTATGTCGATCCATCATTAGAGATCACTTGGTTCTCCTACACTCAATCAATCCTCGATGATTCTAAAGGCTTTTGATGGCTCTGGGTTCCATCCTTTTGGCATTCTACAGGATTTACCTATAGGGGTTGAATGCAAAACTGTTAATCTAGATGTGGAAGTGGTTGATGCCCCTCTAGATTACAACCTTCTCTTGTGTCACAGTTGGTCTTATGCTATACTGCTATTGTTTCATCAGTCTTTCGGCTTATAAAGTTTCTTCATAATGGAAATATCGTAACCATAGACTAGCTGACATATTTTTCATCTAACCCAGCCTCTTCTGAAAGTATTCAACATGTCGGTAAAACAACTATCCCTTACCAGGATGTTGGGGTAGGATTGGTTAAAGATTCTGGTTTGCTAGGAACTTTTTCCTTCCTCCTCCTAACGTATTTCCTTCTACTACAACCATTCATATGATTTCATCGAACACTATTGCTTTTGACGATCCTTGGATCGTACCTTCCAAGTCTGAGGTGGATTCATTTGGTGATGCCATGCCTTTGAGTCCCTATGAAATTGCGTATCAGGCTGTACAGTCGTTTTCTGAACATTGTTCAACCGAAATCAATCTAATAAATGTGGTCCGTGGAGAATCATTTTCAATATCAAACTCAGATTCAACAACTTTTTCCGAGCTTGTTCATACTGATGAGTAGATTCATGAAATTCTGTCTGTTGATGATTTACCATGGGAAGATCTTCATCATCGATCTTTATTTTTACTTGAGCTTGATCATTTTGAAAATGATTTTTCATCTATTTTTACTACTGATTATGTCAAAGAACCAGAAAATCCACTGCAAAATCCTGATTCTGAATTAAATTTGGGAAATATTTCTTGAACGGTTCCTACTGACATTTCAGTTAAACCTGGAATTGTTGAAAACATTCATATAGGTGCCTCCTGTACGGAAAATGAACTCCAAACTTATAAGGCCCTATTTCAAGAATTCTACAATGTGTTTGCCTGGTCATATGAAGAAATGCTAGGAATTGATCCAACAATTGTTTTTCATGAAATCAAAACTTACTCGGATGCTAAACCTGTCCGACAATGTTTGCGTCAGATACACCCACAAAAAGCTACTGCTATGAAAGTAGAAGTTGAGAAATTACTTCGAGTAGGTTTCATTTATCCAATTCCCTTAATGGATTGGGTATCGAATATTGTTCATGTTAACAAAAAGCAAGGAACGATAAGAATATGTATCGATTATAGGGATATTAATCGAGCTTATCCCAAAGACAATTACCCAACCCCCTATATCGATCAAATCATTGATGATTGTGCCAAAAGTGAAATATTCTTCTTTATGGATAGTTTTTCCAGTTACAATCAAATCAACATACTACCTGTTGATCAACCAAAAACAACTTTCATTTTTCCATGGGGGATGTTTGCTTACTGCAAATTACCTTTTGGATTAAAGAATGCCGGAGCAACTTTTCAAATAGCTATGTCTTATGCGTTTCATGACATCAAGCACATTGTGCAACTTTATGTCGATGATTTACCTGCCCATTCATTACGTAGAGCCGATCATCTCACTCATTTACGAGCAATCTTTATGAGACGTAGGCATTATTAAATTAGGTTGAATCCACACAAATGTGTTTTATGTATAGAAATGAATCATTTACTGGGATTTGTTATTTTGAAAGCCAACATTCATGTCTATCCCTCAAAGGTTGAAGCTATTGTCAAATTGCCTCCTCCTTTGACTCTTCGCCAACTCCAAAGTTTGCAAGGGAAAGCAAACTTTTTACGTCATTTCATTCCTAACTATGATGAGATAACAAAGGGTTTTACCAGGTTGTTGAAATAGAATACTCCATTTTTTTGAGATGAGATAGTTGAAAAATCTTTTGATGCACTTAAACACGCGTTGACCCATGCACCGTTATTGCATCCTCCCAACTACAACCAGGATTACTTCTTGTACCTCACCGCTTCTCATTGCACCATCGGGATGGTGTTAGTTCAGGAAGATGAATTCAATAGTGAACATGTGATTTTCTATATTAGTCTAACTTTGAATCCGACTGAGCTAAAATATTCGCATTTGGAGAAATTGGCCTTGGCAGCTGTTCAAGCTGTCCAAAGATTTCGTCATTACATCTTACTACGCAAAAGTACAGTAATTTCTGACTGTAACCCTATGATCTATATTTTGACCAAATAATTGCTAAGGGGAAAGTATTCCAAATGGATTGTTATCCTGCAGGAATTTGACTTGGAATTTGAAAAATCCAAATCAAAGAAATATTTAGTTTTTGCAGAATTGATGTGTGATTTCCCGCGTGCTGATATTGAAACTGTGGCGGAAGAGCCTATTGCAGACGAATCCTTGTTTCTTATCAATACTCTTGATCCATGGTATGGAGATATCATAGTTTATCTCCAAACCCAATCTTTTCAGCCTGAAATTTCATGATCTCAACGATGGAAAATACTTTTCCAATATTAACAATATAAAATCATTGGAGATACACTCTATCGTCGTGGGGTAGATTCTATTTTCCGACATTGTTTAACTCATGAAGAAGCTGAAAAGGTTCTAAATGACTGTCATTCTGGAGCATGTGGTGGGCATATGTCTGGGTATGCCACAGCCCAAAAGATATTGTGCACTGGTTATTTTTGGTCGTCTTTATTTAAATATTGTATTTATGTAGTCCGAAAATGCCACAATTGTCAAATTTTTGATTGAAAGATGTGTGCTCCACCTGCTCCTCTCCACCCTATAATTGTCGTCGGCCCTTTTGCAAAATGGGGTATCCACTTTATTACTTGTAACCCTCACTCGGCCAGGGGGCATGCGTATATCATACTTTCTATAGATTATTTTACCAAGTGGGCCGAGGTGATGCCTACATTTTCGGTAGACGGAAAAATGGCTACAATTTTCATTTTCAATAATATAATTACTAGATTTGGTGTTCCATAAGCGATTATTACTGATCATGGAAGTCATTTTCGAAACATCATGATGACTGAACTAACAGATCAAATTGGCCTGCGTCACGATAGTTCTACTCCATATTACCCACAGGATAATGGTCTAGTTGAAGCAATCACAAAGTTCTAGTCATTATGATCCAACGAATCATTGGAATTCATAGGTCGAATTGGCATAACATGTTATTTTCAGTGCTTTGGGCACATCGAACCTCAGTAAAACCATCAACTGGTTTCACTCCTTTTCAACTGGTTTACGGTTTGGAGGCTATGTTACACATTGAAAGCGAAATTCCGTCATTGCAAATAGCCATAGAGTTACTTCCGACAACTTCCGAAGAGGAGAAACGTTTGTTGTACTTAGCTCCGCTAAATGAGAATCAACGCGATGCTGCACTAGCAATCAAAACTCATGCCAAACGAATTAAAGCTCAATACAATCGAAATGTTACACCTCATAATTTTTCGGAAGGAGACTTAGTCTTACTATATGATCAAGAAAACAGTAAGCTAGGGGCTGGAAAATTTGTACTTATGTGGCATGGTCCTTATGTTGTTAAGCGAAAACTGGGAAAAGGGGCCTATGAATTGGTAGATTATGACAATGTCTCTTTGGGTAAACCTAGAAATGGTCTTTATCTGAAGAGATATTATGCTTAAATTTGGGTGTGGAGATTTTAGTTAGATTAGTTTCTTTCTAGTTGGTGTGTTTTAGATTAGAAAAGTGTGCTTAGTTTAGAGAGTGTTTTTATCATTATTCCTGCTTATCTTGATGTTACTCTTGATATTGCAGATGTCGACGTCTCTTCAAACATACATTAGTTTCACTGATGGCGCTTGTTGTAATACACAGAACATTTCTTCCGCAGCTTGGGTTATCTATTCACCTTCTAGCAAGTTGTATATCTATGCATGGGGTAAGCCTCAGTCAAACAACAAACAACATTGCAGAGTATATTGCGATGATTGGGTTATTATCTGAATCCATCTCATTCAGGTTGGATTTTGATTGTTAAGTTAGATTCTGAACTCGTTGTATTGCAGCTTAATAGAGTTTATGCCATTAGAAATCCAGTGTTATTAAGATTATTTTTGAGAGTTCGTCTCTTGGAATGTGAATTTGACTACATTGAATATCAGCATATTCCAAGATATTTAAATACATTAGCAAAAGCAATTGCTTCTTGAATGTTAAATAGACATTTGCAATAATCAAACAAATAATTTTAAAACATTCCATAACATGTTATACAAGATAGCCAATAATAGTGATATAGCATATCATAGAAGTGTGTCAAATATACATCGTCTTCGATCATATGTTGAAAAACACCTTATGATCGGCAAAAATGATAGTACAAAAAGAAAAAATTCCGTATGAGTCTACAAAAGGTGATCATCCTATCACTGGTGATGATCACGATAAGAAACCACTGCTCGGGCCACCCTACAAAGGAATCTCCTAAAGGGTCCTGGGACTCCAATCACATAGGGTTGTAACCTAAGAGGAATGTCATCTATGCTAGTCTCTGGAATATCTGTTGTCAAACACTCTAGATGATTTTCTAATTCGCTCAGGGTCTCTGTAGATTCGTCCCGTGGGGCCGGTACTGCTACAGCTGGGTGTCTCCTCTCATAGGGCTAGAGAGCAGCTGGTCGCCGTGGACCCACATCTGCATTTGAAACTTTTATTATCAATTTTGGACGATTTAAAAACAAAAAAAATATTAGTTAAAACTTAGAAAATGTTGAGAATGATTTTACCTTAATCATCCCACTACTCTCCTGGTGGAAGAGTCATGTTTGGGTCACCACGATAATCCATCCCAGCATAAGGAAAATCCTGAATCATGAAAAGTTGGTTCTCTAACCAACGAAAATACTCTGGCGGAAATCAAACAACCTCTGAACCCTCCTCAGGATGACGGGCCATAACTGTAACCCATCGCACGAGCTTAGGCTCTCGGGGAAGTCCAACTCCAACTGAAAGATGCTGTGGGACCAACATCAGAACCCTCTTTAGACCAAATCTCACAACTAGGAAACCATATCCAAAGTTTTTTAGTTGTTCGTTCTTTGCTCTAATGAGTTGGCCTTTTACATTCGCCAACACAGCTTCACACAAGTTGAAGATGGTGCCTCGATAACAGTCTACTACCATTCGCATTTGGGATCTGGTAGCTACAGGCAGTGCTACGCTTCTGCAGAGTTTGGTGACAATAAATGCAATCACTTTAGGTTCTAGACAGGAGATAGTTTTGATATCAATCCCTTTGTCCTTTGTCTCATCATTATAAAACTCCAGTCAGAGACTATCGACAGACTGGCCACCTGGCCTAGTCCCGAATAGAGATAATCGTTCACCTCTCTTGGGCAGACCAGTCAAAAAGTAAATGTCCTCTAGCACCATTTCGAGCTGGTGGCCACCAATAATGAAACATTGGTCCTGTATCTTCCATCTGTCCACCAGCCACTGCAAAACGTCTACTTGGGCCCTCATGCCAGGTATGGCCTAGAATTTATATAGCCTGCATGCTTTTAATGCCTGTACGGAAGGTTGATGAACTAATGCGGCTAGGTCCACATATTCGTGCTCTCATTCCAGCCAAATTAGCATTTCGTATATCCTACATTGCAAAAATGGCGGATTAGAACATTTTAATTCAATTTTTTTTTGGGTGGAAATGAAAAATTTTCATTTTTAATACCCATTTCGCGCAGTCTGCACCCATCGGTTAGGGACAGTGCGTAGGTCTGCACTCTTCCCAAGCAACAAGTGCAGGACCTTGGCTCTTTCCTTTGTCAAAAAAATTCGAGGTCCGCAGGTTTCGCATGTTGCGCCTGCGGACCCCCGCGAGCGGTTTTGTAAACTAATTTTTCCTTAAAAAATAAAAATGGAAGCCTAAAATCAAAATTTAAATGGTTGAAATGTAAGATTAAAGTGATGTGGATTACCTGCAACTGACGGTTTTCGATTCCAACGGACGGATTTTCCACAATCTTCACAGGACGTTTCTTACCCAAAAGCTCTCTTTTCTCACTCTGAAGTCAAACAGTAAAAAAAAATTTACAAAAGCCCTTTTTATAAGCTTTTTTGAATAAATAAATTTTTAATTTGTTTATTTTTCACTTTAAAAATGTAACTTTTTTATGCATTTTTATTTATTTTAAACAGGTATGAGTAATGTTTGAGTTTTTGTGCAGAATATTGGATTTTTTAGGAGAAATTGATCATTTTCAACAAAAAATATTGGAGTCCTCTTTAAGCTATTTTCTGACTCGTAAAATATGAAAATATTACCAAGTTTTTCTTTCTAATCTCATTAAAACGAAATTAAAAGGATGGTCTACTTACAACTCTTTTCTGACCGTATAAACATGAAAAGATTGCCGGATTTTTGTTGTTTCAAATTCGATTTTGGTTATAAAACAACGTGTCATTAATCGCTTTTTTACTTTTTCGAATCAGAGACACTAATTATGAAAATTACTCCTTGATCGTAATGGTCAAGTGGTTCTCTCAAGTATTATTTTATACTTTTTTGGGCTTGGGAGACACAAATTTATGAAAAAGGACAATCATGGAGTTTTCTTAAGTTTTTCTTCTCACTCCCTAAAATTGAAAAACACCGAATTTCTCCTATACTGAACTCGTTAAAATTTAACAGTAAAGGACCTGTTAAATTTCAAACAGGAACGAACCACTCCTTCTAAGGGTTCGAATTTTAAACTAAGTTGGACTCATCCGAAGGATGAGCTTATAACCAAGAAAATGTTATCCTCCTTGTCACACGGAATAAGTCGATCTTGCAGACAAGATAGACCTTCGTAGAATCTAAAGAAGACCTAATGACAAGCAAACCAACCAGACACTATCTTTCTCTAAATATGCTTTAATAAACAATGGCAAACAAGTGTTTTTTAGGGCCTACCTTAGGTCCAATGCAAGCTTGTGGATGCCCTCGCTCCTTCGATCCAAATGAGCTCCTTTTCGCAAATCTGCAAACACAAACAAGGAAAACAAATTAAATAGCACCTGAAAAGCCAATTGCATAAAACATATTTAACATGAAATTCAAGGAGTCCATGAAACAAATAACCTGAGATACTTGTTGAGAAAAATGAGTTTGATTGTATTAATTCAAAATAAGAAGAACTTTACAACCTTTGCCTTGACGCTGTACAAGCTCCTCCCAGGGTCCAGCAAGAAGTCTCCTCTCCTTTGAAAAGTTTCACTCACTCCCCAATGAAGCCAAAAAGGTACGTGATCTCTCCTCTTAAGTTCAACTAGGAAGTCTTGATTTCATCGGTATTTACCCTCAAAAATGTTCAGCTTCTAACCTCCTCAGCAACCAGCCCAATGCTTGTATTTATAGTACAATGGAGGGAGGTTACTAGGTCCTCCTTCAAAGGGATAAAGCCCTCCTTCAAAGGGATAGCTCCTCTCATCAAGGGATTAGCTCCTTCTCTTTTGGGATGCATGAACCACCTCAGAGCGAACAATCCACGTCAAAATTCCTTCTAGAAACCTCTATAATTAACCCAAAGTGAGTTTTTTAAGATAAAACTTGCGCCTTTTGACTTTCACAGGGGTCCGCACCTACACCGTTAGGGACAGAGCGGGCAGGTCCGCAGTTTTTGTACACAGAAGGTGCGGGACCGCAGGTGACAATGAGAGAAAGTGCGGAACCAGAGATACATTGATTTTTAATGTATTTCTCTCATTTCCAAAGCTTGATTTGAAGAGCTGAGGTCTAAGACTTGCTTAGGAGGACAGTACAAGTGATGATAGACCCATACTGACTACAAATAATCATGGTGACGATATTTTTGTGTAATAGATTGCCCCCTAAAGTGAAAAGTCTGTAGTAGATGAGGATTTCATTTATTTAGGAAGAGTGAAGTACTTTATCATTTCTAGGATCATCTTGTGGAGAGCCCGGTTGGAACCTGTAAAAAAATTCAATGCCAGATATATATATGAGATCATATCATCGCTGAGGTAGGCATTCCCATACTCAGATCAAAACTGACTAGAAAACTAACCACTGCTCTGATACAGGAATGATCTTGTAAAACATCACAAGTATAGACTTATGTGGACACAGTATGGACGCAGCCATCTATTTATGAATAGTCCATTATATAATGAATACAAAATTCCTCACAGCCTGGATCGTGGAAACTAGATCCAGGGTCTTCATTTCTACTTCCCGAAACAATACGATTCTATCCATGCGAATGAATGTGTTGATGTCGAACATGGTAGAAACCACTTGATTACCAGTCAATGATGTAAACTGTTAACAAGTGTGAGAGAAACCACCAGTGATGTCAATGGCTCTCAAAGTACCCAGTACAATCCACGAGATGCGAATAAATGTGTTGATGTCGAACATGTCACGGAATCCTTTGATCGAAAGTCAATGATGTAAACTGTCGTCAAAGGCGAGAAACCTGCCATTGAGGCATGTATGACAATTTCTAGATCATCTTTCTAGATAATGAGCTGATTTCGATAGAAAGCGATCCATTGTAGGCAAGCCCACAACACGAAATCATAGATCAAGTTGAAGAAATTTAGTTGCAAGGACTGACTCAGGGATGGTCAAGATGGATGATATATATTTTGCAGATGGATGGCTAATTGGCAGTGACCTCTTGAACACATAACGACATGGCAGATGGTTTGGTAACAATTGACCCAAAGTTAATACCCAGAAACTGGCTGATGACTTTCAATGTGGTTTGATCAACTGTTAGGCAAAGGATTTCCCAACCTAGGTGAATGAAAGTGTCGTGTTCAAGAGTGGTTACAAAGTATGACAAACAAACTTATTTTTATCTCTTTTCCCCCACCATTTCTGGCAAGTACCTCTTTATTTTTGACAAGCTTGAGGAGGATAACATTTGCTTGATTATAAGCTCATCCTTCGGATGAGTCCAACTTAGTTTAAATTCGAACCCTAAGAAGGAGTGGTTTGTTCCTGTTTGTAATTGAACAAGTCCTTTACTGTGAAATTTGAATGAGTCCAGTATAGGAGAAACTCGGCGTTTTTCAATTTTAGAGAGTTTGAAAAAACTTAAGAAGACTCCAGGGTTGACCTTTTTCGTAAATTTGTGTCTCCCAAGCCCGAAAAAGTATAAAATAGTACTTGAGAGAACCGTTTGATATTTTACGACCAAGGATTACTTTTCGTTATTAGTGCTCTTGACCCAAAAAAGTAAAAAAGTGATCAATGACACGTCGTTTTATAACCAATATCGAATTCGAAACGACAAAAATCCGGCAATCTTTTCATGTTTTTACGGTCGGAAAAGAGCTGTAAGTGGACTGTCTTTTAATTCTGTTTTAACGAGTTTAAAAGAAACACTCGGTAATCTTTTCATGTTTCAGGAGTCAGAAAAGAGCTTAAAGGTGACTGTAAATGTTTTTTCGTTGAAAATGATAGATTTCGCCTGAATAATCCTTTATTCTGCACAAAAACACAAACATTACTCATACCTATTTGAAATGGATAAAAATGTCGCAAAAATACCTTTTCAAAGTGAAACATAAACAAATTTGCAATTTATTTACTCAAAAAACTTATAAAAAGGGCCTTTGTCAATGCATTTTTACCGTTTGAGTTTGGGTGAAAAAATAGTGCTTTTGCTCAGAAAACTTCCCGTGAAGATTGTGGAAAATCCAACCGTCGGAATCGAATGCCATCTTCTCCAGGTAATCCACATCATCCTACTCTTCATTTTTAACCATTTCATTTCTTGTTTTAGTCATTTATTTCATTTTTGGGAGGGTTTTTAGGCGTAAAACCCGCGCGTGGGGGCTCGCAAGTTTACCACCGCTGGCCTGCGGACCCCGACTTTTTCTACATTGGGAAAAAGCTCGAGGTCCGCACCTTCCATGTAGACAAAGTGCGGTCCCACGCACTGTGTCTAACCCGGAGGGTGCGGTCCCCGCCGCAAGGGTTTTTAACCCAAAAATTCTCAAAATTGGACCAAACAAAATAATTTCTAGCAATTTAATTTATCCTTATACTTGATGCAGAGAGTACATCATGCTAGATTGGCATGAATGAGAGCATGAGGACGTGGATGTTGCCGCTTGGAATCATCAACCTTCACTTGATGCTTTGAGGGCGTGCAGCTTGTATAAATTCTGAGCCATTCCTAGCATGAGGGCTTAGGTGGATTTCTTACAGTGGCTGGTTGACAGATGGAGCGTACAGGACCAATGCTTTTTCATTGGTGGCCACCAGCTTCAAATCGAGCTGGCGGACATATATTTCTTGACTGGTTTGCCTAAGAGAGGCGAAGACTTGACTCTATTTGGGGCTAGGGCAGGTGGCCAGTCTGTCGATAGCCTCAGGCTATAGTACTGCAACAGCCAGGCTAGAGACAAAGGGATAGACATAAAGACCATGTCTCATCTTGAACTCATGGTGATTGCGTTTAATGTCACCAGACTTTGCGGAGCTGCCGCATTACATATTGCCACCAGTTCCCAGATGCGTATGGTAGTTGATTGCTTCCGAGGCACCATCTTCAACTGGTGCGATGCTGTGTTGGCCAATGTGAAAGGCCAACTGACCAGGGCCAAGAACGGACGACTAAAGACCTTTGGTTATGGGGTTTTCGTCGTGAGTTTTGGCCTGGAGAGGGTTCCTATGTTGATCCCATAGCACCTTACTGTTGGAGTTGGGCTTCCTTGAGAGCCCAAACTGATGCGATGGGTCACAGTTATGGCCCGTCACCCGCACGAGAGGACAGAGGTTGCTCGATTCAAACCTGAGTATTTCCAATGGCTGGAAAACCAGGTCTTTTCTATTTAGGACTTCCCTTACACTGGGCTAGATTTTCGTGGTGACCCAGACATGGTTCTTCCACTAGGAGAGCAGTGGGATGAGTCAGGTAAAATCCTTTTCAACATTTTTCCTATTTTTATTTTTTTTATTTTTCATCGTCTCAAAAGTGATAGCAAAAGTTTCAAATGTAGATGTGGGTCCACAGCGACCAGCCGCTCTCCGGCCTTTCGAGAGGAAGCAAGCATTTGCACCCACGCCAGCCCCACAGGACGAATCAGCAGAGGTTTTAGCCGAGTTGGAGGGTCATCTCGAGCGCTTGACAGGAGATATTCCCGAGACCACTATAGATGACATTCCTCGTCGACTTTAGCGCTATGTGATTGGAGTCCCGGGACCTTTTAGGAGGTTCCTTTGCAAGCTGGCCCGTGCAGTGGTTTCTTATAGAGATCATCACTAGTGATAGGATGATCGCCTATTGTGGGCACATATGACATTTTTGTTTTTTGTACTTATCGTTTTTGCTGATCATAAGGTGTTTTTCAACCTATGATTGAAGATGATGTATTTTTTGACACACTCCTATATATATATATATATATATATATATATATATATATCATTATTACCGGCTTATCTTGTAAATCATGTTATGGAATGGTTTTAAATTTACATGTATGATTATTGCAAATGTCTATTTAACATTCGAGAAGCAATTGCATCTGCTAATGTATTTAAAGATCTTGGAATATGCTGATATTCAATATAATCAAATTCACGTTCCAAGAGATGCACTCTCAAAAATAATCTTAATAACACTAGATTTCTAATGGCATGCACTCTATTAAGCTGTAATACAATGAGTTCAGAATCTAACCTCACTATCAAACTTCGAATCCCAAATGAAATACATTCAGATAATAACTCAATCACTGCACTATACTCGACAATGTTGTTTGTTGTTTGACCGAGGCTTACCCCATGCATAGATACTAACTCGTTAAAGGGCGAATAGATAACCCAAGCTGTGGAAGAGATGTTCCGTGTATTACGACAAGCACCATCAGCGAGACCAATGTATGTTTGGAGAGGCATCGACATCTGCAATATCAAGAGTAAAACCAAGATAAGCAGGAATAATGACGAAAAAAACACTCTCTAAGATAAGCACACTGTTTAAACTAAAACACACCAAACATAGGCCCCTTTTGCTAGCTTTCGCTTAACAACATAGGGACCATGCCACATAGGAACGAATTTTCCAGCTCCTAATTTATCATTAGCTTGATCATAAACTAAGACTAGATCTTCTTCCGAAAAATTTCGAGGGGTCACATTTCGATCATACTGAGCTTTCATGCGTTTTGTGTGAGTCTCGATCACCAATGCAGCATCACGTCGATTCTCATCTAATTGAGGCAAGTATAACAAACGCTTTTCCTCTTCGGAAGTGGCTGGAAGTAACTCGATGGCCATTTGCAGTGACGGGATTTCACATTCAATGGGTAACATAGCTTCCAAACCATAGACTAGTTGGAAAGGAGTGAACCCTGTTGATGTTTTTACTGAAGTTCGGTACGCCCAAAGCACTGAAAATAGCATGTTGTGCCAATTCGACCGATGAATCCCAATGATTCGTCGGATCATGATAACTAAAACTTTGTTGATGGATTCAACCAGACCATTCGCTTGTGGATAATAAGGGGTTGAACTATCGTGACGTAAACCAAGCTGGCCTGTAAGTTCGGTCATCATAACGTTTCGAAAATGACGCCCATGATCAGTGATTATCGCTTGCAGGACACCAAACCTAGCAATTATATGATTGAACACGAAAATTGCAGCTGTCTTGCCGTCTGCCTCAAATGTAGGCATCGCCTTGGCCCACTTAGTAAAATAATCTATCGCAAGGATGATATACGCATGCCCCCTGACCGAGTGAGGGTTACATGTAATAAAATCGATACCCCATTCGATAATTGTAGGGTGGAGAGGAGCAGGTGGAGTGCGCATCTTTCGATAAAAAATTTGGCAGTTGTGGCATTTTCGGACCGCCGTAATACAATCTTTAAATAAAGACGGCCAGAAGTAGCCAGTGTGCAATATCTTTTGGGCTGTGGCATACCCAGACATATGACCGCCACACGCTCCAGAGTGATATTCATTTAGAACCCTTTTAGCTTCCTCATGAGTTAAGCAACGTTGAAGAACAGAGTCCGCCCCATGGCGATAAAGAGTATCTCCAATAATCCTGAATTGTTGGGACTGGAATCGAATTTTTTGACGTTCTCACCTTGAAATTTTTGGCCGAAAGGATTGGGTCTGGAGATAAACGATGATATCCCCATACCATGGATCTAAAGTGCTGATTAGAAACAAGGATTCGTCCGCAATGGGCTCCTCCGCCATAGTTTCCATGTCAGCACACGGGAAGTCACACATCAACTCCGCAAAAACTAAAGATTTCTTAGACTTGGATTTCTCAAATTCCAAGTCGAACTCCTGCAGGATAACGATCCATTTAGAGTACTTGCCCCCTAGCAATTGCTTGGTCAAAATGTAGATCATAGGGTTGCAATCCGAAATTACTGTAGTTTTACGTAGTAAAATGTAGTGACGAAAACGTTGGAAAGCTTGAACAGCTGCCAATGCCAATTTCTCCACATGTGAGTATTTTAGCTCAGTTGGAGTTAAAGTTCGACTAAGGTAATATATCACATGTTCAGTTCCTGATTCATCTTCCTGAACTAAGACCATTCCAATCGTGGAATGAGAGGCGGCGAGATACAAGAAGTAATCCTGGTTGTAGTTGGGAGGATGCAACAACAATGCATGGGTCAACGCGTGTTTGAGTGCATCAAAATATTTCTGAGCTATCTCATCCCAATAGAATGGAGTATTATGCTTCAACAACTGGGTAAAACCCTTTGTAACCTCGACGTAGTTCGGAATGAATCGTCGTAAAAAGTTTGCTTTCCCCTGCAAACTTTGGAGTTGGCGAAGACTCGAAGGAGGAGGAAATTTGATGATAGCTTCGACCTTCGAGGGATCAACGCTAATGCCGACTTTCGAAACTACAAACCCCAGCAATCGACCTGTTTCTATACAGAAGACTCATTTGTGTGGGTTCAACCGAATACGATAATGCCTACACCTCATAAATATTGCTCGTAAATGAACGAGGTGATCAGCTCGATGTAATGAATGAGCAGGAAAATCATCGAGATACAGTTGCACAATGTACTTGATGTCATGAAACGCATAAGACATCGCCCTTTGAAAAGTTGATCCAGAATTCTTAAGCCGAAAAGGTAACTTGCAATAAGAAAATGTCCCCCATGGACAAATGAAAGCCGTTTTTGGTTGATCGGCAGGTAGAATGTTGATTTGATTGTATCCGGAAAAACCATCCATAAAGGAGAATATTTCGCTGCCGACATAATCATCAATGATTTGATCGATATAGGGAGTTGGGTAATTGTCCTTTGGACAGGCTCGATTAATGTCCCTATAATAGATGCATATTCTTATTGTTCCCTACTTTTTGTTATCTGAAACAATATTCGATACCCAATCCGTTAACGGGATCGGATAAATGAAACCTGCTTTCAATAATTTTTCAACTTCTGCTTTAATTGCAGCAGCTTTTCGTGGGTGAATCTGACGCAAACGTTGCTGGACGGGTTTAGCGTCTGGGTAAGTCTTGATCTCATGAACAACAATCCTGGGATCAATTCCTGGCATTTCCTCATAGGACCAGGCAAACACGTCGCGGAATTCTTGAAATAGGGCCTTATGTATCTGAATTTCGTCATCTGTACACAAGGCACCTATATGAATGTTCTCAACAATTCCGGGCTTAATCGAAACGTCAATAGGAATAGTTCGAGAGATGTTTCCCAAATTTAACTCTGAATCAGGATGTTTCATTGGATTCTGAGGTTCCTTGACATATTCAGTCGTAAAAATTGATGAGAAATCATTTTCAAAACGATCAATCTCGGGTAAAAACGAAGATCTGTGATGGAGATCTTCCCATGGTAAATCATCTGCACATAGGATTTCGCAAATTTGCTCGTCAGAGTGAACAAGTTCAGAAAACGTGATTAAATCTGAGTTTGATGTGAAAAGTGATTCCTCACGGACTGCATTCATGAAGTCAATTTCGGTTCAAGATGGGGCGGCAAACGATTGCACGGCTTCATAGGCAATTTCATATGGACTCAAAGGCATGGCATTACCAAATGAGTCTATCTCAGATTCAAAAGGAACGATCCAAGGATCATCATCATAAACAATGGTGTCTGATGTAATCATATGAATGGTTGCAAATGAAGATGATGCATTGATCGGAGGAAAAGGAAAAGTTCCCAATAAACCGGCATCTTTAACTAGTCCCACTCCAACATCCTTCTACGGGATAGTCGTTTTACCGACATGCTAAATACTCTCAGAAGAGGATGGGTCGGATGAAAAGTAAGCCACCTGGTCTATGGTTACGATCTTCCCATTATGTGGGAATTCTATTACTCGAAAGGCTGACGAAACGACCGCTGTCATAGCGTAAGACCAACTTCGACCCAAGAGAAGGTTGTAATCTAGAGGGGCATCAACCACCTCCACATCTAGACTAACGGTTTTTCCTTCAACCCCTATAGGTAAATCCTGTAGAATGCTGAAAGGATGAAACCCACGGCCATCAAAGGCCTTTAGAATCATCAGGGATTGATTTAGCGAAGGAGAACCAAGTGATCTCCAACATTGTATCGACATAATACATATTGAGGCTCCCTCATCAATTACAGTTCGATGAATAGGCCTGTTTTTGACTATCATTGGAATCTGGAAATCCATTTGATGAGGCAAATGCAGTGTACTATTTTCTAGATCGAAAATTATTAGGTTCGAGTCCTGAACATCAATAGCTCCTATATCCAACAAAATTAATTTACGTTGTGTTGGACATGATTGCAGCACTTCCAAAGCCGACATTGCTGAGGGTGAAACAGCTAATTCCTCAACAATGTTATAATTCTGAGCCGCTCTCGCATGTGGATTGAAAGCTGACTTTCGAAGTATACCCTTCGCGGGCGGTTTGATTACCAAGTCTGGATTAGGTTTCTCGATCTGTAGTGGATCGGAATCGGGAGCTGAGGTTGATGGATTAGAATGAGAAGATTCTGCTTCTTTACCATCAACAGGGCTTTTACTACCATAATCTTGCGATCGAGTCACAATCCTAACATGGGACATCATCAGTATGGGTTCTTCATTGGCATTTGAGGATGAACCTATCATCTTGCTGTCTTGAGCCGGAAAAGGATCCTTCAAAACAGCAGGAGTTTGGGAACCTTTGACAATCTTCGCAACCTCTGCACGATGAGGGCAGTCACTTGTAAAATGTTTATCATCACAAGTGAGACAAGGATAACGAGGTTTGCGCTTTTCATCACTGGATTCCGCCATTTCAAGTTTCTCCTTTGAACTTTTGTCCGTTTTATTCTTCTTCTTTCCTTTCTTCTTCCCACCGGATTTTGATTTGGCTGTAGATGACTCTACAACATGAATATCGGCGGAAATCTCTCCAGAAGAATCTCCTGTTGGGGAATCAGGAAAGGTTATGATAGGAGAAGAATTCTTGGAAGATTTCTTCTTACTTTTAGTGTTTACCGTGCCAATCATACCATCAGCGGCATGAGATCCCGAAGGAGCTACAACGATTTGATTTTGCTTGGGAAGATCGGGGATTTTCTTGTGTAACGTACCTGACTGAGTATAGACCAAGTCAAGGTACTATGCTTGAGCAATCACTTACTCCTCAGTAACAACTCCGGCTTTAGCTACATCTTCAGTGATCTTTGGCAACAAAGATTTTACGAACCACTCGGCCAAGATCTGATCCGGAATAAATACCTTCACTAAACACCATCGATGTCTCCACTCATGAATATGATCTGAAATGTAAGTGGATATCGATTGCTTTAACGAAGTTAACAATTCCGTGCCATTGTCATATCAGACTGGCAACTGAAAATGAGTTAAAAACGAGGTAGCTAACTGACTAAAATTATAAAAAGTGTCTCGCGGTAACTCAATGTACCACTTGGCCATGAGACCAATTAGAGTGCGCTGGAAAAGTCTAAGATGGATTGAATCATCTGAAATGGAGTTAGATGCACACCAGAGGTGGTAAGACATCACATGGTTCGACGGGTCCTCTCCTGATTTACCTTCGAACTTGGGAATGTCACTGGGCAACTTATTCAGCATTGGTGGCCAAAACGGAAGATAATTAATGGGATTGTTCATTAGGCGTGACAAATCAGGTAAGTCCAAAGTTGCGATAAACAGTAACTGCCGATTAGGATCCCTAAAACTCTGGGTCATGAGACCAGTCCCAGGAGGAGGATATCCAGGATAACTAGGAATAGGAATTGCGTTCAGGATATTGTATCCTCTCGGAAAACCAGGATTAACCGGACCGTACTTGGGTTGTTGAGGTTGTTGATAAGTGTACCTAAGGTACGGTTGATACTGATAGACTGGCTGCTGCACAGCAGGACCGAATTGGTACTGTCCCTGGTACGGTTGATAAGTAAATTGTGGTTGACTTGTGACAACCGTACTTAAACCAGGTTGTCCTACAGGAATCTGAACCGAAGTTTGAATCGTAGATCCAGACGGTGGTAAAGATGTCTGATGAGTAGATACAGGAACAGTAGAAACCGGAGTTGTCGATACTCCAGAAGTAGGTGGGGTAGATTGAACAGATGTTGCGGTAGTTGTAGCAGTCGTTTGAGGCGGAGTACGTGGTTTACTAGGCCCAGGCTGAGAAACTACCGAAGGTACAGAAGTTTGAATGTTAGACTGGACTGGTTGCTAGGGTGTACCAGAAACTAAGGGTTGTCCAGTTTGAGATGACATCTGTACACTTGGCTGCAAAACCTGTTGGGTTTGCGATGGATCCCACACTATGTTCATTCCAGGGTACTGACCCGTAACAGGTTGAGAATATTGAGGACCATAACCGGGTTGAGGGTAGGATTGATAATTGAAAGGTACATTTCCCGTTCCTTGAACATACGTTTGAACTGAGGGTGGTTGGAAACCTTGGTTTGGGTACTGACCTTGGGGTTGATACCCTTGAGGCACGTACTGATACTGGGGTTGACCTTGAGGTATAAATTGATACTGGGGTTGACCTTGGTGTACATATTGAGTCTGGGGTTGACCTTGAGGAACGTACTGTCCCATAGGTATGTACTGTCCTTGAGGTTGCCCCCCAGATGCCAATTGTGTACCTTGAGGTTGCCCCCCAGGCGTTAATTGAGGTTGCCCCCTAGGCGGTAACTGGCCACCTTGAGGTTGAGGATTGTGAATAGAACCTAACATCATAAGAATGTCTTCCACGCTCAACGGCTTAGTACCATTGCTTCCAGTTAATAACCCTTGCTCAATGGGTTGAGGAGATGCTCCCAAAAAAGTACCAGAAAGTGACTGATACCCAGAGGGAACAGAAGGACCACCGTACAAAAAAGATTCACGCGATTGAGTAAACATGGATGACTGTCCTGACATATTTACGGGAGTATAAAAACCTCTAGGTGTTGGGTGATAAGGAGCACGAGGTGGTGAAAAACTTAACCCTGAGTTTTCTAAAAAATTAGTCAAAGAAAGATACCAAGAACTACTCCTAGGTGGATTGTAAAAAATTGATTTACGCTCCCTTAGCTCAATAACAGGTTGATTTTCAGGGATAGGGATGCCTACTTCTTCTTCCGGAGCAAGTTCTTCAATGGCAATAAGTCCAGAAGGAAGATCTTGGGTGATTACTCTTTCTACCCTAGGTGAACCAGGACCACTAGAAGTTGGAGAAACAAACCCCGATGTCGAAGTTGCAGCAAATTCACTTTCAGGCTCAGATATTTCAAGTTCCTCACCTATATCACTAGTAGATGAAAAGCTACCGGCAATTTTAGAAACAGACACTGACTGTGGATTATAATCTGCTACTAACGGTTGAAAATCAGGATGTACTATCAAAGAAGATTCTCCTTCTTCAGGTGACCCAAATCTATTGTCTCTAGGAGTTACGAGGACTTTCAAGCCTTCACGTTGGCTCGGTACTTCCTCAGGAGGTTGGCCCCGAAGTCTATGGGACTTCCTCAGTAACTCAACCACGTTTACAAACTCAGGAGATTGGCCCCGAAGTCTACAGGACTACCTTGGTAATTCAGCCACAGTTAAATACTTTTTAACTACTTCACACACAAACAAAGTAAAATATCAATGAAAAGCACCTAAAGTCTCTAAAGAACCAAACAAATTTGAATCACACGCCTAAAGAATCTAGGAGATCAAACACACACAAACAGTAACTTTCTGTACTGAAAACACTAGTTGGTGATGAAATCCAACGTCGCAGAGTTCAATACAGAAATGGCGGTTGAAACAGTTACCCCGGCAACCTACTTAATGAATAGACTGGCACAAGTTCCTCCACTTAACTATCTCGAGTGAAGAGAACCCCCCAGAAAATCCACGTGAGTCTAGCTGACGTCTACTCCAGGTACAGTGGGATCTTCCCACCACTGTCACCTCAGGAAGAGTCATAAAGAATATGGACACTAAGGTTACCAACTGAGACAAATACACCTGGGGGAACAGTCTAGGATCCGATACGCACGCAAGGGCAGAGTAGAAAGCTCAATCCCCTTGAAGGCTCCTTGACATAATCCAAGGTTTACCAACAAGTGACCCCAGGTTCCTCGACAATGGTTAATCCGAGGTTTACCATTTTTAATACGTGAATATCTGGTGTCGTTCCCAATGAGGAAGGATTGATTCCCACACTAGTTCCGACATGATCTCGTGCTTCTCCTTTAAGAGGAGCTTTCCCAGTGCATAAATGCAACAATTGGATTTCTTCCCTACCACAAGATATAACTACTTGTTTGTTTTTACTGTCTTGGAGATTTAATTACTCTCCTACTCCAAGACACTAGCCTAAGCTAAGTTGGTGTATCAGAGCCCTAGAAATAAAAATGTTACTAGGTGAATTTTACTTTAAGCGTTAATTTTTATTGGTTTTTGTTTAAGTCAAAAGGTGCGGAGATGAAACTCGTGGTATGAAGACTCGACTCAAAATCACTAAAAATGCACCTAAAATGATCTAAACAATCTTTTTCTCTTCGATAAACTTCTAAACGAAGAAAGAGTTTGAGAATGCAAATAATTTGTAAACACAAATCTTTCTCAATTCAACAAATTAAAAGAAGAGTTTTTTCCTTTCCAAAGCACTCAAAACGAGACAACTAGTTATTTCACAAAAATTTCCCTTTTTCGTTTCAAAGCACTCAATCACTACACAAAACAAACTTTTTTCCAAAGGATGTTTTTATATTTTTTAATAAAACACTCAAAACTAATGAAAATGACTAACTTTGAGATCTACAAAATATAAAAACCTATTTGAAGTCAAAGCCTACTAAAAGTCTTTTTTAAGGATGTTTTACTTAGCTATATGTAAGCTAAGGACTAATTTATGCAGAATCACAAATCAGTCAAGAACAACCAATTTTGTTTTCTTTTTGAAAATGAAAATCCAAACTTTTAAATACAAGCTTTTCGAAGTTTTGTAAAGAGAAAACTCAAAGCGGATTCCTAAAACAAGGGGAGATTTCATAAATGGTCAGACTCATAAGAAGGCTGATAGACACTAAGGTGATCTGAAGTCCCTATAGTTTCTAAGCTCAGAGCCACTACACAACCAAAATGGAAAACAAATCCAACAAGCAAAACTCCTAGGAATTTCACCTAAAACCCTAACACTAACGAAATCAACCTAAGGAAAGTTTCTGACAAGTTATATGCAGGTCTGGGTAGTAGATAACAATTTCTAAACAAAAACTAAGCTGACTAACAGAGGAAATCTTAGGTTTTTCAAAATTTTGACAGGGCCGCAGGCCCACAGTTGAAACAGGTGCGGTCCCGCTCTGTGCTAAAAACCAAGCTGCGGGTAAGTATGCACTGTGTCAAATGGATAGGGTGCGGTCCTCTCCCAAAGCTATGAAAAACGAAAAATAACCCTGGATCTACAAACTCTATCCAATTTTACACCCAACAAGACAAAAACAGAAGCAAAAAGCAGTTTCTCAAGTCAAAGTAAAAAAAAGGAAAACAATCAAGTCCCCAGTGGAGTCGCCATTTTGTCACACAGAATAAGTCGATCTTGCGGACAAGATAGACCTTCCTAGAATCTAAAGAAGACCTAATGACAAGCAAACCAGCCAGACACTATCTTTCTCTAAATATGCTTTAATAAACAATGACAAACAAGTATTTTTTAGGGCCTACCTTAGGTCCAACGCAAGCTTGTGGATGCCCTCGCTCCTTCAATCCAAATGAGCTCCTTTTTGCGAATCTGCAAACACAAACAAGGCAAACAAATTAAATAGCACCTGAAAAGCCAATTGCATAAAACATATTTAACATGAAATTCAAGGATTCCATGAAACAAATAACATAAGATACTTGTTGAGAAAAATGAGTTTGATTGTATTAATTCAAAAGAAGAAGAACTTTACAACCTTTGGCTTGAAACTGTACAAGCTCCTCCCAGGGTCTAGCAAGAAGTCTTCTCTACTTTGAGAAGTTTCACTCACTCCCCAATGAAGCCAAAAAGGTACGTGATCTCTCCTCTTAAGCTCAAATAGGAAGTCTTGATTTCACAAGCATTTACCCTAAAAAATGTTCAGCTTCTAACCTCCTCAGCAACCAACCCAATGCCTGTATTTATAGTGCAATGGAGGGAGGTTACTAGGTCCTCCATCAAAGGGATAAAGCCCTCCTTAAAAGGGATAGCTCCTCTCATCAAGGGATTAGCTCCTTCTCTTTTGGGATGCATGAACCACCTCAGAGCGAACAATCCACATCAAAATTCCTTCTAGAAACCTCTAGAATTAACCCAAAGTGAATTTTTTAAGATAAAACTTGCACCTTTTGACTTTCACAGGGGTCCACACCTATACCATTAGGGACAGAGCAGGCAGGTCCGCAGTTTTTGTACACAGAAGGTGCGGGACCACAGGTGACAGTGAGAGAAAGTGTGGAACCAGAGTTACATTGATTTTTAATGTCTTTCTCTCATTTCCAAAGCTTGATTTGAAGAGCTGAGGTCTGAGACTTGCTTAGGAGGACAGAACAAGTGATGATAGACCCATACTGACTACAAATAATCATGGTGACGATATTTTTGTGTAACACTCCTCAAGCTTGTAAAAAATAAAGAGGTACTTGCCAGAAATGGTCGGGGAAAAGAGAGAAAAATGAACCTGTTTGTTATACTTTGTGTCTTAGAAAAGCATTCAACCACTCTTGAACATGACACTTTTTGTTCACCTGGGTTGGGAAATCCTTTGTCTAACAGTTAATCAAACCATATTGAAAGTCTTCAGCCGGTTTCTGGGCATTAGCTTTGGGTCAATTGTCACCAAACCATCTGCAGTGTCGTTATGTGTTCAAGAGGTCAGTTCAGATAAACCATTCATCTGCAAAATATATGTCATCCATCTTGACCATCCTTGAGTTAGTCCTTGCCAAATATATTTCTTCAAACTTGATCTATGATTTCGTGTTGTGGGCTTGCCTACGACAGATTGCTTTCTATTGACTTCATCTCATTATCTAGAAAGATGATCTAGAAATCATCAATACCTTGGAATCTGCATGCCTTAATGGGAGGTTTCTCGTCTTTGATGACAAGTTGTATCATTGACCTTCGATCAAAGGATTCTATAACATGTTCGACGTCAGCTCATCTATTCACATTTCATGGATTGTACTCAGTACTTTGAGAGCCATTAACCTTACGGGTGGTTTCTCTCACACTTGTTAATAGTTTACATCATTGACTAGTAATCAAGTGGTTTCTACCATGTTCAACTTCGACACATTCATTCACATGGATAGAATTGTACTAGTTTGGGAAGCAGAAATCAAGACTCTGCATCTAGTTTCCACCATCCAGGCTGCGAGGAATTTTGTTATTCATTATACAGTGGACTATTCATAAACAGATGGCTACACCCATACTGTGTCTACATATATCTATACTTGTGATGTATTACAAAATCATTCCTATATCAGAGCAGCTTAGTTAGTTTTGTAGTCAATTTTGATCTGAGTATGGGAATGCCTACCTCAGCGATGATATGTTCACATATATATATTTTTTATTGAATGTTTTTACAGGTTCCAGCCAGGGCATCCACAAGATGATCTTTGAAATGATAAAGTGCTTCACTCTTCTTAGATGAAAAATGAAATCCTCATCTATTACAGACTTCACACTTTAGGGGGAAATCTGTTGCATAAAATATTGTCACCATGACATTTTACAATCAGTGTGAGTCTATCACCACTAATACTTTCCTCCTTTGCAAGTCTTAAACCTCAGTTCTTCATGTCAAGCCTTGAAAAATAAGAGAAAGCCCTTAGAAATCTCTAAAACTCTGGTTCCGCACTTTCTCTTCGCATTACCTGCGGTCCCACACCTACTGGTCATGTCCCCTGCGTAACTGACTGCTCTGTCACTGTGTAATGGGTGCAAACCCTTGTAAAAGTAAAAAAGGCCAAGTACATTCTTAAAAACTCACTTTGGGTTATTTCTGGAATCTTCTACAGGGAATCTTGAGGTGGCAAGTTCACTCCTTTAAGGTTCATGCATTCCATACCTTAAGGAGCTAACCCCTTGATGTGAGGAGCTTATCCCTTTGAAGGAGGACTATATCCCTTCATAGGTAGACCTGTAACCGCCTTCCTTTGCACTATAAAATGAGGCATTGGGTTGGTTACTGAGGAGGTTGAAAGCTGAATATTTTTTAGGGTAAATGTTGTTGCAATTTAGTTTTCCTAATTGAGCTTTAGAGGAGAGATTACATACCCTTTTGATCTCATTGGGAAGAGTGTGAGGCTTGTCAAAGCAGAGGAGATTCTTGTCTGGACCCTGGGAGGAGCTTGTACAACATCAAGGCACCAAAGGTTGTAAAGTTCTTCTTATTTTCAAAGTTAATACAATCAAGTTTATTTTTCTCAATAAGTTGTTTTTTATGGTTTATTTCATGGATTGCTTGATCACCATGATGAATATGATTTATTATATTGGCTATGTAGGTGTTATTTGATGTGTGCTTGTTTGTGATTATAGGTTCTCAAAAGGAAACTCATTTGGACGGTCGAAGCATGGCTGCCACAAACTAGCATTGAAATTAAGGTAGGGTCTAAAACACCTCTTGGTTTTTATTTATGAATCGCAATATATTTAGAGAAAGGTAGATTTGCTTGTTCTGCTTGTCGCTAGATATTTGATACTAGGGAGATCGGTCTTGTCCGCAAGAACGATTTATCCAGCTGACATACATCACTACCATCCCTAGGTCCGGAAACTTGGTTCCAACATCCCCCCATATTGCTTTGGGTGAGACTTCAGTCTGTGCTCCATGGATTGATGCCTAAAGTGCCAGTAGTGTAGGGATTTATTTGGGTAAATTAACATTGAACCTAGGTCAGGGCCCACTAAGCTAAAAAATGGTTCTGTTGTCGGGATCGAGATCTTTATAAAGAGATATGTCTTGTCGCATCACTGGAATCTGACTAGGAAATAAATTGAAGATGGTTGGATAGAAAGATCCATGAATTCATGGCATAAGAAAACAAAAATCCATTATTGACGAAAGAACAATGGTTGGACAAATACTTGTACATAGAGATACACGAAATCTTCTTCTGTTCCTTCCTAGTTTAATTAAGCGAGTGGATCACTAAATTGGAAGATGGACAAGGAAGGTGGAGGCTTAACAATCTGATAGTGTGGAATGTGAAGTTAGTGCAAATATTGTAAGCCTCGGAAGATAAGATCGCACATGTTTTCAATCACTGGCTTGATCGTATCATAGGAGGATTCATGACAGAGTTCCTGGTTGATACTTCGGTCAGTTACAACGAAGCAGAGCATCGCTTCTTCAAGGGACCACGAGGTAAGTATTTAAGGTATTTAAATACTTGTATTAAGATTATCTTGTGAGAAAATTAGGTTATGTAGTTACCTTGATGTTTGGAGCTATGCGAAGTGGAAATATCTTCAGGGATAGAGGGAGAATAGGCCCTAAATATAGGCCGCTGATCGAACCTCCTCTGAGTGATGACGAGGAAACAACACAGGCTTCACTGCAGAGCGTTGTTCAGTTAATAAGACAAGGCTTCCTACGAATACCCCATCCAGCGACCCCACCTTTGGATTTACCTCCATAGCATACACCTTCGGCCACACCACCACCACCTCTTCCACCATTCAATATGGAAAATGTAGTAAAGTTTCCCATTTTCAAGGGTTTGGGAAATGAGGACCCCGACCAATTTTGCTTTGTCACAAAGGCTATATGGGAAGCTCAGGGTATAACGGATGGTCAAATGAAGAAAAAAATATTGGTCACTAGTTTATAGGAACGTGCACTAACAAGGTACATTAAGTTCTACACTAATAATCTGATGGCTTCATTAGTAGATGTTCAGACCACACTAAATAAGGAATTCATTAGGCCTAAGTCTTAAGCACAATAAATTGTGGGATTCAAGGAGATCATGATGAAGCCTAGCAAGACACCCTAGGATCTAGATCAGAGATTGAGGTGCATGATCCGTGAAGCCAACATGAATCTTATAGATGGGTAGCACCATGAATGGTTTGTGGCTTCGCTCTTGCCTCATCTAAGGGTTTCTTTATCATAGTAAAATATTGGGACTCGGGAATAAGCCCTGGAGATTGCGATGAGATTTCATGAGACATCGATGCAAGATGCTAATTTGGAAGTCCAATATATTCATGTGCAATTGTAGAACCATTGACTAGAGTTTCAAAGTCTAAAGAAGGATAGAGCAGTTCGTCCAGAGGTGTGTGAAGAAGTTTGGTGCCTAAAATGAAAAAGTCAGGGGCATGACAAAGATCATTGTCCAGTCTTCATGAATTATGTTGCAGTAGGAGGGCCGATGCCTATGAGGCCAGAATCTCAAGTAGGGCCAAGTACAGGGCCCGCGCTATGGTGTGATATCTGTCAGGTAGCTAGAAAACATGTGACATACAATTGTCACCTGCTGTCGAAATTTGTACAGACACTGCAACAACTCTTCTACAACTTTTGTCAATCGGTGTGTCATGATGAATGTAACTACCATATCTATGAGCTAATGATGGATAGAATGCCTGCAAATAGAGTGAAAGTAGAAATTAGGCCTGTGGATCACAGTGCTTGGGGAGCACAAGGAGGATTTCAGTGGCACGGATGAGGCCAAGGAGGAGGAGGACCTGGTAGATGACGAGGATAGGTGATTTGCTACAACTGTGGGGGATCAGGACACTATGCACGAGAATGCATGAACATGATGTGCCTGTCATGTAGATATTGCACTCATTTTGACCACGTGACAGAAGAGTGCCCTATATTACTAGCTAAGATACATGAAAAAGGGGTGTATCCAAAACAACCTACCTAGAATTTGCAGATGATAAGGGATGAACCCCGCAAAGAGGATCCTAATGTGAACATCATGCTCCGAAGTAGAATGACGACTGGAAAAGACAATGGAAAGAAACCTGAAGAAGGATAATGGGTCCGCAAAACTCCAGAAAATGAGGTTTGGTTTGATCTGGAGCACACGAGGGAAACATTTATGGAAGTAAATAAAAACTTCTCTTGGGTTTCTACCTCAGGAATTCAAGATAAGCAGTATGAATAAATGGACCCATCCATGCTTACAACATTCTTGGAGACCTGTATGAAGCTACTTTGAGATAGCAAGGCCATAAAGGGATTATAGGAGTTGATCAATAAATGTGCTAGTAATACTCCTAACGGACCGCGCATGGTCTGGAAAATTGGTAAACATAAGGCAAGAATAGGGCAAGAGATGAGACTCACCGAGCAAATAGGAGAATATGAAATGGACCAAGTTACTCTGGATCTAGGGTCTAATGCAGATTTTTTACTAAACATACATGGGAGAGAATGGGGAGACCTGCACTGCAATGATCTCGTACTCAATTAAGGACGGTGAATCAAAAAAATATTATCCCCATGGTAAGGTCATAGGGAGTGATAGTTGATATTGAAGGCGCAAGCACATTGGCCAATTTTGAGGTGATAGAGATTGTAGATGACAGCAATCCCTACATTGCGCTCCTTGAGATTGACTGGGATATCGACATGAATGGGGTGACCAGTTTGGAGAAGTAGAGAATGCCATTTGAAAGAAAATCACTCCGCGTAGTAGTGTTGTTGGACCCTGAAGAAGGACCACGCTATACTGAACTAGTTCACTATTACGAAAGTGACAATGATTTGGACCAGATTTATAAGATAATGACACGAGATCAAGACTACATGAATTTGGTAGCTGATGGATGTATTGGATGGGACCGCAATAGCTCCTGCACATAAGATTCAAATGAGGAATTGGAACACTAGCAGAATAGATTACACGAAGTGTCTACGCTATGATGTAACATGACAAACAAGTCATTGCATTGCGTATCATCAGAGGTAAGAAGTCTGCCTTACTATGATGTTTTATCTGACGTTGATAAACTTCTGGATGCATTTGAAAGGGAAGTGTCGGAGAAGCATTGCTTCCAAGCCTTGGACTTGGCATTGCACACTACGCCTACAAGATGGTGGGGTATGCATAAATACAACTTCGATGGATGGTGCGAATAAAGAAGAATGATGGGGGTGTGGTTTGGTCACCCAAAGGTACAATTGATAGAGAAATACAATGGAAGGAGTGACCCACATGATCACTTAGCCAAATGGACCAATGTTTATGGAGCAAAACCACAACCAGAGTGGGTGCATCTATTCTGTTACACCTTGAATGTAATACCTATGAATTGGTACTTAGAGACAGAGCTCCACCATGGCATGGATGAATGGGATATTTTGAGACAGGGATTCTTAATGACATTTAGCTTTGAAGATGGATTCGAGTGCAGTGATGAAGCACCATAGGAGGTCAAAGCAGCGATCTTCAAAATACCACAGGATCCCTCGGATTTGATTTAACCGGATTGGACCACCCAGTTGTGCCACGCGCTAGAGTGCTACAATCTGACTGTTGAAGAGGAAGACAAGGATCTGAGGAGCATTAACGTCCCAAAAATCGAAGGACACCATGAAGTTGAGGTGCCATAGATATAAAACCTAGATATCACCATGCCACTGAAAACGAGACAAGTGAACAGTGGGACAAAGGCGGAGCTGAAGTTTGCGAAGATAGGAGACTACTGGATGATGCTACAGTGGATAAGGTCATTGAATTTCTCCATGAATACCAGGACTTGTTCCCTACGAATTTCTTAGACTTAAAAGGGATAATAGGGGACATAGGAGTTATGAAAACTACATTGAAACCGGATGCGAAGCTGATCAAGAAAAGGCCTTACCGCCTAATCCAAAGTATAAAGAAAAGGTCTGCTTAGAGTTGCATAAAATTCTTGCAGTAGGTATTATTGAACTGGTGGAAGAATCTGATTGGGTGATCCCAATAGTAGTTTAGGAAAAGAAGCATAAGGATGAAATAAGGAGATGTGTAGATTTGAGGAAGCTAAATGATGCTTGTGTGCATGATCCTTTTCCGACACCATTAATTGGTGATGTGTTGGATAATGTAGGAGGATAGGAAGCATATTCATTCACTGATGGGTTGTTGAGGTACCATCAGATCAAGATCACACCAGAGGATAGAAGTAAGAATACCTTCACAACCGAGTGGGGATACTTTCAGTATGCTGTAATTCCTTTTGGACTGAAGAACGTGCCATCAATATTTTCATGTGTAGTCATCGCGGAGTACAAGGACTTCATTCACAAGTTTCTGGAGGTACATTTTGACGATTGGACAGTGTTTGGGCTTGTGAGGCACCATGTAGCTAGCCTACGCTTGATGCTGGATACATGTCAGAGGTATCATATCACACTCAATTTGAAGAAATGTTTGTTCTATGTTCCTTTCAGAATCTTGTTGGGCCATGTGGTATGCAGACAAGGATTAATGGTGGACCCAGCTAAGAAAGTAGTTATAATTAATTTGGAGGCACCAAGAAGTGTGAAACCACTATGTGCAACGTTGGGGCATACAGGATAAAATAGAAAGTTCATCAAGAGCTATGCCCAAATTACCACACCGATGGAAAAGCTACTAAAGAAGGATGCTACATTCTATTGGAATGAGGAATGTTAGTGGAGCCTAGATGTGTTAAAGGAAAAGATGGTCACTGTGCTGATTCTAGTCTTCCCAGATTGGAAGAAGGAATTTCATGTGCTTATGGACCCATCATGTATTGTGTTCGGAGCAGTACTCACACAGGCTAGTGAGGGAGAGTTGGATCACCCCATAGCATTTGCGAGTAGGAAGTTGTCTAAAGTTGAGAAGAGCTATTCAACGACAGAGTGCGAAGATTTGGCTATGGTGTACGTGCTCCAGAAGTTTAGACACTACTTGTTCGGCAGACACTTTAAGATGTATACAGATCATTCTGCATTAAATTACCTGGTTAAAAAGCCTCTGTTAGGAGGGAAGATATGCAGATGGCTACTGCTGTTTCAGGAATATGTTTCAAAGTCTTTTTGAAGCTAGGACAATTGAATGCAGGACTAGATCATCTATCGCACATTGAAATAGGAGGGGAGCCTACTAATTTGGAGGAAGGATTGCCCAAAACGCAGCGCTTTGTGGTGCGCATAGCTGACAATCACTTTGCAGATATCATACACTTCCTGATGACGGGAATGACTCCAGAAGCATATACTAGTCAACAAAAGAAGGATCTAGTGGTGCACATGGTAGACGTTTCTATCATTGTAGGACATTTATATAAAAAGGGATTGGATTAAATTCTGTGACATTATGTACCTAATTTTGAATGGAACATCATCCTCATTGAAGCTCATGGGGGAGCTATGGGAGGACATTATGCAGGAAAAGCAATAGCGCAGAAGATTTTACGTGCTCGGTTATGGTGGCTGACACTACATAAGGATCCCAAGGCTTATTGTAAGGCATGTGATGCATGTCAGAGGACAGGCAGGCCATCATGGAGGGATGCACTGCCTCTCAATATGCAAGTGTCGTTACAACCATTCGAGAAATGGGCAATTGATTTTGTAGGCCCGATTCAGCCTCTAGGAAAAGAGACGGGTGCGCGGTATATCATCACCTCGACGGAGTATTTGATTAGATGGGCAAAGGCATAGCCTGTAAAGGATTGTATGGGGGCAACAACATTGAAGTTCCTCTTTGAATATGTACTAACTAGGTTTGGCTGCCCAAAGATTTTTATGAGTGATCGCGGTACACATTTCCTTAATGAAATGATCAGCGCGGTGATGGAGGAATTCCAAGTCTATCATCAAAAGAGCACGCCATATCCCCGATAGGCTAATGGGATGGTCAAATAATTTAATAAGATATTGGATAACGTGCCGACAAAGGTTTCCAATGCACAAAGGAATGGTTGGGATTTGTGCATATCCGTGGTGCTATGGGCTTACAGAACTACTTGTAAGAAACTGATTGGACAGACACCCTTCAGGCTAGTCTATGGCATAGAAGTTGTAATTGTAGAAATTTTGAATAATTAATCACTTATTCAAAGAGATTATCCCGATTATGCACTATTGCAAAATACATTCACAATACTTAACCTCCTCTACGTTGATCATCAATTTAGCAGCATTAAAAACAATGAAACATCAATCGCATGCACACATTAACACAGTATGTAACCCGGGGAAAGTATAAAGCTGAAAACCCCACACTATATATATATTATAATGATAGAGAACATGTAACAATACATAGTACAATACTCCTCACAAGTACTCAGTACTATCTCCACCTGTTACACACAAACTAGCTCAGATCTGATGCCTCAAATCGTCTCCACTGTTTGCCTGCCTCCACTGCACAATCTGCAAGAGAAATCAATCACTCTGTAAAAACGAATTCCCTTGGTATACTACGCAAGCCTCATGGGAAATCTCCGTCCATGCATGTGAAAATCTCATGCACAACTATAGTCACATCTATAGTCACAACTGATAGCAATCTCAACCTCTAACACCTGTCTCCACTGAACTGTACATGCATTGAGTTAACTGATGTATTCTTCAGTTGCTTTATGAGTTAATAATTAGTGAATTAATTAATATTTAAATCACACAACTCATCACTAGCGTCTTCTTTAGTTAGACTAAAATACAACTAGTTCAACCAAGTCAAACTGAACACAACTCCATCAACTCCACAGTCAACTCCACCGAAACTCAACCACACGAGTTCTAACTGAAGTCTTGCATGCAATAGCTCAACTGACCCACAAAGAAAGCGTATTTCCTTCTGTCAGCTGCATTTGCCACATCTGTAGCTCAAACTGAAGTGCTCCAATAGGATAAGATAATGTTTATAGTCCAAATATTATTATGAGACAGTAATATTCGATTGTTCTATTTTTCACCTGGTAGTCTAAAAATAGAAACCGCCCATATGTCTAAAAATAGAAGTCCATCTATTTTTACCAACATGACCAATCATCCACAAATAGCATCTTGCAACTCATAGACCATGATCCATATGTCTAAAAATAGACTTTGCGCCAAAAATAGCCCGCGGGCCCACTTAGTTAAGGCGACTTCAGCTCCATCATCTTATTGCATTCTCAACACTCCCTCTCAACAAGATATGGATTATCAACAACCACTATCCTGCCTTGGTGGTATTCAAATTTTCTCCTGGTGAGCGCCTTCATCAAGATATCAGCATCCTGATCCTCCGTTGGAATGTATGAAAGTAACATGATTCTCCACTGCACACAATCTCTGATATGATGGTACCTGATGTTAATGTGCTGAGATCTATCATGAAATACAGGATTAGCCGAGAGTTTAATGCAACTCTGGTTATCACAGTAAATCACAGTAGGCTCCATGTAAGAACCGAACAAACCGACCAGGATATTCCTCATCCATATAGCCTCGCATGCAGCCAAACTTGCTGCCATATACTCAGCCTCTGCTGAACTGAGTGCCACGGATCTTTGCTTCCTGCTGTACCAAGAAACTGTTGTCAACCTGATCCTGAAGACCCCTCCTGATGTGCTCTTTCTGTCCATTGGGCTCCCTGCCCAATCTACATCCTCGAAGCCACATAGCTTCACCTCATCCTCCTGTCTGTACCACAATCCATATCTCGATGTGCCTCTGAGATAACACAATACATGCTTGCCTGCCTTCCAGAAGAGCTTGGTTTGCTTAACCATAGCTTTTGAAAGTTGGTTAACAACATAGCATATATCGGGTCGTGTATTGACCAGATACATAAGCGACCCCACCAACTGTCTATAAACAGTGGCATCCACTTCTTCTGCTGAAGTGGCATCCTCCTTCCTCCAACCTCCAGGAAGAGGAGTATCAATAGGCTTGCAACCATGCATGTTGAACTTCTCCAATATCTCCCGAGCATACTTACCCTGAGAAAAAAATAGTCCATCACTGTGCTGCCAGATTTCCAATCCCAAGAAATAATGAAGGAGGCCCATGTCCTTCATCTCAAAATCCTTAGCAAGATCATCCTTGCATGGAAGTATCAACAGCTCATCACCCGTTAGAATCAAATCATCTAGAGGATGGCTTAGTCACAACACATTTGCTCACAAGAGGATGGCTTAGTCACAACACATTTTCTCACAAGAGCCATGTATCCAGTGTACCGATCAGGTGACTATCTCTGCCTGCATTGGGCTGTAGGTGGTCCTACAACTTTCTCTGCATCTTGAGCCAGTCGCTCAGCTTCTATCGAGCACTTTCGCCCTATGATGGTTGGCACTGCATGAGTGGTCTCTTCCTCTCTATGAGCCTTGTCCTATGGCTGATCCACGTCCTAAAGCTCATCCTTAGGAACTAATAGCTCTTCATCTGCATGCAAGAGTGGCTCCCTCTCAAACGAACACTTCATGGCTTTCTCCTCCTGAAATTTTATATCCCATCGCACAACAGTCTTGCCACTATCTGGCAAATACAAATGATAGTTGTGGAGCGTATCAGTGTACCCCACAAATATCCCAACCTCTGCGGTCAGCTCCAGCTTCTTCTTGGCATCCTTCGTCACATGCATGTAAACGTTAGCACCAAAAATCCTAAAATGAGAAAGATCAGGCTTCTTACCAGAATAATCCTCCTCGGGTGTACTCATGCCAAGTATCCTGTGAGGACAACGGTTCTGCACATATATTGCAGTATTGCATGCTTCTTCCCACAAGTGAAGGGGTAGGCCCTGATCATGCAACATCGCCCGTGCAGCACCCATGATCGTTTTGTTCTTCTGCTCAGCAACCCTGTTCTGTTGTGGGTTATGGGGAGCTATGAGCTCTCTTCAAATCCCTTCTGCACTACAAAAGTACTTGAACTCGCAAGAGATGTATTCACCACCATTATCGCTCTTAAGAGCCTTCACCTTCTTCCTCGACTCCTTCTCGACTAGTGCTTTGAACTCATAGAACTTTGAGTATGTCTCGCTCTTCTTCTGCATGCAGAAGATCTAGCACTTACGAGAGAAATCATCAACAAAGATCACATAATACCTGTGTTTTGCTGTCGAAGCTACTGAGAAAGGTCCACACATGTCTGTGAAAGGTGGCTTTCACAAACTTTCCCAAAGTACACCCCTTGCACTGATCTAACTGCACAAGAGTGCCTTTAGGAAGCCCTGTAGTGATCTGTCGCAGTATCTTCAAGGCTCCATGCTGAAGGTGACCCAATCTCCTGTGCCACAGCTCGCCATCATCCCGGCTCACAAATCCTTCTGCCTTGCATGCCATTGCTACGCAGCCATCTACATGCAACTGATAAAGGTTCCTCAGTCGAACCCCTATCTTCTGGGTTTCTCCAGTTGTCTTACTGCGCAAGAAAGCCTTCCCTCGCTAAAAAAAACATCATATCCCTTGTCTTATAACATCTCCATAGAGATAAGATTCTTCTTCAATCCTGGAACATGCATCACTTCCTTCAATACGAAGGGTTTACCAGACTCCCTCCCAAAGGAAATGGTACCAATACCAGTCACACTGTATCTACCATCATCGCCCATCTTGATGTGCACTCCAAGATCTTTCTTCTCCATATTAGAAAACAAATCTCGATCTCCTGTCATGTGAAAAGACGCGCCACTATCCAAGAACCACACCGATCCCATCACACTTGAAACCAAGCATGCGATCAATGAAAAATCAAGCTCAAACTACGAGGCTAGAGCCTCTCCTGCTGTAGATCCGACAACTTGCTTGTTCTTCTTCTTCTGCGAACAATTAGTGCCATAGTGTCCACGCTGGTGACAGTGAAAGCACTTCACCTTAGACATGTCCTACTTCTTGCCTTTCGCACCGGACTGAGAAGCTTTCTTGTTCTTCCCCTTCTTTTCTTTGGCAGCCAAAGCGCAATTTTCTTCATAGTTCCCTTTGATGAAGATATGTCCATGGTATTCTCCCTAATCTCCTCCTACACAAGATCTGACCAAATTCTCTCCCATCGTGGAAATTTCTCCCGAGCATTGACAGAGTCCTGATAGGAATGCCAACTCTTCAGAAGACCAAGGAGAGCCAAGCTTACCAAGTCCTCATCATCGACAGTCACCCCCACACTTCCCAGCTCATCCCTGCACTGAGTGAACTTCGTGAGATACTTGGGCATACTATCTCCCTTCTCACATTTAATGTTTCTGAGTTTATCCATGAGCACCAACTTCCTCTGATCGCTCTTGGTTTGGAATAGATCTGTCAACACTTTCCACATCAAGTATGGAGAAGCCTTACCATGTAGGCTGGACACAATGTGATCCTTCATGTCCTCCAACAAAATCCTTCGGCACTTTTCTATCTTCTTTTGCCAAGCATCAACTTGCATAGTATCAATAGGCTTTGGGACATCAACCTCTATGAACTCCTTCAGCCCGTTATCATCTAACACTGCCTCCATCCTATCCTTCCATGCAATATAGTTCGAGCTTCCCTCAAGAGCATACTCCAATCGCAATCTGTTGAAAGACATTGCCACGTTGATACCAAGAAAACACTGCTGCAAAATCGAATTCCACTAGTGTTGCGGGGAAAAGTATCCGATGCGGATGACACTAACCCTTTCTAAAGGTGACAGACTTTAGCAACAACTGAATGACAAAGTTTTCATGTTCATCTTTATGAAAGCACAGAGAGAATAGAAAGAGGATCAACCAACCTGGTGTCTTGCGCTTAGTCGATCCTTGTCCTTCTCGCTTTGTATCCCGTTCCCAGCTCTTTACTCTCCAAGCCGATCCAGCTACACACAGAATCTGCACAACAAAAGGGAGCAAACTACGAGATACAAGCAATCATAATTGAAGCATGGATTAGGTTGCATCAAATATACATGTAAACACAAAAGCATCTATGTAAAACAAGTATATAGAAGAACATGCAAACTTTATTGATAGAAAGTAACAGGGTTCCAGAGGAAGTTACAACCAATGATGTTGGCCCCAATCCAGCAGCACCTCCTCGGCAGCAAGAACTCTCTTCTTCACCTCTAGTAAAACAATCACCCAATAATCCTGGCAGTATACCAACAGCACCTCCTTGCTTATACAAAATTCCAGCCTCCTTAGACCTCATAGAAGAGCTCTATATATAGGAGAGAAGAAGAGAGGATGAGTCAACTTGAGGCTGGCATAGAGCTGACTAGTGTCCTCTCCCTCTTCAGTTAATCTTCAGTTCTTAAGTCCACTTGGAGATCCTTGGTTACACATGGTGATCAAGTACCTCTTACTCATCACAAGGCGAATCTGATGAACCAAGTGTCAGTTTGGAAGCTTCCTGGGCAATTGACACCTTGCAGGAGGACTGTGCCACTTGGCCAATCTCGCCCAGCGCAGGTGGCCTTCATTGTTTTTGACTTCCAGCGCAGGTACAGAGTGGGACAGTTGCAATACAGTGCAGAAGCTCAGTTAAGTAGCTGACATGATCCAAAATAAGCCTGTTCTGAAGTGTTTTCAGGTGGAGAACTGATTGGAAGTGCTGTTGATTGATGACCTTGTTCTTTTAGGGGTAAGAACAACATGTTTAGGGACTGAGGATCCCTGTAATTATCGACATTTCCTGCTCCTTGACGCGAGGCACAAAAATATCTATAACAACTAGCTCCAAAATCAACCGCCTCTGATCTAGATTTCATGAGAACAAAGTATTTCTCGTACAGAGATTGACTATATGGGATTTTATCAGATATCTCACCTTCCAAAGGAAGGATGAATCCAGAGGCTACCTGGCTCGATTACAGACTCTGCCTGAAGAAATAAGATGTAAACAATTTCTGAATAATAGATCTGATGATCAACAACTCTGATACCATGTAGAAATTTTGAATAATTAATCACTTATTCACAAAGATTATCCCGATTATGCACTATTGTGGAATACATTCATAATACATAACCTCCTCTACGTTGATCATCAATTTAGAAGCATTAAAAACAATAAAACATCAATCACATGCACACATTAACATAGTATGTAACCCAGGGAAAGCATACAGCTGAAAACCCCGCACTATCTATATATTATAATGATAGAGAACATGTAACAATACATAGTACAATACTCCTCACAAGTACTCAGTACTATCTCCACTTGTTACACACAAACTAGCTCAGATCTGATGCCTCAAATCTTCTCCACTGTTTTCCTGCCTCCACTGCAAAAGAAATCAATCACTCTGTAAAAACGAATTCCCTTGGTATACTACAAAAGCCTCATGGGAAATCTCCATCCATGCATGTGCAAATCTCATGCACAACTATAGTCACATCTATAGTCACAACTGATAGCAATCTCAACCTCTAACACCTGTCTCCACTGAACTGTACATGAACTGAGTTAACTAATGTACTCTTTAGTTGATTTATGAGTTAATAATTAATGAATTAATTAATATTTAATTCACACAACTCATCATTAGTGTATTCTTTAGTTAGACTAAAATACAACTAGTTCAACCAAGTCAAACTGAACACAATTCCATCAACTCCACAATCAACTCCACCGAAACTCAACCACATGAGTTCTAACTGAAGTCCTACATGCAATAGCTCAACTGACCCACAAAGAAAGTGTATTTCCTTCTGACAGCTGCATGTGCCACATCTGTAGCTCAAACTGAAGTGCTCCAAGAGGATAAGATAATGTTTATAGTCCAAATATTATTATGAGACAATAATATTCGACTGTTCTATTTTTAGCCTGGCAGTCTAAAAATAGAAACCACCCATATGTATAAAAATAGAAGTCCATCTATTTTTACCGACATGACCAATCATCCACAGATATCATCTTGCAACTCATAGACCATGATCCATAGACTTCTTTCCACTAAGCTCCATCATCTTGTTGCATTCTCAACAGTAATGCCAATGGAGAATAATGTACATAGCCTATGCATAGTGGCGTTCACATGAATGGTCGATCTTGGAGCCTTGGAAGAAAGGCTCGCGCAACTGATAGAGTTTGAAGAAGATAAATTTTTGGCTGGACTCCATCAGCATGTTCAGAAGGACTGCGAAAAGGCATGGCACGATCAGCACATCAAATTGTGCACCTTCAAGGTAAACAGTTTTGTTTTATTATATGACATCATGTTTGATAAATTTCCAAGAAAATTGTAGATGCATTGGCTAGGGCCATATGTCATCAAAGATATTACCAATGGTGGAGCAGTTCAATTGGTGAAATTGAATGGAGATCCATTTCCTAGAAAGGTAAATGGAAGCCAATTAAAGCCATACACCAGGGATCCAACCAGATGAATATATGATGGAAGCATAGTCTTAGCACTCCAGGTAGCTAAAAGGAGGTGCGAGACCATAAACAACACTGCCTGGGTTGTAGAGCTGCACGACTGGGGGACTGGGCGAGATGGAAGAATGTCACAACATCAGTAGAAGCAGGATGGGAGCTGCACTATAGATGGAGAGACCATGCAGGGTAGCCATAAAGTGATCGTTACGGTCACTGTTCATGGCTTGATAGTGAGAAAACAGCTAAGAGGAGCGGGGGGAGGGGGGGGGCGACATTTAAGGCTGAAATTAAGAACAAAATATTTGAAAATCTACCACCAATCTAACATTTATGAGTGGATTTTGGGGGGAACATTTGGCTTTGAATTCAAATTTTCCTGTAAATTACGGATGGTCACCTAATGAAAAACACTTTGCATTTTGAGAGCTTCTGTGTCGCGCTATCGGTTGTGCATGAATCGTGGGGTTTTTGAGGATTTGGTGGCCAACGAAGTGTTTGACAAGTACCTAAGGAAACCGAAGAGATCCTTAACAACCTCATGTGGGTGCCCGTGGAAACAGATAGTGGTGGAGGATCTATGGCCTCTGAGGGAGCTACCCCTGAGGTCGTAAGTGTAAAGGTGCCCGCCATAGTACCAAAATCACCAAGGTCACATAGGGTGAAGCCTACATGGGTAGGAGAGGCTTCCAAGATGAACAAGGACAAACATAAAGTGGCACTACCGGTGCGTGAGTCGCCAAGGAAGCAGCAAAAGAAAGATAATCCCACTGTGCAGGAGAAAGGCAAGGGGGTAAACCTAGAGTCCAACAATGACACAGAGGAAATTGGTATAGGCACAGAGGACATTGATATGAAGGGAGTAGACCATATCTCAAAGCTCCCAAAATACATCCCTCCTTGTTGGGGTAAGGTGAAGGTCCCAAAAGGACCCAGATAAGGGAAAGTTTCTCCTACATACACCCCTACTGCCAGAGAATATCACATTTGAAGGACCGCGCTTGGCATGCATCCCCCATCTAAATCTTGAACATTGGGATTTGGCGGACATGGAGTGGTTCCCCCACTTGGCTACTGATAATTTCATATAGAGATTATTCTACAAGGACTCGGGTGTCACTGCGTTGAAGTCGGTGAAGTGGATTCGTGGGGTGGAGAAGGCAAGATTTTTGAATTTGTTATGGGTTTCGGATTACCACCACGCGCCCATAAATTTGATAGTTATCAAATAGATATTGTGCCTGGTGCACGACGGTTGCCTTTGGCTGGAGGAGTCGATCCCTATAACTAATATGGCTTCAGGTGTGCATGATTACAAAGCTTAATTTGAGGGCACAACCTTCAACTCTGCCATAGGTCAGGGAATAGTGCGCAGCATCTGTTAAGAGTGTAGTCATTGTAGTAGATGCTGTGGTGGCATACTGCACTATGCTCTTCGAGAAATTGATGGATGTCCTAACAAGTATGCAAGAATATGCCACCATACCGAGGTTGAATACTGAGGTAAGATAATTACAACAGTAGTATGAGGAAGCTAGAGCGATGACACACACTTTTTCCATCACACAGAGACTAGCCAAGCTACAGGAGGTAAAGGAACTGAAAGAACATGCAAAAGAAGCGCAAAACAAAGAGGTAGTCCTCAAGGCCATATTGACGCCTTGGATAGAGAAGGCCTATGTGCTCTCCACCACCATTGGGGAGAAGTTGGCTAGCCTACAGACAGCACAACAGAATATCAAAGCAGATAGTGCAGGACCAACAATGGTGCAGCTGGTGGAGTAGGTCAAGCAGGTGGCTACACAGTGTACAGTGGAAGTTGCAGTCATACAAGTGGAGCTAAGAGGTCTTCGCAACAAGATCCCATGTCAACAGATTGACTTAGGGGTGATTCACCATATTTATGTTGTGGGCCTATTGGGACAGGGTCCCCTATGGTCAATTTTGGGGTTAAAATCCCAAGTTTTGGGGTAGAAAGCCCAAGTTTTGGTATGTAAAGTGTAAATTCTATGAAATTTGTGGTCACGGATCGTGTAGATGTAAAGTGTCAAAAAGGGTTTCCTCCCTTCTTTTATGTAAGTTGTGTCAGCTTTATAAGATCCACCCATGGTCCACAGACCATGGCATTGTATAAAAAAGAGAGTCGTAGAAGAGTCTAAGACAATTTTGAGTTTGGATGATGATGAATGTAATGGGTCATTAGCAGAAAGAGTGAAGAGTCTTAGAATAGAAGAAAGGCTCTTCAGCTGTGTGTGCAAAGGCCTAGGGTAGAAGTCCACAACTAAGTGCATGGATCCTTGTAGCTGAGTGCGCAGGGTAGTTAAAGTCTGTAAGAAGATCTGAGGTACTAATAACGAATATTATTCTGGAAATATCTATGTTTGATCTATTTACCTATGTTATGAATAAATGTGGTTATGTTATGTTGAATAACAGTTTAATGATTTAATGCTATATTGATGCGTGAATCTAGATGTTTTACATTGTTATCTATATGTAAGCAATAATATATGTTTACATGAATAACATATACTTAAGCTAATCTGGGTAAATACGAATGAAAGAGTAATTATAGAAACACATAAGTGGTTGATTTGCCTGGTTAGGGTTCGTGAAAAATAGTCATGGACCTTCGCGAAGGTCTAGAGGCCGATTAACAGAAGTATATCGATAAGCCCTAAAAGGCTTATCTATCTGTGTGAAGGTAGAGTTAGGGAATAAAACGACATCACTACCATCTCTGGGTGCAGAAACTTGGTTCTAGCATCCCCCCATACGTTTTCGGGTGAGACTTCAGTCCACACTCTGCAGATTAATGCTGAAAGGGCTAGTAGTGTAGGGATTTGTTTGGCTAAATTAACATTGAACCTGGTTCAGGGCCCACTAAGCCAACAATAATCAATATAACCTACATCAAATGAAGCATGTATATTAAGTGCAGAAAAATGCAAGAATATGAAATGCAAGTGAACAATACATTCAAAGAAGATAAAGAGATTGAACAACATGGCTCTCAGGCTCCTAGGGTGATGAAGGCTAAGGATACTCATAATCCTATGAAGTAAACCAAGCCTTAGAAGCTGAAAATGAAACCAAACTTCATTATTTGAATCAATCCAAGTACATCCTTGCTAGAAATGAAAGTATAGCAGTTGAATAATAAGTTGTCTCCACAAATAAGACTAAGAAATACATTCCCCTAGAGGAAAATTCGAACTTATACAAATAGATGGTTAAGCGTCCTCATTGAAAGGAGGCAACTTTCCCCTCCAAAATCCCTCAAAAAGTGGTTTTGGTTGCCAACAATAAGAATCTTCATTAAATAAAGGGGAGCACATTCCTAGATTTTCTCAATAACTCGAGCTCCAGACTTTGTTCGATAATTTCATCATATATTGTTCATTTATTGTCCAATATTACCCCATGCTGTAGAAGGGAGAAAATCCCTAGATTATCTCATCCGCCAAATCTTCATAATCTTCCAAATATTCTCATAATATTCTACAAAAAAAATTAATATTAGGCATAAATATGCAATTATTGCTAATTCTTCCTAATGAACACATTATAGCTCAAAAACATGTCATCAAATGCAAAGGGAGAGGTTAAATGTTTTTAAGGAAGGTCACATGGGCCTTAAATTGTAGCTAATTTGGAGGCCCATCATTAGGTGCTCAATCCCCCTTCTTGTATTTCTACTTTCCATGCATTTAGTTTAGTCATGCAATTCTGCAAATCTCATCTCTAAAAAATATTGTAGTTGTAGGGTCATTGAATAAGATGTTGTAGCAGCTACAACATCTTATTCAACGACCCTACAACTACAATATTTTTTAGAGATGAGACTACAAGCACCCTCCAAAATTTTTCCTTAGCTTCATTTCAAAGCCTCCCTACCAACCTTTCACAGCAACATGTCTTGCCTTGTCAAGTACACAAGCTTCAGTCATTTTCTTGCAAAATGACAACCTATCCATCAAAACTTGTTGCATCCCCCTCACAAGATGTTTCACTGGACCTGGTCTAGCTTCAGGCTAAGAAGCTCTCTCAATAAATTGTGCAATTCTGTAGGGGAACCAACCTTCCCTCCAGAAATTGCATAATTTTTTCTGGCAGCCTACTCGGCTCCAAAATTGCACAAATCTACTTGTCACTGTTCACTGCAAAAATTACGCAATTCCTCCTACTAGGATTGCTTAGCCCAAAAATTGCACAACTCTAGGTAGTATTCAGCTTCTTTTCCCATAAATTTCACAATCCATTTGGGCAAAAAACCCATCTCCCTCCTGGAAATGCTCATTTTTTCCTCCTAGCTGAGCAGACTGTTGCATGTGTAGTTGAGTTGACTGGTTCCCCACGAGACCGAAAAAAATTGATTTGCATGCACGGGCTGCTTCTCCGAAGGTAGCATGCAAAGGAATCCCTTGATTCAGGGATCTGCTTTTAGCAGCTAGAGGTTGCATGCAATGATCATTTCAAAAACCTCCCACCAAGTGTCACTCTTCCTAGATTTGTGGCATGCTCATCACATCTTCAATTTTATCAAAACTCATGAACCGGAACCTACAGAGCTCTTTCCTCACATCAACCTTGTAGCTCTAACATCCCACATTATATCTAGGAGTCATCGGCACATTCAGCTCATTTGTATTGGGGTAAGCCCGCCTTTCATGTCTTGTGTTGCATTTCTGTCACTTTTTGTGTTTCGCTTTGTGTGATTATTGTCTTATTGATTTCAGTGAGTGCTTGTTGTCGTTTTGATTCATGTTAGCTTGTATAAGTATGGTTTCAGTTTTTTTTTGCATCTCACTCGTGTTGCATGCATGACATTGTTTATCACAGACAACAGCCATTGTGGTGACTCACTTCGCACACATGCATGTATTCCCATTTTCTGAAGCCTGTGCTTTCTATTTTCACGAATGATCATTCACTCTTGTTTTCACTCATTTGATTGTGCATTCACACTTCTCATGTTTCAGTCACTCGTCGGCCAGACTAGGTTACCTTGGCCCAGACCGTACCTTTCCATGCTAGCACTACATATTTTCAGAAGTAAAGGCTCTTCCTTCCTTCCATAAATTGTGCAATTCTAGCCAGGCACTGAACTCCAAGCTTGCATTGCGCAATTCTTGGAGGCACTGTCCTACTGGACCCAGAAACTGCACAATGTAGTTTGCTAGTTTCATGTCACTACTGACTAAAATTGTGCATTGTGCATTTTTAGTCCTTAGCAGGCCAGGTTGGACTATGCATTGTGCAGTTCCAACAATTAGTCAGCCTCTTGACAGCTCGAGCTATGCCTTGCGTAGTTTTGGCATTCAGTCTCCTGACCTCCTGGCGGAAATTGCGCAACTTTCACATTCAATCACACAGGTATGTTGCAAGTAAGTCCTCAAGTTTGTTTTCATTTTTGACTAAAAGATTTATTTCCATTAGTTTTGTTGTGTCTCCAGGCATCGGAGGTGTTCATCTGTCTCTCACTAGCACAAGTACAACAACTTCCAGGAGAGCATAGTCAAAGACACTTTTAAGAGTGCGATTGGGGATGCAGTCGATCAAGTGTCTATGAACTTGCTTGTCCACAAAGACATCAAGTTGTTCAAGGAAAAGGGTATCAATATCAATGTCAATGGCATCACAGCGATAAACACCATCAACAACAGTAGAAGGTAACAGACCTGCATGCAGCGAATGCCAGTGGAAGGTTGTTGACAACATAGAGGTGGAGCGAGGCTACAAGTTTAAAGCATATCCACTCATGATGAAAGTAGCTTTAGATATTGAGGCTATGTGTCTATGACATGACATGAAGATCGTTCTAAGGAAGAGAATGGAACATAGAAGGATTTTCATGCTCTGAGGCAGCAACTCAAGTAAGAACATGATCTTCATAGACATAGAATAAGTTGCAGCAGGAATAGGTACAACACGGGGTGCAACATGCACAGACATATGAAATTGTGCCCGTACAAGTTATAGATCCATCCCAACAGCTCACACGGAGTAGACAAGGTGAGTAGTGTTGGTGATTGCATGCAAGGGAGTTCAGTAGCATGCATGTCATTGTGCACATGCATGCGATCCCACCCATTTGGCACACTCACAGAGGTGAAGACAAGAAGCAAGTCCAACTGAAGCTGAACATGTATTTTGACAAGTTGATGCGCACGACCACTAGAACATCCTTGGAGATCAGCACAAACACTATGCATCAATAGGTTTCCATTCCGGTCACATCCAGGATGACCATGCACATTCTATCAGATGAGTTGGATGGACGAGCCATATCAGTGTACCCAGATGCAATGGAGGCAAGAGTTCGGTTCAAAAAGATGTCACCATTGAGCGCACGGACACCGTCATGAAAAAACAAGCTTGGCATCATTTCGTCACCATTGACCATCACAAGGATGTCAAAGAGTTGGTCTCACCACAATGGTCCGAGTGTTAGTGATGTCTTGCATGGCTTGCTCAATCCATTTTGTCTCACATGGGTACATGTGCAGATTGTATGTAACGTCTTGTCAAGTGGAAGTTCAAGTGTCAATAGTTGGATGTAATAGTCGTAGAGTAGATGAAGAGTCATGAGGGTAGATGAACTGTCACAAAGGGGAATGTCAAGGGCCACCCCACCCTTTTCTATAAATAGTCCCTCATAACTCATTGTATAGACTTTTGGTCAGCCAAGCTTCCAATAGGAGTATCTTAGAGAAAGATTGGACAATATTGTAATGAGCCTTGGCTTCTCCACTTCACAGAGCTAGTGTATCTCTTTGGAGGAGTAGGCGGTTATGGCTGTAATGTTCAACTATTGGGGTTAGCGAGTGTACATGGATGTATTGTATGACCTGAACTTACACTTCTTAATATAACAAAGCCACCACATTTTCATGCAAATGTTGTTATTGCAGTTGGACTATTCTGGTTGCTTTAGAAATGTATGTTATTCAACTTACGCATTTGTGTATGAACTATTTTGTATGAAATTGTATGAATCTTGTTGCAGACGTGTTGTTGGTTTAAAAATCACTTTGGATTTCTCACAATCTTTCTTTCTAGCCAGTGATGCATCTTTTCTCATGTGTTCCCTTCCAAGCCGAGTACTATTACAGGTTTCCAAGGGGCGCACTCATGCCACTTTTCGTGTGTTAGATCCATTCATGCACCTTAATTGACTCACTATAGTTGTCACACCCTTGTTACCAATAGGGACATATTACTTGCCTCTGTGTGAAAATACGGTCAAGGCATTATTGTATAGCCCACTGCTAGGAATCCTACACCAAATGGTCAGAGGTCTAATTGGAACTTCTTACCAGGGAGATCCCTAACATGTTGGCACGTCCAGCAACATTAACCTAAGCTTATATTTAAATTTCTATATGTTTCTTGCTATGATGAATTTATCAATAGTTTCTTCCATACAATGGTACTCTTCTCATTTAGCAATTCAACTCATCCTTTCTCTTATTTTATTTCCTGTTTCTACTTAGTTTATCATTCATTCATGGATTTTGATTTTAGTTAGACAATGGTGCCTAGTTTAGATAATGGTTCTTGGGCATATTTAGTACCCTTTTTGTGCACATATCTCACTTAGATTGTAATCACTTTTCCCATTGTTACACATTTCTGCAATCTGTCAGTACATAAATTTATGTCTTGATGAGCTACAAGAAATTCTAGATTTTATTATTACATGAATTGATCCATTGAAGATACCCGATCTTGGGGAAGAATTATTCGCCCTTCTATAACCCCCCTTCACCTTCTTCATCCCTCAAATCACAAGCAAGATGCTTAAAACTATGCTCATGTATATTTTTTATCGAAAAATAGGGGCAGCCTATAGAAATCCACCAATTGCATTAAAAAACTTCCATATTTTCACTAAAAGCATGTTTATCATTCCTTACCACATTACAACTCAGACCAGACCTTCAAGTTGAAATTTAGAATATTAGAGGCCCTTTATAATTTTTAACCTAGTGGTTGTAGAGAAGTTATTTTCGTTTCTACGAAATAGTGTTTGTTTCTTGGATGTTATCTTTTAATTGCAAATTGGTTTATTGGGAATAATATAATAGACTTTATTATTTCCAACTCTCCTGAAATTATTTGCTTTCCTTTCCTGCAATTAGACTATGTTTATTTTTTTTCATTTACTTTCTTGCAATCAAATTAGGTTTATTTGTTTTCCTTTCTATTGTTGCAATTAGACTAGGTTTATTTAATTTTCATTCCTTTTCTGAAAATATAGTAGGTTTACTTTATGTCCTTTGCTTCTCTACAAAGCTATAGTAGGTTTAATTTTTGTTCATTTCTTTCATGTAATTTTTAAGCATTTCTCATAGCCTAGATAGCTAAAGTGGTCTATGTACAACCTATTTTCTCTTCAGTTGAATTAGATCAACCAAAGAAGAATACATTGCATCCTAAACACATGGTGTTGACCCCTCTTAAGTTTGTATGAAGTTTGGGATGATAATTAAAGTTGAAGCCTTTACGATATTCAACATTCTTGTTGTAATACTAAGTCCCATAAACAGGTGTTCTCATAGTCGATAGTGAGTTTACCTGATCATCTCCTGATTATCTAAATCCATAAGTGCTTGATGTTAGAATATTTATTGATACTTTGTGGGTTTTTCTACATATATTAGGGTCCATTTTCATCATTGGTTGTTCCCCTCACATATGTTAACAATATACCTCAAAGATTGATAATTAAACAATTTTTACCATGCTCAACATCCACTTACTTGTTCTCATCTTGTAGATCTGTACCACCATGGTTGTGTAGAATACCTTTGGTTAGGGACATATCACTCTTAAATGGATCCTTTCCCAAGCTGCATTGGAGTTATGTATCATCCAATGTACTTTGATGGATACTCTAGACCACCTCTTCTCTATGTGTCCATTTCCTTGTTGAAGTATATTGTGGTGTAGATCCACATTATATTTCTTGGTGGCTATGTTACTTTTTCTCATTGCATGGATCCACAATGTATAGTAGCTAGCCATGTTAGTTTTTATTTATTCTAGGCATGGGTACACCTAACTCAAGGATGATTATCTTATGATTGAAACTTCATTACTAGTGTGACTCTAATCTAGTTCTTTGGCATCGATTGCTTCCTTTCTTTTTTATCCATTTTTTCATAATGCATTGTGGCCATTGATTTCTCTTCTAAACTCATGCATTAGGGGCATTTATTATAGCCTTTTGTCCCATATTATGTTAGATAAAGGAACCCTAGCTCAACCTCCCTAATTTGTTGGTCTAAATGCATCCTTCTTCCTCTTTAATTGTGCTTCTTTACTATCCCATCATTCCCATAGTCATATCTTTCTATCACCCATCTCTCCATTCTAGTGGAACAATCTAAAACTTGAGTATTCAACATGTCTTTGGCATAGGAATGGTGGAGGTCAAATTTCTGGTATAGGTTACTCTTGAGGAGATCAACCTGACCCACTTATTTGTAAGTTGGATATGGGTGTATTAATAGAGAAGTTTCCTAACTTATCATGGCCCAAGCATCTAGAAACATCCTCTTAAGTCCAATAAATTCCTATATTATGAGACCCTCTCAAGGGGAGTGATAATTCGAGAGTGAGAGAGATATAGAGAATAGTTCAACGATGTTGGTTCATTTGTACTGAAATTCTCTTGCATGTGAGATGAGCTCAGCCTTTTTATAAGTCAAGGGAAGGATAATTCCAAGGATTGGAGATGATAACATATTGTTACCAAGGTATATTGTGCCTTGTACTTCTTATACTTATATGAATGCAAATTATTTCCCTTTCAGTAGCTTGCTTGTGATATGGAAATCTTGATTGTGTTTATATTATATGTTTATTTTGTAAGATAATCTGTCTTCCACCAAGGAATGCATCATATCTGTATGTTTGTGCTTGTGTGTAGGAGCTCAAGTCTAGCATTTGGATTAATATCTATGGGTAGCATCATGATCTTCACCAACAAAGGATCTGCATAATCTACACCAATCTATGAGGGTTGAGGTATGGACTCTTTCATTTTTATATAGATTATGGTAGTATAACTACTTGGGATTGAGTTTGATTATTCACACATTGTCTAATGGATCTATATGTGATATTCATGGATCAATAAATTCTTAGCTCCTGATTACAATTTGATCTTAGTTAAAAAATTTGGAGTAGTAATGTCTAGTCAACTTTTTTGAGTTTTCTAATGTTTTGGTTGGTCACTCCACCCATCATCAGGGACAATAGGGAAGAAATATGATTGGAAGAGGTTGTCAATACCTATATAAAGAGGTGAGAGTAGCTTCTAATGATAGATTCACAAATTTGTTTTTTCAATCAAAGTTATTTTATTATATTATCATGAAAATACATATTACAAAATGTGTCTCAATGGCTCCCCCGAATTCACTCTGACCAAATTTGTTAGCTAGGAGAGTCGGATTATGTATATGATTTCCAATGAACCTTTATTTCCAATAGGATGATTAGCCATACAAGCCAAAAAGGAGACAAAACTAATATATAACCTGTGAGCATCATATCACATAGGTGGCAAAGGCGGTTGCAAAGGAGGTGCTACAAATAGGTCAGATCTCTCATGCATGTGAAAATCAATGTGCTCAACGCTAGCCTCCAAATCATGCATGTGATGATTGGTACAATGTTGGCTCCGACGAATCTTATCCAGTTGCTCAAGAATTTCATTTTGGTTGAACTAGATGTCATTCATATATGCCACTAGCTCATTCCTATCCTCACATCTCTTCTCCCTAACGATATCTAGGTTGGATTGGATTCCTCGCAGCTTCTCGGTTATTGATTCCAGGGTGGTCGACACATCCACATCTCCTAGGGAGTGGATCTGGTCATGGGAAATCTCCACCTCACACTCCACACTCGTAGAGTCTACAGTCAATGAAATGTGGTTGCTGGCATGATACGTTGCCTTCCCGTTCTAGCCACCACCTCTACGAGGTTGACATCTCTATCGAGGAATAACTGTATCCACACAAATTTCCAAAACCTAATAATTAGAAATGGTAACAACTTCCAAAAATACAATTCCCACAAGAACTAAAACAAGAAAGCCATAGACCAAATGAAGAGGAGGGGATATAAACTCTATGGCATGACACAACCCACAGAACTATGGGGTGGCTGCAAGCTTTCTTGACCCATTTTGAATTTCGCTGCCTACAAAAATGATTACAGATTGAGAAATACTCTACCACCCAAACCAAAAAAACTTTAGACACAACACAAGTAACCAAAATAGACCCGATGTAAAATTGTTGTAGACCTGAGACATAATACACTTATAGCCAGGTCCAATGGAGCACAGGAATGAAGGCTCCAAATACTCATGAGCAACATAAAGGAAACATACGCTCTAGGCGTATATATTTTCTGACTCAAGAGCCACTAGACGAACCACCTCCACCATAAAATCACAAGGCTATAAGGTTGGGCACTAATGGGACTCCAAATTAGAAAAAAATTAAGGCCCATCTGACCATCCTTCAGCACATTATACCTCTCTTTTTTCATTAGAGGACACATTTTTAACTTTAATATGTTCATTAGGAAGGTTTATGGGTAATTCCATATGTGTGCCTAATATTATTTATTTTGAAAGAATATTGTGAGAATATTGGGAAGATTATGAAGATTTGGAGGAGGAGATAATATAGGTACTTTCTCCCTACTAAAGAAGGATCAATATTTGATTATAATTCAACAAGATATTATGAAATTATTGCACATATTCTGGAGCTCCAATGGTTGAGAAAATCTAGGAATGTGTTCCTTGTCATTTAATGCAGATTCCTAGTGTTGGGAACCATATCCACTATTTGAGGGATTTTGGAGGGGAAAGCTTCCCCCTTTCAAGGATAATGATTCCTTATCATTTTTTATTAGTTCCAATTCGAATTTTCCACTAGGGGTTGGTTTTTCTTAGACCTCTTGTGATGAAAACTTGTATTTTTGCAGCTCTACATTCATTTCTTGCAGGGATGTAATTCCATTGATGGAAATAATGAGGTTTGGTACCATTTTTAGCTTATAAATATTTGTCTCCTTTACATAACTTTGATTTTCCTTGGGATTGGCCATTATAGGAGCCTAAGAGCCCTTTCGTATAATTTACTTTTCTTCTTTTTGCTTCTTATTCACATGCATCCCTTATTCTTGTTTTATTCTATTTCTACACTTAGTATTGATGAATTATTGTTGTATGATGGGTTAGATGGTTGAAGTAATTTCCTTTGCAGGATAAAAATAATGATTCCATCCTTGGAAAAGCTTTGGAATTTCACAGTGATCATTGAGCTACTTGGATTAGTTTGCTTATTCCCAAATGTAAATTTCTGGAACTCCCTTGCGGCAAATAACAGTAATTTTCTTCTATTTTTTAGAAAATTCTAATGAGATTCAATTGCGTTTATTCCACTTGAATTAGATCATAAAAACATTCAAGTTAATAAAAAAAATTACCCCATTATATTTTCACTTTATTAGGATAGCAATTTGATAGATTAACTAGCTCACTAGTTCTTGAATTTCTAGATTATAGACTGGTAATATTTTGCTATTTTTTAGCATGTTTTAACAAAGGTATTTTTGAGTGATTCCACTTGGAATGGAGACCAAAAATATTGTATTCATTAAAACAATGTGTCCCATCCAATTTGGATTTGATTTTCTTGGTCATTCAGTAAATTATATCTTCCTATAGAAAATACTGTAACTTCTTCTAGCAACACGTAACTTCTTGTAGCAGCACTTGTAACTTCCTATAGCCCTCTTTTAGCATGTATAAACTTGCCCATATTTTCTATAAAATCTTTTTTCTTATCGCTCAGGGTTGAATCATGACCCCTAAGCTCTAAATTAATGGTTGACGAAGAATAAACACTAATTAGGACATGCCTTTTTACAATGTATATTAGGCCTATTTATTTGAATTTATTCTCTTAGGATTTCAATTAAAATTTGTTGTTCTTGCTAGGATTAATTTATTTTCAAAGTAATATTTACATTTATACAATTATTTCAGGATTTGATTTCATTGCATTCACTCCATTACAACATGGAAGTGAAGGAAGGACACATTTAATGTTGCACATATAGTGTCGATACCTCTTCAGTTTGTATGAACTCGGGTGATAATTAAAGTTGATAGCCTTGGGAGTCACAACATTCTTGTTGAAATACTGAGGCCCATCACTTTTTGGTGCCTTTGATAGGGAGGTGTGAAAGTATGCATTGTTTTGTTCCTTAGTTGATTCATTTCTTTTTGCTTTCTGAAAAACAAAAGATTCCATTAGGCATCTTTAATTTCAAGAATAGAAAATTTCATTTCATTAGAATTATTATTCAAAAAAAAATTACTTCTCCAACACCAACTCCATTTGATCATGTGGTGTAGTAAGAACCACACCACCATCCAATTTTGAATATAGAAGAAGAATAGGTGGCAGAGAAGATGGAAGAAATGGATGGAGATAATGACAATGAAGAAGATCCTCTTGGATCTCTCATTCAAGATACTGATGTCAGTGTGGATATGAAGAACATCCCTCCATCTTTCCTTCCCAACTTCCATGGTATGAGGCCAAACGATCTAGAAACCTTTCTCTTTGAATTTTAAATTGTTTGTAGATCTTATGGTTACTTATTAAATACTCAAAAATTGAGTTTTTTTCCAGAAACATTGAAGGATATATCTCTTAAATGGTCATGAGTTTAGGGACTAATTCAATAAGATCATGGAATGATATGAAAAATATATTTCTAGAAAAATATAAAGATCATGATCTTAAAGAAAAAATCTTTAGAATGAATCAAGAAGGATATTAGAGCCTTGAGGATATAATAGAGAGGTTCATGTATAATGTTAAGAGAGAAAACTTACATCATTTAGGATATGACACACTAAAATCCCTCTTACATAGAACAAGTAGGGATGAGTGGATTGGTCTCATTGATATTATGAGTAGAGGTGATGTATACCAATTATCATTTGAAGAAATTTGTGAAACATGCAAACACATATCAAAAGGAAGTGAAAGAGTAAGTAAATCAACATCAAGATCTGCAAGTCAAGCTAAACTTGGAAAATTGTTTGATGATTTTAAAACATAAATTCTTAGCAATTTAAGAAAACAAGTATAAATTTTAATAAATCAAGATGAGGTAAAATAAGATGTTGATATTTATGTTGTCCATGAAGAATCACATCATGTTAAATATTTCCCATCATTACCAAGGTTGAAAGAATTTTACCAAGAGGACAATGGAGCAAGTAAATCACCAAAGCAACTATGTTATCTAGCTCCAGGAGGATCATGGTGTCCTAATCAACCTAGTATGATGCAAGAGCCTAATTCACAATTTCAAGCTTATGCACATCCATCTCAAAGTAATTGGAACACACCCTTTCCTTGGAAACCTTGTCCATCTCAAGCCAAAAACCAATCTTGGCAACAAGGTTGGCAAGGAACTTATGGGAGCTATCCACAATATCCTCAATATTTTCCTCAATATACTCCACACCCAACTCCATGTTATCTCTATCATCTGCCCCCACCACAACCACAACCCCAACCACATCCATCTCAAATATCCACTCCCACTCAACTACCTGTACCACCATTTGTAAACCCACACAAGGAAGTAGCTCAAACCACTTACAATGCTGAGGACCAACACTTCCAAGCATATCTTCCTTAAATGGTATTCATATTAGATCAAGAAAGGTATTGCAAAAAAGAGATGCTATTGATGTCATTAAAGGACAACATCCAAAAGAAGAAGATTCAAATGAGAATACCAAAGGATCATGGGTTGCACTTGATGTAGAGAAGACATTAGAAATAGAGATTGAGGAAGTTTCATAATGTTCAACATTATATCCTCTATGTGTTCAAGAGAATAATCAACAAAAAGAAGAAGATATGAATTTTATGGAAGAAGAAGACATCCAAGATTATCCAAATTAGCAAGTGGACTAGGGGCATCACAACTATATTGAAATATAGTTCTAGACAATCATTAAGTTATAGCAACACACTCTTCATCAACAATTCCTAATATCATCTCAGTCAAGTCATTTGGTCTTTTACATTCAGGTACATGTCAAAGAATATGTATCGAGTCGACACACAATTTTATCTGTGATCCAATTATGCAAGTGGATCCATTCGAAGTGTTCCTACAATTGAAAATGATTTTTTTTTTCTTCAAGTATAGTAGGATAGGAAAAAAATGAAAAAATGAAAAGTAAGGAAAAAAATAAAATCTTAGGTGGAAACCTCCTTTGAGGTGTCTCTGATTGGATCATCGATTGAAAACCTCCATGAGGTGGTGAATGGTTTGTTGGGCGTGGAGCTTGATTATCTTCTTATTTCAAAGGTATTGCCGCATTGGACCCCAGTTCGAAATGGGTTGGCAATGCCACCCGTAAAAGATTTGCTGAAGGGGGGTCCACGAGGGGGCGGGTGTGACCTTTTGTGAGTCCCCCTAGCAAGGGGATTAGGGGAAGTGCCCCCGAAGCTAAGAATAGATGTAAAATTGCCTTGTAAAATGTTGTAATTTCGTAGTCAATCTAGGCCGTTCATTAGGTAGAGATCTGACAGTAGAAGTTATGTTTAATTTAGGGTTTTTTGCCCTAGAAGGCAACCCCTCGCTATATATGAGGGAATTGTATTGCATCTATGTAGATCTATATTCTGATTGAGGAAGAGAAAGGAGATTTAGAGAGGAGGGAATTACAACGGATATGCTGTAGGTTGTATCTCTTCAATTTGTTGGATAATATAAAAGGAAGGATTGGCTATTTCTCCGTGGACGTAGCCCAAACTGGGTGAACCATGTATATCTATGTCTCTCTTATTTTATGCAATATTTTATGTGTTCCATTTCTCTATAATATATAATTTTCTAACAACTGGTATCGGAGCTGAAGGTTTATTTGGCTGATAAACTCGCAGGAGAGAAGGGTTCCTGGTTCGAGTGGGAGCAATGGTGGAAGATGGAAGGTTTAGGTTTGAAAAATTCAATGGCCAAATCTACCAGTTGTGGAAGATGCAGATGGAAATTATCTGTATCAGAGAGATCTATACCAACCATTGAGTGGAAAGACAAAGAAACTGACAAGTATGACAAACACAGACTGGGATATTCTCGACAAAAAGACTTGCAACAATACGGCTGTGCCTAACAACATCGGTAGCATTTAATATTTCAAAGGAAATTACAACAGAGGGTTTAATGTCGACATTAGCCAAACTATATGAAAAAACCTCGACCTGAAATAAGGTATTTCTGATGAAGCATTTATTTAATATGAAGATGTCAGCAGGTGGATCTATTGCTGATCATTTAAATGAATTTAATACAGTTACAAGTCAGTTAAGTTCTGTAGGGGTAAATTTTGATGATGAAGTTAGGGCTCTTTTATTTCATGCTCATTGCCAGAAAGTTGGAATGGTTTAGTTATGACCATTAGTAACTCTGTCTCTGGATCTAGTACTTTAAAGTTTGATGATGTTGTCGGTGCAATCCTTAGCAAGGAAATGCGACAAAAAAGCTTCGTTGAGACATTAGGTAATGCTTTGACTGCATAGACTAGGGGAAGAAAAATGGAAAGGGGAAAGAGCCCTGGATATCGAAGTAAGTCAATAAAAGGCATATCCAAGTCCATATCGGGGAGAGTGTGCTGGAAATGTGGGAAGAAAGGACACCTGAAGAAAGACTGCAAGTCTCGAAAGGGAAAAGAAGGATATGCACAACAAGAAGCTAATTATGAAGTGAATGTAACAGGTGATGTGTTGCACAATGCTTTGATTCTTTCATTATAGAGTATTATTGATGCCTGGGTGGTATATTTAGGGGCCTCATTCCATGCCACACCTGATAAGAAACATTTTTATGATTATGTTCAAGGAGATTTTGAATAGGTTTGATTAGGTGATGATAAACCCTGTAAAATCATTGGAATGGGTACAATTTTCATAAAACAACAAAATGGAAATCAGTGGTTATTGAAGGAGGTAAGGCATGCTCCAGATCTGAAGAAAAATTTGGTTTCAACAAGGCAATTTGGAGGTGAAGGTTGTGTAAATACTTTCAGAGATAAAACCTGGAAGGTCACTAAAGGATCCCTGGTAATAGTGAAAGGAGGAAAGGTTGGTACATTTTATTTATGCAATGGTATTTCTAATTATGTTAATGCTTTAACCTCTATAGGAGAAGATACAACATTGTGGCATGATAGGCTTGGGTACATGAGTGAGAAGCGGATGCAGATTCTTCACTCAAGAAATTTGTTGCCAGGTTTGAAGCATGTTGATTTAAAATTCTATGAGAATTGTGTTTATGGAAAACAAAAGAGAGTCAGATTCCTCAGAGTTGGGAGAGAAAAGAAGATCGAAAAATTAGAGCTTGTGCATACAGATGTATGGGGACCAACTCAGGTATCATATCTTGGTGGCTCTCATTATTATGTTACTTTTATTGATGATGCAACCAGAAAATTTTGGATTTATTGTATTCGAAATAAATATGATGTATTTGATACTTTCAAGAAATGGAAAGCTTTGGTTGAAAATGACGTAGGAAAAAGGTTGAAGTGTCTTAGATCAGACAATGGAGGTGAATATTGCAGTAAAGAGTTTGATAGGTACTATTCAGAGAATGGAATTCGTAGAGAGAAGATAGTTCCAGGAACACCACAAGAAAATGGTGTGTCAGAAAGGATGAACAGGACAATCATGGGGCGTGCAAGGTGCATGAGATTGCATGTAGGATTGCCTTTACAATTTGGGCAGATGCTGCAGATATTGTTGTTTATCTAATAAATAGAGGGCCTTCAAGTTCCTTAGATGGTGGTATTCCAGAGGAGGCATGGACAGGTAAAAAGGTAAATTACTCTTTTTTAAAGACTTTTGGTTGTGAAGCCTTTGTCCACATTAATAGAGAAAATAGAACAAAGCTTGAGGCAAAATCAAAGAAATGTCCCTTTATTAGATATGGTGTTAATGATTTTGTTTATCACTTTTATGATTATGAAAAATAAAAAATCATTAGGAGCAAAGATGTCACATTCAATGAAAAGGTTTTATACGAGGATCAGTTGCAGGAAAACAAATAGGAAAAAGAAAACAGAGAATACACAGTGCTTGAAGAGATCACAAAAAAAGTGATGGTGCCTGAAAATCATAATGATCAATAGCCAGAATAGAAACCACAACAACAACAAGCACCTCAAACACCTGAAAGTGGTGTTAGAAGATCTACCAGGATAATTAGAACCCCTGAACGATACTCTCCTTCATTATATTATGTATTGTTGACTGATTCTAGTGAACCAGAATGTTATGAAGAAGTAGTACAAGTAGAAACCAGGAAGAAGTGGGAGCAAGCCATGAAAGAAGAGATGGACTCCTTAGCACATAACCAGAGTTGGGACTTAGTCAGGTTGCCTGCAGGTAAAACAACGTTGCAGAATAAATGGGTTTACAAGTTGAAGGAAGAAGATGGAGGTAGAAAAAGGTATAAAGCTAGACTTGTGGTCAAAGGGTTTTCGCAGAAAAAGGGTATAGACTCTGATGAATTATTTTCTCTTGTTGTTAAAATGAATTCAATCCAAACTATTTTAAGTCTAGTAGCAGTTGAAGATTTGCATCTTGAGTAGTTAGATGTAAAGACAACCTTTCTCCAGGGGGATTTGGAGGAAGAGATATATATGCAGTAGCCACAAGGATATGAGGTAAAAGGGAAGGAGAAACTAGTGCGTAGGTTGAAGAAGAGCTTGTATGGCTTAAAATAGGCTCCAAGGTAGTGGTATCTAAAATTTGACAGGTTTATGTCTGAACAAGGTTAAACTAGATGTCACTCTGATCATTATGTTTATCTCAAAAGGCAAAATGATGGAAGCTATATTATATTGTTACTGTATGTAGATGACATGCTTGTTGCAGGTTCTAACATGTAGAAAATAAATGTGCTCAAAATAAAATTGGCAAACTCATTTGCAATGAAGGATTTGGGTGCTGCAAAACAAATCCTTGGTATGAGAATAACTAGAGACAGGAAGAATTGCAAATTAACATTGTCTTAAAGTGAGTACATAGAAAAGGTGTTGAAAAGGTTTATTATGCAGAATACAAAACCAGTTGGTATACCTTTGGCTAGCCATTTCAAATTAAGTAAGGAGGAGTGTCCCAAGACTCAGGAAGAAATGGCTCATATGTCTAAAGTTCCATATGCATCAATAGTTGGAAGCTTAATGTATGCAATGGTCTGCACAAGGCTTGATATTGCACATGTAGTGGGAGTTGTAAACAGGTACATGAATAATCCATGAAAAGAAAATTGGATGGTGGTGAAGTGGATTCTCAAGTATTTGAGAGGTACCACAAATCAAGCATTATGCTTTGGCAGTTCAAACATTGCTCTACAGGGATATGTTGATGCAGATATGGCGGGTGATGGAGATAACAGGAGGAGCACAATAGGGTGTGTGATTACTGTAGGTGGAACAACTGTCAGTTGGGTCACAAAAATGCAAAGTGTTGTTGCACTCTCAACAACATAAGCAGAGTATGTTTCTGCTACAGAGGCTAGTAAAGAAATTATTTGGTTACAAAGGTTTCTAGATGAATTGGGTAGGAAGCAGGAGTTGGGCAGGTTATACAGTGACAACCAGAGTGCCATACATCTTGTAAAGAACTATGCATTTCATTCCAAGACTAAGAATATATAGCTCAAGTACCATTTCATACAGTCAGTGTTGGAAGATGGATAGTTGAAGCTAGAAAAGATACACACTAGCCAGAATCCTGCAGATATGTTAACAAAAGTTGTAACTAGGGAGAAACTGAGAATCTGCTCAGTTTCAATTGGTCTTCACGTATGATGAAGAAGATGAGAAATAGCTAGGTTCAAAGTGGAGTCATTGTCCATCAAATGAAGCAGTGGTGGAGTTGCTATAATCAGTCTCCAAGTGGGAGATTGTTGGGTGTGGAGCCTGATTATCTTCTGTATTCAATGGAATCACCACATTTGACCCCAGTTATAAATGGGGCGGCAACGCCACCTGTAAAATATTCACTGCAGGGGGGGATCCAGGGGGGGATGACTGCAACCTTTTGTGAGCCCACGCCTGGCAAGGGGATTGGGGGCAGCACCCCCGAAGCTAAGAATAGATGTAAAATTGCCTTGTAAAATGTTATAATTTCGTAGTCAATCTGAGTCGTTCATTAGGTAGAGATCTGAAAGTAGAAGTTATGTTTAATTTATAGTTTTTTTCCCTATAAGGAAACCCCTCACTATATATGAGGGAATTGTGTTGCATCTATGTAGATCTATATTCTGATTGAGAAAGAGAAATGAGATTGAGAGAGAAGAGGGAATTATAGTGGATATGTTGTAGGTTGTATCTCTTCAGTTTGCTAGATAATATAAAAGGAAGGATTGGTTGTTTATCTGTGGAGGTAGCCCAAACTGGGTGAACCATGTATATCTGTGTCTATCTTGTTTTATGCAATATTGTATATGTTTCATTTCTATGTAATATATAATTTTCTAATATGGGTTGGGAAAAATAAAAAAGAGAAAAAGAAAAGATCCTAGCTGAAAACCTCCTTTGAGGCATCTAGGCAAACCTTCTAGTTGAAAACCTCATTGAGGCGGCTAGTAGGCCTAGAAGAAAAAAAAAGAAAAATCCTTTGCTGCATGTATTTCTCTGATGATTGTAGGTTCTCTCCAAGCTCTGTAAGCAAAAAAAAATGTTAGCTACAAAAATAAAAGTTGATCAAAAGCCTAGTCAAAGAAAGTCAAACGTGGACTTTTTCCTCCTTTTCTAAGATGCTACAACAGGACAAAAGCCATGCCAATCCATCACCCTCATCTATTTCCACCATCCACCCATCATTCCCAATATTTTACCATTCATTTCCCTTGTTGTACTAAAATGCTACAGTAAGGCTCTTTTTTGCTACAGGAAGTGAAAACACATAGAACATAATTTTTTCTTTATCATATCTTGAAAACCATGCACCCATTTACTGATATGTTTCATGGGGAGATGCATATGGATGATGGTAACCGACCTAAAAAAATTCAACAAATTATGGCGCACACTTTTCGAGAAATTTACCTCCATCACCTACAACCTTTTTTAAATTTACTCAAGATTCGTGCATGCATTGGCCAATATTTTCATTGTAAAGATGCATAAGGATGATGGTTAGATGCTCACCAAATTTCAGGTCAATCCATTATACCATCTGAGAGATATGCATAAAATAATTTTTCTACAGGAAGACCGTAATTGCTACAGGAAGATCTTGTAGCACTACGGGATGGCCGAGAAGAAGCTACATGAGGAAATTCGATTGGATAAAGTCAACATCAATTCTTTTTCTCACTCAAACAATAGAAGATCTAGCCACCTTGAGTAGCATGAAGTCATTTTTGAAAATTGAGAAGGGGCCACACCCTCCTGAGAAAGCAACCCATCCACTCCACCAACAAAACATTGAACACTGGAAAGAAACTTGCACACAAAAACCTTATTAGTTAAAGAATCATCAAGCTATGAAGACCTGTGTAGAAGTAAGCAAAGAAAATTAGCATGTCTAGGGAAGCATCAATCGGTCATCAACTCAGCAGCAACATGCATGCCTCTCCAACAACCATCAAGTAGGTATATGTATGCAATATTCTTGACCTCTTCTCTTGAGCATATTATAGTAATAAATTTGTTTTCAATGCATGATAAATGTGGTTTTATAAGCTAATGATGGGTTAGCAGTATTGAATGCCCTCAACGAGTTAATTGCGACTAACTTCCTCACTCATGCAATGTGAAAAAGACAAATTAGGAAGGGTGATGATTATGAGGAGTGGGGAAAACAATTAAAAGATGAAATTTCTGCAAAGGCCAAGTCACTGAACCACTTTGAGCCATTACAAAAAAGAGGAATAAAAGAAAAAGGCTTAACTTCAATTGTATCAATGCTCATTCCTAAAACAGTTAGAGAGGTTGATTAAGGCATCTAGGGTTGAGCTGGATGCTACCATGGGATTCCTAGGGTGCTACAAAGAGATACATATTTAACTTGCAGGTGTTACAAGATTAGGAATAGCTGTTACACGAGAAATAGGGTTGCTAAGGAAAAGACAGGCTTGTTGTTGGGAAAAGTATCCAATACGGAATGACCCTATCCCACTCTAAGGGTGATAGTACCTCAGCAACATTCAAAGCAAAGCTATTTGAGATTACTTCTTTATGAGATATAAAAGAGGGGAGAAAGAGATCCACTAACCGATGTCTTTCGCTAATGATTGATCCAATCTTCTCTCTTTGCTGCTTGCTTCCAGCTCCTTGCTCTTTCACTGGCCCAGCTACAACAAGATCCTGCAAAATGGCAAGAGAGGGAAACTACAAGAAGCATACATTCATAATTGATTCAAGGATTAGAATAAATCAAATACACAAGTATAGCAACACATCATTGAGACACATGTATATAGAATAACCTCAAACGCTTTATTAATGGAAGAAGTAAAGTTCAGGAAGTGATACAACCATAAGAGGCCCAATCCAGCATCACCTCCCAGCAGAAAGAAATCTCCTCTTCACCTCCTTCAAAGCAAATCACCTAATAGTTCTAAACTCAAACAAACAGCACTTCCTTACATTCACAAGATTCCAGCCTCCCTAGACCTCATGAGAGAGATCTATATATAGGAGTTTTGGAGAAAGGATGAGTCAGCTTGAAGCTGGCATGAAGCTGACTAGTGTCCTCTCTCACTTCAGTTATTCTTCAGTTCTTGAGTCCACTTGGAGGTTCTTGCTTCCACTTGGAGATCTAGACCCTCTTATTCATCACTAGTCGAATTCCCTGATCCAAGTGTCATTTTGGAAGCTTCCTGGGCATTGACACCTTGAGGAATGACTATGCCACATGTCTCAACTCGCCCAGCGCAGGTAGCCTTCTTTACTGTTGACATTCAACGCAGGTAGACAGTGGAGCTCTTGACATTCAGCGCAGATGCTCAGTGGAGCAGTTGACATGATCCAGAATTGCCTTGTTTTTGAGTGTTTTCAGGTGGAGAACTGTTATTCAGTGCTGTGGTTTGCTGACCTTGTTCCTCTAGGGGTAGGAACAACATGTTTAGGGACTTTGGATCCCTTAGATTATGGACATTTCATGCTTCATGTTGTAAGGCACAAAAATGTCTATAACAGTTGCCCCCTAAAGTATGAGGTCATTTATCGGGTGAAATGCTTTATCAGGAGGATCCGAAGTTCATTCAATCGCTGAGAGGTGACCTGTAATAAAATACAATACAATACATTATTTTCCATTCTGCTTTCATGATCTAGCTGAGGCGGGCATTCCCATGCTCAGCTTTATAAATTCATTTTGGTACATAGAACAGACGATCGTCTGATGGTAGACTGATAATTCTCTGCTGAATTATCATCCTTTGAGTAGGATGATCATCTGCTGAAATGATGTACATGTCAAATGTCTTTATATTTCCTGAATATATATCGCAGCCCGGATGGCTGAAACTAGATCCGGGGTCTTCAAACTCGTTTGACCTTCACTCTAAGTACAAGTCGATCCATGTGAGAATTGCGCTGAACTCGAACATGGAAAGACATCGCTTGATTACCGGTCAATGATGTAAACCGTTAACAAGCGCGAGAGGAATCACCGATAATGATAATGACCCTCAAGCTACTACAGTACAATTCACGTGGTGTGAATATAGGACTTGGCGTCGAACACCACGCAAAATCTTCTGGTCGAAGGTCATTGATGTATACCTGTCGCCGGAAGTGAGAAACTTGCCATTGAGGCATGCAAGCTTCAAAGTACTGAGGGGGGTGTTCCTAGATCAACTTCTTGGATAATGAGCTGAAGTCGACAAGAAGCGATCCCTCAAAGGAGGGCCTTAGTGAATCCCACATCAGTGACACGGAACGGAGCTAATTATTTTAATGGAGGTGAAAACAATCTGTGACATATGATTCAGGGTGGCGATCATGGATGGATGAAGGATAATGTATTGCAGTGGATGGGACACGGTTGACTCTTTCTGAACAACATCTCTTGAACATATAACGACACTGATGCGATGGATCGGTAGCATTACCCCAAATGTGGATGGTTTGGCGAGACCATGGTGATGGGACCAGTGAATGAAACAACCCAACCCGATGTGATACGGAGGAAAAGTGTCATGTTCAAGAGCGACTTGCTACCATTAAAGCTTCGAGGTTCTCCCAATTTTTCCCCAGTCATTTCTGACCAGTACCTCTTTATTTTTGTCAAGCTTGAGGAGGATAACATATGCTTGTTCTATAACCTGCCCTTCGGGCAAGCCCATCGCTATGTTTTAACGAGCCTAGCGATAGGGAAACTTGTTCTCGTTTAAAGACAAGTTTGTCGCTATTTAATCATTTTAACGAGTCTAAAGACAAGGAAAACTCGGTCCTTTTCATTTTTAGAGAGTCTGAAAAGGTACAGAAAGTTAACTCCAAAATTCCTTTTTCGTCATCTAATCCCTTAAGTCCGAAAAAGTATAAAACAATACAGAAGGGATGAATTTTCGATAACTTTAACGAGCCGAATAAAACAAGCGCTCGACCTTTTTGTGCAATAATCCCTCAGGTCCAAAAAGATTAAAATCTAGAGGAGGGATAGCTCTTCCGGTCACTTTAACGAGCTGGAAGGCCAAAACTCGTCAATCTTTTCACATTTTACGAGTCAATTGAAAAGAGCTTAAAGAAGACTCGTCTTTCGAGGAACGAGTGATAAACAGGGATAGCAACTGATTCCAGGTACAGGTTGGAATTTTCCAATCACGGATGGCTAGGTGAAATCACTCTTCGCAGCTGTTCCTCAAAATGGGTAAACAATCATATGGAGGTGAACGATCGGCCAAATGATGGTGGAGGTGGCAGGTGCAAACACGACCAAGGCTTTTATGGCTGATAAATTTACGATCACAAAGGTTATTTACCAGAATAGGTTCATTTTTTATTTAAAAATGAGCTTAAACTCTGGGGGAAACATTGCTCACTACTTTTATTAATTTTTTAATGAGCATGAAGACCGCGTTAAAACTGCTCGGATCTTGCGTTTATTTTTTAACGAGCATGAACTTTATGCTAAAACTGCTCGATATACCAGTCATAAGATAAGAATGTCTCCTGTGAGATCTCTATTTTTTATAGAGCTTCATCTTCACTAAGCTTTGCTCCCTCTCATCCTTTCTTTATGCAAGTTCGGAAACGACTAATCCAAAAAACAGATAAATAACCGCTCTTTGCTTGCACTCCAAAAGGGTTGCATGCCCCCAGGTATAAGATACAATTTCAAGGTTGCCCCTACTTATCCATCAAAACATTTGTTTTAAAGGGTGAGGCTTGCCTCTTTCTGGTTACCCAAAGATTGTTCCATTAATCTTTCAAACAAAACATTTCCTCGGCACTGTCTACTGAAATAGACAAGGGTGAATGATTGTTGTCAAACACGTAACTTTGACAAAAGAATCCTATTCCAGAACAACCCCTCTTCCAACCACGGACGGGGTATGGACTAGTCATATTCTCTCGCGGAAATTCTATCTTATACCCAAAGTTTTCTCTGCCCTAAGCAGACCAGGACGCATGCCCCCTGGGTTCCAGTCCCATCTTTCCGAATCACTCGCACTCATCGGGAAGGAGGACTGGGGGTGGAGACATTTCTTGATTGAATAGACCATTCAGGGTTGGTATGTGACTATTTGCGATGTGTGATCCCGGAAATGAAAGTTGGTCTACGAGCTTGACCATTCTTCCTTCGTGTGGAAAACACATTACTCTAAGGAGTGAGGAGACTACAGCTCCCATGCAATATATATAGTCTCGTCCAAGGAGTAGGTTATAATCCAAGGGTCCTTAAACGACCATCACGTTCATTTGAACGGTCTTCCCTTTCAATGTAACAGGCACATTGGGGAGGATCCCTAATGGTCGACTGGTTCCTTTATCGAAACCCGAGAGATTTCTTATCTCAGGCAAAAGCGCCGGGGAACCCAGTGCTTTCCAAGCAATAGAGGAAAGGATACTCACAGATGCCCCTTCATCAATGATAGTTCCAGCCATTACCATTCTGTAAATTTGGACTATAATTCTGAATGGTATACTGGCTGGTAACTGGGGTCTTCCTAATTGGTTCCAATCAAAGGACACAACCAGGTTGCTTGGTGGTGGGACCGAATACACGGCCGGATATGAACCTGACGATGTTCCTTCCTGCGATAAAGGAATGGGCGCATTGCCCTGATGCTCGTCAGAGTCTGTGTTGATGAAAAGAATCTGGATGGTGTCATCCTTATTCTCTTCAGTGAGGGTGTCATTTGAAGATGAATCTTCAGTGACAGTGTCATTTGAAGATGAAACTTCTGAAGGAAGAACGGGGTCAACTGCCGTTTCGACCTTTGGACTTTCGTCCGGTCTGGATTCAGTAGGTTCATTTTCAATGACTGACACTTCAGCTGACCACTTGAGCGGGCCAGCTGTATTTTCAACCAACGAAGGACTTGGCACGAGTTTTTTGTATCCAGGAGGAAGTCTCAACGGTGAAACCGGACGATCTTCCAAAACTCTCTTTGCTTCGTCTAAGAAGGGACAACGGTGGATGGCGTGATCGCCTTCACACAGTCTGCAGGGGGATCTTGCTCCCCCTTTTTGTCTTGAACCTTCACTTTCGCTGGTTGACGGTAAGAAATCAACATGGCTATCAGAGGTTGATGCTCCCGAATTGTGCAAACGAGGGGACTAGTCCCTTAGTATCCGGGGAATACAGGGACAATCTCTATGGAAGTGGTCTCCTCTACATATGACACATGGCGATTTAGGCCCGGTCTGTGCTGTGTGTGGATTTTTGTCAGATGTCTTTTGCTTGCCCCCATTCGCCTTAGGCTCCTTCTTCTTCTTCTCTCCCTTCTTTTTCTCCTTCTTCTCCATGGGAGCTTGGCTTTTGCCGGCTCTACCTTGCGAAGATGAAGGATTGGAGGAAGAGTTATAGGAAGTAGAAGGCTGGTGGGCAGCTCTAGACTGATCTAACTGTTGACTCGACTGTTCAGGAACCATGGTGTTCTGAACTACATTGGTTGAGAAAAGCCAAATTGGCAAGCCAATTGTCAGTCCTGGAAGCGACAATGTGGCCATGTGGGGCGCACCAACTTCTCCCCAAGAGGAGAAAGGACTAGGATTTCCATCATGTGGAATTCCTTGGTTGGGGCGTTCCATGTTCTCAACTTACAAATCAACGCAGGAATAGGAGGTGATTATGTTCCGTTTAAAATAAATTTTATAACGACGCTTTAGACACAACTTGCTTTTTCACTTTTTAAGAGTCGAGAAAAAGCTAAAGATGAGTCTAGTCTCCTTCGATGTTTTAACGAGCCCGAAGTGACAAATGCTCGGATGGAATTTTTCAGTTATAGAGTTTGAAAAAGGCCAAAAGAAACTACTCTGGAGTTCTAGGCAGAGGGTGTGCCAAACTTTTCGCAAAACCACAGAATACGTTTTACGGTACGGGTGGTCGATCTTCGTGAATGCTGTGTTCACTGCATTGCGATCAGTAGGGAGGCCGACACGGCTTCCTATGGATAAAGGCTTTGTTCCTATAGGGGTCTCCCAATATATACGCGACGGTACGTGGGAGCACAAGTCCGTATTGATACTTATCGCTTCACCGTGGAGGAATCACCCAACCACTCAACGCTAAGATATCACGTTTAACGACGCCGGAACACGTCTCTAGCTTAGACCTCTATGTGTTTGCGTTATGTTTCAATGCGTTGTTATGTAAATTCAATTCATTTTAATGTTGATCTTGTTTAGCAGTTTGCCTTTATGGATCACCACGAGATGTATAATACAACTTCCTAAATGCAGTCTAAGATGATAAGCAAGCTTTTCAATCTTTCAACTTTGAAAATCTTAACTACTGAGGGAAAAGAAAGACATCATCTTTTCACACAGATCATAGAGCACACACTAATGCACTTTTCCCCTAAATCAACATGCAAGCTGTCAAAATGCACATGGACAATGCAGGTATTTCTTTTCTCTTTCTTAATGTTGATGTACTACAAAAAGAAAGCTGTTGTATAACTTTGAATTCAATTTCAAGTGAAATCAAACAAGCTTTTGTCCAAAATCAAAAGACACCTTAAGATTTACTTGTTTCGACACTAGAAATACATAAATTCAAACCATATGACAAAAGAAAAAGCTCAATCAGCTATGAACAGCAAACAAACTAACTCTTAAGATCAAAACGGCACTTATCACAGGTCTAGATTTGAGAGGCCACAGCAAGACTAGTTCACTTTTGTTATGGGAAACTGCAAATGATATAAGAAATACACAAAGAACAAACACAGTTTCTTTATACAACCGAGGTGGAATAGTGGCAAAGAAAGGTGGTTTCAGATAGGTACATTGACTGATAACAGGCAGCAAAAACAGGGATGAAAACAGGGCAACAAACAGCAGGGAACCCCGTTGCACAAGGCAAAACTGGTTCAGCGCAGGTAGTACACTGTCAGTTTGACATTCAGTGCAGGTAGCCCCTTCGGGACCTGCGATGAAATGTAGACTGCCTTCACAGTGCCTGCAATGAAGAGAAAAACTCTCGTTTTTCTCAGTTTCCGGGTTACAGATTGCTCAAAAATTAACAGTTTTTGGCCAAATCAAAAGCTATCAATCAAGTACACACTAAAGGGTGAAAAGGAGGATGAAAAGCTATCACTAAGAGCTATTCAGAGTCCTTGTGGATTAGCTCTTCAAATCATAAACATGCCCAGAAACTGAGCTAGAGTAGCTGCCCTCTACTTTGCATTTGAAAGATCCAAATGCAGTTCGATTCGGTACTCCCTGTGTTTAGGAAATGAATAGCAAAAACACAAACAACCAACAAGATACGATCCCCAGCGGAGTCGCCAATTTGTTGTTGGGAAAAGTATCCAATATGGAATGACCCTATCCCACTCTAAGGGTGATAGTACCTCAGCAACAATCAAAGCAAAGCTATTTGAGATTACTTCTTTATGAGATATAAAAGAGGGGAGAAAGAGATCCACTAACCAATGTCTTTCGCTAATGATTGATCCAATCTTCTCTCTTTGCTGCTTGCTTCCAACTCCTTGCTCTTTCACTGGCCCAGCTACAACAAGATCCTGCAAAATGGCAAGAGAGGGAAACTACTAAGAAGCATACATTCATAATTGATTCAAGGATTAGAATAAATCAAATACACAAGTATAGCAACACATCATTGAGACACATGTATATAGAAGAACCTCAAATGCTTTATTAATGGAAGAAGTAAAGTTCAGGAAGTGATACAACCATAAGAGGCCCAATCCAGCATCACCTCCCAGCAGAAAGAAATCTCCTCTTCACCTCCTTCAAAGCAAATCACCCAATAGTTCTAAACTCAAACCAATAGCACTTCCTTACATTCACAAGATTCCAGCCTCCCTAGACCTCATGAGAGAGCTCTATATATAGGAGTTTTGGAGAAAGGATGAGTCAGCTTGAAGCTGGCATGAAGCTGACTAGTGTCCTCTCTCACTTCAGTTATTCTTCAGTTCTTGAGTCCACTTGGAGGTTCTTGCTTCCACTTGGAGATCTAGACCCTCTTACTCATCACCAGTCGAATTCCCTGATCCAAGTGTCATTTTGGAAGCTTCTTGGGCATTGACACCTTGAGGAATGACTGTGCCACATGTCCCAACTCGCCCAGCGCAGGTAGCCTTCTTTGCAGTTGACATTCAGCACAAGTAGACAGTGGAGCTCTTGACATTCAGCGCAGATGCTCAGTGGAGCAGTTGACATGATCCAGAATTGCCTTGTTTTTGAGTGTTTTCAGGTGGAGAACTGTTATTCAGTGCTGTGGTTTGCTGACCTTGTTCCTCTAGGGGTAGGAACAACATGTTTAGGGACTTTGGATCCCTTAGATTATGGACATTTCATGCTTCATGCTGTAAGGCACAAAAATGTCTATAACAAGGCTATGTGCTACAGGAAGGAAAAAGTTGCTGCAAAAGATAGAGATTTTGAGGAATTTCACTCTCAAACCCTAGGATTCGAAGGACAACATCCACAGAAAGGGTAAATACATATTTGTCCTTTTCATATGTGAACAAGAAGCCTACAAAATTGTCATTTGTTTTCAGTGGTAAATCCTATGGGAAGCTTTTGATAAAAGTTTACAAATAAAAGAATGAAATATGGGTTCTTCCTTTGAATTGAGCCAAATAAGAAGGGGAATTGCAATTATTTTTTATTGAGAATTAAATCATCCTTCCTCCAGGAAATATAAGAAAGATTTATTTTTCCTCTGTCATAAAAACCCTCATTATACAGGAATATCTAAAACTTCTAGCATAAATACACAATTTCCTTGCAAACTTTGGAAGGTTGTATTGAAGGCTATGGACGGTGTATCTAACCATAAAAATACCACCATCAAGAAGGAGAAGAAGAAGCTAATGAATAAGAATAAGAATATGGAGAAGAGGGAAATTAGATAAAAGAAAAACTCAAGGAGGAAGAAGGAAGAAAGGAACAAATTGTGCTAAAAACAAAAATTGTAGTGCCTAAGAGAGACCTAATGAAAACATAGAACTCCAACACCCATTAGGAAATCATCTAGGCCAAATAATAGAAGAAGAAGGAAAAAAATGGTAAGAAGACATTCACCATCAAAATAGAACTCAAATCACAATGATGAAAAGAGGATTTCCAAGAGGTCTCTAATATCTTTATAGATTTTTTCCAAGTCTTAGAAGATGTTATAGAAAGCTAAGAGGAAAAAATTAAGAATAAGGTGCAATTTTGGTTGAGATTTGATAGATCTTGTCATGTACTACATAATTCTATAGCTATTCTACATGATAATCTGTGTTTCTACAATATCTCATCTAAGGGTGTTTTGAGGGTTTCATAGGTGTCTAAAGGGTGGAAAAAGGTAGTAGGAGGTTTGAAAAGGATGTGGAAGACCTGGGAAAACCAAAAAATATTCAAGAACCCATCTTGAGTAAGGGGAAGAAGGCAAGATAATGGTATCTAGAAACACTGTGATTTTTCTATGCACAAATAGTTTTGAAAAAAGGAGTGAGAATGTAAATAAGGTGTCAAAGGAGAGGATGTGAATGCAATGGAACAAAGTTCACTTGAAAAGAGGAAAGTTATATTTTTTTGCTTGAAATATTGCTAAACAATCATGAAAAGAACAACTACATTTTTTTGCTTGTCCTTACAGAAATTACAACCAAAAATATTAAGACAAAGGACTGAGGAATGCACAAGAGAGAGGCTACCAGGGCCAGGAGTGAGGCACAATTAGGTCACTAAGTTGCTCAGAGGGTGAGAAATGCTTTCAACAGGGGGGCATGATGGGCCTTGTTACAGGGAAAAGTGTCTATTTAGAACTGCTCTATCCCACTATGGTGTGACAGTTGCCTTAGAAACAAACAGAGAAAAACTACTTTTGTATTTCCTTTATGAACTATAGATAGAGAGGAATAAAAAGAACCAACATGTGTCTTGCGCTAGTCCTTTGATCCAATCCTTCTCTTCTTTGATAGTCTCCATCTACCTGCTCCCTTACTTGCCCAGCTTCACAAAGTACCTGTAAGATCACAGAAGAAGAAAACTATACAAAGAAATGGATCTATATTCATAAACAACTTAGGATCAGATTTAAGTTAACCATACAAATGTAACAAGCATCAATGAAACAAAAGCATGGAGGAAAACTCAAATAGTTTTTATTGATAAACAAGAAAAGATCCAGAAGGAGTTACAACTAGTGGTTCCTGACCCAGCATCAACCTCCCAGCATAGAAGCCCCTCTTCACCTCAAACAAAGCATAGATCACCCAACAATCTGATGTTTGTCTCAAAAAACCAACATCAATTCCTTACAACATGCAAAATTCCAGCCTCTCGAACTCTGGGATGAGGGATCCATATATAGATATCTGTAAGGAGGATGAGTCAGCTTGTGATTTCACTAGTGTCTTCTCTCTGTCAGTTCTTTCTTCCACTTGGAGACTGAAGGCCTCTTACTCATCCTTGGTGGAATTCAGTGAGATAAGTGTCACTGGAGAAGATTCTGGAAGCTTCCATTGTCTCTCCACCTCACGGAATGACACTGTCATTTGTCATTTCTCGCCCATCGCACCTCACAGAAGGGACTTTTGAAATGAAATGCACCCTCATAGTGTGTTTAGGTGCAATGCAACGCACCTAGCTAGTGGAGCAGCTGAAATGATTCTGTTTTGACTTATTCTGAGCAGTTTCTGGTGGAGAACTTCTGGGAGAATGTTATAGACATTTTTGTGCCTAACAGCATGAAGCATGAAATGTCAATAATCTAAGGGATCCAAAGTCCCTAAACATGTTGTTCCTACCCCTAGAGGAACAAGGTCAGCAAACCACAGCACTGAAAATCAGTTCTCCACCTGAAAACACTCAAAAACAAGCTATTTCTGGATCATGTCAGCTGCTCCATGGAGCATCTGCGCTGAATGTCAACTGCTCCACTCTGTACCTGCGCTGAATGTCAAAAGCAATGAAGGCTACCTGCGCTGGGCGAGATTGGCCAAGTGGCACAGTCATTCTGCAAGGTGTCAAATGCCCAGGAAGCTTCCAAAATGACACTTGGATCAAGGAATTCGCCTTGTGATGAGTAAGAGGATCTAGATCTCCAAGTGGAAGCAAGAAACTCCAAGTGGACTCAAGAACTGAAGTATAACTGAAGTGGGAGAGGACACTAGTCAGCTTCATGCCAGCCTCAAGCTGACTCATCCTTTCTCCAAATCTCCTATATATAGAGCTCTCTCATGAGGTCTAGGGAGGCTGGAATTTTGTGCAAGTAAGGAAGTGCTGTTGGTTTGAGTATAGAACTATTGGGTGATTGCTTTGAAGGAGGTGAAGAGGAGATTTCTTTCTGCTGGGAGGTGTTGCTGGATTGGGCCTATTATGGTTGTAACACTCTCAGAACTTTACTTCTTGTATTAATAAAGTATTTGAGGTTCTTCTATATGCATGTATCTCTATGGTGAATTGATGCTTGTATATTTGATTTATTCTAATCCTTGAATCAGTTATGGATGTATGCTTCTTGTAGTTTCCTTTCTTTGTGCTTTTATAGGATCTTTGTGTAGCTGGGCCGGTGAAAGAGCAAGGAGCTAGGAGCAAGCAGCAAAGAGGGAAGATTGGATCAACCATTAGTGGAAGATAATGGTTAGTGGATCCCTTTTCTCTTCTCTCTCTCATCTCATAAAGAAGTAATCTTGAATAGCTTTGCTTTGATTGTTGCTGAGGTACTATCACCCTTAGAGTGGGATAGGGTCATTCCGTATTGGATACTTTTCCCAACAACAAATTGGCAACTCCACTGGGGATCGTATCTTGTTGGTTGTTTGTGTTTTTGCTATTCATTTCATAAACAAAGGGAGTACCGAATCGAACTGTGTTTGAATCATTCAAATACAAAGTAGAGGGCAGCTACTCTAGCTCAGTTTCTGGGCAAGTTTATGATTTGAAGAGCTGATCCACAAGGACTCTAATAAGCTCTTAGTGATAGCTTTTCATCCTCCTTGTCATCCCTTAGTGTGTCCTTGACTGATAGCTTCTGATTTGAGCAAAAACTATGAATTTTTGAGCAATCTGTGACCCGGAAACCACCAGAAACGAAAGTTTCGTTCTTCAGTGCAGGCTGTACAAAGGCTGTTTGCATTTCAGCGCAGTTCCCGAAGGGGCTACCTGCGCTGAAGGTCAAACAGACAGTGTTCCACCTGCGCTAGACTAGTCCTGCCTTGTGCTGCTGGGGTTTCCTATTGTTCCTTGCCTTGTTTTCACCTTTGTTTTTGCTGTTTGTTACCAGTCAGTGTGCCTATCTCAAACCAACTTTCCTTGTCACTATTCTGCCTCGGTTGTATAAAGAAACTGTGTTTGTTCTTTGTGTATTTCTTGTACATTTACAGTTTCCCATAACGAAAGTGAACTAGTCTTGCTGTGGCCTCTTGGATCTAGACCTGTGATAAAGTGTCGTTTTGATCTTAAGAGTTAGTTTATTTGCTGTTCATAGCTGATTGAGCTTTTGCTTTCATCATATGGTTTGAATTTATATATTTCTAGTGTCGAAACAAGTAAATCTTAAGGTGTCTTTTGATTTTGGACAAGCTTGTTTGCTTTCACTTGAAATTGAATTCAAAATTATACAACAGCTTTCTTTTTGCATTGCACCAACATTAAGAAAGAGAAAAGAAATACTTGCATTGTGCATATACATTATGACAGTTTGCATGTTGATTTAGGAAAAAATGCATTAGTGTGTGCTCTATGATCTGTGTGAAAAGGTGTTATCTTTCTTTTCCCTCAGTAGTTAAGGTTTTCAAAGTTGAAAGATTGAAAAGCTTGCTTATCATCTTAGACTGCATTTAGGAGTGTTATCATACATCTCGTGGTGATCCATAAAGGCAAACTGCTAAACAAGATCAACCTTAAAATAAATTGAATTTACATAACAACGCATTGAAACATAACGCAAACACATAGAGGTCTAAGCTAGAGACGTGTTTCGGCGTCGTTAAACGTGATATCTTAGCGTTGAGTGGTTGGGTGATTCCTCCACGGTGAAGCGATAAGTATCAATACAGACTTGTGCTCCCACGTACCGTCGCGTATATATTGGGAGACCCCTATAGGAATAAAGCCTTTATCCAATAGGAAACCGTGTCGGCCGCCCTACTGATCGCAATGCAGTGAACACAGCATTCATGAAGATCGACCACTCGTACCGTAAAACGTATTCTGTGGTTTTGCGAAAAGTTTGGCACACCCTCTGCCTAGAACTCCAGAGCAGTTCCTTTTGGACTTTTTCAAACTCTATAACTAAAAAAGTCCATCCGAGCATTTTTCACTTCGGGCTCGTTAAAACATCGAAGGAGACTAGAGTCATCTTTAGCTTTTTCTTGACTCTTAAAAAGTGAAAAAGCAAGTTGTGTCTAAGCGTCGTTATAAAATTTATTTTAAACGGAACATAATCACCTCCTATTCCCGCGTTGATCTTAAAGTTGAGAACATGGAACGCCCCAACCAAGGAATTCCACATGATGGAAATGCTAGTCCATTCTCCTCTTGGGGAGAAGTTGGTGCGCCCCACATGGCCACATTGTCGCTTCCAGGACTGACAATTGGCCTGCCTATTTGGCTATTCTCAACTAATGTAGTTCAGACCACCATGGTTCCTGAACAGTCGAGTCAACAGTTAGATGAGTCTAGAGCTACCCACCAGCCTTCAACTTCCTATAACTCTTCCTCCAATCCTTCATCTTCGAAAGGTAGAGCTGGCAAAAGCCAAGCTCCCATGGAGAAGAAGGAGAAGAAGAAGAAAGAGAAGAAGAAGAAGGAGCCTAAGGCGACTGGGGGCAAGCAAAAGACATCTAACAAAAATCTACACACAGCACAGACCGGGCCTAAATCGCCATGTGTCATATGTAGAGGAGACCACTTCCATAGAGATTGTCCCTGTATTCCCCGGATACTAAGGGACTGGTCCCCTCGTCTGCCCAATTCGGGAGCATCAACCTCTGATAGCCATGTTGATTGCTTACCCTCAACCAGCGAAAGTGAAGGTTCAAGACAAAGAGGGGGATCAAGATCCCCCTATAGACTGTGTGAAGGCGATCACGCCATCCACCGTTGTCCCTTCTTAGACGAAGCGAAGAGAGTTTTGGAAGATCGTCCGGTTTCACCGGTAATACTTCCTCCTCGATACAAAAAACTCGTGCCGAGTCCTTCGTTGGTTGAAAATACAGCTGGCCTGCTCAAGTGGTCAGCTGAAACGTCAGTCATTGAAAATGAACCTACTGAATCCAGACCAGACGAAAGTCTAAAGGTCGATACGGCAGTTGACCCGGTTCTTCCTTCAGAGGTTTCATCCTCAAATGACACCGTCACTGAAGATTCATCTTCAAATGACACCCTCACTGAAGAGAAAAAGGATGACACCATCCAGATTCTTTTCGTCAACACCGACTCTGATGAGCATCAGGGCAATGCGCCCATTCCTTTATCGCAGGAAGGAACATCGTCAGGATCGTATCCGGCCGTGTATTCGGTCCCACCACCAAGCAACCTGGTTGTGTCCTTTGATTGGAACCAACTAGGCAGACCCCGGTTACCAGCCAGTATACCATTCATAATCATAGTCCAAATCTACAGGATGGTAATGGCTGGAACTATCATTGATGAAGGGGCATCTGTGAGTAGCCTTTCCTCTATTGCTTGGAAAGCACTGGGTTCCCCAGAGCTTTTACCTGAGATAAGAAATCTCTCGGGTTTTGATAAAGGAACCAGTTGACCGTTAGGGATCCTCCCCAATGTACCTGTTACATTGAAAGGGAAGACCGTTCAAATGAACGTGATGGTCGTTCAAGGACCCTTGGATTATAACCTACTCCTTGGACGAGACTATATATATTGCATGGGAGCTATAGTCTCCTCACTCTTTAGAGTAATGTGTTTTCCACACGAAGGAAGAATGGTCAAGCTCGTAGACCAACTTTCATTTCGGGATCACGCATCGCAAATAGTCAAATACCAACCCTGAATGGTCTATTCACCCAAGAAATGTCTCCACCCCCAGTCCTCCTTCCCGATGAATGCGAGTGATTCAAAAAGATGGGACTGGAACCCAGGGGGCATGCATCCTGGTCTGCTTCGGGCAGAGGAAACCCTGGGTATAAGGTGGAATTTCCGCGAAAGAATATGACTAGTCCGTACCCCGTCCGAAAAAGGAAGAGAGGGTTGTTCTAGAATAAGATTTTTTTGTCAAAGTTATGTGTTTGATGATTTCTAGTCATTCACCTTTGTCTAAATAGGTAGGAAATACCAAAGAAAGAGATTCCTTTGCGGCAGCAAATTGTAACCATCTTTGGGTAAAAAGGCAAGCCTCACCCATTAAAACAAATGTTTTGAAGGATAAGTAGGGGCAGCCTCCAAAGAAAGAGATTCCTTTGCTGCAACAAATTGTAACCATCTTTGAGTAACCTAATGATAGACATCGCCGAAGAAAGAGTTTCATTTGCAGCAGCAAATAAAACCATTTTTTGGATAACCTGAAAGAGGCAAGCCTCACCCATCAAAACAAATGTTTTGAAGGATAAGCAGGGGCAGCCTTGAAATTGTACTTTATACCTGGGGGCATGCGAACCTTTTGGAGTGCAAGCAAAGAGCGGTTATTTATCTGTTTTTTGGATTAGTCGTTTCCGAACTTGCATAAAGAAAGGATGTGGGGCAAAGGTCAAAATTTGCCAAATGAGGAGCATAGCTTCGTGAGATAAAGCTCCATAAAAAATAGCTATCTCACAGGAAACATTTCTTATCTTATGACTGGTATATCGAGCAGTTTTACTGCGGAATTTATGCTCGTTAAAAAATAGAAAAGCGAGATCCGAGCAGTTTTAGCGTCATAGTTCATGCTCGTTAAAAAATAAACATAAGCTTTTGAGCAGTGTTTTGGCGCGTTCAAGCTCTTTAAAAAATGAACCCAGTACCGGTAAATAACCATTGTGATCGTAAATTTATTAGCCATAAAAGCCTTGGTCGTGTTTGCACCCGCCACCTCCATTTCATTTGGCCAATCGTTCACCTCCATATGATTGTTTACCCATTTTGAGGAACAGCTGCGAAGAGTGATTTCACTTAGCCATCCTTGTGACACTGCCGTGATTGGAAAATTCCAACCTGTACCTGGAATCCGCTGCTATCCCTGTTTATCACTCGTTCCTCAAAAGACGAGTCTTCTTTGAGCTCTTTTCTCCTGACTCGTAAAATATGAAAAGTTTGCCGAGTTTTGGCCTTCCAGCTCGTTAAAGTGACCGGAAGAGCTATCCCTCCTCTAGATTTTAATCTTTTTGGACCTGAGGGATTATTGCACAAAAAGGTCGAGCGCTTGTTTTATTCGGCTCGTTAAAGTTATCGAAAACTCATCCCTTCTGTATTGTTTTATACTTTTTCAGACTTAAGGGATTAGATGACGAAAAAGGAATTTTGGAGTTAACTTTCTGTACCTTTTTAGACTCTCTAAAAATGAAAAGGACCGAGTTTTCCTTGTCGTTAGACTCGTTAAAATGATTAAATAGCGACAAACTTGTCTTTAGACGAGAACAAGTTTCCCTATCGCTAAGCTCGTTAAAACATAGCGATGGGCTTGCCCGAAGGGCAGGTTATAGAACAAGCATATGTTATCCTCCTCAAGCTTGACAAAAATAAAGAGGTACTGGTCAGAAATGACTGGGGAAAAATTGGGAGAACCTCAAAGCTTTAATGGTAGCAAGTCGCTCTTGAACATGACACTTTGTCCTCCGTATCACATCGGGTTGGGTTGTTTCATTCACCGGTCTCATCACCATGGTCCTCGCCAAACCATCCACATTTGGGGTAATGCTACCGATCCATCACATCAGTGTCGTTATATGTTCAAGAGATGTGTTCAGAAAGAGTCAACCGTGTCCCATCCACTGCCATACATTATCCTTCATCCACCCATGATCGTCACCCTGAATCATATTTCACAGATTGTTTTCACCTCCACTAAAATCATTAGCTCCGTTCCGTGTCACTGATGTGGGATTCATTAAGGCCCTCCTTTGACGGATCGCTTCTTGTCGACTTCAGCTCATTATCCAAGAAGTTGATCTAGGAACACCCCCCCCAGTACTTTGAAGCTTGCATGCCTCAATGGCAAGTTTCTCACTTCCGGCGACAGGTATACATCAATGACCTTCGACCAGAAGATTTTGCGTGGTGTTCGACGCCAAGTCCTTTATTCACACCACGTGAATTGTACTGCAGTGCCTTGAGGGTCATTGTCATTATTGGTGATTCCTCTCGCGCTTGTTAACGGTTTACATTATTGACCGGTAATCAAGCGATGTCTTTCCATGTTCGACTTCAGCGCAATTCTCACATGGATCGACTTGTACTTAGAGTGAAGATCGAACGAGTTTGAAGACCCCAGATCTAGTTTCATCCATCCGGGCTGCGATATATATATTCAGGATATAAAGACATTTGTTATGTACATCATTGCAACAGATGATCATCCTACTCAAAGGATGATAATTTCAGCAGAGAATTATCAGTCTACCACCAGGCGATCGTCTGTTCTATGTACCAAAACGAATTTATAAAGCTGAGCATGGGAATGCCCGCCTCAGATAGATCATGAAAGCAGAATGAAAAATAATGTATTGTATTGTATTTTATTACAGGGCACCTCTCAGCGATTGAATGAACTTCGGATCCTCCTGATAAAGCATTTCACTCGATAAACGACCTCATACTTTAGGGGGCAACTGTTATAGACATTTTTGTGCCTAACAGCATGAAGCATGAAATGTCAATAATCTAAGGGATCCAAAGTCCCTAAACATGTTGTTCCTACCGCTAGAGGAACAAGGTCAGCAAACCACAGCACTGAAAATCAGTTCTCCACCTGAAAACACTCAAAAACAAGCTATTTCTGGATCATGTCAGCTGCTCCACTGAGCATCTGCGCTGAATGTCAACTGCTCCACTCTGTACCTGCACTGAATGTCAAAAGCAATGAAGGCTACCTGCGCTGGGCGAGATTGGCCAAGTGGCACAGTCATTCTGCAAGGTGTCAAATGCCCAGGAAGCTTCCAAAATGACACTTGGATCAAGGAATTCGCCTTGTGATGAGTAAGAGGATCTAGATCTCCAAGTGGAAGCAAGAAACTCCAAGTGGACTCAAGAACTGAAGTATAACTGAAGTGGGAGAGGACACTAGTTAGCTTCATGCCAGCCTCAAGCTGACTCATCCTTTCTCCAAATCTCCTATATATAGAGCTCTCTCATGAGGTCTAGGGAGGCTGGAATTTTGTGCAAGTAAGGAAGTGTTGTTGGTTTGAGTATAGAACTATTGGGTGATTGCTTTGAAGGAGGTGAAGAGGAGATTTCTTTCTGCTGGGAGGTGTTGCTGGATTGGGCCTATTATGGTTGTAACACTCTCAGAACTTTACTTCTTGTATTAATAAAGTATTTGAGGTTCTTCTATATGCATGTATCTCTATGGTGAATTGATGCTTGTATATTTGATTTATTCTAATCCTTGAATCAGTTATGGATGTATGCTTCTTGTAGTTTCCTTTCTTTGTGCTTTTACAGGATCTTTGTGTAGCTGGGCCGGTGAAAGAGCAAGGAGCTAGGAGCAAGCAGCAAAGAGGGAAGATTGGATCAACCATTAGCGGAAGATAATGGTTAGTGGATCCCTTTTCTCTTCTCTCTCTCATCTCATAAAGAAGTAATCTTGAATAGCTTTGCTTTGATTGTTGCTGAGGTACTATCACCCTTAGAGTGGGATAGGGTCATTCCGTATTGGATACTTTTCCCAACAACAGAGAAGCTGTAATCTGTTGACCTTGTTCCTTTAGGGGTTAGAAGAACTCTTTTAGGGAATTAGGATCCCTTTGTTTATGGACATTTCATGCTTGGAGTTGTAGGGCACAAAAATGTCTATAACAGTTGCCCCCTAAAGTATGAGGCCGTTAACCTTTTGGTGTCGGGTGAAATGCTTTATTATGAGGATCCGAAGTTCTTTCAATGTTGGGAGGAGACCTGTAATAAGATACAATACAATACATTATATTCATACTATTTTCATCATCTAGCTAAGGTGGGCATTCCCATGCTCAGCTTTATAAATTCATTTTCATGTACATAGGACAAACAATCGTCTGAGTGTAGACTGATGATTCTGGTAGAGCCATCATCCTTTTAAGTGGATGATTATCTGTGCAGCAATGATGTACATTTAATGTCTTTATTTTCCTGAATATATATCGCAGCCCGGATGGATGAAACTAGATCCGGGGTCTTCAATCTCATCTGATCTTCACTCGAAGTACAAGTCGATCCATGTGAGAAATGTTCTGAAGTTGAACATGGAAAGACATCGCTTGATTACCAGTCAATGATGTAAACTGTTAACGAGCACGAGAGGAATCACCGATAATGATAATGATCCTCAAGGTACTGCAGTACAATTCACGTGGTGTGAATAAAGGACTTGGCGTTGAACACCACACAAAATCTTTCGGTCGAAGGCCATTGATGTAAACCTATCGCCGGAAGTGAGAAACTTGCCATTGAGGTATGCAAGCTTCAAAGTCCTGGATGGGGTGTTCCTAGATCAACTTCCTGGATAATGAGCTGATGTTGACAATAAGTGATCCGTCACAGGAGGGCCTTAATGAATCCCACATCAATGACATGGAATGGAGAAAATGATTTTAATGGAGGTGAAAACGATCTAGTGATATAAGGTTCAGGGTGGCGGTCATGAAAGAATGGAGTATAATGTATGGTAGTGGGTGAGACACAGGTGACTTCTCTGGATGACTTCTCTTGAACATATCGGCGACACTGATGTGATGGATTGGTAGCATTAACCACAAATGTGGATGGTATGGCGTGACCATGGCGATGTGACCGGTGAATGAAACAACCCAACCCGACTTGGACACGGAGTGGAAGTGTCATGTTCAAGAGCGACTTGCTACCAACAAAGTTTCTTTGAGTTTTCTTCCCAATTTTTCCCCAGTCATTGCTGACCAGTACCTCTTTATTTTTGTCAAGCTTGAGGAGGATAACATATGCTTGTTCTATAATTTGCCCTTCGGGCAAACCCATCGCTACGTTTTAACGAGCCTAGCGATAGTGAAACTCGTTCTCATCTAAAGACAAGTTTGTCGCTATTAATCTTTTTAACGAGTTTAACGACAAAGATAACTCGGTCCTTTTCAATTTTAGAGAGTCTGAAAAGGAACGTAAAGGAAACTCCAAAATTCCTTTTTCGTCATCTAATCCCTTAAGTCCGAAAAAGTATAAAACAATACAGAAGGGATGAATTTTCGATGCTTTTAACGAGCCGAATGAGAAGCGCTCGATCTTTTTGTGTAATAATCCCTCAGGTCCAAAAAGATTGAAATCTAGAGAAGGGATAGCACTTCCTGTCCCTTTAACGAGTTGGAAGGCCAAGGACTCGACAATATTTTCATATTTACGAGTCAATTGAAAAGAGATTAAAGGAGACTCGTCTTTTGAGGAACGAGTGATAAAACGGGTAGTAGCTGATTCCAGGTAAGGTTTGGAATTTTCCAATCACGGCAGTGTCACAAGGATGGCTAGTGAGATCACTCTTCGCAACTATTCCTCAAAATGGGTAAACAATCAAATGGAGGTGAATGATCGGCCAATGAAAAAGTGGAGGTGACGGTGCAAACACGACCAAGGCTTTAATGGCTGAAGTACTACATTCACGATGGTTATTTACCAGGGAATAGTTCATTTTTTAATGAGCTTAAATGCAGTAGAAACATTTGCTCATGTGTTATGTTTATTTTTTAACGAGCTTGAACTATGTGCTAAAATTGCTCGATTAATCCAGTCGTATGATAAGAATGTCTCATATAAAAACGGCAACTTTTAGAGTTTTGCCCCACATCCTTTCTTTATGCAAGTTAGGAGACGACCAATCCTACGAGTTTAAAGGGTTAGAGATCCTATAAATTTAAAAAATAAATAGTCGCTCTTCGCTTGCACTCCAAAAGGTTTGCATGCCCCCAAGTATAAAACAGAGTTTCAAGGTTACCCCTTCTTTAGTCCGTTAAAACATTTGTTTTACCGAGAGAGGCCTACCTCTTACAGGTTACCCAAAGATTGCTCTATTCACAGCGCAAACAAAACACTTCTTTGGCGATGTCTACCGAAATAAACAAAGGTGAGCGGATGGTATGGTGTGATCGTCCCTAACATAACTTTGACAAGAGGATCTTGTTCCAGTCCAACTCCCCCTTCCAATCACGGACGGGAGTATGGAGGTCATATTCTCTCGCGGAAACCTACCTTATACCTGAAGTTTTCCTGCCAAAGCAGACCAGGATGCATGCCCACTGGGTTTCAGTCATGTCCCCCCGAATCACTCGCACTCATCGGGTGGTCGGACTGGAGATTGAGACATTTCTTGCATGAAAAGACCATTCAGGGATGGTATATCACTATTTGCTATGCGTGATCTGGGAAATGAAAGCTGGTCTACGAGCTTGACCACTCTTCCTTCATGCGGAAAACACATTACTCTAAAGAGTGAGGATACAATTGCTCCCATGAAATAAATATAGTCTCGTCCAATGAGTAGATTGTAATCCAGGGGTCCTTGAACTACCATCACGTTCATGTGAACGGTTTTCCCTCTCAATGTTATGGGCACATTGGGAAGGATCCCTAACGGTCGACTGGTTCCTTTATCAAAGCCTGTCAGATTTCTCATCTCAGGCAAAAGCGATGGTGAACCAAGCGCTTTCCAAGCAGTTGAGGAAAGGATACTCACAGAAGCCCCCTCATCTATGATGGTACCAGCCATAACCATTCTATATATTTGGACAATAATTCGGAATGGTATAGTAGCTGGTAAACGGGGTCTGCCTAGTTGATTCCAGTCGAAGGAGACAACTAGGTTGCTTGGAGGTGGGACCGAATAGATGGTCAGGTACGACTCTGACGAACTTCCTTCCTGCGGTAAAGGAATGGGTAAATTGCCCCCATGTTCGTTCGAGTCTGTGTTTATGAAGAGAATTTGGACGGTGTCATCCTTGTTCTCTTCAGTGACTGTATCATCTGAAGATGAAACCTCTGAAGGCAAGACCGGGTCAACTGCCGCCTCGACCTTTTGACTTTCGTCTGGTATGGATTCAGATGGTTTATCTTCAATGATAGGTGCTTCAGCCGACCACCTGAGCGGGCCGGCCGGATTTTCAACTGGTGACGGACTCGGCAAGAGCTTTTTATATCCAGGAGGAAGTCGTGACAGTGAAACCGGACGATCGTCCAAAACTCTTTTAGCCTCGTCTAAGAAGGGACAACGGTGGACGGCATGATCGCCTTCGCACAGTTTACAAGGAAATCTATATTTTCCTTTTTGTCCTGGGGCTTCACTTTCACTAGTTGACGGTTTGTTTTCAACATGATCATCAGAGGTTGAAGACACCGGGTTGTGCAAACGGGGAGACCAGTCCCTTAAGATCCGAGGGATGCAAGGATAATCTCTGTGATAGTGGTCTCCCTTGCAAATGACACATGGCGATTTAGGCCTGGTCGGTGCAGTGTGTGGATTTTCGTTAGATGACACTCGTTTGCCCCCATTTGCTTTTGGCTCCTTCTTCTTCTTCTCTTTCTTCTTCTTTTCCTTCTTCTCCTTAGGTACTTGAATTTTGGCTTTAGTAGCCCCATCAAGCGAAGAGGAAGGAGGAGAGGAAGAATTAGAGGAAGTAGAAGGTTGGTGGGTAACTCTGGACTCGTCTAATTGCTGATGCGATTGTTCAGGAATAGTGGTGTTCTGAACGACAGAGGTTGAGAAGAGCCATACAGGCAAACCAATTGTCAGTCCTGGAAGCGACAATGTGTCCATATGGGGTGCACCAACATCTCCCCAAGAGGAGAAGGGACTAGGATTTCCTCCAAGGGGAATTCCTTGGTTGGTGGACTCCATTTTCTCAACCCAAGATCAACGTAAGAAAGGGGTAATGAATATTCTGTTTAAAATAAATTTTAGACGCTTTGACACAACTTGTTTTTTCAGTTCTTAAGAGTCGAGAAAAACAAAAGATGACTCAAGTCTCCTTCGATTTTTAATGAGCCTGAAGTGACAAGTGCTCAGATGGACATTTTCCGCTAAGGAGTCTGAAAAGGAACGAAAGGGACTGCTCTGGAAGTCTAGGTAGAGGGAGTACCAAACCAATCGCAAAACTGCAGAATACTTTTTACGGTACGGCAGTCAATCTTCCCGAATGTTGTGTTCAGTGCCTTGCGATCGATAGGGCGGCAGACACGGATTCCTATGGATAAAGGATTTAAGCCTATAGGGGTCTCCCAAAATATACTCGATGGTACGTGGGAGCACAAGTCCGTACTGACACTTATCGTCTCAAAGTGGAGGAATCACCCAACCAACAGTGAGAACAACAGTTACCAGGTTTTACGACGCCGGAATACGTCTCTAGCCTAGACCTCTAAATGTTGTGCGTTAAGTTCCAAAGCATTGTTAGATTCATTGAATTTATTTTAAGTTGATCTTGCTTATGAATTTTGCCTTTTAGGTTCACCAAGAGATGTAGATGTAATTCCTAAAATGCAATCTAAAGATGATAAAAAAACTTTTTATCTCTTTTATGCAATGGAAATCCTAGCTACTAGGGAAAAGAAAGACAAAATCTTTTCACAAAGAGCAAAGAGCACACTGTAAATGCACTTTCCTAAATCAAGCCAAACAGACTGTCTATATGCAAATGCACATGCATGTATTTGTTTTCGACTTTCTTAGTATATGGATGCTAAAAAGAAAGTTGATGCACAAATATGAATTTCTTTTCAAGCGACAAACATAAACAAGCTTCTTTTCGAAATCAAAAATAGAGATGATTACGACACCTTAGGATTTTGAAATGAATACTCGTTTTTGACACTAGAAAATCACAAATCCAGACCAAAAGCAATAGTAACAGGATAATCAACCATCAACAACAATCAAACTCTTTCCAACGATTGAAATCGACACTTACGACAGATTCAAATCAAAGGACGACAGTACCATTACGCTACTTTTGCTAAGGAGAATTGTAAATGACTCAACAAACACACAAAAACATCTACAGTTCTTTTGTACAAAGCAAGCAGAATAACAACAAGGAAAAGGGGTTTCAAACAGACATATATTGATCACAGGAAGCAAAATTCAGAGATAGAAATGGAAAGAATGAAGCACAAGAACCACAGCTGCACAGGGCTAGTCTGATCAGTGCACCTGTAACACAGAGAATCTGAAATGCAGTGCAGGTTGCCCTTTCGGTAAGTGCGCTGAAATTCAGGATCTCTTAACAGTACCTGCACTGGGCTAGCAACGAGACTCTGTCCAGGTTCTGGGTCACAGTTTGCAGTTCAGTCTTTGGTTTTTGGCCGAGTAAAAAGAAATCAGTAATTCAACAATCAGGGGTAGATCTAAGGAGGATCTAAGAGCTATTACAAGGGCAATCAGATAGTTTGTGAATCAATAGTTTAAATCATAAACAGATCCAGTGAATGGATTGAAGCAGCAGATGTCTACTTTGCATTTGTTATGGCAAATGCAGTTTGAATGCCACTTATAAGTTTATGAAACAAACAAACAAAGAATGATAACAAAGAAACTAATTAGTTCCGCAGCGGAGTCGCCATTTTGTTATAGGGAAAAGTGTCTATTTAGAACTGCTCTATCCCACTAACGTGTGACAACTGCCTTAGAAACAAACAGAGAAAAACTACTTTTGTATTTCCTTTATGAACTATAGATAGAGAGGAATAGAAAGAACCAAACTGTGTCTTGCGCTAGTCCTTTGATCCAATCCTTCTCTTCTTTGATAGTCTCCAGCTACCTGCTCCCTTACTTGCCCAACTTCACAAAGTACCTATAATATCACAGAAGAAGAAAACTATACAAATACATGGATCTATATTCATAAACAACTTAGGATCAAATTTAAGTTAACCATACAAATGTAACAAGCATCAATGAAACAAAAGCATGAAGGAAAACTCAAATAGTTTTTATTGATAAACAAGAAAAGATCCAGGAGGAGTTACAACCAGTGGTTCCTGACCCAACATCAACCTCCCAGCAAAGAAGCCCCTCTTCACCTCAAACAAAGCATAGATCACCCAACAATCTGATGTTTGTCTCAAAAAACCAACAGCAATTCCTTACAATATGCAAAATTCCAGCCTCTCAATCTCTGGGATGAGGGATCCATATACAGATATCTGGAAGGAGGATGAGTCAGCTTGTGATTTTACTAGTGTCTTCTCTCTGTCAGTTCTTGCTTCCACTTGGATACTGAAGGCCTCTTACTCATCCTTGGTCGAATTCAGTGAGGCAAGTGTCACTGGAGAAGATTCTGGAAGCTTCCATTGTCTCTCCACCTCGCAGAATGACACTGCCATTTGTCATTTCTCACCCATCGCACCTCACAGAAGGGACTTTTGAAATGCAACGCACCCTCACAGTGTATTTAGGTGCAATGCAACGCACTTATTCTGAGCAGTTTCTGGTGGAGAACTTCTGGGAGAAGTTGTAATCTGTTGACCTTGTTCCTTTAGGGGTTAGAACAACTCTTTTAGGGACTTAGGAGCCCTTTTTTTATGGACATTTCATGCTTGGAGTTGTAGGGCACAAAAATTTCTATAAGAGGCCTCCAAATTAGACATAAATTAATGCCCATTTGACCATCCTTCAGCACATTAGAGCTCTATTTTTGCATTAGATGAAATATTTTTAACTTTAATATGTTCATTAGGAAGGTTTATATATAATTGCATATTTGTGCCTAATATTATTTATTTTGAAAGAATATTGTGATAATATTGGGCAGATTATGAAGATTTTGAGGAGGAGATAATCTAGGGACTTGCTCCCTACTATAGGAGGATCAATGTTGGATAATAAATCAACAATATATTATGAAATTATTACACAAATTCTGCGGCTCCAATGATTGAGAAAATCTAGGAATGTGTTCTTTGTCATTTAATGCAGATTCCTAGTGTTGGGAACCATATCCACTATTTGAGGGATTTTGGAGGGGAAATCTTCCTCCTATCAAGAAGAATGCTTCATCATGATTTTGTATAAGTACTAATTCTAATTTTGCTCTAGGGGTTCTTTTTTCTTAGTCCTCTTGTGGAGAAAATGTGTATTTTGGAAGCTCCACTTTCATTTCTTGCAGGGATGTAATTGCATTGATGGAAATAATGAAGTTTGTTACCACTTTCAGCTTCTAAATATTGGTATCCTTCATAGGAATCAAATTTTCCTTGGGATTGGCCATCCCGGGAGCCTTAAAGCCCTTTGTTATAATTTACTTTTTTTCTTTTTTCTTCTTCACATGCATCTCTTGTTCTTGTTTTTTTTTCTATTTTTGCATTTAGTATTGATGCTTTCTTGTTGCATGATTGGGTTAAATGGTTGAAGTAAGTTATTTTGTAGGATCACAAGTAGGATTTCATCCTTGGAACATCTTTGGAAGGTGTTGTGGCCAACAACAACCCCCCTTCTTATTGAGTGTTATTCCTAATACTAAATAAGTGGGGACCCTTAGTTAAAAATCTAAAAAATCAAAGTAGTGTTTAAATTTCCTTTTTGAATAAACTTACCATCATAAGCTTAGGAAACCCTCTTGGAAAATGAAAAAAAGCTAAGTTTTATGATAAGGTAAAATAAAATCTTTCCTTAGGAAATATCGCATCGCATAAGATAGCGGGATGCCACCTTACAAGCACAATTCCAATATTTGTGAGATCATGATATGCGATAATAAACAAATATCGTGTCGCATTCAGCACAACTCACATTGAAACACTTCAATTTGCTGATATGTGACGACGTCGATAGCTAGATCGCATTTCACAGAAGATAGGTTAACAAAGATTGTCATGCATAACATTTCTACAATTTGCGATATTGCGATATTGTGATTTCGCGATACAACGATGCAACGATAATACGATAATGCGATGTCACAAGCGATCAATTTTGTGATGTTACGATTTTGTGATTTTGCGATGTTGTAAAGAAAATCGCAAAATCGCTTCATCGCAGATCTTTCGGGCATGTTATTCAAGAAAAGTATTTTCCCTAAGCTGACACCTAGTTATGCACTTTAATGCTAATAAATGAGGTAGTTTCTAGTTATTAATGGATTATGGGTGCGTGCTTATTGAAAGAATCATTTCACGTAAGGTGGTATGCTTGATATGTCTGCGACATTTAAAACTTTTCCCATCACCCTTCCCTGTCATTCATTTTCGCTTCACTTGTGAATTTCAGGAATGGACAACAGAGGCCTATACAAAGCAATACGCAGGTTGAAATGGGAAAGAAAATCAAAGCCCCGAGCTCAGAAGAAAAGGAAATGGCACCCTTATATATAGACACGGCCTATAACAGAGACGCGGGAATAGCTACGTGGGAAGGCATGTATAATCTGATCAAAGAAGAGAATCCCAGAGTAATGGAAGTAGTTGCTACCGTGGGCTCAAATGGTTCTTCTGAAGCATCCCTTGCAGAGCTAGCTTGCTCATTCTTACACCGGATAGCAGCAAGGCCCAAAATTCTCTCATCCACGAACATGGTTAAGTGGACACTAGACAGAGTTGATATCATAAACAAACAGTTTAAGACTCAAAGTCAAGAGTTCACAAAAGCAATATTTTTACAAATTTTGAACTTTATATCTGTGGGAAGGAAAAAGTACAAACGGTGAAAAACGCATCAAGGAAACCCGGATCAAGAAACGGAGGCCGTTTCTGATGCACGATTAGTGCCTAGCACTAATCGCGCATCGCTGTGAAATTTTTTCCGAAAAGGCAAGCTGCCAATTGCCCAGTCACCTGCAAACTTTGAAAATTGCAAGAAAACAAAACCACAGATAGATCAGAAATAGAGAGCGCAAGAAAAGACAAAAGCAATCCAAGGGTAAACCAGGTTGAACTGGGATTATTATTGGGCATACTTGGTAAAGCCACATAGCCAGTGGATGACTGTTAAGTGTATCATCAATTCGGTCGAAAAAATGGCGCCAGCTCTTGTCAATTATGTTTTCTCAGCTCAGCTAAAAGCAGAAGTCAGCCAGCTGACTCTTCTCAAATAGATGCTACATTCGTGCGATTTCAAGGACCAAATACAAAAGTAGTTTAATGTTAGATTTAATTTTAGCTTTAATTTTGTTTTATTTTCCTGAAAATAGGACGGTCATTTAAACCGCATCCTACATTTTTGTAATAATTTATTTTCATATTTAGTTAGTAGTATTTAAACCCTTCTCATGCATTTAGAGAGGGGTCCTCAAATTTATTCAAAAACTTATCCCCAGAACATGCACTTCTTTACCCTCTGAGGAGATTTTGATGAATGGATGGAACAGGATTTATTAATGTTTGCATTTAATATCTGGTACTAATGTTGTACTTTTGTACTCTTAGTGGATATTTGATCAAGGAGAGATAAATCGTGATCACTTGAAGCTCATGAGTAGGACTAGTTATAAATGGTATTTCTATCTCTTAACTATTTCTGCCTTGTGTTAGAGTGATTTCCAGTTTAGTTATTTATATATTAATGTATGAATGCTTGAGTTATCATTTGGCACTTTTGTACGGTGATAGCTATTTATTTATGCTTAGTGTATGAATAGCTCATTATGCGATATGTTTTTCACAACTGTTTCGTCTAACTTTTTATACGAAGTGGTTCATCTGTACTGAATTTCTTTCTCATAACATCTAAATGATCTTTATTACCAGTTGTTGTTTGAAATCATTTTAGATCGCATAGAAGAAAGATCACACCCCGAGTTAGTGTAGATTTACATATTCTTGTTATTAGAATATAATTTCCTCATTATTAGATTAAAATTAGAGTAGAAGTATTCCATTTAGAAACTGTTAGAAACAGAAATATCAATCTTTCTCACACACACACTGAAATTGGGAAACTGGTCACATATCCCCAGTCGGACCTGCTATACCAAATGAAAAAGGACCTGCCAACCAAGGTTCGGACTGGGCGGGTATCCCCCTTGTTGTAGACCCTATTTTCAGGGCTTCAACGTATTTGGCGCTAGAAGGAGGGCCATCGAACTGTGAATGTCAAGCAAATCCAAATCTAAATACCATTCTGAGAGTAAATTTCCCTCACCATCTCCTCCGACTTCTCCATTGCATTCAGAAACTTTAAATCCAGGGTTAGAAGTCACTGGAGCAATAGCCGCTGCTACAAACCCTGACATTTCAGAACAACCTACTATTGAACCTCTTGAAGTTGAATCTTTGATTCACAAACTTTAGCGATTTTCTATATCTCCTCAGAAATCTAATAAATCTCAAGGCAGTGTGACTTCACAATACAACCTTGCTCATCCTCTCACCAGATTAAAAAGTGAAAAATTTGGTGTTCAGCCAACTAAATTACCTCTACCTTCTAGGAAGAGAACAAGGAAGTCTCCTAAAGGAACTGATAGCGAGACTCTTTCATCATCATCATCCATCTCAACCTCTTCACCGCGAAGTCAACCATCCACTCCTCCACTTCAGATCATCGTCCATCAGCCTATTGCAACTTCCTCAACTCCTTCTCAAACATATAGAGTTATAATATCCTCATCTTCTCAACCGCAGGGATCATCTTCTGCACTTTCTTCTGTTAGTAGTTCAGCAATGGCCCAATCTCCATGGAATAATCTAGGGGCAATCTTAATGCCCGCACCCTTGAGTCAGATGCCAGCCCATCATGAAAAATGGCTGCCTAATTTTAACCCTAAGGTAGGCATGCTAGCAGAAGAACATATAAATAACTTTATGTTTTCCATAAATCGCAATGGAGTTGTTAATGAGGATGATGTTGTTCAACTTTTCCCTTATTCTCTTCAAGGAACAGCTGGATCATGGTATTTTTGGTTACCATCTGGATCTATTACTAGTTGGGACATCTTCCAAGAACAATTCTTGACCAAGTTTGGTGATGACAGGTCTACAGCAACACTGATCAATGACTTGTCTAACCTTAGGGCTGAGTCAAGAGAACCTATCAAAGATTTCATTTTACGTTTCAATAAAATACTAAAAAAAATACCTACTGCTTCTGAGCCTAGTGAGGAAGTGCGAAGTGAATGGTATATTACTGATTTACCATCAAACTTAGCAATCTTTGTTGATAGGGCTAACAAAAAAACCTTAGTTGAAAATATGAAAGAAGCAATAGCAGTAGAGAAATGTATTACAGCCCTAGAAAAGAAAAATGTGATGGAAGAGCGAAAATCTAAGAAGATCTCTTTCAAAGAAGATCCCAAGAAAAAACAACCCAAAGATCCATTCGATTTAGAAGGATTACAAAAGGTTTTGAAGACCATGTCTAACGAAATGGTCGATATTAAACAACAAGTAGCAGAAACTTCTTCTGAAAATCCATACAGGCCTTTTAAAAGAAATCCTTCAATTTATTCCAAACCCCCTAATGCTATTTCAAATGCTGAATCAGAAGAATAAGAATAGGAAAACACTACTGAAGAGCATACCGATGAAGAAGAAGTTGTAGAATTAGAAGGTATGTGGGATTTCATCCTCCCAAATGAAGAAGATCAAGAGGTATTCCCGGTTAGTACTCATAGCAAAAATCAACTTGATCCTCCTCAGCCTACACCTAAGCCAAAGAGCGCAAGCTCAATGACTAAGGATAAAGTCGCAGCCAAGAAAACATCACCTAAAGCGACTCAAACAAGCCCAGTCTAAACAGACACATCTACTCCATCTAAAATGCTAATCGTTTCGGATGAAATGGAGTATAATATTTTTGAAGACATGAAAAAGACTAGGGCCAATATTACTGTTTTTGAATTGAGCAAATTAAAACACCAGCAGAAAGTACTTTTGAAAGAATTACATGCTGTGCCAATTACACCTTTACCAGCTGCTGTAATCTCTCAAGCTTCCCATGATATGGGAAGACCTCCAACTAATATGATAAATAAAGTTGATCCAAACGATATCGCATTAATTGGAGGAAGAAAGAGATCGCATACTCCCCCATTTTTCCTTACTTATGGAATCTTCAATAAAAATGTGCATAATTGCTTAGTGGATTCTAGAGCTTCATCAAATATTTTGCCAAGATCAATTTGTGAAAAATTGAATGTTCAACCATAGAAATCTGTTGTGCGCATAGTTCAGCTAGATCGATCGTAAGTTTGATTGGCGAGTTAAATTACCATAAGGCTGTCATCCAATCCAAAGGTATGTCAAGTTATCGACATTTTAGTTGCTGATATTCCTGAATTTTATGGCTTAATTCTTAGCAGAGATTGGTCAGAAAAACTTCATGGATACTTTGCAACTCACTGGTCACATATGTCGCTGTCTTATAATGGTAAACACAACCAAATAAAAGTTGAATTTGAATGACATCAGAAATCATAATAACAGAACTCGAGTGAGAAAATGAACCAGTAGCATATAATTCTAACATCATTGGAAACTATTTAGTAGATTCTTTCTTAGGAAATTTTAATGCTCACACATCACCTTACTTAGAACATTCTGTTTTGTCTCAAGTAGAAAATTTTTCTCAAACAGATAGTTCTAAATGCATTAATTTTATAGATAGTCCTGTAAATAAATCTTTGTTTTGGAAATTATTTTTTGATGGTTCTAAGTCTAATGAAGGAGCAGGAGCAAGATGTGTATTAGTAAGCCTAGAGGGAGATAAAACCATGTTAACTTGAGACTGGAATTTGAGTGCACCAACAATACCGCAGAATACGAAGCTATGGTCTAAGGCTTGTACAAGACAATCGGATTAGGCGTCAAATACCTGCAAGTTTTCAGAGATTCTGAAATTATAATCAGACATGTACGTAATACTATACATTGTTTATCAGGTCATTTAAAGCATTACCAATCTTTAGTTCAAGATCTGACTGAAAATTTTATAGCATTTAATATCTCATCAATTCCCAGACTCCAGAATTCTAGTGCAGACCTCTTAGCCAACGTAGCTTCCAAGCTCATTCCTTCAAAATATTTTAGCCCTGACCGATTTTCAATTGAGTTAATTTTTAGACCATCTATCCCTGATAACATCACCAATTGGAGGATTTTCAACGACGATCCTGATATCATGAGTTTTCTCACATCTGAAGGATCCTACACCAATCAAATAATTGACGAAGACCAACATGACCAACAATTGCAACAAGATAGTACTAACAATTCTATACCTAAATCAGTAGTCAAATTAGAGGACCTTTATGATTTGAAAGATAGATTTAAAATATCTACCAATTCAAAACTCCAAAGTTAAACTCTGAATTATGAATTAGTAAATCTAGGAACTGATGCCAAACCACAGAATATCAATCTAGGCCTTGGCCTAGCCCCTGAAGAGAAATTAGCATATATTCGTCTCTTGAAACAATACAAAAGTGTCTTTGCTTGGAATTAAAATGAACTCAAAACATACGACACCTCCATCATCCAACATACTATCCCAATTATTGATAATGAAAAACCTGTCTAATAGAAGTTGAGAAAGATCCATCCAAATTTAGAAAACCAAATTAAAACTGAACTCAATAAGTTATTGAAAGCCAAAATAATCTTTCCCGTTAGACATTCTAAATGGGTCTCCAATATGGTACCTGTTAGAAAGAAAAACGGAGATATCAAAATCTGCATTGACTTTCGAAACCTTAACAAGGCCTGCCAAAAGGATAATTTTCCTTTACCTCCCATGGAACAAATACTGCAGGCAGTTGCAGGCTCAGAACTAATGTCATTTTTGGATGGATTCTCAGGATACAACCAAGTGCTGGTACATCCCGACGATCAATTGAAAACTACATTCAGAACTAAGTGGGGCACATATGCATATCAAAAGAGGCCATTTGGTTTGATTAACGCGGGCGCCACATTTCAGAGAGCCATGGACATTGCATTCAAAGGGTTACTTAATAAGTTAGTGATCATTTATTTGGATGATATTACTGTTTATTCCAGGAAATGAAACAGCCATCTCAGAAATTTAAAACAAATCTTCCAACGGTGTTTAAGGTATGGAATTTCGCTTAACCCGAAAAAATCATTTTTCGCATTATGTGAAGGAAAGTTCTAGGATTCATAGTGTCAAAATCTAGAATTCATATTGATCCTGACAGAATCAAAGAAATTTCCGCAGTTCCCCTACCTCACAATAAGAAAGACATGCAATCTTTCCTTGGCCAGATCAACTTTTTAAAAAGATTCATCCCATATTTTTCAAGAATTGTGTCTCCTTTACAAGCCATGATTAAAAAGAACACAAAATTTAAATGGGGCCAAGATGAACATGAAGCATTCAATCTAATCAAACAAGCCGTTATTAATGCTCCATCATTAGCAACTCCAAATTTTTCTGATTCTTTTATTTTGTATACCTTTTCCTCAAATAGATCATATGCTACGATAATCACTCAAGCAAATCAAGAGAAGGTGAAAGCGCCAATTCATTTTCTCAGTTCCAATTTACAAGGCACTGAATTGAATTATTCAGATGTAGAGAAACAAGCCTCTGCTATTTTTAAAGCAATTAAATACTTCAAACCGTTCTTACTCAAAACACATACCAAGATCATAGTACCATTTCCAGCGGTAAGAAGTCTTCTAGTACAGAAGGATGTGGGTGAGAAAAGGGAAAATTGGGTTACTGCCTTATAAGAATACGATGTAGAAATCAAACCACATAACATTGCAAAAGGTCAAGGCTTTTGCAAACTACTGGCAGGAGCATCGCTAATGCCCGAAAATCCATCTGAAGAGGTACAAGTGTATGAGGTAAGCCTAAAAGATGTTGAGTCATTATACGCTGATATTATTTATTATTTAAAGAATGGATATGCTCCTCCAAATCTTGAACACACCAAGAAAAGAGCCCTGAGGTTAAAATCCAAACAATATCAACTTGTAAATGACGTTCTTTTCAGAATAAATTATGATTTTGTTCTACTTAGATGTCTTGAGAAAGCTGAAGCTGAAAAAGTTTTGCAAGAACTCCATGATGGGCCAGCAGGCGGACACTACGCTGAAGATGCAACTGCTCATAAGATCTTACGCGCAGTCTATTATTGGCCCACATTATTCAAGGACGCACATAACTATGTAAGGAAATGTCAAGTCTGTTAAACTGCCACTGGGAGACAAAAGAAACCATCCTTACCACTGCAACCAGTTACCATCGAACAGCCTTTCGATGAGTGGGGATTAGACATAATAGGTGAGATCATTCCTCACTCTTCTAAATAGCATAGATACATCCTCACAGCGACAAATTACTTTACTAAATGGGTAGAAGCAGTTCCACTCAAGATGGCTAATGCTAAAAATATCATTGAATTCATAGATTAGTTCATAATCACCAAGTTTGGATTACCTTCGGCTTTAATTTTTGATAATGCATCATACTTTTCTGGTAATACAATGACAAAATTCACACTCAAAAGGGGTTTCAAACTTAAATACTCAGCCAATTATTATCCACAAGGGAATGGGTTAGCTGAATCCACAAATAAGAACTTAATTAGAAACATTAAGCGAACCATTGACCAAAATCATAAAAGTTGGCATAAGTCTTTAATATATGCTTTATGGGCAGATCAAATAACGCAGAAAGCCTCTATCGACACTTCTCCCTTTAATTTAGTTTATGGGAAAGAAGTGGTTCTTCCAACGCATCTGGAAATTGCCTCTATAGCCTTAGTTCAGTACATTGATGAAGTACCAACTTATTCTTTACAACTTAGGCACTTGGAATTAATTAAACTAGAAGAACAAAGAGAACGGGCTAAGATAACTCACACTCATCATCAAGCATTGGTGAAAGCCTCTTTTGATTCCAATATGGTATCCAAAAAAGATTTTCAAATAGGAGATCTAGTTTTAAAATGGGACAAGGCTCATGAGGAAAAGGGAAAACATACAAAATTTCAAAGAATGTGGCTTGGTCCTTTTCAAATTGTAGAAATCATAGGTCCATCGACCTTCATGTTACAAGATTTAGCAGGGAAAAGAGATTCTCTACCTGTTAATGGTCAAATTCTCAAGAAATATTTTCCATAGAAGATTAGTCTTCTATTTTTGTAGAGTAGTTGTTTTTCTTTTCATAATAAGACCGGTTGTGAATGGTTACTTTTGAGATTCACGAGAAAGACACAAATTCTCTTTCAAATTTTGATCTTTCGCTTGTATAAATAGCAAATCTTTTGGAAAATTGATCTTTATTATTGAAAGATATAGTTAAAAGACTCTAGCCTACATATGATACTAGTTTCAACTTCATTAAATTTGATGAAAACAACCTTTAGTGAGAAATTGTTTTATATCAGTGCAATGAAAAGTATCAATAACAAAATAAAGATTCTCTGTAGAACAACTATTTCCAAAAACTCTACTATTGTCGTCCAGAGCTACCTTAAGGAAACAATGACTTCCTCCCTACTAAGGGAATCACAACTTTTAGAGGAACAATCCAAGTATACACTTTATCTTAAAGAGTGAGAGGTCTCATCACGAGCCGGCTTATCATAATCACAGATATTATAACTTGCTGACTTTGCCAATACTACATACCACAACAGGTCAAAGGCTCAAGATTGTTGCAATCAAAAGGCAAGGGGTCTCATCACGAGCCAGCTTGTTCAACAAAGTTATAAATCAGTGAATGACTGTGTCATAAATTGGCTGTCAAACCAAGACATTGCTCTTTAAGAATAAAAAGAAAATGAAAGTATAAAGTGTGGATATGGATTCTTCTTTGGGAATTGTGGGTTTCTTTAAGTAGGATACAAGATCATTGCTGGGTAACAGGTAACCCTGTCGAGGCTATAAACGCCTGCTGGCAGTAGAGGCTCTACATACGACAAATGAGCATATTTAAAACTGGTTTACAGAGAAGACTTTGTTTTATCTTTATAAGCCAAGTAATGACTGATGTAAATACAAGGACTAGCTTGAGACAACAAATAATCAAAGTTGAAAATAGTAGAAACAAAATGTCATTGACAGGTTAGAATATAATGTACTTTATCTTTCTATAATAAAGTTTAACTTTCTGGAAAATTTTCTATTTTGGAAGTTTTGAAAATTCAAAAATTAGCAAAGATAACTGGTTCTTCCAAGTGAATCGCCAATTGTTGTGGCCAGCAACAACCCCCCTTCTTATTGAGTGTTATTCCTAATACTAAATAAGTGGGGACCCTTAGTTAAAAATCTAAAAAATCAAAGTAGTGTTTAAATTTCATTTTTGAATAAACTTACCATCATAAGCTTAGGAAACCCTCTTGGAAAATCCAAAAAGCTAAGTTTTACGATAAGGTAAAATAAAATCTTTCCTTAGGAAATATCGCATTGCATAAGATAGCGGGATGCCACCTTACAAGCACAATTCCAACATTTGCGAGATCGCGATATGCGATAATAAACAAATATCACATCGCATTCATCACAACTCACATTGAAACACTTCAATTAGTTGATATGCGATGATTCCGATCGCCATATCACATTTCGTAGAAGATAGGTTAACAAAGATTGTCATGCATAACATTTCTGCGATTTGCGATATTGCGATATTGCGATTTTGTGATACAACAATGCAGCGATAATACGATAATGCGATGTCACGAGCGATCAATTTTGAAATGTTATGATTTTGTGATTTTTCAATTTTGCGATGTTGCGAAGCAAATCGCAAAATCGCTTCATCGCAGATCTTTCGGGCACGTTATTCAAGAAAAGTATTTTCCCTAAGCTGACACCTAGTTATGCACTTTAATGCTAATAAATGAGTTAGTTTCCAGTTATTAATGGATTATGGGTGCGTGCTTATCGAAAGAATCATTTCACGTAAGGTGGTATGCTTGATATGTCTGTGGCATTTAAAACTTTTCCCATCACCCTTCCCTGTCATTCATTTTCACTTCACTTGTGAATTGCAGGAACGAACAACAGAGGCCGATATAAAGCAATATTCAGGTTGAAATGGGAATGAAAAGCAAAGCCCCAAGCTCAGAAGAAAAGGAAATGGCGCCCTTATATACAGACACAACCTGTAACAAAGACGCGGTAATAGCTACGTGAGAAGGCATGTATAATTTGCTTGAAGAAGAGAATCCCAAAGTAATGGAAGTAGTTGCTACCGCGGGCTCAAATGGTTCTTCTGAAGCATCCCTTACAGAGCTAGCTTGCTCATTCTTACACCGGATAGCAGCAAGGCCCAAAATTCTCTCATCCACGAACATGGTTAAGTGGACACTGGACAAAGTTGATATCAGAGACAAATAGTTTAAGACTCAAAGTCAAGAGTTCACAAAAGTATTATTTTTACAAATTTTGAACTTTATATCTGTGGGAAGGAAAAAGCGCAAAAGGAAAAAAACACATCAAGGAAACCTGGATCAAGAAACGGAGGTAGTTTCCGATGCGCGATTAGCGCCTAGCTCTAATCGTGCATTGCTGAGAATTTTTTTCAAAAAGGCAAGATGCTAATTGCCCAGTCACCTGCAAACTCTGAAAATTGCAAGAAAACAAAACCACAGACAGATTGGAAACAGAGAGCTCAAGAAAAGAAAAAAGCAATCCAAGGGTTAACTAGGTTGAGCTGGGATTATTACTGGGCATACTTGGTAAAGCCACATAGCCAGTGGATGACTGTTAAGTGTATCATCAATTCAGCCGAAAAAATGGCGCCAGCTCTTGCCGATTTTGTTTTCTCAACTCAGCTAAAAGCGGAAGTCAGCCAGCCGACTCTTCTCAAATAGAGGTTGCATGCGTACGATTTCAAGGACCAAATATAGAATTAGTTTAATGTTAGATTTAATTTTAGCTTTAATTTTGTTTTATTTTCTTGAAAAGAGGACGGTCATTTAAACCGCATCCTACATTTTTGTAATAATTTATTTTTAGATTTAGTTAGTAGTATTTAAACCCTTCTCATGAATTTAGAGAGGGGTCCTGAAATTTATCAAAAACGTATCCCTAGAACATGCACTTCTGTACCCTCTAAGGAGGTTTTGATGAATGAATGGAACAAGATTTATTGATGTTTGCATTTAATATCTGCTATTGATGTTGCACTTTTGTAGTCTTAGTCGATATTTGATCAAGGAGAGATAAATCATGATCACTTGAAGCTCATGAGTAGGACTAGTTATAAATGGTATTTCTATCTCTTAACTAGTTCTGCCTTGTGTTAGAGTGATTTCGAGTTTAGTTATTTATATATTAATGTTGAATGCCTGAGTTATCATTTGGCACTTTTGTATGGTGATAGCTATTTATTTTTTCTTAGTGTATGAATAGCTCATTATGTGATATGTTTTGCACAACTGTTTCAACTAACGTTTTATACGAAGTGGTTCATCTGTATTGAATTCCTTTCTCATAACAGCTGAATGATTTTTATTATCAGTTGTTGTTTGAAATCATTTTAGATCGCATAGAAGAAAGATCACACCCCGGGTTAGTGTAGATTTACGTATTCTTGTTATTAGAATATAATTTCCTTATTATTAGATTAAAATTAGAGTAGAAGTATTCCATTTAGAAACAGTTAGAAACATAAATATCAATCTTTCTCACACACACACTGAAATTGGGAAACTGGTCCCATATCTCTAGTTGGACCTGCTATACCAAATGGAAAAGGAGTTGCCAACCAAGGTCCAGACCGGGCGGGTATCTCCCTTGTGGTAGACCCAATTTTTGGGGCTTCAACAAAAGGTAACAGTAATCATTTAGCTACTTGGATTAGTTTGCTTATTCCCAAATCTAAATTTCTGGAAGTCCCTTGTGGAAAATAGTAGTAATTTTCTACTATTTTTTAGAACATGCTAATGAGATTAAATTTAGTTGATTCCACTTGAATTAGATCATAAAAAAAATTCAAGTTAATAAAAAAAACTACCCCGTTGTTTTTACAATTGATTAGGTTAGGCATTTGATAGAATAATTAGCTCACTAGTTTTTGAATTTTTAGATTTTAGACTAGTAATTTTCTGCTATTTTTTAGCACGTGTTAACATCGATATTTTTGAGTGATTCCACTTGGAATGGAGACCTAAGACATCCTATTAAATAAAAAAAAACTTCCCATCCAATTTGGATTTGATTTTATTGGTCATTTGGTGAATTATATCTTCCTGTAGAAAATCCCATAACTTCCTGTAATAGCCTGTAAATTCCTTTAGCAGGACCTATAACTTCTTGTAGCACTCTTCTAGCACGTATATACTTGCCCAGATTTGCTCAAAAATATTTGTTTTGTCCCTTAGGATTGAATAATGACCCCTAGGCTCTAAGTAAATCGCTGAGGAAGAACAAGCACCAATTAGGACATGCCTTTTTACAATGTAGATTAGGCCTATTTATTTGAATTCATGCTCTTAGGATTTCAATTACACTTTCTTGTTCTTGACTAGGATTAATTTATTTTCAAAGTAACATTTCCACTTATGCAATTAGTTTAGGATTTGATTTCATTACATTCACTCCATTTTATCATGGCGGGAATGAAGGACACATTGTATGTTGCACATATAGTGTTGATACCTCTTAAGTTTGTACGAATCGCTGGTTGATAATTAAAATTGGTAGCCTTGGGAGTTGCATCATTATTGTTGTAATAATGAGGCCCATTAGGCACTAGCGGTAAACTCAATTCTGTGATTCTAGAAAATGATTCACTTGCAACCATAATCTCAAGACCACTTGAGAAAAAACTGAATGGGAAGACTACAACCAGATAGAAAGGGTTACCTGTAAGCGACAAAATACTAGTCCGAAGAGGGACCTACATCACTTGTAGGAGTTGGTGCTTCCACTCAATAATTTTAACCCGTGAAGGAGGTCTGAGAAGTAAATTGAGTCCGCTCCGAGGTGCCAGAATAATTCTTGAGAGCCATCCTGAAAATGAACTGTTGCATAGCAGTTTTTTGTTGCACTTCACCGACTGCTTGCCTTCCAGGGAAAGCACACATGACCACCTCCATTCAATCTAACCACACTACACCCACTTCTCATTTCCCTATTCTCATCAAACTTCCAAAAATCCCTGAGAACCATTATAAATTCAATAACATGTTTTGGAGAGTTTGGAGGTCTATTGTCACATCCCATTAATCCCTTAATGATAAGGAGAATATCCGCTATGTGTCGTGAGGGGAAAACCCCGAGTCCAGTTGGCCTGATGTGAATTCACCCCCATTGGGGGAATATTTGTGTTCATTGTTTATCCAAGAGAGAGTATCCATTTCACCTAGATCTAGGTTAGATGAGCTCGAAGCCAAGTGCCAACTCATTCTATGTCCTGATGTCTTGCCATTGTACCCAAGTTCACCAACCAGTCAATGACCTTATTTCCAATTCTCAGGGAATGAGCTATTATAAGATATGGTAAACTGTCTATTAGAGCCTCTATTTTCCCTACTTGGGACTCCAATCTCCGACTAAGTATGAGCTTAGATGGGGGAGAATCGTTGACTATTTTTTGTGCCATATGGGTAAGATTTTTTTAATCTCTTGCAATTTGAATATTTGAACACCATGGTATTTGAGCGAGGAAGAGGCCTTCTTCACGGCTACTTAGCTACACAATTTTTTTTTTGTGACTCCTCAATAACCTAGATAGATTCCCATTGGGAATCCTAGGTAATCACTAATAACCTTGCCAAAACTGTCAAGCCTAGGTTGCCTTTAGAGGCCCCATCAAAATTTATTATGGAAAAAACCAAAGAGGGTTTAGTGAATACTAATGGTCATTTAGTTGTGATGTCTCTTTTAGATGAGGTAGGATGAGATATCATCTAAAGAGACAAATTGAGAGAGGAGATAATCCCTACTTCAGACGAATCAACTTTCCAATATGTTATGAAACTAGCTCACAAAAGATAGGAAAGATAGATGAACACCTTAGAATTCAGCCTTTTCAAGGTGGAAACCTCCTTTACATTAACATTACACAAATGAACAATTCTTGGATGTTTCAAATGAAAAAACCTCCTTTTATATATAGGAGTCTAAGGGGTCACATAACCAAGTCGACCTAACAATAATAATATAAAGGCACAAAAATAACAATAGTGGGATTCTGTGGGGCATAATAATAACAATATGGGGACAATAGGGGCACAAAAATAACAATAAGGGATACAACAACAATAGTAATGGGGGAATAACTAGTATTATAGGGACCTAACATGCCCCTCTCCTTCAAAAAAGTGTTTTCCTCAATGCTTGAGTAGTTTTGGATGCTTCTGTATAAAAATTCTCATCCTCCCATGTGGAATCTTCAATGGGTAAGTTCTTCCACTTGATGAGATACTCTGAAATTGATTGATTTTGTAGCTATTGAGTTTTTGTTTCTTTGACTGCTTCTGGTTCGAATATGATTTTTCCTTCCTCATTAAGTTCTGGCAATATTGCTTGAACTAGAACCTTGTCACCTATAACCTATTTTAAGCATGAAACATGAAAAACTGGGTGCACTCGGGAAGTTGCAGGAAGCTCCAATTTGTATGACATAGTATCTATCTTTTGTAACACCTTGTATGGACCATAATACTTTGGAGATAATTGATTATCCTTCTTAGATTGCTTGAGGGACATTTGTTTATATGGTTGTAGCCATAGGAATACCCAATCACCTACATCAAAACTTCTTTCGTTGTGATGTTGATATGCCTACTGTTTCATTCTATTTTGTGCCAAGGTGAGTTACCCTTTAAGAGTTGGAGAACTTGTTGTTGATGCTCAATGTGATCTTCCACTGCTTGAACCTTAGAATTTTCTCTTCAATATGATGTGGTGGATGGTGGATTATATCCATAAAGTTCCATAAATGGCTTCATTTTTGTTGCAGTATGAAAGGAAGTGTTATACCACCATTCAGCCAGAGACAACCATTTGACCCATTGTGTTTATTTATCAGATACAAAGCAACGAAGATATCCTTCCAAAAATTTGTTTACTATCTCAGTTTTCCCATGAGATTGAGGATGATAAGATGCGCTATGAGATAACTGAGTACCACGACAAGAAAATAATTATGTCCAAAAATTTCCAGTGAAAATGGGATCTCTGTCGCTTACAATTATCTTTGGGTTTCCATGTAGCTTTTGAATGGTCTCCATAAATGCAATAGAAACTGTACTTTCTTTAAATGGATGAGATAATGCACAAATGTGCATACTTGGTAAGTCTGTCAGTTACCACCATGATAACACTCTTTCCTTCGGACTTGGGTAAACCTGTGATAAAATCCATTGAAACCTCCTCCCAATGTTGGCTTGGAATGGATAAAGGTTGTAATAGTCCTGGGGTCTTAATTGTTTAAACTTTATTTTGTTGGCAAACCAAACATTCCACCACAAACTTTCGAATATCTGATTTAAGGCCATCCCAAAAAAAATCCTTCTTAACCCTATGGTAGGATTTTAGAAATCGTGAGTGCCCTCCTAAGGGAGAGGTGTGCAATTCCCTAAGAATCTTTTGTTTGAGTTGGGAATTCTTACATAAGGTATAACCGATCCTTCTACCAACGAATCATTTTTCCATCTAAATGTATCAGATGTACTGGGATCTTGTTGTATCTTTTGAATGAGTGCCCAAAATTCCTCGTCATTCTTCCATTCATCCCTTGCTTCGTTTATCCAATCTAGTTGGATAATAGAAATGGCGCAAAGAAATGCTTCCACATCCTCATCCTTTCTTGAGAGTGCATTTGCCACAACATTTTTCTTCCCTTTTTTGTAGATGATTTCAAAGTCATAGCCCAACATATTTGTGACCCATTTTTTCTGCTCTTCTAAAGATTATCTTAGTTCTAAAAAGTATTTAAGACTATCATGATCTGCTTTTAACTAGAAGTGTCTTCCCATTAGGTAGAGTCGCCAAGTGCATGTAGTATTGCCAACATTTGCTTCTCATAATATCTTTGTGTAAATAATTTCCTTTGATTAGACAACTTTCAAAAGTAATGGGTCTTTCTTCTTGCATTAAAACAACACCAATTCGATTTGCTGAGGCATCACATTCCACAATAAAGGTTTTTCTGAAGTCTCGTGTAGCCAAGACTGGTTCTTGGCACATTGCCTCTTTAAGATGTTTAAAGGCTTTCATTGCTTCTGGAGTCCATGAGAATGCATCTTTCTTAGATAATGTTGTTTGAAGTGATACTATTCTCCCATAATTCTTAACAAACTTGCCAGAATACCTTGTCAAACCGATAAATCCTCATAGATGATTTATGGATGTGGGGATTTTCCATTCCTTAATGGTTTTAATTTTGCTAGGGTCTACCTTAACACCTTCATGAGATACAATATGACCCAGATATTCCACCTCTTGTACTCTAGAGAAACATTTGGAGACTTTTGCATATAATTTTTTCTCCGCCAATAGTTTGAGTACCATGCTAACATGTTGGACATGATCCTTCCAAGACTTGTTGTAGATTAGTATATCATCAAAAAATACTAACACAAATTTTCTAAGGAAGGGTTTGAAAATGGAATTCATCAACTTGAAATGTAGAAGGTGCGTTATTAAGGCCAAAAGGCATCACCAAAAATTCATAATGAACCTCATGAGTTCTAAATATTGTTTTTGGAATGTCTTCAATCTTCAGTCTGATTTGATAATATCCTAAACAAAGATCCAACTTGGTGAAGTAAATTTATCCATGCAATTCATATAATAATTCATCAATGACAGGAATGGGAAATTTATCTTTAATAGTGAGCTTGATGATCTCCCTATAATCTGGACACATACACCATGATCCATCCTTCCTGTGAACCAATACTACTGGAGCAGAGAAAGAACTTTGACTAGGTTGAATTATACTAGCCTCTAGCATTTCTATAACCATACATTTAATTTCACTCTTTTGGACATAGGGATATCTGTAAGGTCTGATGTTTGGAGGAATGCTTCCTGGAATCAAATTAGTAGCATGATCATGATCACGAATAGGTGGGAGGCCTTTGGGAGTCTCAAATACCTTGGAATGGTTGTCCAGGACTTTTTGGAGATCTGGAGAAATGGATGATTTTGATGTGGGAACCTCTAGTGAACATAATTGTGCAATTATGCCTCGTTTTTCTTTCTTTAGAAGCTTTTTCATTCTGTTAGAGCTAATTACCTTTCCTGGTTTCCCTGCGATACCCCTTAATTCAACTTCCTTTCCTTCTAAAGAGAATTTCATAAAAAGTTCTTGAAAATTAAAAGCTATTGTACCCAAGGATTGTAGCCATTGGACTCCTAGTACAACATCAACACCACCCATTGGAATGGAAAGAATTGTGCTATTCAATACATATTCTCCCATGGATAGCCTGATATTATGGCACTTTCCTTAGCAATTTATGTTTCCTCCACTTGCAACCATCACTTGACACTCTGGTGTTGGATATAGGAAGAAATTCAATTCCTTGGCTATCTTACAATGAATAAAATTATTGGTACTTTCTGAATCAATCAACACTATTACCTTTTTCTTCTTGATATGCCCTTTGATCTTAATAGTTTGAGGAGTGGTAATTCCAGCCAATGCATTACAAGATATGGTCAAATTCATTTCTTCTTTTTCTAGGGTTTTTTCCTGGTGGATATCCACTTCTTTTGATGTTTCTTGTTCCTTTTCTTCCTCCTCTTCACAATATATGTAAAATAATTTCTTCTCGACACACTTATGACCTTTAGTGTATTCGTTATCACAATTGTAACAAATCCCTTTTTCTCTTTTTTCTTCCAATTGTTGTGGTGTTGTTGCATAAAATATTGTCGCCATGACATTCTACAATCAGTGTGAGTCTATCACCACTCATACTTTCCTCCTTTGCAAGTCTTAAACCTCAATTCTTCATGTCAAGACTTGAAAAATAAGAGAAAGCCCTTAAAAATCTCTAAAACTCTGGTTCTGCACTTTCTCTTAGCATTACCTGTGGTCCCGCACCTACTAGTCATGTCCCCTGCGTACCTGACTGCTCTATCTCTATGTAATGGGTACAGACCCTTGCAAAAGTCAAAAAGGCGCAAGTACATTCTTAAAAACTCACTTTGGGTTATTTCTGGAAGCTTCTAAAGGGAATCTTGAGGTGGCAAGTTCACTCCTTTAAGGTTCATGCATCCCATACCTTAAGGAGCTAACCCCTTGGTGTGAGGAGCTTATCGCTTTGAAGGATGAATTTATCCCTTCATAGGTGGACCTATAACCTCCTTTCTTTGCACTATAAAATGAGGCATTGGGCTAGTTACTAAGGAGGTTGAAAGATGAATATTTTTGAGGGTAAATGCTATTGGAGTTCAGTCTTCCTAATTGAGCTTGAGAGGAAAGATTACATACCCTTTTGATCTCATTGGGAAGAGTGTGAGGCTTGTCAAAGTAGAGGAGATTCTTGTCTGGACCCTGGGAGGAGCTTGTACAACATCAAGGCACCAAAGGTTGTAAAGTTCTTCTTATTTTCAAAGTTAATACAATCAAGTTTATTTTTCTCAATAAGCTATTTTTTATGGTTTATTTCATGGATTCCTTGATCACCATGATGAATATGATTTATTATATTGGCTATGCAGGTGTTATTTGATGTGTGATTGTTTGTGATTGTAGGTTCTCAAAAGGAAACTCATTCGGACGGTCGAAGCATGGCTGCCACAAACTAGCGTTGGACTTAAGGTAGGGTCTAAAACACCTCTTTGTTTTTATTTATGAATCGCAATATATTTAGATAAAGGTAGATTTGCTTGTTCCGCTTGTCGTTAGATATCTGTTGATACTAGGGAGATCGGTCTTGTCTGCAAGAACAATTTATCTGACTGACAAATGAATGTGGTCCATGGAGAATCACTTTCAACATCAAACTAAGATTCAACAAATTTCTCCAAGCTTGTTCATATTGATGAGAAGATTCGTGAAATTTTGTCTATTGATGATTTACCATGGGAAGATCTTCATCATCGATCTTCGTTTTTACCTGAGCTTGATCATTTTGAAAATGATTTTTCATCTATTTTTACTATTGATTATGTCAAAGAACCACAAAATCCATTTCAAAATCTTGATTCAGAATTAAATTTGGGAAATATTTCTCGAACGGTTCCTATTGACATTTCAGTTAAACCTGGAATTGTTAAAAACATTCATATAGGTGCCTCCTGTACAGAAAATGAATTCCAAACTTATAAGGCCTTATTTCAAGAATTCCACGACGTGTTTGATTGGTCATATGAAGAAATGCTAGGAATTGATCCAACAATTGTTGTTCATGAAATCAAAACTTACCCGGATGCTAAACCTGTCCAGCAACGTTTGCGTCAGATACACCCACGAAAAGTTGCTACTATTAAAGCAGAAGTTGAGAAATTACTTTGAGCAGGTTTCATTTATCCAATTCCCTTAATAGATTGGGTATCGAATATTATTCCTGTTAACAAAAAGCGAGGAACGATAATAATATGTATCGATTATAGGGATATTAATTGATCTTGTCCCAAAGACAATTACCCAACCCCCTATATCGATCAAATCATTGATGATTGTGCCGGCAGTGAAATCTTATCCTTTATGGATGGTTTTTCCGGTTATAATCAAATCAACATACTACTTGCTAATCAACCAAAAACGGCTTTCTTTTGTCCATGGGGGATGTTTTCTTACTGCAAATTACCTTTTGGACTGAAGAACGTCGGAGCAACTTTTCAAAGAGCTATGTCTTACATGTTTCATGACATCAAGCACATTGTGCAGCCATATCTCAAAGATTTACCTACCCATTCATTATGTAGAGTTGATCATCTCACTCACTTATGAGCAATCTTTATGAGATGTAGGCATTATCGAATTAGGCTGAACCCACACAAATGTGTTTTGTGTATAGAAACGGGTCATTTACTGGGATTTGTTGTTTCGAAAGCTGGCATTCGTGTCAATCCTTCGAAGGTTGAAGCTATTGTCAAATTGCCTCCTCCTTCGACTCTTCGCCAACTCCAAAGTTTCCAAGGGAAACCAAAGTTTTTACGTCATTTCATTCCTAAGTACGCTAAGATAACAAAGGGTTTTACCAGGTTGTTGAAACAGAATACTCCATTCTTTTGGGATGAGATAGTTGACAAATCTTTTGATGCACTTAAACACGTGTTAACCTTGCATTCTCCCAACTACAACCAGGATTACTTCTTGTACCTCGCCGCTTCTCATTCCACCATTGGGATGGTGTTAGTTCAGGAAGATGAATTCAATAGTGAGCATGTGATTTACTATCTTAGTCGAACTTTGAATCTGACTAAGCTAAAATATTCACATGTGGAGAAATTGGCCTTGGTAGCTATTCAAGTTGTCCAAAGATTTCGTCATTACATCTTAATATGCAAAACTACAGTAATTTCTGACTATAACCCTATGATCTATTTTTTGACTAAACAATTACTATGGTGCAAGTATTCCAAATGGATTGTTATCCTGCAGGAATTTGACTTGGAATTTGAAAAATCCAAGTCAAATAAATCTTTAGTTTTTGTGGAATTGATGTGTGATTTCCCCCATGCTGATACTGAAACTGTGGCGGAAGAGCCCATTGTGGAAGAATCCTTGTTTCTTATCAGTACTCTTGATCCATGGTATGGAGATATCATAGTTTATCTCCAAACCCAATCTTTTTGGCCTGAAATTTCATGATCTCAGCAATGGAAAATACGTTTCCAATCCCAACAATACAACATTATTGGAGATACACTCTATTATCGTGGGGTAGATTATGTTTTCCGACGTTGTTTAACTCATGAAGAAGCTGAAGAGGTTCTAAATGACTGTCACTCTGGATCATGTGGTGGTCATATGTCTGGGTATGCCACAGCCCAAAAGATATTGTGCGCTGGCTATTTCTAGGTGTCTTTATTTAAATATTGTATCTATGCGGTCTGAAAATGCCACAATTGTCAAATCTTTGATGAAAGATGCGTGCTCCACCTGCTCCTCTCCACCCTATAATTGCCTTCGGCCCTTTTCCGAAATGGGGTATCGACTTTATTACATTTAACCCTCACTCGGCTGGGGGGCATGCGTATATCATCCTTGCTGTAGATTATTTTACCAAGTGGGTCGAGGCGATGCCTACATTTTCGGCAGACGGAAAAACTGCTAAAATTTTCGTTTTCAATCATATAATTACTAGATTCGGTCTTCCACAAGTGATTATTACTGATCATGGGAGTCATTTTTGAAACATCATGATGACTAAACTAACAAATCAACTTGGCCTACATCACGATAGTTCTACTCCATATTACCCACAGGCTAATGGTCTGGTTGAAGCCATCAATAAAGTTCTAGTCATTATGATCTGACGAATCATTGGCATTCATAGGTCGAATTGGCATAACATGTTATTTTCAACACTTTGGGCGTATCAAACCTCAGTAAAAACATCAAATGGTTTCACTCCTTTTCAACTGGTTTACGGTTTGGAAGCTGTGTTATCCATTGAATGCAAAATTCCGTCATTGCAGATAGCCATAGAGTTACTTCCAGCCACGTCCGAAGAGGAGAAATGTTTGTTGTACTTAGCTTAGCTAGATGAGAATCGACGTGATGCTGCCCTAGGAATCAAAACTCATGCCAAACGAATTAAAGCTCAGAACGACTGAAATGTTACACCTTGTAATTTTTCGGAAGGAGACCTAGTCTTACTATACAATCAAGCAAATGATAAGCTAGGGGCTAGAAAATTCGTACCTATGTGGCATGGTCCTTATGTTGTTAAGCGAAAGCTGGCAAAAGGGGCCTATGAATTGGTAGATTTTGGTGGTGTCTCTTTGGGTAAACCTAGAAATGGTCTTTATCTGAAGAGATATTATGCTTAAATATGGGTGTGGAGATCTTAGTTAGATTAGTTTCTTTTTTAGCTGGTGTGTTTTAGATTAGTAAAGTGTGCCTAGTTTAGAGAGTGTTTTTATCATTATTCCTGCTTATCTTGATTTTACTCTTGATATTGCAGATATCAACGTCTCTTCAAACATACATTGGTTTCGCTAATGGCGCTTGTCGTAATACACAAAACATTTCTTCCACAGCTTGGGTTATCTATTCACCCTCTGACAAGTTGGTATCTATGCATGGGGTAAGCCTTGGTCAAACAATGAACAACATTGTAGAGGATAGTGTAGTGATTGAATTATTATCTGAATCCATCTCATTTGGGATTCGGAGTTTGATTGTTAGGTTAGATTCTAAACTCATTGTATTGCAGCTTAATAGATTTATGCCATTAGAAATCCAGTGTTATTAAGATTATTTTTGAGAGTTCGTCTCTTGGAACGTGAATTTGACTATATTAAATATCAGCATATTCGAAGATATTTAAATACATTAGTAGATGCAATTGCTTCTCGAACATTAAATAGATATTTGCAATAATCAAACAATAAATTTAAAAACATTCCATAACATGTTATACAAGATATCCAATAATAGTGATATAGGATATCATAGAAGTGTGTCAAATATACATCGTCTTCGATCATAGGTTGAAAAACACCTTATGATCGGCAAAAATGATAGTACAAAAAGAAAAAATGTCCTATGAGTCTACAAAAGGCGATCATCGTATCACTGGTGATGATCACGATAAGAAACCACTACTCAGGCCACCCTACAAAGGAACCTCCTAAAGGGTCCTGGGACTCCAATCACATAGCGCTATAACCTAAGAGGAATGTCATCTATGCTAGTCTCTGGAATATCGGCTGTCAGATGCTCTAGATGATTTTCCAATTCGGTTAGGGTCTCTGTAGATTCATCCTGTGGGGCCAGTACTACTGCAGCTGGGTGTCTCCTCTCATAGAGCTGAAGAGCGGCTAGTCACCGTGGACCCACATCTGCATTTGAAACTTTTATTATCAGTTTTGGACGATTTAAAAACAAAAAAAAATATTAGTTAAAACTTAGAAAATGATGAGAATGATTTTACCTGAATCATCCCACTGCTCCCTTGTGGAAAAGTCATGTCTGTGTCACCACGATAATCCATACCAGCATCAGGAAAATCCTAAATCATGAAAAGTTGGTTCTCCAACCAACGAAAATACTCTGGCGGAAATCGAACAACCTCTGAAGCCTCCTTAGGATGAAGGGCCATAACTATAACCCATCGCACAAGCTTAGGCTCTCGGGGAATTCCAACTCCAACGGAAAGATGCTTTGGGACCAACATCGAAACGCTCTCTAGACCAAAGTTCAAAACTAGGAAACCATATCCAAAGTTTTTTAGTTGTCCGTTCTTTGCTCTAGGTAGTTGGCCTTTTACATTCGCCAACACAGCTTTGCAGCAGTTGAAGATGGTGCCTCGATAACAGTCTACTGCCATTCACATTTGGGATCCAGTAGCTACATGTAGTTTTGCACTTCCACAGAGTCTACTGACAGTAAATGTAATCACTTTAAGTTCAAGACGGGAGATAGTTTTGATATCAATCCCTTTGTCCTTTGTCTAGTCATTACAAAACTCTAGTCGGAAACTATCGACAGACTGGCCACCTGGCCTAGTCCTGAATACAGATAATCGTTCACCTCTCTTGGGCAAACCAGTCAAAAAGTAAATGTCCTCTAGCTCCATTTCAAGCCGGTGGCCACCAATAATGAAACGTTGGTCCTGTATATTCCATCTGTCCACTAGCCACTGCAAAAAGTCTACTTGGGCCCTCATGCCAAGTATGGCCCAGAATTTATATAGTCCACATGCTTTTAATGCCTGTATGGAAGGTCGATGAACTAATGTGGTTAGGTCCACATCTTTGTGCTCTCATTCCCGCCAAATGAGCATTTTGTATATCCTACATTGCAAAAATGGCGGATTAGAACATTTTAGTTCAAAAAAATTTTGGGTGGAAATGAAAATTTTTCATTTTTAAAACCCATTTCGTGTGGTCCGCACCCATCAGTTAGGGATAGTGTGTAGGTCCGCACTCTTCCCAAGCAACTGGTGTGGGCCCCTGGCTCTTTCCTTTACCAAAAAAAGTCGGGGTCCGTAGGTTTCGCATGTTGCACTTGTAGACCCCCGCGAGCAGTTTTTGAACTAATTTTTCCTTAAAAAATAAAAATGGAAGCCTAAAAACAAAATTTAAACAGTTGAAATGCAAGATTAAAGTGATGTGGATTAGCTGCAGCTAACGGTTTTCGATTCCAACGGACAGATTTTCCGCAATCTTCAAAAGAAGTTTCTTACCCAAAAGCTCTCTTTTCTCACTTTAAAGTCAAACGGTAAAAATGAATTTACAAAAGCCCTTTTTATAAGATTTTTTGAATAAATGAATTTTTAATTTTTTTATTTTTCACTTTAGAAAGGTAACTTTTTGATGCATTTTTATTTATTTTAAACAGGTATGAGTAATATTTGAGTTTTTGTGCAGAATATTGGATTTTTCAGGAGAAATTGATCATTTTCAACAAAAAATATTGGAGTCCCCTTTAAGCTCTTCTCTGACTCGTAAAATATTAAAATATTTCTGAGTTTTTCCTTTTAAGCTCGTTAAAACGGAATTAAAAGGATGGTCCAGTTACAACTCTTTTCTGATCGTATAAACATGAAAAGATTGCTGGATTTTTGTCGTTTCAAATTCGATTTTGGTTATAAAACGACGTGTCATTGATAACTTTTTTACTTTTTCGGATCAGAGAGACTAATTATGAAAAGTACTCCTTGATCGTAATGGTTAAGCAGTTCTCTCAAGTATTATTTTATACCTTTTCGGGCTTGGGAGACACAAATTTATGAAAAAGGACAACCATGGAGTTTTCTTAAGTTTTTCTTTTGACTCCCTAAAATTGAAAAACGTTGAGTTTCTCCTATACTGGACTCGTTAAAATTTAACAGTAAAGGACTTGTTCAATTTCAAATAGGAATGAACCACTCCTTCTTAGGGTTCGAATTTTAAACTAAGTTGGACTCATCCGAAGGATGAGATTATAACCAAGCAAATGTTATCCTCCTCAAGCTTGTCAAAAATAAAGAGGTACTTGCGAGAAATGGTGGGGGAAAAGAGAGAAAAATGAACCTGTTTGTTATACTTTGTGTCTTAGAAAAGCATTCAACCACTCTTGAACACAACACTTTTTGTTCACCTGGGTTGGGAAATCCTTTGCCTAACAATTAATCAAACCATATTGAAAGTCTTTAGCCGGTTTCTGGGTATTAGCTTTGGGTCAATTGTCATCAAACCATCTGCAGTGTCCTTATGTGTTCAAGAGGTCAGTTCAAATAAGCCATTCATCTGCAAAATATCTGTCATCCATCTTGACCATCCCTGAGTTAGTCCGTGCCAAATATATTTCTTCAAACTTGATCTATGATTTCCTGTTGTGGGCTTGCCTACGACAGATCGCTTTCTATCAACTTCAGCTCATTATCTAGAAAGATGATCTAGAAATCATCAATACCTTGAAATCTACATGCCTTAATGGCAGGTTTCTCACCTTCGACGATAGGTTGCATCATTGACCTTTGATCAAAGGATTCTATGACATGTTCGACATCAGCTCATCTATTCACATTTCATGGATTATACTGAGTACTTTGAGAGCCATTAACATTACTGGTGGTTTCTCTCACACTTGTTAACAGTTTACATCATTGACTGGTAATCAATTGGTTTCTACCATGTTCGACTTCGACACATTTATTCACATGGATAGAATCGTACTAGTTCGGGAAGCAGAAATCAAGACCCTGGATCTAGTTTCCACCATCCAGGCTGTGAGGAATTTTGTTGTTCATTATACAGTGGACTATTTATAAACATATGGTTGTGCCCATACTTTCTGTACATATGTCTATACTTGTGATGTAATACAAAATCATTCCTATATTAGAGTAGTTTAGTTACTTTTCTAGTCAGTTTTTGATCTGAGTATGGGAATGCCTACCTCAGCAATGATATGTTCGCATGCATATATATATATATATATATATATATATATATATATATATATATATATATATATATATATATATATATATATTGTATTGAATGTTTTTACAAGTTCCAACCAGGGTGTCTACAGGATGATCTTTGAAATGATAAAGTACTTCACTCTTCTTAGATGACAAATGACATCCTCATCTATGGCAGAATTCACACTTTAGGGGGCAATTTGTTGCACAAAATATTTTCACCATGACATTCTGCAATCAGTGTGAGTCTATCACCACTCATACTTTCCTCCTTTGCAAGTCTTAAACCTCAGTTCTTCATGTCAAGCCTTCAAAAATAAGAGAAAGCCCTTAAAAATCTCTAAAACTCGAGTTCCACACTTTCTCTTAGCATTACCTGCAGTCCTGCACCTACTAGTCATGTCCCCTACATACCTGACCGCTTTGTCTCTTTGTAATGTGTGTGGACCCCAGTAAAAGTAAAAAAGGCGCAAGTGCATTCTTAAAAACTCACTTTGTATTATTTTTGGAAGCTTCTAGAGGGAATCTTGAGGTGGCAAGTTCGCTCCTTTAAGGTTCATGCATCCCATACCTTAAGGAGCTAACCCCTTGATGTGAGGAGCTTATCCCTTTGAAGGAGGACTCTATCCCTTCATAGGTGGACCTGTAACCTCCTCCCTTTGCACTATAAAATGAGACATTGGGCTGGTTACTGAGGAGGTTGAAAGCTGAATATTTTTTAGGGTACATGCTATTGGAATTTAGTCTTCCTAATTGATCTTGACAGGAGAGATTACATACCCTTTTGATCTCATTGGGAAGAGTGTGAGGCTTGTAAAATTAGAGGAGATTCTTGTCTGGACCCTGGGAGGAGCTTGTAAAACATCAAGGCACCAAAGGTTATAAAGTTCTTCTTATTTTCAAAGTTAATACAATCAATATTATTTTTCTCAATAAGCTATTTTTTATGGTTTATTTCATGGATTCCTTGATCACCGTGATGAATATGATTTATTATATTGGCTATGCAAGTGTTATTTGATGTGTGCTTGTTCGTGATTGCAGGTTCTCAAAAGGAAACTCATTTGGACGGTCGAAGCATGGCTACCACAAACTAGCGTTGTACTTAAGGTAGGGTCTGAAACACCTCTTGTTTTTTATTTATGAATCGAAATATATTTAGAGAAAGGTAGATTTGCTTGTTCTTCTTATCGCTAGATATCTGTTGATACTAGGGAGATCAGTCTTGTCCGCAAGAATGATTTATCCGGCCGACAGGTGTCAACCTTGTAGGTTGTGCATGGCTAGGGGCAGCAACGCTTCCATCTTCATTATTGTGAGTGGTAGGCTTCCTTGTTGCCATAATTTTGCTTTCCATTTTTCTTGCCAACCTGAATGTCTTCTCCAATGAATATGGTTCCCAAAGGTGAACCTCATGTTGGATGTTATCTTTTAAATTCCCTATGAACATATCAATCCTATGCTCCTTTGGAATATATTTTACCATTATATTCAATTTTTGGCAGTCCTCAATGTGCTCCATCATTGACCGGGATGCGGGTGATCCCTCCAGCTATCAATGAAAAACCACAATGGACAGACAGCCGACCCCACGGATGGCAGGCCGGCGGACTGCATGGTACAGGCTGTAGGTAGATTTAACAGGTTCAAGGTGAGCGAATTAACTCTGTTGCAGCCTTAGAGTTGGCTCGAATTCATTTCGAGCATGGCGACTATGATAGCTCTCTGGTTCCGGGCTTTGGATCAGCGCAATGCCATTAATGCTTCAGGGTTTTATAGGGCTATGTCGCCTCAGTTATGGAGCATTGTCATTTGGGTTTGGCTGCTTGATCGGCACTGGAGACGCCCTGAGATTTTCAGAGCTCTCTCTGCTCCTGGTCAACTTCATTTCATTTGTCTTCATTGGTTCTTTGCCCTCGCAACCATGCTGCACAGAAGAGGCATCCCTCGTAGGGGAAGTAATTCAGGAACTAGAGGAGGCCGTGCTCGTCCCGTGCCTCAGATTGTTGATCCTATTACATCTGCTCCGCCCTCATCTCCGACGTCGGAACCGGATAGGTCTCGTCTGAACAACTCATTTCAGACCTCTAGCTTCTCCTTCCAGAGTCAGATCAATAGACCCATTGTGACAATCAATTTCACAGTTTTTGTCTATGAAGAGGAGGGTAATTCTTCTAGCTTGGCTCCTTCTGATTACGCTCCTTCACAAGACGACAACATCTTGCTCGGGGACCTATCAGGATGAGTTTATCATCTGGACCATAGGCAGGAAGTCGCCCCAGCTTCGGAACAGACTCAGCAACCGACTCCAGCTTAGGAAGATGTTTTAATTTGCGGACCCTCTCAACGAAATTCCGGAGTTCTACACCTGGTTACTCATCCAGATGGCGAACCAGTTCTGGATGAAGATGGTTCCGTTACCTGGCTTGCCTCCACCAGCCAGGAAAAGGAGGACACGCCACCTTTTCCAGGACATGTCGGTTGAGCACAGTAACTTCTTGCCGGGAGGCTCTCTTGCTCATACGTTTTGTTTTTTTGTTCTTATGGTTTTGAGTCAGAAGTTAGTGGTTGATGACTGGTCTACTCTTTCATATGATTATGCCGGAGGTTTTTTTGTACTGGCCGTCAATGCAGGCCAATAAAATTGTAAGTATGCTAAATCTAGTCAGCAGGACTACATTGTAATTTTGACTGAAGGGATAAATTGTAAAATCCCTGTTTTTCTGGTTGAGGATTGGCTTAGGCCTCCTCTGAGGACTTAACCTTACTGTACATATTTTTTCACTTTCTTAATAGAATTAGCATTTACAGAGAAAAAAAAAAATGTGCTCCATCATTGAACCCTTTTTTTTGAGGTTTATCAATTGGCTAAAAAAAGTGTTGCTTTTTGTATCATCATAATGTTCTATCATTTCATCCGTAAGAATAACCCAAGTGACAATTTGTTTACAAGAGCAAAGCTATCGATGCCATAAAAACTGATTTGGTTCCAAATATAAAGTTGCAATGTGTACCTTTTATGTGTTTGGCACATTATGGAGATCGAAAATTGCTCCATTTGTAGTATCCATGTTCCAGGATCCTTGCCATCAAACATCCTCATATCGATATTTGGAACATGGTGGTTCTTCGATCCAATGTTAGAGTCTATGAAATCATAATTATCATTTATTTTGTTCTCATCATGGGTTTCCTTTACTACCCTTTCACCATTAGTAAGCATTTCTTGTAGAAAGTTTATCAAATCTATCTTCAAATCTTCCATGACTTTATTTAAATCATCCACTTTAGCTTCCACACCATCTATATTAGCTTCCACGCCATCCATCTTAGCTTCCACACTGTCCATCTTAGCTTCTACGCATTTCTTTAAACCATCCATCTTAGCTTCCACGCCTTTCTTTAAACTATCCATCTTAGCTTCCATGCCATACATCTTAGCTTCTACGTCTTTCTTTAAACCATCCATCTTATATTTCATTACATTTTGGGCGAGTGACATTTGTTGCACATGGTCTCATAATTTTGATATATTATGTTGCATTTCTTCCTCTTCTTCATGAGTCATGCTAGAGCTTTCAGGTTTCTTACTAGGTGTTTCCATTTTCTCTTTTCGAGGCATCAATTACCGATAATAATGCTTCACTATGCCCTTTTAATTCCTTCAAACTAATTTTTCAAACCAATCTTAAGCCAAAATAAAAAAAAAAAACTACACACCGTTTTTCACTTTGTAGGAGCTCAATATTGAATCTGATGGATCTCTGTAATTTTGGATCTCCAAGGTCTGAAATTTCTTCCTGCTATAACCCTCTGAGTAATATTTCTAACTCTGTAAGTTTGATCAAGATTGGATTCTCCAATGAAGATTTATGCCAAATCTCCCACACTGACCTAAGTATAGACTTGTTTAGTAGAGCGAACTTGTAAGACATGTCGCAGGTCCCTGTTTCAGCCTCAGGTTTTGGAAATGGTACCTGAAAAACTAAAATCCATCCTCTTTCTGTAACTTCTTATGAAAATTGAAACGGATGCTCAAAAAAAAAAAAAAAAAAAATTATGATGGTTTTCCCATGTTGACCTATTTGGAATGTAATTCGGGGGTCTGTAAGAACCCTAACTTCCTCAGATTATATCTCCAAAAATATAGTGAGACAGGATCTGAAATTTGAAACCAAGGTTTAGACAGGTTTCCTCTCAAATGGGTTTTTTTTTAGCTTCTGAAACTTTGTAGTGAAAGCGTTACAGTGAAAATTCTATGATGACCTGTTTTAGATGAAATTCAAGAGCTTGCAAAAACCCTAACTTCCTCAAATCATATCTCTGAAAAATATAGCGAGCCAAGATATGAAATTTAGACCCAAGGTTCAATGAGATTATGTCTCAAATGGGTTTCTCTTTTCACTTTTGAAACATCACATAAAAACAGTTATAACAAAAATTCCACGATGACCTGTTTAGTGCAACGAAACCCTAGAATCCAAAGCTCTGATACCAAATGTTATGAAACTAGCTCACAAAAGATAGAAAAGATAGATGAACGCCTTAGAATTCATCCTCTTCGAGGGGGAAACCTCATTTACATTACACAAATGAACAATTCTTGGATGTTTCAAATGACAAAACCTCCTTTCTATATATAGGAGTCTAAGGGGTCACAATATAACCATTCCGACCTAACAATAATAATATAAAGGCACAAAGATAACAATAGTAGGATTCTATGGGGCACAATAATAACAATATGGTACAATAGGGGTACAACAATAAAAATAATGGATAAAATGACAATAGTAATGCGGGAATCACTAGTATTATAGGGACCTAACACAATCCTCATCCCGCCATTTTTTTGGGAGAATGGTTTCATGAAGTTTTTCTTGTATAGTCTTCAATATAGAGAGGCTTCAAGCTTCTTGATTGTGGAAAATGTGTCTATTTCGTTCTTTCTAGATACTCTAGATAAGGAAGCCTAGGACTAGAATTCATGTTCTATTGGTAATTGCGTTCTTGAACTGGGATCACCTTCAGTTATCTATTATTGTAAATAGCTCATCATGTTCTCGATCAATGAGAACAAAGATATTTTTTGCCTCTACCAACATCTCTTCCACAAACAAGAATTTTCTCATTAAGTGATGCATTGTTTCTTCACTCTACTTACACAAGAAACATTAGGATAGTCTAGAGGAGGTTGAAGGAATAGAGGAGGCTTCATCTAACCAAGATGGTTGTAATCATTCTTCTTCTATCTAATGATATAGATCTTTTTTTGTGTTGTTTACTTAATGGTGTCAATATTGTATTCCTTTACATGTTGATTTGATTCCATGATTAATAAGTAGCTTAGATGCATGCTAGATTATATTCTCATATATTTATGTTTTGATTGTAAAGGTTTAAATGTTTTAGGATTATGTTTTATCTTGTCTATGTGCAGGTTCTGATCTAGGAGTTGGTAGAGAGGGCTTCCACTTTGCCACATTGAGTTCTCCAGCAAGGCTACAATAAGGACTTAGGTAATCCTTCTCCTTTTGATTTATCAATCATGCATTAATATGAATATATGTATGTTTCTTTATGGCAGTTGTAGCTAATATTAAAAAGTATACCTTAGATACCGTGAAGATACGAGAGGGTATTTCATCCACAACCATAGATGCATTAATCCCTATAGAAAAAATGGTGACTCCGTTGGGGACTATACTTAGTTCCCAGTTTTTATCTTTCAAGTTCCCAGATCTCTCCTTCCTTCGAGTCCTTCGTGTTCTTCTTGGTTCCCATTCAGGCTGCTTAGGATTCTTGACAACCTCCTCTGTTGTATATAGCCTTTAATCAGACCCTGAATGACCCTTTTTACAACCTCTTTGTGTGTAATGCACCCTAGCTATTTAGTCTAGTGAGTTATAACGCTCCCCAAGCTTGTGTACAGAGCATTAGTCCTATTATTAACACCCTATAACCTCTTATGAGAAGCGTTAGTCAACCTTTATCTTGATATTCACCCTGTTCTATGAATTTGGGTCAGGAGGCTATTTATAGTTAGTTCTAGGGATATACAACTGTGCAGTGTGTTTGGTTGCCTGATTCTATGATCATTTTTATTTTTAGAAAAATAGCTTAAGTTTATTTTCTTTTTGGGAAAATAAAATGAAAAAAATTGCTTAAAATTTATTGTTTTGGTTAGTTTGATTCTACATATGTATATTGGTTTAGTTGTTAGACAGAATTCCATGTCTGCAAGTCGTGCATGTGTTTACTTCATTGGATGCATAATATTAAATTGATGTAAAGATAACTCTCTACTTGTAGAAATAACGTATTCATCGAATTAAAATTTAAAAGCATATTTTATGCATTGTTTGAGGCAAAGTCTCATAAAAATCCATAGTTCAACACCCCTTCCATAGAAATTAATGAAGTACCTATAAAATCAATCTCATACTAAAAATAATCAACAAGTTTTTTTTTAGCATACTCACAAATTAGTCTAGGCTAGGTCTTGGGCTAGGTAGTGGTGAGTAAACTGCCCAAGATCACAAAACTAAGAATAGTGTTGTTAAAGAGATTAAAATCATGTTGCACTCATATCATCCAGGACCACTCCTCTTAGAAAGGAGTTAAATGTGAGACAAAATTGGAATGTGAGAGAAGGTATTTCGTCTTTGATTGCATCTCCATTAAGTGTTTCATGTATTCGGGATCTCTTCAGGAATACCGGAGCTGAGTTTGGGACTCAGGTGTCCTTCCCACATAGTGCAATTCCTATGACCATGTATGCCCCGGTGGTGTCTACGATTTGAGGTAACCGTAGTGGCCAATGTTTTTTAGGGATTAACATAAGGTGATAGGGTGGGTAGCCCTAGAACCTAAACAAATGAACCTACTTTGTCTTCGGTTTTTGGGAGGGTGCTCGACTTCAGGAGATTACTTAGCCCCTTAATATATGGTTTGGATAAAGCTAAAGAGTAATAATAACTGTACATTTGGCCAACTCTCTCTTTTAGCCATTATGTTACTAGGTTTCATCACTAGCAAATGATGGCTATCAGACAAAGTCATATTCCTTGATTTCTTGCTGATTGAATTTTAGAATACTTGTGATTTTTAGGTGCTATTTTTTTTTATCATTGAGACTGTAATAAAATTCACTTTAATTTTTATTTTGATAAAATATATTGGTCACCATGGCGACATACAACCCTCGTCGACAATCTAACCAACAAAATCGTCTTCCTCCATTGAATCTGGAGGATCAGTTGAACATTAGATACCTATATTCTCCCTATTTGACAAATCAATCTCCAGTGTCTAACACTGAATCACATAACACCTCCAAGGACACTCTACTGCCCAAGTATTTTTTTAGTGAAGGAGTTGTACCTCCTTATAATCCTCCCCTCAATGATCCTCTCAAATTAGTGTTGATTCAGGTAGCACCTGTACCTTTCATGTCTTCAATAGTACCCACATCAAACATCCCCTCGATGACTAATGGGTCATGGTATTTTGTGGAAAACTTTGGTCCACCATCACTTTCCCCACCAATAGTCAGTAACACATAGCTAATTGGTTACCTTACTATCTACACTATGCCTAGTCAAAGGAACCTACTTACACCTACTATGAATGGAATATAGTACATGCCAGTTTATACCCCTTTTGTGTTTTCTTCTAGACCATCGGCTATCACTTCTAATTGCACAACTAGCACCACTATCTTGATTAATCCTTTTGGTTGGAACCCTTTGATAAGTTTAAACCCCCAAGCTCAGATGCTTGGGGGAAATGTTCCCAACACGAACATACTGGTTGGGGGCGTCACTACTCTTCGTTCACCTAAAGGACAACCTGGACCATCATTAATCAACTTACCTCCCCCAAGAGGATACTATTCTAGTCTCAGTCATTTACCTACCTAAAATTATATGGCTAGTGAAATCCCTCAACCTGGTCGTCCTCCGTCTATCTGGGCACCCCTTCCTTAACATCAATTGAGTCAAGTGGGGCACCTTTTATCCTAGGGGAAACTAGTATTTCCCCCCCAGCCTAATATACCTTATGGACCACCACCATATATGACCATCCCACCATAACAAGGAGTCTATTATCCAATAAATCATATGTATCCTATTCAAAACAATATGATGGGAGGATCCCAGGGTCCTTCAAGTCATTCTTCATGACCCTGGTCATACTCGGGAGACAAAAAAATTGCTTTTTTGGAAACGTTGGATATACCTAATCTTTATAAATTGACTAATGATCCCATCTATCATAACTTGCATTGACCCCCAATCCCGTAAAAAAGACCTGTTAACATCCCAAAGTTTGAAGGGAAACAAGGGGGTGATATTGGTACACACGTCACCACATACCATCTATTGTCCATATCGAAGTCCATAGTGGATGAAAGTATTTGACTAAAGATATTCCCTTGTTCCCTTATTGGAAATGCTGCCAAGTGGCACATTGAGTTACCATGTGTGTTAGTTAATAGCTTTGGTGCCTTAGCAATGGAATATTTAAATCACTTTCAGCTTCCTATTGGCTACGAAACCAGAACGAAACTTCTTACTAGCTTGTGATAGGACACCTCCACCCACATCAATAATGACATCCATGAATGGAGACATAAGTGGAGGCTAGTCAAGGCCCCCATTCTGGATTACCTATTAGCAAATTAGTTCTGCAAATCACTTCTTCCCAAAATTTCCAATGACGTTGCCTTAGGTGGTGCGGTTTGTGGTGTAGGTAAATTCTCAGTGCAGACACAAACAATTCCTCTAGCTCGGGAGAGTGGTTCTAGCCACAAAAAAACAATCTATGGAAAATATTGTTAAGCTATAATCAATTAAGAGTGCCTACCTCTTAGAACACTATTTTTTTTGGTGATGATCCTGCTTCCTCACTCCAGCTATCTTCTGTTTCTTTCCTTCGAATACCTGAAACAAGAAAAAAAAAACAACAACAAACGTGATAGCATACAATATTGTATTCAACCTACTTAATAGGTCAAGGAACATTAAGTCATAAATATTTAAATGACACTTCATGTAGGAAATCAATCAACAGTTGCATTTATATAAATAAGAAAGAGATTACAACTAGTGCCTTGACATTGTTGGTCTCCTCTGATGTATCTGGGTTCCCACACTTTTGCTAGCACTTTATGGATAGCCCCAAAAATGGAATTTTTAAGGCCTCTTTCCCTCTAGTCTCAAACCAAACCAAAATCACACTATTCTCCCTCAAACATACACTAGAAAGATACAAGCTATAGATGACTTGCTGATTATTCAAACTTTCTCCAAAACTCCAACTAGCTTTTTCTTGGGAAAAAGAGATGATTATAGCTTGGATGGATGGGAGATGGTTCCTCTCATCATGGTAGAAGGTATTATCTCTTGAGGTTGTTCCATCCTAATAGTGGAAAGGAGCCCAAACTAACTTCCTCGGCTCTATCCAGCCCAACCATCTACCATATTTCCGTTATGAAGCTTCTAGACATGGAAGCTTCGACTCCTTACTTAAAAAACCTTCCAAAAGAGGATCGATGTGACTAGAAAAAGGCTTAGTTGATTCGAATTACATGAGGGCTAGTTTTAACCTCTTCAAATCAACATGAGGAGAAAATTGGTCAGTAGCGTTTATCTTGTAAACTGGGATAGAAGGAAGATTCTTGGGAAATAATGCAAGGGGGAATTATTCTGGTCGTGAAGAGGGACATACTGGGAGTTTTCTCATGATGGAAAGGCATTTCAAGTACACTATAGAGGTCCTCCAGGATCATAGACAGGGACTACAAGAACAGTGACAAAATGCTGTGTAACAGATGCCCCCTAAAGCGTGAAGTCCGAACTAGAGTGAGGGGTGAAATGCTTTACAAGTGGAAGTGGGGAACTGGAGTCCATCATTAGAAAACCTGCAAGCAAGCATACATACATATGCATCATTGAAAACTTTGAATAATGATACATGAATCATGGTATGGATGTAACCATCCAGAGAATGATCATGTAAATGGATCCAAGGCATGGGCACAACCATCCATTAAAAAGGATCATAACGAGACCAAGGTATGTTCGCAGCCATCCAATAATGAGAAGGATCACATATAACAACTCATGGTATGGTCATAGTCATCCATTTGAAAGAGACATGTATATTAACATGACCATGTCACATCGCCTCACAACCTGGACTTGTGTAATATTAGCCCAGGGTCTTGCGCTCCAAACGAACCAATCAAAGTACAAATCCTAACATGTGAATGAATGTGTTGAATTCAAACATGCTAGGAAATCACTTGATTACTGGTGAATGATGTGACCCATTAACAAGCACGATAGAAACCACCAATAATGAAAATGGCTCTCAATCTACTGGCAGCACAGTTCACAAAATGTGAATAAAGGAACTGATGTCGAGCACCTGTGAAATCACCAGATCAAAAGTCAATGATGTGAACTTGTCATCGAGTGCGAAGAACTTGCCATTAGGGCATGCAAGCTCTAAGGTACTGGAAGGGAGTCTCTCGGTCAACTTCCTAGATAATGAGCTGAAGTCGACGGGAAGTGACCATGTCGATAGAGGGCCATCATGTATCCCACATCATCGACACGAGACAAAGGGATCCAAATGATTTCAGATGATATCGAGAATTAGGAGTAGGTGTAACTGTAGAAGAACTGACTCTTGAACATATCAGCAACACGATTTCAGATTGTGGAAAATTTTGGATCCATAGGATCGGTGATCATGATGACATAGCAGAGATCAAATGGAAGGAAAAAATGAGTGGCCCAACCTGGGAAGGTCAAATGAAAAGGAGGATATCCAAACCCAACATGAAGAAAAAAGTGTCATGTTCAAGAGTGAGCTACCGACATGACTGATAAAATTTCCAAATTTTCCCCCACCATTTCTGGCGGGTACCCGAATTATTTTTTATTGCAAGCTTGAAGGGATAGCATATGCTTGCACTTGTAAGTTCATCCTTTGGGCAAATCCAACCTAGTAAGTTTAATGAGCCCTAGGAAGGAGAAGCTCACGCTCGTCATGGTGATGGATCCAATGTTGTCTAATGTTTTAACAAGTCCGACAAAGGGGTAACTTGGTATCTTTTTCATGTTTAGAGAGTTTGAAAAAGACATGGAAAAGAAAACTCCACATGGTCCCATTTCATACATTTGTGTCTCTCGAGCCCGAAAAGGTATAAAATGATACTTGAGATAACCACTTGACCATTTCAGTCAAGGAGTACCTTTTTCGTAAATAGTGCATCCCAACCCAAAAAGGGGTCAATGTATACTGGTTGAATGACATTTCACAGCCTTTAACGAGTTCAAAATGATAAGAGCTCAACAATATTTTCGTGTTTAAAGAGTCGGAAAAGAGCTTGAAAGCAAACCTCCCATTTTATTCTCTTTTACGAGTAAAAAAGGGAAAAATACTTAGCGATATTTCCATTTGAGTTTTACGAGTAAAGAGAAGAGCTGAAACACAACTCTTGTACCATCATCGATAATTCGTCACCTATCGCTGCACAAAAAGGTAAATGCATTGTCCAGTTCTTAGGAAAAATAGGTAAAAAATACTCAAAAACCCTAATATTTCATGAAAAAATGAATAAAATGAGGCAAAAGTAATTATTTTTTACCATTTACCATTTTACCTTTATGTGAAGATCTTCTTACCCACTTGTGCCCTAATTTTTCTGGAGCAAATTGCGGGAGATACAAGAGGTCATTCGTCGAGCCGTCAATTGCAGGTAAGAGCCAAGACCTTAATCTCCATTTTCATACTTATTTCACCTCTTTTTATTGACTTTTTGGATTTGATGAGGAGGTTTTGTCAAAACATTTTTGTACTTAGTCGGTGCAATTTCCAAGCATAGAATCGTGCCAATCGGGGGCTTCTAAGATTTCCAACCACGTCGTCAATGCTGTTGTTTTTAAAACAACTGCGCCGACACCGTGAATAAATAATTTTTCATATTTTTGCTCAATTCGACTGTTTGAATCCAAAATTTTCTGGCCAAAGATGATCATTGACTTGATTATATGGTTTTCGCAGGGAAAAAAATATGAAAAATGGTGGATTGGAAGAAACACGAGCATGAGGATATTGACACTCAAGCATTGGCTGACCCAAATTTCTTGGATGCTTTGAGGAACTGTGGGCTCCTCAAATTCTTTATTACACTAGGTCTACGGGCTCAAATCGAGTTGCTATGGTACCTGATCAGTCTCTGGGATGTGAATCGGGAAATTTTCATCATTAGTGACCAAGAGATGAAGTTGGAAACTTCAGACATTTATTTCATCACAGGATTGTCTCGGAGAGGAGAGCCAGTCAATCTATTTGGGTCGAGGCTAATTGGGGCAAGTGTGACCATGCTACTTGTAGAACATTGCCCAGAACCTCTCAAATCAAAAAGTGGCAATATTGAGATTATGAATGTTCGGTATCTTGTGTTGAGAGTGTTACTGCTGAGCATCAATAGAGTGGTTGGGTCCCAAATGTTGCATGAGAGCAACAAGTCAACGTTTTAGTATGCTATCGACTACACAGCACCCACTATCTTCAACTAGGCGGAAGCTATGAAATTCAACATGAAGCGCCAGCTATCAAAATCCAAGGCAGGAAACCTGAAGCAGTTTTGCTTCGGGTCTGTGCTAGTGACCATCTTCCTAGAGCGAGTTCCTTTGTTACAATACCTGCTAACTGAGGTGGAACTATTGATGCCACGAGACCCACAGATGGTCTGTTGGAGTGAGTCGATGCCCAAGGTTACCGGGAACCAATAGATGTCCTATAAGCCCGCCTTTTTCTCGTGGCTATGACAAAAACTGATCATAGCGGAGGATTGGCCTTACAACGATACTCACTTCCATGGAGATATGGATATGCCACTCCTAGAGGGGGAGGATTATGATGATTGAGGTAAAAAACAATTTTTTTTTATGTTTTCGACATTTTTTATTGTTTTTGAGATATATGTGTTCATGACATTTTTATTTTATGAATTCAAATGTTGGACCAGAACGCCTGCCTGGATGTCCCCAATCACTAGGCACGTCGCTCGGTAGTTTGATGTCACTCCTTATCAGGAGGGAAGTGACAATGAGGAGGATATTGTGCGGAATCTTGAGGGTTTGACCCATGGGATCCCAACGTATGTGTAGATGGGTGATGTCCCATGCCAGTACCAGAGGCATATGGTGGGGGTGTCAGATTAGATTTGCCAACTGCTAACTTGCATAGTCCGAGTAGTTACATGCTATCATGAGCATTGTGTTATTTAGTGCATAGGTCTAGCATTCTACATTTTTTAGGCCTACAAGCAATGGATGTATAACGCCTACGATCCACCAATGTATTTTGAACACATATTATTTTTTGAGGTTTTAACATATGACAAACATTACCAGCACACACATATATATGTTGTACTTCCTTGCTTACTATGGTGGAAATGTTTTTGGTTTTTGAGATTTTACATGTTTCGCAAATGTCTATCTAGCACAAAATTAGCTAATGCATATGTTAATGTATTCATGTGTCTAGGAAAATGATGATACGTAATGTAATCACAATTTATTTCTAGTAGATGAATATGTAGATACATTTTTAATATCTTATGGTTTCTGATGGAATATTTCCCGTTGAGTTAAGGCATGACAAGCTGTGAATCAAGGTTGACAACCAATTCCTGGATTCCAAGAGCGATAGCTTCTAACAAAAATTCAATAACGGTGCTATACTCAGTGATGTTATTAGTTGTTCAACCTAGAAAAATACCTTGAATATCAATTAACTCACCATGGAGGAATAAATGGCCCATGCCACGGATGATAGATTCTGGGTAGTACGATAAGCACCATCAACAAAACCAATGTGATGAGACACTGACTATTGGCTTGAGTGGGCTTGATCTAGGTTCAGCGTTAATCAGCCAAAAAAATCCCTACACCACTAGCCCTTTCAGAATTAGCTTGCAGAGCGTGGACGGAAGTCTCACCTGAAGCAATATGGGGGGATCCTGGAACCAAGTTTCCGCACCCTTGAGATGGTTGTGATGTAGTTTGATCTCTTCTATCCCTGCCTTCACGCTGGTGATCTTGCTCTAGGGCTTGTAAGACAAACCCTTTATTTCAGCCTTCAATACCTTTACGAAAGTATATGGTCAACCTTCGCGCAGCCCTAACCTATGGCTTGGGTACTTTCACGCTGCTATGGTAGCATGCAATGTATATTCATCAATTATCCTAAGTGATATACTTATATTGTCAAATACTTAAAGTTATCACGGTGTAGGCAGATATTCGTGATTGCGTTAAATTATTCAATGTAATTCCATTAATTTGCGCACCATATAAGCATAATAAAGGAAATTTATACACAAAATATCCAAACCCATCAACAGAAAAAATACATAGAAATTGTAGAATAAATCCTTTTATTAATATTCCAAGTATTATAGACTCTGTTCACCCTACACACACAGCTGTAGGGTTATGCGCACTCAGTTGCGGACTTCTACCCTAGGCCTTTGCTCACTGAGCTACAGAGTCTCTACCTACGCTATAACCCAAGACTTTAGACTCCTCTCTCTAAAGCTACAACTCTCTTACTTCTTCTATCCATCCATCTCTATCTCTAACTACTTAGAGCTTAGCTCTTTTTATGAAATCCCATGGTCCGCGGACCATGGTTAGATCTCTTACAGCCAACTTTACTTTACAAAACTAAGGGCGGACTACCCTTTGTGAGACATAATACCTTCATGCTCCACAACCACAAAATTCAGAATCTTTACAATAATATTACAAAAACTTGACTTAAACATGGGCTTTTAGCCCCAAAACTACCCTTGGGAGATCCCGCTCCCAACAGGCACCCAAAACAAACATCGCGACTCTCCCTCGAGTCACTTGATAGGCACGGAAATATTTACGCAAAGCCTGTCCAGCTCAACCTTGATGACCGCAACTTCGGCTATGCACTGAGCTGCTGCCTGCTTTGCATCTTCGACTATCTTCTCAGCTATTTCCCCTGTGTTGTCATCATGAAGCTGTTTTTGTGTGGCTTACAGAGTCACAAGCTTGCCTTCAATGTTTCTTGTAATTGCATATGCTTCCTCCAACTAGGGCTTGAGTCATGCCCTCAGCACTTCTTCCTTGTGCAGCACTGCGTCCACCTGTTCCTTTAGTTGCTTGGCTTCCTGCAACTTGGCTTACCTCTATGTCAGCGCAACAGTTCACACTGTGCCCTTAACTTCATCATAGCATTGTTGGAGTTTGTGTGCTTCTATCTCAAGCCTTTGGATGTTTGGGTTCTCCTGCAAGCTGGTCATGACCGCAAATGATTGTTCAAACAACTGGGTACAATCTGCTACTGCTCTCTTGACTCCAGCAACTACTTTTGTGACAATGGCCACCTGCTATTTGTTTACCTCTAGGGGTGTTGAAGGCTGAGCTCTCAACTAAAGCTCTGTAATCTGCAAGTTTAGCTCCAACTGAACCTGCGACATCTCTGTCTGAGTGTCGTACACCATTACGGCCAATTTATGGATGTGGAATTCGGCTGGCTCCTCCTCTAGAATGGCCAATTCTAGAACCATTCTACAGGATTCCTCCATGACTTGTATGATCTTCCTTCTCTGGCTAGTCATCTTGGCCTTGGCTACAATGGCAACATCCCTCTGCAAGGTCATCTACACATTTTTTATTCTCTGTTCACTGGTCACTTGGAGGGCATGGTGCTTGCAAGTCCTCAGCTCTGCAATTACTCCATCCTGCAAGGAGTGGAGTGCTTCGTGCGGGAGTGCTGCCAGGTTCAATCCTACTCCATTCAAGGTGCTGATAGTTAGCATTTCAGCCTCATTTTCTTTTTTCAGTGCTCCATCTGGCAGCACTAGCGCACTAGAAGCCTTCACGTGTAGCATATCAACAGCCTCTAATGTGCCGATAGCCAAGCTGGTAGATGCCATACCAACTTGCGATGTGTGGGCTTGCAACTCCTGCAGTCCAGTCTGGATGGCCCCTAGGATGATCTGCTGCTGCTTTTCAAATTGCTGCAAGGCCTCTGCGGTGACATCTATGATTGTGTCACCGATTTCATATCATTCTCTCTCCATTAATGTGATTGGGTCCAGCGAGGTCTTGGTTTCCTTAGACTTCTTTCTAGACCATCCCTTTTTCGGCTCTCTCGGGCACTTAATATGGCTGGATGTCTCCTAAGGGTCCACGTCATGCCTCCTATTTGTTTTCTTTCCTCCTTTCCTGTCTTCTCTACCTTGGCCTTCTCAACGGCCTCCTTCTTCCTCTTCTCAACCAGCTGCACCATCTTCAGCTTAGCCTCATCCTTCTTCCTTTCTGTGGCGGACCTACTTCCACCCACTGCCAATTCTATGGAGGTACGCCACTCCACCAGCCATTTATCCAATACCACATCGATGGCATCATCTATGGCCAGGTATGAAAAATCGTACCACTTCTGCGTATGGTCCTTTTGTGCCCTAATTGAGATCTGATGGAAGTCAGCTTTGAATTCGGCATAGCTTTGTAGGTTAGCATATACTATGGGCATCAAGCATGGCTTGCAATTTGTTACACTAAAAAATGTCACCATGACTATTTGCAGTTAGTGTGGCTCCATGCACTGTCATACTATCCTCCTTGGCAAGTCTCATGCCTCTGCTCTTCATGTCAAACTTCAAGAAAGAGAGAAAAGTCATTAAAAGTCAATTATCTCTGGTACGCAGTTTCTCTTAGCCTTACCTGCGTGTACGCACTCCAAGTTCACAATACCCACGTAGTTGTATGCTCTGTATGTAAAGGGGTGGGTGTGTACTCCTGTAAAGGTCAAAAGGCGCAAGTTTCACTCCAAAAAAGTTACTTGTGGTCATTTCTAGAGTCTTCTAGAAGCTTGTTTGACATGTATGGAGCGCCTCCAGATGGTTCATGTATCCCTACCTAAGAGGAACTTATCCCATCAAGAGGGGAGCTATCCCATCCAAAGAGGGGCTTATCCCATTGATGGTGGACCTGAATAAATTCCTCTAGAGCACTATAAATACAGGCATTGGGCCAAAGGGAGGGGAGGTTGAAAGCTGAACATTCCTAAGGGTAGATGCTGCTGGAATTAGGACTTCCTTGTAGAAGCTTGTGAGGAGAGATTACCATCTTTACTTGTTTCCATTGGGAGGTGGGTGAGCTGATCAGAGTAAGGGAGAACTCTTGTGGACCCTGGGAGGAGCTTGCACAACACCAAGGCTCAGGTTGTAATGGTTCCTTTTGTTACCTTTTAATACAAATTAGTCCATTCTTCTCAACAATTTGTTATTTATGAGTTGTTTCATATACTCCTTGGTCTATATGTTAAATATGTTTTATTTTATGTGATATTCAGGTGTTATTTAATCGTTTGATTGTTAGTGAATGCAGGTTTTGAAGGGAAGGAGGAGCTCATCCGGATCAACGAAGCTGGACTACTACAACAACGTTGGATTACAGGTAGGATCTAAACACTTGATTTCCCATATTGTAAAAGCATATTTAGGGAAGGATTGCTCTTATTTGTCTTGTTTGTCATTAGAAATTCTTAGGCTTCTAGGAAGGTCGGTTGTGTCCGCACTAACGACTCTTTCCGCGTGACAAAATGGCGACTCCACTGGGGAATCCATGAATGTGTTTGAGTTCTTTTTGATTTGATATTTTGGTCTGAGAAAAATCGCTTGTTTTCTGATTTTTGGCTGTCTAACTGTGTATTTGGATGGGTTAGCTTAGAGTCAATTTAGATTTTTATTTTTCTTAGCTTTGCCAGTAGTACACAGTTTCTGAGTTTGACACAGTGCGTACTTGTATGCACTGCGTCTTTGTGCATAGGGCGTACCCGCGCCTGTGTCAACAGATCACCTGCGTACCCCTGTCAAATTTGAGAAAATTCCATTTTTCCTCTTTTTGCTCTTTAGATTTTGTTTTTAATTTGTTTTTGCTGCCCAGATCCATTAGTTTACTGTCAGAGATCTTCACCTAAACTTGTCCCATTAGTGTCGAGGGTTTTGGTGGAATTCATAGGGATTTTTCCTTAGGGTTTGATTTTTAACTGGTCCTGTAGTGACTTTGGCGTTAGAGGTTGTCAAACTTTGGATCTCCTTGGTTTTGATCAGTCCTCTTAGGAGTCGGGCCTGTCATAGAAGTCACCCTTGTGAGAGACCTACCTTTGTGTCTTCTCTTTGCGAATCTCGAAAAGTTTGTTTTTTAAAACCTTGAATTCCATTCTTGAGAAAAAAGAACAAAAAGATTTCGATTTTGTTTTTTGGTTAGTTTATGATTCTGCATGAACTGATCCTTAGTTGCATTTTGACTGAGTAAAACATCCGGGAATTATCCTTGTAGGCTTTTGTCCTCATTATTTTTTGTTTTTAGGTAAATTTACTTTTGATTTGCTTTTGGGTGAATTTGATTTGATTGTATTAGATTTGTTAAATTTGATTTGATAAAATAGTTTTACATGCTTTATTAATATAGAAAAAACACAAAAATTCTTTTGGAAAAAGTTTGCTTTGGTAGCATTTGTAGACTTTTGGGAGAAAAAGGAATTTTCGTAGAGTAATTAGTGGTCATGAGTTGTGTGTTTTGAAAAGATAAAGAGAATTGTTTCTTTGATTGTCTTTACTAAGAAAGTTGTTTTCTATAAAATTTGCATTTTCCAACTCTCTTAGTTAGGAGATTCATTGAAAAAGGAAAAGTAGTAGGTGCATCTTTGTAGTGGTTGCGAGTCGAGTCTACACACCACCAGTTTCATCTCCACTACCTTTTGTCTTTAAGAAAAACCATAAAATTAACGCTTAAAGTAAAATCAACTTAGTAACTTTTATTTACTAGGGCTCTGAAACACCAATTTAGATCAGGCTAGTGTCTTGGAGTAGGGGAGTAATTAACTCTCCAAGACAACAAAACCAAACAAGTAGCTTATCTTGTGATAGAATAAATCCAATTGTTTCATTTGTACTCTGGGAAAGCTCCTCTTAAAGGAGAAGCACGAGCTCGTGTCCGAACCAGTGAGGGGATCAATCCTCCCTCGTTGGGAATGACGCCAGACACGCACGTATTACAAACGGTAAACCTCGGATTAACCATTGTCGAGGAGCCAGGGGTCACTTGTTGGTAAACCTTGGATTGTTGTCAAGGAGCCGACAAGGGGATTGAGCTTGATACTCTGCCCTTGCGTGCTGTCGGAGTGTAGACTGTTCCCCCAGGTGCATTTGTTGCTGTTGGTAACCTTAGTGACCATTATCTTTAGGATTCTACCGAGGTGACGGTGGAGGGAAGATCCCACTGTACCTGGAGCAAACGTCGGCTAGACTCACTTGGATTTTCCGGGGGGTTCACTTCACTCGAGACGGTTAAAGTGGAGGAACTTGTGCCGGTCTATTCATTAAGCAGGTTGTCGGGGTAACTGTTCCACCTGCCACTTCTGTACTGAATCCGGCGATGTTGGGTTTCATCTCCAACTAGCGTTTTCGGTCTGGAAGGCTACTGTTTGTGCTTGGTTTGACGCCCTAGATTCTTTAGGCGTATGATTCAAATTTGTTTGGTTCTTTAGAGACTTTAGGTGGTTTGCTTTGAGATTTTACTTTGTTTGCGTGTGCAGTAGTTAAAAGTTTTTAACTGTGGCGGAATTACCGAGACAGTCCCGTAGACTTCGGGGCAAGTCTCCTGAGGTTGTTTCTGTGGCCGAATTGTTGAGGAAATCCCGTAGACTTCGGGGTGAACCTCCTCAAGACGTCCCGAGTCAATACGAAGGTTTAAAGTTCCTTGTAACTCCTCCTAGTGGCAGTAGAGTAGGTTCACCAGAAGAAGGAGAGTCTTCGTTGGTAGTCCATCAAGATTACCAAAGTCTAGAGACAGGTTATAACCCTGAAGCAGTTGCAGTTTCCGAGCTTGCTGGTAGTTTTTCATCTACTAGTGATATAGGCGAAGAACCTGAAATATCTGAACCTGTTACTCCAACTTCTAGTGTACCAGATTCACCTAGGGTAGAAAGAGTCATCACCGAAAATCTTCCTACGGGTTTGATAGCTATTGAAGAACTTGCTCCAGAGGAAGAATTAGGCGTATCTATCCTTGAAGATCAACCTACTATTGATCTAAGGGAGCGTGAATCTATCTTTTACAGTCCTCCTAGAAGTACTACTTGGTACCTTTCATTAACCAATTATTTAGACAACTCAGGGGTAGGTTTTTCTCCACCTCGTACTCCTTTTCCACCTGGAGGTATTTATACTCCTGTAAATATGTCTGGTCAGTCATCCGTGTTCACTCAATCTCCTGAATCTTTCTTACATGGTGGTCCTTCTGTTCCCACCGGGTATCAGTCACTTTCTGGTACCTTTGCGGGGGCATCTCCTCAACCCATTGATCATGGGTTATTAGCTGGAAACAATGGTAATAAACCGTTGGGTGTAGGGGACATTTACATGATGTCAGGTTCAGTTCCCGTTTCTCAACCTCAAGGTGGCCAATTACCGCCTGGGGGGCAGCCTCAGTTAACGCCTGGGGGGCAACCTCAAGGTCAGTATGTACCCATAGTACAATACATGCCTCAAGGTCAACCCCAGCCTCAATATGTACCCCAGGGTCAATCTCAGTATCAATATTTACCTCAAGGGTATCAATCCCAAGGGTATCAACCTCAAGGGTATCAGCCTCAAGGGTATCAGCCTCAAGGTCAAGGTCAACCCCAGTATCAGTATTTACCCCAAGGTTATCAACCTCAAGGTCAATACTTGAGTCAAGGTTATCAACCACCTCAAGGTCAGTCATATGTTCAAGGTATGGGAACTGTGCCTTTCAGTTATCAATCCTATCCTCAATCCATTTATTGATCTCAGTATCCTCAACCTGTTACGGGTCAATACCCCGGAATGATAGTGTGGGATCCATCACAAGGTCAACAGGTGTTGCAGCCAAGTATACAGTTGTTACCTCAAATTGGACAACCCGTAGTTTCTGGTTCACCCCAGCAGACGCAACCTGTCCAGTCAAATGTTCAAACTTCTGTAACTTCGGTAGTTACTCAGCCGCCAATTGCACCTAGTGCTCCATCTCAAACGGCTGCTGCAACTACCGCAACATCTACCGCACTTACTTCTGGAGTATCGACAGCTCTGGTTTCTACTGTCTCTGCAACCACTCCTCAGACATCTTTACCGTTGTCCGGATCTACGATTCAAACCACGGTCCAGATGCCTGTAGGGCAGCCTGGTTTAAGTACTGTTGTAACAAGTCAACCTCAATTTACCTACCAACAGTACCAGGGACAGTACCAACTCGGTCCTGCTGTCCAACAACCGGTTTACCAGTATCAACCGTATCCTGGGTATACTTATCAACAACCTCAACAACCCCAGTACGGTCCAGTTAATCCTGGTTTTCCAGGAGGATATAATATCCCGAATGCGATTCCTGTTCCTAGTTATCCTGGATATCCTCCTCCTGGAACTGGTATTGTGACCCAGAGTTTTAGAGATCCTAACCAGCAATTACCGTTTATCGCAACTTTGGATTTACCCGACTTGATGCGCCTAACGAACGATCCAATTCAATATCTTCCGTTCTAGCCGCCAATGCCAAATAAGTTGCCCAGTGATATACCCAAGTTCGAAGGTAAGTCTGGAGAGGATCCGTCCAATCACGTGATGACTTACCACCTCTGGTGTGCTTCAAATTCTATCTCGGATGATTCGATCCGCTTACGTCTTTTCCAGCGTACGCTCATTGGTCTCGCGGCCAAGTGGTACATTGAGTTACCACGGGCCTCTTTTTACAATTTTAGCCAGTTAGCTACCTCGTTCCTAACTCATTTTCAGTTGCCGGTCAGATACGATAACGGCACGGAGCTATTAACTTCATTAAAACAGTTGACCTCCACTTATATTTGCGATCATATTCATGAATGGAGACGTCGAAGACGTTTAGTGAAAGTTTTTATCCCAGACCAAATCTTAGCTGAATGGTTTGTAAAATCATTATTACAGAAGATTACTGAAGATGTAGCTAAGGCCGGAGTAGTTACTGAGGAGCAAGTCATTGCTCAATCCCAGTACCTTGACTTAGTTTACACTCAGTCGGGTACGTTGCACGAGAAGATCCCAGATCTTCCTAAGTCGAATCAAATTGCTGCTGCTCCTTCAGGGTCTCATGCTGCTGATGGCATGATAGGTACGGTGAATACTAAAAGTAAGAAGAAATCCTCAAAGAATTCTTCTCCAATAATAACCTTACCAGACTCCCCGACAGGAGAGTCTTCTCCTGAAATTACCACCGACATTCACGCTATAGAGTCATCTACGACTAAATCAAAAAATGGTGGTAAGAAGAAAGGCAAGAAGAAGGATAAAGCAGACAAAGCTCCAAAGTAGAAAAAAGAGAAGTCAGAATCTAACGACGAAAAGCGCAAACCTCGCTATCCTTGTTTAATTTGTGAAGAAGATCATTTCACAAGATATTGCCCTCATCGGGCAGAGGTTGTGAAAATCGTTAAAGGTTCCCCAACTCCTGCTGTTTTGAAAGATCCATTTCCAAAGCAGGAGAGTAAAATGATAGGTTCTTCCTCGAGTGCCAGTGAAGAACCCATATTGATGATGTCTCATGTACGGATTGCGACTCGATCACAAGATTATGGTAGTAAGAATCTTGTTGATGGCAAAGAAGCAGAATCTTCTCATTCTAATCCATCAACCTCAGCTCCTGGTTCCGATCCACTACAGATCGAGAAACCTAACCTGGACTTGGTAATCAAACCGCCCGCCAAGGGTATACTTCGAAAGTCTGCTTTCAATCCACATGCGAGAGCAGCTCAGAATTATAACATTGTTGAGGATTTAGCTGTTTCACCCTCAGCAATGTCGGCTTTGGAAGTGCTGCAATCATGCCCAGCACAACGAAAATTACTCTTGTCGGCTATAGGAGCTGTTGATATTCAGGACCCGAACCTGATAATCTTTGATATAGAAAATAGTACACCGCGTCTCCCTCATCAGATGGCTTTCCAAATTCCAGTGATAGTCAAAAACAGGCCTATTCATCGGACTGTAATTGATGAAGGAGCTTCTACGTGTATTATGTCGATTCAGTGTTGGAAGTCTCTTGGTTCTCCTTCACTGAACCAATCCCCGATGATTCTTAAGGCCTTTGATGGCCGTGGGTTCCATCCGTTTGGCATTCTACAGGATTTGCCTATAGGGGTTGAAGGAAAAACCGTTAGTCTGGATGTGGAGGTGGTTGATGCCCCTCTAGACTACAACCTTCTTTTGGGTCGCAGTTGGTCTTACGCTATGACAGCGGTCGTGTCATCGGTCTTCAGAGTTATAAAGTTTCCACATAATGGTAAGATCGTAACGATAGACCAGCTGGCTTACTTTTCATCCGACCCAGCCTCTTCAGAGAGTATCCAGCATGTCGGTAAAACGACTATCCCTTACAAGGATGTTGGTGTAGGATTAGTTAAAGATGCCAGTTTACTGGGAACTTTTCCTTTTCCTTCGATCAATGCAGACCCTTCATTCGCGTCCATTCATATGATTACTTCAGAAACTATTATTTACGATGATCCTTGGATTGTCCCATCTGAATCTGAGATAGACTCATTCAGTAATGCAATGCCTTTGAGTCCATATGAAATTGCTTATGAGGCCGTGCAGTCTTTTTCCGACTCCAGTTCAACCCAATTCGACCAAATGAATGTGGTCCATGAGGAATCACTTTTCACATCAACCTCAGAATGGATAATGTTTCCTGAAGTCATGTCATCTGACGAACAACTTCGCGAAATCCTAAGTGTAGACGATCTACCATGGGAAGATCTTCATCATAGATCTTCGTTTTTACCTAAGGGTGATGACTTTGAAAATGATTTTTCATCAATTTTTACAGCTGAATATGTCAAGGACGCTCAGAATCCCATGAAACATCCTGATTCAGAGTTGAATTTGGGAAACATCTCCCAAACTATTGCCATTGACATCTCAGTTAAAACCGGAATTATTGAAAACATTCATATAGGTGCCTCGTGTACAGATAACGAAATTCAAACATACAAGGTCCTATTTCAAGAATCCCGCGATGTGTTTGCCTGGTCCTATGAGGAAATTCCAGGGATTGATCCCTCCATTGTTGTTCATGAAATCAAGACCTACCCGGACGCTAAACCCGTTTGGCAACGTCTGCGTCAGATACACCCTAGGAAAGCGGCTGCGATTAAAGCAGAAGTCGAGAAGCTGTTGAAGGCAGGTTTCATTTATCCGATCCCGTTAACGGATTGGGTATCGAATATTGTTCCGGTTAACAAGAAACAAGGAACAATAAGAATATGTATCGACTATAGGGATATAAATCGTGCTTGTCCAAAAGACAACTATCCTACGCCCTATATCGATCAAATAATTGATGATTGTGCCGGCAGTGAAATATTTTCCTTTATGGACGGTTTTTCCGGTTACAACCAAATCAATATTCTACCTGCCGATCAACCAAAAACGGCTTTCATTTGTCCTTGGGGGACATTTGCTTACTGCAAATTACCTTTTGGACTTAAGAATGCCGGAGCCACTTTCCAACGGGCAATGTCTTACGTGTTTCACGACATCAAGCACATTGTGCAACCGTATCTCGATGATTTTCCTGCTCATTCTTTACATCGAGCTGATCACCTTGTCCACTTACGCGCTATTTTTATGAGGTGTCGGCATTATCGAATTCGGTTGAACCCACACAAATGTGTCTTCTGCATAGAAGTGGGATGATTACTAGGATTTTTCGTTTCAAAAGCCGGTATCCGCGTCGATCCATCGAAGATCGAAGCCATCATCAAATTGTCTCCCCCTTCGAGTTTGCGCCAACTCCAAAGTTTGCAGGGGAAAGCAAACTTTTTACGTCAATTCATTCCTAACTACGCCGAGGTTACAAAGGGTTTCACCCGGTTGTTGAAACAAAACGCTCAATTTTCTTGGGATGAGATAGCTCAGAAATCTTTTGATGCGCTTAAGCACGCGTTCACCCATGCACCGTTGCTGCATCCTCCCAACTACAACCAGGACTACTTTTTGTATCTCGCCGCTTCCCACTCCACCATTGGAATGGTCTTAGTTCAGGAAGACGAATTCAGAACGGAACATGTGATATATTATCTTAGTAGGACATTAAATCCCACTGAGCTAAAATATTCACATGTGGAGAAATTGGCCCTGGCAGCTGTTCAGGCTGTCCAGCGTTTTCGTCATTACATTCTTCTCCGTAAAACTACAGTGATTTCGGATTGCAACCCTATGATCTATATTTTGACTAAACAATTGCTAGGGGGCAAGTACTCCAAATGGATCGTTATCCTACAGGAGTTGGATTTGGAGTTAGAGAAGTCCATGTCTAAGAAATCCTTAGTTTTTGCGGAATTGATGTGTGACTTCCTGCGTGCTGACACGGAAACTGTGGCAGAGGAACCCATTGCGGACGAATCTCTGTTTCTTATCAGCACTTTAGATCCGTGGTATGGGGATATAATCGTCTATCTCCAAACCCAATCCTTTCGGCCCGAAGCTTCAAAGTCGGAACGCCGGAAAATTCGATTCCAGTCCCAACAGTACAGAATTATTGGAGACACTCTTTATCGTCGTGGGGCGGACTTGGTTTTTCGTCGTTGCTTAACTCATGAAGAGGCAGAAAGGGTTCTGAATGACTGTCATTCTGGAGCATGTGGTGGTCATATGTCTGGGTATGCCACAGCTCAGAAGGTGTTGCGTGCTGGCTATTTCTGGCCGTCCATGTTTAAAGATTGTATCATTGCGGTCCGGAAATGCCACAACTGTCAAGTGTTTGATCGCAAGATGCGCGCACCACCTGCTCCTCTCCACCCTATAATTGCCGTTGGTCCTTTTGCTAAATGGGGTATCGATTTCATTACATGTAACCCTCACTCGGCTGGGGGGCATGCGTATATCATCCTTGCGGTTGATTATTTTACTAAGTGGGCCGAGGCGATGCCTACATTCATGGCAAGCGGCAAGACAGCAGCGATTTTCGTATTCAATCATATTATTACTAGGTTTGGTGTCCCACAAGCGATAATCACTGACCATGGGCACCATTTTCGAAACATTATGATGACAGAACTTACAAGCCAACTTGGTTTACGTCATGATAGTTCTACTCCTTATTATCCTCAAGCAAACGGTTTGGTTGAATCCATCAACAAAGTTCTAGTTATCATGATCCGACGAATCATTGGTATTCATCGGTCGAATTGGCATAACATGTTATTTTCAGCGCTTTGGGCATATCGAACCTCAGTAAAAACATCAACAGGGTTCACTCCTTTCCAACTAGTTTATGGTTTGGAAGCAGTTTTTCCCATTGAATGCGAAATCCCATCACTTCAAATGGTTGTCGAATTACTCCGAGCTACTTCCGAAGAGGAGAACCGTCTGTTATACTTAGCTAACTTAGATGAGACTCGACGTGACGCTGCTTTAGCAATTGAGACTCACGCAAAAAGGATGAAAGCTCAGTATGATCGTAACGTAACCCCTCGTAATTTTTCGGAAGGAGATCTAGTGCTATTATATGATCAAGCTAACGATAAATTAGGTGCTGGAAAATTCGTTCCCATGTGGCATGGACCCTACATTGTTAAGCGAAAGCTAGCAAAAGGGGCCTATGAGCTGGTAGATTTTGATGGGGACTCTTTGGGTAAGCCCAGAAATGGACTTTACCTAAAGAGGTATTATGCATAAATGGTGGGTATGGAGATTTAGTTAGTTTTAGTTAGGTTACTTTTTCTTTCTAGCTGGTATGTTTGCTTAGTTTAGATAGTGTGCTTAGCTTAGAGAGTGTGTTTTTCGTCGTTATTCTGGCTTATCTTGGTTTTACTCTTGATATTGCAGATGTCGACGCCTCTCCAAACGTACATTGGATTTGCTGATGGTGCTTGTCATAGTACACGAAATATCTCTTCCGCAGCTTGGGTTATCTATTCGCCCTCTGATGAGTTAGTTTCTATGCATGGGGTGAGCCTCGGTCAAACAACAAACAACATTGCAGAATACAGTGCAGTGATTGAACTATTATCTGAATCTATTTCATTTGGGATTCGGAGTTTGATAGTGAGGTTAGATTCTGAACTCGTTGTATTACAGCTTAATAGAGTCTATGCCATTAGAAATCCAGTGTTTTTAAGATTGTTTTTGAGGGTGCGTCTCTTGGAACTTGAATTTGATTACATTGAATATCAGCATATTCCAAGGTCTTTAAATACATTAGTAGATGCAATGGTGTCTCGAATGTTAAATAGACATTTGTAACAATCATAAATGTAAATTTATAAACATTTCATCACCCATGTTTAACAAAATAAGCCGGTAATAATGATATATATAGATAGGAGTGTGTTAAAAATATACATCGTCTTCGATCATAGGTTGAAAAACACCTTATGATCGGCAAAAATGATAAGTACAAAAAACCAAAAATGTCACATGTGTCTACAAAGTGACTAGCCAACCACTGGTGGTGCTCTCTATACGAGACCACTGCCCGCGCTACCCTACACAAGAACCTCCTGAAAGGTCCTGGGACTGCGACCACATAGCGCTGAAGTCGGATAGGAATGTCGTCTATAGTCGTCTCTGGTATACCCGCCGTCAGACGCTCTAGATCCCGTTCCAGCTCGGCTAAGGTCTCTGCGGCCGCATCCTGTGGGGCCGGTGCTGGTACAGCTGGTACTCTTCTCTCAAAAGCCCGGAGATTGGCCAGACGCCATGGGCCTACATCTGCATTTTGAAAATTTGTCACTGTCAGTTTTGTGACGATATATAAAAAAAAAAAAAAATAGATAATTTAAAAAAAACTTGTGAAAAATGAAATACCTCTGTCGTCCCATTGTTCTCCCTGTGGAAGAACCATGTCCGGATCATTGCGAAAATCCATTCCGGCATAAGGAAAATCCTGAATCGCAAAGACCTGGCCCTCCAGCCAGTGAAAGTAACCATCAGGAAATCGAACAACTGTTTCTCCCTCATCAGGATGCCGGGCCATTACTGCAACCCATCTCATCAACTTAGGCTCTCGAGGAGGCCCAACTGGAACTGTAAGATGCTGGGGGATCAGCATTGGAACTCTCTCTAGGGCAAAGCTCACAACTAAAGGCCCATATCCAAAGGTCTTCAGTTGTTCGTTCTTTGCCCTGGTTAGTTGGCCCTTCATATTGGCCAACACAGCATCGCACCAGCTGAAAATGGTGCCTTGGAAGCAATCTATAGCCATCCGCATTTGGGAACCAGTGGCTATGTGCAAAGCAGCAGCACCGCAAAGTCTGGTAACTGTAAAGGCAATTACCATAAGTTTAGGTCGGGATATGTATTTGATTTCTATCCCCTTATCCTGGTTTTGATTGTTGCACCACTCTAGCCAGAGACTAGCAAGGGATTGGCCACCCGGCCTAGTCCCAAATAGAGAGAGTTGCTCGCCCCTGTTAGGCAAGCCAGTGAGAAAGTATATGTCAGAGGACTCTATCTCGAGCTGGTGTTCTCCGATGTAAAAACATTGATCCTGAATGTTCCACCTTTCAACCAGCCACTCTAAGAATGGCACCTGGGCCCTCATGCCAGGTATGGCCCAGTACTTGTAGAGACCGCATGCCTTTAAAGCATCAATGGAAGGTTGATGATGCTATTGCGGCCAAATCGACATCTTCGTGTTCTCTTTCACGCCAATCTAGCATGGTGGGCAGTCTACACACCAAAAAACATTGATTAGAATTCATAAAATTAAAATTTGATGGTTGATTTTTGTGTTTAGGGTTTGAAAATCCACTTTACGCGGAGTACGCACCCCGCGTTCAGAAAACAGAGCGGCGGGACGCAGCTGTTCTGAAGGTGGGCTGCGTACTCCGACCTTTTTCCCGTATACAAAAAAGTCGGGGTACGCAGGTCGCCCATGGGGCACCTGCGTCCCCCGAGAAGCGGACCCTAAAACCCTCTAAAAAATCAAACTAAGAGTTGAAATGAAATTCTAAACGGATGAAATTGAAGAGGAGGATGTTGTGAAATACCTGAAAGAGACGGCGCTCGATTCTGACGGTCAGATTCTCCGCAAAGTCCACGGGAAGTTTCTTGTCAAAAGCCCTTTTCTCAACCTCAACAGTAAAATGGTAAAAATGACATTGTAAAAAGTCTTTTTATAGTTTTTTTAGATGAATGAATGCTAAGTTTGTTTATTTTTCACCATGAAAGGATATTTTTCAATGTATTTTTGCCCATCTTAAACAGGTATGAGTAATGTGTTGTTTTTGTGCAGGACAAAAGGACTTTAGGGTAAAATAATTATTTTTTACGAACCAAGACATCAGAGTCATCTTTTAAGCCCTTTTCTGACTCCTAAAACATGAAAAGATTGCCGAGCGTTTCTTTTACACTCGTTAAAACGGAATTAAAAGACAATCCTCTTATAGCCCTTTTCTGACTGTAAAAACACGAAAAGATTGCCGGAATTTTGTCGTTTCAAATTCGATACTGGAAATAAAACGACATGCCTCTGATCGCTTTTTACTTTTCAGGTCAAAGGCATTAATCATGAAAGTACTCCTTGGTCGCAAGATCAAGCGGTTCTCTCAGGTATTATTTTATACTTTTTCGGGCTTGGGAGACACAAACTTACGAAAAAGTTCACCTTGGAGTCTTCTTTAGTTCTTTCAGACTCTCTAAAATTGAAAAACGCCGAGTTTCTCCTATACTGGACTCGTTAAAATTTCACAGTAAAGGACCTGTTCGATTACAAACAGGAACGGACCACTCCTTCTTAGGGTCCGAATCTAAACTAAGTTGGACTCATCCGAAGGATGAGCTTATAATCAAGCATATGTTATCCTCCTCAAGCTTGTAAAAAATAAAGAGGTACTTGACAGAAATGGTGGGGGAAAAGAGAGAAGAATGAACCTATTTGTCATCCTTTGTTACAGAAGAACCTTATCACCGCTCTTGAACACGACACTTTTCATTCACCTGGGTTGGGAAATCCTTTGCCTTAAAGTTGATAAAACCACTCTGAAAGTCTTCAACCGTTTCTGGGTATTAACTTTGGGTCAATTGTCACCAAGCCATCTGTCGTGTCGTTATGTGTTCAAGAGGTCTCTGCAAATAAACCATTCATATGCAAAATACTTGTCATCCATTTAACCATCCCTGAGTCAGTCCTTACAGCAACATTTCTTCAACTTGAACAATGATTTTGTGTTGTGGGCTTGCCTGCAACGGGTCGCTTTCTATCGACATCAGCACATTATCTAGAAATATGACTTAGAAATCGTCAGTACCTTGAAGTCTGCATGCATCAATGGCAGGTTTCTCGCCTTTGACGACAGTTTACATCATTGACTTTCGATCGAAGGATTCCGTGACGTGTTCGACATCAACTCATTCATTCACATTTCATGGATTGTACTGGGTACTTTGAGAACCATTGACATTACTGGTGGTCTCTCTCACACTCGTTAACGGTTTACATCATTGACCGGTAATCAAGTGGTTTCTACCATGCTCGACATCAACTCATTTACTCGCATGGATAGAATTGTACCAATTCGGGAAGTAGAAATGAAGACCCTGGATCTAGTTTCCACCATCCAGGCTGCGAGGAGTTTTGTATTCATTATATAGTAGACTAATCATAAACAGATGGCTGCGTCCATACTGTGTCTACAAAAGTCTATGATTGTGATGTACTGCAAAATCATTCTTGTATTAGAGCAGTAGTTAGATTGTTAGTTAAAGTTTTCAATCTGAGTATGGGAATGCCTACCTCAGCGATGATATGATCATATATATGTATTTTGTGTTGAATACTTGCAGGTTCCAACCGGGTCCTCCGCAAGATACTCCTTGAAATGATAAAGTACTTCACCCTTCCTAGATCATAAAAACCCTTATCTACTACAGGCTTCGCACTTTAGGGGGCAATCTGTTACACTAAAAAATGTCACCATGACTATTTGCAGTTAGTATGGCTCCATCCACTATCATACTATCCTCGTTGGCAAGTCTCATGCCTCTGCTCTTCATGTCAAACTTCAAGAAAGAGAGAAAAGTCATTAAAAGTCAATTATCTCTGGTACGCAGTTTCTCTTAGCCTTACCTGCGTGTACGCACTCCAAGTTCACAATACCCGCGTACTTGTACGATCTGTATGTAAAGGGGTGGGTGTGTACTCCTGTAAAGGTCAAAAGGCGCAAGTTTCACTCCAAAAAAGTTACTTGTGGTCATTTCTAGAGTCTTCTAGAAGCTTGTTTGACGTGTATGGAGCGCCTCCAAATGGTTCATGTATCCCTACCTAAGAGGAACTTATCCCATCAAGAGGGGAGATATCCCATCCAAAGAGGGGCTTATCCCATTGATGGTGGACCTGAATAAATTCCTCTAGAGCACTATAAATACAGGCATTGGGCCAAAGGGAGGGGAGGTTGAAAGCTGAACATTCCTAAGGGTAGATGCTGCTGGAATTAGGACTTCCTTGTAGAAGCTTGTGAGGAGAGATTACCATCTTTACTTGTTTCCATTGGGAGGTGGGTGAGCTGATCAGAGTAAGGGAGAACTCTTGTGGACCCTGGGAGGAGCTTGCACAACACCAAGGCTCAGGTTGTAATGGTTCCTTTTGTTACCTTTTAATACAAATTAGTCCATTCTTCTCAACAATTTGTTATTTATGAGTTGTTTCATATACTCCTTGGTCTATATGTTAAATATGTTTCATTTTATGTGATATTCAGGTGCTATTTAATCGTTTGATTGTTAGTGAATGCAGGTTTTGAAGGGAAGGAGGAGCTCATCCGGATCAACGAAGCTGGACTACTACAACAACGTTGGATTACAGGTAGGATCTAAACACTTGATTTCCCATATTGTAAAAGCATATTTAGGGAAGGATTGCTCTTATTTGTCTTGTTTGTCATTAGAAAGTCTTAGGCTTCTAGGAAGGTCGGTTGTGTCTGCACTAACGACTCTTTCCGCGTGACACAATTGATTGGCATCCTGATATTCATTTCCATAAGGATCCAGAAGATTTTGATGTCCTACATGTGCTCTACATCCTTGGTTGCCCACAATGAAGCGTACTTCGCTGCCTCAGGAACGTCCAGTGCGACCAAGGGGAATTGGCTTTCTTCTAGTAGCTCCAATGCTATGAGCACAATCCATAGCAAGAGCCACACATAGTGGAACATCTTGCTTTGCTCCTGCGCTTCGCGGTACTTTGATAGAAATTTGTTGCGAAGGTAGTCTGACTAGTTAAATCAGACTCCTTCTGTGCACTACTATGCGCGCACAATGACAGGCGCCAGCACCTCGTCGATGTGGAATTTCAGCATGAATTTCCCTACAAGAATCTGCATTTCCACCTTTACAGTGGCGTCATAGATGCTGGAGATTGCATACCCAAGCAAATTCTTCACCAACTTGAACTTTTCTTTCATTGATTTGGCAAGTGTCAACTCACCACCCTTGCCACCAAAGATCATTACTGGATTTTTGCCTATATACAGTAGGCATGTTATGCAGTGAATCAACATATCAGTGATGGGTATCAGCTCCTCCAGCCACAGACACCCATCATGCACCAACCACAGTAGCTACTTGATGATTAGAACTATCACGAGGGTGCGATTATAGTGTGACACCTAAAGCAGGTTGAGTAATCCTACCTTCTCTACTCCTCTGAGCCACTTCTGCGACTACGATACAGTCATCCCCATCTTTGTGTCTATGATGCCATGCATCAACTATTCGGTTTCCAAGTGTAGGAACTTCTCATGGTCAACCAAGTCCAAGTCTTCGAGCATCAAAATCGGCACCCGTGACCGTCAAAATTGATCTCATCTGGTAGCAATGGGGTTTGCAGGGGAGTTTTACTTTCATCAATGTCGTTTGGGACCTTGGACTTGGGTTTATGTAGAGGGACATACTCTAGAAACCGTGTAAGAGGGTCCGCACCCTAGGCTTCAACCTCCTCTATTTCCACTCCCACATCCTCATTGTTGATGGGGATGTCTTCGATATCCTCCTCTTCTACCTCTAGGTTTATAGCCTTGCCTTTCTCTTGGGCAGTGGGCTTAGTTGGGTTTTGTCTCGTTGATGCGTGCGTTGTGATGGCAGGCTGCTTTCCCTTCTTGTCCTTCGCAGTCTCGTTGGTTGGGGTTGGCTTCGGTCTTAGCATTCTCGAGGATTTAGGGACCTCCGCTAGTACTTCGGCTACTTCTGGGGCAACTTCTTCTACCTATTTCTCCATCTCTTGTGTTGGCTCTTCTAACACTTTCTGTGTATTGATAACTTCTTTGGGTGATGACATAACACTCTCTATCAGTACTCGTAACATCTCAGGAAAGTTCACAAATGCAGGAGTCTGCTTGAGAGCTTCGAAAAACTTTGGGTCCATAGGCATCTGAGAGCTCAACAACTGAATACTAAGAATGCCAAGTGTTTCTTGTTGGACAACCACTTGTAATTTATTGGGAAATTTGAATTCAAATCTTACCATTCCCCCTGAAATTAGTTCATTAATGTTGGATTGGCAACAGATTTTCAAGGATCTAAGCCATAAATTTTGTCTTAAATGCCTGCTACCTGCTCCATTTTGCCTCACTTCTGTTGTCTTTTCATGAATAGTGACTTTAACGGTCACTTTCCAGCCAACTTGCGTGATTTCTCCATGGGTAGTGCAACTCCCTCCGCACTATTGCAGACCCAATGACACATCCTTGCTTTGGACCATCTTCCAATCGTGCAGCTCCCCAACTTGGGAAGTTTAGTTTATAGTCCCGCACCTCTTTTTAGCTGCCTACATCACTAATACTGTGCTACTTTCATTTATTCACATGGCTGGATCACTGGTGTATGGTTTCAAGTGACTGCCATCCACCTTTCCTAGGAAGGGTTCTCCGTCTATCTTGACTAGCTATACCACTCCTCCGTTGGTAATATCCTTAATAACATAAGGCCCTAACCAGTGCATCCTGAGTTTTTTGGGGAATTTATCAAACTTACTATCATACAACAAAACCAAACCATTTACCTCAAATTTGCACAATTTGATGTGTCAATCATGCCATGCCTTCTCACGCTGCTTTCGGACTTGTTGGTGAAACCCAGCCAAAAATCTTTCTTCTTCAAGCTCATCCAGCTGCGCAAGCCACTCTTCCAGGGCTCCGTGATCCATCATACCTATGAGTGTTTCTATGCACAAACTAGGCACGATGTATTCCATAGGCATTACAACTTCCACACCATAGATGAGCCTAAAAGGGTTTTGTCACATCAGTTTCTTGCATGTCGTTCGATAGGCCCATAGTACTGCAGGTATGTGTAGGTCCCAATCACTTCGCTGGGCATTGCCAACCTTGGTCAGCACATTTTCAAGCACTTTTTTGAATGCCTCCACTGTCCCATTAGCCTATGGGTGATAAGATGTGCTATTTTGGTGATATACCTAAAATTCCTCCATTAGTGCACTGACTGTCTCATTCAGGAAGTGCGTACCACGATCACTCATCAAGATCCATGGATATCCAAATCGTGTCAATACATGCTCAAATAGGAACTTTGCGATCATCGTGCCTATGTAATCCTTCACTGGCTGCGCTTCTACCCAACGATTTAAATACTCTATCGCAATGATAATGTACCTTGCCCTTGTCTTCCCTTGTCGCTAAATGGGTCCTACAAAATCTATTGCCCACTTCTTGAAAGGTTGCAATGTCATTTCTGGATTCAAAGGCATTTCATACCTCTGCGATGGTGTCCATGTTCTTTGACATACATCACACGCCTTGCAATATGCTTTTGAATCCTGATGAAGGGTTGGCCACCACAACCCTACGCAGAGAATCTTCTGCGTGGTTGCTTTCCTAGCACAATGTCCTCTCGTGGCACTCCCATGAGCATCCGTGAGGATTTTGTTTCGTTATAACTCAGGTACATACCATCGCAATATCTCATTAGTCCCCACCTTGTATAGATGCCCAGAAATGACAGAGAAATCTGCCACGTGCACCACTAATTCCTTCTTTTGTTGGATAGAGTATCCTTTTGGTGTAGTTCTTGTTGTTAGGAAGTGTATTATATCCTCAAAATGACCATCCATGACATGTACTGCAAATAGTTGTGCATCAAGAAATCCTTCTTCCAAGTTAGTAGGTTCCTCCCTTGTTTCGATGCGTAACAGATGGTTTGGTCCTGCATTCAATCATCCAGGCTTCACAATAACTTCAAAATCGTACTCTTGGAAAAATAAGAGCCATCTGCAGATTTTGCCCCCCAACACAGGCTTATTGACTAGGTACTTCAGTGTGGAGTGATCCATATACATCTTAAAATGTCCTCCTAGCAAGTAGTTTCAGTACTTCTGGAGTGCATACACCATAGCTAGCCCCTCGCGTTCAGTGGTAGAATAATTCTTTTCTGCATTGGATAATCTACGACTTTCAAATGTGATAAGATGGTCTAAGCCTTTTCCTCCATCTTGTGTTAGTACTACCCCAATGCTATAGATGACACGTCGAAATGTACATGAAACTCTTTCTTCCATTCCAGGAAGACTAGAATCAGCACAGTAACCATCTTTTCTTTCAGTATGTGCAAGCTTTTCTCACAATCATCGTTCCAGCAGAATGTGACATCCTTCTTCAACAATTTTTCAATTGGCGTGGTGATCTGGGCATAGCCTTTGATAAACATTTTGTAATATCCCATATGTCCCAGAGTAATGCACAGCTGTTTCACACTCCTCGGTGCTTCCAAGTTCAGTATCACTGTGATCTTTGTGGGGTCTACCATCAATCCTTGTCTACAAACCACATGCCCTAATAGGTCCCCAAAAGGAATGCAAAACAGACACTTCTTGAGATTGAGCGCGATCTTGTATCCTCAACATGTATCCAACTTTAGGCGCAAGCTTGATATGTGGTGCTTAACTAGCCCAAATACAGTCTAGTCATCAAAATATACTTCCAGGAACTTATGAATAAATTCCTTGAATGCCGCAATAACCATGCGTGAAAAGATTGCAGGTGCATTCTTCAATCCAAATGACATTACAGTGTAACGAAAACAACCCCACTCAATTGCAAAGGTTGTCTTGCTCCTATCCTTCGGTGCGATTTTGATTTGGTGATACCCAAAGAACCCATTAGTGAAGGAATATGTTTCCTGGCCACCTACATTGTCCAACACCTCATCCGTGAATGGAGTCGGGAAAGGATCATGCACACAAGCATCATTCAGTTTTCTGAGATCCACGCAGATTCTTATCTCATCCTTATGATTCTTCTCTTGCACCACCATTGGGCTTACCCAATCAGATTCTTCCACATGCTCAATGATGCCTGCCACTAGCATCTTGTATAGCTCTAAGTGGACCTTCTCCTTTTATTTTGGATTGAGGCGGTAAGGCCTCTGCTTAACTGGCTTCATGTCTAGCTTCAATGTGATCTTCATCACTTCTGGGTCTCCGATTATTCCTTTCAGATCTATAAAATTAGTAGGGAATAAGTCTTGGTATTCGCAGAGCAATTCAACGATCTTATCCACCATTGCGTCATCCCAGTAGTGTCTAATCATCGCGAATTTGGGTTTTGCTTTCGTACCAATGTTCACTTGTTTTGTTTTCACTGGTGCGGTTATGTCAGGGTTCTCAATCTGCGGTCCTTGAACCTCATGGCGACCTTCCATTTCTGGAATTTTAATCTTCCGTGGATCCTCATCCTCATCTTCAGTGGTTACATTATAACATTCAAGTGCGTGACTTAGTTGAGTAGCCCATTCAGGCTTAATTAGTTCTAAAGGATCCTGCTGTATCCTAAAGATGGCTTCTTTCACCTCTTGTAGCGCTTCATCAATACTATCAAACCCGTCTTCAAAACTAAATGTCATCATGAATCCTTTGTGTAGGATATCCCAGTCACCTATCCCATGGTAGAGCTCTATTTCTATATACCAATTCATTGGGATAACATCTAGGGTATGACAGAACAGGTGCACCCACTTAGGTTGGGGCTTTTCTCCATAAGCCTACATCCATTTGGCCAGATGTGCACGTGGATCATTTTTCCCATCGTACTTGTCTGTCAGTTTCATCGTAGGCTTCCCATAATCATGTTCTCATCATCCTCCTACATTCGTGCCAATCATCAAAACTTCCCTTGTCTGTACTCCACCATCTTGCGGGCGTAGCGCACAGTGCCCAGTCCAAGGCCTGCAAGCACTGCTTTTTTGGTACCTCCCTTTCAAATGCATCTAGAAAGATATCTACCTCATTTATACCATCATAAATAGGTAAATTTATTTCCTCTAATGACACATAGCACAACAACTGGGTCATCATGTTGCAATTCAGTGTAGTTACTTTGCGTAACCGGTTCTGCCACCGTTATATTTCTTCATCGGAGTCTAAAGTGCATGAACTCTTGTTATCCCATGTAATTCATCCACTATGGTGGGATTCACCTATTCTTAGTCTCGCGCTATTATCTTATAGATGTAGTCCAGATCATCATCACTCTCATAATCATAGACTAGTTCTGTATAGTGTGATCGTTTAGTAGGATCTAGGGGTATTATTATGCACAGTGATTTCTTCTCAAAGATCATCTTTCACTTCTTCAGATTGACTACCCCATTCATATCAGTAGCCCACTCAATTCCTAGGAGCATAGGGTAGGGATTGCTATCATTCATTATCTCTATTACTTCAAAATCCACCAGCGCGCTCGCTCCCTCAATTTCCATAGTCACCCTCTGCAACCATCCCATGGGAATGATTTTTTGCTAATTCACCATCCTTAGTTGAGTCGAAGGCCATTTTAGTGTAGGTCTCCCCATTCTCTCACAAGTCTTCTTTGGTAGGACATTTTCATCTGACCCAGGTCCAAAATCACCTAATCCATTCATACTCTCCTATTTGTGCGGTCAGTCTCATCTCTCGTCCCATCCTCATTTTATGCTTGCCCATTTTTCGTACTACGTGTGGCTCACCTAGTGCAGTCCCAGTGCATCTATTGATGAGTTCTTGTAACTCTTTCACGGCCTTACTGTCATACAGTAACTTCATACAGGTTTCCAGGAAATTTGTTAGCATAGAAGGGTCAATCTCCGACTTAGGCTTATCCTTGGTTCTTGTGGTGGAGGCCTCAACAAAGCTCTTCTTAGCTTCCATGAAGGTTTCACAAGCATGCTCCAAATCGAAATCGACCTCTTTCGTTGGGGCTTTGCGAACCCATGTACTCTCTTTTGGTTGTTTCCCCTTATCATCCACTATCACGATCCCACTTCTGAGCACTATATTTACGTTCGAATCTTCCTCGCACGGCTCAAACCTCATCATTTGCAGGTTCTAAGTCAATGGAGGTGGTAGTGCCCCTTTGTCTCGTATCCTAGCTATCAGTGTAGGACAGCCTTCTATTTCATGATCAAATAACGTGTAATGCTTGCATGACGGACACGTCAGATTAGTGTAATCATAGGCATAGTGTCTTGGTCCTCCGCAATTGTAGCAAATCAACCGTCCGTAACCTCTACCAAGTCATCCGTGCTCCTGAAATTCTATCCATTCCATCCTTGCATTCTAGTCAAGGGACTGCATTTTAGCCTGAACCCTGTAGGCGGGAGTTCTATCCATCATCAATTCATAGCTCCTACAAGTACGCTCATCATGTCCTACCGACCTACAAAACTTGCAGAACAGTTGTTGAGGTGCTTGTACATACTTCTGTAGCAAGTGATAGTTATCCATGGCATGTTTTCTGGCTACCTAACAGATAACACACCATAATACAGGCCCTGTGCTAGGCCCTACTTGAACTTCCGGCTTTAAAGTCATTGGTCCTCTTCCTGCAAGGTAATTCACAAAGACTGGGCAATGGTATTTGTCATGACCCTGACTCTTGCATTTCAAGCACCATACCTCCTCGTGTACCTCTGGTCAAACCGTCCTGTTTTGCTTCAGACTTTGCATCTCAAGGCATAGATTTTTCAACTGTGCAGGATCTACTGAACTGCTAGATTAGGTTCTTGCATTAGAGTCTCATGTAGTCTCATGGCAATCTCCAAGGCCTCTACCTGAGTTGTTATATTCTGCTGTGACAGTGCACTCCTTAAGTGTGGTAGTAGCGAAGCCACAAACCACTCACGATGTTGTCCATCTATAAAATTAATGTTGGCTTCGCGGATTGTACATTTCAACCTATGATCTAATTCCCAAGGTGTCTCAGCTACTTGCATCAGAATCTCTTTGAATCCCAGAATCAACTGCGCCACCAATTTAGGCCTGCTAAATTCGCTATTTAGTGCTGCTTGGATGTCTACTACTCCACCATTCGAGTTGTCGTTAGAGTACTTAATATACCAGGTTAGTGCGTGATCTTGTAGGGTGCTAACCAGTGTCACCTTCTTTATATGATCATTTGTAACACCTTTAGCTTCGTATACAACCCTTACAACGAACCAGAATTGGTTCGAGTCCTCATTTCCCAAGACTTTGAACAAAGGCAACTTCACTATATTTTCCATATTAAACCGCAGTGGAGGTGAAGGTGGTACGGGTGAAGTTGGAGGTGATGGTAGTGAAGTTGGAGGTGGTGTGGGTGGAGGTAGTATTCACGGGAATCCTTATCTTATTAACTGAATAGCACTTCATGGAGAAACCTTTGTTATCCCTTCTTTGTCCCTTCACGAAGAAACCTTCGCTATCCCCTCTTCGTCCCTTGGCAGAGGTGAAATCAAGGGGCTATACTCTGGACCCTTATTTCCTCTGTTTTTGTAATTTTTTTCACTTCACATATTCCCAAACATCAAGGTACCTACATAACTTATTTTTTGCACAACAACATTTTAATCCAAGTATTCAAGGATTTTATGTACTTACCTCACGGTCCTTTGAAAAAGCGTCGCACCACCTCTCTATAGCTGACTTAGGTGTCGATCATGAATTCAGTCACAAATCCTCTTATGACATAATCAAGCCAATGATCAATAGTGCGAATGATCTTATCCTTCGATGTTTCCAACCTTCGCACTAGCTCTGGGGTCTACACAATAGAATCGTCAAGTTTCCACATTCCTTGGCTATCTTCTAGCTTCTTGATCCACTCGTATAGCTCAATAGGGAAAGAGCCGAAAAATATCTCGTTGATCTCTATATACAGGTACTAGTCCAACCATTGTTCCTTTATTAGTCGTAGGTTTTTGTTCTCTTATGCCACGAATTCTTGGATTTTTCTATCCAACTAGTCTCCAATCTCCTTCTTAGTTGGATTCCAGTGATACAATGTCACACATCTGTTATGCAAATTTTGGTCTCGCCAACGGAACCATTTGTTGGCTTGAGGGGCCTGACCCAGGTTTAGCGTTAATTAACCAAAAAAATCCCTGCACTACTGGCCCTTTTGGCATCAACCCGTAGAGTGCAGAACGAAGTCTCACCTGAAGTAGTATGGGGGGATGTTGGAACCAAGTTTCCCACCCTTGAGATGGTTGTGATTTCATTTGATCTCTTCTATCCCTACCTTCACGCAGGTGATCTTGCTCTAGGGCTTGTAATAAAAACCCTTTATTCTAGCCTTCAATACCTTCACGAAAGTATACGGTCGACCTTCGCGCAGCCATAGCCTGTGGCTTGGGTACTTTCACACTGCTATGGAAACGTGCAGTGCAGATTCCTCAATTATCCTACAGAAGAGGAAAATTCCATCTTTCTCCTGTGCAGGACTTCCTACAGGATTACATAGGAAATCCTATGGGATCACACAAGAATCCTACAGGATACAGACAGATAATCTACAAGATTGGCCAAGAGAAGTTTTAGAGGGGAAAACATGGGGGTTGGCTACAACAAACACTATGAGGAGGTAGGCTCTATAATTACTTCCCTTTTTTGAAGTGAATTGAACATAAAATCCCCTAGTATTGAGTGAATTTGGTAGCTGTGTAAGGGAATTGTCTCCATAGTTCTTTCATTTATTTACTTCTACATTTAAAAGTTGTATCAACCATCTTAGCTCCTGAAAATTCACCAACCAAAATGACACGGGGGTTTAATAGAAGGGATACCATTAACACTGTGAGAATCCACCAACACCCTCAGGTTTTAGAAATCTTCACAAGGCATAATTGCATGGGGTATTTTGAAAAATTAAGAAGGTATGATGATGAAGTGGCCCAAGATTTTTCTCTCTCCCTCATTCCACTGACCATAGTCCATGCCACTATTGTGGTGAGATGCCTCTCCATAGAGCTCACCCCTAAACTTATAATTAGAATTACCACACTTCCCCTAGGAGTGCCTTGGAGAAAGGAAGACAGGGGAGAGAGTCAGATTCCCAAGAAGAAATTCTCTTTAGAGGATGAGAAGCCCACTGAGGACAAGAATGGAGTAAGGAGAAAAAGCCTACCATATCCCTAGAATGAGGTGAGCTACCACCTTATCAAACACATATCATGTGAGGGTAGGTATAGTGTGGTTTATGGATATCAGTTTAGGCTTCTTGAAGAATTGAGGTTTGGAGCAGAGACACCCCCTCACCACAGGCTCAACATATCGTACTTCCTTCTGCAATCACTGATAGACAAAAACATAAAGGTTCAGGAGGGAAACCCCTAGTAGTTAGCTCACCATGGATTAATTATAATCATTATATAAAATGCCCTCCACAAGCTCATAATTCCTATCCAATGGTTAATTTTTAGAGACATACAGACATAGGAGGATATCAAAGCCCTCACATATGATGTTAGTCCTACTGTCAGTGAGAAGGATGAAGATGAGATATATGAGGAGAGAGATGAGGAAGAAGAAGAGGAGGAAGAGAAAGAGGATGATGAAGAAACAAAAGAAGATGACAAAGAGGAAACTGATAAACAAGATGAGGATCTAGAAGGAGAACAAGAAGGGAAAGACATAGGAGAAAAGTGAAATGGGAAAGAGGGGGTGGAAGACAAGGAGGAGTCACCTAGGGTGTCTCTAGAACCCACTGTGATAGAAGCAGCAGCTACCCTCATTGCTCTTAGCACCCCTATCAAACAAAAAGGAAAAAGATAGAGGCAGACCCCCTTATATTTCAGAACAATGAAAAGCATAAGGATAAGGCAGGGGAAACCCCAAACTCCAACCAAAATTCCCATTGTAATTGAGGACTCACCTAAAACGTAGGAGAAAATGCCTCCTCCTATGAAAAATCAAGAAAGAGGATCCTCAACACAAATCTCCCCTAAGTCTCCTATCACCTATGTCAGAAGGCCTGTAACTAGATCCACCTCATCCAAAGGAAAAGAAATCCTACAAAACTAAGGGCGGACTACCCTTTGTGACACTTAATACCTCCGTGCTTTGTGACCACAAAATGTGGAGTCTTTACAATAATATTACAAAAACTTGACTTAAACATGGGCTTTCTGCCCCAAACCTTCTCTTGGGGGATCCCATTCCCAACACTGACATCTGCAAAGTAGGTCAAAAACATAATAAGAAGGAAAGTTTCTTGCAAAATAACACACCAAACAACATTGTACAAAAATGAATAACACACTATTGTACAAAAGTAACCATGCAAAATGACCCAAGCATAGTAATTTTTGAGAGATTCCATGCTAGGACTCGGGTAATCAATCAACACAAATGAAAACTAGAGTTTTATTGTTGACATGACAAGTAAGCATCGACTTGCCCAAATAATAGAGTAGAACTCATATAAGGTTACCCCAATGCCCCCTGGGCAAGGGAGGGTTACAAGTTAGAAGATGATAGCCCCATTGCAATAATGGGAAATCTGTAAAAACTCAAGGAGGGAAAAAAACCTAAATTGATTAAGAGATAAAGGTGCCCATAATTGAAAGATATTGACAATGGCAGGAGAAACTGACATGTCAATAGGCAGCGGAGAAGAGAACTTCTTGTTGGCATTATGATTTAAGTGTTGTCCTTGATGGCAACTCACTCAGAGGTTGGTACAGGTGATGGCAACTTAATCAGAAGACAGATCTCAGTACAGCATGCCAAGGAAGCTCATACACGCCGTTTCGTTAAGCCCAAGTCGCGTGTACACGCTAGTTCGATTCAGAAAAAGCGCGTGTATGTGGAAAGGTTCCTTTGGTCCATGGTGGTTAATCCTTGGAAGTTGTGCCTATGATTTCGGACCATTATGTCTCGACGGGCGTGTCGATCCCTAGTTTTAAAGTTGATGGTATTGTGTTACTATGGTTTTGGCTCTTGGTATTGAGAAAGGCCTAAGGCTATATAAGGAGAAGAAGATCATTAGGCAAAATCATCTTTCGACAAGGCTTGAATATCTAAGAGAGAAAGAGATCTGATATGCAGGGTTCGGGTTGCTTGATATGAGCTAAGGAGAAATCACATCAGCGGATGGAAGACTAGATCTAAGGACAAATCGGGATCTAATGGTTTGAAATGCTCTATTATGATATGGTTGATTATGCGTATTTCTAGATCTGCATACTGTCGCAATATTATGTTCTGGATCTAACTGATGTCTGGTACAGCTGCAAGTTGAGAGAATCTATTTTTAGATCTGTACGCAGGTTGTCTTAAGTAAAAACGCGTGTACACGCGGGTTTCGCTCATTGAAGTAGCGTATATCTCTTAAAGCTTATTTTTGGGTTTTGCAGTTGGATCTGACTGTTATTGCAGAGTTCTGTAGACTGCTCTGGGTTCTGGTATCTGGTGATTGACAGGGTTCAGTGGTTCAGTGATTCAAAGTTTGATAATTCTAGTAGTGGTTGTTCTATGCTTCATGGATCTGTTATGAAAGTTGAATGAATTGGGTTCTACAGATTGAATGATGTGCTTCAGGAATATCCAGTCTGAAAATGTATGAAAAGTGATACCTGAAAGAAAGAAGATTGTAGGCCAGCACCTACGTACTAGTATCTTGGCTAGTACAAGAGCAAAGGGGGTTGGAGCTCCCTTCCAAGGAAGTTTGGAGAACGAGAGAAGGTTGTAGCCTTCTGCAGGTTGTAGCCTGCGTACTGGTACAAGGCTGCACCAGTACAAAATATTGTAAACTGAAGTTTCTTATTAAAGAAAGATAGAGACAACTTGCAGCAGGTGGTTTTCACCCACATTGGGTTTCCACCTTATATCTTGGTGTTCATGTGTGTGGTTTTTGATCTGTTCTGTTATACTGCACCTGCTTACTGTTAATGTGGTAAATAATGTCCTGATGAACTTAACTGAAGAATAAGCTAACTAAATTATGAGTTTTCTTCTTATACGCTGTTTTACTTAACCACAGTAGCGTGTACACGCTGGTTCACCTAACTGAAGTAGCGTATATGTTTCTGAGCATTGAAAAGTTTGATTGATCTGATAATACTGATTCACCCCCCCTCTCAGTATTATTTCCAACAATTGGTATCAGAGCAGGTCCTTCAGAGAAGCTTGATCGCTTGAAGGTAGATCATTCATCATGAGCAGCTACGAGAAAGAAGCATCAATCAGGCCACCGATTTTTGATGGGACAAATTTCAATTATTGGAAGGTAAGAGTTACTGCATATCTTCAATCTCTTGGTACAGAAGTTTGGAACATTGTAGAAACAGGCTATGCTTTTCCTTCAGCTACTCCTACAGATCCAGCTGAGAAAAAGAAGTATGAAACAAATGCAAAAGCAGTCAGTACTCTATTAGGAAGTATATCTCAAACAGAATTCATGAAGGTCATGCACTTCAAATCAGCAAAAGAAATATGGGACAAAATGATCACTAGCTATGAAGGAGATGAACAGGTAAAGCAAGCTAAACTTCAAACTCTCAGGATTCAATATGAGACTCTCAAGATGTATAATGATGAAAGTGTGGCTAATTATTTTCTTCGGGTAGATGAGATTGTTAATTGTATGAAAAATTTGGGTGAAGAAATAAGAGAAACTATAGTAGTTCAAAAGATTCTAAGATCATTATCCCCCAAGTTTGAATCTAAAGTATCTGCAATAGAAGAAAAAGAAAATCTCCGTGTTCTCACTATGTCTCAGCTACATGGAATTCTAACCGCTTATGAAATGAGAAAGGGAGGTCCATCTGACAGAAGGGAAGCTGTTTTTAAGGCATCAGGAAAAGAAGATTACTATGAAGCAAGCCATGTTCCAGAAGAAGAGGAAGAAGAATCAAATTTTGTCAGAAATCTTCAAAGGGGTTCTGGAAGGTTCAGAGGTAAGCTACCTTTCAAATGCTTTGCTTGTGGGAGAGTAGGTCATTATGCTGCAAAATGTCCTTATAAGGATAAAGGAAAAGAACCTGCTAGATGGAACAAGAAACAAAGTGCAAATAAGAAAAGCTACTACACCCATGAAGATAGTGATGGCTTATCAAACAGTGATGAAGATGAACAAGGTAATAAATATAAGCTGTTAATGGCATTTGAAGATGATGATTATGAGGATGCTGTAGATGTGGATAATCTCTATAATGAAATCACTAGACTCAAGAGAGGCATAGAAGAAAAGAATGTGATCATTGATACTTTGCAATTTCAGATTGATGAAAAGGAAAAACATCTTGAAAAACTAGAAGGTGAAATTGTTGGTCTCAGAAAAGAAATTGAGAAAACAAAAGCTATTAATCTTAAATTTGTCAAAGGATCTGAAACTTTGGATGAGATTATCAGTGTGCAGCGGTCTCCTCTAAACAAGACAGGTTTGGGCTATAATGGAGAAACCTCTCAAGCATCCACCTCAAAAAGTTATCTTGATGCAGCAAGAAGAAATGAGCGGAAGAACAATGAAGATAATCAGGTAAAGCAGGGACGAATTACAAACAGAAACTATCAGGGACAATCCTCCTTAAGGATGAACAAAAGCTACAAACAACCACAGGTAAAATCTTCTCAGTTTGGCTCAAGAATAGATGAAAATAGAAATTACAATCAGTTGGCTGGTAGATTCAATAACCGCAGAAGCTTCTTCAATGGACAATGCTTTTCTTGCCACAACTTTGGTCACAGAGCAGCTCAATGTGTTGCATATAAAACAATCATGACTAGGGAAGCTCAAAAACAAAGAAGTATGACAGGGATTACAAAAAGGACCTATAACAACTTTTCAGTTCTTGAAAATGAAGTTGAATGTTCTATTTGCAATAATTTTGGTCATAAAGACTCTGAATGCAGGAGCAGGTTTCAGGAGAAAAAGGAACAAGCCACAAGCACCAAAACATGGAGAATAAAGGAACCTCAAACAGAAAGATGTGGGATAGCATTTTATGCAGAAGGACAGGAAAATCTATGGTACATTGACAGTGGATGTTCGAAACATATGACAGGTGATAAAGAAAAACTTGAATCTTATTCTACTTTAGAAAAGGGAAAGAAAGTTTCTTTTGGAAATGATACTCCTGCAACTATAAAAGGAAAAGGTATTGCTCCTTTGAAAGAAAAGGTCAAGGCTGGAAATGTTTTATATGTTGATGGATTGAAGCATAATCTTCTAAGTGTCAGCCAGATGTGTGATCAAAAAACCGAGGTTATTTTTAGATCGAATGGATGTCTTGTTCGTGATCTTGATACAGGAAAAACAGTTCTCAAGGGCAAAAGAACTCCAAATAATCTGTACATATTTGAAGAAGGACAACAACAATGCTATCTTAGCAAGGATGAAGAGCACTGGTTATGGCATCGAAGGTTGGGACATCTAAGTTTCTCACAAATAAGGAAAGCATGCAAATATCAGGCAGTTCGCGATCTTCCAGATATCAAAATTCCAGACAACACCATATGCAAATCTTGTCAGTTTGGAAAGCAAACCAGAACTAACTTTCCAGAGAAGGAAGGATCAGCTAGCTTGCCTCTTGAGCTAGTCCATACAGATGTATGTGGTCCATTTAGGAAAAGGACACCTCGAGGAGAAGAATATCTGATATTATTCATTGATGATTTCTCAAGGTTTGTTTGGTTAGGGCTTATGAAGCACAAAGATGAAGCATTCGAAAAATTCAAATCCTTCAAAGCATTGGCTGAAAATGAATCAGGACACAAAATTAAGTGCCTCAGATCTGACAGAGGTGGGGAGTTCACATCAAATGAATTTTTCGATTTCTGCGATGAACATGGGATAAGAAGAGAATTCTCTACAGCTAGAACTCCTCAGCAAAATGGGGTTGTGGAAAGAATGAACAGAACTATCCAACAAATGGCTCGTGCTATGCTCGATGAATCAGGTACTCCTGCAACCTTCTGGGGTGAAGCTGCACATGCTGCTGTTATTATTCTTAACAAAACAAATGTCCGAGTAAACAGCACTCAAACACCTCATGAGCTTTGGAGTGGTAAAACTCCTTCCGTGAAGCACTTCAAAATCTTTGGGAGCAAATGTTATATCAAGAATACTGATGAGCAACTTGGCAAACTTGAACCTAGAGCAGATGAGGGCATTCTTCTTGGTTATTCTCCACATAGCAAAGCATACAAGTGCTACAATAAAAGACTTGGCAGAATTGTTGACAGTATTGATATAGTGGTTGATGAGAAGGGATATATTCCTAGGCAAGTTCATCATGAAGACATTGAAGAAGATGAAGGTTACTCTCAAAGGCGAAATAATGAAGAAGAAGAACCTCAAGAAGAAGAAGAATCTCAAGAAGAACCAGAGGAGCAGACAAGAACGGAAGAGAAGACTCCATCCAGATATGTCCAAAAGAATCATCCAGAAACTCAGATTGTGGGGCAGAAAGAAGCAGGAGTACAAACAAGAAGGACACTTGCAGAAGCTTCAAGCTACTTGGCACTACTCTCCTCCATTGAACCACAAAATGTGAAAGAGGCATGCAAAGATGAATGTTGGGTCAAAGCAATGGATGAAGAACTTGAGCAAATCGAAAAGAACAACACTTGGGAATTAGTTCCTAGACCAAAAGATAAGAATGTAATAGGAACAAAATGGGTCTTCAAGAATAAATTAAATGAAAATGGAGAAGTAATTAGAAACAAGGCCAGACTTGTTTGTAAAGGGTATGCACAGCAAGAAGGAATAGATTTTGAAGAGACCTTTGCTCCTGTGGCAAGACTAGAGGCCATCCGAATGTTCCTTGCTCTCTCAAGCTTTCAAAATTTCAAGGTATTTCAAATGGACGTGAAATCAGCCTTCCTGAATGGAGACTTAGAAGAAGAAGTATATATTGAGCAGCCAGATGGTTTCATTCTTGGGAATGACCCAAACCTTGTATGTAGATTGAAAAAGGCACTCTATGGACTCAAACAAGCTCCAAGGGCTTGGTACTATCGGTTGGACAAATATCTTCACCAACAAGGCTTTTCAAAAGGATCAGCAGATAGCAATCTCTATATAAAAGTTGAAAATAACAAATTGCTAATTCTTGTTGTTTATGTAGATGATATTATTTTTGGCAGCAATGAAGAGACCATGAGTCAAAACTTTGCCTTGGTTATGCAGAAAGAATTCGAAATGTCACTTCTTGGAGAATTGACATATTTTCTTGGATTGCAAATCCAACAAAATGAAGGAGGTATCTTCTTGTCTCAAACCAAATACCTCAAGCAGATCTTGAAGAAGTATGGCATGGAAGAGTCAAAGCCAGTATGTACACCCATGGTTACAGGATGCAGCCTCAGTGCAAATGATGAATCAGCAGCAGTTCACCAACCCACTTATAGATCCATGATTGGGAGTTTGCTTTATTTGACAGGTACTCGACCAGATATTACACATGCAGTAGGAATGGTTGGAAGATTTCAAGCCAACCCAAAGGAAACTCATCTTCAGGCAGTCAAAAGAATCTTCAAATATCTTCAAGGGACCCAAAACTATGGCTTATGGTATCCTAGAAATACAAATCTCACTCTTCATGCTTACACAGATGCAGATTGGGCTGGAAGTGTGGATGATAGGAAAAGCACAAGTGGAGGTGCTTTCTTCATGGGTTCCAGATTAGTATCTTGGTTTAGCAAGAAACAAAGTTCGATTGCCTTATCTACAGCTGAAGCAGAATATGTGGCTGCAGCATCTTGTTGCACACAACTTCTTTGGATGATGCAGACCTTGCAGGACTTTCAAATCACTTGCACTCCACCTGTCTCTATCTTATGTGATAATACAAGTGCAATCAGCATTTCAAAGAATCCAGTCATGCACTCAAAGACCAAGCACATACCAATCAAGTACCATTTTCTTCGGGAACAAGTGCTTGAGCAGAAGGTCAAGTTGGAGTATGTTCCTTCTAAGGAGCAAGTTGCTGATATTCTCACAAAACCACTGCCCAGGGAAACTTTTGAATATCTCAGACAAAAGCTGGGAGTAGTTGATGCTTCATCCTGTTGTTGAAGTTTGTTTGTTCTACAGAAAAGTTGGTATACGCAGGTTACGGAAGGGATATGCGCGTATACACGCGGTTTCATGATGGGTAAGTCGCGTATATGTTGGACGCTTGTTGCAGAAAGTATATCCGCGTACATACGCTGTTTTATACAGGAAAAATCGCGTATATGAAGTTCTGAACAGCAAGGGAAAACTCTGAAGTTCTGAACAGCAAGGGAAAACTCTGGAGTTCTGAACAGCAATGGGAATGTCAGAATTCTTCAGGCACAGTTTCAGGGAGTGCAACAGGCACAGGTTCAGGGGGAGCAGCTTAAAAGTCTCATAAAGCATTGTTGGCATTCAGATGTTTTGGTTGTTGGTTTCAGGAGAAGGAGCTCAGAAAGAAATCCTGGTTGCTGATCTAACAAGATGTTTATCAGATGCTGCTGGTGCCTTTCCTAAGTCTTGGTCTAGATCTGTTGTCTCTATGTCATGTATCTCTCTTGTCATATTTCTTTTATGGTGTCAAGGTCATGTAACGGCCTATGTTGGTTTCCCCACTATGCCTGGGATGAATGCTGTAATATGTCCCCTCTTGGTAGGGAGTATGGATGTATGTATTGAGTCTTTTGGTGATAGGACGGTCCCTTATGGTGTATAAGTCTTGGTTCTTGTTGAAGAACATCTTTTGCAGATCTGGCCTACTGTCAGGGGGAGCACGAGTCAGCACAGCCAAGCAGAGGTATCAGCATGTCCTCAGGGGGAGCACAGCCCTTTTCCCTTGATGTCAAAGGGGGAGAGTGACTTGGTGTGGTGGTTGCCATCAAGTCCAAAGGGGGAGATTGTTGGCATTATGATTTAAGTGTTGTCCTTGATGGCAACTCACTCAGAGGTTGGTACAGGTGATGGCAACTTAATCAGAAGACAGATCTCAGTACAGCATGCCAAGGAAGCTCATACACGCTGTTTCGTTAAGCCCAAGTCGCGTGTACACGCTAGTTCGATTCAGAAAAAGCGCGTGTATGTGGAAAGGTTCCTTTGGTCCATGGTGGTTAATCCTTGGAAGTTGTGCCTATGATTTCGGACCATTATGTCTCGACGGGCGTGTCGATCCCTAGTTTTAAAGTTGATGGTATTGTGTTACTATGGTTTTGGCTCTTGGTATTGAGAAAGGCCTAAGGCTATATAAGGAGAAGAAGATCATTAGGCAAAATCATCTTTCGACAAGGCTTGAATATCTAAGAGAGAAAGAGATCTGATATGCAGGGTTCGGGTTGCTTGATATGAGCTAAGGAGAAATCACATCAGCGGATGGAAGACTAGATCTAAGGACAAATCGGGATCTAATGGTTTGAAATGCTCTATTATGATATGGTTGATTATGCGTATTTCTAGATCTGCATACTGTCGCAATATTATGTTCTGGATCTAACTGATGTCTGGTACAGCTGCAAGTTGAGAGAATCTATTTTTAGATCTGTACGCAGGTTGTCTTAAGTAAAAATGCGTGTACACGCGGGTTTCGCTCATTGAAGTAGCGTATATCTCTTAAAGCTTATTTTTGGGTTTTGCAGTTGGATCTGACTGTTATTGCAGAGTTCTGTAGACTGCTCTGGGTTCTGGTATCTGGTGATTGACAGGGTTCAGTGGTTCAGTGATTCAAAGTTTGATAATTCTAGTATTGGTTGTTCTATGCTTCATGGATCTGTTATGAAAGTTGAATGAATTGGGTTCTACAGATTGAATGATGTGCTTCAGGAATATCCAGTCTGAAAATGTATGAAAAGTGATACCTGAAAGAAAGAAGATTGTAGGCCAGCACCTACGTACTAGTATCTTGGCTAGTACAAGAGCAAAGGGGGTTGGAGCTCCCTTCCAAGGAAGTTTGGAGAACGAGAGAAGGTTGTAGCCTTCTGCAGGTTGTAGCCTGCATACTGGTACAAGGCTGCACCAGTACAAAATATTGTAAACTGAAGTTTCTTATTAAAGAAAGATAGAGACAACTTGCAGCAGGTGGTTTTCACCCACATTGGGTTTCCACCTTATATCTTGGTGTTCATGTGTGTGGTTTTTGATCTGTTCTGTTATACTGCACCTGCTTACTGTTAATGTGGTAAATAATGTCCTGATGAACTTAACTGAAGAATAAGCTAACTAAATTATGAGTTTTCTTCTTATACGCTGTTTTACTTAACCACAGTAGCGTGTACACGCTGGTTCACCTAACTGAAGTAGCGTATATGTTTCTGAGCATTGAAAAGTTTGATTGATCTGATAATACTGATTCACCCCCCCTCTCAGTATTATTTCCAACACTTCTCAATACACATAGAAATGACTGCTGGGCTAGAAATAAGCCACGGGGAATGAGAATTCATGTCAAGAGATGAAATGGAAATAGGATGATCAGATGATACCAAAGGTGAAGCCGAAGCAATTTACACATAATCAATTTCGGCGAGACTTAGCGGCATAACCTCGCCCCATGTATCAACAAGATCCAGTGAAGGAATGACCTAAGGATCAGACTTGACCGAACATCTTTCTGTAACATAAGGCCCGCCATCTTGTCCTTAACTTGTCCTTAAATTCTTTATATCTAGAATCATATAACAAATCCCAATCACCTTCTTGAAATTGCTTATTATTGATGTTTTATCATGCCAGATCTTCCTTTGAAGTTGGGTTACCTCTATGTGTAGGAGGGCCTGCATTCTGAACTCATCTAAACCATTCAACTGGAGAAATCTCTATTTTTGTGCATTTTTAGATCTAGATCTAGTCGGGTTTCCATCCTTAATGTGTTATACTCAAACTCAATGGACAAAAGGGCCTTTTTCCCATAGACCATCTCATATGGTGTGAATCTAGTGGTGGTCTTCCAGGTGGAATTATAGGCCTAGGTGGCCTCAATTAGTCTATCTGCCCAATCTTTCCTACTGTTGTTAACCACTTTGGTCAAGATGCTCTCCAACGCTCTGTTGGTCACCTCCACTTTCCCATTATCTTATGGGTGATAGGGAGTGGAGGTTCTATGCTTGATCTTGTGCTGCCTGAGAAAGTCTTCAATCATGTAGGAGGTAAACTAGCTTCCTTGACCAGTGACCAGCTCTCTAGGGTACCCAAATTTGTAAAATGCATTCTCCCTGAAGAACGCAGCTACCTTCTCCTCTGTTACTGCCTTAATCTCCTTGGTTTCATCCCATTTAGTCAGATAGTCAGTGCACATAATGATGTACTATTTTTTCTTGGAAGGAGGTTGAATAGGTTCAATGAAGTCCATGCACCACTTGTCAAATGGCTCGAAAGTCACTTGAGGCTACAGAGGAATTTCATCCCTTGGAGTATGCTTTCCCATCCTTTGGCACCAATCACACTGAATAGTATATCTTTTCACATCCTCATGAAGAATGGGACAATAATAGCCTTCTTGTAACACTTTGAATGTTGTACTCTTTGTTGCAAAGTGACCTCCGCAAGGCCCATCATGATAGGTCAGAAGGATGTCAAAGACTTCCTCCTCCATGACACACTTTCTCAGGATTTGATCTGGGCCAAGTTTGAAGAGATTGCCCCCAATCCAAGTGAATGGGGCGCTCTTCCTTATAATCTTGCTTTTCTCATTGGAGGATAAGTTCGGTGGGAATTGTGAAGATACCAAATAGTTTTCTATGTCAGCAAATCATGGAGGGAGAACTAAAATGGTGAATAGGTGTTCATTCGGTAACTGGTCATCAACCATTCCCTCCTCACCTAGAGGCAAAGTTAATCTGGACAAAAATTTTGCAACAACATTTTTCTTGCAGGCTTATCAACAATAGTTAGATCAAACTGCTATAATAAAAGTAACCATCTTATAATACGAGCATTCACATCAGGTTTATTCATTAAATATTTGATTGCAGCATGATCAGTATGGAAAAACACTCAATAGCCTGTAATATAATGGCTAAATTTGTTCAATGAATGCACAACAGCCAGGAGCTCCTTTTCGGTCACTGTGTAGTTCAGTTCGGCCCTTAACATATTCTTACTTATAAAGTAAATGGCATAAGGCAATTTTTCATCTATCTAACCTCGGGCTGCTCATATGGCATTGTGTGAGGCATCAGCATGAATATGAAAAGAAAGGGCCCAATTTGGGCCTTGGAGAATCAGTGCAGTGGTTAACTTGTTCTTCAGGGTGTCTAAGGCCTCTTGATAGCTATTTGACCATATAAACTCAGAGTCTTTGGCCAAGAACCCAAATAAAGGAGAGGCCAACTTGCTGAAGTCCTTTATGAACCTTCAGTAGTATCCATATAACCCTAGGAAACTTCTGACATCTCTCTACTTTTGAGGAGGTGGGGCCCTTTGGATGATAGCTATTTTGTTTGCGTCCACCTGCAATCCTTGCTCAGATATTTAATGACCTAACACGGTCCCTGGAAAGTGGCGGGAGCGTTGCATAGGCCAAAAGGAAGGACCCTATAAGCAAAAGTGCCCCAAGGAAAAGTGAAGGTGGTTTTATCCTGGTCCTCTAGGCTGATCTGGATTTGCTTGTACCCATTGAATCCATCTAGGAGAGAGAAAAAAAATTCCCTGCTAGACCATCTAGCACTTGGTTGACGAAAGGTAGAGGGAAATGGTCCTTCTTTGTGGCTTTGTTCAAGTCCCTCTGATCGACACAAATCCTCTACTTACCATTTTTCTTTGGAACAAACACCAAAGGAGAGACCCACTCACTATCGGAGATAGGATAAATGAATCTTGCATCTAGCAATTTTTGCATTTCTTCTTTGAATATATCTTTAAGAGCTGGATTCATCCTCCTTTGAGGTTTCCAGACTAGCTTGCAACCTTCTTTGATGTAAATGTGTTGAGTAGATAATGAGGGGTGTTATAGACATTTTTGGGCACTACAACCCCAATCATTGTTAAAATTGGAAACCAGGGCAAAACTTCATGTGGGTCATCTTATTCATGGCTGATAATATTTTTATTAGATTCCTCTCGTCGAGAGGTGTATGATTGATATAAATATCATCAGATTCCGATAAGTATTCATGGAGATATGAATTTATTTGGATGATGGAATTATTATCAAGCCGACCTACAGCTCATGTAGGCTCAGAAGCCCAACAGTCGCATCTATTCACCCACCAACATTGTGTATAAATATAAGAAGACTTTTCCTCATTTGGACTCACTCATCTCATCACATCTCTCTCTCTCTCTACTAAGCAGATATGAGTCTCTTCTCTACTGCGCTGAAATGGTTCTCTCTCTCACACACATGTGAAGCCGGAAGCTGTTGAAACTGAAGCTGCAACTACAGAAGTAAATATTGACTTGCGTGGCCTAGAATATCTCCTCATCTGAACTATGCTATAGGTTCATCTGAACCTCCTTTGAAAGCTGCAACTTTTGGTGGTGGAATGAAGTCAATCCGACGAACGGTTTGCAAGATATCGACTACCCTAGTTTGAAGACGGAAACTGCTGAAACTGAAGCTGCAACTATAGAAGTAAAGATTGACTTGCGTGGCCTAGAATATCTCCTGATCTAAACTGCGCTATAGGTTCATCTGAACCTCCTTTGAAATTCGCAACTTTTGGTGGTGGAATGAAGTCAATCCGACGAACGGTTTGCAAGATATCAACTGCCCTAGTTTGAAGCCGGAAACTGTTGAAACTGAAGCTGCAACTGCAGAAGTAAAGATTGACCTGCATGGCCCAGAATATCTCCTCATCTGAACTGAGTTGTAGGTTCATCTGAACCTCCTCTGGAAGCTGAAACTTTTGGTGGCAAAATGAAGTCAATCCGACTGTCGGTTTGTGAGATATGGTCTGCCCTAGTATGATAATGAAGCTGCTACTGATCTAGGGTTTGCTACTGCTGATATGAATCAAATTTATTGTACTATTTCTCTCTACTGAATTATTGAAGATAAAAGAAGATTTGATCAAAGGGTTTCCCCACACATTGTGGGGTTTTTCCCTAGCTAGCCGCCACATCTTGTGTCTCTTGTCTTGGCTTGTTTTCTGTCGAATGTTTAATGTTCTATCTGCACTTTACTTTATGTACATGTGATTGCTAATCGGTGGAATATAATAAGAAAAAGAAGTAAACTGTTATAAGCATAGAACATACCATAATTTAACATGGTATAAGAGGTGAGGTGAAGACAAAGCCCGAGCAAGAGCAAGAGCAATCATTGAAGAGAAGATTGGCAAGGCTATCCTAAAAGCACTATGGGGTCCTCAACACTCTTTCCTGCTGAAAACAAGCTGCGTGAGAAAGTTGACTATCACGGATGGAAGATGTCTATCGATCTAACCCTTGAAGATCAAGGAGTGCTGGACCATGTAAGAGGCAGTATTGTTGAGCCTTCATCAAATTCATCTGCTGTTGCCTGGAACAAATGGAAAAATGGAGAAGTCAAAACAAAGAAGATCATCTAGGACTCTATCGACAAGCACTTGGTGGCCTACATCTCTGATCTAGACACCTCCAAGGAAATCTACGATAGACTGGTGAGTTTATTTAAAGTTAATGATGCAAATCAAGTTTTGTTTCTTAGAAATAAGCTGAGGAAAATCAAGAAGAGTAAGGATGAAAGTATGCAAGCATACTTCTTAAGAATCACCGAGATCAAGAACGATCTCCTATCTATTGGGGAAACTATTACTCACAGAGAAATGGCACTCACAACTCTTGGAGGATTACCATCCGAATGGTACGTGTTCAAGACTACTCTTTTGAACTATAATGTAATTCCTAGTTTCGAGGAATTAATGGCTAGATGCATTCAAGAAGAAACAAGGGAAGAAGTGCAAGAAATGCCCATGCCTAAAGGTCCTCCTGCTGCCTTTTCTTCTCATGCAAAGAGAAGAAAGGACTCTCACCATGATGATGATCAAAATCCCTCTCATGGTAATCAAAGGAATGGAAAATTCAACAACAAAGGTAAGAGGAGAGCTAGAGATCGAGGAAGAGGACAACCATTCAAGAAGGCTAGAAAGTCCAGGATGTATTAAGTGCACCTGACCTCAAAAGGAACCTAGTGTCCATCTTGGCAATGGAAGACAGAGGCTACAAGGTAACCTTCAGTAATGGCAAGGTATGTATATGGAAAAATAATGTTAAAGATGCCTTTACTCTTGGGTTTAGTGTTGATTCATTATATCAGGTCGATGGAAGTCCGCTAGGTGTCATGTCTTGTGACACATCTCTTTAGTCCGAACTTTGGCATCAGAGGTTTTCCCACCTTCATTACAAAGCTCTACCGGATGTAAGACAGATGGTAACAGGGATGCCCGAATTCCAAGTAGAGAAAGAAGGTGTATGTCCGGGATGTGCCAAAGGAAATCTCAAAAGGGGACCATTCCCCTCAAGCCAAAGCAAGACCTCCGATATATTACAGTTGGTTCACTCAGGCATACCTGAGGTTGGCATTAAGAGGGAGACTACTACACCACATACTCCTGAGCAGAATGGTGTGGTGGGAAGGAAGAACCGCACGATTGTGGAAGCTGTCTGGGCCATACTACATGATTAAAGACTTCCAAAGTTTCTATGGGCTAAAACTACAAACACTGTCGTATATGTACAAAATTTGATGCCCTCATCAAGCATTGGGTTCCAAGACTCCTGAAGAAAAGTTCACTGCAAGGTGAACAATCTTCCGACTTTGAGGAGCTCTCAAGAAGCCGACAACTGGGAACCAAAAGAAAAGGCTGATGAATCAATGCCTGATGTAGAAGAACCCATGGATCCGATTGATCCTCCTCCACATGAGCCTTCCTCTTCTAGGAAGAGGCCTTCATGGCTTAGGGGCCTAGTTGATGATGCTGAAGGACATGTTGCACCCCGAGGAACCTTTTGTGAAAGTAAGAAACTTAACTGGTATCAGTGATACCTGACCATCATGAGCACGATCATACAAAATGAACCTTCATCATTCTCAGATGTCATCTAGCATTAACTATGGAAGGATGTTATGACCATAGAATATGAGTCTATTATGGAGAATGATGTCTAGGAAGTAGTTCCCAGACCCTGGACAAGACAATTGTTACTTCAAAATGGCTTTACAAGATAAAGCATGCAGCAAATGGAAGTATGGAAAAGTATAAGGTTCATTTTGTTGCTCGTGGTTTATCCCGGAAGGGAGGTATAGACTATGATATTTGCACCTGTTGCCAGATATATGACCATCCGCTTGATCATAGCCCTTGTGGATTCACAAGGATGGAACCTACATCAGATGGATGTTAAGACCACGTTCTTGCATGGTTCTATCAAAGAAGAGGTCTATGTGGAGCAACCTGAAGGATTTGAGATTTATGATTGAAAATATCATGTATGCAGGTTGAAGAAGGCTCTCTATGGGCTGAAGCAAGCACCCTGAGCATGGTATGAGAGGATCGATAGTTACTTGATGAAGCTGGGATTCACTAGGAGTGAAGTTGATCCTAACCTTTACTTTAAGATTGAAGATGACAAGCCTCTCATACTAGTGTTGTATGTGGATGGCCTCTTTCTATCAGGTGCAAACCCTCTCATTCACAAATGTAAGAGGGAGATGGCTTCTGAATTTGAAATGAAGGACCAAGGACTTGAAGTGTGGCAGAAGCCAAGGGAAATTTTCCTATCTCAAGGAAAATATGTGGTAAATATATTGGAAAGATTCGGTATGATGGACTGCAAGCCTGTGACTACCTCGAGGATCGTAACTTTTAGAAGTTATATGGTAGTCATGTCAGACCAGACTTTAGAAATGCCTCTGAGTTTCAAAAACTCATTCGCATTGATGTTCTTGGTGAACCTTCGTCTAAACATATGTTTTGCAGTTAGCATTGTGAGCTCATATTTGGTTGAGCCTCACTGGATTGATGCCAGGAATCTTCTGAGATGTCTTCAAGACACAATCTCTCATGGATTAAGATACACTGCCGAGATGTGAGACTACTTGGATATACTGATGTTGATTGGGCAGGCAGTGTGGTGGACCGTAAGAGCACTTTCGGGTACTGTTTCACCTTGGGATCTGCTTCGATATCCTGGATGAGCAGGAATCAGAAGTCGGTGGCTTTGAGCACCACCGAAGCAGGATATATTCTTGCTAGCATAACCTCGTGTGAGGCAGTCTGGTTGTGAAAGCTCTTCAGTGAGCTGTTTGGATTTACATTGGATACCACTGTGATTCTCTGTAACAACCAGAGATGGGATTTGATTATTGAGGAATCCCGTATTCGTCAATTGCTCCAGCAGATAGACATCATCTAGGATATGGTAAGTCGATGAGCAAGGAAGCTCCATCACATTAAGATGATGTACAGGTTGATACACCTTGTCAAAGCCCCGAGGAAAGATCTAATCTGTGACTTTCCCAAATGACTTGGAGTCGGCAAGAAACCCTTGTGCAAGGGTCCTGCATGTTGCATACATTGAGCTCTAGGAGCTCTGAGGGCTTGTGGTTCTTACTGGAGAAACATATGACCACAGGGTGACTCACCCTCCCCTGGTGGTGTGCACTGGAACAAGATGATTAGCTCTCTTATGGAACAAGATGATTCGCTCTCTTGTAGGACAAGATGATTCACTCTCTTGTGGAACAGGATCATTCGCTCTCCTATGTAGCAGGATGATTAGTTCTCCTGTGAGGCCTGGATTCATGTGTTCTCCATGGCGATTGTAGCAAGATTGATGTGTTCTCGTGTGAGGCCTGGATTGATGTGTTCTCCATGGCGATTGTAGCAGGATTGATGTGTTCTCCTGTGAGGCTTGGATTGATGTGTTCTCCATGGTGATTGTAGCAGGATTGATGTGTTCTCCTGTGAGGACAAGATTGGTTAATTCTCCTGTCGAGGCATCCTACCCATGCAGTTTGGGACTCATGGGAAGTACCTCTCATCTGATCAATGAGCAGGGAAATGAAGTTAGGGACCATAGTAGTACCAACGGACGCATCGTTGTATCTACCGTACTCCCTACGGTAGTATGACCTCCATTGATCTGGGATCAATGATACTGGTCTGGGACCAGTGGTAGGAGTTGTACCATACTATGACGCTGACTTTGGGTCGGTTGAGACTGGTCTAGGATTAGTGGTACATACTCTGAGACTGACTTTGAGTTAGTGGAGGATGATATTGGTCTGGGACCATTGGAGTTGTACTCACAATGACGTTGAATTTGGGTTGGTTGAGACTGGTCTAGGACCAGTGGTACATACTCTGAGACTGACTTTGAGTCAGTATGATACATCCTCGATCATTTCTTCTTCTTCATAATTCGGAAAAAAGCAGAGTAGAACAGAACAATGCAAGAGCAGAGCAGAACAGAACAAAACAGTACCGATCAGTGCAGGGCAGAACAAGACAAAGCAGAACTGGCAAAATAGAGCAGAGCAGGGCAAGGGTCAGGCTATACAAGGCAGTGCATTTGATGGATGAATAGTAACAACCGATAGACAGATTGCAGATGAAGTTCTCCATGGTTGAGAGGGAGTGTTAAAATTGGAAACCAGGGCAAAACTTCATGTGGGTCATCTTATTCATGGCTGATAATATTTTATTAGATTCCTCTCATCGAGAGGTGTAGGATTGATATAAATATCATCTGATTCCAATAATTATTCATGGAGATATGAATTTATTTCGATGATGGAATTATTATCAAGCCGACCTACAGCTCATGTAGGCTCAGAAGCCCAACAGTTGCATCTATTCACCCACCAACATTGTGTATAAATATAAGAGGACTTTTCCTCATTTTGACTCACTCATCTCATCACATCTCTCTCTCTCTCTACTGAGTAGATATGAGTCTCTTCTCTACTCCGCTGAAATGGTTCTCTCTCTCTCACACATGTCAAGCCGGAAGCTGTTGAAACTGAAGCTGCAACTGCAGAAGTAAAGATTGACTTGCGTGGCCTAGAAGATCTCCTCATCTAAACTGCATTGTAGGTTCATCTGAACCTCCTTTGAAAGCCGCAACTTTTGGTGGTGGAATGAAGTCAATCTGACGAACGGTTTGCAAGATATCGACTGCCCTAGTTTGAAGCCGGAAACTGCTGAAACTGAAGCTGCAACTGCAGAAGTAAAGATTGACTTGCGTGGCCTAGAATATCTCCTCATCTCAATTGTGCTGTAGGTTCATCTGAAACTCCTTTGAAAGCCGCAACTTTTGGTGGTGGAATGAAGTCAATCTGATGAACGGTTTGCAAGATATCGACTGCCCTAGTTTGAAGCCGGAAACTGCTGAAACTGAAGCTGCAACTGCAGAAGTAATGATTGACCTGCGTGGCCTAGAAGATCTCCTCATCTAAACTGTGCTGTAGGTTCATCTGAACCTCCTCTGGAAGCCGAAACTTTTGGTGGTGAAATGAAGTCAATCCGACTGTCGGTTTGTGAGATATGGTCTGCCCTAGTTTGATAATGAAGCCGCTACTGATCTAGGGTTTGCTACTGTTGATATGAATCAGATTTATTGTACTATTTCTCTCTGCTGAATTATTGAAGATAAAAGAAGATTTGATCAAAGGGTTTCCCCACACATTGTGGGGTTTTTCCCTGGCTAGCCGCCACACCTTGTGTCTCTTGTCTTGGCTTGTTTTCTGTCGATCGTTTAATGTTCTATCTGCACTTTACTTTATGTACATGTGATTGCTAATCGGTGGAATATAATTTGAAAAAGAAGTAAATTTTTATAATCATAGAACATACCATAATGTAACAATCATAAATGTCCATAAACCAAGGGCTCCTAAGTCCCTAAAAGTGTTGTTACAACCCCTAAAAGAACAAGGTCAACTGATTACAGCATCTCCCAGAAGTTCTCCATGAAAAACTACTCAGAATTGGTCAAAACGCGACCATCTCACCTGCTCCATGGTCAAAGTGCACTGCATCCCACCTAAATGCACACGGGATGTGCGATGCATACTAAAAAGCCCTTCTATGGGGTGCAATGGGTGAGAGTGGACAAATGGCAGGGTCAATCTATGAGATGGAGGATCATGGAATCTTCCAGAAACTTCTCCTGTGACACTTGCCTCTCTGCATTCACCCAAGGATGAGTAAGAGGTCATCAATCTCTAAGTGGAATCAAGAAATATCAGAGAGAGGACACTAATCAAATCTCAGAAGCTGACTCACCCCCCTTTCAAACATCTATATATGGATCCCTCATCCCAGATATCCAGAGGCTGGAATTTTGTATCTTGTAAGGAAGTGTTGCTGGTTTCTTGGTGTAACATCATATTGTTGGGTGATCTAAGCTTTTCATGAGGTGAAGAAGGGCTTTCTTGCTGAGAGGATGACACTGGGTTAGAACAATTGGTTGTGATCCTCTTTACTATTCTTGATTATTAATAAATCTATTCAAATTTTCCTCCACATTCTTGTATGATTGATGATATATGCATTTGTGTGGTCAATATATATCTGGTCCTATATTTTTTATGATAGTAGATCTCTGTTCTTGGATAGTGTTATGCTGCTTTGATTCCACAGGTGATTTTTGATGCTGGGTAGACGAGGAAGCGAGTGGCAAAGATCTATCAGAAGGGAGAGGAATCAAGCAAGGAACCAAGCGCAAGACAGAGGTTGGTCTCCTTTGTTCCCCTCTTATCTACTTCTCATAAAGGAAAACGAAAGCAGTTTTAGTTTGTTTGTTTCTAAGGTAGCTACTAGCCTTAGTGGGACTAGCAGCTCTGCATAGACACTAGATTTCCCGATAACGAAATGGTGACTTCACTGGGGAGTGAATAGATTGTTTTTGTGTCTATATTTTTTTTCTTTATAAACTTACAGATGGAGCCTGAAGTCAAGCCAGCTAGCCTTCGAACTGCATTTGCTATGCAAGTGCAAAGTAGATGAATGCTGCTTCAGTCTATCTCCGGGTTTTTTTTATGAACTGAAAAATCGATTTACAAGCTCTCTAATTGCCCTTGTGGTGGCTCTAGTAACCTCCTTAGATATACCCCTATGATTTGTTTACTAATTACTACTTGCTCGGCCAAAATCCCTGAACTGTGCTGCAAACTGTGATCAAGAACTGGATTAAAAGTCTTGCACTGTACCATCGCACCCTTCCTTAAAGGATATTAGTATGCGTCGCACTTCCTATGTGTTGTAGGTGGGATGCATACTGGAATCCATGTGTAACATATGCGCTGATCAGAAAGAGCTAATTTTGCCTTCAGACTTTGGTTTTTTCACTCCTTTAAGCTCTATTCAGGAGTTTTGTTGTCTGTAGTCAGTATACCTCTGTTGGAAACCCCCTTCCTTGCCATTATTCTGCCTCTATTGTGCAAATAACTGTAAATGTTTTTACGTATTGTGATCCATTTTCAGTTCTCTTTTACAAAGAAGTATCGTAATTGAACTGTCGTTTCTTGATTTGGAAGTGTCGCAAGTGTCGTTTTCAGTCATAGAAGAGAATCCGATTGTTCTTGATAGTCGATTACATTGTTACTCTTGTATTTGATTTGAATTAATAGTTTTTCAAGTGTCGAAAGCAAGTTTTCAATTCCAAATAACAAAGTGTCGTCATTGTCTTCATTTTGTCTTGAAAAGAAACTTGTTAGTAATGTCGCTTTGAAAATATTTCAGATTTGCGCTTAGCTTTCTTTTTATCATTCACACATTAAGAAGGCTGAAAACAAATACATGCATGTGCATTTGCATTTAGACTGTTTGTTGGTTTGATTTAGGATAGTGCATATAGTGTGTGCTCTCTGCTCTATGTTGAAAGAATATCGTCTCTCTTTCCTTAGTAGCTAGGATTTTCATTCCAAAAAGAATATTAAACGATTGTTTATCATCTTAGATTGCATTTTAGGAAATTGTATATCTACATCACACGGTGAACCTGAAAGGAAAATTTCTTAAGCAAGATCAACTGCAAAATAAATTTAATGAATCTAAAAATGCTTTGGAACCTAATGCACAACTTTTAGAAGTCTAGGCTAGAGACATATTCCGGCATCGTAAAGCCTGGTAACTATTGTTTTCATTGCTGGTTGGGTGATTCCTCCACTTTCAGACGATAAGTGCCAATATGGACTTGTGATCCCATGTACCATCGAGTATATATTGGGAGACCACAATAGGCTTTATCCTTTATCCATAGGAAGCCGTGTTTGCCGCCCTATCGATCGCAATGCACTGAACACATCATTCGGGAAGATTGACTGTCGTACCGTAAAAAGTATTTTGTAGTTTTGCGATTGGTTTGATAATCCCTCTGTCTAGATTTCCAGAGTAGTCTCTTTCATTCCTTTTCAGACTCCTTAAAGGAAAAGGTCCATCTAAGCACTTGTCACTTCAAGCTCATTAAAAATCGAAGGCGACTAGAGTCATCTTTTGTTTTTTCTCTACTCTTAAAAATTGAAAAAACAAGTTGTGTCAAAGCGTATAAAATTTATTTTAATCGGAATAAACATCACCTTTCCTACGTTGGTCTTAGGTTGAGAAAAATGGAGTCCACCAACCAAGGATTTCCCCTTGGAGGAAATCCTAGTCCTTTCTCCTCTTGGGGAGATGTTGGTGCACCCCATATGGCCACATTGTCGATTCCCGGATTGACAATCGGCTTGCCCATATGGCTCTTCTCGACCTCTATCGTTCAGAACATCGTGATTCCTGAACAATCAAATCAGCAACTAAACGATACCAGAGTTACCCCCCAACCTTCTACTTCATCCAATTCTCCCTCTCCTCCTTCCTCTTCGCTTGATGAAGCTGGTGAAGCCAAAAATCAAGTAACTGAGAAGAAGAAGGAGAAGAAGAAGATAGAGAAGAAGAAGAAGGAGCCAAAGGCGAAAAGGGGCAACCAGGCATTGTCTAGTGAAAATCCACACACTGCACAGTCCAGGCCTAAATCGCCATGTGTCATTTGCAAAGGAGACAACTATCATCGAGATTGTCCTTGAATCCCTCAGATCTTAGGGGACTGGTCTCCTCGTTTGCACAATCCGGTGTCATCAACCTCTGACGATCATGTTGAAGATACACCATCAACTAGTGAAAGTGAAGTCCCTGGACAAAAAGGAAAATGTAAATTTCCTTGTAAACTGTGTGAAGGCGATCACACTTTCCACCGTTGTCCCTTCTTAGACGAGGCTAAAAGAGTTTTGGACGACCGCCCAGTTTCATCGTTACGGCTTCCTCATGGATATAAGAAACTCTTGTCGAGCCCGTCACTAGTTGAAAATCCGGCTGACATGCCATTGTGGTCGGCTGAAGCGTCTATAATTGAAGACAAACCTTCTGAATCCACACCGGACGAAAGTCAAAAGGTCGAGGTGGCAGTTGACCCGGTCTTGCCTTCAGAAGGTCCATCTTTGGATGATACAGTCACCGGAGAGAACAAGAATGACACCGTTCAAATTCTCTTCGTAAGCACAGACTCCGACAAACATGGGGGCAGTCTACCCATTCCTTTACTGCAGGAAGGAAGTTTTTCAGAGTCGTATTCGGCTGTCTATTTGGTCCCACCTCCAAGCAACCTAGTTGTTTCCTTCGATTGGAATCTGCTAGGCAGACCCCGTTTACCGGCTAGTGTACCATTTCGAATCATTGCTCAAATATATAGAATGGTCATGGCCGGTACCATCATAGATGAGGGGGCTTCTGTGAGTATCCTTTCCTCAACTGCTTGGAAAGCGCTTGGTTCGCCATCGCTTTTGCCTGAAATGAGAAATCTAACAGGCTTTAACAAAGGAACCAGTCGACCATTAGGGATCCTTCCCAATGTACCGATAACATTGAGAAGGAAAACCATTCACATGAACGTAATGGTAGTCCAAGGACCCTTGGATTATAATCTACTCCTTGGACGCAACTATATTTATTGCATGGGAGCCATTGTCTCCTCACTCTTTAGAGTAATGTGTTTTCCACATGAAGGAAGAGTGGTCAAGCTCGTAGACCAGCTTTCATTCCCCGGTTCACACATAGCAAATATTCAAATACCATCCTTGAATGGTCTTTTCACGCAAGGAATGTCTCATCAATCCCTAGTCCGTCCACCTTATGAGCGCGAGTGATTCGGAGGAGATGACTGAAGCCCAGGGGGCATGCACCCTGGCCTGTTTCGACAGGAAAACCTTGGGTATAGGGTAGGTTTCCACGAAGCATATATGACTGGTTTATGAGATTAGACTGGAATAAGATTCCTTCGTCAAAGTTATGTGAGTTGAGCCATTTGCGCCACTCACCTTTGTTTATTTCGGTAGACACTTGCCGAGGAAGTGTTTTGTCTAAAGTATGGATAGAACAGTCTTTGGTAACCCAGAAATTTTTCGCTAAACCTAGGGGCATGCAAACCTTTTGGCGTGCAAGCGAAGAGCGACCATTTATTTTTTTAAATTTGTAGGTCCTCTAACCCTTTAAACTCGTAGGATTGGTCGTTTCCTAACTTGCATAAAGAAAGGATGCGGGGCAAAGCTTTGAAAAATTCCATTTTAGATGAGACATACTTATTATACGATTGGATCGAGCAGTTTTAACGCGGAATTCAAGCTCGTTAAAAAATAAACATAAGCAATAAGCAAACATTCCCCCAGAATTTAAGCTCATTAAAAAATGAACCAATTTCTGGTAAATAACCATCGTGAATGCATTATCATCAGCCTTTTTAAGCCTTGGTCGTGTTCTCATCATCACCTCCACTCTATATTGGCCGATCATTCAACTCCATTTGATTGTTTACCCTTTTTGAGGAACAGCTGCGAAGAGTGATCCTGTTAGCCATCCTTGTGACACTGCCATGATTGGAAAATTCCAAACCTTACCTGGAATTAGCTGCTACCCAAATTTATCACTCATTCCTCGAAAAATGAGTCTCCTTTAAGCTCTTTTCATCTGACTCGTAAAATATGAAAAGATTTCCGAGCAATTGGCCTCTCCAGCTCATTTATGTGACTGGAAGTGCTATCCCTCCTTTAGATTTTAATATTTTTGGACCTGAGGGATTATTACACAAAAAGATCGAGCGCTTGTTTTGTTCGGCTTGTTAAAATTACCAAAAATTCATCCCTTCTGTATTATTTTATACTTTTTCAAACTTAAGGGGTTATATGACGAAAAATGATTGTCGGAGTTTTCTTTACGTCCCTTTTCCGACTCTCTAAAATTGAAAAGGACTGAGTTATCTTTGTCGTTAAACTCGTTAAAACCGAATAGCGACAAACTTGTCCATACAGACAAGAACGAGTTTCACTATCGCTAGGCTCGTTAAAACATAGCGATGGGTTTGCCCGAAGGGAAAATTATAGAACAAGTATATGTTATCCTACTCAAGCTTGACAAAAATAAAGAGGTACTAGTCAGCAATGACTGGGGAAAAATTGGGAAGAAAACTTGAAGAAACTTTATTGGTAGCAAGTCGCTCTTGAACATGACACTTTCACTCCGCATCCAAGTCGGGTTGGGTTGTTTCGTTCACTGGTCATATCACCATTGGTCCATCACACCATCCATATTTGGGGTTAACGCTACCAATCCATCACGTCAGTGTCCCTAATATGTTCAAGAGAAGCCGCCCAAAGAATTCACCTTTGTCTCATCCATTGCAATACATTTACACTCCATTATTTCATGACCGCCACCCTGAATCTTATGTCATCAGATCATTTTCACCTCCATTAAAATCATTTGCTTTGTTCCGTGTCATTGATGTGGGATTCACTAAGGCCCTCCTATGACGGATCGCTTCTTGTCAACATCAGCTCATTATCCAGGAAGTCAATCTAGGAACAACCCATTCAGTACTTTGAAGCTTGCATGCCTCAATGGCAAGTTTCTCACTTCGAACGACAGGTTTACGTCAATGGCCTTCGACCGAAAGAGTTTGCGTGGTGTTCGACGCCAAGTCACTTATTCACACCACATGAATTGTACTGTATTACCTTGAGGGTCATCATCATTATCGGTGATTCCTCTCGCGCCTGTTAACAACTTACATCATTAGCTGGTAATCAGGCGATGTCTTTCCATGTTCGACTCCAAAACATCTCTCACATGGATCGACTTGTACTTTGAGTGAAGATCGAACGAGATTGTAGACCCCGAATCTAGTTTCATCCTTTCGGGCTGCGATATATATTCAAGAAAATAAAGACATCAAATGTACATCATTACTGCACAGATAATCATCCAATCCAAGGGATGATGGCTCTACCAGAATCATCAGTCCGCACTCAGACGATTGTCTGTATTATGTACACGAAAATGAATTTATAAAGCTGAGCATGGGAATGCCCGCCTTAGCTAGATCATGAAAATATTATGAAGATAATGTATTGCATTTTATCTTATTACAAGTCACCTTCCAGCTTGAAAAAACTTCGGATCCTCATGATAAAGCATTTCACCTGACATCAAAAGATTAACGACCTCATGCTTTAGGGGGCAAATGTTATAGACATTTTTGGTCACTGCAACCCCAATCATAAATTTCCATAAACCAAGGGCTCCTAAGTCCCTAAAAGTGTTGTTCGAACCCCTAAGAGAACAAGGTCAACTGATTACATCATCTCCCAGAAGTTCTCCATGAAAAACTACTCAAAACTGGTCAAAACTGGACCATCTCACCTGCTCCATGGTCAAAGTGCGCTGCATCCCACCTAAATGCACATAGGAGGTGCGATGCATACTGAAAATCCCTTCTATGGGGTGTGATGGGCGAGAGTGGACAAATGGCAGGGTCAATCTATGAGGTGGAGGATCATGGAATCTTCCAGAAACTTCTCCTATGACACTTGCCTCTCTGCATTCACCAGGGACGAGTAAGAGATCATCAATCTCTAAGTGGAATCAAGAACTATCAGAGAGAGGACACTAATTAAGTCTCAGAAGCTGACTCACCCCCCTTGCAAACATCTATATATGGATCCCTCATCCCAGAGATCCAGAGGCTGGAATTTTGTATCTTGTAAGGAAGTGCTGCTGGTTTCTTGGTGTAACATCATAGTGTTGGGTGATCTAAGCTTTTCATGAGGTGAAGAAGGGCTTTCTTGCTGAGAGGATGACACTGGGTCAGAACAATTGGTTGTAATCCTCTTTGCTATTCTTGATTATTAATAAAGCTATTCAAGTTTTCCTCCACATTCTTGTATGATTGATGATATATGCATTTGTGTGGTCAATATATATCTGGTCCTATATTGTTTATGATAGTAGATATCTGTTCTTGGATAGTGTTATGCTGCTTTGATTCCACAGGTGCTTTTTGAAGCTGGGTAGACGAGGAAGCGAGTGGCAAAGATCTATCAGAAGGGAGAGGAATCAAGCAAGGAACCAAGCGCAAGACAGAGGTTGGTCTCCTTTGTTCCCCTCTTATCTACTTCTCATAAAGGAAAACAAAATTGGTTTTAGTTTGTTTGTTTCTAAGGTAGCTACCAGCCTTAGTGGGACTAGGAGCTTTGCATAGACACTAGATTTCCCAATAACAAGGGGTGTACTCCTTTCATTTCTTTGTAACTCTAAGCGAAGGAATCCATATGTTACTTTAGCATGTTGCACAACTTCTCCTCTTGGAGAACAGAAAGAGATGGATTGATTTTCAAAGTTCTCTCAAGGCCAAATTCTATAGTTTTGACACGAACAGGGCTGGAATCGGCCAAGTACAGATCAATTGGATGGTTGTTTTGGGTTTTGTTTACTAGTTCCTCTAGGGACAATGTACTAAGAGTTGGACTTTGGAGTAGGTGTTCAACAAAATAATCTGCATCCTATTGTCCTCCTCCCATGGTTATTTCTAAGGTATACAGTTGGGCAGAATAAACTTCATCTAATTCCTCCTATTCTAGCAATAAAGGTAAATCATGTTCTAGATATGGCCGAGCAAGAGTGTATATGACTAACTGCTTGGACGTATGCCCATTCTTGATGGTCATATTCCCATCTCTGCAGCTAATGTAATTATTGATAGTAGCCAACCAGGGCCTCCCAAGGAGGAGAGAGTAACTAGTGAGCTTAGCCTTAGGCTTGAGAATAAGGAAAGTACTCCCAAGAGTCAATGGAGACCATCACATCTTCCACAATCCCCTCAGGGGTCACTGTGGAGCAGTTTGATAGTTGCAGGACTCTTGTGGTCTTTCTCAATGAACCTTGGAGGTTGAGCTTGAGCATGGTGTCTTTGGTCATCATAATAATGGCACCCCCAATATCAATCAAAGTGTGTGGGACAACGGTGCCATTGATGTGCACATCTACTACAGGGCTCCCAGGGTCCAAATACTTTGGACATATTTCCTTCCCCAACATTAAGTTAGACAATTGTCCAATGAAATTAATGGTAGGGGCGTCTCTTCTTCTCCTCCCTGGATTCTTGAAGAACTTATCCTTAATCAAGTTGTTGTAAATAGGTACATGTTTAATGGCTTGGAGAAGTGGAATCTTGAAACATAGGTTTTTCAATTCTCCCAGAAGTTCAGCCTCTTCTGGTGTAGGTTGGAGTGGTTGAGTTAATCTCCCAAGAAAGGGTGGATTTACTTTCATAATGATTTCCTCTCTTTCTTCTTCAACCTCCCTAGGTGGAGGTGGAGGTTGGTTATCTCGAAGAACTCTCCCAGATATCAGGTTAATTTCCTGGATCTCCATAGCATAAGCTAGATATGATGTCTCTCCACTGTATACTTGTTGTGCCTGTCTATTGTTCGGGTTCAAATTTGGTTGGGCAAGCATATGGGGTTGTTTAGGTGGAACTGAGTGTAACAATTGTGGTTGGGTAGGTGGTGAAGGCAATAAAGCAGGAACATTGTTGTATTGGGGCCTCCACCCCTGGGGCGGTGCATTCCACTGAGGTTGTGGTAGAGCATATGGTTGAAATGACTGGCTAGCTGGCTGGGAATGATACTAAGATGCAAAGGAACAAGGAGGAGGTGTAGACTAGGAAGGATGAGTAGGGGGTCCCCAAGAAGGTATGGATGTGGTCTAGTTTGGGTTGTAATATGCATGGGATGACCATTGTATGCCCTACTGGTATGGCCTAGGCCCATGAGGTATCCTTTGGTTTATGTAGCAGAGCTTCTCAGTGACCCCTTCAACTCCTTGATATACAACTTTGAGTCCAGGAAAAGAAGGGCACTTGTCTGTGGAGTGGTTTTCTTCATAGGCTGAGAAAATTTCAATAGAATTTAATGGACATTCATTCCTAGGGGGCCTCCCGGTGCATCTAGGACAAAAAATGGCCAAGGCTCTCTCTGCTTGCACCTACCTTCTCCTAATGTGCATAGTGTCCATCTATAAGGCAAGGGTTTGCAACATATCACTCTTGAAAACTTCCAGCCTGTTTCCAATTTCACCCTTGATGGATGAATTGGAAGAGGATGTATTGACCATAGGTTGTCTTCCCCTACCCTTTTTCCTAGCTGCCCTCGAATGGTTTCTGAAGACAGTGTTGATATCCTCATAGGGTAGCTGGTATATATCTCCTCCTTCTAACAAGTATAGGGTATCCAAAAGGTCTTCCCTTACTCCTCTAAGTAGAACCAACTTCAATGACTCAGGGTCAAGTGTGCACTGGCCCTTTTGTAACTAAGATGGAATCTTTCTTCATAATCCTCTAGGGATTCATCATTACCTAAGGTCATCATAAAAATTTCCTCTTTAGTATCTTTAAACCTACAATAGTCTCGATACTTGTTATTGAAGGCTTGCTGCATCTAAGCCCAAGTTGTGATGATATCCCCAGGTAAACCCATGAGCCAGCACAAAGGTGCATCCTTGAGGGTAGATGGAAATAGTTTCAACTTCTGCTCATCATTTGTGTAGTCATAGGTTCGGCATATAACAACAAACTCAAATAGGAAAGTGTTGGGATATTTTGTGGTCAGGCCATGGAAATGAGGAAGAGCAGAGGGGCTTATATTTTTCATCTTGATGTCCCCATTGGTTTCCCTGATGGGGAAGGCACCCTCAACTCTCTCTCTATTCCCTCTGTCATTTCTATTTTCGACCATTGGCTTGGTAGGAATGGGTTCTTCTTCTTCTTCTTCTTCTTCCCCTGTAGGTTCTTCAAATATGTCTCATTGCTCACCTAAGGGTTCCTCTAGTTCACAACCACTGAAGAAGATGGAAGGTTGGTTGTTTTATGGAGTGGGTGTATTTGGAAAAAATTTCCCTAAGTTATCCCTATTCCTATGAGGCATGAAAGGAGATGTTTTTGGTTTGGTTTTGTGTTTTTTTCAAACTTTGGGAAGTACTTTGTAGAACTAAAATTGTATATTGAATGAAAACTATTGAATGAATGAAAATCTAATTTCCGAATTGAAGTCTTACTTGCAAAAAGGAAAGGAAAGTAGAGATTGTAGAATGAAAAAGAAAGAAACTAAATTAATTTTGCAGAAATGAAACTAATGGTAGAATATTAGAAACAAGAAATAGAAGAAATATAGCAATAATCACATATTACTCAGACACCTCCCCGGAAATGGCACCAAAAAGTAGTGAGCACCAATATTGCAGCAAGAATGCTACAAATCCTGGGCTACCAGCTTTAGTTTATCAACCCGGGGTTCGTACAAACTTGAAGGTGACATTTTTGTATACACAAGTAAAAGTTATGGTTCTGTATTTTTTCATTTTTCAGCTGGCGAGAGACCACTAGGGTTTTCAAGCCAAAATTTTATGGATTCAGAAGAAGATTGGTTCCTTGATGAAAGAAATAGACATCTAATCTAAGAGAGAGTTGATCTACTGTAATAATGAAAAAAGCTGAAATTCAATGCTAAGGCACACCATTTCCTAATTAACTGCTAAGAGCTATGCTTTGTAATAATGCTAAATTAACATGAACAAAATGCTGCTTTACTAAGCATGGAAGTTAAAAACCTCAAACGACAATGTTATGCATGTAAAGGACTATAATAAATCTATTTTGTCTTTTATGCTTTTCATGAAAAATAAAGTGTGCAAGCTAATCTCTTTTGGTGATGTGGTAGGTGGCTTAAGGATGCTGGTGGATGGCTGGAAGGTTCAGGAGATGGTTGGACGGTTTGGGAGACCCTTGGGTGACCTTGGGTGGCTTCCTAGAGGTTTTCCCTCAATTCAGCCTCAAAATAGGCCAATATAGGAAAACCTACAAGATTCCATGTAATTCTACAACATATAATCGAGAGAAAAATCACGGGTGTCGGAGGTGATGGAAGGCTTAGGCAAGGTGGTTGATGGGTGGAATAGAGTGAGAAAAGGCCTAGGATCAATCAAAACCCAAAACCAAGTTTAGGAGAAGTGAGGCCAGGATACCTACTGACAACTTTGTGGTGATTATTTTATCCCTTCTAACCTGCTACTGAAGTAAGGCAAAAATGGAAGAAAACTAATAAAAAAAATCAAATCTACACTACTTGCAATGAAATACTTCTAAAGAGAGTTTAACCATGAATCTATGAAACTAAGCTAGGCATATAGATACAAGAAGAGGAGCCTTTCTTGATAGGTTTGGGACCTAACCCAAGAGCTTCAGCTCTCTGAGTTAACTTAGTGCTGGATCAAGAAAAAGCTCATTCTTATTACCAAAACAAAAAATTACATCAAAGTCTTCCACAAGTCTGGAGCTTGAAAATAACTAGAGCTTTTACAAAAAAAATTCGAATCCTAATGAGGCTCTAGGCCTTTCTACTTATACAAATGAAGTCCACAATGACTTCCTGAAATTTTGGGAGGCTCGGCTCCCAAACTCGAGATGAACTAACTCTTTGTCTATCACTTGCTCAACTACCTTCTGATCTTCATGACTTGGCTTCTTACGCTCTGAGTTGGTGGGATTAATGGAGGAATATTTGAATGGGGGAGAAGTAAATGAGGAGGATTTACCTCCTACAATCTCTGTCCCTTGTCCCATTTGAGTTTCAAACCTTAGTCTTGCCAAAATTCCTTGATTTTCTCTTCAAAACCTGCATTCAATGCATATTAGTTCACTAGGCATAATATCTCACTTTAACTCATCTCATTAAACAAAATATAATAAAAACATGTAATAAGTTTTGAGAAGAGTTGGTTTGACTAAGCTAGGAGGTGAATTAAGGCCCATATAATTACCTAATGATGAGGCTCATCAATGAGGAGTGTGAAAAAATAATTTATAATAGGAAGTGGCCCTAAGTTCACCATTGAGAAGAATTCAAAATAATGGTGTATATCTCAGAGAACAGATCCAAGAAATCCAATCCTTTGCAAATCCAAACACCTTTAGAACCAAGAGTAAAAAATGCCAACTTAGGCAGTTGTTGGGGAAATTAAATGTGTTATAATTGCAACATTAAATTATCAATCCGCAACTCATAAACTTCGAGGCATAAGTGTAGGTAATGCAAGATCAGAGCGTCTAGCCTAAAATAGCATCTAAGAAATTCTAGAATAACGTACTCAATCAAGTACAAAATTATTGTTTCTAGTTTAATTTATCTAATGATGAACAAAAATAAATATAATTAAATATTCTTTCGAATTCAAGAAAATAACCAACTATCTATTCAAATGATTATTTCTCTACAATTTAATTAAAGCTCACACAGGAAATTAAAACTACACTCTAATGACATTCAATCTATAAACGTGCCACTACAGGTCAACCTACAAGATGTCCTAATGCATCCTACAAGATGTTCTATATTCCTATAGGATCCCCTGTATTCCTATAGGATACAACCGAGAGCAAGAGGATGGATTTGGAAGCTAATGTAAGGCTTACATAACATGGATGGTGGATGAAATTAGGCAAGGGAGTGTCTAGGACTCCTTAAGAGCTCAAAACCAGAGTTGTGAGATAGTTGGACTTGCTCAACAAGCTTGGAGAAGTATTCTTGTGGAATGATGATTCGGTGAGGGATCTAGTGAAAGAAAGTGATAACCATGGATGGATGAGGTTAGGATGGGGTTGTTGATCATGAAATCTCTCTGTACTATTGAAACTCCTGCATTGCATCTGTCATTCATATTGATCAATAAATCATGTAAATAAGAAGCTTTTCAATTAACTAAGGAAAACATAATTTCATGAGCTAGCTGCCTATTTCATGCATGGGAAAAATTGGAGGGTAATATAAAACCTTGATGAAATCTAATGTAAGACTGAGGATAGTAGAAATAATTATTTAATCCTATTCTTCAAAACTAGTAAATTGCTAACCTAAGTAACAAAAAACCCTAAATTCCATGAGAAATCAGAATTTTGTCTTTTTGGGAATGGGAGTTCTTTCCTCAAACCATGGTCCCTAAAGGGAGGAGTGAGGCTAAATACACCTACTAACAACTTTTTGATATGCCTTTATATCCCTAAGCTAATCCTGAAGCAATGCACAAATGGAAGCAAACTAATCAAATCCACAACTACTTGTAATGAAATAATGCTAAAGACAATTCAAACATTAACCTATGGAATCAACTAAGCATACAAATACAAGAAGAGGAGCCTTTTCTGCTGGGGTTGGGTCCTAACCCAAGAGCTTTGGCCCTCTAAGTCAAGTCATTGTTGGATCAAGGAAATTCTCATTCTCATTATCAAAATAGAAAATTATATAACAATGTCTTCCACAAGTCTTGAACTCGAAAATGCCTAGTGTTTTTACATAAAAAAATCGAATCCTAATGAGGCTCTAGGCCTTCTTATTTATACAACTGAAGTATCCAATGAATTCCTTAATTCTAGGGAGGCTCAACTCCCAAACTCAAGGTGAATTGGCTCTTTAACTACCACTGGCTCGACTACCTTTTGATCTTGATGACTTGGCTTCTTCTAACTCTGAGCTAGTGTGATTTAATGGAGGAATATTCAAACAAGTGAGGAGTAAATGAGGAGGATCTATCTCCTACAATCTCTCCTCCTTGTCTCATTTGAGTTTCAACCCTTAATTAGCCAAAATTTCCATGACTTTCTCTCAAAAACCTGCAATCAATGCACATTAGTCCAAGAGACATAATATCTCACTTTGACTCATCTCATTAAGAAAAATATAATCAAAATATGTAAGAAATTATGAGAAGTATTTATTTGAATAATCTAGGAGGTGTATTAAGGTCCATATAGCTACCCAATGATGAGGCTCATCATCAGCCCCCTACTCAAAGTGTTGCTCATCCTCTGAGAAAATCAGTCTATATCCATGTCTTTCATTACTCTAGTGGCCTCCTTGACATCCCCTGGTTCTGTTGTAGTTTGCTCTTCCTGTGCATAGAATCCTGCCTTCTTCTCTATCTCCTCCCATTTATTTCTTTCGTCCTCTTCCTTCATTCCTACAAACATTCCTAAGACTAGTGATGGACTACGTCTCAAGCCACTCCAATTGACTTTGAGTCTTTGGAGAGCGTGCTTGTACATGGGTGTTTTGTACAGTGCCTCTTTCATTCTCTAAGGAGAATGGTACTCTCTGTTTTTCAAGCTATAGGAAAGAGTGTTCCATCTCCTTTGGAAAGATTGCATGCTGTCATCCCCTAATAACCTGAACATGTCCTCAAAGTGTTTAATTTCTTTCTCTTGGGAAGCAAGGTACCTAGGTACAAGTTGAGGGTCATTTACAATCATGTTATGGGTGCTGATGACAACCATTGGATTTGATTTCTCAACTCTCATCATGAGGGGTTTTGTTTATTATCTTGCCATTAATTTCCTCATTTCTGCAGCCCTTTCTTCATCATGATTCATCCATGATGCCAAAGCCATCAACTGTAAGCCCCCTAGTTTTGGATTCGGATCCCACACATTTAGATCAGTCAAGGCCAAGTTGTGGAGGAAAAAATCTGACATTTTAGCTCTATCCTCCAAGGTTCTTTGATCACAGAGATCATTGAATTGTTTGTAGTCTTGGAAGGGCATTGTGCCTCTCTATGCTAAAGTTTTGATTTGGAACTGCAACTACTGTTCCTTAAGATACAATGCATAGGACATTGTTGGTATCCTGCACTAGATTGCCTCTAAGGATAGGCTGGCCATGGATGCCAATTGATTCTCTCATTATTGTAGTTGTCCCCTTAACCATGCATTCTCTGCCTCCAATTGAGCTTTCATCATTGCCTCGCTGTCCCTCAGGCTACTCAATTCTCTGCCCATATCCTTTACTTTCTCCTCCATGTGACCTATGTCCTCCACTCCTTTAGATTTGGCAATTTTCATCCACCTATCTATTCTTACCCTTTCTTTCTCAAGCTCAAAGAATAAGGGGATGGAAAATTTCTCTGGAATGAACCTACACCCTTCAATGAACCTATAGTAGGAGTCAAGTTTGGGTTGAGGAGAAGATTCCCTCAGTTCTGGATCCTCCTTCTTTGTTTCTTGTCGCATGATCCCTTCTCTGTCCAATTTCCAAGTTTCCTATAGGTTTAGCATAGTTTCATGTAGGATGGCCTTTGCTTGTTGTAGCTCCTTTTGTGTCTCCTGTAGGAGACCTTTTCCTTTGGATGAGGTAGATCTAGTGACAGGCCTCCTAACATAAGTGATAGGAGACTTGGGAGAGGCTTGTCCTGATGATCCTTCCCCTTGATTTTTCACAATAGGAGCTATCTTTTCCTACTATTTTGGTGAGTCTTCAATGACCATAGGAACTTTGGTGGGTGTTTGAGGTTTTCCTTGCCTGATCCTTGTACTTTTTCTTGTCCTAAAGTACAATGGAATTTGTCTCTGTCTCTTCCCTTTCTGCTTGATATGGGTTCTGGAATACCCTCAGTGAGTCCTCCCCTTATTTTCCTTGCATTGTAGACCTCTATTCTTTCTTTTCTTCTATCTCCCCTTTTCCATTCTCCTTCTCACTCTTGTCTTTCTCCTCTTCTTCTCCCTCTAGTTCCTCACTCTGTTCAGTAGTTTCTTCCTTTGCATCTTCTTTTGTCTCTTCACCGCTTTCCTTCTCTTTTTCTTCCTCCTCTGTTTCCTCTTCATCCTTCTCTATTTATTCTTCATCCCTCTCTATTTCTTCTTCATCCCTTTCACTGGCAGTGGAGATTTTTTCATATTCAGGGTATTTTATGTCTTCCTTTGTTTGCATGTCTCTAAAAGTTTCCCATGTGATAGGGAGTCTTAGGTTTTGGAGGGCATATTCTATGATAAGTCTAATTAACCCATTATGGGCTAGCTAGTGATGGTTTCCTCCCTAAACCTTAATTATCATATCTATCATTGATTGAAGAAGAAAGTAGTGTATGCTTAGTCTATTTTGAGGAGGTGTGTCTGCTCCAAACCTCAGCTCTTAGAGAAGCCTAAAATGGTACCCATATACCACACTGTACATACCTTCACATGATATATAATTCATGAGGTGGTACCTAATTTCCTTCCAAGAATATGGCAGGCTTACTCTTCTGACCCCATTTTTGTCTTCTATTGCCTCCTCTCCTTCCAAAAAGAATTTCTTCTTTGAAATTTGGTTATTACCCTTATCTTCGTTTCTCTAAGACAACCCTAAAGGAAGTGTGGTGATTTTTCCCATGATTTCATGGGTGAGTTCTACAGAGAGGCCTTCCACCACAATAGTGGCATGGGTCCTATTTAGTGGCATGAGGGATAGAGAAAAGTAACTGGCCACTTCATCATCATATCCCCTCAATTTTTCTAAGAAACCCATCAAATTGTGCCTTGTGAATATCTGTAGTATAGGAAGGTGCTGATGAATTCTCACGGTGTTTGTGGGTTCCCTCGTGTTAAATCCCCCTACCATTTTTCTCTTATGGATGTGGATTGTTGTATATGTATGATACCAAATTCTAATGGATGAGTAATTTTAAATGATAATTCTGGGTATAATTCCCCTAGACTGCAATATTTTCAACAAAACAGAAGATTTTTCTATATATTTTTTTACTTGGAAAATGTGGGAAGGTATAGCTCCTACCTCCTTGTCACTGCCTGAAGAAGCCAACCTTTGGTTTTTCCCTTTAAAAATGCTCACTGCAAATCCTATAGCTGACTGTTTTATATCCTGTAGGATCTCCTATAGGATCCTGTAGGTTTTCGTGTAGGTGGTCCTACACTAGAAAAAACTACTCACTGTCTTTCTTGTAGACTACTTCAGGGGCTGAGAGTAACTTTACTTTAGTGTAGCCTCGAGATTACGAATGCCTCTATCCATGGGAATCAATGTTTTATTTCCTCATATGGGTGATTTGAATGGGATGGTGTGCTAGAAATCAAGGTATGAGTATCCATTTTTGGACCGTTGGTCCCACTACCACATCATCATTCTCCTTACCTCATAATCAACTCCCACTTCGAGCATCCGTAGCTTAACCATTTTCAACCTCATCTATCCTTTCTCCTGACTTGACTGCTGCCACGTGTGTAATGAACTAACTGTATTCTCCTCGTTGACTGACCAAAGGTGGCCAAGTTAACTGGCCACCTTTTTCTTATAAAACCAACTCTTTCACAACTCTACATGTTTGATCATATTATGCTAATGAGAGAGTGGAAGTGAGATACATACCTGTGGTAAGATGCCTTAATGATGCGTGTTGGAGAGTGAAGTCCTTGCTCTATATTGGCTACATGTGTTGTTCTCTTTTTTTTTATTGTCCTCCTTTAATGTTTTTCCTTTATGTGAAGGTACTAGATGGTGACGCTGATGATCCTATTGCTACTTCTAAGCTCTAGAGGAGCTTCTTTGACCTCTGGATCTCCATGTTGAAGCCGACTACAACTTGTGATTTTTTGTTTTGTGGGATAGGCTGCTACAAGATTTCCTATAGGATGTCTTGTAGTTGTCTCTCCCTCAAAAATTTTTAATCATTTCTTCACTTATGGAGCATGAGGACAGTTGTCATGGGTAAAGAAAGGGTCTAGGTATTGGTGAATGAGAGGGATAGCCTTCAGGTGTTTTCCCCTTGTTCTTTGTCTTTATCCTCTTTTATATATATATATATATATATTGAAAACTATAATAATTTTTTGAAAATGACTTTATTGGATAAATGCAGTGGTGAACATGGCGGAGAGAGAAATGGTGAAGTAGATACTTATTTTTTTGACATAAGTAGCTCATGCCCTTTCTCTAGGGTTACTTTTCTTGGGACTCCCAAGCCATTGTAATTCCTACAGGATCATCCTTTAGGTTTTGAGGGAATCCTGTACAAAACACATAACCCTTGAAAACTGAGCTAGATGAGTTCAAAAATGGAGGGAACAATGTAATTATGAAGGATATGGAATGGAGGAATGAAAACATGAACTATATAGGTCCTTTTGGTCTACTCTTATTGCTCTGATCCTCCTCTTGCTGAACTGCAAACAACATTTTGAAAGTTTTTTCTCTTTTTTTTTTTTTTATCTTTCTTTTCTTCTTTTCTATTTTTTCTTTTGAAAACAACTAGTCTTCCTCCAAGAGGTTTTCATCCTAGCTTCTTTCCCCAGGTGCCACAAAATAGTTTTTCACCCAAAGATATTTTTATCTCTTTTTTTGTTTTGACACCATTGGGCTGCCTAAAGAGGTTTTCAACCCAAAAGTGGGACTCAGGTGCCTCATGGAGGTTTTCACCTCAGTCTACTTATTTTTGCTCTTTTCTTTTCCTTTTCTTTTTCAGTGACTTCATGGGGTGGAAGCTAAGACTTTCTCCACTACCATCACTGTCTTGCTGATGCCATCAATGAATTATTGTTTTGACAAGGTCTTCTTGTAGACCTTCAATCTGTGCCCATTGACAAGTAAAGGAATAGCCTCTACATCAATTGTTCTTATCTGCACTAAACCATTATCATGACATTTCTCTATGACATAAGGCCCTAACCATCTAGTCCTTAACTTGCCTTTAAAATTTTTGTATATGGAATCATACAACAAAGCCCAATCACCTTCTTGAAATTGTTTGTCTATTATGTTCTTGTCATGGCAGATCTTCCTTTGAAATTGAGTCACCTCTATGTGCAGGTTGACCTACATTCTAAACTCATATAACCCATTCAGCTCGAGTAATCTCTCTTGTTGTGCACTAGTGAGATCTAGATCTAGTTGTGCTGCCATTCTCAATGTATTGTACTCAAATTGAATGGACAACATGAACTTTTTCCCATATACCAACTCATAGGGTGTGAATCTAGTGGTGGTCTTCCAGGTGGTATTGTAGGCCCAATTGGCCTCAACTAATCTATCTGCCCAATCTTTTACGTTGCTACTAATTACTTTGGTCAGAATTCCCTCTAGTTCTCTATTGGTCACCTCCACTTTCCCATTAGCATGTGGGTGATAAGGAGTGAATGTTCTATGCTTGATCTTGGGTTGGCTTAACAAATATTCAATCATTTGAGATGTAAACTAGCTGCCTTGATTAGTGACAAGTTCTCTAGGGTACCCAAACTTATAAAATACATTTTCTTTTAAGAACTCACCCACTTTCTCCTCTATTTCTACCTTGATTTCCTTGGTTTCATCCCACTTGGTCAAATAGTCAATGCATGCAATGATGTACTATTTTTTCCTAGATGGAGGGTCAATAGGTCCAATGAAATCCATGCACCACTTGTGAAATGGCTCTAAAATCACTTAAGGTTGCAGAGGAATTTCATCCCTTGGAGTAGGATTTTTGTTGTAGGGAAAAGTATCCGACTCGGATGACCCTAACCCACTCTAAGGGTGACAGTTCCTTAGCAACAACTGTAAAACAAACTACTGAAAGTTTACTTCTTTATGAAAGCAAAAGAGGATGGAGAAAGCACTAACCGTTGCCTTACGCTTAATGTCGAATCCAAACTCTCCTCTTTGGCCGTTTGTTCCTAGCTCTTTGTCCTTCTGCTCACCCAGCTGCAATGAGATCCTGCACAATGACAAAGAAGGAAACTACAAGAGGCATGCAATCATAACTGGTTCATGGATTAGTGTAAACCAAACATGCAATCATCACAATACATAATTGAAACAAGAGCACATAGAAGAACCTCAATAGCTTTTATTAATGAAGAAATAAAGGTTCTGAGAGGATTACAACCATTGCAGGCTCCGACCCAGCAACACCTCCCAGCAGAAAGAATTTCTCTTCTTCACCTCTCTCAAATAATCACCCAATAACTCAAGAATGAAACCAACAGCATATCATTACTTTGCACAAAATTCCAGCCTCTTGAGCTCATAGGAGAGAGCTCAATATATAGATGAATTGAGAAAGGATGAGTCAGCTTGCAACTGATGTGTAGCTGCCTTGTGTCCTCTCTCTCTTCAGTTAATCTTCAGTTGATCTTCAGTTCTTGAGTCCACTTGGTGAACCTTGCTTCCACTTGGAGAAACAAAGCCTCTGACTCATCACAAGGCGAAATACCTGATCCAAGTGTCATTTTTGGAAGATTCCAAAGCAATGACTCACTGTGCCACATGTCCAAACTCGCCCAACGCAGGTGGGCTTTGTTATACCTACTTTGCAACGCAGGTACACCATGGAGCAGTTGTGTTTCAGCGCAGAAGCCTAGTGGAGCACCTGCTTTGATTTCAGGATTGCTTGTTTTTTAGTGTTTTCAGGTGGAGAACTGATCTGAGAGCTGTTGGTTTGCTGACCTTGTTCCTCTAGGGGTAGGAACATCATGTTTAGGGAACTTTGGATCCCTTGGATTATTGACAATTCATGCTTATTGCTGTAAGGCACAAAATTGTCTATAACAGATGCCCCCTAAAGTATGAGGTCGTTTATCGGGTGAAATGCTTTATTGAGAGGATCCGAAGTTCATTCAATCTGCTGAGAAGTGTCCTGTAATAAGATACAATACAATACATTAGTTTTCATACATTTTTCATGATCTAGCTGAGGCGGGCATTCCCATGCTCAGCTTTATAAATACATTTTGGTACATAGAACAGACGATCGTCTGATGCTAGACTGATAATTCTCTGCCGAATTTATCTTCCTTTGAAAAGGATGATCATCTGTTGCAATGATGTACATATCAAATGTCTTTATGTCCTGAATATATATCGCAGCCCGGATGGATGAAACTAGATCCGGGGTCTTCAGTCTCTTCCGATCTTCACTCGATGTACAAGTCGATCCATGTGAGAATTTCTTGAAGTCGAACATGGAAAGACATCGCTTGATTACCGGTCAATGATGTAAACCGTTAACAAGCGCAAGAGGAATCACCGATAAGGATGATGACCCTCAAGGTACGGCAGTACAATCTACATGGTGGGAATAAAGGACTTGGCGTCGACCACCATGCAAAATCTTCTGGTCGAAGGTCATTGATGTATACCTATCGCCGGAAGTGAGAAACTTGCCATTGAGGCATGCAAGCTTCAAAGTACTGAGGGGGGTGTTCCTAGATCAACTCCTTGGATAATGAGCTGATGTCGACAAGGAGCGATCCGTCAAAGGAGGGCCTTAATGAATCCCACATCAGTGACACGGAACGGAGCTAGTGATTATGATGAGGTGAAAACAAACTGTGATGTATGATTCAGGGTGGCGGTCATGAAGTGGATGAAGGATAATGTATGGCAGTGGGTGGAACACGGTTGACTCTTTACAGAACCACATCTCTTGAACATATAACGACACTGATGTGATGGATTGGTAGCATTACCCCAATGGTGGATGGTGTGGCGAGGACCATGATTCTGCGACCGGTGAATGAAACAACCCAACCCGATGTGCTACAGAGGACAAAGTGTCATGTTCAAGAGCGACTTGCTACCATTAATGCTGTGAGGTTCTCCCAATTTTTCCCCAGTCATTGCTGACCAGTACCTCTTTATTTTTGTCAAGCTTGAGGAGGATAACATATGCTTGTTCTATAACCTGCCCTTCGGGCAAGCCCATCGCTATGTTTTAATGAGCCTAGCGATAGGGAAACTCGTTCTCGTCTAAAGACAAGTTTGTCGCTATTTAATCATTTTAACGAGTCTAACGACAAGGAAAACTCGGTCCTTTTCATTTTTAGAGAGTCTGAAAAGGTACGAAAAGTTAACTCCAAAATTCCTTTTTCGTCATCTAATCCCTTAAGTCCGAAAAAGTTTAAAACAATACAGAAGGGATGAATTTTCGGTTGCTTTAACGAGCCGAACAAACAAGCGCTCGATCTTTTTGTGCAATAATCCCTCAGGTCCAAAAAGATTTAAATCTAGAGGAGGGATAGCTTCCCGGTCGCTTTAACGAGTTGGAAGGCCAAAACTCGGCAAACTTTTCATATTTTACGAGTCAGTGAAAAGAGCTCAAAGAAGACTCGTCTTTTGAGGAACGAGTGATGAACAGGGATAGCAGCAGATTCCAGGTACAGGTTGGAATTCTCCAATCACGGCAGTGTCACAAGGATGGCTAAGTGAAATCACTCTTCGCAGCTGTTCCTCAAAATGGGTAAACAAACATATGGAGGTGAACGATTGGCCAAATGAACAGACGGAGGTGATGGCATATAAACATGACCAAGGGCTTTTAATATGGCTTTCAAAGGTTACATTTCTCGAGGTTGTTTACCGGTTCATTTTTCTGGATGAGCTTGAACTGCTAGCGAAAGATTGCTCATAATTTACGTTTATTTTTTAACGAGCATGAACTTTGCACAAAAACTGCTCGATTCTATGTTTGCATGCCCCCAGCATAATAACGCAAATCGACAAATGAATAGATGGAGGTGATGGCATATAAACACGACCAAGGGCTTTTAATATGGCTTTCAAAGGTTACATTTCTCGAGGTTGTTTACCGGTTCATTTTTCTGGATGAGCTTGAACTGTAGGGAAAGATTGCTCACAACTTGTGTTTATTTTTTAACGAGCATGAACTCTGTACAAAACTGCTCGATTCTATGTTTGCATGCCCCCAGCATAATAACGCAAATCGAGGCACATGCCCCCCAAGCTTCATTGCATTCAACTTTGTTGGTTGGAATGAAGGTTTACCATTGAGATCTGGAAAGGGGATCGTTTCATTTTTTAATGAGGTTGACATAGTAAAAGAACTATCCTCATTGCCCACTGTATTTACAGTACTCGATAGAAAATCGAAAACTGAAGGATGATAAAGGTTATTTTGAGTATCTTCCCCACAACCCGGGAGAAGGGAACGATGGTGGGAATCATTCCATGGTGCCCCGTCAATTACCATTGATTGGACTATTCCTTTGTCGGTTCCATGCACTCGCGACCAAGGACTTAAAGGGGTGCCATATTCTCTAGACCTATCTATCCAAACGCTTGATGAGCGTTGATTTGGGGTCGCCCCCCAGGCCAAAAAAATTGATTGCTACAATACTTCCATTGGGCTTGGGGACAAAACCTTTACATGATCCATGCTGATATCGTTTTCTGACATCTTTTGTGCGGAAGATATCATATTGCAGGTTCTTACTGTCGCCACTTCTCCCACAATGAACGTTGGCGGAAGGGTGAAAGTTCCCATTAATGTAGGATCTTTTAGTAGGCCTACTCCGATATTTTGAAACGAATGGTCGCTTCCATGGATCAGAGGAACGCTTCCTGTAACTTGTGAACCATTAGGGAGGAAATTTTGTTGGTCAATGATCGTAATCCCTCCTTGAAAGGGGAATGCGATTTTCCTAAAATAGGTCGACACAACAGCTTCCATGGCATAAATCCATGGTCTTCCCAGTAGGATGTTATAGTCAAGATTGCCATCGATGACTTCAACATCTATTTCTACTGTTTTGCCCCCTAGTTCAACTTTCAAGTTACTAAGGATACCGTAAGGGGTATATGTCCTTCCGTCGAATGCTTTTAATGTTGTCGATGATCGCGACAAGGTTGGAGATCCTAAAGTTTTCCAGCAACTCATCGACATAATACATGTCGATGCCCCCTCATCAATAATTGTTCGATGAACAGTTTTGTTGAGGGCTTTCACTTGGACGAGGAAAGCTAGTTGAGCTGGTAACTGAGGATCATATCCTTTGTGATCAAAGGATACAAGATTGGAATCTTTAGGATCCACCCCACCAATTGCTGATAACAATGCCTGCCTTTGGGATGGGCAATTTTGTAGTACTTCAAGAGTCGACATAGCAGACGGCGATTGCGCCAAATCTTCCACTATATTATAATGCTGTGCCGCTCTGGCACGAGGATTAAATGTCGACTTGTGTACTACTCCCTTTGGCGGTTTTATTGTTAATTCATGTGTGATGGGGGGTACAACTTCTGCCGAAGTTGTTGTCGAACTGCTAGGTTGATCTTTACCTTTATCGTTCGACACCTGTGGATTCCCGTAATCTTTGTTCTTTGTCGAAATCAAAGCATCATTCTGTTGCTTCGATATCGATAACATAAGCACTTGCGACGGTGAAGCATTTCCACTACCAACCAGATTTTTTCCTCGATCGGGAAACGGATCAGTTAACACAGCTGGAGTTTGCGAACTCTTTAAGAATCTTTTTAGATCAGCTTTGTATGGACATTCTCTCGTCCAGTGATCCTCATCACATATCTGACACCCATAAGGTGGTTTCCTATCTCGAGGAGGGCTTGAAGAAGTTTTTCGAGGAGATGACTCTCCTTGTTTCTTCTTCTTCCCTTTGTTTTGATTTTTCTTGCTTCCTGGTTGATTGGTTTCTTTGCCCTTATCTGTCGATACGGCATTTACTTCCGAAGCAAGAACTTCCTCATGCGCATTTTGATTCGAATCCTTACGGGCCTTCTTTTGATTGGTCCTTTTCGGATTCGTGTTTGCCGTGCCAATCACGCCACCGCCGGCATGAGAGTCACTATTCGATTTAGGAGGAGGGGGGATTGAAAACTCAGGTCTAGGGGCGTCTGGTATTTTGTCATAGAGCGTGCCGGACTGAGTATATACTAAATCCAAGTATTGTGCACGAGCGATAACTTGCTCTTCTGTTACGACTCCTCCCTTTGCTACATCTTCCGTTATAGCCGGAAGTAATGACTTTATAAACCACTCAGCTAAAAGCTGATCAGGAACGTATGTTTTAACCATTCTTCGTCGACGTCGCCACTCATGTATATGATCTGATATATGAGTTGCGGTTGTCTGTTTGAAGTTAGTCAATATCTCTGTTCCCGTTTCGTACCTTATTGGTAATTGAAAGTGGGTCAAGAATGTTGTGGCAAGGGAGCCAAAATTGTCGAACGAAGCTCTAGGCAATTCTATATACCATTTTGCCGCCGGACCTGTCAATGTCCTCTGAAAGAGGCGAAGCCTTATCGAATCATCATTCAAAGTGTTCGACGAACACCATAGATGAAATGTCATCACATGATTCGACGGGTCTTCACCTGGATTTCCATTGAATTTAGGAATGTCGGACGGGAGTTTGTGTGGAATCACTGGCCACCAAGGGGCGTAAGCAATTGGATCGTTTGTTAACCGATGTAAATCAGGCAACTCTAAAGTCGCCACGAATGGTAACTGCTGGTTCAAGTTAGGTGAAGCGTAACCAGGATACGATGGAATCGCCTGAACAGTCGGTCTTTACATACCAGCATAATGGAGTTGATGTTGGTATGATGAATACGGTTGATGGACTTGGCCACTATAAAGTGGTTGATTTTGACCATTTTGAATATATGGTTGTCCAGTATTCGCAAATATTTGCTGTTCAGAACCTTGGTACACTTGTTGGAATTGCGGCTGTTGGTATTGCATTATCCACGGTTGCGACACCATGGGTTGTTGCGCTACACTAACCATTGGACCAAGATGTGGGGTAGTCGTACCCAACTGTACTTGTGTTGTCCCACCAGTAGGTGATTGTGGTTGGGTCGCAGGGTCAAGTGGCTGTTGCATGAGAACCTGAGCAATCTGAGGTTGACACACAACAGGCATTGTTTGAACTTGCGACACGGTCACAATAGCCGGTGTAGTTGGGATGTTTGTCACAGGTACACACTGTTGCATAGAATATACAACTCTCGGTGGCTGGGATAGCACAGGTACCCAACTACTCGTTGCAATTCTGCCATAACTTGAATAAGGTTGAGAGCTCCCGTATGGGTACTGCCCCCCATACGGTAGCAACCCAGAACTCAAGGCAACTGCCTGCCTTGGAGGACTGGATGGCCTAATTAGATTCCCAAAAGGGTCAATTTGATGAGCCTCACCATGAGAGTTACCAGACATTACTCCGGAACAAACAGGAACAGTCCATACTATCGAGATAGTCTCTTGATGGACTCCTTCTAGCGACTGCGAGCTAGTTGGGACAGATGGTATGCCGGCGAACATTGTTGGATTTGCAGCAGGTAATTCTGCCGTCGCCGTGTCATTCGACACAGTCCTAGATGTCGACGGTTGTTCAGTCATTTTTAGTCTATCCAATTGATCACCTAGTGATTCTACAGGAACTTCCACTGGTGATGGACAAACTTCTGTGGTAGCAGGAAATAGAGTGACCCCTACTCCAAATTGAATTGGAGTGGATACTTGCGGTTCCTCTATAATTTCCTCTATCGCAATCAGACCAGGTGGAAGAGGAAGACCGTCAGGTCCGTAAAAGATTTCCGGTGCCGAAGAAGGGGTTGTATCGACCGCGACGGATGTTTGAGGAACAAAACTCTCTGGACCGGTTACAGATGGAACTGGTTCAGTCATACGAGTATTTGCCCCCAGACTAGGATCAGTATTACTGTCCCTCTGTGGCGATTGAACTTCTTCTATTGAGGCAGGGTTTCCAGAAATGTTTGGAGTGACCAGAATCTCAGATGTTGTTGGAACGCTTGTTCTAACTTTTAAAGGAGATTTTGAACTGGTTTGACGAGCTCGCTTTGTCCGGATCGTTTTCGATTCCGGAGACAAAGACGGTTGACTCGCAAGCCTCCGAGAACGACGGATATTCAATTGACTTTCTTCCACGATTGCGGATTACTCGATCAACTAAAATATAAAGGGGAAAATTTGTGTTTCCGATTTGAATGAATTTTATTAGACGCTTTTAAACATAACTTTGCTTTTTCATGTTTTAAGAGTCGAGAAAAAGCTAAAGATGACTCTAGTCGCCTTCGATGTATTAACGAGCCCGAAGTGACAAATGCTCGGTTGGACCTTTCCAGTTATAGATTTTGAAAAGGGCCAAAAGAAACTGCTCTGGAGATCTAGGCAGAGGGTGTGCCAAACCTTTCGCAAAACCACAGAATACGTTTTACGGTACGGGTGGTCGATCTTCGTGAATGCTGTGTTCACTGCATCGCGATCAGTAGGGCGGCCGACACGGCTTCCTATGGATAAAGGATAATTGCCTATAGGGGTCTCCCAATATATACTCGACGGTACGTGGGAGCACAAGTCCGTATTAGTGCCACCGACTCTCAGGAGGAATCACCCACCTTCGTAGAGATCGACAGTCACTATGTTTAACGACGTCGGAACACGTCTCTACCTAGACCTCTAGATGTTTGCGTTATGTTTCAAATGCGTTGTTAGGTTCATTCAGTATATTTTAAGTTGATCTTTTTTAAAGTTTGCCTTTCAAGGTTCACCACGAGATGTATATGACAAATTCCTAAATGCAGCCTAAGATGAGAAGCAAGCTTTTTCAAATCTTTTTGACTGATGAAAATCTTAACTACTGAGAGAGAAAGAAGGCAAATTCTTTTCACACAGTTCATACAGCACAAACTAATGCACTTTCTCCTAAATCATCATGCAAACTTTTTTCAAATGCAAAATGCACAATGCATGTATTTTCTTTTCCCTTTCTTAATGTGGATGGATACAAAAAGAAAGTGGTTATATAACTTTGATTTCGATTTAAAGCGAAAGTAAACAAGCTTGTCCAAAATCAAAAGACACCTTAAGATTCACTTGCTTAATCACTGGAAATACATGAAATCAAACCATACGAACAAAAGTAAAATGACTAACCAGCTATGGACAGCAAACAAGCTAACTCTTTAGACCAGCAAAACGCCTAACACAGGTTCAGATCTAAGAGGCCAAAATCATGACTAGTTTACTTTTCGTTATGGGAAATTGTAAATGAGTAAGAAATACAAAGAACAAGTACAATTTCGTTATATAACAGAGGCAGAATGATGGCAAGTAATATTGGTTTCAAAACAGGCACAAGACTGACACCTAGCAGCAAAACTAAGTGAAAAAAGGCAAGAGAAAGGAGGAAACCCCAAATGCACTAAGCAAATTTGGGTCAACGCAGGCTCTGCACAGTCAAACTGGCTCTCAGCGCAGGTAGCTAGTTCGGGACCTGCGTTGCAAAGCAGGTAGCCTGTGTACTACCTGCTTTGGAAAACGAGAGTTGCGTTTTCACAGTTTCCGGGTCATAATTTTCTCAAAAATGCACGATTTTTGCTCAAATCAGAAGCATTCAGTCAAGCATACTCAAAGGGATGATTTAGAAGGTATAAAGCTATCACTAAGAGCTTACAAGGATCCTTGTAGATCAGCTCTTCAAATCATGAATCTGCTCAGAAAATGAGCAAGAGTAGCTGCCCTCTACTTCGCTTTTGATATAGTCAAAAGCTTTTCGATTTGGTACTCTTTTCTTCAGGAAATGAATAGCAAAGATACTACAAACACAATCAAACGGATACGATCCCCAGTGGAGTCGCCAGTTTGTTGTAGGGAAAAGTATCCGACTCGGATGACCCTAACCCACTCTAAGGGTGACAGTTCCTTAGCAACAACTGTAAAACAAACTACTGAAAGTTTACTTCTTTATGAAAGCAAAAGAGGATGGAGAAAGCACTAACCGTTGCCTTGAGCTTAATGTCGAATCCAAACTCTCCTCTTTGGCCGTTTGTTCCTAGCTCTTTGTCCTTCTGCTCGCCCAGCTGCAATGAGATCCTGCACAATGACAAAGAAGGAAACTACAAGAGGCATGCAATCATAACTGGTTCATGGATTAGTGTAAACCAAACATGCAATCATCACAATACATAATTGAAACAAGAGCACATAGAAGAACCTCAATAGCTTTTATTAATGAAGAAATAAAGGTTCTGAGAGGATTACAACCATTGCAGGCTCCGACCCAGCAACACCTCCCAGCAGAAAGAATTGCTCTTCTTCACCTCTCTCAAACAATCACCCAATAACTCAAGAATGAAACCAACAGCATATCATTACTTTGCACAAAATTCCAGCCTCTTGAGCTCATAGGAGAGAGCTCAATATATAGATGAATTGAGAAAGGATGAGTCAGCTTGCAACTGATGTGTAGCTGCCTTGTGTCCTCTCTCTCTTCAGTTAATCTTCAGTTGATCTTCAGTTCTTGAGTCCACTTGGTGAACCTTGCTTCCACTTGGAGAAACAAAGCCTCTGACTCATCACAAGGCGAAATACCTGATCCAAGTGTCATTTTTGGAAGATTCCAAAGCAATGACTCACTGTGCCACATGTCCAAACTCGCCCAACGCAGGTGGGCTTTGTTCTACCTGCTTTGCAACGCAGGTACACCATGGAGCAGTTGTGTTTCAACGCAGAAGCCTAGTGGAGCACCTGCTTTGATTTCAGGATTGCTTGTTTTTGAGTGTTTTCAGGTGGAGAACTGATCTGAGAGCTGTTGGTTTGCTGACCTTGTTCCTCTAGGGGTAGGAACATCATGTTTAGGGAACTTTGGATCCCTTGGATTATTGACAATTCATGCTTATTACTGTAAGGCACAAAATTGTCTATAACAATTTTCCATCCTTTGGAACTAATCAAACTGACGAAGAGAGCCAATAATACCTTCTCACATCCTAATGAAAAGTGGGTCAATAATACCCAGCTTGTAGCACCTTGAATGTTGTCCTCTTGGTTACAAAGTGACATCCACAAGACCCATCATGACAGGTCAAAAGGATGTCAAATACATCCTCCTCCTTGACGCATCTTCTCAGAATTTGATCCGGGCCTAGTTTGAGGAGGTTGTCCCCAATCCAAGTGAATGGGGTGCTCTTCCTCACAATCTATTTTTCTCTTTGGAGGAAAAATTTGGTGGGAATTGTGCAGACACCAAGTAGTTTTCTATGTCAACAAACCATGGAGAGAGAACTAAAATGGCAAATAATTGTTCATCTGGTAACTGATCATTAACCATTTCTTCCTCCCCCGTAGGAAAAGTTAATCTACATAAAAAATCTGCAACAACATTCTCTTTTCTAGGATTATCAATAATAGTTAGATCAAATTGTTGAAATAAAATTAACCATCTAATAATCTGGGCATTCACATTAGGTTTATTCATCAAATATTTAATTGCAGCATGGTCAGTATGTAAAAATATTTGGTAAATTGTAATGTAATGTAGACTAAGAAGGATGAGTAGGGGGTCCCCAAGAAGGTATGGATGTGGTCTAGTTTGGGTTGTAATATGCATGGGATGACCATTGTATGCCCTACTGGTATGGCCTAGGCCCATGAGGTATCCTTTGGTTTATGTAGCAGAGCTGCTCAGTGACCCCTTCAACTCCTTGATATACAACTTTGAGTCCAGGAAAAGAAGGGCACTTGTCTGTGGAGTGGTTTTCTTCATAGGCTGAGAAAATTTCAATAGAATTTAATGGACATTCATTCCTAGGGGGCCTCCCGGTGCATCTAGGACAAAAAATGGCCAAGGCTCTCTCTGCTTTCACCTACCTTATCCTAATGTGCATAGTGTCCATCTATAAGGCAAGGGTTTGCAACATATCACTCTTGAAAACTTCCAGCTTGTTTCCAATTTCACCCTCGATGGATGAATTGGAAGAGGATGTATTGACCATAGGTTGTCCTCCCCTACCCTTTTTCCTAGCTGCCCTCGAATGGTTTCTGAAGACAGTGTTGATATCCTCATAGGGTAGCTGGTATATATCTCCTCCTTCTAACAAGTATAGGGTATCCAAAAGGTCTTCCCTTACTCCTCTAAGTAGAACCAGCTTCAATGACTCAGGGTCAAGTGTGCACTGGCCCTTTTGTAACTAAGATGGAATCTTTCTTCATAATCCTCTAGGGATTCATCATTACCTAAGGTCATCATAAAAATTTCCTCTTTAGTATCTTTAAACCTACAATAGTCTCGATACTTGTTATTGAAGGCTTGCTGCATCTGAGCCCAAGTTGTGATGATATCCCCAGGTAAACCCATGAGCCAGCACAAAGGTGCATCCTTGAGGGCAGATGGAAATAGTTTCAACTTCTGCTCATCATTTGTGTAGTCATAGGTTCGACATATAACAACAAACTCAAATAGGAAAGTGTTGGGATATTTTGTGGTCAGGCCATGGAAATGAGGAAGGGCAGAGGGGCTTATATTTTTCATCTTAATGTCTCCATTGGTTTCCCTGATGGGGAAGGCACCCTCAACTCTCTCTCTATTCCCTCTGTCATTTCTATTTTCGACCATTGGCTTGGTAGGAATGGGTTCTTCTTCTTCTTCCCCTGTAGGTTCTTCAAATATATCTCGTTGCTCACCTAAGGGTTCCTCTAGTTCACAACCACTGAAGAAGATGGAAGGTTGGTTGTTTTATGGAGTGGGTGTATTTGGAAAAAATTTCCCTAAGTTATCCCTATTCCTATGAGGCATGAAAGGAAATGTTTTTGGTTTGGTTTTGTGTTTTTTTCAAACTTTGGGAAGTACTTTGTAGAACTAAAATTGTATATTGAATGAAAACTATTGAATGAATGAAAATCTAATTTCTGAATTGAAGTCTTACTTGCAAAAAGGAAAGGAAAGTAGAGATTGTAGAATGAAAAAGAAAGAAACTAAATTACTTTTGCAGAAATTAAACTAATGGTAGAATATTAGAAACAAGAAATAGAAGAAAGAAAGCAATAGTCACATATTACTCAGACACCTCCCCGGAAATGGCACCAAAAAGTAGTGAGCACCAATATTGCAGCAAGAATGCTACAAATCCTGGGCTACCAGCTTTACTTTATCAACCTGGCGTTCGTACAAACTTGAAGGTGACATTTTTGTATACACAAGTAAAAGTGATGGTTCTGTATTTTTTCATTTTTCAGCTGGCGAGAGACCACTAGGGTTTTCAAGCCAAACTTTTATGGATTCAGAAGAAGATTCGTTCCTTGATGAAAGAAATAGAAATCTACTCTAAGATAGAGTTGATCTACTGTAATAATGAAAAAAGCTGAAATTCAATGCTAAGGCACACCATTTCCTAATTAACTGCTAAGAGCTATGCTTTGCAATAATGCTAAATTAACATGAACAAAATGCTACTTTCCTAAGCATGGAAGTTAAAAACCTCAAACGCCAATGTTATGCATGTAAAGGACTATAATAAATCTATTTTGTCTTTTATGCTTTTCATGAAAAATAAAGTGTGCAAGCTAATCTCTTTTGGTGATGTGGTAGGTGGCTTAAGGATGCTGGTGGATGGCTGGAAGGTTCAGGAGATGGTTGGAAGGTTTGGGAGACCCTTGGGTGACCTTGGGTGGCTTCCTAGAGGTTTTCCCTCAACTCAGCCTCAAAATAGGCCAATATAGGAAAACCTACAGGATGTACTAGAAACCTACAAGATTCCATGTAATTCTACAACATATAATCGAGAGAAAAATCACAGGTGTCAGAGGTGATGGAAGGCTTAGGCAAGGTGGTTGATGGGTGGAATAGAGTGAGGAAAGGCCTAGGATCAATCAAAACCGAAAACCAAGTTTAGGAGAAGTGAGGCCAGGATACCTACTGACAACTTTGTGGTGATTATTTTATCCCTTCTAACCTGCTACTGAAGTAAGGCAAAAATGGAAGAAAACTAATAAAAAAAATCAAATCTACACTACTTGCAATGAAATACTTCTAAAGAGAGTTTAACCATGAATCTATGAAACTAAGCTAAGCATATAGATACAAGAAGAGGAGCCTTTCTTGATAGGTTTGGGACCTAACCCAAGAACTTCAGCTCTCTGAGTTAACTTAGTGCTGGATCAAGAAAAAGCTCATTCTTATTACCAAAACAAAAAATTACATCAAAGTCTTCCACAAGTCTGGAGCTTGAAAATAACTAGAGTTTTTACAAAAGAAAATCGAATCCTAATGAGGCTCTAGGCCTTTCTACTTATACAAATGAAGTCCCCAATGACTTCCTGAAATTTTGGGAGACTCGGCTCCCAAACTCGAGATGAACTAACTCTTTGTCTATCACTTGCTCAACTACCTTCTGATCTTCATGACTTGGCTTCTTACGCTCTGAGTTGGTGGGATTAATGGAGGAACATTTGAATGGGGGAGAAGTAAATGAGGAGGATTTACCTCCTACAATCTCTGTCCCTTGTCCCATTTGAGTTTCAAACCTTAGTCTTGCCAAAATTCCTTGATTTTCTCTTCTAAACTTGAATTCAATGCATATTAGTTCACTAGGCATAATATCTCACTTTAACTCATCTCATTAAACAAAATATAATAAAAACATGTAATAAGTTGTGAGAAGAGTTGGTTTGACTAAGCTAGGAGGTGAATTAAGGCCCATATAATTACCTAATGATGAGGCTCATCAATGAGGAGTGTGAAAAAATAATTTATAACAGGAAGTGGCCCTAAGTTAACCATTGAGAAGAATTCAAAATAATGGTGTATGTATCAGAGAATAGATCCAAGAAATCCAATCCTTTGCAAATCCAAACACCTTTAGAACCAAGAGTAAAAAATTCCAACTTAGGCTTGTTGGGGAAATTAAATGTGTTATAATTGCAACATTAAATTATCAATCCGCAACTCATAAACTTCGAGGCATAAGTGTAGGTAATGCAAGATCAGAGTGTCTAGCCTAAAATAGCATATAAGAAATTCTAGAATAAGGTACTCAATCAAGTACAAAATTATTGTTTCTAGTTTAATTTATCTAATGATGAACAAAAATAAATATAATTAAATATTCTTTCGAATTCAAGAAAATAACCAAGTATCTATTCAAATGATTATTTATCTACAATTTAATTAAAGCTCACGCAGGAAATTAAAACTACACTCTAATGACATTCAATCTATAAACGTGCCACTACAGGTCAACCTACAAGATGTCCTAATGCATCCTACAAGATGTTCTATATTCCTATAGGATCCCCTGTATTCCTATAGGATACAACCGAGAGCAAGAGGATGGCTTTGGAAGCTAATGTAAGGCTTACATAACATGGATGGTGGATGAAATTAGGCAAGGGAGTGTCTAGGACTCCATAAGAGCTCAAAACTAGAGTTGTGAGATAGTTGGACTTGCTCAACAAGCTTGGAGAAGTATTCTTGTGGAATGATGATTCGGTGAGGGATCTAGTGAAAGAAAGTGATAACCATGGATGGATGAGGTTAGGATGGGGTTGTTGATCATGAAATCTCTCTGTACTATTGAAACTCCTGCACTGCATCTGTCATTCATATTGATCAATAAATCATGTAAATAAGAAGCTTTTCAATTAACTAAGGAAAACATAATTTCATGAGCTAGCTGCCTATTTCATGCATGGGAAAAATTGGAGGGTAATATGAAACCTTGATGAAATCTAATGTAAGACTGAGGATAGTAGAAATGATTATTTAATCCTATTCTTCAAAACTAGTAAATTGCTAACCTAAGTAACAGAAAACCCTAAATTCCATGAGAAATCAGAATTTTGTCTTTTTGGGAATGGGAGTTCTTTCCTCAAACCATGGTCCCTAAAGGGAGGAGTGAGGCTAAATACACTTACTAACAACTTTTTGATATGCCTTTATATCCCTAAGCTAATCCTGAAGCAATGCACAAATGGAAACAAACTAATCAAATCCACAACTACTTGTAATGAAATAATGCTAAAGACAACTCAAACATTAACCTATGGAATCAACTAAGCATACAAATACAAGAAGAGGAGCCTTTTCTGCTGGGGTTGGGTCCTAACCCAAGAGCTTTGGCCCTCTAATTCAAGTGATTCTTGGATCAAGGAAATTCTCATTCTCATTATCAAAATAGAAAATTATATAACAATGTCTTCCACAAGTCTTGAACTCGAAAATGCCTAGTGTTTTTACATAAAAAATCGAATCCTAATGAGGCTCTAGGCCTTCTTATTTATACAACTGAAGTCTCCAATGAATTCCTTAATTCTAGGGAGGCTCAACTCCCAAACTCAAGGTGAATTGGCTCTTTAACTACCACTGGCTCGACTACCTTTCTATCTTGATGACTTGGCTTCTTCTAACTCTGAGCTAGTGTGATTTAATGGAGGAATATTCAAACAAGTGAGGAGTAAATGAGGAGGATCTATCTCCTACAATCTCTCCTCCTTGTCTCATTTGAGTTTCAACCCTTAATTAGCCAAAATTTCCATGACTTTCTCTCAAAAACCTGCAATTAATGCACATTAGTCCACGATACATAATATCTCACTTTGACTCATCTCATTAAGAAAAATATAATCAAAATATGTAAGAAATTATGAGAAGTATTTATTTGAATAATCTAGGAGGTGTATTAAGGTCCATATAGCTACCCAATGATGAGGCTCATCATCAGCCCCCTACTCAAAGTGTTGCTCATCCTCTGAGCAAATGAGTCTATATCCATGTCTTTCATTACTCTAGTGGCCTCCTTGACATCCCCTGGTTCTGTTGTAGTTTACTCTTCATGTGCATAGAATCCTGCCTTCTTCTCTATCTCCTCCCATTTCTTTCTTTCATCCTCTTCCTTCATTCCTACAAACATTCCTAAGACTAGTGATGGACTATGTCTCAAGCCACTCCAATTGACTTTGAGTCTTTAGAGAGCATGCTTGTACATGGGTGTTTTGTACAGTGCCTCTTTCATTCTCTAAGGAGAATGGTACTCTCTGTTTTTCAAGCTATAGGGAAGAGTGTTCCATCTCCTTTGGCAAGATTGCATGCTGTCATCCCCTAATAACCTGAACATGTCTTCAAAGTGTTTGATTTCTTGCTCTTGGGAAGCAAGGTACCTAGGTACAAGTTGAGGGTCATTTACAATCATGTTATGGGTGCTGATTACAACCATTGGATTTGATTTCTCAACTCTCATCATGAGGGTTTCGTTTATTATCTTGCCATTATTTTCCTCATTTCTGCAGCCCTTTCTTCATCGTGATTCATCCATGATGCCAAAGCCATCAACTGTAAGTCCCCTAGTTTTGGATTCGGATCCCACACATTTAGATCAGTCAAGGCCAAGTTGTGGAGGAAAAAATCTGACATTTTAGCTCTATCCTCCAAGGTTCTTTGATCACAGAGATCATTGAATTGTTTGTAGTCTTGGAAGGGCATTGTGCCTCTCTGTGCTAAAGTTTTGATTTGGAACTGCAACTACTGTTCCTTAAGATACAATGCATAGGACATATTTGGCATCCTGCACTAGATTGCCTCTAAGGATAGGCTGGCCATGGATGCCAATTGATTCTCTCATTCTTGTAGTTGTCCCCTTAACCATGCATTCTCTGCCTCCAATTGAGCTTTCATCATTGCCTCGCTGTCCCTCAGGCTACTCAATTCTCTACCCATATCCTTTACTTTCTCCTCCATGTGACCTATGTCCTCCACTCCTTTAGATTTGGCAATTTTCATCCACCTATCTATTCTTACCCTTTCTTTCTCAAGCTCAAAGAATAAGGGGATGGAAAATTTCTCTAGAATGACCCTACACCCTTCAATGAACCTATAGTAGGAGTCAAGTTTGGGATGAGGAGTAGATTCCCTCAGTTCTGGATCCTCCTTCTTTGTTTCTTGTCGCATGATCCCTTCTCTGTCCAATTTCCAAGTTTCCTATAGGTTTAGCATAGTTTCATGTAGGATGGCCTTTGCTTGTTGTAGGTCCTTTTGTGTCTCATGTAGGAGACCTTTTCCTTTGGATGAGGTAGATCTAGTGACAGGCCTCCTAACATAAGTGATAGGAGACTTGGGAGAGGCTTGTCCTGATGATCCTTCCCCTTGATTTTTCACAATAGGAGCTATCTTTTCCTACTGTTTTGGTGAGTCTTTAATGACCATAGGAACTTTGGTGGGTGTTTGAGGTTTTCCTTGCCCGATCCTTGTACTTTTTCTTGTCCTAAAGTACAATGGAATTTGTCTCTGTCTCTTCCCTTTCTGCTTGATATGGGTTCTGGAATACCCTCAGTGAGTCCTACCCTTATTTTCCTTACATTGTAGACCTCTATTCTTTCTTTTCTTCTGTCTCCCCTTTTCCATTCTCCTTCTCACTCTTGTCTTTCTCCTCTTCTTCTCCCTCTAGTTCCTCACTCTGTTCAGTAGTTTCTTCCTTTGCATCTTCTTTTGTCTCTTCACCGCTTTCCTTCTCTTTTTCTTCCTCCTCTGTTTCCTCTTCATCCTTCTCTATTTATTCTTCATCCCTCTCTATTTCTTCTTCATCCCTTTCACTGGCAGTGGAGCTTTTTTCATATTCAAGGGATTTTATGTCTTCCTTTGTTTGCATGTCTCTAAAAGTTTCCCATGTGATAGGGAGTCTTAGGTTTTGGAGGGCATATTCTATGATAAGTCTAATTAACCCGTTATGGGCTAGCTAGTGATGGTTTCCTCCCTGAACCTTAATTATCATATCTATCATTGATTGAAGAAGAAAGTAGCGTATGCTTAGTCTATTTTGAGGAGGTGTGTCTGCTCCAAACCTCAGCTCTTAGAGAAGCCTAAAATGGTACCCATATACCACACTGTACATACCTTAACATGATATATAATTCATGAGGTGGTACCTAATTTCCTTCCAAGAATATGGAAGGCTTACTCTTCTGACCCCATTTTTGTCTTCTATTGCCTCCTCTCCTTCCAAAAAGAATTTCTTCTTTGAAATTTGGTTGTTACCCTTATCTTCGTTTCTCTAAGACAACCCTAAAGGAAGTGTGGTGATTTTGCCCATGATTTCAGGGGTGAGTTCTACAGAGAGGCCTTCCACCACAATAGTGGCATGGGTCCTATTCAGTGGCATGAGGGATAGAGAAAAGTAACTTGCCACTTCATCATCATATCCCCTCAATTTTTCTATGAAACCCATCCAATTGTGCCTTGTGAATATCTGTAGTATAGGAAGGTGCTGATGAATTCTCACGGTGTTTGTGGGTTCCCTCGTGTTAAATCCCCCTACCATTTTTCTCTTATGGATGTGGATGGTTGTATATGTATGATACCAAATTCTAATGGATGAGTAATTTTAAATGATAATTCTGGGTATAATTCCCCTAGACTGCAATATTTTCAACAAAACAGAAGATTTTTCTATATATTTTTTTACTTGGAAAATGTGGGAAGGTATAGCTCCTACCTCCTTGTCACTGCCTGAAGAAGCCAACCTTTGGTTTTTCCCTTTAAAAATGCTCACTGCAAATCCTATAGCTGACTGTTTTATATCCTGTAGGATCTCCTATAGGATCCTGTAGGTTTTCCTATAGGTGGTCCTACACTAGAAAAAACTACTCACTGTCTTTCTTGTAGACTACTTCAGGGGCTGAGAGTAACTTTGCTTTAGTGTAGCCTCGAGATTACGAATGCCTCTATCCATGGGAATCAATGTTTTATTTCCTCATATGGGTGATTTGAATGGGATGGTGTGCTAGAAATCAAGGTATGAATATCCATTTTTGGACCGTTGGTCCCACTACCACATCATCATTCTCCTTACCTCATAATCAACTCCCACTTCGAGCATCCGTAGCTTAACCATTTTCAACCTCATCTATCCTTTCTCCTGACTTGACTGCTACCACGTGTGTAATGAACTAACTGTATTCTCCTCGTTGACTGACCAAAGGTGGCCAAGTTAACTAGCCACCTTTTTCTTATAAAACCAACTCTTTCACAATTCTACATGTTCGATCATATTATGCTAATGAGAGAGTGGAAGTGAGATACATACCTGTGGTAAGATGCCTTAATGATGCGTGTTGAAGAGTGAAGTCCTTGCTCTATATTGGCTACATGTGTTGTTCTCTTTTTTTTTATTGTCCCTTTAATGTTTTTCCTTTATGTTAAGGTACTAGATGGTGACGCTGATGATCCTATTGCTACTTCTAAGCTCTAGAGGAGCTTCTTTGACCTATGGATCTCCATGTTGAAGCCGACTGCAACTTGTGATTTTTTGTTTTGTGGGATAGGTTGCTACAAGAATTCCTATAGGATGTCCTGTAGTTGTCTCTCCCTCAAAAAAATTTAATCATTTCTTCACTTATGGAGCATGAGGACGGTTGTCATGGGTAAAGAAAGGGTCTAGGTATTGGTGAATGAGAGGGATAGCCTTCAGGTGTTTTCCCCTTGTTCTTTGTCTTTATCCTCTTATATATATATATATATATATATATATATATATATATTGAAAACTGTAATAATTTTTTGAAAATGACTTTATTGGATAAATGCAGTGGTGAACATGGCGGAGAGAGAAATGGTGATGATATGGTGAAGTAGATACTTATTTTTTTGACATAAGCAGGTCATGCCCTTTCTCTAGGGTTACTTTTCTTGGGACTCCCAAGCCATTGTAATTCCTATAGGATCATCCTTTAGGTTTTGAGGGAATCCTGTACAAAACACATAACCCTTGAAAACTGAGCTAGATGAGTTCAAAAATGGAGGGAACAATGTAATTATGAAGGATATGGAATGGAGGAATGAAAACATGAACTATATAGGTCCTTTTGGTCTACTCTTATTGCTCTGATCCTCCTCTTGCTGAACTGCAAACAACATTTTGAAAGTTTTTTCTCTTTTTTTTTTTATCTTTCTTTTCTTCTTTTCTATTTTTTCTTTTGAAAACAACTAGTCTTCCTCCAAGAGGTTTTCATCCTAGCTTCTTTCCCCGGGTACCACAAAATAGTTTTTCACCCAAAGATATTTTTATCTCTTTTTTTTTTTTGACACCATTAGGCTGCCTAAAGAGGTTTTCAACCCAAAAGTGGGACTCAGGTGCCTCATGGAGGTTTTCACCTGAGTCTACTTATTTTTGCTCTTTTCTTTTCCTTTTCTTTTTCAGTGACTTCATGGCGTGGAAGCTAAGACTTTCTCCACTACCATCACTGTCTTGTTGATGCCATCAATGAATTATTGTTTTGACAAGGTCTTCTTGTAGACCTTCAATCTGTGCCCATTGACAAGTAAAGGAATAGCCTCTACATCAATTGTTCTTATCTGCACTAAACCATTATCATGACATTTCTCTATGACATAAGGCCCTAACCATCTAGTCCTTAACTTGCCTTTAAAATTTTTGTATATGGAATCATACAACAAAGCCCAATCACCTTCTTGAAATTGTTTGTCTATTATGTTCTTGTCATGGCAGATCTTCCTTTGAAATTGAGTCACCTCTATGTGCAGGTTGACCTACATTCTAAACTCATATAACCCATTCAGCTCGAGTAATCTCTCTTGTTGTGCACTAGTGAGATCTAGATCTAGTTGTGCTGCCATTCTCAATGTATTGTACTCAAATTGAATGGACAACATGAACTTTTTCCCATATACCAACTCATAGGGTGTGAATCTAGTGGTGGTCTTCCAGGTGGTATTGTAGGCCCAAGTGGCCTCAACTAATCTATCTGCCCAATCTTTTATGTTGCTACTAATTACTTTGGTCAGAATTCCCTCTAGTTCTCTATTGGTCACCTCCACTTTCCCATTAGCATGTGGGTGATAAGGAGTGAATGTTCTATGCTTGATCTTGGGTTGGCTTAACAAATATTCAATCATTTGAGATGTAAACTAGCTGCCTTGATTAGTGACAAGTTCTCTAGGGTACCCAAACTTATAAAATACATTTTCTTTTAAGAACTCACCCACTTTCTCCTCTATTTCTACCTTGATTTCCTTGGTTTCATCCCACTTGGTCAAATAGTCAGTGCACGCAATGATGTACTATTTTTTCCTAGATGGAGGGTCAATAGGTCCAATGAAATCCATGCACCACTTATGAAATGGCTCTAAAATCACTTAAGGTTGCAGAGGAATTTCATCCCTTGGAGTAGGATTTTCCATCCTTTGGAACTAATCAAACTGACGAAGAGAGCCAATAATACCTTCTCACATCCTAATGAAAAGTGGGTCAATAATACCCAGCTTGTAGCACCTTGAATGTTGTCCTCTTGGTTACAAAGTGACCTCCACAAGACCCATCATGACAGGTCAAAAGGATGTCAAATACATCCTCCTCCTTGACGCATCTTCTCAGAATTTGATCCGGGCCTAGTTTGAGGAGGTTGTCCCCAATCCAAGTAAATGGGGTGCTCTTCCTCACAATCTATTTTTCTCTTTGGAGGAAAAATTTGGTGGGAATTGTGCAGACACCAAGTAGTTTTCTATGTCAACAAACCATGGAGAGAGAACTAAAATGGCAAATAATTGTTCATCTGGTAACTGATCATTAGCCATTTCTTCCTCCCCCATAGGAAAAGTTAATCTACATAAAAAATCTGCAACAACATTCTCTTTTCTAGGATTATCAATAATAGTTAGATCAAATTATTGAAATAAAATTAACCATCTAACAATCTGGGCATTCACATTAGGTTTATTCATCAGTTATTTAATTGCAGCATGGTCAGTATGTAAAAATATTTGGTAAATTGTAATGTAATGCCTAAATTTGTTCAATGAATGCACAATAGCTAGGTGCTCCTTCTCAGTTACTATATAGTTCAATTCGGCCTTTGACAGATTCTTACCAATGAAGTAAATGGCATAAGGTAACTTGTCATCTATCTGGCCTAAAGCTTATCCTTGGCTTTGTGAGAAGCATTAGCATGTATATGGAAAGGAAGGGCCAAATTTTGGCCTTGGAGAATAGGTGCAGTGGTCAACTTGTCCTTCAGGGTGTCCAAGGCATACTGACAACTTTTTGACCATAAAAATTCAGAGTCTTTGGCCAATAACCCAAATAAAGGAGAAGCTAACTTGCTAAATTATTTTATAAAACTCTGATAGTATCCAGCTAAACCTGGAAAAAATTCTGACATCTCTCTGTTTTTGCAGAGGTGGGACCCTTTGGATGATGGCTCTTTTATTTTGGTTCACCTGCAGTCCTTTATGGGATATAGAATGACCTAGAATGGCCCCTGTAGTCATCAAGAACTCACATATTTTTGGACTGAGGGACAGGTTCATTTCAGTGCATTTTTTTACCACCTTACCTAAGTTGGACAGAGCCTCCTGGAAATCACACCCATATGGTGTAAAATCATCCATATAAATTTCTCCTGCTTCATGCACTAGCTCGGCAAAGATCCTCAGGATTTCTCTCTGGAAAGTGGAAGGGGCATTGCATAGGCCAAAAGGAAGGTCCCTATAGGTGAATGTACACCAAGGGCAAGTGAAGGTGGTTTTATCCTAGTCTCCAGGGATGATATGGATTCGATTGTACCTCCTCAACCCATCTAGGAAAGAAAAAAAAGTTTTCCCTTCCAGGTCATCTAGCACTTGGTCAATGAAAGGTAGAGGGAAATGGTCCTTCTTTGTTGCTTTGTTTAACTCTTTATAATTGACACAAATCCTCCAATTCCCATTTTTCTTTGCATCCAACACGAAAGGAGAGACCCACTCACTGTCTGAGATAGGGTAAATGAATCCTGCATCTAGCAACTTTTGCAGTTCTTCTTTGACTATATCCTTGAGAGATGGATTCATTCTACTTTGGGGTTGTTGGATTGGTTTGCAACACGCTTTGATATAAATGTGATGAGTAAAAACTGAGGGGTGCACTCCATTCATTTCTTTGTAACTTGAAGCAAAGGCATCCAAATGTTCCTTTAGCATGTTGCACAACTTTTCTTCTTGATGTAAAGAAAGAGATGGGTTGATTTTAAAACTTAACTCGGGGAAAAATTCTATGGTTTTGACATGGGTAGGGTTTGAATCAGTTAAGCACAAATCGGTCAGATGGTTTTTCTAGGTTTCCTTTACTACTTCCTCTAAGGACAAGGTGTTGGGAGTTGGAATTTGGAGTGTGTGTTCAATCAAATCATCTTCATCTAGTTGTCCTCCTCCCATGGTTATTTCTAAGGTATAGAGTTTGGTTGAGTATACTTCATATTCTTCCTCCTCTTCTAGCCATACAGGTAAGTCATGTTCTAGAGATGGATGAGCAGGAGGGTACATTACTAACTTCCTGGACATACGCCCATTTTTGATAGTCATATTTCTAACCCTGTAGCTAGTGTAGGCATCGACAGTGGCTAACCAGGGTCTCCCAAAGATGGAAGGATAATCAGTAAGCTTGGCCTTAGGCTGGAGAACTAGGAAGTTGATAGGAGACTCCCAAGATTCAATGGAGACCATCAGGGGTCACTGTGGAACAGTCTACAAGTTGCAATATTGTTGTGGTCTTTTTCAATGAGCCCTGGAGATTGAGCTTGAGCACGATTTCCTTAGTCATTACGTTAATGGTAGCCCCAAGATCATTCAAAGTGTGTGGGAAAATGGTGCCATTGATGTGCACATCTACTACAAGGCTTCTAGGGTCCAAATACTTTGGGCAAATTACTTGCCCCAGCATTAAGTTGGACAACTGTCCAATGACATTAATGGTAGGGGTGTCTCTTTTTCACCTCCCTGGATGTTTGAAGCACTTCTCCTTAATCAACCTTTTGTAAATAAGTACATCTTTTATGTCTTGGAGAAATGGAATTTTGACACATATATTTTTCAATTCACCCAGAAGTTCATTCTCTTCTCGGGTAGGTTGGACTAGTTGAGTTAATCTCTTAGGAAAGGGTGGTGGATTTACTCTAGGCATGCTTTCCTCTCTTTCATCCCCACTCTCCCTAGGTGGAGGTGGAGGTTGGTTTTCTGGGAATAATGTCCTAGATCTTAGGTTGATTTCTTAAATTTCCATAGCATGAGTAGGATAGGATGTCTCTCCACTATACACTTGTTGTGCCTGTCTATTGTTTGAGTTCGGATTTGGCTAGGTAGGCATTTGAGGTTGTTTAGGTGGAGCAGGGTGTAAAAGTTGTGGTTGAGTAGGTGGTGAAGGAAATAATAAATATGCAGAATTGGTGTATGGGGGCCTCCACCCCTGGGGTGATGCATTCCATTGAGGCTGTGGCGGGGCATATGGCTGAAATGATTGGCTGGTCAGCTGGGAATGGTACTGAGGTGCAAAATACCAATGAGGAGGCATAGACCAGGAGGGATGAGCAGGGGAACCCCAAGAGGGAATGAATGTGGTATGTTTAGGGTTTTAATATGCATGGGATGACCCTTGCATGCCCTGCTAGTATAGCCAAGGCCCATAAGGTCTCCTTTGATTTATGTAGTAGAGATATTCAGTCACCCCTTCAGTTCCTTAATATACAACTTTTAGTCCAAGTAGAGAAGGGAAGTTGTATGTGGAGTGGCTTTCTTCACAGACCGAGCAGACTTCAATCATATTTAATGGACATTCATTCCTAGGGAACCTCCTTGTGCATATAGGGTAGAAAATGGCTAAGGATCTCTCAGCTTCCTCCTGCTTTCTCTTGATGTGCATAGTGTCCATCTGTAGGGCAAGGGTTTGCAGCATTTCACTCTTGAAATCTTCTAGCATATTTCCAATTTCACCTTTAATGGATGTATTGGAAGAGGATGGACTGGCCATTGGTTGACTACCCCTACCCTTTTTCCTAGCTTTCCTAGAATGGTTCCTAAAGATAGTCTTGATATATTCATAGGGTAGCCGGTAGATGTTCCCTCCTGCTAGCGGGTTGAGGGTATTGAGAAGATCTTCCCTTACCCCTTTGAGCAGGACTAGCTTTAGTGACTCATGATCAAGTGTGCACCTGACCATTTTGTAGCTAAGCTGGAATATTTCTTCATAATCCTCTAGGGATTCATCATGCCCTAAGGTCATCCTCAAAAATTCCTCATTAGTGTTTTTGGACATGTTGGTTGCATGGGGCTTGACCTAGGTTCACTGTTAGTTAGCCAAACAATTCCCTTCACTACTGGCACTTTCGGCATCAGCCCATGGAGCATAGACCGACGTCTCATCAGAAGCAGTATGGGTGGATGCTAGAACAAAGTTTCCACACCCTGAGATGGTCGTGATGTTGGTTTATACCCTTTCTTCTTGCTTCTGCACCGGTCGCTAAGTTCTACAGCTATGTCAGTCTAGCCCTTTATTCCACCCTTCAATGCCTTTGTGAAGGAGTACAGTTGACCTTGGAGTGGCCTTAACCTGTGGTCTAGGTACTTTCGTGCTACTATGACAACAGATTGTACAGGTTCCCAAGTTATATTAAGTGTTTTAGTTATCTTACTAAACAATCACAATTAGCGCCACGTAATTTGTTATTCTTACTTGCATTCATTTACCCAATATAATCACATATATTCATGCATTACATAAACATTGTAAATTAAACCCAAATCACAATATAACTAGATGCATTAATAGGAAATAAAGACACAAGATTTGTAGAATACTTCTGCTTATTGATATCTCCAGATTATTACAGACGCTATCTGCCTTGCGCACATAGTTTCAAGTGTCCGTGAAATCCACTGTGGACTTCCACCCTAGGCCTCTGAGCACTAAGCTATAGAGCGTCTACCTATGCTAAGACCCAAAACACTTAGACTTCTCTACCAAGACTCCAAGTCGTGTCTTCTACTACCAAAACTTAAGACCACTTAGAGCTTACTTACATAGATCTTTTAATACAATCCCATGGTCTGTGGGCCATGGGTAGATCTTTACAGTTGACATTACACTTTAGAAAATAAGGGCAGACAATCCTTTATGACTCTTGACACCTTCGCACTCCGCGACCACAAAATGCAAAGACTTTACAACTTTATTACAAAATTTCACCCAAAACCTGGGCTTTTAGCCCCAAAACTATCCTTGGGGATCTTGTTCCCAATAGGCCCACAAAACAAACATCATGACTTGCTCTCGAGTCACTCTGCGGGCATGAAGATCTTGGCACAAGGACCTCCCAGCTAGGCCTGTATGACCACAACCTCAGAAGTGCACTGTGCGACTGCCTACTTCACTTCTTCAACCATCTGCTCAGTCGTTGGCCTTGAATTGTCAGCCTAAAGCTTCTATTGAGTTTCTTGTAGAGTAGCAAGCTTCCCTTCAATAGGGGCCATAACTGCATAAACCTCATCCAACCAGGGCTTCAAACAGACCTTCAACACTGCCTACTTGTGCTGCGCTGCATCTACCTGTTCTTTCAACTGCTTGGCCTCCCGTAGCTTTGCCAGTCTCTGTGTGAGAGCATAGGTTCACGTGTGCCCTTTACATTGTGATAGTGCTTCTATAGATCTCATGATTCTGTCTCCAACCACTGTACATTATGGTTGTCTTGAAGGCTGGTTGGGACCTCAAACGATTGTTCAAAAAGTTGTGTGTAGTCTATTAGTGCAATGTCAACCACCGCTATCGCCTCCGTGATAGTGGTTGCACACTGCTCCTTTACTTCTGGTAGAGTTGAAGGCTGGGCCTTCCAATGTAATTCGGTAATATTTAGGTTCAACTCTAGTTGAATCCTATCCATCTCTATGCGAGTGTTGTTTACCCCTATAGCAAGCTTGCAGATGCACACCTTGACCAGTTCTTCCTTAGGAATGACCAACTCAGGGACCATTCAACATGCCTCCTCCATGATTTGAATTATACGCTTGTTTTGGTCGGTTACCTTGGTCATGAAAATGATGGTAGAGTATCGTTGTAGGGCCATCTGCTCATTGTTAATCCTTTGCTCATTGATCACCTGTAAAGCATGGTGTTCGCAGGCCCTCAACTCCATAATCACTCTATCTTGCAATAGGTGGAGCACCTCACCAGGGAGTGCTGCCAAGTTCAACCCCACTCCCTTTAAGGCGTTGATAGTGGGCCTATCAGCTTCATTCTCTATGGGTATTGCTCCATCTTGTAGCACTATCGCACTGTAGATCTTTGTGTGCAACATCTTGGTGGCTTCTAAAGTGCCGATAACAAGGCTGGTGGACATCATGCCAACCTATGATGTATAGGTCTATAGCTCCTGTAGATCTATCTAGATGGCTCCCAATAGTAGCTACTACTACTATTCAAACTGTTGTAGTGCCCCCATTGTGACATCCCTCACTGTGTCTCTGATGTAATGCAAATCGCACTCTGAGGGTGATTGGGTCCAGCGACATCTTAGTGGCCTTGGATTTCTTTCTCAGCCCTCCTTTCTCTTGTTCCCTTGGATGATCTAGATTTAAACAGGAACACAACAAATTATAGAGATAACATTAAACACAGAGATGCAATGGAAATAATACTTCATTTCATTAATGTAAAACACTGAAATATGCTTACAAACAGTAATGGAAATAAACCAGTTAGGGTGATGTTAGCTTATCTGTGAGAAGAGTTGTGGCGGCTACATGCCTCTGAACTGCGTTAAAATGAGGCTCGAAGGCCTATTTATTGTTGAGAAACAATGGAAAATCCTAAACATGCAAAAACCTAACCCTAGAAGATGAAACACCAAACTGTGGGCCCTGTTTGGGTAAATTGGTACATCAACTTCCCGAGGTCATAACTTTGGCATATGATCTCTGTTTTACGCGCACAATATCTCGTTATAAAGATCTATCTGAGAACTACAAATTTGGGAAGAGAAAAATCAATCCATGGACCCATGTTGCTCCTAGTTTTCCCAAAAAACGTCATTTAAGGTCTCAAAATGGCTCCGAAAGTTTAGGACCTCAAAAACTACTAAAAATAGTAAATTGTGCTACAATTAAGGAAAATGAAAAGCTAAAAGGAAAAATGGTGGGGGTCCAAGTGGACCTGGCAGGTGGCCACCAATATCCACCCAGATCATTCCTGCCCCCTTAGGAAGCAATGGTCCCCATTGCGTTGAGTTCATCCATGAGATGAGGAAACTTTTGTTGAACTTGGTCCCTCGTGAGCCACTTGCCCTAGTGAAGGAGTTGGCCTGCTTTGACAACTCAGTACAGTTGGATATTCTGTTGGCAATTGTGCTTGATCTGTGTGTCCATGATCCGATCATTTGCAGCTTGTTCTATGCAATCTGGATTTAACTATGTGGGTGTGAGCTGTTCTGCAATGTCGGATGTGTCTAGTAATCATGGAAAGTATGGCCGAAGGTGATCCACATTGAACACTTGGTGCAGGCCAAGCAATGGGGGAATGCTGAGCTCAAATGCATTGTCTCCCACAGCCTTGGTAATAGTGTAAGGACCATATCGGAGTGGTTTGAGATTCCGATAGGCTTCGATAAGGCGTTCCTTTTGCAAATGCAACCAGACTTTGTCACCCACTTGAAACTTGTGTAGCACCTGATGTTGATCATCTCACTACTTGTACTTGGAATTTTATTTCTCGAGAATGTCATGGACCTGCTGGCGAATATTTTGGATGTGCTCAATGAAGCTGGTTGCCTTATCTGTTTCGGATTGGACATGAGCCAAATCTGCGTGAGTAGCCGAAAATGGCATGGCCACATCAATGGGACATAGTGGCTGGAATCCCAAGCCCACTGAAAAAGGGTTATGGCCAATTGAGCTGTGAAGAGCCCATTTGTAGCTGTGTTGAACATAGGGGAGGCTCTTGTCCCATGTGCAAATATGCTTTAAGTTGTACATGCGCAGAATGTGTATGATCATCCTGTTGACAACCTCTGTCTAGCCATCAGTTGGAGGATGGAAGGTTGTGGACTTAGTGAGTTTGGTGTCTACCATCGATCAAAGATTAGACTAAAATGTACCAAGGAACCTGTTGTCCCATTTGAGATGATAGATTTTGGGATCCCAAAGTGTACCCACACTCGTTCAAAAAGAGTTTAACAGTGGCTTTTGTTGTGATATTCTTCTTGTAGGCTGCCATAATGGTCATCTTCGAGAACCTTTCGACGACCACAAAAACTCATTTCCATGCTTAGTGGAAGGAAGGAATGGATATGGATTCCCAATGTCAACTAGGGGTAGGAAATGGGGTATAGAGGCCTTGCTTCTTAATGGTTGTTTTGGCAATGGTGTAGGAAGTGCATGATCTGATGTACTTCCCGACATCCTATTGAAGATTCGGCCAATAGAAATACTTCTACAGTACTGCCATAGTTTTCTCGACCCCAAAATGCCCAGAAGCCCGACTATAGTGTTCTTCCCAAATCATCTTGGCACTCTCACTTGAAGGAACACAAAGGTGAGCCAGGTGGCATAACAGGGCATCCTGGAGGTGAAAATATGGAACATGTTGACCCTCCAAGAGTGTTTGGTATGTGTGGCTGAATTCTGGGTCACTTTTGTAGAGAAGTGGCCAATCAAAAGTCTCATGCCCACAAGAGTTCAACGCGGTGGTTAACACCATGATCAGTGGTCGACTGAGGCAATCTGCAACATTATTGGTGTTGCCCTTCTTGTACTTTATATTCAAATGGAATTGTTGCAGGTATGTGGCCCACTTCTTATGGCGATCATTTTGCAATTTCGCTTGGGTCTATATGAACTGCAAGGGTGAGTGGTCTATGTGGATGACTGTTTCCTTCCCCAAAATGTAGTGCTTCCATTGTCGGCAGGCCTGTACAATGGAATACATCTCTTTGTCATAAGTGGGATACTTCCGGAAAGTGTTTGAAAGTGTCTCACTGTGATATGCCACTGGATGCCTGTGTTGAGTAAGGACTGCCCCAATAGCATAGTCAGAGGCATTTGTCTCAACCTCAAATGGTTGTTGCAAGTCTGGTAATGCGAGCAATGGTGCTGTGCAAAGGCTATCTTTCAACTTTGTGAATGCCTTTTTTTGAGATTCAAACCAAAATAATTTCGCTTTTTCTCATCCCTTGATGAATTGACTCAAGGGCCAAGTGATATGAGAAAATCCCAACATGAACCTGCAGTAGAAGTTGGCAAGACCTAGAAAGCAACAGAGCTCTATCAGAGTGGTTGGAGATGGCCAATCCCGAATGACTAGGATCTTGGCTGGATCCACATGAACCCCCTATTCATCAATAATGTATCCCAAATACTAAACCTAGGTCACACAAAAAGTGCATTTCTCCAAATTGGCACATAACTTGTATTGCCATAGTGTTTGGAGAACCTATCGGATGCAGTGGAGGTGCTCTTCCCACTCTGGCTGAAGATCAGGATGTCATCCAAGTATACCACTACAAATGAGTTGGTGAATGGCTGCAAGATGTCATCCATTAGCCTCATGAAGGTTGTAGGAGCATTCATCAATATGAAAGGCATAACCAACCATTTGAAAAGGTCGTCCTTGGATTTGAAGGCAATCTTTCACACATAGGAGGGTTTGATTGGTACTTGGTGATATCCTGACTTCAAATCGATCTTGCTGAAATATTTTGCCCCCTTCAGTTGGTCTAGGAGGTCATCAATCTGTGGGATTGGGTATCTATTATGGACAGTGATCTTGTTGAGTGACCGATAGTCAATACAGAGTCTCCATGTCCCATCCATCTTCTGTACCAACACGATCGGGCTCCCACAGGGCGTTGAACTCAGACGAATGTGACCTTTCTGCAGCAGCACCTGAATCTGCCTCTTGATTTCATCATTCTCTAGAATAGAGTGTCGATAGATTGGTCCATTGGGCAGCAGTGCACCTGGGGTTAGTGTTATAGAGATTTTTATGCCTTATAGCATTGAGCATGAAATGTCCATAATCTAAGGGATCCAAAGTCCCTAAACATGTTGTTCCTACCCCTAGAGGAACAAGGCTAACAAACCATAGCAATTCACAGAAGTTCTCCACCAAAAAACTACTCAAAACAAGTCAAATCAGGATCATTTCAGTGGCTACACTAGCTGTTTGCGCTGAATGTCAAAGCCAACACTGGCTACCTGCACTGAATGTCAACTGGAACACTGGCTACCTGCGCTGAACAAGAGTGGACATGTGGCAGGCTCATTTCTCAAGGTGTCAAAACCCAGGAAGCTTCCTAAATGACACTTGCCTCAGGGAATTCGACTGGTGATGAGTAAGAAGTTCCAAATCTCCAAGTGGAAGCAAGAACCTCCAAGTGGACTCAAGAAATGATAGAGGGAGAGGACACTAGTCAAATCTCAAGCTCACTCATCCTCTCTCCAAACATCTATATATGGATCTCTCATCCATGAGATCTGAGAGGCTGGAATTTTGTTACTGCAAAGAATTGTTGTTGGTTTGAGACTGGAATCATTGGGTGCTTAATGCTTTGAAGGGGCTGAAGATAGGAATTCCATTTGCTGGGAAGGAGATGCTGGATTGGAGCCCTCTGGGTTGTATCTCTTCCTGAAACTTGTTATTCATCAATAAAGCTATCTTGGTTTCTCCTATATGCTGATGTATTTTGATGTATGAATGTATTAGTGTATTTGGTTTATTTCTAATCCTAAACTAGTTATGAATGTGAATATCTGTCTTTGTGTAGTGTTCTTCTCTTGTCGCAAGTAGCTGTTCTCTTGTGATCTTGCAGGAAGTTGAAGCTGGAGAAGCAAGAAGGCAAGTAGCTGTGAACACCCAAAGAGAAGAGAGACCGGATCGAGGGACAAACGGAAGACACCGGTAAGTCTATTGATCTCTCTTCTTTCACATTTCATAAAGGAAGAAACCAGAATAGTTGTACTCGTTTGTTGCTAAGGCACTGTCACACCTTAGGTGGATAGGATCGTCCTGCATAGGCATTTTTCCCCACAACAAATTGGCGACTCCACTGGGGAGATTTGTTTAGTCATTTTATTTGTGTTTCTATCATTTGTTTGTTTCATAGACTTGACAGCAACAATCGAACTGCATCTTTCCCGGATGCAAAGTAGACGGTTGTTGCTTTGATCCAATTGCTGGACTTGTCTATGATCTGAACAATGGATTCACAAATGATTTGATGATCCTTGTGATAGATCTTAGTAGCCCTTCAAAGCATCCCTTTGATTACACCTTGCTTGTTGCTTTTATTTGGCCTAAAACAGTGAATTAAATAGCAATCTGTGACCCAGAACCTGTGGGAAACGAGAGTTTCTCCTTCAGCGCAGACCTAGTGAAGGGATTCTGCATTTCAACGCAGGTCCCGTGAAGGCTACCTACGCTGAATGTCAAAACCCCTGTGTTGAGGTTGCGCTGAACCAGTTTGTCCTTGTGCAGCTGGGGTTCTCTGCTCTGTTTTGCCTTATTTTGATCTCTGATTTTTGCAGCCTGTAACCAGCATAGGTACCAGTCTGATAACTCCTTTTCTTTGCTTAGATTCCGCCTCCTTTTGTATAAAAAGACTGTGAGTGTTTTTATGTGTTTGTGGCATCATTTACAGTTTTCCTTTGCATGAGTGAAATAGTCATCCTGTAGCCCTTGATTCAGATCTTTTGATTGTGATCTTAGAAGAGAGTTCATTGGCTGTTTGCAGATTGATTATACATTTACTCTTGCTTATTGGTTTGAGTTTGTCTCTTTTAAGTGTCAAAACAAGTGTTCATTTCGAAAATCGTTAAGTAGTGTAATATCTTCTACCCTCTCTGATTTCGAAAAAGTAAACTTGTTTGTATTGGTCATTTAAAAGCAAATTCAAAGTTGTACAAAAATCTTTCTTTGTAGGCATCAATACTAAGAAAGCGGAAAACAAACACCTGCATTGTGCATTTGCATTTTGATAGCTTGCATGTTGGATTTAGGAAAAGTGCATTAGAGTGTGCTGATTGCTCTTTGAGAAAAGATGGTGTCTTTCTTTTCCCTTAGTAGCTAGGATTTTCAAAGTTGAAAAGATATAAAGCTTGCTTATCATCTTTAGACTACATTTAGGAATTTGTATCATACATCTCGTGGTGAACCTTGAAAGGAAAACTTTAAAAAGATCAACCTAAAATAAATTGAATGAACTTAACAATGCTTTGCAACATAATGCACAACATAGAGGTCTAGGCTAGAGACGTGTTCCGGCGTCGTTAAGCCTGGTGACTGTCGATCTCGTGGATGGTGGGTGATTCCTCCTGAGGGACGATAGCGCCAGTACGGATTGTGCTCCCATGTACCGTCGCGTATATATTGGGAGACCCCTATAGGCATAAAACCTTTATCCTTAGGAAGCCGTGTCGGCCGCCCTACTGATCGCAATGCACTGAACATAGCATTCAGGAAGATCGACCGCCCGTACCCTAAAAAGTATTCTGCGGTTTTGCGAAAAGTTTGGCACACCCTCTGCCTAGAACTCCAGAGCAGTTCCTTTTGGCCTTTTTCAGACTCTATAACGGAAAAAGTCCATCCGAGCATTTGTCACTTCGGGCTTGTTAAAACATCGAAGGAGACTAGAATCATCTTTAGCTTTTTCTCGACTCTTTAAAACTGAAAAAGCAAGTTGTGTCTAAGCGTCGTTAAAAATTTATTTTAAACGGAACAATCACCCTTTATTCCTGCGTTGATCTTTAGGTTGAAAAAATGGAGCACACAAACCAAGGAGTTCCCCTTGGTGGAAATCCTAGTCCCTTCTCCTCTTGGGGAGATGTCGGTGCGCCCCACATGGCCACATTGTCGCTTCCAGGACTGAAAATTGGCTTGCCAGTCTGGCTCTTTTCAACCAATGTCGTTCAGAACACCACCATTCCTGAACATTCGAGTCAAAAGTTAGACCAGACCAGAGTTGCCAACCAGCCTTCTACTTCATCTAACTCTTCCTCTCCTCCTTCATCTTCGCTTGACGGAACTGGTAAAACAAAAAACCAAGTTCCTAAGGAGAAGAAGGAAAAGAAGAAGAGAGAGAAGAAGAAGAAGGAGCCAAAAGCGACTGGGGGCAGACAAGTGTCGTCTGACAAAAATCCACACATAGCACTGACCAGGCCTAAATTGCCATGCGTCATATGCAAGGGATACCATTTCCACAGAGATTGTCCCTGTATCCCTCGAATACTAAGGGACTAGTCTCCCCGTTTGCACAATTCGGTAGCATCGACCTCTGATAGCCATGTTGACTGCTCACTGTCAACTAGTGAAAGTGAAGCCACAGGACAGAGAGGGAAAGCTAGATTTCCCTGCAAACTGTGTGAAGGCGATCACGCCATCCACCGTTGTCCCTTCTTAGACGAGGCTAAAAGAGTTCTGGAAGATCGCCCGATTTTACGAGCGCAACTTCCTCCTGGATATCAAAAACTCCTGCCTAGTCCTTCACTAGTTGAGAACCTGGCTGGCCCGCCCAGGTGGTCAGCTGAAGCACCTATCATTGAAGATGAACCGTTTGGATCCATGCCTGACGAAAGTCAACAGGTTGATATGGCAGTTGACCCGGTTTTGCCTTCAGAGGCTCTATCTTCGAATGATACCATCACAGAGGAGAATAAAGACAACACCGTCCAAATTCTCTTCATCAACACTGACTCTGATGAACAAGGGGGCAATGCTCCCATTCCTTTATCGCAGGAAGGAAGTTCGTCAGAGCGATATCCGGCCGTTTGATTGGAACCAACTAGGCAGACCCCGGTTGCCAGCAAGCATACCATTCAAAATTATCGTTCAAATATACAGAATGGTAATGGCTGGCACTATCATTGATGAGGGGGCATCTGTGAGTATCCTTTCCTCTATTGCTTGGAAAGCGCTTGGTTCGCCAGCGCTTTTGCGTGAAATGAGAAATCTGTCAGGCTTTGATAAAGGAACCAGTCGACCTTTAGGGATCCTCCCCAATGTGCCAATAACATTGAAAGGGAAGACCGTTCAAATGAACGTGATGGTCATTCAAGGACCCTTGGATTATAACCTACTCCTTGGACGAGACTATATATATTGCATGGGAGCTATAGTCTCGTCACTCTTTAGAGTAATGTGTTTTCCGCATGAAGGAAGAGTGGTCAAGCTCGTGGACCAACTTTCATTTCCCGGATCACGCATCGCAAATAGTCATATACCATCCCTAAATGGTCTATTCACGCAAGAAGTGTCTCAACCCACGGTCCGTCCTCCTGATGAGCGCGAGTAATCCGGGAGGATATGATTGGAACCCAGGGGGCATGCGTCCTGGTCTGCTTCGGCAGGAAAACTTTGGGTATAGGGTAGGTTTCCGCGGGAGAATATGACTAGTCCGTACCCCATCCATGGTTGGAAGAGGGGTTGTTCTAGAATAAGATTCTTTTGTCAAAGTTATGTGAGAGGGTGGGACCCGACGCTCACCTTTGTCTATTTCGGTAGACATTGCTGAGGAAGTGTTTTGTTTGAAAGATTAACGAGACAATCTTTGGGTAACCTGAAAGAGGTAAGCCTCTCTCTTTAAAACAATTGTTTTGAAGGAAAAGAAGTAGAGGTAACCTTGAAATCGTACTTTATACCTGGGGGCATGCAAACCCTTTTAGAGTGCAAGAAAAGAGCGGTTATTTATCTGTTTTTTGGGTTAGCCGTTTCCTAACTTGCATAAAGAAAGGGTGCGGGGCAAAGCTTTGTGAGATGAAGCTCCATACTAAATAGAATCTCAATAAGACACTCTTATCTTATGACTGGGTAATCGAGCAGTTTTAGCATAAAGTTCATGCTCGCTAAAAAATAAACACAAGATCCGAGCAGTTTTAGCACATAGTTCATGCTCGTTAAAAAATAAACATAAGACCGAGCAAATGTTTCCACCAGCGTTTAAGCTCGTTAAAAAATGAACTATCCCGGTAAATAACCACTGTGAATGTAATATCATCAGCCATTAAAGCCTTGGTCGTGTTTTCACCTGTCACCTCCACTTTTCGTTGGCCGATCGTTCACCTCCATATGATTGTTTACCCATTTTGAGTAACAGCTGCGAAGAGTGATTTCACCTAGCCATCCTTGTGACACTGCCGTGATTGGAAAATTCCAACCTGTACCTGGAATCTGCTGCTAACCCTGTTTATCACTCGTTCCTCAAAAGACGAGTCTTCTTAAGCTCTTTTCAATTGACTCGTAAAATATGAAAAGATTGCCGAGTCCTTGGCCTTCCAGCTCGTTAAAGGGACAGGAAGAGCTATCCCTCCTCTAGATTTTAATATTTTTGGACCTGAGGGATTATTGCACAAAAAGATCGAGCGCTTGTTTTGTTCGGCTCGTTAAAACTATCGAAAACTCATCCCTTCTGTATTGTTTTATACTTTTTCGGACTTAAGGGATTACATGATGAAAAAGGACTTTTGGAGTTAACTTTATGTACCTTTTCAGACTCTCTAAAGATGAAAAGGACCGAGTTATCCTTGTCGTTAGACTCGTTAAAATCATTAAATAGCGACAAACTTGTCTTTAGACGAGAACGAGTTTCACTATCGCTAGTCTCGTTAAAACATAGCGATGGGCTTGCCCGAAGGGCAGGTTATAGAACAAGGATATGTTATCCTCCTCAAGCTTGACAAAAATAAAGAGGTACTGGTCAGCAATGACTGGGGAAAAATTGGGAGAAACTAAAGAAAACTTTGATGGTAGCAAGTCGCTCTTGAACATGACACTTTTCCTCCGTACCACAATCGGGTTGGGTTGTTTCATTCACCAGTCACATCCATGGTCTCGCCATACCATCCATATTTGTGGTAATGCTACCAATCCATCGCATTAGTGTCGCCATATTTTCAAGAGAAGTCGTTCAGAAAAAGTCAACCGTGTCCCATCCACTGCCATACATTATCCTTCATCCTTTCATGACCGCCACCCTGAATCATATGTCACAGATCGTTTTCACCTCCATTAAAATCATTAGCTCCGTTTCGTGTCACTGATGTGGGATTCATTAAGGCCCTCCTTTGACGGATCGCTTCTTGTCGACATCAGCTCACTATCCAAGAAGTTGATCTAGGAACAACCCCTTCAGTACTTTGAAGCTTGCATGCCACAATGGCAAGTTTCTCACTTCCGGCGACAGGTATACATCAATGACCTTCGACCAAAGGATTTTGCGTGGTGTTCGACGCCAAGTCCTCTATTCACACCACGTGAATTGTACTGCAGTACCTTGAGGGTCATTATCATTATCGGTGATTCCTCTCGCGCTTCTTAACGGTTTACATCATTGACCGGTAATCAAGCGATGTCTTTCCATGTTCGACTTCAGAACAATTCTCACATGGATCGACTTGTACTTAGAGTGAGGATCGAATGAGTTTGAAGACCCCGGATCTAGTTTCATCCATCCGGGCTACGATATATATTCAGGAAAGATAAAGACATTAACATGTACATCATTGCAGCAGATAATCATCCTACTCAAAGGATGATAATTTCATCAAAATTATCAGTCTACCATCAAACGATTGTCTGTTCTATGTACAGAAAAATGAATTTATAAAGCTGAGCATGGGAATGCCCGCCTCAGTTAGATGAAAAATAATGTATTGTATTGTATTGTATTACAGGTCTCCTCCCAGCATTGGATGAACTTTGGATCCCCCTGATAAAGCATTTCGCCCAATAAACAGCCTCATACTTTAGGGGGCAACTGTTATAGACATTTTTGTGCCTTACAACATTGAGCATGAAATGTCCATAATCTAAGGGATCCAAAGTCCCTAAACATGTTGTTCCTACCCCTAGAGGAACAAGGCTAACAAACCACAGCAATTCACAGAAGTTCTCCACCAAAAAACTACTCAAAACAAGTCAAATCAGGATCATTTCAGTGGCTACACTAGCTGTTTGCGCTGAATGTCAAAGCCAACACTGGCTACCTGCGTTGAATGTCAACTGGAACACTGGCTACCTGCGCTGAATGAGAGTGAACATGTGGCAGGCTCATTTCTCAAGGTGTCAAAACCCAGGAAGCTTCCTAAATGACACTTGCCTCAGGGAATTCGACTGGTGATGAGTAAGAGGTTCCAAATCTCCAAGTGGAAGCAAGAACCTCCAAGTGGACTCAAGAACTGATAGAGGGAGAGGACACTAGTCAGATCTCAAGCTGACTCATCCTCTCTCCAAACATCTATATATGGATCTCTCATCCATGATATCTAAGAGACTGGAATTTTGTTATTGCAAAGAATTGCTGTTGGTTTGAGACTGGAATCATTGGGTGCTTAATGCTTTGAAGGGGCTGAAGATAGGAATTCCATTTGCTGGGAAGGAGATGCTGGATTGGAGCCCTCTGGGTTGTATCTCTTCCTAAACCTTGTTATTCATCAATAAAGCTATCTTGGTTTCTCCTATATGCTGATGTATTTTGATGTATGAATGTATTAGTGTATTTGGTTTATTTCTAATCCTAAACTAGTTATGAATGTGAATATCTGTCTTTGTGTAGTGTTCTTCTCTTGTCGCAAGTAGCTGTTCTCTTGTGATCTTGTAGGATGTTGAAGCTAGAGAAGCAAGAAGGCAAGTAGCTGTGAACACCCAAAGAGAAGAGAGACCGGATCGAGGGACAAACGGAAGACACCGGTAAGTCTATTGATCTCTCTTCTTTCACATTTCATAAAGGAAGAAACCAGAATAGCTGTACTCATTTGTTTCTAAGGCACTGTCACACCTTAGGTGGATAGGATCGTCCTGCATAGGCATTTTCCCCCACAACATTTAGATTGATGGAGTGCTTGACCTGACAATTCAGAGGAACCCCTCTAGGGGAGGTGAATATGTCCTCGTACTCCTACACGACCTTGTCCATCTATAGTTTTCAGACTGAGGGGCCCTGTCTGGAGGTTGTGGCCACTGTCTTCTACTTTCCTTAAGGGCGTATCATCAGGAAAACAAATTTAGTGGTCTTGGAAATGAGCTTATTGCATTGTTTTGTAATAACCAAAGAGATGGTGGTAGGCGGTGCTACCTATGGTATCCTCTACAACTTATTTCCCAATGTAACAATAACGGCATGGGGCCTTGATTTATACACAGCATGTCGCTTCCACAAGTATGGTTGTCCTAATAATACATCACAAACTTCAAGGGGAGCAATGTCACATAATACCTCATCCATGAAGGGCTTGATGTTGTATGGAAGGTAACACTACTGGCTCATGCGAAGATCCCGTACTTGCTGAAGCCACCCGATGGTGTATGGTTGTGGATGTGTTGTGGTTGGTAAGACCAACCACTTCACGACCTTTGCTGAAATGAGGTTCTTTTGGCTCCTGCTATTGACAATGAACTGTAGCGAGGAGCCCTTTACCCACATCTAGGAGTGGAAGAGACGCTCCTCCTCCTCTAGATCTTCGGGTTCATCCTTTTGTATGTTTGTGGTGGCAACAGTGGTGTTGGGCTCCACATCGATAATCTACTTCCCTTTGTCATTCCCCTTGTTGGGTTCTGACTCAGATTTGAAACATGCATCTGATTGAGAAACGTTTAGCCTAACCACAAGTGACTGCTTGGCCCAACACTCACTTGTGTTGTGAGTGGAGCTCTTATGGAACTCACACCACATTCCCGTGTCCTTTTTCAGCTTCATGGCATTGTTCTTTTCTTGCAGCTTTGGCAGTTTGTCTTGGCCTGCCCTGCCTTGGCTTTGTCCTTTATTCTGCGGTTTTGGGGTACCTTTCCCTTGCTTTGGATTTGCAGATCCAAAGTCTCGCTTCTTCTGTTTAAACTTTTGCTTGACCTTGACGACATATCGGTATGCCATGCCAAGTGAGGGGATGTTCAGGAATTCTATTTCTTTCTATATGTACTTATGCAGGCAACTGCGGTATTTGAGTACCAAATGCTGCTCCAAATCCTTGATACCTAACTTTGTGAGAAGGGTATGGAAAATATTGGTAAAATCTAGCACGTCTTGGTCCCTCCCCTGCCACAGTGTGGTCCACTTTATGTATTAATCCTCATAGTTTTTGATAGGGTAGTATTGCTCCCTAATGGCATCCTGGAATGAATCCCAAGTGGGTGTGGTTGAAAATAGTGAGCCTGTACTTTCATCCTTCTACTTGCAGTAGGATTCCCACTAGGCCCTAACATGGGGGGCTGCTTTGAGAAGAGAAAAAATAATCGTTTCCCGACTGGAAAAATCATGAACAGAAAAATAACCCTCTAGCAGATTTAACAATTTACCGATGGCATCTGCATCTATCTAACCCTAGAAGATGGGGATTTCAAAATTAACTTGTACCGTAAATAGTGTGGCGCTTCCAGAGTAGCTGTTGGAAGCTGATGCGTCACCCTTGGTTAGCTGCTGAAGGATTTGGGCAAAGCTATTCATCATCGTGTTCGTTTGTCGCTCGAGGACTTCTTCGAGCTAGATTTTGATAGGATCTCCTGCCCCCTTGTCTTTCTTTTCATCCACCATGGGAGGCTGTCAGGATTTGCGAGGCTGGTCTTGTAAAGGTTTGACGAGTTCAAGCCCTAACTCCTTATATCCCAACCTAGTTGGGGACATGAAAATAAAAACAGAGAAAAAGCAGACCGCTCTTATACCATTGATCCAGATTTAAATGGGAACGCAACAAATTATAGAGTTAACCATAAACACAGAGATGCAGTAGAAATAATACTTCATTTCATTAGTGTAAAATACAAAAATATGCTTACAAACAGCAATGGAAATAAACCAACTAGGGCAATGGTAGCTTATCTCTGAGAAGAGATGTGGCAACTACATGCCTCTGAACTGTGTTACAATTAGGCATGAGGGCCTATTTATTGTTGAGAAAAAATGGAAAACCCTAAACATCCAAAAACATAACCCTAGAAGATGAAATGCCAAACTGTGGACCCCATTTGGGTAAATTGGTACATCAACTTCTTGGGGTCATAACTTTGGCATATGATCTCTGTTTGATGCACAAAATATCTCTTTAGAGAGAACTATCCGAGAACTACAACTTTGGGATGAGAAACATTTGTCCATGGACCCATGTTGCTTCGATTTTTCCAAAAAAAGGTCATTTAGGGCCTCAAAATAGCTCTAGAAGTTTAGGACTCGAAAAATTACTTAAAATAGTAAACTGTGCTACAATTAAGGAAACTGAAAAGTTGAAAGGAGCAATGGTGGGGGTCCATGTGGACTTGGTAGGTGGCCACCAATATCCACCTGGATCATTGGATGCTTGATGTGGGCAGACATCGCCTGTAGTTCCGCGTTGTGCTGCTCTATCTGCTCATCAATTTCTTCCTCTGTGTCGGGCGAAGGTGACCTCACGCCTTTGCTAGAGCCCCGCCCATTCCGCCTGTCTGCTACTCCATCTGCTAGGTGGCATCGTTCTCTGCCTGGGCCTTATCAATGGCCTCCTTCTTCCTCTTCTCAGCCAGTTGTTCCATCTTGAGCTTGACCTCCTGCTTTTTACACTGCGCGACGGACTTTCTCGCCCCCACCACCAAGTCTGATGTAGTGCACCACTCTCTCGGCTAGCTATCAAGCACTGCATCAATTGTGTCATCGGTTTCCAAGTAAGGCATGTCATATCATGTCTATGAAGGGTCCTTTTATGCCCTGATTGACACATTGTGAAAGTCTGCCTTGACCTCCATATACCCCTACAGGTTGACAAACACAGTAGGTGACAACTGTGGTTTGTGATTAATAGCCATGCAGATGTTCATCTCCATCAAGATCCAGAAGATCTTTCTATATTTTTTGCACTGTGAATCCTTGGTCACCCACAGCTAAGCATACGTCACTACTTCTGGTAGGTCCAACGTGACCAAGGGGAATTGACTGTCTTTTGGTAGCTCCTATGCTACCAGCATAATAGACATCAAGAGCCATGCGTAGTGGAAGGTCTTACTGAGCTCCCTGCCTCGCGATAGTTTGCAAGGAACTCACCATAGAGATAGTGTGCCCAACTGACCTGGACTCCTTCAGCGCATTCTGCTACCAGCACCACTATAGGGGCTGGCACCTCATCTGTGCGACACTTCCTCATCACCTTTCTTTCCAAAATCTGTATGGCCACATTGACTGCAAGTTCACTGATACTTGAGATGGTATAGCCTCATGGTTACTTTAGAAGCTTAAATTTCTCCTTCATGGCCTCCATGAGGGCCTACTCGCCACCTTTTTCGCTAAACATCATTGCCGTATTTTCAGCTATGTAGGGAAGTCGCGTGATCCTATGGATCAATCTATTGGTGATGGGTATTGGCTTCTCCAGCCATAGACACGGATCATGCACCAAGCATAGCAGCTGCTTGATGACCAATACTATAATCGGGGTGCAATTGTAGTGCGGTACCCATAGTAGGTTGAGTAGACCTGCCTTGCCTACTCGATTGAGCCACTTTTGTAGCTCTAATGCGGTCATCTTGGTGGTTGTGTCAATAATGCCACACATTAGCTACTCAGTCGCCAAGTGGGGGAACTTCTCATGGTCAGCTAAGTCCCAGTATTCGAGCATTAACAGTGGAACCCACCCCAATCTCGGTCCTTCAAAGACAATTTCATCCGGCAGTAGAGGGGTTTGCAAGGGGACCTTGCTCTCATTAATGTCCTTCAGCACCTTGGTCTTGTCCTTGTGGGGAGGGATGTACTCAGGAAACCGAGTGATAGGGTCAACACCTTGGACTTCAACTTCCTCCACGTCTATCCCTAAGTCCTCATCATCCATCGGGATGTCTTCGATTTCTTCCCCCTTTGGCTCCAGATTGATGGCATTGCTATTTTCTTGTGTAATGGGCTCGTCCTTTGTTGGGTTTCTTCTCGGCAACATGCTCACCAATATTGCAAGTTGCTTGCCCTTTTTATCCTTTTAACTCTCCTTGGTTGGGGTTATCTTTGGTCTAGGTGTCCATGGTGATTTGGGAACTTACGCTAATAATTCTGCAACCTTCGGGGAAACTTCTTCTACCTCCCTAATAACCTATGGCACAACCTCCTCAGTTCTCATTGCTTCAGTGTCCATAGATTCTATGGGTGCCAACATGATGCTATTCAACAATTCTCGTGTCACCTTCAGTAATTGCACAAATGCCGAACTCGCTATTAGAGCTTCGAAGAATTTTTAGTTCATGTGCTCCTGAGAGCTCAACAACTCAATTCTCAAAATGCCAGGTGTTTTTCACTGGGAAGCCACCTGTAATTTATAGGGAATTTTGAATTCAAATCCAACCTTTCCCCCCACATTCACTTCATTAATGCCAAATTGGTGGCAGATTTCCAAGGATCTTACCCATAAAGTTCAACCTAAATGCTGGGTGCCCACTCCATTTGGCTGCCTTTCTAATATCAAATCATGAACAGTGACTTTAACGGTCACTTTCTGGCTAACTTGCATGATTTTTCCTTGAGTAGCATAGCTCCCTTCATGTTGTTGCAAACCCTGTGACATTTCCTTGCTTCACACAATCCTCCAATCACGCAGCTCCCCAACCTGGGCAGTGTAGTTTATAGTCCTGCACCTCCTTTCAGCTGCCTGGAACGCTAAGACTATGCTACCCTCATATAATCATGTGGATGGACCACTGGTGTATGGCTTCAATCGTGTGCCATTCACCATTCTTTGGAAGGGGTCTCCATTCAATCTAAACAACTAAACACTCCACTGTTGGTAATCTCCTTAATGATATAGGGCCCTAACCAGTGCATTTTGAATTTCCCTGGAAATTTATCAAACTTGCTATCATATAAAAAACCAGGTAATTTACCTTAAAGGTGTGCAACTTAATGTGCCGATCATGCCATGCTTTTTTGCACTGCTTTTGGACATTTTGGTGGAATATAGCTAGAAATCTCTCTTCCTCAAGATCAGCCAGTTGTGCAAGCCTCTCTTCCAGGGCTCCACAATCCGTCATACTTGTGAGTGTTGCTATGCGTAGACTAGGCATAATGTATTCCATGGTCATCACTGCTTCAACACCATATACAAGCCTAAAGGGTGCCTGTCCAATCAACTTCTTGCATGTTGTCCGATTGGCCTATAGTACTACGGGTATGCACAGGTCCCAATCACTTTGTTGAGCATTGCAAACCTTGGTCAGCACGATTTCCAACACCTTATTGAATGCTTCCACCATATTGTTATCCTGTGGGTGATGAGGTGTGCACCTCTGGTGATGTACCTGAAATTCCTCCATCAGCGCACTGATCATCTCATTCAGAAATTTCATACCATGATCACTCATAAAAATCTTTGGACACCCAAATCATGTCAGTAAATACTCAAAGAGAAACTTTTCAACAGTCATGCCTGTGCAATCCTCCACAAGCTGTACCTCTACCCATCGAGTCAAATACTCCGTTGTGGTGATAATGTACCACGCACCTGCCTTCTTCCCTTGGGGCTGAATGGGTCCCACAAAATCTATTGCCCATTTCTCAAAGGGTTGTAACATCATCTATGGATTAAGAGGTAGCTCATCCCTCCATGATGGCCTGCCCATCCCTTGACACACATCACATGCCTTGCAGTAAGCTTTTGAATCTTGATGGAGAGTTGGCCACTACAACCCTGCACTTAGAATCTTCTGCGCAGTTGCTCTCCCTGCATAATGACCTCCCGCGGTGCCCCCATAAGCATTCATGAGGATACTTATCCTTTCAAACTCTGGTACATATCATCGCAATATTTCATCAGACCCCATTTTTGTACAGATGCCCAGCAATGACAAAAAACTCTACCACACGCACCACTAACTCCTTCTTCTGCTACACAGTGTAACCTTCCGAGGCAGTTCCTATCGTTAGGAAGTGTATTATGTCTTTAAAATGACCATCCGTGATACGCACTACAAATAGCTGTGTGTCAGGCAATCCCTCCTCCAAATTAGTGGTCTCTTCCCCCATTTCGATGCGCAACAGATGGTCTAGTCCCATGTTTAGTCATCCAGGCTTCACAATAACTTCAAAATCATACTCCTAGAACAATAACAACCACCTACAAATTCTCCCCCTCAACACAGGCTTATTGACCAGGTATTTCAACGCGGAATGATTCGTATACATCTTAAAATGTCCACCCAACAAATAGTGTCTAAACTTCTTGAGTGTGTATACCATGGCTAACCCTTCAAGTTTGGTGGTGGAATAGTTCTTCTCAACCTTAGATAACCTTATGCTTGAGAACACTATAGGATGGTCCAATTCTCCTCCGCAAGCCTGTGTTAGTACTGCTCCCAGCACTATACATGATGCGTTGACATGTACATGAAACCCCTTCGTCCAATCTAGGAAGACCAAAATCGGTGCAGTGACCACCTTTTCTTTCAATACATCCAAGCTTTTCTTACAGTCCTCATTCCAATAGAATGTCACATCCTTTTTCAAAAACTTCTCCATAGGCGTGGTGATCTGGGCATAGCCCTCAATAAACTTCTTGTAATACCCAGTACGTACTAAGGTTGTGCACATATGTTTCACACTCCCCAGTGCTTCCAAGTTAAGTTTCATGGCAATCTTCATGGAATCTACCATTAGTCCCTGTCTACAAACCACATGATCCAGTAGAGTCCCAAAAGGAACACAAAACAGGAACTTCTTCAAATTGAGTGTGTTGGCTTGTATGGGCTTGACCCAGGTTTAGAGGTGCTTTAGCCAGGCAAATCCTAGTACTACTGGCCCTTTCAACAACAGTCTGCAGAGCGTGGACTGAGGTCTCACCTGAAGTAGTATGGGAGGGTGCTAGAACTAGGTTTCCACACCCTGGTGATGTCTGATGGGCTTCTGGGGTTTGCGGTTTGACCCATCACTACGTGCACTTTCTATTCCTTCACAACTCGTGCTGTTGTTTTCGCTCAGCCCTACTTCGAGTGCAGCTCATATAATACCCGAGTTCCTTGCTAATTAACCAATTACTTAACTTGTGTGTGTAAGATTAATGGTTATTATAGCATATTTACCAATCATATCAGTGTGCCCGATACATAAACTAATATAAACATAAAGAAGATAATGCATAACAAATACATATAAACAAGAATCAACTTCTCTTTATTAATCTTCAATCCCAATTACAGACTTGACACCGCCCTGCGCACTTAGCTGCAAGGGTCTGCACACTTAGCTGTGGACTCTACTAGGCCTCTACGCACTCAGCTATAGAGCCTCTTCCTACTACTACAACCCAATACCCTTAGAATCCTACTCTAAGCTCGAACCATTCCTTCACTACTCACTCTACTATCCACTATCTTTTCAACTTAGATCCTCGCTCCATTTATACAATCCAATGGTCCGTGGACCTTGGGTAGGCTGACATGACTTTACATTAAATTACATTACTTTAGGGTGGACAACCCTATGAACTAAACTCTACTTCACGCTCTGCACCTACAATTCACGGAGTCTTACAAAACCTTTGACCAAAATTTGGGCTTTGCGCCCCAAAAACTACTGTGGGGCGATTCCATGCCCAACAAGCCCCCAACACAATCATCGTGACTCATCCTGAGTCACTCTATTGGTGCGGTGGTCTTGGCACAGAGCCCCTCCAACTGTTCCCGTACTACCTAGAGGTCCACGACCCACTATTCTATGGTTTGTTGGACCTGCTGCATTCGTGCTTCTGAATCATCCACGTCTGAACTGTGTCCTTTATTTGGTACTAGCTTTTGGTGCGTGTGTTTGTAGTCTCGCACCTTTGTCCGTCTCCTTGGGTTGCGAAGACTATGCTTTGGATGGTTAGTTAGATAATCATCCCACTAGTGTAGGGCTTCATGTAACTACCATTTACTTTTCCCAGGAAGGGTTCTCCATTGAGTTTTACTAGCTGGACCACTCCTCCGTATGTGACCTCCTTTACCATGTATGTTCGCAGCCAGTGCATTCTAAATTTTCCCAAAATTTTTTCAAACTTACTATTATACAATAGCACTAAGTCGTTTACCTTGAAGGTGTGTAACTTGATATGGCAGTCGTGCCAGGCCTTTTCATGCTACTTTTGTACCTATTGATGAAATCCAACTAGAATCCATTCTTCCTTGAGTTCTTCTAATTGTGCTAGCCTGTCTCCCAGAGCTTCGCAGTTTGTCATGGCTGTGAGTACTGCTATTCATAGACTAGGTACGATGTATTCCATCGGCATGACATCTTCCATACCATAGACCAACTAGAAGGGTGTCTGTCCCATCAATTTCTTCTGCGTTGTCCTATATAGTCATAACACAATAGGTACGCGGAGGTCCCAGTCATTCCGCTGTGTGTGGAGTACTAAAAAGGTATGTTTTTGATGATCATTTCAGTGGCTTTTCAGTAGAACTTGTAAACCTTTTTGCATCATGAACTTGGAAAACGATAAAGAATTATAACAAAACATGTGAGATTAATATGCAAGACTTAATCGCTAACAATTGTCATTCCCTCGTGCAGGAAGGGGTGAAAACGAGGAGTTGTTGTCCAAAGGAAAGGACAAGGATGAGGTAACCGCTGCCCCTTCGATAGGAGACCGAATGCAAACAAGGTTAAGCAGATCAAAGCAAATCGGCCCAGAAAAGGAGGTGAAGGCACCGACTCGGTGTAGGAGGGAAAAGAGATGATTAAGGATTAACGGTTCGGCGAATCCCTCAGGATCCTTGATCCTGAGGGATCGCTGCTTTGTCTATTTTTATACTTAGACATCTCCGCCATCACCCATATAAAAGGGACAGCATTGTTAGCTCGGAGAGAGTTCGACATGATTATGCTTTTATGTAATTTCTGTTAAGATCAAAACTTTGATCATCGAGTCTCGATAAGAACTGGTTCATTGTAATTTTGTTTCATGCACTAATACAAACTTGGTGATTATTTCATCTCTGCGTCTGGATTAACCTCAAGTAGTGTACCCTTGGAGGCTAAGGGCCCGGACCCAGAGGACACTTGCTTTTGTATTATTACGATTTGATTTCTGCGTGATTTGCTTATCGTCATTATTTGGTAATCTGATATGCTTTATAAGTTTACATCACATGCTCTATTAAGATTAATTCATTAATATTTCTACGGAAAAAACTATTGTATTAACTCTGCATCATATTACTGTTCCTTTCAGAGTTGATTGAATATTATTAGTCTTAATCGAATATTGTTACTATTTTATTACAGAGCTTCTGTGCTGTACATTCATGTTACAGGATTCATCTTGAAAGTTATGTTCTTTACGATTGTTGGATTCGGAAGTAACGATGTTTTATTTCGAAATGCAGTCGTATTCCTTTTAATTGAGATTGATGCTTAGATCAGATTACTATTCAAGCGTGTTGTGTGTGTATATGGTTTCCAAGCGCTGTTCCTTAACTTATCAGTAATCAGTGTTGTTCCATTAATGTGTGTTGTTTGATTTGCCTTAAAGAGTGAAATATTGTTGTTTGATTACGATTAATGCATTTGAGTTAGTAGATTAAGTTTGATTACTGCCTGAGAGACATAGTTGTTTAGCTACTGTTCATTTTAAAAATTGTTGTTCCATTCAAGATTTGCTATTCAATTTCTTATTTTCCATTCCATTTTCTTATCTGCCATTCCATTTACTAGCATTTGTTGTTTTGGTGTGGGAGACGATCTAAGGCTATAGTGAGCCTCGACATTTACTGTTTGGTTCCTAGACCCGTGGTTTGTTCTCTAATTTCCTTTCCATCAGTTTCCAAAGGGATGGGTTATCGCCGCCGAACCCTTGACTCATAAGTTGCCTAGTTTTCTGAGTGTGTGATTTACTCTTTCGAAGTAGCTTAGTTGTAGGCAAGCATCCGTTTACTCTTGTATTTCTGAATGCTGTACTACGAGCATTACTCTAACAAATGATAGCCTTAGACTGAAACACTCTTTGAAATAACAAAACGCTCCTGGATTGACATATTAATGTGAGGTAATTAGAGGTGAAAGAGACCCTTTTTATAGCTCTACACTGTGCATTACATACTTTGGTCAGTGCAGTCTCCAATATTTTATTGAATGCCTCTACTGTGCCATTGGCCTGTGGGTGGTAAGGTGTACTTTTCTGATGATACACTTGGAACTCTTCTATGAGAATGCTGATGGTTTCATTCAAGAAATGTGTTCCGCAATCACTCATTAAGATTTTTGGATAGCCAGATTATGTCAACACGTTTTCAAACAAAGACTTTACAGTCATGGTGGTTGTGCAGTCCTTGACTGTTTATGCTTTTGCCCATCGTGTCAAGTACTCTATCGCGGTGATGATGTAGCGCGCCCCCTTCTTTCCCTGAGGTTTGATAGGGCTCACAAAGTTGATTGCCCATTTCTCAAATGGTTGTAGTGTCATTTGAGGGTTTAGTGGCATCTCATCACTTCGTGACGGTTTCCCCATCCTTTGACATATATCGCAAGCCTTACAATGTGCTTTCGAATCCTAGTGTAGGGTTAACCACTATAGCCCTGCGCAAAGAATCTTTTGTGTGGTCGCGCATCCTGCAAAGTTTCCCCCATGTGCTTCTACGAGGATCTAACCTCATTCCAATTCAGGTATGTATCTTCACAATATCTCATCATTGTCCATCTTGTAGAGGTGCCCTGCGATGACAGAAAAATCCGCCGCGTGTACCATCAATTCCTTCTTCTGTTGGATTGAGTACTCCTTTGGCGCAGTCCTTGTTGTTAGAAAATGGATTATATCTTTGAAGTGGCCATCCGCGACACGTACTATAAAGATTTGTGCATCAGTTAGTCCCTCCTCCAAATTCGTTGGTTCCTTGCCCATCTCAATTCATGACAAGTGGTCTGGTCCTACGTTTAAGCGTCCGGGCTTGACTATGACCTCAAAATCATACTCTTGAAATAGTAAAATCCATTTGCATATTCACCCCCCCAACTTGTTCACCAGGTATTTCAGCACGGAATGGTCGGTATACATCTTAAAATTTCCTCCAAGTAAATAGTGTCATTAGTTTTAGAGTGTGTACACCATTGCCAACCCCTCACGCTCAGTGGTAGAGTAGTTCTTTTCTTCTTTGGATAATCTTTGGCTTGCAAATGCGATCGAGTGATCTACCCCCTTCATGCCTTCTTGTGTGAGTATGACTCCCAACGTGATACATGACACATCAACATGTACATGAAATTCCACTTCCCATTTCAAGAAAACCAAGATTGGTGCGGAGGATAGTTTCCCCTTCAGGACATCCAAACTCTTCTTGCAATCATCATTCTAGCAATACGTAACATCTTTTTTCAATAGTTTTTCTATTGACGCGGTTATTTCACCATAACTTTTGATGAACTTCCTATAGTATCCAGTGTGTCCCAAGGTAGCGCGCAATTTTTTATCACTTCATGGTGCTTCCAAATTGAGGATAACGACAATATTCGTAGGATCCACCATCAGTCCTTGTTTGCAAACCACATGTCCCAGCAGGTTTCTAAAGGGAATGAGGAATGTGCACTTCTTCAGGTTCAGCACAATCTGGTGTCGGCGGAAAGTATCCAGCATCAAACGTAAGCTCACTACATGGTGCTTAACTAACCAAAATACAGTCCAATTATCCAGATAGACCTCCAAAAACTTGTGGATGTATCATATGAACGTGGCTACCATGATGCGCAAAAATATAGCTGGCACATTCTTCAGTCCAAATGACATTACGATGTATTGAAAGCTTCCCCTTTCTATTGCGAAGGTCGTCTTGCTCATATCTTCTAGCGCGATCTTGATCTGATGGTACCCTAAGAACCCATTCGTGAATGAGTATGCTTCCTGACCACCAACATTCTCTATTACTTCATCTGTGAATGGTGTTGGGAATGGATCATGTATGCAGGTGTCGTTCAGCTTCCGGAGGTCTACTCATATTCCTATTTCACGCTTTTGTTTTTTCTCTCGTACTACCATAGGACTCACACAATTGTATTCTTCCACTGGTTCAATAATTCCAGCTGCGAGAATTTTTTCTAATTCATCTCAAATATTTTCTTTATACTTCAGATTCAAGTAGTAAGGTCGTTGCTTAACTAGCTTTGCGTCGGGTTTTAGGGTGATCTTCATTACCCCTAAATCGTTAATGACCCCCTTCAAGTCTATAATTTTGGTTGGGAACAAGTCTTGGTATTCATGGAGTAACTCAGCAACCTTACTGACCATGGCATTGTCCCAATAGTCACCAAGAATTGCATACTTTGGCTCTGCCTTTGTTCCAATGTTTACCCGCTTCGTCTTTAGTGGCGCGGTGATGTCGGGGTCTTCTAGTGATGGTCCGTGAATCTCACAAGAGCGTTTTGTTTCTGAAATATGAATGTTTCGTGGGTCCTCATCATCCTCCTTAATATTCACATTATAACACTCTAGTGTGCTACTGAACTATGTCGCCCATTCTGGCTGAAGTACTCCCATTGGCTCCTGTGGTATTTTGAAGATAGTGGCTTTTATTGCTTGTAGCGCATAGTCAATAGTCTCCGACCAATGATCTTCAAATATGAATGTGAACAAGAAACCCTTGCACAAGACATCCCATTCACCCGTACCATGGCGGAGCTCCGTCTCCGTATACCAATTCATGGGTATGATGTCCAGGGTATGGTAGAATAAATGTACCCATTCAGGATGTGGTTCTTCCCTGTAGACCTTGGTAAATTTCATGAGGTGCATGCATGGATCATCTTGTCCATCATATTTGTCAACTAACTGTATTTGTGGTTTCCCAAATTGCATGCGCATCATTCTTCTGCAGTTGTGCCAGTCCTCGAAATTTACTTGATGGGTACACCACCATCGTGCAGGTGTTCCACACAGTGCCCATTGCAACACATCGAACCACTGCTATTCCGATACCATGCTTTCAAATTTGCACAGAAATTCATCCACCATTGGCAATCCATCATATGTTGGCAGCTCCCTTGCCTCTGTTGTCACACAATGCAATGACCTAATCATCATGTTGTAGTTCAACATTGTTACTTCGTGCAGCCAATTCTGCCATTGCTCTATCTCTTTTTCAGAATCGAAAGTGCGGGAGCTTTCACGCTCCTATGAAATCCTTCCATCTATAGTTGGATTCACCCAGTCCTCTCCTTGTGAGTTATCTTGTAAATACAGTCAAGATTGTCATCATTATCGTCATCGCGCACCAGTTCAGTGTATTACGCTCCTTCGGCTGGATCTAGCAGTACTACCACGCATAATGAATTTTTCTCAAAGATCATTTTGTGCTTTCTCAAATTTATGACTCCATTCATATCGGTGGCCCAGTCTATTCCTAGTAGCGCATGATAGGGATTGTTGTCATCGACAATCTCTATCACTTCAAAATCTACCTGCGCGTTCGCACCTTCAATATCGACTGTCACCCCTTGCAATTCTCCCATGGGCACAATCTTCTATTGGTTCGCCATTCGTAACTGAATAGGGGACCATTGTAGCACAAGTCTGCCCATGCGTTCCCATGTTTGCTTTAGTAGTACATTCGCATCTGAACCCAGATCCAAGATTATCTGATCCATTTCATAATCACCTATTTACACAGTCAAACTCATTTCCATTCCTATGCATAATGCATGCTTTCCAAGTTTTCAGAGCACGTGTGGTTCTCCTGACCCTGTGCACCTAGTGATAAGTTCCTATAGCCCTCTAACTACCTTACTTTTGTGCAGCAGTTTCATGCATGTCTCCATAAAGGTAGTGAGCATTGAAGGATCTATCCCTGGTTCTAGTAGATCCTGGCTACCTGAAGTGGAGGCCTACGTGAAGCTCTTCTTAGCTTCCATGAATGCCTCCTTCACGTGTTCTAGGTCAAACTCAGGTTCCTTTGTAGGAGCCTTGTGAACCCACACTCTTTCTTCTAGCTGCTTCCCTTTTTCATCTCCCGTGGTCATACCACTCCTGAGCATAATGTTTACATTTGGGTCTTCTTCGCACAATTTAGACCTCATCATTTGTAAATTCTGGGTCGCAGGGGGTTGTAGTACCCCCTTTTCACGCATCCTTGCTATTAGCAAAGGGAAATCTTCTCCCTCATGATCAAACTGATTACAGTACCAACATGATATTCTATTCAGGTTTGTACAATCGTGACCATAATGCCTTGGCCCTCTGCAATTGTAACAAATTATTTGGCCACGACCCCTTCCTCGTCCCATTCTGCCTTGACCCCGATCGCGTCCCAGAAACCCATCTCGCACCATCCCTGCATTTGGGTCGAGGGCTTGCGTTTCGGTCTACACCTTGTAGGCAAGAGTCTACTCCATCATTAGTTCATAGCTTTGGCAGTTGCGTTCGTCATGGCCTACTGACCTACAGAAAATACAAAAAATTTGTTGGGACGTCTGCGTATACTTCTACAACAAATGATAATTATCTATGGTATGTTTTCCTCCTATCTGGCATATCACACACCATAATGTAGATGATGCACTCAGCCTTGCCTAGGCCTTCGGTCTTAATGGTGTTGGCCCTCCTCCTACCAAGTAGTTCACTAACACTGGACAGTGGTCCTTTCGTGCCCTTGGGCTTTGTATTTTATGCAGCATGCTTCCTCATCCACTTCCGGCTAAGGTGTCCTATACTATTTCGAAGTTTTCATTTCTAGACATAGATTCTACAGTTGTGCATGGATTTTTTGGACTCCCAACCCAGTGTCTTGTATAGGGGTCACGCAATCTCATTGTCATCTCCAACGCTTCAGCCTGGGTGGAAAGTTTTTGCTGTGACAACACCATCCTTAAGTGTGGCATGAGTGAGGCCACAAACCATGCTCGATGTTGTGCATCTGTTAGTGTCATATTGGCTTCACAGATCATACTCTTTCGCCTTTGTTCTAGATCTCAAGGAGTCTCGTCCAGGAGTATTGTGATCTCCTTAAACCTGATTATTGATTGTGTCTATGATTTTGGCCTGCTAGATTCCCTGTTCAACGTTGCCTAGATCTCTGCAATTCCTGCGTTCGGATGGTCATTAGAATGCTTGATATACCACAATAATGCATAGTCCTACAACATGCTTACCAGCATAGCCTTTTTAATATTATCATTCACGATGCCCTGTGCTTTCCATACTGCTCTTACCATGAACCAGAATTGGTCCGGATCTTCATTTCCTGCTCCTTTGAACACCAATAGTTTGATTGCACTCGCCATACTGAACTACAATGGTGGCAGAGGTGGAGTGGTGGAGATGGAGGTGAGGGGGGTGACACAGGTGTCGGTGTGGGTGGAGGTGGTAAATGCAGAATTCTCTGTCTTATCAAACTGACCGTGCTTCATGGAGAAACTTTCGCGAGCTCCTCCTCGCTTTCCTACAAGGGTGAAATTAAGGGACTGTTTTCCAACTCTTCAATACTTCCGCTTCTGTATATCTTCTTGCTTCATATGGTCCCAAACATTAATTTATTCACGTAACCTGCTTTTCACACAATAGCATCTTAGTCCAAGTGTTCAAAGGCTTAATATACTTACCTCGCAGTCCCTTGAGAAAACATTGCTCTGCCTCACTATAGCTGATGGTAGTGTCTACCATGAACTCAGTGATAAATCCTCCTATTATTCAGTCGAGTCAATGGTCCATAGCTCGCGCTATCTTATCTTCTGATTCTTCTACTCTACACACTAGTTCTGAAGTCCACACTATTGGTTTGTCGAGCCTACACCTTCCTTGATTGTCTGCTAACCTCACGATCCAATCACATAGCTCAGACGGAAAAGATGAAAAGAAAATTTTGTGGATTTCCGTATACAAGTAGTGCTCCAACCACTATTCCTTAGATACTCGCAGATTTCTATTCTCCTATGCCGTGAACTTGTGAATCTTCTTTTCCAACCACTCTCCAATTTCTTTCTTCATTGGATTCCAGTGGCATGATATTAGACATCCTTTATGTAGATCCTAGTCCCGGCAATGGAACCATTTGTTGGCTCGTATATGTCTGACCTAGGTTCAGAGGTGATTTAGCCATGCAAATCTCGGTACTACTAGCCCTTTCAGCAACAGTCCATGGAGTGAAAACTGAGATCTTACCCAAAGTAGTATGGGAGGGTGCTAGAACCAGGTTTCCACACCCTGGGGATATCTTTTGGGCTTCTGGTGGTTCGCAGTCTGACCCATCACTACGCGTACTTTCTATTCCTTCGCAACTCATGCTGTTGTTTCCACGCAGCCCTAATCGAGGTGTGACCCATATATTAACCAAGTTCCTTGCTAATTAACTGATTATTTAACTTGTGTGTGTAAGATTAATGGTTATTGCAACATATTCAACAATCATATTAGTGCGCACGATACATAAACTAATATTAACATAAAGAAGATAATGCACAACAAATACACAGAAATAAGAATCAACTTCTCTTTATTAATCTTTAATCCCGATTATAGACTCGACACTACCCTACGCACTAAGTTGCAGGGGTCCGTTCACTCAGCTGCAGACTCTACTAGGCCTCTGTGCACTCAGCTGTAGAGCCTCTTCCTACTACTAAAACCCAATACCCTTAGAATCCTACTCTAAGCTCAAACCATTCCTTCACTACTCTCTCTACTATCCTTTATCTTTTCAACTTAGAGCCTCGCTCTATTTATACAATCCCATGGTCTGCGGACCATGGGTAGGTCGACATGACTTTACATTGCTTTAGGGTGGACAACCTTTTGACTTAACCTATACTTCGCACTCCGTGCCTGTAATTCGTGGAGTCTTACAAAATGTTTGACCAAAACTTGGTCATTGATCCCCAAAACCTGCTATGGGGGGATTCCATGCCTAACAGAGCGCAATCTGGTACCTTAAAAAAATATCTAGCATTAGGCGCAAACTTGTGACATGGTGTTTCACCAACCCAATCACAATCCTATCATCAAAGTAGACCTCTAGAAGCTTGCGAATAAATTCTTTGAACGTAGCAATGACTATGCGTGAAAAAATCATAGGTGCATTCTTCAATCCGAAAGGCATTACGGTGTACTAAAAACATCCCCACTCAGTCACGAAGGTCATCTTCCTTCTATCCTCCGGTGCGATTTTGATCTGTTGGTAGCTAGAGAAGCCATCCGTGAAGGAGTACGCTTCCTGGCCACGTACGTTATCCACTACCTCACCATTGAACAAAGTCGGGAAAGGATCATGTACGCGAGCATCATTCAACTTCTTGAGATCTACGCATATCCTTATTTCATCCTTCTGCATCTTTTCTTGTACCACCATTGGGCTTACCTAATCAGATTATTTTATGGGGTCAATGATGCCTACTGCGAGCATCTTGTCTAGCTCTAAGCGGACCTTCTCCTTATACTTTAGATTGAGGCAGTAAGGTCTTTGCTTAACTGGCTTCACGTTGGGTTTTAACATGATCTTCATAACACCCAGGTCTCCTATTATCCCTTTTAGCTTCGTAAACATGGTAGGGAACAAATCTTGGTAGTCACGAAGCAATTCAGCGACCTTATCCACCGTCGCATCATCCCAGTAATCTCCAATATTCGCGAATTTGGGCTCTGCCTCCATACCAATATTTACTTGTTTCATTTTTAGTGGCGTAGTTATATCAGTGTTCTCAATCTTTGGTCCCTCAACCTCATGGTGACCCTCTATTTCAGGGATGTTAATCTTTTGCGAATCCTCATCATCTTCTTCAACAGTCACGTTATAGCATTCCAGTGTGTGGCTCAGCTGAGTAGTCCAATCGGGTTGAATCAGATCCAAAGAATCCTGTAGTATCCTAAAGATTCTTGCTTTCACTTATTATAGTGCTTTGTCAATATAGTCAAACCATCTTCAAAGCTGAATGTCATTATGAATTCTTCGCACAGAATATCCCATTCACCTGTACCATGGCAGAGCTCTGTTTCCAAGTACCAGTTCATTGGGATGACATCCAGAGTATGACAAAACAAGTGCACCTATTCAGGTAGGGTCTTCACTCCATAAACCTGAGCCCATTTGGCCAAGTGTGCACGCAGATCATCCTTCCCATCATATTTTCCTGTAATTCATACCTTCGGTTTCCCAAAGCGTGTTCTCATCATCCTCCTACACATGTGCCAATCATCAAAGCTACCCTTGTGTGTAGCCCACCATCTTGTAGGCATAGTGCACAGTGCCTAGTCCAAAGCCTAGAAGCATTGCTTCTTTAGTATTGCCCTCTAAAATGCATCCAAAAATACATCTACATCATTCAAGCCATCATAAGTGGGAAGACTTCTTACCTCTGATGACACACAGTGTAGCGACTGGGTCATCATTTTATAGCTTAGCGTTCTTACTTCATGTAATCGATTCTGCCAGTGCTCTAATTCTTCATCAGAGTCTGAGGTGCAGGAACTCTCACAATCATATGTAATTCATCCATTTGCTATTGGATTTACCCAATCTTGGTCTCGCACTATTATCTTATATATGCAGTCCAAATTGTCATCGCTCTTGATAAGCCCCAGAAATGGGTAACTATATGGGCCCATTTTATCTAATATTCTCATTTAATCCACCATTCTCCATAGTTTTATGCATGCTTTTGAATATATTTATGTTAATTGTGTGAATGGGAATAGTCACTTTGCCACAAGGTCTAACACGTGCTTATTGCAGATTTTTGAACATTTTGGGGACCAAGATCAGGCATTTACGAGGCGATTGGTAGCAAAATACAAGGAAACAAGGCTGAGGATTTGTAGGAGGGATGTCTACTACACTAAATGACCCCTTCCTCGAGTTCTCCACCATCAGCTCGGAGTTCTATAGCCCACCAAAGATGATTTTAAGGACAGCTGAGTAGGTCTAGGGAAGTGGCTGATTAACTGCAGTTTTGGGCAGCCAAGCTCCTCATGTTAAAGAGGACTGTTGGGGGTCCTCATATGCATAACTAGGAAGGCTTCAATCCTTGGTAGTTTAGTCATTTTTCTAATCCATTTTCGCACTTTAGTGCAGCTCTGTATCAGCACAATTTTGAGCTTCTTCTTGTAAACAATTTTTCGATGTAGTTATTAGTTTTTTATCAATGAAGATGGATCTTGCTTTGTGCTAGATCTGATCTTTCTTAGGAGGCTGTAGCTCTTGGGGTTGAGCCCAACCCAAGTGCCAGTACCTCCTTTTTGTACTTTTATGTGTTTTTCTTGCATTCATAGACTAATTTATGTTATTTAGGTTAATATCTTGCTTCATTTCTTAGGTTGCTTTTGATGATTTAGATAGCTGTTCATGCTTTAGGTTGATTTGACAGTTTGGTAATAGAAAAGATACATAGAAAGGCTACCAAGCAGTCCTTGTTCTCAGTTCTCCCTCCTTCGGATCATGAATTGAGACCAAAGTACACTTGCTGCCACAAAACACTGTTCTTTCCTTGTAATGCAATTGCTAGTGTTAGATTTTGAATTGGAAAAGTTGATATCAGTGATGTCGTCATGTTTAGATTTGTTCCTACTTAGTTTCCATAGCTCTCTTGCATTATTTCTTGTTTATACACTGTTGTTCATCATATTCCTAGTTTTTAAGAGTAGATTAGGTCAAAGTAGATAGATCTCTGTTTTTTTGTCTTTGTCTGGATCAGTTTTTAGAAAGTAATGTGCAGAACACCTGTAATACATTACTGCCTACCATTCCTCCATCATAAAACCTGTTCTAACCCCTCACTCAAGATTCCTTCCCTTCATTTGTCACACTTCTCCAACTCACCCTAATTTCTATATTTTTGTGCAAAATTGATTTCTACATGCTTGAACAAATCCAACCATCTTCATCACTCCTTAGCTTCATTTACCAGGTCCCACACCTCCTACCATCCTTATCCATCCTTCATTTCCACTTTCCCACCATTTTTCCACCATCAATCTTCTAAAAATCACTTTTGGCATGTTCCTGTAGAACTTCCTATAGAATTTCCTATAGATCCCCTACAGCCTCATGTAGAAGATAACGCGAACGGTTTTTTGAGATCTAAGCATGGTGGAAATCTCCAGAAGGGTGTTAGGGACCCCTTAGGTCCTCTCCATACCTTCCTAACAAACCCCCTGCAAACACCCACTCCATTTTCTTTCGTTAATAAACCTCTGCACAGTAAAAAATAGTTAAAACACATGCATAATAATTTTTCATAAAATTACTCAAAAATAAAAAAAGATGATTTTTCCATATTTTTCTTTAGAAGTAGCTTAAACACATGTATTTTACCTCTGTAGTAGCCCATGGCATCCATTTCAGTAGTGGTACATCTATTTTCTTACACAAGTAGGGTTAGTCTGTAAAACTAGGGTTTGCTAGGGTTTGCATTTCCTTTCAGTTTTCATCTTCTTTTTTGCAAGTAAACTAGCCTCTTTTGAGTTAGCTTTCATCCATCACAATTAAAATCTTCTTCTAAGAACTCATAGAAGTTGGCTTAAGCTCCTAGTGAACTTGTTCCAACTGATCAAGTGACAGCCTGTAGTAAGAGCTAGTACTTGTGCATATAGCACCGTCGCTTCCAAGTTTGTTACAAACTATCAGGTTGATAAAAGTAAAGTAGGGAGTCCCAGGAGTTGCAGCATCATTGCTGTAATACTGGAGCTCACCATATTTTTGGTGGCATTGCCGGGGAAGTGTCATAGTATTTTGTGATTACTGCTTTTCTTCTATTTTCTACTGCAAACATTTCGCTAAGTAGTTTATTTCAGAAAGAGTAGAGTAGTTGCTTCATTTCAATTTGAAATTTCAATTCAGCAAGTGTAGATTAGCATTTCCTACTTTCATTTCAATTCTGCAATTTCATTTCAGCAAGCGTAGATTAGCGTTTCCTTCTTTCATTTCAATTCTGCAATTTCATTTCAGTAAAATAGATTAGTCCTTTCCTGCTTTCATTTCAATTCAACAATTTCATTTCAACAAAATAGACTAGTCCTTTCCCGCTTTCATTTAAATTTTGATTTTTTTGTTTAGTAAGATAGATTTTAGTTAGTTGAAGTTCAATCTATTTTGGTTTTTCTGTAGGTACAAGAAAAAAAAACAACAAAAATCACCAAAAAAATAGATTTCATTTCATGCCTCGTAGGAACATAGATAATTCAGGAAAATTCCTACCCAACACCCCCACCACATCACTGAGTCACCCTTCTCTCTTCTTTCGTGGCAATGATCCTGAAGAACCTATAGATGAACCTCCAGAGATATACGAAGATCCTATAACAGAAGAAGAACAAGAAACCATTCCTCCTGAGACCATGGCTGAAAACAAAAATGGTAATGGGGAGAGAGTAGAAGGTACCTTTCCCATCCGAGAGACTAATGGGGACACAAATGAAAAACATCAATCCCTCATCCTTACCTCACTTCCATGGGTTGACCACTAAAGACCCTAATACCTTTTTGTTTGAGTTTGTTGTCCTTTGTCAAACATATGACTATGTAGAAGACGAGAAAAAGTTGAAACTCTTTCCTTCTACCCTCAAGGATGTAGCACTCCGCTGGTTCATGGGGCTACCTGGAAATAGTATCACAACTTGGGCTCAAATGCAGCAAGCCTTTAACAACAAATACCAGGACTACTATAGGTCAAAGGATACAATGGAAGAAATCTTTCAAATGACCATGGGTAGTGATGAATCTTTAGAAGACTATGAAGAGAGGTTTCAACTCAGTTATAAAAGGGCCAGGTGTACACTTGACCCCGAACCTCTGAAGTTGGTTCTGCTCAGAGGAGTCCCTGAAGACCTTCTAGATATCCTCCATCTACTAGCCAGAGGAGACATCTACCACCTACCTTATGATGACATAAAGACTGTATTTAGAAACCATTCTGGGGCAGCCAGAAAGAGAGGTAGGGGAAGTCAACTCTGAGCTAGTACCCCTTTATCTAGTTCATTCCTTAAAAACAAGTTTGCAAATCAATTGGAAGATTTCAAAAGTGAGATGAGACAGACCATTGCCATGCAAATTGATACCTTGAAAATCCAAAAGAAGCAAGAGGAAGCTGAGAGGGCTTTGGCCATATTTTGTCCCAGGTGCACCAGAAAGCATCCTAGGAACGAATGTCCATTGCACTCTGTAGAAGTGTGTTTTTTCTATGAGGAAGACCATCCTACGAATCAGTGCCCTTCCTTGCTCAGATTTAAAGCTATGTCCCAAGGGGCTGAAGGAGCAAGTGAACCGCTCTACTTCATGAACCAAAGGAGACCACATGGACCCAGACCTTACTAGCAGGGGATGCAAGGGACATCCTAGACTTATTACAATCCTAATCAAGCCACTTCCATGCCTTCTTGGGGTCCCCCTGCTCATCCTTCCTGGTCCACACCCCCTCCTTGGTCATATCCTCCTCAATACCATACTCAACCAGCTGCTCACTTGTTTCATTTTCATACTCAGCCACAACCTCAGTGGAATGCACCTCATCAGGGGTGGAGGCCCGAATACAACTCTCCTCCCACTATTTTGCCTCCTTCTCCTGCTCAACCATAACCATTACCTCCTGCTCCTCCAAGACAACCCCAGATACCTGCTCAACCGAACCCAAACCCCTATAACAGACAGGCCCAATAGGTATATACTGGAGAAACCACATGTCCTACTTATGTTGTGGAGATTTAGGAGATCAACCTACGATTTGGGAAGGTCCTCTTAGATAGCCAACCTCGTCCTAAGGAGAACGAGGAAGAGAAACAAGAAAGTGAACCCACAGCCATTCCACCCTTTCTTGAGAGACTAACTGGAACCATGCAACCAAACACAGAAGAAGCTAAACTTCTAGGATAACTTAAATAGTTATGTGTGAAAATACCACTTCTCCAGGCCATAAAAGATGTACCAACAATAAGTTGATCACAAAGAAGTGTTTCAGGCACCCAAGTAGGTGCAAGAGAGATGCCCCAACTATCAATGTCATAGGACAATTCTCTGACCTGATGTTGGGATAGATAATCTGTCCAAAATATCTGGACCCTGGGAGTGCTATAAGTGATGTCCACATAAATGGCACAATAATCCCCCACACTTTGATTGATCTAGGGGTTGCCATTAACGTAATGACCAAGGAAACTATGCTCAAACTCAACCTTCAGAGTTCCCTAAGAAAGACCTCAATAGTACTGCAGTTAGCAGATCGCTCCATTGTGACTCCTGAAGGGATTATGGAAGATTTCATGGTCTCCATTAATTCTTGGGAGTACCCTGCTGACTTCTTGGTCCTTTAGCCAAAGGAAAAACTCACTGGGTATCCCCTCATCTTGGGAAGGCCTTGGTTAGCTATTGCAGATGCTTACATCAGTTGTCAAGCTGGGAGCATGACCATCAAGAATGGGCATATGTCCAAACAGCTAGTCCTATATCCTTCTACCCAACCTTTGCTAGAACATGACTTACCTCTTTGGCTGGAGGAGGAAGATGAAGGTGAAGTCTACTTTGGCCCCTTATGCACAGTGGAAGCCACTAGGGGAGGTCCTCAAACCAAGGATGATCTTATTGAATTTGATTCAAAATCCACCCCCCAGTGTGCTGCCACTAGAAGAGTGGGTGGAAGAAACCCAAGCCAATGCTTTAGTTGATCTCTATGTGGTTGATCCGACCTCTCTCCAAGTTAAGAATGTGGAATTTGGCCCTGAAAGAACTTTGAAGATCAACTCATCCCTATCCACCTCTCAGGAGAAAGAGTTGTGTAGCTTATTGAACAACCATTTGGATGCTTTTGCTTGGAGTTATAAGGAGATGAAAGGAGTACATCCTTCATTCTATACCCATCACATCTACATTAAAGAGGATTGTAAACCAGTCAGGCAACCTCAAAGGAGGATGAATCTAGCCCTTAAGGACATTGTCAAAGAAGAACTACAAAAGCTTTTGGATGTAGGATTCATCTACCCCATCTCTGATAGTGAGTGGGTTTCTCCTTTGGTGCTTGTGCTCAAGAAAAATGGGAATTGGAGAATCTGTGTAGATTATCAAGAATTTAACAAATCCACCAAGAAGGACCATTTCCCTTTATCTTTCATAGATCAAGTGTTAGATGGCCTGGTAGGGAAGAAGTTTTTTTCCTTCCTAGATGAGTTTAGCGGGTACAATCAGATCCAAATCAACCCGGAAGACAAAGATAAGACCAGTTTCACTTGTCCATGGGGTACATTTTCCTACCGGGTCCTTCCCTTTGGGTTATACAACTCTCCTGCCACTTTCCAATGAGCATTACTGAGTATATTCGCTGATCTCTGACTAACCTGAGGAAAGTTTTAGCCAAGTGCATTGACATGAACCTATCCCTCAGTTCGGATAAATGTGAATTCCTAATGACTTAAGGGACCATGCTAGGTCATACATTTTTTCAACAAGGTTTATAGGCGGATACCAACAAGATTGCTATCATCCAAAGGGTCCCACCTCCTCAAAAGGTAAGAGATGTTTGAAGTTTTCTAGGCTTAGCATGATATTATAGAAGATTCGTTAATGATTTCAGTCAGCTGGCATTTCCATTGTTTGGTCTTTTGAGAAAAAATGTTGAGTTCATATGGACTAACAATTGTCAAGAGGCTCTGGATGCTTTGAAAGGTAAGTTGATAACTGCCCCAATCTTGAGAGGTCCAAACTGGGCCCTACCTTTCCACATTCACACAGATGCCTTGAACAATGCCATAGGAGCAGCCCTAAGACAAGTTGAGGAGAAGCTACCATATGCCATATATTTTATTAGTAAAAACCTTTCCAAGGCAGAGTTAAACTATACTGTAACTGAGAAAGAGCTCCTCGCTGTAGTCCATTCCCTAAACAAGCTCAAACATTACATCACTGGCTATCAAACCTTTGTGCATACTGATCATGCTACAATTAGGCATTTGATGAACAAACCTAATGTAAACACTCGTATCATTAGATGGTTACTTTTATTGTAGCAATTTGATCTAACCATTGTAGATAAGCCTGGTAAGGAAAAGGTTGTTGCTAATTTTCTGTCTAGACTAGATTTTCCTATAGGTGAAGAAGGGATGGTGGATGATCAAATGCCAGATGAACACCTGTTTCCTATTTCAGTACTCTCTTTGTCATTTGCTGATATAGCAAATTATTTGGTTTCAGCACAGTTTCCGCCATACCTATCCTCAAAAGAGAAGAGCAAGATCGTGAGGAAAAGTGCCCCATTCACTTGGATTGGGGGAAATCTTTTTAAGCTTGGCCCAGATCAGATCTTGAGGTGATGTGTTAGGAAGGAGGAATTTTTTGACATCCTCCTAACCTATCATGATGGGCCTTGTGGAGGACACTTTGCAGCAAATAGAACCACCTTCAAAATTCTACAGGCAGGTTACTATTGGCCCACTGTTCACCAAGACGTCACGAGATACATCAGCCAATGTGAAAGATGTCAAAGGATGGGGAACCTACTCCAAAGGATGAGATGCCCTTGCAGCCTCAGGTGACTTTTGAGCCATTTGAGAAGTGGGGCATGGACTTTGTGGGTCCTATCAACCCTCCTTCAAAACAGAGGTCCTACATCATTGTGTGCATAGATTACCTGACAAAGTGGGTAGAAACAAAGGTAATCAAAGTAGCAACAAAAGAAAAGGTAGATGAGTTTTTGAGGGAAAATATCCTCTACAAGTTTGGCTACACAACAGAATTAGTCATAGATCAAGGAAGTCAGTTTACCTCTATCCTGATTGAAGACCTGCTCACTCATCGTAAGATTAAGCACAAAACTTCCACCACTTATCATTTGCAAGAAAATGGACATGTGGAAGTTACTAATAAAGCTTTGGAAAGGATTTTGACTAAGGTAGTGAGCAGCATCAGAAAATATTGGGCAGATCGTTTGGTTGAGGTCACCTGGGCCTACAACACTACTTGGAAAAATACAACAGGTTTCACACCCTATGAGCTGGTCTACAGGAAGAAGGCTTTGTTATCCATAGAATTTGAATATAACACATTGAGGTTGGCAGCTTAGCTGGACCTAGATCTTAGCCATGCACAATAAGTAAGATTGCTTCAGCTGAATGGATTAGATGAACAGAGAATGCAGGCCCTTCTCCACTCAGAGGTAATCTAGCTTCAAGGAAAGATATGGCATGACCGACACCTCAATGAAAATCAATTTCAGCCAGGAGATTGGGCACTGTTATATGATTCAAGGTACAAGGATTTCAAGGGCAAGATGAGGACAAGATCGTTGGGATCATATATAGTGGAAACATGCAATGACAATGGTTTAGTCCTTATTCGGACCATTGATGAAGAAGCCATCCCCATGCTCGTCAATGGGCATAGATTGAAAATCTACAAGAAACCCCTTTCTAAGTAGGATTTCATTGAGACTCTTGGCAAATTAGTATTGGTAATGGAGCAAGTCCCTGTCTCCACTCTACCTACATCATGAAGAAAAGAAACAAAAAAAAGGGAAAAAAAAGAAGAAAAAAACACAGAAAAAATGATAAAATAATAAAACATCCTTGGGTGAAAACCTCTTGCAGGTGCCCAGCGTAGATAGTGAGGGTGAAAACCTCTTGGAGGAGCCCTAGCTATCTTAGACAAAAAAAAAAGGGAAGATAAAAAAGGAAGAGGAAAAAGAAAGTAAATCTTATTTCTATTGAATAAATTGCAGGTTGTAGGAAGGTCATTACAGCTTTTGGGAGAGTTGTGCAAGTCAAAGACAGAGGACATGACCAGGATGCATGCATCCCTCACAATCCATTCCTCCATCATCGTTACCTGTCCCCAAGATCTGGTCTCATTTTTCCCGAAATTCCACATCCTACAAGAAGCTCTGTATCTTCTACAGGAGGATCTGTAGAAAATACAGACAAGCCAAAATCGGTCTCAGAAGAGGACCCAAGGGTTTTAGAGCTATCTATGAGGCCTATAAACCTCCCTACCTCCATCCCTCACCATAGGCCATCCTTTTCCGTCTATCTACACCTCCATTCCACTCGTTTTCATGTCCCTGCACATTCACACAACAATCCTGTTTTTTATGCTGCCAACAAATTTTAGTGACAAATCAAAACAACAACTTTTCTTTTCACTCACCATACTTGCTACCCTCCATCCAAGATTCCTTGACAACAGAGACCCTCATCAGAAATTATAGACCTACTCATTTTAGCTTGAATCTCAGAAGGAGAAGCAGCTATAGAAAATCCTACAGGATTCGTATAGCAGCTGATCCCTCTGAAACACATACTACAGAGCCAGGGACAACAAAGTATAGCTTATGACACATGAATGAGTTTTGTGTGAATGTGTAAACATCAAAAATAGTCTGAGGTCAAGCATGTAGAATGCCCGCAACCACAGGAATGAAGAAATGGGTTCCAGCATTCGAAATGTGCATAACACGGCCGCGACTGCACAGGTAAGTGACTAAACCTATTCTGCAATTACATGAATTATATTTCAAGGTTGTGTAACTATGAGAATGGTTCGGTTTGAATGCAATCAGTGGCTAGTTAACTGGCCACCCTTGGTTAGTTACACATCTTTTCGGAATCCAACCGAGCCCCATTAAATTCAAAACTGCTGATAAGATACGGCGCCAGCGTATGCGGAATGTCCATTCACAAAGAGTTAATTGGGACTGGTAGTGGTGGTGGAAAATAACGGGAGTAGGGGAGGTGATGGCGGTTAGAGGGCATGTAGAAAAATTATGGTCATGACGTAGGATCAACAGTCCAGTCTGGCCACCTCATCACCTCACCATGAATCACACCCATAGATAAAACACAACTCAGTTAAGCCATTCATCACCTTTTGTTCATTCTGCACTCATGACATTTTCAATTGGAGTATGAATCTACCACTTCCAAAGCAGCTAACCAGTCATCCTCTGCGAGATTTCTGCCTGTTTTTCAAAAATCTCCCACCTATCAGACTCTACAGGAAGCACAGTTTCATTCTACAAGAGCCGGTGACTTCTACAGGAAGGGTTCTATAGGAAAAACAAAGGACGGCTCTGCAGAAAGAAAACATGGGACCTTCACTGAATTTCAAGCTCAAAACGAGATAGGCTTGGGAAAAATTCTCTGTGCATGATTTTTTGGTACAAAACGGTGAATTGACATGGCATTAGATTGAAAAATGAGAGGAAAAAGTCTGCTTGTGCATTGAGAAAAAGTGGAAGTCTGCCTGCATGATTCACTAAGTTTACCCAATTTTTTTCTCCTGCATCCGAAATCTCCTCATCAGTTTTTTTTAAACTCTCCTGTAAGGAAGGCATGCAGTAGTAGAGTCCAACCTATCTATGTGAAGAAAAACCTGAATTCACATACCTATCAATGTGTTGAGAAAAACCCTGTGTCCTTGTTACAGGGAAAAGTGTCTATTCAGAACTGCTCTATCCCACTAAGGTGTGACAGCTGCCTTAGAAACAAATAGAGAAAAGCTACTTTTGTTTTTCCTTTATGAATTATAGATAGAGAGGAACAGAAAGACCAACCTCTGTCTTGCGCCAATCTCCTGATTTGAACCCTCTCTTCTTTGATAGTCCTCAGCTACCTGCTCCCTTGCACGCTCAGCTTCACAAAGTACCTGTAAGATCACAGAAGCATAGCACTATACAAAGACATGGATCTATAATCATAAACAATCTAGGGTCAGATGTAAATTGACCATACAAATGTAATAAGCATCAATGACACAAAAGCATGGAGGAAAACTCAAATAGCTTTTATTAATAAACAAGAAAAGAGCCAAGAGGAGTTACAACCAGTTGTTCTGACCCAGCATCAACCTCCCATCAAAGAAGCCCCTCTTCACCTCAAACAAAGCTTAGATCACCCAATAATCTGATGTTTGTCTCAGAAAACCAACAACAATTCCTTACAATATGCAAAATTCCACCCTTTGGATCTCTGGGATGAGGGATCCATATATAGATATCTGTAAGGGGAATGAGTGAGCTTGTGATTTGATTAGTGTCTTCTCTCTGATAGTTCTTGCTTCCACTTGGAGACTGAGGGCCTCTTACTCATCCTTGGTCGAATTCAGTGAGGCAAGTGTCACAGGAGAAGATTCTGGAAGCTTCCATTGCCTCTCCACCTCGCGGAATGACACTGCCATTTGTCATTTCTCACCCATCGCACCCCACAGAAGGGACTTTTGAAATGCAACACACCCTCACAATGTATTTGGGTGAGATGCAACGCACCTAGCCAGTGGAGCAGCTGCAATGATCCTCTTTTGACCAATTCTGAGCAGTTTCTCATGGAGAACTTCTGGGAGAAGCTGTAATCTGTTGACCTTGTTCCTTTAGGGTTTAGAACAACACTTTTAGGGACTTAGGAGCCCTTGGTTTATGGACATTTCATGCTTGGGGTTGTAGGGCCCAAAAATGTCTATAACAGTCCTTATGCTCTGTTCTGTAAAAAAAAAAAATTCTTATAAACAGACAGACCAAATTCTGGGTGACAACAGTTTTCAAACAGGAGAATTATTTCCATTTGATATTGTAAGGAGCACATGAGAAATTCCTCCTTTGATCTAAGAAAAAAAACCAAATTCAACTATCCTTCATTTCAGTGATTGACTGTGTTTTTTCCCACCTGAGCATTTTCTTTTGTGGTTAAAGACCAAACTCAACACCATGCCAGGAGGATTCATGAGGAAAGAGCCCTTAAACTCTAGCAAATTGTACAAAAACCCTAAGGTGGTGGGCCTTTTCACCAGGTCACATTGGATATCCTTCTTTGACAGAATTTAGGGTTATGATGAGGAGGTGACTGAAGAGTTTTTGATGTCCCTGATACCACATTTGAAGACACATGCCACAGTTAGTTTTATGGGTTTGACCCTAGAACTTACCCTTGATTTCATTAGTAGAATTACCGGTTTACCATTGGGGCTTCCTTGGAGCGAAGAGGAGAATTCATTGGGACAAATGGCTAAGAAAACATTTTTCTGCCTGAAGAGCATCCTATAGAAGACAAAAACGGGGTCAGAAGGACAAGCTTGCCTCCTCTCTGGAGTGACGTCAATTATCAAATCATGAAGTATATCACATGTGAAGGGAGGTTTAGCATCATTTATGGTTATCATTTCAGGTTGCTACAGGAATTGAGGTATGGGATGGACTTACGTCCAGCTAAGAAACTGAACATCCCATATTTCCTCCTTTAGTCTTTGATTGAATGTGGTACAAAGCTAAATGCAAGAGTCCTAGATCAGTTAGCCCACCTTGGACTCATCAAACTGTTGGTGGAAGATGCTTTACACACCTATACTGTCCCCATAGCTTGGGAAATATTCAAGAATATTTCCAAGGATGATAACATCAAAACTTTGGATGAGAACATCAGCCCACCTAGTAGTGATGAGGGGGAGCAAATTGAAGAAACAGAGAATAGCATCGATGAAAGAACACAGGACATTCAAGCAGAGGGTAAAACAGAGGAAGAACAAAAGGGAAAAGAGGAATTTGACAAAACTGTTGAACCTAAGACAACAAAGGAGAAAACAACAAAAACAAAGAAAGGAAAAAAGACAAAGTTTGGGAAGAAAAAGGCCAAGAAGGCCTAAGAGAAGGCGGCCACAGCCAAGGCAGGTACCCAGCAAGAGAAAGAAGAGACACACACTGAGATATCAAAGACACAAGTAGAAACAGGGGGCATAGAGATTTCTACAAGAAGTGAAGAAAAAGAACAATAGGAAGAGAAATCCCCCGAAATGTTGGCAAGAGAGGCAACAACTATGCTTTCTACATTAAGCACACCTAAAAAACAAAGAGGAAAAAGAAAAAGAACCTCCATGTACTTCAAAGCCAGAAAAATCACAAGGATAAAAGTAGGCAAACCTTAGCCACCATTGAAGGAACTGATTGTTGTTGAGGACTCACCCACTAAATAGAAGGAGGACTCTCCTTCCAAGATATCCATCACCTATGAGGAAGCCAAAAAACCTCTACATGGAAAGAGAAAATTAAGTTGATGGACCCGCTGCAACATCTCTATAGGAAACTCTAGCCAAGTTAAAAGAGACTGAGAAATTGGAGGAGAAGGTAGCTAAACAATCACAAGGGGCGAGAAAAATTGAAGAAATACTTGAGCCTACCCCTCAAACTAATTTGGGCTCATATTACAATCTGTTAGAGGGTGGGAAAATCATCCCACAAAAATTTGTTGTACCATTATTTTTCGAATTAGCGAAAGAGAGGATCAGAACACACACATGGATGAAAATCACCAAATCTAAGGGAGTTGAAGACATAGGCCACATGGAGGATAAGTTAAAAGACTTAAGGGGAGAGTTAGCCATGGTAAGGCATGTAGAAAGCTGCAAATGAGCCCAGCTACAGGAGGAGAATGAGTTGCTAAAAAAATAGTTGTAGCTACAGGAAGTCCACAAGGAAGATAAGCTGTCCATTTTGGGAGGGAAACAACAACAAGAAGGACCTCCAACAGACAAGGACACAACTGAGAAATAACAGAAAGAAGAAGAGCTACAAGCTAATGTGGAAATGCTAACAAAACTGCTGCAAGAACAGGAATCTCAAGCAGCAAAAGAGATACAGGTTTTCAAACATCAGTTGCAAGAGAAAGAGGCCCAATTGGCCTGCATGGCCAGTTGGGCAATAGAAGCCTTACAATGTAGGAAAACTGCTAAATCTTATGCATTATACCTTAAGGACCAATGGTTGTAATTTCAAATTAACACACTAGCCCAAAGGGGCACTACTCCATTTCAGAATTACAATCAATTTTTTCAATTGTGTGACAGTAGCTCAACAGAAGATAAGGCCAAGATGGAAAAATTCTATTTGCATAACTTGGCGGTACCTAACATGAATCTATGGGACCCAAACATTGTATTAGGAGATCTGCAACTAATGGCCATGGCTTCCTGGTTAAGCCATGTGGAAAAAAAGGGAGTAGAGATTCAGAAGATTATGGCCAGGGAACTAAATGAGCCACTTATGATCAGGGCAGAACCAGAAGATCCTTCAACCCTTATATATTCCCATCGGTACCTTGCAGAAAACCCTCACATCGTGCTTGACTATGTTGAAAGACAAGCTCAGGACATTGCCCACTTTGAGGACATGGAAAGACTGTTGGGTGATAATTGCATTCATGCTTGCACAAGGAGATGGAACACCTTGTCCCATAGTCTAAAAACAAGAGAGTACCACTCCCCAACTAGGATGAGGGAGGCTACGAGAAGAGTACCCCTATACAAACAATCAATGCAGAACCTGAAAGCCAATTGGATTGGTCTTAAGTTCAGCCCCCCATTACTGTTGGGGCTGTTAGAAGGGGTCAAGGAAGAAGAGGAGCAAAGGTAATGGGAGGAGGTAGATAGAAAGGCAGGATTTCATGATAGGGAAGAGGACATCACTTCAGAGCCCTGGGATGTTAGAGAGGTAGTCAAAGCAATCAATGATGATGAACTAGATTAGTTGCTTAGAGGATGAGCAACACATTCAGCAGGGGGGTGATGATGAGCCCCGGAAATGGGTAACTATATGGGCTCATTTTGCCTAATATTCTCATTTAATCCACCATTCTCCATAGTTTTATGCATGATTTTGAATACATTTATGTTAATTATGTGAATGGGAATAGTCACTTTGCCACAAGGTCTAACACGTGCTTATTGCAGATTTTTGGACATTTTTGGGACCAAGATCAGGAATTTATGAGCAGATTGGTAGCCAAATATGAGGAGACAAGGCTGAGGATTTGTAGGAGGGATGTCTACTACACTAAATGACCCCTTCCTCGAGTTCTCCACCATCATCTCAGAGTTCTACAGCCCACCAAAGATGATTTTAAGGGCAACCGAGAAAGTCTAGTGAAGTGGCTAATTAACTGCAGTTTTGGGCAGCCAAGCTTCTCAAGTTAAGGAGGACTGTTGGTGGTCCTCGTATGCATAAATAGGAAGGCTTCAAGCCTTGGTACTTTAGTCATTTTTCTAATCCATTTTCGCACTTTAGTGAAACTCTGTATCAGCACATTTTCGAGCTTCTTCTTGTAAGTAGTTTTTGGATGTAGCTATTAGTTTTTTATCAATGAAGATGAATCTTGCTTTGCACCAGCTCTAATCTCTCTTAGCAGGCTGTAGGTATTGGGGTTGGGCCCAACTCAAGTTCCAGTACCTCCTTTTTGTACTTTTAAACTAATTTCTATTATTTAGGTTAAAAGCTTGCTTCATTTCTTAGGTTGCTTTTGATGATTTAGATAGTTGTTCATGCTTCAGTTTGATTTGACAGTTTGGCAACAGAAAATATCCACAAAAAGGCTACCAAGCAGTCCTTGATCTCAGTTCTCCCTCCTTGGGATCATGAATTGAGACCAAAGTACACTTGCTGCAACAAAAACACTGTTTTTGCCTTCTAATGCAATTGCTAGTGTTAGATGTTGAATTGGAAAAGTTGATATCAGCCATGTCTTCATGTTCAGATTTGTTCCTACTTAGTTTCCATAGCTCTCTTGCATGATTTCCTATTTATACATTGTTGTTCATCATATTCCTGGTTTTTAAGAGTAGATTAGGTCAAAGTAGATAGATCTCTGTTTTTTTGTCTTTGTCTGGATCAGTTTTTAAAAAGTAATGTGCAAAACACCTATAATACGTTCCTACCTACCCCTCCTCCATCATACAACCTGTTCCAACCCCTCACTCAATATTCATTCCCTTCATTTGTCACACTTCTCCAACTAACCCTAATCTCTATATTTTTGTGCAACATTACTTTCTACATCCTTGAACAAATCCAACCATCTTCATCACTCCTTAGCTTCATTTACCAAGTCCCACACCTCCTACCATCCCTATCCATCATTCACTTCCATTTTCCCACCTTTTTTCCACCATCAATCCTCTAAAAATCGCTTTCAGCCTATTCCTGTATAACTTCCTATAAAATTTCCTGGAGATCCCCTGTAGCCTCTTGTAGAAGATAACGTGAACGGTTTTTTGAGATCTGAGCATGGTGGAAATATCTAGAAGGGTGTTAGGGACCCCTTAGGTCCTCTCCATACCTTCCTAACCCCCTGCAAACACCCACTCCATTTTCTTTCGCCGATAAACCTCTGCATAGTAAAAAATAGTTAAAACACATGCATAATAATTCTGCATAAAATTGCTCAAAAATACAAAAAGCTAATTTTTCCATATTTTTCTTCAGAAGTAGATTAAACACATGTATTTTATCTCTGTAGTAGTCCATGGCATTCATTTCAGTAGTGGTACATCTCTTTTCTTACACAAGTAGGGTTAGTCTGTAAAATTAAGGTTTGCTAGGGTTTGCATTTCCTTTCAGTTTTCATCTTCTTTCTGCAAGTAGACTAGCCTCTTTTGAGATAGCTTTCTCCATCATAGTTAAAAGCTTCTTCTAAGAACTCATAGAAGTTGGATTAAGCTCCTAGCAAACTCGTGCCAGCTGATCAAGTGACAGCCTGCAGTAAGAGCTAGTACTTGTGCATATAGCATTGTCGCTTCTAAGTTTGTTACGAACTACCGGGTTGATAAAAGTAAAGTAGGGAGTCCTAGGAGTTGCAGCATCATTGTTGCAATACTAGAGCTCACCAGCTCTCATAATTACGGACTAGTTCAGTATAGCATGATCCTTTAGTAGGATCTAGGGGTATTATTAAGCGGAGCGATTTCTTCTCAAAAATCATATTTCACTTCTTTACGTTGATTACCCCGTTCATATTAGTAGCCCAATCAATTCCAAGGAGTGTAGGGTAAGGGTTGCTATCATCCAAATTTTCTGTTACTTCAAAGTCAACCAACGCGCTCGCGCCTTCAATATCATAGTTACTCCTTGTAGTTGTCCCATGGGGATGGTCTTCTATTGATTTTCCATCCTTAACTGAATCAGAGACCACTGTAGCCAGGGTCTTCCCATCTGCTCCCAAGTCCTCTTTGGTAAAATGTTCGCATCTGAACCCAGATCCAAAATAATCTGATCCATTTCATATTCTCCTATCTGCGCGGTCAAGGGGCCACATTTCAGCTTGAACCCTATAGGTAGGTGTTTTGTCCATCATCAATTCATAACTTCTGCAGTTGTGCTCATCATGCCCCACCGATCTGCAGAAGTTGCAGAATAGTCGTTGCGGTGTTTTTACAAACTTTTGTAGCAAATGACAGTTATTCATCATATGTTTTCCTGCTGCCTAAGATATAGTGCACCACAATGTAGGTCCGATGCTCGATCCTACTTGATCTTCCAGCCTCAAAGGCATCGGTCCTCCTCCTGCAATATAGTTCGCAAAGACCGGGCAATGTTCTTTGCCATGCCCTTGACCTTTACCTTTCAGGCACCATACCTCTTCGCATACCTCCAGTCAAACTCTTCTGTCCTACTTCAAAATTTACATTTCAAGGCAAAGATCTTACAACTACGCATGGATCTACTAAACCCCCAGATTTAGATCTTGCATCGATGTGTCATGCAGTCTCATTGCAATCTCCAAGGCTTCTTCCTGAGTCGTAATTTTCTGTTGTGACAATGCAAGCCCTTGGTGTGGTAGGAGCGAAGCCATGAGCCACTCGCGGTGCTATACATTTTTTAAGTTCATATTAGCTTCACAAATTTTACACTTCAACCTCTGATCCAATTCCCAATGTGTCTCGCCTGGTTTCATCGCAATTTCCTTGAACCCCCCAATCGACTGTGCCTCATATTTAGGCCTACTGAATTCTTTATTTAGTGCGGTCTGGATAGCTGCCACTCCAACATTTCGGTTATCATTAGAGTGCTTGATGTACTAGGTTAGCACATGATCCTACAAAGCACTAACCAATGTTTCCCTCTTCATGTGGTCATATGTAACGCCCTGAGCTTCCCATATAGATTTCACGATGAACCAAAGCTGGTCTGGATCCTCATTTCCCAAGCCTTTAAGAAAAGGTAGCTTCATTGAATTTGCCATGTTGAACTATGGTGGAGGTGGTGGTGGTATGGTTGAAGTCACCGGTGATGGTGGTGAAGTTGGAGGTGGTGTCGGTGGAGGTGGTAGTCATGGGAATCCTTGTCTTATCACTTAAATGTCACTTCATGAAGAAGCCTGTGCTACTCCCTCTTTGTCATCAAATGGAGGTGAAATCAATGGACTATATTCAAGACCCTTTCTTCCTTCATTACTGTAAATCTTTCTGCTTAACGTAGCTTCAAACATCAAGGTAGCTACATAACTTGTTTTTCACACAATAATATCTTAATCTAGGTATTTAAAGACTTCAAGTACTTACCTCGTGGACCCTTGAAAAGATGTCGCTCTACCTCATTGTAACTAACTGAGGTATCAACCGCAAATTCAGTCACAAATCTTCCTATTAAGCGATCGAGCCAATGATCAACATCATGGGCGATCTTATCCTTAGAGGCTTCCAGTCTCTGTACTAACTATGAGGTCCAAACAATAGGACCGTCAAGTCTCCACCTTCCTTGGATATCCTCTAGCTTCATGATCCACTCGTATAACTCAAATAAAAAGGAATAGAAAAAGATCTTGTGAATTTCTGTATACAGGTACCTATCCAGCCATTATTCCTTTGTTAGTCATGGATTTCTATTCTCCTGCACTGCGAACTCATGGATCTTTCTATCTAATCAATCATCAACCTCTTTCTTAGTTTGATTCCAATGATACAACATCACACATCTCTTATCTAGATTCTAGTCCCGACAATGGAACCATTTGTTGGCTATGTGGAGCCTGACCCAGGTTCAATGTTAGTTAGCTAAACAAACCCCTACACTACTAGCCCTTTTGGCATCAACCCATGGAGCGCAGACTGAAGTCTCACCCGAAGCAGTATGGGGGGATGCTAGAACCAAGTTTCCACACCCTGAGATGGTCGTGATGTCGGTTTATACCCTCTATTCATGCTTCTGCGTAGATCATTAAGTTCTAGGGCTCTATGAGTTTAGCCCTTTATTTAGCCCTTCCGTACCTCTATGAAGGAGTGAGATTGACCTTCATGTAGCCCTAACCTGCGGTCCAAGTACTTTCACGCTGCTATGATAGTAGATTGTATAGCTTCCCAAGTTATCTTAAGTGTTTTACTTATCTTACTAAACAATCACAATTAGCTCTGCATAATATGTTATTCTTACTTGCATTCATTTACCCAATATAATCACATATATTCACGCATTACATAAACATTGTAAATTGAACCCAAAACGCAATATAACCAGATGCATTAATAGGAAATAAAGACATAGAATTTTTAGAATACTTCTCTTTATTTATATCTCCAGATTATTATAGACTCTATCCACCGTGCATGCACAGCTGTAGGGGTCCACCCAGTCAGCTACATACTTCCACCCTTGGCCTCTATGCGCTCAGCTATAGAGCCTCTACCTATGCTAAGACCCAAAAAAATCAGACTTCTCTACCAAGACTCTAAGCCTTGTCTTCTACTACCAAAACTTAAGACCACTTAGAGCTTACTTACTTAGCTCTTTTTATACAATCCCATGGTCTATGGGCAATGGGTAGATCTTTACATCCAACTTTACACTTTACAAAATAAAGGTGGAAAACCCTTTATGATGCTTGACACCTTCGTGCTTTGCAACCACAAAATGCGGAGACTTTACAAATTTATTACAAAATTTGACCCAAAACATGGGCTTTTAGCCCCAAAACTATCCTTTGGGGATCTCATTCCTAACAGGACCTACAGTGGTCCCAATACTTGTTGTTGAAGGCTTGTTGCATATGAGCCTAGGGTGTGATGCTATCCCTAGGTAAACCCATGAACCAGCGAAAAGTTGCATCCTTGAGAGTGGATGGGAATAGTTTCAACTTCTGATCATCATTGGTGTAATCATAAGTTCTGCATATGATAGCAAACTCAAACAAGAAAGTGTCTGGATATTTTGAGGTCAGGCCATGGAAATAAGGAAGAGTAGAGGGGCTTATGCTTTTCATCTTGGTATCCCCATTAGTTTCTCGGATGGGAAAGGCACCTTCAATTCTTTCTCTATATCCTCTGTCATTTCTATTTTCATCCATTAGGTTAGTTGGAATGGGTTCTCCTACTTCTTCTCCTCTTGTAGGCTCTTCAAATATCTCTGGTTGTTCACCTAAGGGGTCCTCCAATTCATAGCCATCAAAGAAGAGGGAAGGCTGGTTGTTTGAAGTGGTGGGGGTATTTGGTAGAAATTTTCCTAAGTTATCCCTATTCCTACGAGGCATGAAAGAAGTTTTTTTTTTTTTCAAGATTTGAGAATAATTGCATAATTGGAATCACAAACTGATTGGAAACTAAATGACTGAATGAAAACTATCTGCTTGAATGAAATCTCACTTGAAGAATGGAAAAGAAATCAAACTAAATTACTTTTGCTGAAATGAAGCTAATAGCAGAATTTCAAAGATAAGAAATGGAAGAAATAAAGAACAAATCACATATTACTCAGACACCTCCCCGAAAATGACGCCAAAAAGTGATGAGAACCAATATTGTATCTAGAATGCTGCAACTCTTGGAGCTACCAACTTTACTTTATCAACCCGAGGTTCATACAAAATTGGAGGTGACAGTGTTGTATACACAAGTAAATGTGATGGGCCTGCTCTTTGTCACTGCTAAGCTGGTGATAGACCACTAAGGTTTTTCAAACTAGACTTCTGTTGATTCAGAAGAAACTTGATTACCAATGAGGAAAAGGGAAATCTACACTAAAAGAAATATTGTCTATTGCAGTAAGGAAAAGACTGGAAATCAAATGCTTAAACACACCATTCATCTAATCTAACTTCTAAGAGGCTTTGGTTCATGAGAATACTAAGTTATCATATGTGCAATCCTACTATCCTAGGCATGCAATTTGAAACATTAAACATTCTATTGTTGTGCATGTAAATGAACAAAATGACTTCTTTTCCTTTTTGTTTTTTTAGTATGAAAGTGTGAAAGCTAACTTCTTTTGGTGATGTGGCAAGTGGATTAGGGATGATGGTGGATGGTCATATGCTTGGGAGGAAAGTAGGGGGCCTTTTCTAGCTTCCTACAGTCTTCTTCCACAATTCAGCCTCAAAACAGGCCACTACAGGTCAACCTATAGGATGTCCTAATGCGTCCTAAAGGATGTCCTGTATTCCTACAGGATCCTCTCTATTCCTACAACATACAACCAAGAGAAAGAGGAGGGATTTGGAAGGTGATGTAAGGCTTAGGGAAGGTGGATGGTGGATGAAATGAGGCAAGGGAGTGCTTAGGACTCCTTCAGAGCTCCAAACTAGAGTTGTGAGATGGTTGGAATTGATCAACAAGCTTGGAGAAGTATTCTCATGGAATGGTGAATTTGGTGAGAGATCTAGTGAAAGAAAGTGATAACCATGGATGGATGAGGTTAGGATGGGGTTGGTGATCATGAAATCTCCCTGTACTATTGAAACTCCTGCACTGCATCAATCATTCATATTTATCCATAAATCATGTAAACAGGAAGCTTTTCAATTAACTAAGGAAAACATAATTTCATGAGCTAATTGCCTATTTCATGCATGGGAAAACTTACAGGGTAATATGAAAACTTGATGAAATCTAATGTAGGACTGAAGATAGCAGAAATGACAATTAAATCCTATTCTTGAAAACTAGTAAAATGCTAACCTAAGTAACAGAAAATCTTAAATTCCATAAGATATCAAAATTCTATCTTTTTGGGGCTGCATAGGAGTTCTTTCCTCAAACCATGGTCCCTGAAGGGAGGAGTGAGGCCAAATCCACCTTTTAACAAATTTTTGTATGCCTTTCTATTCCTAAGCCAATGCTGAAGCAATGCACAAATGGAAGCAAAATAATCAATCCACAACTACTTGTAATGAAATAATGCTAAAGACAATTCAACCATTAATTTATTAAATCAACTTATCATACAAATAAAAGAAGAGGAGCCTTTGCTGCTAGGCATGGGCCCTAACCCAAAATCTTCAACCCTTTGAGTCAACTCAATGCTGGGTCAAGGAAATGCTCATTCTCATTATGAAAATGAAAAATTACATAACAATGTCTTCCACAAGTCTTGAACTCGAAAATGCCTAGTGTTTTTACATCAAAAATTAGAATCTAGGCTCTATGCATCCTTATTTATACAAATAAAGTCTCTAATGACTTCCCTAAATCTAATGAGGCTTGACTCGCAAACTCAATATGAACTGGATCTTTAATTGCCATTGGCTCAATTTCCTTTTGATCTTCATGACTTGGCTGCTTGTAACTCCGAGCTAGTGTGATTTTATGGAGGAATATTCGAATGAGTGAGGATTAAATGAGGATATATCTCCTACAATCTCTCCTCCTTGTCTCATTCAAGTTTCAGCCCTTAATTAGCCAAAATTTCCATGATTTTCTCTCAAAAACCTGCAATCAATGCACATTAGTCCACTAGGCATAATATCTCACTTTGATCATCTCATTAAGCAAAATATAATAAAATATGTAAGAAATTATCAGAAGTGTTGATTTGAATAAGCTAGGAGGTGTATTAAGGTCCATATAGTTACCAAGTGATGAGGCTCATCACCCCTTAGCTGAGATTGAGCACAATCTAGAGGCAATCACTCGAGGGGTTCCAGATTATGCCACCATCGACGATGTTCTAGTGCGTTGGCAAAGAAATATAGTGGGAATCTATGTGAGATTACGTCGGCTGATAGGATGAGTGATAATAGCAGTAATGTGCTACCATGAGCACTGCGTAGTTTGATAGCTCTTCTATTATTTTACACATTTTGTATGCTTTGAAAGCCAAGTGTCTTAGAATACTCTATTTTGACATTTTGATGTAAACAATATGGCAGACGCGGTATATATCTATATATATATATATATATATATATGCATGTTTTATTTCTATTTATGTGTTCATAACATGATCTAGTTTTACAAATGACGCAAATGTCTATCAAGAACAAAATTTGCTAATGCATCAGTTAATGTATTTAAATTAGGTGGAATATGTTGATATGTAATGTAATAAAAATTTCTTTCCAGCAATATAACACGTAGATACATACTCAATATTTATAGATTTCTAACTAAATAATGATTGTTTAAATGTAACACAATGAGCTGTGAATCCAACTTAACAACTAAATCTCTATTGCTAAGATCAACTGCTTCTGACAAGTGTTCAATAACTACACTATACTCTGTGATGTTATTGGTTGTTCAACCAAGGCAGATACCTTGTAAGTTAATCATTTGTCCATTAGGGTCATTGAGTACCCATGCTGCGGAAGAGAGGTTCTATCTGCTACGACAAGCACCATTATCAAAACTAATGTAATGAACTAATGACATCTGCAAACTGAGTGGAGTACAAGGTAAGAAGAAAAACATATGTCTGCAAAGTAGAAAAACACACCAAAAATCAAAACGCACACTAATTAATTAACACACTAATGTAAAAAAGTTATCATATGAATTTCACACATAATACTTTTTGAGATACAACCCATTACGGGGATATGACAATGCATTCCCCTCATAATCACATAGCTCATAGGCACCTTTCTGTAAGACACACTTGACAATGTAGGGCCCATGCCACATAGGTTTGAACTTGCCTACCCTCAACTTATTGTTGGCTTGATTGTAAAGAAGTACCAAGTCGCCTTCAAAAAAAGTGCAAGGAGAAATGGTTTGGTCAAAATGAGCTTTGACTCATTTCGTTTGAGCTTCGATAATCATTATAGTGGTGCAATGAGTCTCGTTGAGTCCCTCAAGATATAATAGTCGCTCCTCTTCAGGCGAGGTATTCGTAAGAAGTTCAATAGCTAGCTTAAGAGAAGGGATTTCACATTCGATTGAAAGAGTTTCCTCTAAACCATACACCAGCTGGAACATAGTGAATCCAGTGGTTGTCTTGGAAAAGGTTCAAAAAACCCGAAGAGCTGAGAAAACAATTAAATGCCTATATTTTTTGTGTTTCCCAATGGTACGTTTAAGCATAGTAATCAAAACCTTATTGACTACTTCAATTTGACCATTGGCCTATGGATAATATCGAGTCGAGCTATCATGGTGAAGGCCCAACTGAGCAATTAACTATGCCATCATGTGTTGATGAAAATGTGATCCATGGTCAATCATGATAGCTTGAGGAACACCAAAACATGCTATAACGTGGTTAAAAAGGAACTGCGCAGCAGTAATACCATCAGAATTATATGTAGGTAGCACCTCGACCCATTTTGTAAAATAGTCAATGGAAACGATGATATAACCATGCCCCCCAGTCGAGCGAGGGTTACATATCATGAAATCAATGCCCCATTTGGAAAATGGGCCAACAATAATTACTGGGTGTAGGGGTGCGGGTGGGGTGCACTGTTTGCGGTTGAAAATCTCACATTCATGGCACTTTTGAATAGATAGAATGTAATCTTTGAATAGAGAAGGCCAGAAATAACTGGCACAAAGGATCTTCTGAGCAGTGGAATATCGTACATATGAACACCATAGGCACTAGAGTGGCAATCATTTAGGACCCACTCAGCTTCTTCAAGGGTGAGACATGTACGAAGGACAAAGTCCACACCAACCTGATACAAAGTATCATTGAGGATTTTATAGGGTTGGGACTAATTCCAGATTCGGTGTCAGTTTGATTGGGACAACTCAGATTGGAAGGTTTGTGTTTGGAGATAAACAATAATGTCTCCATACCAGGGGTCAATAGTGCTGATCAGAAACAATGTTTCATCGGGTATCTGCTCAGTAAAATTAGTTGGGGTGCTTGCAGATGGAAGAGCATAGATTAACTCAAAAAATATGAGTGATTTCTTTGATTTGGCTATAGTGAAATCCAAATAAAACTCTTGTAGGATGACTATCCATTTGGAGTATTTACCCCCCAGTAACTGATGAGTTAGTGTATATGTCATGGGGTTACAATCAGAAATTACGATGGTTTTCCTTAAAAGGATATAGTTTCAAAATATTTGGATGACATGAACCACCACCAAAGAAATCTTCTCGACATGAGCATAGCGAGACTTAGTATTAAGAAGATTCTGGCTCATATAACAAACCACGTGCTTGTTGCCATCACTGTCATCCCGAACTAACACCATAGCAATGGTGTTATCAATTGCAGATAAATACAAGAAATAATCGTGGCAATAATTGGGGGGATGAAGTAAAGGAGCACTAACCAGGGCTTTCTTTAATGCATCAAAGTATTCTTGAGCAACTTCGTCCCAAATAAAAGGGATCCCTTTCCTAAGTAAGCAATTATAAGCTTTGGCAAGTTTGGCGTAATTCAGGACAAATCGATGAAGGAAATTAGATTTTCCTTGCAAGCTCTACTATTGCAACAACAATGATGAAGGGGGTAGATTGATTATGGCCTCAAATTTCAAAGGATCAATTTTGATCCATTCATGAGACACGAAAAAAACCTAAGAGTTGGCCAGAATCAACACAAAATACACACTTTTGTGGATTGAGATGGATATTATAATGTCGACATCATAAAAGGATAGCTCTCAAGTGATCCGGATGGTCACAATGTTTAGCCGAATGAGCAAACAATTCATCGAGGTATGGATGAATAATATGTTGAATGTCATGGAATGCATAGGACATTGCTCGCTAAAAAGTGGCACTAGCATTCTTCATACCAAAAGGAAGTTGTTTGTAAGAGAAGGTACCCCAAGGATAGATGAAGGTTATTTTATGATGATCGGCAGGTGAAATATTAATCTAGTTATAACCAGAAAAGCCATCCATGAAATAAAAAATCTCACTCCCTATGCATTCTCTGATGATCTAGTCGATAAGGGGAGTAGGATAATTTTATTTAGGACACACATGATTGATATCATGGTAATCAATACAAACACATACCATACCTTGCTTTTTGGAAACAGGAATGATATTGGATACCCAATCTGTCAATGGAATAGGATAAATGAAACCTGCTTTCCAAATCTTTTCTACTTATGCTTTGATAACAATAGCCTTGTGACGGTGCAAAGGGTGAAGCCATTGTCGAATAGGCTTAGCACCAGGATATGTCACGATTTCATGCACCACTATGGCTAGATCAATACCAAGCATCTCCACGTATGACCAAGTGAAAACGTCTCATAATTCCTTAAAAAGCTGGGTATAGATCTTGATCTTATCTGGAGAACAAGAAACCTCTATATGGATGTTCTCGACAATTATCGGTTTAACAAAAATGTCAATAGGCATTGTAGCAGTAATGTTTCCCATATTACCGTCTGACAAAATTTCATGTACTCAAATAGGTGTTTGAAACAGAGGCGTCAAAGGATGAGAAACATATGCTTCAAGACAGGAAGGCATCTCATCAAGGTGAGGGAGAAAGGAAGAAGGACGATGTAGACCATTCCATGCAACTTCCTCCAGAGACATGACTTCCACAATACTCTCGTTAGTGGGGAATGTCTCATTCAAAGGATCCAGAGAATCCCAAGAACCAAGCCAAGGGGATGGCACATAAGTGTCCAGGTTCATACTGAATACAATATGACTTTCTGAAGCGGCCATCAAGGCTAAAACAATTTCTTGATAATTTATCTCCAATTGACTTAAAGGAATAGCATTTCCAAATGAGTCAATTTGATCATCAGAAAGGATAACCCAAGGATCCATGGAATACTAGATCACATTGACTTAATGAACATGTGTAGGTGGAAGGGTAAAAGTACCCATGAAAATAGAGTCTTTGAAGATACCTGCATCCATGCTCTGTAAGGAATCTTGGTATTTCCCACATAAGGAACGTTACCATTGGAAGAACTAGAAGAAAAGAAATATAGTTTATCAACCATGACTATTTTTCGTTCATGAGGAAAACGAAGTATGTAGAACAAATAAGACACCATAAAAAACATGGCGTGAGTCCAGCTTCGCCTGAGAATAAGGTTGTAGTTGAGATTGGCATCTACAACTTCTACTTCTAATTCAACAATCTTTCCTTCTAAGGTAATTGGTAATTTCGTGAGAATACCGTATGGTTGCGAAATTCTACCATCAAAGGCTTCCAAGGTGTTTGGAGATTGGTTAAGAGGAGGAGAGCCAATTGTTTTCCAACATGAAACTAACATGATGCAGATCGAGGCACCTTCATCAATAAATTGTGTGATGAATCATCTTTCCTTTGATAAGGACCTAGATCAGAAATGTGATCTGATGAGGAAGACGAGGTACATGACTCTCTAGATCGAAAGTAATCAGATTCAAATAAGAAGGATTGATAGCACCTATAGTAGACAACATTGACTTCCACTGCTTTGGATAGGAATAAAGAACCTCCAAGGCAGACATCACTGAAGGCGCCTAAGCTAAATCCTCAACAATATTATAATGTTGCACTGCTCTGGCATTTAGATAGAAAGATGACTTCTGAAGAACACCTTTAGGGGGTGGTCGGATGACAGACTCACTGTTAGGGTGCTCAATATGGAAGGACTAGAAGAGGATGGAGTAGAAGTAGAAGGGAGATCATGGCCTTCTTTCTCCATATCAAGCACCCTAACAGTGAGTCCTTGGTTCATGTAGCAATCGAGATAGGTGATGAACCTTGCATCATGAACACTTGGGAAATTGAGGAAGTAGAATATTGAGGTTGGTCTACCAATTGGGTTTGTTGTGATGGAAAGGGTTCTTTTAAGTCAACCAGAGTCCCTTTTAGCAAGTGACTAACTTCAGATCGTTAGGGACAATATTTAGTGTAATGATCCTCCTCACAGATGAGGCAAGGATATTTTGGCTTTCATTGAGAAGCATCAAATTTAGAAGAGTCCTATTTTGGGGCTTCATCTTTGGCTTTACCTTTTCCTTCATTTTACCTTTAGAGGATTTATCTGCTGTGGTAGACTAGACACTAAGAACCTTAGAGGTTTTACTAGGACTAGACGAATTCTTAGAGGTATTATTGGAACCAGTGTTCGGGACCAAGCTTCGAAGAAGCTTTCGAAGGAGTTTGAGGCACGAAACCAATCACACCATCAATAGGTGGTGTATTCAGAGACTTCGATGTTGTCAAATCTGATGATGGTCTTGGAGAATCATGTAACATCTCATATAATGTGCCAACTTTTGAATAGACTAGGTCTAAATATTAAGCATGGGTGATAGATTGCTCTTTAGTAACATGTCCACCCATGGCTATGTCTTTAGAAATTTTGTTGACAAATGATTTTGTGAACCATTTTGTCAACAAGTCATCAGAAATCTCAAACTTGATGAGGCGACACCGACGTCTCCATTCATGGATATGATTAGAGATGTGGGTCATGGTGTATTGCTTTAGTGATGTAAGAAAATGAGTGCCAGTTTCATAGCAAACTGGTAGCTAGAAATGAGTGAGGAAAACCATAGTGAGAGAGTTGAAGTCATCGTAGGTACCTCGAGGAAATTTGATGTACCACTTGGTAGAAACACCTATGAGAGTCCTTTGGAAAAGTCAAAGATGGATAGAATCATCGATGTACGAATTGGAGGAGCACCAGAGGTGATATGTCGTCACACGGGCTTGTGGATCCTCCTTCACTTTTCCCTCAAATTTGGGGCAATCGCTTGAAATATTTGACAGAATTGGAGGCTAGTATGGTGAATTAATAATGGGATCATTCGTGAGTATGGAAACATCAGGTAGTTCCAACGTAGCCAAGAAAGGCAATTGCATGTTAAATGGCATATCGGGTGTTTGAGGAGACACAGTCTATGAAGTCCATCCTTGTTGGTAAGGATTTTTCCCCCATAGTGACAGATTTTATCCATATGGAATATGATTTTGTCACCACTGAGGGTTACCTTGCCCATAAGGAGGATTCATCCCTAGGTAGGTTTGATATTGCCCTGCCAGAGGCCACTGATGAGCATTGTATGTGGCATACGGGTTATAAGGCTATTGAACCTACTGATGCAGGGATTGACCTTGACCTTACAAAGGTTCACCTTGCTAATATGCATATAAATCTTGCTGCTACCAAGGTTGACCTTGTTGCTACAAAGGTTGGATTTGCTACTGTAAAGGTTGGACCTGCAGCCTGCAGAAAGGTTGGACTTGTAGCTACAGAGGTTGGCCTTCCAAGGACAAAGGTTGGGAGGACTACTAAACAAACTATGTTTGTGGTTGCAAAGTTTTTTGTGACTGTTGCAAAGGTTTCCTTTGTGGTTGTAGCAGTTTTCCTTTCCTCTACAATGCTTGCTCTTGCTGCTACAAATATTTCCCTTATCGTTGCGAAGGTTTGCCTTCTTGCTGCAAAGGTTGTCCTTGTTGTTGTAATGGTATCTGGACAGTTCTTGGGGTGATACCCTAAGGGTGTTGATAGTTCCCGAATTGGATCTGGCCATATCCACCAGGAACATTAGATTGACCAGGCTGAACATAAGGCCCAGTTTGAGGAATGTAAGGCGGATTTACCATAGCTTGCGAAGCATTTTGGACATAAGCCAGTTGGAATGGGACCTGAGCCATATATGGCTACTAGTATTGGACTTACCTAACCCATATGGACCAACAGGGTTAGGGATAGCACCGTAAAATGGTTGATTCATTCCAACCATGTGAGTTTGTAATCCACTCACACTAGTTTCGCTAGAAATCATGGGGGTATTTGGATCTTTCCCCCCGAGCGGTGGCATTGTCTGTCCACTTGATGGAGGGATAGAAGACTAACCAAGACCTGACCTGAGATGGTCGGTCAAAATGATAAGATTGGTTGAGACATAATGGTAGGTTGAACCAGAACTAAAGTGACTATAGCTTTCAGAGGTCATGTTTTGAATGAACGGACTTGATGTAGGCATAGCACTAGAAGACTAGATGGGATTTTGATACAATGACGAGGCACCTGGAGTGCCCGAAACCGACTGAGCTAGAGAGGTATAACCATGCCGCAATATGGGCTCACATAACTCAAGATAAGAGAGATATGAGACTCTTCCTGTAAAACGAAAACCTTCTGGAGGGAACTCATATCCCTGCTCATCATTTACTTGAGGAGTGTGGGTAGCGGATTCTTATGAATGACCCGGAGAGGAGACTCGGATTTCGATTTCTGACTCCATAAATAGAGAAAAATGGTGATAATGAACTGGAGATGTCCGAGGAGATAACTACAAAGCAATACCAGGCTAATCGTATGGAATGTATGGACGTTGTGAAGATATCACAACAGGATTGAACAATGGGTTTGGTGGATAAACAACTAGTCTTTGCAGACTTTCTAGAGTCTGCAGACTCTTCGGTGTCTGGATGGGATTAACGGAGGAATTTGAATCAGATTCTTATGGTGACCAGGAATCTGATTGAGGTGAGTGAGAGGACAATAGCTGGATACTTGGAACAATTCCAAGTTTAAAACCTTGATCCTCAATTGACTGAGGAAGTTCCAGACGAACTCCTTAGGAGGACCCTTCTCTATTAGATAATAAAGGGGAACTATGAGATGTACTCAATGGTTCATCCATGATGGCTTCCCCTCAACAAAAAAAAAGGAAAGGAAACAATTTGATTAAGGCTTTAACAATCTTGAAATTAATAGGGAATTACTCAATTTTGTCTAAGAAGCAATTTCTTGGGATGACATGTTTACTGTGGGCAGTTATATTTTAGAAACAAAAACATTTCCTTTTCATCTCTTAAGAGTCGAGAAAAGGGTGAAAAGGTGACTCTAGTCGCTTTCAATGGTTTTGCGAGCATGAAAGGTAAAGTTGCGCAATGATCTTTTCAGATTTAAAGAATAAAAAAAGATCAAATGACTGCTTAGGTGAATCTAGGTAAAAGAAGTACTAGGTAACTATAAACTGCAATATACACCTCAGCCAATAAATTGACCAAGGATGTACATGCAGGCAATCTCCCTGAATGTTGTGTTTGGTGTCTCATATTTATAGGGCAGCAGACATGGCTTCCTATGGATAAAGGATTGCAACATAGGGTGGTCTCCATTTATATATGTGATGGTACAGGGATCACAAGTCCATGTTAGCGTTGTCTAATGCGAAAACTAATGAAACCTACTAAGTTTCAATGATGTTGGAACACGTCTCTAACCTAGACCACTAGATATGATCTTTAATGTTTCAAATGCTCCTTACGTTAATTGATAGATTTTAAAGTTGATATTGTAATTATGTCTCAATTTCAAGGCCCTAAAGATGTCTCTTCTTCCTAGAATTCAAACTATATGATGAAATGAAATCTTTCAATTCAATGAAGGCTAGCTATGTAGGGAAGAAAATCACTCAAATCATGCATCAAACAAAATAAAAAATGCATCTATGACCATCTTCAAATGCAAAAAATATGAAATCTAATCTTTCATATAATAAGCAAATGCAATGCCAAAACAAATATTCAAGAAAAATATTTAAGATATAATGATGATTTTATTCTTCTCTTTTCAAAATTCAACAAATGTAATCTATTGCAAAGGGAAAGAGAATGCAAGCAACTCAATAAGTATGAAAATCACTTTCACGTCAATGATTCAAATGCAATGCAAAATGTTCTGAAAACTAGGAAAATAATTTCACTTTCACTTTCAGTTCGAAATGGAAACAACTTCAAAGCAAACACTTTCTTTTGATTCCAAAGAGAAAATCAATTTGTAATCTATCACTTGTTGAATGAAGCTTAAGAAACTTTCACTAAAATCACTAATGAAAACAACTTAGGACATAGGAACAAAAAGTAATTTTCAAGTAGGTCTGAACACACAAAGTCTTTTTAATGCAGACAAGCAATCTTGATTGGAAGACCGACGAGTGTACTAAGGTTGACCTAGAAGACCTAGAATCCTAAAAGGCTAATCAAACTTCAAGAACACTCAAGCCAAGTCAAAAATCAAATGCAAGCAAACACTGAGAGAGTCAATGAACAAACACAATGGTCAATCTCACGGGGAAGACAATTGAAACCAAAAATCAAAGAGAAAACCCTAAATTTCTAAGTTTTCTGCAATCGTCTCACCTGTCAATAGTAAAGTAGGGATCATCTCTACTGTAACTAAAAAACCTGCAATATCATCGCGACTATCAGGCACAAATCTGTGATGGTCGAGGAAAAGTATAAATAAATCTAAAATTTTCAAAAATAGTTCAAGTTAACAATCTTCAGACATCTACCAAGTAATTACACTGACATAGAGAAAGCAATGAAGTCTAAACGTCAATGGTTGACCAAACTCATCAAAAGACAAGGTGAAGGAGAGGAAGAAAAAGGTCATAGGCTCCCCTGTGGAGTCACCATTTTGTTGACAAGGTTAATCATCTCTATGCATAGAGATGATCCCTCTAGCCCAATGAGTGGGTCTAGCAACTTGAGAGGACAATCAACTAGACATCCTCCTAGATTATGATTGAAAAATAGAACAATAGAGAATGTCTGCCTTGTTTTGATGCTAATCCGATTTCCTTTGCTAAAATCCTTGAACTGCTTATGTCAAGGTCTTGTGCTTATGTACTTGCACAAATAACCAAGAGACAACAAAGCATGCCAAAACCAATAGCACATCCAATAACAATCTATTTAGCTTATCAAGGAATGCCAAACAAATACATACATGAAAATATATATTGGGAAGATGAACCAGTAGTTGTATTATTATTTAAAGAATAAAGGGGAAGCCTACAACCATAGCCTTGATTTTGAAGGGCTCTCCTTGAGTGGTAATCCAATTCCAACAAAAGAAACTCTCCAACAATCCTTCTCCAAGTCTAATGAATAACCTCTAAGCACAAGCTCAGCATAGGGGTGCAAATGGACATAGAACAACCATTTAGGAATGGTAGAGTAGAAATTTATAGGCTGGGAGAGGGAGTTAGACCTCCTCCAAAGATAGGATTAGGCCCACATCTTAAGGAGGTAGGTCCCAGTGATGAGACCAAGAGGTCAAATTAGGAGGATTCGACCTCATCTATGTGAAACCACCTCGAGCTCGCTGCTCTAGAAGCTTCTAGATCACGAATCTTCTCATCCTCTTTGGGAAAACTTCCCTTTTGAGACCATCATGAGTATGAGAGAGAAAAGAGTGATGCCATCACTAGCTTAACAAGATGCAAGAGGATATCATCATGGTCTTGAGCTTCATAAGGGCAATGATTCTCATTTTAGGGTTTCATGAGCTATTTCTTTTGGGAAAGCTCTAGATATTTTCCAGGTAAAGTTAAAGGAGGGATCTGAGCTGCATAAATTTGATGGGTATACTGTATAATGATCATGTTTCAGGCACTTCAGGGTATGTCACAAGAAAGTGCAGGAGGTGTGACAAAATACTGTGTAACAGCTCCTCCTCCGCCTTGATCCGGAGGCCAAGTTTCTTCTTACATATGGTAAGTAGGGGTTCTTTCCATCATCATCTCATAGCTTTGAAAGTGGAACTCATCGTGGCCCATAGACTTGTAGAATTACATAATACCCATTGGGGTGTCTAAACGAACTTGTGAAGTAAATGGCAATTATCTGATGCATGTTGTCCAGTAACATCACAAATGGCACACCATAGTGCAACCCCCATTATCAACCATACTAGGGCTTCTAACTTGAGGGGAATTGGGCCCCCTCCTGTAATATAATTTTCATACATGGGATAAAGATATTTATCATGCTCATGGCCCTTGCACTTCAAACACCAGACTTCTACGTGCATTTCTGGTTTAATCTCCTTGTCTTTCTTCAAACTAAATAATTCTAGGTGTAGGCTCGCTAATTGTGAGTGGATCTGTTACAACCCTAGGTTCGCTTCCTAAATAGGTGATGCATGTGGTGGGATCCAATATTGCAACAATAATACTACAGCTCCTGAGACTCCCTTCTTTACTTTTATCAACCCGGTAGTTCGTAACAAACTTGGAAGCGACGATGTTGTATGCACAAGTACTAGCTCTTGCCGCAGCTGTCACTTGGTCAGCTGGCACACGTCTACTAGGGGCTTAAGCCAACTTCTATGAGCTCTTAGAAGAATATTTTTAACTGATGGATGAAAGCTAACTCAAAGGAAGCTAATCTACTTGCGGAAAGAAACTGAAAGCCAAAAAGTAACGCAAACCCTAGCAAACCCTAATTCTACCAGCTAGTCCTACTGATGCAAAGGAGAGAATGAAAACTACTGGAATAGATGCCATTACTTCTATGAAGGTAAAATACATGTGTCTAGACTACCTCTACCTAAAGAAAACATATTTTTGTATTTTTGAATAAGTTATTAGAATTATCATTCACGTGCTTTTAACTGGATTTTTACTATGCAGGGGTGGATCAAGGAGGAGAAATGCTTGGAAAAGGTTGGGAAGGTTTAGAGAGGGTCTAAGGAGTCCCTAACACCCTTCTAGAGAGTTTCACAAAGTTTGGCTATCAAGAAACCTCATTTGTGAGCTTCTACAGGAAGTCTGCAGGGGTTCTACAGGATGTTCAAAGATTTCTACAGGATGTTCAGAAATTTCTATAGGATGTTTAAAAAGTGGATTTTTAGAGGATGGGTGAGTGAGGGAAGATGCATGAATGGATAGGGAGGTAGGATAGGGGCCTGGAGTGACCCAAGGACTAGTGGATGGAGTGGTGAGAGGGCGTAGAAGGCTGACTTGGCTTAAAGAAGGCTAAGACAATGATGGAGCAAGAAGGTAGGGTTACGTGGGCAAAAGGACAGGTGTGAGACGAGGAACCTAGCTAGGAGATGGAACAGCTGGCTCTGATGAAGCTTAAGCGGATGAGAGAGTGGTAGAGATGCCCTGCACAGTGTACATTTAACTGAATCAACAAAGTCTTACAAATAATCAAAGTCCTAGCTAATCTAATCTAAGTGTCAATAAAACGAATGAAAAACAACTTTATTTGGAAAGAAAACCATGTACATCAATCATGCAAAGAAACATTTCAGAGATCTGAACCCATAACTAACTTCTACAAATGAAAACAGTACACTAAGGATTGCATGGTCAAGCAAACTAGTGTTTTTGTTGGGGCAGCACTGTTTCTTCAATTCTAGCCCCTGATCCAATAAGGAGGAGGTGAAACTGAGAGTGTTGTTGACCCTTTTCTTGGAGATTTTTTTCCTGTTATTATCCTACCCATCTATTTTAAACATCTGAAGCAATTCTATTCATAAACAGTGACTTATTTAACCAACACAACTAAATCTACCCAACAGAAATACGTTTCAAATGCATAAGAGGAAAACAACGATGCATAAGGGAAAAGGTAATAGCACAAAAAGGAAGCCCTAGGAAGGGCTATTTAATGCCATAGACAACCCCCTACGAATCCTCACCTCAAGCCTGGCTGTCTTCTAGCCCATGATTGCTCGGTTTTGCTCCAACATGTGTCAAAAAACCTGAAATGAGCACGTGTTAGCCACCTAGGAAGAGTGACTACCCTTATTCGTACAAATGACATAAACATACTGAAAAGTAATGCATAAGCTATGAAAAATGAAGGATTGAACAAGGACTGAACACGGATAATTAGGCCAAATGAGCCCAACAAGTTACCAAATTTGGGGCTCATCAGCATGCACGCTCATCGCGATCTCGAAGGCTTCTACCTATGTATCTATCTTATGTTGTGATAGAGAAATTCTCAAATGGGGCAAAAGTGACGTGATAAACTAGATGAGATGCTGGATATCTGTGATCTACATGTTAGCCTGTCTGATTTGGCACTTCAACATCTGATCAAAGTCCCAAGGTGTCTCCTCAACCTTCATCATGATCTATTTAAATTCAATCACTAACTGTGAGTCATATTTAGGCATACTAATCTTTTTTTTCAAAGTTGTCTTAGTCTTTGCTAACGTTGCAAGAGGATTATTCACACAATACTTAATGTACCAGGTTAGCATGCAATCCTGCAAAGCGGTAAGCAACTGTGCCTTATTTATATTATCATCGGCGATCTGTTTCACTATCCATACAACATTTGTAACAAACCAAAATTGCTCTGGATCTTCACTTTCTATTCCGTTGGAAATCAACATTTTCATTGCATTCGCCATGTTGAATGGTGGCAGTGGAGGTGGAGGTGTGCATGAAGGTGTATGCATCAGAGGTGGATGTGGAGGTGGATTGGATGGGTAATTTGTTCTAGTAATCCCCTGAGTGATTAGGTGAACAGTGCTTCATGACGTAGTCTGCCCCGCCCCTTCATCATCGCTTAAAGGAGGTCCAATCAACGGACTGTACTCTGGTCTTGAGCCTTCATGATTTCTAAATAATCGTCCACTTCGTGTAGCTTCGAACATCAAGATAATGGGATCACCCATTTCTTACATAACAACAATTTAAACCAAGTATTCAATGATCTCAAATACTTACCTCATGGTCCTTTGAAGAATCTTCACTCTGCTTCACTATAGCTAACTAAGGTATCAACTACAAATTCTATAACAAATCCTCCTAGAATTCGATATAGCCAGTGATTGACATCCCACACGATCTTGTTTTCAGAGGCTTCTAGTCGTCACACTAATTCTAGAGTCCACACTATAGGACTATCGAGCTTCCACCTTCCTTGAATGTCTGTCAATTTAGCTAACCACTCGTACAGTTCAATTTGGAAGGTGCAAAAGAAGATCTCGTGTATCTTTGTATACATATATCTATTCAACCACTCTTCCTTTAACATTCGCGAATTCCTATTTTATTGCACTGTGAACTCATGAATTTTTTGATCCAAAAACTTTTCAATTTCCTTCTTGGTCAGGTTCCAATGATGCGACATCACACATCTCTTTAAGCATATATCAATCCCAACAATGGAACCATTTGTTGGCATATGGGGTATTGAACTAGGTTCAAAGTTAGTTGTGCCAACCAACAAAACCATACACTATTGGCCCCTTCAGTAACAACCCACATAGAGCAGGCTGCAGTCTCACCCGAAGAAATATGGTGGGATGCAAGAACCAAGTTTCTGCATCTAGAGACTAGTGTGATGTCTTCAATTGCCTTGGATATGCCTCCACACAGATCGATAGACTCCTAGGGAATGTCCCTATAACTCAAATAAAGTGATCTTCAAACCTTCACGAAGGTGCATGAGTTCTTGCAGACATTTAATAGTCAATTTACCTACTTATGCACATCAGGGAGAAATCCTAAATTGGAGTTCACGCAAATCTATTAAATTCGTCAGAAAACATAAGAGGAATCACCAAAAACTTCGTGGAAGTGCACAAGCATTCATGGCATATATTATTAAGATAGGTTCAAGAGAATTGCATAGCATTTAATCATTATTTCATAAAATATGTCATTAATCAGCAGAATATAACATAAACAAATATGAATAGAAATACTCAATAATTCTTTGTAAAATTGTCTTTATTGATCTTCAATTCACTGATTACAGACTCAAAGTACCCTACACACATAGCTGTAGGGGTCCGCACACTTAGCTGCGGACTCTAACTAGGCCTCCACGCACTCAGTTGTGGAGCCTTCCCTTCTCTACCTAAGTGTAGGAAATATAGCCTTCTCATCTTAGCTCCCGCCTAGTACTCTTCAACCCAATTCTCTATCCAAAAACATATGTCAAAAACTTATCCTTAGACTCACTAAGACTCAACCATTTATATACTTTTCCATACAATTCCATGGTCTACGGACCATGGGTGAATATCAAAACTGACTCAAAACTTTACTTAAAACAAGGGGCTAAGCCCCTTTGACTCTTATTCATCTACATACTCCACATCCAAAAATCATGGAGACTTTACATCTTTTACAAATTGTTACAAAATATGACTAATTAATTCCATTGTTCCCCTAGGGACCCCATCTCAACATCTCAGTTCTTACATTTTTAAGTCATCCATAAATTTCATTTCTGAGTGAAAAAATGTCAAAAGTTTCATCCAAATAGGCCTTAGTAAATGAATTATCCATTGTTAGAGATACCTAGAAACATTTAACAAACATCCTCACTCCGAAAATAAGTTTGAATTCCTCTTCAAATATATATAATGAAGACCTGTTTTTTTTTAAATCCTGGGTTTTAGCTGGTACGCTGCCCCATGTCCATTTCTACCCAGATTCCATTCTCATGCTTTCCAACCATTTTGAACATGAATCACAACCCACTATTTCTTCCTCAAACAATAAGGTCTGTCTCGAGCTTGATGAGGAAGTTGTTTCTAAAATTCTTGGCACCCTAACTTCAGGAATTGACATAACATACAAGGGATTGGACTAAGAATCAATCACCTAGTCTGAAGAGGATATTTTTTTTTTATTTATTTTTATTTATTTATTTATTTTTTTTTATTTTTTTTTTTTTTTTTTTTTTTCAGAATTCTACTCCAAAACCCTGACCCCAAGTTAAAATTACAATTCTCTATGCCTACCAATTTTTTGAAACCCTTGTACTAGAACTTGACATCCCTCTTCTCTATTATTTTTGGGGTAGCATACGATTTGAAGATAGATAGGTCTATCTTCCTAATTATTCTTCTTATTACCTTGAAACCAGACTAGTTGAAGATTGATTTTTCAAAATATTTAGTTTGAGCTATTACTTTCGACCTTTCTACTATTATTAAATTCAACTCATTTTTCCATTGCACATACATGAAACGTTTGGTGTTATTTAATTACCCTTCTTATTTCTTATCTACTAAGCTCGTCATAGATATTAAAGATGAAAATGATAAAGAAAAGGAGGTTTTTCCAATGGACTAGTGTAATTTATCCAAAACACCTTCCTAATTTGTATGTTCAGTACATAAATTGTTTTTCATTTCATTTGAAAGTCAAACTTACTGGAGAAACATGAGAAATAATTTTAGAGGAACAAAGGAGAATCCTCAGCCTTACTGAGGAAGAAAGTATAGGAATTGGGTTCCTCTATTAAGTTTTTTCTCTAATCCATCTATACAGTTTTGAAAGGGAGCCTTCCAAATTGCCAAAATACATCTCACCTTTACCTTTTTACTTCTGAAGTACTTAAGTAGAAAATCATTGTAAATCAATTTCATTTCGTTTCAAAGAAAAAAGGAGCACTCTTCAAATATACATACTCTATCTTGCCTCTAACCACCAAGAACAAAAAGGCTAAATGCAAGAATTGTTCCATGTTTTGTAGTTTTCTCTTCATTCAATCTCTTTATATTCTGATATATATGATCAAATTGAGAGGTTGCAATATTGGGTATTTGATTGAAGCATAGTTCCAGGAGCTTGCCTCTGGGGCTAAGAACAATATTATGACTTACTTTTTATCAAACTTGTATGCTTCCCTTTAATTGTAATGTATATAATATTTTCATGTTTAGTAAATAAATATAAATGAAAATTTGTAATCGTTGTACTCTCGTCTTGATCTTCATGGTTTAATATTGTTGATATTTACTATGAGTATCATTAGTTATTGAGGGACAAATTTAAGAAGGAAAGAATAATTGTGCATGTTGTAGTGTTCTTACAAATTATCATTGCGTCCATTTACTATCTCAAGTACCTATATTTATTTCCATTTTCCTTTCACGTGTTATGTTTTCGTTATTTGATTTTTATTTTATTTGTAAATTGTTTTAAGTTTATCATTGATGAATGAGTTACATTATTCATTTGTTGTTAGTGATTAAAATGTCTTCTGTTAATATTGTATTTGATCTAGGGGGATACTGGTAGCCACGCACCTATTCCACTTGGACCCTGACCATTGCTTCTTTGAGTTTTTCAGTTTCCTTATTTGTAGCACAATTTACTATTTTCGGCAGTTTTTCGGGTCCTGAACTTACGAAGCCATTTTGAGGCCCTAAACGACGTTTTTTGGGAAAACTGGGAGCAACATGTGTCATTGCCCAATGTGGCTCACTCAAAAGTTGTAGTCCTTGTATAAATATTTCTAACGAGGTATTGTGCGCATCAAACAAAGATCGGATACCAAAGTTACGACCCCGGGAAGTTTATGTACCAATTTACCCAAACGGGGCCCATAGTTTGGCACTTCATCTCCTAGGATTAGGTTTTTGGATGTTGAGGGTTTTCCATTGTTTATAAACAATAATTAGGCCTTTGAGCCTCATTGTAACATAGTTCAGAGGCATGTAGCCATCACATATCTTCTTAGACATAAGTTACCATCGTCGGAGCTAGTCTTATTTCCATTTTGTCTGTAAGCATATTTCAATATTTGATATTAATGAAATGAAGTGTTATTTCTATTGCATATTCGTATTTATGGTTATATGTATAATTTGTTGTATTCTTGTTTAAATCTGGATTAGTCGTATCATAGCAGTCTACTCTTTCTCTATTTTTCTTTGCATGTCCCCAATGAGGTCGGGATATAAGGAGTTGAACTGGTCGAACCTTTACAAGACCAGTCTCGCAAATCCTGGCAGCCTCCCATGGCGGATGAAAAGAAATATGAGGGGGTAGGAGATCTTATCAAAATCTTTCTCGAAGAAGCCCTCGAGTGACAAAGGAATGTAATGATGGACAACCTTTCCCAGATCCTTCAGCGGCTACCCAAGGGCGACACATCTACTTCCAACAGTTACTCTGGAAGCACCACACCCTTTAAGGTACAAGTTAACTTTGCAATTCCCATATTTGAGGCCATATATATGCAGACATTGTAGATGAATGGTTAAATATGCTAGAAGGATATTTTTCCATTCATGATCTTTCCAGCCAAGAAAAGATCACTTTTTCACTTCTCAAAGCATCCCCCCACATCAAGGACTGGTGGGAAACCTACTGTGAGCGGAAGGATGAAAGTACGAGCTCATTGTTTTCAACTGCACCAACTTGGAACTCATTCCAGGATGCCATTAATGAGCAGTACTACCCTGTTGGGACCTGTTAGCGCTTGAATTTGGCCTCAGGCTGAAAAAGGCAAAATTCAAGGCAACATCAAACCACTTAGCCTCATAGCTAGCCCTACGGGGACAGGAGAGGGCTCTCTCCGGGTCTATCTCGGCAAAAGGTTTTCAAAGGGCTGAGATGACCAATAAAGAACACTAATTTTAGGCTAATAAACTGATAGGAAAATTTGATTTTAAATTTTTTAGGGTTTTGTTGGAAAACTGAGCACGACAATTTTGGGTGCAGGGATGAGACACAGTTTTTGCAGAGGTCTTTTTGGGGCAAGGTAGGAGATTGTCTTGATGCCTTTAAAATAAGTGAATGGATAGATATTACTAGTGAGGAGTTAAGGAGAGCAAGAAACCATCGAGAGTTATCCTTAAACAGATGAAAACATAGATATTAAGAAAACTTAAAGGCAGAGCATAGAAACCATGAATTCTACCTTAACACTTCATTTACTTAATTTGCAGAAGAGAAGAGTAGGAAAATGATACACATAACAAACTTACAAGTACATGAGAGAAACACACCATCAACACAAATCACCACAGGAATCCCAAATAGTGCTGCAAAACCCTGGTCCTTCCTTTGCCAAAATTGCAGAGATACAAAGAGTAATACAGTCTAAGCTTATCCCTCAAGAGTCCAACCATGAAAATGACTAAGAAAGTACATAATATAGGCAAGCTAACACATTTCCTGGCCTCTAGGGGTCGAGCTCATCACCCTAGGAGCTGTTTCAACCAATTCTAAACTGAGCACTACAACCTAGGCAATCAAAACAACTTGCCTCTATAAGCTAGGAAACCAATTCATTCATTAAGTTTTTGCCATTTTATGAATGAATCTTATAGAATAGGTAAAAAAGTGTCATTTCAACATGAAATTACATCAATTACATCAAAGAGGATGAAAAATCCCACCAAAAAGTCAAAACTAGTCAATGCTGCGTTTTCCTGAGCTGAAGGTGCAAAACTGGCAAATTTTCCCAACGCGTAGCGCGCCATTTCTCAACGCGTAGCGTGCCTTTCAGGCCACTTTTGAGGCACTTCCTGACATCCAAATGAGGCACAAGTGGGCTTGTTGGAAAGGTCTGGATGTCTACTCTCCAGCCCAAGTAGAATTTGTCAATTTGGTGGCCATTTTCCCCTCCAAAATTGCAATCTCGCAAGACTGCTTCCTGTGTGTCCAAAAAGTGGCAGAAGGTCATTTTTTGCTTGTTTCTTGACCCTTTGGGGGCTCAAATCTCCATGAAACTTTTTGGCAGTGGCTGAGAAAGTGTATTTTGTCATGAAAAATCCAAAAATGCTGAGTTTTCGTGAAATGGACCTCCCCAACTTAAGGGTAGCACATAGCGCGCTACGCGTTGAGGGCAAAAACCTGTTTTTGGCACAAAAAATTCAAAATTGACCAAAATTGCTCCAAATTTTCTGAATTTTGAGCTGGGGGTGTATCATTTAGCACCATGCTCCTTCAAGGTGGCTTCAGCCAAAATTTGAAGTGGATCGGGCCATTTCCTCCGTTTTAGTGCCTTGGCCAAGCGTGATTTGAGTACCTTCATTTTTGCTTTGCACACATGCATGCCGGCTCAATAATGATTCTTCATGTGGCGGAGCATATCTTTGTCCCTTTTTTCCTTGGCTATCAACCTCTCTAAATGATTGTTCACCTGAATGAGCACAGACCCTTGTTCTTTAGGTGTCAAATCACCGGGTTTCTTGCGAGCCAAGTTCCGGTCTTCTCGGATCCTCCGCAACTCATCAAGAGTGTGTTCATCCTCTAATTGCTTGTTGCGCTGCTCTAAGTATGCGATTGTCCAATTTTCCATTTCCAACTTTTGCTGCAACAAGTCATTTTCAGCCCTTAGTTGCTGAATGATCTCCTTTGGCTCTAAGCTAGGAGAGCTGATATCAAGGTCAACAATATCTATGTCCGGATCTCCTAATGGCCCCTCATCAATCATGGGCTGCTTACCTCTCTCTTGTACCTGTGATGCTGTCAAAGGCGAGGCCCCTTCCACCTGATGTGGAGATAACACTCGTTGGGCTGATGAAGAAGGCGAGACTCCTTCTACCTGATGTGGAGATAATACTCGCCGTGCAGATGCAAATAAGACCCTGTGGCCTCTCTGATATGTAACATATGGAGGAGTGCTGACATGCTCTGGCTCAGGAATGTCAAACTGATGTGAAGGCCCTCCCTCATCATGGACAATCTCGGGAGGTGGCTGTGGCACCATGAAGAAGTCGCGAGAAATGAAATCCTCCCAAGCAATACCCTGTTGTGCCAACTGATGCATCACTATGATTTCGATCAGTGCATAATGATATATACTTTTGAGTTGCTGTGCGGGGTTCTTCCTTTGCACTACGGGCACCATCTTCTCTATATTTCGGCACATGAAAAATGGAATGTTCATCATTCGTACCCGGGTGAAATGCATCAACAAACGGATATGGTATGAATATAAACGTGAAAATCTGCCCTCACAAGTGAAATAGCGCATAATGAGCCTCATCAAGGGTGCATACTCATCCCTTAGGAAACTGAAAGGAAAAACAGTAGTAAGGTGCCTCATGCATCTGGGTTTGATGTATGGTTGATAATGAAATTCGTCTAGCAGCTTGCACTTGGTCCACTCTTCCCCAACATTAGGTATCCCGGTGGCTTGAGCAACAATTTCAGGTGATAGGGTGAAATCCACTCCTGCAAGGTTCACATGGCCATTGCGCAAATGTAGGACAAACAAGCGGACCAGTTCTCTATGGTGTTGAATTTGTGAGATCCTCTCACAATATCCAAAGCATGATTGATACTGAAAACATGACATTGCAAGTGGACAGGCTTGCAATTGAGCCAAAGAAGTGGGCTCTTCCCTGACATGCCGACCACCCTTACCACCCTTGTGATGCCTCCTTGGCACTTCTACCTCTGGTGTTGATTCACTGTCATAATTCTGCTGATAATCTGATTCGGTTTCTGACATGGTTTTGAAGGCAAGATGGCTGAAATGTATTGCTGACTTTGCACCCAATTAACTGCTGTTTGACTTTTTCAAATGCTATCACCAAGGGGACATAAATACAAGGGGATTGTTAGGGAAAGGGGAACATGAGGGAATTAGGGACAATAAACAAAAATAAGGAGTTTAGGGAAGGCAACATGGGAATTTAAAGTGAAGAAAGGTTTGGGAATTAAGTATGTTTTAGGAATTTTAGAGAGGAGAATTATGAAATTTCATGGGAAAATTTGAAGGAGAAAGGTGATGAAAATGAGGGAAAAAGGGATTACAAATGGGCAACCTTGGACAGCAAGAGAAATTTGAAACCCTAGTACCATTGACTTTAAATTTTCCACAACAATGTAGGGTTTTGATTTATCATTTCATAGCATTTGAACATATTAATTTTCTCTTTCATCTTGCAAAACCAAATCTAGCCATGGAGGAGAGGCCTACCTGCAATGTGCTTGAGAGAAAAATCGATTTGATGGCTTGTTGGCAACTTGCTGAGCAGAAAACCCAACGCGTAGCGTGACTTTCCCAATGCGTAGCACCCCTCTGACGCGTAGCGCACGTGAAAAATAACACTGAGAAAAGCTCCCTGATGCGTAGCGCGCCCCTGTCGCGTAGCGCGCCCTTCCTGACACGTAGTGCACCTCTGAAACTGCCCACTTTGCTCAAGAACTCCTAAAATCGCCTTTGCAAGGTTTCACTTAGCTTGTGAGAGGCAAATGAGTTGCTAATGAAGAATGATGTGCTTTTATAGGCTTCCTTTAGATTTTCATTTGCCCAAAAACCCACTTTATAATGTTTTCAGTGTTGACACTTTTTGAATTAATTAGCTCTGACTTTTGGTTTCTTTTCTTTGAAAAATTGGTTGAAATGATGATTTCTTCTGAAAATTTTTGCAGGGATAGCTTCTAGGATGCTTTGGCAAAGGAGACCAAGGCTGCACTTCGACATTTGAAGAATTTGAAATTTTGAGAATTTTTACAAAAATGAGATAATGACCCTTGTTTTTCAAAAACAGAGTTTTTGAAAATACGGTGAAAGTTTAGCTGTACAATGATGAGAATTGTTGAAATGATGTTTAATGAAGGAAATCCCTCTGGCCTGCTGGTCCTTTTATGACCTCTCAAGATAAAAATGGACTCAACCCTAGACTTAAGACCTTGAAACTTAAAGCAAGATGAATGACCCTTTGAGGATTTTATTTACTTAAACAAACTTGAACCAGCAGTGCCAAACAAGAGGGGAATAAAAGACATAAACTTCCTCCACCAGGATTATGGCATGCCTAACGGAATGCAACATGATCACACTGATGGGACACCTAATCATGAAATGCAAAGAGCTTTGATCTCTGGTGGAGGGCTACTAGACCGACTCTAACAGGACCTATGAGGATAAATACATAAAGTGGACAATGCTGCCACATGGAAGGGAGCAAGATGTGCCGAAGTTTACCAATGTTTTTCATACCCTTTGAATGAAGTTGGGTATCAATGATTCTAAGAAGCATTTGTTTCTCAAGTACCGCAGCTGCCTACACAGGTACATAACACATATTTCGTTAAATTTGGAATTGAAAAGTGAATCTAGGATTTCAAAATAACCAAAAATCTCAACTCTAGTGATGTCCTTGTAATAAAAAAATTTCCAATTTTAATGAAATATGTGTTACATACAAGATTAGATGGAATTCCTAGACATCTCCACGTTCAGCACGGTATATTGATATATCGTCAAGATCGAGAAAAATTTTAAACAAAAGAAGTGAGAATTTGGATTTGTGAAGGAAGGGAAAGGTGACCCCAAATCGCAGAACAAAGGATAAAGCTAAGGCGGGGTGGCCCAGGACAACCCTCCAAAGCCACAAGAAAAGAACAACGCTGCAAAGATGAAGACGGACACGAGAAAGTGGTGTGAGTTCCATAAGAGCTCCACTCACAACACAAGTGAGTGTTGGGCCAGGCAGTTACTCGTGGCCAAGCTAAAGGATTTGGAATCAGATGCATGTTCCAACTCTAAGTCATAACCTGACAAGGGGAATGAAAAAGGGAAGCATATTATTGATGCGGACCCTAACACCACCATTTCCACCATGAAGATCCAGAAGGAGGAACACGAAGATCCAGAGGAGGAGGAGCACCTCTTCCACTTCCAAATGTGGGTAAAGGGTTCCCTGCTATAGTTCATTATCGACAATGGGAGACAAAAGAACCTCATTTCGGTAGAGGTTGTAAAAATCCTAGGCTTACCGACCATAGCACATCCACAACTGTACACCATCAGGTGGGTTCACAAAGGATGAGATCTTCGCGTGAGCCAGTAGTGTTGCCTTCCATACAACATGAAGCCCTTCACAGATGAGGTATTATGTGACACTTCTCCCCCTAATGTTTGTGATGTATTATTAGGCCAACCATACTTATGGAAGCAACATGATATATATGAGTCAAGGCCTTGTGTTGTTATTGTTACTTTGGGAAATAAGTTGTACAGGATACTAGAGGTAGCACCACCTACTGCCACCTCTTTGGTTACTCCAAAACAATGTAGTAAGCTCATTTCCAAAACTGGGAAATTTGTTTTCCTGATGAAACACCCTCAAGGAAAGAAGAAGGCAGTGGCCATGACCTCTAGACATGGCCCTCCCAGACGGAAAAAACAGATGGACAAGGTCGTGGAGGAGTACGACAACATCTTCACCTCCCCCGTAGGGGTGCCTCTGCACTGTCAGGTCAAGCACTCCATCAATCTGACCCCAGGTGCATCATTGCCCAATGGATCAATCTATCGGTGCTCCATTCTAGAGAATGACGAAATAAAGAGGTAGATTCAGGAGATATTGCAGAAAGGTCACATGCATCCAAGTTCATAGCCCTGTGGGAGCCTGATCGTGTTGGTGCAAAAGAAAGATGGGACTTGGAGACTCTGTATTGACTATTGGGCACTGAACAAGATCACTGTTTAGAATAGGTACCCGATCCCATGAATTGATGACCTTCTGGACCAACTAAAGGGGGGAAAATATTGCAGCAACATTGACTCGAAGTACGACTATCACTAGGTACTAATCAAACCCTTCGATATGTGGAAGGCTGCTTTCAAAGCCAAGGAGGGCCTTTTTGAATGGTTGGTTATGCCTTTTGGGTTCACGAATGCTCCTGCAACCTTAATGAGGCTGATGGATGACATCTTGTGGCCCTTCACCAACTCGTTTGTAGCGGTATACCTGGACGACATCCTGATCTTCAACCAAATAAGGTTGGGAAGCGCACTAAAGTCAGGCTGCTGGGCATTTCGGGGTCGAGAAAACAATGGAAGTACTACAAAAGTATTTCTATTGGCTGAATCTTCGACAGAATGTCCAGAAGTACATCAAATTCTACACTACCTATGCAATTTCAAAAATGAAAATTAAGAAGCAAGGCCTCTATACTCCGCTTCCTACCCCTAGTCGACCTTGGGAATCCATCTCAATGGATTACATGTTGGGCCTTCCTTATACTAAGCATGGAAATGACTACATTTTTGTGGTCATCGACAGATTTTGAAAGATGTCCATTATGGAAGCTTATAAGAAGAATATCATAGTAGAAGCCACTGCTAAACTCTTCTTTGAATGAGTGTGATTACACTTTGGGACCCCACAGTCTATCATCACAGATTGAGATATCAAGTTGCTCAGTACATTTTGGTCCAGTCTCTAGTCGATGCTGGACACCAAGCTCACTAAGTCCACAACTTTCCATACCCAAAATGATGGCTAGACAGAGGTCATCAATAGGATGATCGTACACATTTTGTACATGTAAAACTCAAAGCATCCACATACATGGGATGAGAGCCTTCCCTATGTCTAGCGCAGCTATAACTAGGCTCTCCATAGCTCAACTGGCCATAGACCTTTTCAGGTGGGCTTGGGATTGTAGCCACTATGTCCCACTGATGTGGCCATAGCATTTGCAGCTACTCAGGTAGATTCGGCTCATGTCCAGTTGGAAGCCGATAAGGCAAAAAACTTCATTGAGCACATCCAACATATCTGCCAGTAGGTCCATGACATTCAAGAGAAATCCAATGCCAAGTACAAGAAAGGATATGATTAACATTGGGTGCCACACAAGTTTCAGGTGGGCGACAAAGTCTGGTTACATTTGCAGAAGGAACACCTTATGGGAGGCTATCAGAAACTTAGACCACTCTGATATAGTCCTTAAACCATTACCAAGGCCATGGATGATAATGCATTTGAGCTCAGCATTCCCCCATTCCTTGGCCTACACCCAGTGTTCAATGTGGACCACCTTCGACCATACTTCCCATCATTGCTGGACACATCAAACATTGCAGAACAACTCACACCTATAGAGTTAAATATAGATTGCATGGTGGAAGCCACAACTAATCAGATCATGGACTCACAGATCGAGAACACCCTACAACAAAGGATCCAACTATATTGAGTTCTCAAAGTAGGCCAACTCCTTCACTAGGGAAAGTGGCTCACTAGGGACCAAGTTCAGCAAAAGTTTCCTTATCTCATGGAAGAACTCAATGCAATGGGGACCATTGCTTCCTAAGGGGGAAGGAATAATCCAGGTGGATATTGGAGGCTACTTGCCTATTCCGCTTGGACCCCCACCATTGTTTCTTTTAGTTTTTCAGTTTCCTTATTTGTAGCACAATTTACTATTCTTGGCAGCTTTTCGGGTCATGAATTTCTGAAGCCATTTTGAGGCCCTAAACGACGTTTTTTTGGGAAAACTAGGAGCAACATAGGCCATATACTGATGTTCCTCACTCAAAAGTTGTATTCCTTGGATAGATATTTCTCATGAGCTATTGGGCATGTCAAACGTAGATCGTATGCCAAAGTTACGACCTCGGGAAGTTGATGTACCAATTTACCCAAACGGGGCCCATAGTTTGGTGCTGCATCTCCTAGGGTTAGGTTTTTGGATGTGTAGGGTTTTCCATTGTTTCTCAACAATAAATAGGCCTTCGAGCCTCATTGTAACATAGTTCAGAGGCATGTAGCCGCCACATCTCTTCTAAGAGATAAGCTACCATCGCCCGAGCTACTCTTATTTCCATTATGTTTGTAAGCATATTTCAGTATTTGATATTAATGAAATGAAGTCTTATTTCTACTGCACCTTTGTATTTATGGTTATATATGTAATTTGTTGCATTCTGGCTTAAATCTGGATCAATATTACCACTAAAACATATTTTTTAATCATTATCTAACCTTACTCTATTTACATTTCAAACATTTTATAAATATAGTTAGGGATACCCCCTATGGTGTGTAGGTGGTTATCCTAATATTCCTATAGTGGGAGGATTTAAAAGTCATTAGTGAATGAATTCCTTAAGTGGTTCTAATTAAGGAATTATTTGAGAACCAAGATTATTTTGGCACCGTTGTTGGGGAATGATTGGTTTAAGTTTACTTAATAAGTATTCTTAATCTTGTACAACCACACTTATTTTGGTCTTGCTGATCAACATAGTATTCTAAACAGTTTGTACAAACTTTCTTTGTAGGTTTCTTGAACTCCCAATGAGCTCTGTCAAAATTGGGAAGCGTTTGCGCAAGAATACAAACGTGTGAAGCCTAACCCCAACGTTCCTAGACAACGAACCAAGGCCTTGAACTCATGATGAAGGTGTGCATTCGTTGTTGGGGCAAGTACTTGTATTATTGATGTCTTTGTTTTGAAAATTTTCACGCCCTTATTTTTTTTAAATAAAACAACAAAATATCAAAACGATATAATATTAACAAATAATAATAATAACAAAGAAATGATAATGAATCATCTATACTATTGGTGACTCCCATCTAGATACTCCAAGAAGAATAACCCGGTCAACTTCTGAAATAAGTCATACACCTTTAGATGACTCGAAACGTTTGGTGATTATCACCAATAGGAGGAGATGCCTTAACGAATTTAGACAAAGCCATTCCCTATCTCCTAATACAAGAATATGGCAAGGTCTCCACCCCTTTCCTCCTACCACCAAACCCTATTCATTGGCATCATCGTTAGCTTCTCATTTTGAATCTTAGTCTATACCTGTTTCTTTTAGTCCACAGAATATCCCACCACCTTCACCTTACAAATCCTTAACCCCTTCTCCTCATTCACCTAAAATTATATATGCTTGGGTAAATTCTCAGTATCACCCCCTTAACCTCCTAGGGTAACTACATGATATTCCTCCTAAGTACGATAAAATCCTCCCCGGATTTAACAATGAAGGGGAACGAACAACTGAGAATCCCATATTCAAATCCACAACTATTGTGGAAACATTCATGGACAGTATGAAGACATTTACATGATACTTTTCATGCAAATTCTAGAGGGTGAAGCAAAAAATTGGCTTAGGACCTAGGCTCCCAATAACATTAATATTATGGATGGTTTGGTCGAATTGTTTCTCAAACAATTTCGCATCAAGAAAAGTAATCAGCTATGGATAACTAAATTTTCTACCCTGAAGCTTAAGCCCAATGAATCAATTTCTGACCTTAATAAGACATTTACAAAATGCTACAACCAGTTTCCAGTCGATTTTCGGCCATCAGACACTACAAATTTTTTTGTTTATTCTACTTCTCTCAATGATGATAATTGATATGCATTGCAAGAGAGAGACCCTTCCACCTCAGTTGATGCACAAACTAAACCTTGTTCCTAAAGGAAATCTGATTACTACTAGAAAATGACTGAATATAGATAGTTGAACGAAGGGGAAAAAGAATGTGATTGAAACCTCCCCTTAGCTCCCTTCCTCTTCATCTTCCCAAGATCGGAAGAAGGAAGAAATGAATAAACTTATTAAATCTATAACCAATCAAATTCAACACCTCAAAGTCAGAAATATGGCAATTTCCCCTTCTCCTATCAATCCACCAATTCAACCTAACCTCCACCACAATGAACCTAATGTACCTAAAATAAATCAGAATTACCCACCTAGGAATCAAGCTCCTTACGGTCATCCTAATGCTCCTCAAATATTACAAAGAGGACAACGACAAGAGAAGCCCACCATACAACCTCCTGCTAGAAACAATGCCAATTTTATCGAGGAATATGATGATGAAGTGGCTAGCCAACATAGGAACCGCAAAGAGGAGGATTACCTGAATATTAATTATGTAAATTCTTTTGATGAATGTGCCAAGGACCTAGTCGATTATATAGAACAATGGTTTTAGGATCTTGAGCTTCCACATTTCACTGAATACCTGGAAGCATAGTTCAAACATAAGTATAACCTTAGATAGGAGGGAGAATATTCCTAAAAAAGAAAAAACTCTCTAGGCCCCCTCCTCATTTTTATTAGAAACAAATTGTACCTAATGAGCTTATTCCCCTTGATTTAGACCCCTAGTCTGTATATAAATTTAATTTACAAAATGAATTAAATATGCTTAATATTAGTATTCCTTTAGTCGAACTGGTTAGGCTCCATGTATATAAACTAGAAATTGATACTTTCTTTCGAACTACACATCATCCCTCGCAAGAAATGGAAATGAACGATGCTATTAACATCCAAGATGATGCCCCTAAAATTACCCGTAGGACTCAGAATGAAAAAGATGATAATTTAGTCCCTCCTTTTTATATCAGTTTAAAAATACATGATTGGAATCTACATAATTGTATGTTGGATTCCGAGGAATTGCATAACCTAATGCCCAAAGAAATTATGGACAATATTGGGATAGATATTACTCGATAATATAAAAACTTATACTCTTTCGATTCTCTAAGGGTTAGGTGTCTCAAGGTGATTAAAGATTTAGTTGTAGTCCTCGCCTAGGTTCTCGTCAAAAGCATATTCATTAACGTAGTAGTGGCCAAAGTGCCATGTAATCATAGGATGCTCCTTGTAGTTATATCTCTCATATGATACCATATTAGTTTTTGGAGGGGGAATATGTCGACCTTATCAAGAGTCGAGATTAACCTATACAATTATCTTTGAACAACACCCTGAGAGTTCACCAGTTTATGCTTTTGATGATAATATGGGTAATTTCATTCTTACTATCTCTGATGAGGAGAAATCCCTGATCCATGATAAACCCTCTCTAGCCAATTGGCCTAAATATCCTAATGTCATTTGGAAGATGTAGTTTTATGGTGCTTAATCCAAGGCAAGATCGGGTGCGGGGTTGTTTTCATACCACCAAATCAACATAATTCCACCTTTTCTTTAAGTTAAGTTATGAAACTACCGACAATATAGTTGAGTATGAAGCTTTCATACTAGGATTAGAAATAACCTAGAAGCTTAATATTCAAGACTTATCAATATTTGGTGGCTCTAAGTTAATTATCAAACAAGTGACCAATAAGTACCAAAAAAATCACCCTCACTTACGAGTGTATAGAATTCAAGTTTGGGATGTCATCGATAAATTTTTGGCTACAATTATTTTTGCTACCATACCTAGGTAGAAAAAGTCTTTAGTGGGTACCCTCGTGGTTACTGTTGCTACCTTTATAACCCATTCTGAGTCAAAATTGAAGTTTGAAATTGAAATCCTCCATCGAACCTCGATCCTTGATAATTTCAAACACTAGCAAGTGTTTGAATATGATCAAGATATTAAGAGATTCAATGAATTAATGGGCGAATTCGTAGAACAATTTGTTGATGAAGATAACGAACATGACCAATTATGTTTTGGTGCATCACACCACAAACCTAAAATTTGTAAACATGGCATTATTCAATTGAAAAGAAACTACATCCCTAGGGGGTTGATTCCTTTCGAAAAAATATTTGATCACAATGATGTTATTGCAAACATAGCTTTAGAACCCCCTATTATAGATATAGAACCTGTAAACATCACCCATGGAGGGGAAATTAAATTGATTAATTTATCTCAATCTCTACCTTTGAAAGTGAGAGAACAAAATATTAACATTTTATCCAAATATTCTCACGTGTTCTCTTAGTCCTACAATGATCTCAAGATGTATGACCAAAGTAATATTGAGCATCACATACCACTGAAGGGAGGTGTTAAACCTTTGAGACATAATCTATGACATCTATATCCTCTTATATTACCCCCCATTTAAAAGGAGATCAAGAAATTCCTTGATGATAAAATAATTGTTCCCCTACATTATTCTAACTGGGTGGCCAATTTGGTTTCAGTTAGGAAGAATAATTGCGAAATTAGGTTGTGCACAGACTTTAAAAATCTCAACTGAGCTTCACTGAAATATAATTACCCATTTCCTAAATTGTATGGATTTCTTGAATGAGTTGTAGGTTCAACCCACATCTCAATGATGGATGGATTTTCCGGGTATAATCTGATTTCTTTCCATAAAGACGATATGTATAAAACGACCTTCACCACCCCCAAGGAACCTTTATTTATTAGATGATGTCTTTCAGGCTAATAAATGCAGAAGCTACATTCCAAAGAGAAATGAACATTTCTTTCAGTGACAGAAAATATCACTTTATAGTCATCTATTTGGATGACATGACCGTCTTTTCCCAAAACGATAAGCTCCATCTAAAACATATGGAAACATTTTTTTAGAAATGTCAGAAATATTTCTTGTCCTTGAATCCCAATAAGTCATTTTTCACTATGACCGAGGGAAAGTTATTAGGACATATTGTTTCTGAACATGGGGTCAAGATTGACTTATAAAGAGTACAAGAAATTCAAACAATCCTACTTCCTTGTACTAAGAAAGAAGTACAAGCCTTCTTTGGCAAAATTATTTTTCTTCATAGATTCATCCCTAATTTTGTGTAAATTGTTAAAAATATAACTAGAATGCTCAAGAAGGGTAATGACATTAAAAGGAGAGAGGAGGAAAAGTATTGCTTCGATAGAATTAAGCAAGCTATAATGGAAGTACTAATCCTTATCAGTCCTGATTCTAAAAAATATTTTATCATTTTCCATTTCACCTCTAAACACACTATAGTTGTTTCTCTTCTACAAAATAACCATCAAGGCTATGAGAAACTCAGGGCCTTTTTCCGTAAAACTCTGTAATCCTCAAAACATAAAAATAGTATTATTGAAAAGCACAGTTATTCTTTGGTAAAAAAACTTAAGGACTTTAGGGAATACATCTTGCCATCTAAGTCTATTGTCTACCTTCCCCACCCAACAGTAAATGATATTTTGTTGCAGCACAACATTGAAGGTAGACGTGGAAAGTGGATAGCGAAAATCCAAGAATATGACCTAGAGTTAAAACCCATCAAAATTGTGAAGGGCCAAGGACTTGGCAAATGATTGACAGAAGCTAATTTTGATGTGTTGGGTATCACCCAACATACTCTTTTGACACTATCTGAAGTACCTAAAGAAGAGAAGGATAAGTAGTCAACGTTGTTTCTACGTTGTTCAAACGATACCACAATTAACCCTGACTTTTCCTTGTTTAAGTGTTATAAGGACATTATTATCTATCTTCAAACTCTTAAGTTTCCCACTCACCTAAGTAATTTTTCTCATCGTTCATTAAAATTTAAAGTTGTAAATTACCATATATTAGATGGTAAATTATATTAGAAAGACCTAGTAGGCATCCTTCTCAACTGTATATTACATGTACAAGTTAGTTATTTGATTATTCAACACCATAGTGGTGTGTGTGCTACTCATTTTGCATAGAATGCGACTACTCATAGGATCCTCAGAAGTGGCTTATATTGGCCTACTTTGTTTAATGATGTGAATAAAACAGTGCAAGCTTGTCATCAATGATTTTTTTTGCTGGTAAGCAGAAACTAACAACCTTACCATTGAACCCTATTATCAATTAGGACCCTTTTTAGTAGTGAGGATTAGACTTGATCATCGAAATCCACCCCCTTCCAGTAGCCAACATCACTAGATTATGATGACCATGGACTATTTCACTAAATGGGTTGAGGTTATTTCATTGAAGAAAATTAGCGATAAGATGGTTATGGACATCCTAACAGAGAACATATTCTCATGTTTTGGCTTCTCATAAAAGACCATAGCTGATAATGCTAAGCCTTTCTTCTCAACAACATTTCATAAACTTTTTGATAACTACGAGGTCATACTTTGTCATTCAACGACTTACTATCCCCAGGGAAATCCATTTGTTGAATAAACCAATACAAATATTATGAAATCATAAATAAATCTCTTAACTAAAAGAAGAAAAGCTGACACATAGCATTAAAATATGTTATATGGGAAGATAGGATAAGCACGAAGAAGTCCATTGGCACCTCCACTTTTCAATTAGTTTATGGTCTAGATGTCAGTTTTTCTCTTTATCTTGGTACTAAGGTCATGAAAAAATTATAGGAGATAAATAAAAAACCTAACAAATTTCAATGACCAATTGATATTTTGATGGTGTTGGACCCACCAACATTAAGGGGATCTCACTGATAGTAATTCCCAACTAGACCTCAAACCGTTTGGAGTACGAGTCCCAACAGTGGGTGGTAGTGTAATGACTTTCCTGCAGTAGCACCTAGAGGTAAGTAAGATAACTTTGGGTAGAACAAAGTGTGTGACCTTGCGGAGAGTCAAGTGAAATCCATGAAGGTTATGACACATGGAGGGGAAAAGGAAGTGTGCCCCCTAGAAGCCTGTAATAGTACACATCTTAAAGGAACACAAGAGTGGAATGACATCATAGTCTAAAATGCGGAATAGTTAAAAAATTAAAGTTATGGGTTAATCCAATAACATGCATCCAAGAAGATTCATATAGTTGCATACAAATTAGTTCATAAGAAAATGTGTAAGTTAAACAACATGCATTGCAAAATGAACCAAAATAGTCCAACTACAATAACAACATATGCATGAAAGTGTGTTGGCTCTATTATTATTATTATAAGTGAAAGTTCATCCATACATACACCATTGATGACCACCAACCCCAATAGCGGAAAATTACAGTCAACAAGACTTGCTACTCCAATGAAGTATAATCGCTCTACTCTGTGGAGAAGCCAAGGCTAATCACAATACTCCCAATCCTTTTCTAAGCCTAAGCCTAGCCAAAATCTTGGCTCCCAAAATCCTGTTTTATGAGTTATGAGGTTTTATATAAAACAAAGGGTGGGGTGATCCTTGACATTCCCCTTTATGACTCTTTGAATACCCTCATGACTCTTCAACTTCTTTACAAATAACTCATTACATAACATGAAGACCTTTCACATTCCACTAATGACACCTAGAATTTCACTTACAACATATTTACAAATAATATTACATTTTCCACATGTACCCATGTAAGAAAAAATATGCTAGAGATAGCCTAATGAGACAAAGCATTGTGACTCCGAAGTTTGGGGAAAGACCAACTCAATAACATCCACCTCGTGCTTTTTGATCATATATTGATCCCAAGCTTAGTACTATGTAATGATGTCCCCTAACTTCTTGATGGTGTCTTTCTGATAGAGGACTCTTGCCTCCATAACATCTAGGTATATGGTCTTGGAACTTGTATCAAACTCGTCCTAAAGCATGTGCATCATGGTGCTGGCCATGACAGGTACACCAATGTACTTCTACATGTTATGTGCGCTTAGCGCCAAGTCATCCCTGGTGGCCTCTCACCTTAGCTCCTCCATGTACTCATTTATCTCTAGCTGGACTTGGTTCTTTGGTCTAGCCTCAATGAGGGAACCAATTGACAGGATCGTGAGCATTATCACCATAACATCTAAAATCTTGTAAAACCATGCATATGAGGCCTATATGCTTCTGATGAATGGAGTGAGCTGCTCATAGTTCTGGATCAACGTCCAAACCTTTTCTTTCTCCAGCTCTACGTGTGGCTTCATCTTCTTTGTCAAGTCAAGCAGGGCCCCTTTGTACTACATTGTCCACTCTTGCACATGGGTGATGGAAACATGTATGTTCCTAAGAATTTGAGCAAACTCTTTTATCCACTGTTGTAAGCCATGCACATGGACAACTACTTTATGCACGGTGACAAATCCAACATAGAGCTTCCACATGGTATTTTCAATTGTTGATAATTCAACAAGTATCACTTTGCTCATCTCTCCCATTGTGGAAACTGCACTTTGCATTTGAAGTTGTTCCGCCTCTTTCCTGGTAGCTTGCAATTTCTTTGCCATTTTTTCATTATCATTCAACATGGACTCAACATTTGAGCATGTTTCTCTTGCATAGGCCAAGATGGCATTAGCAAGGGTAGTTGGATGCTTTTTGGTATCTGACACTATCACCCTTTCCTTGATGAATGCAAACATTAGGGGAATTTTGTGGTCTAAAATGGGCCTCCTAAGACAAATGTACAACCAAAATGAACTTTATATGAACCAATAGGATTCAAGATGATGATGTCAACCATGAGGGATGATTCAACATTTTTGGAGTAAAAGAGTAAAAAAATAATGAATTATAAAATAATAGAACTACTTTTTCAACTCGTATTTTAAAATTATCTCCCTAAGGTTTTACTCAAATTTCGAGCGGGAGTACTCGTTGTATGAAAAATTTAATTCCTCATCCAAGGATCATGGAAAATGTTAGAAGCTAATATTCATAGCAGATAATTTCCCATGTTTTTCTCCAAAAACAAGATTCACAAATTTCAATTTTTTATAAAAATCATTCCCCTGAATTTTACAATATAAAATTATTTTACTTTAAAAATCGCCAACTTTATATAGAGAGTATATGTAAAATCATTATATATTTGAATAATTTTATAAATACATCAATAAATATTTAATAGTTTGCATATTAGGGACTACTGAGATTCGCCAATGTTTTTAAACTTCAAGATAATTTTCCATCCTTAAAATTTTCCCAGCCAAGGAGTACCCATGTTGCATATTTTCAATGGACCTTGCTACACAAAAATTAGAAATACATGAAAAAATGTTATTTCAAACATGTTTTTCATGTATTTATCATTTTTCATGTAGCAGGGTCCATTAAAAGTATGCAACATGGGTACTCCTTGGATGAGGTATCAAATTTTGCATCCAATGAGTGTTGCCGCTCGAAATTTGAGTCAACCCATAAGGAGATAAGTTGAAAATACAAGTTACAAAACTATTTTTTTATTTTTTCCCTCTACAATTTGATGATCTAATCGAATATTATTTTATTATTTCCACTATTATTTTATAATTTCTTTAGGAGGCCCATTTTAAACTTCACAATTACCCTAATGTTATGGATGATCATTAGGGAATTTCTTCCTCCACGCCTGTACAATCTTCTTCTATAACTCGTCAAATGGTATATTGTACACATCCATGACCATATCATCATCAAGAAGAATAACTTCTCCTTGCTTGCTTGGGATTAGTTCTGACACTGCAGGTGGTGGAGATTGAGAGGCTACCTCTGGTGCTCATGACATAAGGTCAGTATCTTCATTCTATGGACCTACTCCAACTCCAAATTCTTGATCCTACATCTGTTCACATTCTTCTTCCACTGCCAGTTGTTCTGACTCCTCAGCCTCTATGGGATCTTTTTTCTCTATCATCACGCCTTGAATTTCCTCTTCTTTACGTTTGTACATCTCTTCTCTTTCTCTCCTCCTTAAATCATCTTCTTACTTCAACTTCTTCTTTGCCTCCTGTAACTTTAGTTATGCTTCCTGTAGCCTTTTCTTTTCTCTCTTCCTTTGCTCTGTTCTATTTATCGATTGCTCCCTCTTTTCCTTCATTGACAAAGTTTCTTTCTTCTTGATATGATCTTCCCTCAGCTTGCAACTTTGCTCTTCCTTTGGGTTCTCGACAATGTTTCTCTTTCCCTTGTCTTGCGCAAGATTCCTACCTCTTGCTACTATTGTTGTTGGTTCCTGTCCTGCTATTGTCTGTAGATTAGATTTCCAAGTTGTTTCTATATTGACCGGCTCATGGAGTTTGGAGGCATTGTAACAATACCTCCAAGGGTCCTCCTCGTGTTAATGAAATGTCCAGTGGATCTGTGGAAAGTACACTCTCGTACAGTGGTCTTTTCAAATACCATGAGGATCATATGGATTGAAGTCTTCGGTGTCGAACTCGAATCCTACTATCTCCTTAGCTTCGAAATCTTCTTCCTTCAAGCTATTAATCTTGTACAATTTGATCTGGAAAGGAAGAGTGGGATATGGTGCTTTCTTCTTCCTATGGAGTGTTGTTGATAACTTTTTGGGTAGGTGATAAGAGACCTCTTGCATGACCAACTTGCCAATGGCATACCTTGGTAGAACATTTTCAGGCTTCTCTCTGCCATACACTCTGATGTAGGTGCCACCTAGTGAGGCATACTATTGGGAACAGGTCCACTAGGGTCAATTTTGGGGTTAGAAGCCCAGGTTTTGGGGCAGAAAGCACAAGTTGTGTATAAGAAGTGTAAAGTCTCCATATTTTGTGGCTGCAAAGCACGAATATGTAAAGAGTCAAGAAGGGCTTCCACCCTTCTTTTATGTAACTTGTGTCAGCTTTAAGAGATCCACCCATGGTCTACGAACCATGGCATTGTATAAGAATGGATGTCTTAGAAGAGTCTAAGGCAGTTCAGTTCAGTCTTGATATGTTTTGAGTCATTGATGAATGTAATAGGCCAATGAGAGCTAAGAGCAAAGAGTCTTAACATAGGAAAGATGCTCTATAGTTGTGTGCGTAAAGGCCTATTGTTACACAAAATATTGTCACCATGACTTTCTGCAGTTAGTGTGAGTCTATCACCACTCATACTGTCCTCCTTTGCAAGTCTCAAACCTCAGCTCTTCACGTCAAGCCTTAAAAATGAGAGAAAGTCCTTGAAAATCTCTAAAACTCTGGTTCCGCACTTTCTCTTAGCATTACCTGCGGTCCCGCATCCCTTGGTCATGTTACCTACGGACTTGCCCACTCTGTCTCTAAAGGAGTGGGTGTGGACCCCTGTAAAAGTAAAAAAGGCACAAGTTTATTATTAAAAACTCACTTTGGATTAATTCTGGATGCTTCTAGAAGGTATCTTGAGGTGGCAATTTCGCTCCCAGGTGGTTCATGCATCCCATAACTAAAGGAGCTAACCCCTTGATGAGAGGAGCTTATCCCTTTGAAGGAGGACTCTATCCCTTTGAAGGTGGACCTGGTAACTTCCCTCCTCTACACTATAAATTGAAGCATTGGGCTGGTTGCTAGGGAGGTTAAAAGCTGAATATTTTTTAGGGTAAATGCTGTTGGAATTTAGACTTCCTATTTGAGCTTGAGAGGAGAGATTACATACCTTTTGGCTTTTTTGAGAAGAGAGTGAAACTTGTCAAAGTAGAGGAGATTCTTGCTGGACCCTGGGAGGAGCTTGTACAGCATCAAGGCACCAAGGTTGTAAAGTTCTTCTTTGTTTAAAGTTAATACAATCAGATTCATTTTTCTCGATAAATTGTCTTCAATGGTTTATTTCATGAATTCCTTGATCATCATGATAAATATGGTTTATTATATTGGCTATGCAGATGTTATTTGATGTGTGTCTATTTGTGTTTGCAGGTTCTTTAAAAGGGAGCTCATTTGGACAAACGAAGCGTGCCTTCCACAAACTAGCACTGGACTTGAGGTAGGGTCTAAAACATCTATTGGCCTTTATTTATAAATCGCAATATTGAGAGAAAGATAGAATTTGTTTGGTTTGCTTGTCACTAGATATCCATAGATACTAGGGAGATCAGTCTTGTCTGCAAGAACGATTTATCCGCCTGACAAAATGGCGACTCCGCTGGGGACTTGAATTTTTGGTTTTTTTCCTTTGCTTTTACTTTGACTTGAGAAACATTTTCTATGTTTCTGGTTTTTGCTTGATGTGTGTGGGATTGGGTAGCTTCTTTAGATCTTGAATTGTTTTTGTTTTTCACGCTTTTGGAAGAGGACCACACATTCTAGTTGTAAGATAGTGTGGACATCCCCGCACTATTTCTTTACCACACAGAGCCGTACCGCACCTGGTTATACTGGGGGCCTGCGGACCCTGTCAAAATTTTGAAAAACTTAAAATATTTTCATTCAGTTAAGCCTAGGATTTGTTTATGTGTTTTAGCCTCTGCCCAAATCTGCACGTGTCTTGTCAGAAATTTTTTCGTAGGTGAATTCCATTGGCATTTAGGTTTTAGGTGAATCTCTAGAAGTTTTGTGAGCCTGGCTTGATTTTCGTTTGGTCTTTGTAGTAACTTAGAGCTTAGAAGCCTTAGAAACCTTAGATCACTTTGGTTTTTGTTGGTCTTCTTTATGAGTCTAACTGATTTGTAAAATCTGCCTTTGGTGAGGTATACATCTTGTTTTGAAAGTTTTGGATTTCATTTTTAAAAAGAAAACAAAAGCTAGTTGTTTTTTGATTAATTTGTTATTCTGAACAAGTTAGTCCTTAGTTTGCTGATAACTAAGTAAAACATCCTTGAAAAGAAATTTTGTAAGTTTTTGCTTCAATTAGATTTTTAGAATTTATAGATCTCAAGATTAGATTTTTAATAGTTTTGAGTGTTTTATAAAAATTAAAAAAAATCACCATTGAAAATGTTTGTTTTTGTAGTATTTGAGTGTTGAAAAGAAAGGGATATTTTTCGTGAGCATAATTAGTAGTCTCGTTTTTGAGTTTATTGAAAAAGACAAAAAAGTTTTTCTTTTCATTTGTTTGTTAAGGAAAGATTTGTTTTTTCGAGCAATTGCATTCTCAAACTTTCTTTAGCTAGAAATTCATTGAAGAAAAAGGACTGTTTATCATCTCAGGTGCATTTTTAGTGTTTTGGAGTCGAGTCTTCACACCATAAAGTTTCATCTCCACACCTTTTGACTTAAGAAACAACCAAAAAAATAACGCTTAAAGTAAAATCTATCTAGCGATCTTTTTATTTCTAGGGCTCTTTATCACCAACATAACTTAGGCTAGTATCTTGGAGTAGGGAGTAATTAACTCTCCAAGATTGTTACCGGGAAAAGTGTTTATTTAGAACGACTCTATCCCACTAAGGTGTGACAGTTACCTTAGAAACAAACAGAGAAAACTACTTTTGTATTTCCTTTATGAATTAAAGATAGAGGGGGATAGAAAGAACCGACCTGTGTCTTGTACTAATCCTTTGATCCAATCCCTCTCTTCTTTGACAGCTTCTAGCTACCTGCTTCCTTACTTGCCCAGCTTCACCAAGTTCCTGTAAGATCACAGAAGAAGAAGACTACACAAAGACATGGATCTATATTCATAAAAAGCTTAGGATCAGATTTAAGCTAAACATACAAATGTAACAAGCATTAATGATACACAAGCATGTAGGAGAAACTCAAATAGTTTTATTGATATAACAAGAAGATCCAGGAGTATTTACAACCAGTGATTCCTGATCCAGCATCAACCTCCCAGCAAAGAAGCCCCTCTTCACCTCCAGCAAAGCATAAATCACCCAATACTCTAATATCTATCTCAAAACCAACAACAATTCTTTGCAATGTACAAAATTACAGCCTCCGGATCTCTAGGATGAGGGATCCATATATAGATGTATGCAAGGAAGATGAGTCAGCTTATGATTTGATTAGTGTCTTCTCTCTATTAGTTCTTGCTTCCACTTGGAGACTGAAAGCCTCTTACTCATCCTTGGTCGAACTCAGTGAGGCAAGTGTCATTGGAGAAGATTCTGGAAGCTTCCATTGTCTTTCCACCTTGCAGAATGGCACTGCCATTTGTCATTTCCCGCTCAACGCACCCTGATAGTGCATTTAGGTGCGTTGCAACGCACCTAGCTAGTGTATTTAGGTGCTATGCAACGCATCTAGCCAGTGGAGCAGCTGAAATGATCTTGATTTGACTGATTCTGAGCAGTTTCTGGTGGAGAACTTCTGGGAGAAGCTGTAATTTGTTGACCTTGTTCCTTTAATGGTTTGAACAACACTTTTAGGGACTTAGGAGCCCTTGGTTTATGGACATTTCATGCTTGGTGCTGCAAGGCACAAAAATATCTATAGAAGTTGCCCCCTAAAGTATGAGGCCGTTAATCGGGTGAAATGCTTTATTATGAGGATCCGAAGTTCTTTCAATGCTGGGAGGAGACTTGTAATAAGATACAATACAATACATTATATTCATACTATTTTTAATGATCTAGCTGAGGTGGGCATTCCCATGCTCAGCTTTATAAATTCATTTTCATGTACATAGGACAGACAATCATCTGAGTGTAGACTGATGATTCTGATAGAGCCATCATCCTTTTGGTAGGATGATTATCTGTGCTGCAATGTTGTACATTTAATCTCTTTATTTTCCTGAATATATCGCAGCCCGGATGGATGAAACTAGATCCGGGGTCTTCAATCTCGTCCGATCTTCACTCGAAGTACAAGTCGATCCATGTGAGAAATGTTCTGAAGTCGAACATGGAAAGACATCGCATGATTACCAGTCAATGATGTAAACTGTTAACAAGCACGAGAGGAATCACCGATAATGATAATGACCCTCAAGGTACTATAGTACAATTCACGTGATGTGAATAAAGGACTTGGCGTCGAACATCACACAAAATCTTTCGGTCGAAGGTCATTGATGTAAACCTGTCGCCGGAAGTGAGAAACTTGCCATTGAGGCATGCAAGCTTCAAAGTACTGAATGGGGTGTTCCTAGACCAGCTTCTTGGATAATGAGCTGATGTCGACAAGAAGTGATCCCTCAAAGGAGGGCCCTAATGAATCCCACATCAATGACACGGAACGGAGCAAATGATTTTGATGGAGGTGAAAACGATCTGATGATATATGGTTCAGGATGGCGGTCATGAAAGTATGGAGCATAATGTATGGTAGTGGATGGGACACAGGTGACTTCTCTAGATGACTTCTCTTGAACATGTCGGCGACACTTATGTGATGGATTGGTAGCATTAACCCCAAATGTGGATGGTATGGCATGGCCATGGTGATGTGACTGGTGAATGAAACAACCCAACCCGACTCGGACATGGAGTGGAAGTGTCATGTTCAAGAGCGACTTGCTACCAATAAAGATTCTTTGAGTTTTCTTCCCAATTTTTCCCCAGTCATTGCTGACCAGTACCTCTTTATTTTTGTCAAGGTTGAGGAGGATAACATATGCTTGTTCTATAATTTTCCCTTCGGGCAAACCCATCGCTATGTTTTAACGAGCCTAGCGATAGTGAAACTCGTTCTCGTCTAAAGACAAGTTTGTCGCTATTAATCTTTTTAACGAGTTTAACGACAAAGATAACTCGGTCCTTTTCATTTTTAGAGAGTCTGAAAAGGTATGTAAAGGTAACTCCAAAATTCCTTTTTCGTCATCTAATCCCTTAAGTCCGAAAAAGTATAAAACAATACATAAGGGATGAATTTTCGATAGTTTTAACGAGCCGAAGAAAACAAGCGCTCGATCTTTTTTTGCAATAATCCCTCAGGTCCAAAAAGATTAAAATCTAGAGGAGGGATAACACTTCCTGTCCCTTTAACGAGCTGGAAGGCCAAGGACTCGACAATATTTTAATATTTTACGAGTCAGTTGAAAAGAGATTAAAGAAGGCTCGTCTTTTGAGGAACGAGTGATAAAATGGGTAGCAGCTAATTCCAGGTAAGGTTTGGAATTTTCCAATCACGGCAGTGTCACAAGGATGGCTAGTGAAATCACTCTTCGCAGCTATTCCTCAAAATGGGTAAACAATCAAATGGAGGTGAATGATCGGCCAATGTAAAAGTGGAGGTGATGGTGCAAGCATGACCAAGGCTTTAATGGCTAAAGTACTACATTCACGGTGGTTATTTACTGGGGAATAGTTCATTTTTTAATGAGCTTAAACGCGGGTGGAAACATTTGCTCGGTGTGGGTTTATTTTTTAACGAGCTTGAACCTTGCAGTAACACTGCTCGATTAATCCAGTCATATGATAAGAATGTCTCATATAAAAACGACAACTTTTCGAGTTTTTCCCCACATCCTTTCTTTATGCAAGTTAGGAAACGACTAATCCAAAAAACAGATGAATAATCGCTCTTTGCTTGCACTCCGAAAGGTTTGCATGCCCCCAGGTATAAAACAGAGTTTCAAGGTCACCCTCTATTCGAGCTGACAAAACATTCATTTTATCAGGAAGGGTAAACCTCTTACAGGTTACCCAAAGATTGTTCTATTCGCAGCGCAAACAAAACACTTCTCCGGTGATGTTTCTCGAAACAAACAAAGGTGAGCGACGATGCCCGCCAACTCACATAACTTTGACAAGAGAATATTGTTCTAGAATAACCCCTCTTCCAATCATGGATGGGGTACAGACTAGTCATATTCTCCCACGGAAACCTACCCTATACCCAAAGTTTTCCTTCCGAAGTAGACCAGGATGCATGCCCCCTGGGTTTCAGTCCTATCCCTCCGAATTACTTGCGCTCATCGGGAGGACGGACTGGAGATTGAGACATATCTTGCGTGAAAAGACCATTTAGGGATGGTATATGACTATTTGATCTGTATGATCCGGGGAATGAAAGCTGGTCCACGAGCTTGACCACTCTTCCTTCGTGCGGAAAACACATTACTCTAAAGAGTGAGGAGACAATCGCTCCCATGCAATAAATATAGTCTCGTCCAAGGAGTAGATTGTAACCTAGGGGTCCTTGAACTACCATTACGTTCAGGTGAACGGTTTTCCCTCTCAATGTTATGGGCACATCGGGAAGGATCCCTAAAGGTCGACTGGTTCCTTTATCAAAGCCTGTCAGATTTCTCATCTCAGGCAAAAGCGATGGCGAACCAAGCACTTTCCAAGTAGTTGAGGAAAGGATACTCATAGAAACCCCCTCATCTATGATGGTACCAGCCATGACCATTCTATATATTTGAACGATAATTCGGAATGGTACACTTGCTGGTAAACAGGGTCTGCCTAGTTGATTCCAGTCGAAGGAGACAACTAGGTTGCTTGGAGGTGGGACCGAATAGACAGCCGGGTACAACTCTGACGAACTTCCTTCCTACAGTAAAGGAATGGGTAAATTTCCCCCATGTTCGTTGAAGTCTGTGTTTATGAAGAGAATTTGGACGGTGTCATCCTTGTTCTCTTCAGTGACTGTATCATCTGAAGATGAAACCTCTGAAGGCAAGACCGTGTCAACTGCCGCCTCGACCTTTTGACTTTCGTCTGGTATGGATTCAGTTGGTTTATCTTCAATGGTAGGTGCTTCAGCCGACCACCTAAGCGGGCCAACCGGATTCTCAACTAGTGATAGACTCGGTAAGAGTTTTTTATATCCAGGAGGAAGTCATAACGGTGAAACCGGACGATCATCCAAAACTCTTTTAGCCTCATCTAAGAAGGGACAATGGTGGACGACATGATTGCCTTCGCACAGTTTACAGGGAAATCTAGCTTTCCCTTTTTGTCCTGGGGCTTCACTTTCACTAGTTGATGACGTGCTTTCAACATGATCACCAGAGGTTGACGACACCGGGTTGTGCAAACGAGGAGACCAGTCCCTTAGTATCCGGGGGATGTGTTATAGACATTTTTTTGCCTTGCAGCCTCGAGCATGAAATGTCCATAATCTAAGGGATCCAAAGCCCCTAAACATGTTGTTCCTACCCCTAGAGGAACAAGGCCAACTAACCACAGCAATTCACAGAAGTTCTCCACCTGAAAACACTCAAAAACAAGCCAATTCTGGATCATGTCAACTGCTCCACTGAGCATCTGCGCTGAATGTCAACTGCTACACTGGCTACTTGCGTTGAATGTCAACTCCAACACTAGCTACCTACGCTAAGCGAGTTTGGACATGTGGCAAAGTCATTCCTCAAGGTGTCAATGCCCAAGAAGCTTCCAAAATGACACTTGCATCAAGGAATTCGACTGGTGATGAGTAAGAGGTTCCAAATCTCCAAGTGGAAGCAAGAACCTCCAAGTGGACTCAAGAACTGAGAGAGGGAGAGGACACTAGTCAGATCTCAAGCTGACTCATCCTCTCTCCAAAAATCTATATATGGATCTCACCTCCATGAGATTGAAAGGCTGGAATTTTGTGATTGCAAAGAATTGCTGTTGGTTTGTGACTGGAAACATTGGGTGCTTAATGCTTTGAAGGGAGCTGAAGAAGGAATTCCATTCTGCTGGGAAGGAGATGCTGGATTGGAGCCCTATGGGTTGTATCTCTTCCTAAGCCCTATTACTTATCAATAAAGCTATCTTGATTCTTTCCTATATGTTGGTGTATTTTGTATGATTGCATTAGTGTATTTGATTTACTTCTAATCCTCAATCATTTATGAATATGTATATTTGCCTTTGCATTGTGTTCTTCTCTTATCGTAAGTAGCTGTTCTCTTGTTACAGGTAGCTGTTCTCTTGTGATCTCGTGGGATTCAAGTAGCTGTTCTCTTGAGCAAGCGAGGAGACAAGTAGATGTGGACACACAAAGAGAAGAGGATCTAGATCGAGGGACAACCGGAAGACAACGGTAAGTCTGCCAATCTCCCCTCTTTCACATTTCATAAAGGAAGAAATCATAATAGCTATATTCATTTGTTGCTAAGGCGCTGTCACACCTTAGGTGGATAGGATCGTCCTGCATAGGAATTTTTCCCCACAACAAATTGGCGACTCCACTGGGGAAGAACTTGTTTATTCATTTCATTGGTGTTTCCGTCATTTGTTTACTTCATAGACTTGACAATAACTATTGAACTGCATCTTTCCCGGATGCAAAGTAGAAAGTTGCTGTTTTGATCCAGTTGCTGGACTTTTCTATGATCTAAACTAGATCCACAAATGATTTGATGATCCTTGTGATAGTCTTTAGTACCCTATCAAAGTATCCCTCTGTTTATACCTTGCTTGTGTTTCTGATTTGGCCTGAAACAATTGATTTTTGAGCATTTTATGACCCAGAACCCAAGGGAAACGAGAGTTTCTCTTTCAGCGCAACTGCTGTGAAGGCAGTCTGCATTTCAATGCAGGTCCCGAAGGGGCTACCTGCGCTGAATGTCAAGTCCTCAGTGTTGAGGTTGCGCTGAACCAGTTTTGCTTTGTGCAGCTGGGGTTCTCTGTCCTCTGTTGCCCTGTTTTGATCTTTGTTTTTTGCAGCCTTTAACCAGCATAGCTACCAGTCTGATAAGCCTTTTCTTTGCTTAGATTCCGCCTCTTTTTTGTACAAAAAGATTGTGAATGTTTTTACGTGTTTGTGGTGTCATTTACAGTCTTCCTTTGCATGAGTAAAGTAGTCATCCTGTAGCCTTTGATTCAGATCTGATTGATAGTGATCTTAGAAGAGAGTTCATTGGCTGTTTGCAGATTGATTATAGATTTACTTTTGCTTATTGGTTTGAATTTGTGTCTTTTAAGTGTCAAAACAAGTCTTTATTTCGAAAATCGCAAAGTGATTGTAATCTCTTCTACCCTTGTTGTTTTCGAAAGAGTGAACTTGTTTGTATTGATCATTTTAAAAGCAAATTCAAAGTTGTGCAAAAAGCTTTCTTTGTAGGCATTTATACTAAGAAAGTGGAAAACAAACACCTGCATTGTGCATTTTGCATTTGATAGTTTGCATGTTGGATTTAGGGAAAGTGCATTAGAGTGTGCTGATTTCTCTTTGAGAAAAGATAGTGTTATTCTTTTCCCTTAGTAGCTAGGATTTTCAAAGTTGAAAGATAATAAAGCTTGCTTATCATCTTAGACTGCATTTAGGAATTTGTATCATACATCTCGTGGTGAACCTTGAAAGGCAAACTTTAAAAATATCAACCTAAAATAAACTGAATGAACCTAACAACGCTTTGTAACATAACGCACAACATAGAGGTCTAGGCTAGAGACGTGTTCCGGCGTCGTTAAGCCTAGTGACTGTCGATCTCGAAGAAGGTGGGTGATTCCTCCTGAGAGACGGTAGCGCTAGTACGGATTTGTGCTCCCACGTACCATCGCGTATATATTGGGAGACCCCTATAGGCATATATCTTTTATCCTTAGGAAACCGTGTCGGCCGCCCTACTGATCGCAATGCAGTGAACACAGCATTCACGAAGATCGACCACCCGTACCGTAAAAAGTATTCTGCGGTTTTGCGAAAAGTTTGGCACACCCTCTGCCTAGATCTCCAGAGCAGTTTCTTTTGACCTTTTTCAGACTCTATAACAGAAAAATTCCATCCGAGCATTTGTCACTTCGGTCTCGTTAAAACATCGAAGGAGACTAGAGTCATCTTTAGCTTTTTCTCGACTCTTTAAAACTGAAAAAGCAAGTTGTGTCTAAAGCGTTGTTAACAATTTCTTTTAAACAGAACAATCACCCTTTAATCCTGCGTTGATCTTTAGGTTGAAAAGATGGAGCACACCAACCAAGGAATTCCTCTTGGTGGAAATCCTAGTCCCTTCTCCTCTTGGGGAGATGTTGGTGCGCCCCACATGGCCACATTGTCGCTTCCAGGACTGACAATTGGCCTACCAGTTTGGCTCTTTTCAACCAATGTCATTCAGAATACCACCATTCCTGAACAGTCGAGTCAACAGTTAGATCAGACAAGAGTTGCCTCCCAGCCTTCAACTTCATCTTCCTCCCCTCCTTCCTCTTCGCTTAACAGAACTGGTCGAATTAAAAACCAGGTTCCTAAGGAGAAGAAGGAGAAGAAGAAGAAAGAGAAGAAGAAGAAGGAGCCTAAGGCGACTGGGGGCAAACAAGTGTCATCTAACAAAAATCCACACACCGCACTCGTAAGGCCTAAATCACCATGCGTCATATGCAGGGGAGACCACTTCCATAGAGATTGTCCCTGTATCCCGCAGATACTAAGAGACTGGTCCCCCCGTTTGGACAATTCGGTAGTGTCGACCTCTGATAGCCATGTCGACTGCTCACCGTCAACTAGTGGGAGTGAAGCTCAAGGACAGAGCGGGAGAGCTAAATTTCCCTGCAGACTGTGTGAAGGCGATCACGCCATCCACCGTTGTCCCTTCTTAGACGAGGCAAAAAGAGTTCTGGAAGATCGCCCGATTTTACGAGTGCATCTCCCTCCTGGATATCAAAGACTCCTGCCAAGTCCCTCACTAGTTGAGAACCCGGCTGACCCGCCCAGATGGTCAGCCGAAGCACCTGTCATTGAAGATGAACCGTCTGGATCCATGCCTGACGAAAGTCAAAAGGTTGATACGGCAGTTGACCCGGTTTTGCCTTCAGAGGCTCTATCTTCGAATGACACCACCACAGAGGAGAATAAAGACGACACCGTCCAGATTCTCTTCATCAGCACTGACTCTGATGATCAAGGGGGAAATGCCACCATTCCTTTATCGCAGGAAGGAAGTTCATCAGAGTGCTATCCGGCCGTATATTCGGTCCCACCACCAAGCAACCTGGTTGTGTCCTTTGATTGGAACCAACTAGGCAGACGCCGGTTTCTAGCCAGTATACCATTCAGAATTATTTGTCAAATATACAGAATGGTAATGGCTAGCACTATCATTGATGAGGGGGCATCTATGAGTATCCTTTCCTCTATTGCTTGGAAAGCGCTTGGTTCGCCAGCGCTTTTACCTGAGATGAGAAACCTATCAGGTTTTGATAAAGGAACCAGTCGACCTTTAGGGATCCTCCCCAATGTGCCTGTAACATTGAAAGGGAAGATCGTTCAAATGAACGTGATGGTCGTTCAAGGACCCTTGGATTATAACCTACTCCTTAGACGAGACTATATATATTGCTTGGGAGCTGTAGTCTCCTCACTCTTTAGAGTAATGTGTTTTCCGCATGAAGGAAGAATGGTCAAGCTCGTAGACCAACTTTGGTTTCCCGGATCATGCATCGCAAATAGTCATATGCCATCCCTAAATGGTCTATTCATGCAAGAAGTGTCTCAACCCACGGTCCGTCCTCCTGATGAGCGCGAGTAATCCGGGAGGATATGACCGGAACCCAGGGGGCATGCATCCTGGCCTGCTTCGGCAGGGAAACTTTGGGTATAGGGTAGGTTTCCGCGGGAGAATATGACTAGTCCGTACCCCGTCCGTGGATGGAAGAGGGGTTGTTCTAGAATAAGATTCTTTTGTCAAAGTTACGTGTTTGGCACCAGTCATTCACCCTTGTCTATTTCGGTAGACATTGCCGAGGAAGTGTCTTGTTTGAAAGAGTAACGAGACAATCTTTGGGTAACCTGAAAGAGGTAAGCCTCTCTCGATTAAAACAAATGTTTTGGCGGAGGGTAAGTAGAGGTAACCTTGAAACTCTATTTTATACCTGGGGGCATGCAAACCTTTTGGAGTGCAAGCAAGGGGCGACTATTTATTTTTTAAATTTTTAGGTCCTCCCTTTAAACTTGTAGGTCTAACCCTTTAAACTCGTAGGATTAGCCATTTCCGAACTTGCATAAAGAAAGGAGAGGGAGCATAGCTTTGGTAAGGCGCAAGCTCTATAAAAAATGGGATCTTTCATGAGACACTCTTATCTTATGACTGGGTAATCGAGCAGTTTTAGCATAAAGTTCATGCTCGTTAAAAATTAAACGCAAGATCCGAGCAGTTTTAACGCGGTCTTCATGCTCATTAAAAAATAAATATAAGCAGTGAGCAGAGTTTCCTCCAGTGTTTAAGCTCATTTTTAACTAAAAAATGAACCTATCCCGGTAAATAACCACTGTGAATGTAATTTATCAGTCGTTAAAGCCTTAGTCGTGTTTGCACCTGCCACCTCCACTTTTCAGTTGGCCGATCGTTCACCCCCATATGATTGTTTACCCATTTTGAGGAACAGCTGCGAAGAGTGATTTCACCTAGCCATCCTTGTGACACTGTCGTGATTGGAAAATTCCAACCTGTACCTGGAATCAGTTGCTATCCCTGTTTATCACTCGTTCCTCAAAAGACGAGTCTTCTTTAAGCTCTTTTCAATTGACTCGTAAAATATGAAAAGATTGCCGAGTTTTGGCCTTCCAGCTCGTTAAAGGACAGGAAGAGCTATCCCTCCTCTAGATTTTAATCTTTTTGGACCTGAGGGATTATTGCACAAAAAGGTCGAGCGCTTGTTTTAATCGGCTCGTTAAAATTATCGAAAACTCATCCCTTCTGTATTGTTTTATACTTTTTCGGACTTAAGGGATTAGATGACGAAAAAGGAATTTTGGAGTTAACTTTATGTACCTTTTTAGAATCTCTAAAAATGAAAAGGACCGAGTTATCCTTGTCATTAGACTCGTTAAAATTATTAAATAGCGGCAAACATGTCTTTAGACGAGAACGAGTTTCACTATCGCTAAGCTCGTTAAAACATAGCGATGGGCTTGCCCGAAGGGTAGGTTATAGAACAAGCATATGTTATCCTCATCAAGCTTGACAAAAATAAAGAGGTACTGGTCAACAATGACTGGGGAAAAATTGGGAAAAATCAAGAAAACTTTGATGGTAGCAGGTCGCTCTTGAACATGACACTTTTCCTCCGTACCACATTCGGGTTGGGTTGTTTCATTCACCGGTCACATCACCATGGTCTCGCCATACCATCCATATTTGGGGTAATGCTATCGATCCATCGCATCAGTGCCGCCATATGTTCAAGAGAAGTCGTTCAGAAAGAGTCAACCGGGTCCCATCCATTGCCATACATTATCCTTCATCCATTCATGACCGCCACCCTGAATCATATGTCACAGATCGTTTTCACCTCCATTAAAATCATTAGCTCCGTTCCGTGTCACTGATGTGGGATTCATCAAGGCCCTCCTATGACGGATCGCTTCTTGTCGACATCAGCTCATTATCCAAGAAGTTGATCTAGGAACAACCCCTTCAGTACTTTGAAGCTTACATGCCTCAATGGCAAGTTTCTCACTTCCGGTGACAGGTATACATCAATGACCTTCGACCAGAAGATTTTGCGTGGTGTTCAACGCCAAGTCCTTTATTCACACCACGTGAATTGTACTACAGTACCTTGAGGGTCATTATCATTATCGGTGATTCCTCTCGCGCTTGTTAACGGTTTACATCATTGGCCGGTAATCAAGCGATGTATTTCCATGTTCGACTTCAGCGCAATTCTTACATGGATCGACTTGTACTTAGAGTGAAGATCGAACGAGTTTGAAGACCCCGGATCTAGTTTCATCCATCCAGGCTGCGATATATATTCAGGAAAGATAAATACATTTGACATGTACATCATTGCAGCAGATGATCATCCTACTCAAAGGATGATAATTTTGCCAAAATTATCAGTCTACCATCAGAGGATCGTCTGTTCTATGTACAAAAATTAATTTATAACGCTGAGCATGGGAATGCCCGCCTCAGCTAGATCATGAAAGCAGTATGAATCATAATGTATTGTATTGTATTTTATTACAGGTCTCCTCCCAGCAGATGGATGAACTTCGGACCCTCCTGGATAAAGCATTTCACCCGATAAACGGCCTCATACTTTAGGGGGCAACTGTTATAGACATTTTTGTGCCTTGCAGCCTCGAGCATGAAATGTCCATAATCTAAGGGATCCAAAGTCCCTAAACATGTTGTTCCTACCCCTAGAGGAACAAGGCCAACTAACCACAGCAATTCACAGAAGTTATCCACCTGAAAACACTCAAAAACAAGCCAATTCTGGATCATGTCAACTGCTCCATTGAGCATCTGCGCTGAATGTCAACTGCTACATTGGCTACCCGCGTTGAATGTCAACTCCAACACTAGCTACCTGCGCTGAGTGAGTTTGGACATGTGGCAGAGTCATTCCTCAAGGTGTCAATGCCCAGGAAGCTTCCAAAATGACACTTGCATCAAGGAATTCGACTGGTGATGAGTAAGAGGTTCCAAATCTCCAAGTGGAAGCAAGAACCTCCAAGTGGACTCAAGAACTGAGAGAGGGAGAGGACACTAGTTAGATCTCAAGCTGACTCATCCTCTCTCCAAACATCTATATATGGATCTCACCTCCATGAGATCGAAAGGCTGGAATTTTGTGATTGCAAAGAATTGCTGTTGGTTTGTGACTGGAAACATTGGGTACTTAATGCTTTGAAGGGAGCTGAAGAAGGAATTCCATTCTGCTGGGAAGGAGATGCTGGATTGGAGCCCTATGGGTTGTATCTCTTCCTGAACCCTATTACTTATCAATAAAGCTATCTTGATTCTTTCCTATATGCTGGTGTATTTTGTATGATTACATTAGTGTATTTGATTTACTTCTAATCCTGAATCATTTATGAATATGTATATTTGCCTTTGCATTGTGTTCTTCTCTTGCCGCAAGTAGCTGTTCTCTTGTCACAGGTAGCTGTTCTCTTGTGATCTCGTGGGATTCAAGTAGCCGTTCTCTTGAGCAAGCGAGGAGACAAGTAGCTGTGGATACACAAAGAGAAGAGGATCTAGATCGAGGGACAACTGGAAGACAACGGTAAGTCTGCCAATTTCCCCTCTTTCACATTTCATAAAGGAAGAAATCATAATAGTTGTATTCTTTTGTTGCTAAGGCGCTGTCACACCTTAGGTGGATAGGATCGTCCTGCATAGGCATTTTTCCCCACAATAGGATGCAAGGACAATCTCTGTGAAAGTGGTCTCCTTTGCAAATGACACATGGTGATTTAGGCCTGGTCGGTGCAGTGTGTGGATTTTCGTTAGACGACACTCATTTTCCCCCATTCGCCTTTGGCTCCTTCTTCTTCTTCTCTTTCTTCTTCTTTTCCTTCTTCTCCTTAGGAACTTGGCTTTTAGCTTTACCAATTTCATCAAGCGAAGAGGAAGGAGGAGAGGAAGAATTGGAGGAAGTAGAAGGCTGGTGGGCAACTCTGGACTCGTCTAATTGCTGATTCGATTGTTCAGGAATAGTGGTGTTCTGAACGACAGAGGTTGAGAAGAGCCATACAGGCAAACCAATTGTCAGTCCTGGAAGCGACAATGTGGCCATATGGGGTGCACCAACATCTCCCCAAGAGGAGAAGGGACTAGGATTTCCACCAAGGGGAATTCCTTGGTTGGTAGAATCCATTTTCTCAACCTAAGATCAACGTAGGAAAGGGGTAATGAATACTCCATTTAAAATAAATTTTTAGACGCTTTGACACAACTTGTTTTTTCAGTTTTTAAGAGTCGAGAAAAAACAAAAGATGACTCTAGTCTCCTTCGATTTTTAATGAGCCTGAAGTGACAAGTGCTCAAATGGACCCTTTCCGTTAAGGAGTCTGAAAAGGAATGAAAGGGACTGCTCTGGAGATCTAGGTAGAGGGAGTACCAAACCAATCGCAAAACTGCAGAATACTTTTTACGGTACAACAGTCAATCTTCCCGAATGCTGTGTTGAGTGCATTGCGATCGATAGGGCGGCCGACACGGCTTCCTATGGATAAAGGATTTAAGCTTATAGGGGTCTCCCAATATATACTCGACGGTACGTGGGAGCACAAGTCCGTACTGGCACTTATCATCTCAAAGTGGAGGAATCACCCAACCATCAGTGAGGACAACAGTTACCAGGATTTACGACGCTGGAATACGTCTCTAGCCTAGACCTCTAAATGTTGTGCGTTAAGTTCCAAAGCGTTGTTAGATTCATTGAATTTATTTTAAGTTGATCTTTCTTATGAAGTTTTCCTTTTGGGTTCACCACGAGATGTAGATGTAATTCCTAAAATGCAATCTAAAGATGATAAGCAAACTTTTATCTCTTTTCAGCAATGAAAATCCTAGCTACTAGGGGAATAGAAAGACACAATCTTTTCTCAAAGAGCAAAGAGCACACTGTAAATGAACTTTCCTAAATCAAGCCAAACAGACTGTCAATGTGCAAATGCACATGTGCATGTATTTGTTTTCGACTTTCTTAATATTGATACTAAAAAGAAAGTTGATGTACAAATCTGAATTTGCTTTCAAGCGACAAACACAAACAAGCTTCTTTTCGAAATCAAAAGATAAAGACGATTACGACGCTTTACGATTTTGAAATAAATACTTGTTTTTGACACTAGAAAATAACAAATTCAGACCAAAGGCAAAAGTAAAAGTATAGTCAACTATCAACAGCAATCAAACTTTCTCCTATGATCGAAATCAACACTTGCGATAGATCTAAATCAAGGGACGACAATACGACTATTTTACTTTTGCAATGGAAAACTGTAAACGACTCAACAAACACACAAAAACATCTACAGTTCTTTTGTACAAAGGAGGCAGAATTACAGCAAGGAAAAGGGGTTTTCAAATAGACACATATACTGATCACAGGCTGTAAAAATCAGAGACAAAACTGGAAAGAATGAAGCACAAGAACCTCAACTGCACAAGGCTAGTCTGATCAGCGCACCTGTAACACAGAGAAACTGGATTGCAGCGCAGGTTGCCCTCTCGGGAACTGCGCTGAAATGCAGGAACTATTCACAGTACCTGCGCTGGGGTAGAGACGAGAATTCTATCTGGGTTCTGGGTCACGGTTTGCAGTTTAGTCTTTGGTTTTTGGCCGAGTAAAAGCAATCAGTAATGCACAATCAGGGGGTAGATCTAAGGAGGGTCTAAGAGCTATCACAAAGGGCAATCAGATCATTTGCAGATCAGTTGTTCAAATCATAAACAGATCCAGTGAATGGATTGAAATAGCAGATGTCTACTTTGCATTTGTTATGGCAAATGCAGTTCGAATGCTACTTGTAAGTTTATGAAACAAACAACAAAAGATACACAAACAAACTAATTAGACAATCGTCCCCAGTGGAGTCGCCATTTTGTTACCGGGAAAAGTGTCTATTTAGAATGACTCTATCCCACTAAGGTGTGACAGTTACCTTAGAAACAAACAGAGAAAACTACTTTTGTATTTCCTTTATGAATTAAAGATAGAGGGGGATAGAAAGAACCGACTTGTGTCTTGTACTAATCCTTTGATCCAATCCCTCTCTTCTTTGACAGCTTCCAGCTACCTGCTTCCTTACTTGCCCAGCTTCACCAAGTTCCTGTAAGATCACAGAAGAAGAAGACTACACAAAGACATGGATCTATATTCATAAAAAGCTTAAGATCAGATTTAAGCTAAACATACAAATGTAACAAGCATCAATGATACACAAGCATGTAGGAGAAACTCAAATAGTTTTATTGATATAACAAGAAGATCCAGGAGGAGTTACAACCGATGATTCCTGATCCAGCATCAACCTCCAAGCAAAGAAGCCCCTCTTCACCTCCAACAAAACATAAATCACCCAATGCTCTGATATTTATCTCAAAACCAATAGCAATTCTTTGCAATGTACAAAATTCCAGCCTCCGGATCTCTGGGATGAGGGATCCATATATATATGTATGCAAGGAAGATGAGTCAGCTTATGATTTGATTAGTGTCTTCTCTCTGTCAGTTCTTGCTTCCACTTGGAGACTGAAAGCCTCTTACTCATCCTTGGTCGAACTCAGTGAGGCAAGTGTCATTGGAGAAGATTCTGGAAGCTTCCATTGTCTTTCCACCTTGCGGAATGGCACTGCCATTTGTCATTTCCCGCTCAACGCACCCTGATAGTGCATTTAGGTGCATTGCAACGCACCCAGATAGTGTATTTAGGTGCTATGCAACACAGCTAGCCAGTGGAGCAGCTGAAATGATCCTGATTTGACTGATTGTGAGCAGTTTCTGGTGGAGAACTTCTGGGAGAAGCTGTAATTTGTTGACCTTGTTCCTTTAGGGGTTGGGAAAACGCTTTTAGGGACTTAGGAGCCCTTGGTTTATGGACATTTCATGCCTGGTGCTGCAAGGCACAAAAATGTCTATAACAAAGATAGTAAAAACAAACAAGTAGTTGTATCTTGCGGTAGGAGATAAATTCCAATTGTTACATCTATGCTCTAGGAAGCTCCTCTTAAAGGAGTCAAGAACGAGGTCATATCTGAACTAGTGGGGTAATCAATCCTTCCTCATTAGGAACGATAGCAGATATACACGTATTAAAAACAGTAAACCTCGGATTAAACATTGTCAAGGAGCCTGGGGTCACTTGTTGGTAAACCTTGGATTATGTCAAGGAGCCTTCAAGGTGATTGAGCTTGTTACTCTCCCCTTGCATGTGTATCGGATCACAGACTGTTCCCGCAGGTATATTTGTTTCCTTTGGTAACCATAGTGACCATAATCTATAGGATTCTTTCCTGAGGTGACAATGGAGGGAAGATCCCACTGTACCTAGAGCAGATGTCGACTAGACTCACTTGGACTCTCTGGGGGGTTCTCTTCACTTGAGACAGTTTAGTGGAGAAACTTGTGCCACTCTGTTTCATTAAGCAGGTTGTCGGGGTAACTGTTCCAACTGCCATTTCTGTATTGAATTCTGCGACGTTGGATTTCATCACCAACTAGTGTTTTTAGTATGGAAAGTTACTGTTTGTGTGTGGTTTGAACTCATAGATTCTTTAGGCGTGTGATTCAAATTGTTTGGTTCTTTAGAGACTTTAGGTGGTTTTCATTGAGATTTTTCTTTGTTTGTGTGTGAAGTAATTAAAATATTTAATCGTGGCTGAATTACCGAGGCAGTCCCGTAGACTTCGGGGCCAACCTCCTGAGTTTTCACCAAGCCAGCTTGAAGGGCTACGAGCTCTTATAACTCCTAGTGACATTAGATTTGGGTCACCAGAAGAAGGAGAATCGTATTTAGCTATGCATCCCAATTATCAAGTTCAAGCACCAAAGTATATTATTGGACCTATTTCATTTTTCGAAGTTACTGTTAGTTTTTCTTCTACTAGTGAATTAGCCGAGGAACCTGAAAATTCTGAACCTGAAACTAAACCTGCTGCTACTCCATCATCAGGATTTGCCTCTCTAACTTCCAGTGGTCCTGGTTCACCCAGGGTAGGAAGAGTCATTACCCAAAATCTTCCTTCTGGACTTATTGCTATTGAAGAACTTGTTACTCCGGAAGAAGGTATACCTATCCCTGAAAATCAACCAACTATAGAACTTAGGGAGCGTGAATCAATATTTTACAGTGCACCTAGGAGGGACACTTGGTATCTTTCATTGACCAATTTTTTGGAAAACCCGGGACTAAGGTTTTCACCACCTTGTATTCCTTTTCATCCAACACCTAGAGGTTATTATCCTCCTTTGAATATGTCGAGACAGTCATCCATGTTTTCTCAATCTCCAGAAACATTTTTATATGGCGGTCCTTCTGTTCCCTCTGGATACCAGTCACTTACTGGTACTTTTTCAGGAGCATCTCCTCAACCTGTTGAACAAGGGTTATTAACTGGTAATAATGGAACTAAGACTTTGAGTGTAGAATACATTCTTATGATGTCAAGTACCATTCCAAATCTGCAACCTCAAGGTGGTCAGTTACCGCTTGGGGGGCAACCTCAAGATCCTCAATTATCGCCTGGGGGGCAACCTCAAGGTACCCAATTACCGCCTGGAGGGCAACCTCAAGGACAATACATACCTTTGGGACAATACATTCCTCAAGGTCAACCATAGACTCAGTACGTAGCTCAAGGTCAACCCCAGTATCAATATGTACCTCAACGTCAACCCTAGTTTCAGTACGTGCCTCAAGGTTATCAACCTCAAGGTTAGTACCCAACCCAAGGTTTCCAACCACCTTCAGGTCAATCATTTGTCCAAGGAGCTAGAAATGTACCTTTGAATTATCAACCCTACCCTCAACCCGGTTATGGTCCTCAATATGCTCAACCTTTTATGGGTCCATACCCCGGAATGAACATAGTGTGGGATTCATCTCAATCTCAACAAATCTTGCAACCGAATGCGTAGTTGTCATCTCAATCTGGACAATCCTTGGTTTCTGGTTCAACCCAACAACTTTTCCAGCCTACTATTCAAACTTCTGCACCTTCTATAGTTTCTCAGCCTAGGCCTAGTTCGCCTCGAACTCCGCCTCAAATGACTGCTGCAACTGCTGCGACATCTGTTCCATCTACCCCAGCTACTTCTGGAGTATTGACAACTCCAGTTTCTATTGTTCCTGTATCAATTCCTCAAGCATATTTACCTCAGTCTGGACCTACAATTCAGACCTCGGTTCAAATGCCTATAGGACAACCTGGTCAAACTACGGTTGTCATAAGTCAACCTCAATTTACTTATCAAACATACTAGGGACAGTACCAATTCGGTCCTGCTGTGTAGAACCCAGTCTATCAGTATCAACCATATCCTAGATATATTTATCAGCAACCTCAACAACCCCAGTACAGTCCGGTTAATCCTGTTTTTCTGGGAGGATATAATATCCCAAATTTCATTCCAACTCCAAGTTATCCCAGATATCCTCCTCTTGGGTCTGGTCTCATGACCTAGGGCTTTCGGGGCCCTAATCGTCAGTTACCATTCATTGCAACTTTGGACTTCCCTGATTTGTCACGCCTTACGAATGATCCGATTAATTATCTTCCGTTTTGGCCGCCAATGTTGAATAAGTTGCCCAGTGACATCCCAAATTTTGAAGGTAAATCAGGAGAGAATCCGTCGAACCATGTGATGACTTCACCTCTGGTGTGCATCTAACTCCATTTCGGATGATTCAATTCATTTACGTATTTTTCAATAGACTCTAATTGGTCTTGCGGCCAAGTGGTACATTGAGTTACCGTGAGCCACTTTTTATAACTTTAGTCAGTTAGCTACTTCATTTTTAACTCATTTTCAGTTGCCTGTCAGATATGATAATAGCACGGAATTGTTAACTTCGTTAAAACAGTCTACGTCCACTTATATTTTAGATCACATTCATGGATGGAGACGTCGACGACGTTTACTGAAAGTCTTTATTCTGGATCATATCTTAGCAGAATGGTTTGTTAAATCATTATTACCTAAAATCACTAAGGATGTAGCTAAGGCAGGAGTCGTTACTGAAGAGCAAGTAATTGCTCAAGCTCAGTACCTTGACCTCGTTTATACATAGTCGGGTACTTTACATGAGAAAATCCCCGACCTTCCTAAACAAAATCAAATAACTGCAGCTCCTTCAAGGTCTCATGCCATTGATGGTATGATTGGTACAGTTAACACCAAAAGTAAGAAGAAATCTTCCAAGAAATCTTCTCCTATTATAACTTTACCAGATTCCCCGATAGGAGACTCTTCCGTGGAAATTTCTACTGATATTCATGTCATAGAGTCATCTACGACCAAATCAAAATCCGGCGGTAAGAAGAAGGGGAAGAAGAAAAATAAATCAGATAAAAATTTGAAAGAGAAACCAGATAAAACGGAATCTACTGATGAGAAACATAAACCTCGTTATCCTTGTCTCATTTGTGACGAAAAGAATTTTACAAGAGACTGTCCTCATCGCACTGAGGTTGCAAAAATCGTCAAAGGTTCTCAAACGCTTGCTGTCTTAAAGGATCCTTTTCCTATTCAAGACAGTAAGATGATAGGTTCTTCCTAAAATGCCTTAGAAGAACCCATAATGATGATGTCCCATGTTAGGATTGTGACACGATCACAATATTATGGAAGTAAAAGTCCTATTGGTGGTAAGGAAGCACAATCTTCTAATTCGAACCCATCAACTTCAACTCCTGGTTCCGATCCACTACAGATCGAGAAACCTAACCCAGACTTAGTAATCAAACCGCTCTCTAACGGTATATTTCGAAAGTCAGCTTTCAATCCACATGCGAGAGCTGCTCAGAACTATAACATTGTTGAAGATTTAGCTATTTCAGCTTCAGTAATGTTGGCTTTGGAGGTGCTGCAATCATGTCCAACACAACGTAAATTACTATTTTCGACTATAGGAGCTGTTGATATTCAGGACTCGAAACTTATAATCTTTAATTTAGAAAATAGTACACCTCACTTACCTCATCAAATGGCTTTCCAGATTCCAGTGTTAGTCAAAAACAGACCTTGCTATAGGATTGTAATTGATGAGGGAGCTTCAACGTGTATTATGTCGATCCAGTGTTGGAGATCACTTGGTTCTCCTACACTTAATCAATCCTCGATGATTCTAAAGGTTTTTGATGGCCATGGGTTCCATCCTTTTAGCATTCTATAGGATTTACCTATAGGGGTTAAAGGCAAAACTGTTAATCTAGATGTGGAAGTGGTTTATGCCCCTCTAGATTACAACCTTCTCTTGGGTCGTAGTTGGTCTTATACTATGACTTCTATTGTTTCATCGGTCTTTCGGCTTATAAAGTTTCCTCATAATGGAAAGATCATAACTATAGACCAGCTAACTTACTTTTCATCTGACCCAACCTCTTCTGAAAGTATCCAGCATGTCGGCAAAGCAACTATCCCTTACAAGGATTTTGGAGTAGGACTAGTTAAAGATTTTGGTTTACTAGGAACTTTCTCTTTTCCTCCTCCCAACGTATCGCCTTCTACTGAAACCATTCATATGATTTCATCAGAAACTATTGTTTATGATGATCCTTGGATCATACCTTCCAAATCTGAGATGGATTCATTTGGTGATACTATGCCTTTGAGTCCCTATGAAGTTGCGTATCAGGCCGTACAGTCATTTTCCGACCCTTCTTCAACCTAAATTGACTTAATGAATGTAGTCCATGAAGAATCACTTTCAACATCAAACTAAAATTCAACAACTTTTTCCGAACATGTTCATACTGATGAGCAAATTCTTGAAATTTTGTCTGTTGATGATTTACCATGGGAAGATCTTCATCATAGATCTTCGTTTTTACCTGAGATTGATCATTTTGAAAATGATTTTTCATCTATTTTTACGACTGATTATGTCAAGGAACCTCATAATCCATTGCAAAATCCCGATTCTGATTTAAATTTGGGAAATATTTCTCGAACAGCTCCTATAGACATTTCAGTTAAACCTAGAATTGTTGAAAACCTTCATATAGGTGCCTCTTGTACAGAAAATAAGCTTCAAACATATAAGGCCCTATTTCAAGAATTTCGTGACGTGTTTGCCTGGTCATATGAGGAAATGCTAGGAATTGATCCAGCAATTGCTGTTCATGAAATCAAAACTTACCCAGATGCTAAACTCGTCTGGCAACGTTTGCATCAGGTTCACCGGCGAAAAGTTGCTGCTATTAAAGCAGTAGTTGAGAAATTACTTAAAGTAGGTTTCATTTATCCAATTCGCTTAACAGATTGGGTATCGAATATTGTTCCTATTAACAAAAATCAAGGGATGATAAGAATATGTGTCGATTATAGGGATATTAATCGATCCTATCCAAAAGACAATTATCCAACTCCCTATATCGATCAAATAATTGATGATTGTGCCAGCAGTGAAATATTCTCCTTTATGGATGGTTTTCCCAGTTATAATCAAGTCAATATTCTACCTGCTGATCAACCAAAAACAAATTTCATTTGTCCATGAGGGACATTTGCTTATTGCAAATACCTTTTGGGCTCAAGAATGCCAGTGCAACTTTTCAAAGAGCCATGTCTTATGCATTTCATGACATCAAGCACATTGTGCAACCCTATCTCGATGATTTACCTGCTCATTCATTACATAGAGCCGATCATCTCATTCATTTACGAGCAATCTTTATGAGATGTAGGCATTATCGTATTAGGTTGAATCCACACAAATGTGTTTTCTGTATAGAAATGGGTCGGTTACTGGGATTTGTTGTTTCGAAAGCCGGCATTCGTGTCGATCCCTCGAAGGTTGAAGCTATTTTCAAATTTCCTCCTCCTTCGACTCTTCGCCAACTCCAAAGTTTGCAAGGGAAAGAATTTTTTTTATGTCGATTCATTCCTAACTACGCTGAGATAACAAAAGCTTTTACCAAGTTTTTGAAACAGAATCTCCATTCTTTTGGGATGAGATAGCTGACAAATCTTTTGATGCACTAAAACACGCGCTGACCCATGCACCGTTATTGCATCCTCCCAACTACAACCAGGACTACTTCTTATATCTCGCCACCTCTCATTCCACCATTGGAATGGTGTTAGTTCAGGAAGATGAATTTGGTAGTGAACATGTGATTTATTACCTTAGTCGCACTTTAAATACAACTGATCTAAAATATTCACATGTAGAGAAATTGGCCTTGGCAGCTGTTCAAGCTGTCCAACGATTTTGTCATTACATTTTACTACGCAAAACTACTGTAATTTCCAATTGCAACCCTATGATGTATATTTTGACCAAACAATTGCTAGGGGGCAAGTATTCCAAATGGATTATTATCCTGCAGGAATTTGACTTGGAGTTTGAAAAATCTAAGTCAAAGAAATCTTTAGTTTTGGCGGAGTTGATGTGTAACTTCCCGCGTGCTGATACTGAAATTGTGGCGGAAGAGCCCATTGCGGAGGAATCCTTGTTTCTTATCAACACTGTTGATCCATGGTATGGAGATATCATAGTTTATCTCCAAACCCAATCCTTTTGGTCTGAAATTTCAAGAACTCAGCATCGGAAAATACGATTCCAATCCCAACAATACAAAATTATTGGAGAAACACTTTATCGTCGTGGGGTGGACTCTATTTTCTGACATTGTTTAACTCATGAGGAAGCTGAAAGGGTTCTAAATGAATGTCACTCTGGAGTGTGTGCTAGTCATATGTTTGGGTTTGCCACAACCCAAAAGATATTGCGCGCTGGCTATCTCTAGCTGTCTTTATTTAAAGATTGTATTAACGCGCTCTGAAAATGCTACAACTGCCAAATTTTTGATCGAAAGATGCACTCTCCACCCTATAATTGTGATCGGTCCTTTTGAAAAATGGGGTATCGATTTTATTACATATAACCCTCACTCGGCCGGGGGGCATGCGTATATCATCCTTGTGGTAGATTATTTTACCAAGTGGGCCAAGGCGATGCCTACATTTGCGGCAGACGGAAAAACTACTGCGATTTTCATTTTCAATCATATAATTACTAGATTCGGTGTTCCACAAGTGATTATCACTGATCATGGGTGTCATTTTCAAAATATCGTGATGATTGAACTAACAGATCAACTTGGCCTACGTCATGATAGTTCTACTCCATATTACCCACAGGTTAATGGTCTAGTTGAAGCCATCAACAAAGTTCCAGTCATTATGATCCAACGAATCATTGGGATTCATAGGTTGAATTGGCATAACATGTTATTTTCAGCGCTTTGGGCGTATCGAACCTCAGTAGAAACATCAACTGGTTTCACTCCTTTCCAACTAGTTTATGGTTTGGAAGTTGTGTTACCCATTGAATATGAAATCCTGTCATTGCAAATGGCCATGGAATTACTTCCAGCCACTTTCTAAGAGGAGAAACATTTGTTGTACTTGGCTCACCTAGATGAGAATCGACATGATGTTGCACAAGCAATCGAAACTCATGCCAAACGTATTAAAGCTGAGTACGATCGAAATGTTACACCTCGTTATTTTTTGGAAGGAGAGCTAGTCTTACCGTACGATCAAGCAAATGATAAGTTAGGCGCTGGAAAATTCGTACCCATGTGGCATGGTCCTTATGTTGTTAAGCGAAAGCTAGCAAAAGGGGCCTATGAATTGGTAGACTTTGACAGAGTCTCTTTAGGTAAACCCAGAAATGGTATTTACCTGAAGAGATATTATGCTTAAATCTAGGTGTGGAGATTTTAGTTAGGTTAGTTTTCTTTCTAGATGGTGTGTTTTAGATTAGAAAAGTGTGCTTAGTTTAGAGAGTGTTTTTGTCATTATTCCTGCTTATCTTGATTTTACTCTTGATATTGCAGATGTCGACATCTCTCCAAACATACATTGGTTTTGCTGATGGTGCTTGTTGTAATACACGGAACATTTCTTCTGCAGCTTGGGTTATCTATTCACCCTCTGATGAGTTGGTATATTTTCACGGGGTAAGCCTCGGTCAAACAATGAACAACATTACAGAGTATAGTGTAGTGATTGAGTTATTATCTGAATCCATTTCATTTGGGATTCGGAGTTTGATTGTGAGGTTAGATTCTGAACTCATTGTGTTACAGCTTAATAGAGTTTATGCCATTAGAAATCTAGTGTTATTGAGATTATTTTTGAGAGTTCATCTCTTGGAATGTGAATTTGACTATATTGAGTATCAGCACATTCCAAGATATTTAAATACATTAGCAAATGCAATTGCTTCTCGAATGTTAAGTAGACATTTGTAATAATCAAACAGTAAATTTAAAAACATTTCATAACATGTTTTACAAGATACCCAGTAATAGTGATATAGCATAGCATAGAAGTGTGTCATATATACATCGTCTTCGACCATAGGTTGAAAAACACCTTATGATCGCAAAAATGATAGTACAAAAAGCAAAAATGTCATATGATTCTACAACAGGCGATCATCATATCACTGGTGATGATCACGATAAGAAACCACTATATGGGCCACCCTACAAAGGAACCTCCTGAAAGGTCCTAGGACCCCAATCACATAGCGCTGTAGCCTAAGAGGAATGTCATCTACGCTGGAATGTCTGTTGTCAAATGCTCTAGATGGCTTTCCAATTCGGCCAGGGTCTCTGTAGATTCGTCCCATGGGGCTGGTGCTACTGTAGCTGGATGTTTCTTCTCATAGGGTCGGAGAGTGGCTGGTCGTCGTGGACCTACATCTGCATTTGAAACTTCTTACTATAAATTTTTGGACGATTTAAAAACAAAAGAAAAAAATTAAATTAGAAAATGTTGAAAATGATTTTACCTGAGTCATCCCATTGCTCTGCTGGTGGAAGAGACATGTTTGGGTCACCACGATAATCCATCCCAGCATAAGTAAAATCCTGCATCACAAAAATTTGGTTCTCCAACCAATGAAAATACTCAGGAGGAAATTGAACAACTCTGAACCCTCCTCAGGATGATGGGCCATAACTGCAACCCAACACATCAGCTTGGGCTCTCGGGGAAGTCCAGCTTCAACGGAAAGATGCTGTGGGACCAACATTGGGACCCTCTCTAGACCAAAACTCACAACTAAGAAACCATATCCAAAGTTTTTCAGTTGTTTGTTCTTGGCTCTAGTCAGTTGGCCTTTTACATTAGCCAACATAGCTTCGCACCAGTTGAAGATGGTGCTTCGAAAACAGTCTACTACCATCCACATTTGGGATCTGGTGGCCATATGTAGTGTTGCACTTCCGCAGAGTCTAGTGGTAGTAAATGCAATCAATTTGAGTTCAGGACGGGAGATGGTTTTGATGTCAATCCCTTTGTCCTTGGTTTGGTCGTTACAAAACTCTAGCTGGAGGCTATTGACAGACTGTCCACCTGGCCTAGTCCCGAATAGAGTCAATTTTTCACCTCTCTTGGGCAAACCAGTCAAAAAGTAAATTTCCTCTGGCTCCATTTCGAGCTGCTGGCCACCAATAATGAAACACTGGTCCTGCACATTCCACCTGTCCACCAGTCACTGCAAAATGTCTACTTGGGCCCTCATGCCAGGTATGGCCCAGAATTTAAATAACCCGCATGCCTTTAATGCATCAATTGAAGGTTTATGATTGATTGCGGCAAGGTCCACATCTTCATGCTCCCGTTCCCGCCAACTAAGCATGATGTATACCCTACATTGAAAGAAAAGGCGGATTAGAACATTTTAAATCAAAGTTTTTGGGTGAAAATTGAAGAATTTGGAAATATAAAACCTATGCCATGGGGACCGCACTCTCTAAGTTAGAGACAGTGCATAGGTCCGCACTCTGCTTAAATAGTGGGTGTGGGCCCCTGGCTTTTTCCTGCATACGAAAAAGTTGGGGTCTGCAGGTTTCGCATTACGCGCCTGCGGACCCCTGCGAGCAGACTTTTAAACAAATTTCTTCCTAAAAATGAAAATATAAACCTAGAAACAAATTTCAAACGATTGAAATGCAAGAGTAAAGTGATGTGGATTATCTGGAGGTGACGGTGTTTGATTCCAACAGACTTCTGCAATCTTCACGGGAAGTTTCTTACCCAAAAGCTCTCTTTCTCACTCTTAAGTCAAATGGTAAAAATGAATTTACAAAAGCCCTTTTTATAAGCTTTTTTGAATAAATGATTTTTTAATTTGTTTATTTTTCATTTTAAAGAGGTAACTTTTGAAGCATTTTTATTTATTTTAAATAGGTATGAGTAATGTTTGAGTTTTTGTGTAGGATATCGGATTGTTCAGGAAAAATTAATCATTTTCAACAAAAACATTAAAGTCATATTTAAGCTCTTTTCTGACTCCTAAAATATGAAAAGATTGTCAAGTTTTTCTTTTTAAGCTCATTAAAACGGAATTAAAAAGATGGTCTACTTACATCTCTTTTCTGACCGTATAAACATGAAAAGATTGCCATATTTTTTTCGTTTCAAATTCGATATTGGTTATAAAACGACGTGTCTTTGGTGACTTTTTTACTTTTTCAGATCATAGACACTAATTATGAAAAGTACTCCTTGATCGTAATGGTCAAGCGGTTCTCTCAAGTATTATTTTATACTTTTTCGGGCTTGGGAGACACAAATTTACGAAAAAGGACGACCATGGAGTTTTCTTAAGTTTTTCTTCTGACTCCTTAAAATCGAAAAACGTCGAGTTTCTCCTCTACTGGACTCATTAAAATTTAACAGTAAAGGACCCGTTCAATTAAAAACAGGAATGGACCACTCCTTCTTAGGGTTTGAATTTAAACTAAGTTGGACTCATCTGAAGGATGAGATTATAATCAAGCAAATGTTATCCTCCTCAAGCTTGTCAAAAATAAAGAGGTACTTACCAGAAATGGTGGGGGAAAAGAGAGAAAAATGAACCTGTTTGTCATACATTGTGTCTCGGAAAAACATTTAACCACTCTCGAACACGACGCTTTTTATTCACCTGGGTTGGGAAATCCTTTTCCTAACAGTTGATCAAACCATATTGAAAGTCTTCAACTGGTTTTTGGGTATTAGCTTTGGGTCAATTGTCACCAAACCATCTAAAGTAGTTATGTTTTCAAGAGGCCAGTGAAAATAAACCATTCATCTGCAAAATATCTGTCATCCATCTTGACCATCCCTGAGCCAGTCCTTGCAACTATATTTCTTCAAACTTGATCTATGATTTCGTGTTGTGGGCTTGCCTACGATGGATCTCTTTCTATTGACTTCAGCTCATTATCTAGAAAGATGGTCTAGAAATCGTCAGTACCTTGGGATTTGCATGCCTCAATGGCAGGTTTCTCACCTTTGATGATAGGTTGCATCATTGACCTTCGATCAAAGGATTCTGTGACATGTTCGACATCAACTCATCTATTCACATTTCATGGATTGTACTTAGTACTTTGAGATCCATTACCATTAATGGTGGTTTCTCTCACACTTGTTAACAGTTTACATCATTGACTGGTAATCAAGTGGTTTTTACCATGTTCAACTTCGACACATTCATTCACATGGATAGAATCGTACTATTTCAGGAAGTAGAAATCAAGACCCTGGATCTAGTTTCCACCATCTAGGCTGCAAGGAATTTTGTATTCATTATACAGTGGACTATTCATAAATAGATGGATGCGTCCATACTTTGTCTACATGTGTCTATACTTGTGATCTATTGCAAGATCATTCCTATATTAGAGCAATTTAGTTAGTTTTCTAGTCAGTTTTGATCTAAGTATGGGAATGCCTACCTCAGCGATGATATGATCTCATATATATATTTTGTATTGAATATTTTTACAGGTTCCAACCAGGCTCTCCAAAAGATGATCCTCAAAATGATAAAGTACTTCACTCTTCTTAGATAATAAATGAAATCCTCATCTACTACAGACTTCGCACTTTAGGGGGAAATCTGTTACACAAAATATTGTCACCATGACTTTCTACAGTCAGTGTGAGTCTATCACCACTCATATTGTCCTCCTTTGCAAGTCTCAAACCTCAGCTCTTCATGTCAAGCCTTAAAAATGAGAGAAAGTCCTTGAAAATCTCTAAAACTATGGTTCTGCACTTTCTCTTAGCATTACCTGTGGTCTCGCATCCCTTGGTCATGTTATCTACGGATCTGCCTACTCCGTCTCTAAAGGAGTGGGTGCGAACCCCTGTAAAAGTAAAAAAGGCACAAGTTTATTATTAAAAACTCACTTTGGATTAATTCTGGATGCTTCTAGAAGGAATCTTGAGGTGGAAAGTTCGCTCCCAGGTGGTTCATGCATCCAATAACTAAAGGAGATAACCCCTTGATGAGAGGAGCTTATCCCTTTGAAGGAGGACTCTATCCCTTTGAAGGTGGACCTGGTAACTTCCCTCCTCTGCACTATAAATTGAGGCATTGGGCTGGTTGGTAGGGAGGTTAAAAGCTAAATATTTTTTAGGGTAAATGCTGTTGGAATTTAGACTTCCTATTTGAGTTTGAGAGGAGAGATTACATACCTTTTGGCTTCTTTGGGAAGAGAGTGAAACTTGTCAAAGTAGAGGAGATTCTTGCTAGACCGTGGGAGGAGCTTGTACAGCATCAAGGCACCAAGGTTGTAAAGTTCTTCTTTGTTTAAAGTTAATACAATCAGATTCATTTTTCTCAATAAATTGTCTTCTATGATTTGTTTCATGAATTCCTTGATCATCATGATAAATATGGTTTATTATATTGGCTATGCAAATGTTATTTGATATGTTTTTGTTTGTGTTTGCAGGTTCCTTAAAATGGAGCTCATTTGGACAAACAGAGTGTGGCTTCAACAAAATAGCACTGGACTTAAGGTAGGGTCTAAAACATATATTGGCCTTTATTTATAAATCATAATATTTAGAGAAATATAGAATTTGTTTGGTTTGCTAGTCGCTAGATATCCATAGATACTAGGGAGATCGGTCTTGTCAGCAAGAATGATTTATCCACCCGACACCTATGGTAGAAGTCCACAGATGAGTGTGCAAACCCCTGCATCTGTGCGTGTAGGGTGGTCAAAGTTTGTAAAGGATCTCTGAAGCATAAACAAGTAGAATTATTCTGGAATTATCTGTGTATGATCTATTTTACTTCTGTTATAAATGCATATGATTATGTTATGATGAATATTGGGTTTATGTTTTAATGTTGTATTGATGTGTGAATCCATATGCTTTTCTTTGTTATATGAACACAAGGAATAATATCCTTTTATGCAAAGATCCCCTTAATTTATGTTGAAGTTATGAGGTACTTAAGCTAATCTGGGTAAATACATAAGTAAGAGTAATTATAGAGGCATGTAAGTGTCTGATCCACCTATCTAGGGTACATGACAGAGAGGCGTAGACCTTCACGGAGGTCTAGATGATGACTAAGAGGAGTATCTTGATAAGCCTTAAAAGGCTTATTGACTTGTGCGAAGGAAGGCTTAGGGTATTAAATGACATCACTACCATCTCTGGGTGTGGAAACTTGGTTCTTGCATCCCCCCATACTACTTTGGGTGAGACTTCAGTCCCTGCTCCACGAATTGATGCTGAAAGGGCCAGTAGTGTAGGGATTTGCTTGGCTAATTAATGTTGAACCTGGGTCAGTGTCCATCAAGCCAACAAATGGTTCCATTGTTGAGACCAGGATCTGCATAAAGAGATGCGTGATATTGCATCACTAGAATCCAACTAAGAAGGAGATCAAAGACTGGTTGGATAGAAAGATCCACGAATTCATGGTGCAAGGGAACATAAATCCGTGATTGACGAAAGAACAGTGGTTGGACAGATATCTGTACATAGAGATACATGAAATCTTCTTATGTTCCTTCTTGGTCGAATCATATGAGTGGATCACGAAATTGGCATACGGCCAAGGAAGGTAGAGGCTTGACGGTCCAATAGTCTAGACCCTGGAGTTAGTTTGAAGATTATAAGCCTCTAAGGATAAGATCACACGTGTTGTTTATCATTGGCTTGATCATACCTTAGGAGGATTGATGACAGAGTTTGTGATTGATACTTCGGTTAGTTACAGTGAAGTAGAGCGCCACTTCTTCAAGGGACCGTGAGGTAGGTATTTAAGGTCTTTAAATACTTGGATTAAGATGCTCTTGTGTGAAAAGTGGGTTATGCAGCTACCTTGATTTTTGGAGCTATGCGAAGTGGAAATATTTCGAGGGATAAAGGGAAAAAAAGCCCTGAATATAGCCCGCTGATTAGACCTCCTCTGAGTGTTGACGAGTAAGCAACATAGTCTTCTCCATAGAGCGTTGTTCAACTGATAAGAAAAGGTTTCCCACAAATACCCCATCCACCCACACCACCTCCATCTTCACCTCCACCACATACGCCTTCACCTACACCATGCTGCCTCCATCACCATCCAATATGGTGAACTTAGTAAAATTTCCTTTGTTCAAGGGGTTGGGAATTGAGGACCCGGACCAATTTTGGTTTGTCACGAAGGTCTAATGAGAAGCTCAGGGTATTATAGATGACCAGATGAAGAAAGAAATGTTGGTTACTGCTTTGCATGAATGTGCTCTAACGTGGTACATTAAGTACCACACTGATAATCTGATGGCTTCATTAGCAGATATTCAGACAGCGTTGAGCAAGGAATTCGGCAAGCCCAAATATGAAGCTCAGTAAATTGTGGGATTCAAGCAGATCATGATGAAGCCTAGTGAGACACCCTTGGATTTGGATCAAAGTTTGAAGTTCACAATCTATGAATCCAACATGAATCTTACGGATGGGAAGCACCGCGAATGGTTTATGGATTCACTCCATCATCTAAGGGTTGCTTTGTCACAACAAAAGATTGGAACCCAGGCAGAAGCCCTGGAGATTGCACAAGACACTGATGCAAGATGCTAATTTAGGGGTTCAATAGATTCACGTGAAGTTGTAGAACCTGTGCCTAGAATTTCAAAGTCTGAAGAAATATAGAACAGTTTGGCCAAAGGTGCGCGAAGAAGTTTGGTTCCTGAAGTGAGAAAGTTAGGGGCATGGAAAAGATCATTGTCCAGTCTTCGTGAATTATGTTGTCGCAGGGGGAACAATTCCTCTGAGGTCAGAAGCTTATGTAGGGCCAAGTACAAGGTCCGTGCTATGGTGTGCTATCTCTCAGGTAGCTCGAAAACATGCGACAAAAAATTTCCATTTGTTGCGGAAATTTGTATAGACACTGCAACATATCTTCTATTACTTCTATCAATTGGTGGGTCATGATGAGCATAATTGTTATAGTTATGAGCTAATGATGGATAGAATGCCCACATATAGGGTGTAGGAAGAAACTCTGCATCTAGACCAAGTTGTTGTGGGAGTGCAAGGCGAATATCTGGGGCACAAATGAGGTCGAGGTGGAGGAGGACCTGGTAGAGGTCAGGGAGAGGTCATTTGTTATAATTGTGGAGGATTAGGATTGGTACACGTTAGACTGCATGAACTCGACACATTTTTCATGCTGATATTATGCTCAGTTTGACCATGCGATAAAGGATTGCCCTGCATTATTAGCTAAAATACGGGAAAAGGGGGCGGAGCCTCAACAACCAACTTAGAACCTGCAGATGATGAGGGTTGAGCCTCGCGAGGAGGATCCTAACGTAAATATTGTGCTGTAGAGTGGAATGACGATTGGCGAAGATAAGGGGAAGCAACCTGAAGAAGGTGAATGGGTCCACAAAGTTCCAAAAAAGGAGATTGATTTTGATCTAGAGTGCAGAAAGGAAATGTTTATGGAAGCAAAAGAAAGCTTCATTGAGGCCTCTATCTCAAGAAGTCAGGATAAGCCAGTTGAAGAGATGGACCCTTCCATTCTTACTAATTTCTTGGAGACCTGTATGAAGCTGCTGCGTGATAGCAAGGCTGTGAAAGGACTACAGGAGCTGATAAATAAGTGCGTCAGAAAAGAAAACTCTCTTGACAGATCGAACATAGTCAAGAAGATTGGTAAGCATAAGGCAAGAATGGGGCGTGAGATGAGGCTCACTGTGTAGATAGCAGAATATGAGATAGATCATGTTATTCTAGATTTAGGGTCAGATGTGAATGTTTTTCCTAAATAGACATGGCAGAGGATGGGGAGACCAGCACTGCAGTGGTCTCCGATTCAGTTAAGAATGGAAAATCAACAGAAAATCATCCACATGGGAAGGTTGCAGGGAGTGACAGTTGATATTCAGGGCGCGAGTGCATTGGCTGATTTTAAAGTGATAGAGATTGTGGATGATAATAATCCCTACCCTACACTCCTTGGGATTGATTGGGCTACTGACATGAATAGGGTAATCAATTTTAAGAAGCAGAAGATGATATTTGAGAAGAAATCTCTCAGCGTAGTAGTGCCCCTAGACCCTGTAAAAGGATCACGCTATACTGAACTAGTATGCGATTATGAAAGCGATGATGATATGGACCAGATTTACAAGATAATGGTGCAAGATTAGTATTGGGTGAATCCAACAGTAGATGGATGCATTGCTTGGGATCACGAAAGTTCCTGCACATCAGATTCAGATGAGGAGTTGGATCAATGGAAGAACTGACTGCATGAAGTATCTATGCTGCGTTGTAATACGATGACCAATTCATTGCACTATGTATCATCAGAGGTAAGGAGTCTACCCTATTATGATGGTTTACCTGATGTCGATAATTTTTTTGATGCATTTGAAAGGGAAGTTCCATACAAGAATCGCTTCCATGTCTTAGATTGGGTGCTACGCACTATGCTTGTGAGATGGTGGGGTACACACAAAGACAATTTTGATGATTGGTGCGTGTAGAGAAAGATGATGAGATTGTGGTTTGGTCACCTGTAGAGTTTGAATAATAGAGAAATATGATGGAAGGTGTGACCCACACGATCACCTGACCAAATGGATCAAGGCTTATGGAGCGAAGCCTCAGCCGGAATGGGTGCATATATTTTGTCATACTTTGGATGTAATACCGGTGAAATAGTACTTGGAAACAGAGCTCCACCATGGCACTAAAGAATGGGACATTTTGCAACCGGGACTCTTGATGACGTTTGGCTTTGAGGATGGGTTTGAAAGTATTGATGAGGCATTGCAGGAAGTCAAGGTAGCAATATTCACAGTACCGCAGGATCCCTTGGACTTAATTCAACCGGATTGGACCACCCAGCTGTGCCATGCACTAGAGTGCTACAATGTGACTATCAAAGAATAGGATCAGGACCCAAGGAACATTACTATTCCAGAGACGGTCACCGTGAAGTTGAAGGACCGCAAATTGAAAATCTAGATATCACTACGCTACTAAAAGCAAGAAAAATGAACATTGGAACAGAGGTGGAGCCGAAATTTGCAAATATTGGGGACTACTTGGATGATGCAATAGTAGATAAGGTCACTGAATTGCTCCACGAATACCAGGACTTGTTCCCTATGAAGTTCTCAGACCTAAAGGGGATAATAAGGGACCTGGGAGTTAATAAAATTATGTTGAAACTGGACGCAAAGCCGATCAAGCAGAGGCCTTACCGCCTTAATCCGAAGTATAAAGAAAGGGTCTACTTAGAGTTGGATGAAATGCTTGCAGTAGGTATTATTGAATGAGTGGAAGAGTCTGATTGGGTAAGCCCAATAGTAGTTCAGGAAAAGAAGCTGAAGGATGAGATAAGGATATGTGTAGATCTTAGGAAGCTGAATGATGCCTGTGTACACGATCCCTTTCCAACTCCGTTCACCAATGAAGTGCTAGATAATGTAGGTGTATAGGAAGCATATTTGTTCATGGATGGGTTCTCGGGGTACCATCAGATCAAGATCATGTTTGAGGATAGAAGTAAGACAACCTTCGCCACCGAGTGGGGGTGATTTCAATATACTATAATGCCTTTTGGACTGAAGAACGAGTTGATGATCATTTTGTGCATAGTAATTGCAGTGTTTAAGGACTTCATTCACAAGTTTCTTGAGGTATACTTTGACGAGTGGACGATGTTCGGGTTGGTGAAATTCCATGTAGCCAGCCTATGATTGATGCTGGATACATGCCCGAGGTATCAGATCACGCTCAATTTGAAGAAATGTTTGTTCTGTGTTCCTTTCAGAATCTTGCTGGGCCATGTGGTGTGCAGATAAGGATTAATGGTCGACCCAACTAAGATAACAATTATAATTAACTTAGAAGTACGAAGAAGTGTGAAACAACTATGCACAACATTGGGGCATATGAGATACTATAGAAAGTTCATTAAAAGATATGCCCAGATTACCGCACCGATGGAAAAGTTTCTAAAGAAGGATGCTACAGTTGGTTGGAATGAAGAATGTGAGAAAAGCTTAGATTTCTTAAAGGAGAATATGGTCACTGTGCCCATCCTAGTCTTCTCAAATTAGAAGAAGGAATTTCATGTGCATGTGGACACGTCATGTATTGTGCTCAGGGTAGTACAGACATAGGCCAATGAGGGAAAGTTGGATGACCCTATAGCATTTGTAGTAGGAAGTTGTCTAAAGGTGAGAAGAATTATTCAACAACAGAGCACAAACATTTGGCCATGGTATACGCACTCCAAAAGTTCCGACACTACTTTCTAGGTAGACAGTTTAAGATGTATACAGACCATTCTGCATTGAAGTACTTGGATAACAAGCCTATGTTGGGGGGGAAATATGCAGATGGTTGTTGCTATTTCTGGAATATGATTTCTAAGTTATTGTGAAGCCATGACGATTGAATGCTAGACCAGATCATCTCTTGTGCATTGAAATGGGAGAGGAGCCTACTAATTTTGAGGAAGGACTACCTAACACGCAACTCTTTGTAGTGCATGTCATAGACAATCACTTTGAAGATATCATACACTTCTTGATGATGGGGATGGCTCCTGAGGGGTATACTAGTCAACAAAAGAAGGAGTTGGTGGTGCGTGCAACAAACTTTTCTCTCATTACAACGTAATTATGTAAAAGGGGGTTGGATGAAATACTGCAACGTTATGTGCCTAAGTTTGATTGAAGCATCATCCTCGCTAAAGCTCATGGAGGAGCTATGGGAGGAAATTATGCAAGAAAAGATACAGTGCAAAAGATTTTATGCATTGGATTGTGTTGGCCGACACCGCATTAGGATTCCAAGGGTTATTCTAAGGCATGTGATGCATGTCAGAGGATGGGAAAGCCATCATGGGGGGATGAGCTGCCTCTAAATATGTAGACGTCATTACAGCCATTTGAGAAGTGGGAAATTGATTTTTTATGACCAATTCAGCCTCTAGGAAAGAAGAATCATGTGCATTACATCATCACCACGATGGAGTATTTGACCAGATGGACAAAGGCATAGACTGTGAAGGACTGTATAGGGGCAACAATAGCAAAGATCATCTTTGAGTATGTACTGACTAGGTTTGGTTGCCTGAGGATTTTGATGAGAGATCATGGTACACATTTCCTTAATGAGATAATCAACGTGTTGACAGAGGAATTCTAAGTTTATCAACAAAAGAATACACTGTATCACCCGAAGGCTAATGGGATAGTTGAAGCATTTAATAAGATATTCGAGAATGCCTTAACGAAGGTTTTTAATGCACAAAGAATTGATTAGGATGTGCACGTACCCGTGATGCTATGGCCTTATAGGATGACTTGGAAAAAGTTGACTGGACAAATGCCTTTCAGGCTAGTTTATGGCATACAAGATGTGATGCTGATGGAGTATATTGTACTTAGTCTATGCATAGCAGTATTTACAGGAATGGTGAATCGCAGAGCACTAGAAAAGAGGCGCGCGCTACTGGAAGAGGATGGATTTTTGGTTGGATCCCATCAGCAAGTTCGAAAGGAGCACGAAAAGGCATGGCACAATTGACACATCAAACTACACACCTTCAAGGTAAATGATTTAGTGTTATTATATGACAATAAGTTTGATAAATATCTAGGAAAATTTTTGATGCACTAGCTGGGGCCCTATGTCATCAAGGAGATTACTGATGGTGGAGCAGTTTAGCTAGTGAAGTTGAATGGAGAGTCATTTCCAGGGAAGGTAAATGGTAGCCGATTGAAGCCATATAGTAGGGATCCGACCATATGACTATATGGTGGAAGCACAGTCTTAGTGCTTCAGGTAGCTAAATGGAGGCACGGGACTATAAATTACATTGCCTGAGTTGTAGAGCTGCGTGACTGTGTGACTGCGCGGAAAGGAGGAATGTCACAGTATCAGTAGAAGCACGAAGGGAGCTGCATTATTGAAGGAGAGACCACATAGGGTAGCCGAAAGTGATCGTTATGGTCACTGTTCATGAGTTGATAGTGAAAAAACGGCTAAATGGAGTGGGGGCGCGACATTTAAGTCAAAATTTAAGAGAAAGATCTTTGAAAATCTACTGCCAATATAGCATTTATGAGTGGATTTTTGGGGGGAATGGTCATATTCAAATTCAAATTTTCCTATAAATTACAAATGGCTGTCCAATGGAAAGCACTTTGAATTCTGAGAATTGGGGTGTTGAGCTATCAGGCGTGCATGAACCTTGAGAATTTCAAGGCTTTGGTGGCTAGTTCAGTATTTGACAAGTTTCCTAAAGCAACCCATGAGCTTCTTACTAGCCTCATGTCGGTGCTCGTAGAAACCGTAAGTGTTGGAGGATCGATGGCCTCTGAGGGAGTTTGCCCTGAGGTTGCAAGTGTAGAGGTACCCTCAGAAGAGCCAAAATTGTCGAGGTCACCCAGGCCAAGGCTTACACTAACCAGAGAGGGTCCTAAGACAAAGAAGGAGAAGTAGAAAGTGACATAGCCGATGGGCCAGTTTCCAAGAAAGTACCAGAAGGAAGAGAATCCTACCGCGTAGGATAAGGGCAAGGTAGTAGACCTAGAACCTGATGAGGGTGTGGAAGATGCTAGTATGGGCACAGAGCATATCGATATTGAGGGGGTAGACCCTATTTCCAAGTCATCAGAATACATTCCTCCACACCAAGGCAAGGTGAAGGTCCCAAAGGAGCTAGATGAGGGAAAATTATTACTTAACACGCCATTGCTACTAGACAAGATCACATTTGAAGGTCCGCACTTGGTGCGCATGCCACACCTGAAGTTAGAGGATTGGGGCTTGGTGGATACTGAGTGGTTCCCCCACTTGGTGACTAATACATTTATGACCTATGTCTTCTATAAAGACTCTGGTGTGACCATGCTAGAGCAGAGGCAATGGATTAAAGGGGTGGACAAGGTAGGATTGTTGAACCTACTGTGGGTGCCGCATTACAACCGTGCCCCCAGAACTTTGATAATGATCAAACAGTTGCTATGCTTGGTGCACGATGGGTGGCTATGGTTAGGAGAAACGATACCAATCACCGATATGCTGATCCATAGGATCACATTGCTACCACACTCAAGGTTTAATCCAGCCAAGGAATTTGTCAAAAATATGAACGAGCGCGACCTCGCTGAGAGAATGAACGACACGTTTAATCTTGCCAAGACGTCGTGTGGCTACTCAATTTCTAGCATAACTAACCCTGCGGTTAAGGTCGCCACCTAGATCCTGGTTGGGAAACTAATGAGGAAGCATTGTACAGATGAAGTTCCAAAACTAGTTGTTTCATTAGCGACCCAGTGCTCGAAGGGCGTAAAATTCAATTGGGTGTGCTACCTCTACAGTGAGTTCCTTGCAAACTACAAAGAAGCACAAGCCCAGAGTAATACCTTCCATTATGCATGGATTCTACTATCAATCATACTGGTTGTGTGGGAATTACCGTAGGATAGTCACTTTCATTTGATCGCATTAGATTTGCCAGAAGCAACGAAGTTTGCTTCACTCTGGGCCATAAAGGATCTCGAAAGGGTCAAGGACAGTAAGATATTTTGGGTACTGATGGAAGCAAGCATCTGTGCTATGATAAACCACAAGCCACAACTATCACCAACTTTCTTTGAGCAGTTGTTGGGCTATGTGGAGTTCAAAGCGGATTTCCACCATGTCTCCATGCGGGCATGGAAGGACCTTGAGCAGAAGTGGTATGATCTCCCATATCTTGTGACAGATGATGCAATAGCAATGGTCCTTGAGCATTGGCTAGCAAAGTGGTGCATGACCTCAGATTTGTCAGTGGGGAGTAGTAAGTCTAAAGGAAAGAAGGAGAAGGAAGAGGCCCAGTTGAAGATGTAGTAGTTGGCCGAACAGAGGAAAAAGGAGGTTGAGGAAAAAGCCAAAGCAGAGTGTGCTACAATGGAGCAGGCCACAAAGAAGGAAGATGAGGAAGAGTGCAACTCTAATAGAATTCAAAAGTCTCCTTCACCGCAGATGGAGAAAGAAGAGCAGTAGTCAAGACAGGGTGGTGTAGACCTGGAGACTACTCCATTCCAGGTTAAGCGCACTAGGGAGGAGGAAAAATAAGGGTCATGGAAGAAGTCCAAGGCTAGTAAATCATCGTTCAACTCAATCACTTTGACAAAAGGTGATCTTAATGAGATCGAGGACATAGTAAGGGACACGATCGTGGAACCGCTGTAAAAATTTAAGTAGCAGTAGAAACAAGCTTTGGTTTCCATTCAGACAGGTCTGCATGAGCTATAGATCTAGGCTACTTAGATTGGTATAGGGCAGGGTAGTGTGGCATCGACTAGTTTGGCATCGGGAACCTCAGAAGCAACAGAGATGGTTCGCTTTGTGGATCCCCGGGCTGTCGCGCTATCAGATGGAGCTTTCACTGCAGAAGTGGAAGCTGACATGGCCACTATCAGTGCTCTCAAGAAGGTTGGTTTGAACTTGGCCACACTTCCAAGTGAAGTCCTTCACACCCTGCAAGATGGTGTGATAATGAATTTCGTGCTCGAGAGTAGCACACACTGAATGTGATTAGCGAACAGAAGGTTAACAATGCCAAGAAGTTTGTAGAGAAGACTTACACGATTGATCTCCTTAAGAAGATTCAGGAGAAGAATGAGCACACCATAGTAGTGGTAGTTGAAGCACGTAGAACCATTCGAGAGTTGCATATCCCAGAAGATGCATGGGTCGATGCCAGAATTCAGAGGTTCGCTACAGGTGTGTACGATGCCAGGACAGAGCTGGCTAAGGTTCAATTTGAGTTGAACCTTAAAATTACAGAGTTTGATTGTAAGGCATAGCCTTTGACTCCAGTAGAAGTTAGAGATCAGTGCGAGGAAACTATCAGGGATGTAGTTGTAATAGTAGATGCCATAGCGAAGGATTGCCTTGCGCTCTTCAAGCAATCACTTGAGGTAGTTATAGTCTATAGAAATATCCCAACTTGCAAATATTAGAGACCGAGGCGAGGGAATTGTAGTAGAGGTATGACAAGGTCAGAGCGACAGTGTGCACCATTGCCGTGACACAGAGGTTGGCAAAGTTACAGGAAGTAAAGGCACTGAAGGAATAGGTGGACGCATCACAGCGCAGGGAGGCGTACTAAAGGATAGATTGGGGCCTTGGCTAGATCAAACCCACCATTGAATGAAAGTTGGTGAACCTACAAGAAACATAGCAACAAATTACGGCAGATAGTGCAAGACCAGCATCGGAGCAGCTAGTGGAACAGGTCAAGTAGGCGTCGACAAAGTGTGATGCCGAAGTTGTAGTGGTATAAGTCGAGCTGGGAGGTCTTCGTGACAAAATCTCTGTGCAAGCAGAATGACTCGGGGGCAAGTCACCATATCTGTGTTTGCGTCCTATTGGGAACGAGTCCCCTAGGGTCAATTTTGGGGTTAAAAGCCCAAGTTTTGGGACAGAAAGCCCAATTTTTGTATAAGAAGTGTAAATTATCTGCATTTTGTTGTTGTGGAGTGAAAAGATGTAAAAATTCAACAAGGGATTTCGCCCTTCTTCTATGTAACTTGTGTTGGCTTTAAGGATCCACCCATGGTACGCAGAACATGGGATTGTATAAAAATGAAAGTATTAGAAGAGTCTAACGCATGACAATTCAGTCTTAACATGTTTTGAGTAATTAATGAATGTAATGGGTTTGTGAGAGCTAAGAGCAAAGAGTCTTAGTGTAGGAAAGAGGCTCTGCAGCTGTGTGCATAAAGGCCTAGGGTAGAAGTCTACAGCTAAGTGCGCGAATCCCTGCAGCTATGTGCACAGGGCGGTTAGAGTCTGTAAAGAATATCTGAAGCATAAATAAAGAAAATTATTCTATAATTGTCTGTGTATGATCTATTTTACTTCTGTTATAAATGCATATGATTATGTTATGATGAATATTGGGTTTATGTTTTAATGTTGCATTGTTGCATGAATCCATATGGTTTGCTTTGTTATATGAACGCAAGTAAGAATATTTGTTTAAGTGAAGATCCCCTTAATACATGTCGAAGTTATCAAGTACTTAAGCTAATCTGGGTAAATACAGAAGTAAGATTAATTATAGAGGCATGCAAGTGTATGATCCACCTATATAGGGTGTGTGAGGGATAGTCATAGACCTTCGCGGAGGTTTAGAGGATGACTAAGAGGAGTATCTTGATAAGCCATAAAAGTCTTATCGACCTACGTGAAGGAACATTTAGGGTATTAAACGACATCACTACCATCTCTGGGTGCGGAAATGTGGTTCCTGTATCCACCCATACTGCTTTGGGTGAGACTTCATTTTGCACTACATGGATTGATGTCGAAAGGGCCAGTAGTGTAGGGATTTGCTTGGCTAATTAATGCTAAACCTAGGTCAGGGCCCATCAAGCTAACAAATACCAATTTGTGATGTTCACTATCACCTCTATTTCTTCCTGAGACATGCAAGATGGATCCTACTTAAAGATTAACTTTTACAACAGGATCATGAAATGGTCAGTTATCTTTTCCATCACTCCTCGATAGTTGTAGGAAAAAAGAAACTTGCAATAAACATTGATGAACGTCTCCTTAGGTGTCTATTTCCATCTCATGCCAGGAAACTGTTGTTGAGAAAAAATTGCATCAAGTAAGTATTCAGACATGTAGAATCTGTCTCATTCTTAGGATTCTGGGCATTAGTCACATGGATCGTCAACTAGTGAGCCAACAAGTATGAACAGTTGAATAGATTCCCATCACTTGCCAATTGGTCTAGTACAACTACCCAACCTTCAGGAAATGTTTCTCTGTTCTCTTGACTATATACTTTGCATGCAAAGATGATCAAGAACTGATAAGCCTTCCTGAGAGACTTTTTCTTATAAACATGATTGGTTGTCTATCTGAACTTTGATGGCTCTTTCACCCAGTGCTTGATGATATCTCTCGATTTGAAAAAGCTATGGTGGCATGGAAAAGTGTGTCCATGTGCTTCATTGGTTGAGGTAAATGATACATTTGTTGAAATTTCTCAGCGCTGAAGGTGGAAATCTCTATCCCACTCGAACTTCACAGTGTTATAGCCTTTGGATCTGTGTGTGATACAATCCAGCTGATAATGTTTACACATGGGAAGATGGGGTACCTGCATGCAACCTTTTATAATCCTGACCAATGGATGGTGAGGTAAACCTATTTATCCTCTAAGTCTTCCTTGAATTCCTCTGAAAAAGTATCATATATTTGTTACCATGTAAATGTTTTACCCTTCTCAATGAACTACTAAGTGTCTGCATAAACTGGTACATTAACTAACGTCTGATCAACTGCTTCCCCAATACTTCTCTCGACGGTTTCCTTCAATGCAGCTCTCCTAGAGGCCATGTTAACTATAACTACTAGAGAGATGCACAACAATGGCTATACCTAGAGATATAGAAGACACTCATGGTAGGAAAATGTTTGCTTCATGTTTTCCTTTGATATAACCTAAGGTCAATGGGCTATGGAAAAGCATCTAAAATGTTTTGTTGATTTTAATGGTTTGGAGGACCAGTGAACTATTTAAAAAAAGGTGCTTTAAACTTACAAAGATCCTTAATAAAACAAAACTTCATTCTTTAAATACATATGGCTATTTTGATTTAAGTGGGATGGATAAGTAGAATGTAGAGAAGTATAAGTGATTTAATATTTAGACTGAATATCTAACCATTTATAAGAAGAAATCAAGAAAACAATGTTTCCTAGATAAACAGAATATAATCAAACTATTACAAAAATCTAGTGCAATTTAAGTTCAAAGAGGAACAAACAATAACACATAGTCTTGCAAATTAATCTCTTATTTAAATGCAACTTTACAACGGATTCAAAATGATACTGAGATTCAGTTAAATTTTCAATCAAATGACTGTAAAAGGATTGAATTATATGAAGAATACATAATGAAAAACATGATGAAAACAACTCACTTAGAGACAAGACATATGAAATAAATCCAGAATTTTTTATTTAGTAAAAAATGCTCCAGCTTAGTACAATTTTCTGTGATAACTGGTTCAAGGGTGCAACCCTGAATACTTCGACAAAATGAAGTATTTAAACAAAACACAAAATATTACAATAAATGCCTGAGTGTCATGACATTATATTATTACTTAAGACTAATATAAATGGAAGAAATTCAATAAAAGAGAATGAATCTAAACATCTAGCCCTGTTTTGAAGGAAAGTTGTTTTTGAGTGGCCACTGTTTGGGTGTTGCGCTGGAAAAACTGATCTCTACTCTAATCCTAAAATTCACACAACTTTTCCCACCATTCTTCATCTGGGATTTCTATCTTGATTACCTTATGGTAGATTTCATCTACCTTAGTATATTAGGAAAAAGTGGGTTTTACAATGAAAATATGTTTTATCTCACGTTGAATAAAACATACGTTGTTGATGGCTTCGTAAAACACCTTGCTTGTCATGGAACCTTTGATGTTGGAGGACTTGGTTGTGTCCCTGGAAATGTCCTGAAGCTTCTTGAAGTAGTCCTCCTTGGTCATTAATTTATCATTGACCACAAACACTGAAGGCAGACCCTTCTTGTTCAATACATCAATCATTGTGAAAAATCTGTTCACTGCAACTTCAAGAGTGTGACACTTCTCTGTCAACTTTACTACTAGGTTCTTTATAGTCAGAACTTTCTTCACCTCCAGAATGGTTTCAGTCATGTCATCCACTCCTAGGTCATCTAGTTCATACATGTTTTAGAATTAAGAAACTTTATAAAGTTGTTGCTTGTAGCAGGCATCTCTCCTAGTAGAGCATTTATATTGGCAATTGTCTAGTTTTCCTTTTCCATCAACTCCTTCTGCTAAAAAATGATCTGGATACATGGCCAGATTTCATCCATCTCCTCAATGATGTTGTTCCATATGATTTCCTTGACATTACCCAGAGTGTAGCCAATAGAAGATTCAACTACTGACTTCTTCCATGCTTCTATTTGATTTTGAGCTCTTTAAAGCTCTGTTGCATGAAAAAATTCGGATTTCTTTTGATGATCCCCTAGAAGTTTCACTTGATCATGCAATTTATTGATTTCCTTAGTCTGGAGAGACATATTTTGGACTGCATTGGCCAACTAGTCTACAACATCTCTTTTACTTGTTGTAGCTGGTATGGCTATAAGAATGATTGTGATAGGAAGTGCTTCTAAAGGGGCGGTCTTTTTAACAACTTTCTCCTTTTCCTTGATCAATTTCTCCATCTCTATCACCATTTTCTTAAGTTTTGTAGTCTGCTCCATGATGAGTTTCATCATATCTACCTTTTGAGTCTTTGTCTCTGCAATATCCTTAGCTAGAGGATCTTTAGTAGCTGGGAGAATTAACTGCTTCCTCAATGTTGCTATATCCAAATTCTTCTTTTTGATCAGCTCCTCTGCAACATTGATGTTTGTAGGATCATAACCCAGTTTAATTACCAAATCATACAAGGTCTTAATCTTGGTGTCTTTAATAAGAGCAGAAACATTCTCCATCTTTAGCTGTGACTGGACATTTGCTAGTGTAACCTATAATTTGGACAAAGTCATGGTAGTGTTAGTGACAGTAGAGAAAATCTTTTCTCCAGTTTGCTTATGCATCCCCATTTGGTCAATGCGATGTATATCCTTGACATCAAAATCAAAAGATGTCTTTTTGTAGGTTCATGTTCCCCTGGGGTGAGAAATTGCGCTTGAAGGAATGGCATCTGCATTTTCCCCTTCTCTGAGTCAAAGGCTAACAACAACCTGCTTTGGGCACCAAAAGTCTACTTCCTGAACTAATTGTAGGTGTTAATATTAAAGGCTTCATTTCTTTCTTTTATTTTGTTGAAAATATCCATTATGCTCTTTTCTGCCTTGCTTGGATTAGATGTACCTATTTGCATTATTTGTTGCTTCTCTTGTGAAATTGAAGAAGTAGTAGGAGACTGTGTATACTGATCACCCACTAGTGAAGAAAGAAGTGGCTTATTAGTGTTGATGATAGTCTGCTGCTCTATATATTTGGTAATGCTTAGCCTAGAACTAAGCTTAGCCTTCTTTCTGTACATAATTTTAAACTCCTCATTGAAAATATCAATCCCCAAAGGGGACTCTTCCTCTCTGCTCCTCTTAGCTGTCTTCTCTTGCATGGTAGGAGTCTTCACTGTTGATGAGGACACCTGATGTTCTTCTGCCTCCTGTAAGGTGTTCTCGACCCATTGTAGTTGATTCTTGTACTTTTCTATTTCTAGCCTAGGTGTGTGAAAGTAAGGAGTAGACTTGGTTTCTATCCTTAGTTTAGAAATGATCCCTAATGGATCATAAGACCAGGTAAAACTGAGAGTGAACTTAATTTTATTCAAAAGCTTATTTTCCTTTTTCCTTGCTGCCCTGTTGTTGCAAATGAAAGGGCCAACCTATGTTTTTATCTTAAAGTGGGACTTCTTTTTGGTAGAAACGAAGTGGATGTCATCCATGTTGATCATCTACTTGATGTACTGCAAGAAAAAAATCCTCATTCGAAGGAATTTTGGTAGCTTTTAAGGTGGGATCTCACATCCAAAAATCCTCATTTCTGTATAATTTTCATACAGGTACCAATCCCTTGTCTGAACTTGCTCTGATAGTTGCGACACGCTTTTGATATCTTCACTGATTATTGGTTCAGTTCTACTGCTTAGGATGCATATATCTAGGTGAACAAACATTTTAGTAAATTGTTTTTAAGTGTATACTCTTTCAGCTCTTTCATAACCAAAGTAGTCCAGAAAATGACTGACTATTGGTTTCCCTTCGCATCTAGCTTTTGCAATGACAGGTTCATGTTGTCCCCCTGAATGTATAGGAACATGTAGACTAAGATAGTGGCATATTTGAATATCTCCTCTATTGGAAACTTAACCAGTTGTTGATGAATAGACTCTGCAAGAAAATGTTTGAAATTGAAGACAATTGAGGGCTTAGCATCAGTAGAGAAGATGGATAAAAATCATATAACGGCCTCATCTACCCATTGATCAGAGTAGTAGCCAAGGAGGTAGGAAATGATAGTAATAATTTTCTTGCCTCTCTCAGGGAATCTGGAGGAGGGATAAGGAGGATTTTTCTTTGTTAATGCAACATCTTGTGTTGTGAATAATTCAAGAGTTTGGGATCTCTTAGAAAATTCTATTTTCTTGCATATTTCAACCACAAATTCATAAGAGAATGGGGTAGCATTGTTTACTATGGGGGCTTGCATAATTTGATCAATGGCCTGAGGGGTTATGGTAAACAAAGTTTCTCCAGTGGGGGTGAATATGGCCCTTTGGCTTAGCAAGTATGAGGCATGTCATTTCCTAATGAAATCAAGGGTGTTGTGGGTATGAGGAAAGATGTAGTGAGGTAGGTTTGACTCAATATATTTATCTTTGAGCCAACAATACATGTTGAAGAGGCGAAGCTCACAGAGTGTCTCGTGAGTTTTGTAGTCTCTTTTAGCCATAGGGACATGGTGAATATCTATAGGAGGATAAATTAGAGGAAATCTTGCATAATTCGAGCAATGGCCTGAGGGGTTATGGTAAACAAAATTTCTCCAGTGGGGGTGACTATGGCCCTTTGGCTTAGAAAGTATGAGGCATTCCATTTCCTAATGAAATCACGAGTGTTGTGTGTACGAGGAAAGATGTAGTGACGTAGGTTTGACTCAATATGTTTATCTTTAAGCCAACAATACATGTCGAAGAGGTGAAGCTCACAAAGTGTCTCGTGAGTTTTGTAGTCTCTATCAGCCATAGGGACATGGTGAATATCTATAGGAGGATAAATTAGAGGATTTACAATTTCCTCTAGTCTTTTATCCTTTGGAGGCATGTTGGTTATGGTTGAGAGTGCAAATTGGATTGGGAGGAGACAATTCACAGATAGACAGAAGGTTCTAGAGATAGGAACAGAAGGAATAAGCTGGGAATGATCAGACAGAGAGTGTGATTGGTGATTGACAATGTCAGGATTTGGCAAGAAACTTGTAATCAAATCAATTAATAGTGATCCAACATGAATTCAACAACGTCTTCATAGAGAGGAAGGAGGTGTATATAGGAATTTTGGTTTTCCATTGGTGGTGTGGGTCTTTTGAATTAATAGTTAAGTCAATTAAATTCTTAACATGTTAATTATGGAGGGAATGAATATGATTTGATGGGGTTTAACATATGGATGAGGTGGCAGAAGGTGAATGGCGGGAGCGCAATAGTCAGGTAAGTGGTATCGGGAGCAATGGAATCATCTTTTCAGGGGAGGGTTGAGTGGTTTGTGATTTCATTCATGGGGGGTCAGAAATGTTGTGGAGCTACCACGTAGGGGTGGGCGCAGTTTGGTATACTGCCCATTTTGGACCCCTCCACGGGCGGTAAAGCTGGGACGGACGGAAGGGGGGCCGAAATTTCATGCTGGCTATCAGATGTGGGAAGATGGGTGGAGATGAATTGTGACATGGTAGGGGATTAACCGTGACTTGAAATAATTTCTTGGTGGGGTTGAGAATTAATATTTAATGTAATGTTGGGAAATATGAGATATAAGAGGGGTGTTGAACTTAAGGAAATAAAAATGAAGGGAATTATGAGCGGAGGGATAATATGGGATTAAAACTTAGGAATATTAAATACCAAAAATTAATATATAAACCTTAGAGTAACATTTACTCTTCTTTCTTTTTCTTCTGTACATGAAAAAACAGTTGATGTTTGATTGTGGTGCATTAGACTAGCAGCCTGTGCATTTAAAAAATAAAATAAAATGAAGCCTTCCTTTTATTTTTCTTCCCTAGCATTTTATTTTCCTTTTCCTTATCTATTTAGGGTAGCTAGCACATAACATTTTATTTATATGGATTTCTATAAAACATAAAATCTGCCTAACATTTAACTTTTATTTCTTTTGCATCCATATCCTAACTTAACATTTTAAAATTATTTTGACTAATATGCTAACTTATGAAAACTAAATAATGTTTCAACATCGGCTCCAGCTGGGGACTTGTTGGGCAGCGGATCCCCCGCGTAATGGTTTTAGGGCTTAAAGCCCACAATTTTGGGTACTGATATTGTAAAGGCTCCTCAAAGTGCATGGAGCCCGAATTGTAATGAGTCAAGTCAAAGGGTTATCTGCCCAAAAATAATGTAATTTAATAAGGAATGTGTCAGCCTACCCATGGTCCACGGACCATGGGAATTTATAAATAGAGCGAGGCTCTAGGTGTAGAAGTTAGTTTTTTAATGGGATCTTAAGTGATATGGGTTATTTAATGCGATATTCGCTCTGAGTCTTTAAGTCCGAGTCATGGGTCTGTTGATGCCCCGAAAATCGTTGTATCAACATTAGGGGATAAACACCCAGTCCGGACCTTAATACAGCTCCTTTTCCGTTTGGAATGGTGGCTTCGACTGGGGATAATGGGACCAGTTTCCCAGCAATGAATAAACAGGATGAATGAATGATTGATTGACTAATCTAATGATAGGCAAATAACTTAATTTATCAGCAAAAAATAAAAAGAACTACTACTAATCCTGGGAACTATTGTACTTTGAAGTGTAGCGCTTGGTGATCTATGTTTATTAATAGGCATGTAGATGACTCCATCTGATAAACATGGACATTTACTCATTCAAGGATTACTTTGCTTAAATAGTTAAACAAGGTGATTAACGCAGTATTGCTACACTCATCATTTATATCATCAATACATATATGATTAAAAGAAAAGCATTACCATAAACATCCAATAGTGGAGGGAATAGGGAAATGTTGTTAAAACACATACATATATTCGATAATAGCAAAGGCGATCAAATAACAATTCATATAAGAATAATGGATTCAGACATAGATAATAGTACCATATGAGCTGCGAGTCACTCTCCAATATCAATAGCTATTCAAAATTCTTCCTCTAACACAGAAATACTTTCAAACAAAGACAGTAGTGCACATTTGCATAAAAGATTCTTTGCCAAAATCAGAATGATTGGTCCAGTTTTATAAAAGAATATGCCTGAAGTACAGTAGTGCAACTTCAGGTTTTAAGTCAAGTACAAAACTTTACGACCCTTTCCAAAACAATGAAAGGGTCTATAAATACTAAATTAAACTAACTATCTATGAAACTGAAATCCTACTTAATTGGTATCAAATGATCTTGAACATATTCTTCTCAGCAACCTGGCAGTCGGCGGCATGAATCATCAAGTAGGCTATTTGCCTTTAAACTTGAGCCGACTTATCGCAAGCATCGGCTCCACTTCGGGTGGTCTGTTGAGGCAAGAGTTAAGCTGGGCGGCATAGGTGGCATCCTGAATATCGGGGATAATATACCCGATTGCATCTGTAAGACATTTGAGGGCGGCTCTTTGATTGTGTGGTTTTACCAAAAAGAACCAATAGGCGTCCCATGTTAAACTGTTAATTCCAGCAATTAATCTCCCCTTTTCCTCTAGATCTGGATAACATGACTGCTCCAATGTTTTCATCACTGTCAATTTATCTGGAGTGCATTGAGAAATCATGTTTGACAAGTAGAGAGTATTATTAACCAATTCAACCAAATTACTTGTGGTTGATTTGCATCTTGAAATTGCCCTCTCTGCTTTCATTAACTGGGACTGCTATTCTGTAAACAATATTTCTTTATGTGACTCCAAAATTCTTGGTAAATTTGCCGCTTGTCCCTGATCGGTATCTTGCCAGTCAAGAAATTTAGTTAATGTTTCTTCAGCTTGATCCAATTCTATTCTAGCCTTTTCTGTTTTTTCACTTATTCATGCCGTCAATTCGCATAGTGGTTCCGCCTGGGCGATTTGTTTACATAAAAGCTTAATCTGTGCTATTAACGCCTTATTTATCTGTAATGCCTCTACTCTGAATTCAACTATCTATGGAAGATTCTTTGTCTTTTCTAGCTGGGCTGATAGTTAAGCAATCTGCTCATCTTTAGACTTCAACATTTGTTCATTTGCTGCCCTCAGTTGTGCCAAGGCTTCAGACAACTCTTTCTGCTTCTGGATTGCGCTGTGATCAATCCTCTGTTTCTCTTCCTGCAATTGTTGAGTTAATTGATTATTTATTTGTTGTTGTGTTAACAATTGTTGTTCTGCCTGCTCCGCTTTCTGTTGTGCTTCTGTTAGCTGTGCTTGCAATAAAAAGATTTCCTGGTCTTTTGTTTTTAATAAAAGACTCACCTCTAATGCCTTGTCTATTGTTGCTGCCGAATAGGCTCCAGCATATTGTGATAGCTTTGTTAGGTCATCAGAGAGGTTGACTTCCTCCTTCCAAACCACATTGCCCGTGACCGTCTGTTCTGGGAAAAGGGAAGGTTGATCAGTCCTTCTTCTCTTCCTCTGTCATTTTACCACAGCTTTGTGCTTTGGGGTATAGAAGACATCCAAGGGAGGAATTTCTTCTATCTGCAAAATAATTTGATCGGAGGGGTCCTTTGGGATTATTTCTACTTCCTTTGAACTAGGTACCTGTTGTGAAGTGGTTTCCTGTGTATCTGTCGCTTTCGAAGTTTCGGTGTCCTTTGAACATTCAAGACTACTGATAATTGAATCAAATTGCTGCCATTCCTGGAGCAATTTGGGATCAATTTGAGTATCCACATTCACCTCCATGGTGCTCTGTTCTTGCTCTTTAGTCTGGGTTTCCTCTTGCACTTTCTCCTGTTTTTCTGTTGTAACCGGCGGTTCCTTTGGATGTAGCTTTTCAGGGTCGCTTGGTCTTGTTGCTGTGGCTGTTGCTAACAGATCCAGAGGCAGAGTTTGCAACCTCTGTTCTCTGAGTTTGTTGAATTCAACTAATCCTTCATCTTTGTATTCCATTATGGCCAGCGATCTAACTTGATACATTGATTCAGCCGAAGAGAACAGGTCATCAAATTTATCTTCTACATGATCACACTTTGTCAATTTAGCCTGTTCAAGTGCATTATAGGCGACTTCGTTGGGATTAAATCGCCTACTTGGGAGAGTCGATAGAGTTAATGATTTCATTTTTGTAGATTCTTTTTCTGCATGTTTGAAATCATGCAAAATGTAGACACCACATCTCAGAGGAAAGGACGGCCATACCTGCTTCTTATTTTTCTTTAGAGTTTGTGTAACTCCTTCGGCAATAATCTGATAAGCTATCTCCCTCGCCAGCAGTTTATCAGGTATGTACAAAGGAAGAACATGAGGTTTGGCTTGGCTGCCGAAAATTCTTATATAAGTAAATTTCTCCTCTCCAAACCATCTTCCTATTGATGTTAAATCAATCCCTGCTTGGTAAGAAATCTTGGGAGCAGGTTTATTAAAAATAGAATAATGAATGGGTAACATGAAACCATTGGAGACTTGGTACAAATGGTGCTTATAAGAAGTATTCCGCAATCTCTTATGGTATATGTGAATAGGCATGGGGTCTTGTGGAGTCCACCTCCAGCCGAGTACAGGAAACTCAGCATTAAAACACAGGGTGTCTAATATATAAGCACTGTAGTAGAATGGGGGAATAAGCCTTTCGGTGATGCGGGTTTTAGTTCTAAAATCAAGAACTGCTGTTGCTAGCTTATCTGACAGTATAGTTACCCAATCCATTATCTCACTATTACACGTCGCTTCCATCAAGGGAACCATTTCTATAGTGAAATTAGCAGAATCGTGCAACCCCCACAATCTACACATCATTATCCCAGCATAACAGTAAGGAGAACATAGGGAATCAATAGAATACTTACCGGAAGTTTCATGCTTGTGTTTCGCCGGATTTTGCCTCCAATCCCGAATGGGTTCGGATTCAGTTTCGTTCTCACTTCGGAATTTCTCCAGAAATGCCTTGTTGTACTGCTTCTCTGGCTCAGGAAAATGATACATTTGCCTCAAATCATCAGCCTTGAATGAACCAAAGATCCTCCCATCTCTGGTGCAGAAAGTTCTGTCAGTGATTGGGATTTCCTCAATTTCCCACTTTACTACATCCGTATATGGGAGAATTTGTTCCCGAGCCGCTATCCGATGAAGGAAAGAGTCGGCCAAGTCTTTCAAAGTACCATCAGATTTTCTACTGGAACCCGCTGTAGCTTGTACTAGTGTCACCTTTGGTTCTTCGGCTTCGATCAAATTATAGGTACTTTGCCAAGTGGTCTTGGCAAGCCCTAAACATGTAGTATCAGATATTAATCCTTTCTTTTTATTTGCTGGATCAGCGACGACTTGTCATGTGGTTGGTGCAGTGGTAGCAATTGTGGTTTTCTTAGACTTCTTCCCCATTCTGCTTGAATCTATTACTTCGGAAGAATTCTGCACAGTAGTGGAAATAAGCGTAACACAGAGAATTGGTAGCGAAAACCAAATACGAATGAGATATATTGATCAATGCATGATGAGGGATTAACTTAAAAGTGGCTGCAAATACAATCTATGAGAAGATTTTTAGACTTACTATTTCATTAAATGGCCGTTAAAACTTGCCAATCCTTTAAATGCCCATCATATCATTAATCGGCCGAATGATTTGTTTAAGCGTGCCTTGGATGTTTTGGCGGTTGAGTGCAGGTAAATCATTGTTTGAAAGATAAGGCCTTTAATACGAATTAATCGTAATATCCCTCTGCTTTAACGGCTTTTTGAAGTTTGCGCTTTTGGCTTTATCGCAATCGGGTGTCGGGGAAAACTTAAATCTTTGTATTGACACCTTTTGAAATCCCCGATCGCCGATAGCGATATCGCATCGCATCGCATTGGGAGTATGGGCACTTCAAAAAGCATGCATGGTATATCGCTGATCGCCGATAGCGATATCACATCGCATCGGAGCGAACGGGAGTTTATCGCATCGCATCGGATCGAAGGGCACTTTAAAAGCGTGCATGGTATATTGCCGATCGCCGATAGCGATATCGCATCGCATCGGATCGAAATGCACTTTAATTATGGGAACTTATGATTACCGATGTCCGATAGGCTATTGCACGTTATCGCGTCGGAGCAAACCAATGAGTTTTTAAGTTATGCCTCCTTTGCCATTGCAATATGTGATCTTGCGATCGCTTTATTGCAATGATAAAAGGTTGATTCTCTATATTATAAGACCAAAATTGGTTTTTCAAAAAGATTTTTTGTAATGTTTTCATTTTATTTTCGAACCTATTTGAATAATACAAAGTTGATACCAATCAAAACTAAAAGGGACCCATTTCATATGCTAGTTTTGTGAATAAAAATGTTGTGAAATGGGGGGTTGTTGTAGAGCACAACAATTGGCGATTCGCTGGAAGAAAAGTTATCTTTGAAAAGTATGCAAATACATAAAATTTTTCAAAGTAGAGTTCTAATCAAAGGGGAAAATTATAATATAACTAGGTATATATGCATTCCGAGTAAAATGAAGCTATCTTTGCTAATTTCCTCTCTTATTTAAAATTAGATACATTCTAAGTTTTAAATAGGCCTCTATTGGTTTATAATAATAAAACAAAAAATCTTTCCAAATCAGCTTTTATAGTTAACTCGTATGTCATAGGTAGAGCCTCTGATGCCAGCAAACGTTCATAGTTTCGACAGGGATACCTTTTAACCATATTATTGTCCATTATTCCATCCATTTAAGAGTGTGATTAACAGAATGAATTCAAAACATGTTTTCATATTTTGTATTTCCTTTCCTTTTTCTGTTATTGCTAAGATAAAAACCATTGTCCTGGTTTTGGTGGCCAGCTGTTTGACAATGCCATTCACTGGTACTAATTTAACCGAACAAGCTGGCTCGTGATGAGACCCCTTGTCTTATAATTCTAAGCCATTACCCTGTTACGGTATGCAGTATTGGTAATGTCGGTTAAACTATTTCCCGATGATCATGGCAAGCAGGCTTGTAATAAGACCTTTTATCTTTTATATCAAATATTTTAGAATTACACTCTGAGTAACCATAAACTTTGGTGAATGGGATGGACAATTTTCTCCTTAAGAGTAAATGGATGACAGGGTAAGAGTTGAAGATGCTAAAATTGGATTAGTTTCTATTTTGATATTGATAACCTTTTGTGACCAATTTGAAAACAGAAAATGATTTACAATACTTCTAAACTTTGAGAAGAGTTCACAAAAATTGAAGTGTGGTTTCGGAATGCAACTATACCTAGTTTCCTAGAAATTGTTCCTCTTATCTAAGATTTCTATTATTTTAAAAGTAAATATCATCACTACTTTTGTTGAGAAACTTTTAAGTACAACAAAGGTCAATGGAATATACCTTACAACTTTATTTTCTAATGGTCCTACAAACTACAAAATTCTATTAAAAAGGAGAAGGGGTTACCTTCTCAATTGAAGAATTTCTTTAAGATAAGGCCATTAACAGGGAGAAAATCTCTCAAACCTGATAAATCTTGTAATATGAAGGTCGAATGGCCTATCTTCTCACAGATCTGAAATGGCCCAAGCCACATCTTCTGGAACTTGGTGTGTTTTCCCTTATCTTCATGGGCTTTGTCCCATTTCAGAACTAAATCACCAACTTGAAATTGTTTTGAACCGGATGAGACTGAATCGAAGGATGACTTGATGATTTGCTGATGTTTTTCATGAATAACCTTGGCTTTTTCTCTTTCCTCTTCTAATTTTAGAATTTGGTCATGTCTAAGTTGAATAGAAGAAGAAGGGCTTTCCTCAATAAACTGCACTAGGGCTAGAGAAGGAAGAACAATATTTGTTGGTAGTACTGCTTCTTTTTCATATACAAGGTTGAATGGAGAAGATCCTATGGAAGTTTTTTGTGTTATCCTATCAGCCCATAGTGCGAATATTAAGGATTTGTGCCATGTTTTATGATTCTGTTTGATAGTTCGCTTAATTATTTTAATCAGATTTTTATTTGTAGACTCTACTAAACCATTACCCTGAGGATAGTAATTAGCAGAATATTTTAATTTAAATCCTCTTTTAATAGCGAAATCAAACATAGCATTGCCTGAAAAGTAAGATGCATTATCAAAAACAAGAGCATTTGGGACACCAAACCTGGTAATGATGAATTGATCTATGAATTAAATGATTGCCTCAGAATTTTTTGTCTTCAAAGGAATTGCTTCAACCCATTTAGTAAAATAATCAGTTGCAGTAAGGATATACTTATGCTGTTTGGAAGAATGAGGAGTAATTTCCCCATTGATATCCAATCCCCATTGCTCAAATGGCTGTTCAATGTTGACTGGTTGCAAAGGGAAAGCTGGTTTTCTTTGTCTTCCACTAGAATTTTGACAATTTCGGCATTTCCTTACATATTCATAAGCATCGCTAAACAGAGTGGGCCAATAATATCCAGCATGAATGATTTTGTGGGCTATTGTGTCAGCTCCAAAATGTCCTCCTGCTGGTCCATCATGTAATTCCTGCAAAACCTTTTGTGCTTCAGGTTTTTCTAGGCATCTTAATAAGATTGAATCATAATTTTGCCTAAAAAGCACATCATCAATAATTGTGAAATTTTTTGCTTTCAATCTAATGGCCCTTTTGTTTTTGTAAGACAGGTTAGGAGGTGCATATCCATTTTTCAAATAAAAGATTAAGTCAGCATATTGTGATTCAGAATCAGTAATACTTATCTGGTTGATTTCTTCAGTTTGATCTGTATCACCTGATTCTGGAATGTTGGATGCTCCTGGCAATAACCTGCAAAAACCTTGGCCTCTAACAATCTTTGCTGGTTTAATTTCTAAATCATATTCTTGAAGTGCTGTAACCCAGTTTGCCCTTTTTTCACCCAGTTCTCTTTGGATTAATAGTTGCCTTACTGCAGGGAAAGGAACTATAACTTTTGTGTGGGCTTTTAAAAGGAATGGTCTGTAATGTTTGACAGCTTTATATATAGCAAAGGCTTGTTTTTCGACTTCGGAGTAATTCAATTCAACACCCTGAAGATTTGAACTATAGAATGAAATGGGTGCTTCCGAATTGTGATCATTAATCTGTGTGAGTACTGCTACATAAGACAAATCGGATGCGATAGTATACAGTGTGAAATGATTAGAAAAATTGGGGGTATTTAAGGTGGGGGCATTAATTATTGATTGTTTGATTAAATCAAACGCTTCTTTTTCTGCTGATCCCCACTTAAAGACTGAATTTTTCTTAATCATAGTTTGAAGTGGCAAAATGATTTGAGAAAAGTTTGGAACAAATCTTTTGACAAAATTGATTTGGCCTAAAAATGACTGCATGGATTTTTTATTATGAAGGAAAGGGATTTCAGAGATTTCTTTGATCCTATCGGGATCAATATAAATGCCATCTTTAGAAACAATAAAGCCTAAGAGCTTTCCTTGGTCAAGAGCGAAGAAAGATTTTTTAGGGTTAAGCGAAATACCATACCTTTTGCAGCGTTGAAAGATTTGATTTAAATCATGCAACTGATTGGACTTCTCCTTAGAAAATACAGTAATATCGTCTAGGTAGACGACTACTGTTCTGTTAATCAACCCTTTAAAAGCTATATCCATCGCTCCTTGGAACATCGCTCCTGCATTAATAAGTCCGAAAGGCATTTTCTGATATGCATATGTTCCCCATTTTGTTCTGAATGTAGTTTTGAGTTGGTCATCAGGATGGACCAAAACTTGGTTATATCCTGAGAAACCATCTAGAAAGGACATTAACTCAGAGCCTGCTACTGATTGGAGTATCTGCTCCATAGTAGGTAATGGGAAATTATCTTTTAAGCTCGCCTTGTTCAGATTTTTGAAATCTATACAAATCCTGATGTCGCCATTTTTCTTTCTGACTGGCACCATATTGGAGACCCAGTTTGAGTGCCGAACGGGAAAAATAATCTTAGCTTTCAAGAGTTTATTAAGTTCAGATTTTATTTGACTCTCTAAGTTTGGATGTATTTTTCTCAACTTTTGTTGACTTGGTTTCTGTTCGGGAAGCATTAGGATGGTATGCTGGATGATGGATGTATCATATGTCTTTAAATCATCTTATTTCCAAGCAAAAATCTGTTGATTTTTCCGTAACAGTCTAATGAATGCTTCTTTTTCTTCCAAGGAAAGTCCTAATCCTAAATTAATGTTTAGAGGAGCTTGCTCAGTGCCAAGGTTTATCAATTCAAACCTTAGGGTAGAACTTTGGAGCTTTGTATTAGTCACAGGTTTAAACTTGTCTTTAATATCATAAAGATCCTCAAGCTTCACCAAAGGCTTTCGGATTGAATTTTCCTCATGTTTACCTTGCATTTGAAGGTAATGCTCATTTTCCTCAATGATTTGATCATCATAGGATTTTTCAGAAGTTAAAAACTGTAAAATGTCTTCATCGTGGTTGAATACTCTCCAATTAGTGACATTGTCAGGAATTGATGGCCTAAAAAGTAATTCTACTGGAAATCTATCTGGGCTGTAGTCTTCGGAAGGTAGGAGCTTGGAAGCAACATTGGCTAGTAGGTCGGCTGCCGAATTTTGAGACCTGGGAATGGAAGAAATATTGAATGCCGAAAAGTGGGAGGTAAGTTCCTGTACCAGCGATTGATAATGTTTGAGATGGGTGGAAAGACAATGAATTGTATTCCTTACCTGTTTGATAATAATTTCAGAATCTCCAAACACTTTCAAATATTGGACCTTGAGGCCAATAGCTTTATATAGTCCTTGGACTAAGGCTTCGTATTCTACTGTGTTATTTATGCATTCAAATTCTAACCTATAGGACATCATTGTTTTTTCTCCTTGCGGGCTAATCAAAATACATCCTGCTCCTGAGCCCTCACTGGATTTGGACTCATCGAAATATAACGACCAAAATAAAGAAGTATTAACAATCTTATTTACAGTTTTCTCAATATCATTGAAACATCTTGACCTATCTGTTTGTGAAAAAATTTCAATCTGAGATGTAAAATGGTTTACTGAGAAAGGGGATGGTTGGGCAGCAAAGTTGCCAAAGAATGACTCTGATGAATAATTCCCCAAAATTTTGTTATTAAATGCTATCGGTTGATTTTGTTGTTCAAATTCAGTAACTGTATGGGTCATATGCTTTTCCCGATCGATTCTTATTTGATTTGGCTTACCCTTATAGGGAAGCCACATATGTGACCAATCAGTAGATATATACCCATGTAGTTTTTTAGACCAATCCCTACTTAAGATCAAACCATAAAATTAAGGTATATCGGCGATTAAGATATCAATCCTTTTTACTATTATGGGATCAGAAGATAACCTAATGGTTACGGAGTTGATCTCTCCCAAAACTTGTACTTTAGTCTTGTCCAACTGTACAATATGAATAGTGGACTTCTGGGGTTCAATGTTTAGTTTGGAACAAACTGAAGCTGGCATTATATTAGAAGATGCCCCTAAGTCAATCAGACAGTTGTGTAGGTTTCTGTTGTATATCTCATAGGTCAAAAGGAAAGGTGGAGTATGAGAATTTGATCTATCTCCAATCAGAACTGCATCAGTAGCTTCAACCATACCAGGAGGTGGTTGTCCTGAATCATTTGCAGCTTTAGCACTGGGAAGAGGTGAAGTAGGAACAACATTTAATTCTTTGAGAAGCAATTTTTGCTGATGTTTCAATTTACTAAGTTCAAACATGGTAATGTTTGCCTTAGTCTTTTTCATGTCATGAACAATATTGTAATCCATTGAATCAGACACTACCAGTGTCTTAGATGTTGATGGGATTGTTGAGGTTGAAGGTTGGTTTTGTGGAATTGTTATAGGTGGCTTCTTCGGGGGTACCTTTTCCTTTGTTGTAGCAGCACCTGCACTTATTTTCTTCGAATTTGTTTGAACAGGTTCAGAGGTACCTTTACTCCTGGTAGTGACAGGAAACGCTTCTTCTTTGTTTTCTGTATCGGAGTTAGGAAATATAAAATCCCACATTCTATGACATTCAACAACTTCCTCTTCTTCATCAGTTGGTGTAGCTGTTTCTTCTTCTCCTTCTTAAAGATTTGAATCTGCATTTGATATAACATTTGGTGGTTTTGATTTAGTTTTCTTATAATTTCTAAAGGGTCTTTTGGTTGAGGTTTCCGCTACTTGTTTTTTGATTTCAACCAATTCATTAGACATAGTCTTGAGGGACTTTTGAAGACCTTCCATGTCATATGGATCTTTAAGGGTTTTCTTCTTTGAATCATCTTTAAAAGAAACTTTTTTAGTTTTTCTATCTTCAAGAGCATCTTTCTTCTCTAGAGCATTAATACGTTTCTCCACAGCAAGTGCTTCTTTCATGTTTTCAGCTAAAGTCAGTTTTCCAGCCCTGTCTACAAAAATAGCTATATTGGTAGGTAGGGCAGTTATATACCACTCACTTTGGATTTGCTCACTTGGTTTGGAGGCCGTTGGGATTTTGTTCAAGAGTTTATTGAATCGTGCATTAAATTATTTAATTGGTTCCCTATGCTCTATCCTTATATTGGAGAGATTGTTTATTAGTGTAGCCAAAGACCTATCATCTCCATACTTAGTAAGAAATTGTTCTTGGCAAGTTGTCCAACTGGTAATGGAACCAGAAGGCAGGGAAAAATACCAGGATCCTGCTGATCCCTGCAAAGTATAAGGGAAAAGCCTAACGACAACATCTTGCTCTGTTACTCTCTTCAAGTTAACTGCCAACATGAAGTTATTAATATGTTCCTCAGCTTGTGTTCCATCATCTGGATTAAATTTGGGTAGTCATTTTTCAGGAGCATCAGGTAATGCATGCAATGGTGCAGGCATGTTGATTGCACCAGGCCTGGTCCATGGATCTGCCATTATAACACCAGTAGTAGATGATACTACTGTTGAAATTCCAGATGTCTGGGAAGGAATCGATGTCGTGGAGTGAGCAGGTTGGGATGTTGAAGTTCCTAATCCCTGATGAAAAACAATATGTAATGAGGGAGTGGACGGTTGACTTCGCCCTGGGGAAGATGAGATGGAGGATGTGGATGAAAGTGTTTCACTATCAGATCCTTCAGTGTTTTTCTTCGCCTTTTTCCTTTTGGGTAAAGGGAACTCAGTAGGCTCAATACCGAGCTTTCCACTCTGAAGTCTGGTGAGAGGGTGAGGTAAATTGAACTGCGAAGTTGCACTGCTTTGCGATACCTCAGATTTCTGTGGTGAAATCAAGAAGCTCTGAAGTTTGTGGATAAGAGGCTAGACTTCAGGGGATTCAAGACTTAGCTATTCTGGAGTATAATGGGTTTGAGCAGTGGTAGTTGATTCCTCTTCTTCTTGCTTGGATACTGGAGAACCAGCATGCAATTGGGAAGTACAAGGTGATGCGGAGGGAGAATTACTCTTAGAATGGCCTGCAGACTTGGGTTTGCTTTCCATTCACAGTTCAGGCCCTCCTTCTAGCGCCAAAAATGTTGATGCCCCGAAAATCGTTGTATCAACATTGGGGGATAACCACCTGGTCCGGACCTTAATACAGCTCCTTTTCCATTTGGAATGGTGGCTCCGACTGGGGATAATGGGACTAGTTTCCCAGCAATGAATAAACGGGATGAATGAATGATTGATTGACTAATCTAATGATAGGTGAATAACTTAATTTATCAGTAGAAAATAAAAATAACTACTACTAATCCCGGGAGCTATTGTACTTTGAAGTGTAGCACTTGGTGATCTATGTTTATTAACAGGCATGTAGATGACTCCATCTGATAAACATGGACATTTACTCATTCAAGGATTACTTTGCTTAAATAGTTAAACAAGGTGATTAACACAGTATTGCTACACTCATCATTTATATCATCAATACATATATGATTAAAAGAAAAGCATTACCATAAACATCCAATAGTGGAGGGAATAAAGAAATGCTGTTAAAACACATACATATATTCGATAATAGCAAAGGTGATCAAATAACAATTAATATAAAAAGAATGGATTCAGACATAGATAATAGTACCATATGCGCTGCGAGTCACTCTCCAAAATCAATCGCTATTCAAAATTCTTCCTCTAACGCAGAAATACTTTCAAACAAAGACAATAGTGCACATTTGTATAAAAGCTTCTTTGCCAAAATCAGAATGATTGGTCCAGTTTTATAAAAGAATATGCCTAAAGTACAGTAGTGCAACTTTAGGTTTTAAGTCAAGTACAAAAATTTACAACCCTTTCCAAAACAATGAAAGGGTCTATAAATACTAAATTAAACTAACTATCTATGAAACTGAAATCCTACTTAATTGGTATCAAATGATCTTGAACATATTCTTCTCAGCAACCTGGCAGTCGGCGGCATGAATCATCAAGTAGGCTGTTTGCCGTTAAACTTGAGTTGACTTATCGCAAGCATCGGCTCCATTTCGGGCAGTCTGTTGAGGTGAGAGTTAAGATGGGCGGCATAGGTTGCATCCTAAATATCGGGGATAATATACCCGATTGCATCTGTAAGGCATTTGAGGGCGGCTCTTTGACTGTGTGGTTTTACCAAAAAGAACCAATAGGTGTCCCATGTTAAACTGTTAATTCCAGCAATTAATCTCCCCTTTTCCTCTAGATCTGGATAACATGACTGCTCCAATGTTTTCATCGCTGTCAATTTACCTAGAGTGCATTGGGAAATCATGTTTGACAAGTAGAGAGTATTATTAACCAATTCAACCAAATTACTTGTGGTTGATTTGCATCTTGAAATTTCCCTCTCTACTTTCATTAACTGGGACTGCCATTCTGTAAACAATATTTCTTTATGTGACTCCAAAATTCTTGGTAAATTTGCCGCTTGTCCTTGATCGGTATCTTGCCAGACAAGAAATTCAGTTAATGTTTCTTCATCTTGATCCAATTATGTTCTAGCCTTTTCTATTTTTTCACTTATTGATGCTGTCAATTCACATAGTGGTTCTGCCTGGGCGATTTGTTGACATAAAAGCTTAATCGGTGCTATTAACGCCTTATTTATCTGTAACGCCACTACTCAGAATTCAAATATCTGTGGAAGATTCTTTGTCTTTTCTAGCTGGGCTGATAGTTGAGCAATCTGCTCATCTTTAGACTTGAGCATTTGTTCATTTGCTGCCCTCAGTTGTGCCAAGGCTTCAGACAACTCTTTCTGCTTCTGGATTGCGCTGTGATCAATCCTCTATTTCTCTTCCAGCAATTGTTGAGTTAATTGATTATTTATTTGCTATTGTGTTAACAATTGCTGTTCTGCCCGCTCCGCTTTCTGCTATGCTTCTGTTAGCTGTGCTTGCAATAAAAAGATTTCCTGGTCTTTTGTTTTTAATAAAAGACTCACCTCTGATGCCTTGTCTATTGTTGTTGCCGAATAGGCTCCATCATATTGTGATAGTTGTGTTAGGTCATCAGAGGGGTCGACTTCCTCCTTCCAAACCACATTGCCCGTGACCGTCTGTTCTGGGAAAAGGGAAGGTTGATCAGTCCTTCTTCTCTTCCTCTGTCATTTTACCACAGCTTTGTGCTTTGGGCTATAGAAGACATCCAAGGGAGGAATTTCTTCTATCTGCAAAATAATTTGATCGGAGGGGTCCTTTGGGATTATTTCTACTTCCTTTGAAATGGGTAGGCCGCTGGTTCCACTTGGAACCTGTTGTGAAGTGGTTTCCTGTGTATCTGCCGCTTTCGAAGTTTCGGTGTCCTTTGGACATTCAAGACTACTGATAATTGAATCAAATTGCTGCCATTCCTGGAGCAATTTGGGATCAATTTGAGTATCCACATTCACCTCCATGGTGCTCTGTTCTTGCTCTTTAGTCTGGGTTTCCTCTTGCACTTTCTCTTTTTTTTCTGTTGTAACCGGCAGTTCCTTTGGATGTAGCTGTTCAGGCTCGCTTGGTCTTGTTGCTGGGGCTGTTGCTAACAGATCCAGAGGCAGAGTTTGCAACCTCTGTTCTCTGAGTCTGTTGAATTCAACTAATCCTTCATCTTTGTATTCCATTATGGCCAGCGATTTAACTTGATACATTGATTTAGCCGAAGAGAACAGGTCATCAAATTTATCTTCTACATGATCACACTTTGTCAATTTAGCCTGTTCAAGTGCATTATAGGCGACTTTGTTGGGATCAAATCGCCTACTTGGGAGAGTCGATAGAGTTAATGATTTCATTTTTGTAGCTTCTTTTTCTGCATGTTTGAAATCATGCAAAGTGTAGACACCACATCTCAGAGGAAAGGAGGGCCAGACCTGCTTCTTATTTTTCTTTTGAGTTTGTGTAACTCCTTCGGCAATAATCTGATAAGCTATCTCCCTCGCCAGCAGTTTATCAGGTATGTAGAAAGGAAGAACATGAGGTTCGGCTTGTCTGTCGAAAATTCTTATATAAGTAAATTTCTCCTCTCCGAACCATCTTCCTATTGATGTTAAATCAATCCCTGCTTGGTAAGAAATCTTGGGAGCAGGTTTATTAAAAATAGAATAATGAATGGGTAACATGAAACCATTGCAGACTTGGTACAAATAGTTCTTATAAGAAGTCTTCCACAATTTCTGATGGTATATGTGAATAGGCATGGGGTCTTGTGGAGTCCACCTCCTGCCGAGTACAGGAAACTCAGAATTAAAACACAGGGTATCTAGTATATAAGCACTGTAGTAAAATGGGGGAATAAGCCTTTCGGTGACGCGGGTTTTAGTTCTAAAATCAAGAACTACTGTTGCTAGCTTATTTGACAGTATAGTTGCCCAATCCATTATCTCACTATTACACGCCGCTTCCATCAAGGGAACCATTTCTATAGTGAAATTAGCGGAATCGTGCAACCCCCACAATCTACACATCATTATCCCAGCATAACAGTAAGGAGAACATAGGGAATCAACAGAATACTTACCGAAGTTTCATGCTTGTGTTTCGCCGGATTTTGCCTCCAATCCCGAATGGGTTCGGATTCAGTTTCATTCTCACTTCAGAATTTCTCCAGAAATGCCTTGTTGTACTGCTTCTCTGGCTCAGGAAAATGATACATTTGCCTCAAATCATTAGCCTTGAATGAACCGAAGATCCTCCCATCTCTGGTGCAGAAAGTTCTGTCAGTGATTGGGACATCCTCAATTGCCCACTTTACTACATCCGTATATGGGAGAATTTGTTCCTGAGCCGCTATCCGATGAAGGAAAGTGTCGGCCAAGTCTTTCAAAGTACCATCAGATTTTCTACTGGAACCCGCTGTAGCTTGTACTGCTGTCACCTTTGGTTCTTCGGCTTCAATCAAATTATAGGTACTTTGCCAAGTGGTCTTGGCAAGTCCTAAACATGTAGTATCAGATATTAATCCTTTCTTTTTATTTGCTGGATTAGCGACGGCTTGTCCTGTGGCTGGTGCAGTGGTAGAAATTGAGGTTTTCTTAGACTTCTTCCCCATTCTGCTTGAATCTATTACTTTGGAAGAATTATGCACAATAGTGGAAATAAGCGTAACATAGAGAATTGGTAGCGAAAACCAAATACGAATGAGATATATTGATCAATGCATGATGAGGGATTAACTTAAAAGTGGCCGCAGATACAATCTATGAGAAGATTTTTAGACTTACTATTTCATTAAATGGCCGTTAAAACCTGCCAATCCTTTAAATGCCCATCATATCATTAATCGGCCGAATGATTTGTTTAAGCGTGCCTTGGATGTTTTGGTGGTTGAGCGCAGGTAAATCACTGTTTGAAAGATAAGGCCTTTAATACGAATTAATCGTAATATCCCTCTACTTTAACGACTTTTTGAAGTTTGCGCTTTTGGCTTTATCGCAATCGGGTGTCGGGGAAAACTTAAATCTTTGTATTGACACCTTTTGAAATCCCCGATCGCCGATAGCGATATCGCATCGCATCGCATTGGGAGTATGGGCACTTTAAAAAGCATGCATGGTATATTGTCGATCGCCGATAGTGATATCGCATCACATCGGAGCGAACGGGAGTTTATCGCATCGCATCGCATCGAAAGGCACTTTAAAAGCATGCATGGTATATTTTCGATCGCCGATAGCGATATCGCATCGCATCAGATCGAAATGCACTTTAATTATGGGAACTTATGATTATCGATGTCTGATAGGCTATTGCACGTTATCGCGTCAGAGCAAACCAATGGGTTTTTAAGTTATGCCTCCTTTGCCATTGCGATATGCGATCTTGCGATCACTTTATCGCAATGATAAAAGGTTGATTATTTATATTATAAGACCAAAACTGGTTTGTCAAAAAGGTTTTTTGTAATGTTTTCATTTTGTTTTCGAACCTATTTGAATAATACAAAGTTGATACCAATCAAAACTAAAAGGGACCCATTTCATATGATAGTTTTGTGAATAAAAATGATGTGAAATGGGGGGTTGTTGTAGAGCACAACAAGGTCATAGTAGCAAAAGAGGCTCCACAGCTGTGTACGCAGAGGCCTGGTAGAGTCCGTAGCTGTGTAAGCAGACCCCTGCAGCTGAGTGCGTGGGGTGGAGTTGGGATTGTAACGAAGCAAAAGTTAACAAAAGCTAAGTTGATTCTAAATTACTTTGCATCGATTCACATATCTATATGTTTATGCTTATGTTATATGTTTATGCATCTATTTTCAGTTTATGATTACGCACACTGGTTATAAATGTTGAATGATTGATAGAGATTACTAGGCCCACAAAATTAACTTATATCTATAATAATAACATAGTAAGGTTAAAGGATCTAGGTAGCACCCCTTTGCATTCTGTATAGAGCTACCCGACGATCAAACAGCTACACGCAGCTGCACTAGTGCGCAAGATTGGTTTGCAGTCATTCCAGATCTCATCAAGACATCCCTAGGGTGTGGAAACCTGGTTCCAGCACCCTCCCATACTACCTAGGGTGAGACCTCAGTCCGCGCTCTGCGGACTGTTGCTGAAAGGGCGGGTAGTTTTGTGATTTGTTTGGCTAAAACACTTCTTAACCTGCGTCAGGCCCCATCAAGCCAACAAATGGTTCCATTTCCGAGACCAGGATCTGCCTAAGGGATGTATCATGTCAGAACAATGGAATCCTACGAAGAAGGAAATTGAAGTTTGGTTGGATTAGAAACTTCATGAGTTCATGGCACAGGAAAACAGAACTCCACAGATATCTGAGAAGAGGTGGCTGGATCGCTACGTATATATGGAAATCCAAGAGATCTTCTTCACGTCCTTCTTTTTAGAGTTTTATGATCGGATCGTAAGGTTAGCTAATAGCTAGGGAAGGTATAAGCTCGATCAACCGATAGGGCAGACTCTGGAGCTAGTGCACAGGTTATAGGCATCAGAAGATAAGATTGTGCGGGCCGTAGAACATTAGCTCGACTGCATAATAGGAAGGTTTATTATTGAATTTGTGGTAGACATGACTATAAGCTACACTGAAGCAGAAAGATGTTTCCTTAAGGGACTGCAAGGTGAGTACATCAAATATTTGAATACCTGGATTAAGATGTTGTTATGTGAAAAAAAAGTGTTGCGAATACATTAATGATTGGAACGACGAGAAGCGGAAAGGTCTACAAATGTATCAAAGGGTTAGGAAATAGACCTTTAATTTCACCTCCACGAGCAAGTGAGGAAGAGGAAGCTCAAGTCTCGCTGAGGAGTGTGGTCAGTTTGATAAGGCAGTGCATTCCGCAGTTACCATCTCCACTTACGCCACCACTCGCTTCACCTCCTTCACCTCCATCTTCGTCCATACCACCTCCACCAAACCAATAGTTTAGTATGGCAAGCATGATTAAGCTACCCATATTCATAGGAGTAGGAAATGAGGACCTGGATCAGTTCTTGTTCGTGGTAAGAGTAGTGTGGGAAGCATAAGGTGTCACAAATGACAACAATAAGAAGGCCACATTGGTGAGTGCGCTGCAGGATCACATTGACATGGTATATCAAGCACTCAAATGATCACCCAAATGCAGGAATAGTATAGATCCAGGATGCATTGAACAAAGAATTTAGCTGGCCAAAATCAGAGACATAGTCAATCATCAGATTTAAAGAGATCGCGATGCTTCCAGGTGAGACTCCCTGGGATCTAGATCAGAGATTGAAGACTATGATCCACGAGGCTAACATGATGCTAATGGATGTGCAGCACCACACATGGTTTGTGGCATCTTTGATACCACATCTAAGGATGGCGTTCTCACAGAAGAAGATTTCAACCCAGGCAGAAGCATTGGAAATGGAAATAAGGTTGCATGAAACACCGATACAGGATCCAGGATTAGGATTTCAATATATCCATGCGTACTTTTAGACTCTATGCCTAGAAATGCAGAGCTTGAAGCAGGATAGGGCACCGCGGCCAGAGGTGCATGAAGAAGTCTTGTGCATAAAATGTAAAGGCTAGGGCCATGACAAAGACCACTGTCCCGTATTTGCGAACTACTTGGTAGGAGGGGGAACAATGCCATTTAGACCAAAGGCACAAGCAGGGTAAAGTGTAGCACCCGTGCTCTCGTGCATGATCTATCAGGTGGGAGGAAAGAACACGACAGACAACTGTCATTTGTTGCTCAGAAGATGTTTTGCTATTTTTGTAGATCAGTGGGCCATGATGAGAGTACTTGTCATAGCTATGAGTTAATGATGGAGTGGACCCAAAAATATAGAACACAGATGGAAACGTGAGGTCTTGACCCAACCGCGGGGATGTCGTTCACTGGATTTCAAGGGCAAGGTCGTGGACGAGGAGGAATGGGGCCAGGAAGGGGCCACGAACAATTAATCGGTTACAATTGTAGAGGACCAGGGCACTATGCTCGTGATTGTACCAACCCAATGAGAATATCGTGTTCGTACTGTGAGTAGTTTGATCATGAGATGGTAGATTTTCCTACATTGATCAAACAGATGCGTGAGAAAGGGGTACTTTAGCATACTTCGACACAAAATATTGAAATGACGAGGTCTGAACTGTGAGAAGAAGACCCAAATGTGAATATGGTGCTCAGAAGTAGTGTGACCATAGGGAAAGATAAGGGGAAGTAGCCAGAGGAAGATACAAGGCTTCGCAAGGCTCATACAAAGGAACCTGAGTTTGACTTGGAACACGCAAAGGAGATGTTCATGGAAGCTAAGAAGAGCTTTGTGAAGGCCTCTACTTCAGGTAGTAAGGATCAACCAAATACAGGGATGGATCCTTCTATACTTAATAACTTTTTAGAGACATGCATGAAACTGCTACGCGATAATAAGGGAGTTAAAGGACTACGGGATTTGATAACTAGGTGTGCAGGGTCAGGGGAATTACGTGTAGTCCAGAAGCTAGGAAAGCATACATTGTGCACTGGGAGGGAGATGAGATTGATGGCACAGATTGGTGAATATGAGATGGATCAGGTGATCCTAGACCTAGGTTCGGATGTGAATGTGTTACCAAAGCAGACATGGTAACGCATGGGCAAGCCCGCATTGCAGTGGTCCCCTATTCAATTACTAATGGTGAACCAACAAAAGATCTTGCCCATGGGAAGGTTACAAGGGGTAACAATTGATATCGAAGGCGCGAGCACGCAGATGGACTTTGAGGTAATAGATATTGTGGATGATAGCAACACTTACCCTGCATTGCTAGGAATAGACTAGGCCATTCATATGAATGGGGTTATTAACTTGAAAAAGTGGAGGATGTTATTCGAGAAAAAGTCTCTACGCATATTCATTTCGCTAGATCCAACTGAATAAATGTGCTACACTGAACCCGTATGTGACGATGGAAGTGATGATGAGCTGGATTGTATCTACAAGATAACTGCGCGAGATTAGGATTGGTTGAATCCGACAGCAGATGGAAGAATCTCGTGGGAACGCACAGGTTCCTACACCTCAGATTCAGATGAAGAAGATGAACACTGGCACAATTGGTTGAATGAGGTAACAACACTGAATTGCAACATGATGACTAGATAACTACACTGCATAACTGCATAGGCCTGAGATCTACCGACATATGATGGATTGACAGTGTTAGATGAATTATTGAGCAAGTTTGAGAGTTCCGTATTGGAGCAATGGCGGTTTGATGCATTGAAGTGGGAGCTATGTGCGACACTTGCGCGTTGGTGGGTAGCACATCAAGGAATTTTTGAAAACTGGCATGGCTACAGGAGGATGATGTGGATACAATTTGGGAAACTAGAGCTATGACTAGCAGATAAATACGATGGATGCGATGACCCACACATGCACCTCGCAAAATGAACCAAGGCTTATGGAGAAGAACCTCAGCCTGAATGGGTACATTTATTCTATCATACCCTGGCAGTCATACCCATGAATTGGTATACCGAGACAGAACTCTAACATGGTACGGGTGAATGGGATGTTTTGCACGAGGGATTTTTGTTAACATTCACATTTGAAGACTGATGGTCAGATACGATTGACAATGCACTACAAGTTGTGAATTTTGCCATCTTCAAAATACCATAGGAACCACGGGAAGAAGTTCAACTAGCATGGGCAACCCAGCTAAGCCATGCCCTAGAATGTTATAACGTACAAGTAGAGGAAGATGATGACAACCCCCAGAACATTAATATTCCATAAATTGAAGGGTGTCATGAAGTTTGTGGACCATCAATTGAGGACCTTGACATCACTGCGACGCTAAAGATAAAGCAGGTAAACATTGGTACAAACGTGGAGCTGAAGTACGTGATGTTTGGGGACTATTGGGATGATGCTACAGTAGATAAGGTCACAAAGTTACTCCACGAATATCAAGATTTGTTCTCCACCAAAATTACGGATTTAAAGGGGATCATTGGCAACTTAGGGATGATGAAGATCACTCTGAAATCAGACGCAAAGCTAGTTAAGAAGTGACCTTACCATTTGAATCCAAAGTATAAAGAAAAGTTCTGCAAAGAATTAGACAAAATGCTTGCAGCCGGAATTATTGAACCAGTGGAAGAATCAGACTGGGTAAGTCCTATGGTAGTACAGGAGAAGAAACAGAAGGGTGAAATTAGAATCTGCGTGGGCCTCAGGAAGCTTAACGATGCCTGTGTTCACAATCCATTCCTGACACTGTTTATAGATGAATTATTGGAGAATGTTGGTGGACAGGAAGCTTACTCATTCACAGATGGTTTCTCAGGGTACCATCAGATCAAGATCACACCGGAAGATAGGAGCAAGACAACCTTCGCAACCGAATGGGGTTGTTTTCAATACACCATTATGCCTTTTGGACTGAAGAACACGCCAATGATATTTTTGCGTGTAGTGGTGGTCGCATTCAAGGAATACATCCACAAGTTTTTGGAGGTCTATCTGGATGACTGGACTGTATTTTGGTTAGGTAAACACCATATCGAGAGCTTACAATTGATGGTGGATACTTTCTGACGACACCAGATTACACTGAATCTTAAGAAGTACACCTTCCTTGTCCCATTTGGAAATCTGCTCAGCCATGTGGTCTGCAAACACGGCCTAATGGTGGATCTTACGAAGATTGCCATTATTCTCAATCTGGAAGAGTCACGAAGTGTTAAACAACTACGTGCCACATTGGGGCACACTGGTTACTATAGAAAGTTTATTAAGAGCTATGCACAAATCACAACACTAATCAAATAGTTGTTGAAAAAGGACGCTACATATTGTTGGAATGATGATTGTAACAAAATTTTGGATGTTCTCAAGGAAAAAATATCATCTGCTCCCATCTTTGTCTTCCCAAAATGGGACATCGAATTTCATGTACATGTTGATGCGTCATGTATCATTCTAGGCATTGTACTAACGTAGGAAAGCATAGAGGGCGTGGATCACCCGATCGCATTTGCAAGTTGGCAGTTGTCCAAAGCTGAAAAGAACTATTCTACTACTGAGCGCGAAGGATTGGCAATGGTATATGCGCTCCAGAAATACTGCCACTATCTACTTGGGGGACACTTCAAGATCTATACCGATCACTCTGCATTGAAATACTTGGTGAACAATCCTATGTTTGGGGGGCGCATATGCATATGGCTGTTACTGTTTTAAGAGTATGACTTTGAGGTCATCGTAAAGCTAGGATGCCTAAATGTAGGACTAGATCACCTATCACGAATCGAGAATGGCGAGGAACCAACAAATTTGGAGGAAGGACTACCTGATACACAACTCTATGCAGTGTGTGTCATGGATGGCCACTTTAAAGATATAATCCATTTCTTAACCATAGGGACTATGCCACAGGGATATTCAGTCCAGCAGAAGAAGGAATTGGTGGTACTTGCGGTGGATTTTTCTGTCATCGCGGGGCACCTCTACAAAATGGGAGAGGATGAGATATTACGAAGATGTGTACCTGAATTTGAGCGAGGATAGATCATCACAAAAGCCCATGGGGGGGCTGCAAAAGGACAATATGCAAGACGAGCGATGACACAGAAGATTCTTCCTATCGGACTATGGTGGCAAACCCTACATCAAGATTTGAAAACGTACTGTCAGGCCTGCGATGTATGTCAATGAACTGGGAAACCATCACGAAGGGATGAGATGCCACTGAATCCATAGATGATGCTGTAGCCATTTGAAAAATGGGCAATAGAATTTGTGGGGCCCATCAAACCTCAAGGTAAGATGGGTGCGCACTACATCATTACCGTGACAGAATACCTAACTCGATGGGCAGAAGCAGAGCTAGTTAAGGACTACACAGTTGCCACGACTACGAAATTTTTGTTTGACAATGTGTTGACATGGTTCAGATGCCAAAAATTCTAATGAGTGACCACGGAACGCACTTCCTAAATGAAACTATCAGTGCACTCACCGAGGAGTTCCAAGTGTATCATCAACAAAGTACGTCGTACCCTCTGCAAGCTAATGGGATAGTGGAAGCATTCAACAAGATTCTAGAGACTGTGTTGACCAAAGTATGTAACACGTAGTGAAATGAATGGGACTTGCGCATGCCTATCGTATTATGGGCATACAGGACCACATGAAAGGAATTGACGGGTCAGACACCTTTCATGTTATTTTATGGCATGGATGCAGTCATGCCAATGGAGTACATCATACTGAGTTTGCGGATAGCAGCTAAGATAGGCATGTTTGACTGCGAAGCTTTGGAAGAGAGGCTCGTGCAATTGGAAGAACTTGAGGAAGAACATTTTCTGGTGGGATTCCATTAGCAGGTACATAAAAAATGTGAGAAAGCTTGGCACGATCACCATATCAAGTTGCACATGTCAAAGATAAATGATTTAGTGTTGCTGTATGACAGCGAGTTCAAAAAATTTCTTGTAAAATTCCGAAACCATTTGTTGGGGCCATATGTGGTGAAAGAGGTGATAGACGGAGGTGGGTCTAGCTAGTCAAACCTAATGGAGAGCCCTTCCTAGGAAGAGTAAATGGCAGTCGCTTGAAGCCCTACATGGGTGGGCCGGTTTTCTGACTAACCGACCGAAATACAATCTCAATGCTCCAAGTAGTTTAAAGAAGGCATGGGACTATAAATGAGTCTGCAAGAGAGCTACGCGGAAAGTAGGTTCCGTGTAGGGCTGGTATGTCACATGAATCATGGTCGTGCATAAGGGGTTGTGCTGCTGCGCGGACAGATTGGAAAATGATTGTTGATGTCATTGTTCATGACAAGATGGTCAAATTAAGACAACGAGGAGCGAACGACGAGCAATTAAGACATAAAGTCAAAACTATATTTGAAATGATCTGCTACCAATATAGCATTAATGAGCCAGAAAAGGGGGGAGTGGTCGAATTTGAATTTCAACAGGCCTATAAATCATAGCTAGTCATCCACTGAACAAATCGTGGCATCTTGAGAATTAAAATATTACGCTATCCAATAGGTATGGACCTGTCGAACTTCAACACTTTGAGAGTAAGCCTAGTGTTTGCAACATTGCCAAAAGAGACACAAGACCTTGGGGACAACATAATGTTGACAACCAAGGATGTCGCACTGATCCCAATTCCAATGGTTGGAGATGTATCAGAAATTCCTAACAGGTTGCAGGATTGGTTCGGATGTTGCCATGAAACCCGCGGTCTGGTAAGAGATTTATGAAATATAAGGGCAAGATGGTGAATCTTGAGACAAAAGATGGAATTTCAATTAAAATTTCATCTCTGGGCCATGTGCCCACGACAAAAGTTGAAGATTGGGACCTCGCAGACAGTAACAACTCTCTTGCAAAAATGCAACACAAGCTTCAGTAGACATTGAGTATACTGAACCAGAGATCACAAGCTTGCTACCCTTGCACAAAAATTTCATGCATTTGAAATCTTAGCTAGAGCTAAAATCCTATGAGGGGTCGCTTTTTGTTAACCTCGCAGAGTAGAATGAGCATCACCAATTAAGCGAAATAGTAGGGGCAATGGAGCAGGAGCTTAAAGAAGGATTGCAGGAGGTAATGACGGAGCAATAGATTGTAGTGTGTCACTCACAGGGATGGTAGACCATGAACCCTTGGTAGCATGACTCACCATATCGACAAGTGACTCAAGGGCGAGTCACGATGTTTGTGTTGGGGGCCTGTTGGGCAGCGAATCCCCCACGTAACGGTTTTGTGGCTTAAAGCCAACAATTTTTGGTATTGATATTGTAAAGGCTCCGAGAAGTGCACGGAGAGAGACTTGTAATGAGTCAAGTCAAAGGGTTGTTCACCCAAAAATAATGTAATTTAACATAGAATGTGTTGACATACCCATGGTCTGTGTACCATGGGAATCTATAAATAGAGAGAGGCTCTAGGTGTAGAATTCAGTTCTTTGATGGGATCTTAAGTGATATGGGTTGTTGAATGTGATATTCACTCTGAGTCTATAAGTTCGAGTCGTGGGTTGTAGTAGTAGAAGAGGCTCTATAGCTATGTGTGCAGAGGCTTGGTAGAGTCCACAGTTGTGTGCACGAACCCCTGCAGCTGAGTGCGCAGGGCGGAGTCAGGATTGTAACAGAGCAAAGGTTAATAAAAGCTAAGTTGATTTTGAATTATTGTGCATGTATTCACAGATCTATATGTTTATGCTTCTGTTATATGTTTATGCATCTCTTTATAGTTTATTATTGCGCACACTAGTTATAAATGTTGAATGATTGATAAAGATTACTCGGCCCACAAAATTAAGTCAGATCTATAATAATAACACAGTAAGGTTAGAGGATCTAGGTAGCACCCCTTCGCGTTCTGTACAAAGCTACCAAAGGGTCAGACAGCTACGTAGAACTGCACTAGGGCACAGGATCGGTTCGTGACCATTCCAGATCTCATCAAGACATCCCTAGGGTGTGGAAACCTGGTTCCAGCACCCTCCCATACTGCCTCAGGTGAGACCTTAGTCTGAGCTCTGTAGAATGTTGCTGAAAGGGTTGGTAGTTTTGGGATTTGTTTGGCTAAAAAACTTCTGAAACTGGGTCAAGCCCCATCAAGTCAACATGATTGATTCCCCCCTGTGGGATGCAGAGAGCAAGGAGATCCAAGTTCCTTCTCCTCGGATTATGGAGTCTTTGCTAAAACAGATACTCACTTAAAATTTTCAAAAATAAAGTGGCGACTCTCCAAATATTTACAGATAACGAATGAATGAAAAATCAATACTGAATGTAACAATTTAAGTATCTCCCATTGACTTGCAATGAGGAATACTCTCCTTCCATATTATGCAGGATGAATGTATTATTCCTTCTAACTTCTACAATGTTGAATGGACCATACCAGAGGTTGTCAAATTTTTCATGCTTTCCTTTATCTTCTCTCCTTGTATCCCGTTTGAGCACTATGTCACCCTTCTTGAAATTTCTTTCTCTAGCCTTTCTATAAAACAATTCCTTCATCTTGTTCTGGTATTTCCTTAGCTTGTAATTAATTTCATCCCTATCCTCATTCAACTCAATAATTTGATTAATCCTTCTTGAGAAATCATCTTTTTATTCATAGGATTCCTGGAGAAACCTAATAACAGGTAAAACTAAATGAGTAGGAAAAGTTGCTTCCTTGCCATAAACTAATTGGAAAGGAGACTTGCTTGTTGATCTCTTAGGAGAAACTCTATTTTCCCAAATGGCATGAATAAGATGGTTGTCCCAACTCTTTTTATGGTATTCAAGAGTCTTCTTAATGACCTTAACTAAGCTCTTGTCGGAAGACTCTACTAGCCCATTACCCTCTGGATAGTATGGTGTAGAATGGTGTAGTAATATTGAATACTTTCAACAAAATTTAATCATTTTAACACTGCTGAAAGTTGCTTCACTATTCGTAACAATCTATTGAGGACATCCAAATATTGATACGATGTTTTCTTCAAGAAATTTAATTACAATAGTATCAGTTATGTTTTTAACTGGTATGGCTCCTACCCACTTGGTGAAATAGTCTGTAGCAGTTAAAATCCATCTCGTTTATTACTGGAATGTGAATGAATTTCCCCTATAAAGCCCAATCCCCATTGTATAAAAGGAGCATGGACAGATACTGGGACCAAAGGAAGTGCTGACAGTTTCTGTTTTCCTACAAATAATTGGCATGGTTTGCAACATCTTACTCTTATTCCAACTTATTTAAAAGGTGTGGGCCAATAGAAACCTGCTTTTAAAATTTTGTAGGTTGTTGCTTTCCAGGCATAATGTCCACCACAAAACATTGCATGGAACTGATCTATAATTCCCTGTGTTCCATTTTCAGTTAAGCACAGAAGAAGGATATTAAGAAGATATTTCCATTATAGGTTATAATTAATAATGCAGTATTTCACTACATTAAGCTTTAGAGCTTTGCACTGTTTCAAATTAAGATCAACTGGACATTGAAAGTGTTGAAAATAGCAACAAGAAATGCTAAAAATAGAAATTCTATAAATAACATTTCTATAAATAGAATTTCAGGTACCAGTCTTGGATATAGAAACAACGAATGATAAAATAGAAATGCTAAAAATAGCATTGCTAAAAATAGTATTTTGGGATACATTCTAATTTTAGTTAGTCCTCGAACTAAAATTGAGAATTAAAATTCGAAATTGATCTTAGCAGCTATTTGAAAAATAATTAATTAATTCATCTTGAGTTAATTCGTTGGAGAAAATCAAACATGAAGTCTATGTGAAGACATGCAACAATTTCTCCATTGATTGAGGAAGTTATCCCTTGACGAAAGGAGATCAGGATGAGTTGTACTTTGAGTTGTAATTAGTTATCTCAGTTAACTGAGTTAAGTCTAGTTAGGTTATTTCAAACAATTTTTTGAACTGATTGTGAGTTCAGTTAGTTAATGCATGCATGCATGTAATTGTTGCACTTTAGATAACTGAATATTCTCTCATAAATAACTCATGCATGTCAGTTCAGTCAGAGACCCAGTTGAGATCAGATGATGGGACAATGTACTATCATTTGGAGGATTTTTCCTATATAGGAAACTCATCCATGCGAAAGGAATTATCTCCTTCAGGATTGTGCAGTTATTTCTGAGTAGTGAGAGCTGAATTCACATAGGTGGCAACATTGGACCCCAGGAGAAACTGTGCAAGGAAATAGGAGGCTTGGAGGGCAGAGGAGAAGGTTTGTGAGAAGCCTTTGACTGTCTATGAGCAGCAGAGGGATTGTACTGAGAGCTAGATAGCCTATGAGCTAAAAAATTGTGTAATCCAGACATATTTCCACTTTTATGATAATACAGAGATCGAGGTTTTTTTAGCTAAGGCTTTCCGTAGAGTATTCTTCTGTGTTCATGAGTGATTGATTTCTCATTCTCTATTATATGTGTTCTATTTGATATTTCACATAAATGATTAAGCTTCTGCAAGTTTGTTTGTAGAAGTAGATCAAGTATTTTGCTTTAGTACGTTGCATTATCTGGTGATCTACAATGGGAAATTCTACATGGTATCAGAGCAAGGTTTTGTAGAAAAAATTCTACATGGTATCAAAGAAAAGGTGATCAATGCGAAGAAAAATATACAAAGAAGGGAGAAGTTTGAAGTTTGAGGTTCCTGATTATAGAATTCGAATTCTTATCACATCTCAAATTTCTCCAATGGAATTCAATGGTTTAAGACTCGAGTATGCCCTTGATGGCAGCTCGAATTATATAGCCTCGAAGGATCGCATGGAGGCAGTATTAGAGGATAATGGTCTAAAGGACTTCATTGATCAAGAAGTCACCAAGCCGGTAGCAGTTAATGCTACAGAATTGGTGGAATGGAAGAAATGTGTGGCTAGAGCGAGGAGAATCCTTCTAGACGGAGTTTGAGACCAAATAGTCTCGAGTCTCCATGGGAAGGGGACACCATTTTCAATGTGGAAAACATTGGAATATCTATATTAGAACAACAACGATAAGAGGAAGCTCGCACTAAAAGACAAGCTTCAGAAAATCAAGTGTGAAAAGGGTGACACGATGTCTACATATCTGAACAAGCTCACCACTTGCAAGGATGAGTTTGGAAGTGTAGGGATCATGACAGCCAATGATAACATGGTGAGTCTTGCTCTCCTTGGTCTTCCTAAGAGCTGGCATAGCTACCAAGACTCGATAAATGGAAGAGAGAAACTGCCATATTGGGAACAACTTTGGTCAGATCTGATGTAGGAAGAGATAAGAAGAAGCACCAAAGATGGTTCTTCATCTAAGGAGGATGAAGAAAATTGTGCCTTAGCGAGTAAGGAAAAGAAAGGGAAGGAGAAGGATTCTCATCCCAAATCAAGTTCTTCCCATGGTGGGAAGAAGTTTGACAAATCGTAAGTGTGATGCTTTCATTGTCATGAGGTGGGCCATTTCGTAACAAATTGTGCATTGAAGAAATCCAAGATGGGATCCATGGAAGGATCAGAAGGTGAGGAATTGGCCTCACAGTTCAAGTTGTATTTCACCCTCTTTGCATGCATGGTTTCATCCATGCTGGGATGTGGTTGGTTTCTTGATAGTGGAGCTTCATTCCACATGACCGACGATAAGATTTTGTTCAGTACCTTGGAGTAGAAAGATCTCCAGATACTCATAGAGATGGGTAATGATGAAAAGTATAGTGTCTCAAGAGTAGGGACAATTGTTTTTTAGAGGGAGCATGGAGCTCACAATACCTTGACAGATGTGAAGTATGTGCCAGGACTGAAGAAAAACTTGGTATCGATTGCGATGCTGGAAGACAAAGGCTATGTTGTAGTCTTCAGTAAGAGAAAGGTTTTCCTTAGACACATCACCACAAGACAGGTGAAGCAGATCAGTTCACGAGTCAAGAACTTGTATGCTCTTGAGGTTCAAGATGAATGTAAAGCCTTGAGGAGAAAGGAAACTGATGGAGACTTGGTGGTTGAGAGGGAGAGTACATTACCTCTCAACATGCAGCACCAAAAGAAGTCTCAGAAAATTGTGGAGGAGCCAAAATTGGTGAAGCAGCTTAAGGAGGTTGTGGAGCAACGACAACTAGAGGAGCCAAGAGGAGACCAAGTGGAGGCATCCACTCATGCAAAGACCTCTAGTAGGGGGAAATTTCGAGCCAAGTGGGTTGAGGGAGCGCATGTATCCATACCTCCAGGTAGGAGGTGGGGCGATGTGTAGTCACAGTCCCAAGAAGGCTGGAATAGGGGCAGGATCATTGAGGTACACAACCTCTTTGATTAGACCTTGCTATGAGATCCCCGACGAGGAGTAGCAGGATTGGCTGAGTGGGTAGAGGTATATGTGGATGGAGATACAGAGAGAGCCACAATGTAGGAATCCCAATACAATGCAGAGCTAGCAAGCTACAACAATGCGAGTGTTGTTGGGAAAAGTATCCAATACGGAATGACCCTATCCTACTCTAAGGGTGATAGTACCTCAGCAACAATCAAAGAAAAGCTATTCAAGATTACTTCTTTATGAGATGAGAGAGAGAAGAGAAAAGGGATCCACTAACCGTTATCTTCCGCTAATGGTTGATCCAATCTTCCCTCTTTGCTACTTGCTCCTAGCTCCTTGCTCTTTCAACGGCCCAGCTACACAAAGATCCTGTAAAAGCACAAAGAAAGGAAACTACAAGAAGCATGCATCCATAACTGATTCAAGGATTAGAATAAATCAAATATACAAGCATCAATTCACCATAGAGATACATGCATATAGAAGAACCTCAAATACTTTATTAATAGAAGAAGTAAAGTTCTGAGAGTGTTACAACCATAATAGGCCCAATCCAGCAACACCTCCCAGCAGAAAGAAATCTCCTCTTCACCTCCTTAAAGCAATCACCCAATAGTTCTATACTCAAACCAACAGCACTTCCTTACTTGCACAAAATTCCAGCCTCCTTAGACCTCATGAGAGAGCTCTATATATAGGAGATTTGGAGAAAGGATGAGTCAGCTTGAGGCTGGCATGAAGCTGACTAGTGTCCTCTCCCACTTCAGTTATACTTCAGTTCTTGGGTCCACTTGGAGTTTCTTGCTTCCACTTGGAGATCTAGATCCTCTTACTCATCACAAGGCGAATTCCCTGATCCAAGTGTCATTTTGGAAGCTTCCTGGGCATTTGACACCTTGCAGAATGACTGTGCCACTTGGCCAATCTCGCCCAGCGCAGGTAGCCTTCATTGCTTTTGACATTCAGCGCAGGTATAGAGTGGAGCAGTTGACATTCAGCGCAGATGCTCAATGGAGCAGCTGACATGATCCAGAAATTGCTTGTTCTTGAGTGTTTTCAGGTGGAGAACTGATTTTCAGTGCTGTGGTTTGCTGACCTTGTTCCTCTAGGGGTAGGAACAACATGTTTAGGGACTTTGGATCCCTCAGATTATCGACATTTCATGCTTCATGCTGTAAGGCACAAAAATGTCTATAACAGTTGCCCCCTAAAGTATGAGGTCGTTTATCGGGTGAAATGCTTTATCAGGAGGATCCGAAGTTCATTCAATCGCTGAGAGGTGCCCTGTAATAAAATACAATACAATACATTATTTTTCATTCTGCTTTCATGATCTAGCTAAGGCGGGCATTCCCATGCTCAGCTTTATAAATTCATTTTGGTACATAGAACAGACGATCGTCTGGTGGTAGACTGATAATTCTCTGCTGAAATTATCATCCTTTGAGTAGGATGATCATCTGCTGCAATGATGTACATAACAAATGTCTTTATATCCTGAATATATATATCGCAGCCCGGATGGATGAAACTAGATCCGGGGTCTTCAAACTCGTTCGATCTTCACTCTAAGTACAAGTCGATCCATGTGAGAATTGCGCTGAAGTCGAACATGGAAAGACATCGCTTGATTACCGGTCAATAATGTAAACCGTTAACAAGCGCGAGAGGAATCACCGATAATGATAATGACCCTCAAGGTACTGCAGTACAATTCACGTGGTGTGAATAAAGGACTTGGCGTCGAACACCACGCAAAATATTCTGGTCGAAGGTCATTGATGTATACCTGTCGCCGGAAGTGAGAAACTTGCCATTGAGGCATGCAAGCTTCAAAGTACTGGGGGTTTTGTTCCTAGATCAACTTCTTGGATAATGAGCTGAAGTCGACAAGAAGCGATCCGTCAAAGGAGGGCCTTAATGAATCCCACATCAGTGACACGGAACGGAGCTAATGATTTTAGTGGAGGTGAAAACAATCTGTGAAATATGATTCAGGGTGGCGATCATGGGTGGATGAAGGATAATGTATGGCAGTGGATGGGACACGGTTGACTCTTTCTGAACACATCTCTTGAACATATAACGACACTGATGTGATGGATCGGTAGCATTACCCCAAATGTGGATGGTTTGGCGAGGACCATGGTGATGAGACCGGTGAATGAAACAACCCAACCCGATGTGATACGGAGGACAAAGTGTCATGTTCAAGAGCGACTTGCTACCATTAAAGCTTTGAGGTTCTCCCAATTTTTCCCCAGTCATTTCTGACCAGTACCTCTTTATTTTTGTCAAGCTTGAGGAGGATAACATATGCTTGTTCTATAACCTGCCCTTCGGGCAAGCCCATCGCTATGTTTTAACGAGCTTAGCGATAGGGAAACTCGTTCTCGTCTAAAGACAAGTTTGTCGCTATTTAATCATTTTAACGAGTCTAACGACAAGGAAAACTCGGTCCTTTTCATTTTTAGAGAGTCTGAAAAGGTACAGAAAGTTAACTCCAAAATTCCTTTTTCGTCATCTAATCCCTTAAGTCCGAAAAAGTATAAAACAATACAGAAGGGATGAGTTTTCGATTACTTGAACGAGCCGAATAAAACAAGCGCTCAACCTTTTTGTGCAATAATCTCTCAGGTCCAAAAAGATTAAAATCTAGAGGAGGGATAGCTCTTCCGGTCACTTTAACGAGCTGGAAAGCCAAAACTCGGCAAACTTTTCATATTTTACGAGTCAGGAGAAAAGAGCTCAAAGAAGACTCGTCTTTTGAGGAACGAGTGATAAACAGGGATAGCAGCAGATTCCAGGTACAGGTTGGAATTTTCCAATCACGGCAGTGTCACAAGGATGGCTAAGTGAAATCACTCTTCGTAGCTGTTCCTCAAAATGGGTAAACAATCATATGGAGGTGAACGATTGGCCAAATGAAATGGAGGTGGCGGGTGCAAACACGACCAAGGCTTTTATGGCTAATAAATTTACGATCACAATGGTTATTTACCGGTACTGGGTTCATTTTTTAAAGAGCTTGAACGCGCCAAAACACTGCTCAAAAGCTTATGTTTATTTTTTAATGAGCATGAACTATGATGCTAAAACTGCTCGGATCTCGCTTTTCTATTTTTTAACGAGCATAAATTCCGTGGTAAAACTGCTCGAATTATATGGTCAAAATTTTGATTTTTTACCATTACTAGCTTTTCTCTCTTCAAATATAGTACTGCTTTTTCAATTGCTGCAACAAACTTTGTTAGAAATGAATAATATTTGCATGAAAATGAGATTATAACCCTAATATTTCACTTTAAACTGTGTAAAAAGCCATTAAAAGGTGTTTTTACCTCTCATTTACCATTTCATTTGCATTTGGTTTGTTGGAGCTCTGGAGGTGCCTCTTCCCCCTTGATTTTCACCGGCTGATTCCGGGAGATTCTGCGGACGATTTTCGGTGTCGTCTGGACTAGGTAGGAGCTAAACCCTAGCTCTTTCTTTTCATGGTTTTCTTTTCCTGTTTTTTGCCTGTTTTCCGGTCTTTCTGAGCCCCTGGGTTTTGCCAGGGCGCCCTAGGACCAGCGCAGGTTTCCCTTTCGAAACCTGCGCTGAAGGTCAAGCTGCCTTAAGGTAGCCTGACCCTTAGCGCAAGTGGGAGACTTCCTGCCTGCGCTGGGCTCAAAAAGACTGAGCTTTAAGGTTATTTTTGATGAATTTTTCGCCCGTTTTTCATCAAATCAGGAATTCACTCTTTCTCTTGTTTGCTTTGCAGGGAACCTTGAAAAAAATGTCCCTTACATGGCGAGAATGAGAACATGAAGAGGAGGACATGATTGCCCTCCATGACCCGGTCACGGTGAACGCGCTGCGGAACTGTGGCCTGCTGAAGTTCTTCCGTATCTCTAGCATGAGAGCACAGATTTCTTTACTGCAGTATATGCTTGATGCTTGGGATCCTGTTAACCAAGTGTTCCAGATTAGGGGGAAGACCATCCCCTTGACCATAGAGGACATGTACTTCTTGACTGGACTGTCAAGACGAGGTGCCCCCATTTCCTTATCAGGTACGGCCCGGGGGACAGATTCCACCAGAGATTATGTCCGCCAGTATTGTAGGGAAGGTTCTCAGCCGAGCAGAGACGGCAAGATTGTTATCCGTGAGATTACTGATCGGGCTCTCAGGTCCATTCTGTTCACTATTGGTAGGATGGCCGGCAGCGCAGCTCTACATGTTGCCAACAGGTCTTATATGCAGCACGCCTTGGAGTGTCTCCAACCGAAAGTATTCAACTGGTGTGATGCAGTACTTGTTCAGATGAAAAGTCAATTGACCAAGGTAAAGGACGGGAAGCTGAAGAACTTTGGATTTGGTTCTATTCTGACTGCCTTCGCCTTGGAGAAAATCCCACTGATGCAGCCTCAGTACATCATACTTGACTTGCCTTCTCCGACCGAGCCACGCATGCAGAGGTGGGTTGACCACATGTCTAGGCATGCAGGTCAACCTCAGATTACTTTTACTGAGGCCTTCTTTAGGTGGTTCGAGCGTCAGGAGATGGCGTTTTCTGAGTATCCATATGTGGGTATGGATTTCCGAGGTGATCCGGATTTGGTGCTACCGGATGGCGAGCAGTGGGGTGCCATTGGTAAACTCTTTGACCATATTATTGTTTATTATTCTTACTCATAATGTTGTTGTGCTTTATTCTATCAAGACTTTTAATTGTACTCTTGGGTGCATGCAGATATTGGTCCTGTTCGTCCAACAGTTCGTCCGAGATCGCCAGCTGCTGCCCCGGCAGGGGAGCCTGCTAGGAGAGTTGTTATTCGCGATCTTGACGACACCGAGACCCTTACAGCTATGCAGGAGTAGGTTGAGAGCCTTACTCGTGGCCTTCCGGATGTACAGATTGACGAGTTACCTTTACAGATGCAGCGGCATACCATTGGTGTGCCTAGACGATGGACTCGTCTCTTGCGCATGATTGCACAGGCCGTGACGTACTATCATGAGCACCACTAGGCTAGGGTGCCCCCTAGCATCTTTTTGAGTTCTTAGGTCATATGACCAATTTTGTCTTGGTTACAGAACATTATGTATGAACTTATATAAACAGCTTATATATTTTGATTTTCGGGTTTTATTCTGGTTGATTTACGTGATCCATATGTACAATTTTTGGTGATGTGTCCCCTTTTTTTATAAATGTTGCAAATGTCTATCTAACACATAGTTCGCTAATGAGTCAGTTAATGTGTTTAAGTTTCTTGAAATATGTTGATATTGAATTGAATCAAATCATCTTTCCAAGATCTTAACCCTTAGGAACATGCGATAAATAGCTGGATTGTGACCAGAATATATACCATTGAGTTGTAGTATTACGAGCTGTGAGTCTAGCCTGACAATTAGTCGGCGTATGCCATGTGTGATGGCATCAGAGAGTAGTTCTATCAACGCGCTATACTCAGCGATGTTATTCGTTGATTGCCCAATACATACACCTCTGAAACTTACTAACTCGCCGCTTGGATCAAAAATGGCCCAGGCTACGGAGGACAGGTTCCGCGAACTACGACTCGCTCCATCGGCATATCCAACACATGTCTCCAGAAGGTTCGACATCTGCAACAGAAAAAAGGTGGATCACTCGACCAGAACAAACACTTTAGCGAAAACAAAATACAACAAAAGCATGCAGGTTACTATTTAAGCATAGTAACGCTTGAGGTACAACCCATTGCGGGGCTGCGCCAGTGGAATTCCATCGTAATCCATTAACTCGTAGACTCCTTTTGCTAACACCCTTTTAACAATATAGGGGCCCATCCATAAGGACTTGAATTTACCTGCTCCCAATTTATCGGATTCTTGGTCATAAAGCAAGACCAAATCACCTTCTGAGAAGACACGGGGTTTGAAATTTTTGTCAAACTGAGCCTTGACTCGTTTCTTATGAGCTTCGTTAGCCAAAGCGGCGTCACGACGGGTTTCATCCAACTGGATTAATTCCAAGAAACGAGCCTCTTCTTCTGAGGTTCCGGGGAGAAGATCAATTGCGAGTTTAAGCGACGAAATTTCGCACTGGATCGGTAAGACTGCTTCCAGGCCATACACCAATTGAAAAGGTGTGAACCCGGTTGCGTTCTTTACCGACGTTCAGTAGGCCCACAAGGCTGAGTACAGGATTAGGTGCCACCTTCTTTTGTGAACCCTGATCATCCTTTGCAACATACGCTTCAGGACCTTGTTGATTGCCTCAACTTGTCCGTTGGCTTGCGGATAATATGGGGTAGAGCTGTCGTGAGATAGCCCTAGCTTGGCAGCTAATTCGACCATCATGTGATTGCGAAAATGCGACCCATGATCTGTAACTATAGCCTGTGGTACGCCGAACCTGGCGACTACATGATTAAAAAAGAAAAGGGTGGCTGTTTCACCAGTGTTATCCAATGTAGGCATCGCCTCGGCCCATTTGGTAAAATAGTCAACAGCGACTATAATATACCCATGCCCCCCGGTCGAGGTGGGGTTACGTTGCATGAAATCGATGCCCCACTTGGCGAAGGGCCCAACAACAACTATCGGCTGTAAAGGTGCAGGTGGTCGTCTGGTTTTGCTATCAAAGATTTGACAAGCATGGCAACTTCTGACTGCGGTTATGCAATCTTTGAACATGGTTGGCCAGAAGTATCCTGCTCGTAAGATTCTTTTTGCTGTTGCATATCCAGACTGATGCCCCCCACACGCGCCTGAATGACAATCATTCAGGGCTTTTTCGGCCTCCTCATGGGTAAGGCACCTCCTCAGAACTGTATCGACACCACGACGGTAAAGTGTATCACCGACGATCATGTAGTCTTTTGCTTGGTATCGTATACGTTTTTGTTCGGAGTGAGAGGTGTTAGGCCTGAAATTTTGGGTTTGGAGATAAAGTATGATATCCCCATACCACTCATCGCTTACAGATATCAGAAACAAACTTTCGTCCACGATTGACTCTTCCGATGTTTCATCGTTGGACGATGATGGGAGATCGCACAATAATTCTGCGAAAACTAGGGCCTTCTTTGATTTGGATTTTACAAATTCCAGATCAAACTCTTGAAGGATCGCTATCCATTTTGAATATTTGCCCCCTAGCAACTGTCACGACAGTATATAAGTCATGGGGTTGCAATTTGACAGGATGGTAGTTTTCCGAAAGAGGACATAATGTCGAAACCTTTGAATCGCTTGAACAGCTGCAAGCGCTAGTTTTTCAACATAAGAATATTTACTTTCTGTATCGTTTAAGTTTTTACTTAAATAATAGATAGGATGTTCTATTCCATCGACTTCTTGAACTAAAACCATCGCAATGGTCGTATCCGCTGCAGCTAGATACAGGTTAAAATCTCTTTGATAGTCCGGGGCATACATTAATGATGCTTTTACTAGACAATCTTTCAGAGCATCAAAAGAAGCTTGCGCCACCTGGTCCCAGACAAAAGGTACATCCTTTTTCAATAGACGAGTATAACCCTTAGCAAGTTCTGCGTAATTTGGAATGAACCTCCTCAGAAAGTTTGCTTTCCCTTGGAGTTTCTGAATCTGAAGCAAATTTGAAGGTGGAGGCAAATTAATGATTGCTTGAACCTTACAGGGGTCGAGACGAATCCCATCTTTAGAGACTACAAAACCAAGTAAACGACTAGAACCGACGCAAAACACACATTTGTGCGGATTGAGTCTTATCTTGTAGTGTCGGCAACGTAGAAATATCGCTCTTAAATGCTGCGGATGATCAGTCCGCTTTCGCGAATGAGCCGGAATATCGTCGAGATAAGGTTGAACAATGTTCTTGATGTCATGGAAGGCATAATTCATCGCCCTCTGAAACGTCGCCCCTGCGTTCTTTAAACCAAAGGGTAATTTTCGATAAGCGAATGTGCCCCACGGAAAAATAAATGCAGTCTTTGACTGGTCCTGTGGGCGGATATTTATTTGATTATACCCGGAAAATCCATCCATAAATGAAAATATTTCACATCCGGCGCATTCATCAATTATCTGGTCGATGAAGGGTGTAGGGTAGTTGTCCTTCGGACAAGCTTGGTTTACATCCCTATAATCAACACACACTCTAATCGTCCCTTGTTTTTTCATAACAGGGACAATATTCGATACCCAATCGGTTAGAGGAACTGGGTAGATGAATCCAGCATGGAGGAGTTTTTCAACTTCCGCCTTAATGGCAGCGGCTTTCTTCGGGTGCACCTGCCGAAGCCGTTGCCGTACTGGTTTGACATCAGGATACATTTTAATTTCATGTTCAACGATACTCGAGTCAATGCCTGGCATTTCATCATATGACCAAGCAAAGACATCTCTAAATTCGCGAAAAAGAGCGTTATATATTTCCAGTTCTGAAGGGGAACAACCTTTGCCGACATAAATATTCTCTACAACATCTGTTTTAGTCAAGATATTTATGGCTATAGTCTCTTCAATATTGGATAGGTTTCGCTCGGAATCCACCGTATTTACAGTATTCGTTAGGAACTCAAATACTGAAGGGTGATAAAGGTCACTTTGAGTATCTTCTTCATATTCCGGAAGAAGGGAACAATGGTGGTGATCATTCCATGGTGCCCCCTCAATCATCATTGATTGTAAGATTCCTTCATCAGTCCCATGTACTTTCGACCAAGGATCTAATGGGGTTCCATATTCTCTAGATCTATCTACCCAAACGCTTGACGAGCGTTGATTTGGGCTCGCCTCCCATGCTTGAAACATTGATTGCTACAATATTTCTAAAGGGCTTGGCGGAAAAACCATTGAATGATCCATGTTGACCTTCGTGGAAGATATCATGTTGCAGGTTGCTACAAACGGTACATTTCCTATATAAATAGGAGGTGGTAGCGCGAAAGTTCCCATCAATGTGGGGTCTTTCAATAATCCTACTCCGATATCTTGAATTGAATGGTTGCTCTCATGGATCATGGGAATGCTTCCTGTAACTTGTGAACCATTAGGGAGGAAATTCTGTTGGTCGACGATCGTAATCCCTCCTTCAAACGGGAATGCGATCTTCCTAAAATAAGTCGACACGACAGCTGCCATGGCATAAATCCATGGTCTACCCAGTAGGATGTTATAGTCAAGATTTCCATCGATGACTTCTACATCAATTTCTACTGTCTTTCCTTCTAGTTCGACTTTCAAGTTATTAAGGATACCGAAAGGGGTATAAGTCCTTCCGTCGAAGGCTTTTAATGTCGTCGAAGATCGCGACAAGGTTGGAGATCCTAAAGTTTTCCAGCAACTCATTGACATAATACATGTCGAGGCTCCCTCATCAATTATCGTTCTGTGAACAGTTTTGTTGAGTGCTTTCACTTGAATAAGGAAAGCTAGCTGAGCTGGTAACTGAGGATCATATCCCTTGTGATCAAAGGATACAAGATTGGAATCCTTAGGATCAACCCCACCAATTGCCGATAACAATGCCCGCCTTTGGATTGGACAATTTTGTAGCACTTCAAGAGTCGACATAGCGGATGGCGATTGGGCCAAATCTTCCACTATATTATAATGTTGCGCCGCTCTGGCGCGAGGATTAAATGTCGACTTGTGTACTACACCCTTCGGCGGTTTTATTGTTAATTCAGGGATGGTGGGTGTTACAACTTCTATCAAAGTTGTTGTCGAACTACTTGGTTGATCTTTACCTTTTTCGTTCGACACCTGAGGATTCCCATAATCTTTATTCCTTGTCGAAATCAAAGCATCATTCTGCTGTTTCGAAACTGACAACATTAGGACTTGCGAGAGGGAAGCATTTCCACTATCAACCAGATTTTGACCTGGTTTGGGAAATGGATCAGTTAACACAGCTGAGGTTTGGGAACTTTTAAAGAACCTCTTTAACTCAGCTTTGAATGGGAAATTCTTTGTGGTATGATCCTTATCATCGCATATTAGACATGGATAATTTTGTTTCCCTTTTCCAGGAGGGTTTGAAGAATCTTTTCTAGGGGATGACTCACCCTGTTTCTTCTTCTTCCCTTTGTTTTGTTTCTTCTTGCTTCCTGGTTGATTGGTTTCTTTGCCCTTATCTTCCGATACGGCATTTACTTTCGAAGCTTGAATTTCTTCTTTTGCATTTTGATCCGAATTCTTTCGGGCTTTCTTTGACGAAGCCTTTATCGATTTCGCGTTTGCCGTGCCAATCACGCCGTCACCGTCATGAGAGTCACTGTTTGATTTAGGAGGAGGAGGAATTGAAAACTCTGGTCTAGGGGCGTCAGGTATTTTGTCATAGAGTGTGCCGGACTGAGTATAAACTAAGTCCAAATATTGTGCACGAGCAATAACTTGCTCCTCTGTTACGACTCCCCCCTTGGCCACATCTTCCGTAATGGCCGGAAGTAACGACTTTATAAACCATTCAGCGAATAGCTGATCGGGAACATATGTTTTCACCATCCTACGACGACGACGCCACTCATGTATATGATCAAATATATGGGTAGCAGTTGTCTGTTTGAAGTTGGTTAATATTTCTGTTCCCGTTTCATACCTTATCGGTAATTGAAAGTGGGTTAAGAAAGTCGTGGCTAGGGAACTAAAATTGTCGAAAGAGGCTCTTGGCAATTCAATATACCATTTAGCCGCTGGACCTGTCAATGTCCTCTGAAAAAGGCGAAGTCTTATCGAATCGTCGTTAAGGGTGTTCGACGAACACCACAGATGAAAAGTCATCACGTGATTCGACGGGTCTTCACCTGGATTTCCATTGAATTTAGGAATGTCAGATGGAAGTTTATGAGGAATCGCTGGCCACCAAGGGGCATAAGCAATCGGATCGTTGGTTAAACGGTGTAAATCGGGTAACTCTAAAGTTGCCACGAATGGTAACTGTTGATTCAGGTTAGGCGAAGCGTAACCAGGGTACGATGGAATCGCTTGAGCAGTGGGTCTTTGCATACCAGCATAATGTAGTTGATGTTGGTATGACTGATACGGCTGGTGGACTTGACCACTGTAAAGTGGTTGTTTTTGACCGTTTTGGATATACGGTTGTCCACTGTTTGCAAAGATCTGCTGCTCAGAACCTTGGTACACTTGCTGGAACTGCGGCTGTTGGTATTGTACAAGCCATGGTTGTGACACCATGTTCTGTTGCGCCATGCTAACCATTGGACCAAGGTGTGGGGTAATTGTACCCGTTTGTACTTGTGTCGTCCCACCAGTTGGCGATTGTGGTTGTGACCCATGGTCAAGCGACTGTTGCATTACAACCTGAGAAATCTGAGGTTGACATGTAACAGGTATCGCTTGAACTTGCGACACGGTTACAATAGCCGGGGTGGTTGGGATGTTCGTCATAGGTACACACTGTTGCATAGAGTATACAATCCTTGGTTGTTGAGGTAGCATAGGTACCCAACTACTTGATGCAATTCCAGTATAACCAGAATACTGTTGAGAACTGCCATATGGATATCCTCCCGGAGGAGGTAATGAAAGGGCATACTGCCCCCCATATGGTAGCAATCCGGAACTCAGAGGGATTGTTAGTCCTTGAGGACTAGATGGCCCATATTGACCTCCATGAGGATCAATCTGTCGAGTTTCAACATAAGAATTACCAGGTATTACTCCGGATGAACAAACTGGAACAGACCATACTGTCGAAATAGTCCCTTGGTGGACTCCTTCTAGCTGTTGAGAGCTAGTTGGGACAGCTGGTATGCCGGCAAACATCGTTGAACTGACGGCAGGGGCTTCTGCTGTCGCTGTGTCATTTGACACAGTCCTAGAAGATGACGGTTGTTCAGACATTTTAAGTCTATCCAATAGATTGCCTAGCGATTCTACAGGAACTTCCACTTGTGGTGGATTAACCTCTGATGAAGGAAAGAGAGTGACCCCTACTCCAAAATGAGTTGGAGTACTTGCTTGCGGATCCTCTGCAATTTCCTCTATCGCAATCAAACCCGGTGGAAGAGGAAGACCGTCAGGTCTGTAAAATATTTCTGGTGCCGAAGAAGTGGTTGTTTCGACAGCGACAGTTGCTTGGGGAACAAAACTTTCTGGACCGGTTACAAATGGAACTGGTTCAGTTACACAAGTATTTGCCCCCAGACTAGGATCAGTATTACTGTCCTTCTGTGGCTGTTGAACTTCTTCTATAGAGGCAGGGTTTCCAGAAATGTTAGGAGTAACCGGAACCTCGGATGCAGTAGGAACACTTGTTCTAACTTTCAAAGGAGATTTTGAACCGGTTAAACGAGTTCGCTTTGCCCGTACTGTTTTCGATTCCGGGGACAAAGATGGTTGACTCGTAAGCCTCCGCGAATGACGGGGTTTCAATTGACTTTCTTCCACGATTGCGGATTACTCAATCAACTAAAATATTAAAAGGGGAAATTTGTGTTTCCGAATTGAATGAATTTTATTAGACGCTTTTAGACACAACTTGCTTTTTCACTTTTTAAGAGTCGAGAAAAAGCTAAAGATGACTCTAGTCTCCTTCGATGTATTAACGAGCCCAAAGTGACAAATGCTTGGTTGGACTTTTTCAGTTATAGAGTTTGAAAAAGGCCAAAAGAAACTGCTCTGGAGATCTAGGCAGAGGGTGTGCCAAACCTTTCGCAAAACCACAGAATACGTTTTACGGTACGAGTGGTCGATCTTCGTGAATGCTGTGTTCACTGCATTGCGATCAGTAGGGCGGCCGACACAGTTTCCTATTGGATAAAGGCTTTATTCCTATAGGGGTCTCCCAATATATACGCGACGGTACGTGGGAGCACAAGTCCGTATTAGTTCCACCGACTCTCAGGAGGAATCACCCACCTTCGTCGAGATCGACAGTCACTACATTTAACGACGCTGGAACACGTCTCTAGCTTACACCTCTAGATGTTTGCGTTATGTTTCAAAGTGTTGTTAGGTTCATTCAATATATTTTAAGTTGATCTTTTTAAAGTTTGCCTTTCAAGGTTCACCACGAGATGTATTGATACAAATTCCTAAATGCAGTCTAAGATGAGAAGAAAGCTTTTTCAATCTTTTCGACTTATGAAAATCTTAACTACTGAGGGAAAAGAGAGACAAAATCTTTTCACACAGATCAAAGAGCACTCGCTAATGCAATTTTTCCTTAAATCAACATACAAACTTATATGCAAAATGCAAAAATGCAAGTATTTCTTTTCTCTTTCTTAATGTTGGTGTAACGCAAAAAGAAAGTTGTTGTATAATTTTGAATTCAATTTCAAGTGAAAGCAAACAAGCTTGTCCAAAATCAAAAGACACCTTAAGATTTACTTGTTTCGACACTAGAAATATATAAATTCAAACCATATGATGAAAGTAAAAGCTCAATCAGCTATGAACAGCGAACAAACTAACTCTTAAGATCAAAACGACACTTTATCACAGGTCTAGATCTAAGAGGCCACAGCAAGACTAGTTTACTTTCGTTATGGGAAACTGTAAATGTACAAGGATTACACAAAGAACAAACACAGTTTCTTTATACAACTGAGGTGGAATAGCGACAAGGAAAGTTGGTTTCAGATAGGCCCACTGACTGGTAACAAACAGCAAAAACAAGAGTGAAAACAGGGCAAGAAACAGCAGGAAACCCCAGTAGCACAAGGCAGGACTGGTCCAGCGCAGGTGGAACACTGCCTGTTTGACCTTTAGCGCAGGTAGCCCCTTCGGGAACTGCACTGAAATGCAAACAGCCTTTGTACAACCTGCACTGAAGAACGAAACTTTCGTTTCTGGCGGTTTCCGGGTCACAGATTGCTCAAAAATTCACAGTTTTTGCTCAAATCAGAAGCTATCAGTCAAGGACACACTAAGGGATGACAAGGAGGATGAAAAGCTATCACTAAGAGCTTATTAGAGTCCTTGTGGATCAGCTCTTCAAATCATAAACTTGCCCAGAAACTGAGCTAGAGTAGCTGCCCTCTACTTTGTATTTGAATGATTCAAACACAGTTCGATTCGGTACTCCCTTTGTTTATGAAATGAATAGCAAAAACACAAACAACCAACAAGATACGCTTCCCTAGCGGAGTCGCCAATTTGTTGTTGGGAAAAGTATCCAATACGGAATGACCCTATCCCACTCTAAGGGTGATAGTACCTCAGCAACAATCAAAGCAAAGCTATTCAAGATTACTTCTTTATGAGATGAGAGAGAGAAGAGAAAAGGGATCCACTAACCGTTATCTTCCACTAATGGTTGATCCAATATTCCCTCTTTGCTGCTTGCTCCTAGCTCCTTGCTCTTTCACCAGCCCAGCTACACAAAGATCCTATAAAAGCACAAAGAAAGGAAACTACAAGAAGCATGCATCCATAACTGATTCAAGGATTAGAATAAATCAAATATACAAGCATGAATTCACCATAGAGATACATGCATATAGAAGAACCTCAAATACTTTATTAATAGAAGAAGTAAAGTTCTGAGAGTGTTACAACCATAATAGGCCCAATCCAGCAACACCTCCCAACAGAAAGAAATCTCCTCTTCACCTCCTTCAAAGCAATCACCCAATAGTTCTATACTCAAACCAACAGCACTTCCTTACTTGCACAAAATTCCAGCCTCCTTAGACCTCATGAGAGAGCTCTATATATAGGAGATTTGGAGAAAGGATGAGTCAGCTTGAGGCTAGCATGAAGCTGACTAGTGTCCTCTCCCACTTCAGTTATACTTCAGTTCTTGAGTCCACTTGGAGTTTCTTGCTTCGACTTGGAGATCTAGATCCTCTTACTCATCACAAGGCGAATTCCCTAATCCAAGTGTCATTTTGGAAGCTTCCTGGGCATTTGACACCTTGCAGAATGACTGTGCCACTTGGCCAATCTCGCCCAGCGCAGGTAGCCTTCATTGCTTTTGACATTCAGCGCAGGTACAGAGTGGAGCAGTTGACATTCAGCGCAGATGCTTAGTGGAGCAGCTGACATGATCCAGAAATAGCTTGTTTTTGAGTGTTTTCAGGTGGAGAACTGATTTTCAGTGCTGTGGTTTGCTGACCTTGTTCCTCTAGGGGTAGGAACAACATGTTTAGGGACTTTGGATCCCTCAGATTATCGACATTTCATGCTTCATGCTGTAAGGCACAAAAATGTCTATAACAGCGAGAGGCACAGGAGTGTTGCACCAGTGCAGGATGGCACAAAGAAATGAGCAATGATGCAAGATGCATGGAGTGTTGCAAAAGCTTAGAGGTCACAATGGGAGCACCTTTCAATGGTAGAGGGAGCTTCAGCATCAGAGGGTGTTTCTAGCCCAACTGGGAGCTCATTTAGGAGATTTTTTGTTTCTAGAGTTGCTGGAGAAACAACACTTGGGAGAAGTGTTGCATGCAGAAAATTCCAAAGGTTCAGGATCAAGTTCGAGTAGAATGCATTTCTTGTTGAGAGGGAGTGTTGAAAATAGCAACAAGAAATGCTAAAAATAGAAATGCATAAATAGCATTTCAGGTACCAGTGTTGGATATAGCAACAAGGAATGATAAAATAGAAATGCTAAAAATAACATTGCTATAAATAGCATTTCGGGATACATTCCAATTTTAGTTAGTCCCTGAACTAAAATTGAGAATTAAAATTCGAATTTTATCTTAGCAGCTGTTTGAAAAATAATTAATTAATTCATCTTGAGTTAATTAGTTGGAGAAAATCAAACATGAAGTCTATGTGAAGACATGTAACAGTTTCTCCATTGATTGAGGAAGTTATCCCTTGATTAAAGGAGATTGGGATGAGTTGTACTTTGAGTTGTAATTATTTAGCTTAGTTAACTGAGTTAAGTCTAGTTAGTTTAGTTCAAATAGTTTGTTGAACTGATTGTGAGTTCAGTTGGTTAATGCACGCATGCATGTAACTACTACACTTCAGATAACTGAATATTCTCTCATAAATAACTCATGCATGTCAGTTCAGTCAAAGACCTAGTTGAGATTAGATGATGGTATAGTGTACTATCAGTTGGAGGATTTTTCCTATATAGGAAACTCATCCATGCAGAAGGAATTATCTCCTTTAGGATTGTGCAGTTATTTCTGAGTTTGGTGAGTTGTGTGAGAGGTGAATTGAAATAGGTGGTAGCATTGGACCCTAGGAGAAACTGTGCAAGGAAATAGGAGGCTTGGAGGGTAGAGGAGAAGGTTTTTGAGAAGCCTTTGACTGTCTATGAGTAGCAGAGGGATTGTACTGAGAGCTGGATAGCTTGTGAGCTAAAGCTTTGTGTAATCCGGACATATTTCCACTTGTATGATAATACAGAGATCAGGGTTTTTTTAGCTGAGGCTTTCACCAGAGTATTATTATGTGTTCATGTGTGATTGATATCTCATTCTCTATTATATGTGTTCTATTTGATCTTGCTCATAATTGATTAATCTTCTGCAAGTTTTTTTGTAGAAGTAGATCAAGTATTTTGCTTTAGTACATTACATTATTTGGTGATCTACAGTGGGAAATTATCCAGAAAGTCTGTCAGAAATTGCACAATATCATAATACCAATCAGAAAGTAGATATTTCTAATCTATGTGAACAAGAATGGCCTGATCAGAAGAAAAAGGTTCTTATGGATTCTCTCCTTCTCTAAGAGGAAGAGGGTCTTGTGGATTCTCCTCTGATATCAAGGAAGGTTCTTATGGATTCTATCCTAGTATTAAGGGAGGTTCTTGTGGATTCTCCCCTGATGACATTTTAGAAAACAGATTAATCCCCAATATGTTATAGTTGGATTCAGCTAACAATTTGGACATGCTTTGGCCTTTTACTAGCTTTGTGGTTTTAATTTCAATGTCAAATTCGAGGATTTTAGAAATCCATCTCCCTCTTCTTCCATCAGTATTAGGCTGAGTCAAAACAATTTTGACAACATGGTTAGGGACATAAGATGTAATGTGTAAATGCAAGATATAGGTTCTGAAGGCTTTGACAACTTGAATTAAGGCATAATCTTGTTTTTCAATGAAATCATACCTAACATCAACATCCCTCATAACTTTGGAAAAGAAGGCTATAGGATGGTCATCCCCGTTTATATTTTGTTGTAAAAGAACAAAAGCTAAGGTTGTCTCGGATGAAAATGAAAATATGTTAAAAGGTGAAGAATAGTTAGGGCTAGCTAATGTAGGGGCCTTAGATATGGCCTTTTTGATCTGATCAAAAGCATATCTAGCAGGGACTGTCCATTTCACTTCAATATTTTTCTTAAGAATATATGTTATATGTTTAACTATCTCAGCATAATTTGGTATGAACCTTCTGAGAAAATTGATCTTTCCAAGGAAGGTCTGTATCTCTTTCTTTTTCCTTGACAAAGACAAGGTCTGAATAGCTAAAAATCACTTTGGGTCAATTATAACTCCCTCCTTGGAGATTATATGCCCTAGTAATTTCCCTTCCTTCACAACAAACAAAGATTTCTTCGAAATGATGGATATGCAAAATTTCCTACACCTGTCAAAAAACCTTGATCAAGTGTTTTAAATGAATTTCATCAGAATCAGAGAAAAAAATTAAATCATATAAATAAATGATAGTAAATTTAGATGTTTTACCTACAAATGTGAGGTCCATGGCTCTCTGGAAAGTGGCTCCAGCATTGGTTAACCAGAATGGCATTATGGCATACATAAATGTACACCAAGGAGTGGTGAAGGTAGTTTTATGTTGGTCAGGTTCACTTACCATAATCTGGTTATAACCAGAAAATCCATTTAGCATAGAAATCCTATTAGCCCTTGAAAATTTTTGGAGTAGATGGTCCATTTTAGGAAATGGATAGTTATCCTTTAAGGATGATTGGTTCAGATTTTGGAAATATACACATAGCCTAATATCACCGTTTTTCTTTCTGACAGGAGCTAGGTTGGCTACCCAATTAGAATACCTTAAGGGCACAATGATATGAGCATCAAGTAGATTTTTAAGTTCTTTCTCAATGTTTGGAAGTAGTATGGGATTGATTCTTCTTAGCTTTTGTTGAAAAGTTTTTGCTTCTGGTTTCAAAGGAACCTTATGCTCAATCAAAGACGTGTCAAAAGTTTTCAATTCATTATAAGACCAGGCAAAAATGTCTTTGTATTTTTTAAGAAGATTCAAGTATCTGGATTTTACATTTGAAGGTAAGGTTGATGAAAATTTGATATTTCTCACATGATCCACATTTGTATTCTTCGATTTCTTCTTCCTTAGGCAAGTGAAACAAGGCATTTTTAGAGACATCATTATTATGAAATAATTTTTCCAATGGGACTAATCCTTTAGGAATAAAATTATTAGATAATTGGATAATATCGTGATCAAGAATTTTAGGACTAAATGAAGTTTTTGGATTTTGCTGATTTAATTCTGGAATATCATTTTGATCTCCTTTAATTTGCATATTTGAGAATTCATCAATAACTTGAAGGAAATGTTTCAATTGTTCATCATCTTCGAAAATCTGCCAGTGTTTAAGGTTATAAGGAATTGATGGTTGATACTTGACTTGGATTTGGTATTCTAATGATAATGGCTCAAGGATTTTGAAAGAGCTTGTTGAGACAACTAGTGAATCAGCATGCATGTTTTCATCTCTGGGAATAGAAATTATTTTAAAACCTTAGAATTAATTTTCAATTATGTCCCAAGCTTCATTTCCGTATGACCTAAGCCTTGGGTGTTTAGTCTGACACAGATTTCTAACCTGGTTCACTTTAAGCTTAGAATCAGAAAATACACTCAATTTTTGAACCTTTAAACTTCTAGCTAACTCAAGACCAAGAAGAAAATCCTCATACTTAGCCACAATATTGGAAACCTCAAATTCAAGTCTACATGTCTAAGTAATGTTTCCTTTATTTGGTGATATAAGAACAATTCCTGCTCCTGCTCCTTGTTTTGAGAAAGATCCATCAAAATAAAGTTTCCAGATATCTAATTCTACAACTTTAGGATGGGAAACAATATTTTCAAATGGAAAGTTGAGTGTTTGATGCTTTTTGTAAAGACAATTGAAAGCAACCAAAATCTTGATCGACCGCATAGATAGGGTGGCTTTTTGCTTGATCATACCTACAAACAGTATGAAGGAATTTCACTTCCCTCTATAAAATTAAATGCTCACCTCCATAGATTGGGAGAGTAGCAAAAGACATGTGTTGGCCTGGGTGTAGGTGAAATGGATAATCATTCAAATCTAGAAACGATATCTGCAAGTTCAGGTGGAACTTCTTCTTGGATTTCCTTTGGAGTATCAGTCATCTACCTCCAAACTTGGCTATTCTGCTAAATTAGCAGAACTACTTAATTTAGTCGCAATATGACACCCTTTCAATTACCACGGAATCAAAAGGAATTCAAACTTTTGGTTAATTACTTATCACCTCTGCTTTTTCCCACAACATTATTGCACTAACTCTCCATCATTGATCTTACCTTTCAATCTGACGGTTGTTGGCTCACTCGATCAACAAAACTAATCGACCATCCTCCATCATTGATCAAAGCCCATTTGATCCAACAGTTAACAGTGATATCAGACGGAGATCTTGCGTGATGTTTATCCACCTGATAAAGTGGTTTTCTCTCTCGACTCAAGTGCTACGTGTCGGTCGATAAATGGAATCGCTTGGATTTTCAAAAGACTACTTACCACTTTTTCTTCACCCGATAAACAGATTCATTGATAAAACTGCCTTTCGTCCTTGAATAAACACATGAGCTTATTGATGCGCGATGACTGTTAGATCTATTGGATATGTAGATCGAATGGTTCTAGACTCCTTTGGGTTAACATGATTTTGTCAGGTTTTCTTTTCTCTGTTCTGCCAAACATAAAACCTTCGCTACATTTAACTTGTCTCAAACGATATCCTTTGATGTTTTTAGAACATAACCAAATTATTTCACAACATGGAAAAAAATAAGATTGGCGATATAATACAAGTTTTTCACACTCTAATTCAAAAGCCAAACTACAAATCAACAAAACTCAAAGATATTTCGAAGGAATACAACGCCTCTGGGATTAACCAATTATACACGAATACACAAAGATATAGTTCTGTAACTTAATCTTACATCGCCTAATCAAGCCAAATCAGTCAAAATCCCTTTACAATCATTCTAAACTTACATAAATACCATTTCATTCTAACAATCAGATTCTTAATCCATAGATCAAATCTGCCCAATCTTAGACAATATCTAATCTGGTTGATATTCTCCTTGAGAATCCCAACCAAATAATATCTTGAATTAATTATAAAATCACACAATCCCTAAATCACAGCTCAAATCCTATCTAGAAAACTTTGTAAATTGACAGCTAAAGTATCCCACTCCTTTTCTTGTAAATTTTTTTTTGTATTTTTGGAATAAATTCAAAGCCTTTTGTCATCAAGCCTCATGCTCCTGCATTAGACTCCTGAGGAAAAGCCTCTTCATGGGCTCTTGTCCATGAGCTCTTCTACAAAACTACCCAACTTCTATAGCATGGAATCTATCATCCAAATAGCCTCATCAATTGGTTGGTCCTTCCATTTAACCAAATACTGAAAATACTCATGTCCTCTTGTCTTCTTCAACAATTTCTTGTCCAAAATCCTCTCTGGCTTCAATTCCTTTGTTATAGGTAACTATTTTACCCAGTCAATCTCTTGTTCTTCTTGATCCTTTGCTATGTCATCTACATTTCCACTTTCATACCTATACAAATCAACAACATTGAAAATTGGAGATATTCCAATATCAGGGGGTAATTCAATTTCATATGTATTTGAAGAAAATTTCCTGAAGACTTTGCATGGTACAATTTTCTTAAACTTTAACTTGTTATACTCCATTTTTGGAAATCTCTCCTTCCTCAGGTGTGTTAAAACCAAATCTCCAACTTCAAATTAACTTCTCTCTTCTTCAAATCTGCTCTGCTTTTGTATTTTATGTTACTATCGTATAATTGTTGTTTTACCTGTTCACGTATTGCTTGAGCTTCTATGGAAAAATATTCTCCTTTAGCACTTCTCATTTCAGATTTTCCCAAGTCTCTCAATTCAGATACTCCCCTTGGGTGCATTCCATAAACTACACGGAACGGACGCTGCCCAGTAGTCCTATTAGGAGAATCTTTATAAGCATATTATGCATGTGCCAATACGTGATAACACTATTTTGGATGTTCACCTGCAAGAATTCTCAAAAGATTACGCAAGCTTTTGTTTACCACTTCAGTCTGTCCATCAGTCTAAAGATGATAAGTAGAACTGAAACTCGGTTTAGTTCCAAGCTTCTTGCACAATGTCCTCCAAAAATGTTCAACAAATCTAGTGTCTCCATCTAAAACAATGCTCTTAGTTAACCCATGTAATCTTACAATCTCCTTAAAAAATAGATTAGCAATGTGAGTAGCATCACTGATTTTATAACATGGAATAAAATGTGCCATTTTTGAAAATTTGTCAATTACTACAAAAATTGAGTCATGTCCCCTTTGAGTTTTCGGTAAACCCAAAACAAAGTCCATGCTTACCATATCCCAAGGCCTATCTGGAATAGGTAATGGAACATACAAACCTGTGTTTTGGTTCCTTCCCTTTGCATATTGACAGATGTTACAATTTTTCACATACTTTTCCACTTCAGCTCTCATATTTGGCCAAAAAAAAACCGACTCAATTGCTCATAAGTCTTGTCTACACCAAAATGTCCTCCCAGTCCACCACTATGTTTCTCTTTAATCAAATTTTCTCTCATAGAACAATTTGGTATGCATAGTTGATTTCTTTTAACAACAATTCCTCTTGTAGGAAATAATCCAGCCACTTGCTTCTGTCTAACAAAATAGGATTTCTACAAGCTTCAAATGCCTCTTTAAAATCTAGATCTTTCTCATATAACTCTTTAAGAAAATCAAAACCCAACACTTGAACTTGACTTGCTTGAACAAAAATGTGTTTTCTACTTAAGGAATCTGCTATTTTTTTTTATTGACCAGTTATATGTTTTAACACAAAATTAAAACTTTGAAGGTATTCTACCCATTTTGCATGCTTCTAGTTAAGCTTTGTTTGTTGCATAATGTACTGTAATTCACAGTTACCTAAATAGAGTATGAACTCCTTGGACATCAATTAATGTCTCCACTTCTTCAAAGATTGCACCACTGCATAGAACTCCTTGTCATAAGAAGAATATTTCTTCTTTGACTCATTCAACTTTTCACTAAAATAAGCTACAGGACTGTCATCCTGACTCAAAACAACTCCAATGGATTCTCCACTAGCATCACACTTCACTTGAAAAGTTTGATTAAAGTTAGGAAAAATCAAAATAGGTTTCTCAGTAATCTTTCTCTTCAACAGCTAGAAGCTCTTTTCTGCTTCAGTAGTCCATTTAAATGGTTGTCTGTCCTTTTTTGTTGTGTCAATAATTGAAGCACTAATCTTACTAAAATTCTTTATGAATTTCCTGTAAAAACTAGCAATGCCGTGAAATCTTCTTACCTCAAAGACACTTCTTGGTGAAGGCCACTCCATGATAACCTTGATCTTCTCTAGATCCATCTTTAACCGCTCAACAGAAATAACAAAGCCCAAATACACCAACTCCTCCTACATGAATGAACATTTCTTTAAATTTAGTAGTAACTTTTCTTGTTGTAGCCACTGTAAGGCATAATTCAAATGTCTTACATGTTCCTCTTTTGATCTACTGTAAACTAATATATCATCCATATATACTATTGCGAATTTACCAATAAATTCTCTCAAAACTGCATTCATGAACCTCATAAATGTACTAGGGGCATTCGAAAATCCTAAAGGCATTACCATCCATTCATACAATCCTTCATTGGTCTTAAAAGTAGTGTTCCACTCCTCTACCTCTGTAATTTTGATTTGATGATAACCACTTTTTAAATCTAACTTTGTAAAATATCTAGCTCCACTCAAACAATCCATTAAATCTTCAATTCTAGGTCAAGGAAGTATGTACCTGATTGTTACATTATTAATTTCTCTTGAATCAATGCACATTCTCTAGCCTCCATCTTTCCTCATGTTCAACACTATTGGTACTGCACAAGGACTCAAACTCTCTCTATCAGTCCCTTGTCTAACAGTTTCTGAACCTATTTCTTGATCTCTTCATTCTTTGTGGGAGTCATCCTGTAAGCTGCTTTATTAGGTAGATTTCCTCCTGGAATCAAATCTATGTGCTGACTGATTTTTCTAATGGGTGATAACTCATCAGGGAAATCATCTACAATGATATCACAATAACTGTCCAGCATCTCTTGAATTTCAATTGGTAAATCAGAAACTTTTGTGGAAGTAATTGTTACCTTGGGTTTGCAAACCAATGCAAAACTTACCTCATATTCTTCCATCTACTGCAAGTACTCCTTTAAACTCAGCAAGAGGGTCTTTGGATCAGGTTTCTTTGATGTATGCACTTATTCTATTGGCAGCAATGTATGATTGACACCATCTTTTCTAAATTTGTATGTGTTTTTCTTTCCATCATGCATAGCTTCTCTGTCATACTGCCAAGGTCTACCCAACAATATATGACACACATCCATAGGCATCACATCGCATAGAATTATGTCTTTCTACTTTCCCAACTACAACTCCACTTCACATTGCTCATTCACGACCAACTGATATCCTTTTTGAAGCCATGACACCTTCTAAGGTGTTGGATGTTTCTTTGTTTTCAATTTCAACCTCTCCACCACTTTTATGGAGACCAAATTATTTGTACTACCACCATCTATTATCATCTGACAACACTTACCTTGAACCTTACACAGTCCTGAATAAGGTTTTTCTCTATGCTAGTTCAACAATTTCCTTAGCTAGTTTTAACAAAATTTTGTTGACTACCAAAGATTCCCCTTTCTCTGGTACATTCTTTTCTTCTATTACCTTTGTTGTTTCCTCTTTAGTTTTTCAAAAAAATTGCATTCCTCTAATTCATTCTTATATTTTCTGGGCACTCATAGGCTTCGTGTCCGAGCTTTTTATATTTGTAACATCTAATTTATCTTCTTCTACCCCTGCCTCCTCTTCCTCTGGAGAAACTCCCTCTGCCACTTGCATCACCTCCTGTGGGTGCATGCTGACTTGAGCTACTGCTAGCTCCATCTCTAGGTGTTGTAGATCTTCCTCTACCACCTTGACTTCCCCTTCCTCGAAAAGTACCTCTATTTCTAGTAGACTTCTTCCTTATGCGTTTGTCTTCAGCCTTTAGTACCATATGATAAGCCTCTTCTACTTTTTTAGGAGAAAGTACACTTATCTTATTTTGGATCTCCATTCTAAAACCATTCACATATCTTGCAACTTTCTCATATGTATCTTGGATTTTTCCTACTCTTATACTCAATTTGTAGAACTCCTTTGTGTATTCCTTTATTGTCATAAAACCTCTGCCTAAGATTTTGCATCTATCTAAATAATGTTTGCTGATATTCGCTTGGCAAAAACTTACTTTTCAGTTTTGCCACCATCTTGTTCCAATTCATAATAGGTTTTTTGCCAAGTATTTTTCTTTCTGCCTGCACTCCATCCCACCAAAGTGTTTCATGTCCTTTCATTTTTGTCACAACAAACTTCACCTTATTTCCTTCTTTTGTTTCTTCATAATTGAAGAATTTATCGATGTCATTTATCCAGTATATCAATTCCTCAGGGCTTAAGCTTCCTGTGTAGATTGAAACTTCAATTCTAGGCTTGGATGTGGATATCAATACTGACTTCAAGAATCTCATTTCAAGAGTTACATTTGCAGGTTCTTCTTCTTCTACAGCTTCAGCTTCCAGTTCACTAACATCTCCAACATTTGCATCTCTTCCCATTTCCATTGCTTCCAATCTAGCTTGCATTTGTTGCATAGATTCTAACACTTGAGCATTTGCAGCTGGTCTTCCTCTTCTTTGATCACCACCTCTTCCTCTAACTCTGAAATCCATGTTGGATTTATTTTTCTGAACCTTGAGATCCTGTTCAGTGTCAGTAGGTTTTCTCTGATACCACAAATGGTGGCCTGGGTGCAAGTGAAATGGATAATCGTTCAAATCTAGAAATGATATCTGCAAGTTCAGGTGGAACTTCTTCTTGGATTTCCTTTGGAGTATCAGTCATCTACCTCCAAATTTGGCTATTCTACTAAATTAGTAGAACTACTTAATTTAGCCGTAATATGACACCTTTTCAATTACCACAGAATCAAAAGGAATTCAAACTTTTGGTTAATTCCTTATCGCGTCTGCTTTTTCCCACAACATTATCACACTAACTCTCTGTCGTTGATCTTACCTTTCAATTCGACGATTGGTGATTCACCTGATCAACGAAACTAATCTGTGATCCTCCACCATTGATCAAAGCCCATTTGATCCAATGGTTAACATTGATATTGGACGGAGATCTTGCACAATGTTTATCCACTTGATAAAGCGTTTTTCGCTCTCCACCTGAGTGCTACATGTCGATCGATAAAAGGAATTTCTTGGATTTTCAGAAGACCACTTAACACTTTTTATTCACTCGATAAACAACTTCACTAATAAAACCACCTTTCTTACTTGACCAAATGCACAAGCTTATTGACACGCGATGATCGTTAGATCTATTCGATCTGTAGATCGGACGGTTCTAGATTCATTTGGGTTAACACGATTTTCTCAGGTTTTCTTTTCTCTTTTCCGCCAAACTTAGCACCTCTGCTACATTTAACTTGTCTCAAACCATATTCTCCAATTTTTTTAGAACATAACCAAATTATTTCACAACATGGAAAAAAATAAGATCGGTGATATAATACAGGTTTTCCACACTCTAATTCAAAATCCAAACTGCAAATCAACAGAACTGAGAGATATTTCGAAGGAATACAATGCCTCTGGGATTGACCAATTATACACAAATACATAGAGATAAAGTTCTGTAACTTAATATTACATGGCCTAATCAAGTCAAATCAGTCAAAATTCCTTTACAATCATTCCGAACTTACATAAATACCATTTCATTCTAACAATCAAATTCTTAATCCATGGATCAAATCTGCCTAATCTTAGATAAAATCTAATCTAGCTTATATTCTCCTTGAGAATCTCAACTGAATATAAACATCTTGAATTAATTATAAAATCACGCAATCCCTAAATCCTAGCTCAAATCCTATCTAGAAAACTTTGTAAATTGACAGCTAAAGGATCCCACTCCTTTGCTTGTAAACTCTTTTTTTTGTATTTTTGGAATAAATTCGAAGCCTTTTGTCTTCAAGCCTCATGCTCCTGCATCAAAATGTCCATTTGAACTGATCCTCCAATTTTATCACAACATGATCTAGATATAGGCATTCCAAACTTGGCAGGAATATCAATGACAACTATGTATAAAACTATACTTTTGATAGGTATTTGAGCTAAGGTGACAACTAGGTCTTTGATCAATCCTAGGCATGGTACTTTCTTTGAGTCAAAGGTGTAAAGGTCATGATAGGAATGTGTGACTTATAACTGAAGGTGATCCATAATTATCTTTGGCATAAGGTTATGAGAGGCTCCAAACTCCACCATGCAGTTGTACAAAAGAAAATCATGAGCTTTTAATGTTACATAAAATGGTGGAACAATTTCATCGATCATATCAGAACTAGGGCCACATACAATGGAGGGATTTTCATCCTATAGACTAATAACATCTCCCTCAGCATCTACACTAGAAGACTGTATCCATTTTGACACTTGATTTTTGTAACCAGGATGTTCGGAAAGTTCAGCTAAAGGTATAGGAATCTTGACCCTTTCCAATTCTTTTTCAATATTACAAGTGGTCAAAACAGTCTTGTTAGATGAAAGGGTTTCAGTGGATGACTCTGTAGTCTGAGGTGTTGGAGTTTGTGTTTGAATGGTTTTCATTACAGGTTCAATTATGACGATGGATTTTGGAGGTTTACTAGGACTTGATCTAGGCCTTAGATCATACCTTTTATTCAATTCTGCAATTGAAAATTCAGGGAATGCTAATTATTTTGAAAATTGAGCATCTCTGGGTTCTTGTTCAAAGAATTGAGGTGGGGATGAAGGAACTATGGCCATTTTTACTGCTAATGAGTCAATATTATTGATATATTTAGTGATTAAAGAGCTTGTATCCTGTGAATGCTGATCATCAATCATCAAAGGTGGTTGAATGTTTTGGTCAGAAGCTGGTCTCTAAATAATTTGCATTTGAGGAGTTCTTCTAAATTGAGTTTGAGCTTGAGGTATGACAATAGTTTGCTGAATATTTCTAGGCTATGTTTAAATTTTGGAAATCCTGTTAGAAAGGTTCCTAATCAAAGATGTAATTTCATCAATTTTTTTATCTTCAAGTTTAGTTTTCAAGGAAGATGAATCATCAATCTTAGCCTTTAGTTTTCTTTCTTCTTTTTCTGCTTTAGCTTTGAGTTTTCCATAAACTGGCCTATTGGAGTCTACCTCTATAGCATATGTTTGCATGTCCTCTAATGTATTAGAAACCCTTCCCCTTAGCATGACTACAAAATCATGATCAAATGCTTTGGAAAATCTGACCTTTGTAGCTACTACTGTTGGTTTATAATCAACAGACATTTTATGGTAAAGTTTGTTAAATATTTTGATGAATTCAGCAATGGGTTCACCATGGTTTCTCTTCAATTCTTCAAATTCAATAAATAGGTAAATAGGATATTTCTTTACCCCCCATTGATTTTTCAAGATTGTTATGAGCTTTTTCCAAGTTCTAATAGAGTCAGCTTTGAGATGCCTAAACTAGATCCTAACATTTTCTTCTAAATATTGCACAAATAATCTCATATAAACATTTTCCTCTTCTATGTTCATATTTTTAGCAAAATCTAAGAAGGCTGATACATGATCCTTTGCTAAGGGACCTATTTCTCCATTGAATCTTGGGAGATGTTTTAGATAACCAGTAGGAAAATTTCCAAGTTTGGAGGGAGAACTAGAGCAACATACCTATCTTGCACAATGGGTCGAAAAGCCATAACAACAGGAGGAGTATGGGGTGTCTAAGTGGATGTTGACAAGGAAGAGGACGACGATGAAGATGAGTCAGTAGGTGTATTAATATGTGGAGGTGAGGGAGGAGGCCTCTTTAAGGATTTGAAAGGGGTTTTGATAACCAACTTATGAACTCCTGGTGGGCAGTCTTCCTTATTTTCAAATAAGGGATTTGGATAGACAGAAAATGTCTCTTCAAAATTAGTTGAGGATGATGGAATAGAATAAGGGGTTGGAGTAATGAAATATTCTGGTTTGAATTCAGGTAAATGTAAACCGAATTCTTCCTCAGATGAATATGATTTGATACGAATGGATGGAACTTGATATGTTTCAAGTGACTGTATCAAAAAGGCTGATGGAAGGTCTACTCCTCTGGAAATAAGATCAGAAACCCTAGGAGGTAGTATAGTCCAATCAGGATGGGTGGCTATAAATGAAAAGGGATCTACAGATGGAATGTCTTCAGGGTGTAAAGATGAAGAACAAGAAGTTTTTCTACATCTTCTCCTTGAAGAGGCTCCCCTGATGAGTCTTTCTAGGTCTAGGAGAGGGTTAACAATCTTAGAATCAAAGCATGATCTTGTATGCTTATATGGAGCCAGCTCGGACTAGTGGAATCGCTGGGTGAAATATTTTGACCTATAACCTTATCCTTTATTCACCTTAAAGGAAACGGAAAATCGTTTCCCCAAGGAAAATTTAACTTTTAGTTCTTCGCTCCCTAGCAACGACTCCAGTCTGATGTTGTCCTTTGAGATAACCTAAGGTAAATGGGCTATGCCAAAGAATCCAAAATGTTTTATTGATTTGAATGGTTTGGAGGACTAATGAACTATTTAAAAATAGGTACTTCAAACTTAGAAAGATCCTTAATAAAACAAACTCTTATTCTTTAAATACATATGGCTATTTTGATTTAAGTGGGATGGATAAGTAGAATATAGAGAAGTATAAGTGATTTAATATTCAAACTGAATTCTAACCATTTATAAGCAGAAATCAAGAAAAAAATGTTTCTTAGATCAGCAGAATATAATAAAACTATTACAGAAATCTAGTGCAATTTAAGTTCAAAGAGGAATAAACAATAACATATAGTCTTTCAAATTAATCTCTTATTTAAATGAAACTTCACAGGGGATTCAAAATGAAAATGAGATTCAGTTAAATTTTAAATCAGATGACTGTAAAAGGATTGAATTATATGAAGAATACATAATGAAAAACATGATGAAAACAACTCACTGAGAGACAAGCCATATGAAGTAAATCCAGAATCTTTTATTTAATAAAAAATGCTCCAGCTTAGTACAAAGATGTGTGATAACTAGTTCAAGGGTGCAACCCTAGAATCTTCAACAAAATGAAGTATTTAAAAAAAAAATATTACAATAAATTCCTCAGTGACACGACATTATTTTATTACTTAAAACTAAAATAAAGGGAAACAATTCGATCAAAAAGAATGAATCTAAACATCTTGCCCTGTTTTGAAGGAAAGTTGTTGCTGAGTGGACACTATTCGGGTGTTGCACTGGTAAAGATGATCTATACTCTAATCCTGAAATTCACACATCTTTTCCCACCGTTCTTTATCTGGGATTGCTAACTTTGTTACCTTATGATATATTTCATCTACCTCAGTATACTGGCCAAAAGTGGTTTTTACATTGAAAATATGTTTGATCTCATGTTGAATAAAACCTATGTTGTTAATGGCTTCGTAAAACGACCTTCCTATCATGGAACATTTGATGTTGCAGGACATGGCTATGTCTCTGGCAATGTCATGAAGCTTCTTGAAGTAGTACTCCTTGGTCATTAATTTATCATTGATCACAAATAGTGAAGGCATACCCTTCTTGTTCAATGCATCAATCCTTGTGAAAAATCTGTTGACTACAACTTCAAGAGTGTGACACTTCTCTATCAAATGCACTACTGAGTTCTTTTTGGTCAGAACTTTCTTCACTTCCAGAATGGTTTCAATCCTGTCATCCACTCCTAGATCATCTAGCTCATATTTGTTTTTAGAATTAAGAAACTTTATAATGTTGTTTGCTATATCAGACATCTCTCTCGGTTGAGCATTTATATTGGAAATTGTCTAGTTTGAAGCTAGGGTGCATGAAAAAATTCATATTTCTTTTGATGATCCTCCATAAGTTTCACTTAATCATGCAATTTCTTAATGTCCTCAGTCTGAAGAGACATATTTTGGACTACATTTTCCAACTGGTTTGCAACATCTCTTATAATCGTTGTAGCTGGTATGGTTGCAGGAATGACTGTGATAGGAAGTGCTTCTAAAGGGGTAGTCTTTTTAGAAGATTTCTCCCTTTCCATGATCAATCTCTCCACGTCTGTCTCCATTTGCTTAAGATTTACAGTCTGCTCCATGATGAGTTTCATCATATATACCTTTTTATTCTTTGTCTCTGCAATATCCTTAGCTAGAGGATCTTCAATAGCTGGTAGTTTTAACTTCTTCCTCAATGTTGCTATATCAAAATTCTTCTTTTTGATCAGCTCCTTTGCAACATTGATGTTTGTAGGATCGTAACCTAGTTTAATTACCAAATATTCAAAGGTTTTAATCTTGGTGTCTTTGGCAAGAGAAAAAAATTCTCCATCTTTAACTGTTACTAGACATTTCCTAGTGTAAGCTGTAATTTGGACAAAGTCATGGCAGTGTTAGTGACAGTAGAGAAAATCATTTCCCTAGGTTTCTTATGCATATCCATTTGGTCAATGGGATGTATATCCTTGAAATCAAACTCAAAATATGTCTTTTTGTAGTCTGATGTTCCCTTGGGTTGAGGAACTTGTGCTTGAAGGGATGCCATATGCATTTCCACTTCTCTGAGTCAAAGGCTAACAACAGCGTGCTTTAGGCACCAAAATTCTGCTTCTAGAACTGATTGTAAGTGTTAATCTTCAAGGCTTTGTTTCAGGCTTTTATTTCCTTGGAGATATCCATTATGCTCTTCTCTACCTCACCTAAAGTAGATGTACATGTCTGCATTATTTGCTACTGCTCTTGTGAAGTTGAAGAGGTAGTAGGAGACTATGTACAGTGATCACCCACTAATGAAGAAAGAAGTGGTTCATTGGTGGTGATGATAGTCTGCTGCTCTGAATCTTTGGTAAGGTTTAGTCTGGAACTAAGCTTAGCCTTCTTTCTGTACATAATTTTAAACCCTTCACTGAAAATATCAATCCCCAAAGGGGACTCTTCTTCTCTGCTCCTCTTAGCTATCCTCTCCTTCATGGTAGGAGTCTGCATTGTTGAGGATGAGACCTACTATTCTTCTACCTCCTGTAAGGTGTTGTTCACCCATTGTAGCTTATTATTGTACTTTTCTATTTCTGGCCTAGGTGTGTCAAAGTAAGGAGTAGAATTGGTTTCTATCCTTAGTTTAGAAATGATCCCTAATGGATCATAACCCCAGGTAAAACTGAGAGTGAACTAAATTTCCTTCAAAAGATTATCTGCCTCTTCCCCTGCTGCCCTGCTGTTGCAAATGAAAGGGCCAAGTTGTGTTTTTGTCTTAAATTGGGACTTTTTCTTGGCAGCAACAAAGTGGATTTCATCCATGTTGATCATAGACCTGATGTACTCCAAGGCAAAAATCCTCATTGGGAGGAATTTTGGCAACTTGTAAGGTGAAATATCATATCCAAAAATCCTTATTTCTGTATAATTTTCATATAGGTACCATTCCCCTGTCTGAACTTGTTATGACAGCTACAACACCCTTTTGATATCTTCACTTATTCTTGGTTCAACTATGCTGCTTAGGAGGCCTATTGCTGGGTGAACAAACATCTTAGTAAATTGTTTGTAAGTGTACTCTTTCTACTCTTTCTTAACCAGAGTAGTCCAAAAAATGATGGACTGTTGGTTTCCCTTCTCATCTAGATTTTACAATGACAAGTTCATGTTGTCCCCCTAAAAGTATAGGAACATGTATACTAAGACAGAGGCATATTTGAATACCTCCTCTATTGGAAACTTAACCAGTTGTTGATGAATAGGCTTTACAAGAAAATGTCTGGAATTGAACGCAATTTAGGACTTAGCATCAATAGAGAAGATGGATAAAAACCCTATAATGGCCCCATCTACCTATTGATCATAGTAGCCAAGGTGGTAGGAAAGGACATTAATAATTTGCTTGGATCTCTCAGGGAATATGGAGGAGGGATAAGGAGTATTTTTCTTTGGTAATGCAGCATCTTGTGTCAAGAATAATTCAAGAGTTTGGGCTCTCTTAGCAAAGTCTAATTTCTGGTATATTTCAACAAGAGCTTCATAAGAAAATGGGGTAGCATTGTTTACTGTGGGGGCTTACATCATTTGACCAATGCCCTGAGGGGTTATGTTAAACAAAATTTCTCCAATGGGTGTGACTATGTCCCTTTGGCTTGGCAAGTATGAGGCATGACATTTCCTACTGAAATCAAGGGTGTTGTGGGTACGAGGAAAGATGTAGCGAGGTAGGTTTGACTCAATATATTTATCTTCGATCTAGCAGTAGATGTCGAAGAGGTCAAGCTCAAAGAGTATCTCATGAATTTTTTAGTCTCTATCAGCCATAGGGACATGGTGAAGATCTACAGGAGGATAAATTAGAGGATTGACAATTTCCTAATGTCCTCAGTCTGAAGAGACATATTTTGGACTACATTTTCCAACTGGTTTGCAACATCTCTTATAATCGTTGTAGCTGGTATGGTTGCAGGAATGACTGTGATAGGAAGTGCTTCTAAAGGGGTAGTCTTTTTAGAAGATTTCTCCCTTTCCATGATCAATCTCTCCACGTCTGTCTCCATTTGCTTAAGATTTACAGTCTGCTCCATGATGAGTTTCATCATATATACCTTTTTATTCTTTGTCTCTGCAATATCCTTAGCTAGAGGATCTTCAATAGCTGGTAGTTTTAACTTCTTCCTCAATGTTGCTATATCAAAATTCTTCTTTTTGATCAGCTCCTTTGCAACATTGATGTTTGTAGGATCGTAACCTAGTTTAATTACCAAATATTCAAAGGTTTTAATCTTGGTGTCTTTGGCAAGAGAAAAAAATTCTCCATCTTTAACTGTTACTAGACATTTCCTAGTGTAAGCTGTAATTTGGACAAAGTCATGGCAGTGTTAGTGACAGTAGAGAAAATCATTTCCCTAGGTTTCTTATGCATATCCATTTGGTCAATGGGATGTATATCCTTGAAATCAAACTCAAAATATGTCTTTTTGTAGTCTGATGTTCCCTTGGGTTGAGGAACTTGTGCTTGAAGGGATGCCATATGCATTTCCACTTCTCTGAGTCAAAGGCTAACAACAGCGTGCTTTAGGCACCAAAATTCTGCTTCTAGAACTGATTGTAAGTGTTAATCTTCAAGGCTTTGTTTCAGGCTTTTATTTCCTTGGAGATATCCATTATGCTCTTCTCTACCTCACCTAAAGTAGATGTACATGTCTGCATTATTTGCTACTGCTCTTGTGAAGTTGAAGAGGTAGTAGGAGACTATGTACAGTGATCACCCACTAATGAAGAAAGAAGTGGTTCATTGGTGGTGATGATAGTCTGCTGCTCTGAATCTTTGGTAAGGTTTAGTCTGGAACTAAGCTTAGCCTTCTTTCTGTACATAATTTTAAACCCTTCACTGAAAATATCAATCCCCAAAGGGGACTCTTCTTCTCTGCTCCTCTTAGCTATCCTCTCCTTCATGGTAGGAGTCTGCATTGTTGAGGATGAGACCTACTATTCTTCTACCTCCTGTAAGGTGTTGTTCACCCATTGTAGCTTATTATTGTACTTTTCTATTTCTGGCCTAGGTGTGTCAAAGTAAGGAGTAGAATTGGTTTCTATCCTTAGTTTAGAAATGATCCCTAATGGATCATAACCCCAGGTAAAACTGAGAGTGAACTAAATTTCCTTCAAAAGATTATCTGCCTCTTCCCCTGCTGCCCTGCTGTTGCAAATGAAAGGGCCAAGTTGTGTTTTTGTCTTAAATTGGGACTTTTTCTTGGCAGCAACAAAGTGGATTTCATCCATGTTGATCATAGACCTGATGTACTCCAAGGCAAAAATCCTCATTGGGAGGAATTTTGGCAACTTGTAAGGTGAAATATCATATCCAAAAATCCTTATTTCTGTATAATTTTCATATAGGTACCATTCCCCTGTCTGAACTTGTTATGACAGCTACAACACCCTTTTGATATCTTCACTTATTCTTGGTTCAACTATGCTGCTTAGGAGGCCTATTGCTGGGTGAACAAACATCTTAGTAAATTGTTTGTAAGTGTACTCTTTCTACTCTTTCTTAACCAGAGTAGTCCAAAAAATGATGGACTGTTGGTTTCCCTTCTCATCTAGATTTTACAATGACAAGTTCATGTTGTCCCCCTAAAAGTATAGGAACATGTATACTAAGACAGAGGCATATTTGAATACCTCCTCTATTGGAAACTTAACCAGTTGTTGATGAATAGGCTTTACAAGAAAATGTCTGGAATTGAACGCAATTTAGGACTTAGCATCAATAGAGAAGATGGATAAAAACCCTATAATGGCCCCATCTACCTATTGATCATAGTAGCCAAGGTGGTAGGAAAGGACATTAATAATTTGCTTGGATCTCTCAGGGAATATGGAGGAGGGATAAGGAGTATTTTTCTTTGGTAATGCAGCATCTTGTGTCAAGAATAATTCAAGAGTTTGGGCTCTCTTAGCAAAGTCTAATTTCTGGTATATTTCAACAAGAGCTTCATAAGAAAATGGGGTAGCATTGTTTACTGTGGGGGCTTACATCATTTGACCAATGCCCTGAGGGGTTATGTTAAACAAAATTTCTCCAATGGGTGTGACTATGTCCCTTTGGCTTGGCAAGTATGAGGCATGACATTTCCTACTGAAATCAAGGGTGTTGTGGGTACGAGGAAAGATGTAGCGAGGTAGGTTTGACTCAATATATTTATCTTCGATCTAGCAGTAGATGTCGAAGAGGTCAAGCTCAAAGAGTATCTCATGAATTTTTTAGTCTCTATCAGCCATAGGGACATGGTGAAGATCTACAGGAGGATAAATTAGAGGATTGACAATTTCCTCTGGTCCTTTGTCCTTTGGAGGCATGTTGGTTATGGCGGAGAGTGAAAATTGGATTGGGAGGAGAAAATTCATAGATAGACAGAAGATTTCGGAGACAATAACAAAAGGAATAATTTGGGAAAGATCAAATAGAGAGTGGAGGGAATGAATATGATTTTATGCAGTTTAACGGACATATGAGGTGGTAGAAGGCGAATGGCGGGAGCACAACGGTCAGGTAAGTGGTAGCAAGAGAAATGGAATCAGATTTTCGGAGGGGGGGTTGAGTGGTTTGTGGTTTCACTCATGCAGGGTCTGAAATGCTGTGGAGTTGCCACATATGGGCAAGTGCGGTTTGGTATACCACCCATTTTGGACCCCCCTGGTGGTAAAGCATGAGTGGAGACCCGAGGGGGAAAAATTGCATGTGGGCCATTTGTTGTTGGGAAAAGTATCCAATACGGAATGACCCTATCCCACTCTAAGGGTGATAGTACCTCAGCAACAACTGAATGCAAAGCTATTCAAGATTACTTCTTTATGAGATGAGAGAGAGAAGAGAAAAGGGATCCACTAACCGTTATCTTCCGCTAATGGTTGATCCAATCTTCCCTCTTGCTGCTTACTCCTAGCTCCTTGCTCTTTCACCGGCCCAGCTACACAAAGATCCTGTAAAAGCACAAAGAAAGGAAACTACAAGAAGCATACATCCATAACTGATTCAAGGATTAGAATAAATCAAATATGCAAGCATCAATTCACCATAGAGACACATGCATATAGAAGAACCTCAAATACTTTATTAATAGAAGAAGTAAAGTTCTGAGAGTGTTACAACCATAATAGGCCCAATCCAGCAACACCTCCCAGCAGAAAGAAATCTCCTCTTCACCTCCTTCAAAGCAATCACCCAATAGTTCTATGCACAAACCAACAGCACTTCCTTACATTCACAAGATTCCATCCTCCCTAGACCTCATGAGAGAGCTCTATATATAGGAGTTTTGGAGAAAGGATGAGTCAGCTTGAGGCTGGCATGAAGCTGACTAGTGTCCTCTCCCACTTCAGTTATACTTCAGTTCTTGAGTCCACTTGGAGTTTCTTGCTTCCACTTGGAGATCTAGATCCTCTTACTCATCACAAGGCGAATTCCCTGATCCAAGTGTCATTTTGGAAGCTTCCTGGGCATTTGACACCTTGCAGAATGACTGTGCCACTTGGCCAATCTCGCCCAGCGCAGGTATCCTTCATTGCTTTTGACATTCAGCACAGGTACAGAGTGGAGTAGTTGACATTCAGCGCAGATGCTCAGTGGAGCAGCTGACATGATCCAGAAATAGCTTGTTTTTGAGTGTTTTCAGGTGGAGAACTGATTTTCAGTGCTGTGGTTTGCTGACCTTGTTCCTCTAGGGGTAGGAACAACATGTTTAGGGACTTTGGATCCCTCAGATTATCGACATTTCATGCTTCATGCTGTAAGGCACAAAATTGTCTATAATAGTTGCCCCCTAAAGTATGAGGTCGTTTATCGGGTGAAATGCTTTATCAGGAGGATCCGAAGTTCATTCAATCGCTGAGAGGTGCCCTGTAATAAAATACAATACAATACATTATTTTTTCATTCTGCTTTCATGATCTAGCTGAGGCGGGCATTCCCATGCTCAGCTTTATAAATTCATTTTGGTACATAGAACAGACGATCGTCTGATGGTAGACTGATAATTCTCTGCTGAAATTATCATCCTTTGAGTAGGATGATCATCTGTTGCAATGATGAACATAACAAATGTCTTTATATCCTGAATATATATATATCGCAGCCCAGATGGATGAAACTAGATCCGGGGTCTTCAAACTTGTTCGATCTTCACTCTAAGTACAAGTCGATCCATGTGAGAATTGTGCTGAAGTCGAACATGGAAAGACATCGCTTGATTACCGGTCAATAATGTAAACCGTTAACAAGCGCGAGAGGAATCACCAATAATGACAATGACCCTCAAGGTACTGCAGTACAATTCACGTGGTGTGAATAAAGGACTTGGCGTCGAACACCACGCAAAATCTTCTGGTCGAAGGTCATTGATGTATACCTATCGCTGGAAGTGAGAAACTTGCCATTGAGGCATGCAAGCTTCAAAGTACTGGGGGGTTTGTTCCTAGATCAACTTCTTGGATAATGAGCTGAAGTCGACAAGAAGCGATCCGTCAAAGGAGGGCCTTAATGAATCCCACATCAATGACACGGAACGGAGCTAATGATTTTAGTGGAGGTGAAAACAATCTGTGAAATATGATTCAGGGTGGCGATCATGGGTGGATGAAGGATAATGTATGGCAGTGGATGGGACACGGTTGACTCTTTCTGAACAACATCTCTTGAACATATAATGACACTGATGTGATGGATCGGTAGCATTACCCCAAATGTGGATGGTTTGGCGAGGACCATGGTGATGAGACCGGTGAATGAAACAACCCAACCCGATGTGATACGGACGACAAAGTGTCATGTTCAAGAGCGACTTGCTACCATTAAAGCTTTGAGGTTCTCCCAATTTTTCCCCAGTCATTTCTGACCAGTACCTCTTTATTTTTGTCAAGCTTGAGGAGGATAACATATGCTTGTTCTATAACCTGCCCTTCGGGCAAGCCCATCGCTATGTTTTAACGAGCTTAGCGATAGGGAAACTCGTTCTCGTCTAAAGACAAGTTTGTCGCTATTTAATCATTTTAACGAGTCTAACGACAAGGAAAACTCGGTCCTTTTCATTTTTAGAGAGTCTGAAAAGGTACAGAAAGTTAACTCCAAAATTCCTTTTTCGTCATCTAATCCCTTAAGTCCGAAAAAGTATAAAACAATACAGAAGGGATGAGTTTTCGATAACTTTAACGAGCCGAATAAAACAAGTGCTCGACCTTTTTGTGCAATAATCCCTCAGGTCCAAAAATATTAAAATCTAGAGGAGGGATAGCTCTTCCGGTCACTTTAACGAGCTGGAAGGCCAAAACTCGGCAAACTTTTCATATTTTACGAGTCAGGAGAAAAGAGCTCAAAGAAGACTCGTCTTTTGAGGAACGAGTGATAAACAGGGATAGCAGCGGATTCCAGGTACAGGTTGGAATTTTCCAATCACGGCAGTGTCACAAGGATGGCTAAGTGAAATCACTCTTCGCAGCTGTTCCTCAAAATGGGTAAACAATCATATGGAGGTGAACGATTGGCCAAATGAAATGGAGGTGGCGGGTGCAAACACGACCAAGGCTTTTATGGCTAATAAATTTACGATCACAATGGTTATTTACCGGTACTGGATTCATTTTTTAAAGAGCTTGAACGCGCCAAAACACTGCTCAAAAGCTTATGTTTATTTTTTAACGAGCACGAACTATGACGCTAAAACTGCTCGGATCTCGCTTTTCTATTTTTTAACGAGCATAAATTCCGCGGTAAAACTGCTCGAATTATATGGTCAAAATTTTGATTTTTTACCATTACTAGCTTTTCTCTCTTCAAATATAGTACTGCTTTTTCAATTGCTGCAACAAACTTTGTTAGAAATGGATAATATTTGCATGAAAATGAGATTATAACCCTAATATTTCACTTTAAACTTTGTAAAAAGCCATTAAAAGGTGTTTTTACCTCTCATTTACCATTTCATTTGCATTTGGTTTGTTGGAGCTCTGGAGGTGCCTCTTCCCCCTTGATTTTTACCAGCTGATTCCGGGAGATTCTGCGGACGATTTTCGGTGCCGTCTGGACCAGGTAGGAGCTAAACCCTAGCTCTTTCTTTTCATGGTTTTCTTTTCCTGTTTTTTGCCTGTTTTCCGGTCTTTCTGAGCCCCTGGGGTTTTGCCAGGGTGCCCTAGGATCAGCGCAGGTTTCCCTTTCGAAACCTGCGCTGAAGGTCAAGCTGCCTTAAGGCAGCCTGACCCTCAGCGCAAGTGGGAGACTTCCTGCCTGCGCTGGGCTCAAAAAGACTGAGCTTTAAGGTTATTTTTGATGAACTTTTCGCCAGTTTTTCATCAAATCAGGAATTCACTCTTTCTCTTGTTTGCTTTGCAGGGAACCTTGAACAAAATGTCCCTTACATGGCGAGAACGAGAACATGAAGAGGAGGACATGATTGCCCTCCATGACCCGGTCACGGTGAACGCGCTGCAGAACTGTGGCCTGCTGAAGTTCTTCCGTATCTCTAGCATGAGAGCACAGATTTCTTTACTGCAGTATATGCTTGATGCTTGGGATCTTGTTAACCAAGTGTTCCAGATTAGGGGGAAGACCATCCCCTTGACTATAGAGGACATGTACTTCTTGACTGGGTTGTCAAGACGAGGTGCCCTCATTTCCTTATCAGGTACGGCCCGGGGGAGTGATTCCACCAGAGATTATGTCCGCCAGTATTGCAGGGAAGGTTCTCAGCCGAGCAGAGACGGCAAGATTGTTATCCGTGAGATTACTGATCGGGCTCTCAGGTCCATTCTGTTCACTATTGGTAGGATGGCCGACAGCGCAGCTTTACATGTTTCCAACAGGTCTTATATGCAGCACGCCTTGGAGTGTCTCCAACCGAAAGTATTTAACTGGTGTGATGTGGTACTTATTCAGATGAAAAGTCAATTGACCAAGGTAAAGGACAGGAAGCTGAAGAACTTTGGATTTGGTTCTATTCTGACTGCCTTCGCCTTGGAGAAAATCCCACTGATGTAGCCTCAGTACATCATACTTGACTTGCCTTCTCCGACCGAGCCACACATGCAGAGGTTGGTTGACCACATGTCTAGGCATGCAGGTCAACCTCATATTACTTTTACTGAGGCCTTATTTAGGTGGTTCGAGCGTCAGGAGATGGCGTTTTCTGAGTATCCATATGTGGGTATGGATTTCCGAGGTGATCCGGATTTGGTGCTACCGGATGGCGAGCAGTGGGGTGCCATTGGTAAACTCTTTGACCATATTACTGTTTATTGTTCTTACTCATAATGTTGTTGTGCTTTATTCTATCAAGACTTTTAATTGTACTCTTGGGTGCATGCAGATATTGGTCCTGTTCGTCCAGCAGTTCATCCGAGATCGCCAGCTGCTGCCCCGGCAGGGGAGCCTGCTAGGAGAGTTGTTATTCGCGATCTTGACGACACCGAGACCCTTACAGCTGTGCAGGAGCAGGTTGAGAGCCTTACTCGTGGCCTTCCAGATGTACAGATTGACGAGTTACCTTTACAGATGCAGCGGCATACCATTGGTGTGCCTAGACGATGGACTCGTCTCTTGCGCATGATTGCACAGGCCGTGACGTACTATCATGAGCACCACTAGGCTAGGGTGCCCCCTAGCATCTTTTTGAGTTCTTAGGTCATATGACCAATTTTCTCTTGGTTACAGAACATTATGTATGAACTTATATAAACAGCTTATATATTTTGATTTTCGGGTTTTATTCTGGTTGATTTACGTGATCCATATGTACAATTTTTGGTGATGTATCCCTTTTTTTTATAAATGTTGCAAATGTCTATCTAACACATAGTTTGCTAATGAGTCAGTTAATGTGTTTAAGTTTCTTGAAATATGTTGATATTGAATTGAATCAAATCGTCTTTCCAAGATCTTAACCCTTAGGAACATGCGATAAATAGCTGGATTGCGAACAGAATATATACCATTGAGTTGCAGTATTACGAGCTGTGAGTCTAGCCTGACAATTAGTCGGCGTATGCCACGTGTGATGGCATCAGAGAGTAGTTCTATCAACGCGCTATACTTAGCGATGTTATTCGTTGATTGCCCAATACATACACCTCTAAAACTTACTAACTCGCCGCTTGGATCAAAAATGGCCCAGGCTGCGGAGGACAGGTTCCGCGAACTATGACTCGCTCCGTCGGCATATCCAACACATGTCTCCAGAAGGTTCGACATCTGTAACGGAAAAAAGGTGGATCACTCGACCAGAACAAACACTTTAGCGAAAACAAAATACAACAAAAGCATGCAGGTTACTATTTAAGCATAGTAACACTTGAGGTACAACCCGTTGCGGGGCTGCGCCAGTGGAATTCCATCGTAATCCATTAACTCGTAGGCTCCTTTTGCTAACACCCTTTTAACAATATAGGGGCCCATCCATAAGGACTTGAATTTACCTGCTCCCAATTTATCGGATTCTTGGTCATAAAGCAAGACCAAATCACCTTCTGAGAAGATACGGGGTTTGACATTTTTGTCAAACTGAGCCTTGACTCGTTTCTTATGAGCTTCATTAGCCAAAGCGGCGTCACGACGGGTTTCATCCAACTGGATTAATTCCAAGAAATGAGCCTCTTCTTCTGAGGTTCCGGGGAGAAGATCAATTGCGAGTTTAAGCGACGAAATTTCGCACTGGATCGGTAAGACTGCTTCCAGGCCATACACCAATTGAAAAGGTGTGAACCCGGTTGCGTTCTTTACCGACATTCGGTAGGCCCACAAGGCTGAGTACAAGATTAGGTGCCACCTTCTTTTGTGAACCCCGATCATCCTTTGCAACATACGCTTCAGGACCTTGTTGATTGCCTCAACTTGTCCGTTGGCTTGCGGATAATATGGGGTAGAGCTGTCGTGAGATAGCCCTAGCTTGGCAGCTAATTCGACCATCATGTGATTGCGAAAATGCGACCCATGATCTGTAACTATAGCCTGTGGTACGCCGAACCTGGCGACTACATGATTAAAAAAGAAAAGGGCGGCTGTTTCACCAGTGTTATCCAATGTAGGCATCGCCTCGGCCCATTTGGTAAAATAGTCAACAGCGACTATAATATACCCATGCCCCCCGGTCGAGGTGGGGTTACATTGCATGAAATCGATGCCCCACTTGGCGAAGGGCCCAACAGCAACTATCGGCTGTAAAGGTGCGGGTGGTCGTCTAGTTTTGCTATCAAAGATTTGACAAGCATGGCAACTTCTGACTACGGTTATGCAATCTTTGAACATGGTTGGCCAGAAGTATCCTGCTCGTAAGATTCTTTGTGCTGTTGCATATCCAGACTGATGCCCCCCACACGCGCCTGAATGACAATCATTCAGGGCTTTTTTGGCCTCCTCATGGGTAAGGCACCTCCTCAGAACTGTATCGACACCACGACGGTAAAGTGTATCACCGACGATCATGTAGTCTTTTGCTTGGTATCGTATACATTTTTGTTCGGAGTGAGAGGTGTTAGGCCTGAACTTTTGGGTTTGGAGATAAACTATGATATCCCCATACCACTCATCGCTTACAGATATTAGAAACAAACTTTCGTCCACGATTGACTCTTCCGATGTTTCATCGTTGGACGATGATGGGAGATCGCACAATAATTCGGCGAAAACTAGGGCCTTCTTTGATTTGGATTTTACAAATTCCAGATCAAACTCTTGAAGGATCGCTATCCATTTTGAATATTTGCCCCCCAGCAATTGTCGCGACAGTATATAAGTCATGGGGTTGCAATCTGACAGGATGGTAGTTTTCCGAAAGAGGACATAATGTCGAAACCTTTGAATCGCTTGAACAGCTGCAAGCACTAGTTTTTCAACATAAGAATATTTACTTTCTGTATCGTTTAAGTTTTTACTTAAATAATAGATAGGATGTTCTATTCCATCGACTTCTTGAACTAAAACCATCGCAATGGTCGTATCCGCTACAGCTAGATACAGGTTAAAATCTCTTTGATAGTCTGAGGCGTACATTAATGATGCTTTTACTAGACAATCTTTCAGAGCATCAAAAGAAGCTTGCGCCACCTGGTCCCAGACAAAAGGTACATCCTTTTTCAATAGACGAGTATAACCCTTAGCAAGTTCTGCGTAATTTGGAATGAACCTCCTCAGAAAGTTTGCTTTCCCTTGGAGTTTCTGAATCTGAAGCAAATTTGAAGGTGGAGGCAAATTAATGATTGCCTGAACCTTGCAGGGGTCGAGACGAATCCCATCCTTAGAGACTACAAAGCCAAGTAAACGACCAGAACCGACGCAAAACACACATTTGTGCGAATTGAGTCTTATCTTGTAGTGTCGGCAACGTAGAAATATCGCTCTTAAATGTTGCGGATGATCAGTCCGCTTTCGCGAATGAGCCAGAAGATCATCGAGATAAGGTTGAACAATGTTCTTGATGTCATGGAAGGCATAATTCATCGCCCTCTGAAACGTCGCCCCTGCGTTCTTTAAACCAAAGGGTAATTTTTGATAAGCGAATGTGCCCCACGGACAAATAAATGCAGTCTTTGACTGGTCCTGTGGGCGGATATTTATTTGATTATACCCGGAAAATCCATCCATAAATGAAAAGATTTCACATCCGGCGCATTCATCAATTATCTGGTCGATGAAGGGTGTAGGGTAGTTGTCCTTCGGACAAGCTTGGTTTACATCCCTATAATCAACACACACTCTAATCGTCCCTTGTTTTTTCATAACAGGGACAATATTCGATACCCAATCGGTTAGAGGAACCGGGTAGATGAACCCAGCATGGAGGAGTTTTTCAACTTCCGCCTTAATGGCAGCGGCTTTCTTCGGGTGCACCTGCCGAAGCCGTTGCCTTACTGGTTTGACATCAGGATACATTTTAATTTCATGTTCAACGATACTCGAGTCAATGCCTGGCATTTCATCATATGACCACGCAAAGACATCTCTAAATTCGCGAAAAAGAGCGTTATATATTTCCAGTTCTGAAGGGGAACAACCTTTGCCGACATAAATATTCTCTACAACATCTGTTTTGGTCGAGATATTTATGGCTATAGTCTCTTCAATATTGGATAGGTTTCGCTCGGAATCCACCGTATTTACAGTATTCGTTAGGAACTCAAATACTGAAGGTTGATAAAGATCACTTTGAGTATCTTCTTCATATTCCGGAAGAAGGGAACGATGGTGGTGATCATTCCATGGTGCCCCCTCAATCATCATTGATTGTAAGATTCCTTCGCCAGTCCCATGTACTTTCGACCAAGGATCTAATGGGGTTCCATATTCTCTAGATCTATCTACCCAAACGCTTGACGAGCGTTGATTTGGGCTCGCCTCCCATGCTTGAAACATTGATTGCTACAATATTTCTAAAGGGCTTGGGGGCAAAACCATTAAATGATCCATGTTGACCTTCGTGGAAGATATCATGTTGCAGGTTGCTACAAACGGTACATTTCCTATATAAATAGGAGGTGGTAGCGCGAAAGTTCCCATCAATGTGGGGTCTTTCAATAATCCTACTCCGATATCTTGAATTGAATGGTTGTTCTCATGGATCATGGGAATGCTTCCTGTAACTTGTGAACCATTAGGGAGGAAATTCTGTTGGTCGACGATCGTAATCCCTCCTTCAAACGGGAATGCGATCTTCCTAAAATAAGTCGACACAACAGCTGCCATGGCATAAATCCATGGTCTACCCAGTAGGATGTTATAGTCAAGATTTCCATCGATGACTTCTACATCAATTTCTACTGTCTTTCCTCCTAGTTCGAATTTCAAGTTATTAAGGATACCGTAAGGGGTATAAGTCCTTCCGTCGAAGGCTTTTAATGTCGTCGAAGATCGCGACAAGGTTGGAGATCCTAAAGTTTTCCAGCAACTCATTGACATAATACATGTCGAGGCTCCCTCGTCAATTATCATTCTGTGAACAGTTTTGTTGAGTGCTTTCACTTGAATAAGGAAAGCTAGCTGAGCTGGTAACTGAGGATCATATCCCTTGTGATCAAAGGATACTAGATTGGAATCCTTAGGATCAACCCCATCAATTGCCGATAACAATGCCTGTCTTTGGGTCGGACAATTTTGTAGCACTTCAAGAGTCGACATAGCGGATGGCGATTGGGCCAAATCTTCCACTATATTATAATGCTGCGCCGCTCTGGCGCGAGGATTAAATGTCGACTTGTGTACTACACCCTTCGGTGGTTTTATTGTTAATTCAGGGATGGTGGGTGTTACAACTTCTGTCGAAGTTGTTGTCGAACTACTTGGTTGATCTTTACCTTTTTCGTTCGACACCTGAGGATTCCCATAATCTTTGTTCCTTGTCGAAATCAAACCATCATTCTGCTGTTTCGAAACCGACAACATTAGGACTTGCGACGGGGAAGCGTTTCCACTATCAACCAGATTTTGACCTGGGTTGGGAAACGGATCAGTTAACACAGCTGAGGTTTGGGAACTTTTAAAGAACCTCTTTAACTCAGCTTTGAATGGGCAATTCTTTGTGGTATGATCCTTATCATCGCATATTAGACATGGATAATTTTGTTTCCCTTTGCCAGGAGGGTTTGAAGAATCTTTTCCAGGGGATGACTCACCCTGTTTCTTCTTCTTCCCTTTGTTTTGTTTCTTCTTGCTTCCTGGTTGATTGGTTTCTTTGCCCTTATCTTCCGATACGGCATTTACTTCCGAAGCAAGAATTTCTTCTTTTTCATTTTGATCCGAATTCTTACGGGCTTTCTTTGACGAAGCCTTTATCGATTTCGCGTTTGCCGTGCCAATCACGCCGTCACCGACATGAGAGTCACTGTTTGATTTAGGAGTGGGAGGAATTGAAAACTCTGGTCTAGGGGCGTCAGGTATTTTGTCATAGAGTGTGCCGGACTGAGTATAAACTAAGTCCAAATATTGTGCATGAGCAATAACTTGCTCCTCTGTTAAGACTCCCCCCTTGGCCACATCTTCCGTAATAGCCGGAAGTAACGACTTTATAAACCATTCAGCTAATAGCTGATCGGGAACATATGTTTTCACCATCCTACGACGACGACGCCACTCATGTATATGATCAGATATATGGGTAGCAGTTGTCTGTTTGAAGTTGGTTAATATTTCTATTCCCGTTTCATACCTTATCGGTAATTGAAAGTGGGTTAAGAAAGTCGTGGCTAGGGAACTAAAATTGTCGAAAGAGGCTCTTGGCAATTCAATATACCATTTAGCCGCTGGACCTGTCAATGTCCTCTGAAAAAGGCGAAGTCTTATCGAATCGTCGTTAAGGGTGTTCGACGAACACCACAGATGAAAAGTCATCACGTGATTCGACGGGTCTTCACCTGGATTTCCATTGAATTTAGGAATGTCAGATGGAAGTTTATGAGGAATTGCTGGCCACCAAGGGGCATAAGCAATCGGATCGTTGGTTAAACGGTGTAAATCGGGTAACTCTAAAGTTGCCACGAATGGTAACTGTTGATTCAGGTTAGGCGAAGCGTAACCAGGGTACGATGGAATCGCTTGAGCAGTGGGTCTTTGCATACGAGCATAATGTAATTGATGTTGGTATGACTGATACGGCTGGTGGACTTGACCATTGTAAAGTGGTTGGTTTTGACGGTTTTGGATATACGGTTGTCGACTGTTCGCAAAGATCTGCTGCTCAGAACCTTGGTACACTTGCTGGAACTGCGGCTGTTGGTATTGTACAAGCCATGGTTTTGACGCCATGTTCTGTTGCGCCATGCTAACCATTGGACCAAGGTGTGGGGTAATTGTACCCGTTTATACTTGTGTCGTCCCACCAGTTGGCGATTGTGGTTGTGACCCATGGTCAAGCGACTGTTGCATTACAACCTGAGAAATCTGAGGTTGACATGTAACAGGTATCGCTTGAACTTGCGACACGGTTACAATAGCCGGGGTGGTTGGGATGTTCGTCACAGGTACACACTGTTGCATAGAATATACAATCCTTGGTTGTTGAGGTAGCATAGGTACCCAACTACTTGATGCAATTCCAGTATAACCAGAATACTGTTGAGAACTGCCATATGGATATCCTCCCGGAGGAGGTAATGAAAGGGCGTACTGCCCCCCATATGGTAGCAATCCGGAACTCAGAGGGATTGTTAGTCCTTGAGGACTAGATGGCCCAAATTGACCTCCATGAGGATCAATCTGTCAAGTTTCAACATAAGAATTACCGGGGATTACTCCGGATGAACAAACTGGAACAGACCATACTGTCGAAATAGTCCCTTGGTGGACTCCTTCTAGCTGTTGAGAGCTAGTTGGGACAGCTGGTATGCCGTCAAACATCGTTGAAGTGACGACAGGGGCTTCTGCTGTCGCTGTGTCATTTGACACAGTCCTAGATGATGACGGTTGTTCAGACATTTTAAGTCTATCCAATAGATTGCCTAGCGATTCTACAGGAACTTCCACTTGTGGTGGATTAACCTCTGATGAAGGAAAGAGAGTGACCCCTACTCCAAAATGAGTTGGAGTACTTACTTGCGGATCCTCTGTAATTTCCTCTATCGCAATCAAACCCGGTGGAAGAGGAAGACCGTCAGGTCCGTAAAATATTTCTGGTGCCGAAGAAGTGGTTGTTTCGACAGCGACAGTTGCTTGGGGAACAAAACTTTCTGGACCGGTTACAGATGGAACTGGTTCAATTACACAAGTATTTGCCCCCAGACTAGGATCAGTATTACTGTCCTTCTGTGGCTGTTGAACTTCTTCTATAGAGGCAGGGTTTCCAGAAATGTTAGGAGTAACCGGAACCTCGAATGCAGTAGGAACACTTGTTCTAACTTTCAAAGGAGATTTTGAACCGGTTAAACGAGTTCGCTTTGCCCGTACTGTTTTCGATTCTGGGGACAAAGACGGTTGACTCGTAAGCCTCCGTGAACGACGGGGTTTCAATTGACTTTCTTCCACGATTGCGGATTACTCGATCAACTAAAATATTAAAAGGGGAAATTTGTGTTTCCGAATTGAATGAATTTTATTAGACGCTTTTAGACACAACTTGCTTTTTCACTTTTTAAGAGTCGAGAAAAAGCTAAAGATGACTCTAGTCTCCTTCGATGTATTAACGAGCCCGAAGTGACAAATGCTCGGTTGGACTTTTTCAGTTATAGAGTTTGAAAAAGGCCAAAAGAAACTGCTCTGGAGATCTAGGCAGAGGGTGTGCCAAACCTTTCGCAAAACCACAGAATACGTTTTACAGTACGAGTGTTCGATCTTCGTGAATGCTGTGTTCACTGCATTGTGATCAGTAGGGCGGCCAACACGGTTTCCTATTGGATAAAGGCTTTATTCTTATAGGGGTCTCCCAATATATACGCGACGGTACGTGGGAGCACAAGTCCGTATTAGTGCCACCGACTCTCAGGAGGAATCACCCACCTTCGTCGAGATCGACAGTCACTACGTTTAACGACGCCGGAACACGTCTCTAGCTTAGACCTCTAGATGTTTGCGTTATGTTTCAAAGCATTGTTAGGTTCATTCAATATATTTTAAGTTGATCTTTTTAAAGTTTGCCTTTCAAGGTTCACCACGAGATGTATTGATACAAATTCCTAAATGCAGTCTAAGATGAGAAGCAAGCTTTTTCAATCTTTTCGACTTATGCAAATCTTAACTACTGAGGGAAAAGAGAGGCAAAATCTTTTCACACAGATCAAAGAACACTCGCTAATGCACTTTTTCCTGAAATCAACATACAAACTTATATGCAAAATGCAAAAATGCAAGTATTTCTTTTCTCTTTCTTAATGTTGGTGTAATGCAAAAAGAAAGCTGTTGTATAATTTTGAATTCAATTTCAAGTGAAAGCAAACAAGCTTGTCCAAAATCAAAAGACACCTTAAGATTTACTTGTTTCGACACTAGAAATATATAAACTCAAACCAAATGACGAAAGAAAAAAAACCCAATCAGCTATGAACAACAAACAAACTAACTCTTAAGATCAATACGACACTTTATAACAGGTCTAGATCTAAGAGGTCACAGCAAGACTAGTTCACTTTCGTTATGGGAAACTGTAAATGTACAAGAAATACACAAAGAACAAACACAGTTTCTTTATACAACCGAGGCGGAATAGTGACAAGGAAAGTTGGTTTCAGATAGGCCCACTGACTGGTAACAAACATCAAAAACAAGAGTGAAAACAGGGCAAGAAACAGTAGGAAACCCCAGCAGCACAAGGCAGGACTGGTCCAGCGCAGGTGGAACACTGCCTGTTTGACCTTCAGCGCAGGTAGCCCCTTCGGGAACTGCGCTGAAATGCAAACAGCCTTTGTACAGCCTGCACTGAAGAACGAAACTTTCGTTTCTGGTGGTTTCCGGGTCACAGATTGCTAAAAAATTCACAGTTTTTGCTCAAATCAGAAGCTATCAGTCAAGGACACACTAAGGGATGACAAGGAGGATGAAAAGCTATCACTAAGAGCTTATTAGAGTCCTTGTGGATCAGCTCTTCAAATCATAAACTTTCCCAGAAACTGAGCTAGAGTAGCTGCCCTCTACTTTGTATTTGAATGATTCAAACACAGTTCGATTCGGTACTCCCTTTGTTTATGAAATGAATAGCAAAAAACACAAACAACCAACAAGATACGATCCCCAGCGGAGTCGCCAATTTGTTGTTGGGAAAAGTATCCAATACGGAATGACCCTATCCCACTCTAAGGGTGATAGTACCTCAGCAACAACTGAATGCAAAGCTATTCAAGATTACTTCTTTATGAGATGAGAGAGAGAAGAGAAAAGGGATCCACTAACCGTTATCTTCCGCTAATGGTTGATCCAATCTTCCCTCTTGCTGCTTACTCCTAGCTCCTTGCTCTTTCACCGGCCCAGCTACACAAAGATCCTATAAAAGCACAAAGAAAGGAAACTACAAGAAGCATACATCCATAACTGATTCAAGGATTAGAATAAATCAAATATACAAGCATCAATTCACCATAGAGACACATGCATATAGAAGAACCTCAAATACTTTATTAATAGAAGAAGTAAAGTTCTGAGAGTGTTACAACCATAATAGGCCCAATCCAGCAACACTTCCCAGCAGAAAGAAATCTCCTCTTCACCTCCTTCAAAGCAATCACCCAATAGTTCTATGCACAAACCAACAGCACTTCCTTACATTCACAAGATTCCAGCCTCCCTAGACCTCATGAGAGAGCTCTATATATAGGAGTTTTGGAGAAAGGATGAGTCAGCTTGAGGCTGGCATGAAGCTGACTAGTGTCCTCTCCCACTTCAGTTATACTTCAGTTCTTGAGTCCACTTGGAGTTTCTTGCTTCCACTTGTAGATCTAGATCCTCTTACTCATCACAAGGCGAATTCCCTGATCCAAGTGTCATTTTGGAAGCTTCCTGGGCATTTGACACCTTGCAGAATGACTATGCCACTTGGCCAATCTCACCCAGCGTAGGTAGCCTTCATTGCTTTTGACATTCAGTGCAGGTACAGAGTGGAGCAGTTGAAATTCAACGCAGATGCTCAGTGGAGCAGCTGACATGATCCAGAAATAGCTTGTTTTTGAGTGTTTTCAGGTGGAGAACTGATTTTCAGTGCTGTGGTTTGCTGACCTTGTTCCTCTAGGGGTAGGAACAACATGTTTAGGGACTTTGGATCCCTCAGATTATCGACATTTCATGCTTCATGCTGTAAGGCACAAAAATGTCTATAACACCATTGGATGTGGGAAGATGGGTGGAGATGAATTGTGACATGGCATGGGATTAACCATGATGTGAAATAATTTCTTGGTGGGGTCGGGAATCAATGTCGAGAAATATGAGATATAAGAGGGGTGTTGAACTTAGGGAAATGAAAATGAAGGGAATTATGAGAGGATGGGTAATATGGGATTAAAACTTAGGAATAGTATTAATACCGAAAATTAATATATAAACCTTAGAGTAACCTTTACTCTTCTTTCTTTTTCTTCTCCACATCAAAACATAGTTGATGTTTGATTGTGGCACATTTAGACTAGTAGCATGTGCTTAAAAAAAATAAATGAAGCGTTCCTTTTCTTTTTCTTCCCTAGCATTTTATTTTCCTTTGCCTTCTTTATTTAGGGCAACTAGCACCTAACATTTTATTGATATAGATGCCTATAAAACATCAAATTTTCCTAACATTTTAACTTTAATTTCTTTTGCATCCATATGCTAACTTAAAATTTCAAAATTATTTTGACTAATATGCTAACTGATCAAAACTAAATAATGTTACAACACTTCAAACCGAAAGAAACTTCAGGACGGGACCAAGCAATAAAATGGGACCATGATGGGATAGTGTGTGCAACTATGGCTCACAAAGGTCACTAGCTTCTTGTTGGAAATGCACATTGTGCAGTCCCAATAGTTAATGGGGAGGCTTGCTGATTGGAACTGCGCAATGCACAGTTCAGTTTTGGAAAAGGCTAGAAGAGGCTACACATTGTGCAATCTCAGTGGCAAAGTTGGGAGGTTGGATCTCAAAATTGCACAGTTCACAATTAAAGCCAGGCTAGGGAAGCCTCTATGTAATTATAGCATCTAAGGCAGAGGCCTTGAGCTCCCAGAATGCACAGTGCATGGAAGGAAATAAGGGATCCGAGCAAGGGGGGCTCATATATGCCCAAGGGGAGTGTAAAATCAAGTAGATCTGAAGTATTATGTGATTTTGAGTGAATATCTGACTAATTAATGATGCATGCAAGTGAAATGAGCACAGAAATCAATCAAATTGAAGGAAAAAGAAGCATGTGAAGAGAGTGGCCGCTGATGAGCCTCATCATTGGGTAATTATATGGGCCTTAATCCACATCCTAGCTTAGTTAAACCAACTCTTCTCACAATTTATTACATGTTTTGATTATATTTTGTTTAATGAGATGAGTTAAATTGAGATATTATGCCTAGTGAACTAATATGCATTGAATGCAGGTTTGGAAGAGAAAATCAAGGAATTTTTGCAAGACTAAGGTTTGAAACTCGAATGGGAAAAGGGAGAGATATTTTAGGAGGTAAACCCACCCCATTTACTCCTCCCCCATTCGAATATTCCTCCATTAATCTGACCAGCTCAGAGTGCAAGCAGCCAAGTCATGAAGATTAGAAGGCAGTCAAGCAAGTGATAGACAAAGAGTTAGTTGATCTCAAGTTTGGGAGCCAAGCCTCCCTAAATTTAAGGAAGTCATTGGGGACATTAGTTGTATAAGTAGAGAGGCCTAGAGGCTCATTAGGATTCAATTTTTTATTGTAAAAACTCTAGTTATTTTCGAGCTCCAGACTTGTGGAAGAGTTTAATGTAATTTTCTGTTTTTGTAATAAGAATGAGATTTTTCTTGATCCAGTACTAAGTTGAATTCAGAGGGCTGAAGCTCTTGGGTTAGGGCCCAAACCTCACAACGAAGGCTCCTCTTCTTGTATCTGTATTCTTAGCTTAGTTTCATACATTCATGATTAAACTGTCTTTAGAAGTATTTCATTGCAAGTAGTGTAGATTTGATTAATTGTTTATTAGTTTCCTTCCATTTGTGCCTTACTTCAGTAGTAGGTTACAAGGGATAAAAGAAACACAACAAAGCTTTTAGTAGGTGTCTTGACCTCACTTCTTCCTTATGCGATCATGATTTGAGGAAAACACCCTTATGCAGCCCCAAAAAGATAGATTTCCATTTCTTTCATAAGATTTAGATTTTGTTGTACTTAAACTAGCATTTGATCATTTTTGCACGTGTAGGATTTCATTGCCATCTCTTCCATATTCATTCTTGCAGTACATCTCATCCATGATTCCATTTTATTCAGCAATTTCCTCGTGCATGAGGTAGACAGTTAGTTCATTAATTTTTTCTTTCCTAGCTCATGAGAATTCTTCTTATTTATATGAATTTTTGGAAATTACAAATGTTTGATTCAGAGCAGGTGCTTTAGAAGTAGAAAGACATCTAATAGAAAGAAACCACCTTCCAACTTCATACACCCATAGGCATTCCTTGTTTTCATCAAAACCTTCACCAATTTCATCATTTTACATAGAAATTTCCCTAACCATGTTGAGAGAATCCAACCATCTCATAAAATTGGTTTTGGGTTCTCAATGATCCTAGTCCTTTTCTCACTCCATTCCACCCATCAACCACCTTCCTTAACCCTTCCATCACCTCCAACACCCATAATTTTGTTCACGGCTATATCCTATAGAAATACGGGGAATCCAATAGGTTTCTAGTACATCTTGTAGGTTTTCTTGTAGTGGCCTGTTTTGAGGCCGAATTGATGAAAAACCTCTAGGAAGCCTCCCAAGGGTCTCCCAAACCTTCCAACCATCTCCTGAACCTTCTAGCTATCCATCAACACCCCTAAACCACCCGCCAAATCACCAAAAGAGTTTAGCTTGCACATTTTATTTCTCATGAAAAGCATAAAAAGAGAAAACAAATTTATTACATTCCTTTACATGCATAATAGTGATATTTGATGTTGTTTACTCTCATGCTTAAGGTAGTAGCATTTTGTTCATGTTAATTTAGCATTATTGCAAAGCATAGCTCTTATCAATTAATTAGGAAATGGTGTGCCTAAGCATTGAACTTCATTCTTTTTCACTATTATAGCAAATCAACTCTCTCTTAGAGTAGATTTCTATTTCTTTCATCAAGGAACCAAGATTATTTTGAATCCATAGAAGTCTAGCTTGAAAACCCTGGTGGTCGCTCGGTAGTTGGGTAGTGACAAAAGGCAAAACCATCACTTTTACTTGTGTATACAGCACTGTCACCTCCAAGTTTGTACAAACCCTGGGTTGATAAAGTAAATTTGGTAGTCCAAGAGTTGCAACATTCTTGCTACAATTTTGGTGCTCATCACTTTTTGGCACCATTGTTGGGGAGGTGTCTAAGTAATATGTGATTACTGTTTTTGTTTTTTGTTTGTTTCTAATATTATGCCATTAGTTTCCTTTCTACAAAAGTAATTTAGTTTTCATCCTTTTCATTCTTCATTCTTTTCATTGCTTTCAATTCTGCAAGTTAGATTTCATCAAGTAGTTAATATTTTCATTTAGTGAGTAGTTTTCATTCAGTTTGCAATATCAATTCTGCAATCACTTTCAAAGTTTGAAAAAATCACAAAACCAAACCAAAAACATTTCCTTTCATTCCTCATAGGAATAGGGATAACTTAGGGAAATTTTTGCCAAATACCCCCACTGCATCAAACATCCAACCTTCCCTCTTCTTCGGTGGCTGTGAACTGGAGGATCCCTTAGGTGAGAAACTAGACATATTTGAAGAACCTATACGGGAAGAAGAAGAAGAAGAATCCATTCCTACCGATCCAATGGCTGAATGCATAAATGACAGAGCGAATAAAGAGAGAGTTGAGGGTGCCTTCCCCATCAGGGAAACCAATGGGGACACTAAGATGAAAAATATAAGCCCCTCTACCCTTCCTCATTTCCATGGCTTGACCACAGATGATCTCGACACTTTCCTATTTGAGTTTGTTGTTATATGACGAACCTATGACTACAGAAATGATGAGAAGAAGCTAAAACTATTTTGATATACCCTGAAGGATGTAGCTTTGTGCTGGTTCATGGGTTTGCTTGGGATAACATCACAACTTGGGATCATATACAACAAGCCTTCAACAACAAGTATCAAGACTATTGTAGGTCTAAGGATACTAAAGAGGAAATTTTTAAGATGGCCTTAGGTAATGATGAATCCCTAGAGGATTATGAAAACAGATTCCATATTAGTTACAAAAGGGTCAGGTGCACACATGACCCTGAGTCATTGATGCTGGTCCTACTTAGAGGAGTAAGGGGAGACCTTTTGGATACCCTACACTTGTTAGCAAGAGGATATATATACCCGTTAAACTATGATGATATCAAGATTGTCTTTAGAAACCATTCTAGGGCAGCTAGAAAAAGGGTAGGGAAGTCAACCTATGGTCAGTACATTCTCTTCTAATTCATTCATCAAGGGTGAAATTGGAAACATGCTAGAAGATTTCAAGAGTGAGATGTTGCAAACCCTTGCCTTACAGATGGAAGCTATGCACATTAGGATAAAGCAAGAGGAAGCAGAGAGAGCCTTGGCCATTTTCTATCCTAGATGCACTAGGAGGCACCGTAGGAATGAATGTCCATTAAATTCTATTGAAATTTGCTCAATCTATGAAGAAAACCACTCCACAGACAAGTGCCCTTCTTTTCATGGACTCAAATCTATATATCAAGGAGTTGAAGGGGTCACTGAGCAACTCTTCTACATAAGCCAAAGGAGACCTCATGGCCCTAGCCCATACCTGCAGGTCATTCAAGGGTCATCCCATTCATATTACAACCCCAACCAGGCCACATCCATACCTTTTTCAGGACCCCCTGCTCATCCTTCCTGGTCTACACCTCCTCCTTTTTCCTTTGCATCTCAGTATCATTCCCAGCCAGTCATTTCAAACATATGCTCCACCACAACCTAAATGAAATGCACCGCCCCAGGGGTGGAGGCCCCAGTACAACAATGTTTCTACTTTATTTCCTTCACCACCTACCCAACCAGAGCTATTACACTCTGATCCACCTAAACAGCCCCAGATGCCTACCCAGCAAAATCTGAACCTGAATAACAAATAGGCACAACAGGTATATAGTGGAGATACATCATATCCAACTTATGCTGTGGAGATCCAGGAAATTAACCTAAGATCTGGCAGTTTTCTCCCGGATAACCTCCACCTCCACCTAGGAAGGTTGAAGAAGAAAGAGAGGAAAGCATTCTTATAGCAAATCCACCCTTTCCTGAGATATTAACTCAACCACTCCAGCCTACCCCAGAAGAGACTGAACTTTTGGGAGAATTGAAAAACCTATGTTTCAAGATTCCACTTCTCCAAGCCATCAAGGATGTACCTATCTACAACAACAAGTTGATTAAGGAGAAGTGTTTCAAAAATCCAGGGAGGCGAAAAAGAGATGCCCCTACCATTAATGTCATTGGAAAATTGTTTGACTTAATGATGGGGTAGGTAATCTGTCCAAAGTATTTTGACCCTAGAAGCCCTGTAGTAGATGTTCACATCAATGGCACCATTGTCCCACACACCTTGATTGATCTTGGGGCTTCCATTAATGTGATGACCAAGGACACCATGATCAAGCTCAACCTCTGAGGTTCATTGAGAAAGACCACAACAATCCTGCAACTTGCAAACTGCTCCACAGTGATCCTTGAGGGGATTGTGGAGGATGTGATGGTCTCCATTAACTCTTGGGAGTACCCTGCAAATTTCCTAGTTCTCCGGGCTAAGACTAAGCTTATTGGTTACCCTCTCATCCTTGGGAGGCCCTGGTGGCCACTACTGATGCTTACATTAGCTGCAGAGCTGGGAATATGACCATCAAGAATGGGAATATGTCCAAGTAGTTAGTCCTATACCCTCCTGCTCAGCCATCTCTAGAAAAGGATTTACCTTTATGGTTGGAAGAGGAGGGAGAAGATGAAGTTTATTCTGCCCAACTGTATACCTTAGAAACAACCATGGGAGGAGGACAACAGGATGAAGATGATTTGATTGAACACCTACTCCAAAGTCTAACTCCCTGTACATTGTCCCTAGAAGAAGTAGTAAACAAAACCTAGAACAACCATCCAGTTGATCTATACTTGGCTGATTCGAACCCTATTGATGTCAAAACCATAGAATTCGGTCCTGAGAGAACTTTGAAAATCAATCCATCTCTTTTTGTTCTCTAAGAGGAGAAGTTGTGCAACATGCTAAAGGAACATTTGGATGCCTTCGCTTAGAGTTACAAAGAAATGAAAGGAGTACACCCCTCAGTGTGTACTCACCACATTTACATTAAAGAAGGTTGCAAGCCAGTATGACAACCCCAAAGGAGGATGAATCCAGCTCTTAAAGATATAGTCAAAGAACTGCAAAAATTGCTAGATGCAGGATTCCTTTATCCTATCCCCGATAGTGAGTGGGTCTCTCCTTTGGTGTTAGTTCCCAAGAAAAATGGTAGGTGGAGGATTTTTGTCGATTACAGGGAATTGAACAAAGGCACAAAGAAGGACCATTTCCCTCTACCTCTCATCGCCCAAGTGTTAGATGGCTTGGCAGGGAAAACGTTTTTCTCTTTCCTAGATGGATTTAATAGGTATAATAAAATCCATATTAGCTCGGAAGGCTAGGATAAAACCACCTTCACTTGTCCTTGGGGCACTTCTTCCAATAGGGTCCTTCCTTTTGGCCTATGCAATGCTCCTACCACTTTTCAAAGAGCAGTCATGAGTATCTTTGTTGAGTTAGTCCATGATGCGGTAGAAATCTATATGGATGATTTCACACCTTATGGGGGTGATTTTGAGGAGGATTTGTCCTACTTAGGTAGGGTACTACACTAATGCATTGAAATGAACCTATCTCTTAGTCCTAAAAAATGTGAATTCTTAATGACTGCAGGGACTATGCTGGGTCATTCAATATCTCAGCAAGGACTATAGGTGGACCCAAACAAATAGCTATCATCCAAAGGGTCCCACCTCCTCAAAAGTAGAGAATGGCCTATCTGTAAGAATTTGTCAAAGGCCAAGCTGAATTGCACAGTGACCGAAAAGGAGCTCCTGGTTGTTTTGAATTCATTGAAGAAATTTAGGCATTATATTACAAGCTTCAAACATTTCTCCATTCTGACCATGATGCAATCAAATATTTAATGAACAAACCTGCTGTGAATGCTCGTATTATAAGATGGTTACTTTTACTACAGTAGTTTGAAATAACTATTATTAATAAGCCTAGTAAGGAAAATTTTGTTGCAGACTTTTTGTCCAGATTAACTTTTCCTGCAGGGGAAGAGGGAATGGTTGATGATCAGCTATCGTGTGTTTCCCCTTCCACGAGGGGATATAGGGGGGTAATTTTATCATCGAAGACACTTGGGAGACATTCTATACCTCATTGTCTTGCACTTCAATTTTGGCGATCAGAGCTTGCAAATCTTCCCCCTCTTCCTTTGTTTCAAGGGTGACGAATTTGCCCTTCTCTACCATTGACAATTTACTAATCCGGGGGTTCTGTGGTGATGCCTAGACTAGCCCCATTGTTTGCTTATCTTTCTGCGGTCACAACGTGCGTGGTGACTTATGAACTTCTAGTGCAACTGTGGCCTCTCCAGGCTCTGCCTACACCATACGGGGCTCTGGGGTAACTTTCACAAATCACACTCTTGTTCTTGCAACCGTCATCGTGTCTGCAGTTGAGGGTGGTTAGAGTACACGGTGCTTAGTGCTCTGTACTTGCTCAATTTTCAAACAACCAAGTGTTGCCCTATGGCTAGCCCTAATGGTTTTATAGCAGCTTTTGAATTTGAATTCGACCCTTCCCCCCACTTCTGAGTCATATATCCTTTTTGGCGGTAGATTGTCCCAAATCTAGCTCTTAATTCGTATCTTAATTGCTGCCACCCACTCATTTTTGTCTTAAATTGGACCTCTTATCATGAACAGTAACACCAATGGTCACCTCCTAGCCTCTCTGCGTAGCAGCGTGGCTCCCTATGCGCGGTCGCGACCCCTGTGACATACCAATCCTGCACACAACCTCCTTGTCACACAACTCCCATATAGACTCTTTTAGAGTCCCGTGATATCTTTCAACTATTTGCAGTGCTGAGACTATGCTTCCTATAGATAGTCAGGTTGTCACACTTGTGGTGCGAAGCTTCAAGTCACCTTTCAACCCCATCCGCAGGCCTCCATTAGTTACCCTCGTGCCAGTCAACACCTCACGTTCTTCCTTATGCGGTGCGTTGCCCTGATTCCTTTTTATAGTGAGGTGCGGGCACAACCATGGTAGCAAAGCCACAAATTCTTCCAATGCAGTAGTGTGGCTGCCTACCTTTTTTTCTATCAAGCTTAGCTTCTCAGCGTGGCCTACTTGTGTGATTTTGGTTACCGGTTTGTTGATTTCTTCATCCAAGATGCTGCTTTTCTTCCTCATTCGTACTTGATCTTCTTTGAGTTCACGAATTTTCAAGTGCCCTTGTCGAATGGCTTCCTGAATCTGCATATGTTTGACCCCATGCAACGGCATAATTCCCTCGTCCTAGACCTTACGAATTGTTCCAATTATGTGAGGATTCCTTCCTCCCAAACCTATGGCCTCGACTCTGCCCATCATCTTTAAGATCATTTCCATGCTCATATTCTTGTACATGGCCCTAGAGGCCCATCGAACCGCTGGTATGCACTGGTCCCAATCAGTCCATCTGGCCTAGTGAAATTTATTCAAGATCTCGCGTACCCTCTTGAATGCTTATATGTGGAACTTGTGCGGTGCACGTCACTTTTCCTACTGCTGTAGCTGGTTCCAAGTGTCAATCCATAGTATAGGGTGTGGGGTTGTGGACAACTCAACTCACGTCTATACCCGTCGACATAGGTGAGCGTGCAACCTTCTTGGTCCTGGCTGCCCAAGTCTCATTCAGTGCTAGGGGCTTCCAATCTATAATCGCATCTGCCTTTTATCTTCACTCCAGCTTATTGTGGTCTTTGGACATGTACTCCATCCCTATATAGGTGCCGCACATAGTATTCCTTCCAATGTAGCATACCACTGCTATTCTGGTACTGTGCTTCCAACTTGGTCCAGGAATTTATCTACCATTGTCACTTCATCATGTGTTGGTAGTCCCCTTGCCTTTGTTGTCACATGATAGAGTGATCTACTCATCATGTTGCAATTCAGCGTTTTCACTTCGTGCAACCGGTTCTTCTAGCATTCTACTTCTTCATCTGAATCCAAAGTACAAGATTTGTCGTATTCCCACGAGATTCTCGCATCTGTAGTTGGGTTCACCCAATCTTGGTCTTGCGTCGTTATCTGGTAAATGCAATCTAGCTCATCGTCACGCACAAGTTTAGTGTAGCGCGTTCCTTCAGCTAGATCTAGCAGAACTACTACGTGTAGGGACTTTTTCTCAAATATCATCTTCTGCTTCTTCAGGTTGATGATGCCATTCATATCAGTGGCCCAGTCTATTCCTAGCAACACAGGATAAGGATTGTTGTGATCAACAATCTCTATTACTTCAAAGTTTGTCTGCGTGCTCATGCCTTCGATATTGACTGTTACTCCTTGAAACCTTCCCATGGGCATGATCTTCTATTGGTTCACCATTCATAATTGAATAGGGGACCACTACAACGTGGGCCTGCCCATGCGTTCCCAGGTTTGCTTAGGTAACACATTCATGTCGGACCCCAGGTCTAAGATTACCTGATCCATTTCGTATTCACCAATATGCATTGTCATTCTCATCTCCCTTCTAGTGCGTAATGTATGCTTTCCCAGTTTCCAGACTACACATGGCTCCCTTGACCCTGTGCACCTGGTGATTAACTCTTGTAGTCCCTTGACTACCTTATTTTCACGTAGCAGCTTCATGCATGTCTCTAAAAAGGTAGTAAGCATAGAAGGATCCATTCCTAGGTCTGGTTGATCCTTACTACCTGAAGTAGAGGCCTCCGTGAAGCTCTTCTTAGATTCCATAAATGTCTCCTTTGCATGGTCTATGTCAAATTCAGGTTCCTTTGTAGGATCCTTGCAAACCCATGTATCTTCCTCAGGCTGCTTCCCCTTATCTTCCCTTGGGGTCGCGCCACTTTTGAGCATCATGTTCATGTTGGGGTCTTCTTCACGCAGTTCAGACCTCATCATTTGGATATTTTGAGTCGGAGTAGGCTGTAGTACCCCTTTCTCGTGCATTTGTGTGATCAATGTAGGACAATCCATTGGTTCATGATCAAATTGAGCACAGTATGAGCAAGATATTCTGGTTGGGTTGGTACAATCGCAAGCATAGTCCCCTGGTCCTTCGGAATTGTAACAGATTAACTGTCCACAGCCCCTTCCTGGCCCCATTCCTCCTCATCCTCGACCTCGGCCTTGAAATATAGCGTGCACCATCCCCACGGTTAGATCGAGGCCTCAAGTTTCTATCTGAATTCTATAGGTTGGGGTTCATTCCATCATCAACTCGTAGTTGTGACAAGTATGCTCGTTGTGGCCCACCAACCTACAGAAATTACAAAACAACTACTGTGGAGTCTATGTATACTTCTGCATTAGATGACAATTGTATGTTTGTGTTTTCCTCCTATCTGACAAGTTGCGCACCATAATGTGGGTGTCGTACTCGGCCCTGCCTGTGCTTCTGGTCTCAATGGTATCGGTCCCCCTCCCGCTAAGTAGGTCGCAAGTACTGGACAATGATCCTTATCGTGGCCCTCACCTTTGCATTTTACACACCATACTTCATCACGCACCTCTGTCCACGGTGCCCTATCTTGCTTCAAGCTCTACATTTCTAGGCAGAGATTCTGTAGCTATGAGTGGATTTTTTGAACTCATAGCCTCGATCCTGTATCAGTGTTTCACACAATCTCATTGCCATTTCCAATGCTTCGTCTTGGTTTGAAAGTTTCTGCTGTGACAGTGCCATCTTCAGGTGTGGTGTCAAAGACGCCACAAACCACGTGTAATGCTACACATCCGTTAGTGTCATATTAGTCTCATGGATCGTACTCTTCAGCCCTGATCCAAATCCCAGGGGGTCTCACCTGGAAGCATCGTGATATCTTTAAATCTGATGATTGACTTTGTCTCTAACTTCGACCAGCTAAATTCTCTATTCAGCGCATTCTGGATCTCTGTTATTCATGCATTTGGGTGATCATTGGAATGCTTGATATACCATGTCAACGCGCGATCTTGCAGTAGGATCACGAGTGTAGCCTTCTTAATGTTGTCGTCCATGACCCCTTGTGCTTCCCACATTTCTCTTACCACGAACTAGAACTGATTCGGATGCTCATTTCCTACTCCTCTGAATATGGGTTGCTTGATCGCACTCGCCATGCTGAACTACAATGTTGGTGGAGGTTGGGTGGGTGAAGATTTAGGTGAAGGAGGTGAAACAGGTGGTGGCATAAGTGGAGGTGGTAACTACGGAATGTGTTTCCTTATCAAACCAACTACATTTCTCGAAGAGACCCCAGTAAGCTCTTCCTAGCTCTCTCGTGAAGGTGAAATCAAGGGACTGTTTCCTAATTCCCCACTACCTTTGTAGATTCTTCCACTACGCGTTGTTCCAAACATTAATGTATTCGCATCACCCGTTTCACACATAAAAACATCTTGATCCAGGTATTCAAGGATTTAATGTACCTACCTTGCAGTCCCTTAAGAAAACGTCACTCTGCTTTACTGTAGCTCACGGTCGTGTCTATCGCAAATTCAGTGATAAATCCCCCTATTATCTGGTTGAGCCAATGGTCCACATCCCACGCGATCTTATCTTCTGATGTCTCTAGTCTGCGCACTAATTTGGAGTCCACACTATTGTTTGATCGAGCTTATACCTTCCCTAGCTATCGAATAACCTTGTGATCCACTCATATAGTTCAGAAGGGAAGGCCACAAATAATATCTCATGAATTTCCATATATACATAGCGATCCAGCCACCTCTTCTTGGATATCTGTAGAGCTTTGTTTTCCTGTGTCACGAACTCGTGAAGCTTCTTGTCCAACCACTCTTCAATTTCCTCCTTTGTGGGGCTACAATGGCATGACATCAGACATCCCTTAGGTAGTTCTTGGTCGTGGCAACGGAACCATTTTTTGGCTATGTGGGGCTTGACCCAGGTCCACCAGTGAGTTTAGCCAAGAAAATCCCGGTACTACCAGCCGTTTCGGCAACAGTCCGCGGTGCACAGACTGAGGTCTAACCCAAGGTAGTATGTGAGGGTGCTGGCACCATGTTTCCGCACCCTAGGGATGTCTTGATGAAATCTGGGAAGTTTGCGAATTGATCCTAAGTGCTTGTGCTGCTCTGCGTATCTGTCTGTCCTTCGCAGCTTGTGCGAGTGCTTTTGTGCAGCTTTATAAAGAGAGCGAAGAGGGGATGTCTAGATCCTTTATCCTTACTGCGCTATTATTATAGATCTTAACTTAATTGCATATACCCAATGATCTCATTAATCATTCAACATTCATAGAAAGTGCACACAATCATAAAACCGTAAAGAGTTGCATAAACATAACAAGAGTATAAAAACGCAATATTTCAGAATCAACTTATTTTTTATTAATTCTCAATTCAAGTACAATCCCAACTCTGCCCTGCTCAGTCAGCTGCAGGGGTCCGCACACACAGCTGCAGACTCTACCAAGCATCTACCCATAGTTGCAGAGCCTCTCCCTACTACTACAACCTAAGACTCAGACTTACAGACTCAAAGCGAATTCCTCATTCAAAAACCATATTATTTCCCAAAGCTAAGACTGCCTTTTACACTTAGAGCCTCGCTCTATTTATACAATCCCATGGTCCGCGAACCATGGGTAGGCCAACCCATTCTATATTAAATTACATTATTTTAGGGCGGACAACCCTAGACTGTCGCGCTCCATGTCCGCATTTTGTGGGGTCTTTATATTACATTTACCAAACTCGGGTTTTAAGCCCCAAAACATGATATGGGGGGATCCGCTACCCAACAATCAACGGTAAGGAGAAGCCATTGAATCATCCTATACATGTTGTCCATACTAATCTTGATTATTTCATTTTATTTAGCGATATAAATTATGTTGATGATGAAAGTCAACTAGTGGAAATTTCAGAAGTTCCCAAGGTCATGAGTAGCATGCATGAATTTATTACAATAGAAGGTAAAGAGGTTAGTGAAGAGTGTTTGCAGCCAGCGAATCCTAATGAGGAAATTAAAAGAATAGTGCAGAAAACAGAGAGTTTTGAGATAGCTGGTCAAATTCCTTAAGATAAAATAGTTCAGTCTTTAGAAATCCTTTTTCGAGATGAAGAAAATGGTCTTTGGACCATGGAGTTCGATGGTGCATCGAGAAGAGAAGGAACATGGATTGGAGTCTGGATACATGATCCATTACATGAGTCAAATAAAATCCCTTGAAATGTGAGAATGAGTTCTTATAAGTTGGCTTTTGAGTGTTCAAATAATGAGGCTGAGTATGACGCATTGATTGTTTGCCTCAAAATTCTGAAGATGTTAGGAAAAAAATTATGTTTATGGTGACTCTGAATTAGTAATTAAACAAGTCAAATGGGAATACCAGGCTAAGCACCCAACAATGAGAGCTTATCATAATGTTGTAGTTGAAATCCTCAAGACATTTTCAGAATACACTTTGTCTCTTATTCCTAGAGCTAAAAATGTCATAGCTGACTCGCTCGCCACTACAGCAGGTATGGTGAAGGTTCCTATTCATCCTAATAATAAGTACTCCATCCATGTCAAAAATTGCCCAGCTGTTCCAGATAACATGAGATTTTGGCAAGTGTTTAGGGATGATAAACAAATATAAATTTTTCTGCAATTGGAAGGAGAATTTTAGAATTCTCACATTGGTGATTCATCAAATTTGAATGATCCAGACATCCACTTAGCTGAGATTGAGGTATTACAGCTCAAGGACAACAACATTCCAAGAGGCTTGGTTCCTTTCGAAGAGTTATTTTATCGAGATGATGTCACGAAGAAGCCCACCATGGTTCCTACTGAAAAATGGGTTAAAGATGTAAACATTGGCACAACTGATAATCCTAAAATCATCAAGTTATCAAAGTCCTTATCTCCTTAAACAAAAATTAAGTACATGTATTTAATAAAAGAATTCACTGATTTATTTGCTTGGGACTATTCAGATCTGAAGGTTTATGACAAACGTATCATTCAACACATCATTCCTATTAAGCCCGATCAGAAGCTATTTCGCCAGAAATTAAGGAGGATCAATCCCAAGTTGGGGCCATCGATTGAGAAAGAGGTAAATAGGCTTGATATGTCTATAATCATAGTCCCTATTCAATTTTCTGAATGGATATCTAATCTAGTTCCTGTAAGAAAAAATACCAGGGAAATTCATCTATGTAATGATTTCAGAAATATGAACAAGGTGTCCTTGAAAGACAATTATCCCCTGCCAAGATGGATCACATACTCCAGAAGGTAGTTGGGTCCTCTAGGATGTCATTGCTAGATGGATACTTCGGATACAGCCAAATTCTGGTACACAAGGATGATCAGCTCAAGACAACCTTCACAATTCCATGGGGTACATTCATGTACGCCAATATTCCTTTTGGGTTGAAGAATGCAGGAGATACTTTTCAGCAGTCTATGGACATAGGTTTTGCAAATGAAAAATATGTATTTATGGTTATCTATTTAGATGATCTTAGAGTTTTTTCAGAGTTTGATGAAGATCATTTACATCATTTAAGAATTGTTTTTCAGAAATGCAGAAAAGTTGGCATCTCACTTAACCCAAAGAAGAGTTTCTCTTCCATGGAAGAAGAGTTTCTTTAGAGGCTAAGAAATCATTTCACGCAGTGAAGTCCTCATTATCTATTGCTCCTATTTTGATTATTCCATATTACACTTCAGATTTCATCATCTTTTCTTTTGCATCTGAGCATACATTAGCATCGGTCCTAATGCAGGAGAAAGATCAGAAAAATGAGGAGTCCATAGCGTTTTTTAGTCGCACTATAAGAGATGGAACACTAAGATACAATATCATTGAAAAGCAAGCCTTGGATTTGGTGAAGGATCTCAAGGATTTTTGAGTTTATATTCTACATTCTCACTCCATTATTTATGTTCCTACTACAGCAGTTAAAGAAATTCTTGTGCAGACAGATCCCAAAGGCATAAGAGGAAAGTGGATTGCAGCCATGCTAGAATATGACTTGCAGATAAATCATACAAATCTCATCAAAGGACAAGGTTTAGCTAAACTCTTGACTGAATCAAATCTACATGCACTAGACATCAATTTTATTTCTGCACTTTCTGAAGAACAAGAAGAAGACAATCCTTTCCTACAGGTGTCAGATATGTTTATGTCCTCACCTTGGCATTCCAACATTGTCTATGTCTTGCAACACTTGAATCCTCCACCAGAATTTCACAAAGCTAAAGCTAGATCACTCAAACTGAAGGCTTCAAAATATTGTATTCTAGATGCTATTTTATTTTGGAAAGATCCTAGTGGTGTGCTGCTAAATTGTTTGGTAGAAAATGAAGCTAAGGATGTCATGAAGGATTTCCATAAAGGAGATTGTGGTGGTCATCACTTTTGGAAAACTACAAAAAACAAGATCTTAAGAGCTAGCTTCTATTGGCCCACCCTCTTTTCTGATGTATACAAAATAGTCATGAGTTTCCATGAATGTAAGGTTTTTCATGGGAAGAGAAATATTTTTCCATTACGATTACAACCCATTTTAATTTCAGCTCTTTTTCAGCAATGGGGTCTTGATTTCCTTGGTGAAATCCATCCTTCATCTTTAGCACAACATCAATGGATATTGACAGCCACCAACTACTTCACACATTGGATTGAAGCAATCCCAAACATGCAAGCCACTGATTTTGTCAATTCAATTCCTTGAGTCTAATATTTTGTGTAGATTTTGCTGCCCACAGAAAATAATAATTAACAATGCTATGGTTTCAAGTCAAAAAGAATGGTGGAATTCTGTGCCAAATACCATATTGTGTTAAGACGTTCTACTGCTTATCATCCATAAGGGAATGGTCTTTATGAATCTTCCAATAAATCCTTGGTTAACATCATCAAGAAGGTTCTAGAGGTGAACAAGAAGAACTAGCATAAAAAGCTCATCAATGCCATGTGGGTGGATAGGGTCAACACTAAAAAATCACTAGGTATGTCCCCTTTTAGCTGGTGTATGGAATTGATACAGTTTTTCTTTCATCTCTTGCTATCCTGGTCATGATAATGCTATAGGAATTGCATAGTGAGACTAATGACATGCAAAGAAGGATAAATTAGATGATTCATTTACAACAAACAAGGGAAGAGGTTCTTCAGAACACATCCAAACACTAGGAGAAGACTAAAAAGATTTATGATCGCAAGACCATGGAAGAAAATTTCAATATAGGGGATGTGGTTCTTCAGTGGGATGCTAGAAATGAAGAATACGAAAAACATGGCAAGTTTGAAAACTTATGGAAGGGACCTTGCAGAATTTCTTCTTTTAGAGGGAATAATGCTTTCTTATTGGAAGAAATGGATGGAGGAGATTATTCAGGAGGAACGATCAATGATAGGCTTCTATAGCACTACTATGTCTGAAAAAAGTCCTGAAAAATCATCATCGTTGTATATACCGGTGTGTATTTTGTTTCCAGCAATTTCGGCTGCCGTCATAGGAGTTTGAAGCCCGAAGTGAAGGCCCTAAGGCTTCTTCGGTCAGCAACTATTTTGGTTTTTATTTCACTTTTTAGTCTTTGTCATGTTAGAAGGTCAGTCAGTTTTAAGTCGAAAGTCTATTTTCATGCATGTTGACTCCATTGCCCAATGGATAAGGCTACTTGGTCTATGGTGTTCATGACACCTCCAAGGAGTTTCCATCCCTAGCTGGAGCCAATGTTAGTGTCAGTCTTGTTAGCATGTCACCTGGATCAAATGTGCTTTTACTATGCTTGTCAAGACTATCAAAATCAAATTTTTCATGTCACTAGGTTTACAAAACAAAATTTGGTCACTATTTGGTTAGTCTAGAAATAAGGTCAGTCTTTTGGAAATTCACTCATGCTGGTCAACTATCACGTTTTTATGGAGGTGTCGTAATAAAAACATGTCAGTCATCAATGTCATCCCATTTATTTTAAGGTAATCCATTAGGTCGCTAGGGTTTCCAAGGTCGACCATTTTCATGAATAAATCCAATAGTGAATAGAACATGACAAGAAGCTCTTATGTATTCATTTGTGAGTTATCACACATTCATCATGTTATCATGGTCAAAAAGTTCCAGCACTCAGGAAAGTGAAAATGCAGCTCAGGTTTCAGCTGTAAAGGTAACTCTGTTTTGAAAAGTGAAAAATCAGTTTTTAAAGTTTTGTGGGTCCCATTTCTTTTTCAAAAAGAGAAATAATTTTGCCTATATAAACTCAAAAGCCCCCAAACTTGGTTTATTTGCCTCCTATTCAATCTTCAGAATCAAGCTCTCCCATCCAAAAGAGAAAAAGTCAATTTCTTAAATGTGAAGAAAACGTTGAGGTTTTGTGCATAGGAACAATGTGTTATGCACAGAGGGTCGGTGCTACGCACAAAGAAACTTCGTTGCAAACAGGAACAAAGCACTGCACACGAGACAAAGTGTCCAGAAAATGCCCAAATCTCTCCCAAACTCCATTTTTTGGCTTGCAAACTTAATTTCATTGATTCATAAGCCAAGAAACAAGTAAGTACACCATCATTCTCCCTCATTTTATTTTCAAAATCATCTCATTCTAATGCTTCTTCAAATTAGGGTTTGTAGTGAAATTTTTCATGGGAAATGATACGGTGATAATGGCCATTTTTATTTTCGGTTTCCAAACATGTAAAATATTTCCCTACACCTGCATACATGTTTAATAAACCATTTTAACCATTCAGTCCACCTCAAAACAAAGTTTTACCTCTCAAAAATTAAAACCCTAGCTCATTCCTAGAGCTTTTTGGGCATTTTTCATTACAAATCCCTGTTTTTACTCCTTGCAAAGAGATCACTCTTCCATTCTTTCTTCACTAATTTTCATCAACTTCCAAAGTTGATATCCATTTCTTTCAAACCTCCTCTATCATTTTTTCAAAATCCACCTTCACATCACTTCATTTTCATTCATACCTCACACTTTTTTTCATTGCCTACTGCTAGGGTTTTTTGTCATCATGGAGGCAAAATCTTCACCAGAGAGGAAAGGACATCATCAGGGAGGGAAGATCCTCATATATGAGCCATCAAATTGTAATGAAATAATGTTTACTTATGCTCATTAGTTTCTTCTAAACTTTCTCCTCTATACTACATGAACAATATTCTAAATACACCATGGCTTCTGATATCTAGCTCCTTCTCATATTTTCTCCTGCACTCCTACAACCTTGACTTATTTGTGGCTCCAAACCCTATGTTTAGAAAACCCTAAAACACAAATATTCATAAAAAAATAAACAAATACACATATCTAGCCTAAAATTATTTTTCTTTAAAGTCATATCACTTACAAGATACATAGAGAGATCCCTCTCATGCTCAGGAGGGCTAGCTACTGAGCTGAAGTGGTTTGAAGTTACCCTTCTCCATTTCCTTTTCAGCCTCAGAGATTGTAAGGACTAACATTTTGGTGTCACTGCTAGGGAACAACTATTAAATCATTCCTGGGAAATATAAAAAAGCTTTCAAAGAACTAGTTTTGTAGTTCAAAGCTTCCAGTATTCAAAGATAGGCTGAATTCATAAATTTCATCAATTTAGGGTGTATACATTTTGGCTTCTAAAAGGCATACCAGGCCAAACACTGACCCAAATCCACCCTTCATCTTTAAAAATCCAGAAATCCTGCTCAGAAAACTTAGACTACCCATCACTAAAAGTGTAGTTCAAAAAATTAATAGAACAACCTCTCTTCCTAAAAATCCGTTTGCCATTGAGCAAATTCCTTTTGATGAGCAGATAGAATTATCTCTTTCCAGGTCGAAGTCTGAGTCTTGTATTTATGAAGTGACATTAGAGCCTTTAAATATTCAAACTCACTCTATTTCTTTAGAATCTTTGTCTGCTAAAACTGATCATGAACTATGGTTGAATTTTGACAAGCTTCAAAGCCTTCCTGACCAACTCCAGATCGGTCCAATATCAACTTGAATACCTGGCCACTGCTTCATCTTATGTTTCACCTCCAAGCACATCTATTACATCTCCCAAGATTTTAGTTTCATCATATTTCATACCACCTCCATTTGTTCCATCTTTGCTTGTACAACCAATTGTAGTAGCTCCGCCACCCCCATTAGTATCATCATCCTACCTACATAGCCCATTGTAGTACCTCCACTATCTCCAATAGTCATGGTGTGATTTTCACCTCTCTTACTGTCTGCTCAACTTTCTAATTTTCCTCAAAATTATGGTCAAAGACTCCCTTTGTTTGATGGAAGTGTAGAAATTACAGCTCAGTAGCATGTTAACAAGTTAATATATTTCATCGATTTAGAAGAAATTGATGAAGATAATTCCAAGATGAGGATTATAGCTCAAATTCTCTCAGGAGATGTTAAGAAATGGTTTCAAATTATGGCTGTTAATTCTGTTAAAAATTCTCAAAGATTAATTGAATTATTCTTGGCTCGTTGGCAAGAGAAGAAAAATCCATTGCAAATATTAGCTGACTATAATTCAATGAAAGGGAACTCAAATGAAACAGTTCAAGAATTTACAACGAGATTCAACGAAGTGTACATTTCCATACCTGATGATATGAAGCCTCCTCCTTGTCTGGCTTTTCTTCATTATCCTGATGCTTTCGATCCAAACATGGCATACCAGCTTAGAGAGAGAGATCCTACTACTCTTGAAGAGATGTAGCAAAATGCAGTCAGTGTCGATGCCAATTTTCTCATCAAGAAGTCAAAATCAAAGACAGAGAGGATTGAAAAGAAAGTGGTCTTTAAAGAAGAGCCTACCTCATCTTCTGATGTAAAGCTTGACAATCTGATAAAAAATATGGAGAAGATGATGGATAGAATATCCATAACTGACCGACAAGCAGAACCTTCAGTGAGGAATCCTAACTTTCGCAGACAGTAACAAGAACAATACAGAAATCGATAGAAAGAGCAATGAAACCAAGATCCTGAAGGTCAAGTAAGAGCTCCACTTTAGCAAAATTATACTGAAGGCCAGGAAGAATATGAAGAAGATATTGTAGAATCAAATCACTTCTTCCAAGAAGATGAACTACCTACTTTCCTAACAAAAGAAGAGCAGTTTTTCGAAGATTCTCTCATACCAGGTGATCAACAATTTGTGCTTGCAAGTGATGATCTATAGGCTGTTCAAACTAAAGAGTACCAAAGAGGATATCAAAACACCCTTAGTCATCTTCAAAAGAGGTACAATTTGATGAATAGAAATGTACATGTTACTCTAACTCAAAAAAAACAGAATGTACAAAAAGACACACCAAGCAAGGAAATTGCTCTTGTAGGTCAGAATAAAGAAAAGGACATTACCATATTGTACCGGGAGAGAACAAATGAAGCCTCTACCAGAAATGTGAGGAAGGAAAAAGAGTTGCAAACTGAAACCCACAAGAAAGAGTCACAAGCTAAAGGGAAAACAAAAAAGAAGGACATTTCTGCAAAAGAGGTAGAAAAGCAATCTAATCCTTTTAGTTTGGAAAATGAAATTTCTAAATTGAAGATTTCTATTTCCCTCACTGAATTAGTGAGGAATGACAATTATAAATTGAAAATTACAAATATGCTTAGGGTTGACCTGATGTCTAATACAATTAATGTAGTTGATGATGAGCCAACAATCATTTCTGGTCCAGACTTAGAAGTAACTCCTGAAGATAGTGAAATCCCTCCTTTTTATCTGAGTCTTAAACTTCACGTTTTTATCCTTCATAATGCCATGCTAGATTCTGGTGCCTTACATAATCTTATGCCTAAAGCCATCATGGATAAACTAGGACCATGTATCACTTGATGCTACCATGACCTTTATTCCTTTGATGATCTAAATCGGATCCATAAACGACTGCCATAGAACCATGACTGAATCGGGACGAACAAATCCATGAAGAATCTAAAACAGCAAATCAAAAACACCCTGAACTAGTGGCCATGGCAACCGGCATGGAACGATGAGGACCTCGGTCAAAGCACACTGACCAAGGCCCATGAAGACTGCGCAGGATGTCAAAATAGACCTTGGGAGCCCCAGAATGAGAAAAGGAGCTAGTTTTCGATGCGTGTTAGTTCCTAGCGCTAACGCGCATCGCTGGGCAAACAGGGCTGAAATGGTAGAGCTTGAGCACTCTGTCACGTTGGGAGCTAGAAGACCGTGGGTAGAAAAAGGTAAAGTGCCATCGTACGAGAGTGGGACCCACAACCTAGAAACCAGTGGTTTGATCGGGGCGCCCTTGAACAATAAGCAGTTTTAGAGAAAACGGAGTGAGCACCCTCAGCGATCGATGCGTGGTAGCGGAGGTGAGAGAAAAACCACCGTGATCGCGCATTATCAGTAAAACAAGTCAATCGCGCTCGACGTGCAAATGATGTTGGATCCGGAGGGGCCCAGATTGGATGACTGAGATTGTGCCCGATAGACAGAGTGGAATCGACGGGGGATTAAGCTGCGATTTAAGAGGAATTGGAATCTGTTGACCACCACGGTGGAGAAAGCAACGAATCGACGAGCAAGCTGGTGCATTCTAGTGAGGACACATGGCTACTTCTTAAGCGTTAATGTTGACGCCGAACAGGGAATTCGAAGCACATAGGCAATAGGCGAATCTACGCAGGTGGGAAAGGAAACGAATAGGCATGGAGGTCGAATGGCTAAAGCCATGAACAAAGACAGTAAACAGGAAGAAGAAGGGAGATTCAGATCGAAGAGTCCAAGCAACCAAGAGAGATAGTGAACAGTGAACCCTAAGAGGAGGACTTAGCACAGAGAGCAGTAATGCCAAGCAGAGGAGACAGAGGGCCAAGCTGACCACAGGCATCATCGATCACTAGAGAGCTTGAAGAATCAAGCGGTCTCATAGAGGAATCTCTCTGGATTGAACATCACAGTTGGCTATTTCCACTGTAGACCAAGGGTCACAGAGCTGGTAGGAAGAACAAGAGTCTGTGTACTCCAAGTGGTTTGGGGAATCCACGAACCACCCTGACAAGCAAACTCTGCTCCTGGAGAACTCATATTGAGTCCCTGTATTGTAATTTCTCTGCTCAAAGACATAATAAAACAAGGCCACCATTGAAGCTGTACTGAAGACGTAGCCCTGGAGAATAGGGTGAACTCCTTATTAAAATTGTTTGTGTCTTTGTGTTTCTTACTGTATTTCTCTGTTGTCTTTCCATTCAAAATGTCTGTGTATTGGCAATCTGATCGATCTATTGTTTCAGTAACATAGGATACACACCAGCACATGAGTCTATAGTACCTTTTTGTTTGATAAATCTTAACTGAGGTCATTCATAGGGTGAATTTTAGATCAACTGGTATCAGAGCTCTAGGCTGTAAGGTTAGACAACCTTGTGTTGGTTTAGTTGTGAATGATCACTAGATCGAAGCTCAAATTAGGAGAAGGAGAGTTGGTGGAAACAAATCCTGAAATTGGGAGAGTCTATTCTCGAAAGACAATGTCAGAAAAAGATACTATATGGCCAGACCGTCAATTCATAGAAAGTTTCCTAGCTATAAATTCCATGGTGGAAGAGATGTATAGGGACTTTAGAAAGCATAAGGGTTAGGATTCATCAATCTCTAAGCAAGACAAAGAAGAAGATGAATCTCATTCCCAAGGCCACTCCAAAGGAAAGGGGAAAGAGGAAAACTTCCCCACACGTCCTAGTAGCCCTGTGCATAATAAGAAAGCATCTTTGATTAAGTTAGATGTTAAATTTGATTTTCTTGTATATGATGGAGAGTTAAATGCTGAAAATTTGGACAATTAGATAAGACAAATTGATGTGTATTGCAGAGTACAAAATATAGACTCAGACAAGAGCAAGATTCAGCTGGGAAGCCTTCGCCTAGGAGTCACTGCCTTGGTTTGGTGGGAAGGCAGGACCCAAGCTGATATGAAGAAGCATGGTAAGACTATCTCTGTCTGGAGTGACTTTGTTTCTGCCATCAGAAAGCAGTTCTATCCATTGGCCTACATGCAACAAGCCATGACGAGTTGGCAAACTCTTTGGCAGTTGAAAGGGAAAAGTGTACAAGGGTATACTCAAGAGTTCCGAAAGAGAGCATTGATGTTGGGTATTTCATTAGACTCACCAGAAACTCTTTTGAAGTATATTGGGGGTCTACATAGCTACATGAGGCATACCATCCTCATGTTTAATCCCACTAGTATAGATGAGGTATCTGTACAAGCAACTCATCTATAAGCTAGAGGAAAGAATGGAAGTCCAGAAGTTGGGGGACCATCCCAACCCACTGTAAGCAAAAGCAAGGAGAAAAGAAAGCAGAAGTGGAAAGCAAGGAAGGCTAACACTTCACAGAAAGGCAAAGCCTCATGCACTCATTGTAAAAAGGAAGGGCATCATGAGGAGCACTGTTGGATTATGCATTCAGAGCTGAGACCTAAGAAGTCTGAGGGCAAGAAGAAGAAAGTTGTTGTAGCTATTCAGAAAGATTTGAGTTGATGAATAATCACGAAAGCATGGGATCCATCAGACCGCCAATATTCCATGGGAGAAACTTTGTTATTGGAAAATAAGAACCACAACCTATCTACAATCTCTTGGAACAAATGCCTGGGAAATTGTGGAAGGAGGATATAAATTTCCAACATAAATTCCTACAGGCACGTCCGATAAAAATCAATATGAAACCAATGCCAAAGCTGTCAATACTTTATTGGAAAGTTTGTCACAATCGAGTTTTTCAAAGTCATGCGGCTCAAATCAACCAAAGAGATATGGGACAAAATAATTTAGACCTACGAAGGAGACTCTCAGGTAAAACTTGCTAAGCTTCAAACTCTCAGAATTGAGTATGAAACTCTTAAGATGCATAGTAATGAGAGTATAGCTAGTTATTTCTTATGTATAGATGAGGTTGTTAATTTTATGAAGAATCTGGGTGAAGAAATAAAGGAAGTTACCTTAGTGGAGAAAATTTCGAGATCCTTGTCTGCTAAATTTGAATCAAAAGTGTTTGCCATAGAGGAAACATAGGATTTGTAGAATATCACTATGACATAGCTTCACAGAATCCTAACTGCTCTTGAGATGAGAAAACGAGGTCCATCAGATATGAGAGAAGCCACATTTAAAGCTTCAGAAAAAGGAAAAGAAAAGGAAGAGCACAGTGAATCAGGACACAACCTGTGCTAATACTCCACTAATACCTCCATTGATACTTCCGCCGATGCTTCTGCCGGTGCGACCCGATGATAGCGATCATTGGTGATCACTAATCGATGGTGTCGAGCTCCAATTGCCACTGCTTGGGACCGCCAATTTGTGATTTGCTACTTAGATCTGGGTTGTTGATCTGCCAGATCTAATAGTAGCTATGCATTCTTGGGTTTTAAGCCTGCGATAAGGGTTTTTGACTGATTTTGAAGTGTTTTAGCCTCCCGATAGTGCATTTTTTCCCTTCTAAGGGCTCTCCTCCCTTTCTTTTTTCAATCTTCGGATGATCTTAAGCACTTTTGAAGATTCAAAGAGAATTTTTGGATCCCTTTGCATGATGTTAAGCAAACTTTGGAGACTTTGGGAGTATTTGGGATCCATTTTTTGGCCAAATACCAACAAAGATAACAAGTTCAGCCAAGTAGTGTATATAGTCTGATGCATGGTTTCTGAGGTTACAGCTGGTGCTAAATGATGATGCAGGTTTCTGGGTTGAACACAGTGTTCTGGTGAGAGTGATCTGATTGTTTCAGATTAACTGCATGTTGGTTGATGAAGTTTGAGTTTCTTAATTTCTAATGGGTTATTGATGAGTGAAGGTCTTCATATGTCTTGATATGTGCCAGGAGCATGCAGTTTGAAAATTCATAAAACATGGTCCCTGGTGGAAGAGTGGAGTTTTTCTGTAGGCTGGCACCTACGTACTAGTAAACATATTGGCTAGTACGAGAGCTACGGAGTTGTAGCTCCCTTCCAGTAAAAGCCGTAGAATGAGAGAAGGTTGTAACCTTCTATAGGTAGAAGCATGCGTACTGGTATGAGTCTGTACCAATACAAGATTGTAAATAGATTTTCTTATTATTAAAAGAAGATAGAGACGAAAGTGGCAGGTGGTTTTCACCCACATTGGGTTTCCACCTTAAACCTTGGTGTTTATCTATGTTTCTTATGTGTGATGCTTTATTCTGCTTTTATTGCACTGTCTAATAAGTTACTGATGTACTGGTTTAAGATCAACACATGATAAATTGTCTAAATGACAAGTCCTATGGATATACGTTGGTTTCTCTAATCATAGTTGCGTGTACATGGTATTTCACCTCACTGAAGTAGCATACATAAATCTGTTTGAGAAATAAAATTATTGATCTAATAGTACTGATTCATCCCCCTCTTAGTATTATTTCCAACAATTGGTATCAGAGCCGTGTCCTTCAGAAGAAGCTCGATCACTTGAAGGAAGATCCATTAGACTGCCAATCTTCGATGGGAGAAACTTTGTTTACTGGAAAATAAGAACCACAACCTATCTACAATCTCTTGGAACAAATGTCTGGGAAATTGTGGAAGGAGGATATAAATTTCCAACAGAATTTCCTACAGGCACGTCAGATAAAAAGGAATATGAAACCAATGCCAAAGCTATCAATACTTTATTAGGAAGTTTGTCACAATCAGAGTTTTTCAAAGTCATTCAGCTCAAATCAACCAAAGAGATATGGGACAAAATCATTTAGATCTACGAAGGAGACTCTCAAGTAAAACGTGCTAAGCTTCAAACTACCAGAATTGAGTATAAAACTCTTAAGATGCATAGTAATGAGAGTATAGCTAGTTACTTCTTATGTATAGATGAGGTTGTTAATTGTATGAAGAATCTGGGTGAAGAAATAAAGGAAGTTACCTTAGTGGAGAAAATTTTGAGATCCTTGTCTGCTAAATTTGAACCAAAAGTGTCTTCCATATAAGAAAAATAGGATCTGTAGAATATCACTATGACACAGCTTCACAGAATCCTAACTGCTCTTGAGATGAGAAAAGGAGTTCCATCAGATATGAGAGAAACCACATTTAAAGCTTTAGAAAAATGAAAAGGAAAGGAAGAACATAGTGAATCAGGACACAATTTAGATGAAGAAGATGAGGTAAATTTTGTCAAGAAGCTTCAATGGGGTTCTGAAAGGTTCAGAGGTAAGCTACCTTTCGAATGCTTTGCTTGTGGTAGAGTTGGTTATTATGATGCCAGATGTCCTCACAGAGATAAATATGAAAAAGGAAAGGAATACGCAAAAGGGAATAGGAAACAAGTTTTGAATAGAAGGAGTTACTATACTCATGAAGATAGTGATGGTTTATCTAATAGTGATGAAGATGAAACTGGTCAAGATTACATACTTCTCATGGCTTATGATAGCGATGATTTTTGGGATAGTTTAGAAGAGGAAAACTTTCATGAAGAAATCTCTAAACTCAAAATCTGTTTAAAAGAAAATAATATGATCATAGATACCTTGACATACTAACTCATTGAAAAAGAAAAACACAATGAAAAACTAGAATGTGAAATTGTAGGTCTAAGAAAAGATCTTGAGAAAACAAAAACTCTCAATCTTAGATTTGCTAAAGGATCGGAAACTTTAAATGAAATTATCAAAGTTCAGTGTCCTCCTCTGATAAAAACAGGGTTGGATATACTAAAGAAGCATCTCAATCACAGAAGTCGTCCACCTCCACCAAAAGCTATCTTGATGTAGTAAAGACCAGTAAATAGTATGACAATCGTCAGAAAAGGCATAAAGCTGATCACAAGGTAAATCATACTCAATCTGCTCCAAGTAGGAATATTAATAGAAGCCACAACCAAACTCATGCAAATAATACTCAATTTACCCCAAAGATGAATATCAATAGACACTACAATCAACAGGTAAATAGATTCGATAGTCGTAGAAACTTCTTTAATGGGAAATGTTTTTCATGTCATAATTTTGGCACAAAGTTGCTCAATGCGTTGCTTACAAAACCATCATGACTAGAGAAGCACGAAATGAAAGGAATGTAATAGGCATAAAGAGAAGTTCCTATAATAACTTTTCTCCTCTTGAAAATGAAATAGAATGCTCAATTGGTAACAACTTTGGTCATGAAGAATCTAAATGCAGGAGAAAATTTCGGCAAACACATTGGAGAAAATGCCATTAAATCCCAAGATATGAAGAAGGAAAGAATCTCAAAAAAAAATATGTGGTATAGCCTTGTATGCAGAAGCATAAGAAAATCAGTGGTACATCAACAGTGGATGCTCCAAACATATGATAGGTGACAAAGAGAAACTTCACTAATATAATGCCTTAGAAAAAGAAAAGAATGCATCATTTGGAAATGACACTCCAGTTGTCATAAAAGGTAAAGGTTCTATTTTCTTGAAAGGAAAGGTTAAAGCTGGAAATGTTATGTATGTAGATGGTTTAAAGCATAACCTGTTGAGTGTTAGTCAAATGTGTGATCAAGGAAATGAAGTGGTGTTTCGATCAAACCAATGTGTTTTTTGGGAGCTTGATATAGGAGAGACTATGAACAAAGGTACAAGAACTCCAAACAACTTATACATACTCAAAGGAGGACAACAACAATGTTGTATAAGAAAAAAAGATGAAAACTTGTTGTGGAATAGAAGATTGGGACATCTAAGCTTTACTCAATAAGAAAAGCATGCATACTCAAGGTTGTTCGTGATCTTCCAGATATCAACATCCTAGAAAACAAAATATGCAAACCATGTCAAATCGGTAAGCAAACCAGAGTTCACTTCATGGAAAAAGAAGGGTTAGCTAGTAAGCCTCTTGAACTTATCCATACTGATTTATGTGGAACAACAAGGAAAAAGTCACCTCATGGAGAAGAATACTTTATTTTGTTCATTGACAATTTTTCCAGAATGTGTTGGATAGGTCTTATAAAGCATAAAGATGAAGCATTTGAAAAGTTCCAAGCCTAGCTTTGGTTGAAAATGAATCAGATCGAAAAATAAAATGCCTCAGATATGATCGAGGAGGGGAATTTATATCAGATGAATTCTTTGACTTTTGTGACCAACATGGAATAAAAAGGCAATTCTCCACTGCAAGAACTCCGCAGCAAAATTGTGTGGCAGAAAGGATGAACAGAACATTTCAACAAATGGATCGAGCTATGCTAGATGAATCTGGAACTCCTGCAACCTTCTGGGGGGAAGCTACATTTTCTACCGTGACTACTCTCAACAAAGAAAATGTTTGGGTAAAATAGCACTCAAACTCGACATGATGTTTGGTATGGTAAAACTCCTACTGTAAAATATTTTAAAGTTTATGGAAGAAAATGTTTTATCAAAATGACTGATGAAAAAATTGGTAAGTTTGAACCCAGAGAAGATGAAGGGATTCTTCTTGGTTGTTCTTCCAAAAGTAAAGGATATAAATGTTATAATAAAAGACTTGGGAAAATTGTTGAAAGCATTGATGTTGTAGTTGATGAAGCATGCAGAAATCCAAAACAAATAAAATCAATAGAAGATTATGATAATGAGGAATATGGGGATTACTTTCCTGCAGCAAATGAAAATTATATTGAAGAAGAAACCAATGAAGCACCAGAATAAGATATAATGGTAGAAGAAAAGACTACGCCCAGGTATGTTCAGAAAAATCATCTAGAAACTCAAATTTTAGGAGAAAAGGAGGATGGTGTACAGACAAGAAGAACTACTACAGGGACCTCAAGCTATATAGCATTACTATCCTCCACCAAACCTCAAAATGTAAATGAAGCATTGAAGGATGAATGTTGGGTCAAGGACATGGATGAAGAACTTGAGCAAATTGAAAAAAATGACACTTGGGAATTAGTTCCTAGACCTCATGATAAAAATATTATAGCAACTAAATGGATATTCAAGAACAAGCTGAATGAAAATGGAGAAGTCATTAGAAACAAGGTCAGACTTGTTTGTAGAGGGTATGCTCAACAAGAAGGTATAGATTTTGAAGAAACATTTGCACCTATTACTAGACTTGAAGCTATAAGAATGTTTCTTACTCTTTCCAGTTTTCGTAAATTCAAAGTATACCAAATGGATGTAAATCAACCTTCCTTAATGGATATTTAGAAGAAGAAGTTAATATTGAACAACTAGAAGGATTCATTCTTTGAAATGATTCAAAACTTGTATGCAGACACAAAATGCTCTCTATGGTCTGAAACAGGCTTCAAGGGCTTGGTATTACTGTCTTGACAAATATCTACACCAATAAGGTTTTACAAAAGTTTCTACAAATAGAAATTTATATACAAAGATTGAAAATGATAAATTGCTAATTATTATTGTTTATGTCAATGATATCATTTTTGGTAGCAATGAAGAATCCATGAGTCAGAATTTTGCTTTAATAATGCAGCAAGAATTTGAAATGTCCTTGCTTGGTGAACTTACCTATTTTCTTGGTCTACAAGTTCAACAAACTAAGGATGGTATTTTTCTTTCACAAACCAAATATCTCAAGTAGATCTTGAAAAAGTATGGAATGGAATATTTTAAAATTGTATGTACTCCAATGGTAACAGGATGTAGTCTCAGCTCAAATGATGAATCAGCAGCAATACATCAACCAGCTTACAGATCCATGATTAGCAGTCTACTTTATCTAACAGGTACATGACCTAACATCATGCATGCAGTAGGAATTGTTGGAAGATTCCAAGCAAATCCAAAGGAATCACACCTTTAGGTAGCCAAAAGAATTTTCAAATATCTTCAAGGAACTCAAGACTTTGGACTATAGTATCCTAGAGATGCAGATCTTACTCTTCATGCATATACAGATGTAGATTGGGCAGGAAGTGTTGATGATAGAAAAAGTACTAGTGGTGGTGCATTCTATATGGGTTCCAAGTTAGTGTCTTGGTTCAGCAAGAAACAAAGTTCAATTGCTTTATCTACAGCGGAAGCAAAATATGTGGCTGCAGCATCTTGTTTCACACAACTATTTTGGATGATGCAAACTTTGCAAGACATTCATATCACATGTACTCCACCCATCTCCATTCTATGTGATAATACAAGTGCCATCAGTATTTCAAAGAATCCATTCATGCAGTCTAAGACCAAGCACATAACCATCAAGTACCATTTTCTACGAGAACAAGTGCTTGAACAAAAGGTCAAATTGGAATATGTCCCCTCCAAAGAATAGGTTGTTGATATATTCACTAATCCACTACCCAGAGAAACATTTGAATATCTCAGACAAAATCTAGGAGTAGTTGCTACATCATCCTGTTGTTAAATCCATCTTTTCAGAGGAAGGTTATTATATGCGGGTTTCATGAAGTATAGCTGTGTATACACAATGGTTTCTATGGCTGAATAAGCATATATGTTTTTCTAATAGGAAAAATAGTGGGTCAGATTTTGATATGGGTGCTATGTCTGATGTTGATGATTACAGTCTAATGATATGTTTTGTTCATTATTTTTTATTAGACTGACAAAGACGCCTTGATTAATTACTTGTTAACAATGCACAAGTAGAACAGGTTCAGGGGGAGCATTATCCTTCACACTCATTCTGCATTGTTGGCATTATGGTTGTTGAGTCCAGCTATGGCTTTAGATTTTTATACCATTTGTTGCTTAAGTCATGTAAAAGTCTAGGGTGTGATATGACTCCTCATAGATTTGAATGAGTCCCACTGGAAAAATGATGTAATTTGTATCCCCACTTTGCATGGGATGGATGATGTAATATTTATTGTATTTCTGTCATGTATAAACAATTGGTATATCCCCACTTGGTTGGGAGATTGATGTGTGTATGAGTCTTTGGTGATAGGAAGGTCAAACTCACATAGGTGAGTTATAGAGTCATGTTTTTCTTTTGGAAAATATTTCTGCAGACTTTGCATATGCTCAGGAGGAGCATGGATGATTTAGTGCATCACAACATTAGCGAATTTAGCATGTGCCTAGGGGGAGCATGATCAATGTTTATATTCAGCTATTCAGATATGAAAGCTTTCAATTTGGACACCTCTTTTCCCTTGATACCAAAGGGGGAGAATATCTTAGTTTGCCCTTTGCCCTTGATGTCAAAGTGGGAGAATATCTTAGTTTGCCCTTTGCCCTTGATGTCAAAGTGGGAGAATATTTTGGTGTTGGTTGTTATCTCTAACAGTTTCTATAGCTTGCAGTAATTAAAACCAACATGGTTGCCATCATGTCCAAAGGGGGATATTGTTGGCATTATGATGTATGTATTGTATTTGATGGCAACCCACTTGTAACAGAACAACTCATTTGTATATGGTAATGAGATGAATCTACGTAACTAGACGAATCTACTGGAGATATATTAGATGTAACAGAATGCATGGTAGTTGTGTTTATATATGTTAAAAAATGCAAGGGAGTTCAAAGGAATCATTTCAAAAGTAATATGGAAAATTACAATGTAACAGGTCTATTCAGAGGTAACAGGGCACTGGTACAGAAGAACAAGAAGATGGAACTAAGGTCTACTGATCAGAATAAAGAAGGTAAAGGAAAAGGTTGATGTAAAACAGTTTAAGAATTATACGCAGGTCCACTTAGTCAAAATAGCGTATACACGCTGGTCCACAGAACAAAAACCGCGTATACGTATACACGCACTTTCACATAAGGAAAAGTGTGTATGGGATGTAAAATCAAGGTTTTGGTCCGAGGTATATGGCCCAAGGTAGTTGGTCTGAGGTATTGGTCCGAGGTATTTGGTTGAAGGTATTGGTCCTAAGTGGTTTTGGTCCAAGGTATGAGAAAGGCCTAAAACTATATAAGGAGGAGAAGATAATTAGGCCAGGTATGCAAGTAATAAATATCTTATGAAGAGCGAGATCAAAAGAAAATATGCATGTTATGTGTTTATGATTATTTTCTTCATTTGAACTAAGGATGAACCTTAGTGGTTGATGGGATGAGATGATGGATTAGGATCATGAGACCTAAAATGAATTATTATTATATGGTTTGATAATGGATAGTCTAGATCTGAATGCTAACGCATGATTTACACTATAAATGTTCTGATGTGGGTATGTCTGAAGTTCGGAGGTGCAACGAAGTTATGAAGTAAGTATTTGCAGATCTTTGCGCTGGTTCTCTTTGGTGAAGGTGCATATACACACTGGTTTGGCTCTTCCAAGTAGCGTATGCAAAAGAAAAGCTTGACATTCAACGATGACTGATCTATCAGATCAGTGTTGTTGTTTTACTGCAATATATCAATGAAGTCTTCTTAGATCTAAACGTAAAGCTGAATGAATAAGGAGTTTGATATTTGATATATTGATTGTATAAGTAAGAAGAAGTGATCTCTATTGTTGCCTATGTAAAGATTTGTAAGTTGACAATAGATGTTTAGTATATTGCTGGTTGGTATAGACTTGATTCAAAAGTTTATGTTTGCAGTAGCTTTGGAGGTATACACAAGTTTTATTAATGAAAGTAGCCTATACACACAATTTGGTTTCATCCAAGTAGCGTATATAATCTAATGCATGGTTTCTAAGGTTACAGATGGTTTTGAATGATGATGCAAGTTTTTGGATTCACCGCAGTGTTCTGGTGACAATGATCTGATTGCTTCAGATTAACTATATGTTGGTTGATGAAGTTTGAGTTTCTAAATTTCTGATGGGTTATTGATGAGTCAAGGCCTTCATATGCCTTGATATGTGACAGGATCATCTAGACTAAAAATTCATGAAACATGGTCCCTAGTGGAAGAGTGGAGTTTTTCTGTAGGCTGGCACCTATGTACTAGTAAACATATTGCCTAGTACACGAGCTAGGGGTTGTAGCTCCCTTCCAATAAAAGCTGGATAATGAGAGAAGGTTGTAACCTTCTGCAGGTAGAAGCCTACGTATTGGTATGAGTCTGCACTAGTACAAGATTGTAAAAATATTTTCTTCTTATTAAAAGAAGACAGAGACAACAACAACATGTGGTTTTCACCCACATTGGGTTTCCACGTTTAATCTTGGTGTTCTTGTGTGTTTCTTATGTGTGATGCTTTATTCTGCTTTTACTGCACTATCTAATAAGTTACTAATGTGCTTGTTTTAAGATCAACACATGATAAATTGTCTAAGTCACAAGTTCTCTGGATATACGCTGGTTTCTCTAATCACAGTTGTGTGTACACGCTAGTTCATTTCACTGAAGTAGTGTATATAAATATGTTTTATAAATAAAATTATTGATTTGATAATACTGATTCACCCCCCCTCTCAGTATTATTTCCAATGGAGAGATCATTTAAAGTGACTTAAGTAAAACTTATCTACTAGAAAGCAAAGTAGAGGCCTTATTAAGGAAAGTAATGAATCAATTGAAATTAGAGAAGGCCAACTCATGAGATTTACATACTTATAATGAAGAGCTAAAGAAATTAATCATCAAGCTCAGAGTAAAACCTTAGGATAAGTCAGTTGTTCAGAAGCTTTTACAAGGAGTAGAGTCAGAAATTCAAATATTAAGGAAAAAATTGAAGTTTCCTGCAACTTAACATGTCATGGCCCCATCGGTATCTCAAATTGAAAAAGAGAAGGAACTTATAACCCAGGAGCTAATGGAAATAAATAAGGGGGTGGCCAGTTTGAAAGAGTTGAATGAATGTCTTAAACAAAAGATAGATACACATGTTTTCACAATTGTGATGCAACCAAAATTTGAAGGCCCTACTGATAAGCTTACAAGAGTCATGACTAAGATTGGTATTTCATAATTTGAAATAAGATATAGAAGAATCTAGATGATACAAAACACCATTTAAAGATCAAGGAGAGACAAGGGAATATGCCTAAGGAAAGCGCATCACAACATTAGAAGGACTATTAAATAGCCTATGATGAAAGTAAGAAGTTAAGGGAAAAATTAAAAGGTAATATGTCTCTCATACATGCAAGAGAATTTATTTGGAATGATATCATCCAACAGGTGAAAGCAACCTGGGATCACATGTTAGTCAAGGCAAAGGAGAAAATTATTGTGAGGGATTTAGAAATGCTTATTTCCTCCAACAAAGATAAATCATAACAGAGTGCACAGTTGGCTGAAAGAATGATTGACTTCTTAAATTCCAAGTCTTTGCAGGATCTGAGAACAATGGAGATTGAAGAAAAAACATCCATTTTTCTAGAGATAAACAAAATGGTGCGGAAGAATATCTACAGAAAAACTGCAAAGATAAAACTGGTTGAAACCAAAGAATTTGTGTTTGTACTCATTTCAAATTTTGATAAAAGAATCAGAGAAATATTTCCCTCATGTTGGGATCAACAAGGTAATCTTCTTTCATTGGAGATATATAAAACTTTATTATACGAAGTAAAGTGCAAGATCAATGCCTGTCATGAAAAAATGGCAACTTTGAGGGGATCCACCATTGTTAATTATTTGTAGAGGGATTTTTAGTTATTATGGTTTGTCAAAACCCTCTTCACAACAAGGAAACCTACAGTCGAATAACAAAATTCAGAATGCTTTATGAAAGATTGATCAAATCCCCAAGCTCTGATTTGTCAATGTGGAAAAAATGTCAATAATTATTGTCACGAAGTGAAGCAGTGGAAAATGGATCTTCTTCAAGCGAACCTACACAAGGATCCCAAGTGATAGAATGAAAATTAGCCACTTGTTTTATTCTGTAAAAGAAACATTTTGAAAAATGATATTTTATTTTGTAATTTTAAATCAAAGTCTTTTAAGTTTTTAAGTTTGAGTCCTCATAGGGACTGAGTAGTGTTTAGAGTAGTTTTGAAAAGTAGTTCAAGTTAGTTGATGGAATTTAACAGTTTTTATAATTTTCATCATTGTCATGTTCCTACAAAAAGATATTGAGGAACCATTTTTAGGGTTCCAATTTTTTGACTTCAGAGAGAAAATTCCTGTGTAATGTGTTCACTGTTTCTTGGAGATATAATAAATCAGTCTAGATGATTCCAAATATCTTTTGAATATGATATGTGTTCCTTTGTTACTGTAAGTCATTAATTGTCTTTATCCTCCAAGAAATGTGTAAAGACGTTGTTGGTAATTTTCTATAATACATATTTACTTTGCTTGAAGAGAGCTCACAATACCTATTAAATTTAATTAAATAACCTTAAACAGTGCTCCATATTTCCATACATTCATTTTATGAATCTTTCATGCTTTTCAGCTAAGGCTTAAAATAAAGTATTCTACAACTGCAACATTGTATGCTAAATCTTCCACTATTTCATTCTTTCACCCTACTAAAAATCTAAATCATTTTCATAGATAACATGGCCATCTAGAAAGGATATCTCTATCCAAGTAGTTTTCTTTACATTACATGTATAACATACCTTTGAATAATCATAATGGGACAATAAACATAGTGTTTTACCTTTTTGTACATGTGTCCTAGGCACTGCCCTCTTCTCAGCTAGAGGTTGTCTCTAGGGTTACAACACTTGGAGCACTCTAGTTGTACTTGGATTTGGAGAAAGAACGAAAGGGAAATCAAGAAAGCGCAAGGGAATAGATGGATCAACAATTACATCTAGATTTCTTTGCAGGTAATAGGTTGCATGTGTGATTTCTTTAGTGATCTATGGATGCATGGTATATGCATGAGATTTTCCAGTTATGTGTTGTCATTAGCATGGAGATCTGCTTGGATTGATAGTGGTTTTAGCCTTTCCTTCCCATTTCCTAGATAGCCATAGTGTTGTGGATTTCTCCATTTGATTGATTTCTAATTGGTACTCATAATTCCTTATCGTTGTGGGTTGGAACAAACAATCTAGAAGCCCTAGAATAGCTTTGGTTGAGTTACTAATACAGAAGCCTAAGTTGGGACAACTACTCTGGAGCCCTTGGTGGGTTTAGTTACTAGTCCTTAAAGATGGGCTGGAAAAATGATTTGGAGCCCTGGAAAGTTGTGGGTTGAGATACTACATCCTAGAGCCCTATACAACTTGGGTAGAGACTGATATGGTTGGTGTTAATGATGTCTAACTATGAGGTGGAATCATTGGTTGAGAGTTGAGGTGGTTTGGCCTATAGAGGAACTGGTTTGGTTTATTCAATGAGATCCCACATTCATTCATGGAATATGGTGCAGGGATGATTGGATGAAATATACATTTGGTTTAGCACAATATATGGTTGGGTGGTACATGGGAAGTACCTATCTTTGTTGGCATCTTAATATGTTAATACAAGTTATTCTTCTATTGTGATTCATGTATATTTGTTGGAAATATGTTGGTGATATTATGGTTGGGTTTCCATGGTTTATATGCTACTTATTTTCTCATTATATGTTGTTTATATGATGTGTATCTTTTATATATCTCTTGTCATGAAGTTTTTAGCTATTGATTAGTTGATGAATGCATGGACTAATATGTATTGTTGCAAGTATATGGACAGGGCATAGGGCCTTCTTAGTGATTCTCAGATGAATCTCATACTTTTATGATCAGATGTGCATTCACAACCTGTAGCTTACATGTTTTCTGTGTGTTTGATGAAATCTTTGTCATGTTATAGGTACTTTAGGTCAAGTTCTACCATCAAACTTATATGTTTAGCCTTTTTGTCATGCCATTAATGATTCTGAGAAGTCTCAAGAATTTTTGGGGAGTGGTCTAGAGGCTGAATTGGAATTGAGGTTGTGGTCTAGGTAAATGCTCTCTGTGGATAGAGACGTTCCCTCTAAACCAATGAGTAGGACTAGCAACCTACGTAAAAATATACAAGACACTTTCCTACATTACAATCGAAATGAGAGAAGAGAAAGGAGACCTAGCTCGTTCTAATGCTATAACACACTCATTCGTTGAAGATCTTGACTGCTCGTTCCTCAAGCTTAACTCTACTTCTCACAGTGTTTGAATACCTTTGCAAAATATCAAAGACACATCAAAGCATACAAGTGCAACAAGCATAATCGAAAGTAATCCACTTAACAAATCAAGGAGAATTAAGATAAATGAAGCATTGACACAAGCACTTATGAAAAGTGAACCAACAGTTGTATATATTAATGAATAGAAGAGGAAGCATACAACCTATGCCTTGGTGTTAGTAAGCCCTCCTTGAGTGAATGTCCAAGCTCAGGATATCCAAGCACTCCTTCTCCAAGCCAAATGAGTAGCATGTAGGCACTATCTTACCATAAGGGCACAAATAATCAAAGACGAACCATTTGAGAATGGGAGAGGATGAATATATAGGTAGGGAGATGGAGTTAGGATCTCTCCAAAGATAGGGGAAGGCCCTCATCTAAAGGAGGAAGCTCATAGGGATAAGATCAAAGGGAAATATTGGGAAATTCAACCACATCCACAATGAACAACCTCTAGCTCGTCATTCATGAAGCCTCTATATCATAAAACATCTTGTCCTCTTTGGGAAAACTTTCCTTTTAGGGATCAATGCGATTATACAAGTAAAAATCACACTGGAAGTATGAGGCCAGTATAATGCAACCTTCCATCAACACTAGTTGTCAGTGTCATGGTCACGTTGATCCTCAAATTAGGGTTTTAGAGATTACTTCTTTAGGGAAGGTTCAATGCATGTTTTCATTAAGCCTTCAAGGAGGATATGGACTGCATATCAAGATGGGTACACTGCATAATTGCCAAGTTTCAGGCACTCTGGGGTATGACATAGGGAAGTGCAGGGGACATGACAAAATACTATGTAACATATGCCCCCTAAAGCATGAAGGTAGAATGAGGAGTGATGGTTGAGATGCTTTACAAGATTTTGCAAGAACAAGAACAAACGTTGTTAGGAAACCTACAAATCAAGGATGCATATATATATATATATATATATATATATATATATATATATATATATATATATATATATATATATATATATATATATATACGTATCTAATACCAGAACATGAATCCATTTTATGGACGCAACCATCTAGATAGAAAGGAATATGTGAAAAGATCCATGGCATGGGCACAACCATCCAAATGAAAAGGATCATCTAGAAGTCTAAGATCCAAGGTATGGACACAACCACCCTATATAGAAGGATCATCATCATCATAAATAAAGTCCCACGGTATGGTCACAACCATCTGTATAGAGGAAACATGTATAAAATTGTGAATAACGCATAACTCCACGAAGCTTGAGTTATATCAGACAAAACTCAGGGTGTTGCACTCCATCCCAACCCGATCAAAGTATGAATTCTAACATGCAGATGGATGTGTCAAAATCAAACATGCTAGAAAACCACTTTATTACCAGCCAATGATGTGGACCGTTAACAGGCATGAGAGAAACCACCAATAATGAAAATGGCTCTCAAGGTACGACAATATAATTCTTGAATATGAAAATGAAGTTGAATTCAAACACTCGTGGAATCATCTGATCGAAGGCCAATGATTGAAACCTATCATCAGATGTAAAGAACTTTCCATTAAGGCATGCAAGCTCTAAGGTATGGAAAGGGAGTTCCTAAGTCATCTTCCTGGATAATGAGCTAAGCTCAACATGAAGCGGCCCATTGAAGGAGGGTCATGATGATTCCCTCATCATCAACATGAAACAAGGAATAAAGTTGAATAAATAAGTATGATCCAAGACTGTAGAAAGGTTAGACATTGTATAGGTAATAAAATGCATATAGGACTTCTCTTGAACATATCGCCAACACGACTCAGGAGTGTGGCAGCATTTGACTCAACATAAGATGAATGGTCATGATGACGAAATGGAATAGTGAAATGAGAGGAAAAATGGATCATCCAAACTTGGAAGGACAAATGACTAAGCGAGGATATCCCAAACTCGACACGAGAAACATATGAGTGTCATGTTCAAGAGCAACATGATGCCTATACAAGAGATGTTTTAATTTCATTTTTCCCCACTATTTCTAGCAGTACCCCAATTATTTTTAAGCACAAGCTTGAAGGGGATAGCATATGCTTGTCATATAAGTCCGTTATTCGAATGAATCCATCCTAGTAAGTTTTACGAGCCCTAGGTAAGAGAAACTTGGTCTCATCATGGTGACAAGTGTTTCGTCGTTTAATTTTTACAAGTCCGACGGAAGAATAAATCGATGTCTTTTTCATATTCAAAGAGTTTGAAAAAGAGATGAAAAACAAAACTCTATCATGTACCATTTTGTAATTTGTCTCTCAAAATCAAAAAGGTAGAAAAAAATATTCGAGAGAACCTCTTGACCATGTTGACCAAGGTATACCTTTTTTTTAAATAGTCAACCCCAACCTGAAAAGGGGTAAATATATACTGAGATGATGTCAATTCATTTACTTTAACAAGTTCGAAAAGATAAGTACTCGATGATCTTTTCTTTTTTCGAGAGTCAGAAAAGAGCTAAAAGATGACTCCACTTAGGGGAATGAGTGGTATTAAAACATAGTAACTGGTTTCGGTAATGATGGAACTCCTCAAAACATGTAAAGGTCAAGAGGCTGTGTAATAAGACCACTCATTCCAGAGGTTTGCTAGGAAAGGGTAAAATAACCAAGTGAAAGAGAATGATCGGCCAAAGAGATGGTGGTGTGGAATGGAAAAGCCAAGGCTCATCTAGAAAAAATAGGCTGATAAGAATGAAAACAATGAGGGGTAAAGTAGGAATGGTTTCATTTTCACACAAGCTTGAAACATGGGAAACTATGCTTGAGTATACTTGAAGATGGTTTCATTTTTTCACAAGCTTGAAACAAAAACAAACTATGCTTGGGTTTGGTTTCATTTTTACACACACTTGAAACGAAGACAAACTATGCTTGAGATTTGGTTTCATTTTTAGACATGATTGAAAAAAGGATAAACTGTGCTTGAGATAAGTTTGCATGCCCACAACATAATGACTCAATTCGAGTTACATGCCCCACAAACTTCATTTCATTCACCTAAGTAGACTACCAGTTACCAAGAGGTGGATGGAATGAAGGTTCACTTATGAGATCAAGTAAAATACTCAACTGAGATTTTACGAGATATAATCAAAGACTCGAATTGGATGGGGATTTGTTTCATTTTTTAACGAGCTTGACACATGAAGATAACCATGGTCATGACACCTTGTTTCATTTTTTATCGAGCCTGGCACAAGTAAAGGAACCATGCTTCAACACACATTTCATTTTTTAACGAGGTTGACATGGTAAAATAAATATACTCATATCACCTATTTCTTTTTTTAATGTGGTTGACATAGTAGAAGAACTATCCTCATGACCCTTGTTTCATTTTTTAACAAGCTTGACACAAGACAAAGAAGTCTTCTCCAAACACTTGATCACAGACCAAAAGAGGGCATGGCTTCCAAGAGGTTCTCATGAGATGAGATAACAACACTCTAGAAGGGATACATCACGAGGGATCCAACAGAAAAATTGGTCTCCAATACCCACAGTACATGGCATACTAAATAACCTACTAGATCATAAGTGGATGTGGGCATGGAACAAGTGGCCACATAATTAACCTATGGCGGGGGTGATACCGCTCGCACATAAAAACCATTTAGGGATGATGGCTAATGGGGATTTGATTCAGGACCAATGAATGTAAGTTGATCAATGATCACAATTCTTCCTGCATGCGGGAAACACATCACAAAAAAGAGAAGAGATAAGAGTTCAAATGACATAAAGTTACGTGAAAGGAGTAGATTAAAATCCAACGGGCCTTGAATAGCCATCACATCTATATAGACAATATTTCATCCCAAAGTAATAGGTAACTTAGGAAGGATCCCTAATAGTTGACTGGTTCCTCTGTTGAACGCTAACAGATTCTGGGTGACAGGGACAAGCTAAGGAGAACCTAAAGCTTCCCAAGTAGTTGAGGATAGGACGATAACATATGCACCCTTTTTTATGACTGCGTTAGGTAATACCATATGGTAAGAATGTACTGTAATATGGAAAGGCACATAAGGTAGAAGTTGATATCCTTCGAGTCGACTCCAATCAAAATAAGTGACTAAACTACTCAGAGGGGGTGTCGTAGGAATGTGAGAGTTGCTGACTTTTTCTAAGCGAACAAGAGAAATACTGTCATGCACCTCGAGAATGGGAGGATTTCTCTCCAGTTCATTTGAAATTGAAGAAACCAGAAGAATCTGAGGAATACGAGGTTCATTCTATACTAGAAAGGTATAGTTAACTAAAGGTGGAGCCAAGTCTACCGGTTTGTCAACCAATGGTTGGTCAAGAACGGACTCGTGAGACTCAATTTCAGAGAGAGTGGGGTTGACAAAATATGACCTTTGATCAATCACTAGATCAACTAGCAGAGGATCAAGGGAAATCTTTCAATAACAAGCTAGAAGACAAGGGTGGAATCAATAATATTTTCCAACTCTTTGGAAGCTTCATCCATAAGAGGAAAAAGGTGAATGGGATGATTAAATTCACACAACTTACAACGAAATTTAACTTTACCCTTTTTCCCATGGACCTTATTATAACTATTTAAGGGTTTGTCACCAGCATGAACTCCAGAGGCTGATGGAGAAGGTTGATGTGATCCTATGGACCACACTTCTAAGACCTTGGGAATACTAGGACAATTCTAAAGAAGGTGGACATGCTTACACAACAAGCAAGATAATTTTACTTTTTGGGGTTGGTTGGAAGATTTTTCTACATTAGTTGCATCCATAACAATGAATACTTAGCTACCCCCTATCTTATTTTTCTTCTTCTTCTGCGTCCTCTTCTCCTTCTTCTTTGATTCTTAGTTACTAGAATCCAAACTTTCACTAGGAGAAGAGGAAGAATAGGGTGAAGAGATAGGTAAAGAAGGTGAGGGGTCAAATTTAGGTCAACTTGAGGTTGATGTTGTTCAAGTGGAGGAGAAATTCGTTTAAAAGAGGTTTGGACACTTGGAAAATCCGAGGTCGAAAATAACCAAACTGGTAGACCAATGGTCAATCCAGTAAGGGACAACGTTGCCATATAGGGAGCACCAATATTTCCAAAAGAAGGAGAAGGACTAGGATTCCCATCATAGGGGTTTCCTTGACTGATAGAGTCAGGAAATATTTCCATTAGTATCAACCTAAGATCTTCTAAGAAGTATTTCCAAAGGAAGGATGTTATTCCATGGTCAATTAATTGATTTAAGAAGTTCAACCAAAATAAATAAAAAAGAGGTAATCTAGGAAAAATCATTTACCAAGTATCTGTGAACAGATATGTACACCTTAACTGAAACCACGGACTTAACGTACGGTGGCCAATCTCCCCAAATGTTTTATTTGGTGTATCATGTTTACAATGCAACTGAATCAGTTACCTATAGCTAAAGGATAATAACCTAATGGGGTCTCCTAATATATACTCAATGATATGGGAAGTACAAATCTATGTTAGCATATACTAATGTGTAACCGTTCAGTGAGAGCATTCCCATACACTTGCCATACTGAAGTGCCTCACATATACCCAAAAGTACTGGAGAAACTTTGATATACTTCTGTACTGGAACGAGATTTCACCCTCGGTATATAATGCAGGTAGTTAATGACAACTGCTAGGTTTATAGACACCATAACACATCTCTAGCCTAGAGCTCTAAATTGTTTTCATCAAGTTCCAAATACTTAGGTTAATTGAATAAATTTTAATGTTTATCTTTCAATATGTTTGAGTTTTGGTCTCAAAATGATGTCACATGAATCCCTAAGATGCAGCTATATGAGAAAAGGATGTTTTCCACTTCAATGAAAGTTATACTAACAAGGGAAGAGAGTTCAATCAATCAATGTAGCCAAAAAGAGAATGCATCAAAGAACATGCCTCCACTAACTTTCACTTTCGTCTTCCAAACGCAATGCTAAAAGTAAAAATGATTTCCACTTTTCACTATCCTAAATGAAACTTTGCGAAATAAAAATGATTTTAACTTTACTAATATGCACTTATATGAGTTATGATTTTCTTTTCGTTTTGAATGATTTGATGCACCTAATACAATATTTAGCTTTCAATCACTAAATAATATGATCTATTTTCAATGATGAATCTCTAAAATAATTTTTCAATGCAACTAATATAATCCATTTTCACTAAAAGTAAATTTCGAAAGACAAGCTAAAACAAATTAAAAATGATGTTTTCTATGATTTCCACAAAAAACAACACTCAATCAATCAACAAAACCAGCATCTCAATGACACCAAATAGCAGCAAGCGATGACCAATTGACTAGAAAACCTAGAACTCAATCAGATTTCACTTCGAAGCCAATGAGATAAATTTTTCAAATTAATCAAGACAATCAATCAAAAACACTGGTAAATCAAAGAATATGGGATGGGAAAATACCTCAGGGGCCAAGATACGTTGGATTCTAAGGCATAAACCTTAAAAATTCTCACATTCAAAGATCAGCGCTACTTTATATAGAGAAACCTGTTTTGATTGGGTCAACAATGGTACTTTTGATAGAAAAAACTTCATTGGTCAAGGTCATAAACACTACTTTATATAGTAAAAACCGTGCTGATTTTTAGCGCAAGAAAATTGTGGAAAACAGGGTTTTCAGTGCCACTGTATAGGTCAAAACTAGTGCTTCCAGTGCAAGTGTCACTGATAAAACTCACACTGAGCGAGGAATATCGGAAGAAACATAAATATTTCAAGAACACTCCAAACTTAGCACTTTAAGGTAGAAATCAATAAATGTATAAATGTAGATTGATGCACACAAACTGAGAAACTGATGGTTGGTCAAATTGATCAAAGATCAGATTGAAGAAATGGATGGAAACCTTATATCTTCCCTAGTGGAGTCGCCTTTTTTTGGTCTAGGTAAATCCTCTCTGCAGACAGAGATGATCCTTGTAGCCCAATGAGTGGAACTAGCAGCCTACGTGACAATCTACAAGACACTTTCCTGCATTACAATCGAAATGAGAGAAGAGGAATGAGACCTACCTCGTTGTGATGCTATAATGCACTCCTTTGTTGAAGATCTTGATCACCCATTTTTGGCTTGAGAGGGGCCTAACCCAGGTTCAACATTAATTAGCCAAACAAATCCCTACACTACTGGCCCTTTTGGCATCAGCCTGTCGAGTGCGGAGCGAAGTCTCACCCGAAGCAGTATGGGGGAGATACAGGAATCATGTTTCCACATCTTGAGATGGTTGTGATGTCATTTGATCTCTTCTATCCCTACCTTTGTGCAGGTGGATTCACTCTAGGGCTTGCAAGACAAACCCTCTATTCTGACCTTCAACACCTTCGCGAAAGTATACGATCGACCTTCACACAGCCCTCACTTGCGGCTCGGGTACTTTTGCGTTGTTATGGTAGCGTGCCATGTAGATTCCTCAATTATTCTAATTGATTTTCTTATCGCATCAAATACTTAAAGTTAACACCACGTAAGAACATATTTGTAATTGCATTCAATTATTCAATATAATCGCATTCATTCATGCATCATATAAGCATAATAAAGGAAATTCATACATAAAATATCCAAACACATCAACAAAACAAAGACACAGAAATTGTAGAATAACTCCTTTAATTAATATCTTCCAAGTGTTACGGACTCTATCCACCCTACGCACATAGTTACAGGGGTCCATACACTTAGCTTCAGACTTCTACCCTAGGCCTCTGCGCACTCAGCTGCAGAGCCTCTATTTATGATACGACCAAGACTTAGACTTCTTCTTCAGATCTATCACTCTATTACATGATCTGCTATTCTATTCCTCCCTAAAATACTTAGAGCTTATCTCTTTTCATACAATCCCATGGTCTACTACCCTTTTTGACACATACACCTTCGTGCTCTGTGACCACAAAATGCAGAGTCTTTTAGAATTATATTACAAAAATTGACTTAGACATGGGCTTTTAGCCCCAAAACTACCCTTGGGGGATCCCTCTCCCAACAGGCCCCCAACACAAACATCTTGACTCGCCCTCAAGTCACTCGGTAGGTGTGAAGATCTTTGTGCAAAGCCCATCCATCTCAACCTGGAGGACTCCAGCCTTAGCCATGCACTGAGCTGCTTCACATCTTCAACTATCTTCTTGGTTAATGCTCCTGCACTGTCAGCCTGAATCTTTTTCTGTGTCGCTTGCAGAGTCGCAAGCTTGCCTTCAATGTTTCCTGTGACTACAAAAGCTTCCTCCAACCACGGCTTTAGTCACGTCTTCAGCACTGCTTCCTTATGCAGCACTGCGTCCACCTATTCCTTCAGTTGCTTGGCTTCTTGCAGTTTGTATAACCTTTGTGTTAGCACAACAGTTCACGTTGTGCCCTTAACTTCGTCATAGTGCTATTGGAGTTCGTGCACTTCTGTCTCTAGCCTCTAGATGTTTGGGTCCACCTGCATGCCAATCACAACCTCAAACGATTGCTCGAACAACTATGTCTAGTCTTCTACTGCACTCTCCACCGCTGTGACTACTTCTATGACAACGCCCGCCCACTATTCCTTTACCACTGGTGGTGTTAAAGGATGGGCCCTCAACTAGAGCTCTGTAATCTATAGGTTCAGTTCCAACTAAACCCATGCCATCTCTATCTGAATTTTGCACACCCCTGTGGCTAATTTGTGGATGCAAACCTCAACTGGCTCCTCCTCTCGGATGGCCAATTTTGGGACCATCCTACATGCCTCCTCCATTACCTGCATGATATTCTTGCTCTGGTTGGTCACCTTGGCCTCAACGGCGATGGAACCAATATGCTCATGGGCCCTCAACTCTGCAATTACTCCATCCTGCAAGAGGTGTAGTGCTTCACGCGGTAGTGCTACCAAGTTCAATCTAACTCCTTTCAAGGTGCTGACAATGGACTTGTTAGCCTTATTTTCCATGTTCAATGCTCCATCTGGTAGCACTAGCACACTAGAAGCCTTCGTGCATAGCATATCGGTGGCCTCTGATGTGCCGATAGCCAAGCTGGTACATAATGTACCAGCTTGCAATGTACGGGTCTGCAACTCCTGCAAACTGGTTTGGATGGCCCCTAGTATGATATGCTTCTACTTCTTGAATTTTTGCAGGGCCTCCACGGTGACATCTCTGACTGTGTCACCAATTTCATATAAGTCACCCTTTGTCAATGTGATAGGGTCCAGTGAGGTCTTGGTCGCTTTGGATTTCCTTCTAGACCCTCCCTTCTCCAGCTCTCTTCGGTGCTTAAGGCAGGTGGACGTCACCTAAGGGTCTACATCATGCTGCTCTGTGTCCTCCTCTTTGGTCTTAGGTGAAGGCAACCACAAGCCTTTGTTAGAGCCTTTCTCTCTGCTGCCTATCTATTTTCCTGCCTCCTTTCCTACATGTTTTGCTTGGTCCTTCTCAGTGGCCTTCCTTTTCCTCATTTCGACCAACTACGCCATTTTCAGCTTGGCCTCATCCATCCTCTTCTGTGTGGCAGACTTGCTTCCACCCACCACCAAGTCCATGGTAGTGAACCACTCCACCGACCATTTATCAAGCACCGCATCAATGGCATCACCTATGGCGAGATACCATAAATCCTACCACTTCTGCGTAGGGTCCTTTTGCTCCCTGATTGATATTTGATGGAAATCAGCTTCAAATTTGGCATAGCTCTACAAGTTATCATATACCATGGGTGAAAATTGTGGCTTGTGATTGAAGGCCATCCTGATATTCATTTCCATCAAGATCCAAAAGGTCTTGTTGTCTCGAACTCGCTCTTTGTCCTTGGTCGCCCACAGGAAAGCATATTTCGCTGCTGCAAGAAGATCTGGTGCTACTGAGGGGAATTAGCTCTCCTCTAGTAGTTCCCACACTACCAGCTCGATCGATAGCAAGAGCCACAAGTAGTTGAAGGTCTTTCTTTTCTCTTTTGCTTCATGACAATTCGCTAGGAGCTCTCTGTGAAGGTAGTCCGATCAGTTAAACTGAACTCCATCTACGCACTGCTATGTGAATGTGACAACTGATGCCAGCACCTCATCAGTGTGACACTTGCGCATCACCTTCCCTGCAAGGATCTGTGTTTCCACCTTCACAGTGGGGTCACAGATGATGGAGATAGAGTACTCGTACAGCTTCTTCATGAGCTTGAATTTCTCCTTCATTGACTCTGCGACCGCCTGCTCACCACCCTTGCCACCAAAGATCATAGCGGGATTTTCACCTGTATACAACAAGTGTGTTACTCAGTGGATTAACATATCTGTGATGGGTATCAACTCCTCTAGCCATAGACACTCGTCATGCACCAAGCACAACAGTTTCTTAATGACTAAAATTGTCACCAGAGTGTGGTTATAGTGTGGAATCTAGAGCAAGTTTAGTAATCCTAGCTTCTCTACCCCCTTGAGCCACCTCCATAGCTCCAACATGGTCATTCCCATATTTGTGTCTATGATGCACAAGGAGGCATCCTAGAAATTAATGTCCATTAAACCTTACATAAATCTGCTTGTTCTATGAAGAAACCCACTCCAAATACAAGTGCCCTTCTCTACCTGGACTAAATGTTGTGTATCAGGGAACTAAAGGGGTGACTGAACAACTCTTCTACATAAATCAAAGGAGACCTCATGGGCATCGACCATGACAGTAGGGCATGCAAGGGTTATCCTATGCATATTAAAACCCTAACCAAAACACATCCATTCCCTCCTAGGGCCCCCCTGCTCATCCCTCTTGGTCTACAACTTCTCCTTGTCTATTGCACTTTAGTACCATTCCAAACCACCCAACCAGTCATTTCAGCCATATACTCCTCCACAGCCTCAATGGAATGCACAACCCTAGGGGCGGAGGCCCTCATACAACAATTCTCCTTCTTTATTGCCTTGACCTCCTACTCAACCACAACTTTTACACCCTGCTCCACCTAAACAACCTTAGATTCCTATTGAGCCAAATCCAAACTTGAACAACAAACTGGCACAACAGGTATACATTGGAGAGACATCCTACCCTGCTTATGCTATGGAAATTCAGGAAATCAACCTAAGGTCTGGGAGAGTGCTCCTGGACAACCAACCTCCATCTCCACCTAGGGAGAGTGAGGAGGAAAGAGAGGAATGCATGCCTAGAGTGAATCCACCACCCTTTCCTGAAATATTAACTCATCCAGTGTCCTACCCCATAAGAGAATGAAGTTCTGGGTGAATTGAAAAGTCTATGTGCCAAAATTCCACTTCTCCAAGCCATTGAGGATGTACCTATTTACAACAAAATTATTAAAGAGAAGTATTTCAAACATCTAGGGAGGTGAAAAAGAGACACCCTATTATTAATGTCATTGGATAGTTGTTTGACTTAATGTTTGGGTAGGTAATTTTCCCAAAGTATTTAGACCCTTGAAGCCTTATAGTAGATGTGCACATCAATGGTAGCATTGTCCCACACACCTTGATTGATCTTGGGGCTACCATTAATGTGATGACTAAGGACACCATGCTCAAGCTAAATCTCTAGCGTTCATTAAGAAGACCACAACAGTCTTGCAACTTGTAAACTGTTCCACAGTAGCCCTGGAGGGGATCGTTGAGGATGTGATGGTCTCCATTGACTCCTGAGAGTACCCTGCAAACTTCCTAGTTCTCCAACATAAGGCAAAGCTTAATGGTTATCCTATCATACTTGGGAGGCCTTAGTTAGCCATTGTTGATGCCTACATAAGTTGTAGGGTTGGAAACATGACTATTAAAAATGGCCATCTATCTAGGAAGTTGGTCTTATACCCTCCTACTCAACCATATTTAGAACAGGATTTACCTTTATGGCTAGAAGAGGAGGAAGAATATGAAGTATAATCAGCCCAACTCTATACCCTAGAAGCTGCCATGGGAGGAGGATAGTCGGATGAACATCAATTCATTGAACAAATACTCCAAAATCCAAATCCCAACACCTCATCCTTAAAGGAAGTAGTAAGGGAAACCAAGAGCAACCATGAGATTGATATATGCTTAGCTTATTCAAACCCTACTTGTTTCAAGACAATGGAGTTCAGCCCTCAGAAAACTTTGAAAATCAACTCCTCTCTGTCTGTACACCAAGAAGAAGCGTTGTGCGACATGCTAAGGGAACATTTGGATGTCTACGCTTGGAGTTACAAAGAAATTAATGAGTGCACCCCTCGATTTGTATTCACCACATTTGTATCAGAAAAGGTTGCAAACCTGTCTAACAACCCCAAAGGAGAATGAATCCAGCTCTCAAGGATATAGTCAAAGAAGAACTAAAAAAGCTGCTAGATGCAAGATTCATTTACCCTATCTTAGAGAGTGAGTGGGTTTCTCCTTAAAATGATGGTTCCAAAGAAAAATGGGAAGTGGAGGATTTGTGTTGATTACAGAGAGTTAACAAAGCAACAAAGAAGGACCATTTCCCTATACCTTTCATCGACCAAGTGTGTTAGAGGGAAAAGTGTCTACATAGAACTGCTTATCCCACTAAGGTGTGGTAGCTACCTTAGAAACAAACAAAGTAAAGATACTTTCATTTTTCCTTTATGAAATATAGATGAGAGAAGAACAAAGAAGACCAACCTCTGTCTTGCGCTAATCTCCTAATTCGATTCCTCTCTCTCTTGATAGTCTTTCGCTACTTGCTCCCTTGTACGCCCAGCTTCACAGAGTACCTGTAAGATCACGGTAGCATGACACTATACAAGAACATGGATCTATAATCATAAACAATCTAGGATCAGATGTAAATTGACCATACAAATGCATAAAACATAAATGACACAAGAGTATGGAGGAAAACTTGAATAGCTTTTATTGATAAACAAGAAAGAGCCAAGGGAGTTACAAGCAGTTGTTCTGACCCAGCATCATCCTCTCAGAAAGTAAGCCCTTCTTCACCTCATACAAAGCTTAGATCACCCAACACTATGATGTTGTCTCAAGAAACCAACAACAATTCCTTACAATATGCAAAATTCCAGCCTCTGGATCTCTAGGATGAGGGATCCATATATAGATATCTGTAAGGGAGATGAGTTAGCTTGTGATTTGATTAGTGTCTTCCCTCTAATAGTTCTTCCTTCCACTTGGAGATTGATGATCTCTTACTCATCCTTGGTCGAATTCAGAGAGGCAAGTGTCACAGGAGAAGTTTCTGGAAGATTCCATGCCTCTCCACCTCGCGGAATGACACTGCCATTTATCACTTCTCGCCCATCGCACCCGATAGAAGGGATTTTTGAAATGCAACGCACCCACACAGTGTACTTAGGTGAGATGCAACACACTTTGCCTATGGAGCAGCTGAAATGATCCTGTTTTGACCAGTTTTGAGCAATTTTTCATGGAGAACTTCTGGGAGAAGCTGTAATTAGTTGACCTTGTTCCTTTAGGGGTTAGAACAACACTTTTAGGGACTTAGGAGCCCTTGGTTTATGGGAATTTCATGCTTGGGGTTGCAGTGCCCAAAAATGTCTATAACAGTTGCCCCCTAAAGCATGAGGTCATTAATCTTTTGATGTCGGGTGAAATGCTTTATTATGAGGATCCGAAGTTATTTCAAGCTGGGAGGAGACCTGTAATAAGATACAATACAATACATTATCTTCATAATGTTTTCATGATCTAGCTGAGGCGGGCATTCCCATGCTCAGCTTTATAAATTCATTTTCATGTACATAGGACAGACAATCGTCTGAGTGTAGACTGATGATTCTGGTGGAGTCATCATCCCTTTGATTGGATGATTATCTGTGCATCAATAATGTACATTTGATGTCTTTATTTCCCTGAATATATATCGCAGCTCAGATGGATGAAACTAGATCCGAGATCTTCAATCTTGTTCGATCTTCACTCGAACTACAAGTCTATCCATGTGAGAGATGTTCTGGAGTCGAACATGGAAAGACATTGCCTGATTACCAGCCAATGATGTAAGCTGTTAACAGGCGCGAGAGGAATCACCGATAATGATAATGACCCTCAATGTACTGCAGTACAATTCACGTGGTGTGAATAAAGGACTTGGCGTCGAACACCACGCAAAATCTTTTGGTCAAAGGTCATTGATGTAAACCTATCGCTAGAAGTGAAAAAATTGCCATTCAGGCATGCAAGCTTCAAAGTACTCAACTGGGTGTTCCTAGATCGACTTCTTGGATAATGAGTTGATGTCGAAAAGAAGCGATCCATCATAGGAGGGCCTTAATGAATCCCACATCAATGACACGGAACAAAGCAAATGATTTTAATGGAGGTGAAAATGATCTGATGACATAAGGTTGAGGGTGGCGGTCATAAAAGAATGGAGCATAAATGTATTGTAGCGGGTGAGACACAGGTGAATTCTTTGAATGACTTCTCTTGAACATATCGGTGACACTGAGGTGATGGATTGGTAGCATTAACCCCAAATGTGGATGGTGTGATGGGACCATGGTGATGTGACCGGTGAATGAAACAACCCAACCCGACTTAGATGCAGAGTGAAAGTGTCATGTTCAAGAGCAACTTTCTACCAACAAAGTTTCTTCAAGTTTTCTTCCCAATTTTTCCCCAGTCATTGCTGACCAGTACCTCTCTATTTTTGTCAAGCTTGAGGAGGATAACATATGCTTGTTCTATAATTTTTCCTTCGGACAAACCCATCGCTATGTTTTAACGAGCCTAACGATAGTGAAACTCGTTCTTGTCTGCTATGGACAAGTTTGTCGCTATTAATTTTTAACGAGTTTAACGACAAAGATAACTCGGTCCTTTTCAATTTTAGAGAGTCTGAAAAGGAATGTAAAGGAAACTCCAAAATTCCTTCTTCGTCATCTAATCCCTTAAGTCCGAAAAAGTATAAAACAATACAAAAGGGATGAATTTTCGATACTTTTAACGAGCCGAACAAAACAAGCGCTCATTCTTTTTGTGTAATAATCCCTCAGGTCCAAAAAGATTAAAATCTAAAGGAGGGATAGCACTTCCGGTCCCTTTAACAAGCTGGAGAGGCCAATGGCTCGACAATCTCTTCATATTTTACGAGTCAGTTGAAAAGAGCTTAAAGGAGACTCGTCTTTTGAGGAACGAGTGATAAAATTGGGTAGCAGCTGATTCCAGGTAAGGTTTGGAATTTTCTAATCACGACAGTGTTACAAAGATGGCTAGTGGGATCACTCTTCGCAGCTGTTCCTCAAAAAGGGGTAAACAATCAAATGGAGGTGAATGATCAGTCAATACAGAGTGGAGGTGATGATGAGAACACAACCAGGGCTTTAAAGGCTGAAGTACTACATTCACGATGGTTATTTATTGGAAATTGGTTCATTTTTTTTTTATTGAGCTTAAACACTGGGGGAAACATTTGCTCATGACTTATTTTTATTTTTTAACGAGCTTGAAATATGTGCTAAAACTGCTCGATTAATCCAGTCGTAAAATAAGAATGTCTCATATATGAAAACGACAACTTTTAGAGTTTTTCCCCACATCCTTTCTTTATGCAAGTTAGGAAACAACCAATCCTATGAGTTTAAAGGGTTAGAGGACCTACAAATTTAAAAAAATAAATAGTCGCTCTTTGCTTGCATGCCAAAAGGTTTGCATGCCCCCAGGTATAAAACAGAGTTTCAAGGTCACCTTTCAAACCTCCAATAAAACATTTGTTTTATCAGGAGAGGTCTACCTCTTTCAGGTTACCAAAGATTGTTCTATTCACAGCGCAAACAAAACACTTCTTCGGCGATGTCTACCGAAATAGACAAAGGTGAGACAATCCACTCACATAACTTTGACAAGAGAATCTTATTCCAGTCTAACCCCCTCTTCCAATCACGGACGGGAGTACAGTCCAGTCATATATCTCTTACAGAAACCTACCCTATACCCAAAGTTTTCCTGCCGAAGTAGACCAGGGTGCATGCCCCCTAGGTTTCAGTCATGTCCTCCGAATTACTCGCGCTCATCAGGTGGACGGACTGGAGATTGATGAGACATTCCTTATGTGAAAAGACCATTCAAGGATGGCATATGACTATTTTCTCTATGTGATCCGGGAAATGAAAGCTGGTCTATGAGCTTGACCACTCTTCCTTCGTGCGGAAAACACATTACTCTAAAGAGTGATGAGACAATGGCTCCCATGCAATAAATATAGTCTCTTCCAAGGAGTAGATTATAATCCAGGGGTCCTTGAACTACCATTACGTTCATATGAACGGTTTTCCCTCTCAATGTTATGGGCACATTGGGAAGGATCCCTAACGGTCGACTAGTTCCTTTGTCAAAGCCTGTTAGATTTCTCATCTCAGGCAAAAGCGATGGCGAACCAAGCGCTTTCCAAGCAGTCGAGGAAAGGATACTCATAGAAGCCCCTTCATCTATGATGGTACTAGCCATAACCATTCTATATACTTGAGTAATAATTCGGAATGGTACACTAGCCGGTAAACAGGGTCTGCCTAGTTGATTCCAATCGAAGGAAACAACTAGGTTGCTTGGAGGTGGGACCGAATAGATGGCCGGGTACGACTCTGACGAACTTCCTTCTTACGGTAAAGGAATGGGTAAATTGCCCCCATGTTCATCGGAGTCTATGCTTACGAAAATAATTTGGACGGTGTCATCCTTATTCTCTTCTATGACTGTATCATCTGAAGAAGGAACCTCTGAAGGTAAGACTGGGAAAACTTCCGCCTTGACCTTTTGACTTTCATCTGGTATGGGTTCAGATGGTTTGTCTTCAATGATAGATACTTCGGTTGACCACCTGGGCGGGTCGGCCAGATTTTCAACTAGTGATGGACGTGGCAAGAGTTTTTTATATCCAGGAGGAAGTCGTAACGGTGAAACTGGACGATCGTCCAAAACTCTTTTAGCCTCGTCTAAGAAGGGACAATGGTGGACGGCATGATCGCCTTCGCACAGTTTACAAGGAAATCTATATTTTCCTTTTTGTCTTGGGGCTTCACTTTCACTAGTCGACGATGTGTTTTCAAAATGATCATCAGAGGTTGATGACACTGGGTTGTGCAAACGAGGAGACCAGTCCCTTAAGATCCAAGGGATGCAGGGACAATCTCTATGATAGTGGTCTCCTTTGCAAATGACACATGGCGATTTAGGCCTGGTCGGTGCAGTGTGTGGATTTTCGTTAAACGATGTTTGGTTGCCCCCTTTCGCTTTTGGCTCCTTCTTTTTCTTCTCTTTCTTCTTCTTTTCTTTCTTCTTCTCAGGTACTTGACTTTTGGCTTTACCAGCCCCATCAAGCAAAGAGGAAGGAGGAGAGGAAGAATTGGAGGAAGTAGAAGGTTGGTGGGTAACTCTGGAATCGTCTAGTTGTTGACTCGATTGTTTAGGAATTACGGTGTTCTGAATGACAGAGGTTGAGAAGAGACATACGGGCAAGCCGATTGTCAATCCTGGAAGCGACAATGTGGCCATGTGGGGTGCACCAACATCTCCCCAAGAGGAGAAGGGACTAGGATTTCCTCCAAGGGGAATTCCTTGGTTGGTGGGTTCCATTTTCTCAGCGTAAGATCAATGTAGGAAAGGGTGATGATTATTCGGTTTAAAATAAATTTTAGACGCTTTGACACAACTTGTTTTTTCAATTTTTAAGAGTTTAGAAAAAACAAAAGATGACTCTAGTCGCCTTCAATTTTTAATGAGCCTGAAGTGACAAGTGCTAAGATGGACCTTTTCCGTTAAGGAGTTTGAAAAGGAACGAAAGGGACTGCTCTGGAAATCTAGGTAGAGGGATTGCCAAACCAATCGCAAAACTAAAAAATACTTTTTACGGTACGGCAGTCAATCTTCTCGAATTCTGTGTTCAGTGTATTGCGATCGATAGGGCGGCAGACACGGCTTCCTATGGATAAAGGATTAAGCCTATTGTGGTCTCCCAAAATATACTCAACCGTACGTGGGAGCACAAGTCTGTACTGGCACTTATTGTCTCAAAGTGGAGGAATCACCCAACCATCAGTGAGAACAATAGTTACCAGGCTTTACGACGCTGGAATACGTCTCTAGCCTAGACTTCTAGATGTTGTGCGTTAGGTTCCAAAGAATTGTTAGATTCATTGAATTTATTTTATAGTTGATCTTGCTTAAGAAATTTTCCTTTCAGGTTCACTGTGAGATGTAGATGTATAATTCCTAAAATGCAATCTAAGATGATAAACAATCTTTTATCTTCTTTGTTCAATGAAAATCCTAGCTACTAAGGAAAGAGAGACAGTATTCTTTCACAAAGAGCAAAGAGCACACACTAAATGCATTGTCCTAAATCAAACCAATCAAACAGTCTAAATGCAAATGCACATGCATGTATTTGTTTTCGGCTTTCTTAATTGGTGAATGGTAAAAAAAGAAAGCTAATGCACAAATCTAAATTACTTTTCAAGCGACAATTACTAACAAGTTTCTTTTCGAAATCAAAAATGGAGACAATCACAACACTTTACGATTTGGAAATGAATACTTGCTTTCGACACTAGAAAAACTACAAATTCAAACCAAATACAATAGTAACAGGGTAATCAACTATCTACAGCAACCAAACTCTTTCCTATGATTGAAAATGACACTTATGACACTTTCAAATCAAAGGAAGATAGTACAATTACGTTACTTTTTGCAAAGGAGAACTGAAAATGACTCAACAAATACACAAAAACATTTACAGTTTTTTGCACATTAGAGGCGGAATAACAGCAAGGAAAAGGGGTTTCAAACAGAGATATACTGATTACAGGCAGCAAAATTGATGAATAGAACTGAAAAGAATGAATCACAGAAACCAAAATTGAACAATGCCTAGTCTGATCAGCGCACCTGTAACACAGGGAACTTGAAATGCAGCGCACCTACTACACTCGGGAAGTGCACTGAATTTCAGATTCATAGAACAGTACTTGCACTGGGCCAGAGACGAGACTTTGCTTGGGTTTCGGGTCACAGTTTGCAGTTCAGTTCATGGGTTTTGGCCAAGCAAATGGTAATCAGTAATGCAACAATCAGGGGTAGATCTATGGAGGTTCTAAGAGCTACCACGAGGGCAATTAGAGAGTTTGTGAATCAGTTGTTTAAGTCATAAAAAAATCCCGGAGATTGACTGAAGTGACAATTATCTACTTTGCATTTGCATAGAAAATGCAGTTTGAAAGCTACCTGGCTCGACTTCAGGCTCCGTCTGTAAGTTTATAAAATAAACAATCAAGGAAGATAAACAATAAATAAACAAACTAATTTGTCCCCAGCGGAGTCGCCATTTTGTTACAGGGAAAAGTGTCTACACAGAACTGCTTATCCCACTAAGGTGTGGTAGCTACCTTAGAAATAAACAAAGTAAAGCTACTTTTGTTTTTCCTTTATGAAATATACATGAGAGAAGAACAAAGAATACCAACCTCTGTCTTGCGCTAATCTCCTAATTCGATTCCTCTCTCTCTTGATAGTCTTTCGCTACTTGCTCCCTTGTACGCCCAGCTTCACAGAGTACCTGTAAGATCACAGCAGCATGACACTATTCAAGAACATGGATCTATAATCATAAACAATCTAGGATCAGATGTAAATTGACCATACAAATGCATAAAACATAAATGACACAAGAGTATGGAGGAAAACATGAATTGCTTTTATTGATAAACAAGAAAGAGCCAAGGGAGTTACAACCAGTTGTTCTGACCCAGCATCATCCTATTATCAGAAGAAATTTCGGCGTAAATCACAATCAGAAAATCATTGTCGACGCGTTTCGAACCAACTAGTGTGGTTCATCGTCAGGACGAGTTGATTAGTGTCAGCTTGTGATTTACGCCGAAATTTCTTCTGATAATTATTATGGATCACAGAAGCCTCAATTCAACCAACATCATCCTCTCAGCAAGTAAGCCCTTCTTCACCTCATACAAAGCTTAGATCACCCAACACTATGATGTTGTCTCAAGAAACCAACAACAATTCCTTACAATATGCAAAATTCCAGCCTCTGGATCTCTGGGATGAGGGATCCATATATAGATATCTGTAAGGGAGATGAGTCAGCTTGTGATTTTATTAGTGTCTTCCCTCTGATAGTTCTTGCTTCCACTTGGAGATTGATGATTTCTTACTCATCCTTGGTCGAATTCAGAGAGGCAAGTGTCACAGGAGAAGTTTCTGGAAGATTCCATGCCTCTCCACCTCGCAGAATGACACTGCCATTTGTCACTTCTCGGCCATCGCACCCCATAGAAGGGATTTTTGAAATGAAATGCACCCACACAGTGTACTTAGGTGAGATGCAATGCACTTTGCCTATGGAGCAGCTGAAATGATCCTGTTTTGACCAGTGTTGAGCAGTTTTTCATGGAGAACTTCTGGGAGAAGCTATAATCAGTTGACCTTGTTCCTTTAGGGGTTAGAACAACACTTTTAGGGACTTAGGAGCCCTTGGTTTATGAACATTTCATGCTTGGGGTTGTAGTGCCCAAAAATGTCTATAACAAAGTGTTAGATGGCTTGACAGGGAAAAAGTTTTTCTCTTTCTTAGATGGGTTCAGCGGGTGCAATCAAATCCAGATTAGCCCAGAGGACTAGGATAAAACCACCTTCACCTTTCCTTGGGATACTTTCACTTATAGGGTCCTTCCTTTTGGCCTATGTAATGCCCCTACCACTTTCTAGAGGGCAATCTTGAGTATCTTTGCTAAGCTAGTGCATGATGTTGTGGAAATTTATATGGATGATTTTACACCCTATGGGTGTGATTTCCAGGAGGCTCTCTCCAACTTGGGTAAGGTGTTGAACAAATGAATCTAAATGAACTTCTCACTTAGCCCTAAAAAATGTGAGTCCTTGATGATTGTAGGGACTATTCTAGGTCATTCAATATCCTAGAAAGGATTGTAGGTGGACCCAAATAAGATAGTCGTCATTTAAAGGGTCCCACCTCTGCAAAAATAGAGGGTTGTTAGAAGTTTTCTAGGATTAGTTGGATAATATAGGCGATTTGTAAAAGACTTCAGCAAGTTAACTTCTCCTTTATTTGGGTTATTGGCCAATGACTCCGAACTTTTATCATCATAAAGCTATGAAGAGGCCTTGGACACCCTAAAGGACAAGTTTACTACTGCACCTATTCTTTGAGGCCCAAGTTGGGCTCTTTATTTCCACATACATGATGATGCCTCTCACAACGCCATAGGAGTAACTCTAGGCTAGATAGATGACAAGCTAGCTTATGCCATTTACTTCATCAGTAAGAATCTGTTAAAAGTTGAACTGAACTAAACAGTGACTGAAAAAGGGCTCCTAACTGTTGTGCATTCATTGAACAAATTTAGGCATTACATTGCAGGTTACCAAAAATTTGTGCATACTGAGCATGCTGAAATTAAATACTTCATTAATAAACTTGATGTAAATGCCTTGATTATTAGATGGTTACTTTTATTGCAACAATTTGATTTAACTGTTATTGATAAGCCTGGCAAGGAGAATGTTGTTGCATATTTTTTATCCATATTGACTTTCCCTACATGGGAGGAAGGAATGGTTGATGATCAGTTACTGGATGAACACTTATTCACCATTTTAGTTCTCTCTCCATGGTTTGATGACATAGAAAATTACTTGGTGTCTACATAGTTTCCACCAAATTTATCCTCCAAGGAAATGAGCAAGATTGTGAGGAAGAATGCCCCATTCACTTGGATTGGGGGCAACCTCTTCAAACTAGGTCCGCATCAAATTCTGAGAAGATGTGTTAGGGAGGAGGAAGTCTTTGACATCCTTATAGCCTCTCATGATGGGCCTTGTGGAGGTTACTCTATAGCCAAAAGGACAACATTCAAGGTGTTACAAGCTGGTTATTATTGGCCCACTCTTCACGAGGATGTGAGGAGGTATACTAGTCAGTTTGATTGGTGCCAAAGGATGGGGAAACCTATCCTAAGAGATGAAATGCCTTTGCAACCTCAATTGAATTTCGATCCATTTGACAAGTGGGGCATGTATCTCATTAGACCCATGGACCCTCCATCTAGGCAAAATTAGTACATCATTGTGTGCACTGACTATTTAACCAGTTGGGCTGAAGCCAAGGCCATCAAAGCAACAACATAAGGGAAAGTGCTTAAGTTCTTAAGGGAAAATGTATTTTATAAGTTTGGGTACCTTAGAGAACTAGTCACTAATCAAGGTAGTAAATTTACATCTCACATGATGGCAAATTTGTTGATTCAGCACAAGATCAATCATAGAACATCCACTCCTTACCACCCACAAGCTAATGGGCAAGTGGAGGTAACCAACAGAGCATTGGAAAGAATTCTTACCAAAGTGATTAGCAGTAGTAGAAAGGATTGGGAAGATAGATTAGTTTAGGCCACTTGGGCCTACAACACCACCTAGAAGACAACCACATGATTCACTCCTTATGACTTGCTATATGGGAAGAAGGCCCTGCTATCCATTGAATTTGAATACAACACCTTAATAATGGTAGCACAACTAGATTTAGATCTCACTAGGGAACAAAAAGAAAGATTTATCCAGCTGAATGGGTTAGATGAATTTAGAAATTAGGCCCTCCTCCACACAGAGGTGACTCAATTTCAAAGGAATATTTTGCATGACAAGAACATAAAGTACAAATAGTTTCAAGGTGATTAGGATTTGTCTTATGATTCCAGTTACAAGGATTTTAAAGGAGAATTTAGGACTAGATGGTTAGGGCCTTATATCATAGAAAAATGTCATGATAATAGTTCATTACAGATAATAACCATTGATGTAGAGGCTATTCCTTTACTTATCAATGGGTACAAATTGAAGGTCTACAAGAAGCCCTTGTCAAAGAAAGAATTCATCAATGGAATCAACATGATAGTGATGGTGGTGGAGCAAGTCTCAGCTTCTACCCCATCAAGTCCCTCAAAAAATAAATAAAAAGAAAAATAAAAAAATAAAAAAATAAAGAAAAAAGAGAAAAATAAAGAGACTCAGGTGAAAACCTCCATGAGGCACCTAAGTCCCATTGTCAGGTTGAAAACCTCTTGAGGCGGTCCAATGGTGTTGAAATGAAAAGGAAAAAAAAATATAAGTGGGTGAAAACCTCTTTTGAGGCACCAAGGGCAAGCAGTTAGGATGAAAACCTCTTGGAGGCAGATTAGTTGTTTTCAAAAAAGAAAAAAAAGAAAAAAAGAGGGAAAAGAAAAAGTTTGAAAATGTCATTTGTAGGTCAGGAGGAGGAGGACCAATGCAACTTGAGAGGAACAGAAGGACCTACAAAATCCATATTTTCATTCCTTCATCCCATATTATTCATTATCCCATAAATGCCTCCATTTATGAACTCCTCCATCTCAGTTTACACATGCTCTGTATTTTCTACAAGATTCCCTATAATCCTACAAGATTCCCTGAAAACCTACATGAGTTTCCTGTAGGAATTACAATCGATTTGGAATCCCAAGAAAAGTGACCCTAAAGCAAGGGGATGACCAAACCGTGTCAAAAAATAAAATAATCACTCCACCACATCATCACCTTGCTACCCCTGCATCCATCCAATAAGTCAATTCAAAAAAAAAATACAGTTTTCAAAGAAGAAAAAAAAACAAATAGAAGAGGGTGAGAATAGAGGACAGAGGGTCAATACCTGAGGGATATACTTCTCACTTACCATTCATAGGAACCCTTCTCTACTCTTTCCAACAATCCTCATACTACAGAATTGAAAAAAGTAAGAAAGTTTAGGGGAGAAGCAACTACACGACATCTTGTATGTTGGCTTATTGAGGCCTGACCCAGGTTCAGAGTTAAGTTAGCCAAACAAATCCTGGTATTACTGGCCCTCTCGTAACAATCCGTGGAGCGCAGACTAAGGTTTCACCTGAAATAGTATGGGAGGGTGCTAGAACCAGTTTTTCGCACCCTAGAGATGTCTGAGGAGTTCAACTGGTTCACAGTTTGACCCTATGCGTAGGTTGCTTCGCACACTTTCCTGTACTTCGCAACCTAATATAACGTCTTCATGCAACCCTACCCGGGGTTAGTTATATTTTCCTACTTGAATGCTTTAAGTATACTTAACAATATAGACCATTCATACAGGTGCACGCAGTAAATAAACAATATATTTGCAAATTATATCAATCATTCATTAACCCAAGAATAGATACATGGAATTGTAAGAAAACTTCTCTTTATTAATTCCTTCCTCGGTTACAGACCCGAATTCGCCCTGCACACTCAGCTGCAGGGGTCTACACACTCAGCTATGGACTATTAGGCCTCTGCCCACTCAGCTGTAGAGCCTTCTACTACTCTACAACCCAAAGACACACTTCAACTTGTGACTTAATCCCTTATACCTTTCCCTACCTCTTCTTTCCCCTCCCTTTTGCACTTAGAGCCTCACTCTATTTATACAATCCCATGGTCCGCGGACCATTGGTAGGTCTATCCAGTTGAAATCACATTACAACACTAGGGCGGACAACCCTATGATTCTATCATACTTTCACACCCTGCACTTGTAATTCGCAGAGCTTTACAACAATATTTAGTCAAAACTTGGGCTTTGAGCCCCAAAACATGCTTCAGGAGGATTCCATGCCCAACAAGCCCCCAACACAAACATCATGACTCACCCTCGAGTCACTCTGTCGCGTGGCAATATTTGCATGGAGTCCCTCAAATTGTTCTTGAATTGTGTGGAGGTCAACAGTGCACTGAGCTGTTGCTTGCTGGATCTGCTGCATACGCTATTCCAAGACCTCTATGTCGGGAGTGATTCTCTAGAACAATGTGTGCAAGCTTGCCTTCGATGTCTTCTATGATGGTGAAGGCCTCATCCATCCAAGGCTAGACATGCACTTTTAGGACGGCTTCCCTATGTCATGTCGTGTCCACCTGCTCCTTCAGTGCTTTAGCCTATTGCATCCATGCAAGCCTCTGGGTGAGGACCACTATCTGCGCAGTTCCTTGGACACTGTCATACTGTTGTTGGAGTTCTTGTGCCTATGTCTCTAAGCATTGGATGTTGGGGTCCTCCTGCAGATTTGTGAGGACCCAAAGTGATTCTTCCAACATGTTGGTACAGTGTTGCACTGCGCCTTCGATTTCCTCCAATCCCACTGTGATAGCGCTAGCACGTTGTTCTCTGAATTCTGGGGAAGTGGGTGGTTACGCCTTTAACCATAGCTCAGTGATCTGAAGATTCAGCTCTAGTTGAACCTTTATCATTTCCTCCCTGGCCTCCTAGACCCCTGCTGCTAACCTATGGATCCGTGCCTCCACTAGTATATCCGTTGGGATGGCCAACTCCGGGACAGTTTGGCAAGCGTTGTCTCTCACTTGTACCAGCTGTTGATTTTGCGACACTAATTCGTCACACTATAAGCTTAGTTATTCCATATTTATTTTCTTCTCACTAAGGACTTGGACCGAGACCTTTCACCACGCTAAGCGAAGACCTGTCGACCTCATTTCATGTCACTAGTGCCCCTTTCAGCAGCACTATTGTGTTCATCATCTGCATGTGCAACATTTTCTTTGGTTTCGTGGATCCATCTACAAGGTTGGTTGAAATGGTACCAACCTGATGGGGGCATGCCTGTAATTCCTGAAACTACGCTCTGAGGGCCCCCAACATAATTTGGTTCTCCTGCATGAAATCTTGGTGAGCCTCATTGGTGACATTGCACACCGTCTTGCCGATGTCATGCAGATCACCCTCAGTTAGGGTGATTAGGTCAATGGACAATTTTGAGGCCTTGACCTTCTTCTGCAACCCTACCCACTCTACTGGGTGCTGGTGCTTCAGCTGTGTTGACGTGGTTCGTGGGTCCATTCCTCCTTCTTCTGTTTCTACTTCCTCTGCTTCTTACCCCTCCAAACGTGTTGTTTGGCCCTCGCCTACCTTCGTGGTTGCTTCCTGTGCTGTTGTTGTTGCAACCCTTTCCTACTCAACTGATTTCTGTGTCACATCTTGTGCTACCCGCACTTCTGTTGATGTTGTTTCCTTCCTTTGTTTTCCAGCCAACTGTGCGATGCACAACCTGGCCTCGTCTTTCTTATTTCGTGCTATCGACTTCTCAATTGGTGCAATTTCTGGGGCATGCCATTCTGGTGGACATGCCTCTAGGACATTGAAAATGGTGTCGTCAGTGGCTACAAAGGGTAGCTTTGTCCACTATTTAGTCAGGTCCTTGCGTGCCCTGATATATATGTTATGCATGTCTGCCTTAAATTCTGCAAAAATCTGTAGACTATTGGAAATCGTGGGTGACAACTACAGATTACAATTGATCAACATTCTAAGTTTCATCTCCATGAACACCCAAAATATCTTGCTATTGCATATCCTTTTAGCATCCTTCGTGCCCAGAGCAAAGCGTACTTTGCGGCCTCCAGTAAATCTCTGTCAATTATGGGGAATTGACTATCCTCTGGTAATTCCCCAGCTAGGAGCTCTATGGACAACAACAACCATGCATAGTGGAACATTTTTCCATGTTCTTGGGCTTTGCGGAAATTCTCTAATAATTTTGTGCAGAGGAATTCAGACCAATTAAATTGTACCCCCTTCGTGCACTGGTCAGCCAGTGTGACCACTGGCGCAGATACCTTGTTTGTGCAACACTTGCGCATAACTTTTCCTGCAAGGATTTGGGCTACCATGCATATTGCTTTGTCCTTGATGTCAGAGATAGCGTAGCCCCTCTTCTTCTTTTCCATCTTGTACTTCTTCTTCATGGCCTCTGCGATGGCCAAATCACTTCCCTTCCCTTCTGATATGGCTGTGGGGTCTTCTCCTTTATATGGAAGCCTGGGGATGCGATGAATCAAGTCTATTGTGATGAGGATGGGCTCCTCCAGCCGTAAACACCCATCATGCACCAAGTAGAGCAGCTGTCTAATGACGAAAATGGTTATTGGGGTGCAGTGGAAACGCAGCACCCAAAGTAGGTTCAGCAGCCCGGCCTTTTCCACTTCACGCAACCACTTTCGCGGCTCTAATGCTGTCACCCTCCCCACGGTGTTTTGATTCATGAGGTTTCCAGCCTCAAGGTGAGGGAAATTATCATGGTTAGTGAAGTTCCAATCTTCAAATTTTAGACTTGGCACGTGGCCCAGGTGCATGCCTTCAAACATAATGCCATATGGGAGAAGCGGGGTCTAGAGTGAGCTCTTTGTCTCATCCAGGTCCTTGGGCACTTTGGCATTCCCTTTTCATGGGGGGATATGGGTGGGAAATTTTGTCACAGAGTGCGTAGGTTGAGTATCCATCTCTATACCTTCATCTTCTTCTTTTGCGATGGTAAGATACTACAGATCTTCTTCTTCATCATCTTTTTCTGTAGTGAAGACTTTCCCCTTCTCCTCCATTGACAGTTTACTGCACAGTGTGTTATAGACATTTTTGTGCCTTACAGCATGGAGCTTGAAATGTCAAAAATCTGAGGGATCCAAAGTCCCTAAACATGTTGTTCTTACCCTTAGAGGAACAAGGTCAGCAAACCACAGCACTGCAAATCAGTTCTCCACTGAAAAACACTCAAAAACAGGTCAATTTTGGATCAAAGCAGCTGCTCCAAAGGCTACCTGCGCTGCATCGCAAGTGCAACAAAGGCTACCTGCACTGCATCGCAAGTGCAACAAAGGCTACCTGCTCTGGGCGTACTTGGACATGTGGAGGAATCTTTTTCTCAATGTGCCAGTGCCCAGGAAGCTTCCAAAAAGACACTTGATCATAAGATTCGCCTAATGATGAGTTAAGAGCTTCTAAAACTCCAAGTGGAAGGCAGAAACTCCAAGTGAAGAACTGAAGAACAACTGGAGTTGAAGAGGACAACAAGTCACACATCAAGCTGACTTATCTTCACTCCAAAACTCTATATAAGGATCTCATCCCATGGGATCTGGTGGAGGGCGGAATTTAGTGCAAAGAATTGTTGTTGGTTTACGGTTGTGAGCATTGGGTGATTGCTTGAGGGAGGTGAAGAAGAGATTTCTCTCCGTCAGGAAGGTGATGCTAGATTGGACCTCTCATGGTTGTATCACCGCCTGAACCTTACTTCCATATATTAATAAAGCATTTGAGGTTCTTCTATTCGCATGTGTTTCAATGATGTATTATCTTACTTGCGTATTTGATTTATGCTAATCCTTGAATCAGTTATGCATGCATGCTTCTTGTAGTTTCCTTTCCTTGTCTTGTTTGCAGGATCTCGTGTAGTTGGGCCCGTGAAAAGACTTGGAGCTGGGAGCAAGCGGCAATCAAAGGAGATTGGATCGACCATTTGCGCAAGACATCGGTAAGTGGATCTCTTCCTTTTATCTCTTGCATGTCATAAAGAAGAAACTTTAGATAGCTTTGCTTTCAGCTGTTGCTAAGGAACTGTCACCCTTAGAGTGGGTTAGGGTCATTCCAAGTTGGATACTTTCCCCCACAACAGACTGGCGACTCCACTGGGGAGCGTGTCTTGTTGGTAGCTTGTGTTTATTGCTATTCATTTCTTAAAAAAAGGAAGTACCGAATCGAACTGGATTCGAGTCCTTCGAATGCAAAGTAGAGGGCAGCTACTCTAGCCCAGTGCTGGGCCTGTTTATGATTTGAAGAGCAGATCCACAAGGACTCTTTTAGCTCTTTGTGATAGTGTTCATCTTCCTTTAATCATCCTCTAGTGTATACTTGACTGACAGCCTCTGATTTGGCCAAAAACCGCTCATTTTTTAGCAAACTGTGACCCGAAATCTGAGAGAGACGTGACTTGTCTCATCAGTGCAGCTGCCACAAAGGCTACCTGCACTGCAACGCAGGTCCCGAAGGGGCTACCTGCGCTGCATCTCAGATTCACAGTGCAGCACCTGCGCTGATCCAGTTTTACCTTGTGCAACTTGGATTCTCCACTGTCTGTTGCCCAGTTTTCAGTATTGTTTTTGCAGCCTGTTGTCAACCTGTATACCCAGCTGAAACCACTTCTCTTTGCCTTCATTCCTCCTCAGTTGTATGAAGAAACCGTGATTGTTCTTATTGTATTTCTTGATGTCATTCACAGTTTCCCATAGCGAAAGTGAACTAGTCTTGCTATGACCTCTTGAATCTAGACCTGTGAGAAAGTGTCGTTGTGATTCTAAGAGTTAGTTTATTGCTGTTCATAGCTGCTTGAGCATTTGATTTCGTTATATGGTTCGAATTTCAGTATTTCTTGTGTTGAAACGAGTGAATCTTAAGGTGTTCTTTTGATTATTGGACAAAAACTTGTTTTCTTTCACTTGAAATTGAATTCGAAATTATACAACAGCTTTCTTTTTGTAATACATCAACATTAAGGAAGAAGAAAAGAAATACTTGCATTGTGCATGTTCATTTTGACAGTTTGCATGTCGATTTAGGAAAAGTGCATCAGTGTGTGCTCTATGATCTGTTTGAAAAGATGATGTCTTTCTTTTCCTTCAGTAGTTAAGGTTTTCATAAGTTGAAAGAATTGAAAAAGCTTGCTTATCATTCTTAGACTGCATTTAGGAGTTGTATCATACATCACGTGGTGATCCATAAAGGCAAACTGCTAAGCAAGATCAACCTAAAAAGAACTGAATTTATCTAACAATGCTTTGAAACATAACGAAACACAGTAGAGGTCTAGGTAGAGACGTGAACCGGCGTCGTTAAACATAGTGACTGTTGATCTCTACGAAGGTGGGTGATTCCTCCTGAGGGACGATAGCACTAATACGGACTTGTGCCCCCGCGTACCGTCGCGTATATTGGGGGACCCCTATAGGAACAAAGCCTTTATCCATAGGAAGCCGTGTCGGCCGCCCTACTGATCGCGATGCAGTGAACACAACATTCACGAAGATCGACCACTCGTACCGTAAAACGTATTCTGTGGTTTCGCGAAAGGTTTGGCACACCCTTGCCTAGAACTCCAGAGTAGTTTCTTTTGGCCTTTTTCAAACTCTATAACTGAAAAATTCCATCCGAGCATTTGTCACTTCGGGCTCGTTAATACATCGAAGGAGACTAGAGTCATCTTTAGCTTTTTCTCGACTCTTAAAACATGAAAAAGCAAGTTGTGTCTTAAAAGCGTCTAAAATTAATTCAATTCGAAAACACATTTTACCCTATGCATTGTTGGTTGATCAAGTAATCCGCAATCGTGGAAGAAAGTCAATCGATGAACCGTCGTTCGCGGAGGAATACGAGACAAACGTCTTTGTCCCCGGAATCGAAAACAACCCGGGCAAAGTGACCTCGTTCAACTGGTTCCAAATCTCCTGTAAAAGTTAGAACAAGTGTTCCAACGACATCTGAGGTTCCAGTTACTCCAAACATTTCTGGAAACCCTGCCCCTATTGAAGAAGTTCAACAGCCCCAGAAGGACAGTAACACTGATCCTAGTCTGAAAGCAAATACTTGTGTTACTGAATCAGGTCCATCAGTGATCGGTTCAGAGAGTCTTGCTCCTCAAACAATTGTCGCTGTTGAAACAACCCCTTCTTCTTCACCAGAGATATTCTACGGGCCTGACGGTCTTCCTCTTCCACCCAGTCTGATTGCAATAGAAGAGATTGTAGAAGATCCGCAAGCAACTACTCCAACACATTTTGGAGCAGGGATCACTCTACTTCCTACTGCATTAGAAGCTAGCCTATCACCCGGAAAAATTCCTGAAGAATCACTAGGCAATCTACTGGATAGACTCAAGATGTCTGAACAACCGTCAACATCTAGGACTGTGCCAAATGACACAGCGACAGCAGAACTCCCTGCAGTCATTCCGACAATGTTCGCCGGCATACCATCTGTCCCTAACTCTCAACAGCTGGAGGGGGTCCCTTCGGGGGCCATGACGACAGTATGGTCTGTTCCTGTTTGTTCTCCCGGGATAATACCCGGTAACTCCTATGTTGGAACTCAACAAATCGATCCTTTCGGGAATCCATTTGGACAGCCCGGTCCTCGAGGTGTAATAAATCCTCTCGGTTCCGGACCACCACCGTATAGGGGGCAATATGCTTTCTCATTACCCCCTCCGGGAGGTTACCCATACGGGAGTTCACAACCATACCCAAGTTATACTGGAATAACTACCAGTGGTTGGATACCTATGCTACCCCAACAACCAAGAGTTGTGTATTCTATGCAACAACAGATGCCTGTGACGAACATCCCGACGACACCAGCTATTGTGACTGTGTCGCAAGTTCAAACAATACCTGTTGCATGTCAACCTCAGTTTTCTCAGGTTGTAATGCAACAACCCTTTGACCCTGAAACTCAACCACAATCGCCAACTGGCGGGGCAACACAAGCACAAGCGGGTACCCTTACCCCTAATCTTGGCCCAGTGGTAAGCATAGCACAACAACCAATGGCGTCACAACCATGGTTAGTGTAGTATCAACAACCGCAGTTCCAGCAAGTGTACCAAGGTACCGAGCAGCAGATTTTTGCGAACAATGGACAACCATACTTACAGTACGGTCAAAACCAACCACTATATAGTGGAGTAGTCCATCAACCGTATCAATCATATCAGCATCAATTACATTATGCTGGTATGCAAAGGCCAACTGCTCAGGCAATTCCGTCATACCCTGGGTACGCTTCACCTAACTTGAGTCAGCAGCTGCCATTCGTGGCAACTCTGGAGTTACCCGATCTACATCGGTTGACAAACGATCCTATCGCCTACGCCCCTTGGTGGCCCATGATTCCTCACAAACTTCCATCGGACATTCCTAAATTCAATGGAAATCCAGGTGAAGACCCGTCGAATCACGTCATGACCTTTCATCTGTGGTGTTCATCGAACACTCTGAACGATGATTCGATAAGACTTCGCCTCTTCCAGAGGACATTGACAGGTCCGGCGGCTAAATGGTATATAGAATTGCCGAGAGCCTCTTTCGACAATTTCAGCTCCTTAGCCACGACTTTCTTAACTCATTTTCAATTACCAATCAGGTATGAAACAGGAACCGAGATACTGACCAACTTCAAGCAGACGACAGCTACTCACATATCTGATCATATACATGAGTGGCGTCGCCGTCGTAGGATGGTGAAAACATACGTTCCTGATCAGCTACTAGCTGAATGGTTTATAAAGTCACTGCTTCCAGCTATAACGGAGGATGTGGCCAAAGGGGGAGTCGTAACAGAGGAGCAAGTCATTGCTCGTGCTCAATATTTAGACTTGGTATATACTCAGTCTGGCACGCTCTATGACAAAATACCTGATGCCCCAAAACCTGAATTTTCAATTCCTCCCCCTCCTAAATCGAATATTGACTCTCATGTCGGAGATGGCGTGATTGGCACTGCAAGCGTGAAGTCGAAAAAGGATTCACCTCAGAAAGCCTGTAAGACTTCAGATCGAAATGCCCATGAAGAGATTCTTGCTTCGAAAGTAAATGCCATATCAGCAGATAAAGGCAAAGAAACCAATCAACCAGGAAGCAAGAAGAAACAAAACAAAGGGAAGAAGAAGCAGCAGGATGATCCGTCACCTGAAAAAGCTTCTTCAAGCTCTCCTAGGAAAGGGAAACAGAAAGGGAAGCCACTTCATCCATGTTTTATATGTGACGAGGATCATTGGACACAAGATTGTCCATACAAAGCTGAGCTCAAGAGATTCTTTAAAAGTCCAAAGAACCCGACTGTGCTAACTAATCCATTTCCCAATCCAGGTCAAAATATGGTTGATAGTGGAAATGCTTCCCCGTCGCAAGTGCTGATGTTGTCGATCTCTAAGCAGCAAAATGATGCTTTGATTTCGACAAGGAGCAAAGATTACGGGAATCCGCAACTGTCAAACGAAAAAGGTAAACATCAACCTAGTAGTTCGACAACGACTTCGTCAGAAGTTGTCCCACCCATAATGCCAAAATTAACGATAAAACCACCTAAGGGTGTAGTACACAAGTCGACGTTTAATCCTCGTGCCAGAGCGGCGCAGCATTATAACATAGTAGAAGATTTGGCTCAATCGCCATCCGCTATGTCGACTCTAGAAGTACTACAAAATTGTCCATCCTAGAGGCAGGCATTGTTATCGGCGATAGGGGGGGTTGATCCTAAGGATTCCAATCTTGTGTCCTTTGATCACAAAGGGTATGACCCTCAGTTACCAGCTCAGCTAGCTTTCCTGATTCAAGTGAAGGCCCTCAACAAAACTGTTCACAGAACAATTATTGATGAGGGAGCATCGACATGTATTATGTCGATGAGCTGCTGGAAAACGCTAGGGTCACCAACCTTGTCGAGATCTTCGACAACACTAAAGGCTTTCGACGGTAGGACATATACCCCTTACGGTATCCTAAGTAACTTGAAAGTTGAACTAGGTGGAAAAACAGTAGAGATTGATGTTGAAGTCATAGATGGAAATCTAGATTACAACATCCTACTGGGAAGACCATGGATTTATGCCATGGCAGCTGTCGTGTCGACTTATTTTAGGAAGATCGCTTTCCCGTTTGAAGGAGGGATTACGGTCGTCGACCAGCAGAACTTCCTCCTTAATGGTTCACAAGTTACGGGAAGCATCCCCATGATCCATGAAAGCGACCATTCAATTCAAGATATAGGAGTAGGACTGTTGAAAGACCCCACGATGATGGGGACTTTCTCGCTACCAAATCATATCTACATAGGAAATGTACTGTTGGTGGCCACCTGCAACATGATATCTTCCACGAAGGTCGCAAAAGACAAAGTCATCATGGATCGGGCAATGGTGTTACACCCGAGCCTAATCGAAATATTGTAGCAATCAATGTTTCAGGCATGGGAGGCGAGCCCAAATCAATGCTCATCAAGCGTCTGGGTAGATAGGTCAGGAGAATGTGGTACCCCTTTGGATCCTTGGTCACGAGTGCATGCAAGTGACGAAGGAATCCTGCAGTCAATGTTGATTGAGGGGGCACCATGGGATGATAACCACCATCGTTCCCTTCCTCAGGAAGATACTCAAGGCGACCTGTATCACCCCTCAGTATTTGAATTCCTAACAAATACTGTAAATACGGTGGATTCCGAGAGAAACCTATCCAATATAGAAGAGACTATAGCCATAAATATCTCGACCAAAACAAACATTGTAGAGAATATTTATGTCGGCAAAGGTTGTTCCCCTTCAGAACAAGAAATATATAAAGCTCTTTTCCGCGAATTTAGAGATGTCTTTGCTTGGTCATATGATGAAATGCCAGGCATTGACTCGAGTATCGTTGAACATGAAATTAAGATGTATCCTGATGTCAAACCAGTAAGACAACGACTTCGGCAGGTACACCCCAAGAAAGCCGCTGCCATTAAGGCCGAAGTTGAAAAGCTCCTCCATGCTGGTTTCATCTACCCGGTTCCTCTAACCGATTGGGTATCGAATATTGTCCCTGTTATGAAAAAACAAGGAACAATACGAGTGTGCGTCGATTATAGGGATGTAAATCAAGCTTGTCCAAAGGACAACTACCCTACACCCTTCATCGACCAGATAATTGATGAATGCGCCGGATGCGAAATCTTTTCGTTTATGGACGGATTTTCCGGGTATAATCAAATTAATATCCGCCCACAGGACCAGTCAAAGAGTGCATTTATTTGTCCGTGGGGCACCTTCGCTTATCGAAAATTACCCTTTGGTTTAAAGAAAGCAGGGGCGACGTTTCAGAGAGCAATGAATTATGCTTTCCATGACATCAAGAACATCATTCAACCTTATCTCGACGATCTTCCGGCTCATTCGCAAAAGCGGACTGATCATCCTCATCATTTAAGAGCGATATTTCTACGTTGCCGACACTACAAGATAAGACTCAATCCACACAAATGTGTGTTTTGCGTCAGTTCTGGTCGTTTACTTGGCTTTATAGTCTCCAAGGATGGGATTCGTCTCGACCCTTGCAAGGTGCAGGCGATCATTAATTTGCCTCCACCTTCAAACTTGCTTCAGATTCAGAAACTCCAAGGGAAAGCAAACTTTCTGAGGAGGTTCATTCCAAATTACGCAGAACTTGCTAAAGGTTATACCCGTCTCCTGAAAAAGGATGTACCTTTCGTCTGGGACCAGGTTGCACAAGCTTCCTTTGATGCTTTGAAAGAAGCGCTAATCAAGGCATCATTAATGTACGCCCCAGACTATCTTAGGGATTTTAACCTATATCTGGCTGCAGCAGATACGACCATTGCAATGGTTTTAGTTCAAGAAGGCGATGGAAGCGAACACCCTATATATTATTTAAGTAAAAACTTAAATGATACAGAAAGTAAATATTCTCATGTTGAAAAGCTAGCATTGGCAGCTGTTCAAGCGATACAAAGATTTCGGCACTATGTCCTCTTTAGGAAGACCATTGTATTGTCAGATTGCAACCCCATGACTTATATACTGTCGCGACAGTTGCTTGGGGGCAAATATTCAAAGTGGATAGCTATCCTTCAAGAGTTTGATCTGGAATTTGTGAAATCCAAATCAAAGAAAGCTTTAGTGTTCGCAGAATTATTATGCGATCTCCCATCATCGTCAAACGATGAAACGTCCAAAGAATCAATCGTGGACGAAAGTTTGTTTCTGATATCAGCAAGTGACGAGTGGTATGGAGATATAATAGTTTATCTCCAAACCCAAAAGTTTCGGCCAGACACCTCTCACTCAGAACAAAAACGCATTCGATACCAAGCAAAAGACTACATGATCGTCGGTGATACGCTTTACCGTCGTGGTGTCGATACGGTCCTGAGAAGGTGTCTAACCCATGAGGAAGCCGAAAAAGCCCTAAATGAATGTCATTCAGGAACCTGTGGGGGGCATCAATCTGGATATGCTACAGCATAAGGAATCTTACGAGCAGGATACTTCTGGCCAACCATGTTCAAAGATTGCATAACCGCAGTTAGAAGTTGCCATGCATGTCAGATTTTTGATAGCAAAACTAGAAGACCCCCCGCTCCTCTACAGCCAATAATAGCTGTGGGGCCTTTCGCCAAGTGGGGCATCGATTTCATGCAATGTAACCCCACCTCGACCGGGGGGCATGGGTATATTATAGTCGCAGTTGACTATTTTACCAAATGGGCCGAGGCGATGCCTACATTGCATAACACTGGTGAAACAGCAGCCCTATTCTTTTTTAATCATGTAGTCGCCAGATTCGGCGTACCACGGGCCATAGTAACAGATCATGGATCGCATTTTTGCAATCACATGATGGTTGAATTAACTGCCAAACTAGGATTGTCTCACGACCGCTCTACTCCATACTATCCGCAAGCTAACGGACAAGTTGAAGCGATCAACAAGGTCCTGAAGCGCATGCTGCAAAGGATGGTGGGGGTTCACAAAAGAAGATGGCATTTGATCCTGTACTCGGCTTTGTGGGCCTACCGAACATCGATAAGGAATGCCACTGGGTTCACACAGTTTCAACTCGTGTATGGCCTGGAGGCGATCCTACCAATCCAGTGTGAAATTTCGTCCCTTAAACTCGCAATTGATCTCCTCCCCGGAACCTCAGAAGAAGAAGCTCGTTTCTTGGAGTTAATCCAGTTGGATGAAACTCGTCATGATGCCGCCTTGGCCAACGAAGCCCATAAGAAACGAGTCAAAGCGCAGTTTGACAAAAATGTCAAACCTCGTGTCTTCTCGGAAGGTGATTTGGTCTTGCTTTATGACCAAGAATCCGATAAATTGGGAGCTGGGAAATTCAAGTCCTTATGGATGGGCCCTTATATTTTTAAAAGTGTGTTAGCAAAAGGTGCCTACGAGTTAGTAGATTATGACGGAATTCCACTGGCGCAACCCCGCAACGGGTTGTACCTTAAGCGTTACTATGCCTAATAGTAACCTGTATGCTTTTGTTACATTTTTGTTTTCGCTAAAGCTTTTGTTCTGGTTTAAGTAATCCGCTTTTACACTTATTGCAGATGTCAAATCCATTGGAACCATGGGTTGGATATGCTGACGGAGTGAGTCATAATTCGAGGAACCTATCCTCAGCAGCATGGGCCATTTTTAACCCAAGCGGCGAGTTAGTGAGTTTCAAGGGGGTATGTATTGGTCAATCGACAAATAATATCGCTGAGTATAGCGCGTTGATAGAGCTCCTCTCTGATGCCATCACCCATGGCATACGCCGGCTAGTCGTCAGGCTAGACTCACAGCTCGTGGTACTACAGCTCAATGGTACCTACTCTGTCCAAAATCCAGCTATTTATCGCAAGTTCCTAAGAGTTAAAATCTTGGAAAGACAGTTTGATTTTATCCAATACCAACACATTTCCAGAAACTTAAAAACATTAACCGACTCATTAGCAAACCATGTGTTAGATAGACATCTGCAAAATTGATAAAAAGAGAAGCATCATCGATGTTTCATACATGGATCACATAAAAACTGGAATAAACCCCGAAAATCAAAAATATACATAACTGTTTACGGTTTACATGTAATGTTCTGTAACCAAGACAAAATCGGTCATATGACCCCAAAACTCAAAAGTGGCTGGGGGGCACCCTAGCCTAGTGATGCTCATGATAAAATGCCACGGCCTATGCAATCATGCGCAGAAGACGAGACCATCGTCTGGGAACACCAACAGTATGTCGCTGCAATCGTAGAGGCAACTCGTCGATCCGTACATCCGGAATCCCAAGGGTAAGACCCTCGACATGTTCCTGCATAGCTGTAAGAGTCTCGGCCAAGTCAAGGTCACAGAGAATAGCTCTCCCAGGAGCCTCCCCTGCGGGGGCAGCCGCCGGAGCTCTCGGACGAACTGCTGGACGGACAGGGCCCACATCTGCATGCACACATGAGTTTGATTAGAGTCTTGATAGAGTAAAGCACAAGGACATTATAAATAAAAATAGTAAACAGTGATAAGGTCAAAATATTTACCAAGATCACCCCACTGCTCGCCATCCGGTAGCACCAAATCCGGATCACCTCGGAAATCCATGCCAATATATGGATACTCGAAAAAAGCCATATCCTGCCGCTCGAACCACCTAAAGAAGGCATCAGTAAAAGTAATCTGAGATTGACCTGCATGTCTGGACATGTGGTCAACCCACCTCTGCATGCGTGGCTCAGTAGGAGATGGCAAGTCGAGAATAATATACTGAGGTTGCATCAAGGGTATCTTCTCCAAAGCGAAGGCAGTCAAAACTGAACCGAAGTCAAAATTCTTCAGTTTCCCATCCTTTACTTTGGTCAACTGGTTTTTCATCTGAACCAGTACTGCATCACACCAGTTAAAAATCAGCTGGTGAAAAATCAAGAGGAAGAGGCACCTCCAAAGCTCCAACAAACCAAATGCACACGAAGTGGTAAAATGAGAGGTAAAAACATCTTTTAAATTGCTTTTTACGTAATTCAAAGTGGAATATTAGTATTTTTACTTCATGTTATCCGTTTCTAACAAAGTTTGTTGCAGCAATTGATGATACAGTACTACCTCTGAAAAAGAAAAGCTAGTCATGGTAAAATATGAATTTGATCTTATCAAACGAGCAGTTTTGGCAAAGTTCATGCTCGTTAAAAAATAAACGCAAAACCGAGCAGTTTTCGCAAGAGTTCATGCTCGTTAAAAAATAAACACACTTGTGAGCAGGCTTTCCCCAGAGTTCAAGCGCATTCAGAAAAAATGAACCGGTAAATAACCATTTGAGACCGTAAATTCATCAGCCATAAAAGCCTTGGTCGTGTTTGTGCACCGTCACCTCCACTTTTCATTTGGCCGATCATTCACATCCACTTGATTGTTTACCTATTTTGAGGAACAGCTGCGAAGAGTGATCCCACCTAGCCATCCTTGTAATACTGCCGTTATTGGAAAATTCCAACCTGTACCTGGAATCTGCTGCTATCCCTGTTTATCACTCGTTCCTCAAAAGACGAGTCTCCTTTGAGCTCTTTTCACTGACTCGTAAAAAATGAAAAGTTTGTCGAGTTTTGGCCTTCCAGCTCGTTAAAAGGACCGGAAGAGCTATCCCTCCTCTAGATTTTAATCTTTTTGGACCTGAGGGATTAGTGCACAAAAGGATCGAGCGCTTGTCTAGTTCGGCTCGATAAAGATATCGAACATTCATCCCTTCTGTATTGTTTTATACTTTTTCGGACTTAAGGGATTAGATGACGAAAAAGGACCCCTGGAGTCCACTTTATGTACCCTTTTCAGACTCTCTAAAAATGAAAAGGACCGAGTTGTCTTTGTCGCTGGGCTCGTTAAAAATATTAGACAGCGACAAACTTGTCTATAGACGAGAACTAGTTTCCCTATCGCTAGGCTCGTTAAAACATAGCGATGGGCTTGCCCGAAGGGCGGGTTATAGAACAAGCATATGTTATCCTCCTCAAGCTTGACAAAAATAAAGAGGTACTGGTCAGAAATGACTGGGGAAAAATTGGGAAGAACCTCAAAGCGTAATGGTAGCAAGTCGCTCTTGAACATGACACTTTTGCCTCCGTAAATATCGGGTTGGGTTATTATCATTCACCGATCCCTTCACCATGGTCTCGGCATACCATCCATACATGGGGTAATGCTACCGATCCATCACATCAGTGTCATTATATGTTCAAGAGATGTCATTCAGAAAGTGTCAACTGGGTCCCATCCACTACCGTACATCATCTTTCATCCTTCCATGACCGCCACCTTGAATCATATTTCACAGATCGTTTTCACCATCATCACTAGCTCCGTTCCGTGTCACTGATGTGGGATTCATTAAGGCCCTCCTTTGACGGATCACTTCTTGTCGACATCAGCTCACTGTCCAAGAAGTTGATCTAGGAACACCCCCTCAGTACTTTGAAGCTTGCATGCCTCAATGGCAAGTTTCTCACTCCCGGCGATAGGTATACATTAATGACCTTCGACCAGGAGACTTTGCGTGGTGTTCGACGTCAGATCCTATATTCACACCACGTGAATTGTGCTGCAGTACCTTGAGGGTCATCATCATTATCGGTGATTCCTCTCGCACTTGTTAACAGTTTACGTTATTGACTGGTAATCAAGCGATGTCTTTCCATGTTCGACTTCAAGAAATTCTCACATGGATCGACTTGTACTAGAGTGAAGATCGGACAAGTTTGAAGACCCCGGATCTAGTTTCATCCATCCGGGCTGCGATATATATTCAGGAGATAAAAACATAGACATGTGCAGCAGATGATCATCCTACTAAAAGGATGATAATTAAAAGCAGAGAATTATCAGTCTATTATCAGACGATCGTCTGTTTATGTACAGCAAATGTATTTATAAAGCTGAGCATGGGAAATCCCCACCTCAGCTAGATCATGAAAAGAAAGTATGAAAAGATAATGTATTGTATTGTATTTTGTTACAGGTCACCTCCCGACGATTTGAATGAACTTCGGATCCTCCTAATAAAGAATTTCACCCGATAAACGACCTCATACTTTAGGGGGCAACTGTTATAGACATTTTTGTGCCTTACAGCATGGAGCATGAAATGTCAATAATCTGAGGGATCCAAAGTCCCTAAACATGTTGTTCTTACCCTTAGAGGAACAAGGTCAGCAAACCACAGCACTGCAAATCAGTTCTCCACTGAAAAACACTCAAAAACAGGTCAATTTTGGATCAAAGCAGCTGCTCCAAAGGCTACCTGCGCTGCATCGCAAGTGCAACAAAGGCTACCTGCACTGCATCGCAAGTGCAACAAAGGCTACCTGCGCTGGGCGTACTTGGACATGTGGAGGAATCTTTTTCTCAATGTGCCAGTGCCCAGGAAGCTTCCAAAAAGACACTTGATCATAATATTCGCCTAATGATGAGTTAAGAGCTTCTAAAACTCCAAGTGGAAGGCAGAAACTCCAAGTGAAGAACTGAAGAACAACTGGAGTTGAAGAGGACAACAAGTCACACATCAAGCTGACTTATCTTCACTCCAAAACTCTATATAAGTATCTCATCCCATGGGATCTGGTGGAGGGCGGAATTTAGTGCAAAGAATTGCTGTTGGTTTACGGTTGTGAGCATTGGGTGATTGCTTGAGGGAGGTGAAGAAGAGATTTCTCTCCGTCAGGAAGGTGATGCTGGATTGGACCTCTCATGGTTGTATCACCGCCTGAACCTTACTTCCATATATTAATAAAGCATTTGAGGTTCTTCTATTCGCATGTGTTTCAATGATGTATTATCTTACTTGCGTATTTGATTTATGCTAATCCTTGAATCAATTATGCATGCATGCTTCTTGTAGTTTCCTTTCCTTGTCTTGTTTGCAGGATCTCGTGTAGTTGGGCCCGTGAAAAGACTTGGAGCTGGGAGCAAGCGGCAATCAAAGGAGATTGGATCGACCATTTGCGCAAGACATCGGTAAGTGGATCTCTTCCTTTTATCTCTTGCATGTCATAAAGAAGAAACTTTAGATAGCTTTGCTTTCAGCTGTTGCTAAGGAACTGTCACCCTTAGAGTGGGTTAGGGTCATTCCGAGTTGGATACTTTCCCCCACAACAGACTGGCGACTCCACTGGGGAGCGTGTCTTGTTGGTAGCTTGTGTTTATTGCTATTCATTTCTTAAAGAAAGGAAGTACCGAATCGAACTGCATTCGAGTCCTTCGAATGCAAAGTAGAGGGCAGCTACTCTAGCCCAGTGCTGGGCCTGTTTATGATTTGAAGAGCAGATCCACAAGGACTCTTTTAGCTCTTTGTGATAGTGTTCATCTTCCTTTAATCATCCTCTAGTGTATACTTGACTGACAGCCTCTGATTTGGCCAAAAACCGCTCATTTTTTAGCAAACTGTGACCCGGAATCTGAGAGAGACGTGAACTTGTCTCATCAGTGCAGCTGCCACAAAGGCTACCTGCACTGCAACGCAGGTCCCGAAGGGGCTACCTGCGCTGCATCTCAGATTCACAGTGCAGCACCTGCGCTGATCCAGTTTTACCTTGTGCAACTTGGATTCTCCACTGTCTGTTGCCCAGTTTTCAGTATTGTTTTTGCAGCCTGTTGTCAACCTGTATACCCAGCTGAAACCACTTCTCTTTGCCTTCATTCCTCCTCAGTTGTATGAAGAAACCGTGATTGTTCTTATTGTATTTCTTGATGTCATTCACAGTTTCCCATAGCGAAAGTGAACTAGTCTTGCTATGACCTCTTGAATCTAGACCTGTGAGAAAGTGTCGTTGTGATTCTAAGAGTTAGTTTATTGCTGTTCATAGCTGCTTGAGCATTTGATTTCGTTATATGGTTCGAATTTCAGTATTTCTTGTGTTGAAACGAGTGAATCTTAAGGTGTTCTTTTGATTATTGGACAAAAACTTGTTTTCTTTCACTTGAAATTGAATTCGAAATTATACAACAACTTTCTTTTTGTAATACATCAACATTAAGGAAGAAGAAAAGAAATACTTGCATTGTGCATGTTCATTTTGACAGTTTGCATTTCGATTTAGGAAAAGTGCATCAGTGTGTGCTCTATGATCTGTTTGAAAAGATGATGTCTTTCTTTTCCTTCAGTAGTTAAGGTTTTCATAAGTTGAAAGAATTGAAAAAGCTTGCTTATCATTCTTAGATTGCATTTAGGAGTTGTATCATAAATCACGTGGTGATCCATAAAGGCAAACTGCTAAGCAAGATCAACCTAAAAAGAACTGAATTTATCTAACAATGCTTTGAAACATAACGAAACACAATAGAGGTCTAGGTAGAGACATGAACCGGCGTCGTTAAACATAGTGACTGTTGATCTCTACGAAGGTGGGTGATTCCTCCTGAGGGACGATAGCACTAATACGGACTTGTGCCCCCGCGTACCGTCGCGTATATTGGGGGACCCCTATAGGAACAAAGCCTTTATCCATAGGAAGCTGTGTCGGCTGCCCTACTGATCGCGATGCAGTGAACACAACATTCACGAAGATCGACCACTCGTACCGTAAAACGTATTCTGTGGTTTTGCGAAAGGTTTGGCACACCCTTGCCTAGAACTCCAGAGTAGTTTCTTTTGGCCTTTTTCAAACTCTATAACTGAAAAATTACATCCGAGCATTTGTCACTTCGGGCTCGTTAATACATCGAAGGAGACTAGAGTCATCTTTAGCTTTTTCTCGACTCTTAAAACATGAAAAAGCAAGTTGTGTCTTAAAAGCGTATAAAATTAATTCAATTCGAAAACACATTTTACCCTGTGCATTGTTGGTTGATCAAGTAATCCGCAATCGTGGAAGAAAGTCAATCGATGAACCGTCGTTCGCGGAGGAATACGAGACAAACGTCTTTGTCCCCGGAATCGAAAACAACCCGGGCAAAGCGACCTCGTTCAACTGGTTCCAAATCTCCTGTCAAAGTTAGAACAAGTGTTCCAACGACATCTGAGGTTCCAGTTACTCCAAACATTTCTGGAAACCCTGCCCCTATTGAAGAAGTTCAACGGCCCCAGAAGGACAGTAACACTGATCCTAGTCTGAAAGCAAATACTTGTGTTACTGAATCAGGTCCATCAGTGATCGGTTCAGAGAGTCTTGCTCCTCAAACAACTGTCGCTGTCAAAACAACCCCTTCTTCGGCACCAGAGATATTCTACGGGCCTGACGGTCTTCCTCTTCCACCCAGTCTGATTGCAATAGAAGAGATTGTAGAAGATCCGCAAGCAACTACTCCAACACATTTTGGAGCAGGGATCACTCTACTTCCTACTGCATTAGAAGCTAGCCTATCACCCGGAAAAATTCCTGAAGAATCACTAGGCAATCTACTGGATAGACTCAAGATGTCTGAACAACCGTCAACATCTAGGACTGTGCCAAATGACACAGCGACAGCAGAACTCCCTACAGTCATTCCGACAATGTTCGCCGGCATACCATCTGTCCCTAACTCTCAACAGCTGGAGGGGGTCCCTTCGGGGGCATGACGACAGTATGGTCTATTCATGTTTGTTCTCCCGAAATAATACCCGGTAACTCCTATGTTGGAACTCAACAAATCGATCCTTTCGGGAATCCATTTGGACAGCCCGGTCCTCGAGGTGTAATAAATCCTCTCGGTTCCGGACCACCACCGTATAGGGGGCAATATGCTTTCTCATTACCCCCTCCGGGAGGTTACCCATACGGGAGTTCACAACCATACCCAAGTTATACTGGAATAACTACCAGTGGTTGGATACCTATGCTACCCCAACAACCAAGAGTTGTGTATTCTATGCAACAACAGATGCCTGTGACGAACATCCCGACGACACCAGCTATTGTGACTGTGTCGCAAGTTCAAACAATACCTGTTGCATGTCAACCTCAGTTTTCTCAGGTTGTAATGCAACAACCCTTTGACCCTGCAACTCAACCACAATCGCCAACTGGCAGGGAAACACAAGCACAAGTGGGTACCCTTACCCCTAATCTTGGCCCAGTGGTAAGCATAGCACAACAACCAATGGCGTCACAACCATGGTTAGTGCAGTATCAACAACCGCAGTTCCAGCAGTGAACTAGTCTTGCTATGACCTCTTGAATCTAGACCTGTGAGAAAGTGTCGTTGTGATTCTAAGAGTTAGTTTATTGCTGTTCATAGCTGCTTGAGCATTTGATTTCGTTATATGGTTCGAATTTCAGTATTTCTTGTGTTGAAACGAGTGAATCTTAAGGTGTTCTTTTGATTATTGGACAAAAACTTGTTTTCTTTCACTTGAAATTGAATTCGAAATTATACAACAGCTTTCTTTTTGTAATACATCAACATTAAGGAAGAAGAAAAGAAATACTTGCATTGTGCATGTTCATTTTGACAGTTTGCATGTCGATTTAGGAAAAGTGCATCAGTGTGTGCTCTATGATCTGTTTGAAAAGATGATGTCTTTCTTTTCCTTCAGTAGTTAAGGTTTTCATAAGTTGAAAGAATTGAAAAATCTTGCTTATCATTCTTAGACTGCATTTAGGAGTTGTATCATACATCACGTGGTGATCCATAAAGGCAAACTGCTAAGCAAGATCAACCTAAAAAGAACTGAATTTATCTAACAATGCTTTGAAACATAATGAAACACAGTAGAGGTCTAGGTAGAGACGTGAACCGGCGTCGTTAAACATAGTGACTGTTGATCTCTACGAAGGTGGGTGATTCCTCCTGAGGGACGATAGCACTAATACGGACTTGTGCCCCCGCGTACCGCCGCGTATATTGGGGGACCCCTATAGGAACAAAGCCTTTATCCATAGGAAGCCGTGTCGGCCGCCCTACTGATCGCGATGCAGTGAACACAACATTCACGAAGATCGACCACTCGTACCGTAAAACGTATTCTGTGGTTTCGCGAAAGGTTTGGCACACCCTTGCCTAGAACTCCAGAGTAGTTTCTTTTGGCCTTTTTCAAACTCTATAACTGAAAAATTCCATCCGAGCATTTGTCACTTCGGGCTCGTTAATACATCGAAGGAGACTAGAGTCATCTTTAGCTTTTTCTCGACTCTTAAAACATGAAAAAGCAAGTTGTGTCTTAAAAGCGTCTAAAATTAATTCAATTCGAAAACACATTTTACCCTATGCATTGTTGGTTGATCAAGTAATCCGCAATCGTGGAAGAAAGTCAATCGATGAACCGTCATTCGCGGAGGAATACGAGACAAACGTCTTTGTCCCCGGAATCGAAAACAACCCGGGCAAAGCGACCTCGTTCAACTGGTTCCAAATCTCCTGTAAAAGTTAGAACAAGTGTTCCAACGACATCTGAGGTTCCAGTTACTCCAAACATTTCTGGAAACCCTGCCCCTATTGAAGAAGTTCAACGGCCCCAGAAGGACAGTAACACTGATCCTAGTCTGAAAGCAAATACTTGTGTTACTGAATCAGGTCCATCAGTGATCGGTTCAGAGAGTCTTGCTCCTCAAACAACTGTCGCTATCGAAACAACCCCTTCTTCGGCACCAGAGATATTCTACGGGCCTGACGGTCTTCCTCTTCCACCCAGTCTGATTGCAATAGAAGAGATTGTAGAAGATCCGCAAGCAACTACTCCAACACATTTTGGAGCAGGGATCACTCTACTTCCTACTGCATTAGAAGCTAGCCTATCACCCGGAAAAATTCCTGAAGAATCACTAGGCAATCTACTGGATAGACTCAAGATGTCTGAACAACCGTCAACATCTAGGACTGTGCCAAATGACACAGCGACAGCAGAACTCCCTGCAGTCATTCCGACAATGTTCGCCAGCATACCATCTGTCCCTAACTCTCAACAGCTGGAGGGGGTCCCTTCGGGGGACATGACGACAGTATGGTCTGTTCCTGTTTGTTCTCCCGGGATAATACCCGGTAACTCCTATGTTGGAACTCAACAAATCGATCCTTTCGGGAATCCATTTGGACAGCCCGGTCCTCGAGGTGTAATAAATCCTCTCGGTTCCGGACCACCACCGTATAGGGGGCAATATGCTTTCTCATTACCCCCTCCGGGAGGTTACCCATACGGGAGTTCACAACCATACCCAAGTTATACTGGAATAACTACCAGTGGTTGGATACCTATGCTACCCCAACAACCAAGAGTTGTGTATTCTATGCAACAACAGATGCCTGTGACGAACATCCCGACGACACCAGCTATTGTGACTGTGTCGCAAGTTCAAACAATACCTGTTGCATGTCAACCTCAGTTTTCTCAGGTTGTAATGCAACAACCCTTTGACCCTGAAAATCAACCACAATCGCCAACTGGCGGGGCAACACAAGCACAAGCGGGTACCCTTACCCCTAATCTTGGCCCAGTGGTAAGCATAGCACAACAACCAATGGCGTCACAACCATGGTTAGTGTAGTATCAACAACCGCAGTTCCAGCAAGTGTACCAAGGTACCGAGCAGCAGATTTTTGCGAACAATGGACAACCATACTTACAGTACGGTCAAAACCAACCACTATATAGTGGAGTAGTCCATCAACCGTATCAATCATATCAGCATCAATTACATTATGTTGGTATGCAAAGGCCAACTACTCAGGCAATTCCGTCATACCCTGGGTACGCTTCACCTAACTTGAGTTAGCAGCTGCCATTCGTGGCAACTTTGGAGTTACCCGATCTACATCGGTTGACAAACGATCCTATCGCCTACGCCCCTTGGTGGCCCATGATTCCTCACAAACTTCCATCGGACATTCCTAAATTCAATGGAAATCTAGGTGAAGACCCGTCGAATCACGTCATGACCTTTCATCTGTGGTGTTCATCGAACACTCTGAACGATGATTCGATAAGACTTCGCCTCTTCCAGAGGACATTGACAGGTCCGGTGGCTAAATGGTATATAGAATTGCCGAGAGCCTCTTTCGACAATTTCAGCTCCTTAGCCATGACTTTCTTAACTCATTTTCAATTACCAATCAGGTATGAAACAGGAACCGAGATACTGACCAACTTCAAGCAGACGACAGCTACTCACATATCTGATCATATACATGAGTGGTGTCGCCGTCGTAGGATGGTGAAAACATACGTTCCTGATCAGCTACTAGCTGAATGGTTTATAAAGTCACCGCTTCCAGCTATAACGGAGGATGTGGCCAAAGGGGGAGTCGTAACAGAGGAGCAAGTCATTGCTCGTGCTCAATATTTAGACTTGGTATATACTCAGTCTGGCACGCTCTATGACAAAATACCTGATGCCCCAAAACCTGAATTTTCAATTCCTCCCCCTCCTAAATCGAATATTGACTCTCATGTCGGAGATGGCATGATTGGCACTGCAAGCGCGAAGTCGAAAAAGGCTTCACCTCAGAAAGCCCGTAAGACTTCAGATCGAAATGCCCATGAAGAGATTCTTGCTTCGAAAGTAAATGCCATATCAGCAGATAAAGGCAAAGAAACCAATCAACCAGGAAGCAAGAAGAAACAAAACAAAGGGAAGAAGAAGCAGCAGGATGATCCGTCACCTGAAAAAGCTTCTTCAAGCTCTCCTAGGAAAGGGAAACAGAAAGGGAAGCCACTTCATCCATGTTTTATATGTGACGAGGATCATTGGACACAAGATTGTCCATACAAAGCTGAGCTCAAGAGATTCTTTAAAAGTCCAAAGAACCTGGCTGTGCTAACTAATCCATTTCCCAATCCAGGTCAAAATATGGTTGATAGTGGAAATGCTTCCCCGTCGCAAGTGCTGATGTTGTCGATCTCTAAGCAGCAAAATGATGCTTTGATTTCGACAAGGAGCAAAGATTACGGGAATCCGCAACTGTCAAACGAAAAAGGTAAACATCAACCTAGTAGTTCGACAACGACTTCGTCAGAAGTTGTCCCACCCATAATGCCAAAATTAACGATAAAACCACCTAAGGGTGTAGTACACAAGTCGACGTTTAATCCTCGTGCCAGAGCGGCGCAGCATTATAACATAGTAGAAGATTTGGCTCAATCGCCATCCGCTATGTCGACTCTAGAAGTACTACAAAATTGTCCATCCTTGAGGGAGGTGAAGAAGAGATTTCTCTCCGTCAGGAAGGTGATGCTGGATTGGACCTCTCATGGTTGTATCACTGCCTGAACCTTACTTCCATATATTAATAAAGCATTTGAGGTTCTTCTATTCGCATGTGTTTCAATGATGTATTGTCTTGCGTATTTGATTTATGCTAATCCTTGAATCCGTTATGCATGCATGCTTCTTGTAGTTTCCTTTCCTTGTCTTGTTTCCAAGATCTCGTGTAGCTGGGCCCGTGAAAAGACTTGGAGCTGGGAGCAAGCGGCAATCAAAGGAGATTGGATCGACCATTTGCGCAAGACATCGGTAAGTGGATCTCTTCCTTTTATCTCTTACATGTCATAAAGAAGAAACTTTAGATAGCTTTGCTTTCAGCTGTTGCTAAGGAATTGTCACCCTTAGAGTGGGTTAGGGTCATTCCGAGTTGGATACTTTCCCCCACAACACAGTGGGTTCCGCGAGGACACCCGTACGGGAGCCATTGCTTGTTTGTCCTTCTTGGGTCTTGGCGTGTTCAGTGATTTTGGGATTTCTGCCACAATTTCGGCACCTTCTGGAACATCCCCCATAGTTAGGGTCTACGGAGCCTCCTCGGAGGTCACTTCTGCTATCTCCATAACATCCTTAGTTGTTTCCATTGTATCTGTGCAACAATCTATCACTCATGAATTCAGGGGCTTAATCACCACTCAACTCACAACAATCAGTGTTCTGCTCAACTGCTCAATTCGCAAATGACCAAGTGTTGTTTGTTGGGAAACCCTTTGTATTTATAGTGCTTTTGGAATTTGAATTCGACCATTTCCCCCCAACTCTGGTTCATTAATGCTCCCTTAGCGGCAAATTTTCCTAGATTTTGCCCATAAATCGTGTCTTAAATTCCTGTCGCCCACTCCGTTTGGCCTCAAGTCGAGCATCCCATTGTGAATAGTGACTTCAACAGTCATTTTCTGGCCAACCCATGCGGTAGCGTAGCCCTCTATGTGCAGTCGTTGACCTTGTGACTCTTTGCTTCTACGCACATCTCCAATATCTCAAGTAGAATAGTTTATAGTCTCGTGCTCCCTTCCAATTGCTTGGAGTGCTAAGACTGTCCTTCCCTTGGCTAGTTAGGTGGTCACACCACCTATGAAAAGTTTCATTCAATCATTCATCATGTTGCCTAGAGAATCTCTACCTTTTACAATTATGGTCGGCATCACATACTTTATTACTTGTAACGCGTTACCCTGGTCCTGATGTTTATCAATATGTGGTCCAAGCCAAGGCATCAGATTGATCAATTTGTGGCAATAGGCCTTAACCTTGTCATCATGATCGCATGAACCCTACCTTACCATTCTTGTCTTTTTGCCAAGAAAATATTTCTTTGTTTCGTCATCCATCTTCTTGACTTCCGCGTCTATCAAGCGCTTTTCTTCCTTAACTGTACCCTTTCTTCTTCAAGTTTGTGGAGTCTAAGGTTTCCCTATTAAATTTCTTCCTCATGTCTCATGCGTTTTGTTTCTTGCGGCTATGTGATTCCTTATTTTCAGGCTTCGCGAACCCTCGTATCTACTGGTGCTACTATGCACGGACTAGGTTTTGCATGCTCCATAGGGATTACAGCATTCACTTCATACTTTAGCTTCGAAAGTGCCCACGTGGTTAGGGTTTTTCACATGGTCCTATAAGCCTAAATAACCGCTGGTATGCGTAGGTCCCAGTCAGTTCATTTCACATGGTGGACAGTGTTCAGTGCTTCGTGTATTTTGTCAAAAGCTTCTGCGTGAATATTCTTCTATGTGCTTGGTCTTACCATACTTCCTAGTCCCAACTAGATGAGTCATTCACGCCAATGTTTTTCCCTCTCCTACTTGTTGGTCATGTTTCCTATCGTGAGTATGGTGTGCGTTTGTGCAGGTTAGGCACCATATGCCTATACCCATCTAGAAAGGTGGGCATGTGGGCTATTTCGTCCATCATACTCAGCTTGTATCTGCACCTGAGGCTTTCCAAGCCATATGTACATCATCCTTCTACATTCGCGCCATTCTTCAAAACTTCTTTGATATGTACCCCACCAACTTGCAGGCATAGCGCGTAGTACCCATTTCAGAGCGTCGAAACACTCCTATTCTCGTACTTCTCTTTCAAATTTGTTCAAGAAATCATCCACCTTGCTCAACCCCTCATACATAGACAGATCTCTTACCTTTGTTGCCATGCAGCATAGCAACCCTGTCATCATGTTATAGTTGAGCATGGTTACTTCGTGTAACCGGTTTTGCCATTGTTCTGTTTCCTTGTCCGAATCTGAGGTGCAGGAGCTTTCCCGCTCCCACGACAGTCTGTCCTCTACTGTTGGATTTACCCAGTCCTGCTCCCATGTATTTATTTTATAGATACATTCTAGGTTATCATCTCTATCATAGTTGCACACTGGCTCTATGTAGTGCGATCCTTTCGCAGGGTCTAAAGGTACCACTACGCGCAGTGACATTTTCTTGAAAATCATGTTGCACTTCTTTATATTTATCATTCCATTCATGTCAGTGGCCCAATCTATTCCCACTTGTGCAATATAGGGATTTCTGTCATCAACAATATCTATCATTTCGAAATCTGCAAGCGTGCTCTCACCTTCGATATCTACCATTGTTCCATGCAATCTTCTCATAGGTAGGATCTTTTGTTAGCTCACCATTCACAATTAAATAGGAGACCATTGTAGCACAGGCCTACCCATGCGCTCCCACGTCTGCTTTGGCAGGATATTCCTGTCCGATCCTAGATCCAAAATCACTTGATCCATTTCATATTCCCCGATCTACATGGTCAATCTCATCTCTCTTCCCGTTCACGTTATGTGCTTCTCAAGCTTCCAGACTACGCGTGGTTCTCTTGGCATGGTTCCAACACATCTAGTGATGAGTTCTTGTAGCACCTTCACAACTTTTTTGTCATGCAACCGCTTCATGCATGTCTCCAAAAATGTAGTGAGCATTGATGGGCCCATTTCCGGTTCCAGTTTGTCTTTACTTCCTGAAGTGGAGGCATCCGCGAAGCTCTTCTCAGCTTCCATGAATGTCTCCTTAGCGTGCTCTAAATCAAATTTTGGTTCCTTTGTTGGAGCCCTGCGAACCCAGACACTCTCTTCAGACAGCTTTCCTTTGTCGTATCATGTCATGATACCACTTTGGAGCATGATAGTTACATTCGGGTCTTCCTAGTGTAGCTCAGACCTCATCATTTGCATGTTCTGAGTTGGGGGAGGTTGGAGTGCTCATTTATCGCTCAAAAACCTCGCTATCAGCGTGGGATAGTCCTCTGTTTCATGATCAAACTGGGTACAATATAAGCATGATGGTCTCATTGGATTTGTACAATAGCGGGCATAATGCCCTGGCCCTCTGCAATTGTAACATATCAGCTGGTCATGACCTCTTCCTCGTCCCATTCCACCTCGACCTCATCTGCGCCCCTAAAATACAGTGCGTGCCATCCTTGCATTTTGATCGAGGGCCTCTGTTTTTGTCTAAAATCTATAGGTAGGAGTCCAAACCATCATCAGTTCATAACTTCTATGGGTGCACTCATCGTGGCCTACTGACCTGTAGAAATTACAGAACAACTGTTGGGAATTCTACGTATACTTCTATAATAGATGGTAGTTATCTGTAGCATTCTTCCCTCCTATCTGAAAAATTGCAGACCATAATGCATGCGTCGCGCTCGGTCCTTTTTGTGCCTCTGGTCTCAATGGCATTGGTCCTCCTCCCACCAAGTAGTTCATGAAGACTAGACAATGGTCCTTGTCATGTCCCTGGCCTTTGCACTTTATGCACCATACCTCCTTGCACGCTTCTAGGCGAGCTATCCTATCTTGTTTCAAACTGTACATCTCAAGGCACAAGTTTTCAACTATGCGTGGATCTATTGAACTCCCAGGTTAGGATCTTGTATCGGGGTCTCATGTAGTCTCATCATGATCTCCAAGGCCTTGGCCTGGGTGGTTAGCTTCTGCTATGACAACGTGTTCCTTAGATGTGGCGTTAGCGATTCTACAAACCATGCACAGTGTTGCCCATCCATCAAGGTCATATTAGCTTCGTGAACTATACACTTTAGTCTCTGATCTAGCTCCCAAGGGGTCTCACCTGGAAGCATTTTGATTTCCTTAAATCCAATGATCGATTGTGTCTCTGATTTTGACCTGGTAAATCCCTTGTTTAGCACAACTTGGATATTCGTGATCCCTACGTTGGGATTGTCATTGGAATGCTTAATGTACCAAGTCAGTGTGTGATCCTGTAGAGCATTGACCAACATTGTTTTCTTTATATTGTCATCCGTGACTCCCTGCACTTCCCATACATCCCTTACCATGAACCAAAAATGGTCAGACCTTCATTCCCTACTCCTTTTAACACTGACAACTTTATCACGCTCGCCATATTGATGTGGTCGTTGCGGAGGTGGTGTGGGCGAAGACAGGGGTGAAGATGGTGAAACTGGAGGTGGTGTAGGTGGGAGTGGTATGTGCAAAATTCACTTCTTTATCAAATTTATTACACTTCTTGGTGAAACCTTCGCGAGCTCTTCCTCGCTTTCTTGTGGAGGTGAAATCAAGGGCTAGTTTCTAGTTCTATGCTACCTTCATTTCTGTAGATCCTCCCACTCCACGTGGCCCCAAACATCAATTTATTCGCATAACCCACTTTTCACCCAGTATCATTTTAATCCAAGTGTTCAAAGATTTAACATACTTACCTCGTGGTCCTTTGAGGAAGCATTGTTCCGCCTCGTTGTAGCTGACTGAAGTGTCTACCATGAACTCAGTGATAAATCATCTGATAAATCGATCCACAACGCGTGCAATATTATCTTCCGATACATCTAATCTGTGCACCAATTTTGGAGTCCACAAAATAGGTTTGTCGAGTTTACACCTTCCTTGACTTTCTTTTAGCTTCAAGATCCACTCGCACAACTCAGTAGGGAAGAATGCAAAGAAAATTTCATGGATTTTCATATATAAGTAGCAATCTAACCACTCTTCCTTCGATAATCACAGACTCCTATTTTCCTACGCCATGAACTCGTGAATCTTTTTGTCCAACGACTCTTCAATTCATTTCTTTGTTGGATTCCAATGATACGACATCATACATCTATATGCAGATCCTGGTCCTGACAAAAAAACCATTTGTTGGCTTATTGGGGCCTGACCCAACTTCAGAGTTAAGCTATCTAAACAAAAACTGGTACTACTGGCCCTTTCAGCAACATTCCACGGAGCGCAGACTAAGGTCTCACTCGAAGTACTATGGGAGGGTGCTAGAACCATGTTTCTACTCCCTAGAGATGTTTGGGGAGTTCAACTAGCTCGCAGTTTGACCCTATGCACAGGTTCCTTCGTGCACTTTCCTGTACTTCGCAGCCTGATATACTTCCTTCGCGCAACCCTACCCAGTGGCTGAATGTCATGTTCTGTGTTATTACCCAAGACCTTACTAGTATTCCAACGTTAGTTAATTAGCTTTGCCTACTTGAGTGCTTTAAGTATACTTCACAATATAAACCATTGATACAGGTGTGCATAGTAAATAAATAGTATTTTTGAAAATTATATCAATCATTCATTAACCCAAGACCAAATACACAAAATTATAACAAAAATTCTCTTTATTAATTCCTTCCTTGGTTACAAACCTAAATTCACCCTGCGCACTTAGTTGTAGGGGTACGCGCACTCAGTCGCGAACTATTACGCCTCTACACACTCAGCTGCAGAGCCTTCCCCTACTCTACGAACCAAAGATACACTTCAACTTGCGACTTAATCCCTTAGACTTTTCCCTACTTCTTCCTTCTCCTCCCTTTTACATGTAGAGCCTCACTCTATATATACAATACCATGGTCCACAGACCATGGGTAGGTCTATCCAGCCGACATTACATCACAACACTAGGGCAGACAACCCTGTGATTCTATCATACTTTCGCGCCCTACGCCCACAATGCACAGAGCTTTTCAACAAGATTCAGTCAAAACTTGGTCTTTGAGCCCCAAAACATGATTTGGGGGGATTCCATGCCCAACGCTGTAGGTTTCCTATAGGAAATCCTGTAGCAGCCTATCCCACCAAGGAAATTTCAGAGAGTTGCAGCCATCTTCGACATTGATATTCCAAGGTTAAGAAATCTCCTCCAGGGCTTAGCAGCAACAACAAGATCATCAACATCACTCTCCAGTACCTGCACATCCAAGAAAACAAGCATCAAAAGAGGAAAATATTAAAAAATATGCAGCAAATACATAACATAGGGACATCATTCTCCAACGAGAAATATCATCAACGCAACTTACCCACAGGCATGTCATATTACTCATGCTCTCTCATTAGAACAATATGATAAAAAATGTAGGATTATGTAAGAGTTGGTTTTATAAGCAAAGGTGGCCAGTTAAGTTGGCCACCTTCAGCCAGTCAAAAATCAGAAAACAGTTAGACCACTCCACACATGATAGTAGTCAAATCAGAATAAAAGGAGATAATGCCAAAAATGGTTAAGTTACGGAGGAACAAAGTGGGAGATGATTACGAGGTGAGTGAAATGATGGACTAATAGTGGGACCAACGGTCCAAAAGGAGGTGCTCATACTTAGACACCCCACACACCATCCCACATGATGATCCATATAAGGAAATAAAACAATGATTCCCACACTAAAAGAGTATTATAAATCTCAAGAATTCATTGAAAAGAGGATTGCCTCAGCCTTCTTGAAACAACACATACAGGAGGGAGAGAGCATTTTCTAGCGCAGAGACAGCCTCAGGATCCTATACGAAAACCTACAGGGTCCTACAGGGAGACCTACAGCATACAGATCAGTCATCTACAGGATTATTAGTGGGCATTAAGGGAGGAGAGATCAAAGTTTGTCCTCATTAGATAGTAACTAGTGAGGTAGGAGCTATACCTTCCCATATTTTACACTTAGAAAAAAAGAAGAAAAATACTCCATTTGGTTAAGGAAGTTGCAGTCTAGGAGAATTATATTATAGAGTCATCATTTAAATATCTCACCCACTAGAATTCTTGAATTATATCCATACAAACCTCCACAATTACCAAGGAAATATGACAGGGGATTTTGATAAGAGGAAACTCACAAACACAGTAAGAATTCATCAGCACCCTCCTGTAGTAGAAATTTTCACAAGGCACAATTGGATGGATTTATTTGAAAGAATGAGAGGATACGATCATGAGATGGCTAGAGACTTTGCTCTCTCACTCACACCCCTCACTAGGACCCATGCCACTACTATAGTGAAAGGCCTATCAGTAGAAATCACCCTTGAAGTTATAAGCAGAATCACCACACTCCCTTTAGGGTTACCTTACAGAAAAGAAGATAAGGGAAACAACATCCTTGCAAAGAAGAAATTTTTTTTGGAAGGGGAGGAGGAAATGCAGGAAACAAATTGGGTAAGAAGAGAAAGCCTTTCATACCCTTGGAATGAAGTTAGTTACCACCTCATTAAATATATATCATGTGAAGGGAGATACAGTGTTGTGTATGGATACCATTTAAGACTCCTCCAAGAACTAAGATTTCAAGTAGACACACCTCCTCAAAACAGGTTAAGTATACCCTACATTCTTCTTCATTCACTAATAGATATGAGCATCAAAGTGCAGGAGGAAAAATATCAGCAACTAGCCCATCATGGGTTGATCAAACTAATACTAGAATATGCTCTATAAAACCTAAGACTCCCTATTACATGGACAACTTTCAGAGACATGCAAGAAGAGGGAGAAATTCAAGCTCTTGAATATGACAAAATCCCCACTACTATTGAGAAGGATGAAGAAATATAGGGAGAAAATGAAGAGGAAATAGAGGGAGGAAAAGATGAAGAAAAGGAAGAAGGGATAGGAGAAGAAACAAAAGAGGAGAAAGATGAGAAGTGTGAGGAACTAAAGGAAGAAGAGAAAGAGAGATACAAGGATGAGAAGGAGAATGGGAAAGAGGAGACAAAACAAAAGGAAGAACTCTTAGGTCTATAGTTCAAGGTAAAGAAGGGGAAGAGTCACCAAGGGTATCTCCACAATCCACAAAGAAGGAGGTAGCAGCTACTCTTATTGCCATAAGTACACCTATCAAGTCAAAATGAAAAATACAAAGACAAACCCCACTGTAGGCAAGGAAGACCTCTAACACCTACAAAAACTCCTATTATTATTGAAGACTCACCAAAGGAGTAAGAAAAGGTAGCTCCTCTTGACAAAAATCAAGGAGAAGGATCATCAAGACAAGCCTCTCCCAAATCTCCCATCACATATGTTAGGAGACCTGTCACAAGGTCTTCCTCATCAAATGGAAAATGTTTCCTACAAGAGACACAAAAGGACCTATAGGAAGCAGAGGCCATCCTATAGGAAACTCATAAAATGGACCAAGAAGGTATCACTCAGCAAGAAAGAAAGAAGGAAGACCTAGATTTTTGAGAGCCTAGTCCACAACCCAACCTCAACTCTTACTACAGGTTCATTGAAGGGGGTAGGGTCATCCCACAAAATTTTTCCAACCCCTTATTCTTTGAACTTGAGAAAGAAAGGGCAAGAACACGTAGGTGGATGCAAATTTCAAAATCAAAAGGAGTGAAGGATGTAGGCCACATGTAGGAAAAATTGAAGGAGATGGGAAGAGAACTGAGCAGCATAAGGGATAGAGAGGAAATGATGAAAGCTCAGCTAGAAGAAAAGCATGCATGGCTAAGGGTATAATTATAAGAAAGGGAAATCCAGTTGGGAACTATGGCCAGTTTATCCTTAGAGGCAATCTAGTGTAGGAGGCCAGCAAAGTCATATTCCTTGTATCACAAGGAAAATTGGCTACAATTCCAAATTGAGACTTTAGCATAGAGAGGCACTATGACCTTCCAAGACTATAGACAATTCATTGATCTCTTTGATCAAAGCACCTTGGAAGATAGAGGAAAGATGTCTGAGTTTTACCTACACAACTTGGCCTTGACAGATTTGAATGTATGGGACCCAAATTCAAAGCTAGGAGACTTGCAATTGATGGCCTTATCATCGTGAATGAATCATGATGAGGTGAGAGCTACAGAGATGAAAACGCTAATGGCAAGAGAAGAGACAAAACCACTTATGATCAGAGCTAAACAAACCAATCCAATGGATAGCATTAGCACCCACAACTTGATTGCAAATGATCCTAAGCTTGCACCTAGGTACCTTGTTGCACAAGAGAAAGAAGTCATAGACTTTGAAGACATGTTCAGGTTGCTAGGAGATGAAAGCATGCAAGCTTGCCAAAGAATATGGAACACCTTGCCTTACAACCTAAAAATCAAAGAATACCATTCTCCTTAGAGAATGAGAGAGGCACTAAATAGAACACCCATGTACAAGCAAGCTCTATAAAGACTCATAGTCAATTGGATAGTCTTGAGACTCAGTCCACCAATGCTTTTAGGAATGTTTGATGGAAGGAGAGAAGAAGAAGAAAGAAATCAATGGGAAGAGATAGAGAATAAGGCAGGATTTTATTCACAAGAAGAAGAGACTACAGTAGAAGCATGGGATGTCACGAAGGTCACTAGAGCAATGAAAGACATGGATATAGATTAAGTTGCTCAGAGGATGAGCAACACTTTCAGTAGGGGGGTGATGATGAGCCTCATCATTGGTGTTACACAAAAATAACGTCACCATGATTATTTGCAGTCAGTATGGGTCTATCATCACTTGTACTATCCTCCTAAGCAAGTCTCAGACCTCAGCTCTTCAAGTCAAGCTTTGAAAATGAGAGAAAGACATTGAAAATCAACAAAGCTCTGGTTCCGCACTTTCTCTCACTGTTGCCTGTGGTCCCGCACCCCTTGTTCACAAAAACTACGGACCTGCCCGCTCTGTCCCTAAAGGAGTGGGTGCGGACCACTGTGAAAGTAAAAAAGGCGCAAGTTTATTCTAAAAAACTCACTTTGGGTTAATTCTAGATTATTTTAGAAGGAATTTTGACGTGGATTGGTTGCTCTTAGGTGGTTCATGCATCCCAAAAGAGAAGGAGCTAACCCCTTGATGAGAGGAGTTATCCCTTTGAAGAAGGGCTTTATCCCTTTAAAGGAGGACCTAGTAACTTCCCTCCATTGCACTATAAATTAAGGCATTGGGCTGGTTGCTAGGGAGGTTGAAAGCTGAACATTTTTTAGTGTAAATGCTGGTGGAATTGAGACTTCCTAGTTAAGCTTGAGAGGAGAGATCACATACCTTTTTGGCTTCATTAGGAAGAGAGTGAAACTTGTCAAAGTAGAGGAGACTTCTTGTTGGACCCTGGGAGGAGCTTGTACAGCATCAAGGCACAGGTTGTAAAGTTCTTCTTTTAATTGAATTAATACAATCAGATTCATTTTTCTCAACAAATTGTCTTATGTCATTTGTTTCATGAATTCCTTGATCATCATGTTGAGTATGCTTTATGATATTGGCTTTTCAGGTGCTATTTAATTTGTTTGCTTGTTTGTGTTTGCAGATTCACAACAAGGTAGCTCATTCGAATCAAAGGAGCGAGGCTTCCACAAACTTGCATTAGACCCAAGGTAGGCCTAAACACTTGTTTTCCTTTGTTTATAAATGCATATTTAGAGAAATATAGTTTTTGATTGGCTTGCTTGTCACTAGATATCGTTAGATTCTAGGAAGGTCTATCTTGTCCGCAAGATCGACTCATTCCATGTGACAATTGGGTAACTATATGGACCTTAATACACCTTCAAGCTTATTAAAATCAACTCTTCTCATAATTCCTTACATGTTTTAATTATATTTTTCTTAATGAGATGAGTAAAAGTAAGATGTATGTCTAGTTGTTTAATGTGCATTGATTGCAGGTTTCTGCGAGAAAATCATGGCAATTTTGGCTAATTAAGGGTAGAAAATCAAATGAGACAAGGAGGAGATATTATAGGAGATATATCCTCCTCATTAAAAGACTCACTCATTATAATATTCCTCAATCAGATCAAACTAGCTCGGAGTTGCAAGTAGTCGAGTCATGGAGATCATGGGAGCCGAGCAAGTGACAGTTAAAAGCTAGTTCATCTTGAGTTTGGAAGCCAAGCCTCACTAAATTTAAGAAAGTTTTTGGAGACTTCAGTTGTATAAATAAGGAGGCCTAGAGCCTCTTTAGGATTCAGAATTTTTATGTAAGAGCACTAAGCATTTATGAGTTCAAGCTTTGTGGCAAAACATTGTTATGTAATTTTTCTGATATGATAATGAGAATGATCATTTCCTTCATCTAGAACTGAGTTGAATCAGAGGCATGAAGCTCTTGGGTTAGGGCACAACCCTAGCGGCAAATTATCCTCTTCTTGTACTTGTATGTTTAGGTTATTTCATAGATTAAGTGTTGAATTGATTTTAGCATTATTTCATTGCAAGTAGTGGTAAATTTGATTAGTTTGCTTCCATTTGTGCAGAGCTTCAGCAGTAGTTTAGATAGGTAAAGGAATACCAAAAAGGCTAATAGTAGGTGTATTTGGCCTCATTCCTCCCTTTAGGGACCATAGTTTGAGGAAAAGCTCCTATTCAACACTTAAAAGATAGAATTCTGATTTCTTATGGAATTTAGGGTCTTTTGCTACTTAGGCTAGCATATTTTCAATTTCCAAGGATAGGTATCAATTTTCATTTTTGATATCTTTAGCTTTGTATTGGATCTCACGGTGTTTCAGAATCTTTTTCAATTATTTCCATGAATGAACTAGGCAACTAAGTAATGAAATTCTATTTTTGTAAGTTGATTGGAAATCTTCCTTGTTTGATATGATTCATGGATAAATGCCAGTAATGTATGTATTGCAGGAGCTTCAATAGTGTAGGAAGATCTCATTGTAGCAAACCCAGCCTAATCTCATCCATACATGATCACCAAAAGCCACCAAGTCCCTCAACTAATTCATCATTCCATAATAACAACTTTCCATGTTTGTTGAGAAAATCCAACCATCTTAAAAACTTTGTTTTGAGTTCTAAAGAAGTCCTAGCCACTCCCTTGCCCTATTTCTACCATAATTCACCTTCCCTAAGCCCTATACCACCTTCCAAATCACTTTTATTGCTCTTGGCCAGATCCTAAGGAATACAGGGGATCATGTACGAGCATTAGGACATCCTGTAGGATGACCTATAGTGGCCTGTTTTGAGGCTGATTTGTGGAAAAACAATCCAAGAAGATAGGAGAATACCCCTACTTGCCTCCCAAATAGTCTACCCTTCCATCACCATATCTAACCTACCTACCACATCACAAATAAGCTTTATCATTCACGTTTTCATAAAAAAGGATAAAAAGGAAAAAATAGTTATTATGTTCATTCATATGCACAGTAGTAGAATGTTTGGTTATTTCATATTGCATGCCTAGGACAATTAGGATTACACACATGTTAGATTAGAATTCATCTAAAGTAGGAACTCCCTTAGAAATTAGTTAGATGAGAAGTGTGTTTAAAGTATTTATTTCAATCTTTCCTTACTGCAGTAGACAATATTTCAATTCTCCCAATTAGTGAAAAAAATCCCCTTCCTTCATTGGTAATCAAACTTCTTCTGAATCAATAAAAGCATGGTTTGAGAAACCATAGTGGTCTATCACCATCTCAATAGTGAAAAAGAGTGGACCCATCACATCTTCTTGTGTATATAACACTGTCACGTCCAAGTTTTTATGAACCCTGGGTTGATAAAGTAAAGTTGGTAGCCCTAGGAGTTGCAACATTCGTGCTGCAATACTGGTGCTCATCAGTAGATAAATGGTTAAATCTGCTAGAAGGATATTTTTCTACTCATGATTTTTATAACCGAGAAAATATTACTTTTTCTCTTCCCAATGTCGCCACCCATGTCAAGGAACGGCGGGAAACCTGTTGTGAGTAGAAGGATGAAAGTACGACCTCATGTTTTTCAGCCCCACCACTTGGAATTCATTCTAGGATGCCATTAAAGAGTAGTACTACCCTATCAGGAGCTATAAGGATAAATACATAAAGTGGACAATGTTGCGACAGGAAGGGACAAAGATGTGCCAGAGTTTACCAATGTTTTTCATACCCTTAGTACGAAGTTGGGTATCAAGGATTCTAAGAAAAATTTAGTACTCAACTATCACATCTACCTACATAGGTACATCAAGGATGAGATGGAGTTCCTAGACATATCCTCACTTGGCACAGTGTATCGATATGTCGTCAAGATCAAGCAGAAGTTCAAACAGAAGAAGCAAGACTTTGGATATGCAAATCCAAAGTAAGGGAGAGGTGCCCCAAAATCATAGAACAAAGGACAAAGCCAAGGTGCGACAGCCTAGGAAAGCCTGCCAAAGTTGCAAGAAAAGAACAACATCGTGAAGCCGAAGAAGGACATCAGAAAGTGGTGCGAGTTCCATAATAGCTCCACTCACAACACAAGTGAGCTTCGGGCTAGGCAGTCACTGGTGGCTGAGCTAAAGGCTTTGGAATCGGATGCATGTTCCAAATCTGAGTCAGAACTTGACAAGGAGAATGAAAAAGGGAAGGACATTATCGATGTGGAGCTCAACACCACCATTCCCACCATGAAGATCTAGAAGGAGGAACTCGAAGATCCATTGGAGGAGGCGCGCCTCTTCCACTCCCAGATGGGGGTAAAGGGCTCCCCACTATAGTTCATTTTCGATAATGGGAGCCAAAAGAACCTCATTTTTATGGAGGTCATGAATCAGATGGGCTTACCGACCAAAAATATCCCATACTCGTACACCATCGAGTGGCTTCACCAAGGACGGGATCTTCACGTGAGCCAATAGTGTCGCCTTCCATGCAACATCAAGCCCTTCACAGATGAGGTATTATGTGATGTTTCTCCCCTTGATGTTTGTGATGTATTATTAGGCCAACCATACTTGTGGAAGTGACATGCTATGTATGAGTCAAGGCCTCACATTATTATTGTTACTTTGGGAAAAGGTTGTACAGAATATCGGAGGTAGCACTGCATACTGTCATCTCTTTGGTTACTGTAAAAAATGCAGTAAGCTCATTTCAAAAACTAGGAAATTCCTTTTCCTGATGATATTCCCTTAGGGAAAGAAGAAGGTGATGGTCATGACCTCTAGATAGGGCCCCTCCGAATGACAACAACAGATGAACAAGTCTCTGGAGGTGTACGAGGATATCTTCACCTCCCCCGCAGGGGTGCCTTTGGACTGTCAAGTCAAGCACTCCATCGATCTGACCCCAGGTGTGACATTTCCCAATGGAATAACCTATCGGTGCTCCGTTATGGAGAATGACAAGATCAAGAGGCAGATTCAGGAGTTGTTGTAAAAAGGCCACATCTGACCAATTTCATCACCTTGTGGGAACCCAATTGTGTTGTTATAGAAGAAGGATGGGGCTTGGAGACTCTGTATTGATTATCAGGCGCTGAAAAAGATCAGTGTCTAGAATAGGTACCCGATCCCAGAGATTGAAGACCTTCTAGACCAACTCAAGGGGGAAAAATATTTCAACGAGATCAACTTGAAGTCCGAATATCACCAGGTACCAATCAAACCCTCCGATGTGTGGAAGACTGGCCTCAAAGCTAAGGAGGGCCTCTTCAAATGGTTGGTTTTTCCTTTTGGGTTGTCGAATACTCTTGCAAACTTCATGAGGCTGATGGATGACATCTTGCGGCCATTCACCAACATATTTGTAGTGGTATACTTGGATGACATCTTGATCCTCAACCAGAGTTGGGAAGAGAACGTCCACCACATCTAATAGGTTCTCCAAACATTGGCGCAATGCAAGCTATGTGCCAATTTGGAGAAATTAACTTTTGGCATGACCCAAGTTCAGTATCTAGGATACATTATTGATGAATGTGGGGTGCATGTGGATCTAGCCAAGATCCAAGTCATTCAATATTGGCCAGCCCCAACCACTCTAACAGAGCTCCGCAACTTTCTAGGTCTTACCAATTTCTACCGAAATTTCGTGTTCGGATTCTCTCATATCACTTAGCCCTTAACTCAGGTCACCAAGGGAGGAGGGAAAGAAGAAAAATTTTGGTCTCAATCTCAATAGAAGGAATTCATAGAGTTGAAACATCGCCTCTTCTCTGCACCAGTGCTCACTTTAGCAGACTTGCAACAACCATTTGAGATCGTGACATATGCCTATGACTATGGTATTGGGGTAGTCCTTATTCAGCAAGGGCATCCAGTGGCATATCACAGCGAGACACTTTCAAACACAGTCTATAAGTATACCACTTATGACAAAGAGATGTATTCCATTATGCAGGCCTGCCGACAATGAAAGCATTACATTTTGGGGAAGGAAACGATCATCCACACACATCACCAAACCCTACAGTTCATATAAATGCAAGGGAAGTTGCAGAATGATTGCCATCAGTAGTGGTCCACATACCTGCAATAGTTCCATTTGAATATCAAGTATAAGAAGGACAACACCAATAATGTTGTATACTGCCTCATCCGACCATCGATCATGGCATTAACCACTATGCTTAACTTGTGTGGGCACAAGACTTTTGATTAGCCACTTATCTACAAAAGTGACCCAGAATTCGGCCACACATACTAGATGCTCTCGGAGGGTCAGCAAGTTCCAGTTTTTCACCTTCAATATGCCCTGTTGTGCCACCTGGGACACCTTTTTGTTCCTTCAAGCGAGTGTGTGAATATGATTTGGGAAGAGCACTACAGTTGGGTTGCTGGGAGTTTCTAGGTCGAGAAAATGGTGGCAGTACTATAGAAGTATTTATATTGGCTGAATCTTCGATAGGATGTTGGGAAGTACATTAGATCTTGCACTTCCTGCACCATTGCCAAACCAACCATCAAGAAGCAAGACCTCTATACTCTGCTTCCTACCCCTAGTTGACCTTGGGAATCCATCTCCATGGATTACATGTTGGGCCTTCCTTCTGCTAAGCATGGCAATGACTATGTTTTTGTGGTCGTTGATAGATTATCGAAGATGACCATTCTGGTGGCATGCAAGAAGAATATCACAATAGAAGCCATTGCTAAACTATTATGTGAAAGAGTGTGGTTACACTTTATGATACCATAGTCTATCATCTTAGATCAAGAAAACAGGTTCCTCAGTACATTTTGGTCTAGTCTCTTGTCGATGCTGGACACCAAGCTCACTAAGTCCACAACATTCCATCCCCAAACTGATGGCCAGATAGAGGTCATCAACAGGATGATCGTACACATTCTGCACATGTACAACTCAAAGCATCCACCACATGGGATAAGAACCTCCCCTATGTCTATCATAGCTATAACTAGGCTCTCCACAGCTCGACTAGCCATAGCCCTTTTCAAGTGGGCTTGGGATTCCAGCCACTATGTCCCATTGATGTGGCCATACCATTTGCATCTACTCAGGCAGATTTGGCTCATGTCTAGTCAGAATCCAATAATAAGAACAACTTTATTGATCGCATCCAACATATCCTTCATTAGGTCCATGAAATTCTAGAGAAACCAAATGCCAAGTACAAGTAGTGACATGATCAACATCGGGTGCCACAGGAGTTTTAGGTGGGCGAAAAATTTTGGTTGTATTTGTAGAAGGAACTCCTTATTGGAGCCTATCGAAAACTTAGACCACTCCGATATGGTCCTTACACCATTACCAAGGCTATGGGAGACAATGCATTTGAGCTTAGCATTCCCCCATTCCTTGGCCTGCACCCAGTGTTCAATGTGGACTGCCTTTGACCATACTTCCCACCATTGTTGGACACATCAAACATTGAAGAACAACTAACACCTATAGAGTTAAATCCAAATTGCATGGAACAAGAAAAAACTAATGGGATCATGGACACGTAGATCAATAACACCTAAGAACAAAGGATCCAACTATATCGAGTTGTCAGAGCAGGCCAACTCCTTCACCAGGGCAAGTGGCTCACCAGGGACGAAGTTCAGCAAAATTTTCCTCATCTTGTGGAGGAAATCAACACAATGGGGACCATTGATTCCTAAGGGGGGACGAATGATCCGGCTAAATATTGGTGGCCACCCACCTATTCGACTTGGGCCCCCACCATTATTTCTTTCATTATTTCAATTTCCTTATTTGTAGCACAATTTACTATTTTTGGTAGTTTTCCTGGTCCTGAAATTCCGGAGCCGTTTTGAGGCCCTAAATTATAGTTTTTGGGAAAAATGGGACCAACATGGGCCATAGACCCATGCTAATCATTCGAATGTTGTATTCTTCAAATAGATATTTCTAACGAGGTATTGTGCACGTCAAACGTAGAGTGTATGCCAAAGTTACGACCTCGGGGAGTTGATGTAACAATTTACCCAAATGGGGCCCATAGTTTGGCACTTCATCTCCTAGGGTTAGGTTTTTGGATGTTTATGGATTTCCATTGTTTCTCAATAAGAAATACACCTTTGAGCCTCATTGTAACATAGTTCAGAGGCATGTAGCCAACACATCTCTTCTTAGAGATAAGCTACCATTGCCCGAGCTAATCTTATTTCCATTGTGTTTGTAAGCATATTTTTATATTTGATATTAATGAAATGAAGTGTTATTTCTACTGCATCTTTGTATTTATGGTTATATCTATAATTTGTTGCATTCCTGTTTAAATCTGGATCATGATGAGAGAGAGTGTGGTGATTTTGGCTAATTGAGGGAATTAAGGATGTGGACAACCTCTTAGAATATCTCCCTATTGTCTACTCTAGGCTCCTACATTGTAATCATCTTAAAAATTCTCCATTTCCTGCATTTAAACCATATTAGGCCACATGACATAGCAAAACATCTTTTACTCCTCTCACTAAGCCTAATATAACAAAAATTGTAAATAAATGTGAGAAAGAGATGGTTCTAAAGTTGGAGGATGGCATCATGACCCTTATGATGTACCTATTGATTAGCCTCAACCCCCTCCTAGGTGGTTTCGTGGATAAACCACTATCGACCAATCAATGGTCAAGATCACACTCGACATCACTTAGTGATGGAACCACTTGCCACCACAGGTGCTCCCATGATTGGTTAGTGGTATTCAACACGACTGCAGAAAGTGAGTGGGATTACAAGTGAGTTGAACATCATTTTCCATGTCATTCCTCCACCTAATCCACCACCTCATCTGACACCTCCACCTCATCACTCCACGTCATTATTACGTCATCATGTCATACATTTTTCAGCTAATTAAATTTCATTCCACCCCCCATTTATTTATAAAACCCAATTTTTCACTAAAGTCATTTTATCTACTGATTATTTTGAGAGTAGAGCAAAGTCCACCTACACCTACTAGCTCGCTAATTCAAAATTCAATGTCAGCTAAAAGTTTGCAAGTATTTTTCCACTACACAATTTTGCTCAATTTTTCCAAAATGCCAAACAAAACCTCCATGGTGGGTTCTGCAACTCACATTCCACTTATAGACATAGAGAAAGATATTTTTTACCATGTGTACACGTTGAATCTTATGGATTTGCATCAAGGTGTCCTAGATAGTCAATTAGGAGTCACAAGTGTATTCTAGAGTCGTTAAATATGGCTTTTTGTCTACAGTTGTTCCCTAAACACATTCTCTCCTTGAATTCATTACCTGGTTAACCTATTCATTCGATCCTAAAAAATTCTTTGTAATGAATTCACTCAAAGAAAACATATTTCAAGTTTCTACATTGTTGATTCAACAAGACCTAGATTTTCCAGACTCTAACCAATACACCTCATTTTTTGAAGAAACCCTTGTGACTTTTTTTTAGAGTCTCTCTGCAGAGGATTATGCCAAACTTCCTTTCCACATTATGCCACCTAGAAAAAAATTGTCTGTAGAGCAATCCCTGTTCTCTCTGGATAATTTTGCTACAGAAGTCAGACCATCTCTACAAGCAATTGTCAAGATTTTCAGGAAAGATGACACTTATGTTATTGGTCATGCAGACATAGGAATGTTTCATTTGGTCATGCAATTTAATGTGATTCTTACTATACCAACATTTTGGGAGGGCTTAGTCAATTCTCAATTGTAGAATTTCAATCTCATAGGCTGTTTCAGATTCCCTACTTTGTTAGTTTATTTGTTCCTATATGTCCATGTGGATAAGTTTATGCACTTAGGATTAAACATAAAGGACCCTCATAAAAAGAAGCATTTAGTGATCAATTGGGCTAAGGCTATACAAATTCATCCTAATTATGAAGGTTTTTCATATCTTATTTCCTCTTTCATGTTAGTGGTATACTCTATTATAAATAACTTTTTTCCACCTTGGTCTTGCCAAAATCCTAGTCATTCTTATAGTTGAGTAGAGATGTCAAAGTGGGGGATTTTTTTGCATTTGAAGATTATACAAAAATTAGGTTGTATGGAGAAGATGTTTCCCCTTATAGGTTACCATGTTTTGTACCTATGGGGTTCTTCACATTAGAATTCATTAGACAAAGTTTAAATCTAGACTAAGTGCATTTTTTGCTAGCTAAAGATTGATATATGTTCAAGCTACCCAGGCCTGTTGGACCCTTTTATTATTAATAACATACAATCTATGGAAGAGGTAGAGAAAAAGCTTCAAGAGATGCAATTTCACTAAGGGGATAAGTGGTCCTATGACCCTCATCAAATTATTTCAAAGAGGAGGGTGGAGAATTCCTATGCAGCATATGTACATGAATCTAGACCTGAAATTGAAAAACTTGTTAATGGTGGTCAATCCTAATCACGAAATAGTATGGAGGTTGAAACTCCTCATCCTACAGAGAAAGTATTAAAAAAATGAGTTGAAGATGTCATCGATCTGGCTGAAACTTCCCAGAGTTCTAAGAAACCAAAGATGCATAAGAAGAAAACATAATTTGAGCCTTTGGTGGAAAGGACTTCTACTGAAATTGGTTTCCAGTCACAGCTGGAAGGCGTAAGATGTGTACTTTCCTCTCCCATTCCTAAAGAGGCTAGACAGACTTCCTTTACCATCTTGAAGGAGTGTTATGAGAAAATTGAAGAGAGGAATAGAAAGATCAGGGAAAATGTTACTACTTAGCTAGAAGCTCAAACAGTTTCATAATATCACACTAGATTATTTTCAGCTATGGACTTGGAAAGAAATCAGTTGAGCCTTTCATTCTCACATCCTTCTACACTAGAAGTTTCATCTACAACTAGATTTACAACTGTAACCTTGACTGTAAATGAAAAATACATTTTACTACCAGATAAATTAATATGCACATGAAAACTGGAGAGTGTTGGAATTATGACATATGTATTGTACTTGATGGCAACCCACTTGTAGTAGAACAACTCACTTGTATATGGTAATGAGATGAATCTACGTAACTAGATGAATCTACAAGAGAGATATTAGATGTTACAGAATTCATGGCAGTTGTGTTTACAGATGTGACAAAATGCAGGGCAGTTCAAAGGAATCATTTCAGAGGTAATATGGAAAATTACAGTGTAACAGGTTTATTCAGAGCTAGCAGGGCTACAGAAGAATAGGAAGATGGAACTAAGGTCCATTAATCAGAATAAATAAGGTAAAGGAAAAGGTTGATGTAAAGAATTTTAAGAAGTATACGCAGGTGCACTTAGTCAAAATAGTGTATACACGCTGGTCCATAGAACAAAAAGCACGTATACGTATGCACGCACTTTCATAGAAGGAAAAACAAGTATGGGATGGAAAATCAAGGTTTTGGTCCAAAGTATTGGTCCGAGGTATATGGCCCAAGGTATATGGTCCGAGGTATTGGTCCTAAGTGGTTTTGGTACAAGGTATTGAGAAAGGCCTAAAACTATATAACGAGGAGAAGATCATTAGGCCAGGTATAAAAGTAATGAATATCTTATAAATTGTGAGATCAAAAGAAAATATGCATGTTATGGGTTTATGGTGCTTTGCTTCATCTAAACTAAGGATGAACCTTAGCGGTTGATGGGGATGAGATGATGGATCAAGATCATGAGAGCTAAAATGAATTATTATTATATGGTTTGATCATGGATAGTTTAGATCTGAATGCTAACGCATGATTTACACTGTAAATATTCTGATGTGGGTATGTCTGAAGTCTGAAGATGCAGTGAAGTTATGAAGTAAGTATTTGTAGATCTGTATGCTAGTTCACTTTGGTGAAGGTGTGTATACACGCTGGTTTGGCTCTTCCAAGTAACATATGCAAAAGAAAAGCTTGATGTTCAAGGATGACTGATCTATCAAATCATTGCTGCTATTTTACTACTATATTTGAATGAAGTCTTCTTAGATCTAAATGTAAAACTGAATGCATAAGGAGTTTGATATTTGATAGATTGATTGTATAAGTGAGAAGAAGTGATCTTTGTTGTTGCCTGTGTAAAGATCTGTAAGTTGACAGTAGATTTTCAGTATATTTTTGGTTGGTACAAACATGATTCAAAAGTTTATGTTTGCAGTAACTTTGGAGGTATACACAGGTTTGATTAATGGAAGTAGCATATACACACAGTCTGGGTTCTATTATCACTCCAAGAAACTCTCCTAGGTTGTAGCTCGGAGATGCTTGGTAACATATAATATTCAATATTGTTCTCTGAACTATTGGAATAAATGATGGCTTGGATCAAGTTAGATAACCATTTCAGCTCTATTCTCACTCAAGGCATGCATGAACACTCTCACCAATACAAGGCTTTAGACCACTAATGCTCAATAATTTATAAATTCAATGGATAGATGGATAATACTGACTATACCAATAGATTGCATACATAAACATAAATGAATGGCTAGCTATAGGCAGCAAAAGAGAATACTGGTTGTACAAGTAGATGCACATATGACCACATATGAATGGCTAGCTACAGACAGTAAAGAAGCTTGCAAATCTAATTCATCAAAGCAGAGATAAGATGACACTTATCTGGCAGTAGACACAAAAGAAAACATGAACAAATTGTTCAAGTGCAAGCCTAGAACAACAAAGAGAATGGACATTAAACATATAATGGCAAAAGAATCTTATATTACTAAAATGGATATGAGAAGCTTGAAGGAATAGAGGAGTAATAATCTCCAGAAGTTGAACCTCTATTACATCTTACTTTCAGTTATTTACAGCATGTTTACAATGCTCTTGATCTCTAAGAGGTTAGGAGTCTTAATCTGTCTGATCTGCATTGTTAACTAATTTGATTCCCTCTATAGGAAAGCATGGCTTAGAGGATTATTCTTCTAACAACAGAGTAACTGTATTCGGATATTTTGGCTACGCTGGCAGGACTGTTGATCATCCATGATGTTTGTTTGATGAGTTGTGCTGGGCTATTGATGTGATGTGCTTCTTCTCAACCTCTATGTCAGTTTGGGAAGGAGCTACGTGTGGTGTGGTCCTTTCTATGATTTAACAATGCATACATTCTATTAAAGTAGAACATTGCTACCCTCTTGTGGACCTCCGTTAAAATAATGAATATTTCTACTTTAAATAGAAAACACAAGAGTGTTGATAATTCCCACCCCTCTCTATCCTTTTCGGACTTCCACAGCCCTCAAAAATGATTAATTCCTTTATTAGGTCTGCCGTTGGGGTTATCAGAAGTCGAATTCAACCCGCTCCCTTTGTATTTCGTTGAAAAATGAAAATACATTAAAACTGCGAAAAAACATTGAAAATGGGCCTTTCGCAGACCTCAAATTTTATGTATTTCACTTCTCGGACCCTTTTGGGTCCAAGCTTCATCGCAATTAGCGCTGCCCTATTTCCCATTGCATCTCGTTATATAAAAAAATACACTAAAATTCATTGAAAAATGGCTTTGGTGCAGACCTGAAAGATTATACATTTTGGTTCTGAAACCCATCGGGTCCGGGTCTCATCGCAATTAGCGCAGATATATGCAGAGGCCCCACCACATGGTTTCTTCCGATAATGATTAGCCAATGTGATGTGGACCATCAATCTACAGGTGTAATTGACGGTCCACGTTGAATTGGTGATCGCTATCGCTCATTCCACACAACCTACACCGATACTTCGCTGATATCTCTACCAATACTTCTGCCAATGTGACCCAGCGATAACAATCATTGGCGATCATTGATCAGCGATGTCCAGCTTCGATTGCCACTGCTTGGGACAACCAATTTGTGATTTTCCGCTTAGATCTAGGCAATTGATCAGCCAGATCTAACGACATCTGTGCATTCTTGGGTTTTAGGCTTGCGATAAGGGTTTTTGACTGATTTTGAAGTGTTTTAGCCTCCCGATAGTGCATTTTTCCCTTCCAAGGGCTCTCCTCCCTTGCTTATTTTGATCTTGGGATGATGTTAAGCACTTTTGAAGATTCAAAGAGAATTTTTGGATCCCTTTGCATGATTTTAAGCAAAATTTGGAGACTTTGGGAGTATTTTCAATCCATTTTGCTGCCAAACGCCAATAAAGCTAACACTTGCTCCTTCTACGGATGAAAACCTCCCTATGAGGTTTCAAGAGCTACAGATCAATGTCTTTCCTATAAAAAACAAGATCAAATCTTCCACCTGGTGTCGTATTGGGCATGGAGTCTATTTAACATGAAATAAAAACTTGGAAACAACATATTTACAATACCAAGGCTTGAAAGCCTTAACTGAAATAAATTTCAAAGAACAGCCCATTTAATGGGCCATAAAAAACATCTCCTCCTTCCTTTGATGCATTCCTTCTGAGAAAACAGTCACCAAACTGAAAATTGACCCTTTTTACCTTTCTATAAAAGGTTTCTTTCTCTTGGTCAATGTGTATATAAGCCAATTCATCAAAGACTTGCAAAGGCCTATTGATTTGATCCTCTACTTCAAAAACTTTCCAACATTTGATATTATCAGGCAGAGATGGTCTATATTTCACCTCCTCTCTGTATTCTTTCAGCCTTGGATGTTTTTATTGGGAGCTTTTGTACACCTGCTGAATAATAAGGTCTACTTCATACTTTTTTCTGTCATTTGTGACCTGAAAATTTAATATGAAATATGAATCAATGCATTCTTGTGTGGGGGACATAAGAACTTCACCTATTCCTACAGCTTCCTCAGAGCAAGCCCCATCAAAGAACATGTCCCAAATATGTGGGCCTTCCTCCTCTGTGATCTAGCAAACTGATTTTTTAAGCTGCATAGAGGCCAACTGATAAGGCTTGGTAATTTCAAGACCGAGCTTATCCATGACAGCCTTGGGCATTGGGTTATGGTTGGCTCTAGTGTCCAAAAGGAATTTGTGAAGGATTTTATCATGAATAGAAAAAGAAACGTAGAATTATGGGGAGTTGTCCTCACAATTTTCAATAATTGGGCTAAGAATAACAGCTAGTTGGTCATCTTGCAGATTTACATAGTCAGTGGAAGCTTGGATGGCATTAGGCTCAAGAGCCTCAAGGATAGATTTCTTGAAGGACTCATTCTTCACTGGTTCAATCAGAGTTATAGGTATTCTTAGCTTCTAAATTTCTGATTGAAAACTAAAAGAGGAAGGGGACTTGTCAAGGCCTCTTACCTCTATGGCTGGAGCTTTGAGGATGATAGGATCAACTGCTAGTTTCTTCTACTTATTAGCTTGCTGTTCTGCAGGGACAAAAAATTTATGAACATGAGTCTCCTTGACATCATTCATCTTCGACCTCAGATTATATCTTTGCTGAACTTCAATTTGTAGAACATCTTTACCATCCCATTGTTGGCTAATCTAGTCATTGAATAATGACTTCTCATAGGCAGCTTTGGTTAAAAAAGTAGCGCTGCCTTTATCTTCCATACAATGGATCTCATCGTCTTCTTCTAAACGCTCTTCTTCCATGATTGCATTCTAAAAATGGACCTTGAACCTTTGGTCTTCATTGGCATTCTTGTTTCTTTGCAGGATCTGCAACTGGTCATTTTCTCTTCTATATGGATTTGGATTTGGAGGAGCACAGGTATTAGGAACCCTTCCTTTCCCAGAATGCTACTCAACCTTTAATTTAGAAACTTTAGAGGCTAATGACTCTATCATCTTGGCCATTTTATCAATCTTGGGAACTGAAGATGATGAAGGCTCGCCCCTCTGTCTTCTTTTATCAGCATTACCTTTGAGCTTTTCTGTATCCATGATGTTTGATTCTACTTCTAGGGATGCGTCTTGCATATCAGTCAAAGAAGCACATCGCCTCTCCCTCAATAGTAAACAGAAGTCAGAATCAAAGGCACTGGCATAGATGAGTCTAGCAGAGGTAGTGGTGGGTTTCATTTCAGCTGGTATCTTGTTGTACATGCGGTTAAATATCTTATTAAAATCAAACAACAGCTCACCATTTTCCCTCTGTAAGTTCCCAAACTTAGTGTGGTAGTAAGGGAAATCCCTTTTATCCCCCCAATTCTTTAGGAATGCATCATCTAAGGCATCAATATCTGCTCTAGATGTTGGGGTCAGTTCCCTGAACCATTTTCTAGCCTCTCCATCTAGGCTTTGGACAAATAATCTCATCCAGTCATCATCTTCACTAATGTCTAGGTTATTAGCATAGCTATAGAATGCCTCAAGATGTTCTTCAACTGAAACACCTTCAGTTCCAGTGAGCTTAGGAATATACTTCTGATATGCTCTAGTAGGCATAGCATTCAAAGGAGTGGGCAATATTAGAGTTCCATACCTAGCAGCTATGATTCTTTCCATTTTGGTAGCTGCTTGTGGACCTTCCATAGCTATGGTAGCTAAAAGAGTATTAACAGTCTGAATGATAGAGGGCCGAGGAGTGATTGATAGCACTAAAAGAGTATGATGGATAGGAGGTGAGGTTTCCTTTGGGCATACAACAAAAGGAAAACCTAAAGAATAATGAGCTTTATGAATCTCTAAGAGTTTTTCTTCGCTGCTAGTATTAGAAGCTATACTCTCAACATATATTTGTTCTATTACAGACCTTCCTTGGAGAGATATAGAAGATTGTTTAGGTTTACCTAAACCTGATGTCCTTTCTGCAATACCTTTCTTTCTTTGATGATCTTTTCAGGGTCAAGTATTGGGTCAGCTTGTGACTTCTGAGTATTTCTCTGAGTATGCCTCAAAAACTAAGCCAGAACTATGAAGTGGATTCGCCAAGAGGTTCGGCCTCTAGTAGAGTCGCCGGATAGATGATTACAACCAAAAAAGTGCCCATACTTTGTCTATCATCAAAGCTGGATCTATGTCATTTCCCAAGGAAGCTAAGCTTCAGTTTCCTCTCCCCGGAAATAGTGCCAATTATGTTATCACTCCAAGAAACTCTCCTAGGTTGTAGCTTGGAGATGCCTGGTAACATATAATCTTCAATATTGTTATTTGAACTATTGTAATAAATGATGGTTTGGATCAAGTTAGATAACCATTTCAGCTCTATTATCACTCAAGGCACGCATGAACACTCTCACCAATACAAGGCTTTAGACCACTAATGCTCAATAATTTACAAATTCAATGGATAGATGGAGAAGAAAGACCGTACCAGCAAATTACATACATAAACATAAATGAATGGCTAGTTACATGCAGCAAAAGAGAATACTGACTATACCGACAGATGCATATATGACCACATATGAATGGCTAGCTACCGACAATAAAGAAGCTTGCAAATATAAATCATCAAAGCAGAGATAAGATGATAGTTATATGGCCTTAAACACAAAATAAAACATGAACAAACTATTCAAGTGCAAGCATAGAACAACAAAGAGAATGGAAATTAAACATATAATGGAAAAATAAGCTTATATTGCTAGAATGAAGATGAGAAACTTGAAGGAACAAAGGAGTAATAATCTCCAGAAGTTGAACCTCTATTACATCTTACTTTCAGCTATTTATAGCCTGTTTACAATGCTCCTAAGCTCTAAGAGGTTCAGAGTCTTAATCTGTCTAATCTGCATTGTTAACTGATTTGATTCCCTCTATAGGAAAACATGGATTGGAGGATTATTCTTCTGACAATAGAGTAACTGCATTGATATATTTTGGCTGTGCTGGTAGGATTATTGATGCTCCATGATGTTTGTTTGATGAGCTGTGCTGGGCTATTGATGCGATGTGCTTATTCTCAACCTCTATGTCGGTTTGGGGAGGAGTTGCACGTGTTGTGCCCCTTTCTATGATTTAACAAGAAATACATTCTGTTAAAGCAGAATAACGCTGCCCTCTTATGGACCTCTGTTAAAATAATGAATATTTCTACTTTAAATAGAAAACACAACAACACTAAGAATTCCTTCCCCTCTCTATCCTTTCCGAACTTCAACAACCCTAAAGAATGATTAATTCCTTTATCGGGTCCGCCCTTGGGGTTATCGCAAGTCGCATTCGACTTGCTCCCTCTGTATTTCGTTGAACAACAAAAATATATTAAAACTATGAAAAAACATTGAAAATGGGCCTTCCGTAAACCTCAAATTTTATGTATTTCACTTCCCGGGCCCTTTCGGGTCTGGGCTTCATTGCAATCGGAGCTGCCTTGTTTCCCATTGCATTTTGTTATATAACAAAATACACTAAAATTCATTGAAAAATGGCTTTGGCATAGACCTGAAGGATTATACATTTTGGTTTTGAAACCCATCGGGTCTGGGTCTTATCGCAATCGACGCACATATATGCAAAGGCCCCGCCCCATGGTTTCCACCGATGCAATGTGGGCTTTTGATCTGCACGCGCAATTGACGGTCCATGTTGAATGAACTATTTCTATCACTCATTCCACACAACCTGCGCTGATACTCCACCGATATCTCTGCCGATACTTTCACTGATGCTTTCGCTCGTGCGACCCGACAATAGCGATCATCGGTGATCATTGATCGGTGATGTCCAACTCCAATTGGCACTGCTTGGGACCACCGATTTGTGATTTTCTACTTAGATCTGGGCCATTAATCAGCTAGATCTAACGGCAACTATGCATTCTTTGGTTTTAAGCCTGCGATAAGGGTTTTTGACTAATTTTGAAGTGTTTTAGCCTCTCGATAGTGCATTTTTTCCCTTCCAAGGGCTCTCCTCCCTTGCTTGTTTCAATCTTAGGATGATCTTAAGAACTTTTGAAGATTCGAAGAGCATTTTTGGATCCCTTTGCATGATTTTAAGCAAAATTTGGATACTTTGGGAGTATTTGGAATCCATTTTTGGGCCAAATGCCAACAAAGCTAACAAGTTCAGCCAAGTAGCGTATATAGTCTGATGCATGGTTTCTGAGGTTATAACTGGTGCTAAATGATGATGAAGGTTTCTAGGTTGAACACAATGTTTTGGTGATAGTGATCTGATTGTTTCAGATTAACTGCATGTTGGTTGATGAAGTTTGAGTTTCTTAATTTCTGATGGGTTATTGATGAGTGAAGGTCTTCATATGTCTTGATATGTGCCAGGGCATGCAGTCTGAAAATTCATTAAACATGGTCCCTGGTGGAAGAGTGGAGTTTTTCTGTAAGCTGGCACCTACGTACTACTAAACATATTGGCTAGTACGAGAGCTAGGGGTTGTAGCTCCCTTCCAGTAAAAGCTGGAGAATGAGAGAAGGTTGTAACCTTCTGCAAGTAGAAGCACGCGTACTGATATGAGTCTGCACCAATATAAGATTGTAAATATATTTCCTTATTATTAAAAGAAGACAGAGACGAAAACAGTAGGTGGTTTTCACCCACATTGGGTTTCCACCTTAAAACTTGGTGTTCATGTGTGTTGCTTATGTGTGATACTTTATTCTGCTTTTACTGCACTGTCTAATAAGTTACCGATGTACTGGTTTAAGATGAACACATGATAAATTGTCTAAATGACAAGTTCTCTAGATATATGCTGGTTTCTCTAATCACAGTTGCGTGTACATGCTATTTCAGTTCACTAAAGAAGCATACATAAATTTGTTTGAGAAATAAAATTATTGATCTAATAGTACTAATTCATCCCCCTCTGAGTATTATTTCCAACAATTGGTATCAGAGACGATTCCTTCAGAAGAAGCCCGATCGCTTGGAGGAAGATCCATCAAGATGAATAATCACGAAAGCATGGGATCCATCAGACCGCCAATCTTCGATGGGAGAAACTTTTTTATTGGAAAATAAGAAACACAACCTATCTACAATCTCTTGGAACAAATGTCCGAGAAATTGTGGAAGGAGGATATAAATTTCCAACATAAATTCCTACAGGAACGTCAGATAAAAACCAATATGAAACCAATGCCAAAGTTGTCAATACTTTATTGGGAAGTTTGTCACAATCAGAGTTTTTCAAAGTCATGTGGCTCAAATCAACCAAAGAGGTATGGGACAAAATCATTTAGATCTACGAAGGAGGCTCTCAGGTAAAACTTGCTAAGCTTCAAACTCTCAGAATTGAGTATGAAACTCTTAAGATGCATAGTAATGAGAGTATAGCTAGTTACTTCTTATGTATAGATGAGGTTGTTAATTGTATGAAGAATCTGGGTGAAGAAATAAAGGAAGTTACCTTAGTGGAGAAAATTTTGAGATCCTTGTCTGCTAAATTTGAATCAAAAGTGTCTGCCATAGAAGAAACACAGGATCTGCAGAATATCACTATGACATAGCTTCACAGAATCCTAACTGCTCCTGATATGAGAGAATCTGCATTTAAAGCTTCAGAAAAAGGAAAAGAAAAGGAAGAGCACAGTGAATCAGGACACAACCTGTGTTAATACTCCACTGATACCTCCGCTGATACTTCCGCCGATGCTTCCGCCGGTGCGACCCGATGATAGCGATCATCGGTGATCATTGATTGACGGTGTCGAGCTCCGATTGCCACTACTTGGGACTGCCGATTTGTGATTTTCTACTTAGATTTGGGCTGTTGATCTGCCAGATCTAACAACAGCTATGCATTCTTGGGTTTTAAGCCTGCGATGAGGGTTTTTGACTGATTTTGAAGTGTTTTAGCCTCCCGATAGTGCATTTATTCCCTTCCAAGGGCTCTCCTCCCTTGCTTGTTTCAATCTTCGGATGATCTTAAGAACTTTTGAAGATTCGAAGAGCATTTTTGGATCCATTTGCATGATTTTAAGCAAACTTTGGAGACTTTGGGAGTATTTGGGATCCATCTTTTGGCCAAATGCCAACAAAGATAACAAGTTCCACCAAGTAGTGTATATAGTCTGATGCATGGTTTTTGAGGTTACACCTAGTGCTAAATGATGATGTAGGTTTCTGGGTTGAACACACTGTTCTGGTGACAGGGATCTGATTGTTTCAGATTAACTGCATGTTGGTTGATGAAGGTTGAGTTTCTTAATTTTTGATGGGTTATTGATGAGTGAAGGTCTTCATATGTCTTGATATGTGCCAGGAGCATGCAGTTTGAAAATTCATGAAACATGGTCCCTGGTGGAAGAGTGGAGTTTTTCTGTAGGCTGGCACCTACGTACTAGTAAACATATTGGCTAGTATGAGAGCTACGGGGTTGTAGCTCCATTATAGTAAAAACTAGTGTATGAGAGAAGGTTGTAACCTTCTATAGGTAGAAGCATGCGTACTGGTATGAGTCTGTACCAATACAAGATTGTAAATAGATTTTCTTATTATTAAAAGAAGACAGAGACGAAAGTAGTAGGTGGTTTTCACCCACATTGGGTTTCCACCTTAAACCTTGGTGTTCATGTGTGTTTCTTATGTGTGATGCTTTATTCTGCTTTTATTGCACTGTCTAATAAGTTACTGATGTACTGGTTTAAGATCAACACGTGATAAATTGTCTAAATGACAAGTTATCTAGATATACGATGGTTTCTCTAATCATAGTTGTGTGTACATGCTATTTCACTTCACTGAAGTAGCATACATAAATATGTTTGAGAAATAAAATTATTAATCTGATAGTACTGATTCATCCCCCTCTTAGTATTATTTCCAACAATTGGTATCAGAGCCGGGTCCTTCAGAAGAAGCCCGATCGCTTGAAGGAAGATCCATCAGACTGCCAATCTTTGATGGGAGAAACTTTGTTTATTGGAAAATAAGAACCACAACCTATCTACAATCTCTTGGAACAAATGTCTGGGAAATTGTGGAAGGAGGATACAAATTTCCAACAGAAATTCCTACATGCACATCAGATAAAAAGCAATATGAAACCAATGCCAAAGCTATCAATACTTTATTAGGAAGTTTGTCACAATCAGAGTTTTTCAATGTCATTTAGCCCAAATCAACCAAAGAGATATGGGACAAAATCATTTAGATCTACGAAGAAGACTCTCAGGTAAAACGTGCTAAGCTTCAAACTATCAAAATTGAGTATGAAACTCTTAAGATGCATAGTAATGAGAGTATAGCTAGTTAATTCTTATGTATAGATGAGGTTGTTAATTGTATGAAGAATCTGGGTGAAGAAATAAAGGAAGTTACCTTAGTGGAGAAAATTTTGAGATCCTTGTCTACTAAATTTGACTCAAAATTGTCTTCCATAGAAGAAAAATAGGATCTGCAGAATATCACTATGACACAGCTTCACAGAATCCTAACTGCTCTTGAGATGAGAAAATGAGGTCCATCAGATATGAGAGAAGCCACATTTAAAGCTTAAGAAAAAGGAAAAGAAAAGGAAGAACATAGTGAATGAGGACACATTTTAGATGAAGAAGATGAGGTAAATTTTGTCAAGAAGCTTCAATGGGGTTCTGAAAGGTTCAGAGGTAAGCTACCTTTCAAATGCTTTGCTTATGGTAGAGTTGGTTATTATGATGCCAGATGTCCTCATAGAGATAAATATGAAAAAGGAAAGGAATACGCAAAACAGAATAGGAAACAAGTTTTGAATAGAAGGAGTTACTATACTCATGAAGATAGCGATGGTTTATCTAATAGTGATGAAGATGAAACTGGTCAAGATTACATACTTCTCATGGCTTATTATAGCGATGATTTTTGGGATAGTTTAGAAGAGGAAAACTTTCATGAAGAAATCTCTAAACTCAAAATATGTTTAAAAGAAAATAATATGATCATAGATACCTTGGCATACTAACTCGTTGAAAAAGAAAAACACAATGAAAAACTAGAATGTGAAATTGTAGGTCTAAGAAAAGATCTTGAGAAAACAAAAACTCTCAATCTTAGATTTGCTAAAGGATCGGAAACTTTAAATTAAATTATCAAAATTTAGTGTTCTCCTCTGATAAAGACAGCCTTGGATATACTGAAGAAGCATCTCAATCACAGAGGTCATCAACCTCCACCAAAAGCTATCTTGATGTAGCAAAGACCAGTAAACAGTATGACAATCGTCAGAAAAGGCATAAAGTTGATCACCAGGTAAATAATACTCAATCCGCTCCAAGCAGGAATATCAATAGAAGCCAGAACCAAACTCATGCAAATAATACTTAGTTTGCTCCAAAGATGAATATCAATAGAAACTACAATCAACAGGTAAATAGATTCGATAGTCGTAGAAACTTCTTTAAGGGGAAATGTTTTTCATGTCATAATTTTGGCACAAAGTTGCTCAATGTGTTGCTTACAAAACCATCATGACTAGAGAAGCACGAAATGAAAGGAATGTAATAGGGATAAAGAGAAGTTCCTATAATAACTTTTCTCCTCTTGAAAATGAAATAGAATTCTCAATTGGTAACAACTTTGGTCATGAAGAATCTAAATGCAGGAGAAAAATTCGGCAAACACATTGGAGAAAACGCCATTAAATACCAAGATATGGAGAAGGAAAGAATCTCAAACAAAAAGATGTGGTATAGCCTTGTATGCAGAAGCATAAGAAAATCAGTGTACATCAACAGTGGATGCTCCAAACATATGATAGGTGACAAAGAGAAACTTCACTAATATAATGCCTTAGAAAAAGAAAACAATGTCTCATTTGGAAATGACACTCCAGTTGTCATAAAAGGTAAAGGTTGTTTTTTCTTGAAAGAAAAGGTTAAAGCTGGAAATGTTATGTATGTAGATGGTTTAAAGCATAACCTATTGAGTGTCAGCCAAATGTTTGATCAAGGAAATGAAGTGGTTTTTCGATCAAACGAATGTGTTTTTTGGGAGCTTGATATAGGAGAGACTATGAAAAAAGGTACAAGAACTCCAAACAAATTATACATACTCAAAAGAGGACAACAACAATGCTATATAAGAAAAAATGATGAAAACTGGCTGTGGCATAGAAGATTTGGACATCTAAGCTTTACTCAAATAAGAAAAGCATGCATACTCAAGGTTGTTCGTGATCTTCCATATATCAACATCCTAGAAAACAAAATATGCAAATCATGTCAAATCGGTAAGAAAACCAGAGTTCACTTCATGGAAAAGGAAGGGTTAGCTAGTAAGCCTCTTGAACTTATCCATACTAATTTATGTGGAACAACAAGGAAAAAGTCACCTCGTGGAGAAGAATAGTTTATTTTGTTCATTGATGATTTTTCCAGAATGTGTTGGATAGGTATTCTAAAGCATAAACATGAAGCATTTGAAAAGTTCCAAGCCTTCAAAGCTTTGGTTGAAAATGAATCAGATTGAAAAATAAAATGCCTCAGATATGATCGAGGAGGGGAATTTATATTGGATGAATTCTTTGACTTTTGTGACCAACATGGAATAAAAAGGCAATTCTCCACTGCAAGAACTCCACAACAAAATTGTGTGGCAGAAAGGATGAACAGAACAGTTCAACAAATGGATCGAGCTATGCTATATGAATCTGGAACTCCTGCAACCTTCTGGGGTGAAGCTGCATTTTCTACCGTGACTATTCTCAACAAAGAAAATGTTCAGGTAAATAGCACTCAAACTCCACATGATGTTTGGTATGGTAAGACTCCTACTGTAAAATATTTTAAAGTTTTTGGAAGAAAATGTTTTATCAAAAGGACTGATGAAAAACTTGGTAAGTTTGAACCCAGAGAAGATGAAGGGATTCTTCTTCGTTGTTCTTCCAGAAGTAAAGGATATAAATGTTATAATAAAATACTTGGGAAAATTGTTGAAAGCATTGATGTTGTAGTTGATGAAGCATGCAGAAATCCAAAACAAATAAAATCAACAAAAGATTATGACAATGAGGAATATGGGGATTACTTTCCCACATCAAATCAAAATTATATTGAAGAAGAAACCAATGAAGCACCAGAAGAAGATATAATGGTAGAAGAAAAGACTACGACCAGGTATGTTCAGAAAAATCATCTAGAAACTCAAATTTTAGGAGAAAAGGAGGATGATGTACAAAAAAGAAGAACTATTACAGGGACCTCAAGCTATCTAGCATTAATATCCTCCACCAAACCTCAAAATGTAAATGAAGCATTGAAAGATGAATTTTGGGTCAAGGACATGGATGAAGAACTTGAGCAAATTGAAAAAAATGACACTTGGGAATTAGTTCCTAGACCTCGTGATAAAAATATTATAGGAACTAAATGGATATTCAAGAACAAGCTGAATGAAAATGGAGAAGTCATTAGAAATAAGGTCAGACTTGTTTGTAAAGGGTATGCTCAGCAAGAAGGTATAGATTTTGAAGAAACTTTTGCACCTATTACTAGACTTGAAGCAATAATAATGTTTCTTACTCTTTCGAGTTTTCGTAAATTCAAAGTATACCAAATGGATGTAAAATCAACCTTCCTTAACGGAGATTTAGAAGAAGAAGTTTATATTGAAAAACTAGAAAGATTCATTCTTGGAAATGATTCAAAACTTGTATGCAGACTCAAAATGCTCTCTATGGTCTGAAACAGGTTTCAAGGGCTTGGTATTACTGTCTTGACAAATATCTACACCAATAAGGTTTTACAAAAGTTTTTGCAAATAGAAATTTATATACAAAGATTGAAAATGATAAATTGCTAATTATTATTATTTATGTCGATGATATCATTTTTGGTAGCAATGAAGAATCCATGAGTTAGAACTTTTCTTTAATAATGCAACAATAATTTGAAATGTCCTTGTTTGGTGAACTTACCTATTTTCTTGGTCTACAAGTTCAACAAACTAAGGATGGTATTTTTCTTTCACAAACCAAATATCTCAAGAAGATCTTGAAAAAGTATGGAATGGAATATTCTAAACTTGTATGTACTCAAATGGTAACAGGATGTAGTCTCAGCTCAAATGATGAATCAGCAGCAATACATCAACCAACTTACAGATCCATGATTAGCAGTCTGATTTATCTAACAGGTACCTGACCTAACATCATGCATGCAATAGGAATTGTTGGAAGATTCCAAGCAAATCCAAAGGAATCACACCTTTAGGTAGCCAAAAGAATTTTCAAATATCTTCAAGGAACTCAAGACTTTGGACTATGGTATCCTAGATATGCAGATCTTACTCTTCATGCATATACAGATGTAGATTGGGCAGGAAGTGTTGATGATAGAAAAAGTACTAGTGGTGGTGCATTCTATATGGGTTCCAGGTTAGTGTCTTGGTTCAGCAAGAAACAAAGCTCAACTGCTTTATCTACAGCTGATGCAAAATATGTGGCTGCTGCATCTTGTTGCACACAACTATTTTGGATGATGCAAACTTTGCAAGACATTCAGATCACATGTACTCCACCCATCTCCATTCTATGTGATAATACAAGTGCCATCAGTATTTCAAAGAATCCATTCATGCACTCCAAGACCAAGCACATAACCATCAAGTACCATTTTCTATGAGAACAAGTGCTTGAACAAAAGGTCAAATTGGAATATGTCCCCTCCAAAGAATAGGTTGCTGATATATTCACTAATCCACTACCTAGAGAAACATTTGAATATCTCAGACAAAAGCTAGGAGTAGTTGCTACATCATCCTGTTGTTAAATCCATCTTTTCAGAGGAAGGTTATTATATGTGGGTTTCATGAAGTATAGCCATGTATACACAGTGGTTTCTATGGCTGAATAAGCATATATGTTTTTCTAACAGGAAAAATAGTGGGTCAGACTTTGATATGGGTGCTATGTCTGATGTTGATGATTACAGTCTAATGATATGTTTTGTTCATTATTTTTTATCAGACTGACAAAGACGCCGTGATTAATGACTTGTTAACAATGCACAAGTAGAACGGGTTCAGGGAGAGCATTATCCTTCACACTCATTCTGCATTGTTGGCATTCTGGTTGTTGAGTTTGGCTATGGCTTTAGATTTTTATACCATTTGTTGCTTAAGTCATGTAAAAGTCTAGGGTGTGATATGACTTCTCATAGATTTGAATGAGTCCTACTAGACAAATGATGTAATTTGTATCCCCACTTTGCATGGGATGGATGATATAATATTTATTGTATTTTTGTCATGTATAAACAATTGGTATATCCCCACTTGGTTGGGAGATTGATGTGTGTATGAGTCTTTGGTGATAGGAAGGTCAAACTCACATAGGTGAGTTATAGAGTCATGTTTTTCTTTTGGAAAATATTTCTGCACACTTTTCATATGCTCAGGAGGAGCATGGATGATTTAGTACATCACAACATTAGCGAATTTAGCATGTGCCTAGGGGGAGCATGATCAATGTTTATATTCAGCTATTCAGATATGAAAGTTTTCAATTTGGACACCTCTTTTCCCTTGATATCAAAGGGGGAGAATATCTTAGTCTGCCCTTTGCCCTTGATGTCAAAGTGGGAGAATATTTTGGTGTTGGTTGTTATCTCTAATAGTTTCTATAGCTTGCAGTAATTAACACTAACATGGTTGCCATCAAGTCCAAAGGGGGAGATTTTGGCATTATGATGTATGTATTGTACTTGATGGCAACCCACTTGTAGCAGAACAACTCATTTGTATATGGTAATGAGATGAATCTACGTAACTAGACGAATCTACTGGAGATATATTAGATGTAACAGAATGCATGGTAGTTGTGTTTATAGATGTGACAAAATGCAAGGCAGTTCAAAGGAATCATTTCAAAAGTAATATGGAAAATTGCAATGTAACAGGTCTATTCAGAGGTAACATGGCACTGGTACAGAAGAACAAGAAGATGGAACTAAGGTCTATTGATCAGAATAAAGAAGGTAAAGGAAAAGGTTGATGTAAAACAGTTTAAGATTTATAAGCAGGTCCACTTAGTCAAAATAGCGTATACACGCTGGTCCACAGAACAAAAAGCGCGTATATGTATACACGCACTTTCACATAAGGAAAAGTGTGTATGGGATGTAAAATAAAGGTTTTGGTCCAATGTATTGGTCTGAGGTATATGGCCCAAGGTAGTTGGTCTGAGGTATTGGTCCGAGATATTTGGTCCAAGGTATTGGTCCTAAGTGGTTTTGGTCCAAGGTATTGAGAAAGACCTAAAACTATATAAGGAGGAGAAGATCATTAGGCCAGGTATGCAAGTAATAAATATCTTATGAAGAGTGAGATCAAAAGCAAATATGCATGTTATGTGTTTATGATGCTTTTCTTCATTTGATCTAAGGATGAACCTTAGCGGTTGATGGGATGAGATGATGGATTAGGATCATGAGACTTAAAATGAATTATTATTATATGGTTTGATAATGGATAGTCTAGATCTGAATGCTAACGCATGATTTACACTATAAATGTTCTGATGTGGTTATGTCTGAAGTTCGGAGGTGCAACGAAGTTATGAAGTAACTATTTGTAGATATTTGCGCTGGTTCACTTTGGTGAAGGTGCATATACACGCTGGTTTGGCTCTTCCAAGTAGCGTATAAAAAAGAAAAACTTGACATTCAAGGATGACTGATCTATCAGATCAGTGTTGTTGTTTTACTGCTATCTATCAATGAAGTCTTCTTAGATCTGAATGTAAAACTGAATGAATAAGGAGTTTGATATTTGATATATTGATTGTATAAGTAAGAAGAAGTGATCTCTATTGTTGCCTATGTAAAGATTTGTAAGTTGACAGTAGATGTTTAGTATATTGCTGGTTGGTATAGACTTGATTCAAAAGTTTATGTTTGCAGTAGCTTTGGAGGTATACACAAGTTTTATTAATGAAAGTAGCTTATACACACAGTTTGGGTTCATCCAAGTAGCGTATATAGTCTAATGCATGGTTTCTAAGGTTACAGATGGTTCTGAATGATGATGCAAGTTTTTGGATTCAGCGCAGTGTTCTGGTGACAATGATCTGATTGCTTCAGATTAACTATATGTTGGTTGATGAAGTTTGAGTTTCTAAATTTCTAATGGGTTATTGATGAGTCAAGGTCTTCATATGCCTTTATATGTGACAGGAGCATCTAGACTAAAAATTCATGAAACATGGTCCCTGGTGGAAGAGTGGAGTTTTTTTGTAGGCTGGCACCTACGTACTAGTAAACATATTGGCTAGTACAAGAGCTAGGGGGTTGTAGCTCCCTTCCAGTAAAAGCTGGATAATGAGAGAAGGTTGTAACCTTCTGCAGGTAGAAGCCTACGTACTGGTATGAGTATGCACTAGTACAAGATTGCAAATAGATTTTCTTATTGTTAAAAGAAGACAGAGACAACAACAGCATGTGGTTTTCACCCACATTAGGTTTCCACATTAAATCTTGGTGTTCTTGTGTGTTTCTTATGTGTGATGCTTTATTTTGCTTTTACTGCACTGTCTAATAAGTTACTAATGTACTTGTTTAAGATCAACACATGATAAATTGCCTAAATCACAAGTTCTCTGGATATACGTTGGTTTCTCTAATCACAGTTGTATGTACACGCGAGTTCACTTCACTGAAGTAGTGTATATAAATCTTTTTGAGAAATAAAATTATTGATTTGATAATACTGATTAACCCCTCTCTCAGTATTATTGTTGGGTCCCTATAATACTAGTGATTACCCCATTACTATTGTAGTTATACCCCTTATTTATATTGTTGTGCCCCTATTACCCCCATGTTGTTATTTCTATGCCCCATAGAATCCCTCTATTATTATTTTTGTGGCTTTATATTATTATTGTTAGGTCGGCTGGATTATATTGTGACTCCTTAGACTGCTATATATAGAAAGGAGGTTTTGTCATTTGTATCATCAAAGAAATGTTCATTTATGTAATGTAAAGTAGGTTTCCCCCTCGATGAGGCTGAATTCTAAGGTGTTGATCTATCTTTTCTTGAGCTATTTTCATAACATTTGGTATCAGAGCTTTGGATTCTAGGGTTTCGCTGCTCCAAACAAGTCATCGTGGCATTTTCTCTATAACGTTTTTTATGTGATGTTTCATGAGTCACAAAAAAAACCCATTTGAGAAGTGATCGCGCTGAACCTCAGGTCCGAATTGTAGAGCTTTTTACGCGATATTCGCGGAGATATGATCTGAGAAATTTGGTCTTTTTGCAGACTCCTGAATTACATTCAAAACAGGTGACCTGGGGAAAATCGTCATAATGTCTTCTCTGGGGATCAGATTGAAATTTCGTAAGAAGGTACAGAAAGAGGACGGAATGTAGCTTCTTGTATGCGTGTTTCAGATTCAAAGGTTGAAACCGTGACTCGTGGCATGTCGTACAAGTTCGCTCTATTGAACTAGGCTAGAAGAAAGTCACTGTGGGAGATTTCACCTAACTCTTCCTTGGTGAATCCAATTTGGGTCAGACGTGTGGCATTGGAAAGATGACACAGAAGGCTACTACAGGTTGCAATTTCAGAACTGGATGATCCGAAATTACAGAGATACATCAGCTTCAATATCAGGCTTCTATAAAGTGAAAAAAGGTGTGTAGTTTTTTTTTTAAATTTTTGTGTAATCTTGGTTTAACGGAATTCAAAGGGCTTAGTAAAGCATTATTATTGGTAACTGATGCCCCGAGGAAAGAAAATGCAAACACCTAGTAAGGAACCTAAAAGCTCTAGCATGACTCATGAAGAAGAGGAAGAAATGCTACATGATATATCAAAATTACGAGAACAAGTGCAACAAATGTCATGCTCACAAAAGCTAACAGAAGCTAAGATAAGTGGCGTGGAATCTAAGATAAATGGCGTGGAATCTAAGATAAAGGGCATGGAAGCTAAGATGGATGATTTGAAGACAGATTTGACAAATTTTCTACAAGAAATACTTACTAATGGTGAAAAGGTTGTAAAGGAAACTCATGATGTGAACAAAAGTAATGCTAATCATGATTCCATAGACGCTAATGTTGGATTGAAGACCCACCATATTCCAAAAGTCAATATGAGGAAGTTTGATGGCAAGGATCCCGCCACATGGATATTATAGATGGATCAGTTCTTCGATCTCAATAATGTGCAAAACACACAAAAGGTATGTATGGCAACTGTATACTTGGAACCAAATCAATTTCTATGGTATCAATGGCTTTGCTCTCGTAAAAAATTATCACTTGGGCAATTTTTATGGAAGAATTGATAGCACATTATGAAGATACAAAAAGCAACACTTTTTTTAGCCAATTGATAAGTCTCAAAAAAAAGGGTTCAGTAATGGAGCACATTGAGGAGTTCCAAAAATTGAACATAAGGGTAAAAGATATTCCAGAGGAGCATAGGATTGATGTGTTCATAGGGAATTTAAAGGATAATATCCAACATGATGTTCGCCTTTGGGAACCTGATTCATTAGAGAAGGCATTTAGGTTAGCAAGAAAAATGGAAAGCAAAATCATGGCAACCAGGAAGCATACCACTCACAACTATAAAGACGGAAGTGTTGTTGCCCCTAGTCTTCCACAACCTATAAGGTTGACACCACAACAATTGGAAGAAAAAAGAGCAAAAGGGCTTTGTTACAGTTGTGATAGCAAATACACTAAAGGTCATAAGTGTGCTGAGAAGAAATTATTCTACATAGATTGTGAAGAGGAAGAAGAAAAGGAGCAAGAAAGGTCAAAAGAAGAAGATATACTCCAGGAACAAAGCCTAGATGAAGAATAAATAAATCTGACCATATCTTGTAATGCAATGGCGGGAATTACCACTCCTTAAACCATCAAGATAGAAGGACAAATCAAGAAGAAAAAAGTAATAGTGTTGATTGATTCAGGAAGCACCCACAATTTTATTCATTGTAGGGTAGAAAAGGAATTGAATTGCTTCCTATATCTAGCACCAGAGTGTCAAGTGATGATTGCAAATGGAGGAACAATAAATTTCTCTGGAAGGTGCCATAATATCAAGCTATCCATGGGAGAATATGTATTGACTAGCCCAATGCTTTCCATTCCAATGGGAGGTGCTGATGTTGTACTAGGAGTCCAATGGCTACAATCCTTGGGTACAATAGCTTTTAATTTTCAAGAACTTTTCATCAAATTTTATACGAAAGGAAAGGAAGTTGAATTGAGAAGTATTGTAGGGAAACCAGGAAAGATAATCAACTCTAATGGTATGACAAAGCTTCTAAAAAAGGAGCAAAGAGGTGTAATTGCACAATTATGTTCGCTAGATGTTTCCACATTGGAATCATCTATTTCTCCAGATCTCCAAAAGGTCCTGGACAACCATTCCAAGGCATTTGAGACTCCCAAAGGTCTCCCACCTATGCGTGATCATGATCATGCTATTCATCTGACTCCAGGAAGTGTTCCTCCAAACACTAGGCCGTACAAATATCCCTATGTCCAAAAAAGTGAAATTGAACGTATGGTTGTAGAAATGCTAGAGGCTGGTATAATTCAACCAAGTCAAAGTTCTTTCTCTACTCCAGTAGTATTGGTGCACAAGAAGGATGGTTCATGGCGCATGTGTCCGGATTATAGGGATCTCAACAAGCTCACTGTTAAAGATAAGTTCCCCATTCCTGTCATTGATGAATTAATGGATGAATTGCATGGATCAATTTACTTCACCAAGTTGGATCTTCGTTCGGGATATCATCAAATCAGAATGAAGATTGAAGACATTCCAAAAACGGCATTTAGAACTCATGAGGGTCATTATGAATTTTTGGTCATGCCTTTTGGCCTTACTAATGCACCTTCAACATTTCAAGGTTTGATGAATTCAATTTTCAAACCATTCCTTAGAAAATTTGTGTTAGTATTTTTTGATGATATACTAATCTACAGCAAGACTTGGAAGGATCATGTTGAACATGTTGACAGGGTGCTACAACTATTGGAGGAGAAACAATTATGTGCAAAAAGATCCAAATGTTTCTTTGGAGTCCAGGAGGTGGAATATTTGGGTCATATTGTATCTCATGAAGGAGTTAAGGTAGACCCTAGCAAAATTAAATCCATTAAGGAATGGAAAATCCCCACATCCATAAAGCATCTGCGAGGATTTCTTGGATTGACAGGGTATTATCGCAAGTTTGTTAAGAATTATGGGATAATAGCAGCACCTCTAACAACATTATTGAAGAAAGATGCATTTTCATGGACTCCGGAAGCAACAAAAGCCTTTGAACATCTTAAAGAGGCAATGTGCCAAGCACCGGTCTTAGCTACACTGGACTTCACAAAAACCTTTATTGTGGAATGTGATGCTTCAGGAAATGGAATTGGTGTTGTTCTAATGCAAGATGAAAGACCCATTTCTTTTGAAATTCATCCAATCAAGGGAAAGTTTTTAAGCAAAGCTATTTATGAGAAGGAAATGTTTGCAATACTCCATGCACTTAAGAAATGGCGACCCTACCTAATGGGAAGACACTTCAAGGTAAAAACAGATCATGATAGCCTTAAATACTTTTTAGAACAAACATTATCCTCTAAAGAGCAACAAAAGTGGGTCACAAAGATGTTGGGTTATGACTTTGAAATCATCTACAAAAAATGGAAGCAAAATGTGGTGGCAAATGCACTCTCAAGAAAGGATGAGGATGGGGAAGCATTGTTGTGCGCCATTTCTATTATCCAACTAGATTGGATAAATGAAGCAAGGGAGGAATGGAAGAATGATGAAGAAGTGTGGGCACTTATTCGAAAGCTACAACAAGATTCCAGTACGTCCGATACATTTCGCTGGAAAAATGATTCATTACGGTACAAAGATCGCTTATACCTCTGTAAGAATTCCCAGCTAAAACAAAAGATTCTTATGGAATTGCACACTTCTCCCTTAGGAGGGCACTCGGGATTTTTAAAAACTTACCACAGGGTTAAGAAGGAATTTTTTTGGAATGGCCTTAAATCAGATATTCAAAAGTTTGTGGTGGAATGTTTGGTTTGCCAAAAAAATAAAGTTGAAACAATTAAGACACCGGGTCTATTACAACCTTTATCCATTCCAAGCCAACATTGGGAGGAGGTTTCAATGGATTTTACCACAGGTTTACCCAAGTCTGAGGGAAAGAGTGTCATCATGGTGGTAGTTGATAGACTTACCAAGTATGCACATTTTTCTGCATTATCACATCCATTTAAAGCCAGTACAGTTTCTACTGCATTTATGGAAACAATTTAGAAGCTACATGGAAACCCAAAGATTATTGTAAGTGACAAAGATCCCATTTTCACTGGAAATTTTTGGACAGAATTATTTTCTTGTCTTGGTACTTAGTTAGCTCATAGCTTATCTTATCATCCTCAATCTGATGGGCAAACTGAGATAGTAAAAAAATGTTTGGAAGGATATCTTCGTTGCTTTGTATCTGATAAACAGACACAATGGGTCAAATCGTTGCCTCTGGCTGAATGGTGGTATAACACTTCCTTCCATACAGCAACAAAAATGACCCCATTTATGGCACTTTATGGGTATCAACCACCATCCATCACATCATATTTAAGAGAAAATTCTAAGTTTCAGGCAGTGGAACATCACATCAAACATCAAAAACAAGTCCTCCAACTCATAAAGGATGACCTCGTGTTGGCACAAAATAGAATGAAACAACAGGCAGATCAACATCGTAGTGAAAGAAGTTTTGATGTAGGTGATTGGGTATTCCTACGACTACAACCATATAAGAAAATGTCCCTAAAGCAAGCTAAGAAGGATAATAAATTATCACCAAAGTATTATGGTCCGTACAAGGTGTTGCAAAAGATTGGTACTATGGCATACAAATTGGAGCTTCCTGCAGCTTCTCGATTGCACCCAGTTTTCCATGTTTCATGTTTAAAGAAGGTTATAGGCAAAAAGCTCCCAGCGCAAACAATATTGCCAGAACTTGACGAGGAAGGAAAAATTATATTGGAACCAGAAGTAGTCACAGAAACAAGAACTCGATAGCTATGAAATCGGTCAATTTCAGAGTATCTTATCAAGTGGAAGAACTTATCCGCTGAAGATTCCACATGGGAGGATGAGAATTTTATGCAGAAGTATCCATAACTACTCAAGCATTGAGGACAACACTTTTTTGAAGGAGAGGGGCATGTTGGGTCCCTATAATAATAGTGATTACCCCATTACTATTGTAGTTATACCCCTTATTTATATTGTTGTGCCCCTATTACCCCCATGTTGTTATTTCTGTGCCCCATAGAATCCCTCTATTGTTTTTTTTGTGGCTTTATATTATTATTGTTAGGTCGGCTAGATTATATTGTGACTCCTTAGACTCCTATATATAGAAAGGAAGCTTTGTCATTTGTATCATCGAAGAATTGTTCATTTATGTAATGTAAAGGAGGTTGCCCCCTCGAAGAGGCTGAATTCTAAGGCGTTGATCTATCTTTTCTATCTTTTCTTGAGCTGGTTTCATAACAATTATTTCAAATGGAGAGATCATTTAAAGTGACTTAAGTAAAACTTATTTACTAGCAAGCAAAGTAGAGGCCTTATTAAGGAAAGTAATGAATCAATTGAAATTAGAGAAGGCCAACTCATGAGCTTTACATACTTATAATGAAGAGCTGAAGAAATTAATCATCAAGCTCAGAGTAAAACCTGAGGATAAGTCAGTTGTTCAGAAGCTTTTACAAGGAGTAGAGTCAGAAATTCAAATATTAAGGAAAAAATTGAAGTTTCCTACAACTTAACATGTCATGGCCCCATAGGTATCTCAAATTGAAAAAGAGAAGGAACTTATAACCCAGTAGCTAATGGAAAGAAATAAGGAGGTGGCTAGTTTGAAAGAGTCGAATGAATGTATTAAACAAAAGATAGATACACATGTTTTCACAATTGTGATGCAACCAAAATTTGAAGGCCCTACTGATAAGCTTACGAGAGTCATGACTAAGCTCGATATTTCATAATTTGAAATAAGATATAGAAGAATCTGGATGATACAAAACACCATTTAAAGATCAAGGAGAGACAAGGGAATATGCCTAAGGAAAGCGCATCACAACATTAGAAGGACTATTAAATAGCCTATGATGAAAGTAAGAAGTTAAAGGATAAATTAAAAGGTAATATGTCTCTCATACATGTAAGAGAAATTATTTGGAATGATATCATCCAACAGGTGAAAGCAACCTGGGATCATATGTTAGTCAAGGCAAAGGAGAAAATTATTGTGAGGGATTTAGAAATGCTTATTTCCTCCAACAAAGATAAATCATAACAGAGTGCACAATTGGCTGAAAGAATGATTGACTTCTTAAATTCCAAGTATTTGCAGGATCTGAGAACAATGGAGATTGAAGAAAAAACATCCATTGTTGTAGAGATAAACAAAATGTTGCGGAAGAATATCTACAGAAAAACTGCAAAGATAAAACTGGGGGAAACCAAAGAATTTGTGTTTGTACTGATTTCAAATTTTGATAAAAGAATCAGAGAAATATTTCCTTCATGTTGGGATCAACAAGGTAATCTTCTCCCATTGGAGATATATGAAACTTTATTATACGAAGTAAAGTGCAAGATCAATGCCTGTGATGAAAAAATGGCAACTTTGGGGGATCCACCATTGTTAATTATTTGTAGAGGGATTTTTAGTTATTATGGTTTGTCAAAACCCTCTTCACAACAAGGAAACCTACAGTCGAATAACTAAATTCAGAATGGTTTATGAAAGATTGATCAAATCCCCAAGCTTTGATTTGTCAATGTGGAAAAAATGTCAATAATTATTGTCATGAAGTAAAGCAGTGGAAAATGGATCTTCCTCAAGCGAACCTACAGAAGGATCCCAAGTGATAGAATGAAAACCAACCACTTGTTTTATTCTGTAAAAGAAACATTTTTGAAAAATGATATTTTATTTTGTAATTTTAAATCAAAGTCTTTTAAGTTTTTAAGTTTGAGTCCTCATAGGGACTGAGTAGTGTTTAGAGTAGTTTTGAAAAGTAGTTCAAGTTAGTTGATGGAATTTAACAGTTTTTATAATTTTCATCATTGTAATGTTCCTACAAAAGGATATTGAGGAACCATTTTTAGGGTTCCAAATTTTTTGACTTCAGAGAGAAAATTCCTATGTAATGTGTTCAATGTTTCTTGGAGATATAATAAATCAGTCTGGATGATTCCAAATATCTTTTGAATATGATATGTGTTCCTTTGTTACTATAAGTCATTAATTGTCTTTATCCTCCAAGAAATGTGTAAAGATGTTGTTTGTAATTTTCTATAATACATATTTACTTTGCTTGAAGAGAGCTCACAGTACCTATTAAATTTAATTAAATAACCTTAAACTGCGCTCCATATTTCCATACATTCATTTTATGAATCTTTCATGCTTTTCAGCTAAGGCTTAAAATAAAGGATTCTACAACTGCAACAATGTATGCTAAATCTTCCACTATTTCATTCTTTCACCCTACTAAAAATCTAAATCATTTTCATAGATAACATGGCCATCTAGAAAGGATATCTCTATCCAAGTAGTTTTCTTTACATTACATGTATGACATACCTTTGAATAATCATATTGGGACAATAAACATAGTGTTTTACCTTTTTGTACATGTGTCCTAGGCATTGACCTCTTCTCAGCTAGAGATTGTCTCTAGGGTTACAACACTTGGAGCACTCTCGTTGTACTTGGATTTGGAGAAAGAAGGAAAGGGAAATCAAGAAAGCGCAAGGAAATAGATGGATCAACAACTACATCTAGATTTCTTTACAGGTAATAGGTTGCATGTGTGATTTATTTAGTGATCTATGGATGCATGGTATATGCATGAGATTTTACAGTTATGTGTTGTCATTAGCATGGAGATCTTCTTGGATTGATAGTGGTTTTAGCCTTTCCTTCCCATTTCCTAGATAGCCATAGTGTTGTGGATTTTTCCATTTGATTGATTTCTAATTGGTACTCATAATTCCTTATCGTTGTGGGTTGGAACAAACAATCTAGAAGCCCTAGAATAGCTTTGGTTGAGTTACTAATACAGAAGCCTAAGTTGGGACAACCACTCTGGAGCCCTTGGTGGGTTTAGTTACTAGTCCTTAAAGATGGGCTGGAAAAATGATTTGGAGCCCTGGAAAGTTGTGGGTTGAGATACTACTTCCTAGAGCCCTATAGAAATTGGGTAGAGACTGATATGGTTGGTGTTAATGATGTCTAACTATGAGGTGGAATCATTGGTTGAGAGTTGAGGTGGTTTGGCCTATAGAGGAACTGGTTTGGTTTATTCAATGAGATCCCACATTCATTCATGGAATATGGTGCAGGGATGATCAGATGAAATATACATTTGGTTTAGCACAATATATGGTTGGGTGGTACATGGGAAGTACCTATCTTTGTTGGCATCTTAATATGTTAATACAAGTTATTCTTCTATTGTGATTCATGTATATTTGTTGGAAATATGTTGGTGATATTATGGTTGGGTTTCCATGGTTTATATGCTACTTATTTTCTCATTATATGTCGTTTATATGATGTGTATATTTTATATCTCTTGTCATGAAGTTTTTAGCTATTGATTAGTTGATGAATGCATGGACTAATATGTATTGTTACAAGTATGTGGATAGGGCATAGGGCCTTCTTAGTGATTCTCAGATGAATCTCATGCTTTTATGATCAGATGTGCATTCACAACCTGTAGCTTACATGTTTTCCGTGTGTTTGATGAAATCTTTGTCATGTTATAGGCAGTTTAGGTCAAGTTCTACCATCAAGCTTGTATGTTTAGCCTTTTTGTCATGCCATTAATGATTCTGAGAAGTCTCAAGAATTTTTGGGGAGTGGTCTAGAGGCTGACTTAGAATTGAGGTTGTTGTCTAGGTAAATGCTCTCTGTGGATAGAGACGTTCCCTCTAAACCAATGAGTAGGACTAGCAACCTACGTAAATATATACAAGACACTTTCCTACATTACAATCGAAATGGGAGAAGAGAAAGGAGACCTAGCTCATTCTAATGCTATAACACACTCCTTCATTGAAGATCTTGACTGCTCGTTCCTCAAGCTTAACTCTACTTCTCACAGTGTTTGAATACCTTCGCAAAAGATCAAAGACACATCAAAGCATACAAGTGCAACAAGCATAATTGAAAGTAATCCACTTAACAAATCAAGGAGAATTAAGATAAATGAAGCATTGACACAAGCACTTATGGAAAGTGAACCAGAAGTTGTATATATTAATGAATAGAAGAGGAAGCATACAACCTATGCCTTGGTGTTAGTAAGCCCTCCTTGAGTGAATGTCCAAGCTCAAGATATCCAAGCACTCCTTCTCCAAGCCAAATGAGTAGCATGTAGGCACTATCTTAGCATGAGGGTGCAAATAATCAAAGACGAACCATTTGAGAATGGGAGAGGATGAATATATAGGTAGGGAGATGGAGTTAGGATCTCTCCAAAGATAGGGGAAGGCCCTCATCTAAAGGAGGAAGCTCATAGGGATAAGATCAAAGGGAAATATTGGGAAATTCAACCACGTCCACAATGAAAAACCTCTAGCTCATCATTCATGAAGCCTCTAGATCACAAAACGTCTTGTCCTCTTTGGGAAAACTTTCCTTTTAGGGATCAATGCGATTATACAAGTAAAAATCACACTGGCAGTGTGAGGCCAATATAATGCAACCTTCCATCAACACTAATTGTCAGTTTCATGGTCACGTTGATCCTCAAATTAGGGTTTTAGAGATTACTTCTTTAGGGAAGGTTCAATGCATGTTTTCATTAAGCCTTCAGGGAGGATATGGACTGCATATCAAGATGGGTACAGTGCATAATTTCCAAGTTTCAAGCACTCTGGGGTATGACATAAGGAAGTGCAGGGGACGTGACAAAATACTATGTAACATATGCCCCCTAAAGCATGAAAGTAGAATGGGGAGTGATGGTTGAGATGCTTTACAAGATCTTGCAAGAATGAGAACAAATGTTGTTAGGAAACCTACAAATCAAGGATGCATATATATATACATATCTAATACCAGAACATGAATCCATGTTATGGACACAACCATCTAGATAGAAAGGAATATGTGAAAAGATCCATGGCATGGGCACAACCATCCAAATGAAAAGGATCATCTAGAAGTCTAAGATCCAAGGTATGGACACAACCACCCAATATAGAAGGATCATCATAATCATAAATAAAGTCCCACGGTATGGTCACAACCATCTGTATAGAGGAAACATGTATAAAATTGTGAATAACACATAACTCCACGCAGCTTGAGTTATATCAGACAAAACTCAGGGTGTTGCACTCCATCCCAACACGATCAAAGTATGAATTCTAACATGCAGATGGATGTGTCAAAATCAAACATGCTAGAAAGCCACTTGATTACCAGCCAATGATGTGGACTGTTAACAGGCATGAGAGAAACCACCAATAATGAAAATGGCTCTCAAGGTACGACAATATAATTCGTGAATGTGAAAATGGAGTTGAATTCAAACACTCGTGGAATCATCTGATCGAAGGCCAATGATGAAAACCTATCATCAAATGTAAAGAACTTTCCATTAAGGCATGCAAGCTCTAAGGTATGGAAAGGGAGTTCCTAAGTCATCTTCCTGGATAATGAGCTAAGGTCAACATGAAGCAGCCCATTGAAGGAGGGTCATGATGATTCCCTCATCATCAACATGAAACAAGGAATAAAGTGGAATAAATAAGTATGATCCAAGACTTTAGAAAGGTTAGACAATGTATAGGTAATAAAATGCATATAGGACATCTCTTGAACATATCGCCAACACGACTCAGGAGTGTGGCAAATTTGACTCAACATAAGATGAATGGTCATGATGACAAAATGGAATAGTGAAATGAGAGGAAAAATGGATCATCCAAACTTGGAAGGACAAGTGACTAAGCGAGGATATCCCAAACTTGACACGAGAAACATATGAGTGTCATGTTCAAGAGCGACATGATGCCTATACAAGAGATTTTTTACTTTCATTTTTCCCCACTATTTCTAGCAGTACCCCAATTATTTTTAAGCACAAGCTTGAAGGGGATAGCATATGCTTGTCATATAAGTCAATTCTTTGAATGAATCCATCCTAGTAAGTTTTATGAGCCCTAGGTAGAAGAAACTTGGTCTCATCATGGTGACAAGTCTTTCGTCATTTAATCTTTACAAGTCCGACGGAAGAATAAATCGATATCTTTTTCATATTCAAAGAGTTTGAAAAAGAGACAAAAAAACAAAACTCTATCATGTACCATTTTGTAATTTGTCTCTCAAACTCAAAAAGGTAGAAAAAAATATTCGAGAGAACCTCTTGACCATGTCGACCAAGGTATACCTTTTTTCAAATAGTCAACCCCAACCTGAAAAGGGGTAAATATATACTGAGATGATGTCAATTCATTTACTTTAACAAGTTTGAAAAGATAAGTACTCGATGACCTTTTCTTTTTTCGAGAGTCAGAAAAGAGCTAAAAGATGACTCCACTGAGGGGAATGAGTGGTATTAAAAGATAGTACTGGTTTCGGTAATGATGGAACTCCTCAAAACATGTAAAGATCAAGAGGTTGTGTAATAAGACCACTCATTCCAGAGGTTTGCTAGGCAAGGGTAAAATAACCAAGTGAAAGAGAATGATCGGCCAAAGAGATGGTGGTGTGGAATGGAAAAACCAAGGCTCATCTAGAAAAAATAGGCTGATAAGAATGAAAACAATGAGGGGTAAAGTAGGAATGGTTTCATTTTCACACAAGCTTGAAACATGTGAAACTATGCTTGAGTATGCATGAAGATGGTTTCATTTTTTCACAAGCTTGAAATAGAAACAAACTATGCTTGGGTTTGGTTTCATTTTTACACACACTTGAAACAGAGACAAACTATGCTTGAGATTTGGTTTCATTTTTATACAAGATTGAAAAAAGGATAAACTGTGCTTGAGATAAGTTTGCATGCCCACAACATAATGAATCAATTCGAGTTACATGCTCCCCAAACTTCATTTCATTCACCTAAGTAGACTACCAGTTACTAAGAGGTGGATGGAATGAAGGTTCACTTATGAGATCAAGTAAAATACTCGACTGAGATTTTATGAGATATAATCAAAGACTCAAATTGGAAGGGGATTTGTTTCATTCTTTAATGAGCTTGACACATGAAGAGAACCATGGTCATGACACCTTGTTTCATTTTTTATCGAGCCTGGCACAAGTAAAGGAACCATGCTTCGACACACATTTCATTTTTTAACGAGGTTGACATGGTAAAATAAATATCCTCATATCACCTATTTCATTTTTTAATGTGGTTGACATAGTAAAAGAACTATCCTCATGACCCTTGTTTCATTTTTTAACAAGCTTGACACAAGACAAAGAAGTCTTCTCCAAACACTTGATCAAAGACCAAAAGAGGGCATGGCTTCCAAGAGGTTCTCATGAGATGAGAGAACAACACTCTAGAAGGGATACATCACGAGGGATCCAATAGAAAAATTGGTCTCCAATACCCACAGTACATGGCATACTAAATAACCTACTAGATCATAAGTGGATGTGGGCATGGAACAAGTGGCCACATAATTAACCTATGGCGGGGGTGATACCGCTCGCACATAAAACCCATTTAAGGATGATGGCTAATGGGGATTTGATTCAGGACCAATGAATGTAAGTTGATCAATGATCACAATTATTCCTTCATGCGGGAAACACATCACAAAGAAGAGAAGAGATAAGAGTTCAAATGATACGGGCAAGGAGTAGATTAAAATCCAACGGGCCTTGAATAGCCATCACATCTATATAGACAATACTTCCTCCCAAAGTAATAGGTAACTTAGGAAGGATCCCTAACAATTGACTGGTTCCTTTGTTGAACGCTAACAGATTCTGGGTGATGGGGACAAGCTAAGGAGAACCTAAAGCTTGCCAAGTAGTCGAGGATAGGATGCTAACATATGCACCCTTTTTTATGACTGTGTTAGGTAATACCATATGGTAAAAATGTACTGTAATATGGAAAGGCACATAAGATAGAAGGTGATATCCTTCGAGTCGACTCCAATCAAAATAAGTGACTAAAATACTCAGAGGGGGTGTCGTAGGAACGTGAGAGTTGCTGTCTTTTTCTAAGGGAACAAGAGAAATACTCTCATGCACCTCGAGAATGGGAGGATTTCCCTCCAGTTCATTTGAAACTGAAGAAACCAAAAGAATCTGAGCAATACGAGGTTCATTGTATACTAGAAAGGTATAGTTAACTAAAGGTGGAACCAAGTCTACTAGTTTGTCAACCAATGGTTGGTCAAGAACGAACTCATGGGACTCACTTTCAGAGAGAGTGGGGTTGACAAAAGATGAGCTTTGATCAATCACTAGATCAACTAGCAGAGGATCAAGGGAAATCTTTCAATAACAAGCTAGAAGACAAGGGTGGGAATCAATAATATTTTCCAACTCTTTGGAAGCTTCATCCATAAGAGGAAAAAGGTGAATGGGATGATTAACTTCACACAATTTACAAGGAAATTTAACTTTACCCTTTTTCCCATGGACCTTATTATTACTATTTAAGGGTTTGTCACGAGCATGAACTCCAGAGGCTGATGGAAAAGGTCGATGTGAACCTATGGACCACACTTCTAAGACCTTGGGAATACTAGGACAATTCCAAAGAAGGTGGACATGCTTACACAACAAGCAAGATAATTTTACTTTTTGGGGTTGGTTGGAAGATTTTTCTACATCAGTTGCATCCATAGCAATGAATACTTAGCTACCCCCCTATCTTATTTTTCTTCTTCTTCTTCGTCCTCTTCTCCTTCTTCTTTGATTCTTAGTTACTAGAATCCAAAATTTCACTAGGAGGAGAGGAAGAATAGGGTGAAGAGATAGGTGAAGAAGGTGAGGGGTAAAATTTAGGATCAACTTGAGGTTGATGTTGTTCAGGTGGAGGAGAACTTCGTTTAAAAGAGGTTTGGACACTTGGAAAATCCGAGGTCGAAAATAACCAAACTGGTAGACCAATGGTCAATCCAGTAAGGGACAACGTTGCCATATAGGGAGCACCAGTATTTCCAAAAGAAGGAGAAGGACTAGGATTCCCATCATAGGGGATTCCTTGACTGATAAACTCAGGAAATATTTCCATTAGTATCAACCTAAGATCTACTGAGTATTTCCAAAGGAAGGATGTTATTCCATGGTCAATTAATTGATTTAAGAAGTTTAACCAAAATAAATAAAAAAGAGGTAATCTAGGAAAAATCGTTTACCAAGTATCTGTGAATAGATATGTACACCTTAACTGAAACCACAGACTTAATGTACGGTGGCCAATCTCCCCAAATGTTTTATTTGGTGTATCATGTTTACAATGCAACTGAATCAGTTACCTGTAGCTAAAGGATAACAACGTAATGGGGTCTCCTAATATATACTCAATGATACGGGAAGTACAAATCTACGTTAGCATAGACTAATGCATAACCGTTCAGTGAGAGCATTCCCATACACTTGCCATACTGAAGTGCCTCACATATACCCAAAAGTACTGGAGAAACTTTGATATACTTTCGTACCGGAACGAGATTTCGCCCTCGGTATATAATGCAGGTAGTTAATGACAACTGCTAGGTTTATAGACACCATAACACATCTCTAGCCTAGAGCTCTAAATGTTTTTCATCAAGTTCCAAATACTTAGGTTAATTGAATAAATTTTAATGTTTATCTTTCAATATGTTTGAGTTTTGGTCTCAAAACGATGTCACATGAATCCCTAAGATGCAGCTATATGAGAAAAGGATGTTTTCAACTTCAATGAAAGTTATACTAACAAGGGAAGAGAGTTCAATCAATCAATGTAGCCAAAAAGAGAATGCATCAAAGAACATGCCTCCACTAACTTTCACTTTCGTCTTCCAAACGCAATGCCAAAAGTAAAAATGATTTCCACTTTTCACTATCCTAAATGCAACTTTTGCGAAATAAAAATGATTTTAACTTTACTAATATGCACTTATATGAGTTATAATTTTCCTTTCATTTTGAATGATTTGATGCACCTAATACAATATTTAGCTTTCAATCACTAAATAATATGATCTATTTTCAATGGTGAATCTCTAAAATAATTTTTCAATGCAACTAATATAATCCATTTTCACTAAAAGTAAATTTCGAAAGACAAGCTAAAACAAATTAAAAACGACGTTTTCTATGATTTCCACAAAAAACAACACTCAATCAATCAACAAAACCGGCATCTCAATAACAACAAATAGCAGCAAGCGATGACCAATTGACTAGAAAGCCTAGAACTCAATCAGATTTCACTTCGAAGCCAATGAGATAAATTTTTCAAATTAATCAAGACAATCAATCAAAAACACTGGTAAATCCAAGAATATAGGATGGGAAAATATCTCAGGGGCCAAGATACGTTGGATTCTAAGGCATAAACCTTAGAAGTTCTCACATTGAAAGATCAGCGCTACTTTATATAGAAAAACCTGTTTTGATTGGTCAACAGTGCTACTTTTGATAGAAAAAACTTCATTGGTCAAGGTCATCAACACTACTTTATATAGTAAAAACCGTGATGATTTTTAGCGCAAGAAAATTATGGAAAACAAGGTTTTTAGTGCCATTGTACAGGTCAAAACTAGTGCTTCCAGTGCGAGTGTCACTGATAAAACTCACACTGAGTGAGGAATATTAGAAAAAACATAAATATTTCAAGAACACTCCAAACTTAGCACTTTAAGGTAGAAATCAATAAATGTATAAATGTAGATTGATGCACACAAACTGAGAAACTGATGGTTGTTGTGTGTGGAGCATGATTGTTTAGAGGTCTTTGTTTCAGCTGGATGTATACCCCAGGAAGTTTTGTACACGCCTCCACGCGGGGGGGTGCGGGGGGGACTTGTCCCCCCCGCGGGGGTGCGGGGGGGCCCATCCCCCCCAGCTGGGGGGTCCGGGGGCCAGCGGTCCCCAGCGGGGGCTCGGGGGCAACACCCCCCAAGCCAAAAATAAATGTAAAATTGCCTTGTAAAAGTATAGTAATTTCTAGTCAATCTGGGCCGTTCATTAGGCGGATGATCTAACGGCAGAACTTATGTTTAGTTTAGGGTTTTTTCCCTAGAAGGCAACCCCTCTATTTGTATGAGGGTATTGTATTTGAGGCTGTGATATAGATGTGATTCTGTGAGCGAGAAACAGAGAGGTGAGACTGTGAGAGAAAACAGAGGATATTACAGCGGATTTGTTGTAGGTTGTGTCTATTCATTTTGCTGGATAATAGAAAGGAAGGACTGGCTGTTTGGGGTGGACGTAGCCCAAACTGGGTGAACCACATATATCTGTGTCTCTCTTGTTTTGTGAATTTTCTGTGTTTATATTTCTACAATATTTTATGTGTTCCATTGCTCCGTAATATATAATTTTCTAACAACTGGTATCAGAGCCGAAGGTCTATTTGGCTGATAAACTCGCAGGAAAGAAGGGTTCCTTGTTCGAGTGGGAGCAATGGCGGAAGATGGTAAGTTTAGGGTCGAGAAATTTAACGGCCAAAACTTCTCGCTGTGGAAGATGCAGATGGAAGATTATCTGTATTAGAAAGATCTATACCTACCATTGGGCGGAAAAACAAAGATGCCGATGGGTATGAAAGACGAAGAATGTAACCTTCTCGATAGAAAGGTACTCAGAAACATACGGTTGTGCCTTGCTGCATCAGTCGCCTTCAACATTTCAAAGGAAACCACGACAGAGGGTTTAATGAAGACGTTGTCGAAACTATATGAAAAACCCTTGGCCTCAAACAAGGTATTTCTTATGAAATGGTTATTTAATATGAATATGTCGGAAGGTGGATCTGTTGCAAACCATTTAAATGATTTTAATAGAGTTACAAGTCAGTTAAGTTACGTAGGGGTAAACTTTGATGATGAAGTTAGAGCTCTGTTATTCTTGTGCTCATTACCAGAAAGTTGGAATGGTTTGGTAATGACCATTAGTAACTCCGTTTCTGGATCTAGTACTTTAAAGTTTGATGATGTTGTCGGTGCTATCCTTAGCGAGGAAATGCGACGAAAAAGCTCTGGTGAGACATCGGGAAATGCTTTGAGTGCAGAGTCTAGAGGAAGAAAAATGGAAAGAGGAAAGAGCTCAAGATATCGCAGTAAATCAAGGAAAGGCAGATCCAAGTCCAGATCGAGGATAGTGTGCTGGAAATGTGGAAAGAAAGGACACCTAAAGAAAGACTGTAGATCTCGGAAGGGAAAAGAAGGAGATGCATAACAAGAAAACAATCATGAAGCAAATGTGACAGGTGAGGTGTTACAAGATGCTTTGATTCTTTCTTTCGAAAATATTACTGATTCCTGGGTGGTAGATTCAGGGGCTTCATTCCATGCCACACCTGATAATAAATACTTTCATGACTATGTTCAAGGAGATTTTGGACAAGTTCTTCTGGGTGATGATAAACCCTGTAAAATCGTTGGAATGGGTAAGGTTCTTGTAAAACAACAGAATGGAAACCAATGGCTATTAAAGGAGGTAAGGCATGTTCCAGATCTAAAGAAAAATATGATTTCAACAGGGCAGTTAGGCGGTGAAGGTTGTGTGACAACTTTCACAGATAAAGCTTGGAAGGTCACCAAAGGAGCCATGGTAATAGCAAAAGGCGAAAAGGTTGGTACATTGTATTTATGCAATGGTATTTCTAACTCTGTTAATGCTTTAACTTCCAAAGGAGCAGATGCAGCATTACGGCATCATAGGCTCGGACACATGAGTGAAAAGGGGATGAAGATTCTTCACTCAAGGAATTTGTTGCCGGGTTTGAAGAATGTTGATTTGGACTTCTGTGAGAACTGCATTTATGGAAAACAGAAGAGAGTTAGATTTCTCAGAGTTGGGAAAGAAAATAAGAACGAAAAATTAGAGCTTGTGCATACAGACGTATGGGGACCTGCTCAGGTATCATCTCTTGGTGGCTCTCATTATTATGTTACTTTTACTGATGATGCAACTAGAAAAACTTGGATTTATTGTATTAAGAATAAATCTGATGTATTTGATACTTTCAAGAAATGGAAAGCTTTGGTTGAGATTGAGACAGGAAAGAAATTGAAGTGTCTTAGATCAGACAATGGAGGTGAATATTGCAGCAAAGAGTTTGATAGGTACTGTTCAGAGCATGGAATTCGCAGAGAGAAGATAGTTCCAAGAACACCACAAGAAAATGGTGTGTCAGAAAGGATGAACAGAACAATCATGGAGCGTGCAAGGTGCATGAGATTGCATGCAGGATTGCCTTTACAGTTTTGGGCAGATGCTGTAGATACTGTTGTTTATCTAATAAACAGAGGGCCTTCAAGTTCCTTGGATGGTGGTGTTCCGGAGGAAGCATGGACAGGTAAAAAGGTAAACTACTCTTTTTTAAAGCCTTTTGGTTGTGAGGCCTTTGTCCATATTGATAAAGAAAATAGAACAAAGCTTGAGGCAAAGTCAAAGAAATGTACCTTTATTGGATATGGTGTTAATGATTTTGGTTATCGCTTATATGATTATGAAAATCATAAAATCATTAGGAGCAGAGATGTAATATTCAATGAAAAGGTCTTGTATAAGAATCAGTTGTAGGAAAAGAAGAAAGAAAATGAAAACAAGGAATACGCAGTTCTTGATGACATCACTGAAAAAGTAAAGGTGCCTGAAAATAATAATAATCAACAACCACAACAACAACAACCACCACAACAGCAAGGGGCATCCCAAACACCTGAAAGTGGTGTTCGAAGATCTACCAGGATAAGTAGACCCCCTGAACGATACTCTCCTTCATTATATTATTTATTGTTGACTGATTCTGGTGAACCCGAATGTTATGAATAAGTAGTGTAGGTAGAAACCAGGAAGAAGTGGGAGCAAGCCATGAAATAAGAGATGGACTCCTTAGCACATAACCAGACTTGGGACTTATTCAGGTTGCCTGCAGGTAAAACAGCATTGCAGAATAAATGGGTTTACAGGCTGAAGGAAGAAGATGGAGGAAAACAGAGGTATAAAGCTAGACTTGTGGTGAAGGGGTTTGCACAGAAGAAAGGTATTGATTTTGATGAAATATTTTCTCCTGTTGTTAAAATGACTTCAATCAGAACTATTTTAAGTTTTGTAGCAGCTGAAGATTTGCATCTTGAGCAGTTAGATGTAAAGACAACCTTTCTCCATGGGGATTTGGAGGAAGAGATATATATGCAGCAGCCACAAGGATATGAGGTGAAAGGGAAGGAGAAACTAATGTGCAGGTTGACGAAGAGCCTGTATGGCTTAAAACAGGCTCCAAGGCAGTGGTATCTAAAATTTGACAAATTTATGTCTGAACAAGGTTATACTAGATGTCACTTTGATCATTGTGTTTATCTAAAAAAGCAAAATGATGGCAGCTATATTATATTGTTATTGTATGTGGATGACATGCTTGTTGCAGGATCTAACATGCAGGAAATAAATTTACTCAAAAGAAAATTAGCAAATTCATTTGCAATGAAGGATTTGGGAGTTGCAAAACAAATCCTTGGTATGAGAATCAATAGAGACAGGAAAAATCGCAAATTAACATTGTCTCAGAATGAGTAAATACAAAAGGTGTTGAAAAGATTTAATATGCACAATGCAAAACCAGTTAGTACACCTTTTGCTAGCCATTTCAAACTTAGTAAGGAAATGTGCCCAAAGACCCAAGAAGACATGGATTATATGTCTAAAGTTCCATATGCATCGGCGGTTGGAAGCTTAATGTATTCAATGGTCTACACAAGGGCTGATATTGCACATGCAGTGGGAGTTGTAAGCAGGTACATGAACAATCCAGGAAAGGAACATTGGATGGTAGTGAAATGGATTCTCAGATATTTGAAAGGCACCACAAATCAAGCATTATGCTTTGGTGGTTCAAACATCTCCCTACAAGGATATGTTGATGCAGATATGGCAGGTGACGGAGATAACAGGAGGAGCACTACAGGATATGTATTTACTGTTGGAGGAACAGCTGTCAAATGGGTTTCAAAAATCCAAAGTGTTGTTGCACTTTCAACAACAGAAGCAGAGTATGTTGCTGCTACAGAGGCTAGTAAAGAAATGATTTGGTTACAAAGGTTTATGAGTGAGTTGGGTAACGAGCATGATCTGGGCATGTTATACAATGATAGCCAAAGTGCCATTCATCTTGCAAAGAACTCAACATTTCATTCCAGGACTAAACACATACAACTCAAGTATCATTTCATACGATCAGTGTTGGAAGATGGAGAGTTGAAGCTGGAAAAGATACACACTAGCCAGAATCCTACAGATATGCTAACAAAAGTTGTAACCAGGGAGAAACTGAGAACATGCTCAGTTTCAATTGGTCTTCAAGGATGATGATGAAGATGAGAAACAACCAGGTCCAAAGAGGAGTCATTGTCCAGCAAATGAAGCAACGGTGGATTTGCTACAATCATTCTCCAAGTGGGAGATTGTTGTGTGTGGAGCATGATTGTTCAGAGGTATTTGTTTCAGTCAGATGTATACCCCAGGAAGTTTTGTACACCCCTCCACGCGGGGTCCAGGGGCCAGCTCCCCCGAAGCCAAAAATAAATGTAAAATTGACTTGTAAAAGTATAGTAATTTCTAGTCAATCTGGGCCGTTCATTAGGCAGATGATCTGACGGTAGAAATTATGTTTAGTTTAGGATTTTTTGCCCTAGAAGGCAACCCCTCTATTTGTATGAGGGTATTGTATTTGAGGCTGTGATATAGATATGATTCTATGAGCGAGAAACAAAGAGGTGAGACTGTGAGAGAAAACAGAGGATATTACAGCGGATTTGTTGTAGGTTGTGTCTATTCATTTTGCTGGATAATAGAAAGGAAGGACTGGCTGTTCGGGGTGGACGTAGCCCAAACTGGGTGAACCACGTATATCTATGTCTCTCTTGTTTTGTGCGTTTTCTGTGTTTATATTTCTGCAATATTTTATGTGTTTCATTGCTTCGTAATATATAATTTTCTAACAATGGTTGGTCAAATTGATCAAACGATCAGATTGAAGAAATGGATGGAAATCTTATATCTTCCCTAGCAGAGTCGCCTTTTTTTGGTCTAGGTAAATCCTCTCTGCAGACAGAGACGATCCTTGTATCCCAATGAGTGGAACTAACAGCCTACGTGACAATCTACAAGACACTTTCCTGCATTACAATCAAAATGAGAGAAGAGGAAGGAGACCTACCTCATTGTGATGCTATAATGCACTCCTTTGTTGAAGATCTTGATCACCCATTTTTGGCTTGAGGGGTCCTAACCCAGGTTTAACATTAACTAGCCAAACAAATCCCTACACTACTGGCCCTTTTGGCATCAGCCTGCGGAGTGCGGAGCGAAGTCTCACCCGAAGCAGTATGGGGGGGATACAGTAACCATGTTTCCACACCTTGAGATGGTTGTGATGTCATTTGATTTCTTCTATCCCTACCTTTGTGTAGGTGGATTCACTCTAGGGCTTGCAAGACAAACCCTCTATTCCGACCTTTAACACCTTCGCGAAAGTATACGATTGACCTTCACGCAGCCCTCACCTGTGGTTCGGGTACTTTTGCATTGTTATGGTAGCGTGTCGTGTATATTCCTCAATTATTCTAATTGATTTGCTTATCGCGTCAAATACTTAAAGTTAACACCACGTAAGAAGATATTTGTAATTGTGTTCAATTATTCAATGTAATCACATTCATTCATGCATCATATAAGCATAATAAAGGAAATTCATACATAAAATATCCAAACACATCAACATAACAAAGACACACAAATTGTAGAATAACTCCTTTAATTAATATCTTCCAAGTGTTACAGACTCTATCCACCCTACGCACATAGTTACAGGGGTCCATACACTTAGCTTCAGACTTCTGCCCTAGGCCTCTGCGCACTTAGCTGCAGAGCCTCTATCTATGATACGACCAAGACTTAGACTTCTTCTTCAGATCTATCACTCTATTACATGATCTGCTATTCTATTCCTCCCTAAAATACTTAGAGCTTAGCTCTTTTCATACAATCCCATGGTCTACTACGCTTTTTGACACATACACCTTCGTGCTCTGTGACCACGAAATGTAGAGTCTTTTAGAATTATATTACGAAAATTGACTTAGCCATGTGATTTTAGCCCCAAAACTACCCTTGGGGGATCCCTCTCCCAATATGCCCCCAACACAAACATCTTGACTCGCCCTCAAGTCACTCGGTAGGTGTAGAGATCTTTGTGCAAAGCCCATGCAGCTCAACCTGGAGGACTGCAACCTTAACCGTGCACTGAGTTGCTTCGCATCTTCAACTGTCCTCTTGGTTACTGCTCCTGCACTGTCAGCCTGAATCTTTTTTTGTGTCACTTGCAGAGTCGCAAGCTTGCCTTAAATGTTTCCTGTGACTACAAAAGCTTCCTCCAACCATGGCTTTAGTCGCGTCTTCAGCACTGCTTCCTTATGCAGCGTTGCGTCCACCTATTCCTTCAGTTGCTTGGCTTCTTGCAGTTTGTCTAACCTTTGTGTTAGCACAACAGTTCACGTTGTTCCCTTAACTTCATCATAGTGCAATTAGAGTTTGCGCACTTCTGTCTCTAGCCTCTAGATGTTTCGGTCCACTTGCATGCCAATCACGACCTCAAGCAATTTCTCGAACAACTATGTCTAGTCTGCTATTGCACTCTCCACCACTGTGACTACTTCTATGACAGCGCCCGCCCACTGTTCCTTTACCATTGGTGGTGTTAAAGGATGGGCCATCAACTAGAGCTCTGTAATCTATAGGTTCAGTTCCAACTAAACCCACACCATCTCGATCTGAATTTCACACACCCCTGTGGCTAATTTTTGGATGCGAACCTCAACTGGCTCCTCCTCTGGGATGGCCAATTTTGGGACCATCCTACATGCCTCCTCCATGACTTGCATGATCTTCTTGCTCTGGTTGGTCACCTTGGCCTCAACGGCGATGGAAGCATTATGCTCATGGGCCCTCAACTCTGCAATTACTCCATCCCGCAAGAGGTGTAGTGCTTCACACGGTAGTGCTGCCAAGTTCAATCTAACTACTTTGAAGGTGATAAAAATAGACTTTTAGCCTTATTTTCCATGTTCAATGCTCCATCTGGTAGCACTAGCACACCAGAACCCTTCGTGCGCAGCATATCGGTGGCCTCTGATGTGCCGATAACCAAGATGGTACACACTGTACTAGCTTGTAATGTACCATTCTGCAACTCCTGCAAACTGGTCTGGATGGCCCCTAGTATGATATGCTTATACTTCTTGAATTTTTGCAGGGCCTCTGCGGTGACATCTCTGACTGTGTCACCAATTTCATATAAGTCACCCTCCGTTAATGTGATAGGGTCCAGTGAGGTCTTGGTCGATTTGGATTTCTTTCTAGAACCTCCCTTCTCTAGCTCTCTTCGGTGCTTAATGCGGGCGGACGTCACCTAAGGGTCTGCATCATGCTGCTCTGTGTCCTCCTCTTTGGTCTTAGGTGAAGGCAACCACAGGCCTTTGTCAAAGCCTTGCTCTATGCCGCCTATCTATTTTCCTACCTCTTTCGCTTGGGCCTTCTCAATGGCCTCCCTTTTCCTCATTTCGACCAGCTACGTCATTTTCAGCTTGGCCTCATCCATCCTCTTCTGTGTGGCAGACTTACTTCCACCCACCACCAAGTCCATGGTAGTGAACCATTCCACCGACCATTTATCAAGCACCGCATCGAAGGCATCATCTATGGCCAAGTACCATAAATCCTACCACTTCTACGTAGGGTCCTTTTGCTTTCTGATTGATATTTTATGGAAATCAACTTTAAACTTGGCATAGCTCTATAGGTTAGCATATAATATGGGTGACAATTATGGCTTCCGATTGATGGCCATCCTGATATTCATTTCCATCAAGATCCAAAAGATCTTGTTGTCCTGAACTCGCTCTGTGTCCTTGGTTGCCCACAGCAAAGCATATTTCGCTGTTGCAAGAAGGTCTCGTGCTACTGAGGGGAATTAGCTCTCCTCTGGTAGCTCCCACGCTACCAGCTCGATTGACAGCAAGAGCCATGAGTAGTGGAAGGTCTTTCTTTTCTCTTTTGCTTCGTGACAATTCGCTAGGAACTCTTTGCGAAGGTAGTCCGATCAATTAAACTAAACTCCATCTACGCACTGCTGTGTGAGTGTGACAACTGATGCCAGAACCTCATTAGTGTGACACTTCCGCATCACCTTCCCTGCAAGGATCTGTTTTGCCACCTTCACAGTGGGGTCACAAATGATGGAGATAGAGTACTCGCACAGCTTCTTCACGAGCTTGAATTTCTCCTTCATTGACTCTGCGACCGCCTGCTCACCACCCTTGCCATGAAAGATCATAGCTGGATTTTCACCTGTATACAATAGGTGTGTTACTCAGTGGATTAACATATGTGTGATGGGTATCAACTCCTCTAGCCATAGAAACCCGTCATGCACCAAGCACAGCAGTTGCTTAATGACCAAAACTGTCACCAGAGTGCAGTTATAGTGTGGAATCTAGAGCAAGTTCAGTAATCCTAGCTTCTCTACCCCCTTGAGTGTTGTGGGGAAAATTGCCTATGTAGGACGATCCTATCCACCTAAGGTGTGACAGTGCCTTAGCAACAAACAGAGACAGCTATTCTAATATTTCTTCCTTTATGAATTAAGAATGAAGAGAGATAGATGGACTAACCGGTGTCTTCCGTTTGTCCCTCGATCCAGTCTCTCTTCTCTTGGAGGATTCCCAACTACTTGCCTTCTCGCTCACCCAGCTTCAAGAGGTTTCTGCAAGATCACAAGAAGAGAACACTAGACAAGACATAGATTCATATTCATAACTAGTTCAGGATTAGAAATAAATTGAACATACTAATGCAATCATACATCAAGAATACATCAGCATATAGGAGAAACCAAGATAGCTTTATTGATGAATAAAAAGGTTCAGGAAGAGATACAACCCAGAGGGCTCCAATCCAGCATCTCCTTCCCAGCAAATGGAATTCCTATCTTCACCCCCTTCAAAGCATTAAGCACCCAATGATTCCAATCTCAAACCAACAACAATTCTTTGCAATAACAAAATTCCAGCCTCTAGATCTCATGGAGGAGAGATCCATATATAGATGTTTGGAGAAAGGATGAGTCAGCTTGAGATCTGACTAGTGTCCTCTCCCTCTGTCAGTTCTTGATTCCACTTGGAGGTTCTTGCTTCCACTTGGAGATTTGGAACCTCTTACTCATCACCAGTCGAATTCCTTGAGGCAAGTGTCATTGAGGAAGATTTTGGAAGCTTCCTGGGTCTTGACACCTCGTGGAATGAACTTGCCACATGTCAACTCTCGCTCAGCATAGGTAGCCAGTGTTGCCTTTGACATTCAGCGCAGGTAGCCAGTGTTGGCTTTGACATTCAGCGCAGACAGCTAGTGGAGCCACTGAATTGATCCTGAATTGACTTGTTTTTGAGTAGTTTCTGGTGGAGAACTTCTGTGAATTGCTGTGGTTTGTTAGCCTTGTTCCTCTAGGGGTAGGAACAACATGTTTAGGGACATTGGATCCCTTAGATTATGGACATTTTATGCTCAATGCTATAAGGCACAAAAATGTCTATAACAGTTGCCCCCTAAAGTATGAGGCCGTTTATCGGGTGAAATGCTTTATCAGGGGGATCCGAAGTTCATCCAATGCTGGGAGGAGACCTGTAATAAGATACAATACAATACATTAATTTTCATACTGCTTTCATGATCTAGCTGAGGCGGGCATTCCCATGCTCAGCTTTATAAATTCATTTTTCTGTACATAGAACAGACAATCGTCTGATGGTAGACTGATAATTTTGATGAAATTATCATCCTTTGAGTAGGATGATTATCTGCTGCAATGATGTACATGTCAATGTCTTTATGTTTCCTGAATATATATCGCAGCCCAGATGGATGAAACTAGATCCAGGGTCTTCAAACTCGATCGATCTTCACTCTAAGTACAAGTCAATCCATGTGAGAAATGTTCTGAAGTCGAACATGGAAAGACATCGCTTGATTACTGGTCAATGAGGTAAACCGTTAACAAGCGCGAGAGGAATCACCGATAATGATAATGACCCTCAAGGTACTGCAGTACAATTCACGTGGTGTGAATAAAGGACTTGGCGTCGAACACCACGCAAAATCTTTCGGTCGAAGGTCATTGATGTATACCTGTCGCCGGAAGTGAGAAACTTGCCATTGAGGCATGCAAGCTTCAAAGTAATGAAGGGGTTGTTCCTAGATCAACTTCTTGGATAGTGAGCTGATGTCGACAAGAAGCGATCCGTCAAAGAAGGGCCTTAATGAATCCCACATCAGTGACACGGAACGGAGCTAATCATTTTAATGGAGGTGAAAACGATCTGTGACATATGATTCAGGGTGGCGGTCATGAAAGGATGAAGGATAATGTATGGCAGTGGATGGGACACAGTTGACTTTTCTGAACGACTTCTCTTGAACATATGGCGACACTGATGTTATAGACATTTTTGTGCCTTACAGCATGAAGCATGAAATGTCGATAATCTGAGGGATCCAAAGTCCCTAAACATGTTGTTCCTACCCCTAGAGGAACAAGGTCAGCAAACCACAGCACTGAAAATCAGTTCTCCACCTGAAAACACTCAAAAACAAGCTATTTCTGGATCATGTCAGCTGCTCCACTGAGCATCTGCGCTGAATGTCAACTGCTCCACTCTATACCTGCGCTGAATGTCAAAAGCAATGAAGGCTACCTGCGCTGGGCGAGATTGGCCAAGTGGCACAGTCATTCTGCAAGGTGTCAAATGCCCAGGAAGCTTCCAAAATGACACTTGGATCAGGGAATTCGCCTTGTGATGAGTAAGAGGATCTAGATCTCCAAGTGGAAGCAAGAAACTCCAAGTGGACTCAAGAACTGAAGTATAACTGAAGTGGGAGAGGACACTAGTCAGCTTCATGCCAGCCTCAAGCTGACTCATCCTTTCTCCAAAACTCCTATATATAGAGCTCTCTCATGAGGTCTAAGGAGGCTGGAATCTTGTGAATGTAAGGAAGTGCTGTTGATTTGTGCATAGAACTATTGGGTGATTGCTTTGAAGGAGGCGAAGAGGAGATTTCTTTCTGCTGGGAGGTGTTGCTGGATTGGGCCTATTATGGTTGTAACACTCTCAGAACTTTACTTCTTCTATTAATAAAGTATTTGAGGTTCTTCTATATGCATGTGTCTCTATGGTGAATTGATGCTTGTATATTTGATTTATTCTAATCCTTGAATCAGTTATGGATGTATGCTTCTTGTAGTTTCCTTTCTTTGTGCTTTTACAGGATCTTTGTGTAGCTGGGCCGGTGAAAGAGCAAGGAGCTAGGAGTAAGCAGCAAGAGGGAAGATTGGATCAACCATTAGCGGAAGATAACGGTTAGTGGATCCCTTTTCTCTTCTCTCTCTCATCTCATAAAGAAGTAATCTTGAATAGCTTTGCATTCAGTTGTTGCTGAGGTACTATCACCCTTAGAGTGGGATAGGGTCATTCCGTATTGGATACTTTTCCCAACAACAAATTGGCGACTCCGCTGGGGATCATATCTTGTTGGTTGTTTGTGTTTTTTGCTATTCATTTCATAAACAAAGGGAGTACCGAATCGAACTGTGTTTGAATCATTCAAATACAAAGTAGAGGGCAGCTACTCTAGCTCAGTTTCTGGGCAAGTTTATGATTTGAAGAGCTGATCCACAAGGACTCTAATAAGCTCTTAGTGATAGCTTTTCATCCTCCTTGTCATCCCTTAGTGTGTCCTTGACTGATAGCTTCTGATTTGAGCAAAAACTGTGAATTTTTGAGCAATCTGTGACCCGAAAACCACCAGAAACGAAAGTTTCGTTCTTCAGTGCAGGCTGTACAAAGGCTGTTTGCATTTTAGCGCAGTTCCCGAAGGGGCTACCTGTGCTGAAGGTCAAACAGGCAGTGTTCCACCTGCGCTGGACCAGTCCTGCCTTGTGCTGCTGGGGTTTCCTGCTGTTTCTTGCCCTGTTTTCACTCTTGTTTTTGCTGTTTGTTACCAGTCAGTGGGCCTATCTGAAACCAACTTTCCTTGTCACTATTCCGCCTCAGTTGTATAAAGAAACTGTGTTTGTTCTTTGTGTATTTCTTGTACATTTACAGTTTCCCATAACGAAAGTGAACTAGTCTTACTGTGACCTCTTAGATCTAGACCTGTGATAAAGTGTCGTTTTGATCTTAAGAGTTAGTTTGTTTGTTGTTCATAGCTGATTGGGTTTTTTCTTTCGTCATTTGGTTTGAGTTTATATATTTCTAGTGTCGATACAAGTAAATCTTAAGGTGTCTTTTGATTTTGGACAAGCTTGTTTGCTTTCACTTGAAATTGAATTCAAAATTATACAACAGCTTTCTTTTTGCATTACACCAACATTAAGAAAGAGAAAAGAAATACTTGCATTGTGCATATACATTATGACAGTCTGCATGTTGATTTAGGGAAAAATGCATTAGTGTGTGCTCTATGATCTGTGTGAAAAGGTGTTATCTTTCTTTTCCCTCAGTAGTTAAGATTTTCAAAGTTGAAAGATTGAAAAGCTTGCTTATCATCTTAGACTGCATTTAGGAGTGTTATCATACATCTCGTGGTGATCCATAAAGGCAAACTACTAAACAAGATCAACCTTAAAATAAATTGAATTTACATAACAACGCATTGAAACATAACGCAAACACATAGAGGTCTAAGCTAGAGACGTGTTCCAGCGTCGTTAAATGTGATATCTTAGCGTTGAGTGGTTGGGTGATTCCTCCACGGTGAAGCGATAAGTATCAATACAAACTTGTGCTCCCACGTACCATCGCGTATATATTGGGGGACCCCTATAGGAATAAAGCCTTTATCCAATAGGAAACCGTGTCGGCCGCCCTACTGATCGCAATGCAGTGAACACAGCATTCACGAAGATCGACCACCCGTACCGTAAAACATATTCTGTGGTTTTGTGAAAAGTTTGGCACACCCTCTGCCTAGAACTCCAGAGCAGTTTCTTTTGGCCTTTTTCAAACTCTATAACTGAAAAAGTCCATCCGAGCATTTGTCACTTTGGGCTCGTTAAAACATCGAAGGAGACTAGAGTCATCTTTAGCTTTTTCTCGACTCTTAAAAAGTGAAAAAGCAAGTTGTGTCTAAGCGTCGTTATAAAATTTATTTTAAACGGAACATAATCACCTCCTATTCCCGTGTTGATCTTAAGTTGAGGACATGGAACGCCCCAACCAAGGAACTCCACATGATGGAAATCCTAGTCCGTTCTCCTCTTGGGGAGAAGTTGGTGCGCCCCACATGGCCACGTTGTCGCTTCCAGGACTGACAATTGGCCTGCCTATTTGGCTTTTCTCAACTAATGTAGTTCAGACCACCATGGTTCCTGAACAGTCGAGTCAACAGTTAGATCAGTCTAGAGCTGCCCACCAGCCTTCCACTTCTTATAACTCTTCCTCCAATCCTTCATCTTCGTAGGGTAGAGCCGGCAAAAGCCAAGCTCCCATGGAGAAGAAGGAGAAGAAGAAGAAGGAGAAGAAGAAGAAGGAGCCTAAGGCGACTGGGGGCAAGCAAAAGACATCTGAAAAAAATCCACACACAGCACAGACCGGGCCTAAATCGCCATGTGTCATATGTAGAGGAGACCACTTCCATAGAGATTGTCCCTGTATTCCCCGGATACTAAGGGACTGGTCCCCTCGGTTGCACAATTCGGGAGCATCAACCTCTGATAGCCAGGTTGAGTGCTTACCGTCAACCAGCGAAAGTGAAGGTTCAAGACAAAGAGGGGGAGCAAGATCCCCCTGCAGACTGTGTGAAGGCGATCACGCCATCCACCGTTGTCCCTTCTTAGACGAAGCGAAGAGAGTTTTGGAAGATCGCCCGGTTTCACCATTGGGGCTTCCTCCTGGATACAAAAAACTCGTGCCAAGTCCTTCATTGGTTGAAAATACAGCTGGCCCGCTCAAGTGGTCAGTTGAAGCGTCAGTCATTGAAAATGAACCTACTGAATCCAGACCAGACGAAAGTCTAAAGGTCGATACGGCAGTTGACCCGGTTCTTCCTTCAGAGGTTTCATCCTCAAATGACACCGTCACTGAAGATTCATCTTCAAATGACACCCTCACTGAAGAGAATAAGGATGACACCATCCAGATTCTTTTCGTCAACACCGACTCTGATGAGCATCAGGGCAATGCACCCATTCCTTTATCGCAGGAAGGAACATCGTCAGGATCGTATCCGACCGTGTATTCGGTCCCACCACCAAGCAACCTGGTTGTGTCTTTTGATTGGAACCAACTAGGCAGACCCCGGTTACCAGCCAGTATACCATTCAGAATCATAGTCCAAATCTATAGAATGGTAATGGCTGGAACTATCATTGATGAAGGGGCATCTGTGAGTATCCTTTCCTCTATTGCTTGGAAAGCAATGGGTTCCCCAAAGCTTTTACCTGAGATAAGAAATCTCTCGGGTTTTGATAAAGGAACCAGTCGACCGTTAGGGATCCTCTCCAATGTACCTGTTACATTGAAAGGGAAGACCATTCAAATGAACGTGATGGTCATTCAAGGACCCTTGGATTATAACCTACTCCTTGGATGAGACTATATATATTGCATGGGAGCTATAGTCTCTTCACTCTTTAGAGTAATGTGTTTTCCACACGAAGGAAGAATGGTCAAGCTCGTAGACCAACTTTCATTTCCGGGATCACGCATCGCAAATAGTCAAATACCAACCCTGAATGGTCTATTCACCCAAGAAATGTCTCCACGCCCAGTCCTCCTTCCCGATGAATGCGAGTAATTCGGAAAGATGGGACTGGAACCCAGGGGGCATGCATCCTGGTCTGCTTCGGGCAGAGGAAACCCTGGGTATAAGGTAGAATTTCCGCGAAAGAATATGACTAGTCCGTACCCCGTCCAAAAAAGGAAGAGAGGGTTGTTCTAGAATAAGATTCTTTTGTCAAAGTTATGTGTTTGATGATTTTTAGTCATTCACCTTTGTCTAAATAGGTAGGCAATACCAAAGAAAGAGATTCCTTTGCGGCAGCAAATTGTAACCATCTTTGGGTAAAAAGGCAAGCCTCACCCATTAAAACAAATGTTTTGAAGGATAAGTAGGGCCAGCCTCCAAAGAAAGAGATTCCTTTGCTGCAACAAATTGTAACCATCTTTGAGTAACCTAATGATAGACATCGCCGAAGAAAGAGTTTCATTTGCGGCAGCAAATAAAACCATTTTTTGGATAACCTGAAAGAGGCAAGCCTCACCCATCAAAACAAATGTTTTGAAGGATAAGTAGGGGCAGCCTTGAAATTGTACTTTATACCTGGGGGCATGCGAACCTTTTGGAGTGCAAGCAAAGAGCGGTTATTTATCTGTTTTTTTGGATTAGTCGTTTCCGAACTTGCATAAAGAAAGGATGTGGGGCAAAGGTCAAAATTTGCCAAATGAGGAGCATAGCTTCGTGAGATAAAGCTCCATAAAAAATAGCTATCTCACAGGAGACATTTCTTATCTTATGACTGGTATATCGAGCAGTTTTACCGCGGAATTTATGCTCGTTAAAAAATAGAAAAGCGAGATCCGAGCAGTTTTAGTGTCATAGTTCATGCTCGTTAAAAAATAAACATAAGCTTTTGAGCAGTGTTTTGGCGCGTTCAAGCTCTTTAAAAAATGAACCCAGTACCAGTAAATAACCATTGTGATCGTAAATTTATTAGCCATAAAAGCCTTGGTCGTGTTTGCACCCGCCACCTCCATTTCATTTGGCCAATCATTCACCTCCATATGATTGTTTACCCATTTTGAGGAACAACTGCGAAGAGTGATTTCACTTAGCCATCCTTGTGACACTGCCGTGATTGGAAAATTCCAACCTGTACCTGGAATCCGCTGCTATCCATGTTTATCACTCGTTCTCAAAAAACGAGTCTTCTTTGAGCTCTTTTCTCCTGACTCGTAAAATATGAAAAGTTTGCCGAGTTTTGGCCTTCCAGCTCGTTAAAGTGACCGGAAGAGCTATCCCTCCTCTAGATTTTAATCTTTTTGGACCTGAGGGATTATTGCACAAAAAGGTCGAGCGCTTGTTTTATTCGGCTCGTTAAAGTTATCGAAAACTCATCCCTTCTATATTGTTTTATACTTTTTCAGACTTAAGGGATTAGATGACGAAAAAGGAATTTTGGAGTTAACTTTCTGTACCTTTTCAGACTCTCTAAAAATGAAAAGGACCGAGTTTTCCTTGTCGTTAGACTCGTTAAAATGATTAAATAGCGACAAACTTGTCTTTAGACAAGAACGAGTTTCCCTATCGCTAAGCTCGTTAAAACATAGCGATGGGCTTGCCCGAAGGGCAGGTTATAGAACAAGCATATGTTATCCTCCTCAAGCTTGACAAAAATAAAGAGGTACTGGTCAGAAATGACTGGGGAAAAATTGGGAGAACCTCGAAGCTTTAATGGTAGCAAGTCGCTCTTGAACATGACACTTTGTCCTCCGTATCACATCGGGTTGGGTTGTTTCATTCACCGGTCTCATCACCATGGTCCTCACCAAACCATCCACATTTGGGGTAATGCTACCGATCCATCACATCAGTGTCGTTATATGTTCAAGAGATGTTGTTCAGAAAGAGTCAACCGTGTCCCATCCACTGCCATATATTATCCTTCATCCACCCATGATCGCCACCCTGAATCATATTTCACAGATTGTTTTCGCCTCCACTAGAATCATTAGCTCCGTTCCGTGTCATTGATGTGGGATTCATTAAGGCCCTCCTTTGACGGATCGCTTCTTGTCGACTTCAGCTCATTATCCAAGAAGTTGATCTAGGAACAACCCCCCCCAGTACTTTGAAGCTTGCATGCCTCAATGGCAAGTTTCTCACTTCCGGCGACAGGTATACATCAATGACCTTCGACCAGAAGATTTTGCGTGGTGTTCGATGCCAAGTCCTTTATTCACACCACGTGAATTGTACTGCAGTACCTTGAGGGTCATTGTCATTATTGGTGATTCCTCTCACGCTTGTTAACGGTTTACATTATTGACCGGTAATCAAGCGATGTCTTTCCATGTTCGACTTCAGCGCAATTCTCACATGGATTGACTTGTACTTAGAGTGAAGATCGAACGAGTTTGAAGACCCCGGATCTAGTTTCATCCATCCGGGCTGCGATATATATATTCAGGATATAAAGACATTTGTTATGTACATCATTGAAACAGATGATCATCCTACTCAAAGGATGATAATTTCAGCAGAGAATTATCATTCTACCATCAGACGATCGTCTGTTCTATGTACCAAAATGAATTTATAAAGCTGAGCATGGGAATGCCCACCTCAGCTAGATCATGAAAGCAGAATGAAAAAATAATGTATTGTATTGTATTTTATTACAGGGCACCTCTCAGCAATTGAATGAACTTCGGATCCTCCTGCTAAAGCATTTCACCCGATAAACGACCTCATACTTTAGGGGGCAACTGTTATAGACATTTTTGTGCCTTACATCATGAAGCATGAAATGTCGATAATCTGAGGGATCCAAAGTCCCTAAACATGTTGTTCCTACCCCTAGAGGAACAAGGTCAGCAAACCACAGCACTGAAAATCAGTTCTCCACCTGAAAACACTCAAAAACAAGCTATTTCTGGATCATGTCAGCTGCTCCACTGAGCATCTGCGCTGAATGTCAACTGCTCCACTCTGTACTTGCGTTGAATGTCAAAAGCAATGAAGGCTACCTGCGCTGGTCGAGATTGGCCAAGTGGCACAATCATTCTGCAAGGTGTCAAATGCCCAGGAAGCTTCCAAAATGACACTTGGATCAGGGAATTCGCCTTGTGATGAGTAAGAGGATCTAGATCTCCAAGTGGAAGCAAGAAACTCCAAGTGGACTCAAGAACTGAAGTATAACTGAAGTGGGAGAGGACACTAGTCAGCTTCATGCCAGCCTCAAGCTGACTCATCCTTTCTCCAAAACTCCTATATATAGAGCTCTCTCATGAGGTCTAAGGAGGCTGGAATCTTGTGAATGTAAGGAAGTGCTGTTGGTTTGTGCATAGAACTATTGGGTGATTGCTTTGAAGGAGGTGAAGAGGAGATTTCTTTCTGCTGGGAGGTGTTGCTGGATTGGGCCTATTATGGTTGTAACACTCACAGAACTTTACTTCTTCTATTAATAAAGTATTTGAGGTTCTTCTATATGCATGTGTCTCTATGGTGAATTGATGCTTGTATATTTGATTTATTCTAATCCTTGAATCAGTTATGGATGTATGCTTCTTGTAGTTTCCTTTCTTTGTGCTTTTACAGGATCTTTGTGTAGCTGGGCCGGTGAAAGAGCAAGGAGCTAGGAGTAAGCAGCAAGAGGGAAGATTGGATCAACCATTAGCGGAAGATAACGGTTAGTGGATCCCTTTTCTCTTCTCTCTCTCATCTCATAAAGAAGTAATCTTGAATAGCTTTGCATTCAGTTGTTGCTGAGGTACTATCACCCTTAGAGTGGGATAGGGTCATTCCGTATTGGATACTTTTCCCAACAACAACTGATGCGATGGATTGGTAGCATTACCCCAAATATGGATGGTATGGCGAGACCATGGATGTGACCGGTGAATGAAACAACCCAACCCGATTGTGATACGGAGAAAAAGTGTCATGTTCAAGAGCGACTTGCTACCATCAAAGTTTTCTTGAGTTTCTCCCAATTTTTCCCCAGTCATTGCTGACCAGTACCTCTTTATTTTTGTCAAGCTTGAGGAGGATAACATATGCTTGTTCTATAACCTACCCTTCAGGCAAGCCCATCGCTATGTTTTAACGAGCCTAGCGATAGTGAAACTCATTCTCGTCTAAAGACAAGTTTGTCGCTATTAATGATTTTAACGAGTCTAACGACAAGGATAACTCGGTCCTTTTCATTTTTAGAGAGTCTGAAAAGGTACATAAAGTTAACTCCAAAAGTCCTTTTTCGTCATCTAATCCCTTAGGTCCGAAAGAGTATAAAACAATACATAAGGGATGAGTTTTCGATAGTTTTAACGAGCCGAATAAAACAAGCGCTCGATCTTTTTGTGCAATAATCCCTTAGGTCCAAAAAGATTAAAATCTAGAGGAGGGATAGCTCTTCCGGTTGCTTTAATGAGCTGGAAGGCCAAAACTCGGCAATATTTTCATATTTTACGAGTCAGATGAAAAGAGCTTAAAGAAGACTCGTCTTTTGAGGAACGAGTGATAAAACGGGTTAGCAGCTGATTCCAGGTATAGGTTGGAATTTTCCAATCACGGCAGTGTCACAAGGATGGCTAGGTGAAATCACTCTTCGTAGCTGTTCCTCAAAATGGGTAAACAATCATATGGAGGTGAACGATCGGCCAATGGAAAAGTGGAGGTGACGGTGCAAACACGACCAAGGCTTTAACGACTGATGATATTACATTCACTGTGGTTATTTACTGGGTAGTTCATTTTTTTAACGAGCTTAAATGCGGATTGAAACACTTGCTCGATCTTATGTTTATTTTTTAACGAGCATGAATTATGCGCTAAAACTGCTCGGATCTTGCGTTTATTTTTTAACGAGCATGAACTGTGTGCTAAAACTGCTCGATGATAAGTTTGCATGCCCCCAGCATAATAACGCAGATCGAGGTGCATGCCCCCCAAAGCTTCATTGCATTCAACTCGGTGGTTGGAATGAAGGTTTACCTTTGAGACTCGGAAAGGGGATTTGTTTCATTTTTTAATGAGGTTGACACAGTAAAAGAACTATCCTCATGACTCCTTGTTTCATTTTTTAACGAGGTTGACACGAGATAAGAACCGTCCTCGGAGCCCACTGTATTTACAGTATTTCTATTAGGGCGATGATCCACGCTGACAAAATGTTTAGGAATCTTCCGAATCCATTAGATATAGAAGATTTCATATTGTAGGTTTCCACTGTGGCCACTTCCGCCAGATTACTTGCAGGCGGTAGGGCAAAAGTACCCATTAAGGCAGGGTATTTTAGGAGACCTACTCCAATATTTTGAAGTGAATGATTACTTCCATGGATCGTTGGAGTGCTTCCCGTAACTTGTGAACTGTCGAGGAGGAAAGTTTGTTGGTCGACGACTGTAATTCCTCCTTGAAAGGGAAATGCAATCTTCCTGAAGTAGGTCGACACAACTGTGGCCATGGCATATATCCAGGGCCTTCCCAATAGGATGTTGTAATCGAGGTTTCCATCGATTACTTCAACATCAACTTCTACTGTTTTGCCCCCTAGTTCAACTTGCAAGTTACTTAAAATCCCGTATGGAGTGTATGATCATCCATCAAATGCTTTTAACGTCGTTGACGATTTCGACAAGGGTGGTGAGCCTAAATTTTTCTAGCAACTCATCGACATAAGACATGTAGATGCCCCCTCATCAATTATTGTTCGATGAACAGTTTTGTTGAGGGCTTTCACTTGAATAAGGAAAGCTAGTTGAGCTGGTAACTGAGGGTCATATTCTTTATGATCAAAGGCTACAAGATTGGAATCCATTGGGCCAATCCCACCTATTGCTGATAATAAAGCTTGCTCTTGGGAGGGGCAATTTTGCGGTACCTCAAGTGTCGACATAGCGGACGGTGATTGGGCCAGGTCCTCTACTATATTATAATTCTGTGCTACTTTGGCACGAGGATTAAATGTCGATTTGTGTACTACTCCCTTTGGCGACTTTATCATTGGTTCAGGAATGATGGGTGGCACAACTTTGGTTAAAGTTGTCGTCGAACTACTAGGTTGTTCATTAGCCTTGTTATTCGACAGCCATGGATTCCCGTAATCTTTATTCCTTATCAAAGCATCATTTTGTTGTCTTGAGACAGACAACATAAGCACTTGGGATCAGGAAGCATTTTGATTAGCAACCAGTTTGGTTCCCGGGCTTGGAAATGGATCAGTCAATACCGATGGGGTTTTTGAACTCTTAAAGAGTTTCTTAACTTCAGCTATATGTGGACAATCTCTCGTCCAATGATCCTCATCGCATATATGACACCCCGCAGGGGGTTTCCTTTTTCTCCCTTTCTTTTTCTTCTTGCCCCCTGGTTGCTTCAGTTATTTTCCCTTGTCGGTCGACATGACATTTACTTCTGAGGCAAGAAGTTCCTCATTTGCATTTTGACTAGAAATCTTACAGGCCTTTTTAGATGTAGCCTTTGTCGATTTCGTATCTGTTTTGCCAATCACGCCATTGCCGACGTGAGAGTCATTGTTTGATTTAGGAGGAGGAGGAATTGAGAATTCTGGTCTAGGGGCGTCAGGTATTTTGTCGTAGAGTGTGCCAGACTGAGTATAGACCAAGTCCAGATATTGCGCACGAGCGATGACTTGCTCTTCTGTTACGACTCCCCCTTTTTCCACATCTTCCGTGATTGTAGGAAGTAAGGATTTGATAAACCATTCAGCTAATAGCTGATTGGGAACGTACGTTTTCACCATCCTACGACGACGTCGCCACTCATGTATATGATCAGATATGCGAGTGGCCATTGTCTGTTTGAAGTTGGTTAGGAGTTCCATTCTCGTTTCATACCTTATCGGTAATTGAAAATGGGTTAAGAAAGACGTGGCTAAGGTACTGAAGTTGTCGAACGAAGCTCTAGGCAACTCAATATACCATTTTGCCGCTAGACCCGTTAACGTCCTCTGAAAAAGGCGAAGCCTTATCGAATCATCGTTTAGGGTGTTTGATGAACACCATAGATGAAATGTCATCACGTGATTCGATGGATCTTCACCTGGATTTCCATTAAATTTAGGAATATCTGACAGAAGTTTATGCGGAATCGCTGGCCACCAAGGGGCATAAGCAATTGGATCATTCGTCAGTCGGTTTAGATCTGGTAATTCTAGAGTTGCTACAAAGGGAAACTGTTGATTCAGGTCAGGCGAAGCATACCCAGGATACGATGGAATTGCCTGAGCAGTGGGCCTTTGCATACCAGCATAATGCTGGCAACTTTGACAAGGTTGATGGGCATAACCACTATAATATGGTTGCCCATTACTTACAAAGACTTGTTGCTCAGGTCCTTGATATGGTTGTTGGAATGGCGGTTGTTCTGATTGAACCAGCCCTGGTTGTTGGACCATTTGCTGTTGACCAATACTGGATGATTGACCAAGATGAGGAGTCACAGTACTTGTTTGATCCTCAGTCGCTCCAGATAAGGAGGCACTAACCTGAGGTTGTGATTGAGTCGTTGAGACAAGAGGCTGTTGTATCGCAACCTGAGGCTGTTGGGGTTGACATACGACAGGTAGCACTTGTACTTGCGACACAGTCACCACAGCAGATATAGTGGGAATATTCGACATAGGGTGGACTGGTTGCATTGAATATACAACTCTTGGTTGCTGAGGCCGTATTGGTACCCAACCGCTGGATGTAATTCCAGTTTGACCTGAACTTTGTTGTAAACTCCCATATGGTTGTTCTCCATGAGGGAACAATGAAAAGGCATACTGCCCTCCATATGGTGGCAATCCAGTACTTAAAGGGTAGATTGGCCTTTGAAGACACATTGGATCAGTTTGTTGAGTTTCAACATAAGAAATACTAGATGATAATCTGGATGAAGAAATAGGAACTAACCATGTCGTCGAAACAGTCTCTGATTGGACTCCAGCTTGTTGTTGACAATTTGTCAGGACAGATGGTATACCAGCGAACATTGTTGGAGTAGCAGCAGGAGGCTTTGCCGCTGCTGCGTCAGATGACACAGTCCTGGATGTCGACGGTTGTTCAGACATATTTAGTCTATCCAAAAGATTTTCTAGTGTTTCTACAAGAACTTACGATGAAAATAGACTAACTTCGAAGATTGATGAGGGAATGGTGATGATTATTCCGTTTAAAATAAATTTTAATGACACTTTAGACACAACTTTCTTTTTCAATTTTAAAGAGTCGAGAAAAAGCTAAAGATGACTCTAGTCTCCTTCGATGTTTTAACGAGCCCGAAGTGACAAATGCTCGGATGGAATTTTTCCGTTATAGAGTCTGAAAAAGGCCAAAAGAAACTACTCTGGAGTTCTAGGCAGAGGGTGTGCCAAACTTTTCGCAAAACCGCAGAATACTTTTTAGGGTACGGGCGGTCGATCTTCCTGAATGCTGTGTTCAGTGCATTGCGATCAGTAGGGTGGCCGACACGGCTTCCTAAGGATAAAGGTTTTATGCCTATAGGGGTCTCCCAATATATACGCGACGGTACGTGGGAGCACAATCCGTACTAGCACTATCGTCCCTCAGGAGGAATCACCCACCATCAACGAGATCGACAGTCACCAGGCTTTACGACGCCGGAACACGTCTCTAGCCTAGACCTCTGTGTTGTGCGTTATGTTACAAAGCTGATCCGGATTTAAATGGGAACGCAATAGATTACAGAGATAACCATAAATACAGAGATGCGATAACCATATACACAAAGATGCAGCGGAAATAATACTTCATTTCATTACTGTAAAATACTGAAATATGCTTACAAACAGAAATGGAAAGAAACCAGCTAGGGCGATGGTAGCTTATCTCTGAGAAGAGATGTGGTGGCTACATGCCTCTGAACTGTTCCGAACTGTATTACAATGAGGCTCGAAGGCCTATTTATTGTTGAGAAACAATGGAAAACCCTTCACATCCCGAAACCTAACCCTAGAAGATGAAACACCAAATTGTGGGCCCCGTTTGGGTAAATTGGTACATCAATTTCCCGGGGTCGTAACTTTGGCATACGATCTCCGTTTGACGCGTATGATAGCTCGTTAGAAAGATCTATCCGAGTACTACCACTTTGGGAGGCAACATGGGTCCATGGACCCATGTTGCCCCAGATTCCCAAAAAAACGTCGTTTAGGGCCTCAAAACGGCTCCGGAAGTTCAGGACCCGAAAAACTGCTAAAAATAGTAAACTGTGCTGCAATTTAGGAAACTGAAAAGACTGAAAGAGACAATTGTGGGGGTCCAAATGGGTTGGTGGGTGGCCACCAACATCCACTTGGATCATTCCTCCCCCCTTAGGAAGAAATGGTCCCCATTGCGTTGAGTTCCTCCATCTGCTGAACTTGTCCTGCAATCTCTGATGTGTCCAGAAATGGTGGAAAGCATGGTCGACGATGGTCCACATTGAATACCCGGTGCAAGCGAAGGAATGGAGGAATGCTGCGCTTCAAAGCATTGTTGCCCATAGCCTTGGTACTGCTGTGAGGACCATGTCGGAGTGGTCGGAGCTTTTGATGGGCTCTTGTAAGGCGTTCTTTCTGCAGATGTAACCAAACTTTGTTGCCCACCGGAAACTTATGTGGTACCCCTGTGGGTGAGGAGAAGTTGTTCCTGTGTTCTGCCATGACCGTATCCCTTTGCTGCTGCTGCTGCATGGAGGAACCCTTTACAGGGGTCATGGATGTAGCAACAATCTTCCCCTTATTTTGGGAGTGAACCAGACAGATGAATTTCCTGGTCTGTGATATGAGCTTGCTGCCTTTCTTGGTAGTGATCAAGGATGTGGCAGTAGGTGGGGCTACCTCTGGTATCCTGTATAATGAATTATTCAAAGAAATAATGACAGCACGAGGCCTTGACTCATACACAGCATGTCGCCTCCATAAGTATGGCTGGCCTAATAGTACATCACAAACATCCAGAGGTGTAACATCACACAATACCTCGTCTGTGAAGGGTTTGATGCTGTAGGGAAGGCGACACTGGTGGCGAACTTTGAGATCTCGTCCTTCATGAAGCCACCCGATACTGTACGGCAGTGGGTGTGGTGTAGTTGGTAGGCCCAACCGCTTCACGACCTCTGTTGAAATGAGGTTCTTTTGGCTGCCACTGTCGACAATGAATTGTAGCGGCGAACCCTTCACCCACATCTGTGAGTGGAACAGACGCTCCCCCTCTTCTGGATTTTCGGGCTCATCTTTCTGGATCTTGGCGGTGGCAACAGTGGCGCTGGGATCCGCATCAATTATCTGCTTCCCTTTGCCATTCCCCTTGTCGGGTTCTAGCTCAGGGTCGGAACATGCATCTGATTCGGAAGCCTTCAACTCGGCCACCAGCGACTGCTTGGTCCGACACTCACTTGTGTTATGAGTGGGACTCTTGTGGAACTCACACCACTTTCCTGTGTCCTTCTTCGGCTTCATGGTGTTGTTCTTTTCTTGCGGCTTCGACGGGTTGTCTTGGGTCACCCCGCCTTGTCTTGGGTCACCTTTGGGCTTCTGATTTGCAGATCCAAAGTCTCGCTTCTTCTGTTTGAACTTTTGCTCGATTTTGACAGCGTATCGGTATGCTGTGCCGAGTGAGGAGATGTTCAAGAACCCCATCTCTTCCTGGATGTATCTGTGTAGGCAGCCGCGGTATTTGAGTACCGGATGCAGCTCAGAATCTTTGATACCCAACTGTGTGCGAAGGGTATGAAAAATGTTTGTGAACTCTGGCACATCTTGGTCTCATCCCTGCCGCAATGTGGTCCATTTGATGTATTTGTCCTCATAGCTTCCGATAGGGTAGTACTGCTCCTTGATGGCATCCCGAAAGTCATTCCAAGTGGGTGCGGCTGAAAATAGTGAGCCTGTACTTTCATCCTTCTGCTCGCAGTAGGTTTCCCACCAGTCCTTGACGTGGGGGGCTGCTTTGAGAAGAGCGAAAACAATCTTTTCCCGACTTGAAAATTCATGAACAGAAAAATACCCATCTAGCAGATTTAACCATTTATCTACGGCATTTGCGTCTATTTGACCCTCGAAGATGGGGATTTCAAAATTAACTTGTACCTTGAAGGTTGTGGCATTTCCAGAGTCACTGTTGGAAGCCGATGCATCGCCTCTGGGTAGCCACTGAAGGATCTGTGCAAAGCTATCCATCATCGCGTTCCTTTGCCTCTCGAGCGCTTCTTCGAGCAAGATTTTGATAGGATCTCCTGCCCCCTTGTCTTTCTTCTCATCCGCCATGGGAGGCCGTCGGGATTTTCGAGGCTGGTCTTGCAAAGGTTTGACCAGTTCAAGCCCTAACTCCTTATATCCCGACCTCGTTGGGGACATGCAAAGAAAAACCGAGAAAAAGCAGACCGCTCTGATACCACTGATCCGGATTTAAATGGGAACGCAATAGATTACAGAGATAACAATAAATACAGAGATGCGATAACCATATACACAAAGATGCAGCGGAAATAATACTTCATTTCATTACTGTAAAATACTGAAATATGCTTACAAACAGAAATGGAAAGAAACCAGCTAGGGCGATGGTAGCTTATCTCTGAGAAGAGATGTGGCGGCTACATGCCTTTGAACTGTTCCGAACTGTATTACAATGAGGCTCGAAGGCCTATTTATTGTTGAGAAACAATGGAAAACCCTTCACATCCCGAAACCTAACCCTAGAAGATGAAACACCAAATTGTGGGCCCCGTTTGGGTAAATTGGTACATCAATTTCCCGGGGTCGTAACTTTGGCATACGATCTCCGTTTGACGCGTATGATAGCTCGTTAGAAAGATCTATCCGAGTACTACCACTTTGGGAGGCAACATGGGTCCATGGACCCATGTTGCCCCAGATTCCCAAAAAAACGTCGTTTAGGGCCTCAAAACGGCTCCGGAAGTTCAGGACCCGAAAAACTGCTAAAAATAGTAAACTGTGCTGCAATTTAGGAAACTGAAAATACTGAAAGAGACAATTGTGGGGGTCCAAATGGGTTGGTGGGTGGCCACCAACATCCACTTGGATCAAAAGCATTGTTAAATTCATTCAATTTATTTTAGGTTGATCTTTTTAGAAGTTTGCCTTTCAAGGTTCACCACGAGATGTATGATACGATTCCTAAATGCAGTCTAAAGATGATAAGCAAGCTTTATATCTTTTTCAACTTTGAAAATCCTAGCTACTAAGGGAAAAGAAAGACACCATCTTTTCTCAAAGAGAAATCAGCACATTCTAATGCACTTTTCCTAAATCCAACATGCAAACTATCAAATGCAAATGCACAATGCAGGTGTTTGTTTTCCGCTTTCTTAGTATTGATGCCTACAAAGAAAGCTTTTTGTACAACTTTGAATTTGCTTTTAAATGATCAATACAAACAAGTTTACTTTTTCGAAATCAGAGAGGGTAGAAGAGATTACAACACTTAACGATTTTCGAAATGAAGACTTGTTTCGACACTTAAAAGAGACAAATTCAAACCAATAAGCAAAAGTAAATGTATAATCAATATACAAACAACCAATGAACTCTCTTCTAAGATCACAATCAACAGATCTGAATCAAGGGCTACAGGATGACTATTTCACTCATGCAAAGGAAAACTGTAAATGACACCACAAACACATAAAAACACTCACAATCTTTTTGTACAAAAGGAGGCGGAATCTAGGCAGAGAAAAGGAGTTATCAGACTGGTACCTATGCTGGTTACAGGCTGCAAAAGTCAGAGATCAAAACAAGGCAAAACAGAGCAGAGAACCCCAGCTGCACAAGGACAAACTGGTTCAACGCAACCTCAACACAGGGGTGTTGACATTCAGCGCAGGTAGCCTTCACGGGACCTACGTTGAAATGCAGAATCCCTTCACTGGGTCTGTGCTGAAGGAGAAACTCTCGTTTCTCACAGGTTCTGGGTCACAGATTGCTATTTAATTCACTGTTTTAGGCCAAATAAAAGCAACAAGCAAGGTACAATCAAAGGGATGCTTTGAAGGGCTACTAAGATCTATCACAAAGGATCATCAAATCATTTGTGAATCCATTGTTCAGATCATAGACAAGTCCAGTAATTGGATCAAAGCAGCAACTGTCTACTTTGCATCCGGGAATAGCAGATGCAGTTCGATTGTTGCTGTCAAGTCTATGAAACAAACAATGCTAGAAACACAAATAAAATGACTAAACAGATCTCCCCAGCGGAGTCGCCAATTTGTTGGGGGGAAAAATGCCTATGCAGGACGATCCTATCCACCTAAGGTGTGACAGTGCCTTAGCAAAAAACAGAGACAGCTATTCTAATATTTCTTCCTTTATGAATTAAGAATGAAGAGAGATAGATGGACTAACCGGTGTCTTCCGTTTGTCCCTCGATCCGGTCTCTCTTCTCTTGGAGGATTCCCAGCTACTTGCCTTCTCGCTCACCCAGCTTCAAGAGGTTTCTGCAAGATCACAAGAAGAGAACACTACACAAGACATAGATTCATATTCATAACTAGTTCAGGATTATAAATAAACTAAACATACTAATGCAATCATACATCAAGAATACATCAGCATATAGGAGAAACCAAGATAGCTTTATTGATGAATAACAAGGTTCAGGAAGAGATACAACCCAGAGGGCTCCAATCCAGCATCTCCTTCCCAGCAAATGGAATTCCTATCTTCACCCCCTTCAAAGCATTAAGCACCCAATGATTCCAATCTCAAACCAACAGCAATTCTTTGCAATAACAAAATTCCAGCCTCTAGATCTCATGGAGGAGAGATCCATATATAGATGTTTGGAGAGAGGATGAGTCAGCTTGAGATCTGACTAGTGTCGTCTCCCTCTGTCAGTTCTTGATTCCACTTGGAGGTTCTTGCTTCCACTTGGAGATTTGGAACCTCTTACTCATCACCAGTCGAATTCCTTGAGGCAAGTGTCATTGAGGAAGATTTTGGAAGCTTCCTAGGTCTTGACACCTCGTGGAATGAACTTGCCACATGTCAACTCTCGCTCAGTGCAGGTAGCCAGTGTTGCCTTTGACATTTAGCGCAGGTAGCCAGTGTTGGCTTTGACATTCAGTGCAGATAGCTAGTGGAGCCACTGGATTGATCCTGAATTGACTTGTTTTTGAGCAGTTTCTGGTGGAGAACTTCTGTGAATTCCTGTGGTTTGTTAGCCTTGTTCCTCTAGGGGTAGGAACAACATGTTTAGGGACTTTGGATCCCTTAGATTATGGACATTTTATGCTCAATGTTGTAAGGCACAAAAATGTCTATAACATTGAGCCACCTCCATAGCTCCAACATGGTCATTCCCGTATTTGTGTCTATGATGCGGTGCATTAGCTGATTAGTTTCCAGGTGTGGGAACTTCTCGTGGTCCACCAAGTCCCAGTCTTCAAGCTTTAGTATGGGCACTCAGGCCAAGCGCAGACCATCAAAAGTAATTTCATCCATAGCAGAGGGGTTTGTAGGGGAGTCTTACCCTCATTAATGTCCTATGGGACCTTTGACTTAGACTTGCCTGGAGGGACATACTCTGGCAACTGTGTAATGGGGTCTGCACCTTAGTTTTCAACCTCCTCTACTTCCACTCCCACATCCTCATCTTCCATCAAGATGTCTTTGATATCCTCCTCCTCTAATTCTATGTTTATAGCCTTGCCTTTCTCCTATGCAGTGGGCTTCTAGGGGTTTCGCCTTGGCGAGGCGCACACCGATATGGCAAGTTGTTTGCCCTTCTTGTCCTTCCTAATTTCCTTGGTCGGGGTTGGCTTTGGTCTCAGTGTTCTCAGGGATTTAGAGACCTCTACCAATACTTCGGCCACTTCCAGGGCAGCTACCTCTGAAGCAGCTACTTCGGCCTCCATATCGATTTCTTGAACATTCTCCACGGCTGCCACTTCTTCAGTGTTCATAGCTTCTGCACGTGTCAATATGACGCTATTCACTAGTTCTTGTGTCTCCTTTGACAATTGTTCAAACTTCGGACTTGCTACTATACATTGAAAGAATTCACAGTTCATGTGCACCTAAGAGCATAACAACTCAATTCTCAAAATTCCAAGTGTTTTTCGCTGGACAGCCACTTGTAATTTATAGGGCATTTTGAATTCAAATCTAACCATTCCCCTGAAAATCGGTTCACTAATTATGTATTTGCGGCAGATTTTCTAGGATCTAAGCCATAAATTTCTTCTTAAATACCAGTTTCCCACTCCATTTGGCCTCACTTCTGATGTATTTTCATGAACAATGACTGCAATGGTCACTTTCTGGCTGACTTGTGTGATTTCTCCCTGCGTAGCGTAGCTCCCTCCTCGTTGCCATGGACATAGCGACACTTCTTTGCTTCGCACCATCTTCCAATTGCGCAGCTCCCCAACCTGGGTAGTGTAGTTTATAGTCCTGCACCTCCTTTTAGCTGCCTAGAGCACTAAGAATGTGCTACCTTCATTTAGTCACATGGTTGGACCGCTAGTGTATGGCTTCAGGTGACTGCCATTCACCTTTCCGGGGAAGGGCTCTCCATTCGATTTGACTAGCTGTACCACTCCTCCGTCGGTAATCTCCTTACTGCAAGAAGGTCATTTACCTTAAATGAAGGCATCTTATTGTGTCGATCATGTCATGCCTTTTCACTGCTTCTGGACCTGCTGGTGAAATCCTGCTAAAAATATTTCTTCCTCCAATTCATCTAGCTATGTGAGCCTCTCCTTTAGGGCTCCACGATCTGTCATACCTGTGAGCGTGGCTATGCGTAGGGTAGGCACAATATACTCCATAGGAATTGCCACTTCAACACCATAGACAAGCCTAAAAGGGGTTTTTCTAGTCAGCTTCTTGTGTGTCATTCGATAAGCCTACAGTACTACAGGTATGCATAGGTACCAATCACTTCATTGAGCATTGCAAACCTTGGTCAACACATTTTCGAGCACTTTTTTTAACACTTCCACCATCCCATTAGCCTGCGGGTGACAAGACGTACTCTTCTGGTGGTATACCTGAAATTCCTCTGTCAGCACATTGATCGTCTCATTCAGGAAGTGTGTACCACGATCACTCATCAAGATCTTCGGACAGCCAAATCGTGTTAGTACATGCTCAAATAGGAACTTTGTGATTGTCGTTCTTGTGCAATCGTTCACCGGCTGCGCTTCTGCCCAACGAGTCAAATATTCTGTCCCGGTGATACTATACCTTGCTCCTATCTTTCCTTGTAGCTGAATGGGCCCTACAAAATCTATCACCCACTTTTCAAAGGGTTGTAACGTCATTTGTGGATTCAAGGGAATCTCATCCCTCTGCAATGGTCTGCCAGTCCTTTGACACACATTTCACACCTTGCAATATGCTTTTGAGTCTTGATGAAGGGTTGGCCACCACAACTCTACACATAGAATCTTCTGCGTGGTTTCTCTCCCTACATAATGTCCTCCTGCAACACTCCCATGAGATTCCACAAGGATGCTTCTTGTTTCGAACTTAGGTACATATACTCGCAATATCTCATCATTCCCCATCGTGTATGGATTCCGAGCAATGATAGATAAATCTGTTGCGTGCACCACTAATTCCTTCTTTTGCTAGATAGTGTATCCTTCCCACACAATTCTTTTTATTAGGAAGTGTATTATATCCTCAAAATGACCATCCACGACATGCACTGCGAATAATTGTGCGTCAGGCAATCCTTCTTCCAAGTTAGTAGGTTCCTCCCATGTTGTTGGCTTGTATGGGCCTTACCTAGGTGTAGAGGTGATTTAGCCAAGAAAATCCCTCTACTACTAGCCCTTTCGGCAACAGTTTGTGGAGAGTAGACTAAGGTCTCACCTGAAATAGTATGAGAGGGTGCTAGAACTAGGTTTCCGCACCTTGGGGATGTCTGATGAGATTTTGGAGGTCTGCAATCTGACCCGTCACTACGCACATTTATTATCCCTTCGCAACCTACGATACTACTTCCACGTAGCCCTACTCGGGGTGTGACCCATATAATACCCAAGTCCCTTGCTATTTAATATGTTATTATCCGATTACTTCACTTGTTTATGTAAGACTAATTATTATTACAGCATATTCAGTAATCATATCATTGCACGTGATAAATAAAACAGTATAAACGTAAAGAAGGAAATGCACAGTAGATACATAGAAATAGGAATCAACTTCCCTTTATTGATATCTAATCCGAATCATAAACTCGACACCACCCTGCACACTCAGCTCGAGGGGTTCACATACTTAGTTGCAGACTCTACTAGGCCTCTGCGAACTCAACTGCAGACACTACAAGAAAAAAGGTCATTGGTGAGGGTCATGCTTATTACGGACCTTTCAGGTCTATCACCAATGTCGTATTTGGTGATGGTCTTTAAAAAATCATTGTTGTAAGTGTAGATAGTGATGGTCCTTTAAGGTTTGTTACCGAATCCATTTTCATTGACACTTTTGGTCAGGGTTGTTAAAGTTCTGTCACTAATTCTCTCTTTGGTGACACTTTTGGTGAGGGTCGTTAAAGGCCCATCACTGATTCTCTTTTTGGTGACACTTCTAGTGACAGCTTTTTATTGACCCTCGCCAATGCTCTTTTTGGTTACTTTTGGTGACGGTCAAAAAATGTTCGTCATCATTGATCATTCAAATGAGTTACTGATGACTGTATGTACTTGTTACTATATATTTTTTCAAAATATAATAATTTAAGACCATTGTTGTGGAGTCCTTTTCATTATGTGTCCAAGGCTGCAGTGGTTAGAGTCAGTCATTTTGTTAAGAAGTAATGAGTGTGTATCATTTCCCTCAAGTAATAAGAGTATATTTTTCCTATAAGTCAACACATGATTTATCTCTATTAGGTTTATTATCTAGCAAATTCCCTTTAGATAAGGTTCCACTCGTGTGTGTAGGAACTATATTATTTAATACATAATCAAGCTCTATCAATTCTATTAATGAGAGAGACCTAGCACTCCTCAACACTCATGGCACACCTTAACATGCTTTGGCACACACTAACATTCCTTGGCATCTCGCATGTCTTGGAACATCTTGCCATGAGTAGGACACCCAAGCACATGTTGGCATGCCCCAGCATATCATAACACTCCCCTAACATGTGTTGGCATGCCCTGTAGTCCCTAGCATGCCCTGGAACACCTTGGCATAATATTGCATTGACATACATTAGCACTTGGCACACATTGGCACTTGGCATGTACTAGAACCTATTATTAGTGTGCCTAGCATGCCCCTTTTGAAAAAGATAAAGTCTCGTCTCATTAACCATATTATGTGTTCATTTCCTTGAATTTTAGATTGGTTATTCCTTTTGTTGCCTTGAAACTCCTTGACGCATATTAGCATACTCTGGCACCCTTGACATCCTAGCATGTCTTAGCACCTGACATGTCTTGGCATGCCTTGTCGCTATTTGGCACATGTCAGAACACCCCATAACTACCTAGCACACTCTAGCACTTCTTGATATGCCCTGATATTCCATGGCATGCCTTACCAGTGCTTAGCATACCTTGTCACTCCCTTGTTGGCATGATAGTTAACACTCATTGACACTCCCTCACACACCCTCATATCCATTCACTTCCAAGCATTTTAACCTTGTTCTCCTTTGTGTTCTCCTAATATTCCCTAACACTCCTCAACATGTTTTTTCACTATTTAGCACACCTTATCACTCTTTGGCATGTTCTGTGACTTCATATCATGCATCACACTCTGTGACACACATTGGCACTTGGCACATGTTGGCACTTATCAAGTCTTAGCATGTGTTGGCATGCATTGAGATTACTTGGTATGCTTTGGCATGGTTTAATATTAAAGTGATTTGAGATCAATTATTGGAAAGTAGATGAGAAGCAATGGAGGAATATTTGGCACTTAGAATGCACTGACACTTGGCACTTGGCACCTATTTCCACCTAGTTTTGGTGTGCCTAACATGCCCCTCATGGAAAAGGTAAATTGATGACTTATTAACCCTAATATGTGTTCATTTCACTATAGTTTAAATTGTTTCTCCCTTTTGCTTGCTTGACAGTCCCTGGCATGCATTGTCATACCCTTGAACATCTTGGCATGCATAGCACTTGGCACATCTTAGCATGTTTGACATGCCTTCGCACTATTTGGCACATGTTAGCATGCCCTAGCATTCCCTAACATACCTTGGTAGTCATGCCCTCATAACTAGAATTACATTTTTCCACGACTTGGGACCTTACATTCGCTAGAACACCTTGGCACTCCCTAGTTTGCATGCCCTCATAAAAAGCCTTACTTTTTTTACGACTTGGGAGCCTAACCAATTCATTGGAAAAAAAAATATTGTGCCCAACCCAAAGTTTCCCTTTCTCTAAAATTATTTTGTCCACACCTTATAAAAACCATAGGCTTGCTTCCTCCAAGTCCTATTCTAAACTTCTCCTAAAACACTTCATCCTTGGGACACCTGGAATTCATTGACACTCCTTGGCACACACTCTTATTTGTTAATTTCTAAGCATTTTGGCTTAGTTCTCCCTTGTGTTCTCTGACACTCCTTAACACTCCTCAACATCCATTGACAACATCTACCATGTGGTAGCATACCTTTTCATTCCTTAGCATGGCTCGACACTCCTTAGCTATCATGCCCTCACAACTACCCTTACTTTTCTTGAGACTTGGGAACCCAATCAAGTCATGGCTCAACTATAACAACTTAACCAAGTTATAGTTACTACAACTAGACTATGCCTTGTTCACCTAATAACTTCCTATAAAACATCTTAGGCTACTCATGTCCAATCTCAACTATCTCACGTAACAAGTTACCAAGTCAAGGCTCACATCTAACCATGGCCATAAAACAACTAAGCAACATAGTTTACATCTTGACATGCCATAACACCTGGCACGTCTAACAATCCCTTAGCACTATGTGGTGTGTGTTGGCATCCACTTCATTTATTAGCATGCTTTTCACTCCCTAACACACCCTAGCACTCCACGACATGCCCCGATACTCTAGCATGCCTTGGAATAGCCTAGCATATAACCTTGTCACACCCTCCTTAGAACACTTGGAACTCACTGACACTCCCTATCACACACTCTTATCTATTCATTTCCATACATTTTGAACTAGTTCTCCCTTGTGTTTCTATGGAACTCCCTAAAACTTCCTAGCACGCATTGGCACACCCTAGCACCTAGCACATATTGGCATGTTTCCCTGGCACTCTAACATTCCTTGGCACTACTTAAGATATCTTGTCACTCCCTCCTTACCACACCTATAACTCACTAACACTCCTTGTCACACACTCTTATTCATTCATTTCCATGTATTTGAAACTAGTGATCCCTTTTATTACGTTGACACTCCATAACACTCCTTGACATGCATTGGCACACCCTAGCACCTGTCACACCTAGGCATGTTTCCCTGGCCTCTAGCATGTGTTAGCACTGCCTACCATACCTTGTTACTCCATCATCACACCTGTAACTCACCGACACTTCCTGTCACAAACTCGTATTTATTCATTTGCATGCACTAATTTGATCTAGTGCTCCCTTGTGTTTCCTTGGCACTCCTTACACTTCTTAGCACGTGTTGACATACCCTAGCACCTAGCACATCTTGGCCACATGTCACCCTAGAAATATGGCATGACTTAGCACAACATAGCATACCATGTCCCTCTCTCCTTATCACATTTGGAACTCATTGACGCTCCGTGTCACACACTCTTATTGATTCATTTCCATGCATTTTGACCTAGTACTACTCCCCTATGTTTCCTTGGTGCCCCATAAAACTCCTTAGCATGCATTGGCACACCTTAGTGCTTGGCACATGATCTCGGTATTGTTCCCTAACACTATAGCATGCTTGGCACTTCATATCATACCTTGTCACTCCCTCCTTAGCACAAATGGAACTTGTTAACACTTCATTTCCATGCATTTGAAACTAGCGTTCCCTTGTGTTTCCTTGGCGCTTGGCCCTAACACTCCCTAGTATGAATTTCTGCCACACCTTGGCACCTATCACATCTTGGCATGCCTTAGTAGTTGGCTTGTCATAGCATGCTTAACATGACTTGGAACTATCTAGCATGTGTTTTTACTTCCTGGCATTCCCTGACACACCTTGGCACTCCTTAATTGTCATGACCTCATAGATAGATTTACTATTTTTGCGACTTGGGAACCCAACCAATTCATTGGCAAAACAATGTTGTGCCCAACCCAAAGTCTCCGTTTTTCTGAAACTGCTTTGACAAACCCCTTATAATTGTAACCATAGGCTTGCCTCCTAAAAGTCCTGTTCTAACCTTCTCCTAACACACTTTGTCCTTAAGACACCTAGAATTCATTGAGACTCTTCGGCACACACTCTTATTTGTTCATTTTCATGTATTTTGACCTAGTTCTCCCTTGTGATGCCCTAACACTCCATAACATTCCTCAACATGCATTGGCAATGTCTGACATGAATTAGCGCACCTTTTCATTCCTTGGCACGCCCTAACACTCCTTAGCTATAATGCCCTCACAACTACCCTTATTTTTTTGGGACTTGGGAACCCAACCAAGTCTTGCCTCGACTACAACTACTTGACCAAGTTATAATTACTACAACTAGACTATGCCTTGTTCACCTAAGAACTAACTATAACTCATATTAGGCTACTCATGTATAATTTCAACTTATCCAATTTAACGAGTTACAAGTTACCATGTCAAGGCTCATGTCCAACCTTGGCCATAAAACAACTGAACAACATAGTTTCCATCTTGACATGCCATAGCACCTGGCACAACTAACAATCCCTTGGCACTATGTGGCATGTGTTAGCACCCACTACATTCCTCGACATGCTTTGGCACTCCCTAACACTCCTTGACATGCCCTAGAAATCTAGCATGCCTTGGAAGTGCCTAGCATATAACCTTGTCACTCCCTCCTTAACACACTTGAAACTCACTGACACTCCCTATCACACTCTTATTCATTCATTTCCATGCATTTTGATCTAGTTCTCCCTTATGTTTCTATGACACTCCCTAACACTCCCTAGCACTTGGCACATCTTGGTATGTTGCCCTGGCACTCTAGCATTCCTTGGCACTACCTAGCATACCTTGTCACTCCCTCCTTAACACACCTAGAACCCACTGACAATTCTTGTCACATTATATTATTCATTCATTTCCATGCATTTGAAACTAGCTCCCCCTTTTGTTTCCGTGGCACTCCCTAACACTCCTTGGCATGCATTGATGCACCTTAGCACCTAACACATCTTGTCATATCGTTGCCCTGGCCTCTAGCATGCCTTAGCACTGTAAAGAATATCTTGTCACTCCCTCAACACACCTGGAATTCACTGACACTTCCTCTCCCAAAATCTTATTCATTAATTTCCATGCATTATTTTGACCTAGTGGTCCATTGTGTTTCCATGGCACTTTGTAACACTTCCTAGCACGTGTTGGCACACCCTAGCACCTGACACATCTTGGTCAGATGCTACACTAGCACTCTAGCATGCCTTAGCACTGCCTAGCATACCATGTCACTCCCTCCTTAACACACATGGAACTCATTGCAATCCCTGTTACACACTCTTATTCATTCATTTCCATGTGTTTTGACCTAGTGCTCCCTTGTGTTTCCCTATCACTCACTAATACTCCTTAGCACGCATTGGCACAACTTTGAACTTGGTACATCTTGCCATGCTTTCCTAGCATTGTAGCATGCCTTGGCACTGCCTAGAATACCTTGTCACCCCATCCTTAGCACACTTGGAACTCGCTAACACTCCTTATCACACACTCTTATTCATTCATTTCCATGCAATTTAAACTAGTGCTCCCTTATTTTTCCTGGCACTCCCTTGTAACACCCTCCTCCCACATCTACCCAAGCAACCAACCAGCCAGGTTAAACATGTGATGAGATGCAACTATTATATTATTCAACCTCCTAAGTGATGTTAAGGAAGTGGGACCGATGGAAACACACCATGAAGATATTGACCATTAGCTACAAGACCCTCAGGAACTAATCCAATACTTTAGACAACTTGCCCTAGGGTCCCATTGAACTAATTCTGGACAACTTATGGCTTAGTTGCTCCAATGATATAGCATTAGGGTGACCAAAAACCCAAATTGGCTCTCAAAGGATTGCCTGCTAGTGACCAGAGACCACAATTGTCAGTGCTATGCCAGCGACTCCGAGATTTGAGCCACTTTTTAAGGTCTAGAACCCAGGTCATTGCCCAAAATTGAAAAATCTCCGCAAATCAGTAAACTAACATGTAAATGATAGTGCTAAAGAAAATACTTGTTCAAGACCTTGAATGGACCCCTACTAGCCATGATAGGCATTTTGTCAAACAAATTGTAAATGTGTAATCTACAAGTGTAATTCACAGTTCTGAGCATAGGGGTCTCATACTTAGCTGAGAATTGCTAAGAATCATTGATTCCTCAACACATCAATTTCCATTCAATCCATTAGGTCATAGATACATTGATCATTCAATTATAACTATAAACATAATGAGAGGCACACATGTCTACTGTCATAAAACACATACATAACCAACATAATAGCAACAAAAAATACTCATGAAAGTACAATCATATAGACCACATATAATCCATCAAAATGCTCATAGAAATAGAAGGGGAAATAACATTTCATTAATGATGCAAAATCCAAACCCAGGATGGGACTTCAACATTCCACTAGGCCATAGAATGGCAGAGACAAATCTCTATCCAACCATTCACCCTCATGCCTTTTTCCAAGAATGAATGTGGGATCTCATAGAACACATCAATCAAAAACCATCCAGGATTTCAGAGGCCATCCACCCCAACCCATAAAATAGTGATTCCACCTCACGTTCAGACATCACAAAACCATCATTAGATCAGTCTCTATCCCATCCATCTAAGGCTCTAGAGAGTTTTTCCAACCAAGGCTCTAGGACTAGTAACTCAACCCACCAAGGGCTCCAAAGCATTTGTCCAACCAAGGCTATGGGATTAGTAACTCAACCCAAGCTAAGAAGGGGGCTTAGGACTTAATTTCATAGGGTTTAGGGGACCTAGAGGGAAGGTAGCGAGAGCAATTGATAGGGGAAACCCCAATAGTGGTGATAAGGGGATTATGATTCCAATTATCACAAACCATAAGCCCTTAACCCATAACCACTAAATTCCCTATCCCCTTAACCCCCAATCCATAATATCTTAACCCATACACTCACAAATCATAACCCATAAACCCCTTGAATCATTAAATATTAAGACACTAACCCCTAACATATAATCCTTGAACCTCCTAAGCAGCAACTCCTTATCCTCTTAACCTGTGACCCTTAACCCCTAACCCTTCACTGCCTAAACACCTTAATTTATAACCCTTAACCACTAAACCTAAATCCCCTAAATCTTAAGTCTTTAACCACTAAAGTCAATTGTATTGATGTATAATAATATATTTAAGAGAAAATTAAATGAAATTATCAACGCCAATGCTTGAAATAGCCTTAAATTAGCAATGAGTGGTGAGCCAGGGGGTGAATGTGGGGTACTATTAAAGTTACATCATGTTTAAATTCCTTTTACAGTGTGAGGTTGTTCTACAATAGGTTTGAAGCATCATCACAAGGAAGCATGACACATTTTTGTGGGGGAGCGATTAAAGTTGCAACACAATTCAAGTGATTTAGACCTCCAATATAAATGACATCATTGTATGTTTTTATTAGATTGTTAGAGAGTTTATTTATAGACAATGCATTCAATGTACTTAGACTTCATATTTTTAAAGCCTCAACTCTAACATCGATTTGTACTAGGAACACTTCATGCAAATGAAAGTGGGCCTTTTTTTTTAACCACATATGCACAAGAGCACCAGATGCTACCCTTTAGATCCCCGTTGGTGCATTCAAAGTGGGTTTACATTTGCATCGAGTTGAAACTAATCACAATGACCTTCCTCTTCTTAATAACATCTGTTATCTTTTCCATATACACGAGATAGAATTAAATTAGGATCACCTCATTTTTAGGTGCCCCCATTTATTATGAGATTCAAGGAATGTTCTATTGTCTTTATCAACATTTGGATGGGTCGTTATCTACATTCTTTAAATACATGTCTAGAACTTTTTAGGAGGGAGTTCCTTTGATTTAGATCTTTATATAAGGCCTTATGTGGCCTTCCCCTATAAAACTCTTCCAAGGGGATCACCTACTTCCATGTTACCTTGCCTACTTAGGACCAAATTGACAAACCAAGATTCAAACTTCTTTAACTACCAAATTAGTGATGAATCCTACCTCTTCTTGACCTTGACCTCTATGAGACATATTCCTTTAGAGATACTTTGAGGATTTCCCACCATAGATCACAAGTTGTATGTCATGTGATTTGTTACCCCATTTTCTATTTGGCCTTTTAAAGGATATTTTAAAATTTTGATTATGTTAAAATTGAAAAATAGGGCCAAATTACACCTTGGGATAGCTCATTTGATGGAGATGATGATTGCATTAAATTCCTCTTTTCGAGAGGACCAAAATTGATATAAATATCATCTCATTTAGAAATGAAGAAGTGTGATTTTTTGAATTTATCCCGACACATGTACAAATTGTTCAAGTCGGCTACACCAACATGTAGGCTCAAGAAGCCAATGGATGTGTCTCTTCACCCACAGTGAATTGTATAAATACAAGTGACCTCACACCTCATTTGGCATCATCATCACTTACAAATTCTTCTCTCTCCTTCTCTCATTGGTTCGTACAACTATTGGGCAACTTGTCTCTCTCACACATGTGGCAAGAAGGACGAGTTTTCTGGGCTGAATTGCAGGACCAAAATGTTAGAAAATTATATATTACGGAGCAATGGAACACATAAAATATTGCAGAAATATAAACACAGAAAACGCACAAAACAAGAGAGACACAGATATACGTGGTTCACCCAGTTTGGGCTACGTCCACCCTGAACAGCCAATCCTTCCTTTCTATTATCCAGCAAAATGAAGAGACACAACCTACAACAAATTCGCTGTAATATCCTCTGTTTTCTCTCACAGTCTCACCTCTCTGTTTCTCGCTCACAGAATGCACATCTATTTCACAGCCTCAAATACAATACCCTCATACAAAGAGAGGGGTTGCCTTCTAGGGCAAAAAACCCTAAACTAAACATAAGTTCTACCATCATATCATCTTCCTAATGAACGGCCCAGATTGACTAGAAATTACTATACTTTTACAAGGCAATTTTACATTTGTTTTTAGCTTCGGGGGCACTGCCCCCGAGCCCCCGCCGGGGAACCGCTGGCCCTCGGACCCCCCAACCGGGGGGGATCGCCCCCCCCGGACTCCCGCGGGGGGGACAAGTCCCCCCCGTGCCCCCCCATGTGGAGGGGTGTACAAGATTTCCTGGGGTATACATTCGGCTGAAACAAAGACCTTTGAACAATCATGCTCCACACACAACAATCTCCCACTTGGAGAATGGTTGTAGCAACTCCACTGCTACTTCATTTGTTGGACAATGACTCCTCTTTGGACCTGTCTATTTCTCATTTTCATCGTCATCCTTGAAGACCAATTGAAACTGAGCATATTCTCAATTTCTCCCTGGTTACAACTTTTGTTAGCATATCTGCAGGATTCTGGCTAGTGTGTATCTTTTCCAGCTTCAACTCTCCATCTTCGAACACTGATCGTATGAAATGGTACTTGAGCTTTTTTTTTTAGTCCTGGAATGAAATGCTGAGTTCTTTGCAAGATGAATGGCACTTTGGCTATCACTGTATAACGTGCCCATATCATGCTCCTTACCCAATTCACCCATAAACCTTTGTAACCAAATCATTTCTTTACTAGCCTCTATAGCAGCAACATACTCTGCTTTTGTTGTTGAAAGTGCAACAACACTTTGGATTTTTGAAACCCAACTGAAAGCTGTTCCTCCAAAAGTAAATACATATCCTGTAGTTCTCCTCCTGTTATCTTTGTCACCTACCATATCTGCATCAACATATCCTTGTAGGGAGATGTTTGAACCACCAAAGCATAATGCTTGATTTGTGGTACCTTTCAAATATCTGAGAATCCATTTCACTGCCATCTAATGTTCCTTTCCTGGATTGTTCATGTACCTGCTTACAACTCCCACTGCATGTGCAATATCAGGCATTGTGCAGACCATTGCATACATTAAGCTTCCAACTGCTGATGCATATGGAACTTTAGACATATAATCCATGTCTTCTTGGGTCTTTGGGCACATTTCCTTGCTAAGTTTGAAATGGCTAGAAAAAGGTGTACTAACTAGTTTTGCATTGTGCATGTTAAATCTTTTCAACACCTTTTGTATCTACTCATTCTGAGACAATGTTAATTTATGATTTTTCCTATCTCTAGTTATTCTCATACCAAGGATTTGTTTTGCAGCTCCCAAATCCTTCATTGCAAGTGAATTTGCCAATTTTCTTTTGAGCACATTTATTTCTTGCATGTTAGATCCTGCAACAAGCATGTCATCTACATACAATAACAATATAATATAGCTGCCATCATTTTTCTTTTTCAAATAAACACAATGATCAGAGTGACATCTAGTATAACCTTGTTTAGACATAAACTTGTCAAATTTTAGATACCACTGCCTTGGACCCTGTTTTAAGCCATACAAGCTCTTCTTCAACCTGCACACTAGTTTCTCCTTCCCTTTCACTTCATATCCTTGTGGCTGCTACATATATATATCTTCCTCCAAATCCCCATGGAGAAAGGTTGTCTTTACATCTAACTGCTCAAGATGCAAATCTTCAGCTACTACAAGACTTAAAATGATTCTGATTGAAGTCATTTTAACAACAGGAGAAAATATTTCATCAAAATCAATACCTTTCTTCTGTGCAAACCCCTTCACCACAAGTCTAGCTTTATACCTCTGTTTTCCTCCATCTTCTTCCTTAAGCTTGTAAACCCATTTATTCTTCAATGTAGTTTTTCCTACAGGAAACTTGACTAAATCCCAAGTCTGGTTATGCATTAAGGAGTCGATCTCTTCTTCCATGGCTACCTCCCACTTCTTCCTGCTTTCAACCTGCATTGCTTCTTCATAACATTCGGGTTCACCGGAATCAGTCAACAATAAATAATATAATGAAGGAGAGTATCGTTCAGGGGTTCTACTTATCCTGGTAGATCTTCTAACACCACTTTCAAGTGTTTGGGGTGCCTATTGTTGTTGTGGTGGTTGCTGTTGTTGTGGTTGTTGATTATTATTATTTTCAGGCACCTTTCCTTTTTCAGTGATTTCATCAAGAACTGCGTATTCCTTGTTTTCCTTTTCCTTTTTCTTTTCCTGCAACTGATTCTTGTACAAGACCTTTTCATTGAATATTACATCTCTGCTCCTAATGATTTTGTGATTTTCGTAATCATATAAGCGATAACCAAAATCATTAACACCATATCCAATAAAGGTACATTTCTTTGACTTTGCCTCAAGCTTTGTTCTATTTTCTTTATCAATATGGACAAAGGACTCACAACCAAAAGGCTTTAAAATAGAGTAGTTTACCTTTTTACCTGTCCATGCTTCCTCTGGAACACCACCATCCAAGGAACTTGAAGGCCCTCTGTTTATTAGATAAACAGTAGTATTTACAGCATCTTCCCAAAATTGTAAAGGCAATCCTGCATGCAATCTCATGCACCTTGCATGCTCCATGATTGTTCTGTTCATCCTTTCTGACACACCATTTTCTTGTGGTGTTCTTGGAACTGTCTTCTCTCTATGAATTCCATGTTCTGAACAGTACCTATCAAACTCTTTGCTGCAATATTCACCTCCATTGTCTGATCTAAGACACTTTAATTTCCTTCCTGTTTCAATCTCAACCAAAGCTTTCCATTTCTTGAAAGTATCAAATACATCAGATTTATTATTAATACAATAAATCCAAGTTTTTCTAATTGCATCATCAATAAAAGTAACATAATAACGATAGCCATCAAGAGATGATACCTGAGCAGGTCCCCATACATCTGTATGCACAAGCTCTAATTTTTCATTCTTCTTTTCTTTCCCAACTCTGAGAAATCTGACTCTCTTCTGTTTTCCATAAATGCAATTCTCACAGAAGTCCAAATCAACATTCTTCAAACCCGGCAACAAAATCCTTGAGTGAAGAATCTTCATCCCCTTTTCACTCATGTGTCTGAGCCTATGATGCCACAATGATGCATCTGCTCCTTTGGAAGTTAAAGCATTAACAGAGTTAGAAATACCATTGCATAAATACAATGTACCAACCTTTTCACCTTTTGCTATTACCACGGCTCCTTTGGTGACCTTCCAAGCTTTATCTATGAAAGTTGTCACACAACCTTCACCGCCTAACTGACCTGTTGAAATCATATTTTTCTTTACATCTAGAACATGCCTTACCTCCTTTAATAGCCGTTGGTTTCCATTCTGCTATTTTACAAGAACCTTACCCATTCCAACGATTTTACAGCGTTTATCATCACCCAGACGAACTTGTCCAAAATCTCCTTGAACATAGTCATGGAAGCATTTCTTATCAGGTGTGGCATGGAATGAAGCCCCTGAATCTACCACCCAGGAATCAGTAATATTTTCGAAAGAAAGAATCAAAGCATCTTGTAACACCTCACCTGTCACATTTGCTTCATGATTGTTTTCTTGTTGTGCATCTCCTTCTTTTCCCTTCCGAGATCTACAATCTTTCTTTAGGTGTCCTTTCTTTCCACATTTCTAGCACACTATCCCTGATCTGGACTTGGATATGCCTTTCCTTGATTTACTGTGATATCCTGAGCTCTTTCCTCTTTCCATTTTTCTTCCTCTAGACTCTGCACTCAAAGCATTTCCCGATGTCTCACCGGAGCTTTTCTGTCGCATTTCCTCGCTAAGGATAGCACCGAAAACATCATCAAACTTTAAAGTACTAGATCCAGAAACGGAGTTACTAATGGCCATTACCAAACCATTCCAAATTTCTGGTAATGAGCACAAGAATAACAGAGCTCTAACTTCATCATCAAAGTTTACCCCTATAGAACTTAACTGACTTGTAACTGTATTAAAATCATTTAAATGGTTTGCAACAGATCCACCTTCCGACATATTCATATTAAATAACCGTTTCATAAGAAATACCTTGTTTGAGGCCGAGGGTTTTTCATATAGTTTCGACAACGTCTACATCAAACCCTTTGTCATGGTTTCCTTCGAAATGTTGAAGGCGACTGACGCAGCAAGGCACAATCGTATTGTTCGAGTGCCTTTCTATTGAGAAGGTTCCATTCTTCGTCTTTCATACCCGTCGGCATCTTTGTTTTTCTGCCCAATGGTAGGTATAGATCTTTCTGATACAGATAATCTTCCATCTGCATCTTCCACAACGAGAAGTTTTGGCCGTTAAATTTCTCGACCCTAAACTTACCATCTTCCACCATTGCTCCCACTCAAACCAGGAACCCTTCTTTCCTGCTAGTTTATCAGCCAAATAGACCTTCGGCTCTGATACCAGTTGTTAGAAAATTATATATTACGGAGCAATGGAACACATAAAATATTGCAGAAATATAAACACAGAAAACGCACAAAACAAGCGAGACACAGATATACTTGGTTCACCCAGTTTGGGCTACGTCCACCCCGAACAGCCAGTCCTTCCTTTCTATTATCTAGCAAAATGAAGAGACACAACCTACAACACATCCGCTGTAATATCCTCTATTTTCTCTCACAGTCTCACCTCTCTGTTTCTCGCTCACAGAATGCACATCTATTTCACAGCCTCAAATACAATACCCTCATACAAAGAGAGGGGTTTCCTTCTAGGGTAAAAAAACCCTAAACTAAAAATAAGTTCTATCATCAGATCATCCGCCTAATGAACAGCCCAGATTGACTAGAAATTACTATACTTTTACAAGGAAATTTTACATTTGTTTTTAGCTTCGGGGGCGCTGCACCCCCCTGCACCCCTCTGCGTGGAGGGGTGTACAAGGCTTCCTGGGGTATACATCTGGCTGAAACAAAGACCTTTGAACAATAATGCTCCACACACAACACAAAATTTCAGGCAGCAGACCAAGTTTGACCAACGTTGACGAAGGAGTTATTGACCAACATTTACTGCAATTATTGGAGGATATTTTCTGTTTCTTTAGGCCGTATTTATGTGAACAAAAATCGAGGGAATATGGTTAGTTTGACCAATGTTGACTTCATGGTTGACTGCAGTTTGACCACAAAAAATTATAACAAATTTTCCCTCTCCCTTCACCGAGTTTGACTGAGCTGTTTTAGGCTAACTTTAACCTCTTGATCAAGTCGAGTTCGACTAGGGAAGACCGAGTTTTTTTTAGTATGATTTATTGTTGATTTGACCAATGTTGACTTTCTGGTTAGGGATGAAGTTTGACTACATAAATTGATAGGATTGTTTTGACTTTGAATTGGGCAAGTCAATTTGACTTTTTTACTCTCTCTCTCTCTCTGTTGTACTTTTGATATAATAATAAGAAGAATTGATCAAAGGGTTTTCCCAACATTGGGGTTTTTCCCTGGCATCTGCCAAATCTGGTGTCCTCTTGTCTTGGCTTGTCTTCTGAATATTGTTTTATGTTCTATCTACTTTTACTATCAATGTGATTAATGGTTAATGTGATCGCTATTGTAAATATAAATTTAAATTGCTATTGGGTTGCTTAAGGAACATTGAAGTAATTGTGCTAAGCATAGAACATACCATTATTAACTAAAATTAACAGATTGTCATCTCAACCCCTACGATTCCTGTCACATTGATCATTTTCCATCTAAGGTTTATGAATCTATATGTAATTCATGGATGTATCATTGGTTTGATCACACCTTGCCTTAGCCATCCAGGACACTAGGTGTAGAAAGAGGTTCCTTTAGCTACCACATTTAACTAGATATATATGATCAATGTGTATATGATATTATGTCTAATGTGTACTATTTTTATTGTGTTCACTTAAACACTCTGTTCTAACTCTTTATGCTTTGGTTATAAGTTTTAATCCGAGTTGTTCCATGGTGTTTCATAATTTTGTTTAGAGAAGTTTGTCATCTTGATGGTTTGGGTACAATCTTGGTGATTTGAGTAGGTGCTATACATTAATTTTATTGTACCCCTTATTTCCTTTAGTCAAAATTTATCCCATGTCTCTCTTAACAACACATATGAAGGCCTTCTAAGCTATGGCTAACTTCTAATAGGATATTTTTAAGCTCTAAGTGAACTTCCTTAAAAATAATAGGCTACCTATAACTATTTAAGTTTATTGATAACATTATTTATAGATTTAAACATATTTTTCACTCCTTAAAGATTGATAGATATTTTCCTCATGTGTAAAGCTCATGTCCATTTTCTCTCCTTATATGAACATACTTACTTATATTAAAAAAAAACTCATATAGTTTTTATTGATGCCCTAATTAAACTAACATTATTACTTATCTTCAACCTCATTAGATACAACTTCTATGTTAGATGATATCCTTTTGCTCAAATAAGAATAAAACTTAATGAAAACCTAAGCGACCATAGCAATTTCTTTATAATATTTTACTACCTATTCAAATCTAATTTGGTGGCCATTCTAAAATCTAAATGGACCTATTAAAATTTATTTTCCCACCGCACTTTCTGATAGAGGATCTCAAAGATCAGACTCATTCAGAGAAGAGTCGAATATCATCAAGGGAGATGAAAGGTAGTAATATATATTTCTCGTAAACTTTTACTCAAGATTCTCTTTACATGGTCCCTAAACGGACCTTTTGTTTGAGAAAAATGGTCCCGAAACTGACAAATTTGTGGGCATCTGATCATTTGGTTAAATTGCAAAAACTTGGCCTGTCTTTGTCTTTCATTGATAGTATAGATTTTGTAGTCCTTCAATGATTACTAAAGTGCCTTTTTGTTTCCTAAAATTTTCTTCTCATATGCATGACTTTGATATTCGTCTTACCTTTCGTTAATTAGGAAGCCTTCACTAGACACTACGGCAGTTGAATCACAAGTAATTCGCCGGGATGCAAAGGAGGGAAACCAGCTAATGACTGATTCAAGGCAACACCTGCAAGAGTACAAGTACTAGTTATCCATATATTCAAATGAAGAGCATGCTCTAGTCCTCAATGCTTGTTATCATCTTCTGTCTGATTTCTATTTGTTGAAATGTCGGAAACAAGACTTTTGAGATAACAGCTAAAATAGATCAAGGGCCAAAGTGTTCTAGAGTCTCACAGAACTCCAGTCACCACAAAATATCTTGATCGATACCTCTATTTGGATTCTGTAGTATACAGATATAGATCATCGGTATATATTATTGTAATTTCGGCAAAGAAGTAATGTTTGAATGTGATACAATAATATGTCACATAGTCAGAAGTTGGAAGTTGACGAAGTGTGGCCACTACAAATATGATATCATTCAGTAAAGTGCCTCAGGCAGGGTTTAGTTATCTGGATTAATGATCCACTTCTTGTACACGAAAAATAGGTCTTGAAGAATAGGATATGGCATCAGTGGTTGTAATTATCTTGCCTCGAGAGGAGATTTCTTTATGTACTACATATGAATGGGATTAATTTTACAGCTTGTATTGTTCATAATGATTTTTGATTTGATAAATAATGTTGTGTAATTTAAAGATTGAGATAACTGAATGGTAAAGGGGAACACATTCTAAAGTTTCTTTTTGTTTCCTAAAATTTGCTTCTCATATGGATGACTCTGGTATTTGTCTTAACTTTGGTTAATCAAGTAGCCTTCACTAGACACTACAGCAGTTGAATCACAAGTAACTCGCCAGGATGCAAAGGGGGGCACCCAGCTAAAAATTGATCTAAGGCAACAGCTGCAAGAATACAAGTACTAGTTATCCATACATTCAGATGAATAGCATGCTCTGGTCCTCAATGCTTGTTATCAACTTTTGTCTAATTTCTATTTGTTGATATGTTGGAAACAGGAGTTCTGAGATAACAATCAAAATAGAGCAAAGTCCCAAGTGTTCTAGAGTTTCACAGAGCTTCAATCACCACGATATATCTTGACCAACACCTCTATCAGATTCTGCAATATAAATGTATAGATCATGGGTATATATTATTTTAATTCGGACAAAGAAGTAATGTTTTAATGTGATAAAATAAGATGTCCCATAGTCAAAAGTTGGAATTTGGTGAAATGTGGCCACTATAAATATGATATCTTTTTAGTAAGGTGCCTCGAGCAGGGTTTAATTATCTGGATTAATGATCCATTTCCTATACACGAAAAATAGGTCTTGAAGAATAGGATATGGCATTAGTGGCTGTAATTATCTTGCCTCTAGAGGATATTTTTTCATGTACTACATATGAATGGGATTAATTTTATAGCTTGCATTGTTCAGAATGATTTTCGATTTGATAAACCATGATGTGTAATTTAAATATTGAGATAATTGAATGGTAAACGGGAACACATTCTACAACGTATTTCACACTACGAGATAGGATTAAAGATGATTTTGGCTTGCAATCTGTTTTGTCGTGTTTCAATTGATTGAAAAGGTTGTCATAGAGGAAAACATGTATAGAACGCCTAATTATGACCAAAACTCTCCATCATCTATTGGGTCTTAAAATAAGTGCATATTAAAATGTTTACTCAATACAATCAAAATGACCCATTAGAGTGTCATATAACCACAACTACATGAGGAAAACAAATGCAATATCCATAAGGGTCACAACGGGCATGGTTGTATATTTTAGTATTCTCCCATTAACAAGGCTAGGTCATATGCCCTCTTATCTACCAATTTGCATTTCTTGAAGACCATTGTTCAGTTTTATTCATTTTCATGATTGGTTCTTTTTCAAAATGATTGTTTTCTTACCATCCAGGCAGAGTCTATGTTCGGATGAAATAATGTTCATCTATCAAAATTGTGTAAGGCTAAGCCAAGTCAAAATGCCCATTGATATAGTTTATTTCCCATGGTGACTCTCACCCCAAACCCTTCCTCATAAAATTTGAAGTCAAAATTCCCATTCATATAGTTTATTTCCCACAATGACTCTCACCCCCAAACCCTTCCTCATAAAATTTAAAATTTGAATCTGAAATCTGAGGAAAACTATATTCCATGCAAACCAACTAAGTTTTAATGACTATCTCAAATCATGAAGCTGTATTTTTATGAAGTGAAATCCAAGTGTGCTAGCAAGATATAAAATGTTTGTCTACTTACTCTGTTACAATTTATGCTCCAAAACTCACCATCTCACTCATATATATATGGAAAGATAAAATCTTGATGTCGACAAATATTTTGTGCATTTTTTAGAACAAATCTATCTTTTCCCTACATGTACAGAGCTATCTAGTTCATCTACGAAATCCCTTGAGCTCACTCGTGCCATTCCTCCACCAAGGATTCATCTTGGGTGATTGCTTCTTAGTGAGCAATCTTATGCTCCTTATGTGAGCATATTCTTTTGTTGACCCTCATTGCATTGTGGTACATGCCTTCAATCATGTTCTTGGTGAAAGAGATTCTTTCATGCTTGATCATGTTATAGAACTATACCCATGAATCAATAATATACAAATGATAACATGACTTAAACTTTGATGCATACATACCTCATCTTCATTCCCCTTTGATCATCTTTTGGTGTGGCCCTTCTTGCTTCATCTTAGTTTTCCTGCATATCATTCTTTTCTTGAAACCCATGAATGGGATTCCCAATGAGACATTTTCTTTGGTCCATGAACCTTCTTTCGAAGATTCCATCATAGGATCTTAAAGATCCTTGCCTTGCAAATTTTTCCTTTCCTTTGATGATGTAGGCCTTCTAAGATTCTTATCATGATCAATTTTCTTTCATCATGTATGAGGTCCTATACTAGGTATGCTTCTTCTACATGAATATCTTGAGCTATATCTGCCATGCTCCTTATTCTAGAGGATATTTCTACTTATGCATTTTTGTTCTTATCATAAATGCTACATATACATGAGTATCTAGAATTCTATGAACATCATGCTGCTAGATTCGAGAGGATGTTTCTATTCATGCAATTTTAATTTATTCTTACATGCTGCTACTCTACTCAAAACTTTGAAATAAGTCTAGAAGTAAAGAGTTTGACCTAGTCATAGTAGAGAATCGAAGGATATTCCTTCTTTTTCTTCTTTCCTTCTTCTTTCATCTCTTGAGTTATGCGAGCTTCTTCCCTCTTCCTTTTGTTGTAGTCCTTCTTAAGCTTAGGACAATTTCTTTTGTAGTGTCCATATTCTTGGCATCCAAAAAATTGGATCTTGGACATGTCTTTGTTGTTTGTTCTTCGTGGACCAAACTTGCCAAATTTACCCTTTCTTTTGGCCATGGTAGCAAATGCTTGCTCCTTTGATCCCACATCTTCTTTTGCCATAAGTCTGGTTTCCTCTGTTATGCATAAAGACCACATTTCACTGAGAGTGGTTGCTTCCTTCATGGCATATATGCTAGATGTGAAGTTTCCCTGCTCCTCAAGTAGAGCATTGAGTACTATAGTTTTCATCTCTCTGTCAGACATGACTTCCCCAAGCTCTTGAATTTGATCTCTCATTTAAGAGATTTTCATGGAGTAGGGAGCTATTCCTTCCTTTGTTATCTTCATATTTTATAATTCATTCCTTAGAGATATTACTTCTCTGGTTGTGGATACTGAGAATAGCTCTACTAGTTTATCATAAATTTCTTTCAATGTCTCAAACTTGGAGACATAAGGAATGAGAGAGTCTTTGATTGATTTTATCAGAATTCTTTGAGCTCTTGTTTTATCCTTATTGTACTTGGCTAAGGCTTGATTCTGTTCCTTAGCAGGGATAGTGATATTCCATTTGACATGCTCTAGGAGTTCATTCTCTTTGAGTAGTAGATCAGTCCTCTTCTTCCACGCAAGAAAGTTATTGGTACCTACAAATTTATTACTTTCCTTGCAAAAGGACATTGATGTATATTCAAAAGAGGACATGTACTTACTTGATAGATTTTAAGATGTAATGGAGTTTCTTCCTCCTTAAAGGCTTGATGGCTTGTCTTCCCTAGATCTTGATGTTCTTCAAGTTTCCTTCTCCAAGTGGACTTGCTTGGTGATGAGGTTTGCTTGAAGAATTGTAGCTTGATGTAGGTATTGCTTTAATCAACTCTTCTTTGTAGGTGTCCTCATATAAGACTCTTCTTATCGCTTTGTAAACCTCCTTGAGGAATGATGGATTGTAGACCCTTCTTGTCCTTAAAGTGATTGAGACTTCTAGGCTTGATTCTTCGACTTTGTAGATGCTTCTTCTTGATGAGTGTTCTTGTGTTTCCCTTTCCTTGATGTGTCACCTTAGCTCTAATTCCATGTTGAAGAATCTAGGGCAAAGTAGGGTAGTGAGATTCTTTGTTATTTGACAACAATTTATGGAGTATTTTTACTTTTCTTGTTAGCTTATTTTTCTTCTTTTTCTTATTAGTGCATATGTGTGTACTTCATCAAACTGCCATCAAAACACAAAAATAAGAACACAAGATGTTGGCTCTCTGCCAGGGCCAAAACCTCTCTTCTCTTGAGAGGAAAACCCTTTGATGAATTTCTCTTATTGAGTCTTCTATTGATTAATGCTAAACCCTAGACCCCTGACAAGAGTATCCTCCAAGCACAAGTCAAGTCCTTCCTTCTTTCTGCACCTTATTCCCTGGTACTTCTTCTGGCACTTCGTTCTCCGACACTTCATCCTCCTTCTGGCACTTCATTCTCTTATGAATCTTGTCTAGAGATAGACCTTTTTGAGTGAGTCTTCTAGGTGAGGTGTTCCTCTTCTATCCCTTGCACAAGTAGACTTCAACGTTGATCAACCAAGATCCTTATTGAAATATAGGTGTATGACAATGTTGTTGTTTTGTTGCCCTAGTATCTCGCACGTGTGGGAGGATAACTAGGTTTATGTGCTCTTCTCCCCTTCACTTGAGTGTCTTTCTTCCATGATGGAGTAGGAGGCCTTGTAGGCCTAGTTTGCACCCAAAACAATGAGGTATGGTGAGCTACAATCTTCTGTTGTTATGGCTGCAGTTAGATCCTTCTCCTTTCACACGCGTGGCTATGAGTATTACCCTAGAGGCAGTCCTTCATACTTCAATGTTCATTCTCCTCTCTTCGCTGCCTTAGTGGACCCTTTCCCTTGGATTCCTTCGACCTTCTTTCCTCTCAGTTTCTTGTGGATTTTAGAGATTGAGTAGTGTGCTTTATTTGGAGTGGACAACCTCTATAAATAGAGGATTTTCCCTCCATTTAGGCTGACTTATAGGTTGACTTGATTGACTGTTAGCAAGTTGATTTTGAGGGTTGTTTGTAGGCTGACCTGGAGGGCAATTTGGTGGTTGATTTGCTGAGCAGAATTCACACATATTCCATGGTGGTGTGGTGTGCTTGAAAAAGCTTCTTGAAGGTGTCATTACATAGGATTAGAGTTGACTTTTCTTGGAGGTTTCCCTTTGACTTTAATATATAGTTATACAAAGTGTAACATGCCCTTAAGGCCTTCAATATTTTTTCTTGACTATTTGACTCACCTATAGCACTTTGATATGTGCTAGACATAGTTGAATGAGAAAGAAACTCATTGACATATATTATAAAAATAATATTTCTTTCCTTGAATAAGTACAAATATCAAAAGTACATCTATGAGGACCGAACCTAGTTACACTTCCTTCAACAGGAAGGAGGAGTGCTCCTCTGCAATCATCAAGAATCAAATTTGGAAGGACTCCTTATTCATCAAGGATTGTTGGAAGGCTGAATGATAGGAATGCATGCTCCTATCCTGTCTCCTTAAACGAATGGTGCTTAAGCCAATGCTATTACTCAGACCTCAGAATTTCAGGATTATTCCTATTAGATTCATAATTATTATTTCTATCTAGTGGCTTGTATTTATATCTATAATTACTGAATCTTTGAAAATGAGCATAATGTACAAGGGGCTTGGCTTACTAGGCATTATTATCAATTTCTATGCCTACTAGTCTATAAAGGTTTGGATGCTAGCTAGATAGTTGGTAGAATTGCACTAAAATTCATAAGGATCGCCTCTAAACATAGTCTCAACTTCACCATTAGCCAAAGCTACCAAACTAGACTCATAGGCTAACAAGGTCAGGTAGAAGACAAAACAGTAAGGATGGCTCATGCTTCAAATGACGTTGACCCTGGGAAAAGCAGTTAAAGTAGGGATCTATGCATAGGAAAGGACTTGGGGTGGGAAAGGTGATGGAGATCACCTCAGGAAATTTGACACATCTAATACGAGTGTAACATATGGTTTGAGGAATGGCTATGATTGGAGGCATCATCCAATGCATGGTGCTCTAATTGATGCCTATGGAAATTACAAGGGCCAGACATCCTTGCATGGAATACTTTCACATGTACAACCACCTAAGTAAATTGATATAATAAGTAGTAGAATGGTGTCCTGAAATTTACAGGAAGAAGAATACTTATGCGAGGAATCAGGATATGAGCCCAAGATTGGAGAATCATGGTAGACGAAGTGATAACTCAAGGAAAGATGATTATTCTCCTGGTCACCAAAAGAAGTGGTTAGGCTTTGAGAAAGAAAAAATGGGTCTAGTACCTGCTCTTCCTAACCATGACTGCTAGATGCATGGACCCTTATCTCATATGGATAGAACTATGATGAGTGAGAAGGAGATACGACCTCCTAGAAGGGTAGCCTTCTTTTCTCCTTGTTGTCTTTTTGATCTAATTAGTTCAATGACAAATTATTCCCCATTTCCTTTTTTAAGTCATGCCTTTTTAGTGATTTCCTTAGCATGTGAAGATGAAGGCTCCATTTGGTTTCAGCTATTAGTAGTCCTCAAGCACTATGAGAGACATCTCTACCATCACACCATTCAATAAGTTTTAATACAATGGAAGGAAAGACCTCTTGAGGTGGCACCTTCCAGCCTACTAACATTCTACACCAATTTCCACATCTCAACTCTCGAGGATAAGGTTGTTCTCTAAGGGAGAGAACATGTTAGGGTCCTTGCCTCCCTAACCCTTAACAAATAGATTAATATATGGTTATATAAGAAAGGCCATCATTATTAGACAATGATGGCAGTAGTGTGACTGCAACAATTATGAGAGGACTTGCTAGAAGGTTTTCCTCCTCTAGAATGTTCTAGAAGGTTAGAAAGTAGTATATATAGAGGTAAAAACATTGTAAAAAATGCCTTGGATTACTATTGTAACTAAGATTTACTCTACTAGAGGTTCCCTCTTAGAAGAGGCATGTGAACATTATGCTCCTAATAATCAAGGTACCTTATTTTGGTTACCATTACAATTGCATTGATTATTTTTGTTACTTTATACTAAATATATGGATGTTATTTGCATTTATCTTTGTTTCTATAGGGTATATTACACTTATCTCATAATACAAGCTACCGAATCCTCAAACTCTACTTATAGATCATGTGAATTCCATTTACCATTACCACGTTATACCATAGAGCTCGTTATATTAATTTCTTATCATAGAGTAGAGGACAACCCCTAGGAACATTATCAAGGTTTGGAGAGTAGAATACAAACCTTAGAAGAAAGATCAAACTCAAGTTATTAGGGTTGGTTGGTTTTAGGTGAAATTACATAGAAAGGACATTCTCAGTTCACAACAGTGAAGCCAATGAATTCAAGAGAAGATGTTGAGATGATGGCACTAACTAAGTGCATCCCTTAGAAGGAAGCTATGATAGATACATCCATAAAATCCAGAAAATCCAAGAGGCCAGACTAGAAACTTGTATTTAATGAGTTCAACACATTCAATGATGCTATTATAAGAGAAGTCCTTGAGTTAGAGCCCCTTTTTTATTGGTAGGATGATGGAACCAACTCTGGGATGAGTTGGAAGGCGTGGTCAGTGAGTTTTTGTGGCTTTGTTTTATCTAAGTACTGGCATAGATATAAGTGCAGCAGAAGATGAATCTGTACAGTACTAGAAGCCACACAAGCCTAATTATATGGAATCGAAGGAGTCCTATTATACATCCTCTATGCCCAGTCTCTTTGACCCTCTATGCAGATTTATAAAGGTGGACATCCTATTGTATGATTGGGTTATAGCTGGTAGATTCCCTAGTATATTCCAGAATCTTTTATAACCACCTAAGTTGCCTATACATATGAGGATTTTCATGTATCCAGAGAGGTTGTAGAGGTTGTTATCCATTATGACAGAGATTTATTCAGTTGTTGAAAGGATTCTATGGGTTATGGGTTCTACACATGACTTATTCTATCATGTTTCATCTACTAATACACCTTAAACAAACCTTAGAAGATTCACATACCAAAGTATTCTTAATGAGTAAGTGCGTTGCTCACTTGGTTAGGGTTTGTAACCTCAAGGAGGACTTCTTCAGCCCTATATTCCATTAACCAAAAAAACTAGAGCTTGGATACACTGCCCAACAATTAATAACAACCAAAATATTGTAACACACCCCCTTACATCCTGACCCAAAGTAGGTGGTTATTAGGTTGACCTGACTCACTAGGTGCAGTTAAAAGAATGGAGTCTATTCTTCTTCTTTCTAAATATATAATTCTCCAAAATATAAAAATTCTTAGGGATTTCTCCCGCACTCCAACGATGACTACTAATGACAAAATGCATTTCTATTTATAAAGAGATGTTCAACTAATATTTTAAGGTAAGTCCACTAATCTAACCAATAGAGAAGTAAAACAAAGTTATTTACCATCAACCAACCCAAAACACATAAATTATGGGTTGTTCAACCCACATGTATAGTAATCAAGTGAAACAAGCCCCGAAGAGAAAGTGATTGGATCCAATTGCATTGCTAGAACTAGTCTATTGGAATTGGATGCAGAAGGCTCCATTTGGTTGTAGCTAGAAGTAGTCCTCAAGCACTATGAGAGACATCTCTACCATCACACCATTCAATAAGTTTTAATACAATGGAAGGAAAGACCACTTGAGGTGGCACCTTCCAGCTTGCTAACATTCTACACCAATTTCCACCTCTCAACTCTTGAGGATAAGGTTATTCTTTAAGGGGGAGGACATGTTAGGATCCTAGCCTCCCTAAGCCTTAACAAATATATTAATATATAGTTATATAAGAAAAGTCATCATTATTAGACAATGATGGCAGTAGTGTGACTGCAACTATTATGAGAGGACTTGCTAGAAGGATTTCCTCCTCTAGAATGTCCTGGAAGGTTAGAAAGTAGTATATGTAGAGGTAAAAACATTGTAAAAGATGCCTTGGATTACTATTGTAACTAAGCTTTACTCTACTAGAGGTTCCCTCCTAGAAGAAGCAAGCGAACATTGTGCTCCTAATAATCAAGGTATCCTATTTCGGTTACCATTACAATTGCATTGATTATTTTTATTACTTTATACTAAATATATGGATTTTATTTTCATTTATTTGTGTTTCTATAGGGTATATTACACTTATCTCATAATACAAGCTATGGAGTCCTCAAACTCTACTTATAGATCATGTAAATTCCATTTACCTTTACCACGTTATACCATAGAGATTGTTATATTAATTTCTTATCATAGAGTAGAGGACAACCCCTAGGAGCATTAGCAAGGTTTGGAGAATAGAATACAAACGTTAGAAGAAATATCAAACTCAAGTTATTAGGGTTGCTTGGTTTTAGGTGAAATTACATAGAAAGGACATTCTCAGTTCAAAATAGTGAATCCAATGAAGTCAAGAGAAGATGCCGAGATGATGGCACTAACTAAGTGAATCACTTAGAAGGAAGCTATGATAAATATATCCATAAAATAATGCACCCTGAAAATCCAAGAGGCTGGACTAGAAACTTGTGCTTAATAAGTTCAACAGATTCAATGATGCTATTATAGGAGAAGTCCCTGAGTTGGAAGCCCTTTTTTATTGGTAGGATGATGGAACCAACACAGGGATGAGATGGAAGGTGTGATCAGTGAGTTTTTGTGGCCTTTTTTTTATGTAAGTACTGGCATAGATATGAGTGCAGTAAAAGATGAATCTGTAGAGTACTAGAAGCCACAGAAGCCTAAGTATGTGGAATCCCAGGATTCCTCTTATAAATCCTCTATGCCCAGTCTCTTTGACCCTCTATGCAGGTTTATAAAGGTGGGGATCTTGTTGTATGATTGGGTTATAGCTGGTAGATTCCGTAGTATATTCGAGAATCTTTTGTAGCCACATAGGTTGCCTATATATATGAGGATTTTCATGTATTCAGAGAGGTTGTTATCCATTATGACAAAGAGTTATTCAGTTGTTGAAAGGGTACTATGAGTTATGGGTTCTACACATGACTTATTCTATCATGTTTCATCTACTAATACAATTGAGAACTGTTCTACTCATGTGTATGTGTTTTTTATGTATCTTAATGATCTATATGTTCTGTATTCACTATGCATGTTGTTATTTTTGTTAGCCTGAATTATTGTTATTAGCGGAATTGTAGAATTCAAGTTTGTTTGTTGATTTGTCCCACCCAGAGCCAGCCTTAGCAAGATGGTTTCTCCATCAAAAAGCATCCATATTGGGCCTTAGCATGATGGCCCTGACACACAATGGCATGATGCTTGTTACGACTAGGATTATCCACGTAACCACCATTACTTGTATATTGCTGCCTCGATCTGTTGTTGGAACCGAGTGAATTGCTTATGCCACTTGATCAACTAATGAAATATCTCTCTTGTCCTTGACCTTTGAACACCTTCGATAATCTGAGCTTGGTTTTAGTAGAGTTCCAATGGACATGATATTCGCTCACTGGATAGTCTCATTTATAAGAGACTTATTTACCATGGTCATCTGAAGTCTATCCTTGCAATATAGAACCACATTTCCCCTACTTTGATAAAATCCAAAAAACCATTGAACTTTCTTATAAGTCAAGGCATCCCTCTAGTATGACATCATCTTCCCTAAACAAACTACATGCGTGAACACTAAACATTGTGAAAAATTATTGATTTTTAATATTCTTCCATTGATTTTCCAGCTAGTAGTCCTAGATTGGATCCTTTCTTGTCCATCGATGAAGGGAGAAGAGAGATCATATTATAGTTCATTCTGATTTAAACTTGCCATCAAATATAGAAAATGTATTTTCATCAAACCAATATACTAGGAAGATGGGCCAACTCAAGGTTATATCTCCACTACAACTACTGTAATTCGCATGTCAAAGATGAGCCTTGGTGTGCATTATTGAATTAGAGGTCAAATTAGATTTATAGGCATGTTGTAATTCTAAACATGTTGTTCTTAGCTCACTTCCTAGAATGTTATGTTATAGATTTAATATGCACACTCTTTTCATTAATAACCCTACTCATATTCTGTTTGTTCATTATATGTCTTCAATGAGGTAGCTAAGTTTTCGAACATCATCTGCACTCTTCCAAATTTAATCATTGTTTCCAATAAACTACAATAGAGCCTAGGTTGTAACATTTAGCACTAAAAAGCCTAACATTTTACCTTACCTAGAAGGAAATGCCTCAAGGGCTTTAGCTCAACATTCTTGAATTCTCAATTGGCACATTGTTTCTACACTTTACAAGTTTCTTGTTGACATGTATTGTCAGCCGGATAAATCATTCTTGCAGACAAGACCGATCTCCCTCGTATCAATAGATATCTAGCGACAAGCAGAACAAGCAAATCTACCTTTCTCTAAATATATTGCGATTCATAAATAAAAACCAAGAGGATTTTTAGACCCTACCTTAAGTCCAATGCTAGTTTGTGGCAGCCACACTTCGACTATCCGAATGAGTTTCCTTTTGAGAACCTGCAATCATAAACAAGCACACATCAAATAACACCTACAGAGCCAATATAATAAATCATATTCATCATGGTGATCAAGGAATCCATGAAATAAACCATAAAAAACAACTTATTGAGAAAAATAAACTTGATTGTATTAACTTTGAAAATAAGAATAACTTTACAACCTTTGGTGCCTTGATGTTGTACAAGCTCCTCCTAGGGTCCAAATAAGAATCTCCTCTACTTTGAAAAGCCTCAAACTCTTCCCAATGAGATCAAAAGGGTATGTAATCTCTCCTCTCAAGCTCAATTAGGAAGACTAAATTCCAACAACATTTACCCTCAAAAATATTTAGCTTTTAACCTCCTCGGTAACTAGCCCAATGCCTCATTTTATAGTGCAAAGAAAGGAGGTTACACGTCCACCTATGAAGGGATAGAGTCCTCCTTCAAAGGGATAAGCTCCTCACATCAATGGGTTAGCTCCTTAAGATATGTGATGCATGAACCTTAAAGGAGCGAACTTGCCACCTCAAGATTCCCTCTAGAAGCTTCCAAAAATAACCCAAAGTGAGTTTTTAAGAATGTAAGTGCACCTTTTTTACTTTTACAGGGGTCCACACCCATTACACAGAGAAAGAGAAGTCAGGTACGCAGGGGACATGACCAGTAGGTGCGGGACCGCAGGTAATGCTAAGAGAAAGTGCGGAACCAGAGTTTTAGAGATTTTAAAGGGATTTCTCTTATTTTTCAAGGCTTGACATGAAGATATGAGGTTTAAGACTTGCAAAGGAGGAAAGTATGAGTGGTGATAGACTCACACTTATTGCAAAATGTCATGGTGACAATATTTTGCTCAATATATTGCCCCCTAAAGTGCGAAGTCTGTAATAGATGATGATTTCATTTGTCATCTAAGAAGAGTGAAGCACTTTATCATTTCAAATATCATCCTGTGGATGCCCTGGTTGGAACCTGTAAAAACATCCAATACAATACAATATATATATATATATATATATATATATATATATGCGAACATATAATTGCTAAGGTGGGCATTCCCATACTCAGATCAAAAACTGACTAGAAAACTAACTAAACTGCTCTAATATAGGAATGATTTTGTAATACATCACAAGTATCGACATATGTAGACACAGTATGGGCACAGCCATCTGTTTATAAATAGTCCACTGTATAATGAATAACAAAATTCCTCGCAGCCTGGATGGTGGAAACTAGATCCAGGGTCTTGATTTCTACTTCCCGAACTATTATGATTCTATCCATGTGAATAAATGTGTCGAAGTCGAACATGGTAGAAACCACTTGTTTACCAGTCAAAGATGTAAATTGTTAACAAGTGTGAGAGAAACCACCAGTAATGTTAATGGCTCTCAAAGTACCCAGTATAATTCATGAAATGTGAATAGATGAGCTGATGTCGAACATGTCATAGAATCCTTTGATCGAAGGTCAATGATGCAACCTGTCATCAAAGGCGAGAAACCTGCCATCAAGGCATGTAGATTCCAAGGTACTGATGATTTCTAGATCATCTTTCTAAATAATGAGCTGAAGTCGATAGAAAGCGATCCGTCATAGGCAAGCCCACAACATGAAATCGTAGATCAAGTTTGAAGAAATATATTTGGCAAGGACTAACTCAGGGATGGTCAAGATGGATGACAGATATTTTGCAGATGAATGGTTTATTTGAACTAACCTCTTGAACACATAACGACACTGCAGATGGTTTGGTGACAATTTATCCAATGCTAATACCCAGAAACTGGTTGAAGACTTTCAATATGGTTTGATTAACTATTAGGCAAAGGATTTCCCAACCCAGGTGAACAAAAAGTGTCGTGTTCAAGAGTGGTTGAATTCTTTTCTAAGGCACAAAGTATAACGAACAGGTTCATTTTTCTGTCTTTTCCCCCACCATTTTTGGCAAGTACCTCTTTATTTTTGACAAGCTTGAGGAGGATAACATTTGCTTGGTTATAAGCTCATCCTTCGGATGAGTCCAACTTTGTTTAAAATTTGAACCCTAAGAAGGAGTGGTTCGTTTCTATTTGAAATTGAATAGGTCCTTTACTGTTAAATTTTAACGAGTCCATTATAGGAGAAGCTCGGTGTTTTTCAATTTTAGGGAGTCAGAAGAAAAACTTAAGAAAATTCCATGGTTATCTTTTTTCATAAATTTGTGTCTCCCAAGCGCAAAAAAGTATAAAATAATACTTGAGAGAACCGCTTGACCATTATGATCAAGGAGTACTTTTCATAATTAGTGTCTCTGATCCGGAAAAAAGTAAAAAAGCGATCAACGACACGTCATTTTATTACTGGTATCGAACTTGAAATGACAAAACTCCAGCAATCTTTTCATGTTTATATGGTCAGAAAAGAGCTATAAGTAGACCATCCTTTTAATTCCATTTTAACGAGCTTAAAAAGAAAAACTTGGCAATCTTTTCATATTTTATGAGTCAGAAAAGAGCTTAAAGAGGGCTTTAATGTTTTTGTTGAAAATGTTCAATTTCTCCTGAAAAATTGAATATTCTGCACAAAAACTCAAACATTAGTCATACCTGTGTAAAATAAATAAAAAAGCATAAAAAAGTTACCTTTTTAAAGTGAAAAATAAACAAATTAAAAATTCATTTATTCAAAAAAGCTTATAAAAAGGGCTTTTGTAAATTCATTTTTACCATTTGACTTCAGAGTGAGAAAAGAGAGCTTTTGGGTAAGAAACTTCTTGTGAAGATTGCGGAAAATATGTCCGTTGGAATCGAAAACCGTCAGTTGCAGATAATCCACATCACTTTAATATTACATTTCAACCATTTAAATTTTGTTTTTAGGCTTCCATTTTAATTTTTTAAGGAAAAATTAGTTTACAAAACTGCTCGCGAGGGTCCACAGGTGTAACATGCGAAACCTGTGAACCTCGATTTTTTCTGACAAAGGAAAGAGCCAGGGGCCCACACCTGTTGCTTGGGAAGAGTGTTGATCTACGCATTGTCCCTAACTGATGGGTGTGGACCACACAAAATGGGTTTTAAAAATGCAAATTTTTCATTTCTGCCCAAAATTTTTTTGAACTAAAATGTTCTAATCCACCATTTTCGCAATGTAGGATATACAAAATGCTCATTTGGCAAGAACGGGAGCACGTAGATGTGGACTTAGCTGCATTAGTTCATCCACCTTCCGTACAAGCATTAAAAGCATGTGGGCTATATAAATTATGGGCCATACCTGGCATGAGGGCCCAAGTAGACTTTTTGTAGTGGCTGGTGGACAGATGGAATATACAGGACCAATTTTTCATTATTGGTGGCCACCAGCTCGAAATGGAACTAGAGGAAATTTACTTTTTTGACTGGTTTTCCCAAGAGAGGTGAACAATTATCTCTATTCAGGACTAGGCTAGGTGGCTAGTCTGTCGATAGTCTCTGACTAGAGTTTTGTAATGACCAGACAAAGGACAAAGGGATTGATATCAAAACTATCTCCCGTCATGAACTTAAAGTGATTGCATTTACTGTCACCAGACTCTACGGAAGCATAACACTGCATGTAGCTACCAGATCCCAAATGCAAATGGCAGTAGACTATTATCGAGGCACCATCTTCAACTGGTGCGAAGTTGTGTTGGAAAATGTAAAAGGCCAACTCACTAGAGCAAAGAACGGACAACTAAAAAACTTTGGATATGGTTTCGTAGTTGTGAGCTTTGGTCTAGAGAGGGTTTCGATGTTGGTCCCACAACATATTTCCATTGGAGTTGGACTTCCCTGAGAGCCTAAGCTCATGCGATGGGTTACAGTTATGGCCCATCATCCTGAGGAGGGTTCAGAGGTTGTTCGTTTTCCGCCAGAGTATTTTCGTTGGTTGGAGAACCAACTTTTCGTGATTCAGGATTTTCTTTATGTTGGGATGGATTATCGTGGTGACCCAGACATGACTCTTCCACCAAGAGAGTAGTGGGATGATTCAGGTAAAATCATTCTCAAAATTTTCTAAGTTTTAACTAATACTTTTTTGTTTTTAAATCATCCAAAACTTATAATAAAAGTTTCAAATGCAGATGTGGGTCCACGGTGACTAGTCGCTCTCTAGCCTTATGAGAGGAGACACCCAGCTATAGTGGTACCAACCCCACGAGATGAATCTACAGAGACCCTAACCGAATTGGAAAATCATCTAGAGCGTTTGACAGCAGATATTCCAGAGACTATCATAGATGACATTCCTCTTAGGTTACAACGTTATGTGATTGGAGTCCCAGGACCCTTTAGGAGGTTCCTTTGCAGGGTGGCCCGAGCAGTGGTTTCTTATCGTGATCATCACCAGTGATAGGATGATCACCTTTTGTAGACTCATACGACATTTTTGCTTTTTGCCGATCATAAGGTGTTTTTCAACCTATGATCGAAGACGATGTATATTTGACACACTTCTATGATATCCTATATCACTATTATTGGCTATCTTGTATAACATGTTATGGAATGTTTTTAAATTTACTGTTTGATTATTGCAAATGTCTATTTAACATTCAAGAAGAAATTGCATCTGCTAATGTATTTAAATATCTTGGAATATGTTGATATTCAATATAGTCAAATTCATGTTCCAAGAGATGAACTCTAAAAGATAATCTTAATAACATTGGATTTCTAATGGCATAAACTCTATTAAGCTACAATATAGCGAGTTCAGAATCTAACCTAACAATCAAACTTCGAATCCCAAATGAGATGGATTCAGATAATAACTCAATCACTACACTATACTCTGCAATGTTGTTCGTTGTTTGACCGAGGCTTACCCCAAGCTGCAGAAGAAATGTTCCATGTATTATGACAAGTGCCATCAGCGAAACCAATGTATGTTTGAAGAGACGTCGACATCTGCAATATCAAGAGTAAAATCAAGATAAGCAGGAATAATGATAAAAACACTCTCTAAACTAGGCACACTTTTCTAATCTAAAACACACCAGCTAAAAAAAAAACTAATCTAACTAAGATCTCCACACCCAGATTTAAGCGTAATATCTCTTCAGATAAAGACCATTTTTGGGTTTACCCAAAGAGACACCATCAAAATCTACCAATTCATAGGCCCCTTTTGCCAGCTTTCACTTAACAACATAAGGAACATGCCACATAGGTACGAATTTTCTAGCCCCTAGCTTATCGTTTGCTTGATCATATAGTAAGACTAGGTCTCCTTCCGAAAAATTACGAGGTGTAACATTTCAATCGTACTAAGCTTTAATTCGTTTGGCATGAGTTTCAATTGCTAGTGTAGCATCATGTCGATTCTCATCTAGCTGAGCTAAGTACAACAAATGTTTCTCCTCTTCAGAAGTGGCTGGAAGTAACTCTATGGCTATTTTCAATAATGGAATTTCGCATTCAATGGGTAACACAACTTCCAAACCATAAACCAGTTGAAAAGGAGTGAAACCAGTTGATGTTTTTACTAAGGTTCAATATGCCCAAAGCACTGAAAATAACATGTTATGCCAATTCAACCTATGAATACCAATGATTTGTCGGATCATAATGACTAGAACTTTGTTGATGGCTTCAACCAGACCATTAGCCTATGGGTAATATGGAGTAGAACTATCGTGATGCAGGCCAAGTTGATCTGTTAATTCAGTCATCATGATGTTTCGAAAATGACTCCCATGATCAGTAATAATCACTTGTGGAACACCGAATCTAGTAATTATATGATTGAAAATGAAAATTGCAGCAGTTTTGCCATCTACCGAAAATGTAGGCATCGCCTGGGCCCACTTGGTAAAATAATCTACCACAAGGATGATATACGCATGCCCCCCGGCCGAGTGAGGGTTACATGTAATAAAGTCGATACCCCGTTTCGCAAAAGGGCCAATGACACATATAGGGTGGAGAGGAGCAGCTGGAGCACACATCTTTCGATCAAAAATTTGACAATTGTGGCATTTTTGGACCACATAGATACAATCTTTAAATAAAGACGGCCAGAAATAGCTAGCGCGCAATATCTTTTGGGCTGTGGCATAGCCAGACATATGACCGCCACATGCTCTAAAGTGACAGTCATTTAGAACCTCTTTAGCTTCTTCATGAGTTAAACAACGTCAGAAAACAGAATCTACCCCACGACGATAGAGTGTATCTCCAATAATTTTGTATTGTTGGGATTGGAAATGTATTTTCCATCGCTGAGATCGTGAAATTTCAGGCCTAAAAGAGTGGGTTTGGAGATAAACTATGTTATCTCCATACCATGGATCAAGATTACTGATAAGAAACAAGGATTCATACGAAATGGGCTCTTCCGCCACAGTTTTAGTATCAGCACGTGGGAAATCACACGTCAATTCCGCAAAAACTAAAGATTTCTTTGATTTGGATTTCAAATTCCAAGTCAAATTCCTGCAGGATAACAATCCATTTGGAATACTTGCCCCCTAGCAATTGTTTTGTCAAAATATAGATCATAGGGTTACATTCAGAAATTATGGTAGTTTTGCATAGTAAGATGGAATGACGAAATCTTTGAACAACCTGAACAGCTGCCAAGGCCAATTTCTCCACATGTGAATATTTTAGCTCAGTCGGATTCAAAGTTCGACTAAGATAGTAAATCACATGCTCACTATTGAATTCATCTTCCTGAACTAACACCATCCTGATGGTGGAATGAGAAGCGGCGAGGTACAAGAAGTAATCCTAGTTGTAGTTGGGAGGATGCAAGGTCAACGCGTGTTTAAGTGCATCAAAAGATTTGTCAGATATCTCATCCCAGAAGAATGGAGTATTCTATTTCAACAACCTAGTAAAACCCTTTGTTATCTCGGCGTAGTTAGGAATGAAACGACGTTCTTCAATCCAAAAGGTAGTTTGCAGTAAGAAAACATCCCCCATGGACAAATGAAAGCCGTTTTTGGTTGATCAGCAGGTAGTATGTTGATTTGATTATAACTGGAAAAACGATCCATAAAGGAGAATATTTCACTGCCGATGCAATCATCAGTGATTTGATCGATATAGGGGGTTGGGTAATTGTCTTTGGGACAAGCTCGATTAATATCCTTATAATCGATACATATTCTTATCGTTCCTTGCTTTTTGTTAACATGAAAAATATTCGATACCCAATCTGTTAAGGGAATTGGATAAATGAAACCTGCTCGAAGTAATTTCTCAACTTCTGCTTTAATAGTAGTAGCTTTTCGCGGGTGTATCTGACGCAAACGTTGCTGGATAGGTTTAGCATCTGGGTAAGTTTTGATTTCATGAACAACAATTGTTGGATCAATTCCTAGCATTTCTTCATATGGCCAGGCAAACACGTCGTGGAATTCTTGAAATACGGCCTTATAAGTTTGGAATTCATTTTCCGTACAGGAGGCACCTATATGAATATTTTCAACAATTCTAGGTTTAACTGAAATGTCAATAGGAACCGTTCGAAAAATATTTCCCAAATTTAATTTAGAATCAGGATTTTGCAATGGATTCTGTGGTTCTTTGACATAATCAATAGTAAAAATAGATGAAAAATCATTTTCAAAATGATCATGCTCAGGTAAAAACGAAGATCGATGATGAAGATCTTCCCATGGTAAATCATCAACAGACAAAATTTCACGAATCTACTCATCAGTATGAATAAGCTCGGAAAAAGTTGTTGAATCTAAGTTTGATGTTGAAAGTGATTCTCCATGGACCACATTCATTAGATCAATTTCGGTTGAACAAGGGTCAGAAAACGACTATACAGCCTGATATGCAATTTCATAGGGACTCAAAGGCATCGCATCACGAAATGAATCCACCTCAGATTCGTAAGGTACAATCCAAGGATCATCCAAAATAATAGTGTTTGATGAAATCATATGAATGGTTGCAGTAGAAGGCGATACGTTAGGAAGAGGAAAGGAAAAAGTTCCTAGTAAACCAGAATATTTAATCAATCCTACCCCAACATCCTTGTAAGGGATAGTTGTTTTACCGACATGTTGTATACTTTCAGAAGAGACTGGGTTAGATGAAAAGTAAGTTAGCTGGTCTATGGTTACGAGCTTTCCATTATGAGGAAACTTTATAAGCAGAAAGACCGATGAAACAACAACAGTCATAGCATAAGACCAACTACGACCCAAGAGAAGATTGTAGTCTAGAGGGGCATCGACCACTTCCACATCTAGATTAACAGTTTTGCCTTCAACCCCTATAGGTAAATCCTATTGAATTCCAAAAGGATGGAACCCATGGCCATCAAAAGACTTTAGAATCATCGGGGATTGATTGAGTGTAGGAGAAACAAGCGATCTCCAACACTGGATCGACATAATACACGTAGAAGCTCCCTCATCAATTACAGTCCTAAATCAAGGTTTGTTTTTTACTAACACTGGAATCTGGAAAGCCATTTGATGAGGTAGGCAAGGTGTACTATTTTCTAAATCGAAGATTATAAGGTTCGAGCCCTAAATATCAACAACTCCTATAGCCAACAATAGTAATTTACGCTATGTTGGGCATGATTGTAGCACCTCCAAAGCTGACATTGCTGAAGGGTAAACAACTAAATCTTCAACAATGTTATAATTCTGAGCAGCTCTCGCATGTGAATTGAAAGCTGACTTCTGAAGTATACCTTTAGCAGGCGGTTTGATTAGTAAGTCTGGGTTAGGTTTCTCGATCTGTAGCGAATCAGAACCAGGAGTTGAAGTTGATGGGTTTGAATTAGAAGATTATGCTTCCTTACCACCAACAGGACTTTTACTTCCATAATCTTGCGATCGCGTTGCAATCCTAACATGGGACATCATCATTACGGGTTCTTTTAAGGCATTTGAGGAAGAACCAATCTTCTTACTATCTTGACTAGGAAAAGGATCCTTCAAGACAGCAGGCATTTGAGAACCTTTGATGATTTTTGCAACCTCAAAACGATGTGGGAAGTCTCTTGTAAAATGCTCTTTGTCACAAATGAGACAAGGATAGTGAGGTTTATGTTTCTCATCAGTAGATTCAGTTTTATTTGATTTCTCTTTTTAGTTTTGTTTATTTTTCTTCTTACCCTTCTTTTTACCACTAGATTTTTATTTCGCCATAGATGATTCTATGACATGAATATCGGCAGGAATTTCAACAGAAGAGTCTCCTGTCGGGGAATCTGGTAAATTTATGATAGGAGAAGAATTCTTTGAAGATTTCTTCTTAGTTTTGGTATTAATTGAACCAATCATACCATTAGCGGCATGAGACCCTGAAGGAGCTGCAGTTATTTGATTTTGTTTCGGAAGGTCAGGGATTTTTTCGTGTAAAGTACCTGACTACGTATAAACGAGGTCAAGGTAATGAGCTTGAGCAATTACTTTCTCTTCAGTAACAACTCCTGCCTTAGCTACATCCTCAGTGATTTTAGGTAATAATGATTTAACAAACCATTCTGCTAAAATTTGATCCGGAATAAAAACTTTCACTAAACGTCATTGACGTCACCATTCATGAATATGATCTGAAATATAAGTGGATGTTGATTGTTTTAATGAAGTTAATAATACCGTGCCATTGTCATATCTAACAGGCAACTGAAAATGAGTTAAGAATGAAGTAGCTAACTGACTAAAATTATAAAAAGAAGCTCGTGGTAACTCAATGTACCACTTGGCTGCAAGACCAATCAGAGTGGATTGGAACAGACGTAAATGAATTGAATCATCTATAATGGAATTAGATGCGCACAGAAGGTGATAAGTCATCACATGGTTTGACGTATCCTCTCTTGATTTACCTTCAAACTTTGGGATATCACTGGGAAAATTATTCGAAATTGGCAGCCAAAACGGAAGATAATTAATTGGATCGTTCATAAGGCGTGACAAATCAAGCAAGTCCAAAGTTGCAATGAACGGTAACTAACGATTAGGGTCACGAAAACCCTGTGTCATAAGACCACCCCCAGGAGGAGGATATCCAGGATAACCTAGAATTGGAATCGCATTTGGAATATTATATCCTCCCGGAAAACCAGGATTAACTGGACCATACTGGGGTTTTTGACGTTGCTAATAAGTATATCTAGGGTACGGTTGATACTGGTAAACTAGGCTCTGAACAGCAGGACCGAATTGGTACTGTCCCTTGTACGATTGATAAGTGAACTGGGGTTGACTTGTGACAACCGTACTTGGACCAGGTTGTCCTATAGGCATCTGAACCAAAGTCTAAATTGTCGGTCCCGACTGAGGTAAAGATGCTTGAGGAGTTGATGAAGGAACAATAGAAACTAGAGCTGTTGATACTCCAGAAGTAGGTGGGTAGATTGAACAGAAGTTGTAGTAGTTGCAGCAGTCGTTTGAGGTGGAGTTCGAGGCGAACTAGGCCCAGACTGATGAGCTACACCAGGTGCAGAAGTTTGAATAGTATTCTGGACACGTTGCTGGGTTGAACCAGAAACCAAAGGTTGTCCAGATTGAGATGACAACTGCACATTAGGTTGCAAGATCTGTTGAGTTTGAGATGGATCCCACACCATGTTCATTTTGGGGTATGGACCCATAGTAGGTTGAACATATTGAGGACCATAACCGGGTTGAGCATAGGGTTGATAATTCAAAGGTACATTTCCAGCTCCTTGTACAAATGATTGACTAGAAGGTGGTTGGAAACCTTGGGTTGGGTACTGACCTTGAGGTTGATAACCTTGAGACACATACAGAAACTAGTGTTGACCTTGAGGTATATACTGATACTGGGGTTGACCTTGAGGTATGTACTGAGTCTGGGGTTGACCTTGAGGTATGTATTGTCGCGAAGGTATGTACTGTCCTTGAGGTTGCCCTCTAGTCGGTAACTGACTACCTTGAGGTTGCCCCCCAGGCAGTAATTGAGTACCTTGAGGTTGCCCCCCAGGCGATAATTTACTACCTTGAGGTTGCGAATTTGGAATGGTACTAGACATCATAAGAATTTCTTCTACGCTCAACAGTTTAGTTCCGTTATTACCAGTTGATAACCCATGTTAAATGGGTTGAGGAGATGCTCCTGAAAAAGTACCAGTGAATGAATGATACCTAGAAGGAATCCTTCCTACCCTGGGTGAACGAGGACCACTAGAACTTGGGAAAGCAAATCCTGACGATGGAGTAGCAGCAGGTTCAGTTTTAGGCTCAGAAATTTCGGTTCTTCAGCTAATTCACTAGTAGAAGAAACACTACCAGTAACTTCGGAAAATGAAATTGGTCCAGAAATATACTCTGTTGCTTGAACTTGATAATTAGGATGAACAACTAAATGAGATACTCTATCTTCTGGTGACCCAACTCTACTGTCACTAGGAGTTACAAGAGCTTGTAGACCTTCAAGTTAGCTTGGTGAATACTCGGGAGGTTGCCCCTGAAGTCTACGGGATTGTCTCGGTAATTTAGCCACGATTAAATATTTTAACTACCTCACACACAGAAAAAGAAAATCTCAATAAAACCACCTAAAGTCTCTAAAGAACCAAAAAATTTGAATCACACGCCTAAAAAATATAGGAGTTCAAACCACACACAAACAGTAACTTTCTGTACCAAAAACACTAGTTGGTGATGAAATCCAATGTCGCAGAATTCAATATAGAAAGGGCGGTTGGAACAGTTACCCCGACAACCTGCTCAATGAAATAGACCGGCACAAGTTTCTTCACTAAACCATCTCGAGTGAGGAGAATCCTCCAGAGAGTCCAAGTGAGTCTATTTGACATCTGCTCCAGGTACAGTGGGATCTTCCCTCCACTCTCACCTTAGGAAAGAATCCTATAGATAATAGCCACTAAGATTACCAACAAAAACAAATATACTTGGGGGAACATTCTACGTTCTGATACACACGCAAGGATAGAGTAACTGTTAAGTTATGGTATGCTCTATGCTTATAACAGTTTACTTCTTTTTCTTATTATATTCCACCGATTAGCAATCACATGTACATAAAGTGAAGTGCAGATAGAACATTAAACGATCGACAGAAAACAAGCCAAGACAAGAGACACAAGATGTGGCGGCTAGCCAGGGACAAACCCCACAATGTGTGGGGAAACCCTTTGATCAAATCTTCTTTTATCTTCAATAATTCAGCAGAGAGAAATAGTACGATAAATTTGATTCATATCAGCAGTAGCAAACCCTAGATCAGTAGCATTAGCATTAGCATCTTCATTATCAAACTAGGGCAGACCATATCTCACAAACCGACAGTCGGATTGACTTCATTCCACCACCAAAAGTTTTAGGTTCCAGAGGAGGTTCAGATGAACCTACAGTGTAGTTCAGATGAGGAGATCTTCTAGGCCACGCAAGTCAATCTTTACTTCTACAGTTGCAGCTTCAGTTTCAGCAGTTTCCGGCTTCAAACTAGGGCAGTCGATATCTTGCAAACCATTCGTCGGATTGACTTCATTCCACCACCAAAAGTTGCGGCTTTCAAAGGAGGTTCAGATAAACCTACAATGCAGTTCAGATGAGGAGATCCTCTAGGCCATGCAATTCAATCCTTACTTCTGCAGTTGCAGCTTCAGTTTCAGCAGTTTCCGGTTTCAAACTAGGGCAGTCGATATCTTGCAAACCGTTCGTCGGATTGACTTCATTCCACCACCAAAAGTTGCGGCTTTAAAAGGAGGTTCAGATGAACCTATAGTGCAGTTCCAAAGAGGAGATCTTCTAGGCCACGTAAGTCAATCTTTACTTCTGCAGTTGCAGCTTCAAATTCAACAGCTTCCGGCTTCACATGTGTGAGAGAGAGAGATCCATTTCAGCGCAGTAGAGAAGAGACTCATATCTGCGCAGTAGAGATAGAGATATGTGATGATATGAGTGAGTCCAAATGAGGAAAATTCCTCTTATATTTATACACAACTTTGGTGGGTGAATAGATGCGACTGTTGGGCTTCTAAGCCTACATGAGTTGTAGGTCGGCTTGATAATAATTCCATAATCAAAATAAATTCATATCTCCATGAATACTTATCGGAATTGGATGATCTTTATATCAATCCTACACCTCTCGACGAGAGGAATCTAATAAAAATATTATTAGCCATGAATAAGATGACTCACATGAAGTTTTTCCCTGGTTTCCAATTTTAGCACTCCCTCTCAACCATGGAGAACTTCATCTGCAATCTGTCTATCGATAATTACTATTCATCCATCAAATTCACTGCCTTGTACAGCCTAACCCTTGCCCTGCTCTGCTCTATTTTGCCTGTTCTGCTTTGTCTTGTTCTGCCCTGCACTGATATGTACTTTTTGTTCTGTTCTGCTCTGCTTTTGCATTGTTCTGTTCTACTTTGCTTTTGTTCGAATTATGAAGAAGAAGAAATGATCGAGGATGTATCATACTGACTCAAATTCAGTCTCAGAGTATGTACCACTGGTCCCAAACCAGTCTTAACCAACCCAAAGTCAGCGTCATAGTGAGTACAACTCCAATGGTCCCAGACCAATATCATCCTCCATGTTACACAACAATTTGTCATTGTTTGTCATCGTCCCTGTTACCCCTCTCCTACACACTGGAGGACTCATTCCGGGACCTGTGAGAAGTGACATGACCTGAAACCACTTGCATCATATCCCTCTAAGTATGAGCTTCATTTGCCCTGAAGACATCTCCTGCAAAATCTCCATGAAAATAGCTCTTTTTGCATTAGCGCGGGTCCTCAGTTCACTGCCCGCGCCAATGAGGGAAATCTTCTACAAAGGGCGCGCTATTGGCACTTTGTCTCAGAGTCGCACTCGCGCCAACCAAATTGAGTAAAGTTTTCAACCAACAAACTCCCGAAGGTTCTCTTCAACCCATTCACCAACTGAATCTATGTTGAGCTAGGATGGTTTGGCTTCGGTTCTCCATAGAAAGGAAAGTGGTTTGCCACCTTTCATGGAAGTTTCCAAGTGATAAAGCCAATCCCATGAATAATGTGGTTGATCCTATCTCTTTCTTCTCTATCTATAAAAGCTTGCCTCTATGCCTTGAGCAAGCTAGTTACAGTAGTTCCAGTCCCAGATAGTGATAAAGAGTTTGAAGCTGCAAGAGCCTTCTTTGCACCCATAAGGCCAAATCTAAGTAAGGAGATTCTTGTCACCCAAAGAGAGAGAGGCTTGTTCCTCATCCCAACAAGCTTTTCAAGACTTGTGTAGCTGACTACGCAGCCAAAGGAGGATTTGACGTCAGAACAATGGTTGTATTCTTCTTTGTTACTTATTAATAATAGATGACTATCATTATGGTTCCACTCTCATTGTCTTATGTTTGATGTTGAGTTATATCTTTTCTGACTGATATATAATTGCATCTACTAGATTTTATGCTTGTTTTCGTGTTGTTCTTTGCATGTGCAGGTGTCCAATCACGGAGATCGTGGGGATCATGACCGGCCAAGGCAAAGGAACGAGGGCAACATCTCTTCTACGGACACTAGCGTTGGAATCCAAGTAGGTTCTCACCATCCACTTTGTATTTGCAATTAGGGACTTGTGTGATAGCATTGTGTGATTGTTGCTAGACCCTGTCTGGGCTAGTAGGGATCGTCTCTATCCGCAGAGAGGATTTACCTCCACAACAATTTTGTGACTCCGCTGGGGATATCTTGTTGTTTGATTTGTAAACTTTAGACGGAGCCTAAAGTACGGCCAGGTAGCCTTCGAAATGCTATTGCTTTGCATTAGCGAAGTAGATCAACGCCACTTCAGTCAATCTCTGTTTGGTTTACGGACTAAACAACTTGGAGTTTGTCTTATCTCTTTGGGTTTTCTTGCTTTGATTGTTTAGATAGCTTTCTGGGTTGGATTTCTTGTTGTTTCTTGCTTCCTGGTTTGCCTAGATACTGTCTTCAAGCCTTGAGTCGCTTGCTTTTGTTTTTGACTTAGCCAACTTGATTAGAGCACTTTTTAGCCTTACAGTCACGCCAATTGGCGCAAGTTGCTCAAAAGCAACCCACGCCAATCCCTTAAAAGCGTGAGTTGCAGCCTGACAGTCGCGCCAGGCCTATCAACTTTTCTAGTTCGCTTGTCTTCAAGCCCTCTGAGCTTGGATTTGTATTTTGCCGCGTCTTTTTCAATTACTGGAGTGTGTTTGATCCTTGTTTGACTGGTTTTGGACCTTCATCCTTCAGGTGTTTGCCTCTTTCTATCGATTACACTTTTTATCCCTAGGGCATCTAGTGGCTTTGTGCATCGAGCCTTCCGTAGGAGTCTTGGGTTCTTTGATCGTCGAGTCGACTTTGTGATTACTTTTTGCTTTTTCTCAGTAGTTGTCAAAGCCTTTTTTCAAGTGATTTGTTTATTTTTCGCATGGGTTTCACTTGGCTTCGTTTGGGCTTAGATTACATAGCTCATAGAGGTCTTTGTGCTTGGTTTGAAGGACTGTTTTGGTGTTTTCGGGATTCGATTGTGTTCTCATTGAGTGAAATTGATCTTTTTCTCGGTCTTACTATCTCTCAAAATTTCTTTAGTGCACTTTGCCATTGAAAAGAAAAATGAATAATCTCTTTTGCGTTGCATTGGTTAATTGAAATTAGAAGCTTTTCATTGATTAAGTGATTTAAAACAAAGAAAATTTTCGTTTATTTGTCATTAGCTACATTAGAGTGCTTCTTGATTGTGGTCATTTTGTTTGAAAAAATTCTCAACTCTCTCATAGTTAGTATTCATCGAACGAAATGATATTCTTTGGCATATAGCTTGCATCTAGGGAATTGTGAGAGATTACATACGGTAGGGCCTGGAAATTGAAACTTAACTAAAGATCAACCGTAAAATGAACTGAATGAACTTAAAAACGCATTGGAACATAACGCTCACTAATTAGAGGTCTAGGCTAGAGACGTGCTCCGGCGTCGTTAAACCTAGTCACTGTTGTTTCACACTACGGTTGGGTGATTCCTCCTTTTGTGACTCGATAGTGGTCTAGCACGGACTTGAGCTCCCACGTACCATCGCGTATATAGGGGAGACCCCACTCGGTTATCATCCTTTATCCACAGGAAGCCGTGTCTGCCGCCTTAGAAGCCGCAACGCACCGAACACAGCATTCGGGAATATTGACTGCCGTACGGGAAGTCCTTGGTTTTCATATGATTGCCAAGGTGTATATGCAGTTTTACGGATTTGTTTGGTAAACCCTTTGCCTAGTCTCTCCAGAGTAGTCACTTTTGACCCTTTTCGGACTCCTTAAAAGAAAAGGCTCACTTGAGCAGTTTGTCACTTCAGGCTCACTAAACATTCGAAGGCGACTGGAGTCACCTTTTTGTCCTTTTCTCGACTCTTAAAACATGAAAAGGTCAAGTTGTGTCCTTGCGTCTTAAAATTTATTTGGCCACGATAAACATTACCTGGTTAGATCTTGTGTGCGTTAGTTTGAGTAGGGTCCTTTATCGTTAGACTCCCTTAGGTCTCGTTTGAAGTTTGTCATCCTGGCTGAACCGTTGACTCTCGTTCCAAGTGATAAAGGGTCTCCATCTTCCGTTGCTCCTGAGGTACCGGTTGTAAGTGATACTCTTCCTGTTATCCCGAGTATCCAACCGATCAACTCTCGCGCTCCAGACGACGAAGGTTATGAAATTCATTGGAACCCCATCTGGGAGCCTAACGAGGACGATATTCCTTTTACCCCCCCTGGTGTTTCATCTCCAATGTCTACCTCTCACATGGATGAGACATCTCCCAGAGTGAGTGAGACACCTATGTTGTCGAATATCGACACTCCCATCCCAGCTACTTCTCCGCTCCCCCCACGCTATCAGTCGTTGAGGGATAGGGTAAGTGCCAGGATCCCTACTTCGACTATGTGGGATCCCCATATCACTCCCACCACGGGATCTTTTGTTTCACAAGTCCACACTACACCTGTCACTTCAGTTCTGATGAATCCAACTGTTTGTGTAGCGTATTCAACTCCGATTGTTAGTGCCGTAACAGCGTCTTCAGCCTTGAACACTGGTGCTGGCCCCCCTCACAGTCAAGTGAGTAATGGCTAGCCGGCACTCTCGCATAGAGTTGTCCACCCTGCACAAAGTGCTCCACCCTCTTCTAGTCCTGTTCCAGGAGGGGGGCCATATGATGCCTATGGACAAGATGTTCAGGATCTGAACGCGCAAGGTCCACTCTTTTATTATGATTCTACTGGTCAGTACCTTCAACTTTGTCAACCCTTGCCTACTCAACCTTTCATTGAGGTTTCGGTACCGTTATCCATTGCTTGGGACCCTAGTACCAACTCTTTCCATGCAGGCCAAGCAATGTATGCACAGCTTCAAGGACCGCCTAACCAAGGCCAGCCATCTTATGTGCAAGCCCCCCAAGGGCAACAATATTATGGTCAGTCTTACCTAGGAAAATCTGGAGGCCCACAAGGACAACCCTATCAGGGACAACCTTCGGCCGCTGGTGGTCCATCCTTTACCTATCTGAGTCAACCTTCTGGCTATCCGGGGCAACTTGGTACCCAGCAAGGTTTCCCGTCTGGACAACCAGGACAACCTTACATCTAACAAGGCCAACCTGGTATCCAGCAAGGTTATCCCTCTGGACAAGGTGGACAAACTTATATTCCACAAGGGCAACCGACAGTCCAACAGGGGTATCCTTCTGGGCAAGGGGGGCAGCCTTACGTACAACAGGGCCAACCCATTGCTCAGCCTGGTCATCCTTCTGGGCAAGCGGGTCAGCTTTCTACACAGCAAGGCCAACCCACTGCCCAGTTTAGTCATCCTTCTGGACAGGCTGGCCAACCTCAAGGTCAACCGGCCGTCTAGCCCGCTCAACCATCTGTTCCGCAAGGACAACCCCCGGTTGCACAAGGACAACCTGGTACCCAACAAGCACATCCTTCTAAGCAAATGGGTCCGTCCCAAACCCAACCAGGCCAACCTTCCGGCCAGATGGTCCAAGCTCAACCTGTTCAATGACATCCTTCTGGGCCCCAGAATCAAATTGGTTATCAAATGCAAGGTGGGCTGCGACCCCAACCTTCTTACCAAGCGCAACCTTCTTATCAGGCTCAGTATGGAGCTCAGCAAACGTATGGCTACCAGTAACCCCAGGGGCAAACTCAGTTTACCCCTTATCAAAATTATCAATAGATGCAGGTCACTCCTTACCAGAATTATCAGCAGCAGTATGTTGCACCTGCAGGTCAAGTTGCTAATCCATGGGGTGCTGGGGGGTAGACCTAGGGTCAACTGTCTGCATATGGATAGAATCATTATGGACAGAATCCATATGGACAGAACCCCTATGGACAAAATCCCTATGGGCAGAACCCTTATGAGCTAGGCCCGTCCGGACAAAGTCCATGGGGGCAACCACCACCTGGTTGGAACCCTGGTACTACCTCTCTTCCACAGCCACAAATGTCCTTTAATCCTCAGTTTCCTTTCTTAGCAACGTTGGAACTTCCATATGTGTCCAAGATAACGAATGATCCCATTCTTCATAATCCATATTGGCCACCAGTTCCAACTAAGATACCCGGTGATTGCTCGAAATTCGATGGCAAAGCTGGTGAGGACCCTCAAGCCCATGTCATGACCTATCACCTTTGGTGCTCATCCAACTCATGGCTTGATGACTCCATCCAGCTCCGCCTCTTCTAAAGGACTCTCACCGGCTCGGCCGCTAAGTGGTATATTGAGTTGAATCACAGAACATTTCAAGACTTCAACTCGCTGGCTATGGCATTCTTAACTCATTTTCAGTTACCCATTCGGTATGAGACAGGGACACATCTCCTTACGTCTCTAAAATAGCACACGGCTACGCATATATCCGATCATATACATGAATGGAGACGGCGTCTTCGCTTGACCAAATTTTGGATTCCTGATCAACTCCTGACCGATTGGTTCACGACTTCCTTTGTCCCCGTGATTGCATGAGACATTGCCATGGGAGCTTGTGTAACTGAAAAGCAAGCTATCGCGCGTGCTCAGTACCTTGACTTGGTATATTCTCAGTCAGGTAATTTATATGATTATTTTCCAGATGCCCCGGGACCCGGAACATCCAAAGCTCCGCCAAAACCATCTGTTGACGGTGTTATTGGCTCTGTAAACGCGTCTTCAAAGAAATCATCCGCGAACCCTGGGAAGCAAAAACAAAATGCTTCTAATGGAAATAATTCTCAGGGTCAATCTAATTCTGGAAGTACCTCCGAGGTAAATTCCGTTCAGTCCACCACGACGGATAAATCCTCGAAAGGGAAAAAGAAAGGGAAAGCCAAGAATAAATCCGAACAACCCAAACAGGACTCCCCTAAACCTCCACCTGAGGAAGGAGCCAAACGTAAACCTAAGTATCCTTGTCTTATTTGTGATGAGGATCACTACACTAAAGACTGCCCTAGGTGGTCCGAAGTTAGTCGATTATTGAAAGGTGCTCCTGGGACTCCTGTTGTGCTTAAAGAACCTTTCCCTTCACAACAAACTCAAATGGTGGCAGATCCATCGCAACCCTCTTCTTCTTTCGACTCTCAAGTCTTCATGGCTGGAACGATTCCCATCCATGTCACTACTCGAGCGAAAGAATATCCACCTCATGCCGGGAAAGAGCCGGAGGTCCCCTCCAACGCTCCTTCGTCCAGTTCTGGTCCACTCCACATCGAACGACCCAGCACTGAGACGACGATCCGACCCCCTCCAAAAGGTGTACTCCAGAAGTCTTCTTACAACCCGAATGCTCGTGCTGCTCAGCACTACAACATTGTTGAGGACTTAGCCCAGGCTCTATCTGCTATGTCTACTCTAGAAGTCCTCCAGAGCTGCCGCTCCCAGAGTAAGTCCTTGCTATCGGCCATTGGTGGCATAGACCCGGCGGACTCGGAACTGATTTCTTTTGATCTCGAGGGCTATACACCGAGACTGCCTCACCAAATCGCTTTCCTTATACAGGTCATCATCAATGGTAAAATGATTCATCGTACAGTCATTGATGAAGGTGCCTCAACTTGCATCATGTCTGTTGCTTGCTGGAAAGCTATTGGTTCTCCAACATTGAGCCAGTCTCCTACGACATTAGAAGCCTTTGATGGAAGAGAGTCACGTCCTTACGGTATCCTCCAATGCTTGCCCATCTCCTTGGAAGGGAAGACGGTAGAAGTGGAGGTCGAAGTTGCCGATGCTAATCTTACCTACAACCTCCTCCTCTGACGTAGCTGGACATACGCCATGCAAGCTGTGGCTTCCTCCCTTTTCCGTGTCATTCGTTTCCCTCATCAAGGGAAGATTGTTACGGTGGACCAGCTCTCCTTCTTCGCCTCTTCTTCTGAAGGTAATGTGTCGTTCTTGGAGCATACCTCTAAATCATTCGAGAGTGTGGGAGCCGGACTCTTTAAGGATCCCGCTCTTATGGGTGTCTTTCCCCTTCCACCTCCGAATCTCACCCCTATTAACATGATTTCTGTGTGTTCTGATCCGTGGGTCCTTCCTCCCGCTAATCAAATAGAATCCTGGGGTGATATGATGCCGTTGAGTCCTGCCGAGCTCAACTATGTCAAAATCATTGCTGCATCGGCTCCCCCTCCCGAACCTGCTCTTCCGAGCGGTGTTCCCGACTCATATGTTCACTTCCCTTGGCTTGGAGATGATGCTACTTCGGATCCATTAAAGGAAATATTTCCTTCCGATGAAGCCATCATAGAGACCATGTCTCTTGAAGAGCTCCCTTGGTCAGATCATCACCACCGCTCTTCTTTTCTCCCTGCCCATCAGGAAATGATCGCATGTCTCGAACGGTTTGCTCCGTGTATCCCATCCTCGCCCCTTCAAACACCTATTCAAATTTACCAAGTATCTTCTGAGGGCAATATGGGAAACATTACGCAAACCCAACCCATCGACATCTCTGTGAAACCAGGGATTGTCGAGCACATTCATATTGGAGTCACTTGCACTCCAGAGGAAGTTCAACTCTACATTGACCTATTTCACGAATTTCGTAATGTCTTTGCTTGGTCCTATGAAGAGATGCCCGGCATGGACCCTAGTATAGTGGTGCACGACATACCTACGTATCCAGGTGCTAAGCCTATTCGTCAGCGCCTACACCCTGTGCAACCCCGAAAGGCCACAACCATCAAAGCAGAAGTCGAAAAGCTTCTCAAGGCTGGTTTCATTTACCCCATTCCACTGACGGATTGGGTTTCTAATATAGTCCCTGTGAACAAAAAACAGGGCACTATTCGAGTCTGTGTTGATTACCGTGATATCAATCGCGCCTGTCCTAAGGATAACTTCCCTACACCCTTCATCGATCAGCTTATGGATGAGTGTGCAGGAAGCAAAATTTACTCGTTTATGGATGGTTTTTCTGGATACAACTAGATCAATATTGCTCCCGCTGATCAACATAAGACCGCTTTTATCTGTCCTTGGGGCACTTTTGCCTATAAGAAGCTCCCTTTCGGTTTAAATAATGTTGGCTCTACCTTCCAACGTGCAATGTCCTATGCCTTTCATGACATTCGTCACATTATACAGCCATACCTGGATGATCTCCCAGCTCATTCAGTCAAGCGTCAGGACCATCCCTCCCATCTTTGTGAAATATTTCTCAGTTGTCGACACTACCGTATTCGGCTCAATCCTCATAAATGTGTCTTCTGCGTTGAATCAGGCCGACTACTCAGGTTTATTGTCTCCCGAGAAGGCATCCGTCTGGACCTCCTCAAAGTCGAGGCCATTCTGAATCTTCCTCCCCCTGCTTCTTTGTAGAAGTTGCAGAGCTTGCAGGGCAAAGCAAATTTCCTTAGACGATTCTTTCCGAATTATGCCGAGGTGGCTAAGGGTTTCACACGATTACTAAAGCGAGACACACCCTTTCATTGGGATGCTACCACTCAGGAGTCTTTTGAGCATCTCAAAGGTCTCCTTGTTTTCGCTCCATTATTGAGACCCCCGAACTACCATCGTGATTATACTCTCTATCTGGCCGCCGCCGATACCACTATCGGCATGGTTCTAGTGCAGGATGATGATGACGGCAATGCGCACGTTATCTATTACCTCAGCCGCAACCTCCTGGATACGGAAACTCGCTACGCTTACGTTGAGAAGTTGGCATTAGCCACTGTCTGCGCCATCCAACGTTTCCGGCATTATATCCTGTTGCGCACCACGACCGTGATTTCTGACTGCAACCCGATGACGTACATTTTGTCGCGTCAGTTGATGGGGGACAAATACTCGAAATGGATCGTAATGCTCCACGAGTTTGACTTGGAATTTACTGCTGCCAAGTCTAAGAAGTCTCTGGTCTTTGCTGAATTACTCTGTTCTTTGCCATCTCCTTCTGCACCCTCTCTTTCAGAGGATCATATTCTGGACGAAACTCTTTTTCTGATCAGCACCCTCGACCCCTGGTACGGGGATATTATTGTTTATTTACAAACGTCCTCTTTCCGCCCCACTGTATCCAAAGATGCTCGGCGGCGGATCCGCCATCAATCTCAACCCTATCGGATCATAGGGGACACCCTATACCGTCTCGGCATTGACTCCGTTCTTCGCCGATGTCTTACCCTCGAGGAGGCTCAGAAAGTCCTGAATGACTACCACTCTGGCGCCTGTGGTGGCCATATGTCTGGATATGCCACAACTCAAAAAATCCTTCGTGCTGGTTATTTCTGGCCCTTCATTTTTAAGGATTGTATTCTTGTTGTATGCTCATGCCATGCATGCCAGATATACCAGCGGAAGATGCATGCGCCACCAGCCTTGCTGCACCCTGTAGTGACCGTAGGCCCTTTTGCAAAATGGGGCATTGATTATACAACCTATAAGCCTCGCTCGGCCGGGGGGCATGGGTTTATTATCATTGCCGTCGATTACTTTACAAAATGGGCCGAGGCGATGCCCACATTAACTGAAGATGGTCATACAGCAGCACAATTTTTATTCAATCATGTTATTACGCGGTTCGGAGTTCCACAGGCCATCGTCACAGATCATGGAAAGCATTTTCGTAATCACATGATGACTGAATTGACAAACCAACTAGGCTTACGGCATGATAGTTCGACCCCATACTATCCTCAGTCTAACGGCCAGGTTGAAGCCGTGAACAAGATTTTGGTTACAATGCTTCAACGTACTGTTGACATGCATAAGTCTAATTGGCATCTGATGTTGTTTCCCGCCTTATGGGCCTACCGGACATCTGTGAAGGATGCCACCGGTTTCACTCCATTTCAGCTAGTTTATGGACTGGAGGCTACCCTTCCCATAGAATGTGAAATTCCTTCGTTGAAAATAGCTGTCGAGTTGCTTCCCAACACTACTCCGGTAGAGGAACGGCTTCTTTATCTAGAACGGTTAGACGAGACCCGTTGTTTAGCCTCCCTAGCCATCGAAGCTCAAAAGAAGAGAGTCAAAACTCATTTTGACCATACCATTCATCCTCGTTCCTTTGTTGAGGGAGACCTTGTCCTGCTATACAACCAAGCAAATGACAAGCTGGGGGCAGGCAAATTCTAGCCCATGTGGCTAGGCCCTTACATTGTAAAGAGAGTATTGCAAAAAGGGGCATATGAGCTAGTTGACTACGAAGGTAATCCTCTTGATAAGCCCCGTAATGGGTTGTACTTGAAAAAGTACTATGCATGATTCATGCGCTTCGACTTGTACATGGGTGTGTGTGTGTGTGTGAGTTTTCATGTTTTCGGTTTGGTGTGAAAGCATGATCACCCCTTATTGTGTCTTTTTGCTTCTTGTGCAGATGTCGGGTGCACCTTACATTGGTTTCGCTGATGGTGCCTACCGCAGCACTTGTAATTTGTCCTCTGCGGCGTGGGTGATCTACGATCCTCATGGTGAGTTGATAGATCTTCAAGGTGTCTGTTTAGGCTGTACTACAAACAATGTTGTTGAATATAGCACTGTTATTGAATTATTAGCCGAGGCAATTAACCTCGGTATTCGTACATTGCTTGTTAACCTAGACTCTCAACTTGTCGTCCATCAGCTCAATGGGTGATATTCCATTAGAGACCGTCACATTTTAAGGTTGTACTTACGCGTTAAATTGTTAGAAAGGAATTTTGACTTTATCACATATCAACATATTCCACGACGATTAAACACATTATCTGATGCATTGGCCAATCATGTATTAGATAGACATTTGCGTAATTTATCATCAAAACATTATACAAGCAAGCACGTAAAAGCACAATAATAAACCATAGGCATATGTATATATATATATATGTGTGTGTCATAATGTTTGCACCACGTGCATTACAAAACCCAAAAAATAATACATGTTCATCCTGATACATCCTCGGACAACATGTCCCTAAAAAAAAAATATGCATGAAAGAAGCCTAGGAGTCTATTCGTGGTGGTGCTCATGATAGCACGTCACCGCGCGCACCAAGCATCTCAACAGACGATGGATGCAGGTCGACACCCCCACTGTGTGCCTCTGGTATGCAAAGGGCACGTCTGCCAATCTAGAATAGCCTGGAATCCCTTGGGTAAGTCCCTCGAGATTCTGCACCAGCTCTTCCCCCACGGCTCCCCTTGCCTGAGGGTCAGCTGCAGGTTGGTCCCTCCGCGCTATAGTAGACAAGCCGGCTGGCCGCTCTGGGACCACATCTTCATATACATACAATTGTCATCAGAACATGTATGTATTGACAAAAAATGAAAATACATAAAACACCAAAAAGAGAAGATCATACCTAACTCCTCTTCCCACTCCTCCCCCTCTGGCAGTGGGAGGTCTGGATCCCCCACGAAGTTGGTTCCCGCGTATGGCCAATCCTCTACCACGATCAGCTGACGATGAAGCCATATGAAGAATTCGGGCCTCCATGACATCTGTTGGCCCCCTCCTCATCTGGGCATCAATGCTGCCCAGCGAGCCATCTTAGGCTCTCGTGGAAATGGGTCTGCCACTATAGCTCCTTGGTACTAAAAGAGCGGCAATCGTTCCAAGAAGAATGACACAGCAATTTGTCACCGTTTTTCACCATCCCTATTACCCCTCGCCTACACACTGGAGGACTCATTCCGGGACCTGTGAGAAGTGACATGACCTAAAACTACTTGCATCATACCCCTCTAAGTATGAGCTTCATTTGCCCTGAAGACATCTCTTGCAAAATCTCCATGAAAACAGCTCTTTTTGCATTAGCGTGGGTCCTCAGTTCACTGCCCACGCCAATGAGGGAAATCCTCTACAAAGGGCGCGCTATTGGCGCTCTGTCTCATAGTCGCACTCGCACCAACCGAATTGAGTAAAGTTTTCAACCAACAAACTCCCGAAGGTTCTCTTCAACCCATTCACCAACTGAATCTATGTTGAGCTAGGATGGTTTGGCTTCGAATCTCCATAGAAAGGAAAGTGGTTTGCGACCTTTCATGGAAATTTCCAAGTGATAAAGCCAATCCCATGAATAATGTGGTTGATCCTATCTCTTTCTTCTCTATCTATAAAAGCTTGCCTCTATGCCTTGAGCAAGCTAGTTACAGTAGTTCCGGTCCCAGAGAGTGATAGAGAGTTTGAAGCTGCAAGAGCCTTCTTTGCACCCATAAGGCCAAATCTAAGTAAGGAGATTCTTGTCACCCAAAGAGAGAGAGGCTTGTTCCTCATCCCAACGAGCTTTGCAAGACTTGTGTAGCTGACTACCCAGCCAAAGGAGGATTTGACGTCAGAACAATGGTTGTATTCTTCTTTGTTACTTATTAATAATAGATGACTATCATTATGGTTCCACTCTCATTGTCTTATGTTTGATGTTGAGTTATACCTTTTCTGACTGATATATAATTGCATCTACTAGATTTTATGCTTGTTTTCGTGTTGTTCTTTGCATGTGTAGGTGTCCAATCATGGAGATCGTGGGGATCGTCACTGGCCAAGGCAAAGGAACGAGGGCGACATCTCTTCTACGAACACTAGCGTTGGAATCCAAGTAGGTTCTCACCATCCACTTTGTATTTGCAATTAGGTACTTGCATGATAGCATTGTGTAATTGTTGCTAGACCCGGTCTGGGCTAGTAGGGATCGTCTCTGTCCGCAGAGAGGATTTACCTCCACAACACTCCATTGGCTCAAAGTCAGTCTCAGAGTATGTACCACTGATCCCAGACCAGTCTCAACCGACCCGAAGTCAGTATCGTAGTATGGTACAACTCCTACCACTGGTCCCAGACCAGTATCATTGATCCCAGATCAATGGAGGTCATCCTAGTGTAGGGAGTACGGTATTGAAAATGATGCGTCCATCGGTACTACTATGGTCCCTAACTTCATTTCCCTGCTCATTGATCATATGAGAGGTACTTCCCATGAGTCCCAGACTGCATGGGTAGGATGCCTCGACAGGAGAACTAATCAATCCTGTCCTCATAGGAGAACACATCAATCCAGGCCGCCATGGAGAACACATCAATCCAGGCCTCACAGGAGAACACATCAATCCTGCTACAATCGCCATGGAGAACACATCAATCCAGGCCTCACAGGAGAACTAATCATCCTGCTACACATGAGAGCGAATCATCCTGTTCCACAAGACACTGAATCATCTTGTCCCATAAGAGAGCGAATCATCTTGTTCGACAAGAGAGCGAATCATCTTGTTCCACAAGAGAGAAAATCATCTTGTTCCACAAGAGAGTGAATCATCTTGTTCCAGTGCGCACCACCAGGGGAGGGTGAGTCACCCTGTGGTCGTATGTTGCTCTAGTAAGAACCACAGGCCCTTAGAGCTCCCAGAGCTCAATGTATGCAACATGCAGGACCCTTGTACAAGGGTTTCTTGATGACTCCAAGTCATTTGGGAAAATCACAAATTAGATCTTTCCTCAGGGCTTTGACAAGGTGTATCAACCTGTACATCATCTTAATGTGATGGAGCCTCCTTGCTCATCAACTTACCATATCCCAGATGATGTCTATCTGCTGGAGCAATCGACGAATACAAGATTCCTCAATAATCGAATCCCACCTCTGGTTGTTATAGAGAATCACAATGGTATCCAATGTAAATCCAAACAGCTCACTAAAGAGCTTTCGCAACCAGACTGCCTCACACGAGGTCATGCTAGCAACAGTATATCCTGCTTCAGTGGTGCTCAAAGTCACCGACTTCTGCTTCCTGCTCATCCAGGATATCGAAGCAGATCCGAAGGTGAAACAACACTCAGAAATGCTCTTACGGTCCACCACACTGCCTACCCAATCAGCATCAGTATATCCAAGTAGTCTCACATCTTTGACAGTGTATCTTAACCCATTGTGCCACGAATATATCTCAGAAGATTCTTGGCATCAATCCAGTGAGGCTCAACTAAATTTGAGCTCACAATGCTAACTGCAAAACATATGTTCAGATGGAGGTTCACCAAGAACATCAATGCGAATGAGTTTATGAAACTCAGAGGCATTTCCCAAATCTGGTCTGACATCACTACCATATAACTTTTAAAAGTTAAGATCCTCGAGGTAGATAGGAAAACTTCCCTTGGCTTCTGCCACACTTCAAGTCCTTGGTCCTTCATTTCAAATTCAGAAGCCATCTCCCTCTTACATTTGTGAATGAGAGGGTTTGCACCTGTTAGAAAGAGGTGATCCACATACAACACCAGTATGAGAGGCTTGTCATCTTCAACCTTAAAGTAAAGGTTAGGATCGGCTTCACTCCTAGTGAATCCTAGCTTCATCAAGTAGCTATCGATCCTCTCATGCCATGCTCGGGGTGCTTGCTTCAGCCCATAGAGAGCTTTCTTCAACCTGCATACATGAGATTTTCAATCATAAATCTCAAATCCTTTGGGTTGCTCCACGTAGACCTCTTCTTTGATCAAACCGTGCAAGAACACAGTGTTGACATCCATTTGATGTAGGTTCCATCCTTGTGAAGTCACAAGGGCTATGATCAAGAGGATGGTTGTATATCTGGCAACAGGTGCAAATATCATAGTCTATACCTTCCTTCTGGGATAAACCACGAACAACAAAATGAACCTTATACTTTTCCATACTTCCATTTGCTGCATGCTTTATATTGTAAAGCCATTTTGAAGTGACAATTGTCTTGTCCAGGGTCTAGGAACTACTTCCCAGACATCATTCTCCATAATAGACACATATTCTATGGTCATAGCACCCTTCCATAGTTAATGCTTGATGACATCTAAGAATGATTTTGTATGATCGTGCTCATGATGGTCAGGTATCCCTGATACCTGTTAAGTTTCTTACTTTGATGGAAGGTTCCTCAGGGTGCAGCATGTCCTTCAGCATCATCAAGTATCCCCCTAAGACATGAAGGCCTCTTCCTAGAAGAGGAAGGCTCATGTGGATGAGGATCAATCAGATCCATGGGTTCTTCTACATCAGGCATTGATTCATCATCCTTTTCTTTCGGTTCCCTGGTGTCGGCTCCTTGAGAGCTCCTCAAAGTCGGAATATTGTTCACCTTGCGGTGAACTTTTCTTCAGGAGTCTTGGAACCCAATGCTTGATGAGGGCATCGATTTTGTACATATACGGTGGTGATTGTAGTTTAATCCCATAGAAACTTCAGAAGTCTTTGATCATGTAGCATGGCCCGGACAGCTTCCATCATCATGCGGTTCTTCCTTCCCACCACACCATTCTGCTCAGGATTATGTGGTGTAGTAGTCTCCCTCTTAATGCCAACCTCAGGTATGCCTGAGTGAACCAATTGTAATATATCGGAGGTCTTGCTTTGGCTTGAGGGGAATGGTCCCCTTTTGAACTTTCCTTCGGCACATCCTGGACATACACCTTCTTTCTCTACTTGGAATTTGAGCATCCCTGTTACCATCTGTCTTACATCGGGTAGAGCTTTGTAATGAAGGTGGGTAAACCTCCGATGCCAAAGTTCGGACTAAAGAGTTGTGTCACAAGACATGACACCTAGCGGACTTCCATCGACCTGATATAATGAATCAGCACTAATTGCAAGAGTAAAGGCATCTTTAACATTATTTTTCCATATACATACCTTGCCATTGCTGAAGGTTACCTTGTAGCCTCTGTCTTCCATTGCCAAGATGGACACTAGGTTCCTTTTGAGGTCATGTGCATTTAATACATCCTAGAATTTCTAGCCTTCTTGAATGCTTGTCCTCTTCCTTGATTCCCAGCTCTCCTCTTACCTTTGCTTTTGAATTTGTCATTCCTACCCTTGCACTTCTACCCTTGTTTGTTCTTGAATGCATCTAACCATTAATTCCTCGAAACTAGGAATTACATTATTGTTCAGAAGAGTAGTCCTGAACACATACCATTTAGATGGTAATCCTCTAAGAGTTGTGAGTGCCATTTCTCTGTCAGTAATGGTTTCCCCAATAGATAGGAGATCGTTCTCGATCTTGGTGATTCTTAAGAAGTATTCTTGCATACTTTCATCTTTACCCTTCTTGATTTCCCTCAGCTTATTTCTAAGAAACAAAACTTGATTTGCATCATTAACTTTAAATAAACTCACCAGTCTATCATATATTTCCTTGGAGGTGTCCAATTCAGAGATGTAGGCCACCAGGTGCTTGTCGATAGAGTCCCGAATGATCTTCTATTGTTTTGACTTCTCCATTTTTTTCATTTGTTCCAGGCAGCAGCGGATGCATTTGATGGAGGCTCAACAATATTGCCTCTCACATGATCCAACACTCCTTGATTCTCAAGGGTTAGATCGATAGACATCTTCCATCCGTGATAGTCAGCTTTCTCGCGGAGCTTGTCTTCAGCAGGAAAGAGTGTTGAGGACCCCATAGTTCTTTTAGGATAGCCTTGCCAATATTCTCTTCGATGATTGCTCTTGCTCTTGCTCAGGCTTTGTCTTCACCTCAGCTCTGATACCATGTTAATTTATGGTATGTTCTATGCTTATAACAGTTTACTTCTTTTTCTTATTATATTCCATCGATTAGCAATCACCTGTACATAAAGTAAAGTGCAGATAGAACATTAAACGATTGACAGAAAACAAGCCAAGACAAGAGACACAAGATGTGGTGGCTAGCCAGGGAAAAACCCCACAATGTGTGGGGAAACCCTTTGATCAAATCTTCTTTTATCTTCAATAATTCAGCAGAGAGAAATAGTACAATAAATCTGGTTCATATCAGCAGTAGCAAACCCTAGATCAGTAGCATCAGCATTAGCGGCTTCATTATCAAACTAGGGCAAACCATACCTCACAAACCGACAGTCGGATTGACTTCATTCCACCACCAAAAGTTTCAACTTCCAGAGGAGGTTCAGATGAACCTACAATGCAGTTCAGATGAGGAGATCTTCTAGGCCACGCAAGTCAATCTTTACTTCTGCAGTTGCAGCTTCAGTTTTAGCAGTTTCCAACTTCAAACTAGGGCAGTCGATATCTTGCAAACCGTTCGTCAGATTGACTTCATTCCACCACCAAAAGTTGTGGCTTTCAAAGGAGGTTCAGATGAACCTACAACGTAGTTCAGATGAGGAGATCTCCTAGGCCATGCAAGTCAATCTTTACTTCTGCATTTGCAGCTTCAGTTTCAGCGGTTTCCGGCTTCAAACTAGGGCAGTCGATATCTTGCAAACCGTTCGTCGGATTGACTTCATTCCACCACCAAAAGTTGCGGCTTTCAAAGGAGGTTCAGATGAACCTACAGCGCAGTTCCAAGGAGGAGATCTTCTAGGCCACGCAAGTCAATCTTTACTTCTGCAGTTGCAGCTTCAAATTCAACAGCTTCCGACTTCACATGTGTGTGAGAGAGAGACCCATTTCAACGCAGTAGAGAAGAGACTCATATCTGTGCAGTAGAGAGAGAGAGAGATGTGATGATATGAGTGAGTCCAAATGAGGAAAAGTCCTCTAATATTTATACACAACGTTGGTGGGTGAATAGATGCGACTGTTGGGCTTCTGAGCCTACATGAGTTGTAGGTCGGCTTGATAATAATTCCATAATCAAAATAAATTCATATCTCCATTAATACTTATTGGAATTGGATGATCTTTTTATCAATCCTACACCTCTCGATGAGAGGAATCTAATAAAAATATTATTAGCCATGAATAGGATTACCCACATGAAGTTTTTCCCTGGTTGCCAATTTTAATAGTAACAAATCTCAATCCCCTTGAAGGCTCCTTCACATAATCCAAGGTTTACCAAAAAGTGATCCCAGGCTCCTCGACAATGGTCAATCTGAGGTTTACCATTTTTAATACATGTATATTTGCTATTGCTCCGAATGAGGAAGGATTGATTACCTCACTGGTTCAGATATGATCTCGTGCTTGACTCCTTTAAGAGGAGCTTCCCAGAGCATAGATGTAAGAATTGGAATTTATTTCCTACCGCAAGATATAGATACTTGTTTGTTTTAACTATCTTGTAGAGTTAATTACTCCCTACTCCAAGATACTAGCGTAAGCTATGTTGGTGATAAGAGCCCTAGAAATAAAAAGATTGCTAGATCAATTTTACTTTAAGCATTATTTTTATAGGTTGTTTCTTAAGTCAATAGGAATGGAGATGAAACTTTATGGTGTGAAGACTCGACTCCAAAACACTAAAAATGCACCTAAGATGATAAACAATTCTTTTTCTTCAATGAATTTCTAGCTAAAGAAAGAGTTGAGAATGCAATTCTTTGAAAAACAAATCTTTCTTCAACATATAAATGAAAAGAAAATCTTTTGTCTTTTTCAATAAACTCAAAACGATACTACTAAATATGCTCACGAAAAAATACTTTTGCTTTTTCAACACTCAAAAGCTACAAAAACAAATTCTTTCAAAAGAGATTCTAAAATTTCTAAAAAACAATCAAAACCATAAAAAGCTAATCTTGAGATCTACAACTTCTAAAAACCAAATTGAAGTAAAAGATTTAAAAATTTCTTTTTGAGGGTGTTTTACTTAGTTATTCAATAAACTAAGGACTAATTCTTTCAGAATAACAAATTAATCAAAAACACCCAACTATGTTTTCTTTTTAAAAATGAAATTCAAAACTTTCAAACAAGTTCTTTCAAAGCTTTGCAAAGAGAAAATGAGATCTTATTCCTCACCAAGGGAAGATTTTACAAATCAGTCAGACTCATCTAGAAGACAAAAAAGACTAGGGTAATCTGAGGTTTCTTAGGCTTCTAATCTCTGAGTTACTATAAATACCAAACGAAAATAAAACCAGGCACACAAAACTTCTAGAAAATCACCTAAAACCAAAATGCCAATGGAACTCAATTACAAGAAATTTTTGATAGGACACATGTAGATCTAGGAAGAGGCTAAAAAACGTAAATAAATCCTAATCTTAACTAGAAAAAAACAATTTAGGTTCTTTTCAAAAAGTTTGACAGGGTCCGTAGGCTTCCGGTATAACCAGATGCGGTACCGCTCTGTGTAGTAAAGTAACAGTGCGGGGATGTCCGCACTGTGTTACAAACAAAATGTTTGGTCCTCTTTCAAAATTTCGGAAAAAAAAATATACTCCAGATCCTAAAAAACTACCCAATCCCACACACATCAAGCAAAAACCAGAAACAAGAATAAGCTTCTCAAGTCAAAGTAAAAGGAAAGGCAAAAAACCAAAATTCAAGTCCTCAGTGGAGTCGCCAATTTGTCAGCCGGATAAATCGTTCTTGTGGACAAGATCGATCTCCCAAGTATCAACAAATATCTAGCGACAATCAGAACAAGAAAATCTACCTTTCTCTAAATATATTGCGATTCATAAATAAAAACCAAGAGGTGTTTTAGACCCTACCTTAAGTCCAACACTAGTTTGTGGCAGCCACGCTTCGACCGTCCGAATGAGTTTTCTTTTGAGAACCTGCAATCACAAACAAGCACACATCAAATAACACCTACATAGCCAATATAATAAATCATGTTCATCATGGTGATCAAGGAATCCATGAAATAAACCATAAAAAACAGCTTATTGAGAAAAATAAACTTGATTGTATTAACTTTGAAAATAAGAAGAACTTTACAACCTTTGGTGCCTTGATGTTGTACAAGCTCCTCCCAGGGTCCAGACAAGAATCTCCTCTACTTTGACAAGCCTCACACTCTTCCCAATGAGATCAAAAGGGTATGTAATCTCTCCTCTCAAGCTCAATTAGGAAGACTAAATTCCAATAGCATTTACCCTAAAAAATATTCAGCTTTCAACCTCCTCAGTAACCATCCCAATGCCTCATTTTATAGTGCAAAGGAAGGAGGTTACAGGTCCACCTATGAAGGGATAGAGTCCTCCTTCAAAGGGATAAGCTCCTCACATCAAGGGGTTAGCTCCTTAAGGTATGGGATGCATGAACCTTAAAGGAGTGAACTTGCCACCTCAAGATTCCCTCTAGAAGCTTCCAGAAATAACCCAAATGAGTTTTTAAGAATGTAATTGCACCTTTTTGACTTTTACAGGGGTCCACACCCATTACACAGAGACAGAGCAGTCAGGTACGTAGGGGACATGACCAGTCGGTGCGGGACCGCAGGTAATGCTAAGAGAAAGTACGAAACCAAAGTTTTATAGATTTTAAAGGGCTTTCTCTTATTTTTCAAGGCTTGACATGAAGAACTAAGGTTTAAGACTTGCAAAGGAGGAAAGTATGAGTGGTGATAGACTCACATTGATTGCAAAATGTCATGGTAACAATATTTTGTGCAGCATGTATATAAACCTACAAGATCTTGGGAATCTACAAAAGTATTATTGGTGTAACTGCCTTGATATTTAGATTTTATTTAAATAAAGAGAGTTGTCATGATCCCTATAGTACTCAACATCCTTCTGCAAGTAATATTTCTACATTGACATTGCTCTGAAGTATGATGTCATGCAGATTAAAGGGTCCCTTGATGCTTTTGTTGATGCGTAGCTTGTTCCATCCTATTTTAATTTGATATGTGATGACAGAGTTGTTTTCCTACTTCAAGTTTCGTAAGGTTAAAGTTAATGTAGCTTTCTAATGTGTTTCGTTGCTGGCCTAGACAACATAGACTTATTAATACTACCAAAACACTTTTCATTACGCATGACATTGTGGGCACTGGTTACCATAAAAAAATCGAATTTGAGAACGAACAACCATGGCATATTTTTCCACTTGGACATTTTTCTGGTATCGTTCTGAGAGTTTTTTCAAATTGGACCATTGAAAACAAGCCTTTAATATCTTTGTCCTTGGGAATGCGATATTTTTGATAACATAATATGGAGCATGTATTAAGTCCCTTCTCTCATAGCTTGTGAAATTCTATCTCTAATAGGTCTTTTCCAATTTCCATATTCATTTCAAGTTCTAACCAACCACGTGCCAAGATTTGTATTATGTAATGTGTATGAATCATGCCAGGCCCTCCGTTTTTGTATCCACCTCTTGAATCAAGAAACTAATAACATAAGTTTCTGCTTTTGCCTTGCACCAATTAAAAAGTTCTGAGAAGACTGGCCATTCATAAGTAATGTCTTTGGGAAAGAATCTAACATGACTAGTAGCTAGCACTCTTGAAGTGTAGCCCATCATAGGCCTCTTTGTAATGTGTGTTTATTAAGGGGTGAATTCATTCCCATTTGTGAGGGAATCCTCATCTATTGCATGTTTATTATTTGATTCCCTAAATGAATCTGAATATCCAAATTGTCGAAATATAGCATCTTGTCAAAATTGTGGTTGTAAGTTTCTTTGAGTATTACTTCAAAGTATATCTACCACAATCATTGTTGACTTGTTTTAAATTTTCTTCCTAATCCCTTGATATCTGGATCCACTAAAGATGGAAATTATATAGAGATATGCATCATTGTATTTGAATATAGTCCAATAAGAAACATGGTGAACAACAATATTCACCTTCATATAGTCAAGGAACCTATTGCTGGTAGATGTTGTCATAGTTATCATGCTAGATGATTAATGGATGAACCTGCATCGTTGAACTTCTCCCATATTCACAAAAAATCCTAGTTTTTTGTAGTTCAATGCAATATAACAACATAGGGATAGCATTCTTCATCCTGCTTCATTAGATCTGGCATTTTCACGTGCTTATATTATAGCCTGAAATATAAAGTAGTCGAGAAAGTGTTCAGCATGTAGCAATGGGAATGCTATAATATTCTAGTTGGAAATATAACTTCATACTGATAGAAATGGCCTCTGCATTAATTCATTCCAAACGTTTAAGTTGAATGAAAGAATTATGTTGATCTCCTTATGGATGTATGATGTCCTATATATGATATAAAAGAAAAATGCTTATTGGGTTGTGTTCCTCTTTTATTCACTTCATTCCAACTCAAATCCCCATTTGCTTGGTATGGATTGACTTAGTCCTGTATTTATAAATACAAAGAGTTGACTAAAATTTATTTAATTGAAATAATAGCCATTGCTCCCAAGACTCTTCCAGTTCCAATCCAAATTGAGACATTTTAAAAAGATATGTTCTATAAGATGACTTTCAGCATCTAGAATGGTAGTTGCCTCAGAATAATTTCCAATGACGACTTGATAAGTGCATTAATGGCACCATTTTGTTCTTTCCCAAATACTAAACCTATAATTTCCATCAATGGTTTAATGGATTTCATTCAAGTATTACTTCTTAACATGACATCCATAGTAGTCTCTTCCATGTTGGGAAATCATTTTCAAAATCGGATCAAAATTATCCATAACATTAATATTCCACACACAATCTCTACACGCTAGATTTACAGCCACCAATCTCTTAAGGATATAATTGATAGTGCAAGGTATATCTAATTTTTTACACTAGCTCATGATGTTGTTGGAGAAAATACTGGTACATTACACCACCGGAAATGAGAGAACTAAAGAAACAATAACAAAGTTGAAAAGTTCATGCCCCTTTACGGAACGAATGCCGAGAACATATGGTTGATAGGGTGTTTATCAGGAACACCAGGGATTCCACAAGATATACATGTGCAGACTCGTCACTTTTTACCTTTAAGTGTAAAAAAAAATAAAGGCTAGGTATTTCTATCTCGACTTTAAAAGTCAACTCCCTTTTATATTAATAAATGAGATGGCTATTAATTAGGCATCATCAATAATGGTGTCTTTATAATTCAATCAATGTGGCTAATTCATAATTTCCTCTAAACATAATCAATGAGCCACCTGCAACTTGTCCTTTTTGTACTATAGACCCTTAGGCCCATATGCCAAGGTCATCAATGCAGCTAAAGGCATCATCAGAGTCATCAAATCAAGGAACACAACTTGTCTTTATCATCAAGTTATTCTGCTAGAGACACTATAGCTCCCTCTGAAGTCTTACTTCAGTTCAACCTTCATCAATCTGCCCTCATCTTACTACAACTCCATCAGTAAACATGCCTGGATAGTCTTTCTCACATGCTCTGACCATTCAATAATGAATTCAACTTGGCAGAATCATACTTTGATATCAAAAATATTTATGGCTAAGTGAATATTTTAAGAGAATTGCTTTGGATTTTTCCTTGGGGAGGATTGCGTTGTTCCTTTTGAACTGATAGCTACAAATATGACTGAGCCACAGGTGTCTTAATACTGATTCATAATCCTTATTGGCACTATTCTGAATCTCTTCTACTATACTTTATATAAAATTTTTGGATGGATGATGTTTACTTGCCCCTAGGAGCCATGATATTGGTGGGACTGTGGAGACCTATCTTGTGATTTCTATGCATTTCATGCTTTTAGTGATGGTTACACTTAGCCCTAGGCATTTTGAAGTTGGTAATGGAACCCATTCAGGTTACTTCAGTGCTTTTGTTCATGGGATCCTAGTTGGTGTGCACTGTGCATTCACTTAAGCTTTAACATCTAAGTTCAATATCTCATTAAAGTAAATGGATTACCAACATCCATATTAAACCAAAATGTAAAATCACCAGTTCCTATAATCATTTGAGACATCAAATCACTAACTGGTAAATTATTAACTCACTACATTCAAGGCTCACTACAAATTGGAAATAATATTGTTTTTCCCATGGTAATTAAAATGGTGTGATGATCTACAAACATTAAATCTATTGTAGATACCACTGTCTCCATGACCAACCCAAATTCCTCCTTGATGCAAGGTCAGAAACATATTGGTTGCATGGCTGGAAGTCCTCTAGCTCACATTAGGTTCTTTGAAGAAAGTGCATGGACCCACTTGTATCATGGAAGACATGATATATCTCCTATGCATTAGACTCCTCATAGGACATTGGTTGGCTACTATGGAACTTTTCAAGGGTATCATCTCTATGACCCTACCTCTCACCAAGTGTCTAAGCATCATGATGACTACTAAGATCTCTTTTATAGATCATTTTTGGTTATTATTCTCAGCATGTATCCATGCACTGTGCCTCTTCTTCTCTCATTGTGTTGCTCGTTGATGACTCCCAATTGGCTGTAGTGAACCTTTCCACATCTCCATCTTCTGTTGGTCCACCTATACAAACTCCTCTGAGTTCATTCTTTGTAGTTATTGAATAGTCTATGGGGAGTCGACACTGAAGGGATTACTTCATCATCTAGTCCATCCTCTCCTTTGATATTTCTTCTAACCTTCCCTTGCTAAATGAGGTCATCAATGTTGTAAAATTTGGCGCATATTTTCTACTCACTCATGATTATACTTGTTGCTTCGATGGATGATGGTGACTTGCCCCTAGGATCCATGATATTGGTGGGACTGTGGACACCTATCTTGTTATATCTATGCATTGTATGCTTTTGGAGATGGTTACACTTAGACCTGGGCATTTTGATGTTGGTAATGGAACCCATTCAAGTTACTTCAGTGCTATTGTTCACGGGATCCTAGTGGTTATGCACTGTTCATTCACTTGAACTTTAACACCTAAGTTTAATATCTCATTAAAGTAAATGGATTACCAACAACCATATTAAACCAAAAAGTAAAATCACCAGTTCCTATAATCATTTGAGACATCAAATCTCTAATTGGTAAATTCTTAGCTCACTACATTCAAGGCTCACTACAATCAGAAATAACATTTTTCTCCCCGTGGTACTTAAGATGGTGTGATGATCTACAAACATTAAATATTTTGTAGATACCACTGTCCCCATGACCAACCCAAATTCTTCCTTGATGCAAGGTCAGAAACCTATTGGTTGCATGGCTGGAAGTCCTCTATCTCACATTTTAGGTTCTTTGGATCAAGTGCGTGGGCCCACTTGTATCATGAAAGACATGATATATCTCCTGTCCATTAGACTCCTCATAGGACTTTGGTTGGCTACTATGAAACTTTTCAGGGGTATCATCTCTATGACCCTACCTCTCACCAAGTGACTAAGAATCATGGTGCTATCTTTGATGATCCTTTTCATGATGGCTGCTAAGATCTCCTCTATAGCTCCTTTCTGGTGATGACTCTTAGCATGTATCCATGGAACATGCCTCTTCCTCTCTTGTTGGGTTTCTTGTTGATGACTCCCAACTGGTTGTAGTGAACCTTTCCACATCTCCATCTTGTGTTGGTCCACCTATACAAACTCCTCTGAGTTCATTATTTGCAGTTATTTAATAGTCTATGGGGTGTAAGGGATTAGTCCCATTTGGATGTTTTTTCGAACCTTCCCTTGCTAGATGAGGTCATCATTGTTGGTACTTCATCTTGAGGTGTATAGCCTAGTGATGCTTCTCCTTTCGGAATGTAGTGATGCCTAGCTTTGAGATAATACTGTTCATGTGGATGTACAACAGTTTGTTGATGATGGTAACAAACCCCTTGCTACATCATTTCCATATTTTCTTTGATGGTTTGTTTCTTGGTGATATCATGCTTCTTGTTCTGGGTTGATCATGGTGATACATGTACCTTTCATTTTGATGTAGATAGTTTGTCTTGATGCATATTTTATTTCCACTCATGGTTTTACGGATTATAGTAGCATGATCTTGGACACATGAATCAGTATGTGTGATATTGTGAGGATGAAGTGCTCGCAAAATCTATCCTAATGTTTTGAAACTTGTCCATAGTCCCAAAGGAAAGATGACTTAGCACTTGCACACATGCTGAGATTATTGGCAATAGTAAAGGGGCAACAAATGGACTTAGTATGGAAGCTCTGAGGTCATCATTATGACTGTAAAAGATGGAAGAGGCTAAAATATGACCAAGCTGCTCATGTGCTAACTTTTAAAATCATGTTGGAATTCCTGATAACAAAGATGTTGTTAGGCTCAGTGATGGGATGTTCATTGTTAGCAATTTGTTATAGAACCGCTATTGTTGTTCCATTTGATATATGTTGTTCTATGACAATGAATTTAAGGACAATCACAAGAATTTCACATGGATATATTAACTTAGCAGCCTATATCCAAATAATTACACTAGCATTCATTCTCAGGTTTGATATTATTGCATGTCCAACCAATTTGTCCAAGAACTAAACAGATGCGTAGCTTGTCATGGAGGTTTGACATCCAAGAATATTTACACTCCATCTGTAAATCATTATGCAATTATAGTGTTCATCATACAATGTTACATTGTAGCTACACAATACTGTATTGATTAGGTCATAGGATTGAACTCTATCGTAGTTGTTTTGACAATTGGATCCCTGCTATTCTTGTAGCTCATTCTCTTGTATCCAAAATAAACATACATTTGAACCAATCTGTCTTAATCTGCATTATCTATATCACAAAATTTTTTATTTTTTTTTATTTTGACCTTGTGATATCTTACATAATTTATGTAGCTCTCGATTTTTCCAGAGTAACAATAATTTTGTATGATAATTAATGGCTATTCCATACTAATCTATTGGACCTACATTGTTCCTAAATTCAATGTGACAGGTTTAGCAGTATGATTGCATGTTTCCGATATTCCTCCATCAATTTTCTACCTATGCATTTGCCACCTTCAAAATTAGGGTTCCATGATCCACATCAATAAGATTGGCTCAGAAAGGAAGCTGTAGAGGTACTTTATGATACAAATTATACATATGGGTAGATGTTTACTAATTAATATATGCCTATCATACCTATGGTGTAGGACCCCCCTAGATCCAAACTAATGTGCATTTTGATGAAAATAAATAGGTTGCAAATAAAGTGGAAATGTTGTTTAGAGAGGTTTTAATTTTGCTCGGACAGAAAATCATCACATCTAGATCCTTTTATTCTGGTATTAAGGTTCTTGAATCAAGGAGGCAAATTGTAGAGCTTGAAGGAATGTTGCATAAAGAGAGAGTTGAATTTGAGGTGATATTATAGATGTATATAAAGGTTGTTTAGTGTACTTTAGGTTGTCTAACATGATAGTATGCTAGAATAATCTTTCCACTTAATGAATATTTCCATATTTGTTTATAGAAATTGCTTAGTTGGAAACCATTTCTTCATAGGGTTCATTCTTTTGATACAATCTATCAAATTCGAATAGGGTTTGTTGAAATAGGCCATCATTGGTGTTGGGTGTGTTAGATCTTGGAAGACCTGATATTTCAAAGCTAAAAAATATAAGATGTCTTCTTCTTTACGAAGACTATGAATAGGATCGTTGTCTTTTCCATTTAGATTCATCTATTAGAGTGAAAAACTCTCTTGCAAAATTGGAATCTAGTCCACTAGAGGATTTTAAGACTCCACATGAGGAATATGATTTAGCATAAATGAAAAAGTTGGATACCGTTAGGGTACAGTCAAAGTTAGTAACAATGGTAGTGGTGGTTTTGGCATTTTGATGACAGAGGACACAGGCTCCATGGTTGATGGAAATTGTTTGGACAAATATATCGGCTTTGGGAATCTTCAGTTCAAAGATATCCAACTTGGCGACAAGCATGTTTTAAATAATGGATCTAGGCAGCTTTGCATGATTATTAATGTGGGAAATTCCTACTTGTGTGACCATTTAGAGGGAATTCGGACTGTGAATGGAAAATTCAATTCAGGCATGGAAATTATTAAATTGGCGGAAGGTAAAACAACCCAGAATATCTGGATGATGTGGAAGGAGATCCAAACATTATAGATTCATCCAATATAACTAATGGTACCATGTTTCATACTTTTGACATGAAGAATGTTGAATGGGATACCAACATCCATGTTTCTGAGATAGTGCCTTTTGAAGTAGTTGATAGTAGGGACAATAAAAATGGTTTGGATGAAGATACTGTTAGAAAATATCAAAAGCAGGATTCTCCTATTCTCACTGATCTATCAAATACATTAGATGTAATATGGACAAGTGAAGGCTAATTAGTAAAAGCTCAGGCTGTATTTGTGACATCACAAGGGTAGGAAGTTGGTTCTGCCACTTTGGCTACTATTGCCAGTGGCAATGAATCTATTGACAGAAAATATTTTAATCCAGTTCAACAAATTGCAATAGGAGATAGGATGATGTCTAAATTTGCCTAAAACATGCATGATAAAGGTGGAATAGAGGTGCCTGAGAAAAGCATCCCTCCCTCACTAGTAAAATCATTAAATCTATTGGAAGAGTTTGGAAGCTACATTGGGGCTCCTATGTCAAACTTACCAAAAGGTTACAGCAAGAGTTTACAAGAAAATTTATTGGGGTCTATTAGAGTTGACTCTCAGAGAAACTATAGTCCTACGCTTGTCTCATCAGTTAGTCATCTAGGTGGTAATCGAGTGGGTAAGCTGCTTTTACCAACCGGTGTCAATGATATGGTTATTGTTGTTTATGATGATGAGCCAAAAAGCATAATATCATATGCACTAATCTCGCAAGAATATCAGGCTTTCCTAGATGACAAGGTACCTAATAGTGAGAAGAAAAAGGAAATAGACAGGGACAAAGAAAAGGAATGTGCATATTTATTGGTATGGGTGGAGTTGTTTCAAATCTACTTTATCTGTCAGATGGTTCCTTAGACTCGAGTAAATCTCTTTCCAAAGAGAGAAGTTTAGGATATGAGCATATTTACACATATGGCTCCAAAGGGAAAAGGGGTTTAGATTCATCAATATATATAAAATACACATGCAAAAATATCCTTTGGTGATGAGGGTCCTCCTAGAAACGTTAAGTACTTGGTAACCCGTTATTATGCAAAACAATTTGATGCCCTTAGGAAAAAGTGTTGTCCAATAGAGATGTACTGTAGATTGTCACTAAATCGCTGCAAGAAATGGGGACGTCAAGGAAGAAAGAGCAATGTGTTTTTTGCAAAATCCTTGGATGAAAGATTTATTATTAAGAGAGTCACCATGGTAGAATTTGAATCTTTGATGAAGTTTTCGTCAGAATATTTCAAATATCTGTGTGACTCATTATGTTCTGGAAGTCCCACATGTTTGGCAAAGATCCTTGGTATTTATTAGGTTGGTTACTCATATTATTGTTTATTCTATATCTGACAATTAACTTTTGAAGACTCCTAGAGAGCTTACTAGGATTTGTTTCCTTCATTGTGTGTGTGAATGCTACATAATGTGCTCATCTTTCAAGTCACTATAAAGAATGAAAAAGGTGGCAAAGAGATCAGGATGAATTCATGGTAATGGAAGATTTGTTAATTGGAAGAAATAAACACCGTTTTATGACCTCAAAGGTTATAGTTGCTCTCGTTACAATGCAAATTAATCAGGCAAAAACAAAGCTCTTTTGGACCAAAATCTCTTAGAGACCATGCCAACTACTCCAATATTTCTTGGGAATGAAGCCAAGCACCTCTTGGAGAGATCAGTCTGGAATGATACTTCATTTCTCACGGTAAGTATAGTTTTCGGTTTTCTTAATCAACCATAACTGTAATATTAGTTTCAAATTTTTGTTGAGCTAGCAAGTTATCATGATTGTGTGCAATGTGTGTTTGTAGTCAATTGATGTCATGAATTATTCATTACTTTTTGGAGTTGAAGAGCATTGTGAGATGGTTTTAGGTAATAATAGACTCATACATTTGCTTTGAAATATATTTTCTCATATTTGATTTTCCATTTTAGGTAACATTATCAATAATTTCAGCTGCTTGGGTCAGAGCATGTATCTATCAACATTTCAAAGATGAATACACTATCTTTTTTTTCTTTGTTTCAAATTTCAATACATGAAGTTTAGTTTATATTGGTGATAAAGCCAAGAAATCTTGCTATGATTTTTTTTATGCAATGAAGTTGCCTAATGATGATAGCCTAATCATTGCGACAGTATTACAATTGACAAACTAAGTATTATTTACCAAAGGCATATGCTCTTGATATTTCACTTTTATGATAGGACCAAGCAACAAGTATTGGCAGTCAAAGATTTCATTCTTTGTGACCATCATTTATGTGAATAGGTCATAGGTTCCTTGATTTGAAAGGTTTAGGGAAGCTCATTTCAAGTTCCTCATCTGGATCTAGATATTAGCTAAAGAAAAATGTACTCGTCTTCTTTTTATTTTCCTTTTTAATTCTTGATAATACCTTTTGGTTGAATGTTTTATTTCATTTCCTAGTCCAATTATATTCAATGCTCTAATATTGAACTTGTTCTATGCCATGAATAAATAATTATGGTTGATTTTAGAATGCCTCCTTGACTTGTTTCTACCAACCAACTAAAGTTAAGTGTATTAACACCATTTTATGAACTGAAAACGTTTATAAATTCATTTGAAGGTGATATGATTTCTTTTGACCTTGATGAGGAGTATCAAGATGTTTTATTTCATGTTTTTATCCTTTCAATGGTTGGTAAATTGTAAGTAAGTTTTGATTTCTTGTTTTTTCCATTAAGGTAGATTGGGATTTTGGTCATTATGCTCACTTTGTGTCCATGTTTTGTAGTGATGTGCTAGAACTATGCATTGTTGTTAGTTGGAGCCAATGGTTATCAAGAAATAGTGTGAGATTTAAACATGCTGCTCCATTAATGGGAACATCTCCAGTCATAGTTCATTAGATTGGCGGTACTATGATTTTGGTCTTTATGCTCACTTTTGTGTCCATGTTTTGCAGTGGCTAGAAATATGCATGGTTGTTAGTAAGAGATAGTGGTTATCAAGAAACAATGAGCTTTAAACATGCTTCTATCTTAATTGAAACATCTCTTGTCAAAATTCATTAGATTGGTGGTACTATGGATAGTCAGCAATTGACCAAGCCCAACATTGACCAACGCCACTTTAATGTACTATGGATGCCATCTTTGTTTAATGTACTTTAAACATGTTCAAATTAGTAGATTTCATTGTTGGTTATTATTTTGCTTATCATATTTATTTTGCACACTCTAATACTATTATCTACGGGTCTTTTTGTTATTCCCCTAGATCTATTCTTGGAAGTCTAATTCTTTAAAGGGTGCTAGCTCAATGGAAGAGCATCTTCTTTACAAGCAGGAGGTTGGTGGTTCGATTCCATCGTGCCCTAATATTCAGATGGAATGATGATGATTAGTTTTTGGTGACAAAGGTTCTTTTGACTGTCACCAATGAGCTTATGGTGACACTTTTCGACCCTCACCAAAATATGAAATGGTGACAGTCAATGAACGCCACCATATATATATATATATATATATATATATATATATATATATATATATATATATATATATATATATATATATATATATATATATATATATATGCATTAATAGTGATGGTCATGAAAGGTCCATCATAATAAATCATTGTTGTTCATATGAAATGGTGATGATCACTGCCCGTTATTATAATCATTATTTGTGACAAACCTTGAATGTCACCATAACGCTTATACTTTTGGCAATGCCACCTTTGGTGACATTCAATTTTTGGTAACGGAGGTTCTTTTGACCATCACCAATGAGCTTATGGTGACATTTTTTGACCCTCAACAATATCCTTTTATCTTGTAGTGAGAACCTCTTCCTACTACTACGACCCAATACACTTAGACTCCTGCTCTAAACTTGAACCAAACATATTCTTCTCTCTTATTCCTTAGCTTTACAACTTAGAGCCTCACTCTATTTATACAATCCCATGGTCCGTGGACCATGGCTAGGTCGACATGACTTTACATTACATTACATTATTTTAAGGCGAACAACCCTATGACTTAACCTATGCTTCGTGCTTTGTGCCTACAATTTGTGGAGTCTTACAAAACCTTTGACCAAAACTTGGGCCTTAAGCCCCAAAACATGTTGTGGGGGGATTCCATGGCCAACAGGCCCCAAAAACAATCATCGTGACTCGTCCCGAGTCACTCTGCTAGTGTTGTAACCTTGGCATGGAGCCCCTCCAATTGGTCCTGTACTGCTTAGAGGTCCACAGCACGCTGTTTTGTGGTTTGCAATCTGCTGCATGCACTCTTCCGATGCTTCTTTGTGAAGATCTGCTACCTACCTTAGCGCATATAGTCCTTGCATCTATCCGAGCTTGCTCTCAATATCGGCTATAATGGTGAAGGCCTCGTCAATCCAAGGCTAGACATGTGCCTTAAGAAGTGACTCTTTCTATCTAGCGACATCCACCTGCTCTTTCAGTGCCCTCGCTTATTGCATCATTGCCAATCATTAGGTGAGGATGACTGTCTGCGCAGTTTCCCTAACATTATCATATTGTTCCTATAATTTCTGCACCTCTGTTTCCAAGCCCTGTATGTTGGGGTCCTCCTGCAATGATGTGAGGACATCAAAAGCTTTGTCTAACATACCAGTACAGTCATACACTACCTGTCCAATTTGAATCATGCTAATGCACTACTCTCTAACTTCTGGAGGAGTGGAAGGCTATGCCTTCAGTCGCAACTTGGCAATCTGGAGGTTCAGCTCCAGTTGCACTCGTGTTGTTTCCTCATGCACGCTTCGGAGTCCACTTGCTAGACAGTGGATCTGCATCTCTGTTGGTAGGTCTACGACGATGAACAACTCTAGAACTCGTCGACATGCTTCATCAACTGTTTGCACCATTTGCTGGTTTTGTGACACCAACTTGTCACGCTGCAAGCTAAGATGTTCAATGTTGATCTTTTGCTCATCCATTATCTGGATTACGTGGCCCTCCCTAGCAGAAAGCTCTGCTGTGATGCCATCTTGCAGTTGATACAATGAGTCTCGCAGAAGTGTAGCAAAATTTAGGCGAAGTCCCTTGATCCTGCCCACCACATCTCTGTCATCCTCTTTCTCTACTGTTAGTGCTCCTTTCGGTAGCACTACAGTATTGGCCATCTTTGCGCATAGCAGCTGCTCTACTGCTAATGTACCTACTATGCCATAGGTGGTTACAGTTCCTTCATGTGGGGGTGGCACCCGAAGTTCTTGTAGCTATGCTCTTAGGGCCCCCAACACAATCTGCTACTCCATCATGGCTTCGTAGAGCGCTTCCTTGGTGACCTCGAGAACTATTTCGCCGATGTCATAGAGGTTGCCTTCTGTTAATGTGATCGGGATGATGGCCTATTTGGATGCCTTGACCTTTTTCCGTGGACCTGATCTCTCTGTGACATGAGGCCTTTTCAGTTGGGTGGAAGTTGTGCATGGGTTTGTGCCTTCTTTTGCAAGGTTTGTATCCTCTACCCCCTATCCCATAGATAAGTCCTGACCTTCTTCTTGCTGCGTTGTGGTGGACCCCATTGCCTGTGCTACTGCTGCTTCTTCGGTGGCCTTTGCTTGCTTTGCAGCTTCCTTCGCTGCCTCGTGGACAACTCTTACCTCTATGGCCACTTGTTCATTTCACCTTTGCTAGGCCAACTTCGTGACACACAACTTGGTTGCATCCTTTTGCTTATGTGTTGTTGTTCTATCCATCTCCGCCAGATCCGAGGTGTGCCACTATGGGGGCCATGATTCTAGCACTAAAAAGATCGTATCATCAATAGCGATGAAGGGGAGCTTTGTCCATTGCTGTGCCAGGTCCTTACGCACCTTGATGTACACATTATTTATGTCCCCCTTGAAGTCTACAAAGCTCCGCAAACTGTTGTACACTGTGGGGGATAGGTGCATCCATCTATTGATCCACATTTGGATGCTCGCCTCCATGAGTACCCAGAAGATCTTTGTCTCGTGAATCCTCTTGGTGTCCTTGGTGGCCCAGAGCGATGCGTACTTTGTGGCCTCTGGTAAGTCTTGTCCAATGCTAGGGAACTGACTGTCCTCAGGTAGTTCCCCTGTCACCAGTAAAATGGACAATAACTACCACTTGTAGTGGAAGGTATTGCCCTGCTCTTGGGCTTCCTTGTAGTTAGTCAGGAACTCCTCGCAGAGGAACTTGGCCTAGTTGAATTCTACCCCCTCTGCACATTGTTCTGTCAGCACAACTACCAGCACCGGTACCTCATCCCTGTGATATTTTTTCATTACCTTCTCGACCAGGAGCTGGGTGGTTATGCACACCCCTTTATCTTTAATGCTACTGATTGCGTAACCCCTCTTTTTCTTCTCCTGTTTGTATTTTTAATTCATGGCCTTTACGAGTGGCAAATCTTTTCTTTTTCCAGCTACCACCGTGGGGTCCTTTCCCTTACAAGGGAGCCAAGAAATCCTGTGGATGGGATCCTCCATGATGGGAATAGGCTCCTCTAATGATAAGTACCCATCGTGCACCAGGCAAAGCATCTGCCTGATGATTAAAATTGTGATAGGCATGTGGTGAAAGTGGAATCCACAGTAGACGAAGTAATCCGTCCTTCTCCACATAATTGAACCATTTCCGCAGCCCTAACGTTGTGACTGACCCCTCTATGCTTTGCTTCATGAGGCTCTCTATCTCCAAGTGTGGGAACTTCTCGTTGTCTACAAGGTCCTAATCTTCAAACTTCATTGTGGGTACATGAACTAGGTGCAAGCTCTCAAATGCAATTCCATCGGGGAGGAGCGGGGTCTGGAATGGCATCCAAGTCCTTGGGTATCTTAGCTTTCCCTTTTCACGGAGGGATGTACTCGGGCAATTTAGCTGCAGCTTGCATCAGCTGGATGTCCTCTTCCATATCTTCTACTACCTCTATCTCATCGATGAGAGCTTGTAGGTCCTCCTCCTCATCATTTGTCTCAATGGTGATAGCCTTGCCCTTTTCTTCCATTGAAAGTTAACCGAACGATGGATTCCTCGGGGACATGCGAACTGGTCCCGCTGCCTTCTTATCCTTCTTAGACCTTGGCATCCGGGGTGATTTTGGGATTTCTGGTGCGACCCTAGTGTCTCAAGAAACATTATGTACCATGGGGTTCTACATGGCCTTGTCGATGGTTCCTTCTGCCAAGCCCAAACCTCTCCTAGTAGTCGTCATCCTATTTCAGCTATATGTGGTCAATCGGTAACTTCGGGGCTCAAATCTTGCTTGGTGCTCAACAATCTGTGCTCTAATCAACTGCTTAAATCTCAAACGAACAAGTGTTGTCTCATGGTTAGCCCCAGATTTTTATAGCACCTTTTGAATTCGAAGTCGACCATTCCCCTCATTTCTGGGCCATTAATGCTTTCTTGGTGGAAAATTGCCCCAAATGTATCCCTTAATTCATGTTTTAAATGCCTGCCACTTGCTTCGTTCTGCCTTCAATTGGACATCTCGTCATGAATAGTGACACCAAAGGTTACTTTCCAACCTACCCACACAGTAGTGTAGCCCCCCATGCATGGGCATGAACCTTGTGTCATGTTGATTCTGCGTGAACCTCCCTCATCGCGTAGCCCCCAAACAGACTCTTTTAGAGTCTCGTGCTCTCTTTCAATGATTTGGAGTGCTGAGACTATGCTCCCTACGGCTAGTCAAGTGGTCGCACCACCTGTGTGAGACCTCAACTTGCCTTCTGGTATAGTCTATGGAAACTCCTCAATTCCCTGTCGTGACCATTGGTGTCGTGCATTCTACTATATCTAGTGCGCTCCCCTGGTTACTGAGTTTGGTGACGTGTGGTCATAGCCATGGTAGCAGAGTCATAAATTCTTGGTGACAATCTTCTAATGAAATGGTACGATCATCTATATCATGCCTTGTCATCCTTGGTTTGTCGATGAGACATGCCTACATGATCTCATTTTCTAGCCTCTTGATCTCAGTGTCCACCAAAATGCTTTTCTTCCTCAATCGTACCTGATCCTTTCAAAGTTTGCAATGTCCAAGGTTCCCTCGCTGGATGGATTCCTGAATCCTTATATGTTCGACCTCATGTAGATGTGTGATTTCTTCCTCCTATTCATCGTGCACTGTCACCACTAGGGGTCCAGTATGTGCATATTCCTTTTTGTACTTTCTTCAGTAATTATGGTATCCCCTCTGTTTCGCACCTTTGGAATTGTCTCCATGTTCAGGGTTTTTCACATGGTTCAGTAGGCCCATCGAACTGCTAGCACGCGCAGGTCCCAATCAGTTTGTCTTTCCTGGTGAACCTTGTTCAGTACCCACACACCCTATTGAAGGCTTTGTTGTGGAGAATTGGTAGCACGCATCGCCTTTCCTACTGTTGTGGTTTGTTTTGCTTCTCTATTCTGGGGGTGGTGTGCACTTGTGCAGACTGTACATCATATGTCTGTACCCATCGAGAAAGGTGGGCGTGCAAGTTGTTTCAACTTTGCTGATTGGCTTTTGTTCAGATGTGAGTTTTCCAAAACGTAGGCACATCATCCTTCTACATCTGCCCCAGTCCTTGAAATTTCCTTGATGCATACCCCACCATCATGTGGGTGTTGTGTGCAGTGCCCACTTCAGCGCATCGAATGCTACTGTTCTGGTACTTCTCTTTCAAATTTTCTCAAAAATTCATCCACCGCTGACAATCCATCATATGGTGGCAGCTCCCTCACCTCTGTTATCACGTAATGCAATGATGTAATCATCATGTTGCAATTAAGCATTGTTACTTCGTGCAGCCGATTCTGCCATAGCTCTATCTCTTCGTCCAAATCCGAAGTGCACGAGCTTTCGTGCTCGCACGAAATCCTTCCATCTGCAGTCAGGTTTACCCAATCCTCTTCTAATGTAGTTATCTTATAAATACAATCGAGATCATCATCACTATCATCATAACGCACTGGTTCAATGTATTGCACTCCTTCGGCTGGATCTAGTGGTACTATTACACATAGTGACTTTTTCTCGAAGATCATTTTGTGATTCTTCAAATTTATGACTCCGTTCATATCGGTAGCCCAGTCTATTCCCAGTAGTGCAGTATAAGGATTGTTGTCATCAACAATCTCTATCACTTGAAAATCCTCCTGCGCACTCACACCTTCAATATCGACTATGACTCCTCACAATCTTCCCTTGGGAAAAATATTCTGTTGGTTCACCATTCATAACTAAATAGGAGACCACTGTAGCACGGGTCTACCCATGCATTCCAATGTTTTCTTTGCTAGTACATTCACGTTCAAACCCAGGTATAGGATTACCTTATCCATTTCATACTCGCCTATTTGCGCAGTCAACCTCATTTCTCTTCATGTGCACAATGCATGCTTTTCTAGTTTCCGGACCATGCACAGTTCTCCTGACCCCATGCACCTAGTGATAAGTACCTATAGTCCTTTGACTACCTTGTTGTCATGCAGCAGTTTCATGCATGTCTCCAAAAAGGTAGTGAGCATTGAAGGATCGATCCCTCATTCTAGTTGATCCTTACTACCTGAAGTGGAGGCCTCCGTAAAGCTCTTCTTAGCTTCCATGAATGTCTCCTTCATGCAATCTAAATCAAACTTGGTTTCCTCTGTAGGAGCCTTGCGAACCCACGCACCTTCTTTTGGCTGCTTCCCTTTATCATCTCCTGTGGTCATAGTGCTTCTAAGAATCATGTTTAAATTTGAGTCTTCTTCATGTGAGTCAAACCTCATCATCTGTAAATTCTGGGTCAGAGGGGGCTGGAGTACCCCCTTTTGGCATGTCCTCGCTATCAGCGAAGGAAAGTCTTCTCCCTCATGATGAAACTAGGTACAATACCTACATGATATTCTTGTCACGTTTGTACAATCGCAGGCATAGTGCCCTAGCCCTCTACAATTGTAACAAATTAGTTGTTCGCGACCCCTTCTCGGCCCCATTTCACCTTGACCTCGATCGCACCCCTGAAACCCAGCTCGCACCATCCATGCATTTGGGTCAAGGGCTCGCGTTTTGATATGCACCCTATAGGCAGGAGTCTGATCCATCATTAGTTCATAGCTTAGGCAGGTGCATTCATCATGGCCTACTGACCTACAAAAATTACAAAATAATTGCTGGGACGTCTGCATATACTTCTATAACAGATGACAATTGTCCATGGTGTGTTTTCCTCCTATCTGGTAGATCGCACACCATAGTTCAGATTTTGCACTCAGCCCTGCCTATGTCTCTAGTCTTAAAGACATCTGCCCTCCTCCTGCCAAGTAGTTTGTGAACACTGGACAATGGTCCTTATCGTGCCCTTGGCCTTTGCATTTTATGCACCATACTTCTTCGTGCACCTTCGTCCAAGGTGTCCTGTCTTGTTTCAAACTTTACATTTCCAGACATAGATTCTGTAGTTGCACGTGGATTTTTGGACTCCAAACCCAGGGTCTTGTATAGGGGTCTCATGTAATCTCATTTCCATCTCCAATGCTTCAGCCTGAGTGGAAAGTTTTTGTTGTGACAACATCATCCTTAAGTGTGGCGTAAGTGAGGCCACAAAACATGTGCAATGTTGTGCATCTGTTAATGTCATGTTAGCTTCGTGGATCATACTCTTCAACCTTTGGTCAAGATCCCAGGGGGTCTCACCCGGGAGCATCGCAATCTCCTTAAACTCGATGATTGATTTCGTTTCTGATTTTGGCCTGCTAAATTCCCTATTCAATGTGGCCTGGATATCTATGATTCCTACGTTGGGTGGTTATTAGAGTGCTTAATATACCATGTTAATGCACAATCCTGCAACACGCTCACCAGCATATCCTTTTTAATATTATCATCCACAACGCCCTGTGCTTCCCATACTGCTCTTACCATGAACTAGAATTGGTTCAGATCTTCATTTCTCACTCCTCTGAATATCGGTAGTTTGATTGCACTCACCATTCTGAACTGTGGTGGTGGTGGAGGTGGGGTGGGTGGAGATGGAGGTGAGGAGTGTGAGACAGGTGGCAGTGTGGGTGGAGGTGGTAAATGCAGAGTGCGTTGCCTTATCAGACTAACCGTGCTTCTTGGGGACACTTTTGCGAGCTCTTCATTGTTTTCCTATGCCAGTTAAATTAAGGGATTGCTTTCCAACTCTTCACTACTTCTGCTTTTGTAGATCTTCTTGCTTCGCGTACTCCCAAACATCAATTTATTTTCAGAACTCACTTTTCACACAATCACATATTAATCCAAGTGTTCAAAGATTTAATATACTTACCTCATGGTCCCTTAAGAAAACATTTCTTCACCTCACTGTAGTTGACGGTCATGTATACTGCAAACTCAGTGATAAATCCCCCTATTATTTGGTCAAGCCAATGTTCCATAACTCTCTCTATCTTATCTCTTGATGCTTATAGTCTGTGCACTAATTTTGGAGTCCACACTATTGGTTTATCGAGCCTACACCTTCATTGGTTATTTTCTAACTTCACGATCCACTCATACAAATCAAAAGGAAAGGATCCAAAGAAAATTTCATGGATTTCTGTATACAAGTAGCGCTTCAGTGACTGTTCCTTAGGTACTCGTTGATTTCTTTTTTCCTATGCCACAAACTCGTGAATCTTCCTGTCCAACCACTCTTCAATTTGTTTCTTTGTTGGATTCCAGTGGCATGACATCAGACATCATTTATGCAAATCCCAGTCCTAGCAACAGAACCATGTGTTGGCTTGTATGAGCCTGACCCAAGTTCAAAGGTGATTTATCCAACCAGATCGCAGTACTACTGGCCCTTTCGGCAACATTCCGTGGAGCGCATACTGAGGTCTCACTTGAAGTAGTATGGGAGGGTGCTAGAACCAGGTTTCCACACCCTGGGGATGTCTGATGAGATTCTTGAGGTTCACAGTCTGACTCGTCGCTACGTGCACTTAATATCCCTTCGCAACCTGTGATGTTGCTTCCGTGCAGCCCTACTCGGGGTGTGACTCGTATAATACCCAAGTCCCTTGCTATTTAATCTATTATTATCTGATTACTTAACTTGTTTATGTAAGACTAATGATTATTACAACATATTCAACAATCATATTAGTGCACGTGATAAATAAAATATTATAGATGTAAAGAAGTAAATGCACAGTAGATACACAGAAATAGGAATCAAATTCTCTTTATTAATCTTTAATCCAAATTACATACTTGACACCGCCCTGCGCACTCAGCTGCGGACTCTACCAGGCCTCTGTGCACTTAACTGTAGAGCCTTTTCCTACTACTACGACCCAATACACTTAGACTCCTTTTCTAAAATTGAACCATTTGTATTCTTCTCTCTTATTCCTTAGCTTTACAACTTAGAGCCTCTCTCTATTTATACAATCCCATGGTCCGTGAACCATGGGTAGGCCGACATGACTTTACATTACATTACATTATTTTAGGGTAGACAACCCTATGACTTAACCTATGCTTCATGCTTCACGCTCACAATTCATAGTCTTACAAAACCTTTGACCAAAACTTGGGCCTTAAGTCCTAAAACATGTTGTCCGAGGATTCCATCCCCAACACCTATTTCAATGCACAACAAATGGTCTGGTCCCGCATTCAATCATCCAGGCTCTAAAACCACTTCAAAGTCGTAATCTTGGAACAATAAGAGCCACCTGCAGATTCTCCCCCCCCCAACACAAGCTTATTGACCATGTACTTCAGCACGGAATGATCCGTATACATCTTAAAATGCCCTCGCAGCAAGTAGTGCCTATACTTCTAGAGTGTATACACCATAGTTAGTCCTTCGCACTCGGTGGTGGAATAATTCTTCTCTGCTTTAGATAATATTTGGCTTGCGAACACGATAGGATGATCCAAGCCTTCTTTGCCAACCTATTTCAGTACTACTCGAAGCGCTATGCATGATGCATTGACCTACACATGAAACTCTTTCTTCCAGTCTAGGAAGACTAGAATCGGCACGGTAACCATATTTTCATTCAATATATCCAAGCTCTAATTACAGTTTTCATTCCAAAAGAATGTGCCATCCTTCTTCAACAATTTCTCCATAGGCGCGATGATCTTGGCATAATTCTTGATAAACTTTCTGTAATATCTCATATGTAGCAAGGTAGCGCACAACTATTTCACACTTCTCAGTGCTTCCAAGTTTAGTATCATTGCAATCTTCACAGGGTCTACCATCAATCCCTGTCTGCAAACCACATGCCTCAACAATTTTCCAAAAGGAACACAAAACAAATAGTTCTTGAGATTGAGCGCGGTCTCGTATCTTCGACAGGTATCCAACATCAGGCGCAAGCTTGCTACATGGTGCTTAACTAGCCCAAATACAGTCCAGAAATCAAAATATACCTCCAAGAACTTATAAATAAATTCCTTGAATGTTACAACAACCACACGTGAGAAGATCGCATGCGCATTCTTCAATCTGAATGACATTATAGTGTACTGAAAAAAACCCCACTCAGTTGCGAAGGTTGTCATTCTCCTATCCTCTGGCACAATTTTTATTTGGTGGTACCTAGAGAACCCATGAGTAAATGATATGCTTCCTAGCCACCTACATTGTCCAACACTTCATCTATGAACGGAGTCAGGAAAGGATCATGCACACAAGCATCATTTAGTTTTCTGAGATCCATGCATATCCTTATCTCGTCCTTCTGCTTCTTCTCTTGAACCACCATTGGGCTTACCCAGTTAGGTTCTTCCACAAGCTCGATGATACCTACCGCAAGCATCTTTTCTAGTTTTAAGTGGGCTTTCTCCTTATATTTTAGATTGAGATGGTAAGGCCTTTGCTTAACTAGCTTTGTGTCAAGTTTCAATGTGATCTTCATCATTCCTGTTGGGTTATCTTCTATATTCAAAGGTATCGCCACATAGGACCCCAGTTCGAAGTGGGGGCGGCAACGCTGCCCGTAAAATATTCGCTACAGGGGGGTCTGGGGGGGGGGGGGGTGGCTGCGACCTTTGGGAGCCCCCCCCTGGCGGGGGGGATTCGAGGGCAATGCCCCCGAAGCTAAAAATAGCTGTAAAATTGCCTTGTAAAAGTATAGTAATTTCTAGTCAATCTGGGTCGTTCATTAGGCGGATGATCTGATGGTAGAAATTATGTTTAGTTTAGGTTTTTTTGCCCTAGAAGGCAACCCCTCTCTTTGTATGAGGGTATTGTATTTGAGGCTATGTGATAGATGTGTATTCTGTGAGCGGGAAACAGAGAGATGAGACTATGAGAGAAAACAGAGGATATTACAGCAAATTTGCTGTAGGTTGTGTCTCTTCATTTTGGTGGATAATAGAAAGGAAGGACTGGCTGTTCGGTGTGGACGTAGCCCAAACTGGGTGAACCACGTATATCTGTGTCTCTCTTGTTTTGTGCATTTTCTGTGTTTATATTTCTGCAATATTTTATGTGTTCCATTGCTCCGTAATATATAATTTTATAACAACTGGTATCAGAGCCGAAGGTCTATTTGGCTGATAAACTCGCAGGAAAAAAGGGTTCCTGGTTCGAGTGGGAGCAATGGCGGAAGATGGTAAGTTTAGGGGCGAGAAATTTAACAGCCAAAACTTCTCACTGTGGAAGATGCAGATGGAAGATTATCTGTATCAGAAAGATCTATACCTACCATCGGGCGGAAAAACAAAGATGCCGACGGGTATGAAAGACGAAGAATGGAATCTTCTCGATAGAAAGGCACTCGAGACAATACGTTTGTGCCTTGCTGCGTCAGTCGCCTTCAACATTTCGAAGGAAACCATGGCAGAGGGTTTGATGCAGACGTTGTCGAAACTATATGAAAAACCCTCGGCCTCAAACAAGGTATTTCTTATGAAACGATTATTTAATATGAATACGTCGGAAGGTGGATCTGTTGCAAACCATTTAAATGATTTTAATACAGTTACAAGTCAGTTAAGTTCTGTAGGGGTAAACTTTAATGATGAAGTTAGAGCTCTGTTATTCTTGTGCTCATTACCAGAAAGTTGGAATGGTTTGGTAATGGCCATTAGTAACTCCGCTTCTGGATCTAGTACTTTAAAGTTTGATGATGTTGTCGGTGCTATCCTTAGCAAGGAAATGCGACAGAAAAGCTCCGGTGAGACATCGGGAAATGCTTTGAGTGCAGAGTCTAGAGGAAGAAAAATGGAAAGAGGAAAGAGCTCAGGATATCGCAGTAAATCGAGGAAAGGCAGATCGAAGTCCAGATCGGGGATAGTGTGCTGGAAATGTGGAAAGAAAGCACACCTAAAGAAAGACTGTAGATCTCGGAAGGGAAAAGAAGGAGATGCACAACAAGAAAACAATCATGAAGCAAATGTGACAGGTGAGGTGTTACAAGATGCTTTGATTCTTTCTTTCGAAAATATTACTGATTCTTGGGTGGTAGATTTAGGGGCGTCATTCCATGCCACACCTGATAAGAAATACTTTCATGACTATGTTCAAGGAGATTTTGGACAAGTTCGTCTGGGTGATGATAAAACCTGTAAAACCGTTGGAATGGGTAAGGTTCTTGTAAGATAGCAGAATGGAAACCAATGGCTATTAAAGGAGGTAAGGCATGTTCCAGATCTAAAGAAAAATCTGATTTCAACAGGGTAGTTAAGCAGTGAAGGTTGTGTGACAACTTTCACAGATAAATCTTGAAAGGTCACCAAAGGAGCCCTGGTAATAGCAAAAGGTGAAAAGGTTGGTACATTGTATTTATGAAATGGTATTTCTAACTCTGTTAATCCTTTAACTTCCAGAGGAGCAGATGCAGCATTATGGCATCATAGGCTCGGACACATGAGTGAAAAGGGGATGAAGATTCTTCACTCAAGGAATTTGTTGTCGGGTTTGAAGAATGTTGATCTGGACTTCTGTGAGAATTGCATTTACGGAAAACAGAAGAGAGTCAGATTTCTCAGAGTTGGGAAAGAAAAGAAGAATGAAAAATTAGAGCTTGTGCATACAGATATATGGGGACCTGCTCAGGTATCATCTCTCGGTGGCTCTCATTATTATGTTACTTTTATTGATGATGCAACTAGAAAAACTTGGATTTATTGTATTAAGAATAAATCTGATGTATTTGATACTTTCAAGAAATGGAAAGGTTTGGTTGATATTGAGACAGGAAAGAAATTGAAGTGTCTTAGATCAGACAATGGAGGTGAATATTGCAGCAAAGAGTTTGATAGGTACTGTTCAGAGCATGGAATTCGCAGAGAGAAGACAGTTCCAAGAACACCACAAGAAAATGGTGTGTCAGAAAGGATGAACAGAAAAATCATGGAGCATGCAAGGTGCATGAGATTGCATGCAGGATTGCCTTTACAGTTTTGGGCAGATGCTGTAGATACTGTTGTTTATCTAATAAACAGAGGGCCTTCAAGTTCCTTGGATGGTGGTGTTCCAGAGGAAGCATGGACAGGTAAAAAGGTAAACTACTCTATTTTAAAGCCTTTTGGTTGTGAGGCCTTTGTCCATGTTGATAAAGAAAATAGAACAAAGCTTGAGGCAAATTCAAAGAAATGTACCTTTATTGGATATGGTGTTAATGATTTTGGTTATCGCTTATATGATTACGAAAATCACAAAATCATTAGGAGCAGAGATGTAATATTCAATGAAAAGGTCTTGTATAAGAATCAGTTGCAGGAAAAGAAACAGAAAAAGGAAAACAAGGAATACGCAGTTCTTGATGAAATCACTGAAAAAGGAAATGTTCCTGAAAATAATAATAATCAACAACCACATTAACAACAACCACCACAACAGCAACAGGCACCCCAAACACCTGAAAGTGGTGTTAGACGATCTACCAGGATAAGCAGACCCCCTGAACGATACTCTCCTTCATTATATTATTTATTGTTGACTAATTCCGGTGAACCCGAATGTTATGAAGAAGCAATGCGGGTTGAGAGCAAGAAGAAGTGGGAGGTAGCCATGAAATAAGAGATGGACTCCTTAATGCATAACCAGACTTGGGATTTAGTCAGGTTGCCTGTAGGAAAAACTACATTGAAGAATAAATGGGTTTACAGGCTGAAGGAAGAAGATGGAGGAAAAGAGAGGTATAAAGCTAGACTTGTGGTGAAGGGGTTTGCACAGAAGAAAGGTATTGATTTTGATGAAATATTTTCTCCTGTTGTTAAAATGACTTCAATCAGAACCATTTTAAGTCTTGTAGCAAATGAAGATTTGCATCTTGAGAAGTTAGAAGTAAAGAAAACCTTTCTCCATGGGGATTTGGAGGAAGAGATATATATGCAACAGCCACAAGGATATGAGGTGAAAGGGAAGGAGAAACTAGTGTGCAGGTTGAAGAAGAGCTTGTATGGCTTAAAACAGGCTCCAAGGTAGTGGTATCTAAAATTTGACAAGTTTATGTCTGAACAAGGTTATACTAGATGTCACTCTGATCATTGTGTTTATTTGAAAAAGCAAAATGACGGCAACTATATTATATTGTTACTATATGTAGATGACATGCTTGTTGTAGGATCTAACGTGCAGGAAATAAATGTGCTCAGAAGAAAATTGGCAAATTCATTTGCAATGAAGGATTTGGGAGCTGCAAAACAAATCCTTGGTATGAGAATAACTAGAGACAGGAAAAATCGTAAATTAACATTGTCTCAGAATGAGTACATACAAAAGGTGTTGAAAAGATTTAACATGCACAATGCAAAACTAGTTAGTACACCTTTTGCTAGCCATTTCAAACTTAGCAAGGAAATGTGCCCAAAGACCCAAGAAGACATGGATTATATGTCTAAAGTTCCATATGCATCAGCAGTTGGAAGCTTAATGTATGCAATGGTCTGCATAAGGCCTAATATTGCACATACAATGGGAGTTGTAAGCAGGTACATGAACAATCCAGGAAAGGAACATTGGATGGCAGTGAAATGGATTATCAGATATTTGAAAGGTACCACAAATCAAGCATTATGCTTTGGTGGTTCAAACATCTCCCTACAAGGATATGTTGATGCAGATATGGCAGGTGACAGAGATAACAGGAGGAGCACTACAGGATATGTATTTACTCTTGGAGGAACAGCTGTCAGTTGGGTTTCAAAAATCCAAAGTGTTGTTGCAGTTTCAACAACAGAATCAGAGTATGTTGCTACTACAGAGGCTAGTAAAGAAATGATTTGGTTACAATGGTTTATGGGTGAATTGGGTAAGGGGCATGATATGGGCACGTTATATAGTGATAGTCAAAGTGCCATTCATCTTGCAAAGAACTCAGCATTTCATTCCAGGGCTAGACACATACAGCTCAAGTACCATTTCATACGATTAGTGTTGGAAGATGGAGAGTTGAAGCTGGAAAAGATACACACTAGCCAGAATCTTGCAGATATGCTAACAAAAGTTGTAACCAGGGAGAAACTGAGAATATGCTCAGTTTCAGTTGGTCTTCAAGGATGACGATGAAGATGAGAAACAACCAGGTTCAAAGAGAAGTCATTATCCAACAAATGGAGTAGCGGTGGAGTTGCTACAATCAGTCTCCAAGTGGGAGATTGTTGGGTGTGGAGCCTGATTATCTTCTATATTCAAAGTTATCGCCACATAGGACCCTAGTTCGAAATGGGGGCGGCAACGCTGCCCATAAAATATTCGCTTCAGGGGGGGTCCGGGGGGGGGGGGGGTGGCTGCGACCTTTGGGAGCCCCCACCTGGCGGGGGGGTTTCGGGGGCAACGCCCCCGAAGCTAAAAATAGCTGTAAAATTGCCTTGTTAAAGTATAGTAATTTCTAGTCAATCTAGGCCGTTCATTAGGCGGATGATCTGACGATAGAACTTATGTTTAGTTTAGGGTTTTTCTCCCTAGAAGGAAACCCCTCTCTTTGTATGAGGGTATTGTATTTGAGGCTGTGTGATAGATGTGTATTCTGTGAGCGGGAAACAGAGAGATGAGACTGTGAGAGAAAACAGAGGATATTACAGTGGATTTGCTGTAGGTTGTGTCTCTTCATTTTGCTGGATAATAGAAAGGAAGGACTGGCTGTTCATGGTGGACGTAGCCCAAACTGGGTGAACCACGTATATCTCTGTCTCTCTTGTTTTGTACGTTTTCTGTGTTTATATTTCTGCAATATTTTATGTGTTCCATTGCTCCGTAATATATAATTTTCTAACAATTCCTAGGTCCCCGATTATCCCTTTCAAATCCATAAACTTGGTATGGAATAAGTCCTAATATTCATGAAGCAATTCAATGACCTTATCCACCATCATGTCCTCCCAGTAGTCTCCAATCTTCGTGAATTTCAGTTCTACCTCCGTACCAATGTTCACTTGTTTTGTTCTCAATGGTGCAGTTATATCAAGGTTCTCAATCTAGGGTCCTTGAACCTCGTGGTGACCTTATGTTTCCGGAATGCTAATCTTCCGTATATCCTTGTCCTCTTCTTAAATAGTTACATTGTAACATTATAGCACGTGACTTAACTAAGTAGCCCATACAGTCTGAATTAGGTCTAAAGGATCCAGTGGTATCCTAAAGATCGTTGCTTTCACCTCTTGTAGTGCTTCATCAATACTGTCAAGCATGTCCTCAAAACTGAACGTCATCATGAATCCCTTGGGCATGATATCGTATTCACTTGTCCCATGGTAGAGCCCTATTTCTACATACCAATTCATGGGGACAACATCCAGGGTATGACTGAACAATTGCACCCACTCAGGTTGGGGATTTTATCCATAAGCCTGGTTCCATTTGGACAGATGCACACGCAGATCAACCTACCCATCATACTTGTCTGTCAGTTGCATCTTAGATTTCCCAAATCGCATTCTCATCATTGTTATAGACATTTTTGTGCCTTACAGCTATAAGCATGAAATTTCCATAATCCAAGGGATCCAAGGTCCCTAAACATGTTGTTCCTACCCCTAGAGGAACAAGGCTAACAAACCACAGCAATTCACAGAAGTTCTCCACCAAAAACTTCTCAAAAACAAGTCAATTCAGGATCAATTCAGAAGCTCCACTAGCTGCCTGCGTTGAAATGCAGAGGCTACACTGGCTAGTTGCATTGCAATGCAGGTGGAAGCACTACTAGGGTGCGCTGAGCGGGAAATGACAAATGTCAGGGTCTCTTGTGAAAGGTGTCAAGACTGTGGAAGCTTCCAGAATCTTCCTCCATGACACTTGCCTTGCTAAGTTCGACTAAGTGATGAGTAAGAGGCTCTTAGTCTCCAAGTGGAAGTAAGAACTGACAGAGAGAGAGGACACTAGTCAGATCACAAGCTGACTCATCCTCACTCCAAACATCTATATATGGATCTCTTCTCCATGAGATCTACAGGCTGGAATTTTGTTATTGCAAAGAATTATTGTTGGTTTGAGATTGTAATCATTGGGTGCTTAATGCTTTGAAGGGAGGTGAAGATAGGAATTTCATTCGCTGGGATGTAGATGCTGGATTGGAACTCTCTTGGTTGTATCTCCTCCTGAACCTTGTTATTTCATCAATAAAGATATCTTGGTTTCTCCTATATACTGATGTGTCTTTGATGTATTATTGCATTAGTATGTTTAGTTTATTTCTAATCTTGAACTAGTTATGAATATGAATCTATATCTTTGTGTAGTGTTCCCTTCTTGTGATCTTGCAGGAACCTGTTGAAGCTGGGCGAGCGAGAAGACAAGTAGCTGGGAACTCTCAAAGAGAAGAGAAACCAGATCGAGGGACAAACGGAAGACACCGGTTAGTCCATCCATCTCTCTTCATTCTTAATTCATAAAGGAAGAATACTGGAATAGCTGTTTCTGTTTGTTGCTAAGGCACTGTCACACCTTAGGTGGATAGGATCGTCTTGCATAGGCATTTTTTCCCACAAAAAATTGGCGACTCCGCTGGGGAAAATCTATTTAGTCATTTTATTTGTGTTTCTATCATTGTTTCTTTCATAGACTTAACAGCAACAATCGAACTGCATCTGCTATTCTCAGATGCAAAGTAGACAGCTGCTGCTTTGATCCAATCACTGGATTTGTCTATGATCTGAACAATGGACTCACAAATGATTTGATGATCCTTTGTGATAGATCTTAGTCCTCCTTCAAATTATCCCTTTGATTGTACCTTGCTTGTTGCTTTGATTTGGCCTGAAACTGTAGATTAAATAGCAAACCGTGACCCAGAACCCAGTGAGGAACTCTCGTTTCTCCTTCAGCGCAGGCTCTGTCAAGAGACTTTGCATTTCAACGCAGTTCCCGTGAAGGCTACCTGCATTGAAATTCAGTTTCCCTGTTATACAGGTGCGCTGATCCAGTTAGGCCTTGTGCAGCTGGGGTTCTCTGCTCTGTTTTGCCTTATTTTGATCTCTGATTTTTGCAGCCTGTAACCAGCATAGGTGCCTGTCTAATAGCCCCTTTTCTCTGCTTAAATTCCGCCTCCTTTTGTACAAAAGACTGTGAGTGTTTTGATGTGTTTGTGGCATCATTTACAGTTTCCCTTTGCAAGAGTGAAATAGTCATCCTGTAGCCCTTGATTCAGATCTGTTGATTGTGATCTTAGGAGAGAGTTCATTGGCTGTTTACAGTTGGTTATACATTCATTTTTGCTTTTGGTTTGAGTTTGTCTCTTTTGAGTGTCAAAACAAGTATTCATTTCGAAAATCGTTAAGTGTTGTAATCTCTTCTACCCTTTCTGATTTCGAAAAAGTAAACTTGTTTGTATTTGTCATTTAAAAGCAAATTCAAAGTTGTGTAAAAATCTTTCTTTTTAGGCATCAATATTAAGAAAGCGGAAAACAAACACTTGCATTGTGCATTTGCATCTTGATGGTTTGCATGATTGATTTAGGGAAAGTGCATTTAGAGTGTGTTGATTGCTCTCTGAGAAAAGATGGTGTCTTTCTTTTCCCTTTGCAGCTAGGATTTTCATTGTTGAAAAAGAGATAAAATTTGCTTATCATCTTTTAGATTGCATTTAGGAAGTTGTCTATACATCTCGTGGTGAACCTCAAAAGGAAAACTTCTAAGAAAGATCAACATAAAATAATCTGAATGAACTTAATAATGCTTTGTAACATAACGCACAACATAGAGGTCTAGGCTAGAGACGTGTTCCGGCGTCGTAAAACCTCGTATCTGTTGGCCTCGCTGATGGTTGGGTGATTCCTCCTGAGGGACCAAAAGTGCCAGTACGGATTGTGCTCCCATGTACCGTCGCGTATATATTGGGAGACCCCTATAGGCTTAAAACCTTTATCCTTAGGAAGTCGTGTCGACCGCCCTACTGATCGCAATGCACCAAACACAGCATTCGGGAAGATTGACTGTCGTACCCTAAAACGTATTCTACAGTTTTGTGATTGGTTTGGCACACCCTCTACCTAGATCTCTAGAGCAGATCCTTTTGGCCTTTTTCAGACTCTATAACGGAAAAAGTCCATCCGAGCATTTGTCACTTTGGGCTCGTTAAAACATCGAAGGCGACTAGAGTCATCTTTTGTTTTTTCTCGACTCTTTAAAACTGAAAAAACAAGTTGTGTCTAAAGTGTCATTAAAAATTATTTTAAACGGAATAATAAATAACCCTTATTCCCGCATTGATCTTTCAGTTGAGAAAATGGAGCCCTCCAACCAAGGAATTCCCCTTGGTGGAAATCCTAGTCCCTTCTCCTCTTGGAGAGATGTTGGAGTACCCCATATGGCCACATTGTCGCTTCCAGGACTGACAATAGGCTTGCCTGTCGGGCTCTTCTCAACTAATGTTGTTCAAAACACCACTACTCCTGAACGATCGAATCAGCAGTTAGACCAGTCCAGAGCTGCCCACCAGCCTTCCATTTCCTATAATTCTTCCTCTCCTCCTTCCTCTTCGCATGATGGAGCTGGCCAAGCCAAAAGCCAAGCTCCTAAGGAGAAGAAGGAGAAGAAGAGGAAAGAAAAGAATAAGAAGGAGCCAAAAGCGACTGGGGGCAAGCGAATGGCGTCTAATGAAAATCCACACACTGCACTGACCAGGCCTAAATCGCCATGTGTCATATGCAAGGGAGACCACTTTCACAGAGATTGTCCTTGCATCCCTCGGATACTAAGGGACTGGTCTCCCCGCTTGCACAATTCGGTGGCGTCAACCTCTGATAGCCATGTTGACAGCACACTGTCAACTAGTGAAAGTGAAGCCATAGGACAGAGAGGGAAAGCTAGATTTCCCTGCAAACTGTGTGAAGGTGACCATGCCATCCACCATTGTCCCTTCTTAGACGAGGCTAAAAGAGTTTTGGAAGATCTCCCGGTTTTACCAGTGCAACTTCCTCCTGGATATCAAAAACTCCTGCCAAGTCCTTCACCAGTTGAGAACCCGGCTGGCCCGCTCAGGTGGTCAGCCGAAGCACCTATCATTGAGGATGAACCGTCTGAATCCATACCTGACGAAAGTCAAAAGGTTGAAGCGGCAGTTGACCCGGTTTTGCCTTCAGAGGCCCTATCTTCGAATGATACCATCATAGAGGAGAATAAAGACGACACCGTCCAAATTCTCTTCATCAACACAGACTCTGACGAACAAGGGGGCAATTTGCCCATTCCTTTATCGCAGGAAGGAACTTCGTCAGAGTCATACCCGGCCGTCTATTCGGTCACACCACCAAGCAACCTAGTTGTATCCTTCGACTGCAACCAACTAGGCAGACCTCGGTTGCCAGCAAGCATACCATTCAGAATTATCGTTCAAATATACAGAATGGTAATGGCTGGCACCATCATTGATGAGGGGGCATCTGTGAGTATCCTTTCCTCTATTGCTTGGAAAGCGCTTGGTTCGCCAGCGCTTTTGCCTGAAATTAGAAATCTGACAGGCTTCGATAAAGGAACCAGTCGACCTTTAGGGATTCTTCCCAATGTGCCAATCACATTGAAAGGGAAGACCGTTCAAATGAACGTGATGGTCGCTCAAGGACCCTTGGATTATAACCTACTCCTTGGACGAGACTATATATATTGCATGGGAGCCATCGTCTCCTCACTCTTTAGAGTAATGTGTTTTCCGCATGAAGGAAGAATGGTCAAGCTCGTGGACCAACTTTCATTCCCCGGATCACGCATCGCAAATAGTCATATACCATCCCTAAATGGTCTCTTCACTCAAGAAATGTCTCAACCCACGGTCCGTCCTCCTGATGAGCGCGAGTAATCAGGGAGGATATGACTGGAACCCAGGGGGCATGCGTCCTGGTCTGCTTCGGCAGGAAAACCTTGGGTATAGGGTAGGTTTCCATGGGAGAATATGACTAGTCTATACCCCGTCCGTCTAGGAAGAGGGGTTATTGTAGAATAATATTCTCTTGTCAAAGCTACGTGTTTGGCACTGAGGTCATTCACCTTTGTATATCTCGGTAGACACCGCCGAAGAAGTGTTTTGTTTGAAAGATTAATGGAACAATCTTTGGGTAGCCTGAAAGAGGTAGGCCTCTCTCGGTAAAACAATTGTTTTGGCGGAAGTGAAGTAGAGGTAACCTTGAAACTCTGTTTTATATCTGGGGGCATGCAAACCTTTTGGAGTGCAAGCAAGGGCGGATATTTATTTTTTAAATTTTTAGGTCCTCCCTTTAAACCTGTAGGTCTAACCCTTTAAACTCGTAGGATTAGTTGTTTCCGAACTTGCATAACGGAAGGATCCGGAGAAAAGCTTTGTAAGATCTAAGCTCCATAAAAAATAGCGTCTTCAATGAGACATTCTTATCATATGACTGGATTATTCGAGCATTTTTAGCACACAGTTCATGCTCGTTAAAAAATAAACGCAAGATCTGAGCAGTTTTAGCACATATTTCATGCTCGTTAAAAATAAACATAAGATCGAGAAAATGTTTCCACCCGCGTTTAAGCTCGTTAAAAAATGAACTATTCTGGTAAATAACCACCGTGAATGTAGCGACATCAGCCATTAAAGCCTTGGTCGTGTTTGCCCACCACCTCCACTTTTCCATTGGCCGATCATTCACCTCCATATGATTGTTTACCCATTTTGAGGAACAGCTGCGAAGAGTGATTTCACTAGCCATCCTTGTGACACTGCCGTGATTTGGAAATTCCAATCCTTCCCTGGAATCAACTGCTACCCCTTTTTATCACTCGTTCCTCAAAAGACGAGTCTTCTTTAAGCTCTTTTCATCTGACTCGTAAAATATGAAAAGATTGCCAAGTTTTGGCCTTCCAGCTCGTTAAAGTGACCGGAAGAGCTATCCCTCCTCTAGATTTTAATCTTTTTGGACTTGAGGGATTATTGCACAAAAAGATCGAGCGCTTGTTTTATTCGGCTCGTTAAAACTATCGAAAATTCATCCCTTCTGTATTGTTTTATAATTTTTTAGACTTAAGGGATTAGATGACGAAAAAGGACTTTTGGAGTTAACTTTATGTACCTTTTTAGACTCTCTCAAAATGAAAAGGACCGAGTTATCCTTGTCGTTAGACTCGTTAAATGCATTAAATAGTGACAAACTTGTCTTTAGACGAGAACGAGTTTCCCTATCGCTAGGCTCGTTAAAACATAGCGATGGTCTTGCCTGAAGGGCAAGTTATAGAACAAGCATATGTTATCCTCCTCAAGCTTGACAAAAATAAAGAGGTACTGGTCAGCAATGACTGGGGAAAAATTGGGAGAAACTCAAGAAAACTTTGATGGTAGCAAGTCGCTCTTGAACATGACACTTTTCCTCCGTACCACAATCGGGTTGGGTTGTTTCATTCACCGGTCACATCACCATGGTCTCGCCATACCATCCATACTTGGGGTAATGCTACCAATCCATCGCATCAGTGTCACCATATGTTCAAGAGAAGTCGTTAAGAGAAGTCACCTGTGTCCCATCCACTACCATACATTATACTCTTTCATGACCGCCACCCTGAATCATATGTCATCAGATCGTTTTCACCTCCATCAAAATCATTAGCTCCGTTCCGTGTCATTGATGTGGGATTCATTAAGGCCCTCCTTTGACAAATCGCTTCTTGTCGACATCAGCTCATTATCCAAGAAGTTGATCTAGGAACACCCCCTTCAGTACTTTGAAGCTTGCATACCTCAATGGCAAGTTTCTCACTTCCGGCGACAGGTATACATCAATGACCTTCGATCGAAAGATTTTGCGTGGTGTTCGACACCAAGTCCTCTATTCACACCACGTGAATTGTACTGCAGTACCTTGAGGGTCATCATCATTATCGGTGATTCCTCTCGTGCTTGTTAATAGTTTACATCATTGACTGGTAATCAAGCGATGTCTTTCCATGTTCGACGTCAGAGCAATTCTCACATGGATCGACTTGTACTTAGAGTGAAGATCGGACGAGATTGAAGACCCCGGATCTAGTTTCATCCATCCGGGCTGCGATATATATTCAGAAAATAAAGACATGGAAATGTACAGCTTTGCAGCACAGATAATCATCCTACCAAAAGGATGATGGCTCTTTCAGAATCATCAGTCTATCATCAGACGATTGTCTGTTATATGTACATGAAAATGAATTTATAAAGCTGAGCATGGGAATGCCCACCTTGGCTAGATCATGAAAAAAGTATGAAAATAATGTATTGTATTGTATTGTATTACAGGTCTCCTCCCAGCGTTGAAAGAACTTCGGATCCTCCTAATAAAGCATTTCACCCGATAAATGGCCTCATACTTTAGGGGGCAACTGTTATAAACATTTTTGTGCCTTACAGCTATAAGCATGAAATGTCCATAATCCAAGGGATCCAAAGTCCCTAAACATGTTGTTCCTACCCCTAGAGGAACAAGGCTAACAAACCACAGCAATTCACAGAAGTTCTCCACCAGAAACTGCTCAAAAACAAGTCAATTTAGGATCAATTCAGAAGCTCCACTAGCTGCCTGCGTTGAAATGCAGAGGCTACACTGGCTAGTTGCATTGCAACGCAGGTGGAAGCACTACTAGGGTGCGCTGAGCGGGAAATGACAAATGTCAGGGTCTCTTGTGAAAGGTGTCAAGACTATGGAAGCTTCTAGAATCTTCCTCCATGACACTTGCCTTGCTGAGTTCGACTAAGTGATGAGTAAGAGGCTCTTAGTCTCCAAGTGGAAGTAAGAACTGACAGAGAGAGAGGACACTAGTCAGATCACAAGCTGACTCATCCTCACTCCAAGCATCTATATATGGATCTCTTCTCCATGAGATCTACAGGCTGGAATTTTGTTATTGCAAAGAATTGTTGTTGGTTTGAGATTGGAATCATTGGGTGCTTAATGCTTTGAAGGGAGGTGATAGGAATTTCATTCGCTGGGAGGTAGATGCTGGATTGGAACTCTCTTGGTTGTATCTCCTCCTGAACCTTGTTATTTCATCAATAAAGCTATCTTGGTTTCTCCTATATACTGATGTGCCTTTGATGTATGATTGCATTAGTATGTTTAGTTTATTTCTAATCCTGAACTAGTTATGAATATGAATCTATGTCTTTGTGTAGTGTTCCCTTCTTGTGATCTTACAGGAACCTGTTGAAGTTGGGCGAGCGAGAAGGCAAGTAGCTGGGAACTCTCAAAGAGAAGAGAAACCGGATCGAGGGACAAACGGAAGACACCGGTTAGTCCATCCATCTCTCTTCATTCTTAATTCATAAAGGAAGAATACTGGAATAGCTGTTTCTGTTTGTTGCTAAGGCACTGTCACACCTTAGGTGGATAGGATCGTCCTGCATAGGCATTTTTCCCCACAACAATCATCCTCCTACATTCATGCCAATAATCAAAGCTTCCTTTATGTGTACCCCACCATCTTGTGAGCATAGTCTGCAATGCCCAGTTTGACACCTGGAAGAGTTACTTTTCTGGTACCTCCCTTTCAAATGCATCCAAAAATATATCTACCTCATTCAGACCATCATAAGTAGGTAGATTTCTTACCTCTGAGGACACATAGCATAGTCATTGGGTCATCATGTTGCAATTCAGTGTAGTTACTTCATGTAACCAATTCTTCTAACATTCTATTTCTTCATCAGAGTTTGAAGTGCAGGAACTCTCACGATCCCATGTAATCTGTCCATATGCAGTGGGATTCACCCAATCTTGGTCTCACGCTATTAGCTTATAGATACATACTGAATCATCATCACTTTCGTAATCGTGAATTGGTTCTGTATAACGTGATCCTTCAACAGGATTGAGGGGTATTATTACGCGCAACGATTTCTTTTCGAAGATCATATTTCGCTTCTTCAGATTGATTACCCCATTCATATCAGTAGCCCAGTCAATTCCCAGGAGCACATGATAGGGATTGTTGTCATCCACTATCTCTATTACTTCAAAATTAGCCAGCACGCGCGTTCCCTCAATATCCATGGTCACCCCCTGCAGCCGCCTCATGGGAATGATATTTTGCTGATTCTCCATCCTTAGCTGAATCAGAGACCATTGCAACACAAGTCTCCCCATTTGTTCCCAAGTCTGCTTCGGTAGGACGTTCGCGTCTGACCCGAGGTCCAAAATAACCTGATCCATTTCATACTCTCCTATCTGCGCAGTCAGTCTCATCTCTTGATGCGTCCTTGTTTTATTCTTCCCAATCTTTCATACTACATGCGGACCACATGGCACACTCCCGACACATCTATTGATGAGCTCTTGTAACCCTTTCACAGCCTTACTTTCGTGTAGTAACTTCATACAGGTCTCTAGGAAAGTGTGAGCATAGAGGGGTCCATCTCCTGCCCAGTCTTATCCTTGCTTCCTGAGGTGGAGCCCTCAATGAAGCTCTTCTTAGCTTCCATTAAGGTTTCACGTGCGCACTCCAAATCAAACTTAGCCCCATTCGCCAGAGCTTTGCAAACCCATGTATTTTCTCTTGGCTATTTCCCCTTATCATCTCTTGTCACGATTCCACTCTTGAGCACTATATTTACATTTGGATCTCCCTCACGCAAATTAGACCTCATCATCGATAGGTTTTGAGTCGGCAGAGGTGGCAGCACCCCTTTGTCATGTATCCTTGTTATCAACGTAGGAAAATATTTCGTTTCATGAACAAACAGAGTGCAATACTTGCACGATGGATGGATTGGTTTAGTGCAATCATGGGCATAGTGTCCTGGTCCTCCGCAATTGTAGAAAATTAGCCGCCCCCGACCTCTGCTAGGTCCTCCCCCACCTTGGCCTCGTCCGCGCCCCTAAAAGTCTGTCTGCGCCATCCCCGCGCTTTGGTCAGGGGGGCACGTTTCTGCTTGAACCCTATAGGTGGGAGTTCTATCCATAATTATTTCATAGCTTCTTCAATTACACTCATCATGCCCTACTGACCTACAAGAAGTTGTAGAACAATTGTTGCGGTGTCTGTACAAACTTCTGCAACAAATGACAGTTATCAGTGGCATGTTTTCTTGCTACCTGACATATAGCGCACCACAATGCAGACCCCGTGTTTGGTCCTACCTGAGCTTCCATCCTTAAAGGCATTGGACATCCTCCTGCAATATAGTTCACAAACACTAGGCAATGGTCTTTGTCATGGCCTTGACTCTTGCATTTCAAGCACCATACCTCTTCACGCACCTCTGGTCAAGCCATCATGTCTTGCTTCAAACTTTGCATCTCAAGGAATAGATTCTTTAGCTGTGCATGGATCTGATGAACTCCTAGATTTGGATATTGCATCGGAGTTTCATGTAGTCTCATTGCAATCAGCAAGGACTCTACTTGAGTGGTTATCTTTTGTTGTGACAATGCACTCCTTATGTGTGGTAGTAGCGAAGCCACAAACCACTCGCCATATTGTCCATATCTTAAATTCATGTTGGCTTCGCAAATTGTACATTTTACCCTCTAATCTAATTCCCAAGGTGTATTGCCTAGTTGCATCGTGATTTCTTTGAATCCCACAATCGACTGCACCTAAGATTTAGGCCTACTAAATTGTCTATATAGTGTTGCCTGGATGTTTGCCATTCTAGCATTCGGGTTATCATTAGAGTACTTAATATACTAGGTTAGTGCATGATCTTGTAGAGCACTAACCAGTGTCGCCTTCTTTATATGATCATCTATAACACCTTGAGCTTCCCATTCAACCCTCAAAATGAACCAAAATTGGTCTGGGTCCTCCTTTCCAAAGCCTTTGAACAAAGGAAAATTCACTATATTTTCCATACTGAAGTATGGTGGAGGTGGAGGTGGTACTGTTGAAGTTGGAGGTGAGGGTGGTGAAGTCAGAGGTGGTGTGGGAGGAGGTGGTATTTGTAGGAATCCTTTTCTTATTAACTGAATAGCACTTCGTGGAGAAACCTTCGCTATCCCTTCTTTGTCACCTCGCAAAGGTAAAATCAAGGGACTTCATTCCTGTAAGTTTCTTCACTTTGTGTAGTCCTGAAAATCAAGGTAGCTGCATAACCCGTTTTTCGCACAATAGAATTTTAATCCAGGTATTCAAATATTTTACGTACTTACCTCATGGTCCTTTGAAAAAATGCCGCTCCGCCTCACTGTAGCTGACTGAGGTGTCGACTATGAATTTAGTCACAAATCCTCCTATGACATGATCAACAGTGCAGGAAATCTTGTCCTCTGATGCTTCCAACCTTCATACTATCTTCGGGGTCCACACAATAGGACCTTCAAGTTTCCACTTTCCTTGGCTATATGCTAGCTTTGTGATTCACTCGTATAGCTCAATAGGGAAGGAGTAGAAAAAGATCTCATGGATCTCTGTATATAGGTATCTGTGCAACCACTATTCCTTTATTAGTTGTGGGTTTCTATTCTTTTGTGCCGTAAATTCGTGGATCTTTCTATCTAACCAGTCTCCAATCTCCTTCTTAGTTAGGTTCCAGTGATACGACATCAGACATCTCTTATGCAAACTTTGGTCCCCGTAACAAAACCATTTATTGGCTTTAAGGGGGCCTGACTCAGGTTCAACGTTAATTAGCCAAACAAATCCCTACACTACTGGCCCTTTCAACATCATCCCACGGGACATGGACCGAAGTCTCACCCGAAGAAATATCGGGGGGATGTTGGAACCCTCATGCAGCCCTCACCTGTGGCTCAGGTACTTTCGCGCTGTTATGGCAGCGTGTCGTGTAGATTCCTTAATTATTCTAAGTGATTTGTTTATCTCATTAAATACTTAAAGGCATCACTGTGTAAGTAGATATTTGTAATTGCTTACAATTATTCAATGTAATCGCATTCATTCATGCATCATATAAGCATAATAAAGGAAATTCATACATAAAATATCCAAAGACATTAACAGAACAAAGACATGGAAATTGTAGAATAACTCCTTTTATTAATATCTTCCAAATGTTACATACTTTGTCCACCATGTGCACATAGCTGCAAGGGTCCGCGCACTCAGCTCTGGACTTCTACCCAAGGCCTATGTGCACATAGCTACAAAGACTCTATCTATGCTACGACCCAAGACTTAGACTTCTTCTTCAGAGCTATCACTCTATTGCATGATCTGCCATTCTACTCCTTCCTAAAATACTTAGATCTAAGCTCTTTTTATACAATCCCATGGTTCGCGGACCATGGATATATCTCCTACAACTGAATTTAATTTACAAAACTAAGGGTGGAGTACCCTTTTTGAGACATACACCTTCACACTTCATGACCACAAAATGTGGAGTCTTTTAGAATTATATTACAAAAATTGACTTAAACATGGGCTTTTAGCCCCAAAACTGCCCCTGGGGATCTTTCTCCCAACACCCATTCCTCAGACTCAACTCTACTACTCACAGCATTTGAATACCTACATACGAGATCAAATACACAACAAAGCATACAAGTGCAACAAGCATAATCGAAAGTAATCCACTTAATAGATCAAGGAGCATTAATATAAATGAAGCATTGACATAAGAATTTATGGAAAGTGAATGAGAAGTTGTATATATTAATGAATAAAAGAGGAAGCATACAACCTAGGCCTTGATGTTAGTAAGCCCTCGCTAAGTGAATGTCGAATTCCAAGCTCAAGCTCTCTAGGCACTCCTTTTCCAAGCCAAATGAGTAGCATGTAGGAACTATTTCAGCATAAGGGTGAAAATAATCAGAGACCGACCATTTGGGAATGGGAGAGGATGAATATATAGGTAGGGAGAGGAAGTTAGGATCTCCCCAAAGATAGGGGAAGGTCCTCATCTCAAGGAGGAAGCTCATAGGGATAATATTGTTAGACGACAAATTGACCTCCTAATCAACTCAGAGGAGAAGGACAAGATGACTGAAAGATTGACCACAGTTGCAGGCCTAGAATCCACACTAACGCTCTCTGTACATTGACAACCCACTTTATAAAGCTTGTTTACAAGCATAAAGGAGCGTTAGTCAAACTGCTAACTCATCTTGTTAGACTAGAGGGAGCGTTAGTGAACTTTAGTGATGCTCAAGTGGTTATGCCAATGAATCTGCCATAAAATATCTAGATATTATTTCCCTAAATTTGTGCAAGAAAAGCAGGGAATCTCCAAAAATCAAGATATTTGGAGCAATTCTATTCTGGAAATAGAGGAAAAGGGGAAAAAACTCGTAAAAGAGGCAGGTTCATGGTTTTTACCGAAATGAACTACAGGTGGAGTTGGGAAGCCCTAATTTGATTTCTATTTAAGCAACGAGAGGGCCATTGCACAAAATGTCAGAGCATTTAGAAGGATAGTACATGGTGTTGTTGTGATGTTCTCATATTCTTGAAGGAGCTAGCTAAAAGAAGGAGAGAGAGAGGAAGAAGGGATAAGGAAGGCTAATGCAACAGGGTTGTTGTAATCACTCTTCTGTTCTGAGTATAGGACTGTGGTTGTGTTCCACTACTCGAAGTGTCGGTGATATTGTACATTTATTTGTCCATTCTGATGCTTGTTGTGTTGAGTAGATAAGTTAAGTTACACATTTATACATGTTTGTTACAGATTTGTCATTAGTTGTCAGAAGTATATGCTGTGATTGGTTTGCTTCGTTCTATTGTGTAGGAATCATCTTGGAGCCAATCAGGAGGAGTTCTTCTTACTGCACGGAGATCCCCAAGTGAATCTAGAAAGAACCAATGATGATCCTTTCTCCATATCCTGTCAATATATGTCAGATAGATGAACATGTGTGTAACAGGTACCTTTTGCAGATAACCTTATAGTTCGTCGGAAGTCCCGGGAAGACTTCCGAGGGTAGTTTTCATCCCGTACATTTTACCCCATAGCAGAACTGGAAACTCTGCTAGGGACTATACATTTAGTTCCTGGTTATCCAAACTCCTCTCAGATCTCTTCTCTCTTCTATGAGCTTCCCACTTCTTCATATCCTTCTTTGATCCACCATATAACTTGTTGCACCCTGCAAAATTTCTTTCTCTTTATCAACCGATCAAAAAAGCCCACTTTTTGAGCTCTTTCCCTCACTAACGTAGGTTGCTGGTCTACACAGAGCTTTATAAAGCTCTTTGACTATGCACAGGGAGCGTTAGTGGCCAAAATAAAGCTGTGTTTACACATAGATAGAGCACTAGTGAACCATTTCCATGTTTTTCAAGAGATTTTGTGAACCAAAGGGGGGGGAACTTGTCCCAAGGGCTGAATCAAGATCTGCAACAGTATCATGCTAACAAATTTGGTGTCTTAAATTTTTTTTTTAAAGAAAATGCTTTATTTTTTCTCTCATAAAAGAAATTTTTATTGAAAGAATCGTTAATAAACTATACATCTCCTTCTGTCAAATTAGTTGTAGGCTGCTTTGTTTTGGTTCAATATTTGTTAGGGAATATTGAGAAAAGGAAATTTTGGTTATGCAAAGTGTTGAATGATTTTTAGATGCACTGACAAATACATGAATATGTGAAGTAGTACATGTGTAGAATAAAACTTGCTTGCATAAGAAATTGATTTTTTTTTTCAAAGCATAGTTCTACACAGTTTATTGAGTTGACAGTCTCATAATATTCATACGTCAACACCCCCCTCCGAAGACAAATGAAAAAGTACACTAAAATTTACACTAAAATCAATCAGATATTCTTTTTTAGAGCAAACTGTTGGCATTATGATACAAGTGTTGTCCTTGATGGCAACTCACTCAGAGACAGGTACAAGTGATGGCAACTTGATTAGAGGACAGATCTCAGTACAGCAGGACAAGAAAGAGATATACGCAGGTTCATTAAGGAAAACCAGTGTGTACACGCAGGTTGGCTTCAGGAAAAGCGCGTACATGTGAAAAGTACCTTTGGTCCATGGTGGTTAGTCCTTGGAAGTTGTGCCTATGGTTTTGGACCATGGTGTCTCGACGGTCGTGTCGATCCCTAGTTTTGAAGTTGATGGTATTGTGTTACTATGGTTTTGGTCCGTGGTATTGTGAAGTGCCTAAGGCTATATAAGGAGAAGATCATTAGGTAAAGGGAAGTAAGCAAGGTGTGTCTGATGAAGTGAGAAGATCTGGTATTGCTGGTTATCTGTACGGGACGCTTGACAAGGGTCGGATCTGACAGCGAAGGTATAAGTGTTTATTTCTAGATCTACACGCGGGTTGCCTTTGGAGAAAGTGCGTATACACGCGGTTTTGGTATATCGAAGTAGCGTATGCATAATAAGATTTGATATTTCAGGTTGCTGTTGATTCTGGTGGTTGTTGCAGAGTTCTGGGCTCTGGTTTGTGTTCTGTGTTCTTAATGACAGGGTTTTAGTGATTCAGTATTGGGTGATCTAGAGAATTGTGATGCATGTATAAGTTGATGATTGTATTGCAGCAGTGTTTGTTTTATACTCATGGATCCAGTCTGAAAATTGATGAAACGTGGTCCCTGTAGGAAAGAAGGTTGTAGCCTTCTGTAGAGTCAGCATCTACGTACTAGTAAATGGATCGGCTAGTACAAGAGCTGAGGGGGTTGTAGCTCCCTTCCAAAAGTAGTTGGAAAACGAGAGAGGGTTGTAGCCCTCTGCAGGTTGTAGCTTGCGTACTGGTATAAGGCTGCACCAGTACAAAAGATTGTAAACTGAAGGTTCTTATTAAAGAAAGAAAGATACGACTTGCAGCAAGTGGTTTTCACCCACATTGGGTTTCCACCTTATATCATGGTGTTCATGTGTGTGGCTTTTATGTGATGATCTGTTCTGTTACACTGCACCTGTTTACTGTCAATGTGGTTAATAATGTTCTGATGCATTTACTGAAGATAAGCTAACTGAATCATAAGATTTCTGGATATACGCTAGTTGCTTTAGACACAGTAGCGTGTACACGCTGGTTCACTTAACGGAAGTAGCGTATATGTTTCTGAGCATGAAATTTGAAAATTTTTATTGATCTGATAATACTGATTCACCCCCCCTCTCAGTATTATTTCCAACAATTGGTATCAGAGCAGGTCCTTCAGAGGAAGCTTGATCGCTTGAAGGAAAAGATCCATCAGAATGGCTAATCCAGAAAGAGAGGCACACATCAGGCCACCAGTCTTTGACGGGAACAATTTTACCCACTGGAAGATAAGAACCACTGCATATCTACAATCTCTTGGAGCAGAAGTTTGGGGAATCGTAGAAGGAGGATACAAATTCCCATTAGCAACTCCTACAGATCCAGCAGAGAAAAAGCAATATGAGCTCAATGCCAAAGCTGTTACTGTCCTATTGAGTAGTTTGACACAATCAGAATTTATGAAGATCATGCATTTCAAATCAGCCAAGGAAATATGGGACAAAATCGTTACAAGCTACGAAGGAGATGATCAGGTAAAAAGAGCAAAGCTTCAAACTCTCAGAATCCGGTATGAAACTCTTAAGATGCATAGTAATGAAATCATAGCTAATTATTTCCTGCGTATGGATGAGATTGTAAATTGTATGAGGGATTTGGGTGAAGAATTTGAGGAAGTTGTCTTAGTTGAAAAGGTTTTGAGATCTCTGTCTGCTAAATTTGATTCTAAAGTATCTGCCATAGAAGAAAAGGAGAATGTGCAGAAAATCACCATGTCACAGCTTCACGGGATCTTAACTGCTTTTGAAATGGACAAGAGGTACCATCAGAAGACGCATTCGAAGCGTCAGAGGAAGAAGATGAGGTAAATTTTGTTAAGAATCTTGAACGGGGAACTGGACGGTTCAAAGGTAAGCTACCTTTCAAATGTTTTCTATGTGGTAGAGTTGGTCATTATGCTGCTAGATGCCCTCATAACACAGGAAAGATATCTGAAGAAGATGGTAGAAGCTATTATACTCATATTAAAAGTTCATTCAATGATAGTGAAGATATTAGAAGTCTCATGGCACATGAAAAGAAGAATGCTTTATCCAATAATAGTGAAGATATTAGAAGTCTCATGGCACATGAACAGAAGAATGCAGAAACTGAAGAAGTTACCAAATTAAAAGAACAATTGGAGACAGAAACCATGGTAAGGGAGCGATTGCAGGATATAGTAAAGGATCAGAGCATAACTATTCAGAGACTTGAATCAAAGATCCTCTCTCTAAAAGAAGATCTTAAAAAATCAAGAGAACAGAATAGAGAAGCTCTTGAAGATCAAGAACATGAAGTGATCAAACTAAAGCAACGAGTGGAAGAGGGAAGAAAAGCTGAAGAAGACCTAAGGAATCAATATCTGAAAAAGGAAGAACAACATCAAGTTGAGGTAAATATCTTGAAAGGTAAACTAGAAGAAAAGGATAAGCTTTTACGATTTCAAGATAGTACTAGAGTCTTGGATGATATTCTAAATAGTCAAAGGTCTCCTGCTATCAAAACTGGTCTTGGTTTTCATGAATATGTTGAAGGTGAATCTAGTGCACAAGGTGAGGCAAGGAATTCTAATGAGAAATCTGAAATGCTGAACAAGGAACAACCAAGGAAAGAAATTCCTCAAGGAAGATCCTTTACTCCTAACTATGGAAGTGATAGACGATTATTTCCTCCACTGAATAATGTTGAATGTTATGTATGTCATAATCTTGGACATGTTGCAGCCAGATGTAGAAGTAGAATGGTTCAAGACCATTACAAAAGATCATCGCATCCCAGGTATTTCAGAGGATATTGCTTTGCCTGCAATGCATATGGACACAAAGCAATTGATTACGACAGAAGGAACATGAAATATGTAAGATGTTATACATGCAACAACTATGGGCATAAAGCAAGGGAATGCAGGAGCAGATTTCAAAATTCAAAACAAGAGGACCATACATCATCACAGTTCCAGGAATTGAAGAAGACAGAGACAGAAAGGTGTGGCATAATTCAGACAGCTGACACAACAGACACAAGGGAATCTGAAAGTGATGAATTTCAGTATTCCACCTTGCATATGCTGATATAATGAAGACAAGTCGCGTATATACGCGAGTTACAGGCTGCAAAGTCGCGTATATGTATAAAGGGCAGCAGAACAGACCCAGGAAAAGGTTCAGTCATGGTTGGCTCAGGCTCAGGGGGAGCATAAAGGGCAGCAGAACAGACTCAGGAAATGGTTCAGTCATGGTTGGCTCATGCTCAGGGGGAGCATACACTTCAAATTATTCATTGTTGGCATTATGGTTGGAAGTTGCTGATGAAACTAAATGATACATCTTGTTGTTTGATCAAAGGAATGGTATTGCAGGCTTATGCGTATGGTACAGATCATATATGATAAATGTTAGTTATTGCTGGTCTTAGAACCTGCATCTACTCAGGGGAGCATGGATAGATTGGTACACTTTGGCATACACAAAGGGGGAGCACATTTGGAGATTTCAGCAGGTACTCAGGGGGAGTATGGATAGCAGAAGGTATATCAAACAAGAGAATATCTTGGTCCGCCCTTTGCCCTTGATGTCAAAGGGGGAGAGTGACTTGGTGTGGTGGTTGCCATCAAGTCCAAAGGGGGAGATTGTTGGAATTATGATACAAGTGTTGTCCTTGATGGCAACTCACTCAGAGACAGGTACAAGTGATGGCAACTTGATCAGAGGACCGATCTCAGTACAACAGGACAAGAAAGAGATATACGCAGGTTCATTAAGGAAAACCAGCATGTACACGTAGGTTGGCTTTAGGAAAAGCGCGTACATGTGAAAAGTACCTTTGGTCTATGGCGGTTAGTCCTTGGAAGTTGTGCCTATGGTTTTGGACCATGGTGTCTCGACAGGCGTGTCGATCCCTAGTTTTGAAGTTGATGGTATTGTGTTACTATGGTTTTGGTCCGTGGTCTTGTGAAGTGCCTAAGGCTATATAAGGAGAAGATCATTAGGCAAAGGGAAGTAAGCAAGGTGTGTCTGATGAAGTGAGAAGATCTGGTATTGCTGGTTATCTGTACGGGACACTTGACAAGGGTCGGATCTGACAGCGAAGGTATAAGTGTTTATTTCTAGATCTGCACGCGGGTTGCCTTTGGAGAAAGTGCGTATACACGCGGTTTTGGTATATCAAAGTAGCGTATGCATAATAAGATTTGATATTTCAGGTTGCTGTTGATTCTGGTGGTTGTTGTAGAGTTCTGGGCTCTGGTTTGTGTTCTGTGTTCTTAATGACAGGGTTTCAGTGATTCAGTATTGGGTGATCTAGAGAATTGTGAGTATAAGTTGATGATTGTATTGCAGCAGTGTTTGTTTTATACTCATGGATCCAGTCTGAAAATTGATGAAACGTGGTCCCTGTAGGAAAGAAGGTTGTAGCCTTCTGTAGAGTCAGCATCTACGTACTAGTAAATGGATCGGCTAGTACAAGAGCTGAGGGGGTTGTAGCTCCCTTCCAAAAGTAGTTGGAAAACGAGAGAGGGTTGTAGCCCTCTGCAAGTTGTAGCCTGCGTACTGGTATAAGGCTGCACCAGTACAAAAGATTGTAAACTGAAGATTCTTATTAAAGAAAGAAAGAGACGACTTGCAGTAGGTGGTTTTCACCCACATTGGGTTTCCACCTTATATCATGGTGTTCATGTGTGTGGCTTTTATGTGATGATCTGTTCTGTTATACTACACCTGTTTACTGTCAATGTGGTTAATAATGTTCTGATGCGTTTACTGAAGATAAGCTAACTGAATCATAAGATTTCTGGATATACGCTAGTTTATTTAGACACAGTAGCGTGTACACGCTGGTTCACTTAACTGAAGTAGCGTATATGTTTCTGAGCATGAAATTCGAAAAGTTTTATTGATATGATAATACTGATTCACCCCCCCTCTCAGTATTATTTCCAACACAAACCAACACTAGATAGATTATAACCTTGGGATAAGAGAGTGAGTCAACTACCCAAGGTTGAAAATCAAACTAGTGCCTTTAAAGAGTGAAAAATCCTTTTGCACTCATATTACCGGGATCACTCCACTCGCAAGGGAGCTAAATACGAGAAAACATCAGATTGTAATCGAGGGTAGCTCGCCTTCTTTTACAACTCCTTTGGGCATTCTGTGTAACGAGGGTCCCTTCGGGGATTTCAGAATTGAGTCAGGGACTCAGGTATCTTGCCCACACAGTGTGCTGTCTGCAACTATGTACCCCTCGGTAATGTCTATGATTGGAGGTATCTCTAGTGGCCAATACTTCAAGGTACTTACCTAAGATGACTGGGATGGGCTATCCTGGTACCTCAAATGGACGTACCTAATTTGTCTTCATTTTTTGGGAGGGTGCTCATCTTCACGAGAGTACTTGGCCCCTTAATGTGAGGTTCGGGCGAAGCTCAAAAGTAACCGTAACCATACATTTGGCCATCCTTCTTAGTTACTCATTGAGATACTGGGTTTCATCTCCAATCATCAGTGTTTATAAGACAAGGTAATTTCACTTTGTTTGTTGACTGTCATTTTTAGTGTATTTTTTCTTTTTTAGGTACCTGAGTGCTATCGTTTTTGAGACTTAGAAAATATCATCTTAAAAAATTTATCTGATAAAATTTACGAGTCATTGTGGCTATATCAAGCCCTCGCCATTAATCTAGATGGTTGTTAGGACTTCCTTCACCCACTGTGGAGGATCTACCGAGATCCACTGACTCAGATTCCTCATCTTCGAGGAATCAGTCTCCTAAATCACACATGGGATCATTCTGGATAACCGACAATTCTGATTTTCTAGAGGATTTCTTCACGGAAGGATTTCTTCCTCATTTAAACACTTTGACTACAAATTTGTCAGATCCTGTTATTGATCCCATCATACCAGTACTCGAGTCTTCACTGGGAGAAACTCTCCCATCTATTCAGTCGGCACCTCAAGGGTTGTGGAATTATAGAGACACTGTGAGTCCTCTACCACTTCCCTAGTCGACGGTCATCACAACACCATCAATGTGGAACCCCACCATCCCGTTTGTCCCAGGTACTGCAACTCACACAACACCCTCTCTTAACGAAACCCAGCAGATGCAAGGTTCCACTCTTATGGTGCACTAAAGCATACCTTCGACTAGTGCCACATATAGTGCTCCATATAACACTTAATGTGGCACTATGGGCGCCATTCCAGTTTACCAAAAGCAAGTTCGGCCGCAAATGTATAGTTATAACCCCCAGATTTAGATATCTGGGGCAGCTACCAATATGCACATCGTGGCGGGGAATGTCACAGTTCCCCCGCCATTCTCAGGCATGCACAGATAGTCGCTGATTGATATGAGTTTTCCCTCTGTCAATAAAAGCCATATGGTTAGTTCAGTGTCGGTGGGGAATCCACAAGGGATCACCCCACCAAATCCATGGGGTCACCCTACTCACAAACGCAGATGAGACAAGGGGGCACTACTTATACTGGGGGGAACTTCATACCCCTGTATCAAAATCCTCATGGTAATTCACTTTACAACATCATACTGTAAAGCAACTGGCACACCACGCAGCCCATGTACACCATGGGGAACCAAACGATGGGAGGAGTGCAGAGCTCCTCAGGTCATCCATCTTCACAATGGTCCGAGTCAAGGGCACCCAACAATTCGCCTTTCTTGGCAACATTGGATATCCCCAACTTATACAAGTTGACTAATGACCCCATCTATCATAGCCTACAATGGCCGCCGAACCCACATAAAATACGATAGATATTCCTAAGTTCGATGGAAAACAAGGGGAGGATCTGGGCACTCACGTCACCACCTACCGTCTATGGTGTGTTTCTAACTCCATGGTGGATGACAGTGTCTATTTTCATCTATTTGCTCGTGGTATATTGAGTTACCATGTGCATTAGTGAATACCTTTGACACTTTAGCGATGGAGTTCTTAAAGCACTTTCAGTTACCTATCCCTTATGAGACATGGACGGAGCTCCTTACTTCGTTTCATCAGGATACCACCACCCACATCTATGATCATATCCATGAATGGAAACATAGGCGGAGGTTAGTTAAAGCTCCCATCCCTGACTTCCTCTTAACATACTGGTTCTATAAGTCATTGCTCCCACAAATCGCTAGAGATGTCGCTCTAGGTGGTGCAGTCACGGAGGACCAATCCATACGTCATGCCCAACACTTGGATTTAATTTATTCACAGTCTAGCACTCTCTACGACATTATCCCCTATGCTCTCGGTAACCCCAATCCCCCCACCACTCAGCGCCCTGGAGCGCATGCCGACGGGATCATCGTCGCAACCTCCACGGGCACTGTAAAACAACTCAGTGGGTCCGTTGCCAAGTTGGCAGTAGACCCCTCTACCAAAACGACTGCTCTTCCTGCCACTACAATTAACTTTGTGCACTCTACACAGAAATCTAGTAGCAAGAACAAGAAGAAATAGAACAAGACCGCTCCTTTTGAGGAGCAGCCATCTAAGCAACCCAACCCGAAACAAAAGTCCGCTGCGCCTACTAATATAGAGAAGGATAAATGCACCAACTATTTGTGCAAACTCTGTCTTGAAGATCACCTAACCTGGCATTGTCTGCATCTTCAAGAATCCACATATTACCTTACCAAGAAATATTTTGGTCAGGCACCTGCTATCCTTAGAAATTCTTTTCCTAATCAACAGCAGCAACATCTCATTGCCAACCAACCACCACCCATGTCAAGGGGCAGTGATGGTTTGCAACAACCTTCAACTGGTGAAGGAAGTTCCACCGTTTACACATCTGAAATGGTAGAACTAACAACCAGAGCCAAATCATATGAAGCTCCTGTCGCTCCGGTAGTAGAATCATCCGCAGGTCAAAAACCATTGCCACCCAATGATTTGCGAATCGAAAGGCCAGTTGAGGACTTTGTAATTCGACCCCCTAAGGGGGCACTTTGATGCACAACACACAACACATCTGCACCTGCCACCCAACACTACAACATTATAGAGGATTTGGTGCAAGCCCCGTCAGCTATGTCGGTGCTCGAAGTATTGCAAACATGCCCCAACCAAAGGAAATCTTTGCTTTCCGCTATCGGGGATATCAAACCTACGGATTCCATGATTTCCATTTTCAACATGTACAAGTGTAAACCTCCCCTCTCACACTAGCTTGCATTTTAGGTGCATATCACTTCTAAAGGGAAAGGTATACACTGAACTATCATCGACAAAGGTGCTTCAAACTATGTCATGTCGGATTCATGTTGGCTCACCTTGGGTTCCCCAACCCTCTCACCTCTATCAAACTCCCTTAAAGCCTTCAACAGCCACACATTTGTCCCAAAAGGATACTTAGCTAGTTTTCCCATCACTTTGGCTAGGAAAACAATAAAGGTGGATGTAGAAGTCATAGACTGAAAACTCGACTATAATCTGTTGCTAGGTCGCAGTTGGACATATGCCATGATGGCTGTCGTATCCAGTGCCTTTCATATCATCCTATTTCCATTATATGGAAAGGTCATGATAGTGGATCAGTTTTCTTTCTGCACCTCTGATTATTCACCTTTACCAAATGGATTTGTACCCCTAGTAGGAGGTGTAACTGATAGTTTTGTCAGTATCAATACCGGTCTGTTGAAGGCTTCCTCCTCGATGGGTTGTTTTCCTCTTCTCTCACCACAGGTTCCACAATCGGTCAACATGCTTTCATCAATTCCTTACGAACTGACTGATCCCTGGATCCTAATAGTGCCTTCATACCTTCACACATTTAGAGACCAGATGCTATTTTCATCAGCTGAATCAGCCTACCAAGGCATTCAATCAGCATCCACATCTCCGGTCAAGTTGGCTATCGCCAATGGTACCACTTCCCTTCCCATAATTCAATCAGCATCCACATCTCTGGTCAAGTTGGCTATCGCCAATGGTACCACTTCCCTTCCCATAATTCAATCAGCATCCACATCTCCGGTCAAGTTGGCTATCGCCAATGGTACTACTTCCCTTCCCATAACTGCTCTTCCTTTAGATCCACGTGATCAACTCCACTCAACAGATGAAGCTGTTAGAGAAATCATGAGTTTTGGAGAGCAACATTGGGAAGAATGTCATATTCGAGGTTCAACATCAGATTCGGACATGATGCCACTTCAAGTCCTCTCCTCTGACACAAACGAAATTGTTTCCCCACCCTATACAAGCATTTAAACTCTTGGGGTGGATGAAAATATGGACGACACTTCTAGGTCATTTCCAATTGATATTTCAGTCATGACAAGCACCATGGAAGATACCCAAATGAGCGTAGATCGCAGTCCTGAGGAAATTGCAAACTCCACCTGACTACATGAGGAATTCCATGAAGAATTTGTTTGGTCTCAGGAGGAAATTCCCAAATTTAACCCATTGTTTGTCACGCATGAGATCCAACTTTACGATGAAGCGAAACAGAATGGGTGACCATTTCCTTCCCTCGATATAGCCATTGAACCCATGCTCGGCCCTATGGCTGAAGAGGAACACCTACTATACTCAAAAAACTAGATAAAACCTGTAGAACTGTTGATTTAGCACTCGCAGCTCACAAGGAGTGGGTACAAGCTAGATTTGCACAAGTAGTTAGGTTTTCTTCTTTCCAAGAGGGTGACTTCGTATCACTCTATCATCCAAAAGATAATCTCTTGGAGGCATGCACGCTTCGACCCATTTGGCTAGGTCCCTATGTCATAACTAAAGTCCTCCCCTCAGGGGCATATGAACTACAGGACTGGGATGGAAACCCACTCAAGGAGCCCACATACGGGCTCTATCTAAAAATGTATTCTGCCTAGTGTCATGCTGGGTAGGTACTTTGTAATTTTATGTATTCATAAGTTTTGCATCCCTTTTTTGATGTGATTGGATTGTTTTTGTTATTTAGTGGAGTACTTGTCTCATACATTCTGTTCGCAATGCAAATGACATTGTTGCCCCTAGCATACGTAGGATATGTGAATGGTGCTAGTCGTCACATACAACACATTGCATCAACTGCTTGTATCATCTATACACCTGAGTCGGAACTATTTTGCTTCGGGGGAGTCTTTCTTGGTACTGCCACCAACAACATTGTTGAGTACATCTCTGTTGTTTCGCTTCTCACAGAAGCGTCATCAAGGGGAATCTCCAATCTGGTGGTCAGATTAGTTTTTCAGCTAGTCATTATGCAATTGACCATTCATTATCACGTCCGCAATCCAACCTTGTTACATAACTATATAAGGGTACGCCTCTTGGAATGTCGATTTGACACAATCATATATGAGCATGTTCCTCGAGAATCAAATACTGTCGCTAATTCGTTAGCTAACTATGCATTAGATTGGCATTTGTCACATTTGTTATAATAAGCATGCATGAGAAGTAAAAACATTTACTAAAGTTAAAAATTTGTCACAAAAAACATTTTTTAAAAACACATTTACACCTATATATATATATATATATATATATATATATATATATATATATATATATATATATATATATATATATATATATAGATAGAAATCTAGTTTTTTACATCAAAAATATTCCAAAACTTGGATGAGTTAAGTAAAAAATGGCTTAAAGCCCAGCTATAAACGCTCATATGGCTACGCTAGAACACCTGCTAAAATGAGCCTATTGCTCCAGAAAAGCTAAAACAACTCTAGCTACCCTCCGAAGAGGAACCAGAAACCACTCAGTTACACCAATGGTGTGTCGGTGCATATGAGCAGGAATCTCCCTCATAGGAAGGGGAGGGACACCCATAGTCAAACCTACTAGGTTCCTCAGAACCTCCCAAAGACTATCGGAATCACCCCCTCTAGCATGTAGTTGGCCGCCTGATCGCACATAGCGAGGTTGGCCTACAGGTCGTAATGGTGCCACATCTGTGTTAAAGCATAAAAGTTTCATGTCAGTTCTTATCTCATCGTTAGAAAACATTACATATAAATTCAAAAGTACAAAAATACTTAAGTACTATCAACATTATTCTCACCTTGAGGACCCCAGTTGGTCTCGGGCGGTAGCATCAAGTCTAGATCACCAGTAAAGTGCATGCTTTCATAGGCATAGTCATCAACAATCACTATCTGGCTGTGAAGCCACTTGAAGAAGTCTTCGTCAAAAAAGTGCCAGAGTGGTCCTCCTCCTATGCAAGATCATGTGATGACCAACGACCCTGCCTCGGCTCCCTCAGATCAAAGGGACCTAAGCTCACCCTTGGGCGCATGACAGGTACCCTCTCAAGGATAAATGAGACTATGATAGTACTGTACCTGAAACTGTGTTAGGTACGGGTCTTGCACACGGTCAATTTTGCCTTCAACTAGCGAAGCACTGCTTCACACCAGTTGAACATCTAGGGTTGGACACAGTCAATGGCAAGCAACAATTGGGCCTTTGTTGCTACGTGGGGACTTTTTGACCCCACCAAATGCACAATCAACCATAAAACTGCCCTCATAGACCGAGATCGAATCCTCTCTATCAGGACTCTGTTGCCGACTAATCCACTCCCAGGGATGCAGTAGATATCTACCAGCTCTAAAGTAGATCGTGGATTTCACCTACCACCGGTAAGGTTTGCATGTGCCCCACGACATGACAAACCAGTCAAAAATTAAATGTCATACCGGTCAATTGCCAGCTCTTGATCTCCAATCCTGAACACTTGCTCGTGTTCATCCCAGCACTGTATGATCCATCTCAGTAGCTCCTCCTATCCTTTCATTAGCTCTAGCCTTACATACTTCAAAAAATCGCAACGGCGCAATGCAAGTATGCAAGCTGGATCATTTCACATCAGCAATTCCTCATTATCATGGGCTCGTTCTCTCCATAGGTGAGTCATTTCATCTCAAAACCTACACAAAATAACCCTTAAATCAGTTAAAATGGGGCAAAATCACTTAAATAATCCATTCATGAGGGTTTCAAGTGTGCCCTACTACCTTAACACCCCTCCTAGTGCTACACAAGGAGGATTAATGCCCTTCCATGGGTCGTACAAAGCGTTTAACGCTCCCTACTGGCCTGCTAGAGGGCGTTAGTGCAAACATGGCTCTAGGGCACCTCAAGTCTACAAATTTCCACCCACAAAAATGATAAAAAAGGTTTAATAAAGCATAGAGAAAGGTTTTAGCTCTCACCTAGGATTGATGACATGTCGAATGGTTGCCCAGATCTCTTGCAATGGTCCACAGAAAATCTGCTCCTCTTTAGCTCCAATTAGCTCTCACAAACCTCAAAATAGTGAAAATGATGCATGTGAAAGCTCAAAGCATTTCTTTATATAACTATGAGAGACATGATTTTTTGAAAAATCATTAAAGAGGAATAGTCTATTCTACATGATTTTTTATCATGCATGAACTCAGATAATAGGAATTTTGTAGTGTCATGATCCGGATTATCCACAGTTTCTTGTTCATTCTGCCGACATTTCAAACCCCAAAGGGGGTCCATCATCAGGACTAAATCAGATAGAATATGAATGAAAGTTTATTGAGAGAAGAGAGCCTTGCGACCTGGATATAAATAAACCAAGAACCCTAATTTTATAAAGAAACTGACACATGATTTCTTATCTTTATTAATTATTATTTTATTTTATTTTATTTTTATAATAGTTTTATAAAAATAAAATAAAATAAAATAATAATTAATAAAGATAAGAAATCATGTGTCGGTTTCTTTATAAAATTAGGGTTCTTGGTTTATTTATATCCAGGTCGCAAGGCTCTCTTCTCTCAATAAACTTTCATTCATATTCTATCTGATTTAGTCCTGATGATGGACCCCCTTTGGGGTTTGAAACGTCGGCAAAATGAACAAGAAACCGTGGATAATCCGGATCATGACACTACAAAAAACTTCCACAGAAGCTTAAAATCTAACATAATAGGAATCGCTGCTTTTTTTAAGAAAGTACTTCAGGAATGAAAAGCAGTCAAAGCTGCATGCAAGACTTAATAGAGCACTGTTAGGGATATTTTATTGCTCTTTAAAAAATATAAACATCCCCGAGCTTTTGTCCTTGTGCTTGTTAAACCTATGCAATGATAAATAGAGCACTTTTGGAGACATTTTATCGCTCTTTAAAAAATATAAACACCTGTGAGTTTTTGTAGTTGAGCTTGTTAAACATATATACCACAATCTGTAAAGCACTTTTGTGGGATATTTTATCGCTCTTTAAATAATATAAAAATCCCTGAGTTTTTCATCATTTTCACTCATTAAATACATGCAAACGATGCTCTGAGCACCTCTTTTTTGATCTAGTTCCGGCTCATAAATTGAAAAAGACCAATGGAGCATCCTTTTTAGGCACTTTTTTCTCGCTCTTTAAGCTGAAAAAATCCCGAGCTGTGTCTTGCTGCTCGTTAAACATGCTAAAGATGACTCGAGCATTCTTTCATGTACTTTTTTCAAGCTCGTTAAAAAATGAAAAATCTCGTTTTTTTGTTACTAAGCTTGTTAAAGTGTCACGAAAAAACACGAGTTTAGTTCGCCGCCTTGTACTCGTAACAAAATGAGGTCGACATCTATTGGAAAAAGGTTTCTCATTATCTAAGTCCAGTAGATTAAATATGGAAAAGAAATGGATACGGGTATACTATTAACCTTTTGTCGCACCAGTTTCACAACTATGACAAAGGGACCATCATGGAGTCTCTCTTTACAACCTTTTCAGACTCTCTACAGATGAAAATATCACCAAGTTGTCTAGTCTGGACTCTTTAAATACACAAACAAGATATAGGGTCGTTCTTTTTACGATACTTTTCAGACTCTTAAAAGATGAAAAAATCGACGAGTTTGCCTGTTTGGACTCATTAAACTAATCATATAGGGCAAAGAGTCGTTCTTTTTGCAATACTTTTCAGACTCTCTAAATACGAAAAGATCGATGAGATTACCCATCTAGACTCATTAAAAATCAAATGGGGAAAAGTGGAAATACAACCATATTCTGAAGTGTGGTTTGGCAGCAAAAGTTCCCTTGAACATGGCACTCCCTCAGATTATCCATCATTTTGATAGCCTCTCAATACAAACCCTACCAAACTATGAGTTTTTTGCCTATATACCCTGATGCCATTGCATCTTCGTATCTTAAACACTCTGTAGTTTTCATGAGTCTAGTGCTATCTGGTTAAAACTGTTGTCGTGCCTTCTATTATTCAAGGGTCTGTTATAGACATTTTTGGGCACTGCAACCCCAAGCATAAAATTTCCATAAACCAAGGGCTCCTAAGTCCCTAAAAGTGTTGTTCCAACCCCTAAAGGAACAAGGTCAACTGATTACAGCTTCTCCCAGAAGTTCTCCATGAAAAACTGCTCAGAACTGGTCAAAACAGGATCATTTCACCTGCTCCATAGCAAAGTGCGTTGCATCTCACCTAAGTACACTCTGTGGGTGCATTTCATTTCAAAAAGTCCTTCTATGGGGTGCGATGGGCGAGAAGTGACAAATGGCAGTGTCAATCCGCGAGGTGGAGAGGCATGGAATCTTCCAAAAACTTCTCCTGTGACACTTGCCTCTCTGAATTCGACCAAGGATGAGTAAGAGATCATCAATCTCCAAGTAGAAGCAAGAACTATCAGAGGGAAGACACTAATCAAATCACAAGCTAACTCATCTCCCTTACAGATATCTATATATGGATCCCTCATCCCAGAGATCCAGAGGCTGGAATTTTGCATCTTGTAAGGAATTGTTGTTAGTTTCTTGAGGCAACATCATAGTGTTGGGTGATCTAAGATTTGCTTGAGGTGAAGAAGGGCTTACTTGCTGAGAGGATGATGCTGGGTCAGAACAACTGGTTGTAACTCTCTTGGCTCTTTCTTGATTATCAATAAATCTATTCAAGTTTTCCTCCATACTCTTGTCTCATTTATGTTTTATGCATTTGTATGGTCAATTTACATCTGATCCTAGATTGTTTATGATAATAGATCCATATTCCTGTATAGTGTTATGCTTCTTTGATTCTATGGTACTCTGTGAAGCTGGGTGTACAAGGAAGAAAGTAGCAAAGGACTACCAGGAGAGAGAGGAATTGAACTAGGAACAAAGCATAAGACAGAGGTTGGTCTCCTTTATTCCTCTCTCATCTATATTTCATAAAGGAAAAAGGAAAGTAGCTTTACTTTGTTTGTTTCTAAGGTGGCTACCACACCTTAGTGGGATTAGCAGTTTTGTATAGACACTTTTCCCTGTAACAAAATGGTGACTCCGCTGGGGAGCAACTAGGTTGTTTGTTAATCTACATTTTTGTTTACTTTATAAACTTACAGACGGAGCTTGAAGTTGAGCTAGGTAGCTTTCGAACTGCATTTGCTATGCAAATGAAAAGTAGATAAATGCCGCTTCAGTCAATCTTTAGGTTTCGTTTATGAATTAAACAACTGATTTACAAACTCTCTGATTGCCCTTTTGGTGGCTCTAGTAACCTCTTTGGATCTACCCCTGTTGTTAATTTACTGATTACCACTTGCTCAGCCAAAATAACTGAACTGAACTGGAAACTGTGACCCAGAACCCAAGCAAAGTCTCGTCCCTGGCCCAGCGCACTCTCTATTCTGTGAATCTGAACTTCAGTGCACTTCCCGAGTGTAGTAGGTGAGCTGCATTTCAAATTCACTGTGTTACAGGTGCGCTGATCAGACTAGACATTGTTCCTGAATGTTGGTTTATGTTCATTATTTTTAGTTCTATTCATGAGTTTTGCTGCCTATCGTCAGTACCCCTCTGTTTGAAACCCCTTTCCTTGCTATTATTCTGCGTCCATTGTGCAAAGAACTGTAAATGTTTTTGTGTATTTGTTGAGTCATTTTCAGTTCTCCTTTGCAAAAAAGTAACGTAATTGTACTGTCGTTTCTTGATTTGAAAGTGTTGCAAGTGTCGTTTTCAGTCATAGAAGAGAGTCTGATTGCTCTTGATAGTCGATTACCCTGTTACTATTGTATTTGATCTGAATTTGTAGTTTTTCTAGTGTCGAAAGCAAGTATTCATTTCCAAATCGCAAATTGTTGTCATTATCTTCATTTTTTATTTTGAAAAGAAACTTGTTAGTAATTGTCGCTTGAAAAGTAATTCAGATTTGCACATTAGCTTTCTTTTTATCATTCACATATTAGGAAGGATAAAAACAAATACATGCATGTGCATTTGCATTTAGACTGTTTGATTGGTTTGATTTAGGACAGTGCATATAGTGTGTGCTCTTTGCTCTTTGTTGAAAGAATTCTGTCTTTATTTCCTTAGAAGCTAGGATTTTCATTGCACAAAGAAGATAAAAGACTGTTTATCATCTTAGATTGCATTTTAGGAATTGTACATCTACATCACGCGGTGAACCTGAAACGAAAATTTCTTAAGCAAGATCAATTATAAAATAAATTTAATGAATCTAACAACGCTTTGGAAACCTAACGCACAACATCTAGAAGTCTAGGCTAGAGACGTATTTCGGCATCGTAAAGCCTGGTAACTGTTGTTCTCACTGTTGTTTGGGTGATTCCTCCACTTCGAGACGATAAGTGCCAGTACGGACTTGTGATCCCACGTACTGTCGAGTATATTTTGGGAGACAACAATAGGCTTAATCCTTTATCCATAGGAAGCCGTGTCTGCCGCCCTATCGATCGCAATGCACTAAACACAACATTCGGGAAGATTGATTGTCGTACCGTAAAATGTATTCTGCAGTTTTTCGATCGGTTTGGTAATCCCTCTACCTAGATCTCCAAAGCAGTCCCTTTCATTCCTTTTTAGACTCTTTAACTAAAAAGGTCCATCTAAGCACTTGTCACTTCAGGCTCATTAAAAATCGAAGGCGACTAGAGTCATCTTTTGTTTTTTCTCGACTCTTAAAAATTGAAAGAAAAAGTTGTGTCAAAGCGTCTAAAATTTATTTTAATCGGAATAATATCATTGTTCCCTCGTTGTTCTTAAAAGTTAGTCTCCCTTCATCGCAAGTTCTTGTAGAATCGCTAGGAAATCTTTTTGGATAGACTAGATATGTCTGAACAACCGTCGACATCTAGGACTGTGTCATCTGATGCAGTAGTGGCAGAGCCTCCTGCTACTACTCCAACGATGTTCGCCAGTATACCATCTGTCCCGACAAGTTATCAACAACAAGCCGGAGTCCAATCAGGGACTGTTTCGATGACATGGTCAGTTCCTATTTCTTCATCTGGATTATCATCTGGTATTTCTTATGTTGAAACTCAACAAATTGATCCAATGTGTCTTCAAAGGCCAATCTACCCTTTAAGTACTGGATTACTGCCATATGGAGGGCAGTATTCCTTTTCAATTTTCCTTCCTAGAGAACAACCATATGGGAGTTTACAACAAAGTTCAGGTCAAACTGGAATTACATCCAGCGGTTAGGTACCAATACTGCCTCAGCAACCAAGGGTTGTATATTCAATGCAACCAGTCCACCCTGTGTCGAATATTCCCACTATACCTGCTATGGTGACTGCATCGCAAATACAAGCGCTACTTGTTGTATGTCAACCCCAAGTTTCTTAGGTTGCAATACAATAGCCTCTTGTCTCAACGACTCAATCACAACCTCAAGTTAGTGCCTCCTTATCTGGAGCGACTCAGGCTCAAACAGGTACTATGACTCCTCATCTTGGTCAATCATCCAGTATTGGGCAACAGCAAATGGTCCAACAACCATGGCTGGTTCAATCTCAACAACCGCAATTCCAGCAATCATATCAAGGCCCTGAGCAACAAGTCTTTGTAAGTAATGGGCAACCGCATTTCCAAAGCAGTTATCAACGACCATATTATAATGGTTATGCCCATCAACCTTGTCAAAGTTCCTAGCATCAAATACATTTTGCTGGTATGCAAAGACCCACTACTCAGGCGATTCCATCTTATCCTGGGTATGCTTCGCCTAACCTGAATCAACAGTTGCACTTTGTAGCAACTCTAGAATTACCAGATCTAAACCGGCTGACAAATGATCCAATTTCTTACGCCCCTTGGTGGCTGGCGATTCCGCATAAACTTCCGTCAGATATTCCTAAATTTAATGGAAATCCGGGTAAAGCTCGTCGAATTATGTGATGACATTTCATCTATGGTGTTCATCAAACACCTTAAACGATGATTCGATTAGGCTTCGCCTTTTTCAGAGGACGTTAACTAGTCCGGCAGCAAAATGGTATATCGAATTACCCAGAGCTTTGTTTGACAACTTTAGTACCCTAGCCACAACCTTTTTAACTCATTTTCAGTTACCAATAAGGTACGAAACGAGAACAGAACTTCTTACCAATTTCAAACAAACAACGACCACTCACATATCTGATCATATTCATGAGTGGTGACGTCGTCGTAGAATGGTAAAAACGTATGTTCCTGATCAACTTTTAGCTGAATGGTTTATTAAGTCTTTGTTACCTTCCATTACAGAAGATGTGGCAAAAGGGGGAGTCGTCACCGAAGAGCAAGTTATTGCTCGTGCGCAATATTTAGACTTGATTTACACTCAGTCTGGCACGCTCTACGATAAAATACCTGACGCTCCCAGACCAGAATTCTTGGTCCCTCCTCCTCCTAAATCAAATAATGATTCTCATGCCGGCAATGGCGTGATTGGCACGACAGACACGAAATCGAAAAAGGCTACATCTAAGAGAGCCCGTAAGATTTCTGATCAAAATGCAAATGAAGAACTTCTTGCCTCGGAGGTAAATGTCGTGTCGACCGATAAAGTCAAACAACTGAAGCAACCAGGGGGCAAGAAGAAAAAGAAAGGGAGGAAAAAGAAGCAGGATGATTCATCTCCTGAAAAACCTTCTGCAAACCCTTTTGGGCAAAGGAAACCCCCTGCAGGGTGTCAGATATGCGATGAGGATCATCGAATGAGAGATTGTCCACATAAAACTAAAGTTAAGAAACTCTTTAAGAGTTTAAAAACCTCAACAGTATTGATTGATCCGTTTCCAAACCTGGGAACCAAACTGGTTGCTAATCAAAATGCTTCCCGATCCCAAGTGCTTATGTTGTCTATCTCAAAGCAGCAAAATGATGCTTTGACAAGGAATAAAGATTACGGGAATCTACAGCTGTCGAACAACAAGGCTAATGAACAACCTAGTAGTTTGACAACAACTTTGACTGAAGTTGTGCCACCCATCATTCTTGAGCCAACGATAAAGTCGCCAAAGGGAGTAGTACACAAATCGACATTTAATCCTCGTGCAAAAGTAGCACAGAATTATAATATAGTAGAGGACCTGGCCCAATCGCCGTCTGCTATGTCGACACTTGAGGTATCTCAAAATTGCCTCTCCCAAAAGCATGATCTATTATCAATAATAGGTGGGATTGACCCAACGGATTCCAATCTTGTATCCTTTGATCATAAAGGATATGATCCTCAGTTACCAGCTCAACTAGCTTTCCTTATTCAAGTGAAAGCCCTCAACAAAACTGTTCATCGAACAATTATTGATGAGGGGGCATCTACATGTATTATGTCAATGAGTTGCTGGAAAAATTTAGGCTCACCACCCTTGTCGAGATCGTCAATGACGTTAAAAGCATTTGATGGATACTCATACACTCCATACAGGATTTTAAGTAACTTGCAAGTTGAACTGGGGGGCAAAACAATAGAAATTGATGTTGAAGTAATCGACGGAAACCTCAATTACAACATCCTGCTGGGAAGGCCCTAGATATATGCCATGGCCATAGTTTTGTCGACCTACTTCAGGAAGATTGCATTTCCCTTCCAAGGAGGAATTACAATCGTCGACCAAAAAACATTTCTCCCCAATGGTTCACAAGTTACGGGAAGCATTCCAATGATCCATGGAAGCAATCATTCGCTTCAAAATATCGGAGTACGTCTCCTAAAAGACCCTAACTTAATGGGTACTTTTTCCCTGCCGCCTCCGAGTAATCTGGCGGAAGTGGCCACAATGGAAACCTACAATATGGAATATTCTATATCTAATGGATTCGGAAGATTCCTAAACATTTTGTCAGCATGGATCATCGCCATTTAAGAAATATTGTAGCAATCAATTTTCTTGGCCTGGGGGGCAAACCCAAATCAATGCTCATCAAGTGTTTGGATAGATAGGTCTAAGGAATATGGTACCTCTTCAGATCCTTGGTCGCATGTACATTCTACAGATGAAGGAATCATTCAATCAATGATGATAGGAGAGGCACCATGGAAAGATTACCACCATCGCTCCCATCTTCCAGATTACCACGAAGATTATTCCAGCAACCTTAATCATCCATAAGTTTTTGATTTTCTATCAAATATTGTAAATATGGTGGCTTTCGAGGATGGTTCTTATCTCGTGTCGACCTCGTTAAAAAATGAAACAAGGAGTCATGAGGATAGTTCTTTTACTGTGTCAACCTCATTAAAAAATGAAACAAATCCACTTTCCAAATCTCAAAGGTAAACCTTCATTCCAACCACCAAGTTGAATGCAATGAAGCTTGGGGGGCATGCACCTCGATTTGCATTATTATGCTAGGGGCATGCAAACTTATCACGAGCAGTGTTACTCCAGGGTTCAAGCTCGTTAAAAAATAAACCCGCGTCGAGCATTTTTAACGCGGACTTCATGCTCGTTAAAAAATAAACATAAGCAATGAGCAAAGGTTTCCCCCAGCATTTAAGCTCATTAAAAAATGAACCAATTTCCGGTAAATAATCATCGTGAATGTAGTACTTCAGCCTTTAAAGCCTTGGTCATGTTCGCATCATCACCTCCACTCTGTATTGGCCGATCATTCACCTCCATTTGATTGTTTACCCCTTTTGAGGAATAGCTACGAAGAGTGATCCCGCTAGCCATCCTTCTAACACTACCGTGATTGGAAAATTCCAAACCTTACCTGGAATCAGCTGCTACCCAATTTTATCACTCGTTCCTCAAAGACGAGTCTCGTTTACGCTCTTTTCAACTGACTCGTAAAATATGAAAAGATTTCCGAGTCATTGGCCTCTCCAGCTCATTAAAGGGACCGGAAGTGCTATCCCTCCTTTAGATTTTAATCTTTTTGGACCTGAGGGATTATTACACAAAAAGATCGAGCGCTTGTTTTGTTCGACTCGTTAAAAGTATCGAAAATTCATCCGTTCTGTATTGTTTTATACTTTTTCGAACTTAAGGGATTAGATGATGAAAAAGGATTTTTGGAGTTTCCTTTACGTCCCTTTTCAGACTCTCTAAAATTGAAAAGGACCAAGTTATCTTTGTCGTTAAACTCGTCAAAACTTAATAGCGACAAACTTGTCCATAGCAGACAAGAATGAGTTTCACTATCGCTAGGCTCGTTAAAACATAGCGATGGGTTTGCCCGAAGGGAAAATTATAGAACAAGCATATGTTATCCTCCTCAAGCTTGACAAAAATAAAGAGGTACTGGTCAGCAATGACTGGGGAAAAATTGGGAAGAAAACTTGAAGAAACTTTGTTGGTAGCAAATCGCTCTTGAACATGACACTTTTACTCCACATCCAAGTCAAGTTGGGTTGTTTCATTCACTGGTCACATCACCATGGTCCCACCACACCATTCACATTTGGGGTTAATGCTACCAATCCATCACGTCAGTGTCACCGATATGTTCAAGAGAAGTCACTCAGAGAATTCACCTGTGTCTCACCCGCTACAATACATTTATGCTCCATTCTTTCATGACCGCCACCCTGAACCTTATATCACCATATCATTTTCACCTCCATTAAAGTCATTTTCTCCATTCCGTGTCATTGAGGTGGGATTCATTAAGGCCCTCCTATGACGGATCGCTTCTTATCGACATCAGCTCATTATGCAAGAAGTTGATCTAAGAACACCCCTTTCAGTACTTTGAAGCTTGCATGCCTCAATGGAAAGTTTCTCACTTCTGGCGACAGGTTTACATCAATGGCCTTCGACCAAAAGATTTTGCATGGTGTTCGACACCAAGTCCTTTATTCACACCACATGAATTGTAATGCAGTACCTTGAGGGTCATTATCATTATCCGTGATTCCTCTCGTGCCTGTTAACAGCTTACATCATTGGCTGGTAATCAGGCGATGTTTTTCCATTTTCGACTCCAGAACATCTCTCACATGGATCGACTTGTACCTTGAGTGAAGATCGAACGAGATTGAAGACCCCGAATCTAGTTTCATCCATCCGGGTTGTGATATATATTCAAGGAAATAAAGACATGAAATGTACATCATTGCTGCACAGATAATCATCCAATCAAAGGGATGATGGCTCTACCAGAATCATCAGTCTACACTCAGACGATTGTCTGTCCTATGTACATGAAAATGAATTTATAAAGCTGAGCATGGGAATGCCCGCCTCATCTAGATCATGAAAATATTATGAAGATAATGTATTGTATTGTATCTTATTATAGGCCTCCTCCTAGCTTGAAAGAACTTCAGATCCTCATGATAAAGCATTTCACCCGACATCAAAAAAATTAATGACCTCATGCTGTAAGGGGCAACTGTTATAGACATTTTTGGGCACTGTAACCCCAAGCATAAAATTTCCATAAACCAAGGGCTCCTAAGTCCCTAAAAGTGTTGTTCCAACCCCTAAAGGAACAAGGTCAACTGATTACAGCTTCTCCCAGAAGTTCTCCATGAAAAACTGCTCAGAACTGGTCAAAATAGGATCATTTCACCTGCTCCATAGGCAAAGTGCATTGCATCTCACCTAAGAACACTTTGTAGGTGTGTTGCATTTCAAAAAGCCCTTCTATGGGGTGTGATGGGCGAGAAGTGACAAATGCAGTGTCAATCCGCAAGGCGGAGAGGCATGGAATCTTCCAGAATCTTCTCCTGTGACACTTGCCTCTCTAAATTTGACCAAGGATGAGTAAGAGATCATCAATCTCCAAGTGGAAGCAAGAACTATCAGAGGGAAGACACTAATCAAATCACAAGCTGACTCATCTCCCTTACAGATATCTATATATGGATCCCTCATCCCAGAGATCCAGAGGCTGGAATTTTGCATCTTGTAAGGAATTTTTGTTGGTTTCTTGAGGCAACATCATAGTGTTGGGTGATCTAAGCTTTGCATAAGGTGAAGAAGGGCTTACTTGCCGAGAGGATGATGCTGGGTCAGAACAACTGGTTGTAACTCTCTTGGCTCTTTCTTGATTATCAATAAAGCTATGCAAGTTTTCCTCCATACTCTTGTGTCATTTATGTTTTATGCATTTTTATGGTCAATTTACATCTGATCCTAGATTTTTTATGATAATAGATCCATATTCCTATATAGTGTTATGCTTTCTTTGATTCTACAGGTACTCTATGAAGTCGGGTGTACAAGGAAGCAAGTAGCGAAGGACTACCAGGAGAGAGAGGAATTGAACTAGGAACCAAGCACAAGACAGAGGTTGGTCTCCTTTATTCTTCTCTCATCTATATTTCATAAAGGAAAAATGAAAGTAGATTTAATTTGTTTGTTTCTAAGGTAGCTACCACACCTTAGTGGGATTGGCAGTTCTGCATAGACACTTTTCCCTATAACAGGGTCCCTACTTGTTTCCACGCTCAACTGACCCTACATATCCTTTCATCATGCACGTCGTTGTTTAGACCTAAAAGCTCAAAAGTTTATTTAAAAACAAAATCATCCTTGTCCGGTTTCGTGTCGACATATGTAGGACACATCATTGCCTACCTTTCGACAGGTTCCTTCCTATCGACTTCAACACTCTAAATAGGAAGATAACCCAGAAACACATTCAGTGCCTTGTTACTTACAAATATTAGTGGCAGGTTACCTTGTGCTTGATCATGGGTTTTCATCATTGGCTCCTAGTAAAGCGATTCTACGAGTGTTCGACGACAAAAAAACTTTCACACTCGCTAGTTTACACTGTGCATCTTGGAGACCATCACCATTATCGGTGGCCTTCCTCGCATCTTTTAACAGTCTCCATTATTGGCTGGTAATTCGATGATTTCGTACATGTTCGATGTCAACTCACTTTATCACATGTACCGATCTATGTTGTTCAGTGAAGCAGGAATCAAGACCTTGGGTAGAGGCTTGCATCATTCAGCCTTGTTTCCTCTCCCACACTGCGATATTGTTCTTTGAAGACAACCATTTCAGGATAATATATTATGACACTGGATCCGCCCTAGGCCATATCAGTGGCCAGCATTGTTATATCTTTGAGCAGAAAGTTACTCTAACATAGCTACTGAGCATGGGAATGCCCAACTCAGGACATGATTTTAGCAGTTCATATATATGTACTTTTGTTATATCAGGTTTTCCGTATTGCCCAAAACTTATCTCTCTCTCTACAAAGATTTTGATAGGAAACTACAGTATTTTCATAAAGTATTTCGGCCATCATCTTTGCCTTTGATCTCATACTTTAGGGGGCATCTGTTATATGACAAATTGACCTCCTTATCAACTTAGAGGAGAAGGACAAGTTGATTGAAAGATTGACCACAGTTGCAGGCCCAGAATCCACACTAATGCTCTCTATACATTGACAACCTGCTTTATAAAGCTTGTTTACAAGCATAAAGGAGCGTTAGTCAACGTGATAACTCATGTTGTTAGACCAAAGGGAGCGTTAGTGAACTTTAGTGATGCTCAAGTGGTTATGCCAATGAATCTACCATAAAATATCTAGATATTATTTCTTGTGCAAGAAAAGTAGGGAATCTCCAAAAATAAAGATATATGGAGAAATTCTATTCTGGAAAAAGAGGCAAATGGGAAAAAGCTAGTAAAAGAGGCAGGTTCATGGTTTTTACCCAAATGAACTACAGGTGGAGTTGGGAAGCCCTAATTCGATTGCTATTTAAGAAACGAGAGGGCCATTACACAAAATGTCAGAGCATTTAGAAGGATAGTACATGGTGCTATTGTGATATTGTCATAGTCTTGAAGGAGCTAATTGAAAGAAGGAGAGAGAGAGGAAGAAGGGATAAGGAAGGATAATGCAATAGGGTTGTTGTAATCACTATTTTGTTCTGAATATAGGACTGCAGTTGTGTTCCACTACTCGAAAAGTTGGTGATATTGTGCATTTATTTGTCCATTCTGATGCTTGTCGTGTTGAGTAGATAAGTTAAACATTTATACATGTTCATTATGGATTCCTTCATTAATTTTCAGAAGTATATGTTGTGATTGGTTTGTTTCGTTCTTTTGTGCAAGAATAGTCTTGGAGCCGGTTAGGAGGAGTTCTTCTTACCGCACAGAGATCCCCAAGCGAATCTAGAAAGAACCAAAGGTGATCCTTTCTCCATATCCTGTCAATATATGTCAGAAAGATGAACATGTGTGTAACAGGTACTTTTTGTAGATAACCTTACGGTCTTTCAGAAGTCTCGGGAAGACTTTCGAGGGTAGTTTTCATCCCGTGCATTTTACCCCATAGCAAATATCAAAGGGAAATATTGGGAAATTCAACCACATCCACAATGAACAACCTCCAATTCATCATTTTGGAAGCCTCTAGACCACACAACTTCTTGTCCTCTTTGGGAAAACTTTCCTTTTAAGGGTCATCATGAGTATCAAAGTAAAAATCACACTGGTAGGGTGAGGCTAGTATAATGAAACTTGTTATCAGCACTAGTTTCTAGTGTCATGGTCGCATGGATCCTAAAATTAGGGTTTTAGAGATTACTTCTTCAAGAAAGGTGCAAGGCATGTTTTCATTAAGTCTTCAGGAATGATCTGGACTGCATATTAGGATGTGTACACTTCATAATTTCCAAGTTTTGGGCCCTTCGGTGTATGACACAGTGAAGTGCAGGAGGCTTGGAAAAATATTGTGTAACCGAGGTTTAGATCTTGGGACCGCACCCTATCAACTAGTCAATTTGGGTCACAAACTCACTCAGACATGATTATGAGTGCAGTTGCAGGCATTCTAGAAATTGGAAGCCTTAGCATGCATGCAGTTGAGGGTTAAGTTGTTGAGAAATGGCAACAAGAAATTCTAGTTTAATTTGTCTTTGAATTAAACTGTGAATTAAATTCGAATTATATTCTCATGGAAACTTAAAATAGTTAAATTAAGTTTTTTAAACTTACTTAACTTAGGAAATTCGATTTGGAAGCCTTTTGGAAGTCATTTATATGTTCTACCTACTTTGTAGGAGTCCAGTGTGAGTTAATTGTGAGTTGTAAAATATAAGACACAGTTTCATGAGTCAGTTCAATTAAATTAGTTCTCAAATTGATTGACAGAACTAATAGTGAGTTAATAGTCAGTGGTGACACTAATGAACTCCACCAGTGCTACTCTAGTTAATTGAATATCTACTCATCATAAACTTGTGCATTTCGATTTTGAGAAAGACCTAGTTGAGACTAGAGTGTATGGACAGTGTACTATTTGTTTTAGATTTTTCTGAGTTTCACTGATAGTGCATGCAATAAGGAATTGATCCTTGAGTGATTGCACTATTTTTAGAGGCTTTCTTTCCCTCTAAATACAAGCTATCCTTCATAGGAATTACACATTAGAAGAGAGACTTGGAGAGCTTGTGAATTGGCTAAGCTTTAGCCTTGAGCTTGTTTATGAGTTGCAGATTGATTTTGTTGAGTGTTGGGATTGTTCTTGAGAGAACAAGCATTGTAATTTGATCTTTATTTTATGGAATAATGCAAAAAAAATTGTGGGGTTTTTACCTATGGCTTTCCCCCGATATTTATTGTGTTATGTTACTTTGATTCTCTTCCTATATTGATTATTGTTTTCTCAATGTTTATGGGATTCTGCTGTAAAGAGTAGAAGTATATTCTTGTCTCTTTCTTTAGCAAATTGCATTAGCTTGTGAATCTATAGGATTTTCTACATAAGTTGTGTGAAAAGCAACCCCAACTCAGGTTTTGGTCACCTAGGGTGGTCCTTTTTCCCCTAAGTGTCCTATATCCCATAGGAATTTTGTGATTTTTCAATCGGTGGTCAGTTGTAGGCCCCATTTCCCTAACTATAGTTAGGAGGTCAGGTCATCTCATAGTAACTCTTCATCTCACATTTACCCTGGCAGGCTAGTGAAATTGGGTAAATATGGGAGGGGTGGTTATGGGTTGGTAATATATCTCCAAGGCTCAAGAACTTGAACTTGATGGGTGGAACATGTTTTTCATGCATGTGTGTCATTTTTCTGTGTTGCTATGCATGCATTGTGATAGTCATTGTTACAATTGTGTCATCAGGTAGAGGATGATGATATTGTTGTTGAGAGGATTGATATGTCGATTTCATTATATATAAATATGTTGTGATAATCTAGATTGATTTTGCAGATGAGATATCCTCCCCTGAACTTCACTAAGGTATGATTGAACATGTTTATATTTGGTTTATCTTACATGGTATGTTTGCAGGAAGCAGAAGATTAATATGACAAGAAAAAATGGTGGACTATAGTTCACATGATTCTCCCTACAAATACTATGAACATTATGGTGATGATTACAACCCTAACATATCATATACATTGAGAAGTTTGAAAGAAAAGATCACAAGTTGCAATGCATATAATGATACAATAATTTAGTCACAAGAAAATATTGCGAGGGCACAAGAGAAGCAAGTGGAAGTTAATGTAGTCATCCTTTAGAGTATATCATATTTGCAAAGATAGGGACCACTTAGGATCAATCATGGACAGGAGGAAAGTAATAATGGGGAATATGGTTGTAGGTATCACCTAGGATACTGGTTTGATAGTGATGACAAAATCAAATATGGTATGTTATTGGATACACTTGAAAGGAGTAATGACAGTGGGTTCTATTATATTTCTAGTTCAGAGTGACGACGTCATCATCACCGCCTCCATCTGTATAGGAGGAGCGATAATTCATACTTTCTGGAGGATTTCAAGAAAGAAAATCCTACTACATTTGATGGAGAAATAAACAAGTCACACGATGCAAAAGCTTGGTTGTTTGGGATGAATACGTTTTTCAGATTGCATGATTATTCAAAAAATATGAAAGTCAGGATAGCTACTTTTAATATTAGAGGAAGAGTAGACATTTGGTAGGAATATGTGAAGAATGTAAGAGGCATTCAAGAAGAGGAGTTGACTTGGAGTTTGAGATACTTTTCTAGTAGAAGTATCTATCTGAATGATACTATGATGATAGGGAAAAGGAGTTCTATGAGTTTAAGATGGGATCTATGACCGATGAGGCATATACTAGAAGATTGTTGGAGTTGTTGAGATGTTTGTCTTATCTAAAGGATGAGAAATAAAATATTCAGAGATTCATGAGTGGGTTGCCAGCATCATTCAAATATAGGATTGAGTTTGATGAGCCTATATCATTGGAGGAAGCCATAAAAAATTTGAATAATTTTATGAGAAATCAAAGTGGAAGATTGTGTCTAAGCAGGATTGGAAACGTAATGAGAAGAATAAAAGAAAGTGGGATAAGGAGAGAGGAAAATGTAAGGATATATATGATAAGGAGAATGCAACACTGTACAATAAATTTAATGTAGTTGATACAGGATATGGATTTACGTCTAAGGAGTAAAACAAGCGTGATGGTAGGAAGCCTTTGTAGTGTTGGACTTATGCAAAGGATAATCATAAGAGATATTGTCTACAACATCAGGGTGGAAGACTACAAATTTACAGTGCTCAGGAGGCACATATAGTTGGGGATGTTGGACAAAGTATTCCTCGGATTTATGATCCATTAGATAATAGGTTGGTTGACCATCAGGAATCTATTATTGAGATGGAAAGTAAGATTTGTGATCAAGTTGTTTCTATTTTGATTTACCCTCTATAACTATAGCTATATTGGTCCTAACCTGGTGGATAAGTGTTTCTTGGATAAATAAGTGTAGGCAGATTCTTGGTTTGTGCAGTTGGCTATAGGTACCAAGGAAAGAGTTCATCATTGAGTAAGATCTTATGCATTTGAATTGAATGATATGTCTACATTAACGCATCTGAATGTGCTAAAGTTGGGAGTGTACAATATGATTTTGGGTATGAATTGGTTGTACATTCACATGAATAACATAGATTACTATGATAAGCCTATTGAGTTCTTGGATGATGATGTAGAGAAGAGAATATTGCAGGGAAAAAAGAAGCCTACATTAGTGATAATAGTTACAACTATGCAGGAAAAGTGCAGTAGCAGGAAAGGATGTGTATTGTTTGTAGTTCATATTTCTAGTGATAAAGATATGGATGTGAGTAATTGGAGACTTCCATAGTTAATATTGTTGTATATATTTCCTGAATAACATTGTGTAATATGTGTGAGATATGGATGCTAAGGATTTTGCAACAGTTTCAAGATGTATTTCCGGTAGATATCTCAAAGTTGTCACCTCATAGAGAAGTGGAATTTTATATTTAGTTGATGCTGGGAGAAACACCAACATCAAAGGCACCTTACATGATGAGTACTCTAGAGTTTGTGGAATTGAAGTTGCAGCTTAAGGAAAATCTTGATAAGGGATACATTAGGCCAAGTGTGTCGTCTTGGGGTGCACCAATATTATTTGTGAATATGAAGGATGGTACTCTCAAGTTTTTCATAGATTACAAGAAGTTAAACAAAGTGACGATCAAGAATAGGTACCCTTTCTTGTTGATTGATGATTTCTTTGATCAGTTGAAGGGAGCAGTAGTGTTCTTGAATATTGACTTGAGATCCAAATATAATTAGGTACGTATAAAAGAAGAGCATATCTACAAGACCATTTTCTTGACCAGGTATGGGATTATGAGTTTGTTGTGGTTCCTTTTGGTTTGACTTATGCTCTAGTTACTTTCATGTGTTTGATGAATAGTGTGTTGTGTCTTTATCAGGACAAGTTGGTGATAGTATTCATTGATGACATATTGATATATTTAAAGAATGAGGAATTGCATGCAAAAAATCTAGTAGATATGTTGATATTTCTAAGAGAGCATCAATTATATGCCAAGCTTAGTAAATTAAGTTTCTTCTAGACAAAATTTATTTACTTGGGGCATGTGGCTTTAGAGGAAGGTATAGCAATGTACCCCGAAAAGATCATAGGTATCATGGAATGGGAAACTCCTAGGAATGTTGATGAGGTCAGATAATTTGTGGGATTAACAGGTTATTATAGGTAGTCCATTAGGACCTTCTCATGGATTGCATATCTTATGACATATTTATAGAGAAAAGGAATGAAATTTGAATGGACAGAAGAATGTCCAACTAGTTTTGTGCAACTGAAGCAGTTCCTTACAAATGCTCTAGTTCTAAAGATTGTAGATACATATAAAGAGTTCATGGTGTGTAAAAACATTTTCAAGAGAGTACTTGGTGGATTTTTAATGTAGGATGGATAGTTTTTAAGTTTTGTGTCAATTCATGAGCATATTGAGATCATTTTGCGGTGTTCCCAAATTTAAGGATTTCATAGCTCATATTATTTTATTAGTACAAGGTTTTAAGTAAGGTTGCAATTGAACCAAAAGGCTTGTCATGAAAATCAAGAGCATTGACTTTGTGTTGAACAACTAGAGAATTACTTGAAAATATACGAGGCAAAGGTTGAAACCATATCTAAATTGTTGTTGATTTTAGTACCAAAGTTATTTTGAATAATGAAGGTGATGAAAGACTTCCCCAAGTAGTAGAAGGACTTATTTTCCTATACCTAACAAATAAATTCCAATTCAAGAATTAATCATCATAAAAAATATCACAACTCTTGATATTGGGACAATGCATACACCAAGTGAATCTAAGCCTAACTTTGATATTGTTGATGGTGAATCTGAGAAATTAGGGTTTTCTTATTTTAATATGGTGGTGGTGCACTCAACATTTATTATGGACATAATAGAATAGTTTCAGACAGCTTATAGGCAATAAGAAAGCACAATATACATCATTTATTATTCTCTCAGATGACACTGGATTGGATGAAAGTCACAGGAAAATCTACCTTAATTGGAGGCAACACTCATGGAACATCCTTTGAATTTTCTCTGTACATTGTTTTGCATGCATTGGCAGTCGCTTCAGCTTCCTAGGTGTTTGGGGTAGAACAAAATATTTTGGGTGCTCATCTATTATATGCTCAAGGTATTGTGTGGGATTTTCTAAACTTTCTTGAACCATGAGATGGATGTCACAACTGAAAACAGGGGATTTACTGGACATTTTCACCCTTCTACCGGTTTAACTTCCGAGACAGTTTCTAAGTAAACAACAATGAGTTCTAAAATATGAGAGAGGTTATGGTCAAGCATGGATTAATAAAAATTAACCTTTTTCATTTTATCCACAGGCATTACATATTGGGAGAATCAAATGCATCTTTGAGCCCTAGTTTTTGGGATTCAAAATTTTCCTATTTAAAATTTATTTTTCAAATGCAGATCCTGGGTAAATAGAGATGAATCTCAAAAAATCGAGAGAAATTTTTGCTAAGAGCATGTGGATCTACAAAAACATCCTCCAAATTTTTCACAATTGGCATGATTTAGGCGACACAAGCTCCTGAAGTGACCCCTAGGTTTCAGCAGTCTCGTCCATTTTTCATGGCAGATAGTTCCAAACATCAATGTAACTACTGCTATCTTTGGAAATTTGGTTATATTAAACCTCCAAAGCCTGGGGGATAATTATTTCCTATATATTATTGTAATTTTAATGTGTATAAGGTTGGATTTGGGTGAATTGTAGCACTGTTCGGAGCTCTTGGAGCTGCTATAATCATTTTCCTAAAATTCAATAAAATTAGGTTTTGCAAGCTCGGATTCAATATGTAGAGATTTTTTTGATGTATTGGCTAGTGTTTGTCTTCTTTGTGTATGTATTTATTTATTTTTTGGGTCTTTCATATCTATGTATATGTTTAGATTGAGAAATGTGTCAGAATTCATTCTCACAATGCTCTAATTTCTGCCTTCTAACATCTATTTGTAAAGTCTTCATCACCTATTATTGCAGATAATTATTGCAGTGAAGGTAATTATTGTAGTATTTAGTGATGATGGAGATCATTGTCAGCTATGTTTTTGGGTTCCAAATTTTAAATATTTATTTTTGTATAGATAATCTGATTGGGAGAATTAGTCAAGGAGGCATTTGGTAGATTGGTTACACTGGCATTTTGATATCACTTGGTTATGCAAGTTTTCCATCTATTAAAGTAGGAGGGTGTGTGAATAAGCTTAGCATTTTGAGCATTCTTTTTCAACAGCTTGCAGTTTTGTTTTTTTTTATTATTATTTTGCAAAGGTGTTTTCAGTTTTCATATTTTAGTGTGTAAGTCTCAGTAGTAGAGTTCTTCAGCTTATGGTTCACTTTTAGAAAGCGATCAGCCCAATGCAGAAGGCACTGATATGAAAATTCAGAGATTTGTGGTTCTTGACACCTCCTAGAGGAGTTTCCATCCGTAGATGGAGCCAATGTTGGCACTCTATAATTTTCATGCCAATTCATGAGCGTGTTGAGCTCATTTCATGGCATTCCCAAATTTAAGGATTTCATATCTCATATTATTTTATTAGTAGCAGGTTTTGGGTAAGGTTGAAATTGAACCAAAATTATTGTCATCAAAATCAAGAGCATTTTCTTCATTGTGAACAAGGAGAATTACTTGAAAATAGAGGAGGAAAAGGTTGAAAACATATCTAAATTGTTATTGATTTTAGTACCAGAGTTATTGTGAATAGTGAAGGTGGTGAAAGACTTCCCCAAGTAGTAGAAGGACTTCTCTACCTATAGCTAACAAAGAAATTCCAATTTAGGAATTAATCCTCATAAAACATATCACAACCCTTGATATTGGGAGAGTGCAAACACTAGGTGATTCTAGGCCTGACTTTGAGATTGTTGATGGCGAATCTGAGAAGCTAGGGTCTATTTATGTTAATATGGTGGTGGTTCACTCATCATTGATTATGGACATAATAGAATGGTTCCAGACAACTTATAGGCTATAAGAAATCACAATGTACATAATTTATTATTCTCTTAGATGGCACTGGATTGGATGAAAGTCATAGAAAAAACTACCTCAATTGGAGGAAACACTCATGGAACATCCTTTTAATTTTCTCTTCATTCATATTTGTACATTATTTTGCATGCATTGGTAGTTGCTTTAGCTTCTTGGGTGTTTGGGGTAGAACAAAATATTTTGGGTGCTCATCTATTCTATGCTCAAGGTATTTCGTGGGGTTTTCTAAACCTTCTTGAACCATGAGATGGGTGTCACAACGGAAAATAGGGGATTTAATGGACATTTTCACCCTTCTACCAAGTTAACATCCGAGATATTTTCTAGGTAAACAGCAATGAGTTCTAAAATATGAGAGAGGTTTTGATTAAGCATGGCTTAAGGAAAATTAACCTTTTTCATTTTTCCCATGGATGTTACAGATTGGGAGAATCGAATGCATCTTTGAGCCCTAGTTTCCGGGATTTAGAATTTTCCTCTTTAACACATACTTTTCAAATGCAAATCCTGAGTAAATAGAGATGAATATGAAAAAATTGAGAGAGGTTTTTTCTTAGAAGAAGCATATATACAATAAAATCCTCCAAATTTTACACAATTGTCATGATTTAGGAGATAAGAGCTCCTGAAGTGACCCCTAGTTTTTAGCGGTTTTTTTTTCTTCATGGCAGATAGTTCCAAACTTCAATGTAACTATTGCTATCTTTGGAAATTTGGTAACATTCAACCTCCTAAGACTGGGGGATAATTCTTTCCTATATGTTATTGTAATTTTAATGTGTAAAGGGTTGGATTTGGGTGAATTGTAGCACTGTTCTGAGCTCATGGAGTTGATGTAATCCTTTTCCTGAAATTCAAAAAAATCGGGTTTGCAAGCTTGGATTCAATATGAAAATATTCTTGTGATGTATTGGCTAGTGGTTGTCTTCTCTGTGTATTTATTTATTTATTTTATAAGTCATTCATATCTATTTAGATGTTTAGATTAAGAAATTTGTCAGAATTCATTCTCAAAATGCTCTAATTTCTGCCTTCTAACGTTTTTCTATAAGTCTTCAGTATGGTTTCAAGGTATTCTACAAATGATACCTTGATGCCCCACTGAATGTTTCCCTTTCCATACCACTACAATGACAACCCTCTGATTTTGGCATAGTCCATATGTCTATCTTGCCTCTGTTGGCAAAGTCCAGAGTGGATTTCTCATATTTCTTTTCTTTTTGTACGTCTTGACTCCATTCTGAATGGATCTCTTGGCTTGTGTTGCAAGGAACTAGATTCAATATTTTTACTTTCTAATCCCTAATCCAGCCCCCTAAGTTAAATAGAGGTCAGATCCAATATTTGATCCATAGAGATCCCTCGCTTAGGTTGGAAGTGGCTAGTTACCAACACAAAAGCTGTTTGAAATGGTTACCTCTGTGGTTCCTCTCCTCAGCCTGGAGGCAATTACAGAGTGTTAAAATCTTGGTGACCATACTGGGGAAGAAAAAAGTTTCATATTCCTTGGGAAAGATCATCAAAGTTTAGATATGATTTGCTAATGGTGGAAATCATTCAGTCAAGCACATAAAGGTTGAAGCATCCCACCTAGTGACTCCAGTCAACTCCAACCTGATCTAAAGACTCCAGGGGTAGCAGGATCCAAAAATTGAGATGAGTTCTATATCCAGAAGGTATGCTCCTCTAAAACAATATCACATTCCAATTTTTCCAAACCGCATGCCTTGTGTACAGTAGAAAACATATTTGCCCATATTCAAAAATCAGGGAGGAGAGTATGCTTCTCTTCACTTGGTCAAATTTCACATGCATGTACATCAGTTGTAGATTCCATTTCCTGAAGATTTCCTTATGAAGATGTTCATGGCTACCTTGGAGGAACAATCAAGATCATGGTATGAAGGTTTGTCACCTAGTTGTATTTATTCACTTGCTGATTTTCATATGATGTTTTATGAAAATTTTAAAGAAGAACATCCATCTTTACTATTGGTAAAAGATTGTTACAATAATTTTCAAGGTTTTAATCATCATTTGGAAAGTGTTTATGGTGATGAAGAATTCATGGATGATGAACTTCAAGAGGCCTTGCTTGAAAATCCCTTACAATAGCATGAGAAAGAATCAGATCCTAGCAGCAATCCAGTTTAGGAAAATTTCTAGCAAACCATGTTTCCTTAACTGTAGAGAATTTCAATCAACCATCATTTTGTGAAGAGCAAGTTGTTTCTAGTGCAGCATATGAAGATGATCAATAATGTATTCAAATTTAAGGGGACCAAGGAATTCAGGACCATCATTCAGATTTTTATTTTGATGTTTCATGTTTTAAATTTTTATTTCAAGAGGAAATTTGCTCACCTACTTGTTCAGAATTTTTTGAAGACCATGAACACACTCTTGTTGAGGTACATTATGAGGAGAGATCAGATTCAAGAGGAAAAGGTACCTTGTTTTTGCTAGATTAGCGGGAGGTAAATTTTCATGCTTTTTAGAATCCAGTGGCAAGTTTATTGCAGTCAATAGTGAAGGTAATTATTGCAGTATTCAGTGATGATGGAGATCATTCCCAGCTATGTTTGTGGGTTCCAAATTGTAAATATTTATTGATGTATAGAGAATCTGATTGGGAGAATCAATCAAAGAGGAATTTTCTTGATTGGTTACACTAGAATTTTGATATCACTTTATTGTGCAAGTTTTCTAGTTGTTAGAGTAGGAGGGTGTGTGAATAAGTTGACCATTTTGAGCATTCTTTTTCAACAACTTGCAGTTTTTTTTTTAGTGTTATTTTGGAAATGTGTTTTCAATTTTCAGATTTCAGTGTTTAAGTCTTAGCGGCAGATTTTTTCAGTTGATGGCTTAGCTTTAGAAAGGGATAAGCCTAATGCACAAGGAACTGATATGCAAATTCAAAGATATGTGGTTCCTCACACCTCCTAAAGGAGTTTCCATCCCCAGGTGGATCCAATGTTGACACTCTATAATTTTCGTGCCAATTCATGAGTGTATTAAGCTCATTTCATGGAGTTCCCAAATTTAAGGATTTCATAGCTCATACTATTTCATTAGTAGTAGGTTTTAGGTAAGGTTGCAATTGAACCAAAATCCTTGTCATCACAATCAAGAGCATTGTCTTTGTGGTGAAAAACTAGAGAATTACTTGAAAATAGAGGAGGCAAATGTTGACAACGTATCTAAATTGTTGTTGATTTTAGTACCAAAGTTATTGTGAATAGTGAAGGTGGTGAAAGACTTCCCCAAGTAGTATAAGGACTTATTTTCCTATACCTAACAAAGAAATTCCAATGTAGGACTTAATCCTCATAAAACATATCACAAGTCTTGATATTGGGATAGTGAAAACACCAGGTGAATCTAAGCCTAACTTTGAGATTGTTGATGGTGAATCTGAGAAACTAGGGTCTTCTTATGTTAATGTGGGGGGGGGGGGGGGGTGGTTTGGGGTGCACTCATTATTGATTATGGAAATAATAGAATAGTTTTAGAAAAAATATAGGCTATAAGAAATCATAATGTAAATCATTTCTTATTCTCTCATATGGCACTCGATTGGATGAAAGTCAGAGAAAAAGCTACCTCTATTGGAGGCAACACTCATGGAGCATCCTTTGAATTTTATCTTCATCCATATTTGTACATTCTTTTGCATGCATTTGCAGTTTCTTTAGCTTTCTAGGTGTTTGGGTTAGAAAAAAGAATTTTGGGTGCTCATCTATTCTACGCTCAAGGTATTGTGTGGGGTTTTTTAAACCTTCTTGAACCATGAGATGGATGTCACAACTCAAAACATGTGATTTACTAGACATTTTCACCTGTCTACCTAGTTAACTTCTGAGATTGTTTCTGGGTAAAATTGGATTATTTATAAAATATGAGAGAGGTTATGCTTACTCATGGATTAAGGAAAATTAACCTTTTTCATTTTTCCCAGAGGTATTAGATATTGGGAGAATCAAATGCATCTTTGAGCCCTAGTTTTCGGGATTCAGAATTTTCCTGTTTAACACATATTTTTGAAATGCAGATCACGGGTAAATAGAGATGAATATCAAAAAAATCAGAGACGTTTTTTCTTAGAACAAGCATATCTACAAAAAAACCCTCCAAATTTTACACATCTATCATGATTTAGGCGATACAAGCTCCTAAAGTGACCCTTAGTTTTTAGCAGTCTCATCCATTTTTCATGGAAAGCAGTTCCAAACTTCAATGTAACTATTGCTATCTTTGGAAATTTGGTTAGATTTGACCTCTTGATCCTGGGGGAGAATTATTTCCTATATATTATTGTAATTTTAATTTGTAAAGGGTTGGATTTGGGTGAATTGTTGTACTGTTCTAAGCTCCTGGAGTTGTTGTAATCCTTTTTTTGAAATTCAATAAAATTGGGTTTTACAAGCTTGGATTGAATCTGCAAAGATTTTGGTGATATATTGGCTAGTGTTTGTCTTCTCTGTGTATGTATGTATTTATTTATATGTATTTCATATATATTTAGATTTTTATATTGAGAAACATGTGAGAATTATTTCTCACAATGCTCTGATTTTTGCCTTCAAACATTTGTCTGTAAAGTCTTCTGCATGGTTTGAAGGTATTTTGTAGCTGATACATTCATATCCCATTGAATTTTTCTCCTTTCATCCCACTACAATGATAACCCTCCGATTTTGGCATTTTCCATATGTTTATCTTGCCTCTGTTGATGAATTCCAGAGTCGATTTCCTAGATTTGTTTTCTTTTCAGAACCTCTTTACTCCATGCCTAATGGATCTCTTGGATTGTGTTGCACGGAACCAAATTCAATCATTTTACATTTTAGTCCCTAATCTAGCCCCCTGAGTTAAATAGAGGTCAGATCTAGTATTTGATCCAGAGATAGCCCTCTCTTAGGTTGGAAGTGGCTAATTACCAACCTAGAAGTGGTTTGAAATGGTTACCAATGTGGTTCCTCTCCTCAACCTGGAGGTAATTAAAGAGCGTTAACACCTTGGCGACCATAATGGGTAAGTGAAAATTTTGATATTCCTCAAGAAAGATCATCAAATTTTAGATCTAATTTTCTGATGGTGGACATCAGTCAGTCTAGCACACAAAGGTTGAAGCATCCCACCTGGAGACTCCAATCAACTCCAACTTGATGTAAAGACTCCACATGCATCAGGATCCAGAAATCAAGATGAGTTCTGTATCAAGAAGGTATGTTCCTTTAAAATGAGATAAAATTCCAAGTTTTCCAAACCTCATGCCTTGTGTACACTGGCAAACATATTTTCCCATAGTCGGAAATCAGGGAAGAGAGTATGATGCTCTTCACTTGGTCAAATTTCACATGCATGTACATAGGCCCTAGATTCTGTTTCCTAAACATTGTCTAATGAATATGTTTATGGCCAACTTGGAGGAACAAGCAAGATCATGGTATGAAGTTTTTTCAGTGGGTTGTATTTATTCACTTGCTAAATTTCGTATGATGTTGTATGAAAATTTTATAGAACATCCATCTTTATTGTTGGTAAAAGATTGTCGCAAGCATTTTCAAGGTTTTATTCAGAATTTCGAAAGTGTTTATGGTGATGAAGAATTGATGGATGAGGAAATTCAAGAGGCCTTTATTGAAATACCCTTCCAACATCATGAGAAAGAATCAGATCCTAGCTGCCATCTAGTTTAGGAAAATTTCCAGCAAACTATGTTTTCCTTGACTGAAGAGAATTCCAATCAGCCATCAGTTGGTGAAGAGCATGTTGTTTCCACTACCGCATATGAAGATGATCAACAATATATTCAAATTGTAGAGGACCAGGGAATCGAGGAAAGTCATTCAAATTTTTCTTCTCATGTTTCATGTTTTGAATTTTTATTTCAAGAGGAAATTTGCTCACCTACTTGTTCAAAATTTTTTGAAGACTAGGAACACACTCTTATTGAGGTAATTTATGAGGAGAGATCATATTCAAGACGAAAAGGTACCTCATTTCTGCTACATCAGTGGTGGGTAATTTTTCATGTTTTCCACGATCCAGTGGCAAGTTTATTGCAGTCAACAGTGAAGTTAATTATTGCAGTATTCAGTGATGACAGAGATCATTGTTAGCTATGTTTTTGGGTGCAAAATTGTAAATATTTATTTTTTTACAGAGAATATAATTGCAAGAATAAATCAAGGAGGCATTTTCTTGATTGGTTACACTGGCATTTTGATATCACTTGATTGTGCAAGTTTTTCAGTTGTTAGAGTAGGAGGTTGTGTGAATAAGCTCAACATTTTTAACATTCTTTTTCAACAGCTTGCAATTTGGTTTTTTTTTAGTTTTATTTTGCAAAGGTGTTTTCAATTTTCATATTTTAGTGTGTAAGTCTTAGCAGCAAAGTTCTTTAGCTTATGGCTCATTTTCAGAAAGGGATCGGCCCAATGCACAAGGCATTGATCCGCAAATTCAGAGATTTGTAGTTCTTGGCACCTCCTAAAGGATCTAGCATCCCCAGATGGAGTTGATGTTGGCACTCTATAATTTTCATTGCAATTCATGAGCGTATTGAGATCATTTCATTATGTTAGCAAATTTAAGGATTTCATAGCTCATACTATTTTATTAGTACCAGGTTTTGGGTAAGGTTTCAATTGAACCAAAAGGATTTTCATGACAATCAAGAGCATTGTCTTCGTGGTGAACAACTGGAGAATTACTTGAAAGTAGAGGAGGCAAAGGTTGAAAACATATCTAAACTATTTTTGATTTTAGTGCCAAAGTTATTGTGAATAGTGAAGGTGGTGAAAGACTTCCCGAAGTAGTAGAAGGACTTCTTTTCCTATACCTAACAAAGAAATTGCAATTCAAGAATTAATCCTTGTAAAACATATCACAACTCTTTATATTGGGATAGTGCAAACACCAGATGAATCTAAGCCTGAATTTGAGATTGTTGATGGGGAATTCAAGAAACTAGGGTTTTCTTATGATAATATGGTGGTGGTGCACTCATCATTGATTATGGACATCATAGAATAGTTTCAGACAACTTATAGGTTATAATAAAGCACAATGTACATCATCTATTATTCTCTTAGATCGCAAAGGATTAGATGAAAGTCACAAAAAAAGATACCTCAATTGGGGACAACACTCATCGAACATCCTTTGAATTTTCTCTTCATTCGCTTTTGGACATTATTTTGCATGCATTCGCAGTTGCTTCAGCTTCCTAGGTGTTTGGAGTAGAACACAATATTTTGGGTTCTCATCTATTGTATGCTCAAGGTATTCCACGGGGTTTTCTAAACATTCTTGAACCATGAGATGGATGTGACAACTGAAAACAAGGGATTCACTCAACATTTTCACCCTTATACCTAGTTAACTTCCGAGACAGTTTCTGGGTAAACAGGGATGAGTTGTAAAATATGAGAAAGGTTATGGTCAAGAATGGATTAAAAAAACTTAACATTTTTCATTTTTCCCACAGGTGTTACAGATTGGGAGAATCGAAATCATCTTTGAGACTTACTTTTTGGGATTCAGAATTTTCCTACTGAACACATATGTTTCAAATGTAGATATGAGGTAAATAGAGAAGGATCTCAAAAAACTGAGAGAATTTTTTGGCAGAACAAGCTACTATACAAAAACCACCACCAAATTTTACACAAATATCATGATTTAGGAGATAAGAGCTCATGAAGTGACCCCTAGTTTTCATTAGTCTGGTCCATCTTTCATGGCAGATAGTTCCAAACTTCAATGTAACTACTGCTATCTTTGGAAATTTGGTTAGGTTTGACCTCCTGAGCCTGGAGGAGAATTGTTTCCTATATATTATTGTAATTTTAATGTGTAAAGGGTTTGATTTGGGTGATATGTAGCATTGTTTTGAGCTCCTAGAGTTGTTGTAATCCTTTTCTTGAACTTTCATAAAATTGGGTTTTGCAAGCTCGAATTCAATCTACAAAGATTATTGTGATGTATTGGCTGGTGTTTGTCTTCTTTTTGTATGTATTTATTTATTTTCTAGGTCTTTCATATCTATTAAGATGTTTATATTGAGAAATGTGTCAGAATTCATTCTCACAATGCTCTGACTTCTACCTTCTAACATATGTCTGTAAAGTCTTCTGCATGGTTTCAAGGTATTCTATAGCTGAGACCTTGATGCGACACAGAATGTTTCTCTTTCCATCCCACTACAATGACAACCCTATTATTTTGGCATAGTCCATATGTCTATCTTGCCTCTATTGACGAATTCCAGAGTGGATTTCCCATATTTATTTTCTTTTTAGACCTCTTGACTCCATGCCCAATGGATCTCTTTTCTTGTGTTACAAGGAACCAGATTTAATCATTTTAATTTTTAATCCCTAATATAAGCCCCTAAGTTAAGTACAGGTCATATCTAGTATTTGATCCAGAGAGAGACCTCTCTTAGGTTGGAAGTTGCTAGTTTCCAAACTAGAAGTGGTTTGAAATGGTTATGTGTTGGCTTAAGGGGTTCTGACCCAAGTTTAGATTTAGTTGCACCAACCAACAAAACCCTACACTATTAGCCCTTTCGGAAACAACTCACGTAACATAGACTATAGTCTCACCCGAAGCAATGTGGGGGGATGCTTGACCCAAGTTTTCACATCAAGGGTCCAGTGTGAAGTCTTTTGGCGCCCAAGATCTACCTTCACGCAGATTGATAAGACCTTAAGGCTCGTTACTCTAACTCTTTTAAAACAATCTTTAGACCTTCGTGAAGTTCTAAAACCAGTCTTTGCAGAACCTTAACAGTCAATTCATCCACTTACGCACATCAGAGAATAACCCTAATTTAGTGTTCGCGCAGATCTACTTAAGTTATTAGTAAATGTAGCAGAATCCATCAGTCTTCGTGAAAGTATTTAACAGAAATTGCATACATTAACAGAGACTTATTAAAGAGAATCGCACATGATTAGATCAATATTCCATAAACACATTATTCATCAACAACATATATCATAAACAAAAGTAAACAACAATATGCAAGAATTCTTGGGAAACTGTCTTTATTCATCTTCAATTCAACACTACACATTGAAAACTACCATGTGCACTCAGCTGCAGGGGTCCATGCACTCAGCTGCAAACTCTACCTAGGCCTCTGTGCACTCATCTATAGAGCTTCTATTCTCTTGTATGACCCAGTTTTCTTCGCTATCACTTCTCTTCTATTGACACATTACATCCATGATCTAACATATCCTTCCTTAGACTCTCTAAGACACACCTTTTTATATCCTTTTTCATACAATCACATGGTCTGCGGACCATGGGTGGGTCTCAAAACTGACTCAGACTTTACATAAACAAGGGGTTAAAACCCCTTTCACTCCTAATCATTTGCACGCTCTGCATCCACAAATCGTGGAGAGTTTGCATTAGTTACAAAAATATATCAACACTTGGGTTATTTTAACCTGAAAACTGACCCAAGGGACCCCATCGCAATAGGCCCTAACACAAATGTCGTGACTCTCCCTCAAGTCACTCGGCTGGCACTATGATATTTCTGTGAAGAGTCCCCAACTCCACCTGGACTACTGCAACCTCAGCAGTGCTCTTCGTAGATGCTTAACGTTCCTTGGGGCCTCAAAATTCATAATTACTACAATCTTTGCAGGATCCACAATCAACCCTTTTTTGCATACCATGTGACCCAACAAGATTCTAAAGGGAACACAGAAGATGCATTTCTTCAAGCTCAGCATGATCTAATATCTAAAACAAGTATTGTTATAGACAATTTTGTGCCTGGCAGCATCAGGCATGAATTGTCAATAATCTAAGGGATCCAAAGTCCCTAAACATGATGTTCCTACCCCTAGAGGAACAAGGTCAGCAAACCAACAACTCTCAGATCAGTTCTCCACCTGAAAACACTAAAAAACAAGCAATCCTGAAATCAAAGCAGGTGCCCCACTAGGCTTCTGCGCTGAAACTCAACTCCTCCATGGTGTACCTGCGTTGCAAAGCAGGTAGAACAAAGGTCACCTGCGCTGAGCGAGATGGGACAAGTGGCACACTGAGTCATTGCTCTGGAATCTTCCAAAAATGACACTTGGATCAGGGATTTCGCCTTGTGATGAGTCAGAGGCTCTGTTTCTCCAAGTGGAAGCAAGGTTCTCCAAGTGGACTCAAGAACTGAAGATCAACTGAAGAGAGAGAGGACACAAGGCAGCTACACATTAGTTGCAAGCTGACTCATCCTTTCTCAATTCATCTATATATTGAGCTCTCTCCTATGAGCTCAGGAGGCTGGAATTTTGTGCAAAGTAATGATATGCTGTTGGTTTCATTATAGAACTATTGGGTGATTGCTTGGAGGAGGTGAAGAGGAGAAATTCTTTCTGCTGGGAGGTGTTGCTGGATTGGGGCCTTCAATGGTTGTAACCTTCTCAAAACTTTACTTCTTCCATTAATAAAAGCTATTGAGGTTCTTCTATATGCATTTGTTTCAATGATGTATTGTGATGATTGTATATTTGATTTATGCTAATCCTTGAATCAGTTATGAATGCATGCTTCTTGTAGTTTCCTTCTTTGTTATTTTGCAGGATCTCATTGTAGCTGGGTCAGCAAAAGAGCAAAGAGCTAGGAGCAAGCAGCAAAGAGAAGAGATTGGAGCAAATATTAAGCGCAAGGCAACGGTTAGTGCATTTCTTCATTCTCTCTTGCTTTCATAAAGAAGTAAACCTTAAGTAGTTTTATTTACAGTTGTTGCTGAGGTACTATCACCCTTAGAGTGGGATAGGGTCATCCGAATCGGATACTTTTCCCTACAACAAACTGGTGACTCCACTGGGGATCGTATCTGTTTGATTGTTTGTAGTATTTTGCTATTCATTTCCTGAACAAAAGAGTACCAAATCGAAAAGCTTTTGGCTATATCAAAAGCGAAGTAGAGGGCAGCTACTCTAGCTCATTTCTGAGCATGTTCATGATTTGAAGAGCTGATCTACAAGGATCCGTGTAAGCTCTTAGTGATAGCTTTTCATCTTCCTTGTAATCCCTTAGTGTTTACTTGACTGATAGCTTCTGATTTGAGCAAAAACTGTGAATTTTTGAGAAAATTGTGACCCGGAAACTGAGAAAACGCAACTTTCGTTTTCCAAAGCAGGTAGTACACAGGCTACCTGCTTTGCAACGCAGGTCTCGAAGGGGCTACCTGCGCTGAGAGCTAGACTGGCTGTGCAGCACCTGCGTTGGCCCAATTTTGCCTTGTGCATTTGGGGTTTCCTCCCTTTTTCTTGCCTGTTTTCACTATAGATTTTGTAGCCAGTTACCAGTCTTGTACCTGTTCTGAAACCAACCTTACTTGCCATCATTCCGCCTCTGTTATATAACGAAATTGTACTTGTTCTTTTGTATTTCTTACATCATTTACAATTTCCCATAACGAAAGTGAACTAGTCTTGCTTTGGCCTCTTAGATCTGAACCTGTGTTAGGCATTTTGCTGGTCTAAAGAGTTAGCTGTTTGCTGTCCATAGCTGATTAGTCTTTTTACTTTCGTCATTATGGTTTGATTTCATGCATTTCCAGTGTTTAAACAAGTAAATCTTAATGTGTCTTTTGATTTTGGACTAGCTTGTTTACTTTCGCTTGAAATCAAAATCAAAGTTATATAACGACTTTCTTTTTGTAATACATCAACATTAAGAAAGGGAAAAGAAAATACATGCATTGTGCATTTTGCATTTGACTGTTTGCATGCTGATTTAGGAAAATTGCATTAGTGTGTGCTCTATGATCTGTGTGAAAAGATTTGTCTTTCTTTTCCCTCAGTAGTTAAGATTTTCAAAGTTGAAAGATTGAAAAGTTTGCTTCTCATCTTAGACTGCATTCAGGAATTTGCTACATACATCTCGTGGTGATCCTTAAAGGCAAACTGCTAAACAAGATCAACATTAAAATAAATTCAATTTACATAACAACGCTTTGTAACATAACGCAAACACATAGAGGTCTAGGTAGAGATGTGTTCCGGCGTCGTTAAACATAGCGACTGTCGATCTCTACGAAGGTGGGTGATTCCTCCTGAGAGTCGGTGGCACTAATACGGACTTGTGCTCCCACGTACCGTCGCGTATATATTGGGAGACCCCTATAGGAACAAAGCCTTTATCCATAGGAAGCCGTGTCGGCCGCCCTACTGATCGCGATGCAGTGAACACAGCATTCACGAAGATCGACCACCCGTACCATAAAACGTATTCTGTGGTTTCGCGAAAAGTTTGGCACACCCTCTGCCTAGAACTCCAGAGTAGTTTCTTTTGGCCTTTTTCAAACTCTATAACTGAAAAAGTCCATCCGAGCATTTGTCACTTCGGGCTCGTTAAAACATCGAAGGAGACTAGAGTCATCTTTAGCTTTTTCTCGACTCTTAAAACATGAAAAAGCAAAGTTGTGTCTAAAGCGTCGTTAATAAAATTTATTTTAATCGAAACATAATCACCTGTTATTCCCACGTGGATCTTTCAGTTGAAAAGTATGGAGCCCACCAACCAAGGAAGTCACCTTGGTGGAAGTCCCAATCCCTTCTCCTCTTGGGGAGATGTTGGTGCGCCTCATATGGCCACATTGTCACTTCCAGGATTGACAATTGGCCTACCTGTATGGCTCTTTTCAACTAATGTAGTTCAGATCACCACTAATCCTGAGCAGTTGAATCAACAGTCAGACGAGTCTAGAGCTACCCACCAGCCTTCCACTTCTTACAATTCTTCCTCTGATCCTTCATCTTCGCAAGGTAGAGCCGGCAAAAGTCAGCCTCCCATGGAGAAGAAGGAGAAGAAGAAGAAAGAAAAGAAGCAGAAGGAGCCTAAGGCGAAGGCGACTGGGGGCAAGCAAAAGACATCTGACAAAAATCCACACACTGCACCGACCGGGCCTAAATCGCCTTGTGTCATTTGCAAAGGGACCCACTTCCGCCGTGACTGTCCTTGTATTTCTCGGATACTAAGAGACTGGTCCCCCAGGTTGCACAATCCGGTAGCATCAACCTCTGATAGACATGTTGATTGCATTCCGTTAACTAGCGAGAGTGAAGGACAAAGAGGGAGACCAAGATCACCCTGCAGACTGTGTGAAGGCGATCACGCCATCCACCGTTGTCCATTCTTAGATGAGGCGAAGAGAGTTTTGGAAGATCGTCCGGTTTCACCGTTACGACTTCCTCCTGGATACCAAAAACTCGTGCCAAGTCCCTCGATAGTTGAAAATCCAGCTGGCCCGATCAAGTGGTCAGCTGAAGTGTCGGTCATTGAGAATGAACCTACTGAATCCAGACCAGACGAAAGTCTAAAGGTCGAAACGGCAGTTGACCCGGTTCTTCCTTCAGAGGTTTCATCCTCAAATGACACCGTCGTTGAAGATTCATCTTCAAATGACACCCTCACTGAAGAGAACAAGGATGACACCATCCAGATTCTTTTCATCAACACAGACTCTGATGAGTATCAGGGCAACACGCCCATTCCTTTATCGCAGGAAGGAACATCGTCAGGGTCGTATCCGGCCGTGTATTTGGTCCCACCACCAAGCAACCTGGTTGTGTCCTTTGATTGGAATCAACTAGGCAGACCTCGGTTACCAGCCAGTATCCCATTCAGAATCATCTTCCAAATCTACAGAATGGTGATGGCTGGAACTATCATTGATGAAGGGGCATCTGTGAGTATCCTTTCCTCTATTGCTTGGAAAGCACTGGGTTCCCCGGCGCTTTTACCTGAGATGAGAAATCTATCAGGTTTTGATAAAGGAACCAGTCGCCCGTTAGGGATTCTCCCCAATGTTCCCGCTACATTGAAGGGGAAGATAGTTCATATGAATGTCATGGTCATCCAGGGACCCTTGGTGTATAACTTACTCCTTGGACGAGACTATATATATTGCATGGAGGTGATAGTGTCCTCACTCTTCAGAGTTATGTGTTTTCCGCACGAAGGAAGAATGGTCAAGCTCGTAGACCAACTTTCATTTCCAGGATCACGCATCGCAAATAGTCAAATACCATCCCTTAACAGTTTATTCACTCAAGGAATGCCTCCACCCCCGGTTCTACTTCCCGATGAATGCGAGTGATTCGGAAGAAAGAACTGGGACCCAGGGGGCATGCACCCTGGCCTGCCTTGGGCAGAGAAAACCTTGGGTATAAAGTTAATTTCCGCAGAAGAATATGACTAGTCCGTACCCCGTCCGGCATGGAAGAGAGGGTTTTTCTAGGATAAAGTTCTTTTGTCAAAGTTATGTGAGTGAGATAATCAGCTTCTTGATCCCCTTGTCTAGGTAAGTAGGATGCCGAGGGAGGAGATCCATTTGTGGCGGCAAGTAGCCACCATCTTTGAAGGCAAGCCTCACCCATTAAAACATATGTTTTGAAGGATAAGTAGGGGCAGCCTCCAAAGAAAGAGATGAAATTGCTGCAACAAGTGGTCACCATCTTTAGTAACCTAGTAATAGACATCGCCAAAAAAAAGAGTTTAGTTTGCGGCAGCGAACAAAACCATTTTTCGGATAATAAGTAAGAGGCAAACCTCCCTCCGTAACGCCAATGTTTTATCTGTTGCGATCTTGCAAAAATCAAAAAGTGAACTGATGGGAAGACAAGTACCGTCGGCACCGAAAAATAACGAGAAGACAAGTATCGTTAAAAATATAGCAAGACGACAAGTAGAAAAACAGAGGTGGGACAGAGGAGGGGTAGCCTTGAAATTATACTTTATACCTGGGGGCATGTGAACCTTTTGGAGTGCAAGCACGGGACGACTATTTATTTTTTGAATTTTTAGGTCCTCCCTTTAAACCTGTAGGTCTAACCCGTTAAACTCGTAGGATTAGCCGTTTCCAGCTTGCATAAAGAAAGGATGTGGGGCAAAAGTTAAAACTTGCCAAATTGGAGTAACTAGTGAGGTATAGCTCCTTAAATATGACTACCTCACCTGAGGCGTTCCTTGTATTAAGACTGGTATAATCGAGCAGTTTTAGCAATGTTCATGCTCGTTAAAAAATAAACGCAAGATTCGAGCAGTTTTAGCACACAGTTCATGCTCGTTAAAAAATAAACGCAAGATCCGAGCAGTTTTAGCACATAGTTCATGCTCGTTAAAAAATAAACATAAGTTGTGAGCAATCTTCCCCTAGAGTTCAACCTCACCCAGAAAAAATGAACCGGTAAATAACCTTGGTAAATGTAACCTTTGACAGCCATATTAAAGCCCTTGGTCGTGTTCTTGCAGTCTCACCTCCATCCGTTCAATTGGCCAATCGTTCATCTCCATATGTTTGTTTACCCATTTTGAGGAACAGCTACGAAGAGTGATTTCACTTAGCCATCCTTCTGACACTGCCGTGATTGGAAAATTCCAACCTGTACCTGGAATCTGCTGCTATCCCTGTTTATCACTCGTTCCTCAAAAGACGAGTCTTCTTTGAGCTCTTTTCTCCTGACTCGTAAAATATGAAAAGTTTGCCGAGTTTTGGCCTTCCAGCTCGTTAAAACGACCGGAAGAGCTATCCCTCCTCTAGATTTTAATCTTTTTGGACCTGAGGGATTATTGCACAAAAAGATCGAGCGCTTGTTTTGTTCGGCTCGTTAAAGCAATCGAAAATTCATCCCTTCTGTATTGTTTTATACTTTTTCGGACTTAAGGGATTAGATGACGAAAAAGGAATTCTGGAGTTGACTTTATGTACCTTTTCAGACTCTCTAAAAATGAAAAGGACCGAGTTATCCTTGTTGTTAGACTCGTTAAATTCATTAAAATAGCGACAAACTTGTCTTTAGACGAGAACGAGTTTCCCTATCGCTAGGCTCGTTAAAACATAGCGATGGGCTTGCCCGAAGGGCAGGTTATAGAACAAGCATATGTTATCCTCCTCAAGCTTGACAAAAATAAAGAGGTACTGGTCAACAATGACTGGGGAAAAATTGGGAGAACCTCACAGCTTTAATGGTAGCAAGTCGCTCTTGAACATGACACTTTGTCCTCCGTATCACATCGGGTTGGGTTGTTTCATTCACCGGTCTCATCACCATGGTCCTCGCCACACCATCCACATTTGGGGTAATGCTACCAATCCATCACATCAGTGTCGTTATATGTTCAAGAGATGTTGTTCTGCAAAGAGTCAACCGTGTCCCATCCACTGCCATACATTGTCCTTCATCCATTTCATGACCGCCACCCTGAATCATACATCACAGTTTGTTTTCACCTCATCACAATCACTAGCTCCGTTCCGTGTCACTGATGTGGGATTCATTAAGGCCCTCCTTTGACGGATCGCTCCTTGTCGACATCAACTCATTATCCAAGGAGTTGATCTAGGAACAACCCCTTCAGTACTTTGAAGCTTGCATGCCTCAATGGCAAGTTTCTCACTTCCGGCGACAGGTATACATCAATGACCTTCGACCAGAAGATTTTGCATGGTGGTCGACGCCAAGTCCTTTATTCCCACCATGTGAATTGTACTGCCGTACCTTGAGGGTCATCATCCTTATCGGTGATTCCTCTCGCGCTTGTTAATGGTTTACATCATTGACCGGTAATCAAGCGATGTCTTTCCATGTTCGACTTCAAGAAATTCTCACATGGATCGACTTGTACATCGAGTGAAGATCGGAAGAGATTGAAGACCCCGGATCTAGTTTCATCCATCCGGGCTGCGATATATATTCAGGATATAAAGACATTTGATATGTACATCATTGCAGCAGATGATCATCCTTCTCAAAGGATGATAATTTCAGCAGAGAATTATCAGTCTATCATCAGATGATCGTCTGTGCTATGTACCAAAATGAATTTATAAAGCTGAGCATGGGAATGCCCACCTCAGCTAGATCATGAAAAAGAATGAAAAATAATGTATTGTATTGTATCTTATTGCAGGACACTTCTCAGTAGATTGAATGAACTTCGGATCCTCCTAATAAAGCATTTCACCCGATAAACGACCTCATACTTTAGGGGGCATCTGTTATAGACAATTTTGTGCCTGGCAGCATCAGGCATGAATTGTCAATAATCCAAGGGATCCAAAGTCCCTAAACATGATGTTCCTACCCCTAGAGGAACAAGGTCAGCAAACCAACAGCTCTCAGATCAGTTCTCCACCTGAAAACACTCAAAAACAAGCAATCCTGAAATCAAAGCAGGTGCTCCACTAGGCTTATGCGCTAAAACTCAACTCCTCCATGGTGTACCTGCGTTGCAAAGCAGGTAGAACAAAGGCCACCTGCGCTGAGCGAGATGGGACAAGTGGCACACTGAGTCATTGCTCTGGAATCTTCCAAAAATGACACTTGGATCAGGGATTTCGCCTTGTGATGAGTCAAAGGCTCTGTTTCTCCAAGTGGAAGCAAGGTTCTCCAAGTGGACTCAAGAACTGAAGATCAACTGAAGAGAGAGAGGACACAAGGCAGCTACACATCAGTTGCAAGCTGACTCATCCTTTCTCAATTCATTTATATATTGAGCTCTCTCCTATGAGCTCAGGAGGCTGGAATTTTGTGCAAAGTAATGATATGTTGTTGGTTTCATTATAGAACTATTGGGTGATTGCTTGAAGGAGGTGAAGAGGAGAAATTCTTTCTGTTGGGAGGTGTTGCTGGATTGGGGCCTTCAATGGTTGTAACCTTCTCAGAACTTTACTTCTTCCATTAATAAAAGCTATTGAGGTTCTTCTATATGCATTTGTTTCAATGATGTATTGTGATGATTGTATATTTGATTTATGCTAATCCTTGAATCAGTTATGAATGCATGCTTCTTGTAGTTTCCTTCTTTGTTATTTTGCAGGATCTCATTGTAGCTGGGTCAGCAAAAGAGCAAAGAGCTAGGAGCAAGCAGCAAAGAGAAGAGATTGGAGAAAATATTAAGCGCAAGGCAACGGTTAGTGCATTTCTTCATTCTCTCTTGCTTTCATAAAGAAGTAAACCTTAAGTAGTTTTATTTACAGTTGTTGCTGAGGTACTATCACCCTTAGAGTGGGATAGGGTCATCCGAATCGGATACTTTTCCCTACAACAAGTATCCACCATTAAGTGTAGACTTGATATATGTCACTTTACTAGTCTGAGCATTGTCTAGTCGTCAAAGTACACTTCCAAGAACTTATGAATAAAATCCTTGAACGCTACAATGGCTACACGAGAAAATATTGCAAGTGAATTCTTGAGTCCAAATGGCATTAGAGTGTATTCAAAACAACCCCACTCCATAATGAAGGTCATTTTTCTCATATCCTCGGGCATGATCTTAACCTAATGATATCTAGAGAACCCGTCAGTGAAAGAGTAGGCCTCCTGCCCTCCAACATTGTCTAATACTTCATTGATAAATGGAGTCGGGAAAGGATCATGGACACATGCATCACTAATCTTCTCCGGATCTACACAAATCCTTATCTCTCCCTTCTGCTTATTCTCCTCAACCACCATCAGGCTCACCTAATAAGATTCCTCAACTAGTTCTATGATGCCTACTTCCAATATCTTATCCAGCTCTAAGAGAACCTTTTCCTTACACTTAGGATTAAGGTGATACAACATCTTCTTAATAGCCTTCATGTCTGGCTTTAGATTAATATTCATAATGCCCAAATATCCCACTATGCCCATCAAATCTGAAAACTTGCTAGGGAAAATATCTTGATATTCGTAGAGTAACTCAACAACCTTATCCACAATAGCGTCATCCCAATAATCTCCCATCTTTACAAACTCCGGTTCTGCTTCAGTACCAATGTTTACTTTCTCTGTCTTCAATAGTGCGGTGATGTCCGGATTGTCTATTTGTGGGCCCTCGACTTTGTGATGCCATTATGCCTCGGAGCGTTAATATTTCTTGGATCTTCATCCTCCTATTTAGTGGCCACATTATAACATTCTAGCACATGGCGCAATTGGGTTCTCCAATCTGGTTGGGGCCACTCCATAGTTTCTTATGGAATTTTGAAGATGACTTCCTTAATATCATATAGAGCTTTATCAATGCTTGCAAATCCTTTCTCAAAGCTAAGGTCAATAAGAACCCTTCCCTTAATATATCCCACTTCGTGGTGCCATGGAGGAGCTCCGTTTCCAGATAACAGTTCACTAGAATTGTATCCAAAGTATGGAAAAATGTGTGTACCTACTTCGCCTGTGGTTCTGTTCCCCATGATTTAGTCCATTTTTCTAAGTGATCGTGTGGATCATCCTTCCCACTATATTTCTCAATCAGTATATTGTTAGGATGGTCAAATTGTAACCTCATCATTCTTTTGTAATCCTACCATCCATCAAAGTTATCCTTGTGCGTACCCCACCATTGTGCAAGTGTAGGACGCAGTGCCAAACCTAATGCTTGGAAGCGGTGATCCTTAGGAAATTCTTGTTCAAATGCATCCAAAAATTTATCTACATCAGTTAGACGATCATAATAAGGTAAGTTCCTTACCTCCGATGAAACACAGCACAACGATTTCAGCATCATATTGCATCTCAATGTGGATACTTCATGCAAACGATTTTGTGAATGTTCCAAATATTCATCTGAATTAGAGGTGCAAGAATCTCTTGGTCCCATGCAATCTATCCATCTATCATATAATTGATCCAGTTCTAGTCTCGCTCTGTTATTTTATAAATCTAGTCCAGTTCATCATCACTTTCATCATAATCGCAAACTGGTTCATTGTAGCCTACCCCTTCTCCAGGGTCCAACGACACTACAACCCGAAGTGATTTCCTTTCAAATGACTTTGTCCTCTTCCTCAAATTGATGACCCCATTCATGTCAATGGCCCAGTCAATTCCTAGGAGCACAGGGTATGGATTACTATCATCAACGATCTATATCATGTCAAAGTCAACCATCGCGCTCGCACCTTTGATATCAACAGTTGCTCCATATAATCATCCCATATGGATGATATTTTGTTGGTTCACCATTTTGAGCTGAATCAGAGACCACTGCAGTGTAGGTCTCCCCATTCCTTCACATTCTTTCTTTGGAAAAATATTCGCATCAGACCCTAGATCCAAAATGACCTAGTCCATCTCATAATCTCCTATCTGTGTAGTAAGTATCATCTCGTGCCCCATTCTTGCCTTATGTTTGCCATTTTTTCTAACTACACAGTGTCCATTAAGGACATTCTCCTTGCTGGCACATTTTTTTATTAACTCTTGCAAGCCTTTCATATATTTTCTATCGCGCAACAGTTTTATGCAGGTTTCCAAAAACATAGTAAGCACAGAGGAGTCAACCTCAGCAGGGCTGGTTTCTTGCACATTGTCCTGACTTCCTAAGGTGGATGTCTTAGTGAATCTTTTCTTGGCATCCATAAATGTTTCCTTAGCATGCGCTAGATCAAAACCTAGTTCTTTCTCTGGGGACTTGTAGACCCATCCATCCTCTTCAGTCTATTATCCTTTATTATTTCCAATTTTTGTTCCACTTCTAAGAACTATATTCACAGTCTGATCCTCTTTGCGGGGCTCATCTCTCACCATCTATAAATTCTGCATACGCTACTTAGGCTGCACTTTCTTCTCTTGCATCTTAGCTATCAACACCATGCATTCTTCTATAGTATGGTCAAATTTACTGCAGTATTGACATGACAGGGATGTCTGATTCTGACTCTCCCGCGTGTAGTTCCATGGAGTTCCACAGTTGTAGTAGATAACCTGACCGTGACCTCTACTAGGTCCTCCTCCTTTGTAGCCTTGTCCTCTTCCCTAATAAACTATGTGTGCCCCTCTGGCACCCTGATTTGGAGGTCACGTTTCTTCTTGCATCTAGTATGTCTTAGGACAGGGTCCCCTGTGGTCAATTTTGGGGCAAAAGCCCAAGTTTTGGGGAATAAAGCCCAAGTTTTTGTGATGTAAAGTGTAAAGTCTCTGCAAGTTGTAGTGGCAGAGCACATAGATAGTAAATGTCATAAAGGGATTTTTCCTTCTTTTATGAAAGTTGTGTCAGCTTTAGTAGATCTACCCATGGTTCATGGACCATGGGATTGTATAAAAAGGAGAGTCTTAGAGTAGAGGAGATGCTTTGTATCTGTGTCCATAGAGGCCTAGAGTAGAGTTTGCAGCCGAGTGCGCAGGGTCGTCTTGAGCATATAAGCAAATATAAAGTATTAATAAAGAGATTATTCCAAAACTATCTATTTTTTCTCCATTTACTTATGTTATGAATGATTACGTTGATGTTATGATAAATGATGGGTTTATGTTTTAATATTGTATTGATGTGTGATTATGCATATTTTACAATGTTATAAGGACACAAGTAATAATATCTCTATACACAAAGAATATATTAATGCATGGTAATGTTATCAAACACTTAAGCCGATCTAGGTAAATACAGAAATAGGAGTAATTACAGAGGTGTGTAAGTGGTTGGCTGACCTATTTAGGGTCTGCAAAAGACAGTGGTAGGCCTTCGCGAAGGTCTAGAGGTTGGTAAGAGGAAGTAATATTGATAAGCCTTAAGGGCTTATCGATCTTTGTGAAGGAAGGTTTAGGGCATAAAACGTCATCACAATCATCTCTCATTGTGGAAACTTGGTTCTAGCATCCCCCCATACTGCTTCAAGTGAGACTCCAATGTGCGCTTCGTGGATTGATGCCGAAAGGGCCAGTATTGTAGGGATTTGTTTGGAAAAATTAACTCTGAACCTGGGTCAGGATGCACTAATCCAACAAATGGTTATGTTTTCAAGACATGGATATGCATAAAGGGATGTGTGATGTCACATCACTATAATCCAACAAAGAACGAAATTGAAGATTGGTTGGATAGGAAGGTCCAAGAATTCACAGTGTAAGAAAACACAAATCCATGACTGACAAAAGAACAGTCGTTGGAAAAGTATATATACAGAGAGATACATGAAATTTTCTTCTATTCCTTCCTGGTCAAATTAATGAGTGGATCGCTGAATTGGTAGACGGTCAGGGAAGGTGGAGGCAATGACGGTCCAATAGTGTGGACCCCAGAATTAGTGCAAAGATTGGAACCCTCTAGAGATAAGACCATGCACATTTTTTATCATTGCCTTGATCATGTCCTTGATGGGTTTGTGACAGAGTTCACGGATGATACCTCGATTAGCTACATTGAAGCAGAGCGACGCTTCTTCAAGGGAAATCGAGGTAAGTATTTAAGATCTTTGAATACTTGGATTAAACTTCTCTTGTGTGAAAAGTGGGTTATGCAACTACCTTGATGTTCGGAGCTACATGAAGTAGGAAGTTATTCAGGGATAGGAGGGGAACAATTTCTGAATATAGCCTGTTAATTGAGCCTCCTCTAAGTGACGACGAAGAAGCAGCACAGGCTTCACTGTAGAGCATTGTCCAGCTAATAAGGTGAGGGTTTCTGCGAACACCTCACCCACCCACACCACGTCCATCTTCACCTCCACCACATACACCTTCATCCACATCACCACTACCTCCACCACTGTTCAATATGGAGAATATTGTGAAGTTACCTATTTTCAAGGGCTTCATAAATGAGGACTCGAACCAGTTTTGGTTCATCGTGAAGGCTATATGGCAAGTCTAGAACATTATGTATGATCAACTGAAGAAAGAAACGTTGGTTACTTACTCATAAGAACACACACTAATGTGGTACACTAAGTATTGCATTGATAACCTGACAGTTGTGTTGTCAGAAATTCATACTATGTTGAATAAGAAATTCACTAGGCCCAATTCTGAAGCACAATCAATCATTGGATTCAAGGAGATCATGATGAAGCCTAGTGATACACCTTGGGAGATGGACCAGATATTTAAGTGCAAGATATGTGAAGGTAACATGAATCTTATGGATGGGCAGTACCACGAATGGTTTATGGCTTCACTCTTTCCTCATCTAAGGGTTTCTTTATCATAGAAAAATATTCAGGCTTAGATAGAGGCCCTAGAGATTGCGATGAGTTTGCAAGAGACACCAATTCAAGATGTTGCTTTGGGAGTTTAGTAGATTCATGGAGAGTTGTAGAACCTTTCCCTAGAATTCCAAAGTCTGAAGAAGGATAGAGCGGCTCGGCCAGAGGTGCACGAAAAAGTTTGGTGTTTGAAATGTAAGAGTGATGGGCATGATAAAGATCATTTCCTTGTATTCACGAATTATGTTACAGGAGGAGGGGCAATTCCTTTGAGGTCGGAAGCTCAAGCAGGGCCAAGTATAGTGCCTATGCTATAGTGTGCTATTAGTCAGGTAGTTGGAAAACATGCCACAGATAATTTCCACTTGCTGCAGAAATTTTTACAGAAACCGCAACAACTCTTCTACAACTTCTACAAATCAGTAGGTCACGAGGAGTGAAATTTCAGTAGTTATGAGTTAATCATGGAGAGAATTCCTGGATTCAAATGCAGACAGAATCTCAACCTTTGGATCAAGGCGTTGGGGGAGCGCGAGGAGGATATGAAGGGTGTGGGCGAGGCCGAGGCAGAGGAGGACCCGCACGAGGTGGGGGACAAGTTGTTTTCTATAATTGTGGAGGACCAGAACACTACACGCAAGAATGTACAAACCTGACATGCATGTCTTGCAAATACTTTACTCAGTTTGACCATGCGATAGAAGACTACCTTGTATTAATAGCTAAGATGCAAGAAAAACGGATGCAGCCTCGGCAACCTACCCAGAACCTACAGATGATGCGGCCTGAATCCCATGAAGAGGATGTTAATGTGAATATTGTGTTCCGAATGATGACTGGTGAAGATAAGGGAAAGTAGCCTTAAGAAGGTGAATGGGTCTAAAAACCTCTAGAGAAGGATGTTAGGTTTGATCTAGAACATGCAAAAGAGACCTTCATGGAAGTGAAGAAAATTTTCGTTGAGGCTTCTACCTCAGGAAGTTAGGATAATCAATTTGAATAAATTGACCCATCCATGCTTACTACCTTTTTGGAGACTTGTATGAAGCTGCTACACGATTTCAAGGCTATAAAAGTATTATAGGAGTTGATCATTAAATGAGTTGGTAAAGAAAATACTCCTGAGGGACCACTCATGGTTAGGAAAATTGGTAAGCATAAGGTAATAACAGATATGAGATGAGGCTCACTGCGTAAATAGGAGAGTATGAAATGGACCAAGTTATTCTAGATCATGGGTCAGATGCCAATGTTTTTCTGAAACAAACATGGGAGAGAATGGGGAGACCTATGCTGCAGTGGTCTCCTATTCAATTGAGGATGGCGAATCAAAAAAATATTATCCCCATGGGAAGATTGCAGGGAGTGACAATAGATATTGAAGGCGCTGGTGCATTACCTGATTTCGAGGTAATAGATATTGTCGATGATAACAATCCCTAAAACGTGCTCCTTGGGATCGATTAGGCTATTGACATGAATGGGGTGATCAATTTGAAGAAGCAGACAATGTCATTTGAAAGAAAATCACTTCGCGTAGTAGTACCTCTGGAACCTACAGAAGGACCGCGCTATACTAAATGGTCTACAATTATGAAAGTGATGATGATTTGGACTAGATTTATAAGATAATGACGTGAGATCAAGATTGGGTGAATCCGACAGCTAATGGACGTATTTCATGGGAACGTGAAAGGTTCTACACGTCGAATTCAGATGAGGAATTGTAACACTAGCATAATCGATTGCACGAGGTATCTATGCTACGTTATAACATGATGACCAAATTGCTATGCTGTGTATCATTGGAGGTAATAAGTCTACCTTATTATGATGGTTTACTAATGTTGATAAGTTTTTCGATGAATTTGAAAGGGAAGTGCCAGAGAGGTATTGCTTCCAAGCCTTGGACTTGGCACTGCGTGCTACAACTACAAGATGGTGTGATACGCATAGAAACAATTTTGACGGATGGTGTGAATATAGAAGAATGATGAGGGTGGGGTTTGGTTGCCCAAAGGTATGATTGATATATAAATATGATAGGAAGAGTGATCTGCATGATAACTTAGAGGAATGGACTAATTCTTATGGAGCAGAACTGCAACCGCAGTAGGTGCATCTATTCTATCACACCTTGGATGTAATACCAATGAATTGGTACTTGGAGACAGAGCTCCAACATGGCACAGACGAATGGGATATTTTGAGATAGGGATTATTGATGACATTTAGCTTTGAAAATGGATTCGAGTGCATTGATGAAGTGTTGTAGGAGGTGAAGGCAGTGATCTTCTGAATCCCGTACGATTCCCTAGATCTGATTCAACCAGATTGGACCATCCAGCAATGCCATGTGCTAGAGTGCTACAATGTGACTGCTGAAGAAGAAGAGGAGGATCCAAGGAACATTAATATCCTAGAGATAGAAGGTCACCGCGAAGTTGAGGGACCATAGATAGAGAATCCAGATATCGTCACGCCACTGAAAACGAGACAAATGAACATTGGAACAGAGGCAGAGTCAAAGTTTACGAAGATAGGGGACTACTAGGATGATGCTACGGTGGATAAGATTGTTGAGTTTCTCTGCGAATACCAGGATTTGTTCTGTACAAAGCTTTCAGAATTGAAGGGGATAATAGGTGATTTACAAGTAATGAAGATAACATTGAAACTAGTCGTGAAGCCTCTAACGTAGAGGCCATATCACCTTAATCATAAGTATAAGGAAAAGTTCCATTTGGATTTGGACAAAATGTTGGCAGTGGATATTATTGAACCAATGGAGGAGTCTGACTGGGTAAGTCATATGGTCATTCAGGAAAAGAAGCAGAAGGATGAGATAAGGATTTATGTAGATCTTAGGAAGTTGAATGATGCTTGTGTGCATGATCCTTTTCCAACTCCGTTCAATGACGAAGTGCTGGATAATGTTGGCGGACAAGAAGCATATTCATTTATTGATGGGTTCTCCAGATATCATCAGATAAAGATCACGCCGAAGGATAGGAGTAAGATGACCTTTTCAATCGAGTGGGGATGTTTTCAGTATATTGTAATGCCTTTTGGACTTAAGAATGTGTTGGAAATATTTTCACGCGTAGTCATTGCAATGTTCAAAGAGTTCATTCACAAGTTTTTGGAGGTTTACTTTGATGATTGGATGGTGTTTGGGCTGGTAAAGCACCATGTAGCTAGTTTGTGCTTGATGTTGGATATGTGCTGGAGGTATCAGATCACACTAAACTTGAAGAAGTGTTTATTTTGCATCCCTTTTCGAATCTTGTTGGGTCATGTAGTGTGTAGGCAAGGATTAATGGTGGATCTAGCTAAGATCGTGGTTATAATCAATTTGGAGGCAACAGGAAGTGTTAAATTACTACACGCAAAACTGGGTAATACTAGATACTATTGGAAGTTCATCCAGATATATGCCCAGATTACTATGTCAATGGAAAAAGTGTTGAAAAAGGATGCTACATTCTGTTGGAATGAGGAATGTCAGTGGAGCTTGGATGTGTTAAAATAAAAGATGGTCACTGCATCGATCATACTCTTCCTGGATTGGAAGAAGGAATTTCATGTGCATGTGGATGATTCATGTATTGCGCTAGGAGTAGTACTGACGTAGGTCAGTGAAGGCGAACTAGATGACCCGATAGAATTTGCAAGCAAGAAGCTATCAAAGGCTGAAAAGAAGTATTTGATGGCGAAGCGGGAAGGGTTGGCTATGGTGTACGCGCTCCTGAAGTTCAGGAATTACTTGCTAGGCGGACACTTTAAGATGTACACAGAACATTCTGCATTAAAGTACCTGGTCAACGAGCTTGTGTTGGGGGGGGGGGGGATATGCAGATGTATGCTACTATTTCAAGAGTATGATTTCAAAGTCATTGTGAAGACAAGAGGACTGAATGTAGGACCAGATCATCTGTCGCACATTGAAATAGGAGAGGAGCCCACTAATTTGGAGGAAAGCTCCCTGACGCACAACTCTTTGTGGTGCACGTGGTAGATAATCATTTTGTAGACATCATCCCCTTCTTGACTACTTGAATCTCTCCAGAGGGATACACTAGTCAACAAAAGAAGGATTAGTGGTGTGTACATAAGACTTCTCTGTGATTGCAGGTCATTTGTATAAAATGGGATCGGATGAGATACTGTGATGCTATGTGCCTGATTTTGAACAAAGCAGTATCCTAGTTGAAGCTCATGGAGGGGCTGTGGGAGGCCATTATACAGGAAAGGCAACAACGCAAAAGATATTACGTGCTGGGTTGTGGTGACCAACATTGCATAAGGATTACAAAACATATTGTAGGGCGTGCAATGCATCTCAAAGGACTAGTAGGCCATCATGTAGGGATGAGCTACCTATGAATCCATAAGTGTTATTGCAGCCATTTGAGAAATGGGTGATTAATTTTGTAGGACTGATTCAGCCTCTAGGAAAGAAAATGGGTGCGTGATACATCATCACCGTGACTATGTATTTGACTAGATGGGCAGAGGCACAACTTGTAAAGTATTGTATAGGGGCAACAACAATGAAGTTCTTGTTTGAATATGTTCTGACTAGGTTTGGTTGCCCGAAGATTTTGATGAGTGATAGCAGTACACACTTCCTTAATGAAACAATCAGCGCGCTAACAAAAGAATTCCAAGTGTATCATCAAGAGAGCATGCCATATCATCCTCAGGCTAATGGAATAGTGGAAGAGTTTAATAACATATTAGAGAATGCACTGACAAAATTCTGCAATATGCATAGGAATGACTGGGATTTGCACGTACCAGCGGTGCTATGGGCTTATAGAACTACTTGTAAGAAGATGATTGGACAAACACCATTTAGGCTAGTCTATGGTATAGAAGCAGTGATGGCGATGGAATACATTGTGCCTGGTCTATGTATAACACATTCATAGGAATGGTGGACCACAGAGCCTTAGAAGAGTGACTCGCGTAGCTGATAGAGCTAGAGAAAGATAGATTCTTGGTTGGATTCCATCAACAAGTTAAGAAGGAGCGCGAAAAGGCATGGCATGATCGACACATCAAACTGCGCACCTTCAAGGTAAATGATTTAGTTTTATTATATGACAGAAACTTTGATAAATTTCCAGGAAACTTTCAGATGCATTGGCTAGGGCCATATGTGGTCAAGGAGATTACCAATGGTGGAGTAGTTTAGCTTGTGAAATTGAATGGAGATCCATTTCCCGGAAAGGTAAATGGCAGTAAATTTAGACCATACACCAGGGATCTGGCCAGATGACTATACGATAGTAGCATGGTCTTAGCACTTCAGGCAGTTGCAAGGAGGTGTGGGACTATAAACTACAATGCCCATGTTAGAAGGGTGTCACAGTGTCCGCAGATGCACGGAGGGAGCCACGCTACAGGACGAGAGACCACGCAATGTTGTCAAAAAGTGACCGTTACTGTCACTATTCGTGAGCTGACTGCCAAAAGATGGTTAAGAGGAGCGAGAGTTCGAAATTTAAGGCATTTAAGGATGAATTAAGGTGTGAAATCTTTGGAAATCTGCCTCCAATCTTGCATTTATTGATGGATTTTGGGGGGAACAGTCGGATTTGAATTCAAAATTACCTATAAATTATAGATGGTCATCTAGTGAGAAACACTATGCATTTTAAGAATTTCTGAGTGTTGTTGTCTGTTGTGTGAGCTCTTTGACAATTTGCTTGCAAGCCCCGTGTCTGATTTTGATCAGAACTACACTAACAACATCATGTCTGCACCAGTTGAGACCACTAGTACTAGGGGCGCTATTGTCTCTAACGGAGCTGCCCCTGAAGTTGTAAGTATGGAGGTTCCCGCAGTAGTGCCTAAGGCGTTGAGGCTTCCTAAACCAAAGCCTACGCCACCGAGAGAGGATCCCAAGCCAAATAAGGATAAATAGAAGAAGATATTGCTGGTGCATGAGTCACCAAGGAAACATGTAGCTACACAGGGGCAGCATAAAGAAAATCTCACCGCGCAGGAGAATGGTAAAGTGTTAGAACTGGAGGCTGACAAGGGCATGAAAGACATAGATGTTGAGGGGGTAGACCTTATTTTGAAGCTTCCAGAGTACATTCCTCCATGCCAAGGCAAGGTAAAGGTCCCAAAGGATCCAGATCAGAGAAATTTCCTCCTAAACTTACTCTTGCTGCCAGAAAAAAATCACTTTTGAAGGTCCCCACTTGTCACGCGTCCCACATCTGAAACTTGAAGAATGGGATTTGGGAGACGTTGAGAAGTTTCCCCACCTCTCCATGGATACCTTCATGAAGTGAGTGTTCTACAAGGAGTTTGGTGTCACCACGCTAGAGCAGGTGGAATGAATTCGTGGAGTAAATAAGGCAAGGTTGTTGAACCTATTATGGGTGACTCACTACCACCGTTCCCCCACCAATTTGATAGTTATTAAGTAGTTGTTGTGCCTTATGCATTACGGGTGCTTGTGGTTGACTAAGCCCATACCGATAACTGATATGTTGATCCATAGGATTACATTGTTACCTCACTCTAGGCTGAATCTTGCAAAGGAATTTGGAGGAAAGATGGGCGAGTGCGACCTCATTGAGAAGATGAAGGACAAGTCCAAACTTGTCAAGAAAGCACATGGGTATTCCATCTCTAGTATTACTGACCCTGCGGTGAAGGTGGCCACCCAAATTTTTGCTGGCAAAGTGATGAGAAAGTGTTACTCACACAAGGGGCTGACACAAGTAGTTTCGTTAGCGGCTCAATGCGCAAATGTCATATAGTTCAACTGGGCACGTACCTGTGCAGCGATTTCCTCATGAAATGTAGAGAGGCATAGGACTAGAGTAAAACTTTCCATTACTCATGGCTCTTACTATAAATTGTGTTGGTCGCATGAGATTTTCTGGAGGACAACCAATTTCCTCCAATTTAGATAGATATATATGAAGCGGTGAAGTTCGTTTCACTATGGGCCACAAAGGACGCTATGCGAGTTTGAGAAACTAAAGCTTTTTGGGTATTAATGGAGATGATAATTCATATGGCCATCAACTGAAAGTCGCAGTTGTCACCAACCGTTTTTGAACAATGATTTGGGTACATGGAGTTCAAAGCGAACTTCCACCACATGTACATCTGGGCACTAAAGGATCCATATCAGAAGTGGTATGATCTTCCTTAATTTTCTACACATGATTCCATTGTTGAAGTCCTTAAGAGATGGCTAGAAAATTGGAACAAACCCTTAGATTTGGTTTCCAGGACTAGAAAGTCAGTAGAGAAGAAGAATAAGGAAGTGACCCAACTAAAGGTGCAACAGTTTGCAAAGAAGAGGAAGAAGGAGACCAGTGATAAGGCCCACACAGAAGTGGAGCACGCCGCCAAGGAGAAAGCAGAGAAGGAAGAGCTCGACTCTGACAGATGTCAAAAATCTTCTTCTCCCCAAACAGAGGATGTTAGGTCCCTATAATACTAGTGATTACTCCATTACTATTGTATTTGTATCCCTTATTAATATTGTGTTGCCCCTATTCTCCCCATATTGTTATTACTGTACCCCATAGAATCCCTCTATTGTTATTTTTGTGCTTTTATATTATTATTGTTAGGTCGGCTACGTTATACTGTGACTCCTTAGACTCCTATATATAGAAAGGAGGTTTTATCACTTGAATCATATAAGAATCATTCATTAGTGTAATGTAAAGGAGGTTGCCCCTCGAAGAGGCTGAATTCTAAGGCATTGATCTATCTTTTATATCTTTTTTTGAGCTGGTTTCATAACATTTGGTATCAGAGCTTTGGATTCTAGGGTTTCGCTACTCCAAATAGGTCATCGTGACATTTTCTCTATAACTTTGTTTCTGTGATGTTTCATAAGCGAAAAAAACCCATTTGAGATGAAATCGCACTAAACATCAGGTCCAAATTTCGGAGATTTTCACGCTATATTTGCAGAGATATGATCTAAGGAAGTTGGTCTTTTTGTAGACTCCTGAATTACATTCTGAACAGGTGACTTGGGGCAAATCGTCATAACTTTCTCTCTAAGTATCAGAATGAAATTTCATAGGAAGGTATAGAAAGAGGACGGATGGTAGTTTCTTTTGTATATTTTTCAGAGCCAAAGGTTGAAACAGGGACACATGGCACATCATGTGAATTCGCTCTACTCAACTTGTCTATAATCAAGTCACTGTGGGAGATTTGGCATAGCTCCTCCTTGGAGAATACAATTTGGATCAGACTGGTGGCATTGGAAAGAGGACATAGAGGGATACTGCAGATCACAGTTTCAAAACTAGATGATCCAAAATTATAGAGATACATCAGAGGCAATATCGAGCTCCTACAAAGCGAAAAAAGGTGTGTAGATTTTTTTAAATTTTTGCTTAAGCTTGGTTTGAAAAATTATTTTGAAGGAATTTAGAGGGCATAGTAGAGCATTATTATCAGTAACTGATGCCCCAAGGAAAGAAAATGCAAACACCTAGTAAGAAACCTGAAAGTTTTAGCATGACTCATGAAGAAGAGGAAGAAATGCTACATGATATATCAAAATTACAAGACCAAGTGCAACAAATGTCACTCTCATAAAAGCTAACAGAAGCTAAGATGATTGGCGTGGAAGCTAAGATGGTCAATTTGAAGATAGATTTGAAGACAGGCATGGCAGATTTGAAGACAGATTTGACAAATTTTCTACAAGAAATACTTACTAATGGTCAAAGGGTAGTAAAGGAAACTCATGATGTGAACAAAAGAAATGTTAATAATGATTTCATAGACTCTAATGTTAGATCGAAGACTCGCCATATTCCAAAAATTGATATGAGGAAGTTTGATGGCAAGGATCCCGCAACATGGATATTACAGATGGAGCAATTTTTCGATCTCAATAATGTGCAAAACACACAAAAGGTACGTATTGCAACTTTATATGGAACCAAATCAGTTTGTATGGTATGAATGGATTTTCTCTCATAAACAAATTATCACTTGGGCAATTTTTACAGAAGAATTGACAGCACATTATGAGGATACAAAAAGCAACACTTTCTTTAGCCAATTGATAAGTCTCAAACAAATGGGTTCAATAATGGAGCACATTGAGGAGTTCCAAAAATTTAACATAAGGGTAAAAAACATTCTAGAGGAACATAGGATTGATGTGTTCATAGGGAATTTAAAGGATAATATCCAACATGCTGTTCACCTTTGGGAACCTGATTCATTAAAGAAGGCATTCAGGTTAGCAAGCAAAATGGAAAGCAAAATTATGGCAACCAAGAAGCATACCACTCACAACTATAAATATGGAAGTGTTGTTGCCCCTAGTCTTCCACAACCTATAAGGTTGACACCACAACAATTGGAAGAAAAAAGAGAAAAAGGGCTTTGTTATAGTTGTGATAGAAAATACACTAAAGGTCATAAGTGTGCTGAGAAGAAATTTCTACACAGATTGTGAAGAGGAAGAAGAAAAGGAGCAAGAAAGGTCAAAAGAAGAGGATATACTCCAGGAACAAAGGCTAGATAAAGAAGAAATTAATCCGACCATATCTTGTAATGCATTGGCTAGAATTACGACTCCTCAAACCATCAAGATAGAAGGACAAATCAAGAAGAAAAAGGTAATAGTGTTGATTGATTCAGGAAGTACCCACAATTTTATTCATTTTAAGGTAGCAAAAGAATTGAATTGCTTCCTATATCTAGCATCAAAGTGTCAAGTGATGGTTGCAAGTGGAGGAACAATAAATTGCTCTGGAAAGTGCCATAATATCAATCTATCCATGGGAGAATATGTATTGACTAGCCCAATGCTTTCCATTCCAATGGGAGGTGTTGATGTTGTACTAGGAGTTCAATGGCTACAATCTTTGGGTACAATAGATTTTAATTTTCAAGAACTTTTCATGAAATTTTCTACAAAAGGAAAGGAAGTTGAATTAAGGGGTATTGCAGGGAAACCGGGAAAGATAATTAGCTCTAACGGTATGACAAACCTTATAAAAAGGGAACAAAGAGGTGTAATTGCACAATTATGTTCACTAGATGTTTCCACGTTGAAATCATCTATTTCTCCAGATCTCCAAAAAGTCTTGGACAATCATTCCAAGGTATTGAGACTCCCAAAGGTCTCCCACCTATTCGTGATCATGATCATGCTATTCATCTGATTCCAGGAAGTGTTCCTCCAAACATCAGGTCGTACAGATATCCCTATGCCCAAAAGAGTGAAATTGAACGTATGGTTTTAGAAATGCTAGAGGCTGGTATAATTCAAACTAGCCAAAATTCTTTCTCTGCTCTAGTAGTATTGGTGCACAAGAAGGATGGATCATGGTGCATGTGTCTAGATTATAGGGAGCTCAACAAGCTCACTATTAAAGATAAGTTTCCCATTCCTGTCATTGATGAATTACTGGATGAATTGCATGGATCAATTTACTTCATCAAGTTGGATATTTGTTCAGGATATCCTCAAATCAGAATGAAGGCTGAAGACATTCCGAAAACAACATTTAGAACTCATGAGGATCATTATGAATTTTTGGTCATGCCTTTTGGCCTTACCAATGCACCTTCTACATTTCAAGGTTTGATGAATACCATTTTCAAACCCTTGCTTAGAATATTTGTGTTAGTATTTTTTGATGATATACTAATCTACGGCAAGTCTTGGAAGGATCATGTTGAACACGTTGACAGGGTGCTACAACTCTTGGAGGAGAAACAATTATATGCAAAAAGATCCAAATGTTTCTTTGGAGTACAAGAGGTGGAATATCTAGGTAATATTGTATCTCATGAAGGAGTTAAGGTAGACCCTAGCAAAATTAAAGCCATTAAGGAATGGAAAATCCGCACATCGATAAAACATTTGCGAGGATTTATCGGGTTGACAGGGTATTATCGCAAGTTTGTTAAGAATTATGGGAGAGTAGCAGCACCTCTAACAACATTATTGAAGAAAGATGCATTTTCATGGACTCCAGAAGCAACAAAGGCCTTTGAACATCTTAAAGAGGCAATGTGCCAAGCACCGGTCTTAGCTACACCGGACTTCACAAAAACCTTTATTGTGGAATGTGACGCTTCAGGAAATGGAATTGGTGTTGTTTTAATGCAAGATTAAAGACACATTTCTTTTGAAAGTTGTCCAATCGAGGGAAAGTTTTTACACAAAGCTAATTATGAGAAGGAAATGTTGGCAATACTACATGCACTTAAGAAATGGTGACTCTACCTAATGGGAAGACACTTCAAGGTAAAAATGGATCATGATAGTCTTAAATACTTTTTAGAACAAAATTATCCTCTGAAGAGCAACAAAAGTGGGTCACAAAGATGTTGGGTTATGACTTTGAAATCATCTACAAAAAAGGGAAGCAAAATGTGGTGGCAAATGCACTCTCAAGAAAGGATGAGGATGTGGAAGCATTGTTGTCCACCATTTCTATTATCCAACCAGATTAGATAAACAAAGAAAGGGAGGAATGGAAGAATGATGAAGAAGTGTGGGCACTTATTTGAAAGTTACAACAAGATTCCAGTATTCTGATACATTTAGCTAGAAAAATGATTCATTATGGTACAAAGATCGCTTATACCTCTGTAAGAATTCCCAATTCAAACAAAATATTATTATGTAATTGCACACTTCTCCCTTAGGAGGGCACTCAAGATTTTTAAAAACTTACCACAGGGTTAAGAAGGAAATGTTTTTGGGATGGCCTTAAATCAGATATTCAAACTTTGTGGCAGAATGTTTGGTTTGCCAACAAAATAAAGTTGAAACAATTAAGACCCCGAGTCTATTACAACCTTTATCCATTCCAAGCCAACGTTGGGAGGAGGTTTCAATGGATTTTATCACAGGTTTACCCAAGTCTGAGGGAAAGAGTGTCATCATGGTGGTAGTTGATAGAATTACCAAGTATGCACACTTTTGTGCATTATCACTAAATCCAATACAGTTTCTACTGCATTTATGGAAACAATTCAAAAGCTACATGGAAACCCAAAGATTATTTTAAGTGACAGAGATCTCATTTTCACTGGAAATTTTTGGATAGAATTATTTTCTTGACTCGGTACTCAGTTAGCTCATAGCTCATATTATCATCCTCAACCTGATAGGCAAACTGAGATAGTAAACAAATGTTTGGAAGGATATCTTCGTTGCTTTGTATCTAATAAATAGACACAATGGGCCAAATGGTTGCCTCTGGTTGAATGGTGGTATAACACTTCCTTCCATACAGCAACAAAATGACCCCATTTATGGCACTTTATGGATATCAGCCACCATCCATCACATCATATTTAAGATAAAATTCTAAGGTTCAAGCAGTGGAACATCACATCAAGCATCAACGACAAGTCCTCCAACTCTTAAAGGATAACCTTGTGTTGGCGCAAAATAGAATGAAGCAACAGGCAGATCAACATCGCAGCAAAAGAAGTTTTGATGTAGGTGATTGGGTATTCCTATGGGTACAACCATATAAACAAATGTCCCTCAAGCAAGCTAAGAAGGATAATAAATTATCACCAAAGTATTATGGTCCATACAAGGTGTTGCAAAAGATTGGTACTATGGCATACAAATTGGAGCTTCCTGCAGCTTCTTGAGTGCACCCAGTTTTCCATGTTTCATGTTTAAAGAAGGTTATAGGCAATAAGCTCCTAGTTCAAACAATATTGTTAGAACTTGACGAGGAAGGAAAAATTATATTGGAATCAGAAGCAGTCACAGAAACAAGAACTCGATAGCTACGAAATCGATCAATTTCGGAGTATCTCATCAAGTGGAAGAACTTATCCGATGAAGATTCCACATGGGAGGTTGAGAATTTTATACAGAAGCATCCAAAACTACTCAAGTGTTGAGGAAAACACTTTTTTGAAGGAGAGGGGCATGTTAGGTCCCTATAATACTAGTGATTACCCCATTACTATTATAGTTGTATCCCTTATTAATATTGTTGTGCCCCTATTGTGCCCATATTTTTATCACTGTGCCCCATAGAATCCCTCTAGTGTTATTTTTGTGCCATTATATTATTATTGTTAGATCAGCTGGGTTATATTGTGTCTCCTTAGACTCCTATATATAGAGATGAGGTTTTTTCATTTGAATCATATAAGAATCATTCATTTGTGTAATGTAAAGGTGGTTTCCCCCTCGAAGAGGCTGAATTATAAGGCGTTGATCTATCTTTTCTATCTTTTTATGAGATGGTTTCATAACAGATTAAGAAGGATAGTGTTAGCCTCCTGCTACAGCAGGTTAATCATCTTTCATGATCGACATTTTTACATGCCAAATATGTCATGATTTGCTTGCTGCAATGCTCCATATTCGCTACAAATGACTAGAGAAGTATCCATGAGAGTGTGCTAGTCTAAATGCCACTGATGTGTTCCAGTTTTGATGAGTAATCCATTTTGATCAGTTTTCAAGTATAGGGAGGTCCAAACAGCTTAATCTTGGTCTCCCTAGGTTTCAATTTCCTGTTGTAGACTATAGAGAATGAACGTCTATCCAAACAACTTAATCTTGGCAGATTTGTAGATAGGTAGAGAAACAAAGGTGCTCAACAGCTTAATCTGAGCCCCTGGATGCAATAAGTGTAGTTGTAGATAGGAGGACAGCAAGAAGAAAAGAAAAAAAAGCTGGGTATGCTAGTTCAAGTGCACCCAAACCAAAAAGAAGAGAAAATGCTAGGTGAATAGGCCGGGTAGGTAGCTTTGTGGTTGCAGAATCATGGCTTGTGATCCATTTCATATTGTCAAGTGTTATATCTATCATATCACAAGTTGAAGGTGATTTTTCAGTTGGAGGACTTCAAGAAATGCATGTCTAACTTCCCCTTCTCCCTCTTTCCCAAATCACTCACTAACTTCCCCTAAAGAGGTCAAGATCTGCTTGATACCTCTTAGATTCATCATTCTCCATATCATCTGCCTTGGTGAAGATCTGCTTCACTAAAGGAATGTTCACATTTCTTCTATCAGTCATTTTCCCCCATTGGTAGCCTAAGACTTCATTCTTAGCGTTTTTTCTCATCATTATCATATTAACTACTAACTTTATTATGTAACTCCCTATCTCTTTTCCCTTCCCATACTAAAACTATCTCTATAACTCCCCTATATACTTATCCCCTCCCCTTGGTTGAAAAATAACCATATACATCCTTGGGAATTGCTAAGTTTATCGGAAACTCAGCAAGAACCCTCATTGACCCCTCTAACCATCTTCCAAATGCAAAAGGATTCATTCCTTTGCATAGTTTACCTTCATATGTATAAAAATCATCCCTTTGGCCTTGGTTTGCCTTTATAAGGCATGAAACCCTCTTTGGCCACTAAACCCCTCTCAAAACCACATCACTTTCCCCCTAAGTGCCTTTGGACTCCTTCCAAGGCATGAGAATACAAAAACCATGAAAAACCTTCAAAAAAGAATAAAATCCTCCCTTTTTTGGCTATCAGACCCCTTCCGATTCCTTAAAATCCACGCCAAACTATAAAGGAACCCTTCTGATTTCCCAAAAGGCTTGGCAGTTCACAAAAACATGGGTCCGATATAATAAAGTTTCATTTGGACCCCCTCCGATGCGATATCACTATCGGGAGGGGGCAGTCACATATATAAGCGAAAATGGCTAAGTCTCAAGGCATGGGGCATAGTGGCGATGGGCTAGACCCGAAAACATATAAAGTGGACCGGTAATAGTATATCGGGTCTGCGCAGTTCAGCGATTCCATATGTGCCGCCCTTTGGTCCCTTGGACTGCCGATTCGCCGATGGATCCAGGACCATTGGATCAGACCCCAGATCTGACGGTCCAAATCTTGTCGCGCGGCCCCCCACTTCGCATTGCCCCATATACTGCTCCGATTTGGTGGAGCCGATAAGTTATCAAATGCAGTGTTAAGGGTTTTCGGGTTCGCGGACCCATTCCACTGTTAAAAACCACCGATTTGGATTCTGCCGATGGGTCGGACCCGAAATAAAATAAAAAGGGCCTGTATAACTTATCGGGTCCGATGGGTTTCGGCGTTTCTATGTGGCAACCCCATGACCCCACCAATAGCGAACTGCCGAGTTAATCTCAGCCATCCATTTTTGGGCCCCATATCTACGGCCCATATGTAATCGCATTGCTCCCATATGGCTCCGACCAGCGGAGCCGAAAACTAATATAAAGCGGCATAAAGGCATATCGGGTCTGAAAGGGTCTGCACTATGTGCTCCTATATCCCGGAGCCGAAAATCTATGAAGTGCAGCATATAGTATATCGGGTCCGCTTACACATTTTACCAAATCCGCCGATATGAAAGCTCCGATGGGCCGGACCCGATCTCCATAAAGAAAGGGCATATAAGCATTTCGGGTCCGCGACATTTCAGAGGTTTTATGTGTTGGGACCAATGGCCCGCCCCGATGCGATTTAGCGCCAGCCGTTGGATCTACCTTCGTGCAATCCAACGGCCAGGATTTAATCTCCACTGTAGTGCCCCTCCCGCCTATGTTTTTCACGAATTTTACATAAAAATTGGTCTTTTTCTGTGTAAAAGAAAAGGCGACATTTCTTCATATTTTCACATATATGCCCGCGCCCGGCTCCCGATAAGGGAATTCATGCATCCCTAAGCTTTCTGAGATCGCTCCAAGGCCCAGTTTTGCTTCAGATAACCAGTTTCGGCCTCGGTACATTCAACAGCATACAAATCCTCCTTTTTGCGGCATTTTTTGCAAGGTTTAATGCTATTTTTGATCGTCCAAGCGCCGATTGCACCCAAAGGCCACGGAGGACATTAGTAGCAGGTATTTTTTCATTAAAAGGCAGAAGGTGGCGATGGGACAGTTTAAAGAGTATCAGCGGTGAGAAAAGGCCCAGATTCAGTGCCAAAGTGTATCAGGATGCAACAAAGAGTATCAGTCCAGTTATTCAAAGCAGATGAAAGCAAAGCAAGCCCAGCAAAGTCAACAAAGCATCATTCAGCCATGAAGGCTCACCAACACTTATTTTGTTGCTTTAAAGTCACCTAAAGGCATAGATGAAGGCTTTCAAGGCAGAGTTATTGCAGAGACATTGTTCCCAGTCACATTTTGGAGCAGTGTTGCTTCCTTAAATGCGCAGTTATCACACAGAGGACAGCGCATGGCTTAAGGAACTCTTTTAGTCCATTTTTGAAGCTGCAGGACCATGCACAGCCCTAAAGAGCCATTTTGATGAGGCTGTTCCCTCATGAACACCTGTTTTAGATATTTTATTGCATTAATTTCCAGCACAACTTAGCATTAGAAGCAGTTATTGCACAGATCTCTTTTTAATCTGTTTTGATAGATATTTTGAGATATTTTCTCCCTTGACACCTGTTCAAGGGATGTTTGTAAATATTTTCTATTTAGACCACCCTCTGCACTGTTTTAAGGGTTGGTTGGTCGACAACTTCCTCTCTAGACTTGCACTGTATTTTCTGAGAGTCTCTATAATCAAAGTTCGCTGGAATGTTTGGGAGATGAACTGGCTGTTGTGTTTTAATGTCTGAAGAGTGACTATGGAATCCTAACGCTTCTACATAGCCCAATAAGTGTTTCTTATCTCTGTTTACAGTTTATATGTTTTATGCCATCATTGTTTCACTATCTAAATAGCAGAAAGAAAGAATAGTTCAAAGCTCACTTAGTTGTATTCTGTTCTCAATTTATGTGATTTATCTATGTTTTCCTCTGAATTAGTCCTGAATATGAATACTGATTCGCTCATATTTACACTAGTTCCTTCATATATGAATGTTGTTTAGGAATCCTTGATTGCTCCTATATAAATGTTCATTCACCTTCCCTCTGTTAGCATAATGAGAGCTACTTAGTGGCCTTTCATTCACTGACCTTCATTCCATCCTTATTCCAACTTGATATTGTTTTATGTGTATCTATCCTGCTCTGTATTCCTCTTGTGACCAAGAAAACGCAACAGCAAGCCTAATCCATGACTCCATGCCCAATGGTTTTGAACTTCTCACACTATGCATCCCAACTCTGTTCGAAAGAATCCTCCATCCCACCAAAATCAAAACAAAACCCAAGAAAATCATAACTAGCCTAAAACCAACCCAAAACAAAGCATAAATTATAAAGAGAGAGCCCTCTCTGATTGCAGGTAGGCTAGGACCTGCAGTCCAAAGATTGGTTTGTGGTTACCTCGGTCGTATCCTTTAAGGAGCTTTAAGGACAACCTGAGTGATAACATAATGGCGACTCCGCTGGGGACAATCCTCAGATAATTTCACAAATCAAGGTGGAAAGCTCCACTGGGAAGGAACCAAACCTTCAAAAGTTTCTTTCTAACCCTTATATCCTTAGAAAAATCCCCAAAAAACAAGCTAGAAGCTGGCTCCCAAAAAGAATTCACGTTATACAAGGTCAAATCTAGATCCAAATCCCCCAACAGCTTTTGAAAATCCCAATATAATCCCAAGGAACGTCAGGAAGCTAGAGCGAAGAGAGGATTTTGCTGATAATAGTCCTAAACCAGTTCACCCACGCTGTGGCCCAACCCCTGTCAAAGTTTTATTTCTTTCAACCCCTAGTTCCCCTTGTTCTTCATCCACCTCTCAAAGCACTCCTTCCACACCTCAATTCACTACACATACTACCACTACTACTCCTATTATCCCAGTTGTTCCTATTGTCCCTCTTATCCCTGTGAATATGGCTAACAGATATGCACCTTTGCAATTACCTGCAAATCCCGGGGCTATGCCTCAAGATTACCAAACTAAAATCACATATTTTGATGGCACAAGTGCCTGCACATCCCTTTAGCATACAAAGAAAATGTAGAATTACTTTCAAAGCTATGAGATTGATGATGATGGTGTGAGAATGAAGATTTTTGTCCAAAGCTTGTCAGGTGATGTCAGGACTTGGTTTAGAGCACTTCCAGCCAATTCCATAGCAGACCCAGAAGCCTTATACCAGTCATTTATCAACAGATGGGAGAAAACGAAATACCCTTTGCACATACTAGCTGAATACGATACAATCAAAAGAGGTCCACAAGAAACAGTCTTGGACTATTGTGCAAGGTTCAATAGCGTTTATAATGCTATCCCACAAAACTTAAGGCCCCCACCTGACCTTGCCTTATATAAATTCCCTGATGGATTCGACCTAGATATGGCCTACCAATTAAAAGAAAGAGCCCCTGACAGCCTTGCAGACATGCAAAATGTGGCTGTCACTGTGGAGGCAAATTTAATTGCCAAAAGAAACAGAGCTAGAACTGAGAGAAGAACCACCTTCAAGGAAGAGCCCTCAGCCTTAGATCAAAAGCTAGATGCTATTATCAATGGCATGCACAGGATGGGAGACAGAGTAGAGAGTGTTGAGAGGAAATCATCATGGGAAGGGCAACAACCCAATACCATAAGGAACCCAAATTTCAGAAAAACTCAAAATCCAAACGCTGGTAGGTCTAGCGCAGAACATGATATAACACCTCCTTTCCAAGAAAATTATACAGAAGCATCCACATCTAGTGATGCCATAGAGGACACTCACATGAACTTGGTGGATTTGAAGGGTGAGCAACAAATTTTTCTAACTCAAGAAGACCAAGATGACCATGAGATAAATCAATTTCAGACTAAGTTTGGTGAGTCTTTTGACTTTAAACAAGGTTATGATTCAGCTATTTATGAAGTCCACAAATAGTATAAGCTGAGAACAAGAACCATAGATGTGCCTGAAAAAGTTAAACCAAAGGAGGGCAAACAACCCAACCAGATTAGAGGCAAGGCTATTATAACAGAAACAACTGATATAATTGTCCAAACCCGCACCAAGTGACTGTAGAGGACATAACAGACATACATCCCTCTAATGATCAGCCTATGCCACCTTCTTCCTCGAAAGAGAGCTTGAACAACACTCCTAAAAGCCTTCCCAAAACAGAAATACCACAAGGTATCACTCACCATAACACTGATAATCAAGAGGAAAATGCAGAAAATACACTTGAAAAGGGGAAATCCGCTATTGCCAACACAAAGACTCCATTGGAGAAACCATTCAACTTAGAAGCAGAAATAAGCAAACTTAAGATTTCCATCCCCTTATCTGAACTTGCAAAGCATGATGTGTATAGGCAGCAAATCCAAAGATCACTGCAAATGCCAGAGAATAGGGATGATGTGAATGTTTTAGATGATACACCTGAGTTGCTTTTTGGTCCAGAAGTTGATGGCAAATCAGCACATGGAGCTGTTCTACCCTTTTATGTCAGTCTGCACATACATGATAAAGTTTTACATAATGCAATGTTTGACTCAGGTGCCTCACACAACCTTATGCCCAAAGCTGTAATGGAGAAACTAAACCTTGATGTCACAAGACCCTACAAAGATCTATTCTCCTTTGACTCAAGTTAGGTCAAGTGTTTAGGCTTAATCAAAGACTTATGTGTCTCTTTAGTCCAATACCCAAACAAGACAAACCTCATCGATGTGGTGGTTGCTGACATTCCACCAAAGTATGGCATGCTGTTGTCAAGATCTTGGGGGGAAAAACTCCAAGGATCTCTCCAATTAGACCTCTCCTATGCCACTATTTTAGTCTTTGGGCAACCAAAGAGACTGTATAGAGAAACACTGATGAAGTATGTGGTAAGTAGTGAGGAAAAGCCCCATAATTTCCCTATCTATTCAATCCATTCTGATATGGATTCTTTTATTTTGTTTAATGATGAAACGAGTCCTCCAACTGATGATAAGCCTATGGATTTAGTACAACAAGCGCACATCAATGAAGAATCGGTTGCACATACCCATGAGACTGTTACAACAACTAATGCAACCAACACACAAGAAAAACCTCCCGAAACACAAGACTCGGGTCTGCCCAATCCTAAAATGACCGAAACTCTTAATGTCAACCACAAGCAAGAAATCACATGGTATTTAGAGTTTGACGGCTCTGTTAACAAGTTAGGAGCAGGGGCAGGAATATGGATTCACAATACACATAACAACCATGCAGAGGGTCATGCTTATAGTCTTAACTTCAGATGTACCAACAACATGGTTGAGTATGAGGCACTCCTCTTAGGCCTTAAGCTGCTCAAAGCTTTAGGAGCTGCCAAAGTTTCCATTCTAGGTGACTCAAACCTAGTAATCCAACAAATGAAAGGCAACTTTGTTACCAATGATAGAAGGCTAAGAGCTTATAGGACTGCTGCCACTGCAATACTTGATACATTCACTGAATCCAAGCTTGCCAAGATTTCAAGAAATCATAACATTCATGCTCACAACCTAGCCACTTTCGCTAGTACATGCAAGTTTCCCTTTGAGCCAAATCACCATTTCACTGCTGAAATAAAACATAGGCTTGCTGTCCCAAATAACATTAAAGATTGTCAAGTGTTTGAGGATGATGCTCAAATCAACAATTTTCTTACCTTACAACATGAGTTTTCAGGCCTAAACATTGATATGGATGCCATGGATGATCCCCTGCAAGCAATAAACCAAATCCAGCAAACTGTAACAGCTGAAACAACTAGAAAATTGCTACAGCCAACCATGTTTGCTGAAGAAAACATAGAAGAGCTGAAACAGATGCATTTGGAGGAAATAGCCAAAACAGAGGCCGAAATCATTGAACTAAAGGAAAATTTTCTCCCGGTTGGCCTCACTCCACTAGAAGACATGTTTGATGCAAATGATGTGCCCAAAAGGCCAAAAATGCAGCCTATAAACACTGCCATAGAAGAATACAACATTGGGACAGCAAAGAAGCCCAAAACGATCAAACTATCTCAATCTTTGCCACCCGATCAAAAGCCCAAATGTGTTGATTTATTCAAAGAATTCCAAGATGTATTTGCTTGGAGTTATGAGGACTTGAAGTCCTATGACACCTCAATTATTCAACATACCATTCCCTTAAAGCCAAATCAAAAACCCTTCAAACAAAAACTGATGAGAATCAATCTTGTGCTTCTCCCTTTGATTGAGACAAAAGTGCAAAGAATGTTTGAAGTAGGTATCATAGCACCCATTAGATTTTCTAAATGGGTATCCAATATTGTTTCCACAAGAAAGAAAACAGGTGAGATTAGGCTTTGTGTAGATTTGAGAAACTTAAACCAAGTCTCCCTTAAAGACCACTACCCATTGCCCAAAATGGACCACATCCTACAAAGAGTAGTGGGGTCATCTAGAATCTCTTTGCTAGATGGCTTTTCAGGTTTTAATCAGATACTGGTTCACCCAGATGATCAAGAAAAGACAGCCTTTACAACACCTTGGGGAACATTTAAATATGTGAAAATGCCTTTCGGCCTAAAGAACGCAGGTGCCACCTTTCAAAGGGCCATGGACATTTCATTTTCTAAGGAAATCCATGATTTCTTGGTTGTCTATCTTGATGATCTTACCCCTTTCTCCAAATCTGATCAAGAGCACCTAAGACATTTGAGACAAGTGTTCCTAACATGTAGGAAATAAGGCATTTCCTTGAACCCCAAGAAATCTTTATTTGGCCTTGAAGAAGGCAAATTACTTGGACATATCATTTCAAAAGATGGGATTAGAATTGATCCAGAAAGGATCCAAGCCATTCTCCAAATCCCATATCCAAGAAACATAAAAGAGCTGCAAGCATTCCTAGGAAAGATCAATTTCCTAAGGAGATTTATCCCAAATCTAGCCGAGCTGATAAGACTATTGAGAAACATGTTGAAGAAGGATGCCAAGGTAAAATGGTCTCTTGAAACCAAGCAAGCATTTGAGAGTATCAAAATTGCCTTAACTCAAGCCCCAGTCCTCACAAGTACTCAATTTGATAGGGACTTTATCATATTTTCATTTGCATCTGATAATACCATAGTTGTTGTACTATTGCAAAAGGATGATCAAGGAAATGAAAATCCAATTGATTTTTCAGTCGAGCCTTAAGAGATGCACCCCTGAAGTACCAAATCATGGAAAAGTAGGCCTATGCCCTTGTTAAAGCAATCAAAGACTTCAGAATTTACATTTTATATTCACATGTGATTGCTTATGTGCCAAATGCTATTGTAAAAGACATATTAACCCAAGAGGGGTTAGAAGGCAAAAGAGGCAAGTGGATTGCTAACATTCTTGAGTATGACATAGAAATAAAACCAACCAAGCTAATAAAGGGACAAGGTTTAGCCAAACTGATGTCCGAAACAAACTTTCAAGCCTTAGACATCAACCAACTGGACAATGAACAGGAGCTGGCGACTCCACAGATCAGTGACACCTTTCTACAATCCCCATGGTATGCTGATATATGCTTTGTATTGTTAAACCTATTTTCTCCCCTAGGATTGTCCAGGACCAAGAAGAGATTTTTAAGAATGAGGGCTTTGAAATTTTGTGTCTGAGATGGTGCTTTATTTTGGAAGAATCATGAAGGCATATTGCTTAATTGTTTGACCATGAATGAAACGAATAATGTCATGAAAGAATTCCATGCAGGGGACTGTGGAGGACATCTATATTGGAAGTCCACTGCTGATAAAATTTTAAGGGCTGGTTTCTATTGGCCCTCTTTGTTTGCAGATGTAAAGAAGTTTGCTATCTCATGTCACAAATGCCAAATCTTTGAGGGCAAAAGAAAGTTGCTCCCCTTGCCTCTGAAACCCATCTCAACAGAGAAGCCTTTTCAACAATGGGGTCTTGACTTCATTGGAGAAATCCATCCTTCTTCCTCAGGCCAGCATAAGTGGATTTTAACAGCCACCGACTATTTCACCAAGTGGATTGAAGCCATTCCATGCAGGCAAGCCAATGACACCACCATTATCCAATTCCTTGAGTGCAATATCCTTTCTAGATTTGGCTGCCCTGAGAAAATCATCACTGACAATGCCGCTTCTTTCAAATCCAAAAATATGATCAATTTTTTCCATAAATTCCACATCACTTTAGGCCATTCCACGGCCTATTACCCTCAAGGTAATGGCTTAGCCGAGTCATCTAACAAGAGCCTGATCAGTATTATCAAGAAGATCTTAGAAGAAAACAAGAAGAACTAGCATAGAAAGCTCACAAATGCCCTATGGGCAGACAGATTATCAACCAAGAAATCCATTGGGATGAGCCCTTATGAGTTAGTATATGGCATGGAGGCCAGATTTCCTTCATCGCTGGGCATTCCTATTATCAAGCTGCTACAAGAGATTCAAGCTAAGCCAAATGATATACAAAGGAGGATAAACCAAACAATTCATTTGCAGCAGACAAGAGAGCAGGTCTATGGCAGAGCTCAAATTATGCAAGAGAAGCTCAAAAGGATGTTTGATAAGAGGACTAAGGCTGAGAATTTCTGTGTTGGCAACAAAGTTCTAAGGTGGGACTCACAAAGAGAAGACAAGGGAAAACATGCAAAATTTGATTTCCTTTGGAGAGGGCCATTTGTTATTTCTGCTGTTAAGGGAAATAACACATATTTCCTCAAATCTGTAGAGGGAAGCACTGCTGAAGAAGGCCCTGTAAATGGCCGTATGCTGAAGCATTATCATGATCCCATTTGTTGAACATAACGCGGCTTTGTATATATCTCTTTGTACATTGATATTTGTATATATCAGCACTTTTGTTTTTATTTTGTATAAACAGTCCGATTGTTAGAGGAGCAGCAACAAAGTTTGTGAAGGCACAGCCGATGCAAGTCCTCTATTTTAAAGCTCTGTCTCTGCAGTAATCTCAGCAAAACAGCAAGAGCAGCACTGTCATGTCACAGTGATTTATGTTAAAGAGAAACTGTTTGCAGCTTGTAGTCTTCAAGTCAATAGTATCAAAAAGAAAGGAGGATTTTCAGTTTACTTCAGCACCCTTTCAAAGACAAGAAAAGAAGAGCTCCAGTTTTATTCCCTTTTTGTGTTAATTTCACAAGGCAGTTCTCAAGCAAAATTGTATGCAATATCAAGCATGCAGAAGAAAGCAGGCGATGCTTTATTTTTCACAATATTTCAGTTAAGGAGGAGTGCTACATTCAGAAGTTAAAGTTCTAGTCATTCAACAATTAGCACAGAAGAAATTTTCAATTAACAGCAACTACAGAGGATCAAGGCATTCTGACCTGCTGTTCTTGGCTTGTCACAAGGAAAAGCCATCCCCAAGTGGAGCCATTGTTAGCCTCCTGCTGCAGCAGGTTAATCATCTTTCATGATCGACATTTTTACATGCCAAATATGTCATAATTTGCTTGTTGCAATGCTCCATATTCGCTACAGATGGCCAGAGAAGTATCCATGAGAGTGTGCTAGTCTAAATGCCACTGTTGTGTTCCAGTTTTGATGAGTAATCCATTTTGATCAGTTTTCAAGTATAGGGAGGTCCAAACAGCTTAATCTTGGTCTCCCTAGGTTTCAATTTCCTGTTGTACAATATAGAGAATGAACATCTATCCAAACAGCTTAATCTTGGCAGATTTGTAGATAGGTAGAGAAACAAAGGTGCTCAAAAGCTTAATCTGAGCCCCTAGATGCAATAAGTGTAGTTGTAGATAGGAGGACAGCAAGAACAAAAGAAAAAAAAGTTGGGTATGCTAGTTCAAGTGCACCCAAACCAAAAAGAAGAGAAAATGCTAGGTGAATAGGCCAGGTAGGTAGCTTTGTGCTTGCAGAATCATGGCTTGTGATCCATTTCATATTGTCAAGTGTTATATCTATCATATCACAAGTTGAAGGTGATTTTTTAGTTGGAGGACTTCAAGAAATGCATGTCTAACTTCCCCTTCTCCCTCTTTCCCAAATCACTCACTAACTTCCCCTAAAGAGGTCATGATTTGCTTGATACCTCTTAGATTAATCATTCTCCATATCATCTGCCTTGGTGAAGATCTACTTCACTAAAGGAATGTTCACACTTCTTCTATCAGTTATTTTCCCCCATTGGTAGCTTAAGACTTCATTCTTAGCATTTTTTCTCATCATTATCATATTACCTACTAACTTTATTATGTAACTCCCTATCTCTTTTCCCTTCCCCTACAAAAACTATCTCTATAACTCCCCTATATACTTATCCCCTCCCCTTGGTTGAAAAATAACCATATACATCCTTGGGAATTGCTAAGGTTATCTGAAACTCAGCAAGAACCCTCATTGACCCCTCTAACCATCTTCCAAATGCAAAAGGACTCATTCCTTTGCATAGTTTACCTTCATATGTATAAAAATCATCCCTTTGGCCTTGGTTTGCCTTTATAAGGCATGAAACCCTCTTTGGCCACTAAACCCCTCTCAAAACCACATCACTTTCCCCCTAAGTGCCTTTGGACTCCTTCCAAGGCATAAGAATACAAAAACCATGAAAAACCTTCAAAAAAGGATAAAATCCTCCCTTTTTTGGCTATCAGACCCCTTCCGATGCCTTAAAATCCATGCCAAACTATAAAGGAACCCTTCTGATTTCCCAAAAGGCTTGGCAGTTCACAAAAACATGGGTCCGATATAATAAAGTTTCATTTGGACCCCCTCCGATGCGATATCGCTATCGGGAGGGGGCAGTGGCATATATAAGCGAAAATGGCTAAGTCTCAAGGCATGGGGCATATTGGCAATGGGCTAGACCCGAAAACATATAAAGTGGACCGGTAATAGTTTATCGGGTCGGCGCAGTTCGGCGATTCCATATGTGCCACCCTCTGGTCCCTCCGACTGCCGATTCGCCGATGGATCTAGGACCGGTGGATCGGACTCCAGATCTGACGGTCCAGATCTTGTCCCGCGGCCCCCCACTTCGCATCGCCCCATAGACTGCTTCGATTTGGCGGAGCTGATAAGTTATCAAATGCAGTGTTAAGGGTTTTCAAGTCCTCGGACCCATTCCACTGTTAAAAACAGCCGATTTAAGTTCCACCGATGGGTCTGACCCGAAATAAAATAAAAAGGGCCTATATAACTTATCGGGTCCGATGGGTTTCGGCATTTCTATGTGGCAACCCCATGACCCTACTGATAGCGAACTGCCGAGTTAATCTCAACCATCCATTTTTGGGCCCCATATCTACAACCCATATGTAATCGCATCGCTCCCATATGGCTCCGACCAGCGGAGCCGAAATCTAATAAAACGCGGCATAAAGGCATATCGGGTCCAAAGGGGTCCGCACTGTGTGCTCCTATATCCCGGAGCCGAAAAGCTATGAAGTGCAACATATAGTATATCAGGTCCGCTTACCCATTTTACCAAATCCGTCGATATGAAAGCTCCGATGGGCCAGACCCGATCTCGATAAAGAAAGGGCATATAAGCATTTAGGGTCCGTGGCATTTCAGAGGTTTTATGTGTTGGGACCAATGGTCCGTCCCGATGCGATTTAGCGCCAGCCGTTGGATCTGCCTTCACGCAATCCAACGGCCAGGATTTAATCTTGCTGCAGTGCCCCTCCCGCCTATGTTTTTCACGAATTTTACATAAAAATTGGTCTTTCTCTCTGTAAAAGAAAAGGCGGCATTTCTTCATATTTTCACATATATTCCCGCGCCCGGCTCCCGATAAGGGAATTCATGAATCCCTAAGCTTTCTGAGATCTTTCCAAGGACCAGTTTTGCTTCAGATAGCCAGTTTCGGCCTTGGTACATTCAACAACATACAAATCCTCCTTTTTGCAGCATTTTTTGCAAGGTTTAATGATATTTTTGATCGGCCAAGTGCCGATTGCACCCAAAGGCCACGGAGGACATTAGTAGCAGTTATTTTTTCATTAAAAGGCAGAAGGGGGCAATGGTACAGTTTAAAGAGTATCAGCGATGAGAAAAGGCCCAGATTCAGTGCCAAAGTGTATCAGGATGTGGCAAAGAGTATCAGTCCAGTTTTTCAAAGCAAATGAAAGCAAAGCAAGCCCAGAAAAGTCAACAAAGCATCATTCAGCCATTAAGGCTCACCAACACTTCTTTTGTTGCTTTAAAGCCACCTAAAGGCATAGATGAAGGCTTTCAAGGCAGAGTTATTGCAGAGACATTGTTCCCAGTCACATTTTGTAGCAACGCTGCTTCCTTAAATGCGCAGTTATCAAATAGAGGACAGTGCGTGGCTCAAGGAACTATTTTAGTCCATTTTTGAAGCTGCAAGACCATGCGCAGCACTAACGAGCCATTTTGATGATGTTCCCTCATGAACACCTGTTTTAGATATTTTATTGCATTTATTTCCAACACAACTTAGCATTAGAAGCAGTTATTGCACAGATCTCTTTTGAATCTGTTTTGATAGATATTTTGAGATATTTTCTCCCTTGACACCTGTTCAAGGGATGTTTGTAAATATTTTCTTTTTAAACCACCCTCTGCATTGTTTTAAGGGTTGGTTGGTCGACAACTTCCTCTCTAGACTTGCACTGTATTTTCTGAGAGTCTCTATAATCAAAGATCGCTGGAATGTTTGGGAGATGAACTGGCTGTTGTGTTTTAATTTCTGAAGAGTGACTATGGAATCCTAACGCTTCTACATAGCCCAATAAGTGTTTCTTATCTCTGTTTACAGTTTATATGTTTTATGCCATCATTGTTTCACTATCTAAATAGCAGAAAGAAAGAATAGTTCAGAGCTCACTTAGTTGTATTATGTTCTCAATTTCTGTGATTTATCTATGTTTTCCTATTATTCCTGAATATGAATAATGATTCGCTCATATTTACACTAGTTCCTTCATATATGAATGTTGTTTAGGAATCCTTGATTGCTCCTATATAAATGTTCATTCACCTTCCCTCTGTTAGCATAATGAGAGCTACTTAGTGGCCTTTCATTCACTGACCTTCATTCCATCCTTATTCCAGCTTGATATTGTTTTATGTTTATCTATCTTGCTCTGTATTCCTCTTGTGACCAAGAAAACAACAGCAAGCCTAATCCACGACTCCATGCCCAATGGTTTTGAACTTCTCACACTATGCATCCCAACTCTGTTCAAAAGAATCCTCCATCTCAGCAAAATCAAAACAAATCCCAAGAAAATCGTAACTAGCCTAAAACCAACCCAAAACAAAGCATAAATTATAAAGAGAGAGCCCTCTCTGATTGCAGGTAGGCTAGGACCTGCAGTCCAAATATTGGTTTGTGGTTACCTTGGCCGTATCCTTTAAGGAGCTTTAAGGACAACCTGAGTGATAATAGATAGTAAGGGTACGGTGGCAGAGATCTGGAGAGCACTCCTTTCTATGTAAAGCAACATCGAGAACAATAAAATGAGGGATAGAAAAAGAAGACTAAAGCCTCCAAACCATCACTAGATCCAATCACCTTGATGTAGGGTGACTTGGACGATATTGGAGATAACGTAAGGGATGTAAAAGCAGAACTGCTACAACAGTTTGAGTAGCAGTAGAAGCAGGCACTAAGTTCCATACAGACAGGTCTATCTAATCTTCAGATACAAACTACTAGACTATAGGCAGGTGCAGGGCAGAGTAACGTGGCATCAACTAGTTTGGCATTGAGGGCCACTCAAGCAGCAGAGTTGGTTCAATCCTTGGATCTTTGGGTAGTCATGCTGTCGGATGGAGCTCTAAGTGTGGAGGCAGAAGCTAAAAATGCTACTGTTAGCACTTTAAAGAACATTTGTTTGAACTTGGCCACACTCTCCAGTGAATTCCTTCACACGCTGCAATCTGGTGTGATTGCAGAGCTTAAGGCCTGAGAATAGCGCGTGATGAGCATGATCAATGAGCAGAAAGTCAACAACGAACAGATATTCCTTGAGAAGATAGCCATACTAGAAGTATGGAAGAAGGTTCAGGAGAAGAATGAGCACATCGCAATAGTGGTAGCCGAAGCATGCATAAATGTTCTAGAACTGCATATCCCAAAAGAAGCACCGATGGAGGCCAACATTAGGAAGTTAGCTACAAGTGTGCGCAATGCATGGACATAGATGGCCAAGGTTCAGTTTGAATTGAACCATAAAATCACAGAGCTTGAGTTGAAGTTAGACCCTTCAACTCCCCCAGAGGTCAGAGCTCAGCGCGAAGCTGCTGTGAAGGATGTAGTTGCAAAAGTAGATGGTGCGGTGGCAGATTTCACTACGTTCTTTGAATAGTCGATGGAGGTCATTATGACTCTACACGAGGATCGTAACCTGTAGAGGTGGAACATAGATGCCCAGGAATTGCAGCAGCAATATGATGAAGCAAGAGCGATGACGCTGTTATAGACATTTTTGTGCCTTACAGCTTTGAGCATGAAATGTCCATAATCCAAGGGATCCAAAGTCCCTAAAAGTGTTGTTCCTGCCCCTAAAGGAACAAGTTCAACCAATGACAGCTTCTCCCAGAAGTTCTCCACCAAAAACTACTAAGAATCAGTCAAATCAGAATCAATTCAAGTGCTCCACTAGCTGCCTGCGTTGCAAAGCACCCCAGTACACTAGCTAGGTGCGTTGCAACGCACCTAAATGCACTACCAGGGTGCGCTGAGCGGGAAATGCCAAATGGCAGTGTCATTCCGCGAGGGTGTACAGACAATGGAAGCTTCCAGAATCTTCCTCAATGACACTTGCCACACTGAGTTCGACCAAAGATGAGTAAGAGGCTCTCAACCTCCAAGTGGAAGCAAGAACTGACAGAGAGAAGCCACAAGTCAAAACATAAGCTGACCCACCCTCCTTGCTTACATCTATATATGGATCCCTCATTCCAGAGATCCAGAGGCTGGAATTTTGTACTTTGCAGAGAATTGCTGTTGGTTTGAGATTGAGATTAGTGGATTGGGTGATTTATGCTTTGTTGGAGGTGAGGAAGGGATTCCTTTGCTGGGAGGTAGATGCTGGATTGGGACTCACTTGGTTGTATCTCCTCTTGGACTTTCTTATCATATCAATAAAATTATTTGAGTTTCTCCTACATGCTGTGTATCAATGATGTTTTGTTATATTTGCATGTTTAAATTAATCTGATCCTAAGCTTTTTATGAATGTAAATCTATATCTTCGTGTCATTTCTCTCTTCTGTGATCTTGTAGGAATTTGGTGAAGCTGGGTTGGTAAGGGAGTAGGGAGCTGGGAGGTATGGAAGAGAGGAGTGATTGGATCAACAAACTAGCGCAAGACACAAGTTAGTTTATCCTTCCTCTTCGTTTACATTTCATAAAGAAGAATACTCAAGTAGTTTTCCTTGTTTGTTGCTAAGGCACTGTCACACCTTAGAGTGGGATAGGGGCGTTCTAAATAGATACTTTTCCCAACAACAAAATGGCGACTCCGCTGGGGATCGTATCTAGTTAGTTTATTTGTGTTTCTATTGTTGTTCTTCTCATAAACTTAGGAGTGGCGAATCGAACTGCATTTGCCATTTACAAATTCAAAGTAGAGATCTGCTACTCTAGTCCATTCACTGGGCCTGTTTATGATCTGAACAGCTGATCCACAAATGTTCTAATTGCCCTTTGTGATAGCTCTTAGTCCTCCTTTAAATCATCCCTCTAATTGTACCTTACTGATAGCTTTTATCCGGCCAAAAACCATAGATTAAACTGCAAACCGTGACCCAGAACCCAGAGAAAATTCTCGTTTCTGCTTCAGCGCAGGCTCTGTGAAGAGGTTCTGCATTTCAACGCAGGTCCCGAGAGGGCTACCTACGCTGCAATTCAGTTTCTCTGTGCAACAGGTGCGCTGATCAGCCTTTGCCTTGTGCAGTTGTGGTTCTTTGCTTCATTTTGTTCAGTTTTATCTCTGATTTTTGCAGCCTGTTATCAGTGTGTGTACCTATCTGAAAACCCCTTTTCTTTGCCTTAATTCCGCCTCAGTTGTATAAAAGAAACTGTATTTGTTTTTGTGTATTTGTTACATCATTTGCAGTTTCCCATTACAAAAGTAAACTAGTCATACTGTCACCCTTAGATCTAGACCTGTCGTAAGTGTCGTTTTGATCTTAGGAGTAAATTTGTTTGCTGTTGACAGTTAATTGCACTTTTACTTTTTTCTTTTGGTTTGAATTTGTGAATTTCTAGTGTCGAAACAAGTGTTTACTTCAAAATCATAAAGTGTCGTAATTTTCTTTTTGATTTCGAAAAGAAGCTTGTTTGTGTTTTTCACTTGAAATCGAATTCAAGTTTGTACAACAACTTTCTTTTTAGGCATCAATATTAAGAAAGTGGAAAACAAATACATGCACAAGTGCATTTGCATTTTGACAGTTTGTATGGTTTGATTTAGGAAAAGTGCATTTATAGTGTGCTGTATGCTCTTTGAGAAAAGATTGTGTCTTTCTTTTCCTCTTGTAGCTAGGATTTTCATTGTTGAAAAGAGATAAAAGCTTGCTTATCATCTTTAGACTGCATTTAGGAATTGTATCTACATCTCGTGGTGATCCAAAAAGGCAAACTTCTAAGAAAGATCAACCTAAAATAAATTGAATGAACTTAACAACACATTGGAACTTAACGCACAACATAGAGGTCTAGGCTAGAGACGTGTTCCAGCGTCGTAAAGCCTGGTAACTGTTGTCCTCACTGTTGGTTGGGTGATTCCTCCACTGTGAGATGATAAGTGCCAGTACGGATTGTGCTCCCACGTACCGTCGAGTATATATTGGGAGACCCCTATAGGCATAAAACCTTTATCCATAGGAAGCCGTGTCGGCCGCCCTACTGATCGCAATGCACTGAACACAGCATTCGGGAAGATTGACTGCCCGTACCTTAAAAAGTATTCTACGGTTTTGCGATTGGTTTGGCACACCCTCTACCTAGAACTCCAGAGCAGTCCCTTTCGTTCCTTTTCAGACTCCTTAACGGAAAAGGTCCATCTGAGCACTTGTCACTTCAGGCTCATTAAAAAACGAAGGAGACTAGAGTCATCTTTTGCTTTTTCTCGACTCTTTAAAATTGAAAAAGCAAGTTGTGTCCAAGCATCGTAAAATTTATTTTAAATGGAATATTCATCCCCTTTTCCTACGTTGATCTTAGGTTGAGAAAATGGAGTCTACCAACCAAGGAATTCCCCTTTGTGGAAATCCTAGTCCTTTCTCCTCTTGGAGAGATGTTGGTGCACCCCATATGGCCACATTGTCGCTTCCAGGACTGACAATTGGCTTGTCGGTTGGATCTTCTCAACCAATGTCGTTCAGAACACCACTATTCCTGAACAGTGAAATCAGCAATTAGACCAGTCCAGAGTTACCCACCAATCTTCCACTTCCTCTAATTCTTCCTCTCCTCCTTCCTCTTCGCTTGATGGGGCTGGCAAAGCCAAAATTCAAGTTCCTAAGGAGAAGAAGGAAAAGAAGAAGAAAGAGAAGAAGAAGAAGGAGCTAAAAGCGACTGGGGGCAAACGAGTGTCGTCTAACGAAAATCCACACACTACACTGACCAGGCCTAAATCGCCATGTGTCATTTGCAAGGGAGAAGACTTTCACAGAGATTGTCCCTGCATCCCTCGGATACTAAGGGACTGGTCTCCCCGTTTGCACAATCCGGTGGCGTCAACCTCTGATAGCCATGTTGAAAGCACACCGTCAACTAGCGAAAGTGAAGTCCCAGGACAAAAAGGGAGAGCTAGATCTCCTTGTAAACTGTGTGAAGGCAATCACACCATCCACCGTTGTCCCTTCTTAGACGAAGATAAAAGAGTTTTGGATGATCGTCCGGTTTCACCGTTACGACTTCCTCCTAGATATAAAAAACTCTTGCCGAGTCCTTAGTTAGTTGAAAATCCAGCTGGCCCGCTCAAGTGGTCAGCTGAAGCGCGGTCATTGAAGATGAACCAGCTGAATCCATACCCAACGAAAGTCAAAAGGTCGAGGCGGCAGTTGACCCGGTCTTGCCTTCAGAGGTTTTATCTTCGAATGATACAGTCATTGAGGAGAATAAGGATGACACCGTCCAAATTCTCTTCATCAACACAAACTCCGACGAACACGGGGGCAACCTACCCATTATCGCAGGAAGGAAGTTCGTCAGAGCCGTACCCGGCCGTCTACTCGGTCCCACCTCCAAGCAACCTAGTTGTCTCCTTCGACTGGAATCAACTAGGCAGACCCCGTTTACCAGCAAACATAACATTCAGAATTATCATCCAAATATATAGAATGGTCATGGCTGGTACCATCATAGATGAGGGGGATTCTGTGAGTATCCTTTCCTCTACTGCTTGGAAAGCGCTTGGTTCGCCATCGCTTTTGCCTGAGATGAGAAATCTGACAGGCTTTGATAAAGGAACCAGTCGACCTTTAGGGATCCTCCCCAATGTGCCCATAACATTGAAAGGGAAGACCATTCAAATGAACGTGATGGTTGCTCAAGGACCCTTGGATTATAACCTACTCCTTGGACGAGACTATATTTATTGCATGGGAGCCATCGTCTCCTCACTCTTTAGAGTAATGTGTTTTCCGCACGAAGGAAGAGTGGTCAAGCTTGTGGACTAGCTTTCATTTCCCGGATCATGCATCGCAAATAGTCATATACCATCTCTAAATGGTCTCTTCACGCAAGAAATGTCTCAACCCACGGTCCGTCCTCCCGATGAGCGCGAGTAATTCAGAGGGATATGACTGGAACCCAAGGGGCATGCGTCCTGGTCTGCTTCGGCAGGAAAACTTCGGGTATAGGGTAGGTTTCCGCGGGAGAATATGACTAGTCTGTACCCCGTCCGTGATTGAGATAGGGGTTATTCTAGAATAAGATTCTTTTGTCAAAGTTATGTGAGTTGGCGGGCATCGTCGCTCACCTTTGTTTATCTCGGTAGACATCGCCGAAGAAGTGTTTTGTTTGAAAGATTAATGGAACAATATTTGGGTGACCTGTAAGAGGTAGGCCTCTCTCGGTAAAACAATTGTTTTGGCAGAAGTGAAGTAGAGGTAACCTTGAAACTCTGTTTTATACCTGGGGGCATGCAAACCTTGTTGGAGTGCAAGCAAAGAGTGATTATTTATCTGTTTTTTGGATTAGTCGTTTCCTAACTTGCATAAAGAAAGGAAGTGGGGCAAAAATCTAAATGTTGCCGTTTTATATGAGACATTCGTATCATATGACTGGATTATCGAGCAGTTTTAGCACATAGTTCATGCTCGTTAAAAAATAAACATAAGACCAAGCAAGTGTTTCAATCCGCGTTTAAGCTCGTTAAATAATGAACTATCCTCCGGTAAATAACCACCGTGAATGTAACATTATCAGCCATTAAAGCCTTGGTCGTGTTTACACCGTCACCTCCACTTTTCCATTGGCTGATCATTCACCTCCATTTGACTGTTTACCCATTTTGAGGAACAGTTGCAAAGAGTGATTTCACTAGCCATCCTTGTGACATTGCCGTGCTTGGAAAATTCCAAACCTTACCTGGAATCAGCTGCTACCCATTTTATCACTCGTTCCTCAAAAGACGAGTCTTATTTAAGCTCTTTTCATTTGACTCGTAAAATATGAAAATATTGCCGAGTTTTGGCCTTCCAGCTCGTTAAAGCGACCGGAAGTGCTATCCCTCCTCTAGATTTTAATCTTTTTGCACCTGAGGGATTATTGCACAAAACGATTGAGCGCTTGTTTTGTTCGGCTCGTTAAAACTATCGAAAATTCATCCCTTCTGTATTGTTTTATACTTTTTCGAGCTTAAGGGATTAGATGACGAAAAAGGAATTCCGGAGTTATCTTTATGTACCTTTTCAGACTCTCTAAAAATGAAAAGGACCGAGTTATCTTTGTCGTTAGACTTGTTAAAAACATTTATAGCGACAAACTTGTCTTTAGATGAGAACGAGTTTCACTATCTCTAGGATCGTTAAAACATAGCGATGGGTTTGCCCAAAGGGAAAATTATAGAACAAGCATATGTTATCCTCCTCAAGCTTGACAAAAATAAAGAGGTACTGGTCAGCAATGACTGGGGGAAAATTGGGAAGAAACTCAAAGAATCTTTATTGGTAGCAAGTCGCTCTTGAACATGACACTTCCACTCCGTGCCTGAGTCGGGTTGGGTTGTTTCATTCACTGGTCACATCACCATGGTCTCACCATACCATACACATTTGGGGTAAATGCTATCGATCCATCACATAAGTGTCGACGACATGTTCAAGAGAAGTCATCCAGAGAAGTCACCCGTGTCCCATCCACTGCCATACATTATACTTCATTCTTTCATGACCGCCACCCTGAACCATATATCATCAGATTGTTTTCACCTCCATCAAAATCATTTTCTCCGTTCCATGTCATTGATGTGGGATTCATCAAGGCCCTCCTTTGACAGATCGCTTCTTGTCGACATCAGCTCATTATCCAAGAAGTTGATCTAGGAACACCCCATTCGGTACTTTGAAGCTTGCATGCCTCAATGGCAAGTTTCTCACTTCCGGCGACAGGTATACATCAATGACCTTCGTCCGAAAGATTTTGCATGGTGTTCGACACCAAGTCCTTTATTCACACCACGTGAATTGTACTGCAGTACCTTGAGGGTCATTATCATTATCGGTGATTCCTCTCGCGCTTGTTAACAGTTTACATCATTGACTGGTAATCAAGCGATGTCTTTCCATGTTCGACTTCAAAACATTTCTCACATGGATCGACTTGTACTTAGAGTGAAGATCGGACTAGATTGAAGACCCCGGATCTAGTTTCATCAATCTGGGCTGCGATATATATTCAGGAAAAATAAAGACATTGACATGTACAGCACTGCAACACAGATGATCATCCTACCAAAAGGATGATGATTTCATCAGAATCATCGGTCTACCATCAGACGATTGTCTATCCTATGTACATAAAAATGAATTTATAAAGCTGAGCATGGTAATGCCCACCTCAGCTAGATCATGAAAACAGTATGAAAATAATGTATGTATTGTATCTTATTACAGGTCTCCTCCCAGCATTGAAATAACTTCGGATCCTCATAATAAAGCATTTCACCCGATAAAAGGCCTCATACTTTAGGGGGCAACTGTTATAGACATTTTTGTGCCTTACAGCTTTGAGCATGAAATGTCCATAATCCAAGGGATCCAAATTCCCTAAAAGTGTTGTTCCTGCCCCTAAAGGAACAAGGTCAACCAATGACAGCTTCTCCCAGAAGTTCTCCACCAAAAACTACTCAGAATCAGTCAAATCAGGATCAATTCAAGTGCTCCACTAGCTGCCTGCATTGCAAAGCACCCCAGTACACTAGCTAGGTGCGTTGCAAAGCACCTAAATGCACTACCAGGGTGAGCTGAGCGAGAAATTCCAAATGGCAGTGTCATTCCGTGAGGTGTACAGACAATGGAAGCTTCCAGAATCTTCCTCAATGACACTTGCCTCACTGAGTTCGACCAAAGATGGGTAAGAGGCTCTCAACCTCCAAGTGGAAGCAAGAACTGACAGAGAGAAGCCACAAGTCAAAACATAAGCTGACTCATCCTCTCTGCTTACATCTATATATGGATCCCTCATCCCAGAGATCCAGAGGCTGGAATTTTGTACTTTGCAGAGAATTGCTGTTGGTTTGAGATTGAGATTAGTGCATTGGGTGATTTATGCTTTGTTGGAGGTGAGGAAGGGATTCCTTTGCTGGGAGGTAGATGCTGGATCGGGACTCACTTGGTTGTATCTCCTCTTGGACTTTCTTATCATATCAATAAAATTATTTGAGTTTCTCCTACATGTTGTGTATCAATGATGTTTTGTTATATTTGCATGTTTAGCTTAATCTGATCCTAAGCTTTTTATGAATGTAAATCTATATCTTCGTGTGGTTTCTCTCTTCTGTGATCTTGCAGGAATTTGGTGAAGCTGGGCCGGTAAGGGAGTAGGGAGCTGGGAGCTATTGAAGAGAGGAGCGATTGGATCAACAAACTAGCGCAAGACACAGGTTAGTTTATCCTTCCTCTTCGTTTACATTTCATAAAGAAGAATACTCAAGTAGTTTTCCTTGTTTGTTGCTAAGGCACTGTCAAACCTTAGAGTGGGATAGGGGCGTTCTGAATAGATATTTTTCCCAACAATAGACGCGCACCGTCGCTATATCACAGTGATTGGCTAAGCTGGATGAGGCAAAGAAGTTTCTCAAGATGGTGGAGGTAGCGAAATGAAAAGAGGTGGTCCCCAAGGCTATATTAGGGCCTTGGCTAGACGAAGCCTATGTCATCTATGCCACCATTGAGGAGGAGCTCGCGAGCCTACAAAAGACACAGTAAAAGGTGAAGGAAGACAGTGCAAGCCCAACAACCGAGCAGCTGGTTGAGTAGATCAAGAAGGTATCCACGCAGAGCGCGACTGATGTAGCAGTGGTATAGGTCAAGCTGGGAGGTCTCTGCAGTAATATATCCATGCCAGAATAGTGACTCAGGGGCGAGTCACAATGTTTGTGTTGGGGGCCTATTAGGACAGGGTCCCCTGCGGTCAATTTTGGGGAAAAAGCTCAAGTTTTGGGGCAGAAAGCCCAAGATTTTGTGACGTAAATTGTAAAGTCTCCACAAGTTGTCATCATGCAGAATGTAGGTAGTAAGTGTCATAAAGGTATTTTCCCTTATTTTATGAAATTTGTGTCAGATTTAGCAGATCTACCATGGTCTACGGACCATGGGATTGTATAAAAAAGAGAGTCGTAGAGAGTCTAAGGCAGTTCATTTAAGTTCATAGTTGATGATATTGATGTAATGGATCATTAAGAAGTGAAGAGCAAAGAGTCTTAGAGTAAAAGAGAGGCTCTACAGCTATGTTCGTAAAGGCCTAGAGTAGAGTCCACAGTTGAGTGCGTAGACCCCTGTAGCTGAGTGCGCATGCTAGTCTTGAGTCTATAAGAAAATATGAAGTATTAATAAAGAGATTATTAAGGAACTATATATGTTTTTCCATTTACTTTTGTTATGAATGATTGCGTTTATGTTATGATAAATCATGGGTTTATGAATTAATAATGTAATGATGGGCGATTATGCATATTTAACATTGTTATAATGACGCAAGTAATAATATCTATGGATGTGAAGAATATATTAATGCATGGTAAAGTTATCAGACACTTAAGCCGATTTGGGTAAATATAGAAATAGGAGTAATTACAGAGGTGCGTAAGTGGTTGATTCATTTGTTTAGGTTCCACAAAAGATAGCCGTAGACCTTCGTGAAGGTCGAGAGGTTGGTAACAAGAAGTAATATCGATGAGACTTAAGGGCTTATTGATATGCTCAAAGGAAGGTTTAGGGCATAAAAGGACATCACAATCATCTCTAGGTGAATAAACTTGGTTGCAAGCTCCCCCCATACTACTTCAGGTGAGCCTTTAGTCCGTGCTCGATGGATTGATGTCGAAAGGGCCGGTAGTGTAGGGATTTATTTGGCAAACGTAACTCTAGACCTAGGTCAGAACCCACTAAGCCAACATTATGTAGGATTTATTTCCATCGTCATCTCATAGCTTCGAAAGTGGTGCTCATCATGACCCATTTATTTGCAGAATGTACACCACAACTATTGAGTTATCTGGACAAACGTTTGAAGAAAATGAGAGTTGTCCATTGCATGTTTTCTAGAAACCTGACAAATAGCACACCATAGTGCAAACCCCACACTCGGTCTTGCTCGAGCTTCTGGCCTTAGGGGAATTGGTCCCCCTCCTATAATTTAATTCACGAATATGGGACAATGGTCATTATCATTCCCCTGGCTCTTACACTTAAGACACCAAACTTCCGCGCACACCTCTGGTTTAGTCTCCTTGTCTTTCTTCAAGCTATGCAATTCTAAATAGAGGCTCTCTAACCAAGAGTGAATCTATTGTACCCCCAAGGTCGCATCTTGAATGGTCATTGCATGCAACCTCATCACGATATCCAGGGCTTCTGCCTGAGTTCCTATCTTTTGTTACGATAGAGCAATCCCCAAGTGGGGTAGAAGTGAAGCTATAAACCACTCGTGATGTTGACCATCTATGAGCTACATGTTAGGTTATTAAATCTGACATTTCAACCTTTGATCTAATTCCCAAGGTGTCTCATCAACCCTCATCATGATTTCCTTAAATCCCACTATTGACTGCGAGTCAGACTTAGGCATACTAAACTATTTGTTTAAAATAGCCTTAGTTTCCGCTAGCGATGACAGAGGATTATCAAAACAACACTTAATATACCAAATCAGCATGTGATCCTACAGAGTGGTAACCAATTGTGCCTTCTTTATATTGTCATCAGTAATTTGTTGTGTTATCCAAAAAACCATAATTCCTCTGTATCTTCACTCCTTATTCCCTTGAAAACCAGAAGCTTCATTGTGCTCTACATGTTGAATGGTTGTGGTGGTGGTGGAGGTGTGGGAGAAGGTGTATGCGGTGGAGGTGGAGTGGATGGATGATGTGTTTGAGGAAAACCCTGTGTTATCATCTGGACAACACTCCGTGGTGAGGCCTATACCACTCCCTCGTCATCGCTCGAAGGAGGTCCAATCAACAAGCTATATTCAGGACCTGATCTCTCTCGATCTCTAAAGAGTTTTCCACTTCGCGTAGCTCCGAACATCAAGGCAATGGAATAACCCATTTTTCACATAAAAAAATTTTAATCTAGGTATTCAATGATCTTAAATACTTACCTCATGGTCTCCTGAAAAATCGCCACTTCTCTTCGTTGTAACTAATCGAGGTATCGACTAGGAATGTTGTAACAAATCCTCCTAGAATCTGATCGAGCCAATGATAAACACCCCACATGATCTGGTTTTCAGAGGCTTCTAATCGTCGCACTAATTTAGGAGTCCACACTATAGGATTATCAAGCTTCCACCTTCCTTGGTTGGTTGTCAATTTAGCTAACCACTCATACAGTTCAATGGGAAAAGTGTAGAGAAAATTTTCGTGTATCTCCTATACAGACACATGTTCAACCACGCTTCCTTCGACATGCATGGATTCCTATTTTCTTGCACCACGAACTCATGAATCTTCAGATCCAATCACTTTTCAATTTCTTTCTTGGTCGGATTCTAGTGATGCGACATCACACACATCTTTCAAGTATATTCGAGTCTTGACAATGGAACCATATGTTGGCTCAGGGGGTCCTGACCTAGGTTCAGAGCTAGTTGTGCCAACCAACAAAACCCTACACTACTAGCCCTTTCGGCAACAACTCGCATAGTGCATGCTGTAGTCTCACCCAAATCAATATGGGGGGATGCTGGAACCACATTCCACATCCAGAGATCAGTGTAATGTGTTTTAGCGATTAACATATTCCCTCACTGAGATCAATAATCCCTTAAGGCTCATTACTATAAATTTGATAAAACAACCTTCATACCTTCACGAAGGTCTACGATCAGTCTTTGCAGACTCTTACCAGTTGATTTATTAACTTACATGCATCAGAGAGCAAACCTAATTTAGTGTTCGTGCAGATCTGCTTAAGTTATTAGTAAACGTAGCAAAATCCATCAGAGTCTTCGTTAAAGTATTTAACAGGCATTGCATACATTCATAAAGACTTATTAAAGAGAAACACACATAATTAGATCAATGTTCCCTAAACACATTATTCATCAACAACATATATCATAAATAGAAGCAAACAACAATACACAAGAATTATTCAAAAACTATCTTTATTTATCTTCAATTCAGGACTACAGACTCAAAACTACCCTGCCCACTCAGTTGTAGACTCTACTTAGGCCTCTGTGCACTCAGCTACAGATCATTTCTTCTCCTATATGACCCACTTCTTTGTGTTATCACTTCTCTTCTATTGACCAATTACATCCATGATTTAACATATCTTGCCTTAGACTCTCTAAGACACACCTATTTATAGCCTTTCTCATACAATCCCATCATCCACGGACCATAGGTGGGTCTCAAAACTGACTCAAATTTTACATAAAGAAGGGACTAAAACCCCTTTGACTCCTAATCATTTTCATGCTCCAAATCCACAAATCATGGATACTTTACATTAGTTACAAAAGTATATCAACACTTGGGTTATTTTAACCCCAAAACTGACGTATGGGACCGCATCCCAACATTACCTCTGTGATTCCTCTCCTCAGCATGGATAAAATTACATAACATTAACATCTTGACATCCATACTAAGGAATTGAAAGGTTTCATATTCCCTAGAAAGATCATCAAAGTTTAGTTCTGATTTTCTGATGGTGGACATCAGTTATTCAAGCACATAAAGGCTGAAGCATCCCACCTGACAACTCTAATCAACTCCAAATTGATCTAAAGACTCCATTGGTAGTAGTGTCCAAAAATCGAGATGAGTTCTATACCTAGAAGGTATGCTCCTTTAAAACAAGATCATATTCTAGGTTTTCCAAACCGCATGCCTTGTGTACACTGGCAAACATATTTGCCCATATTCAAAAATCAGGGAGGAGAGTATGTTGCTCTTCACTTGTTTAAATTTCACAAGCATGTACATAGGATGCAGATTCGATTTCCTGAAGATTGTTTGATGAAGACGTTCATGGCCACCTTGGAGGAACAAGCAAGGTTATGGTATGAAGGTTTGTCACCTGGTTGTATTTATTCACTTGCTGATTTTCGCATGATGTTTTATGAAAAATTTAAAGAAGAACATCCATTTTTACTACTGGTAAATATTGTTTCAAGCATTTTCAAGGTTTTATTCATCATTTCCAAAGTGTTTATGGTGATGAAGAATTGATGGATGAGGAACTTCAATAGGCCTTGCATGAAATAACCTTCCAACAACATGAGTAAGAATCAAATCCTATTTTCCATCCAGTTCAAGAAAATTTCCAACAAACCATGTTTGCCTTGACTAAAGAGAATTCCAATCAGCCATCAATTGGTGAAGAGAAAGTTGTTTCCACTACAGCATATGAAGATTTTCAATAATGTATTCAAACTTTAGAGGACCAGGGAATTGAGGACCATCATTCAGATTTTTATTCTCATGTTTCATGTTTTGAATTTTTATTTGAAGAGGAAATTTGCTCACCTACTTGTTGAAATTCTTTTGAATACCAACAACACATTCTTGCTGAGGTACATTATGAGGAGAGATCAGATTCAAGAGGAAAAGGTACCTTGTTTCTACTATATCAATGATAGGCAATATTTCATGTTTTTCAGGATCCAGAGGCAAGTTTATTGCGGTTAGCAGTGAATGCACTATTCAGTGATGATGGAGATCATTTTTCAGCGATGTTTTTTGGTGCCAAATTGTGAATATTTATTGTTGTATAGAGAATCTGACTGGGAGAATCAATCGAGGAGGCATTTTCTTGATTGGTTACATTGACATTTTGATATAACTTGATTGTGCATGTTGTCCAGCTGTTAGAGTATGAGCGTGTGTGAATAATATCAGCATTTTGATCATTATTTTTCAACAACTTGTAGCTTGGTTTTCTTTCAATGTTATTTTGCAAAGGTGTTTTCAGTTTTAAGATTTCACTGTGTAAGTCTTAGCGGTAGAGCTCTTCAGCTTATGGATCAATTTTAGAAAGGGATCAGCCCAATGCAAAAGCCATTGATATGTGAATTCAGATATCTACAGTTATTGACACCTCATAAAGGAGCTTCCATCCCCAGATGGAGCCGATGTTGGCACTCTATAATTTTCGTTGCAATTCATGAGCATATTGAGCTCATTTCGTTGTGTTCCCAAATTTAAGGATTTCATAGCTCATACTATTTTATTAGTACCAAGTTTTGGGTAAGTTTTCAATTGAACCAAAAGGCTTTTGATGACAATCAAGAGCATTTTCTTCATGGTGCAAAACTGGAGAATTACTTGAAAATAGAGGAGGGAAAGGTTGAAAACATATCTAAATTGTTGTTGATTTTAGTACCAAAGTTATTGTGAATAGTGAAGGTGGTGAAAGACTTCCCAAAGTAGTAGAAGGAATTCTTTTCCTGTACCTAACAAAGACATCCCAATTCAAGAATTAATCCTCATAAAACATATCACAACTCTTGATATTGGGATAGTGCAAACACCAAGTGAATCTAAGCTTGAATTTGAGATTGTTGATGGTGAATTTGAGAAAATAGGGTCTCCTTATGTTAATATGGTGGTGGTACACTCATCATTGATTATGGATATCATAGAATAGTTTTAGACAACTTATAGATTATAATAAAGCACAATGTACATCATTTCTTATTCTCTCGGATGGCACTAGATTTAATGAAAGTCACAAGAAAAGCTACCTCAATTTGAGGCAACACTCATGGAACATCCTTTAAATTTTCTCTTCATTTATATTTGTACATTATTTTGCATGCATTGGTAGTTGCTTTAGCTTCCTAGGTGTTTGGGGTAGAACAAAATATTTTGGGTTCTCATTTATTCATTTCTCAAGTTATTGTGTACGGTTTTCTAAACCTTCTTGAACCATGAGATGGATGTCACAACTGAAAACATGGGATTTTCACTGGAAATTTTCAACCTTCTACCTAGTTAGCTTCTGAGACATTTTTCTGGGTAAACGGGGACGGGTTGTAAAATATGAGAAAGTTTATGGTCAAGAATACGTTAAGAAAACTTAAACCTTTTCATTTTTCCCATGGGTGTTACAGATTGGGAGAATTGAATGCATCTTTGAGCCCTAGTTTTTGGGATTCAGAATTATTCTGCTTAACACATATGTTTCAAAAGTAGATCCTGTGTAAATAGATATGAATCTCAAGAAACTGAGAGAGTTTGTTGGTCAAAACAAGCTGCTATACAAAAACCAACTCCAAATTCTACACGTCATGATTTAGGAGATAAGAGCTTCTGAAGTGACCCCTAGTTTTCAGCAGTCTTGTCCATTTTTCATGGCAGATAGTTTCAAACTTTAATGTAACTGCTAATATCTCTAGAAATTTGTTTATATTGGACATCCTAAGCTAGGGGGAGAATTGTAGCATTTTTTTAGCTCCTAGAGCTGTTGTAATCCTTTTCATGAAATTCAATAAAATTGGGTTTTGCAAGCTTGGATTCAATCTGCAAAGATTCTTGTGATGTATTGGCTGGTGTTTGTCTTCTTTGTGTATGTATTTATTTATTTTCTAGGTATTTCATATCTATTTAGATGTTTACATTGAGAAATGTGTGAGAATTCATTCTCACGATGCTTTGATTTCTGCCTTCTAACATATGTCTGTAAAGTCTTCTACATGGTTTCAAGGTATTCTACATCTGAGACCTTGATGCCCCACTGAATGTTTCTCTTTCCATCCCACTATAATGACAACCCTCTTATTTTGGCACAATCGATATGTCTTTCTTACCTTTGTTGACGAATTCCAGAGTGTATTTCAAGATTTGTTTACTTTTCAAACCTCTTGACTCGATGCCCAATGGATCTCTTGGCTTGTGTTGCAAGGAACCAGATTCAATAATTTTACTTTTTAATCCCTAATCTAGCCTCCTGAGTTAAATATAGGTCAGATCTAGTATTTTATCTAGAGAGATCTCTCTCTTACATTGGAAATGGCTAGTTACTGACCTAGAAATGGTTTGAAATGGTTACCTATTGGCTTAGGGGGTCTTGACCCAGTTTTAGAGTTAGTTGCACCAACCATCAAATCCCTAGACTATTGGACCTTTTGAGAAAAACCCATGTAGCATAGGCTATAGTCTCACCCGAAGCAGTATGGGGGGATGTTGGAACCAAGTTTTCGCATCCAGAGATCAATTTGATGTCTTTTAGTGCCCAAGATCTGGCTTTGCACAGATCGATAAGCCCTTAAGGATCATTACTATAACTCGGCTAAAAAAACCTTTAGACCTTCACGAATGTCTACAATGAGTCTTTTTGGACCCTTAATAGTTGATTTATCAACTGACCCGCATGACAGAACAACTCTAATTTAGTGTTCGGGCAGATATACTTAAGTTATTAGTAAACATAACATAATCCATCAAAGTCTTCACAAAAGTATTTAATATGCATTGTGTATATTCACAAAGACTTATTAAAGAGAATAACACATCATTATATCAATACTCCATAAACACATTATTCATCAACACCATATATCATAAATAGAAGTAAACAACAATACGCAAGGATTCTTCAAAAACTATCTTTATTTATCTTCAATTCAGGACTACATCCTCAAAACTACCCTATGCACTCAGCTGCAGGGGTTTGCACTCTCAACTGCAGACTCTACCTAGGCCTTTACGCACTCAGCTGCAAAGCCTTTTTTCTCATATCCGATCCACTTCTCTGTGCTATCACTTCTCTTCTATTGCCCCATTACATCCATGATCTAACATATCCTGCCTTAGACTCTATAAGACACACCTATTTATAGCCTTTTCAATACAATCCCATGGTCCACAGACCAAGGGTGGGTTTCAAAACTGACTCAAACTTAAAAAAAAAAAGGCGCTAAAACCCCTTTGGCTCCTAATCATCAGTGTGCTCTGCATCCACAAACTGCGAAGACTTTACATTAGTTAAAAAATATATATCAACACTTGGGTTATTTTAACCCCAAAACGTACCCACGGGACCCCATCCCAACAAGCCCCCAACACAAATATCATGACTCACCCTTGATTCACTCGACTGCCACTGTGATCTTACTACAAAGAGCCCCCAGCTCCACCTGGATTACTACAACCTCTGCATCTCTCTGTGTAGCTGCTTAATGTTCCTTGGGGCCTCCAAAATCACAATTACTGCAGTCTTTGCAGGTTCCACCATCATCCCTTTCTTGCACACCACGTGACCAAGAAAGAATCCAAAGGGAACACAGAAGAGGCATTTCTTCAAGTTCAGTGCGATCTGATATATGCAACATGTATCCAACATCAAGCTTAGACTTGTTACATGGCACTTTACTAGTCCGAACACTGTCCAGTCACCAAAGTACACTTCCAAGAACTTATGAATGAACTCCTTGAACGCTTTGATTACTACATGAGAAAATATTTCAAGTGCATTCTTGAGTCAAAATGGAATTAGAGTGTATTCAAAACAACCCCACTCCATCTCAAAGGTAATTTTTCTCCTATCCTCTGGCATGATCTTAATTTGATGATATCCACAGAACTCATCAGTGAAATATTAGGCCTCCTTCCCTCCAACATTGTCTAATGCTTCATCAGTAAATGATGTTGGGAATGGATCATGGACACATGCATCATTAAGCTTCCGCTGATCTATGAAAATAATTATCTCTCCCTTCTACTTCTTCTCCTGAACCACCATCGAGCTCACCCAATCAGATTCCTCAACTGGTTCTATGATGCCTTCTTCCAACATCTTATCTAGCTCTAGGCGAAACTTTTCCTTGTGCTTAGGATTAAGGCAATATGACCTCTTCTTAATAGGCTTCGCCTCCAACATTAGAGTAATCTTCTTAATGCCCAAGTCTCCCACTATGCCCCTCAAATCAGAAAACTTGGTAGGGAAAATATCTTGATATTCGCAGAGTAACTCAGCAACCTTATCCACAATAGTGTCATCCCACTAATCTCCAATCTTTACAAACTTCAGTTCTTCTTCAGTACCAATGTTTACTTTCTTTGTCTTCAACAGCACAGTGATGTTTGAGTTGTCTATTTGTGGGCCCTCGACTTTGTGATTCCCTTCTTCCTTTGGAATGTTAATATTTCTTGGATATTCATCCTCCTCTTCAATGGCCACATTATAACATTCCAGTGCATGGCACAGTTCGGTGCTCCAATATGGTTGGGCCCACTCCATAGGTTCTTGCGGTGTTCTGAAGATCACTACCTTAATTTCCTGTAGAGCTTCATCGATGCTTGCAAAGTCATCCTCAAAGCTGAAATGTCAATAAGAACCCTTTCCTTAATATATCCCACTCTGTGGTGCCATGGCAGAGCTCCATTTCCAAATACCAATTCATGGGAATTGTATCCAAAGTATGGAAAAATGTGTGTATCCACTCCGACTATGGTTCTCTCCCCCATGCTTTAGTCCATTTTTCTAGGTGATCACATGGATCATCCTTCCTGCTATATTTCTTAGTAAATCTAGTGTTAGGACGCCCAAACTGTAACCTCATCATTCTTCTGTAATCTTGCCATCCATCAAATCTATCTTTGTGCGTACCCCACCATCATGTAGGTGTAGTGCATAGTGACAAACCTAATGTTTAGAAGCGGTGATCCTTATGGACTTCACATTCAAATGCATCCAAAAAATTATCCACATCAGTTAGACCATCATAATAAGGTAAGTTCCTTACCTCCAACAAAACATAGCACAACGATTTCGTCATCATATTGCATCGCAACGTGGATACTTCATGCAAACGATTCTACCAATGTACCAACTCTTCATTTGAATCAGAGGTGCAGGAACTCTCCCAGTCCCATGCAATCTATCCATATTCCCTAGAATTGATCCTGTCCTAGTCTCGTGCTATTATTTTATAGATCTTGTCTAGTTCATCTTCACATTCTTCATAATCGCACACTGGTTCAGTGTAGCCCACCCTCCTGTAGGTTCCAATGACACTACAACCTGAGGTGATTTCCTTTCAAACAAAATTATCCTCTTCGTCAAATTGATGACTCCATTCATGTTAACGGCTGAGTCAATTTCTAGGAGCACAGGGTATGGATTACTATCATTAACGATCTCTATCACCTCAAATTCAACCATCGCATTGGCACCTTTGATATCAATAGTTGTGCCATATAATCGTCCCATAGGGATGATATTTTGTTATTTCTCCATTCTCAGCTGAATTAGAGACCACTACAGCACAGGTCTCCCCATTCTTTCCCATGTTTTCTTGGGAAAAACATTCTCATCAGACCCTAGATCCAAAATGACCTAGTCCATCTCATAATCTCCTATCTGCGCAATGAACCTCATCTCTTGCCCCGTTCTTGCCTTATGTTTGCCAATTTTTCTAACTACACAATTTCCATCAAGGATGTTCTCTTTTTTAAGAGAAATTTTTCGGCGTAAATCACATGAAATTTCATTTGTTGACACATTTTGAACCAACAAGTGTGGTTCATCGTCAAGACAAGTTGAAGAAACAGATCTAGCTTTGCCGATTAAATAGTTTGAGCAGGACATCCAACGGCTATATTTCTTGACCAAGTAATGACTATAAGGACTAATGGCTAAGTTTGACTGGGAAATGGTTAGTTGAATAGGATTAAGGGCAAGACCTCTATTTTATAATTCCAATGAGTATTAAGTTAAATAATTTTTAAAATAAATAAATTAATAGTTAGTTAAAAAATTATTAAATATATAAATAATAGTGTAACTAATTATTAATGGATGTTAAAATAGTTAGTTATATTATTTATTAAAAAGTTAAAGGGACATATTTTATTAACATACAATTCGAAATATATATTAAAATAAATTAATTATAGATTAATTTTATATTAGTAGTTATTTAAATATAAATAACTATAACTATATAACTTAAAATAAAGGGACTTAAAATAAATAGCCTTTAAAATAAATAAATTGATAGTTAGTTAAAAATTATTAAATATCTAAATAATAGTGTAATTAATTATTAAGAGATGTTAAAATATAGATAGTTATATTATTATTAAAGAGTTAAAGGGACATATTTTATTAACTTATAATTCAAAACATATATTTAAAATAAATTAATTATAAAACAAACTTATTTTAAATTAGTAGTTATTTATTAATATAACTATAAACTGATTATAATTTTTATTTTTATTTTTAACATATTATCCTAGATTGATTCCAATAAATAGAATTATTATTAGAGTTTTGAAAGGAATAATATAACTAACTATATTTTAACATCCATTAATAATTAGTTACACTATTATTTATATATTTAATAATTTTTGAACTAACTATTAATTAATTTATTTTAAAAATTATTTAACTTAGTATTCATTGGAATTATAAAAATAGAGATCCTTCCCTTAATCTTGTTCAACTAACCGTTTCCCAATCAAACTTAGGCGTTAGTCCTTATAGCCATTACCTGGTCAAGAAATATAGCCATTGGATGTCCTGCTCAAACTATTTAATAGGCAAAGCTAGATCTATTTCTTCAACTTATCCTGACAATGAACCACACTTGTTGGTTCAAAACGCATCGACAAATGAAATATCATGTGATTTATGCCGGAAAAATTCTCATAAAATTCATATGGATCACAGAAGCCTCAATTCAGCGATGTTGTCTTTGTCAGTGCATTTGTTTATTAACTCCTGTAGGCCTTTAATAGCTTTTCTATCACGCAACAGTTTTATGCAGGTTCCCAAAAATGTAGTAAGCATAGAGTGTTCAACCTCAGTATGCACGCTGGTTTCTTGCACCTTGTCCTGACTTCCCGAGTTGGATGCCTCATCAAATCTTTTCTTGGCCTCCATAAATGTTTCCTTAGCATGCGCCAGATGAAAACCAAGTTCCTTCTCTGGGGAATTGCGGACCCATCCATTCTCTTTAGGCTATTTTCCTTTATCATCACCAGTTGTTATTCCACTTCTAAGAACTATATTAACACTTTGATCCTCTCCACGGAGCTCAACTCTTATCATCTATAAATTCTGCATAAGTTGCTAAGGTTTCTCTTTCTTCTCTTGCATCTTAGCTATCAGCACCAGGCATTCTTCTATAGTATTGTCAAACTGAATGCAGTACTAACATGATAGGTGTGTATGATTCTGAAACTCCCTCGTGTAGTGCCCTGGCATTCCACAATTGTAGTAGATAACCTGACTGCGACCTCTTCCAGGTCCTCCTCCTCCACAACCTTGTTCTCTTCCCTGATAAACTCCACACACCCCTCTGGTGCCCTAATTTGGAGGTCGACTTTCCACTTGCATCCAATATGTAGGAGTCCTTTCCATCATTATCTCATAGCTTCGACAGTGGTACTCATCGTGGCCCATTTATTTGCAGAAGGTACAAAACAACTGTTGAGTTTTCTGGACGAACTTTTGACCCAAATTATAGTTTTTTGTTGCATATTTTCCAGCAACCTGAAAAATAGTGCACGATAACGCAGCCCCCACGCTCTGTCCTACTGGAGCTTCCGGACTCAAGGGAATAGGTTCCCCTCCTATAGTATAATTTTCAAATATGGGAAAGTGGTCTTTATCATTCCCTTGGATCTTCCACTTCAAACACAGACTTTCACACGCACCTCTGGTTTAGTCTCCTTGTCTTTCTTCAAGCTACGCAATTTTGGCAGAGGCTCTCTAACTAAGAGTGAATCTATTGTACCCCGAAGGTCATATCCTGAATGGGCGTTACATGAAACCACATCATGATTTCTGATGAGCCTCATCATTGGTAACTATATGGACCTTAATACACCTCCAAGATTAGTAAAATCAACCCTTCTCATAATTCCTTACATGTTTTAATTATATTTTGCTTAATGAGATGAGTAAAATTAAGATGTTATGTCTAGTGGTCTAATGTGCATTGATTATATGTTTTTGGGAGAAAATCATGGAAATTTTGGCTAATTAAGTTGCATTATACTCAAATGAGACAATAAGGAAATATTATAGGAGATGGATCCTCCTCATTAAATCCTCACTCATTTGAATATCCCTTAAATAAATCACACTAGATTGGAGTTGCAAACAACTGAGTCATGGAGATCATAGGCAACCGAGCCAATGACAGTTAAGAACTAGTTCATCTTGAGTTTGGGAGCCAAGCCTCCCTATATTTAAGGATGTTTTTGGAGACTTAAGTTGTATAAATAAGGAGGCCTATAGCCTCATTAGGATTTAGATTTTCTATGTAAGAGCACTAATCATTTTCGAGTTAAAGGATTGTGGCAAAACATTGTTATGTAATTTTTTGATATGATAATGAGAATAGGCATTTCCTCGATCCATCACTGAGGTTACTTGGAGGGCTAAATAGTGCCCAACCCTAGTAGCAAAGGTTTCTCTTATTTTACTTGTATGCTTATGTTATTTCATAGATTATTATTGAATTGATTTTAGCGTTGTTTCATTGCAAGTAGTGGTGAATTTGATTAGTTTACTTCCATTTGTGCATAGATTTAGCAGTAGCTTTAGAGAGATAAAGGAATACCAAAAAGGCTGATAGTAGGTGGATTTGGCCTCATTCCTCCCTTCAGGGACTGTGGTTTGAGGAAAAACTGCTATTCAGCCCCAAAAAGAGAGAATTTTGATTTCTTATGGAATTTAGGGTTTTCTACTAATTAAGCCAACATCTTTTTAGTTTCAAGAATAGGTTTTAGTTTTTATCTTTGATATCTCCAGCATTGTATTAGATCTCATGGTGTTTCACAAAATTCTACAAATATTTCCATGCATGAACTATGCAATTAAATAATGGAATTATGTTTTCTTATGTTGATTGGAAATATTTCTTGTTTGACATGATTCATGGGTAAATGTCAGTGACGTGTGTATTGTAGGAGTTTCAATAGTGCAAGAAGATCTCATGTCAGTAGCCCCGGCCTAACCTCATCCATCCATGATCAACAAGAGCCACTAAGTCCATCAACCAATTTATCATTCCACAAGAACAACCTTCCATGTTTTTTGAGCAAATCCAACCATATTACAAACTTTGGTTTGAGTTCCGATGAAGTCCTAGCCACTCCCTTGCCTTATATATTCCATCGTTCACCATTCCTAAGCCATATACCACCTTCCAAATCACACCTATTTCTTTTGGCCAGATCTTATAGGATCATTAGGACATCCTGTAGGATGACCTGTAGTGGCCTCTTTTGAGGCTGATTTGTGGAAAAACCATCTAGAAAGATAGGAGAAGACCCCTAATTGCCTCCCAATCCATCTAACATTTTACGACCATCTCTAACCCACTTTCCATACCACCAAGAAGAATTAGCATTCATATTTTCGCCAAAAAGGACAAAAATGAAAAAATGTTATTGTGTTCATTCATATGCACAGCAGTAAAGTGCTTGATTATCTCAGATTGCATGCCTAGGATAGTTAGGATTAAAAACATTTTAGCTTATGATTCTTTTGAAGCAAGATCTATTAGAAAGTAGTTAGATGAGTGGTGTGTTTAAAGCATTTATTTCAGTCTTTCATTATTGCAATAGACAATATTTCAATTCTCTCAATTAGGGTAAAATCCCCCTTTCTCGATTCGTAATCAAACTTCTTCTGAATCAATAGAAGGTTGGTTTGAGAAACCCTAGTGTTCTATCGCCAGCTCAGTAGTGATAAAGATTGGACCCATTACATCTACTTGTGTATACAACACTACCACCTCCAAGTTTGTACAAACCCCAGGTTGATAAAGTAAAGTTGGTAGCCCAAGAGTTGCAACATTCTTGTTGCAATTGTCATTATCGGGGAGGTGTCTGAGTAGATGTGATTTTTTCTTTCTTTGTTCCATTTTTTATCTCTTTCGTTATGATATTAGATTCATTTTTTCACAAAAGTAATTGTAAGTGGGTTTTTTTTCCTTTCCATTCTACCTATAAGATTTCATTCAGCAGTTAGTTTCCATTCAGTTTGTTATTTCAATTATGCAATTACTCTTAAATCTTGAAAACAAAACAAAGAAAAAACACTTATTTCATGCCTCGTAGGAATAGGGATAACTTAGGAAAATTTCTACAAAATTCCCCCACCACTTCAAACAACCAACCGTTGCCCTTCTTCGGTGGTTGTGAATTGGAGGAACCCTTAGGCAAGCAACTAGAGATTTTTGAAGAGTCTACAGGGGGAGAAGAAGAAGAGAACCCATTCCCACTGACCTAATGGATGAAAATAGAAATGAAATAGGAGATAGAGAAAGAATTGAGGGTGCTTTTCCCATCAGAGAAACCAATTGCGATGCCAAGATGAAAAACATAAGCCCCTCTGCTCTTCCTCACTTCCATAGCCTAACCTCAAAAGATCCAGATACTTTCTTTTTTGATTTCACTGTCATATGCAAAACTTATGATTACATCACTGATGATCATAAGTTGAAATTATTCCCATCCACTCTCAAGGATGCAGCTCTGCACTAGTTCATGGGTTTACATAGGGATAACATCACCACCTAGGCTCATATGCAACAGGGCTTCAACAACAAGTATTGAGACTATTGTAGGTCCAAAGACACTAAAGAGGAAAATTTTAAAATGACCTTACGGCATGATGAGCCCTTAGAAGATTATGAGGAAAGATTCCAGCTCAGCTACAAAAGGGCCAGGTGCACACTTGATCCTGAGTCACTGAAGATAGTGCTACTTAGGGGAGTCATGGAAGATCCTCCAAAGACCCTAAACCTGCTAGCAGGAGGAGACATCTACCAGCTACCCTATGAAGATATCAAGACAATCTTTAAGAACCATTCTAAGGTAGCTAGGAAAAAGGGTAGTGGTAGTCAACCAATGGCCAGCTCATCCTCTTCCAACACATCCATAAAAGGTGAAATTGGAAATATGTTCTAAGATTTCAAGAGTGAGATATTGCAAAGTTTTTCCCTACAGATGGACACTATGCACATCAAGAGAAAGCAGGAGGAAGAAGAGAGAGTATTAGCCATCTTCTACCCCAGATACACAATGAGGCACACTAGGAATGAATGTCCATTAAACCTTATAGAAATATTCTCGGCCTGTGAAGAAAACCACTCCACAGACAAGTTCCCTTCTCTACTTCGACTAAAATCTGTGTATGAGGGAACTGAAGGGGTGACTAAACAACTCTACTACATAAATCAAAGGAGGCCTCAGGGGCATCAACCATACCAATAGGGAATGGAAGGGTCATCCTATGAATATTACAACCCTAACCAAAACACATACATTTCCTCTTGGGGGCCCCCTGCTCATCCCTCATAATCTACACCTTCTCTTTGGTCCTTTTCACCTAAATACCATTCCCATCCAACCAACCAACCATTTCAGCCATATACTCCTCCAGAACCTCAGTGGAATGCACCACCCTAGGGGTGGGGGACCCCATACGACAATGCTCCAGCTTTATTTCCTTCACTTCCTACTCAACCACAAAATTTACACACTTCCCCACCTAAAAAAGCCTCAGATGCCTACCCAACCAAATCCAAACCCAAACAACAAATAGGCACAACAGGTCTACAGTGGAAAGACATCCTACCATGCTTATGCTGTGGAGATTCAGGAAATTAACCTGACGTTTGGGAGAGTGCTCCTAGACAATCAACCTCCATCTCCACCGAGGGAGAGTGAGGAGGAAATAGAGGAAAGTATACCTATGTGAATGCATCACCCTTTCTTGAAAGATTAAATCATCCAATCTAGCCTACCCTAGAAGAGAATGAACTTCTAGGTGAACAGAAAATTCCATGTGTTAAAATTCCACTTCTCCAAGCCATTAAGGATGTGCCTATTTACAACAAACTGATTAAAGAGAAGTGTTTCAAACATCCAGGGAGGCAAAAAAGAGACACCCCTACCATTAATGTCATTGGGAAACTATTCGACTTAATGCTGGGGCAGGTAATTTGCCTCAAGTATTTAGACCCTGGAAGCAGTGTAGTATATGTGCACATCAATGGCACCATTGTCCCACACACCTTGATTGATCTTGGTGCTACCATTAATGTAATGACCAAGGACACCATGCTAAAGATGAATCTCCAGGGTTCATTAAGAAAGACCCCAACAATATTGTAGCTTGGAGACCGTTCCACAGTAGCCCCTGAGGAGATTATTGAGAATGTGATGGTCTCCATTGACTCCTTAGAGTACCCTGCCGACTTCCTAGTTCTCCAGCCTAAGGCCAAGATTAATGGTTATCCTCTCATACTTGGGAGGCCTCGGTTAGCCACTGTCGATGCCTACATCAGCTGTAGGGTTGGATACATGACTATCAAAAATGGTGTTGGGTGCGGAGTATAAAGTTGTAAATAATTCATAGGGTTGTCCGCCCTCAATTTTGTAATGAAATGTCAGCTTTAGAGATCTATCCATGGTCTGGACACCATGGGATTGTATAAATAGAGTGAGGCTCTAAGTAGTTGAGACATAATAGAATTAGAAGGAATGATGATGGAATAGAAGGATAGCGGAAGATCTAAGTGTAGAGTTGAGTTTCTGGGTCATAGAGTAGGAGAAGGCTTAGCTGTTGAGTGCGTAGAGGCCTAGTAGTCTGCAGCTAAGTGCACGGACCGCTGCAGCTGAGCGCGTAGGGCGAGTCGAGTCTGTAACTGTCGAAGCATTAATAAAGAGAAGTTTTACATCAAGTCTATGTATTTATTTCCTATTTTTTGTATCGAATATATTGGGTATAAATTGCATTTTTGTTGTCTATATGGTGCACGAACATATCTGATTGTGTTGATTAAGTAAATGTGAGATGAGGTATTTGTTTACGCGAAGTTAACTAACAATTGTAATAAAATAAGTAAGATATGCGGTGTAACTTGGGGAAATAGCACAGATCTTTACCTTGGCAGTGCGAAAGCATCTCAGCCCCTGGTTAAGGCTGTGTGAAAGGCAATCCTAATAGATCACAAAGGTCTCACAGGTTAGGACAGTGCGTGAAGAGACTTGTGTGAAGTTAGGCATAGTTGGATTAAATTGACCCTGAAGAAATCTCCAGGGTGCAGAAACATGGCTACAACATCCCCCCATACTGATTCGAGTGAGATTTCAGTCCGCACACTGCATGTTGATGCTGAAAGGGCTAGTAATGTAGGGATTTGTTTGGCTAATTCACTCCAAACCTGGGTCAGGCCCCCTCAGGCCAACAAATGGTTCCATTGCTGGGACCAGAATCTGCATAGAGATATCTGATGTCATATCATTGGAATCCAATTAAGAAGGAAATTGAAGGCTGGTTGGACAGGAGGATTTACGAATTCGTGGCACAAGAGAACAGGAACCCGCGACTGACAAAAGAAGAGTGGTTATACTACTACCTGTACACAGAGATCCATGCAATATTCTTCACGTATTTTCCTACTGAGCTGTACGAGTGGATCACAAAGCTAGAAGATAGCCAAGGAAGGTGGAAACTTGACAATCCTATTGTGTGGACCCCAGAGTTAGTGCGAATCTTGGAAGCATTAGAGGATAAGATTGCGTGTTCCATTGATCATTGGTTCGATCAGATTATAGGAGGATTCATCACTGAGTTCGCGGTTGACACCTCAGTTAGCTACAGCAAGGCAGAGCGACACTTTCTCAAGGGACCGCGAGGTAAGTACGTAAAGTCTCTGAATACTTGGATTAAAATGTTATTGTGTGAAAAGAGGGTTATGCAATTACCTTGATGTTCAAGGCTACGTGAAGTGGAAAAACTTAAAGGAACGAAGGAAATAAGGGAACAAAAAGTAGCCCCTTGATTTCACCTCCATGAGGGAACAAGGAAGAACTTGCGAAGGTCTCGCCGCAAAGTGCGATCCATATGATAAGGAAAATAATTCCGCAAATACCACCCCCACCCACATCGCCACTAGCTTCATAGCCTTCACCTCCATCTTCACTCGTACCACCTGTGCCACCACCCCTATTCAATATGGAAAGCACGATAAAGTTTCCTTTGTTCAAGGGATTGGGAAATAAGGATTCAGACCAATTTTGGTTTGTGGTAAGAGCCATATGGGAAGCACAAGAAGTTACAGATGACAATATAAAGAAAGCGACACTGGTTAGCACCCTGCAGGACCATGCATCAGGGAAAATTTTAAGGATGGAAATTTATCTTAAAGTTTAGAAACCTTGGCAAACCCCACTAGTCCATAATATGAAATCTATAAAATATTTGGAGATATTTTTGTAAAAATATTGAAATTTATAATATTTTTATATAGTCTATATATAATTTTTTGGCGATTTTTAGGGTAAAATAATTTCATTCTATAAAATTTGGGCGAACCATTTTTACAAAAAAAGGGAAATTAACGAATCTTTCTTTTGGAAAAAGTATAGAAAATTAGCCCATGGGCGAATATTAGCCCCTAAAATTTTCCCAGCCACGCGTTGACCTGGTATATTAAGCACTCCAATGATAATCAAAATGCGGGAATCGCGGATATGCAAGCAGCGCTAAACATAGAATTTAGTAGGTCGAAGTCTGAAGCATAGTTGATCATTGGATTCACAGAAATCATGATGCTACCGGGCGAGACTCCTTTGGAGTTGGATCAGAGGTTGAAGTGTACGATTTGTGAAGCTAATATGAATCTGACGAATGGACAACATTGTGAATGGTTTGTAGCATCGCTAATGCCACATTTAAGGAGCACGCTATCGTAACAGAAGTTAACGACTCAGGTAGAGGCATTAGACATTGCGATGAGGCTTGAGACCCCAATGCAAGATCCTAACTTCGGAGTTCAACAGATCCATGCGCAGTTGAAAAATTTATGCTCAGAGATGCAGAGTCTGAAACAGGACAGAACAACTCGACCAGAAGTGCGCAAAGAGTTGTGGTGTGTAAAATGCAAGGGTCAGGGTCATGAAAAGGACCATTGCCCGGTGTTTGCAAATTACCTCATAGGACTGAGATTGATGCCATTAAGGTAGGAGGCATAAGCAGGACCTAGTGTTGCACCTGCCTTGTGGTGCATGATTTGGCAAATAAGTAGAAAAAATGCTACAGACAATTGTCATTTGTTACAAATATACAAAAAATTTGCAACAATTGTTTTGTAATTTTTGTAGGTCAGTGGGACATGATGAGCACATTTTTAGAAGCTATGAGCTAATGATAGATAGAACTCTCACCTACAGAGTTCAGGCCAAATAACAACCCCTAGACCATAATGTAGGAGTGGTGCGAACTGAATTTCAGGGGCGCGGACAAGGATGAGGGGGAGGAGGACCTAGAAGAGGTTGCGGTCAATTGATATGCTACAATTGCAGAGGGCCAAGACATTATGCCAGTGATTGTACGAATCCGACATGACTGTTGTGTTTATAATGCACCTTTTTTGATCATGAGACAAAATATTTTCCTACGCTGATAGCTAGGATACGTGACAAAGGAGCGCTACCACCTCCCGCAACTCAGAACTTGCAGATGATGAGGTCTGAGCCATGTAAGGAAGATCCAAATGTGAACATTGTGCTTCGAAGTGGAATCATGACGAGAGATGAAAAAGGCAAATAACCTAAAGATAGTACTTGGGTTTGCGAGGCTCCAACAAAAGAAGCGAAGTTTGATTTGGAATGCACTCGAGAAACCTTCATGGAAGCTAAGAAGCGCTTCACGGATGCCTCCACTTCAGGAAGCAAGGATAAATGGAGCCAGAGATGGACCCGTCTATGCTTACAACATTCCTGGAAACACGCATGAAGTTATTGCACAATAGTAAGGCTATAAAAGGATTACAGGAACTCATTAACAGATGCTTTGGGAATGCGCCAGGAGAACTGCACGTAGTCTGGAAGATTGGAAAGCATAAGACAAGGACGAGAAGAGAAATGAGGTTAACCATGCAGATTGGAGAATATGAGATGAACCAAGTAATTCTAGATTTAGGATCGGAATCAAATGTTTTGCCGAAGTAGACATGGGAGAACATGGAGATGCCTACACTGTAGTGGTCTCCTATTCATCTGTGAATGGCAAACCAACAAAAAATAATACTCATGGGGCGATTACAGGGAATCACTGTGAATATTGAGGGAGAAAGTGCACTAGCAAACTTTGAAGTGATAGAGATTGTTGATGATAGCAATCCCTACCCTGCACTCTTAGGAATTGATTGGGCCACTGACATGAATGGGGTGATTAATCTGAAAAAGCGCAAGATGATTTTTGAGAAGAAGTCACTATGTGTAGTTATACCTCTAGACCCTGCTGAAGGATTGCGCTATACATTGCCAATGTACGACTATGAAAGTGATGATGATTTGGAATGCATCTATAAGTTAACATCACAAAACTAGAACTGGGTGAATCCCACTGTAGATAGACGGCTTGCATGGGAGCATGAGAGATCCTATACTTTGGATTTGGATGAGGAAACAGAGCAATGGAAAAATTGGTTACATGAGGTGACTACACTGAATTTTAATATGATGACAAGGTCATTTTGTTGCGTATCGACGAAAGTAAGAGACCTTCCTACTTATGATGGGATAAGTGAGGTAGATACCTTCTTAGATAGATTTGAAGGAGAAGTGCTAGAAAAGCAACGCTTCCAGGCTTTGAATTGGGTATTGCGCGCTACGCCTGTGTGGTGGTGGGGTATGCAGAAAGGGAGCTTTTAGGACTGGCGCGAATGTAGGAGAATGATGCACACGTGTTTTGGGAAGCCTAAGATGTGACTAATAGACAAGTATGATGGACAGGATGATCCACGTGCACATCTAGCCAGGTGGATACAGGCATATGGAAAACAACCTACGCGGATGCGCATGAACTCCGTGCTGAGAGGTATGGTCAATAAGCATGTGTTGGGGGGACAAATGTGCAACTAGCTCTTAAGGTTGGACAGACAGTATGTGGGAAGAACAATCACGCAAAAGGTTATCCACGTGGAAGCATTTCACAAGGTGTGCAACATGTTGAACAAGGAATGCAACGCATAGTGAAGTGGTTGGGACATGTGCATACCCAAACATACACCTTTATGATTGCTCAATCGAGTAGAAGTTGTAATTCCTATGGATTCTATCATGTCTCGTCCACGCATATTAGCGCTCACAGGGGTAACGAACCATGGAGCCCTGGAAGAAAGGCTCATGCCGTTGGAAGAGCTCAAAGATGAATGGTTGGGACTCGATGAAGAGATCTAGTAGGGTGATCTTAGGCTCCAAGAAATCATGAATGAAAGAGTTCGGTTGAGGGTGAAAAGTGTCGTGGTGAAAGTGGAAGTCAAGAAGCTTGAGGAAGGAATAAAGAAGGAATTTCTCGATAGAAAGACCGTAGTAATAAAATAGGATGAGCTCGAGTACATTGACAGACTTGGGGACCACCACCGAGAGTTTCTCAGTTTGTTGCATGGGATGAGACCATATGTTATTAAGGAAATCATAGATGGTGGCGCGATGTAGTTGGAGAAGTTAAATGGCAAACTCTTCTTAGGAAAAGTAAATGGTAGTCATATGAAGCCTTACATAGGTGGCCCGACCACCTAACTAGCCACAAGAAGCATAGTATTAGTGCTCCAAGCAGCTGAAAGGAGGCGCTATATTATAAAATACTCTACCCAAGAGCTGCACAATGTCAGGACTGCATGCAGTAGCAAGGTGTCACAGGATCCACGATAGCGCAAGGTTAGTTGTGCTGCCACGTGGGTTGGCTGGAAAGTGACCATTATAGTCACTATTCATGATGTGATGCTTGGTTTGAGACCAAATGGAGTGGGTGGTAGGAATTTAAGGAGAACTTTATGGGCTAGATTTGGGAAAATTTGCCGCCAATGGAGCATTAATGGACCGAAAGTGGGGGGAATGGTCGAATTCAAATTCAAAAGTTGTAAATCGGATGTAATGACTTTGCATTTTGTGGGCATAAAGCACAAAGTTGTAAATGATTCATAGGTTTGTTCGCCCTCAATTTTGTAATGTAATGTCGGATTTAGAGATCTACCCATGGTCTGCAAACCATGGGATTGTATAAATAGAGCAAGGCTCTAAGTATTTGAGACATAATAGAATTAGAAGGAATGATGATGGAATAGAAGGATAGTGGAAGATCTAAGCTGAGAGTCAAGTCTTTGGGTCATAGAGTAGGAGAAGGTTCTATAGCTGAGTGCGTAGAGGCCTAGTAGTCCGTAGTTGAGTGTGTGGACCCCTGCGGCTGAGTGCACAAGGCAAGTCGAGCTTGTAATTGTTGAAGCATTAATAAATAGAAGTTTTACATCAATTCTTTGTATTTATTTCCTATTTTCTGTATCAAATATATTGGGTATAAATTGCATTTTTGTTGTCTATATGGTGCACGAACATATCTGATTGTGTTGATTAAGTAAATGTGAGATGAGGTATCTATTTACATGAAGAGAACTAACAATTGTAAGATGATAAGTAAGATAGATGGTGTAACTTGAGGAAATAGAATAGATCACTGCCCTAGTAGCGTGAAAGCATCTTAGCCCTTGGTTAGGGTTGCATTGAAGGCAATCCTAACAGATCACGAAGATCTCGCAGGTCAGGAGAGTGTGTGATGCAACATACATGAAGGTAGGCATAGTTGGATTAAATCGACCCCTCAGACATCTTCAAGGTGCGGAAACTTGGTTCCAGCATCCCCCCATACTACTTTCAGTGAGACTTCTATCCACACACCATGGAATGATGCTGAAAGGGCCAATAGTGTAGGGATTTGTTTGGCTAATTAACTCTGAACCTAGGTCATGCCCCATCAAGCCAACAAATGTGAATCTATGCAAGCAATTGATCTTGTACCCTCCTGCTCAGCCATATTTAGAACATGATTTACCTTTATGGTTGGAAGAGGAGGAAGAAGATGAAGTTTACTCAACCCAAATATGTACCCTATAAACTACCATGGGAGGAGGACAACCTGATGAAGATGATTGGATTGAATACATCCTCCAAAATCCAATTCCCAACACCTTGTCCTTAGAGGAAGTTGGAAAGGAAACCAAGAGAAACCATTAGATTGATCTATGCTTAGCTGATTCAAACCCTAATCGTGTTAAGGGAATAGAATTTAGCCATGAAAGAACTTCGAAAATCAACCCCTCTCTTTCTGTACACCAAGAAGAAGAGTTGTGCAACATGCTAAGGGAACATTTGGATGCCTTTACTTGGAGTTAAAAAGAAATGAATGGAGTGCACCTGTCAGTGTATACTCACCACATGTATATCAAAGAAGGTTGAAAAATAGTCGGAAAACCCCAAAGGAGAATGAATCCAACTCTTAAGGATATAGAAAGAAGAATTGCAAAATATGTTGGATGCAGGATTCATTTACCCTATCTCATACAGTGAGTGGGTTTCTCCTTTGGTGTTGGTTTCAAAGAAAAATGGGCAGTGGAGGATTTTTGTTGATTATAGAGAATTAAAAAAAGCAAAAAAGAAGGACCATTTCCATCTACCTTTCATTGACCAAGTGCTAGATGGTTTGGTAGGGAAAAAGTTCTTCTCTTTCTCAGATGGGTTCAACAGATACAATAAAATCCATATTAGCCTAAAGGAGCAGGATAAAACCACCTTCACCTATCCTTAGGGTACGTTTGCTATAGGGTCCTTCCTTTTGGCCTATGCAATGCCCCTGCCACTTTCCAGAGGGCTGTCTTGAGTATCTTTTCCAAAATATTCCATGATGCAGTGGAAATTTATATGGATTACTTTACACCCTATGGGTGTGATTTCCGAGAGGCTCTCTCCAACTCAAGTAAGGTGTTGAACAAATGCATTTAAATGAACTTATCCCTTAGTATTGAAAAAAGTGAGTTCCTGATGACTGCAAGGACTATTCTAGGTCACTCAATATCCTAGAAGGGATTTCAAGTTGACCCAAATAAGATAGCCATCATCCAAAGGGTCCAATCTCCACAAAAACAGAGAGATTTCAGAAGTTTTATAGGTTTAGCCAGATATTATAGGAGATTTATAAAATACTTCAACAAGTTAGCTTCTTCTTTATTTGGATTATTGGCGAAGGACTCCGAATTTGTATGGTTAGAAAGCTGTCAAAAAGCCTTGGACACCCTAAGGACAAGTTGACTACTGCACCTATTCTTCAAGGTTCCTTTCTATATGTATGCCGATGCCTCTCACAAAGCCATAGGAGTAGCTCTAGGCCAGATAGATGAAAAGCTACATTATGCCATTTACTTCATCAGTAAGAATCTATCAAAAGCAAAACTGAACTACACACTGACTGAGAAAGAGCTCCTAGTTGTTGTGCATTCATTGAATAAATTTAGGCATTACATTACTGGTTACCAAACATTTTGCATACTGACCATGCTGCAATTAAATACTTGATGAATAAACCTGATGTAAATGCCCATACTATTATATGGTTACTTTAATTGCAACAATTTGATTTAACTATTATTGATAAGCCTAGCAACGAGAATGGTGTTGTAGATTTTTTATCTAGATTAACTTTGCTGGCAGGGGAGGAAGGAATGGTTGATGATAATTTACCGGATGAACACTTGTTTTCCATTTCAATTCTCTCTCCATGGTTTCCTGACATCGCAAATTACTTTTTGTCTACATAACTTCCACCAAATTTTTCCTCCATGGAAAAGAGAAAGATCGTAAGGAAGAGTGCCCCATTCACTTGGATTGGGGGAAACCTCTTCAAACTAGGCCTCAATCAAATTCTAAGAAGATGTTTAAGGGATGAGGAAGTCATTGACATCCTTCTGACATGTCATGATCGACCTTGTGGAGGTCACTTTTCATTGAAAAGAAGAACATTCAAGGTATTACAAGCTAGTTATTACTGGCCCACTCTTCACTAAGGTGTGAGGAGGTATACTAGTTAGTGTGATCAGTGCAAAAGGATGGGGAAACCTACCCTAAGGGATGGAATGCCTCTGCAACCTCAAGTGACTTTCAAGACATTTAACAAGTGGGTCATGGATTTCATTAGATCTATTGACCCTCCATCTAGGCAAAAGCAATACATCATTGTGTTCACTGACTATCTAACCAAGTGGGTTGAAGCAAAGGCCACCAAAGCAGCAACAAAAGAAAAAGTGGTTGAATTCTTAAGGGAAAATGTATTTTACAAGTTTGGGTACCCTAGAGAATTGATCACTGATCAAGGCAGTCAATTTACATCTCACATGTTTGAAGATTTGTTAAGCTAGCATAGACTCAAGCACATAACATCAACTCCTTACCACCCACAGGCTAATGGGCAAGTCGAGGTAACCAACAGAGTGCTGGAAGGAATTCTGACCAGAGTGATTTGCAGCAGTAGAAAGCATTGGGAAGATAGATTAGTTGATGAAACTTGGGCCTACAATATCACCTGGAAGACCACCACTAGGTTTACTCCTTATGAGCTGGTCTATGGTAAGAAAGCATTTTTTCCCATTGAATTTGAATACAACACCTTAAGAATGGCAGCAAAACTGGATCTAGATCTCACCAGGGCACAGCAAGAAATATTGCTCCAGCTGAATGGGTTAGATGAATTTAGGATGTAGACCCTACTGCACATAAAGGTGACTCAAGTTCAAAGGAAAATTTGGCATGACAAGAATATAAAGGAAAATCAGTTTTAAGAAGGTGATTCAGCTTTGTTGTATGACTCCAGGTACAAGGATTTTAAAGGAAATTTAAGGAATAGATGGTTAGGGCCTTATGCCATAGAAAAATGTCATGATAATGATTCGGTACAAATAATAACCATTGATGTAGAGGCTATCCCTTTACTTCTCAATGTGTATAGAATGAAGGTCTACAAGAAGCCCTTCTCAAAGCAATAATCCATCAATGGCATCAGCAATATAGTGATGGTGGTGGAGAAAGTCTTAGCTTCCACCCCATCAAGTCTTTGAAAAAAGAGGAAACATTAAAAAAGAAGAAAATAAAAAAATAAAGAGACTCAAGTGAAAACCTCCATGAGGCACTTGAGTCCCATTGTTGGTTTGAAAACCTCTTGAGGCGACCCAATGGTGTTGAAAAAAAAGAGAACAAATAAAAAGATATCTGGGTGAAAACCTATTTTGAGGCACCCAGGGCAAGAAGCTAGGATTAAAACCTTCTTGGAGGCAGAGTAGTTATTTTGTAAAAAAAAAGAGAGACAAAAGAAAAAAATGAAAAAAGAGAGAAAAGGTAAAAAAGAAAAAAATTGGAAATGTTGTTTGCAGGTCAGCAAGAGGAGGATAAGAAAAGCTTGAGAGGAGCATAAGGACCTGCAAAATCCATATTCCAAGCTCTCTGTCTTGTATGCTTCATTATTTCATCCATTCTCCATTTATGAACTCCTCTAGCTCAGTTTACACAAGCTCTGTGTTTTCTACAGGATTCTTTGTAATCCTACAAGATTCCTTGTAAACCTGTAGGATTTTCAAAAGAGGCCAATGCACAGAAGAATATGCAACAAAAGCACATCACAAAAACATCACTCTCCAGTATGCATCATCATCAAAGCATCTTACCCACATGTATGTCATCTTACGCATGCTCTCTCATTAGTACGATATGATCAAAACTGTAGGATTATGTGACAATCAGTTTTATAAGAAGAGGTGGACAGTTAACTTAGCCACCTTCGGCTAGTGGATGAAGAGAAAACAATTACACCACTCCACATGTGGCAACAGTCAAATCAGAAGAAAAAGAAGCCAAGGGAAAAAATAGTTAAGTTACATAGGAACGAAGTGTGAGATGATTGCAAGGTAAGGTGGAATGATGGACTGATAGTGGGACCAACAATCCAAAAGGAGGTGCTTGCACTTAGATAGATAGCACACCATCCAACATGATCATCCATATATGGAAATAAAACATTGATTCCCATACAAAGAGAAGCATTAGTATTCTCGATAATTCATCAAAAAGAGGTTTCTATCGACATTCTTGAAGCAACACTTACAGGAGATAGTTGGCATTTACAGCGCAAGAGACCTACAGGATCCTACAGGAAAACCTACAGGATTTGATAGGAAAACATATAGGATACAGAGCAGTCAATATGCAGGATTATCAATGGGCACTGAAGGAGGAGAAATCAAAGTTTGTCATCAACAGAAAGTAACAAGTGAGGTAGGACACCTATCAATTCAAAAGGGAAGAGGCAAATACAAACCCCACTATACTTCAGGATAAGAAAGAGCACAATGATTAGGCAAGGAAGACCTCAAACCCCCATAAAAACTCCAATTTTCATTGAGGATTCACTAAAGCAGCAAGAAAAGTTAGCCCCTCTAGAGAAAAGTCAAGGAGAAGGTTCATCAGGACAAACCTCTCCCAAATCTCCCATAACTTATGTTAAAAGGCCTGTCACAAGGTCAGCGTCATCAAAAGGAAAAGGTCTCCTATAGGAGACACAAGAATACCTACAGGAATTAGAGGCCATCCTACAAGAAACCTTGTCAAACCTACAAGATGTACAGAAAATGGACCAAGAAGGTATCACTCCACAAGAAACAAAGAAAGAAGGCCAAGAACTGAGGGAACCTAGTCCACAACCCAACCTCAGCTCCTACTATAGATTCATTGAAGGAGGTAGGGTAATCCCAAAAAAAATTCCCATCCCCTTATTCTTTGAACTTGAAAAAGAGAGGGAAATGACACACAGGTGGATGAAAATTTCCAAATCCATAGGAGTGGATGATGTAGGCCCCATGGAGGAGAAATTGAAGGAGATGGGCAGAGAACTGAGCAGCATAATGGATAGAGAGGGAATGGTGAAATCTTAGTTAGAAGTAGAGAATGCATGGCTAAGGGGACAACTACAAGAAAGGGAAAGCCAATTGGCAACTATGGCTAGTTTATCCTTGGAGGCAATCTAGTGTAGGATTCCAACAAAGTCTTATGCCATGTATCTTAAGGAATAATGGATACAATTCTAAATCAAGACTTTAGCACAGAGAGGCACTATGCCCTTCCAAAACTATATACAATTCATTGATCTCTGTGATAAAATCACCTTGGAAGATAGAGAAAAAATGTCTGAGTTCTACCTACACAGCTTGGCCTTGACAGATTTGAATGTGTGGGACCCAAATTCAAAACTAGCAGACTTGCAACTGATGGCCTTAGCATCATGGATGAATCATGAGGAGGCAAGAGATATAGAGATGAAAAAGGTAATGGCAAGAGAAGAGACAGAACCCCTCATGATCAGAGCTAAACAATCTACTCCAATGGTTGTCAACAACACCCACAACCTTATTGAAAATGATCATAAGATTTCACCTAGGTACATTGTTGCATAAGAACAAGTAGTCACACACTTTGAAGACATGTTTAGATTGCTATGGGATGATAACATGAAATATTTCCAAAGGAGGTGGAACACCTTGCCTCACTGCCTAAAAATCATAGAATACCATTATCCTCAAGGAATGAGAGAGGCACTAAATAGAACACCATGTATAAGCAGGCTCTACAAAGATTGAAATTCAATTGGATTTCCTTGAGACTCAGTCTGTCACTACTTCTAGGAATGCTAGAAGGGAGGAGAGAAGAAGAAGAAAGAAAGAAGTGAGAAGAGATAGAGAGGAAGGTAGGATTTTATTCACAAGAAGAGGAAACTATAGCAGAAGCATGGGATGTCAGGGAAGCCACCAAAGAAATGAAGGACATGGACATAGATTAAGTTGCTCAGAGGATGAGAAACACTTTCAGTAGGGGGGTGATGATGAGCCTCATCATTGGGTAACTATATGGACCTTAATACACCTCCAAGCTTACTAAAATAAACTCTTCTCATAATTCCTTACATGTTTTAATTATATTTTGCCTAATGAGATGAGTAAAAGTGATGCTATGTCTAGTGGTATAATGTGCATTGATTACATGTTTTTGGGAGAAAATCATGGAAATTTTGGCTAATTAAGGTGTAGGATACTTGAATGAGAGAAGAATTATATATTATAGGAGATGGATCTTCCTCATTAAATCCTCACTCATTCGAATATCCCTCAATCAAATCACACTAGCTCGGAGTTGCAAGCAGCCGAATCATGGAGATCATGGGCAGCTGAGCCAGTGATAGTTAAGAACCAGTTCATCTTGAGTTTGGGAGCCAAGCCTTCCTATATTTAAGGAAGTTGTTTGAGACTTCAGTTGTATAAATAAGGAGACATAGAGCTTCATTAGGATTTAGATTTTCTATGTAAGAGCACTAAGCATTTTCGAGTTAAAGGATTGTGGCAAAACATTGTTATGTAATATTTTGATTTGATAATGAGAATGAGAATTTCCTTGATCCAGCACTAAGTTTACTCAGAGGGCTAAAGCTCTTTGGTTATGGCCCAACCCCAGTAGCAGAGGTTCCTCTTATTGTACTTGTATTCTTAGGTTATTTCATAGTTAATTGTTGAATTGATTTTAACATTATTTCATTGCAAGTAATGGTGAATTTTATTAGTTTGCTTCCATTTGTGAATATCTTTAGTAGTAGCTTTAGAGAGATAAAGGAATACCAAAAAGGTTGTTAGCAGGTGGATTTGGCCTCACTCGTCCCTTTAGCGACCTTGGTTTGAGGAAAAAATCCTATTCAGCGCCAAAAAGACAGAATTATGATTTCTTATGGAATTTAGGGTTTTCTACTAAGTAGACCAGCATATTTTCGGTTTCAAGAATAGGTTTCCATTTTTATCTCTAATATCTCCATCCTTGTACAATATCTCATGGTGTTTCACAAAATTCTGCAAATATTTCCATGCATGAGCTAGGAAATTAAATAATGGAATTATGTTTTCTTATGTTGATTGGAAATCATTCTTGTTTGACATGATTCATGGGTAAATTCCAATGATGTGTGTATTGCAAGAGTTTCAATAGTGCAGGAATATCTTATGTTAGTAGCTCTAACCTAACCTCATCCATCCATGATCACCAAGAGCCACTAAGTCCATGGACCAATTTATCATTCCACAAGAACAATCTTCCATGTTTGTTGAGCAAATCCAACCATATTACAAACTTTGGTTTGAGTTTTGAGGAAGTACTAGCCACTCCCTTGCCTTATATTTTCCATCATTCACCTTCCCTAAGCCCAATACCACCTTCCAAATCGCTCCTATTTCTTTCGGCCAGATCCTGTATGAATACCGGCGATCCTGTAGGAGCATTAGCATCCTGTAGGTGCATTAGGACATCCTGTAGGATGACCTGTAGTGGCGTTTTTTAGGCTAATTTGTGGAAAAAGTATCCAGAAGGATAGGAGAATAACCCTACTTGCCTCCCAAGCCATCTGACCTTTCACGATAATCTCTAACCCACCTTCCATACCACCAAGAAGAATTAGCATTCATATTTTCACCAAAAACGACAAAAAGGAAAAAAGGTTATTGTGTTCATTCATATGCATAGTAGTAAAGTGTTTGATTATCTTAGATTGCATGCCTAGGATAGTTACGATTACACACATGTTAGCTTAGGATCCTTTTGAAGAAGGATCTCTTAGCAAGTAGTTAGATGTGTGGTGTGTTTAAATAATTTATTTTAGTCTTTCCTTACTACAGTAGACAATATTTCAATTCTCTCAATTAAGGTAAAATCCCCCTTTCTGCATTCATAATTAAACTTCTTCTAAATCAATATAAGGTTGGTTTAAGAAATCCTAGTGGTTTATTGCTAGCTCAGCAGTGACAAAGAGTGGACCCATTGCATCTACTTCTGTATATAGTACTATCACCTCCAAGTTTGTACAAACCCCGGGTTGATAAAGTAAATTTGGTAACCTAGGAATTGCTTCTTTCTCGCTGCAAGACTAGTGCTCATCAATTTGCAGGGCTTCTTCCTGAATTCCTATCTTCCGTTGCGACAAAGAAATCCACAGGTGGGTAAGAAGCGAAGCTATAAAATACTTGTGATGCTAACCATCTGTGAGCTACATGTTAGCTTCTCGAATCTGACATTTCAACCTTTGATCTAATTCATAAGGCATCTCAACAACCCTCACCATGATTTCCTTAAATCCTACTACTGACTGCGAGTCAGACTTAGGCTTACTAGACTCTTTGTTTAAAGCATCCTTAGTTTCTGCTAGCGATGCTTGAGGATTATAAAAAAAATACTTAATATACCAAGTCATTGTGCGATCCTGCAGGGCAATAACCAATTGTTCCTTCTTTATATTGTCACCAGTAATCTGTTGTGTTGTTCAAACAACATTCACAACAAACAAGAAATTCTTTGTATCCTCACTCCCTATTCCCTTGAAAATCTGAATCTTCATTATGTTCGACATGTTGAATGGTGGTGGTGGTGGTGGAGGTGTGGGCGAAGGTGTATGCGGTGGAGGTGGAGGTGGAGGCGGAGTGGATGGATGATGTGTCCATGGAAAACCACATGCTATCATCTAGATATAACTCCATCGTGAGGCATATACTGTTCCATCGTTATCGCTTGAAGGAGGTCTAATCAACGGGCTATATCCAGGACCTAATCTCTCTCGATCTTTAAAGAATTTTCCACTTCACATAGCTCCGAACATCAAGCCAATGGGATAACCCAATTTTCACATCACAACATTTTAATATAGGTATTCAAGGATATTAAATACTTAACTTGCGGTCCCTTGAAAAATAGCCGCTCTGCTTCATTGTAATTGACCGAGGTATTGACTGCAAATTCTGTGACAAATCCTCCAAGAATCTAATCGAGCAAGTGATCAACAACCCACGCAATCTGGTTTTCAGAGGCTTCTGACCATCGCACTAATTTAGGGGTCCACACTATAGGATTATCATGCTTCCACCTTCCTTGGCTAGCTGTCAATTTATCTAACCACTCATACAATTAAATGGAAAAAGTTTAGAAAAGGATTTCGTGTATCTCTTATAGAGATACCCATTCAATCACTCTTCCTTCAACAGGCACGAATTCCTTTTTTCTTACGTCGCGAACTCATGAATCTTCCAATCCCACCAATTTTCAATTTCTTTCTTGGTTAGATTCTAGTGATGAAACATAAAACATCTCTTTCCAGCAGATCCCAGTCCCCACAATGGAACCATATGCTGGCTTATAGGGTCTTGACCCAGGTTCAGAGTTGGTTGCACCAACCAACAAAACCCTACACTACTGGCCCTTTTGGTAACAACCCATGTAGTGAATGCTACAATCTCACTTGAAGCAGTATGGGGGGATGTTGAAACCAAGTTTCGACATCCATAGATCAGTGTGATGTCTTTTAGCGCACGAGATCTGCCCTCGTGGAGATTAGTAAGCCCTTACGGCTCATTACTGTAACTGTGCTAAAACAGCTTTCAGACCTTCGTAGAGGTCTATGATCAATCTTTATGGACCCTTAATAGTAAATTTATTAACTTACGTGCATCATAGAAAAAACCTAATTTAGTGTTCGCACAAATCTGCTTAAGTTATTAGTAAACATAGTAGAATCCATCAGAATCTTTGCAAAAGTATTTAATAGGAATTCTGTACATTCACAAAGACTTATTAAAGAGAATCGTGTATCATTAGATTAGTATTCCATAAACAAATTATCCATAAAAAACATATATAATAAACAAAATTAAACAACAATACACAAGAATTCTTTAGAAACTGTCTTTATTTATCTTCTATTCAGGACTACAGACTCAAAACCATCCTGTGCACTCAACTGCAGGGGTCCACGCACTCAGTTGCGGACTCTACCTAGGCCTCTGAACACTTAATTACATAGCCTTTCTTCTCCTATATGATCCACTTATCTATGCTATCACTTCTCTTATATTGACCCATTACATCCATGATCTAACATATCATGCCTTAGACTCGCTAAGATACACCCATTTATAGCCTTTTTCATACAATCCCATGGTCTATGGACCATGGGTGGGTCTCAAAACTAACTCAAACTTTACATAAACAAGGGGCTAAAACTACTTTGACTCCTAATCGTCTACGTGATCCGCATCCACAAATCGCAGAGACTTTACATTAGTTACAAAAATATATCAACACTTGGGTTATTTTAACCCCAAAACTGACGTAGGGGATGTTAGAGTCGGTCTTGTCAGTGCTCTGTCAAAGATCAAAACTCTTTCTGTATTTCATTTTTAGGTGTCTCGCTCCATTCATTCAACTGCATTCTGTTAGGGGCATGCCAAAATCCAACGGAAGGGTCTTGTGAGTCATTACCCCCCATGTTTTGTACTTGCTGGCTCAGGTCTGTTCATCAAAGTTCATTAAATGACAGTCAATATTTGGTGTTTTAATGGGCAAAAAATCATATCAGTCATAGGTCTACGGTTTCATAAGTCATGTTTTCAGAGTACCCAAACACGCCAGCGGGCCAGAGGGAGGTTCAACAAGTTTCATCTCTAGGTTTTCATCATCCATAATGATCAAGGTTGATTCCTCTTCAAAACTCTGTTTTGAAGAGAAAATCGTGAAAATTAATGTTTATGATAAATATGTAAAGTTATCTAGCATGAATCACTTGAAAAGCTAGTTCTGGTCATCCTTTGCCAAATGCCATGACAGCTACACCTGCAAAAAAATGCCAAAAATTTCATCATTTTAGTCAAAAATCCAAAAAGAGAATGTGAAATACAGAGTTGTATTAAGTTGTGGAAAAAGTGCCAAAATGAAACATTGCAAAGTGGGTTGTGAAGAAACAAAAATCAAACCCATGACTCCATGCCTTTATATAGATTTTATCATAAGAATCAAAGTCATTTTACATGCCAAGGACAAAGAGAAATCATTTCAAAGGAATTTGGTGAGCCAGCGTGCATTTTGGGTGAGGTTGAAGGTGTCTTGATAGGCGCAGCGCATACAATATAACACATAAAAAAATGCCCGAAATTCCTCCAAATTGCCATTGAATTGCTTGGACGTGCCAGGTAGGGTCGACATCTCATGATTCATCCATTTTTGTGTGTCATATGATGGTGGTTTATGGTCCCAAATATTGAAACAAAATTCCCAATATGGTTTAGAGAAGAACCGACTACCCTCACAGAATTGCAGGCCTGCCCTTTTGCCATCTCTTGTTTTAGGTTTCAGTCATGCTATGAGTTTTGTGAAAAGGTTGCAAATGTTCAATTCCACCATGAGTTGGCTCGCCTATTTGTTCTACATTTACATGGTGCTCAAGTTACTTTGGCAGGGGTTACTTTCACACTTACACCAGACTCTATCTCATTAGCTACCAGCATGCCTAATATTGGAGAGCCATGGAATAAGAGACAAAAAGTTGACTGACAACATTATGAGCCATATGTTAAACCTACTTTCTTGAGGCAGCTTAAGAGGGTATTTCCCTTCCGATATCTTAAAGATGAATATGCCCCTCTAATGAAGTTAATTATGAAGTATTTCAGTTGTGAAGGCTGTTTCTCCTGGTTATATGCTTATCACATCAGGTTGCTCATGCATTTCACCCGGGTACGCATCATGAACATCCCATATTTCATATGTCAAAACATAGAGAGGATGACCGCCCTTGTGCAACACAAGACCCCTGAGCAGCAGTTCAACAACATTTGTCACTTTGCTCTCATCAAGATTTTGGTGGTGCATCAACCTGATTTACAAGGTATCACTTGGGATGATTTCATCTCTCGTGACTTCTTCCGAGCTTCACAGGGACCTTCAGAGACTAGATTTGAGATAGGGGAACCTTCTCATCAATATGAGCACCATGAGATCGCCAATGTGCCGGTATTCGTCACATATCAAAGGGGCGCTAGACGCTTGTTTGCAGTAGCAAAGCGAGTGTTATCTTCACCCGGGGTGGAAGGAGCCTTGCTTCCGACATCAGCACTACAGGTACAGGACAGAGGTAAGGAGCCAATGCATGATGAGGGGCCATCAGGTGAACGAGAGAATAACTTCGTTCTCCTTCATGATGATGATACAAATACGGATCCGCAAAGTGCGCAGATTAAAGAGATCATCCAGGAGCAGCAAACATAGATCCAAGCCTTATGCCTTGACTTGGAGAGATCCAAATGGAATATGAAATATTTGGAGCAGAGGAAGAAACAACTTGAGGATCGGCAAGCTGAGATAGAGTTGCAACTGATCAAGGAAAACCAGCAACACATCATGGCAGCACAAGGTAGACCTTTGGAGCAAAGAGATGAGGACCGGGAGTATGTTTTAGAGAAAGTGAAAATTCACTTGGAGCAGTTGTTGGATAAGGCTAATAGGGAAAAAGCAATGATGAGGTGCATGACTCACCATTACATGGCCCGAAACATGAGCTCCAAAGCAAGAATCAGGAGCCTAAAGGCGAAATTGAGGAAGGTGACAAAAAGACAAAAGAGGAAAAAAGAGCAAGATCGGCTTCAAATCTTGGCCGAGGCTTCGTTGGTCCAGTATGACATGTGATAGAGAAGGTACAGCCCAAATTTCAAGAAATTTGGAGCATATTGTTTCATTTTGAAATTTTGTGCACAAAAAATAGGTTTTTTTCTCCTTGTGCGCCGCGCCACCTGGCGTGCGCTTTCACTAGGGAGCTCCAAATGAAAAAAAGTTTATATTTTTGGATTTTCCATGGAAAATTATGACTGTTGGTGCATGGCCAAGAATTTTGGGCCAATTCTGAGTCCTCAGGAGGTCAAAAACACCCAAAAAATGACCTCTCTACCCCTATTTTGACACATAGGAAGCAGTCTTGGGAGATTGAAATTTTGGAGGGGGAAATGGGATCCAAATTCAGAAATTCCACTTGGTTTGGAAAGTAGACATGTATGGCTTTCCAAAAAGCACACTTGGGCTCAATTTTGACTGCAGGAAGTGCCTCATAACCCGCTCCAAAGTGGCGCAACACATACATCTTTTAGCGCAACGCACAAAGACCCAAAGGCCAAAATCACTTCCGCTCCGCGAGAATTCAATTTGCAATTTTCTCCAAGTGAGCTCGTTGATTAAAAATACATTTTCCCAGCATCAAAGGCAAATTTAAAAAAAAACATTTTCATTAAAGGTTGGCTTCTATCCAAGTGGCAAAGGAAGGGGAGTAGTCACCCAAAAAGTCTATGCTACAGTTTTGTTTTTTTTTAACGTTGCACCTGTCACTAATGGTTGGCTTTTCATTTCTAGTTTGTAATGATTTAAAAAACTCCCCAACTTTGGTTCAATCCATTTCCTGATGGCAGAGTCTATTTATTGTATGAAAAACCATTTGTAAAGGGTTGGTGGGAGTTTCTGGGAAACGGTGGGAGAGAAACTCAGTTACTCATTGTACATTTTGAAAGAGAATTAATGAAAGGTTGTAGCTCTGGTTCATGAGATTCCTATGGCGTGAGTTTAGCAAATTTATTTTCTTCCTGTTTCATATGCATTCCGTTATGTTTCACAGTTCATTCATATTCATTTCCAGTGAAAGCTTCTAAGTAAGAAAAGGTAAAATTCAGTTTACTACTCTGCCTTGGAAACGTTTTCACGTTCTATGTTTTCTTTTGTTGGAAATGATTCATGTATTTATGCCCTTTTAACCCTCTTAAACAATCTCTCCACTTCATATTATTTCAAAACTAATTGCTAGACGTTTTGCCTGTCTTGCCTCACGAAGTAATCTGCGTCTTTGAGTTAAATTCTTTGCTCATGCTGTTCCTTGGTCCCATACATCCCAGAAAACTCAGTCATTCATCAAAATACCTCTTTCATATTTATTTACCTAGCCTAAAATCTGTATCCATTTTAAGTCATTCTCAAACCCTACTCGTTCGATTTTCACTGAGCGTGACCCAGAGAGAGCCCTCTCCTGTTCTGGTAGGGCTAGCTACCAGACTGAGCGTGGTTTGTGGTTACCCTGGATTTTGCCTTCTTTCAGCCTAAGGCAGATTTAGGTGCTAACATAGTGGTGACTCCACTGGGGAGAAATTGTTTGTTTGTTAGTCTTCTTCGTTGCGTAAATGGCAGGCTTAACCTACAAACACCCCATACTTCTGATAATTCTAAGCTTCCAGATGATAAGTTTAGGATTTGATATGCTGCGTAAGTTGTTCAAGTCCTTTTGATTTTTTGAAATTAGCACACTGGCTTCAAGAAGATATACTAGAGCTAATCCAGATCTAGATCCTCCTCATATCTACGAAAACCCCAATTTGATTCCGAGACTTCTTCGGAAAGAGAGCTCTATAGCTCCCGTGTTCAAATCCCATTCATGTCCTGACATTTTTGAGTATCTTGAAGAGCTTGATTTTAATGAGAAGTTTGAAATATCGTTGTTCGAGACCAAATCTAAAAGGGCTGTTGACTCTACTGTCCCCAATCCACAGTTTCTTGTAGACCTAAAAACTGAAAGGGCTAACCGGTCAATTGATAATTATATTGCGACACAGCTTCAAAATCCAATTCTTAATTCTCTACAAACTACACACACTCCTCCAACTCCTCCAAGACCAAACCCACGAAGAGTGATGGATGCCCGTTTTGCACCTCTTGTGCTGCCTCAAGTTTTAGATGATATGCCCGCAGATTATCAAAGAAAAATTCCTTTGTTTGATGGCACTCCTAACAGCATTACCACTTAGCAACATGTGGACAGAATGGCAGATTTCTGTGACCTTCATGACATCGATGCATAGAATGTGACAATGAGACTCTTTGTACAGACATTTTCCGGTGAAGTTAGGAAATGGTTCAGAGGTTTTCCGGCTGCATGTATCGCTACCTTGGCCAAACTGCAAAGACAATTTTTAGACTGCTGGGAAGTGAAAAAGAATCCTCTTCAAATTCTGGCTGAATATGAACAAATCAAATGAAATGCTGGTGAGTCGGTCCAAGACTACTGCATTAGATTTGATTCCGTTTATAATGAAATTCCCGATCATCTAAGGCCACCTTTGAGACTAGCCATGATGAAGTTTCCAGATGGTTTTGATGCTGACATGGCTTATCAACTAAGAGAGAGAGAGCCGACCACAATGGAAGACATGCAGAAGATCGCAGACAGCGTTGAAGTGAATCTGCTAACCAAGAGGGCTAGAGCAAAAGTAGAAAAGAAGGTCACAGTAAAGGAAAATTCTTCCTCGATGGATCAATTACTCAGGAAGGTAGAGAAGATGATTGAAAGGGTGAAACTTGACAAACCTGAGTCACAAGTTAGAAATCCTAACTTCCGTGGCTAGCAGCAATCACAATATAGAATAAGGCAGAGAGATCAGCGAGCTCAATATCAAACAGCACAGCAGGCAGTACATCCACCTCTTCAGCAAACTTTTGTGCATGGACCAGAGTCTAATGAGGAAGGGAAGATAATAGGGGAAGAGAACCACTTCTTTAATCCTGATGATTTTCCTATTTAAATTACTGAAGAGGAGGAGTATGCATAAAGTTCAGCTACACACAAAGACCCAGATTTCATTCTATCAAGTGACACAATTTTGGAAGAAGAATAAGATGAGCATCAAAGAGGCTATATGAATGCTCTGTCTGCTCAGCAGTGGCAATATTCACCTAGGAACAAAGATGTGCTGGTTAACCCAATTCAGAAGAGGAAGGAAGTTTCAGCATCAAAGAATGATTCATCAGTTACACAAAACAAAGGCAAATAGGCACATGATCTTGATAGCAGCAAATCACCATCAGTAGAGAAATCAAATCAGCAAATTGTATCGAGAGAAAAGGAAAAGAAAGAAATCCCAGTCAAGGAGGTAGAAAGGACCTCCACCTTTAGTTTAGAGAATGAAATTTCTAAATTGAAGGTATCCATTCCCTTGACTGAACTAATGAAGAACAACAGTTATAGAGGGCAGGTTTCTAAAATTTTGAATTGTGATCCAATGTCTGATATGGTGAATGTCGAAGATGATCAACCTGGAATGATTTTTGGGCTAGCTTTGAATGGTGAGTCTCTAGATAGTGATGTGCCACCTTTTTATATCAATTTAAGATTGCATGATTTTGTGTTACATAATGCCATGTTCGATTCCGGAGCTTCTCACATTCTCATGCCCAAGGCTATCATGGATAAGCTGGGTTTGGACGTCACTCGGAAATACCATGATCTCTATTCATTTGATTCCAGTAGAGTAAGATGTATCAGGCTCATCAAAGACTTGGTTGTGAGTCTGGATCAAATCCCAATGAAGAATGTTTTGATGTATATTGTTGTAGCGGATATTCCTCCCAGGTTTGGCATTCTTCTTTCCAGGTCTTGGGCAGCAAAATTGAAAGGGACACTACAACTAGATTTCTCCTATGCAATGATTCCTGTGTTTGGCCAAATGAGGAAACTGTATCGGGAACAAAAAATTAAATACATGATTACAAGCAAGGAGAAACCCATTAATCATCCAATTAATTATGTACATACAGATCTAGAGTCTTTTGTTTTGTATTCAGATAGTTTTAGTGATGTTGATAGTCAGTTAGTAGAAGCAGAAAGTATTCCAGAAATAGTAGAAAATTTCAGAGAAGTTTTGAAGAAAGAAGGATGAGAACAGCAAAACACTGTTGAGGGATCAGCTGAAGGTAATGGATAGCAAACAGGAAAAACAGAGCCAGTAGAATTTCAGCACTTGGAAGAAGAAGAAGAAGGTTTATGGACCATGGATATCGACGGTGCAGTGGGAAATGATGGTGCTAGAATTGGTATTTGGGTACCTAGTCCTTTCTCCGCCCCGAACAAGGTGCCTAGTAATGTGCAGGGATGCTCCTACAAATTAGCTTTTGATTGTTCAAACATTGAGGCTGAGTATGAAGCTCTGATTGCTGGCCTAAAGATTCTAAAAAAGCTGAATGCTAAGAGGATTGCAGTATATGGTGACTCTGAATTGGTGATTAAGCAGGTTAGAGGCGAATATCAAGAAAAGCATCCTCAGATGCGGGCTTACTGGAATGCAGTCCTAGACATCCTGAAATTATTTTCAGAATATACCTTGACATGTGTGCCTCGTGTTCAAAATAGCATCGCTGATGCTCTTGCTAAGGCAGCTAGTAGTTTGAAGATTCCAATGAACTCCAATAATAAATTTGAAATCCATGTCAAGCATCGTCTGACTGTCCCCGACAATCAGAGATATTGGCAAGTTTTCCAAGATGATGAGGAGATTGATGATTTTCTGCAAAACAAAGTTAAGTTCAAAGAGACCTCAATTGATGTAGAAAATGATGATGGTGAAGATGAGGTGCAGATCAATCAAATGGACATGTTGCAACTAAGGGATAACATTATTCCTAAAGGCTTGATACCATTAGAAGAACTCTTTGATCAAGATGACGTAGCCCACAAACCAACATTGCAACCAATAGAGAAGGGTGTTGAAGAGGTCAATATCGGAACAACTGCTAATCCTAAAATGGTAAAACTGTCTAAAGCATTGCCACAAAAGATGAAAGCCAAATATATCAGTTTGTTGTCTTCATTTTCTGATGTGTCTACTTGGGACTATTCTAACTTGAAGACATACGGTACCAGTATAATTCAGCATACTATAGTCATTAAGCATAACCAGAAACCTTTCAGACAGAAGTTGAGAAGGCTAAATCCAAAACTGCTACCATCAATTGAAAAGGAGATAAACAGGTTGTACAAATCAAGAATCATCGTTCCCATCAGATTTTCGGACTAGACCTCTAATTTGGTGCCCGTACGGAAGAAGACAGGTGAGATTCACTTATGCATTGATTTTAGGAATCTCAATAAAGTTTCATTGAAAGATAACTATCCACTACCCAAAATGGATCATATACTTCAATGAGTAATTGGAGCATCTCGTATGTCACTACTTGATGGTTATTCTGGATATAACCAAATTTCTTTCCATGAAGACGACCGAGACAACACAGTGTTCACCACTCCGTGGGGAACTTTCCATTACGCTAAAATGCCTTTTGGTTTGAAGAACGCGGGTGCCACCTTTCAGCGGGAAATGGACTTGGATTTTGCAAATGAGAAGGATGTCTTTTTGGTTGTATACCTTGATGATCTGACGGTTTTTTCCAAATCTGGCGAAGAACACATGTATCATCTGAAAACTGTCTTTCAAAAGTGCAGAAAATATGGTCTATCGCCGAATCCGAAAAAGAGCTTGTTTGCCATGGAGGAGGGCAAACTACTTGGGCACATTATCTCAAAAGATGGCATTCGTATTGATCCAGCATGTGTATAGGCGATTCAACAAATCAATCTACCCCGGAATAAGAAGGATATTCAATATTTCAATGGTAAAATGAATTTTTTATGCCACTTTGTACCTAATCTTGCTGAACACCTAAGAGAGATTACAAACATGCTTAAGAAGGACATCCAAGTGAAGTGGACGAAAGAGGCTGTAAAATATTTCAATTTAGTCAAATTGGCTCTCTCTTCAGCTCCAGTTTTAATCAGCCTGGAATACACTCAGGATTTTATATTACTTTCATTCTCTTCGGAGCATACTATGGCAGCAGTGTTGATGCAGAAAAGAGATGATCAAGAAAGACCAATTGCTTTCTTCAGCCGAACTATAAGAGATGCAGCCTTAAATTACAAACATTATTGAGAAGCAAGCCCTCACACTTGTGAAAGCATTGAAAGATTTTCGGGTATACATTATGCATTCTCATATTTCGGCTTATGTTCCTAACGCTGCTGTCAAAGATGTTTTAGTGCAGACAAATCCAGAAGGAAGACGAGGCAAGTGGATTGCAGCTTTGTTGGAGTATGATGTGGAAATAAATCCCGCAAAGCTTGTTAAAGGATAGGGATTGGCAAAGTTAATGACCGAATCAAACTTGCACGTTTTAGACATAAATCTGATCACTGCTATGTATGATGAGAATGAGGAAGGTTCGTCAATTTAGGTATCTGAAATGTTTGCTCTTTCTCTGTGGTAATCAGATATCATATATGTGCTTCAAAATTTGTCACCACCACCCGGAATGACTAGAAACAAAGCTAGAACTCTCAAATTAAAGGCTACCAAGTTTTGCATTCTAAATTCTGCACTTTATTGGAAAGATCCCGGTGGCATTCTTTTGAATTGTTTGGTGGAAGAAGAAGCAAAGCAGGTCATGGAGGATTTCCATGAAGGAGATTGTGGGGTCACCTTTTTTGGAAAACAACAGCAAATAAAGTTCTAAGAGCGGAATACTATTGGCCGACATTGTTTGTTGATGTATATAAGGTTGTCAAGAGCTGTCATAAATGCCAAATTTTTGCAGGAAGGCAGAAATTACAGCCTTTGCCACTTAAGCCCATTAAGGTGAGCGCCGCTTTTCAGCAATGGGGGTCGAATTTCATTGGTGAAATTCATCCCACTTCTTCTGGTCAGCATCGGTGGATTCTCACGGCAACAAATTACATCACGAAATGGATCAAGGAAATTCCCACCAGACAAGCTACAGATGTGGTAATTATTTCATTCCTTGAAAATAACATCTTGTCTCGCTTTGGTTTCCCGAATAAGTTAATCACTAATAACGCAGCAACTTTCAAATCAAAAAGGATGGTAGAGTTTTTTCATAAATACCACATCATTTTGGGTCACTCAACTACCTATGATTCGCAAGGTAATGGATTGGCAGAGTCTTCTAACAAATCTTTAGTCAACATCATTAAGAAGTTGTTGGAAATCAACAAGAGGAGCTGGCATAAGAAGTTGGTCAATACACTTTGGGCAGATCAGGTCAGTCAAAAGAAATCCATTGGTATGTCCCCCTTTGAGCTTGTGTACAGAGTTGACACATTTTTTCCTACCTCTCTCGCAACCCCGGTAGTCAAAATTCTTCAGGAAGCCGGCAGTGAAGAGGATCCTATGCAGAGAAGATTGAATCAAGTGACTCATTTGCAACAGACCAGAGAAGAATTTTTCCAAAACACATCCAAGTTGCAGGAGAAGATTAAGAAAATTTATGACAGAAAAGCAAAGGTGGAAAAATTTCAGTTGGATGATGTGGTGCTGAAGTGGGATGCAAGGAATGAGGAAAAGGGTAAGCATGGTAAGTTCAAGAATCTCTGGAAAGGTCCCTTCAAGATTGTAGCATATCGGGGTCAAAATGCCTTTCTTCTGAAGGAAATGAATGGGGAAGATTGCCCAGGAGGGCCGATCAATGGTAAGTTGCTCAAGCAGTACCATTTCTGAAAAGTTTTCTGCTGTTTCCATTTTCATTGTAAATACCATTTTATTTCAGTTTTGGTTTGAGTTTGTCTAGTCAGTCTTTGAGTCATTTAAGTTCAATTTGAGTTACTTTGAGTCAAGTTCCATATCAATAAATGGGTCGAGAGTTTCATGTTGTTTGTCGAAATAATGACTCCATAGCCCAATGCATGAAGGCACTATCTAACTCCTCCAGAGATCTGTTGTTCTTGGCACCTCTGAGGAGCTACCATCCCCCATTGGAGCCAATGTTAGAGTCGGTCTTGTCAGTCCTCCGTCAGAGATCAAAACTCTTTCTGCATTTCATTTTTAGGTGTCTCGCTCCATTCGCTCAACTACATTCAGCTAGGGGCATGCCAAAATCTGACGGAAGGGTCTTGTCAGCATTACCCCCCATGTTTTGTACTTGCTGGCTCAGGTCTCTTCATCAAAGTTCATTAAATGACAATCAATATTTGGTATTTTAATGTGAAAAAAATCATATCAGTCATAGGTCTAGGGTTTCATAAGTCATGTTTTCAGAGTACCCAAACACACCAGCAGGCCAGAGGGAGGTTCAATAAGTTTCATCTCCAGGTTTTCATCATCCATAATTCTAAAGGGTGATTCCTCTTCAAAACTCTGTTTTGAAGAGGAAATTGTCAAATTAATGCTTATGCTAAATATGTAAATTTCTCCAGCATGAAGCAATTGAAATGTTGGTTCTGGTCATCCTTTGCCAAATGCCATGACAACTACTCTTGTAAAAAATTGCCAAAAATTTCATCATTTTAGTCAAAAATCCAAAAAGAGAATGTGAAATACAGAGTTGTATTAAGTTCTGGAAAAAGTGCCAAAATGAAACATTGCAAAGTGGGTTTTGAAGAAACAAAAATCAAACCCATGACTCCATGCCTTTATATAGATTTTCTCGTAAGAATCAAAGTCATTTTACATGCCAAGGGCGGAGAGAAATCATTTCAAAGGAATTTGGTGAGCCATCATGCATTTTGGGTGAGGTTGAAGGTGTCTTGACAAGCGCGGCACATACAGTGGGTGGCGTGGTGCACCGGGCCAGCGCGATGCATTGGGCACGTTCCTCCAGTGCTAATTCTAACGGGCGCGGCGTATAGAAAGGTTGGCATAGTGCATACAATATAACACATAAAAAACGCCCGAAATTCCTCCAGATCGCCATTGAATTCCTTGGACGTGCCAGGTAGGGTCGACATCTCATGATTCATCCATTTTTGTGTGTCATATGATGGTGGTTTATGGTTCCAAATATTGAAACAAAATTCCCAAACCCTACCTCTAAAAATCCTTATATCAATTGCTATTAAGCGTTGCAAATTCATCATTTTGTCACCAAGTTTCCCCTTTCATCCCATTTGTCCCTTTTTCCCTCATTCCCTTTTTCCTTATACCATATCCCTTTGAAGGTCATTGCCCCCATCCCCTAAATTTACTACACCCTTATCCCCAATTCCCTTTCACCCATCTGCCCAGTGCAAAAACCCCAAACCCTACCCTATGCAAAGTTCCCAAACCCTCCTACACTGCCCTAAATAAAATCTATCCTAATACTCCTAATCCCTTCATATTTTCCCTCCCTAACAGTCCCTGTTAGATTGCTCCCTTGGTGACAGATTTCAACATATCACAATAACAGTCCAACACAGTCTTGCGACCAACATTCATTTCTCCAAGCAGCTTTCATAACATCAATTATGTCATCTGATCATTCATCCGACTATGAGGAGGAAACTCACAGTGACTCACCCATGGAAGAACGTGCACCTCGGAGGCCTCACGAAAGTGGCAGACATGTTAGAGAAGAACCGACTACCCTCACAGAATTGCAGGCCTACCCTTTTGTCATCTCTTGTTTTTGGTTTCAATCATGTTATGAGTTTTGTGAAAAGGTTGCAAATGTTCAATTCCACCATGAGTTGGCTCACCTATTTGTTCTACATTTACATGGTGCTCAAGTTACTTTGGCAGGGGTTACTTTCACACTTACACCGGACTCTATCTCATTAGCTACCGGCATGCCTAATATTGGAGAGCCATGGAATAAGAGACAAAAAATTGACCAACAACATTATGAGCCATATGTTAAACCTACTTTCTTGAGGTAGCTTAAGAGGGTATTTCCCTTCTGATATCTTAAAGATGAATATGCCCCTGTAATGAAGTTAATTATGAAGTATTTCAATTGTGAAGGTCGTTTCTCCCAGTTATATGCTTATCACATCAGGTTGATCATGCATTTCACCTAGGTACGCATGATGAACATCCCATATTTCATATGCTGAAAGATAGAGAGGATGACCGCCCTTGTGCAACACAAAACCCCTAAGCAGCAGTTCAACAGCATTTGTCACTTTGTTCTCATCAAGATTTTGGTGGTGCATCGGCTTGATTTACAGGGTATCACTTGGGATGATTTCATCTCTCGTGACTTCTTCTAAGCTTCACAGGGACCTTCAGAGACTAGATTTGAGACAGGGGAACCTTCTCATCAGTATGAGCACCATGAGATCGCCAGTGTGTCGGTATTCGTCACATATCAGAGGGGTGCTAGATGCTTGTTTGCAGCAGAAAAGCGAGTGTTATCTCCACCCGGGGTGGAAGGGGCCTCGCTTCCAACATTAGCACTACAGGTATAGGATAGAGGTAAGGAGCCAATGCATGATGAGGGGCCATCAGGTGAACGAGAGACCGAATTCGTTCTCCTTCATGATGATGATATAGATACGGATCCGCAAAGTGCACAGGTTAAAGAGATCATCCAAGATCAGCAAACAGAGATGCAGGCCTTATCCCTTGACTTAGAGAGAGCCAAATGGAATATGAAATATTTGGAGCAGACGAACAAAAAACTTGAGGATCGGAAAGCTGAGATAGAGTTGCAATTGATCAAGGAAAACTGGCAACACATCATGGCGACATAAGGTAGACCTATGGAGCAAAGAGATGAGGATCGGGAGTATGTTTTAGAGAAAGTGAACGTTCACTTGGAGCTGCTGTTGGATAAGGCTAATATGGAAAAAGTAATGCTGAGGCGCATGACTCACCATTACATGGCCCGAAACATGAGCTCCAAAGCAAGAATCAGGAGCCTAAAGGCGAAATTGAGGAAGGTGACAAAAAGACAAAAGAGGAAAAAAGAGCAAGATCGGCTCTGAATCTTGGCCGAGGCTTCATTGGTCTAGCATGGCATGTGATAAAGAAGGTACAGCCCAAATTTCAAGAAATTTGGAGCAAATTTTTGCATTTTGAAATTTTGTGCACAAAAAACAGGTTTTTTCTCCCTGTGCACCGCGCCACCTGGTGCGCACTTTCGCTACGGAGCTCCAAATGGAAAAAATATTATATTTTTGGATTTTCCATGGAAAATTACGACTTCTGGTGCATGTCCAAGAAGTTTGGGCCAATTTTGAGTCCTCAGAAGGTCAAAAACACCCAAAAAATGACATCTTTGCCCCTATTTTGACACACAGGAAGCCGTCTTGGGAGATTGCAATTTTGGAGGGACAAATGGCATCCAAATTTAGAAATTCCACTTCGGTTAGAAAGTAGACAGGTAGGGCTTTCCAACAAGCATACTTGGTCTCAATTTGGACTCCAGGAAGTGCCTTAAAACCCGCTCCAAAGTGGCATGACGCATACATCTTTTGGCGTGGTGCACAGAGACCCAAAGGCCAAAATCACTTCCGCTCCGCGAGAATTAAATTTGAAATTTTCTCCAAGTGAGCCCGTTCATTAAAAATACATTTTTCTTGGCATCAAAAGGAAAAGTTAAAAAAAACATTTTCGTTAAAGGTTGGCTTCTATCCAAGTGGCAAAGGAAGGCGAGCAGTCACTCAAAAAATCTATGCTACAGTTTTGTTTTTTTTTAATGCTACACCTGTCACTAATGATTGGCTTTTCATTTCCAGTTTGTAATGATTTAAAAAACTCCCCAACTTTGGGTCGATCCATTTCCTGATGGCAGAGTCTATTTATTGTATGAAAAACCATTTGTAAAGGGTTGGTGGGAGTTTCTGGGAAATAGTGGGAGAGAAACTCAATTACTCACTGTACATTTTGACAGAGAATTAGTGAAAGGTTGCAGCTATGGTTGATGAGATTCCTGTGGCGTGAATTTAGAAAATGTATTTTCTTCCTGTTTCATATGCATTCCGTTATGTTTCACAGTTCATTCATATTCATTTCCAGTGAAAGCTTCTAGGTAAGAAAAGGTAGAATTCAGTTTACTGCTCTGCCTTGGAAAAGTTTTCATGTTCTATGTTTTCTTCTGTTGAAAAGGATTCATGTATTTATGCCCTTTTCACCCTCTTAAACAATATCTCCACTTCATATTATTTCAAAACTAATTGCTATACTTTCTGCCTATCTTGCCTCACGAAATAATCTGGGTCTTTGAGTTAAATTCTCTGCTCATGTTGTTCCTTGGTCCCATACATCCTAGAAAACTCAGTCATTCATCAAAATACCTCTTTCATATTTATTTGCCTAGCCTAAAATATGTATCCATTTTAAGTCATTCTCAGACCCTACTCGTTTGATTTTCACTGAGCGTGACCTGGAGAGATCCCTCTCCTGTTTTGGTAGGGCTAGCTACCAGACTGAGTGTGGTTTGTGGTTACCCTGGATTTTGCCTTCTTTTAGCCTAAGGCAGATTTAGGTGCTAACAGGGGACCCCATCCCAATATTACCTATGTGGTTCCTCTCATCATCCTAGAGAAAATTACAAAGCATTAACATCTTGGTGACCATACTGGGGAAACGAAAGGTTTCATATTCCCTAGTAAATATCATCAAAGTTTAGATCTTATTTGTTGATGGTGGACATCAGTCAGTCAAGCACATAAAGGCTGAAGCATCCCACCTGGTGACTCCAGTCAACTCCAACTTGATCTAAAGACTCCACTCGCAGCAGGATCTAGAAATTGAGATGAGTTCTATATCCAGAAGGTATTCTCCTTTAAAACGAGATCATATTCCAAGTTTTCCAAATTGCATGCCTTGTGTACACTGGCAAAAATATTTTCCCATATTCACAAATTATGGAGGAGAGTACGTAGCTCTTCACTTGTTCAAATTTCACATGCATGTACATATGTTGCAGATTTAGTTTCTTGAATATTTTCTGATGAAGATGTTCATGGACACCTTGGAGGAACAAGAAAGATCATGGTATGAAGGTTTGTCACCTGGTTGTATTTATTCACTTGCTGATTTTCATATGATGTATTATGAAAATTTTAAAGAAGAATATCCATATTTACTGCTGGTAAAAGATTGTTGCATAATTTTCAAGGTTTTATTCATCATTTAGAAAGTGTTTATGGTGATGAAGAGTTGATGAATGAGGAACTTCAAGAGGCCTTGCTTGAAATTTCCTTCCAATAGCATGAGAAAGAATCAAATCCTAGATGCCATCCAGTTCAGGAAAATTTCCAGCAAACCAAGTTTGCCTTGACTAAATAGAATTCTAATCAACCATCAGTTGGTGAAGAGAAAGTTGTTTCCACTACAACATATGAATATTATCTACAATGTGTTCAAATTGTAGAGGACCAGGTAATTGAGGACAATCATTCATTTTTTTCTTCTCATGTTTCATGTTTTGAATCTTTATTTCAGGAGGAAATTTGCTCACTTACTTGTTCAAAAAAATTTGAAGACAAGGAACACACTCTTGTTGAGGTACATTATGAAGACAGATCAGATTCAAGAGGAAAAGGTACCTTGTTTCTGCTAGATTAGTGGGAGGTAAATTTTCATGTTTTTCAGGATCCAATGGCATTTAATACAATCAACAGTGAAGGTAATTATTGCAGTGTTCAATGATGATGCAGATCATTGTCTGCTATGTTTTTGGGTGCCAAATTGTAAATATTTATTGTTGTACAAAGAATCTGATTGGGAGAATCAATCAAGGAGGAATTTTCTTGATTGGTTACACTGGAATTTTGATATCACTTGATTCTGCAAGTTTTCGAGCTGTTAGAGGAGGAGGCTGTGTGAATAAGCTCAACATTTTGAGCATTATTTTTCAACATCTTGCAGTTTGGTTTGTTTTTAGTGTTATTTTTCAAAGGTGTTTTTAGTTTTTAGTTTTTAGTGTGTAAGTCTCAGCGACAGAGTTCTTCAGCTTATGGATCAGTTTTAGAAAGGGATCTACCCAATGACCGAGGCACTAATATGCAAATTCAGATATATGTGGTTCTTGACACATCCTAAAGGAGCCACCCTCCCTAGATGAAGCCAATGTTGGAACTCTATAATTTTCACGCCAATTCATGAGCATATTGAGCTCATTTAGTCGCGTTCCCAAATTTAAGGATTTCATAGCTCATACTATTTTATTAGTAGCCAGTTTTGGGTAAAGGTAGCAATTGAACAAAAGTCTTTTCATGACAATCAAGAGCATTGTCTTTGTGGTGGACAACTGGAGAATTACTTGAAAATAGAGGAGGCAAAGGTTGAAAACATATCTAAACTGTTGTTGATTTTAGTACCAAAGTTATTGTGAATAGTGAAGGTGGTGAAAGACTTCCCTAAGTAGTAGAAGGAATTATTTTCCTATACCTAACAAAGAAATTCCAATTGAGGAACTAATCCTCATAAAACACATCACAACTCTTGATATTGGGACAATGCAAACACTAGGTGAATCTAAGCCTGACTTTGAGATTGTTGATGGTGAATTCGAGAAACTATGGTATGCTTATGTTAATATGGTGGTGGTGCACTCATGATTGATTATGGACATAATAGAATAGTTTCAGACAACTTACAGGCTATAAGAAAGAACAATGTACATCATTTCTTATTCTCTCAGATGGAACTGGATTGGATGAAAGTCAGAGGAAAAGCCGCCTCAACTCGAGGTAACACTCATGGAACATCCTTTGAATTTTCTCTTCATTCGTATTTGTACATTCTTTTGCATGCATTGGCAGTTGCTTCAACTTCCTGTATGTTTGGGGTAGAACAAAATATTTTAGATGCTCATCTATTCTATGCTCAAGGTATTGCATAGGGTTTGTAAACCTTTTTGAACCATGAGATGGATGTCATAACTGAAAACAGGGGATTTACTGGACATTTTCACCCTTCTACCCAGTTAACTTCTGAGATAGTTTTTGGGTAAACGAGGATGAGTTATAGAATATGAGAGAGGTTACGGTTAAGCATGGATTAAGGAAAATTAACCTTTTTGAGTTTTCCCACAGGTGTTACAGATTGGGAGAATCAAATGGATCTTTGAGTGCTAATTTTCAGGATTCAAAATTTTCCTTTTTAACACAATTTTCAAATGCAGATCTTGGGTAAATAGAGATGAATCTCAAAAAACTAAGAGAAACTTTTTCTTAGAACAAGATGATCTACAAAAAGATCCTCCAAATTTTACACATTTTTCATGATTTAGGCAATACGAGCTCCTGAAGTAACCCCTAATTTTCAACAGTATGGTCCATTTTTCATGGCAGCCAATTCCAAACTTCAATGTAAGTGCTGCTATCTTTGGAAATTTGGTTATATTCGACTTCCTAATCCTAGGGGAGAATTGTTTCCTATATATTATTGTAATTTTAATGTGTAAAGGAGTGGATTTTGGTGACTTGTAGCACTATTCTGGGCTCCTTGAGCTATTGTATTCCTTTTCCTGAAATTCAATAAAATTGGGTTTTGCAAGATTGGATTCAATCTGCAGGGAGGATGGCAAGCGAACTACAACACCTTCCTAAGTAACTATCTGTTATAGGCACGAACGGGAGATGGTAGGTATGAACCTAGCCAGCTCTAGCGAGCACCAGCACCTTACGAATGGGAGGATGGTAGGTATGAAGCTATGGAGCTCTATCTTGCAACTACCTCTTCCCTACTGTAGTTGGGGGTGAAGCCTCGACCTTCCATCTATTGGCAACCAGCGATATCCAGAAATAGGTGTACAAAGCCCCGATCGAGTGGGACTCTGACTATTCATCCTGACTCTTTAGCCGGTCTCCCAGAAGAAAGAGGGTAGGTAGCAAGCTACTGATTAGAGAGATTCACTTTATGTGGAACACAACTAAGCCTTATTCGAGTGGATAGATCCACGGCGGCATCTTAAGCACGTTGGGAGCAGGCACAAAGTCTTGTTCGACCAGATTCATCAAACCTTCCCCTTGTATCTCGGTAAAGTCTTTTGTAATGTATTGGTTGGTGCTTGTCTTCTCTATGTACGTATTATTTTTTTTTCCAGGTCTTTCATATATATTTAGTTGTTTAGATTAAGAAACATGTAAGAATTCATTCTCATAATACTCTGATTTTTTCCTACTAACATCTATCTGTAAATTATTTTGCATGGTTTCAAGGTATTCTACAAATAATACCTTGATGCCCACCTGAATGTTTCTCTTTCCATCCCACTACAATTATAACCCTCTAATTTTGGGACAATCCATATGTCTATCTTGCCTCTGTTGACGAATTTTAGAGTGGATTTCCCAGATTTGTTTTCTTTTCAGGCCTCTTGACTCAATGCCCATTGGATCTCTTGGCTTGTGTTGCAAGGAACTATATTCAATCATTTCACCTTTTAATCCCTAATATAACCCCCCGATTTAAATAGAGGTCAGATCTAGTATTTGATCGAGAGAGAGCCCTCTCTTAGGTTGGAAATGGTTACCTCTATGGTTCCTCTCCTTAGATTGGAGGCAATTACAAAGCGTTAATAACTTGCATGCCAAGCTTAGTAATTTTAGTTTCTTTTAGAAAAAATTTATTTACTTGGGGCATGTGGTTTTAGAGGAAGGTATAGCAGTGGACCTCGAAAATATCAGAGCTATCATGGAATGGAATACTGCTAGGAATGTTGATGAGGTCAGATCATTCATGGGATTAGCATGTTATTACAAGAAGTTCATTAGGAACTTCTCATGGATTTCCTATCTTATTACGTCTTTATAGAGAAAAGGAATGAAATTTGAAAGGACAGAATAATGTGCAGCTAGTTCTGCACAATTGAAGCATTTTCTTACGAATTCTCTAGTTCTAAAGATTATAGATACTGATAAAGAGTTCATGGTGTGTAAAAACACTTGAAAGAGAGGAATTGGTGGAGTTTTAATGCAGAATGTATAGGTATTATTTTATTAGACAAGGAAGGTGAATGAGCATGAGACAAACTACAAGACTCATGATCTTGAATTGGAAGCCATTCATTTATGCATTAAAGATGTGGAGACATTATCTTCTTAGCAAGAGTTTCATTTTGATGAGTGGTCATAGTGGGTTGAGGTATTTGTTTGACCAACCCAATTTGAATGTTTAAAAATCTAGTTTGTTGCTAATGAGCCTTAGTATTGCAACAATAATGTTTCAAATCCCAAGGCTACCAACTCTAATTATCAACCCAGGGTTCGTATAAACTTAATAGGTATCGACACTATATGTGCAACATACAATGTGTCCTTCTTTCACTATCATGATGTATTGAAGTGAATGCAATGAAATCAAATCCTAAAATAATTTCATAAATGGAAATGTTAATTTGAAAATAAATTAATCTTTGGCAATAACAACAATTTTTAATTGAAATCATAGGAGAATGAATTCAAATAAATAGGCCTAATCTACTTTTTAAAAATGCATGTCCTAATTGGTGTTTCATTCTTCCTGAATCATCAATTTAGAGCCTAGGGGTTATGAATTAACCCTAAGAGACAAAACCAATATTTATGAGAAAAGATAGTAAAGTTTACACGTGCTAGAGGAGTGCTACAAGAAGTCACAGTGTTTGCTATAGGAAGTTATAGGTTTGCTACATTAAGATATAATTCATAGAATGAACAAGTAAATCAAATACAAATGGGATGGGACAATTTTTATTTATTGAATATAATGTATCAGGTCTCCATTCCAAGTGGAATAACTCAAAAATACCCATGTTAACATGTGCTAAAAAATAACATAAAATTACTAGTCTAAAATATGAAAATTCGAGAACTAGTGAGCTAGTTAACCTATCAAATGACTAACCTGATTAAGTGAAAATGAAATGGGAGAATTTTGTTATTAACTTAAATTTTTTTATGATATAATGCAAGTGGAATAAACTCAAATGAAGCTCATTAGCATCTTCGAAGAAATAGCAAAAACTCACTGCTATTTGCTACAAGGGACTTCCAGATATTTTAGATTTGTGAATAAGTAAACTAATCCAAGTAGCTAAATGATTACTATGACCTCTAAAAGTTTTCCCAAGGATGCAATAATGCTTTTGAATCTGTAAATAACCTTCGAAATAACTCACTTCAACCATTTAACCCAATCCTACAACAAGAAATCATCGATATTAAATGCATAAATATGAAAAACATAAACAAGATATGCATGCAAATAAGAAGTGAAAAGAGGAAAAGAAAATTATACAAAAGGGATATGAAGCTCTTGGAATGACCAAGCCCAAGGAAAATTAGAGTACTATGAAGGACACCAAGCATTAGAAGCTAAAAATAACACCAAGCTTCATTATTTGAATCAATCTAATTACATCCCTACTAGAAATGAAATATGGAGCTGCAAAAATATAAGTTTTCTCCACAAGAAAACTAAGTAAAAACAAACCCATAGAGGAAAATTTGAATTAGTACCTATAAAAAATGATTATGAAGCATTCTCCTTCAAAGGATGAATATTTTCCCTCCAAAATCCCTCAAATAGTCGATCTAGTTCCCTACACTAGGAATCTGCATTAAATGATAGGGAACACATTCCTAGATTTTCTCAATCATTGGAGCTCCAGAATTTGTGCATTATTTCATGATATCATGTTGATTTATTATCAAATATTGATCCTCCTATAATAGGGAGAAAGTCCCTAAATTATCTCCTCCTCCAAATCTTCATAATCTGCCCAATATTCTCACAATATTCTACAAAAAAAATTAATGTTAGGCGCAAATATGAAATTATCCATAAAACTTCCTAATGAACATATTAAAGTTAAAAAGATGTCATATAATGCAAAAAGAGAGGTTTAATGTGCTGAAGGATATTCAAATGGGCCTTAATTCATGTCTAATTTTGAGGCCCATCATACCAACCTGCTGAAAGTGTTGCTCATCCTCCAAGAAACTTAGTGACCTCATTGTGCCTCATTCATGGCCCTAGTGGCCTCCCTGATCTGTCCTGTAGCTATCCAAAACTTTCCTATAGAAACTTTTTGCCTTCCTATAGTAGGGAATATTCTTATTTTAGTTGTTTGGTCATGGCTCCCCTGGTTCTTGGCTTCTTTTAAGAGGCTTGGGGCTCCTTTCTTTTGGATTGGAGGGAGGTTATCTCTTCAATTTGCTTCTTAATATCATTTTATCCTTTGTTCTTATTTTTTAGGCACTTTTTCTTATGTTTCAACGTTTTTTTTTAATTTCCACCATCTTCTTCTTCATCAAAGCCATCGCTGACTATCTCTTCAAGTCCAGAAAAGCTTCTCTATCCATGTCAAGAAAATTTTTCATTGCGTTCTCAAGGTTTTTGCAAGGGAACCCTGCTACCAATTATCAATTTCAGAGCACTTAGGATTTCAACTTATGGAAAGAGGAGGAGTGCTTCCTGTTGATAAGTGAGGTGAAAAATGGTATTCCAATTTCAAAACAAGTTTATTCTCCCATCATAATGCTCATCCTCACAAGAAAACTCCACACTTCAAATTTTTATGGTTCTGCTACAGGATGTTTAGTGGAGGAATTTTGCAAAAAATCACAGAAATTTTGTTTTTAAGAGGTGATAGATCAAGTACTTACCCCTTCCTTGTAGACTCCTTCAAAGTTCTAGGGGTTTTTGGCCAATTATTCTCAAGATAGGTCCCATTTTTTCCTCTTGGGACAATCTTGTAGCCGACAAAATCTCTCCTGTAGCACCTACTTTGTCTCCTGTAGCAGCCTTGTTTTTCATGTAGAAGCTCCATTGTCTCCTATAGAAAAGTCATTGGTGGCTTGAGTTACTTAGTTATGGGTTCTCTAGTGTTTTTCCTCCTCACTGGTGTCAAAATTTTCTTCCCTTCTATTAAATCCTCCACCCATTTCTCCTAGTATTCCTCCTTGATGTTATGTAGGTGTGGAACCCAAAAAATTTAAATAATCTCAGTGGTGAAACAATGGTAAATTGTTTGGTATTATTGAGGAAGAATGGTGCTTGAACAGATCTCAACCAAACTATTTTGTCATCTTTTAACCACAACAAACTTCAAAAATACCTCCTACTAATAAATTGACTGTTACAGGCTCTTAATTTCAAACAAACTTCTCATGCAATTGGATCTGGAAATGAGGAAGAAGGGTGGAACTTACTTATTCTCAGATAAATTATGGCTATGTATGAAGTTTTGAGACAATATTGACACCTTTTTTCTCCTTCCAGCTCTTCTTGTAGCTCCTTTTGGCCCTCCTATAGGACTTGTAGGCCTACCTGTAGCGCTAGCAGACTGTGTTTGAAACTCATCGATGGCACCCTAGGTACTAGGTTGTTCTTCCTCTACCCATTTTTGGAATGAGTGATGGTGAAAATGAAGTCGAGCCATCACATAATATCCTCTATTTATTAAAATCTTGGAGCGTTTTAGTGACTATGCATTAACCCGAGTTTCCTCGTGTGGACCATTATCTCTATTAACTGTAATCATTTCTCTCTCCTTGTAATAATCACCTTGCCCACTTTGAATTATTCACATTGCATGTGTTTTCAAGGAAAATGTAGTATTTCTATTCAAGGGTGGGCAATTTTACTAGCCACCTTCAGCCTATAATACCTTCTCTTATGTGCATCGAAAACATTTTTTTTACCTTAATATGCTCAAGAGGATAGGTGAAGAACAATTGCATACCTGTGTCTATCTGATGTCGAGCTGATGTAGATGCATGCATGTTGTTTTGGGGCTCCATATCATGATGAGTTTAAGGAGAGGCATGCATGGTGCTGATGAGTTGATGATCGATCCATGCTTCTCTAGAGGTGCTAATTTCCTTTGTTTGCTTCTGCACAGGTCTTCATAGCTTGATGATTATTTGACTGATAAAATTGTTGTGTGCAAGTTTGTTTCCAGTGTTCAATCTACTGGTGGTGGAGTGTATGGAATTATTACTAAGGAGGGTGTGCCCCTTATCAATCTTCATAAATGGCTTCATGATGATCAAGTTTGCTAGATCTTCTTCTGTGTCAGTGAAAAAAGAATTGATGTTGAGTTCTGTTGTAATTGTGCAGATTGCTATAGGAGGAATCCTCTTCTTGTAATAGTAATTATTAATTCCTCTTTGTGACCTCATTACTGCATGTGGGATTGATGGAAATTCATAGGAGGTGTAAGCATAGGGCTAAAATCATCAATGGGTGGTGTAGGTGGTGGAAAAGTTGATGACAAAGATTTTTTCTTATTTTTTCATGCATGGAAGAGCGGAATTTCATTAGGGGAATTTTGAGGTCTAAAATTGGCCTCCTCAGGAAATTATAAAATAATAGTGGAAATAATAAAAAAGGATTTGATTACATCATCAAATTTTAGAGGGAAAAAAGAAAAAACTATTTTTTTAACTCGTATTTTCCACTTATCTCCCTATGGGTTTACTCAAATTTTGAACGGAACACTCATTGGATGAAAGTTTTGATTCTTCATCCAAGGATTACCCATGTTGCATACTTTCAATGGACCCTACTACATGAAAAATTAGAAATACTTTAAAAATGTGATTGCAATCACGTTTTTTAATGTATTTCTCATTTTTCGTGTAGCAGGGTCCATCAAAAGTATGCAACATGGGTACTCCTTGAATGATGAATTAAATTTTTTATCCAATGAGTACTCCCACTTGAAATTTCAATAAAACCTTAGGGAGATGAGTCGAAAATATGAGTTGAAAAAGTAGTTTTATTATTTTATTATTTTTGAATCATTTTACTTTTTCACTCCAAAATGGGGAATCATCCCCAGTGGTTGACATCATATCTTGAATCCTATTGGTTCTTATAAATTTAATTTTCATTGTACATTTTTCTTAGGAGGTCTATTTTAGACCTCAAAATTCCCCTAATGGAAGATGAATTTTGGTTTGATGGAGTGGATGAGTGTTGAAAGTGGTGTTGGGGGACCTCTCTCAACCTTCCCTGACAAATACATGACCCTTTTACCTGTTTATCCAATTGGATTTTCCTCTTGTATCTTCTTCTCAACCATCCTGTAGAAATTCAGACCTTCCTTTAGCATTTCAGAATAACCTCCTCTAGAAAAATTGTTTTATGCATATCTCTCTAACAGTAGACTAGATTGACCTAAAATTTCTGAGCATGTTACCGTCATCTTTATGCACCTCCTGTGGTGTAGGTAAATTCTCGATGTGGACACAGATAATTCCTCTAGCCTGAGAGAACTTGTTTAGCCATAAACAAACAATCTATGGGAAACTTCCTTAAGATAGAATCAGATAAGAGGGCCTACCTCTTAGAATGCTATTCCGCTTGGTGATGATCCTACTTCCTTACTCCATCTACTTTTTGTTTCCTTCCTTCAAATACCTGGAACAAGCAAACAAACAACAACAAACGTGATAGCATACAAATTGCATTCAACCTATTTAACAAGTCAAGGAACATTAAGCGATTGAATGTAAGATAACACTTTAATGTAGGAAATCAATTAATAGTTTTATTCATATAAGTTCAGAAAGAGATTAGAACCAATGCTTTGACGTTGTTGATCTCCTCCGATGTATCCAGTTTCCCACACTTTTGCTAGCATCTCATGGATAGCCCCAACAATGGAAGTTTTAAGGCTTCTTCCCTTTAGTCTCAAAGCAAACCAAACACACTATTCTACCTCAAACATAAACTAGAGAGCTACAAGCTATAATATCTTGTTTGTTATTCAAGCTCCAAAAATACTAAGACTGAAACTAGTTTAGCTTCTAAAAGGAGGGGTTTATATAGCTTGGATGGAGGGGAGATGGTTCATCTTATCATAGGAGAAGGCCTTATCTCTTGGGTTTGTTCCATCCTAATAGGGGAAAGGAGCCCAAACTAATTTCCTCAGCTCCATCCAGCCCAACCATCTACCCAACTTCCATTACAAAGCTTCTAGACTTGGAAGCTTTGACTCCATAATTAAAAAACTTGCCAAAAGAGGATCGGCGTGACTCAGAAAATTCTCAGTAGTGTCGAATGATGCTAGTCCTGGTATTAATCTCTGCAAATTAGCATGAGAAGGAAATGGGTCATTAGTGTCGGTCTTGTAAACTAAGGTAAAAGGAAGATTATTGGGAAATTATGCAAAAGGGAATTGTTCTGCTCATGAAGAGGGACATGATGGGAGTTTCTTCATGATGGGAAATCATATAGGGTTCACTGTATAGTTCCTCCAATATCGTGGAATGGGGAGTACAGGGACAGTGAAAAATTGTAGTTTAAAAAATGCCCCCTAAAGCGTGAAGGCCGAACTAAAGTGAGGAGTGCAATGCTTTACAAGTAGATGTGGGGAACCAGAGTTTGTCATTGGAAAACCTGCAAGTAAGCATAGATAAATATATATCACTGAAAACTCTGTCAAATGATACATGAATCATGGTATCAATGTAGCCATCTAGATAAATATCATATAAATGGATCTAAGGCATGGGCGCAGCCATCCAATAAAGAGGATCATATCAAAACCAAGGTATGGTCGTAGCCATCCAATAATGAGAAGGATCACATATAACAACTCATGGTATGGTCACAACCATCCATGTAAAAGAGAAATTTATATTAGAATGATCATGTCACATCGCCTTGCAACCTGGAATTTTGTAGTTTGATCCCAAGGTCTTGCACTCCAACACAACTTGATCAAGGTACAAATCCTAACATGTGGAGGAATGTGTTGAAGTCGAACATGCTAGAAAGTTGCTTGCTTAATGGTCAATGATGTGAACCATTAACAATCACAAAAGAAACCACCAATAATGACAATGTCTCTCAATGTACCAATAACACAATCCATGGGACAAAGGAATCGAAGTCGAACACCTATGAAATCACCCGATAGAAATCCAATGATGTGAAATTTTCGTCGAGTGTGAAGAACTTGCTATTAGGGCATGAAAGCTCTAAGGTACTGAAAGTAGTCTCACAGCCAGCTTCCCAAAAAAAGAGTTGAAGTTGATGGGAAGTGACCATGTTGAAGGAGGGCCATGATGTATCCCACATCATCGACACGAGACAAAGGGATGCAATTATTTCGGATGATACACAGAATCAAGAACGAGCATAAGTGTAGAAGGAAAACTCTTGAACATATCGGTGACATGACTCCAGAGTTTGGAAGCTTTTGATTCCATAGGATCGGTGGTCATGAAGACGTGGGAGAGTGATGAGCCCCAAATTTTGGTAACAATTTGGGCTCATTTGGCCTACTTACTTTGCTCAACCCTTCATTTTTTATCACTTATGCATCATTTCTTAGTATATTCGTGTTATTTGTAGGAAGAAGGGTAGTCATTATGCCTATGTGGCTAATACATGATGATTTCAGGTTTTTTGTCATTAAATGGAGCAAAGACCATGCAAATGGAGACAAGGAGACAACCAAGGTGGAATTGTGGGTTTATAGGGAGGTTGTCCACAACCTTGAATGACCTCCCTCGTGATCTCCACCCCAACTCCGAGCTCCAACAACTATCACCACCGAGCTAGAAGGCAGCCAACGAATTCTACAGGAACAGCAGTTTACTTTCAGTTGGACAGCCAAGCTCCACTAATTGAGGAGGCCAGCTTGGCCCTCATCATGTATAAATATTGAGGCTGTAGCCTTCGTGGAGGCTCTTGAACTTTTGTTATAGATTTTGGATTACGAGCTGTAGCTCTGTTTTTGCTCTTTGTAAGCCAATTTTGGCATGTTGTTAGACCCATGATTATGATATTTTAATAAAGGCAGTCAGATTTGGATTCGATTCTGAGTTCTTAGGGGAGCTATAGCTCTCAGGTTAGGGCCCAACCTGAGAGCAATAGACCTCCTTTCCTTTGTATTGTTACTTGTCTTTCTTTTGTCATTGCATTTCTTTCCTTTACATGCACTTGAAAAGTACAGTTTGCTGAGTTGATTGTTTCGGTTTGGTTATGTAGGTTAGTTTCATGAATACGGTTGTTTCAGTAGTTCAGAATTAGCATAGGGAGATTGAAGTTGCTTTGAGTTCAAAAAAGGCTGAATGCATGCTCACTTTCACCTCTGTTTGGGGACCGGAAGTGTAGACCGTGCCAACTGCGAAAAACACTATTTTAACATATGCATGCAAGTATTGATGTAATGTTTTCGATTGGAGAATTGTTCATGCGATTATATCTTGAGTAATGACTCTTTGGTTCAGTATCATGCACGAATTCCTTTCAACTTACATTGTTGTTCTTCGATTCCTAATAAAGGAGTTAGAATAGGTTGGTGAACTTTCGTTTACATGCAAGATAAAGGTGATTTGTTTCATTTACACTGCGCAACACCACTTCATCATGTTCTTATCCTTCTGAACCATGCCTAAGCCACCTACTCATCCTCTGTTCAGCTCATTTGCCTTCCAACCCTTCTATTATCCACATTGCTCAATCTTTTTGACCTTCCATTGCCCCTACCCTTCTATCGACCAACCAGCTCTATCCACTCTCTCTCCATCTCATCTCTCTATCCATAGGTCGTCTCAAGCTCCTCTTCCATCTTACCCATCCATCCATACAGTTCCTTCACTCCTCCATCACCCAAAACTCCGACTGTAGGACATCCTGTAGAAGTTAGCAGACTTCCTGTAGAAATCCCGAGTTTCCTGTAGGATCCCCTGCAGACATCCTATAGAAGCCTGCAAACATGGTTGCCAAGCACCTGAACATTGTGGACTTCTGTGGAATGATGTGAGAGATCCCCTGGAACCTCTCAGAGCCCTCCTGACCTTTCCCAAGCCTTCCTCCCTTTGAAATACCCCTGCACAGTCAAGACCTAGTAAGAAGCACAATCACAATCGCTCCACCCACTTGAGAAAAAACACAAAAACGTGTTCTCTTCCATGAAAGTAGTTTAAATTCATGCATCTCATCTCACTAGAAGTAATGGCATCATTTCTAGAAGTTTGCACTCCCACCATTGCATCATAGAGATTAAACTAGTCAGATTAGGGTTTACTAGGGTTTCCATGTTTGGTTGGCTTTCAGTTCATTCTTGCAAAGTAGGTTAATTTCCTTTGGGATAGCCTTCGTTCATCATTTAAAAAGCTTCTTCTGAGAACATATAGAAGTTGGCTTGAGCCCTAGCGGACTTGTGCCAGCTGACCAAGTGACAGCTGCGACAAGAGCTAGTACTTGTGCATACAGCACCGTCGCTTCCAAGTTTGTTACGAACTACCGGGTTGATAAAATTAGAGAAGGAAGCTCCAGGAGTTGTAGCATTATTGCTACAATACTGGAGCTCACCATCTTTTTGGCGCCGTTGCCGGGGAAGCGTCAGAGTATTAGTAATTGTTGCTTTTCTTCTATTTTCCTACTCTCGCCTTCTGCCAAGTAGTTTATTTCATTTCCATTCTGCAAAAGTAGCATAGACATTTCCTGCATTCATAGATTAGCATTTCAATTCCGCAATTTCAATTCTGCAAGCATAGATTAGCCTTTCAATTCTGCAAGCGTAGACTAGCATTTCCATTCCTGCAATTCCATTTGAGCAAAATAGATTAGTCCTTTCCTGCTTTCATTTCAATTCTGCATTTTTATTTCAGCAAGATAGTTAGTTGTAGATCAATCTGTGTCAGTTTTGCAGGTACCAAAGAAAAAACAGAAGCAATCAAAAAGTCTTTCCATTTCATGCCTCGTAGGAACCAAGCTAAAACAGGCAAATTCCTACCCAACACCCCCACCACATCACTGAGTCACCCTTCTCTCTTCTTCGGTGACAGTGATCCAGAAGAACCTATAGGTGAACCTCCTGAGATATACGAAGATCCTATAGTAGAAGAAGAATTAGAGACCATCCCATCTGAAGCCATGGCTGACAATAGAAGAGAAGATGAGAGAATAGAAGGTGCCTTCCCCATCCGAGAAACCAATGGAGACATGAAAATGAAAAACATTAGTCCCTCCGCTCTGCCTCACTTCCATGGACTGACTACTGAAGATCCTGATACCTTCCTGTTTGAGTTTGTTGTCCTTTGTAGAACCTATGACTATACTGAAGATGAGCAGAAGCTGAAACTCTTCCCTTCCACTCTTAAGGATGCAACATTACGCTGGTTCATGGGCTTACCTGGGAATAGTATCACCACTTGGGCTCAGATGCAGCAAGCTTTCAATAGCAAGTACCGGGACTACTGTAGGTCCAAGGAAACCAAGGGAGAAATCTTTCGGATGACCATGGGAAATGATGAGTCCTTAGAGGATTATGAGGAGAGGTTCCAACTTAGCTATAAGCGGGCCAGGTGCACACTTGACCCTGAATCCCTCAAGTTGGTCCTGCTCCGAGGAGTCCCTGAAGACCTTTTAGATACCCTTCACATGTTAGCTGGGGGAGATATTTACCAGCTGCCTTATGAGGACATCAAGACTGTGTTCAGAAACCACTCTAGGGCAGCCCAGAAACGAGGTAGAGGAAACCCTCTCTCAGCTAGTATTCCTTTCTCCAAGCATGAGTTTGCAATTCAATTAGAAGATATTAAGAGTGAGGTGAGACAGACCATTGCCATGCAACTGGACACCTTCAGGATCCAGCAGAAGAATGAAGAAGCTGAGAGGGCCTTAGCTATCTTCTGCCCTATATGTACAAGGAGACACCCTAAGAACGAATGCCCATTGCATTCGGTTGAAGTGTGCTTCGTTTGTGAGGAGGACCATCCCACAAATCAATGTCCAACCTTACCTGGGTTTAAAGCTATGTACCAAGGGACAAAAGCTCCCACTAAACCTCTCTATTTCCTCAACCAAAGGAGGCCACAAGGACCTAGACCTTACCAGCAGGGGATGCAAGGGGCACCTCAAGCTTATTACAGCCCCAACCAATCGACTCCTATGCCTTCCTGGGGTCCCCCTGCTCATCCTTCCTGGTCTATGCCTCCTCCATGGTCTTATCCACCTCAGTACCCTACTCAACCTACTACTCATTCTTATCATTCACATGCCCAGCCACAGCCTCAGTGGAATGCACCTCAGTCGGGGTGGAGGCCCCAGTAGAACACTCCTCTCGCCATTCTGCCTCCACCACCAGTTCAACCTCAACCATTACCTCCTGCTCCTCCAAGGCAACCTCAAATGCCTGCTCAACCGAACCTGAACCCCAACAATAGACAGGCCCAGCAGGTATACACTGGGGAAACATCATGTCCTACCTATGCTGTGGAGATCCAGGAGATCAATCTTCGATCTGGAAAGACTCTTCCGGATCGCCAACCTCCTCCCCCAGAGGACAAGGAGGACAAACAGGAAAGTGAACCAAAGGCTATTCCACCCTTTCCTGAGAGACTAACAGCCACCACACAACCCAACCCAGAGGAGGATGAGCTTCTGGGAGAGCTCAAGCAGTTGTGTGTGAAAATACCACTTCTCAAAGCCATCAAGGATGTGCCAATATACAACAAACTGGTTAAGGAAAAGTGTTTTAAACACCCAGGCAGGCAGAAGAGAGATGCTTCAACCATCAATGTCTTAGGACAAATGTCTAACCTTATGTTAGGACAAGTCATCTGCCCAAAGTATCTAGATCCTAGGAGTCTTGTAGTAGATGTCCACATCAATGGCACCATCATACCTCACACCTTGATTGATCTGGGGGCTTCCATTAATGTGATGACCAGGGATACCATGCTCAAACTCAATCTTCAGGGTTCCTTGAGGAAGACCTCGACAATACTGCAACTAGCAGATCGCTCCACTGTGACTCCCGAAGGGATTGTGGAGGATGTCCTGGTCTCTGTCGACTCTTGGGAATACCCTACAGATTTCTTGGTTCTGTAACCCAAGGCAAAGCTTACTGGATATCCTCTCATTTTGGGAAGGCCTTGGTTAGCCACTGCAGATGCTTACATAAGCTGCCGTGCAGGAAACATGACCATCAAAAATGGTCCTATGTCCAAGCAGCTAGTCCTATATCCTCCTGCCCAACCCTCCTTAGAGCATGACTTACCACTGTGGTTGGAGGAAGGAGAAGAGGATGAGGTGTACTCAGCACCTTTGTGCACCCTAGATACCACTAGAAGAGACCCCCAACCGAGGATGACTTGATTGAGACTTTGATCCAGAATCCACCTTCCAGTGCACTATCCTTAGAGAAATTGGTGTAGGACGCCCAAGTAAACACCTTAGTGGACCTTTGTACCACTAACCCTATCACTCCCAGAGTCAAGAATGTGGAGTTCAGCCCTGAGAGAACGTTAATGATCAGCTCCTCCCTATCTCCTTCCCAGGAAAAGGAGCTATGTAGCCTGTTGGCCAGTCACCTAGATGCTTTTGCTTGGAGCTATAAGGAGATGAAAGGAGTCCATCCCTCGGTCTGTACCCATCACATATACATCAAAGAGGGTTGTAAACCGGTTAGGAAACCTCAGAGGAGAATGAATCCAGCCCTTAAGGACATTGTCAAGGAGGAATTGCAAAAACTGTTGGATGCCGGATTCATTTACCCCATCTCAGATAGTTAATGGGTGTCCCCTCTGGTGTTGGTTCCCAAGAAAAATGGGAAGTGGAGAATCTGTGTGGACTACCGAGAACTGAAAAAAGCTACCAAGAAAGACCATTTCCCTCTACCTTTCATAGATCAAGTGTTGGATGGACTGGCAGGAAAGAAGTTCTTCTCTTTCCTGGATGGGTTTAGCGGGTACAACCAAATCCAAATCAGCCCGGAAGACCAAGATAAGACCACCTTCACTTGTCCTTGGGGTACCTTTGCCTACCGAGTTCTTCCCTTTAGGCTATGCAATGCTCCTGCTACCTTCCAGAGAGCTGTCTTGAGCATCTTCTCGGAGTTGGTCCATGATGCGGTGGAAATCTATATGGATGACTTCACTCCTTATGGGTCCAACTTCCAAGAAGCATTGTCCAATCTAGGAAAGGTCCTAACCAAATGCATTGAGATGAACTTGTCCCTTAGTCCTGAAAAATGTGAATTCCTGATGACTGAAGGGACTATGCTAGGCCATACCATTTCTTGCCAAGGGTTACAAGTGGATCCTAACAAAATTGCTCATCAAGAACGTTCCACCTCCCCAAAAGGTAAGGGATGTCCGAAGTTTCTTAGGATTAGCAGGGTATTACCGGAGATTCATTAAAGACTTCAGCAAGTTAGCCTCACCATTGTTTGCTCTGTTGGCAAAAGATGTGGAGTTTAAATGGACTGACGATTGTCAGAGGGCTTTGAATGAATTAAAGGACAAGTTGGTGTCAGCCCCAATCTTGAGAGGCCCAAACTGGGCCCTACCATTCCACATCCACACTGATGCCTCAAACAAAGCCATAGGGGCAGCTTTAGGACAAGTTGAACAAAAACTTCCATATGCCATTTACTTTGTTAGCAAAAACTTGTCCAAATCCGAGCTGAATTACACTGTAACCGAGAAAGAATTCTTGGCTGTGGTCCATGCACTGAACAAGTTCTGACATTATATCACTGGCTATCAAACCTTTGTACATACGGATCATGCTACAATTAGATATTTAATGAATAAACTAGATGTGAATGCTCGTATTATTAGATGGTTACTTTTGTTGCAGTAGTTTGATTTGACCATTGTTGACAAACCAGGTAAAGAAAATGTTGTTGCTGACTTTTTATCTAGATTGGATTTGTCTGCAGATGAGGATGGAACAGTGGATGACCAGATGCCCGATGAACATCTGTTTGCTGTCTCAGTACTCTCTCCATCGTTTGTTGATATAGCAAACTACCTTGTTTCAGCACAGTTCCCTCCGCACCTATCTTCAAGAGAGAAGAGCAGAATCATCAGAAAAAGTGCCTCATTTACTTGGATCGGGGGCAATCTGTTCAAGCTTGGCCCTGATCAGATCTTAAGGTGTTGTGTAAGGGAGGAGGAAGTCTTTGATATCCTCCTCACATGTCATGATGGGCCTTGTGGAGGACATTTTGCAGCAAAGAGGACTGCCTTCAAAATCCTGCAGGCAGGCTACTATTGGCCCACACTTCATCAAGATGTCAGAAGGTATATCAGCCAATGTGACCGATGCCAAAGAATGGGGAAACCGACTCCAAGGGATGAGATGCCTCTCCAACCTCAAGTGACTCTTGAGCCATTTGAGAAGTTGGGTATGGATTTTGTGGGTCCAATCAACCCTCCTTCAAGGCAAAGGTCTTACATCATTGTGTGCACTGACTACCTGACAAAGTGGGTAGAGACTAAAGAAATCAAGGCAGCAACAGAGGAGAAGGTGGCCGAGTTCTTAAGGGAAAACATCTTCTACAAATTTGACTACCCAAGAGAGCTGGTCACCGTTCAAGGGAGCCAGTTCACATCCAACTTGATTGAAGACCTACTAGCTCACCACAAGATCAAGCATAGGACTTCCACCCCCTATCATCCACAGGCAAATGGGCAAGTGGAAGTCACCAACAGAGCATTGGAAGGGATTTTGACTAAGGTGGTGAGCAGCAGTAGGAAAGATTGGACAGATCGCCTGGTTGAGGCCACATGGGCTTACAACACCACCTGGAAGACCACCACCGGCTTCACACCTTATGAGCTGGTCTATGGGAAGAAAGCTTTGTTGTCCATTGAGTTTGAATACAACACTTTGAGGATGGCACCTCAGCTAGATCTAGATCTCAGCCATGCACAACAAGAAAGGTTATTGCAGCTGAATGGACTGGACGAGCACCGGATGCAGGCCCTCCTTCACTCAGAAGTGGTTCAACTTCAGAGAAAGGTGTGGCATGACCAACAACTCCATGACAAGCAATTCCAACCAAGAGATTGGGCCTTGTTGTATGACTCCAGATACAAAGATTTCAAGGGGAAGCTGAGAACCAGATGGCTAGGACCATATGCAGTGGAAAAATGCCATGACAATGGATCTGTTCTTATTCGAACCATTGATGAGGAGTGTTATAGACAATTTTGTGCCTTACAGCAACAAGCATGAATTGTCAATAATCCAAGGGATCCAAAGTTCCCTGAACTTGATGTTCCTACCCCTAGAGGAACAAGGTCAGCAAACCAACAGCTCTCAGATCAGTTCTCCACCTGAAAACACTCAAAAACAAGCAATCCTGAAATCAAAGCAGGTGCTCCACTAGGTTTCTGCGCTGAAACTCAGTTGCTCCATGGTGTACCTGCGTTGCAAAGCAAGTGGGACAAAGGCCACCTGCGCTGAGCGAGAAGGGACAAGTGGCACAGTGAGTCATTGCTTTGGAATCTTCCAAAAATGACACTTGGATCAGGTATTTCGCCTTGTGATGAGTCAGAGGCTCTGTTTCTCCAAGTGGAAGCAAAGTTCTCCAAGTGGACTCAAGAACTGAAGATCAACTAAAGATTAACTGAAGAGAGAGAGGACACAAGGCAGCTACACATCAGTTGCAAGTTGACTCATCCTTTCTCAATTCATCTATATTGAGCTCTCTCCTATGAGCTCAGGAGGCTGGAATTTTGAGCAAAGTAATGATATGTTGTTGGTTTCACTATTGAGTTATTGGGTGATTGTTTGAGAGACGTGAAGAAGAGAAATTCTAGAGCTACCCACCAGCCTTCCACTTCTTACAATTCTTCCTCTGATTCTTCATTTTCACAAGGAAGAGCCGGCAAAAGTCAGCCTCCCATGGAGAAGAAGGAAAAGAAGAAGAGAGAAAAGAAGCAGAAGGGGCCTATGGCGAAGGCGACTGGGGGCTAGCAAAAGACAGCTGACAAAAACCCACACACTGCACCAACCAGGCCTAAATTGCCATGTGTCATTTGCAAAGGGGCCCACTTCCATCGTGATTGTCCCTGTATTCCCCGGATACTAAGGGACTGGTCCCCAAGGTTGCACAATCCGGTAGCATCAACCTCTGGTAGTCATGTTGATTGCAGTCCGTCAACTAGCGAGAGTGAAGGACGAAGAGGGAGACCAAGATCACCCTGTATATTGTGTGAAGGCGATCACGCCATCCACAAATGTCCATTCTTAGATGAGGCAAAGAGAGTTTTGGAAGATTGTCCGGTTTCACCGTTACGACTTCCTCCTGGATACCAAAAACTCGCGCCTAATCCCTCGGTGGTTGAAAATCCAGCTGACCCGCCCAAGTGGTCAGCTGAAGTGTCGGTCATTGAAAATGAACCTACTGAATCCAGAACAGACGAAAGTCTAAAGGTCGAAATGACAGTCGACCCCGTTCTTCCTTCGGAGGTTTCATCCTCCAATGACCCCGTCATTGAAGACCCATCTTCAAATGACACCCTCACTGAAGAGGATAAGGATGACACCGTCCATATTCTTTTCATCAACACAGACTCTGATGAGCATCAGGGCAATGCGCCCATTCCTTTATCGCAGGAAGGAACATCGTCAGGGTCGTATCCGGCCGTATATTCGGTCCCACCACCAAGCAACCTAGTTGTATCCTTTGATTGGAATCAACTAGGCAGACCCCGGTTACCAGCCAGTATCCCATTCAGAATCATAGTCCAAATCTACAGAATGGTGATGGCTGGAACTATCATTGATGAAGGGGCATCTGTGAGTATCCTTTCCTCTGTTGCTTGGAAAGCACTGGGTTGCCCGGCGCTTTTACCTGAGATGAGAAATCTATCAGGTTTTGATAAAGGAACCAGTCACCCGTTAGGGATTCTCCCCAATGTTCGGGAAGACAGTTCATATGAACATCATGGTCGTCCAGGGACCCTTGGCATATAACTTACTCCTTGGACGAGACTATATATATTGCATGGAGGCAATAGTGTCCTCGCTCTTTAGAGTCATGTGTTTTCCGCATGAAGGAAGAATGGTCAAGCTCGTAGACCAACTTTCATTTCCAGGATCACGCATTGCAAATAGTCAAATACCATCCCTTAACGGTTTATTCACTCAAGGAATGCCACCGCCCCCGGTTCTACTTCCCGATGAATGCGAGTAATTCGAGAAGAAAAGAATGGGGACCCAGGGGGCATGCACCCTGGCCTGCCTCGGGCAGAGAAAACCTTAGGTATAAAGTTAATTCCCGCAGAAGAATGAACTAGTCCATACCCCGTCCAAAAAAGGAAGAGAGGGTTGTTCTAGGATAAAATTCTTTTGTCAAAGTTATGTTGAAGCGGAAGAATCGCTCCCTTTGTCTAAAGAAGTGGGCTCTCCTAAGGAGGGGGTCTATTTGTGGCAGCAAGAAGGCACCATCTTTGAATGTCAAGCCTCACCCATTAAAACAATATGTTTTAAAAGAGAAGTAGGGGCAGTCTTCAAAGAAAGAGAGGAAATTGCTGCAACAAGTAGTCACCATCCTTAGCAACCTAATGATAGACATCGCCGAAAAGAGAGTTTAGTTTGCGGCAGCAAACAAAACCATTTTTCGGATAATAAGTAAGAGGACCTCTCCCCCGTAACACCAATGTTTTATCTGTTGCGATCTTGCAAAAATAAAAAAGTGAACTGATGGGAAGACAAGTACCATCGGCACCGAAAAATAACGAGAAGACAAGTATCGTTAAAAATATAGCAAGACGACAAGTAGAAAAACAAAGGTGGGACAGAGGAGAAGAAGAGCCTTGAAATTATACTTTATACCTGGGGGCATGCAAACCTTTTGGAGTGCAAGCACGGGACGACTATTTATTTTTTGTAAATTTTTAGGTCCTCCCTTTAAACCTGTAGGTCTAACCCGTTAAACTCGTAGGATTAGCCGTTTCCAGCTTGCATAAAGAAAGGATGAAGGGCAAAAGTTAAAACCTGCCGAATTGGAGTAATTAGTGAGGTATCGCTCCTTAAATAAGATTACCTCACCTAAAGCATTCCTTGTATTAAGATTGGTATAATCGAGCAGTTTTAGCAATGTTCATGCTCGTTAAAAAATAAACGCAAGAATCGAGCAGTTTTGTACAGAGTTCATGCTCGTTAAAAAATAAACACAAGTTGTGAGCAATCTTTCCCTACAGTTCAAGCTCATCCAGAAAAAATTAACCGGTAAACAACCTCGAGAAATGTAACCTTTGAAAGCCATATTAAAAGCCCTTGGTCGTGTTTATATGCCATCACCTCCATCCGTTCATTTTGGCCAATCATTCACCTCCATATGTTTGTTTACCCATTTTGAGGAACAGCTGCGAAGAGTGATTTCACTTAGCCATCCTTGTGACACTGCCGTGATTGGAGAATTCCAACCTGTACCTGGAATCTGCTGCTATCCCTGTTCATCACTCGTTCCTCAAAAGACGAGTCTTCTTTGAGCTCTTTTCACTGACTCGTAAAATATGAAAAGTTTGCCGAGTTTTGGCCTTCCAGCTCGTTAAAGGACAAGAAGAGCTATCCCTCCTCTAGATTTTAATCTTTTTGGACCTGAGGGATTATTACACAAAAAGATCGAGCGCTTGTTTTGTTCGGCTCGTTAAAGAAATCGAAAATTCATCCCTTCTGTATTGTTTTATACTTTTTCGGACTTAAGGGATTAGAAGACGAAAAAGGAATTTTGGAGTTAACTTTTCGTACCTTTTCAGACTCTCTAAAAATGAAAAGGATCGAGTTTTCTTTGTCGTTAGACTCGTTAAAATGATTAAATAGCGACAAACTTGTCTTTAGACGAGAACGAGTTTCCCTATCGCTAGGCTCGTTAAAACATAGCGATGGGCTTGCCCGAAGGGCAGGTTATAGAACAAGCATATGTTATCCTCCTCAAGCTTGACAAAAATAAAGAGGTACTGGTCAGCAATGACTGGGGAAAAATTGGGAGAACCTCACAGCATTAATGGTAGCAAGTCGCTCTTGAACATGACACTTTGTCCTCCGTATCACATCGGGTTGGGTTGTTTCATTCACCGGTCTCATAACCATGGTCTTCACCACACCATCCACAATTGGGGTAATGCTACCAATCCATCACATCAGTGTCGTTATATGTTCAAGAGATGTGGTTCTGTAAAGAGTCAACCGTGTTCCACCCACTGCCATACATTATCCTTCATCCACTTCATGACCGCCACCCTGAATCATACATCACAGTTTGTTTTCACCTCATCACAATCACTAGCTCCGTTCCGTGTCACTGATGTGGGATTCATTAAGGCCCTCCTTTGACGGATCGCTCCTTGTCGACATCAGCTCATTATCCAAGGAGTTGATCTAGGAACACCCCCCTCAGTACTTTGAAGCTTGCATGCCTCAATGGCAAGTTTCTCACTTCCGGCGACAGGTATACATCAATGACCTTCGACCAGAAGATTTTGCATGGTTGTCGACGCCAAGTCCTTTATTCCCACCATGTGGATTGTACTGCCGTACCTTGAGGGTCACCATCCTTATCGGTGACTCCTCTCGCGCTTGTTAACGGTTTACATCATTGACCGGTAATCAAGCGATGTCTTTCCATGTTCGACTTCAAGAAATTCTCACATGGATCGACTTGTACATCGAGTGAAGATCGGAAGAGATTGAAGACCCCGGATCTAGTTTCATCCATCCGGGCTGCGATATATATTCAGGACATAAAGAGATTTGATATGTACACCATTACAGCAGATGATCATCCTTCTCAAAGGATGATAATTTCAGCAGAGAATTATCAGTCTACAATCAGACGATCGTCTGTTCTATGTACCAAAATGTATTTATAAAGCTGAGCATGGGAATGCCCGCCTCAGCTAGATCATGAAAAATGTATGAAAAATAATGTATTGTATTGTATCTTATTATAGGACACTTCTCAGAAGATTGAATGAACTTCGGATCCTCTCAATAAAGCATTTCACCCGATAAACGACCTCATACTTTATAGGGCATCTGTTATAGACAATTTTGTGCCTTACAGCAACAAGCATGAATTGTCAATAATCCAAGGGATCCAAAGTTCCCTAAACATGATGTTCCTACCCCTAGAGGAACAAGGTCAGCAAACCAACAGCTCTCAGATCAGTTCTCCACCTGAAAACACTCAAAAACAAGCAATCCTGAAATCAAAGCAGGTGCTCCACTAGGTTTCTGCGCTGAAACTCAGTTGCTCCATGGTGTACCTGCGTTGCAAAGCAAGTGGGACAAAGGCCACCTGCGCTAAGCGAGAAGGGACAAGTGGCACAGTGAGTCATTGCTTTGGAATCTTCCAAAAATGACACTTGGATCAGGTATTTCGCCTTGTGATGAGTCAGAGGCTCTGTTTCTCCAAGTGGAAGCAAAGTTCTCCAAGTGGACTCAAGAACTGAAGATCAACTAAAGATTAACTGAAGAGAGAGAGGACACAAGGCAGCTACACATCAGTTGCAAGCTGACTCATCCTTTCTCAATTCATCTATATATTGAGCTATCTCCTATGAGCTCAGGAGGCTGGAATTTTGAGCAAAGTAATGATATGCTGTTGGTTTCACTATTGAGTTATTGGGTGATTGTTTGAGAGAGGTGAAGAAGAGCAATTCTTTCTGCTGGGAGGTGTTGCTGGGTTGGAGCCTTCAATGGTTGTAATACTCTCAGAACCTTTATTTCTTCATTAATAAAAGCTATTGAGGTTCTTCTATGTGCTCTTGTTTCAATTATATATTGTGATGATTGCATGTTTGGTTTACACTAATCCATGAACCAGTTATGATTGCATGCCTCTTGTAGTTTCCTTCTTTGTTATTTTGCAGGATCTCATCGTAGTTGGGCGAGCAGAAGAACAAAGAGCTAGGAGCAAGTGGCCAAAGAGAAGAGTTTGGATTCAACATTAAGCGCAAGGCAACGGTTAGTGCTTTCTCCATTCTCTTTTGCTTTCATAAAGAAGTAAACCTTAAGTAGTTTGTTTTACAGTTGTTGCTAAGGAACTGTCACCCTTAGAGTGGGATAGGGTCATCCGAGTCGGATACTTTTCCCTACAACAAGGAGGCCATCCCCATGCTTGTCAATGGGCATCGATTGAAGATCTACAGGAAGCCTCTCTCAAGACAAGAGTTCATCAAAACTATGGAGAAATCAGTGTTGGTCATAGAAAAGGGTTCTGCCTCTGCTTTGGGCATACCCTGAAATATTTAAAAATAATAATAATAATAATAATAATAAAGATCCTTGGGTGAAAACCTTCCTGAGGCTCCCAAGGCAGGTGGTAGGGGTGAAAACCTCATTGAGGCGCCCCTATTGTCTTTCAAAAAAAAAAAAAAAAGAGATTTGAAAAGATCCTTGAGTGAAAACCTCTCTGAGGCGCTTAAGGCAGATGGCAAGGGTGAAAACCTCATTGAGGCGCACCTGTTATCTTTAAAAAAAAAAGAGAAAAAAGAAAAGAAAAAACAATAAACACAAAGATAGGGACAACAAGTTTATAATGTGAAAATGCATGCAAGTTGCAGGTGTTCCACGAAGGTGAGGAGGACTCTTAATGCAAAGCCAAAGATCCTTATCATGCTGCCAGGAGACCCCACCAGCACCTCCTCCAAGAATACTCATTTCCTCCAAGGTATGTGCACAATTTCATCATGGCAGACTTTCTACAGGAAGATGTAGACTTTCTACATGAAGGTGCAGACTTTCTACAGGAAACGCAACTTTTCTACAGGAAAGTTTTGTATTTCTATAGGAAGCTTCCTGTAGAAGTTCGGGAAGGGCCAGAATTCATTTTATGAGGAGATCTAACGACCAAGGATCGGTTTGGACGCATGCAAGCTATTGTTGTCACCCTTATACATTGTTGTCACCTCTTTCTACCATCCCTGTCGACATGCAATGAAGTTACCTGCACCATCAAAGCAGATCAGTGAGTTATCAAGAGAAAAGCAATTTTTGAAATAAAAAAAAACGCTGAGATGTCATACCATCTCCATCCCAGCCATCCATGAGCTCTGTGAGCGTGATCGTGGGGCCAGTGCCTTCGTCGTGCAGCATGCACCCGAGGAGGAAGAAACTGTTACAGGACATCCTGTAGGAGTCCCGTAATAGTTAAGCCCGCTAGAGTGCACACCATATACAAGGAAAACGCGGGCGCATGCAGCTGAAGCATCCAATCCATCGTCAGCGGCCTATGAATGTGAACCTCTGGGCCTGTGAAAATCAAGCAGCAGCAACCAAATCCACTAATCATCGTCCAAGAGCCTGAACAATCGTGTTGCGGCCGCACAGGTAAGTGTCTCGACCCTTTCTTCCGACGAATTGCATGAATTTTACTTTGAAAATGTTTGCAAAGTGTGAAATGGATGGGTTGAGCGGTTGTATGGTCAATCGATTGGCCACGTCAACCAGTCAGCTGGTCAAGCTGGATGTGTGAATGGTGGCCGTGGGAAAAAACGGGCAGTGGACACGTGAGAACCGTCCACTCGGGGAGAAACGAGTTCTAATGAGAATGGCGGCGGCGGATCTGCGGGAATGATGCGGCAGTAAGTAAACTTGTAGAAGAATGATGGTGTGACGTCGCCCAACGGTCCGTCAGGGACAGCTCACCCCCATGCCACGGATTCCGCCGATTCAAATCTAATCGGCTAGATTATGAACCTCATGCATTTATCATTCACCGTTTGCGACTCGAGTAATCATCCGGATCCCTCTGCAGTTCGATACTCCGAGTCTTTGGCCATCAGAACGCCTGTGAAGCTACAGCAAGAGCACAGACCCACTGCAGTATCCCCCGGAAATTGCGCGGTGCTCCTACAGGAAAGCTGCTCCTACAGGAAAGCTGTTTCTATAGGAAGTCGGGTTCCTCACGTCAAAAGGTGGCGGATTAAAAAGGTAAGCCTGAACTCTCCATGCAATTGATTTTTGAAGGTGGCAGAATCGTTGTCAACAGTTTGGTCGAAGAAAAATTGTTGCAATTGTTGTCTGCCGTGCATGAACTGTCGTCCTACAGGATGTCGGTGTAATTAGATGTGTTAAAGGTTTGCAGGGGGTAAGCTTTGTGAATTATGTGCATGACAGAGGCGTAGTCCTACGCTCTGTCCCAGTAGACCGAATTTCTTTCCCATTTGCCACCTCCAGCTAACACAGCAGTTTTTTCACAATGTCGGGTGGGTTCATCAGAAGGGAGCCCACTGATTCAACAAAGTTAAGAGAAAATCCTGAGGTGGTGGAGCTCTTCACACGAGCACAATGGATATCCTTCTGTGACAAATTGCAGGGCTATGATGACGAAGTGGCAGAAGAGTTTTTGCAAGCTCTGAGGCCGAAATCTAAAACGTTGGCCACCATTACCTTCAGGGGTCTGAGCCTCAAACGCACCCCACAATTCATCAACCGAGTTACGGAGCTCCCAATGGGATTACCATGGGATAAAGAAGAAAGGAAATTGAGCCAACAAGCTAAGAAAGAATTCTTTCCACCAGAGGAGGAATTATCAGAAGACAAAAATGGGGTTCGTAGAACCAGTTTACTGCCACCATGGAATGAAGTGAGCCTACAAATTATGAAGTACATCACCTGCAAAGGCCGTTTTAGCATTGTATACGGGTACCACTTTCGGTTACTCAATGAATTACGGAACCAGATGGAGCTACTTGTAGAAAACAAACTTAGTCTCCCTTACTTTCTACTACAGTCTCTGATTGAGTGTGCAACCAAGCTGAAAGAAGGCATACCAGACAGGTAGCCCACCATGGGTTGATCAAACTCCTCGTGGAGGATGCGCTCCACACGTACAAGGTTCCTCTCTCATGGGAAGACTTCAGAAATTTGACAAAGGACGGGGACATAAAGATGCTAACTGAAGAGCTCGGTTCTTCTAGCAGTGAGGAGAAAGAGTCAGTGGCCGTAGTAAAGAAAGAAAAAGGCCAAAATACCCCGACCACAGAGTAGAAGAAAAAGCAAGAGAAGAAACAAGAGAAAAAGGATGACAAGGAGAAAGATGACACACCCATCTTGACAGCAAGAGAGAAAAGGTTGCAAGGCTGAGTGGACAAGGCTGAGAAGGTCCACATCAGCAAGAGTGCCTCGATAGCGACCACAACCAAGTCAAAAAGCAAAACCCATGCAGAAAAGCAAACCAAGGCAGCGACACCTGTTTCTACAGGAAAGCTGAAACCGGCTTCTACAGGAAGCCCGAAAATTATTGAAAAAGGGTCTTCTACGGGAAGCCCGAAAATTACTAAAACAGGGTCTTCTACAGGAAGCCCGAAATTGACTAAAATAGGGTCTTCTACAGGAAGCCCTGAAAAAGTGAAACCCAAGGAGAAGAAAGCTGATATTCGTGAAAGGGAGGCAGCAGCTGTGCTGGCCGGCCTCATCACACCTCCTAAGCCAAAAGGAGAAGAGAAAGAGGGAGACCCCTCTATACTTTGAAGCTCGAAGAAGTGTGAGAATAAAGACGGGCAAGCTACAGCCTCCATCCAGTAGCACAATCACTACAGGGGATGCCCCTACTTCACCCAGTGAGAAGACCCCCTCAAAGATATCGGTCACCTACGAGAGGGGGAGCCCAAAAACAACTACTTGGAAAGGAAGGTTAGACCAATCGGCTTCAAAAGCCTGGCTCAAGGTCAAGGAAACAGAGAAGAGGGAAGGAGCGACACCCTCATCACCACCAAGGACAGAACAGGCAGAGCCACCAAGAGTAGGAAAGAAAGAGCGTATTCCGGAGCCTAGTTCCCGGCCAAGGACAAGGAGCTGGAGCAAAATTGCTCAAGGATGAGCAAATATTTTAGCTGGGGGGTGATGATGAGCCCCAAAATTTGGTAACAATTTGGGCTCATTTGGCCTACTTACCTTGCTCAACCCTTCATTTTTTATCACTTATGCATCATTTCTTAGTATATTCGTGTTATTTGTAGGAAGAAGGGCAATCATTATGCCTATGTGGCTAATACATGATGATTTCAGGTTTTTTGGCATTAAATGGAGCAAAGACCACACAAATGGAGACAAGGAGACAGCCAAGGTGGCATTGCGGGTTTATAGGGAGGTTGTCCACAGCCTTGAATGACCTCCCTCGTGATCTCCACCCCAACTCCGAGCTCCAACAGCTATCACCACCGAGCTAGAAGGCAGCCAATGGATTCTACAGGAACAACAGTTTACTTTCAGTTGGACAGCCAAGCTCCACTAATTGAGGAGGCCATCTTGGCCCTCATCATGTATAAATATTGAGGTTGTAGCCTTCGTGGAGGCTCTTGAACTTTTATTATAGATTTTGGATTACGAGCTGTAGCTCTGTTTTTGCTCTTTGTAAGCCAATTTTGGCATGTTGTTAGACTCATGATTATGATATTTTAATAAAGGCAGTCAGATTTGGATTCGATTCTAAGTTCTTAGGGGAGCTATAGCTCTCAGGTTAGGGCCCAACCTGAGAGCAATAGACCTCCTTTCCTTTGTATTGTTACTTGTCTTTCTTTTGTCATTGCATTTCTTTCCTTTACATGCACTTGAAAAGTACAGTTTGCTGAGTTGATTGTTTTGGTTTGGTTATGTAGGTTAGTTTCATGAATACAGTTGTTTCAGTAGTTCAGAATTAGCATAGGGAGATTGAAGTTGCTTTGAGTTCAAAAAAGGCTGAATGCATGCTCACTTTCACCTCTATTTGGGGACCGGAAGTGTAGACCGTGCCAGCTGCCAAAAACACTGTTTTAACATATGCATGCAAGTATTGATGTAATGTTTTCGATTGGAGAATTGTTCATGCGATTATATCTTGAGTAATGACTCTTTGGTTTAGTATCATGCACGAATTCCTTTCAACTTACATTGCTGTTCTTCGATTCCTAATAAAGCAGTTAGAATAGGTTGGTGAACTTTCGTTTACATGCAAGATAAAGGTGATTTGTTTCATTTACACTGCGCAGCACCACTTCATCATGTTCTTATCCTTCTGAACCGTGCCTAAGCCACCTACTCATCCTCTGTTCAGCTCATTTGCCTCCCAACCCTTCTATTATCCACGTTGCTCAATCTTTTTGACCTTCCATTGCCCCTACCCTTCTATCGACCAACCAGCTCTATCCACTCTCTCTCCATCTCATCTCTCTATCCATAGGTCATCTCTAGCTCATCTTCCATCTTACCCATCCATCCATACCTAAAACTCCGACTGTAGGACATCTTGTAGAAGTTAGCATACTTCCTGTAGAAATCCTGAGTTTCCTATAGGATCCCCTGCAGACATCCTATAGAAGCCTGCAAACATGGTTGCCAAGCACCTGAATGTTGTGGACTTCTATGGAATGATGTGAGAGATCCCCTATAACCTCTCAGAGCCCTCCTGACCTTTCCCAAGCCTTCCTCCCTTTGAAATACCCCTGCACAGTCAAGACCTAGTAAGAAGCACAATCACAATCGCTCCACCCACTTGATCAAAAACACAAAAATGTGTTCTCTTCCATGAAAGTAGTTTAAATTCATGCATCTCATCTCACTAGAAGTAATTGCATCATTTCTAGAAGTTTTCACTCCCACCATTGCATCATAGAGATTAAACTAGTCAGATTAGGGTTTACTAGGGTTTCCATGTTTGGTTGGCTTTCAGTTCATTCTTGCAAAGTAGGTTAATTTCCTTTGGGATAGCCTTCATTCATCATTTAAAAAGCTTCTTCTGAGAACATATAGAAGTTGGCTTGAGCCCTAGCGAACTTGTGCCAGCTGACCAAGTGACAGCTGCGAGAAGAGCTAGTACTTGTGCATACAGCACCGTCGCTTCCAAGTTTGTTACGAACTACTGGGTTGATAAAATTAGAGAAGGAAGCTCCAGGAGTTGTAGCATTATTGCTACAATACTGGAGCTCACCAGAGAGATCAAATGGAAGGCAAAAAATGAATGGCCCAACCCATGAAGGTCAATGATGAAGTGAGGGTATCCCAACCCAACCCAAAGCAGAAAGTTTCATGTTCAAGAGTGAGTTGCCGACACAACTAATAGAATTTCTCATTTTCCCCTATCATTTCTAGTAGGTACCCCAATTATTTTTTAATCACAAGCTTGAAGAGGATATCATGTGATTGCACTATAAGTTCATCCTTCGGATGAATCCAATCTAGTAAGTTTAATGAGCCCTAGGAAGGAGATGTTCATGCTCGTCATGGTGACGAATCCATGTCGTTTAATGTTTTAACGAGTTCAAAAAATGTGTAACTCGATATATTTTTTACGTTTAGAGAGTTTGAAAAAAACACGAAAAAGAAAACTCCACATGGTCCCTTCTCGTACATTTGTGTCTCTCGAGTCCGAAAAGGTAGAAAACGATACTTGAGAGAACTTCTTGACCATTTCAGTAAAGTAGTACCTTTTTCATACTGGGTAAACGATGTTTCACAACGTTTAATGAGTTTAAAATGGCAAGAGCTCGGCAATATTTTCGTGTTTAAAGAGTCGGAAAAGAGCTTAAAAGCAAATCCCCCATTTTTATTCTTTTTTACAAGTTAGAAAGGGAAAAATACTAGGCGATCTTTTCACTTGATTTTTATGAGTCGGGAAAATATCTTAAACATGACTCCAGTACCATCATCAGTAATATTTCACCTGTCGTTGCACAAAAGGTAAACACATTATCCAATTTCTGAGGTAAAAATATGTTAAAAATACTTTTTAAAACCCTAATATTTCATAAAAAATGAATGAAAGGAGGAAAAAGTAAATAATTTTTACCATTTTACCTTTGTACCTTGTGTTGAGAACTTTTCACCCATTTGTGCCCTAGATTTGTAGGAGCAGATTGCGGGAGATTCGTGAGGCCATTCGACGATCTGTTAGTTGCAGGTAAGATTTGAGACCATTAGCTTCATTTTAATGTTTTTTTTTCCTGTTTTCAACTGTTTTTTAGATTTCCTGAGGAGGATTTAGCAAAAAAAAATTGGATCGGTCGACGTGATTTTCGGGCATGAAATCGAGTCAATCAAGGGTTATTAACTCTGTGAATAGGTCCATCAGCACTACTATTTTTAAAACAATCTTGCCAGTAGTGTGAACACAAAATATTTGATTTTTTTCTCATATTTCTCTTCTTTGATCCAAATTTCTTTAGCCAAGGATGATTGTTGACTTGATTTTATGGTTTTTGCATAGAAAACACAATGAACAATGGTTGATTGGAAGGAATGTGAGCATGAGGACATTGATTCATAGGAAACGGTAGACCCAAACTGCTTAAATTCCCTGAGGAACTATAGGCTCCTCAAATTATTCCTCACACCAGGTCTTCGGGCTCAACCCGAATTGTTGCAATAATTGATCAGTCTTTGGGATGTCAATCAAGAATTTTTTATGATCCGAGACCAAGAACTAGAGTTGGAAACTTCTGACATTTATTTCATCACTAGACTGTCTCCAAGAGGGGAACCAGTCAATCTGTATGGTTCTAGGCCTATTAGGGCAAGTGTGAACATGTTGCTCACAGAACACTGCCCGAAAGCACTAAAATTAAAGAACGACAAGATAGAGGTCATGACTGTTTGGGATCTTGTGCTGAAAGTGATATTATTGAACATAAACAAAGTGGTTGGGGCTCGGGAAGAACATGAGTCCAACAAGTCCAAGTTTCATTATGCTATAGACTGTACGATGCCGACTCTCCTCAACTGGGAGGAAGCCATGAAGGTAAACATGAAGCTCTAACTATCCAAAGCCAATGTAGGAAACCTGAAGCTATTCGGATATGGTTCTGTTCTAGTGACCTTCATTTTGGAGTGGATCCCGTTATTTCACTACCAGCTTGCTAAGGTGAATCTGCCATTGCTACGAGACCCACAGATCGTCTGTTGAAGTGCACTGATGCCGAGAATCACTGGGGGCCAACATATGTCAGATACGCTCGCCTTATTTTCATCGCTATGGCGGTAGTTGATCATAGTAGAGGATTGACCTTATAGTGGTACCGAATTCTACGGCAATCCAGATATGCTGCTCCCAAAGGGACAAGATTATGACGATGGAGGTAAAAAAAAATTTAAATTTTGATTTTTTTTATTGTTTTTGAAATACATGCATTCATGAAATTGTGATTTTGTAAATGTAGATGTGGAACCAAAGCATCCTACCGAGATGTCCCAGATTTCCAGGTGCGTTTCTCAGCATTTTGATATTGCTTCTTATAAGGAAGGAAGCGATAATGAGGAGGAAATTGTGCGGAACCTCGAGGAATTGACCAGAGGTATCCCAGAGTATGCCTGGGTGGGTGACATCCCATGCTAGTATCAGAGGCACACAGTGGGGGTATCAGACCAGATCCACTGACTACTGACTCATGTAGTTTGAGAAGTTACGTACTGTCATGAGCACAATGCCGAGTACTCCATAGGATTAGCATTTTACATTTTTAAGGCCTGCGAGCCACGGATGTATTTGAACACATATATTATTTTTTGGGGTTTTGATGTATGACACTCAAACATTATCGACATATATATATATATATATATATATATATATACACACACACACACACACACACACACACACACACACACACACACACACACACACACACACACACACACACATATATGCTATATTTCCTTGCTTACTATGGTACAAATGTTTTTTTTTGTTTTTCACATGTTTCGGAAATGTCTATCCAACACGTAATTAGCTAATGCATCTGTCAATGTATTCATATGCCTAGGAATATGATGATATGTAATGTAATAAAAAAATCTCTCCAATATACGAATACACAAATAAATTCTCAATATTTGATAGTTTTCGACGAAATATTTCCTGTTGAGTTGAAGAACAACAAGTTGTGAATCAAGGTTGAAAACCAATTCCCGAATGTCAAGAGCAATAGCTTCTAACAACAATTCGATAACTGCGCTATACTCAGCAAATGTTATTAGTTGTTTGATTTAAACTAATATCTTGAAGATCAATCAACTCACCATGGGGTTCATAAATGGCCCATGTCCTCGATGATAGATTCAGGGTACTACAACAAGAACCATCAACAAAACCTATGTGAGGAGACCTAGACATCTATAAAGTAGGTAAAAACATAATAAGCAGGAAATTTGCTTGAAAAACAACACACCAAACCACACTGCACAAAAATGAATAACACACTAGTATACAAAAGTATCCATGCAAGATAACATAGGCATAGTACTTTCTGAGATAACGCCCATTACGGAGCTTGTCTAAGGGATTTCCCTCATAATCAATTAGATCATAAGCCCCTTTCTGTAACACACATTTGACAATGTAGGGCCCATGCCACATGGGTTTGAACTTACCCGTCCCAGCGTATCATTAGCCTGATCATACATAAGAACCAAATTGCCCTCAGAAAAAGCTCGAGGAGAGATAGATTGATCCAAATGGGAGTTGACCCACTTTTTATATGCTTCAATGACCAAAGAAGCAAGACAACAAGTCTCATCTAGTCATTCTAAATACAAGAGGCGCTCTTCCTGAGGTGAGGTCTCGAAGAGAAGTTCGACAACCATATTGAACGAGGGAATTTTGCACTCAATCGATAAAGTTCTTCCAGACCATAGACTAGCTGGAATGGTGTGAATCCATTTGCATCCATGGTCGAGGTTCAGTAAGCCCATAAAGATGAAAAGAGCATGAGATGCCAATTTGACTTGTGCATCCCAATGGTGCATTGAAGCATCGTAACCAAGACTTTGTTCACAACTTCAACTTGGCCATTGGCCTGAGGGTAATACGGGGTTGAGCTATCATGGTGCAAGCCCAACGTAGAAGTTAGCTCAGCCATCATGTAATCTTGAAAATGGGAGCCATGGTTGGTGACAATGGCCTGAGGCACTCCAAACCTAGAAATAATGTGATTGGATAGAAATTAAGTTGTCGTTTTACCATCCACAGAGTATGTAGGCATCACTTCAGCCCATTTGGTGAAGTAATCCATGGCAACGATAATATAAACATGCCCCCCAGCTGAATGAGGGTTACATGTCATATAGTCTATGCCCCATTTGGAAAAAGGACCAATAGTAATAATGGGGTGTAGGTGAGCGGGTGGGCCATGCATTTTTCGCTGATAAATTTGGCACTAACGTCATTTGCAAATAGCAAGGATGCAATCCTCGAAGATGGAGGGCCAGAAATAACCTACGTGAAGTATTTTTTGAGAAGGATTTGTCTTTGTCCCCATCAAGAATTTACCTGCACCACCAATTGGTGACTCTGCTAGGGATCGAACCCAGAATCTCTGTTTTCACAGATCAACTACTTTTTATTTCCCTCCTTCGAATACCTGAAGCAAGAAAACAAACAACAAAAACAAACATGATAGGATACAAATTGCATTCAGCCTACTTAATAGGTCAAGGAACATTAAGCCATTAGATGTAAGATATCACTTTAATGTAGGAAATGAATCAATAGTTATATTCGCATAAGTTTAGAAAGAGATTAGAACCAATGCCTTCCCATTGTTGGTCTCCTCCGACATATTCAGGTTTTGACACTTCTGCTAGAATCTCATGGATAACCCCAACAATGGAAGTTTTAAGGCTTCTTCCATTTAGTCTCAAACCAAACCAAACACACTATTCTCCCTCAAACATAAACTAGAGAGCTACAAGCTATAATATCTTGTTGTTTATTGAAGCTCCAAAAATACTAAGACTGAAACTAGTTTAGCTTGTAAAATGAGGGGTTTATATAGCTTGGATGGAGGGGAGATGGTTCCTCTTATCATGGAAGAAGGCCTTATCTCTTGGGTTTCTTCCATCCTAATAGGGTAAAGGAGCCCAAACTGACTTCCTTGGCTCCATCCATCCCAACCATCTACAAGACTTCCATTACGAAGCTTCTAGACCTGGAAGATTCGACTCCATATTTAAAAAACTTTTCGAAAGAGGATCGACGCGACTGAGAAAAGGCTTAGTAGCACCATACAATGTTAGTCCTGGTTTTAATCTCTATAAATCGGCATGGGAAGGAAACGGGTCATTAGCATCGGTCATGTAAACTAGGGTAAAAGGAAGATTCTTGGGAAATGATGCAAAAGGGAATTGTTCTGCTCATGAAGAGGGTGATGATGGGAAAGAATGTAGGGTTGATTGTAGAGGTCCTCTAGGGTCATGGGACGGGGAGTATAGGGACGATGACAAAATGTTGTGTAACACCTCCCCAAGAAAACTCTTGGCTAATGGATGCACTAATCTTGTGAAAAAATAAATATGGTTGTAGGTGATGGAGGTCGATTTCTAGAAATGTGTGCACCTGAATTTACTGAAATTTATTGAGCATGTTACCATCGTCCATATCCATCATCCCATGAAACAAATAGGAAAATGGATTCATGGTTTTCAATATATGACAAAAACAATTTGTTGTTCTGTGTATTTTGGCTTCCTATAGCAAAATAGAGCCCTCCTCTAACATTTTAGGACAACGAGGAAAATGAATGATAAAGACTTGGAAATGATGGGTGGATGTTGGAAGTCGATGAGGGTGATGGATTGACATGGATTTGGTCATTTTTGAGCATTTGAGAAAAGGAGGAGAAAGGCCAAGTGTGACTTCCTTTGACTAGATTTTTGATCATTTTTTTTCCTTTTGGTGTTAAAGTGTTTTTGTTGTTTGCAAAGGTTGGAGAGCACCTACATTCATAAGATAGAGATACATGGAGCAAATAATTTTTTTATTTTTTCATTTTTTTCTTTTAGGCCTACTAGCTACCTCAATGAGGTTTTCAACTAGTAGGTCTACCTAGGCACCCTAAAGGAGGTTTTCACCTAGGATATTTTCATTTTATTACTTTTTCTATTTTTTCCAACCCATTGACTGCCTCATGGAGATTTCCAATCAATGAGCCAATATCAGGTGCCTCAAATGAGTTTTTCACTTGAGATTTTATTTTTCTCTTATTTTTCATTTTTTAATTTCTTTTTCTATCCTACTATACTTGAAAAAACAAAATCATTTTCAAATGTAGGAATACTCCCAATGGATCCACTTGCATAATAGGATGACAGATAAAATCACATTAGGCTTGAAACATATGCTTTGAAATGTACTTGAATGTGAGATACCAACTACTTTGACTACGATGAGATAAAAATTATTGAAGAAGAGTGTGTTGCTGCAACCTAACAATTTTCTGGAGCCATATTTCAATATAGTTGTGATGCACTTGGTCCACTTGCTGATTTGGATCATCTTGGATATCTTCTTCTTCCATAAAATTCATATCATCTTGTTTTTTTATTATTATCTTAAACATGTAGAGGATCTAATGGTGAACATGATGTAACTTCCTCAATCTCTGATTCTAATTTCTTCTCTCCATCAAGTGTAGCCCATGATCCTTTGGTTTCCTCATTTGAATCTTCTTCTTTTGGATGTTTTCCTTCAATGACATCAATACAATCTCTTTTTTGCAACACCTTTCCTAATCTAATATGAATACCATTTATATCAACAGGAGATGTTTGGAAGTGTTGTGCCTCAACATTGTAAGTGGGTTTAACTATTTCCTTCTATGGGTTTGGAAATGGTGGTACAGGTAGTTGAGTGGGAGTGGATCTTTGAGATGGATTTGGTTGAGGTTGTGGTTGTGGTGGAGGTGCATGGTATGGATAACAAGGAGTTGGGTATGGAGGATATTGTGGAAAATATTGAGGATATTGTGGATTTATCCTGTAAGGTCCTTTTTAATCTCGTTCCCAAGATTTTTTTTGGGGTTGAGATGGCTAAGGTTGTCAAGGAAAGGGTGTGTTCCAATTACTTTGAGATGGATGTGCATAAACTTGAAATTATCAATTAGGTTCCTACATCATACTAGGTTGACTAGGCTTCCATGGTCCTCTTGGAGCTACATAACATAGCTAATTTGGTGATTGACTTGCTCCATTTTCCTCTGTGTAAACTTCCTTCAAACTTTGTAATGATGGGCAATATTTAACAACATGTGGTTCTGCATGGACAACAAAAATATCAAATCTTATTTTTCCTCATATTCCATTCATAACATTTCTACTTGTTCTCTTAGACTGCTAAGAATTTTTGTTTTAAAGTCATGAAACAAATTTCCAAGTTTAGCTTGACTTACTGATTTTGATGTTGATTTACTTAATCTTGCCCTTCCTCTTGACATGTGTTTATGTGTTTCACAAATTTCTTCAGATGATAATTGGTATACATCACCTCTACTCATGAGATCAAGAATTCCAATCCACTCAATCCTAATCATTATAAGTAAGAGGGATTTTAATGTTCAAGATCCTACATGATGTAAATTTTCCCTCTTAACATTATACATGAACTCTCTATTAGATCCTCACAGCTCTCATCTTCTTTTTTATTCATTCTAAATATTTCTTCTTTAAGATCATGATCTTTATATTTTTCTAAAAGTATCTTTTTCATATCATTCCATGATCTTATTCAATTAGTCCCTAAACTCATGAATCATTTAAGAGCTCTATCCTTCAATGTTGCCAGAAACAATCTCAATTTTTGAGTGTTTAATAAGTAACCATAAGATCTACAAACAATTTCAAATTCAAAGAAAAAGGTTTCTAGATCTTTTGAAATATGGAGGGATTTTCTTCATATGAATGTTGCTATCAATATCTTGAATGGGAAATCCAATAGGATATTCTTCATTGTCATCATCTCCATCCATTTCTTCTACCTTTTTTATCACCTCCTCTTCTTCTACGTGAAAAATTAGATGGTGATGTGGCTCTTACTGCACCACATGATGAAATGGGAGGGGGGGGTGTGGGGCATTGGTGTTGGAGAAGTTTGTTTTTTTTTCTTTTTATGATTGAATGAAAACATTAAAACAATGCACATTTCCGTTTCTGAAATGAAAGATGACTAATGGAAATTTTGTGTATTTTTACATAAACTAAAAGAAATGAATCTAAGAGGGAATAAAAAAATGCATACTTTTACACCTCCATAGAAACGGTGCCAAAAAGTGATGAGCCTCAGTATTTCAACAACAATGCTGCAACTCCCGAGACTACCAAATTTAATTATCAACCCGTGGTTCGTACAAACATAAGAGGTATCGACACTATATGTGCAGCATAAAATGTGTCCATATTTTGTTGTCATGATGTAATGGAGTGAATGTAATGAAATCAAATCCTAAACTAATTGCATTAAGGGAAATGTTACTTTCAAAAGAAATGAATCCTAGGCAAGAAAAACAATTTGTAATTGAAATTCTAAGAGCATGAATTCAAATAAATAAGCCTAATTTATTTTAAAAAATCCATGTTCTAATTCGTGTTTTATTCTTCCTAAATCATGGATTTAGAGCCTAGGGGTTATAATTCAACCTTGAAAGACAAAAACTAAGCTTTCTGAGCAAATCTAGTCAAGTTTACACATGTTGGAAGAGTGCTACAGGAAGTTACAGTGTTTTCTATAGGAAGTTACAAGTTTGCTACATGAAGATATAATTCACCAAATGACCGAGTAAATCAAATACAAATGGGATTGAAATTTTTATTTATTTAATAGTATGTCTTAGGTCTCCATTCTAGGTGGAATTACTAAAAACTACCCCTGTTAACACGTGCTAAAAAATAACAGAAAATTACTAGTATAAAATCTGGAAATTCGAGAACTAGTGAGCTAGTTAACCTATCAAATGAGTAACCTAATCAATTGAAAATGAAATGGGGTAAAATTTTTTATGATATAATTAAAGTGCAATAAAATAAAATGAATCTCATTAGAATGTTCTAAAAAACATAAGAAAAATACCACTATTTTCCACAAGGGACTTCCAAAATATTTTAGATTTGTGAATAAGTAAACTAATCCGAGTAGCTCAATGATTACTATGACCTCCCAAAGTTGTTACGAGGATGAAATCATGCTTTTGAATCTATAAATAACTTTCAAAATAACTCACTTCAACCATTTAACCCAATCCTACAATAATAAGTCATCATTACTAAATGCAGAAATAGGAAAAACAAGAACAAGAGATGCATACGAATAAGAAGTGAAAGGAAGAAAAGAAAATTATACAAAAAGGCTATGAGGCTCCTGGGATGTCCAAGCCCAAAGGAACTCAGAGGCCTATGAATGAGACCAATATTTAGAAGCTAAAAATGTCACCAAGCTTCATTATTTGAATCAATCTAATTACATCCATGTTAGAAATGAAATTCGAGCTGCAAAATTACTTTTTTCTCCACAAGAAGACTAAGCAAAACCAACCCCTAGAGGAAAATTCAAATTGGTACTTATAAAAAATGACTAGGAAGAATTCTCCTTGAAATGTGGAAGATTCGCCCTCCAAAATCCTTGAAATAGTGGATCTAGTTCACCACAATAGGAATCTACATTACATGATAGGGAACACATTCTTAGATTTCTCAATAATTGGAGCTTTGAAATTTGTGCATACTTTCATGATATCTCGGTGATTTATTATCCAATATTAATCTTCTTGTAGTAGGGATGAAGTTCCTAAATAATCTTCTCCTCCAAATATTCATAATTTTTCAATATTCTACAAAAATAAATAATATTAGGCACAAATATGCAATTATCCATAAACCTTCCTAACGAACATATTAAAGTTAAAAATATGTCATATAATGTAAAAAGAGAGGTTTGATGTGCTGAAGGATGGTCAAATGGGCCTTACTTTATGTGTAATTTGGAGGCCTATCAACTGAATACACTAAGTGAGTTTGACTTCGGGATTAGGTACATTAAGGGTAAAGAGAACAAGGTTGTAGATGCTATTACTAGAAGAGCGCATGTAAATAACATTGCAACTATGAGTTCATATGGGACAGATTTACAGGAGTGGACCTTGTAGGAAGGATAGCAGGATGAAAGGTATCAGTTGCATAAGCACAAGTTACAACAACAAGGTAGAGGTGAACAAAATGTGGATTATCATCTCATGGAAAATGTCCTAGTCAGGTTTAGGGACAATATCTATGTGCCAAACAATAGTGAGCTCAAGAAGCTTATTTTGTGGGAATTTCATCTTGAGCTATACTCAGGTCACCCAGGGTATCAAAAAACATTGACAACAATTAAGAATTTTACCATTGGCTGAACTTGAAGAAAGAGGTGGCTAAGTATATTGAAAAATGTTTGGATTGTCAATAGGTAAAAGCAGAGACTTCATTACAAGTTTGTTGAGGACATCTAGACAACATGATTATATTATTGTTGTGTTGATAGGTTCACTAAGGTAGTTCACTTCAGTCCATTTAAGTCTACAAATTCAGCTAGTGAGCTACCCTAGGTATTCATTAGGGAGATAGTGAGTTGCATGGTATTCTTAAGAATATTGTGTAAGACAGATATGCCAAGTCCACTTCCAGGTTTATGAAATAGTTTTTTGTAGGTCTATGGATAGAGTTTCCCTTCATTATAACTTATCATTCGTAGAGAGATGGACAAAAATATTGGGTAAATAGCATTCTTGAGGAAATTTTGAGGATGTATGTGATGAATTAGCAACACAAGTGGGAAGAGTATCTTCCACTGGTAGAATTTGCGTATAACAAAGGGTATGGGGAATATTTGAAGATGAGTCCATTTGAGGCACTTTATGAGGGAATTTTTAATACTCCCATTAGCTGGACTGATTTAGTGTACAAGGTATTGATTGGACCAAATATGTTGGCATAGATGGAACAACAAATGCAGGTTATCAAGAAGAATCTAAATGTGGCATAATATATGCAAAAAAGTTATGCAGATTAGCACAAGGTATTTAAGGAGTTTTGGGTTGGGGAAAATTTGTTCTTGTGCATTGATCCATAAATTGTAGTGGATATTCCACTAGATAGTTCTTCACAACAAATTTGATAATAATATATTAAAATATTCAAATTCTAGAATATTACAGTGTTACATAATTTCTAGATATGCATATTTCACTGTAATTAGTGCATGCATGCGAATGGAAATTATATAGAAAGGTGGATAATGAAAAAATAAGCTCACACATAGTTAAGACAAATATATGCTCTCTAGGAAACCTTTTTGAGAGAAAACCTAGCTAGAAGGTGAGGTTGCTTTGCTCTCTTTCTCTATGTGGAAATATGGCTGCAGATACAAACAAGTAATGCTTGTGGCCTATGGGATACTACAGTGAACTGATCTTATCTATGTGGTCTACCTCCTATCTCTCTTGGTTATCTTTTATCAGCTATGGAACAAAACGCTCTCGAAAGAATGGAATGCCTCTTCATCCTAGTGGCCGAGTTACAACACAACCTGATAACCTAATAGTGGTTAATTCTAACTACATCAACTCTTAGCTAGAGTTACAAAATAGACTCTTCTAGAGTATTTAACATCACAAACACGTGGCTAGCCCATTTTTGATGACTAATAGGGCCTGGTGTGACATCCTCCTGAACTATAGGTGTGAAAACAGGAAGGTCAACTTTTGAGTGGGATAACCTTTGCATACAGGCTCTGATTGACGCACTTCTTGAGCTGATTGAAAGGTCTCTGTGTGTAGAATAGCATGAAAAGGTGTGGCACAAAAGTGACAAATTTTTACCCATGAAAAATGTCATTTTATTCCTCAAAATTATCATAGAAGGTTTCAAACGTCATTATGCCAAACTGGTCCTGCCGGTAAAAATGGCGTCTTGAGTTGATTCCTCCACTTTTGCCACTCAAAATGCATCGAGATGGAAGAAAACAAATATAATGACCCAATTCAGATCATGCATCAATACCAAGTGGAACACTTTGACAATTAGATCGTGTGCCAAGTTGAAACTTCATTATTACGGGCCTTTCAAGATCCTTGAGAGGATATGGCCAGTTGCCTATAGATTTGCACTGTCTCTAGCAATGAAAGTCCATGATGCTTTCTATGTGTCATTTCTTAAGAAGTATGTGAAATATGTTTGTCATGTGATTGACTAGTCTATATTGCCGGTGGAACCAGAAGGATAATTCTAGCTAGAACCTCAATGCTCTTTACAATGAAAGATTCTCATGCTCTGGAATCGAGAAATTGAGCAAGTCATAGAGTAGTGCAAGAAATTTGGGCCCGATGATGTTACATGGGAGTTGGCTAATTAGATGAAGCCTATGTATCCTTCTCTATTCGCTAGTTTAGTAGATGTATTTTGATATACGTTTTGATATTGTGTTTTGGTTATGTTTATATGTATGCACATGTATGTAAATATTGCATCGAGTTGTGTTATAAAGCTCCATTAAGGGGTATGGTGTTCATGGTACATGATGATCATGGTCTCAAAAATATGATATGATGTAAATGTTGAAATGAGTTGTGTTATAAAGATCCATGGGAAACATGTGTTTAAGTGGTTTATAAGTATCATTGAACATCAATGACAGTTTTCCTCCAAGGGGAGGGGTTTGTAATAGCCCCTAGTTTATTTCCTATGTAAATAAAAAATAAGACCAAGGTAATGGGACATGTATTGCAAGTTGAATGTTAGGTAAAACATAGTGACGGGTATCACTAGTGCTTAATAAATGGCTGTGGAAATTGGCAAAGGCATTAGCAAAGGCAAAGAGGCATTAAGTGGAATTTACTTATGAAAATAAACGAAAATAGGAGAAAAGGGAGATGAAGGGTCGTGGATTTGCATGAGAGTGAAATTGAAGGAAAAATGAAGGAAAATAAAGAAAATAAAGGCTTGAATGATAAAAAGGCCTCTAAGGATTGGTTCATAGCTTTTGTGAGTTTTAGCTTCAAGATCTATTATATTCTCGCATTCTATCTTGCTCTTGCAAACTCAAAGTTTTCTTGAAGAATTATTGGAGCATGCTTGGTGCACTTTAGTTTTACTTGTCTTTGGAGAAATAAGGTAAGGGAAGGCAGGAAGGCACAAGGGAACAAGTGGATCAACAACTACATATGGATTTCTTTGCAGGTAACACATTGCATGTGTGATTTCCTTGCTGATCTATGTATGCATGGTATATGCATGTGATTTTTTGGTTATGTGTTGTCATTGGCATGGAGATTTTCCTAGATTGACATTGGTTTTAGCCTTGCCTTGTCATTTTGTAGATAGCCATGGTGTTGTGGCTTTTTCCATTTGATTTTTTTTTATTAGTTCTCATAATTCCTTATTGTTGTGGGTTCAAATAAACACTCTATAATACCTAGAAAATTTTTGGTTTAGTTGCTAGTCCTGGAGCCTAGGTTGGGACAAATACTCTAGATCCCTTGGTAGGTGTAGTTACTAGTCCCTGGAGCTAGGTTGGACAAATTCTCTAGATCCCTAGAATTTTGTGGGTTGAGTTACTAGTTCCTAAAGCCCTGGACAACTTGGGTAGAGACCAATTTGGTTGGTGTTAGTGATGTATGAGCATGGGGTGGAATCATTGGCTGAGAGTTGAGGTGTTTTGGCCACTTGAAGCCCTCGGTTTTGTTTTTGTTTGGTTTATTCTGTGATATACCACATCCATAGTTGGAATATGGCATGGGAGTGATTCACTGATAGAGATATTTGGTTCAACCCCATCTATGGTCGGGTGGTACATAGAAGTCCTTCACTTGGTTGGTATCTTAATATGTTAATAAGAGTTATTATTCTATTGTGATTCATGTATATTTGTTGGCAATATGTTGGCGATATTATGGCTTGGTTTCCATGGTTTATATGCTGGTTATTTTCTTGTCATATTTTGTTTATATGATGTGCATATTCTGTGGATCTTGTCATGAAGCATTTAGCTATTGATTGGTTGATGAATGTGTTAGTGTCGGTATCTTCATCCTTCCGTCAGAGATCAAATTCTCTTGTTGCATTGCATTTTAGGTGTCTCTCTCGGTCAACTGCATTCCATTAGGATCATGGATCATCTGACGGTAGTGGCTTATTATACATTTTCCCTCATGTCCTTTACCTGCTGGCCCATTTTCATTCATCTAGATCATCTGCAATCATTTTTTGTCTTTAAATCCGCAAAAGTTATTTTTAGGGTTTTAAGTCTCATTAGGTCTAGGGTTTTGTCAAAAAGGTCTTCAAAATGCTCAATAAAGGTTAGCAGGTGCATGAGGAGGATAAATAAAGTTTCAACAACAATAATTTCTATAATCACATGCTCAATGATGATTTTTCCTCAAAACCATGTTTTGAGGAAAAACAGAGTTTTTTAAGTTTTTATGTCTAAATTTGATGTAATTTCAGTTTTTCCATATGTAATAACTTTAGTGGCAATCCTGGTCACCTTGCCAAGCTTCAGCTGCTCCATCCCCTACAAGGAAAAAAAAAATCAAGTCATTCAGTTCATCAAAGGCACAAATAAAGTAAACTGCCCAAAAAAGAGAGTTGAAAAACAAAACTGTGCAAGTTTGTGGGCACGGGGCATTGGGTGAGAGGCATGGTGCATAGAGAAGGCGCGGTGCATTGGGCCACCCTCCACAGTGTAAAAAATACACTGGCGTGACGCATATAAAGGGTGCGACGCGTTGGGTTTGTGGCGTGGCGCATAGAGTTGCAAGCCCAATTTCACCATAAACTCCCTCAAATTTCCAAAATTGCTCAATCCTATGGTGTGCAAGTAAGTCTAGACTTCTTCCCTTGCTAGTGAAAGAGTTTTTCTTAGAATTTATAGTGGTTTAGTGTGTAAAATCTCAAACCCGACCTCTTTGCAATTTTGCTCAAAAAGAATTGCCTAGGGTTTGTATTTATTTTTTTGCCACTAAGTCTATTTCATCACTCCCTTACTCTTTGACTCCATTTATTTTTCAGTTTCATCCACTCATTCCCTAATTCCTAAAATAATTTTCCCCTATCCCCAATTTCCATTTTCCCAAATCCTAGCTACAAAATCCCCAAACCCTAATTGTTGTCCCTAAGCTTACATACTATTCCCTAAACCCCCTATTTCCCAAAAAACTTTTCATAATATTCCCAAACCCCTCATACCCTTTCCATCCACAGCCCCTCATACATTCTTACCCTTGGTAGCAGAAAACTAAAAACACCATAAATATCTTCATACTCATCAAGAAAACTCACAGATTAGAAAACATGGAATCTGATCCTTCATATAATCAAGATGAAGAGACATAGAGTGACTCTCCTACAGAAATGCATGCACCAAGGAGACCTCATAAGGGTGGCAAACATATACGAGAGGAGCCTACTTCACTTGCTGAGCTGCAGGCCTGCCCTCTTGCTATCACATGCTTCCAACACCAATCCTGTTATCAGTTCTATGAGATGGTTGCTAGAGTCCAGTACCATCATGAGTTGGCCAGGTTGTTTTTGCTTCAGCTACATAATGGTCAAGCCACTCTAGCTGGTGTGACATTCACCTTGACACCGGAGTCTATTTCTCTAGCAACCGACATTCCTAATGTCTGAGAGCAATGGAATAAAAGGCAACAAATTGATAGGGAACATTATGAACCATATGTCCGGCCCGTTTATTTGATACAACTCAGCAGAGTTTTTCCCTTTTGGTACCCGAAAGACTCATATGCTCCGTTGATGAAACTCATAATTAAGTAATTCAGCTGTGAGGGCTGGTTTTCTTGCCTATATGCCTACCATATCAGACTATTGATGCACTTCACTAGGGTAAGAATGATGAATGTCCCCTACTTCATTTTCCAGAACATTGAGAAGATGACCACCATAGAGCACAAGAAGACTCCTCAGCAGCAGTATAACAGTATATATCATTTTGCACTGATTAAGATTATGGTCACGCGTCAACTTAGTTTACAGAACATCTCATGGGAGGATTTCATTTCACATGAGGTCTTCACCACTCCTCAAGTGCCTCCAGTAGCCTTTCATGAGACAGGTGGACCTTCACATCAGTAGGAGAGTCATGAGATATAGACTGCTAGTGTGCCAGTATTTGTCACCTATCAAAAGGGCACTAGAAGGTTGTTTGCAACAGCAAAGCGAGTATTATATCAACCTCGGGTGGAAGGGGCCTCACTTCCTCCATTAGCAGAGAAGGTTAAGGACAAGGTAAAGAGGCCATTACAGGATGAGGGGCCTTCAGGAGAGCAGCAAATAAATTTTGTTCTTATTCAGGATGATGACACCGATTTGGGCTCACAAATCTCAAAGCTTAGAGAGATCATCCAGGAGCAACAAGCCGACATTCAACATTTGTCTCTCAACCTACAAAGAGCCAAGTGGAGCTTAAAATATTTGGAGCAAATAAATAGACAACTAAAGGATCAGCAAACCATAATGGAGTTAAGAAACATACGAGAAAATCGGCAAGCTGCCAAAAGGAGGAAAGTCAAGTTCACAACACTTGAGCAAGAAATCAATGTTGATCGTGAGTCTTGGTTGGAGAGGACTAATATCCACTTAGAGAGGATATTGGAGAAGGTCATAAAGAAGAAAAATATGTTGAGAAACATGGCATATCACTATTTGTCAAGGAATATGGTGTGCCAAGCTAGAATCAGGAACTTGAAGGCCAAGTTGAAGAAGAGATTGAGAAGGAAAAAAGCAAAAGATAAACTTCATATCATGGCCAAGGCTTCCTTGGCCCAACATAGCACCTAATGGAGGACACTCAGCCAAAATTTCAAAAAATTTGGGACACTTTTTGCATTTTTGGAATTTCTGGGCCAAAAAACAAGTTTTCTTGCCCAATGCACCGCGCCACCTAGCGCTCTCTTTTGATGGGGGACTCCTTTTGATGAAAACTCAAAATTTTTGGATTTTTCATGAAAAATTATGCATGCTCACCAATGGCCAAGAAATTTTGATAGGTTTTGAGCCCCCAAAAAGGTCAAAAACACCCTAAAAATGACCTTTCTGCCCCTTTTTTGACACACAGGAAGCAGTCTTGGGAGAACTCAGTTTTGGAGGGGAAAATAGAGGCCAAATTCAAAAATTTCACTTTTGCTAGAATGTATACAGGTAGACCTTTCCAAAAATCCCACTTGGAGAAAATTTGGATGCCAGGAAGGCCTCCAAAGGCAGCTATAAAAAGGTGTTATGCATAGGGAAATCAGCGTAGCGCATTGGAGAAATTTTGCTTAGTTTGACCAAAATACACTCTTTTTTGCCTAGTTTCTTGACAGTTTAACTTTTCTCCTTCTTAATGTCAAAATAATGATATAATTTAATGTAATTTGATGGATATTGATGTAATTATGTTTAATTTTTACTCACGGAGGTAGATTCATCGATGAAAAGGTAGTTTGCAACTGAATGAATCAGTTCCCTAGTTTTTAGAGGCATGTTGTTCCATTGCCTACTTTTTAGTTCTCAGTTTAGAATTTGTTGGAACAACTCCTAAACTCATGAGCTCGACCCATAGAGGCTAGGATGAGTTTTTTTTTGCATATATCTTATGTTTTTTCAGTCATTAGAATGGTTGGACTTTTGAGAAAGCTTGGAGCTTCATTGTATACTCATCTTAGCAGTTTTGGCTAAGGAATAGACCAGGGTTTGTAGCACTTTATGGGATTCATGTGGCATCTTGCTTTGGTATTGTGTTTTCTTCTGTAAGTTATAAGTTTATATGTGTTTATGTATGCCATTATCTCTCTTGCTTCTTCTTAACTAAAACAAACAAGGATAAAGGTAGAATCCATTGAAATTGTAGTGCTCTACCTAGGGTTTTCTTAGTTATTGATGTTTTCAGCTGTTTGAAGAGGATCCTTGAGGTTTTATTGCCCTCTTCAAATCCTCACATATCTAAATCTCTCCATTTCATTCAATTTGAAGTTCCAAATCAGTTTGCTACCTTGCCCCATAGAGTTCTCTGCAAAACTGAGCCTCATTCCCCAGACCCAAATCTGCCTTTCCATTTGAGCAAACAAAACATCATTATATTCTATCAAGCTCTTCTGCACACATACCTGGCTTAAGATCAGTATTCAAATCAGTCATCTCAAGCCCTCATTGATCATATTTTGTTGAGATTGACAAGGCGAGAGCCCTCTCCTGACCTGGTAGGGCTAGCTACCAGGTTAAGCATGGTTTGATGTTATCCTAGATCCTACCTTTCTCAGCCTGAGGTAGATTTAGGAACTAACAGAATGTATGGACTAATAAATGTTGTTGGAGATATGTGCAAAGGACATAGGGCCTTCTTGTTGATTCTCATATGAATCTCATAATTTTATGATTAGATATGAAATCACGACCTTTAGCTTACATGTTTTCCATGTGTTTGAAGAAATTTATATCATGTTCTAGGTAGCCTAGGTCAAGTTATGCTTTCAAGTCTGTATGCTTATCCTTTTTTCATGTCATTAATGATTCTAAGAAGTCTCATGAAGTTATGGGAAACTGTCTAGAGGTTCACCTAGAATTGAGGCTCAGATCTGATACCACGTCCTATGAATTGGTTAATTTGGGTCACAACCACACTTAGGCAAGCTTGTGGTTGTGGTTGGAGGCCTTCAACTGCATGGAGGCCTATAACCACATGGAGGCCTTGTCATGCATGCGGTTGGGGATTAATTTGTGTGAAAATCAGCCCCAACTCATAGTTTGATCACGTGCAGTGGTTTATTTTGTTGGGTATGTGTTCTATTCGATTGGGGTGTAGTGGCCACATGGGGGGCAGGAGCCCCCTTGTTGGGGGGTTTGCAGGGAGGCATTAGCCCCCTACACGAGGTCTTTTATAGTTCCCTGGAAAAAATAAATTTATGCAGAGCTAATAATAGTTGGGTAGACCCAACGATGGTGGGAATACCTACCCATGGTTTTGTGTATAGGTTTTGCACATGGTTTTGGGCATGATGGTTTTCTACCCATGGTATTGTATAGATCTGGTCTAGGGAAATATGGTTATGTTCTCATCTAGGGTTAGTGGTTTGGTGTTTATGAATCCCTTTGGCATGTATATATATGTATTGTAACATTGAAAGGAACATAATGAAAAATCAATCTAGCAGTCCCGATGTTCGGTTCTAGGGGAAAAGTTGTGTGTATGTTTTTTTTTATGTTATCACCATTATTTATTTTATGTTTTAAAAAATCATTTATAGGTAATTTCTTTATACAGTTAAAACTTACATTTTGGCCCCTGAGTGTCCTATAGCCCTGCTAATTTTTTTGAGTTGTTAGTTGGTGGTCAATTATAGGCCCCACTTCCTTAACTAGAGCTAGGAGGTCTAGTCATGTCATAGTCACTCTTCATCTCATGTTTACCCTAGCAAGCCAATGAAATTGGATAGATATGGGCTGGTTGATTACAATCGATGTAATAACTCAAAATTGAGAAGATCCAAGGAAATAACTGATGCAGGATAAGAAATATGTGGAGAAGAAATACTGTCATTGATTAGATCATATTAAAAATTGAAACTTGAATTCAAATTTTGAATATGAGGGGTGGGATAAGATGGTTTTGCATCAGCAAATTGATTATCACATTCTCCAACCTTGACTTGGATGAATGGAGCTACTTGATTCGATGAAGAATCGAAAGAAGATAGAAATTCACATGGAACAACAATTTATTATTTTGAAGATTTGAGAGACCCATAACCGAGAAATGTTGGGATACTTTCAAAGGATTTAAATTCAGACAGATTTAAAGAAATCTAAACAATATACTCAAATTTCTCCTTCATAAAATTCTAATCTATGTCATCCTCAGAAAATTCATAACAAAAGTGAATGAATCGATCATGAAAAAATTTAAGATATTCATCAAGTTTCTTTCTGAGACGAATAATATTCATATAACACTTTTGTAATCATACATGTCAAAGCATTAATGAATCTCCTATTGAAATATGTAACTAGGTTTAGTGTTCATAATGACATGTGTAATCATGATTTTATGTAATTAATGAAATAAATAACAATAAAATTATTTTGTTATGCTTGAGGCATGGGTTTCATGCTCAAGGAATTTTATTTTGTAGATCACGCTCCCATTGCGAGCTATTAGGTTAGGTCATTAAGTCATAAAGTCTGTTGAGTCAATATCAAGTATTGAAGACCGATTTGGGCATGTTACATATTGTAAAAGGATAATTTATTTGAGTCATAGAACCTCCAATACCTTGTCACAAGTACTTCATCTAGTTGGACTTCAAAAGGAGATGAAGATCATTCAAAAAAAGGATTTATACCTACACACTTAATCAAGTCAGCTTATTTCTTGGGCAATTTATTATATATAGAGTGGACTCGGCCTCACTTGAAGACTATTTGATCAAGAATACAAAAAAAGAGATCAAGTGAAAGAAACACAAGAGAAGAAGCTCATCATCAAGTGAAGAAAGGAGGAGAAAAAGTTGAAATAGTTTTAATATATTTTGTGGAAATTACCTTTCACATGTGCAAAGAAGACTAGTGTCATTTACTGCAGAGGAATATGAAATCATCAGTGTCATATTAGAATACCTAATTTAGGAAGAAAGATAAGTTACTTTACAAGCTAAATTGTAGAAGAAGTGTTATAGACATATGTGGGCACTGCAACCCCAACCTTATATGTCAATACACCAAAGGGCCCTGTAACCCATAAAAGTGTTGTTTCATACCCTAAAGGATCATAGTCAACTGATTACATCATTCCCAAAAGTTCTACCTAAAAAACCACTCAGAATTGACCAAAAATGGACCATACTAACTTCTCCATTGTCAGGGTGTGATGCATCTCACCTTCTACACATGGGGGGTGCGTTGCATACTGAAAAGGCCTTTTGTAGGGTGTGATGAACGAGGATGGACAAATGTCTGAGACAATTTGCTAAGTGGATGATCATGGGATATTCCAGAAACTTCTCACATGACACTTGCCTCTCTGAATTCGCCCAAGGATGAGTAAGAGATCCAAGAAATCTCGAAACGGAGCCAAGAACTATCAGTTGAGTGACACTAATCAAAAACCCAGAGTTGACTCACACCCTTGCAAGACATCTATAAATGGATCTCTCATCTAAGATATCTAGACGCTGGAAGTTTGTAATTTGTATGGAAGTGTTGTTGGTTTATCTTTGAGAAGAGAGATTGTATTGTTGGGTGATCTTGCTTTTCATGAGGTGAAGAGGGCTTTGATTCTAGGACGATGATGCTAGATTATACAACTGGGTTGTAATTCTCTCTTCTACTATTAACAAAGTTCTTTGAGTTTTCCTCCATATAATCGTGTATTTGTGAATCTTGTTATTTGTGAATGCAATTGTATGGTCAATTTATTTTTGATTTTGCATTGTTTATGATATTATAGATCGAGATGCTTTGATGGTGTTTTGTTACTTTGACTCTACAGGTATTCTCTAAAGCGGGACAAGTAGGAGAGGAGTTGCAAACTCTATCAAGGGTGAGAGAAATCAAGTAAGGAGCCAATCGGAAGATCCAGGTTGGTCCCCTTTGCTTCTCTTTTATCTATCGTACATAAAGGAAATCTCAAATTGCTTTGATTGTTTGTTTCTAAGATAGCTACCCGTCTTAGTAGGACTAGAAGATCAAAAAGACACTAGTTTTCCTGGAAACAAAATGGCAACTCCATTGGGGATCGAATAGTTTGTTTTTTTGTTATTCTTGTTTGCTTTATAAACTATAGATGGAGCCTAAAGTTAGCCAGATAGCCTTCGAACTGCTCTTGCTACGCAATTGCAAAGTAGATGAATGCTGCTTTAGTCAATCTCCGGGTTGGTTTATGAACTGAACATCTAACTTACAAGCATTCTAAGCACCCTTGTGGTATCTCAATAACCTCCTAAGATCATACCCTTGTACTTTGTTCTTTACTGTTCATAATAGCTCAGCCTAAATCCCTGAACTTAGTTGGAAATTTGACCAAAAACCTAACTCAGTTTCACTCCTTGGCCCATTGTGCTATCTATAACTGGAAACCAGTATGCATCGCACATACCATGTGTAGCAGGTGAGATGCATTCCTATTTCTCTGAAGCACAGGTGCGATGACTGAGTGATCTTATTTCTCTCTTTGAAATTTGGTTTTTTTGTCCTTGTTTTCAGCTCTGTTTGATTGTGTTGCTGCTTCTGATCAGTATCTCATTGCTGAAGCCTCCTTCCTTTACATAATTCAGCCTCCATTGATTAGGATTAGTAAATGTTTTTATGTATTTTTCCATCATTTACAATCCATCGTCAAAAAGTAGCTTAAATCGAACTGTCATTTTGAGTCAAAAAGAAGAGTGTCATAAAGTCTTCCTCATCTAGATAGTTGATTGTAATTTTTGTCATGTATTTGATTTGAATTGTTAATATTTGAAGTTTCGAAAGCAGTGTTCTATTTGAAATCGAAAAGTGTCATTTAGTCTTCCTTTCATTTTGAAAAGAAATTGTCGAAATATCGCTTTGAAGAAAATAGTTCAGATCTATACTTAGTTTTCCTTTTTGTCATTCTCACATTAAGGAAACGAAAAACAAATACATGCATTTGCATTTTCATTTAAACTATGCGTAAAAATGATTTAGGAAAAGTGCATTTAGTGTGTGCTCTTTTCTCTCTGTTGAAAGAATCGTAATTTTATTTCCTTAGTAGCTAGGATTTTCATTGCTAAAAGAAAAATAAACGATTGTTTATCATTTTAGATTGCATATTTAGGAATTTTACATCTACATCATGTGGTGAGCCTTGAAAGACGAACTTCTAAACAAGATCAACTCTAAAATAAATCTCAATGAACATAAAAATGCTTTTGAACCTAATGCAACCCATCTAGAATTCTAGGCTACATATGTGTTCTGGTGTCGTAAAACTTGGTAACTATCATTTTCATTGAAGGTTGGGTGATTCCTCCTCTTTGATATGACAAGTGCTAGTACAGACTTGTGCTCCCCATATTTTCGAGTATATATTGGGAGACCACAATAGGTTGATGTCCTTTATCCATAGGAAGCCGTGTCTGCCGCCCTATCGATCACAATGCATTGAACACAACATTCGGGAAGATTGACTGACGTACATAAGTCCTTGGTAATTTCTCTTTAATTTATCACCAAGGTGTATTTTGCAATTTTGCGATTGGTTTGGTAATCCCTTTGCCTAGATTTCTAGAAGTAGTCACTTTCATTCCTTTTCAACTCCTTAAAGGGAAAGGTTCATTTGTGCACTTGTCACTTCAAGCTCATTAAAAATCAAAGGTGACTAGAGTCATCTTTAGCTTTTTCTCGACTCTTAAAAATTGAAAAAGAAAAGTTTTGTCAAAGCATCATTAAAATTTATTTAAAATGGAACATATTTTTCCCCTTAATTTTGAGTTGATCAAGTAATCCGCAATCGTGGAAGAAATTCAATCAAAACCCCATTGTTCGTGGAGACTAGTGAGTCAACCGTCTTTGACTAGGGAGACAAAACCATTTCGGGAAAAATGGTCTCGTCTAACTGAGTCCAATTCACCTGATTTATTTGAAACTTGTTTTTCAACATTGTCAGAGACTACAGTTACTCCGATCATTTCTGGTACATCTTCCTTTACAGAAGAAGCTCTGCGGTTACAAGAGGACATTAGAACTGATCCTAGTGTAATGGTAGGCACTTCTATACCTGAGACAGCCCCATCTAGACTTGAACCAGAGACTGAATTTCACTTACCTGAACATCTAGAAGTTGAGTTCCAAAATTTAAAAGGTGTCACCCCTCCAGTATCTGTTACTACAGAAGCTATACCTTATTCGACTCCAGAAATATTTTACGGACCTAACGGTCTACCTCTTCCACTTGGACTAATTGCCATAGAGGAGATAGTAGAGGATCTTCCATCCAGTAATCCATTGCATTTTGGAACTGGGATCCACTTATATCCTTCTATTCCTGAAGATAGTTCTTTTAATCATCCTTCATCGCAAGTTCCTGTCGAATCGCTAGGAAATATTTTGGATAGACTAACTATGTCTGAGAAACCATCAACATCTAGGACTGTGTCAAATGACACAACAATGATAGAGCTTCCTGCTACCATTCCTACAATGTTTGCTGGTATACCATCTGTCCCAGCTAGTTATCAACCACTAGCTGGAGTCAACTTAGGGACTATTTCAATGACATGGTCTGTTCCTATTTCTTCATCTGGAGTCTCATCTGGTATTTCTTATGTTGAAACTCAACATATTGATCCTGTATGTCAGTATCAATTTTGGCAGTCCAGTCTTCAAAGACCGATCTATCCTTTAAGCACTAGATTGCCACCATATGGGGGGCAGTATTCCTTTTCATTGTTCTCTCCTAGAGAGCAACCATATGAGAGTTTACAAAAAAATTCAGGTCAAACTGGAATTACATCTAGTAGTTGGGTACCAATATTGCCTCAACAACCAAGGGTTGTATATTCAATGCAACTAGTCCAACCTGTGTCAAATATTCCCACTACACCTGCTATTGTGACTATATTGCAAGTACAAGCACTACTTGTTGTGTGTCAATCTCAAGTCTCTCAGGTTGCAATACAACAACCTCTTGTCTCTGTGGCTCAATCACAACCTCAAGTTAGTGCCTCCTTACCTGGAATTACTCAGGCTCAAACAGGTACTATCACTTTGCATCTTAGTCAATCTTCCAATATTGGGCAATAGAAAATGGTCCAACAACCATGGCTAGTACAATATCAACAACCACAATTCCAGCAAACTTATCGAGGACCTGAGCAACAAGGCTTTCTAGGTAATAGGCAACAACATTTTCAAAGCGGTTATCAACAACCATACTATAATGGTTATTCCATCAACCTTATCAAAGTTATCATCATCAAATACATTATGCTGGTATGCAAAGGCCTACTACTCAAGTGATCCCATCTTATCCTTGGTATGCTTCGCCAAACCTAAATCAACAGTTGCCTTTTGTAGAAACTCTAGATTTACTAGATCTGAACCAGCTGACGAATGATCCAATTGCTTCTGCCCCTTGGTGGCTAGCGATTCCTCATAAACTTCCCTCTGATATTCCTAAATTCAATGGAAATCTAGGTGAAGATCCATCGAATCACGTAATGACTTTTCATTTGTGGTGCTCATCTAACACCCTAAATGATGATTCGATTAGGCTTCACCTTTTTTAGCGAATGCTAACTGGTCTAGCAGTAAAATGGTATATTGAATTACCTAGAGCTTCGTTCCATAACTTTAGCAACCTTGATACTACCTTTTTAACCCATTTTCAGTTACCCATAAGGTACGAAACGGGGATAAAACTCCTTACCAATTTTAAACAGACAACAGCCACTCACATATTTGATCATATTCATGAGTGGCGGCATCGTCATCGAATGGTAAAGACATATGTTCCTGATCAGCTTTTACCTGAATGGTTTATTAAGTCATTATTTCCCTCTATTACAGAGGATGTGGCTAAGGGAGGACTTGTCACTGAAGAGAAAGTCATTGCTTGTGCATAATATTTAGACTTGATCTATACTCAGTCTAGCACACTCTACAACAAAATTCCTGATGCTCCTAGACTAGAATTTTCTGTTCCTCCCCCTCCTAAATCAAACAAGGACTCTCATGCCATTCATGGAGTGATCGGTACCACAAGCACGAAAACCACGAAGGCTCCATCTAAAAAATCCCTTGCAGTTTCTAGTCAAAAAGAAAATGAAGAACCTTTTGCCTCAGAGATTAATGCTATGTCATCTAACAAGGGAAAAAATCTAAAGCAACCAGGGAGGAAGAAGAAAGAGAAAAATAACAAGAAGAAACAAGAAAATTCAACTCCTGAGAAATCTTCTGAAAAGCCTACTGGGCAAAAGAAACCTCGTTATCCATGTTACATATGCAACAACAATCATTTCACGAAGGATTGTCCACATAAAGCTGAGGTTATGAAATTTTTAAAAACTTCAAATACCTTAGCGATGTTGACTAATCCTTTTTTGAGCCCAAAAACAAACCTGGTTGCTATCGATCATGCTTCCCCATCCCAAGTGCTTATGCTATCCATCTCGAAACAACAAAATGATGCTTTGATATTGACAAGGAATAAATATTATGGGAATCCACCATCGTCAAACAACAATGCTACAGATCAACCTAGTAGTTTGACAACAACTTCACCTGAAGTTTTTCCACCCATCATTCTTGAACTAACTATAAAGCCGCCAAGGGGAGTAGTACATAAATTGAAATTTTATCCTCATGCTCATCAACACAGAATTATAATATAGTGGAGGATTTGGCTCAATCACCATCCGTTATGTCGACGCTTGAAGTACTGCAAAATTTCCCCTCCCAAAAGCAGGCTTTGTTATCAGCAATAGGTGGGATTGACCCAACGGATTCCAATCTTGTGGCCTTCAACCATAAAGGATATGAACCTCAGTTACCAGCCCAACTCGATTTCCTCATACAGGTAAATGCCCTCAATAAAATTGTTCATCGAACAATCATTGTTGAGGGGGCATTTACCTGTATTATGTCAATGAGTTGTTGGAAAAATTTAGGCTCACCACCCTTGTCACGATCATCAATGACATTAAAATCATTCGATGGAAGAACATACACACCATATGGGATATTAAGTAACTTGCAAGTTGAACTAGGGGTCAAGACAGTAGAAATTGAAGTCGAGGTCATTGATGGCAACCTTGACTACAATATCCTGCTAGGAAGGCCCTGGATTTATGCTATGGCCACCATTGTGTCAACATATTTTAGAAATATTACATTTCCCTTCCAAGGTAAAATTACAATCATTGACCAACTAACCTTTTTCCCCAACAGTTCACAAGCTACTAGAAGCATTCCATTGATCCATGGAAGTTCTCAATCACTTCAAAATGTCAGAATAAGTCTCCTAAAAGACCCTTCCTTAATGGGTACTTTTTCCCTCCCACCTCCAAGTAAACTGGCGGAAGTGGCCACAGTGGAAACCTATCTCCCTCCCCTTCTTCCTCTTCGCTTTGTGAAGATAGCAATGCCAGTAACCAAGTGGCTCAGAGAGTGAGAACGATACAATTAAAATTCTTTTGTTACTTCACAATCCAATGAACTTGGGGGCAATCCACCCATTCCTCTACAACAGGAGGAAAGTTCCCCAGTTCAAGGGGTTCATTCAACCATTTATCTAGTAACCCCTCCAAACAGTCTAGTCGTTTCCTTCGATTGGAATCAACTAGCAAGACCCTACCTTCCATCTAATGTACCATTCTAGATCATAGTACAAGTTTACAAAATGATTGTATCTGGCACTATCATAGATGAAGGGGCTTCAGTGAGTATACTTTCCTCAACTGTTTGGAAAGTTCCTAGTACGCAAAATTTATCAGGTTTTAACAAAGGAACTAGTCGACTGTTAGGGATCCTTCCTAACTTCCCTATAACTTTGAGAAGGAAAAATGTTCACTTGAATGTGATGGTGGTCCAAGGGCCATTAAATTATAATCTACTCCTTGGATGTGACTATGTTTATAGCATGGAAGCTATTGTTTCGACACTCTTTCGAGTGATATGTTTCTCACATGAAGGCAAAGTTGTCCACCTTATCGACCAGCTTTCATTTCCCAGTTCGAACACAGCTCCAAGTCAAACATCATCCCTAAGTGGTCTATTTGAGTCAAGTATGACTCTTCAACCTTCATTCCATCCACCTAATTACCGCGATTAGTTCGTTGAATGTAACGAAGCTTAGGGGTCATGCACTCTTGTCTATTTTCCAGGCAAACCCAGCCATAGAGATAAGTTTCCCTGTAAGTTATGTGATCAGTCTGGGTGACCTTTCACCTTTGTCTATTTGGCAGACAAAGTGCAGGAAGTGTTTTGTCTATGTGTTGACAGAAAATCATCCTGATTAACCACAGTAAGTTTCCATATGGTTATTGAAGACCTTTTTGTAGAAATTTTGAATAATTTAACACATATTCAATGGAGATTATCCTGATCATGTACTATTGCGGAAAACATACACAATACATAAGCTCCTCTACGTTGATCATCAATATAGCAGCATCAATAACAATAAAACATCAAGAGCATTCACACATTAACACAGTATGTATCCCGAGGAAAGCATCTCGCTAAAAACCCCAACTATCTGTATATTAATGATTGAGTCATGTAACATTACACAGCATAATACTTCTCACAAGTATCTCCACCTCTGTTACACACAATACAACTCAGATCTGATCTCCAAATCTCTTCCACTGCTTGCCTGCCTCCACTGCTCAATACCTGCTCAAGAACTGATGAGAATGGCTCACCAAACTCGTTTTTCACCTGCAAAATATTCACTCACTCTTTTTTGGACGTGAGCACAAGCTATAATGTGGGAAAATACGTGAGCAAACTCATTGAAATACTCAATCCCTTGATTGTGCAAGATCTGGTGCACAACTATAGTCACAACTGATAGCAATCTGATTCTCTACCACCTGTCCCTGTTGAACTGAACATGCACTGACATGCAACTGAGTTAACTAATGTATTCATTAGTTTTATTATGAGTTAATAACTTGTGAATTAATTAATAACTAATTCACACAACTCATCTCTAGTCTATTTGCCAGTTAGACTAAATACAACCAGTTTAACAAAGCTAAACTGAACACAACTCCATCAACTCCACCAAACTCAACTGATTGAGTTCTAACTGAAGTCATGCATGCAACAACTCAACTGACTCATAAGAAAATCGTATTTCCTTCTGACAGCTGCATGTGCCACCTCTGTAGCTCAAACTGAAGTGCTCCAAGAGATTAAGATTAAGTTTATAGTCCAAATATTATTGTGAGATAATAATATTTGACTTTTCTATTTTTGACAGCCAGTCTAAAAATAGACTTTGATCACTCACACTGTGATCACTCACACTTTCATCAAAAATAGAAGTCCATCTATTTTTCCCAACTTCACCAATCATCCATAAACAGCAACCTGCAATCCATAGACATGATCCATATGTCTAAAAATAGACATAGTCTAAAAATAGACTTGCGCCAAAAATAGCCTGCGGGCCCACTTAGTGAAGACGACTCTTTTCACTAAGCTCCATCATCTTGTTGCAATCTCAACACTCCCTCTCGACAAGATATGGATTATCAGCAACCCCTATCCTGCCTCGGTGGTACTCGAATTTGCTCCTGGTGAGAGCCTTCGTCAGAATATCAGCATCCTGATCCTCCGTTGGAATGTACGAAAGTAACATGATCCTCCACTGCACACAATCTCTGATTTGATGGTACCTGATGTGCTTGGACCTGAACAACCTGACCAGGATCATCCTCATCCACATAGATCTCTGCTTCCTGCTGTACCAAGAAACTGTTGTCGATCCAATACTGAAGACCCCTCCTGATGTGCTCTTTCTGTCTGTTGTGCTCCCTGCCCAATCTGCATCCGTGAAGCCACATTGCTTCACTTCATCCTACTGTCTGTACCACAAACCATATCCTGATGTGCCTCTCAAGTAGCGCAATACATGCTTGCCCGCCTTCCAAAAGAGCTTGGTAGGATTAACCATAGCTTGTTAAAGCTGGTTAACTGCATAGCATATATCAGGTCGTGTATTGACCAAATACATCAGCAACCCCACCAACTATCAATAAACAGTGGCATCCACTTCTTCTCTCGAAGTGGAATCCTCCTTCCTCCAACCTCCAGGAAGAGGAGTATCAACAGGCTTGCAGCCATGCATGTTAAACTTCTCCAGTATCTCCCGAGCATACTTGCCCTGAGAAACAAACAGTCCACCACTACGCTGCCATATTTCCAATCCCAGGAAATAGTGAAGGAGGCCCAAATCCTTCATCTCAAACTCTGTAGCAAGATCCTTCTTGCATGACAGTATCAACAGCTCATCACCCGTTAGAATCAAATCATCAACATACAGTACAATGATAAGCAACTTATCCTCCACCACAATCTGGTATACGTTCAGATCCGCCTCACTCTTGGAGAATCCAAATCCTGTGAAATAGCTGTCTATCCGTGTGTACCAATCACGTGGTGCTTGCTTCAACCCATACAACGCTCTCTTGAGCCTGCACACATGCGACTCGCTGCTGAAGACTTCAAAGCCTTCGGGTTGCTCAATGCACACCTCCTCCTCAATGACTTCGTTGAGGAACGCAGTCTTCACATCCATCTGATGAATGTGCCATCCCATCTGCGCTGAGAGAGCAAGAATCGTTCGTATGGAAGAATACCTTGCGACAGGTGCAAAGGTCTCCTCATAATCGATCCCCTCAATCTGTGAAAAGCCTCGGGCAAAAAATCTTGCCTTTTACTTCTCCACACTCCCATCAGCTTCCTGCTTAACTTTGTAGATCCATCTCAAACCCACCACTGATTTCCCTTCCGGTCTAGGAACAATCTCCCATGCACTGTTTCTGACAATAGAATCATACTCTTACACCATGGCGTCTACCCATGCGGGATCCTCCACAGCTTCCTCGAAAGAGGATGGCTCAGTCACAACACACTTGCTCATAAGAGCCATGTATCCAGTGTACCGATTAGGTGACTGTCTCTGCCTGCGTTGGGCTGTAGGTGGTCCTACAACTTTCTCTGCATCTTGAGCCAGTAACTCAGCTTCTGTCAAGCGCTTTCGCCCTCTGATGGTTGGTGCTGCATGAGTGGTCTCTTCCACTCCATGAACCTTTTCCTGTGGCTGATCCACATCCTGAAGCTCATCCTTAGGAACTAATAGCTCCTCATCTGCATGCAAGTGTAGCTCCCTCTCAAGCGAACACTTCATGGCTTTCTCCTCCTGAAATTTTATATCCCGTCGCACAAGAGTTTTACCACTATCTGGCAAATACACACGATAGTTGTGGGGCGTATCAGTGTACCCCACAAATATCCCAACCTCTGCGGTCGGCTCCAACTTCTTCCTGGCATCCTTCGTCACATGCATGTAAACGTTAGCACCAAAAATCCTCAAATGAGAAAGATCGGGCTTCTTACCAGAATAAGCCTCCTCGGGTGTACTCATGCCAAGTATCCTATGAGGACAACGGTTCTGCACATAAACTGTTGTATTGCATGCTTCCGCCCACAAGTGAAGGGGTAGGCCCTGATCATGCAACATTGCCCGTGCAGCACCCACAATCATTATGTTCTTCCGCTCAGCTACCCCGTTCTGCTGTGGGTTATGGGGAGCTATGAGCTCTCTACGAATCCCTTCTATCTTGCAGAAATCCTTGAACTCGTCCAAGATGTATTCACCACCATTATCGCTCCTAAGAGCCTTCACCTTCTTCCCTGACTCCTTCTCGACCAGTGCTTTGAATTCACAGAACTTTGAATATGTCTCGATCTTCTTCTGCGTGAAGAAGATCCAACACTTACGAGAGAAATCATCAACAAAAATCACATAATACCTATGTTTTGCTGTCGAAGCAACTGAGAAAGGTCCACACACGTCTGTGTGAATTCTCTCAAGGATCGTCATGGCGGACTATCCTTCTCGTGAAAGGTGGCTTTCATAAACTTCCCCAAAGTACACCCCTTGCACTGATCTGACTCCGCAAGTGTGCCTTTAGGAAGCCCTGTAGTGATATGCTACAGTATCTTCAAGGATCCATGGTGAAGGTGACCCAATCTCCTGTGCCACAACTCGCCATCATCCCAGCTCACCAATCCTTCTGCCTTGCCTGCCATTGCTGCGCATCCATCTACATGCAACTGATAAAGGTTCCTCACTCGAACCCCTATCTTCCGGGTCTCACCAATTGTCTTGCTGCACAGGAAGGCCTTTCCCTCACTGAAAACAACATCATACCCCTTGTCTTCTAACATCACCACTGAGATGAGATTCTTCTTCAATCCTGGAACATGCATGACTTCCTTCAATACAAAGGGTTTACCAGACTCCCTCTCAAAGGAAATGGTACCGATACCGGTCGCACTGTATCTACCATCATCGCCCATCTCCATGTGCACTTCGAGATCTTTGTCCTCCAGATTAGAGAACAAATCTCTATCTCCCGTCATGTGAAAAGACGCACCACTGTCCAAGAACCACACTGATCCCATCACACTTGAAACCAAGCATGCGATCAATGAAAAATCAAGCTCAAACTGAGAAGCTAAGGCCTCTCCCCCTGCAGATCCAACAACTTGCTTGTTCTTCTTCTTCTGCGGACAATTTGTGGCATAGTGTCCGTGCTGGTGACAGTGAAAACACTTCACCTTGGACATACCCTGCTTCTTTCCTTTCGCACCAGACTGAGAAGCTTTCTTGCTCTTCCCTTTCTTTGCTTTGGCAGCCAAAGCACAATTCTCTTCATCAGCTCCCTTTGACGAAGATCCATCCCTGGTACTCCGCCTGATCTCCTCCTGCACAAGATCTGACCATAGTCTTTCCCATCCTGGCAACTTCTCCCGACCATTGACAGAGTCCTGATAGGAATGCCAACTCTTCGGAAGACCAAGGAGAGCCAAGCTCACCAATTCCTCATCATCGACAGTAACCCCCACACTTCCCAGCTCATCTCGACACTGAGTGAACTTCGTGAGATACTTGGGAATAATGTCACCCTTCTCGCATTTGATGTTTTTGAGTTTATCTTTGAGTGCCAGCTTCCTCTGATCACTCTTGCTTTGGAATAATTCTGTTAATGATTTCCACATCAAATATGGAGTAGCCTTTCCATGGAGGCTGGACACAATGTGATCCTTCACGCCCTCCCACAGAATCCTTCGACATTTTGCGATCTTCTTTTGCCAAACTTCCACCTCAGCAGCATCAGTAGGCTTTGGGATATCCGTATCTATGAACTCCTTCAGCCCGTTATCATCCAATACTGCCTCCATCCTGTCCTTCCATGCAATATAGTTTGAGCTGCCCTCAAGAGCATACTCCAATCGCAATCTGTTGAAATACATTGCTGCGTTGTCACCAAGAAAACACTGTTGCAAATTCGAATTCCACCAACAACCAACTCAACTGCTTCCGATCTAGAATTCGTGAGAACACAATATTTCTCGTACAGAGATTGACTGTATGGGAATTCACCATATATCTCACCTTCCAAAGGAAGGATGAATCCAGAGGCTACCTGGCCCGATTACAGACTCTGCCTGAAGAAATAGAATGTAAACACTTCCTGGATAGTAGATCTGATGATCAATCCTCGCTTGATATCCTGTAAAAATCTCTTCTACAAATCAAGCAGCTCCGATACCATGTAGAAATTTTGAATAATTTAACACATATTCAATGGAGATTATCCTGATCATGTACTATTGTGGAAAACATACACAATACATAAGCTCCTCTACGTTGATCATCAATATAGCAGCATCAATAACAATAAAACATCAAGAGCATTCACACATTAACACAGTATGTATCTCGGGGAAAGCATCTCGCTAAAAACCCCAACTATCTAAATATTAATGATTGAGTCATGTAACATTACACAGCATAATACTTCTCACAAGTATCTCCACCTCTGTTAAACACAATACAGCTCAGATCTGATCTCCAAATCTCTTCCACTGCTTGCCTGCCTCCACTGCTCAATACCTGCTCAAGAACTGATGAGAATGGTTCACCAAACTCATTTTTCACCTGAAAAATAGTCACTCACTCTTTGTTGGACGTGAGCACAAGCTATAATGTGGGCAAATATGTGAGCAAACTCATTGACATACTCAATCCCTTGATTGTGCAAGATCTGGTGCACAACTATAGTCACAACTGATAGCAATCTGATTCTCTACCACCTATCCCTGTTGAACTGAACATGCACTGACATGCAACTGAGTTAACTGATGTATTCATTAGTTGTATTATGAGTTAATAACTTGTGAATTAATTAATAACTAATTCACACAACTCATCTCTAGTCTATTTGCCAGTTAGACTAAATACAACCAGTTTAACAAAGCTAAACTGAACACAACTCCATCAACTCCACCAAACTCAACTGATTGAGTTCTAACTGAAGTCATGCATGCAAAAACTCAACTGACTCATAAGAAAATCGTATTTCCTTCTGACAGCTGCATGTGCCACCTCTGTAGCTCAAACTGAAGTTATCCAAGAGAATAAGATTAAGTTTATAGTCCAAATATTATTGTGAGATAATAATATTTGACTTTTCTATTTTTGATAGCCAGTCTAAAAATAGACTTTGATCACTCACACTGTGATCACTCACACTTTCATCAAAAATAGAAGTCCATCTATTTTTCCCAACTTGACCAATCATCCATAAACAGCAACCTGCAATCCATAGACTTGATCCATATGTCTAAAAATAGACATAGTCTAAAAATAGACTTGCACCAAAAATAGCCTGCGGGCCCACTTAGTGAAGGCGACTCTTTTCACTAAGCTCCATCATCTTGTTGCAATCTCAACACTTTTTATGCTGGGGGCATGCAAACCTTTTTATGCAAGCAAAAATGACCAATTTCATTTTTTAGCTTTTTAGTGTTTTTAGCTTTTTAGCCTTATAGTTTGGTCATTCCTAGCTTACACAAAAAGGAAAATGAGCATACTTTCTGCAAGGATCGAGCTCACTAGAAAATGAACCCACACACTTGAGCAATGTTTCTACAAGGCTCAAGCTCGTTAAAAAATAAACCTGCCAATGAGCATAGTTTCTCCTGGTTCAAGCTCATTAAAAAATGAATCCACCCTCAGTAAATAACCTTTGTGATTGCCCTGCTATCAGCCTTTTGAACCTTGGTTGTGTTCCTACCATCACCTCCATTCTTTTGGCTGATCATATGCTTCCACTTGATTGTTTACCCTTTTGAGGAAGAGCTACGACGAGTGGTCCTGTTAGCCACCCTCTTCACATCACCATATTTTGAGACATTCCAAACTTACCCAGAACTAGTTGCTACCCCAAAACACCACTCGTTCCTGAAAAACGAGTCTCTTTTAAACTCTTTTTAGACTCGTTAAATATAAAAAGATTGCCGAGCTATTGGCCTTTCAAGCTTGCTAAAGTAAGGGGAAGCACCATCCCTCCTATACATTTTAATCTTTTTGGACCTGAGGGATTATCAAACAAAAAGATTGAGCACTTCTCTTTTTTGGCTTGCTAAAGCGATCAGAAAGTCATCCCTTTCATATTATTTTATATTTTTTTGGACTTAAGGGATTATGCTACGAAAAAGGACTGTAGGAGTTTCCTTTTCTTCCCTTTTCAAACTCTCTAAACTTGAAAGGGACCAAGTTATCTTTATCGTTAAACTCGTTTAAATAATAGCGACAAACTTGTCCATCTAGACAAGAACGAGTTTCATTGTCACTAGGCTCGCTAAAACATAGTGACAGGTTTGCTAGAAGGGAAAATTATAGAACAAGCATATGTTATCCTCCTCAAGCTTGACAAAAATAAAGAGGTACTGGTCAGCAATGATTGGGGAAAAAGGGAATAAAACTTGAATAATTTTATTGGTAGCAGGTCACTGTTGAACATGACACTTTCACTCCATCACCATGATTGAGTCGGGTTGAGTTATTCCGTTCACCAGTCATATCACCATTGGTTCTCCGTACCATCCATATTTTGGGGTTAATGCTACCAATCCATCTCAGTGTCACCAACATGTTCAAGAGAAGTCATTCAGAGAATTCACCATCCAGCTAATGCCTCATCCACTACAATACCTTCACCCTTCATTTTTCATGACCGCCATTCTTGAACGTTGTATCATCACATCATTTTCACCTCTAGAAAAATCATTTTCTTTGTCTTGTGTCATAGATGTGGGATACATCAAGGCCCTCCTACGATGGGTCACTTCTTGTCGACATCATCTCATTATCCAAGAAGCTGACTTAGAAACAACCCTTTCAGTACTTCGAAGCTTGCATGCCTTAATGTCAAGTTTCTCACATCCGGCAACAGGTTTACATCAATGGCCTTCGGTCGAAAGATTTTGCGTAGTGTTCAACATCAGATCATATATTCACACCACGTGAATTGTACTGTAGTACCATGAGTGTCATTATCATTATCAGTGATTCCTCTCGCGCCTGTTAATAGCTTACATTATTGGCTGGTAATCAGGCAATGTCTTTCCATGTTCGACTTCAGAACATCTTTTCATGTGGATCGACTTGTACATCGGGCAAAGATTGAATGAGTTTTGAAGGCCCCAGATCTAGTTTCATCCATCTAGCCTACGATATATTCAGGAATATAAAGACATCAAATGTACACAGAAGCTACACAAATAGTCATCTAAGCCAGTGAAGATGACTCTTCATGTGAAGAATCAACAGTCTGCAACAGTAGATGATTGTCTGTCCTATGTACATGAAAATGAATTTATAAATCTGAGCATGGGAATGCCCGCCTCATCTAGAACATGAAAATAATATGATAATGATGTACTGTATTCTATCTTATATTGGTCACCTTCCAGTTCAAATACCTTGGATATTCACAATAAAGCATTTCACCCGACATCAAAAGATTTACGACTTCATGCTTTAGGGGGCAACTGTTATAGACATATTTGGGCACTGCAAAACCAACCTTATATGTCGATAAACCAAAGGGCTCTTTAACCCCTAAAAGTGTTGTTTCATATCCTAAAGGATCATAGTAAACTGATTACATCATTCCCCAAAAGTTCCACCTAAAAAACCACTCAGAACTGACCAAAACTAGACCATACTGACTGCTCCACTATCACGGTGCGATGCATCTCATCTTCTACACATGGGGGGTGCGATGCATACTAAAAATTCCTTCTGTAGGGTGTGATGAGCAAGGATGGATAAATGTCTGAGACAGTTTGCTAAGTGGATGATCATGAGATCTTCTAGAAACTTCTCATATGACACTTGCTGTTACACTAAAATTTGTCACGATGACTATTTGCAGTCAGTATGGCCCCATCAACTGTCATACTATCCTCCTTGGCAAGTCTTATACCTCTGCTCCTCATGTCAAACTCCAAGAAAGAGAGAAAGTCCTTAAAAAGTCAAATAACTCTGGTTACGTAGTTTCTCTTAACCTTACCTGCGTGTACGCACCTCAAGTTCACAATACCTGCGTACTTGTACGCTCTGTCTGTAATGGGGTGGGTGCGTACTCCTGTAAAGGTCAAAAGGCACAAGTTTTACTTCAAAAAAGTTACTTGTGGTCGAATCTAGAGCATTCTAGAAGATGGTTTGACGTGTATTGAGGGCCTCCAGATGGTTCATGCATCCCTATGAAAGAGGAACTTATCCCATGAAGAGGGGAGCTATCCCATTGAAAGAGGGGCTTATCCCATTCATGGTGGACCTGATTAACTTCCTCCAAAGCATTATAAATACAGTCATTGGGCCAGAGGGAGGGGAGGTTGAAAGCTGAACATTCCTAAGGGTAGATGCTGCTGAAACTAGGACTCCCTTATAGAGCTTGAGAGGAGAGATTCCAATCCTTTCTTAGCTTCATTTGGAAGTGGGTGAGATGATCAAAGTAGAGGAGAACTCTTGCTGGACCCTGGGAGGGACCTGCACAACACCAAGGCACTGGTTGTAAGGTTTCTTTTGTTTCCAATTAATACAATTAAGTTCATTTTTCAAACAAGTTGTTATATATAATTTGTTTCATAAACTCCTTTGTCTTTATGATGAATATGTTTTATTATATGAGTTATTCAGGTGCTATGTAATCATTTGCTTGTTAGTGAATGTAGGCTTCAAGGAGAAGGAGGAGCTCATCTGGATCAGAGAGGCTGGACTGCTACAAACAACATTGGACTAAAGGTAAGACTTGAACACCTGGTTGCTTTTATTTTAAATGCATATTTAGGGAAAGATAGTGCTTGATTGTTTTGTTTGTCACTAGAAAGCCTTGCTTTCTAGGGAGGTCGGTTTTGTCCGCAAAATTGACTCTTTCCGCATGACACTTGCCTCTCTGAATTCACCCAAGGATGAGTAAGAGATCCAAGAAATCTCCTAACCAAGAACTATCAGTGGAATGACACTAATCAAAAACCTAGAGCTGACTCACACCCTTGCAAGACAGCTATAAATGGATCCCTCATCTAAGATATCTGGAGGCTAGAAGTTTGTAATTTATAAGGAAGTGTTGTTGGTTTATCTTTGAGAAGAGACATTGTATTCTTGGGTGATCTTGCATTTCATGAGGTGAAGAGGGCTTTGATGCTAGATTAGACAGCTGGGTTGTAATCCTCTCTTCTACTATTAACAAAGTTCTTTGAGTTTTCCTCCATATAATCGTGTATTTGTGAATCTTGTTATTTGTGAATGCAATTGTATGGTCAATGTATTTATGATTCTGCATTGTTTATGATATTATAGATCAAGATGCTTTGATGGTGTTTTGTTACTTTGACTCTATAGGTATTATCTAAAGCAGAACAAGTAGCAGAGGAGTTGAAAACTTTATCAAGGGAGAGAGAAATCAAGCAAGGAGCCAAGTGAAAGATCTAGGTTGGTCCCCTTTTCTTTTCTCTTATCTATCATACATAAAGGAAATCGCAAATTGCTTTGATTATTTGTTTCTAAGATATCTACTCATCTTAGTGGGACTAGCAGATGGAAAAGACACTAGTTTTCCCAGAAACAAGAAGGAGTCTCCATCTAAGAGAAGGGGATCAACGGATAAAATTTATGTTGATCCATCACATGCACTGCAACTAGGGTTTCTGAAGAGGTTGCAAGTTGCATGTCTGAGCGAATACACTAAATCAAAAGGGTATCCATGATCTAGGGTGAAGGAAGTAGTTTGACTAGGGTTGACTCAAGGAAGAAGAATTTTCTCAAAGAAGCCTTGTGAATTTGTCTTGGAGATGTTAGTAGGTCAAGGTTCTTTGACTTGGAATTAATCACTTGAAGATTTTATAAGAAGAATAATTTGTTTGGGTTTTCCTCTCAAATTGGAGAGGTTTTAGCCCTTGCTGATCACCTACGTTTTGTGTCTCTTGCCTCATCCTTATTTATGATTTGGTAGTTGTTGGATGATAGAAAACATTAAGAAAATCAAGTAAAAGAAAGAAGATAATAAAATTCTAAGAAACTTTTCATCATGAATAGTTATCATTAATGAGCAATCAACTCATCCCTTCTCCCTAGATTTCACAACAACTCCTTCACAAGATGTTGGAAGGAAAGAATAAAGGAAGTTGGCAATGTATAAAACAATTGCTTAACAGGTGATTTGAATGTGAGAATGAACAATATAAAAGCGTTATCCTCAAAATTAATTTCATGAGAATTGAAGAATTTAAGAAAGTAGAGGGTGTGCTAAAAAATGGTTGTTCCACCCTCACCATCAAATTTCATATTCGATAAGCCATGAATTATCCCTCAGGGAACTTTTCTATTTGCGACTCTAGAAAAAACTTGTTGGGGTTAATATTTGGCAAGAAGACATTTAATATACAAAATATTCAAATATACCTCATGGGCTCAACGTGTCATCTAGCCCTCCTTCTAGTGACAGAAACCTGTCGATGGTGCTGGAATTCACCAACAATGGAAGGGGTCTCCCTGATGTGAAGTACTAGTTAGACCCAACACAGTTTAGAGTAGGAGACCCAACCAGAATATAGTTGGTTTCGAAAAGTAATGGTTTCCAATGATGTGCCTTGGCTATGATAAACACATAGAATTATATATGCATAGATTTGGTGGAAACAAGTGTATGAATTTTGTGAAGTATCAAATGTAATGCATGAAAGGTTCCATCACATCGAAGGGAGATAAGTGAGATAAGAAAGTAATAGTACTAACTTATAATAGAAACAAGAGCAATATAAAATAATCATTGGTTAACCTACAAAGTAGTTCATAAGATAACAACGATCGTAATAACATCAACAAAATACATTCGACAAGATACATATTAAAGAAAATGAATTATTTCATTAGAATTAACGTAAATGAAACAACATACATCGCTAATATATAAAGAATAGTCTTACTACATTCATGAAATATGCATGAAGACATGTTGGCTTTGGGATTCTTATTATAGAGTGAAAGTTCGAAGCATACAATTACATTGATAAGACACTAGCTGCAATAGTGGAACATGAAGCCAACACTTGCTTCTCCAAAGAATGATATTCCTCTTATGTTAGACTGGAGAATATAATTCTCCAAATCTGAGCTTCCAAGCATTCAGTTCCAAGCCGTTTTCTTGAGTTATGAGGGTCTATTTATAGCAAATCAGATGCCCCTTCATCTGCCTTTGTGACCTTTGAGCTAACTTCATGACTCTTTGACTTCTTTTGTCTTTTCCTAACTGATGAATTTTCATATTCCACAATTAACTCTTGGAGTTCCACTTACATATTTTATTTCAAATACAATAATACAAAATCCCATATAGGACGAAAATGGGTGGAGCCTCATAAGGCAAATTAGACAGATTAAGCGTGAGTTTGAGGAAACTCTAGCTTGGAAAATTCAAATTGCAATTTTGTGGTTACATAGTGATGCCAAGATTTGTAATGTGTGATTATTTCCTCAAACGTTTTAGGACTTTTAGGCTAGTAGAAAAATTTGGCTTCCATAGAATCTAGGTAGATGGTTTTTGAACTAGTCTTCACTTACTTCTGCAATAAGAAAAACATAGTATTTATCTTAGTAGGACCACCTATGTACTTATACATGTTGTTTATGTTAACCTCTAGGTCTTCTTTGCTAGTGAGTTTCTTCAACTAGTTCAAATATTCCTCGACGTCCTGCCTGACGAAGTTCCTCCCCTTTTTTTCACAAATGATCATATTGAGGGGATCTTGTGTGTCTGAACCAAGGAAGTCAAACCATTGTAAACTCATGCATAAGAAGCTAAATATTTTTCCAAAAGGGTGTTGAGTTGCTCGTTGCTTTATATAAGAGTTTTAACCTTAGCCTTCTCCAACTCTGCTTTGTTTCTTGTCTTCTTGACCAATTTTGTTGGTGCACTCCTATACATATTTCCCCACTCATGAATCACGGTTATGGTTGCATGAAGGAATTTCAAAGAATTCACATATTTTCATGACTTATTTGCATATCATGTAAGGGAACTGCTTCCTTATGCAAAGTGCTTAACTCCTCATAAACATGCCTCATCGTGTGTCCCAATTCCTAGATCTAACCATATATAACTACTTGAAGCTTCTGCAAGTAAGCATGTGTGAAAGACAACTTTCTCTTCTTTGAGATGCTATAATTGTTGCGTTGTAGCCTCTAAATTATTTTCCATTTGTTTGTTTTCCATCATGAGGAAATATGTATTTTCTTTTGAAGCTTCTCTATAGGCTAAATTGGTTGCAACAATAGTTTTAGTATTCCTTCTAGTGTTAGTGATGATCACTTTCTCTGTGTGAATGAAAACAAGATGTGTCATATCATTGGGGAAATATCTATTCCTCTCAAGTTTTTAGGTCCCTATAATACTAGTGTATCCCATTTTTTTTATTGTTAATGTAGCCCCCTTATTGTTATTGTTGTGCCCATGTAGTCCCCATATTATTATTATCATGCCCCATAGAAGCCCACTATTGTTATTGTTGTGCCCTTAAATTATTATTGTTATGTAGGCTATAATTATATTGTGACCCCTTAGACTCCTATATATATAAAGGAGGTCTTGTCATTTGTATTATCCAAGAATTGTTCATTTATGTGATGTAAAGGAGGTTTCCCCCTCAAAGAGGATAATTCTCAAGTCACTGACCTATATCTTCTTCTATTTTATGAATTGGTTTCATAACTAAATCCCTGACTCCTATGCTGCTTCACAAGGTATCTCAACCCTCATTTACAAGTCTACTTCAACTATATTTGCGCCTAATTAGGGCTCAAACCTCCTGAGGCATGAACATAAATGTTAATCCTACTCTCAAGGCAAAAAAAGAACAAACTATGTTCAAAACAATCCTTTATGGTATGAATCCATTGACGGTGTTTGACTCGCCAACATTTAGGGGATCAATGGTATAAAGTCCCAACTAGACCTCACACCATTTGGTGTGGGAGTCCCATCTGGTATGATGGCCTAGTTGCAATTATCTTAAATATTTGCCTCAACTATTGCTTGTTAGCACAGGAGAGTGGTCTGTTTTGTCTTTGAGAAGTGAGGTTCATGTGCCTGGTGATTTCTAGTGTTACTTGTGTCAATGGTTCTTTCACTGTAGAGGGAGACAGTAGGAGTTAGTCCCAAATCAGTTGGGAGGAATCCAAAACTCTATTAGGAACACACAACACAATAGGACATGAACATTTTCCAAAATAACAGTCCACACGGATGCGGCAGTCACAACACATACGACACTCAGTGGATGAGTCCGCGTGAATGAAATAGTTGATATAAAATTTTTTATGTGAAAGGCTTGTCTGATGTCCGATGAGGTAAGCAACACGAGTGAGATAACGTTAACAACATATACAACACATTTTCATTAATAGATATGTATTACAACAAGTGAATGAGTTCAAGTGTTAAACACAGGTTAAAGAAAACATGCATTACAAGTGTTCAAGATTAGTCTTACAATAGTTACAATACATGTGTGAAAATGTGTTGGCCTGTTAGATGGATTTTGAATTAAACAAATGTTCCAAGGCACATCATTACACCATACATCACTAAACCCGTGGGTAGGGCATTGGAGCCACTACTTACTCCTCAAAGAAATGGTTATAGACTCTCAGCACTATGTGGGAGGAGATGAGGTGAAAATTCCTTTTCATGTACAAATGAGGGGGCATTTATAGCCAAGGGTGAAACTGACCCTTGTGGTTGTTCGACTACCCTCATGACTGTTTGACTTCCATGACTTTTCGACATTACATGACTCTTCATAGAACAAGTGGGTCTCTTGGACTTCCACGTTACATTACATTGATTGACATTATCTCCCACAGTAGAGATGTGGATGACATGACCCATGACATGACTCGACATGACAGTGCTGGTCCATTCATGGTGCTGCTAGTGTGGATGTGGAGCTGTAGTGCTGCTGGGTGATGGATGTCCTCATGGTGTGTCACAATTTCACCTCCACATGGTAAAGTGTGTGGATTCTTCAATGGTCATTGGTTCCCTTGGTGTTGAATTCACACATTGCTCCTTGCTTATATGTTGGAATGCTTGATAGGTTCATCCGTTTGCAAAAAGTGCATGTTCTTCCATCCGACCGTGAGCACATCTTTGCATGATCATCTGTTCGTGATCACATCTCTTTGCTTGCATTTTTTGTTCATCCATTGGTGAAGTTGTCCTTCTGCATGTGCTCCCTTCATTCATCTTATTCGTCGACGTTCCATGTTTGTTTATGTACCTGTACTTGTAGTCACCCATGACGAGACGACATCAAATGCAAAAACCTCCCATATAGCATGATGCATGATCATTTCAGATGCAGGTGACCGAGAAAGGTAACAAGGTTGTGAGGTAGGATGGAGGCTCTGGGCACTGCTGATGAAAATTGTGCTAGAGTCATTGGGTGATGATGATGGGAAATTTAGATCTAAACTGAATGTCCGTAGGGTCTGGCTCAACTGGAGGACAGAAATAAGTAATTTTTGGGAGGAACAATCTAGGCTACTTGAAGGCTGGGCAGGAAAAATATGTGCAATTTCTGGAATGAGCAGTGCGAGCTTGGTAGCCAAAACTGCGCAATTCTTGGAGGGAACTAGTAGCTAGATGTTGGGACACTGGTAGCAAAAACTCTACAATTCCTATGGGGAACTAGCAGTTAGCTGCTAGGTCACTGGCAGAAAAAGCTGCACAATTCCTGAGGGGAACTAGCAGTCAGTTGCTAGAGCTTGGTAGTCAAAACTGTGCAATTCCTGAGGGGAATTTTCAGTTGGCTTTCGGGAGCTGTTAGTGAGAAAAAGTGTGTTGATGCTGGGAGGCTAGCCTGTTGAACACCTCTACATAGTTCTTGAGTTGAGTAGACCACTGGGAAGCAGAGGAATTTCTCATGAAAACTGCGCAATTTTCTTGGTTAGTAGCTGGTTGACTCTCAGGAGGGCTAGCTCGAAAAACTATACAATTTTCTAAGGGAGACAGGGACAGTCACTAGGTGTCTGTCCACCTTGTCTATGGAATTTTCTTAGTTAGCGGAGTAGGTGAGGCCTAGACCATCTATGCAATTTTTTAGGGTAGTTAGTCTCGGGGTGGCTATCGGGTCAAACTCTCCAGTTGAGTAGTATGAAGGCTCAATGATTTTCTTGCAGCAGCGCAACTTGAAATGACTTACTTGGTGCTTTATGCTATTCTGGGTGACAGTCAATCAAGTTGAAGGCAGGGTGATGGTCCAACTATCAGAGGGTAATTTGGTTTTTAGAACTTCAGAAAAATGACTAAGTGTGTGAACAAGTGAAAGATGCATATTTGATCCATTGGCATTATGATACATATGTTGTACTTGATGGCAACCGACTCATCTCAGATAATAAATTATACTGTAGAGAAAAGTTCACGCACTTATATGCAGAGAAAATTTTATTTCATGTAGAGAAAAGTTCACGCACTTTTATGCAGAGAAAAAGTTTATTTCATGTAGAGAAAAGTTCACGCACTTTTATGCAGAGAAAAGTTTATTTCATGTAGAGAAAAAGTTCACGCACTTTCATGCAAGGAAAAGCGCGTATATGTTGGAGAACTTACCTTTGGTCCATGGTAGTTAGTCCTTGGTATTTGAACCTATGAGGAAAAGTGTGTATATGTTGGAGAACTTACCTTTGGTCCATGTTAGTTAGTCTTTGGTATTTGAACCTATGAGGAAAAGCGCGTATATGTTGAAGAACTTACCTTTGGTCCACGGTAGTTAGTCCTTGGTATTTGAGCCTATGGTTTTGGACCTTGGTACGCACTTTCATGCAAGGAAAAGCGCGTATATGTTGGAGAACTTACCTTTGGTCCATGGTAGTTAGTCATTGGTATTTGAACCTATGGTTTTGGACCATGGTACCTCGTCAAAAGTGTTGATCTCACGCAATTTCATGGTTGGTTCATGGTATTAGTCCGACAGTTTTTGATCCTATGGTTTTGGCCCGTGGTATTGCATCCAAAAGTGTTGATCTCACGTACTTTCATGGTTGGTTCATGGTATTAGTCCAACAATTTTTTGATCCTATGGTTTTGGCCCGTGGTATTGTGAAAGGCCTAAGACTATAAAAGAGGAAGGAGATCATTTGGCAAAGTATCTTCTGAATTATCGAATATCTGATAAAGTGCTAGATCTGGAATATTGTGATTGGGTTTTGGTGCAGATCTGGATCTGAATGAAGAAGGAACCTGAGCATAAGGAGAAGGATAAGTTCTATTGATGGGTCAAAATCTTAAGGCTGGAATAGTGGTATCTCTATATGATTTTGATCTATGATATGTGGCATACGCTTGATCTATAAATCTAATAATCTGGGTCTGAATTAATGATGCATGTTTTATTTTACACATGTTATGATCTGGGTATGTCTGATGTAACAACTGCAAAGTTATAAGGAAATATTTGCAGATCTGTATGCGGGTTGGCTTTGGTGAAATCAAAGATTGACGATGCAAGTGTAGTTGATGGGTTTTTGATGTTCTTGGATCCAGTTTGAAAACTTATGAAAAGTGGTCCTTGAAAGAAAAGAAGTAGGGGGTTGTAGCTCCCTTCCAGGAGAGACTGGAAAACGAGAGAGAGTTGTAGCTCTCTGCAGGTTGCAGCCTGCATACTGGTAAAGGACTGCACCAGTACGAAACCATTGTAAAAGGAGTTTCTAATTTGAAAGAAGATAGAGACATATTGCAGCAGGTGGTTTTCACCCACATTGGGTTTCCACCTTACATCTTGTGTTCTTTGGTGTGACTATCTATTTTCTTTGTTCATGCTCATTATTTTATGGTACTGACATGCAAAAATAATTCAAAGAATAAATAAGGAAGATTTATTAAAAGAACTTGATAATACTGATTCACCCCCCCCTCTCAGTATTATTTCCAACAATTGGTATCAGAGCAGGTTCTTCAGAGAAGATTGATCGCTTGAAGGAAGATCATTCATCATGAGCAACTACGAGAGGGAAGCATCAATCAGGCCACCAATTTTTGATGGGACAAACTTCAATTATTGGAAGGTAAGAGTTACTGCCTATCTTCAATCTCTTGGTACAGAAGTTTGGGATATCATAGATACAGGCTACACTTTTCCTTCAGCTACTCCTACAGATACGGCCGAAAAGAAGAAATATGAAACAAATGCTAAAGAAGTCAATACTCTGCTCGGATGCTTATCTCAAACAGAATTCATGAAGGTTATGCAACATAAATCCGCAGAAGAAATATGGGACAAGATTGTCTTGAGCTACGAAGGAGATGAACAGGTAAAGCGTGCTAAACTTCAAACCCTCAGGATTCAGTATGAGAATCTCAGAATGTATAATGATGAAAGTGTGGCTAACTATTTCCTTTGGGTAGATGAGATTGTTAATTGCATGAAAAACTTGGGTGAAGAAATAAAAGAGGCTATTGTGGTTGAAAAAGTTCTAAGATCATTGTCCCCCAAGTTTGAATCTAAAGTGTCTGCAATAGAAGAAAAGGAAAATCTACAAATTCTTACTATGTCTCAGCTACACGGAATTCTAACTGCTTATAAAATGAGAAAGGGAGGTCCATCAGACAGAAGAGAAGCTACTTTCAAGGCTTCAGGCAAAGGAGACTATTATGAATCAAGTCACGTGCCAGAAGAAGAAGAAGAAGAATCAAATTTTGTCAGAAATCTTCAAAGGGGAACTGGAAGGTTCAGAGGTAAGTTACCTTTTAAATGCTTTGCTTGTGGAAGAGTAGGTCATTATGCTGCAAAATGTCCTCATAAGGATAAAGGAAAGGAACCTGCTAGATGGAACAAGAAACATATTGCAAATAAGAAAAGCTACTACACTCATGAAGATAGTGATGGTCTATCAAATAGTGACGAAGATGAACGAGGTAATGACTATAAACTCTTAATGGCATTTGAAGATGATGATTACATGGATGCTATAGATGTGGATAGCTTTTGTGAAGAAATTTCTAGACTCAAGACATGTATAAAAGAAAAGAATAGGATCATTGATACTCTACAACTTCAAATTGATGAAAAAGAAAAATATCTTGAAAAGTTAGAAGGTGAAATTGTTGGTCTTAGAAAAGAGATTGAGAAAAAAAAGGCTATTAATCTTAAGTTTGTCAAAGGATCTGAAACTCTGGATGAGATCATCAATGTACAGTGCTCTCCTCTAAACAAGACAGGTCTGGGCTATAATGGAGAAACTTCTCAAGCATCCACCTCAAAGAGTTATCTTGATGCAGCAAGAAGGAATGAGCAAAAGCACAATGGAGATCACCAAGTAAAGCAGGGACCAATTACAAACAAAGACTATCAGGCAAATCATGGGAAATCTGTCTTAAGGATGAACAAAAGCTACAACCAGCCACAGGTAAAATCCTCTCAATTTGCTTCAAGAATGAATGACATTAGAAATTACAATCGTTTGGCCAGAAGATTTGATAACCGCAGAAATTTCTTCAATGGACAATGCTTTTCTTGCCATAACTTTGGTCACAAAGCAGCTCAACGTGTTGCATATAAAACGATCATGACTAGAGAAGCTCAAAAACAAAGAAGTATGACCGGGATTACAAAAAGGACCTATAACAACTTTTCGGTTCTTGAAAATGAAGTTGAATGTTCTATTTGCAATAACTTTGGTCATGAAGATTCTGAATGCAGGAGCAGGTTTCAGTAGACAAAGGAACAAGCCTCAAGCACCAAAACATGGAGAATAAAGGAACCACAAATAGAAAGATGTGGGATAGCATTTTATGCAGAGGGACAGGAAAATCTATGGTACATTGACAGTGGATGTTCGAAGCATATGACAGGTGATAAAGAAAAACTTGAATCATATTCTGCTCTAGAAAAAGGAAAGAAAGTTTCTTTTGGAAATGATACTCCTGCAACTATAAAAGGAAAAGGCACTGCTCAGTTAAAAGAAAAGGTCAAAGCTGGAAATGTTTTGTATGTTGATGGATTGAAACATAATCTTCTAAGTGTCAGCCAGATGTGTGATCAAAGAACCGAGGTGATATTAAGATCAAATGGATGTCTTGTTCGTGATCTTGATACAGGTAAAACAGTGATCAAAGGTAAAAGAACTCCAAATAATCTATACATATTTGAAGAAGGACAACAACAATGCTATCTGAGCAAGGATGATGAGCACTGGTTATGGCATCGGAGGTTGGGGCATCTAAGCTTTTTACAAATAAGGAAAGCATGCAAATATCAGGCAGTTCGTGATCTTCCAGATATCAAAGTTCCAGACAACACCATATGCAAATCATGTCAGTTTGGAAAGCAAACCATAACTACCTTTCCAGAAAAGGAAGGATCAGCTAGCATGCCTCTTGAGCTAGTACATACAGATACATGTGGTCCATTCAGGAAAAGGACACCTCGAGGAGAAGAATACTTGATATTATTCATTGACAATTTCTCCAGGTTTGTCTGGTTAGGAATTATGAAGCACAAAGATGAAGCATTCAAAAAATTCAAATCCTTTAAAGCCTTGGTTGAAAATGAATCAGGATACAAAATTAAGTGTCTTAGATCCGACAGAGGTGGGGAGTTTACCTCAAATGAACTTTTCGATTTCTGTGAAGAACATGGGATAAGAAGAGAATTCTCTACAGCTAGAACTCCTCAGCAAAATGGAGTGGTGGAAAGAATGAACAGAACTGTCCAACAAATGGCTCGTGCTATGCTTGATGAATCTGGAACTCCTGCAACTTTCTGGGGTGAAGCAGCACATGCTGCGGTTATTATTCTCAACAAAACAAATGTCCGAGTGAACAACACTCAAACCCCTCATGAGCTCTGGTATGGTGAGACTCCTTCGGTAAGGCACTTCAAAATCTTTGGGAGCAAATGCTATATTAAAAATACTGATGAGCAACTTGGCAAACTTGAACCTAGAGCAGATGAAGGCATCCTTCTTGGTTATTCTCCACACAGCAAAGCATACAAGTGCTATAATAAAAGACTTGGAAGAATTGTTGACAGCATTGATGTAGTGGTTGATGAGAAGGGATACATTCCTAGGCAAGTAAATCATGAAGATGTCGAAGAAGATGAAGGCCATCCTCAAAGACAGAATGATGAAGAAGAAGAACCTCAAGAAGAACCAGAGGAGCAGATAAGGATAGAAGAGAAGACTCCATCCAGATATGTTCAGAAGAATCATCCAGAATCTCAGATTTTGGGAGAGAAAGAAGCAGGTGTACAAAATGTGAACTACAAAATGTGAAAGAGGCATGCAAAGATGAATGTTGGGTCAAAGCAATGGATGAAGAACTTGAGCAGATCAAAAAGAACAACACTTGGGAGCTGGTTCCTAGACCAAAGGATAAGAATGTTATAGGAACAAAATGGGTCTTCAAAAATAAATTGAATGAAAATGGAGAAGTAATTAGAAACAAGGCCAGACTTGTTTGTAAAGGGTATGCGCAGCAAGAAGGAATAGATTTTGAAGAAACTTTTGCTCCTCTTGCAAGACTTGAGGCCATCCGAATGTTCCTTGCTTTCTCAAGCTTTCAAAACTTCAAAGTATTTCAAATGGACGTGAAATCAGCCTTTCTGAATGGAGACTTGGAAGAAGAAGTATACATTGAGCAGCCAGATGGTTTCATTCTTGGAAATGATCCAAATCTTGTATGCAGATTGAAAAAGGCTCTCTATGGCCTCAAACAAGCTCCAAGGGCTTCGTACTATCGTTTGGACAAATATCTTCATCAACAAGGTTTTTCAAAAGGATCAACAGACATCAATCTTTATATAAAAGTTGAAAATGACAAATTGCTGATACTTGTTGTGTATGTATATGACATTATCTTTGGCAGCAATGAAGAAGCTATGAGTCAAAGCTTTGCCTTGGTGATGCAGAAAGAATTCGAAATGTCCTTGCTGGGAGAACTGACATATTTTCTTGGTTTGCAAATCCAGCAAAATGAAGGAGGGATCTTCTTGTCTCAAACCAAGTATCTCAAGCATATTTTGAAGAAATATGGTATGGAAGAAGCAAAACCAGTATGTACACCCATGGTCACAGGATGTAACCTCAGTGCAAATGATGAATCAGCAACAGTGCATCAACCAACTTACAGATCTATGATTGGAAGTCTACTTTATTTGACAGGTACCCGACCAGACATCATGCATGCAGTGGGAATAGTTGGAAGATTTCAGGAAAATCCAAAGGAAACTCATCTTCAGGCAGTAAAGAGAATCTTCAAATATCTTCAAGGGACTCAAAACTATGGCTTATGGTATCCTAGAGATACAGATCTCACACTTCATGCTTATACAGATGCAGATTAGGCCGGAAGCATGGGTGACAGGAAAAGCACAAGTGGTGGTGCATTCTTTATGGGTTCCAGATTAGTATTTTGGTTCAGTAAGAAACAGAGTTCGATTGCCTTGTCTACAGCTGAAGCAGAATATGTTGCTGCTGCATCTTGCTGCACTCAACTCCTTTGGATGATGCAGACCTTGCAGGATTTTCAAATCACTTGTACACCACGCATCTCCATCTTATGTGATAATACAAGTGCAATCAGCATTTCAAAGAACCCAGTCATGCATTCAAAAACCAAGCACATACCAATCAAGTATCACTTTCTCCGGGAACAAGTGCTTGAACAAAAGGTCAAGTTGGAGTATGTTCCTTCTAAGGAACAGGTTGCTGATATACTCACCAAACCATTGCCTAGGGAGACCTTTGAATACCTCAGGCAAAAGCTGGGGGTTGTTGATGCATCATCTTGTTGTTGAATCTCTTCTGATTGTTGGTTGTACGCAAGGTTCATCTGAAGTATATGCATACATGTGCTAGGTTGCGGATTGGTCAAAGATCGAATGGCACAGGTTCAGGGGGAGCATATCATGCATTGTTGGCATTATGGAGGAAGTACAGAAGGAGATCATGGATGCTGGTCTGAATATTGCTGCAATACGTCTCTATCTCTTTCATGGTCATGGATTATGGTTCTTCTTTGCAGATCTGGTTTATAGTTAGGGGGAGCATGTTCTTAGGGGGAGCATAACCCTTTGCCCTTGATGTCAAAGGGGGAGAGTGATTGGTTGTTGTTGCCATCAAGTCCAAAGGGGGAGATTGTTGGCATTATGATACATATGTTGTACTTGATGGCAACCCACTCATCTCAGATAATAAATTATAGTGTAGAGAAAATTTCACGCACTTATATGCATAGAAAAGTTTATTTCATGTAGAGAAAAGTTCATGCACTTTTATGCAGAGAAAAGTTTATTTCATGTAGAGAAAAGTTCACGCACTTTTATGCAGAGAAAAGTTTATTTCATGTAGAGAAAAAGTTCACGCACTTTCATGCAAGGAAAAGCGCGTATATGTTGAAGAACTTACCTTTGGTCCATGGTAGTTAGTCCTTGGTATTTGAACCTATGAGGAAAAGTGCGTATATGTTGGAGAACTTACCTTTGGTCCATGGTAGTTAGTCTTTGGTATTTGAACCTATGAGGAAAAGCGTGTATATGTTGGAGAACTTACCTTTGGTCCATGGTAGTTAATCCTTGGTATTTGAACCTATGGTTTTGGACCTTGGTACGCACTTTCATGCAAGGAAAAGCGCGTATATGTTGGAGAACTTACCTTTGGTCCATGGTAGTTAGTCCTTGTTATTTGAACCTATGGTTTTGGACCATGGTACCTCGTCAAAAGTGTTGATCTCACGCAATTTCATGGTTGGTTCATGGTATTAGTCCGACAGTTTTTGATCCTATGGTTTTGGCCCGTGGTATTGCATCCAAAAGTGTTGATCTCACGTACTTTCATGGTTGGTTCATGGTATTAGTCCAACAGTTTTTTGATCCTATGGTTTTGGCCCGTGGTATTGTGAAAGGCCTAAGACTATAAAAGAGGAAGGAGATCATTTGGCAAAGTATCTTCTGAATTATCGAATATCTGATAAAGTGCTAGATCTGGAATATTGTGATTGGGTTTTGGTGCAGATCTGGATCTGAATGAAGAAGGAACCTAAGCGTAAGGAGAAGGATAAGTTCTATTGATGGGTCAAAATCTTAAGGCTGGAATAGTGGTATCTCTATATGATTTTGATCTGTGATATGTGGCATACGCTTGATCTATAAATCTAATAATCTGGGTCTGAATTATTGATGCATGTTTTATTTTACGCATGTTATGATGTGGGTATGTCTGATGTAACAACTGCAAAGTTATAAGGAAATATTTGCATATCTGTATGCAGGTTGGCTTTGGTGAAATCAGAGATTGATGATGCAAGTGTAGTTGATGGGTTTTTGATGTTCTTGGATCCAGTTTGAAAACTTATGAAAAGTGGTCCTTGAAAGAAAACAAGTAGGGGGTTGTAGCTCCCTTCCAGGAGAGACTGGAAAACGAGAGAGAGTTATAGCTCTCTGCAGGTTGCAGCTTGCGTACTGGTAAAGGACTGCACCAGTACAAAACCATTGTAAAAGGAGTTTCTAATTTGAAAGAAGATAGAGACATATTGCAGCAGGTGGTTTTCACCCACATTGGGTTTCCACCTTACATCTCGTGTTCTTTGGTGTGACTATCTGTTTTCTTTGTTCATGCTCATTATTTTATGGTACTGACATGCAAAAATAATTCAAAGAATAAATAAGGAAGATTTATTAAAAGAACTTGATAATACTGATTCACCCCCCCTCTCACTATTATTTCCAACATGATCATGCAAACACACACTTACATGACTGCATGATGAAATGAATGAAACCATCTAGACACACATGCTCAACATGACTGACCGATGATGTGAGCGACAAGCGCAACAGTTGTGATTGATCATTAGTCGACTGTGACAACGATTTCACGACAGTGTACGTGACTCTGTCTGTGAGTGAAATAGATGTTTTCATAGTGAACACAACATGAACACACGAAGAGAAGACCTTGAGAATGACTAGAACAAGATCGCAGGCATGACATTGACATCAACATTCAAAATCTTAGGTGAAATGATCAAGAAAGGTGGGTGTGAAGACTCACATGATCTCAAGGAGTGAACCCGTGTGTTTCCAATCATCAAGTGAAACTCTTAAGGGAGGATCCAAAATTGGATGCAGGCCAAAATATTGGAGCATGGTTGTAGCCGCTACAACACTTAGCAACACACTTTTAGAACTCCAGCTTCTCTATTTTGGTTCATTGCTAGCAAAGGGCCTTAGTCTTTTGGGGAGTATTGAAACACTGTGCGAGTTACTTCGGCTTCTCCACTTACCTTGTGGACATACATGGTTCACATTTTCCCAACTCAGTCAAACAAAATCAAAAGTCTAGCTTGTTCATAGAGTTTCGAACTCGGGAAGGGTAGTTTAGCTCGCAAGTTGAAGATTTTCAGAGTATAAGTTTTCATCTCTGGTGTTTCTCTGCTACAAGCAGGCCTGGAAAATACCCTGGTGGAGTCACATAGGAACACATGTATTTCTGCAATTCCATCGAGCCTAGTCAGTACTCTGGTGGAGTTGCATGCTTCACCTCTCTACACAGGAAGACTTTCTACTCTTTTGTCTTTATATTTTTCAAGAGAACTGTGCATAGGAACTTATTTATTTTTTGGGGGTGGAAGAGGGATCCCAACTTATTGAGAGTAGAAGAGGTTATTTCTTCAGAGAAGCATGTAAGACCTCTAACATATGTTTGCTCATTTATATTTTCCCCTTCTCTATTTCTACTAGTTGGATGAGATTGAAAACACAGAGCAAAAGGCTGAGTACAGACATGGGGCTTCCTAGTGTGGACACAGGTTCATGACTGGACCAGAACTTCCCTTGCAGATGGTTTCTATTTTCCATCAAGACTTCATCGACTGAAGGTTATAACCAAGCACAAAGAAGATAGACACAAGACTGGCCAAGTGTTGTAGTGTCACAAGCCTATTCAAATCTCAGCCACATACTCTATTCAAAATCCAGAATGTAGTAGTTGGTAGCACTTATTTCCAGAGAAAAAAAATACTAAGGTATCAAGCAAGAAAAACAAATGTAAACAAAAATAGTAAGCAGAACAAAACAAATAAAAACAAGGTAGTAAGTAAGGCAAACAAGATGGAAACAACAAGTAGCAAGCAGACTATGTACATGGCATGAGGCACAACCCGACCTACTGGAAGTAATGCTTGAGATCTTGGAAGTTCATAGGAAGGTTGTCAACCCTCCCGTCAAGTGATTCCAGAGGATATGTGTTGTGGGAAAAATGCCTATGCAGGACGATCCTATCCACCTAAGGTGTGACAGTGCCTTAGCAACAAACAGAAACAACTATTCCAGTATTCTTCCTTTATGAATTAAGAATGAAGAGAGATGGATGGACTAACCGGTGTCTTCCATTTGTCCCTCGATCCGGTTTCTCTTCTCTTTGAGAGTTCCCAGCTACTTGCCTTCTCGCTTGCCCAGCTTCAACAAGTTCCTGCAAGATCACAAGAAGGGAACACTACACAAAGACATAGATTCATATTCATAACTAGTTCAGGATTAGAAATAAACTAAACATACTAATGCAATCATACATCAAAGACACATCAATATATAGGAGAAACCAAGATAGCTTTATTGATGAAATAACAAGGTTCAGGAGGAGATACAACCAAGAGAGTTCCAATCCAGCATCTACCTCCCAGCGAATGAAATTCCTATCTTCACCTCCCTTCAAAGCATTAAGCACCCAATGATTCCAATCTCAAACCAACAACAATTCTTTGCAATAACAAAATTCCAGCCTCTAGATCTCATGGAGAAGAGATCCATATATAGATGTTTGGAGTGAGGATGAGTCAGCTTGTGATCTGACTAGTGTCCTCTCTCGCTGTCAGTTCTTACTTCCACTTGGAGACTAAGAGCCTCTTACTCATCACTTAGTCGAACTCAGCAAGGCAAGTGTCATGGAGGAAGATTCTGGAAGCTTCCACAGTCTTGACACCTCTCACAAGAGACCCTGACATTTGTCATTTCCCGCTCAGCGCACCCTGGTAATGCTTCCACCTGCGTTGCAATGCAACTAGCCAGTGTAGCCTCTGCATTTCAATGCAGGCAGCTAATGGAGCTTCTGAATTGATCCTGAATTGACTTGTTTTTGAGCCGTTTCTGGTGGAGAACTTCTGTGAATTGCTGTGGTTTGTTAGCCTTGTTCCTCTAGGGGTAGGAACAACATGTTTAGGGACTTTGGATCCCTTGGATTATGGACATTTCATGCTTATAGCTGTAAGGCACAAAAATGTCTATAACAGTTGCCCCCTAAAGTATGAGGCCGTTTATCGGGTGAAATGCTTTATTAGGAGGATCCGAAGTTCTTTCATTGCTGGGAGGAGACCTATAATACAATACAATACAATACATTATTTTCATACTTTTTTCATGATCTAGCCGAGGCGGGCATTCCCATGCTCAGCTTTATAAATTCATTTTCATGTACATATAACAGACAATCGTCTGATGATAGACTGATGATTCTGAAAGAGCCATCATCCTTTTGGTAGGATGATTATCTGTGCTGCAAAGCTGTACATTTCCATGTCTTTATTTTCTGAATATATATCGCAACTCGGATGGATGATACTAGATCCGGGGTCTTCAATCTCATCCGATCTTCACTCTAAGTACAAGTCGATCCATGTGAGAATTGCTCTGAAGTCGAACATGGAAAGACATCGCTTGATTACCAGTCAATGATGTAAACTGTTAACAAGCGTGAGAGGAATCACCGATAATGATGATGACCCTCAAGGTACTGCAGTACAATTCACGTGGTGTGAATAGAGGACTTGGCGTCGAACACAACGCAAAATCTTTCGGTCGAAGGTCATTGATGTATACCTGTCGCCGGAAGTGAGAAACTTGCCATTGAGGCATGCAAGCTTCAAAGTACTGAAGGGGGTGTTCCTAGATCAACTTCTTGGATAATGAGCTGATGTCGACAAGAAGCGATCCATCAAAGGAGGGCCTTAATGAATCCCACATCGATGACACAGAACGGAGCTAATGATTTTGATGGAGGTGAAAACGATCTGATGACATATGATTCAGGGTGGCGGTCATGAAAGAGTATAATGTATGGTAGTGGATGGGACACAGGTGACTTCTCTGAACGACTTCTCTTGAACATATGGCGACACTGATGCGATGGATTGGTAGCATTACCCCAAGTATGGATGGTATGGCGAGACCATGGTGATGTGACCGGTGAATGAAATAACCCAACCCGATTGTGGTACGGAGGAAAAGTGTCATGTTCAAGAGCGACTTGCTACCATCAAAGTTTTCTTGAGTTTCTCCCAATTTTTCCCTAGTCATTGCTGACCAGTACCTCTTTATTTTTGTCAAGCTTGAGGAGGATAACATATGCTTGTTCTATAATTTTCCCTTCGGACAAGCCCATCGCTATGTTTTAACGAGCCTAGCGATAGGGAAACTCGTTCTCGCCTAAAGACAAGTTTGTCGCTATTTAATGCATTTAACGAGTCTAACGACAAGGATAACTCGGTCCTTTTCATTTTTAGAGAGTCTAAAAAGGTACATAAAGTTAAGTCCAAAAGTCCTTTTTCGTCATCTAATCCCTTAAGTCCGAAAAAGTATAAAACAATACAGGAGGGATGAATTTTCGATAGTTTTAACGAGCCGAATAAAACAAGCGCTCGATCTTTTTGTGCAATAATCCCTCAGGTCCAAAAAGATTAAAATCTAGAGGAGGGATAGCTCTTCCGGTCACTTTAATGAGATGGAAGGCCAAAACTCGGCAATCTTTTCATATTTTACGAGTTAGATGAAAAGAGCTTAAAGAAGACTCGTCTTTTGAGGAACGAGTGATAAAAAGGGGTAGCAGCTGATTCCAGGGAAGGATTGGAATTTCCAAATCACGGTAGTGTCACAAGGATGGCTAGTGAAATCACTCTTCGCAGCTGTTCCTCAAAATGGGTAAACAATCATATGGAGGTGAATGATCGGCCAATGGAAAAGTGGAGGTGGTGGGCAAACACGACCAAGGCTTTAATGGCTGAGGTCGCTACATTCACGGTGGTTATTTACCGTAATAGTTCATTTTTTAACGAGCATGAACTATGTGCTAAAACTGCTCGGATCTTGCGTTTATTTTTTAACGAGCATGAACTGTGTGCTAAAACTGCTCGATTAATCCAGTCATATGATAAGAATGTCCCATTGAAGATGCTGTTTTTTACGGAGCTTAGATCTTACAAAGCTTTGCTCCGGATCCTCTCGTTATGCAAGTTCGGAAACGACTAATCCTACGAGTTTAAAGGGTTAGACCTACAGGTTTAAAGGGAGGACCTAAAAATTTAAAAAATAAATAGCCGCCCTTGCTTGCACTCCAAAAGGTTTGCATGCCCCCAGATATAAAACAGAGTTTCAAGGTTACCTCTACTTCACTTCCGCCAAAACAATTGTTTTACCCAGAGAGGCCTACCTCTTTTAGGCTACCCAAAGATTGTTCCGTTAATCTTTCAAACAAAACACTTCTTCGGAGGTGTCTACCGAGATAGACAAAGGTGAATGACCTCAGTGCCAAACACGTAGCTTTGACAAGAGAATCTTATTCTAGAATAACCCCTCTTCCTAGACGGACAGGGTACAGACTAGTCATATTCTCCTGCGGAAACCTACCCTATACCCAAGGTTTTCCTGCCGAAGCAGACCAGGACGCATGCCCCCTGGGTTCCAGTCATATCCTCCCGGATTACTCACGCTCATCAGGAGGACGAACCGTGGGTTGAGACATTTCCTGACTGAAGAGACCATTTAGGGATGGTATATGACTATTTGCAATGCGTGATCCGGGGAATGAAAGTTGGTCCACGAGCATGACCATTCTTCCTTCATGCAGAAAACACATTACTCTAAAGAGTGAGGAGACGATGGCTCCCATGCAATATATATAGTCTCGTCCAAGGAGTAGGTTATAATCCAAGGGTCCTTGAACGACCATCAGGTTCATTTGGATGGTCTTCCCTTTCAATGTGATTGGCACATTGGGAAGAATCCCTAAAGGTCGACTGGTTCCTTTATCGAAGCCTGCCAGATTTCTCATTTCAGGTAAAAGCGCTGGCGAACCAAGCGCTTTCCAAGCAATAGAGGAAAGGATACTCACAGATGCCCCCCATCAATGATGGTGCCAACCATTACCATTCTGTATATTTGAACGATAATTCTGAATGGTATGCTTGCTGGCAACCGGGGTCTGCCTAGTTGGTTCCAGTCGAAGGATACAACTAGGTTGCTTGGTGGTGGGACCGAATAGACGGCTGGGTATGACTCTGACGAAGTTCCTTCCTGCGATAAAGGAATGGGCAAATTGCCCCCTTGTTCGTCAGAGTCTGTGTTGATGAAGAGAATTTGGACGGTGTCGTCTTTATTCTCCTCTGTGATGGTATCATTCGAAGATAGAGCCTCTGAAGGCAAAACCGGGTCAACTGCCGCTTCAACCTTTTGACTTTCGTCAGGTATGGATTCAGACGGTTCATCCTCAATGATAGGTGCTTCGGCTGACCACCTGAGCGGGCCAGCCGGGTTCTCAACTGGTGAAGGACTTGGCAGGAGTTTTTGATATCCAGGAGGAAGTTGCACTGGTAAAACCGGGCGATCTTCCAAAACTATTTTAGCCTCGTCTAAGAAGGGACAATGGTGGATGGCATGGTCGCCTTCACACAGTTTGCAGGGAAATCTAGCTTTCCCTCTCTGTCCTGTGGCTTCACTTTCACTAGTCGACGGTGTGCTGTCAACATGGCTATCAGAGGTTGACGCCACCGAATTGTCCAAGCAGGGAGACCAGTCCCTTAGTATCCGAGGGATGCAAGGACAATCTCTGTGAAAGTGGTCTCCCTTGCATATGACACATGGCGATTTAGGCCTGGTCAGTGCAGTTTGTGGATTTTCATTAGACACCATTCGCTTGCCCCTAGTTGCTTTTGGCTCCTTCTTCTTCTTTTCTTTCTTCTTCTTCTCCTTCTTCTCCTTAGGAGCTTGGCTTTTGGCTTGGCCAGCTCCATCATGCGAAGAGGAAGGAGGAGAGGAAGAATTATAGGAAGTGGAAGGCTGGTGGGCAGCTCTGGACTGGTCTAACTGCTGATTCAATTGTTCAGTAGTAGTGGTGTTTTGAACAACATTAGTTGAGAAGAGCCAGACAGGCAAGCCTATTGTCAGTCCTCGAAGCGACAATGTGGCCATATGGGGTGCTCCAACATCTCCCCAAGAGGAGAAGGGACTAGGATTTCCACCAAGGGGAATTCCTTGGTTGGAGGGCTCCATTTTCTCAACTGAAAGATCAACGCGGGAATAAGGGTGATTTATTATTCCGTTTAAAATAAGTTTTAATGACGCTTTAGACACAACTTGTTTTTTCAGTTTTAAAGAGTCGAGAAAAAACAAAAGATGACTCTAGTCACCTTCGATGTTTTAACAAGCCCGAAGTGACAAATGCTCGGATGGACTTTTTCCGTTATAGAGTCTGAAAAAGGCCAAAAGGAACTGCTCTGGAGATCTAGGTAGAGGGTGTGCCAAACCAATCACAAAACTGCAGAATACGTTTTACGGTACGGCAGTCAATCTTACCGAATGCTGTGTTCGGTGCATTGCGATCAGTAGGGCGGTCGACACGGCTTCCTAAGGATAAAGGTTTTAAGCCTATATGGGTCTCCCAATATATACACGACGGTATGTGGGAGCAAAATCCGTACTGGCACTTTTGGTCCCTCAGGAGGAATCACCCAACCATCAGCAAGGCCAATAGATACCAGTTTTTACGATGCCGGAACACGTCTCTAGCCTAGACCTCTATGTTGTGCGTTATGTTACAAAGCGTTATTAAGTTCATTCAGTTTATTTTATGTTGATCTTTCTTAGAAGTTTGCCTTTTGAGGTTCACCACGAGATGTAGATACAACTTCCTAAACGCAATCTAAAAGATGATAAGCAAATTTTATCTCTTTTACAACAATGAAAATCCTAGCTGCAAAGGGAAAAGAAAGACACCATCTTTTCTCAGAGAGCAATCAGCACACTCTAAATGCACTTTCCCTAAATCAATCATGCAAACTATCAAGATGCAAATGCACAATGCAAGTGTTTGTTTTCCGCTTTCTTAATATTGATGCCTAAAAGGAAAGCTTTTTGCACAACTTTGAATTTGCTTTTAAATGACAAATACAAAAAAGTTTACTTTTTCGAAATCAAAAAGGGTAGAAGAGATTACAACACTTAACGATTTTCGAAATGAATACTTGTTTTGACACTCAAAAGAGACAAACTCAAACCAAAAGCAAAAATGAATGTATAACCAACTGTAAACAGCCAATGAACTCTCTCCTAAGATCACAATCAACAGATCTGAATCAAGGGCTACAGGATGACTATTTCACTCTTGCAAAGGGAAACTGTAAATGATGCCACAAACACATAAAAACACTCATAGTCTTTTGTACAAAAGGAGGCGGAATTTAAGCAGAGAAAAGGGGCTATCAGACAGGTACCTATGCTGGTTACAGGCTGCAAAAATCAGAGATCAAAACAAGGCAAAATAGAGCAGAGAACCCCAGCTGCACAAGGCCTAACTGGATCAGCGCACCTGTATAACAGGGAAACTGAATTTCAACGCAGGTAGCCTTCACGGGAACTGCATTGAAATGCAGAGTCTCTTCACAGAGCCTACGTTGAAGGAGAAACGAGAGTTCCTCACTGGGTTCTGCGACACGGTTTGCTATTTAATCTATAGTTTCAGGCCAAATCAAAGCAACAAGAAAGGTACAATCAAAGGGATGCTTTGAAGGAGGACTAAGATCTATCACAAAGGATCATCAAATCATTCGTGAGTCCATTGTTCAGATCATAGACAAATCCAGTGATTGGATCAAAGCAGCAGCTGTCTACTTTGCATCTGAGAATAGCATATGCAGTTCGATTGTTGCTGTTGAGTCTATGAAACAAACAATGATAGAAACACAAATAAAATGACTAAATAGATCTCCCCAGTGGAGTCGCCAATTTGTTGTGGGGAAAAATGCCTATGCAGGACGATCCTATCCACCTAAGGTGTGACAGTGCCTTAGCAACAAACAGAAAAAGCTATTCCAGTATTCTTCCTTTATGAATTAAGAATGAAGAGAGATGGATGGACTAACTGGTGTCTTCCGTTTGTCCCTCGATCCGGTTTCTCTTCTCTTTGAGAGTTCCCAGCTACTTGCCTTCTCGCTCGCCCAGCTTCAACAGGTTCCTGCAAGATCACAAGAAGGGAACACTACACAAAGACATAGATTCATATTCATAACTAGTTCAGGATTAGAAATAAACTAAACATACTAATGCAGTCATACATCAAAGACACATCAGTATATAGGAGAAACCAAGATAGCTTTATTGATGAAATAACAAGGTTCAGGAGGAGATACAACCAAGAGAGTTCCAATCCAGCATCTACCTCCCAGCGAATGAAATTCCTATCTTCACCTCCCTTCAAAGCATTAAGCACCCAATGATTCCAATCTCAAACCAACAACAATTCTTTGCAATAACAAAATTCCAGCCTCTAGATCTCATGGAGAAGAGATCCATATATAGATGTTTGGAGTGAGGATGAGTCAGCTTGTGATCTGACTAGTGTCCTCTCTCTCTGTCAGTTCTTACAACCACTTGGAGACTAAGAGCCTCTTACTCATCACTTAGTCGAACTCAGCAAGGCAAGTGTCATGGAGGAAGATTCTGGAAGCTTCCACAGTCTTGACACCTCTCACAAGAGACCCTGACATTTGTCATTTCCCGCTCAGCGCACCCTAGTAGTGATTCCACCTGTGTTGCAGTGCAACTAGCCAGTGTAGCCTCTGCATTTCAACGCAGGCAGCTAGTGGAGCTTCTGAATTGATCCTGAATTGACTTGTTTTTGAGCAGTTTCTGGTGGAGAAATTCTGTGAATTGCTGTGGTTTGTTAGCCTTGTTCCTCTACGGGTAGGAACAACATGTTTAGGGACTTTGGATCCCTTGGATTATGGACATTTCATGCTTATAGCTGTAAGGCACAAAAATGTCTATAACAATATGTGTGTGGGCCAAGCTTCTCATGGACTGTGTACAAACCAACCACAGGGACTGGAACTTTGTATGTTTGCCTTTGTCTTCATGAGACTTATCCCATTTCAAAACTAAGTCACCAACACCGAAGTTAGGTTTCCCTATAGACTTCTTATCAAACCATCTCTTTATATGGTTCTGGTGGAGTGTGGATTTTTCTTTTGCTTTCATCCTTTCTTCCTGAAGCTTATGGAGAGCATCCATCCTACACTGAACTACCTGGCAAGGCTTGGCTTGGGACTCTTGGAAAGCTAAAGTGTAGGAAAGTAGATATTGAGCAAAAGGATGGCTTCTTTACCATAGATTAGGAAGCACGGTGATGTATTCAGAGAGGGCTTGGGTGTTACACGATCATCATGTTATGTTCCTATAGCAATAAGGGTCATAATTTATGATTGGCTTAGCTTATCTCTGTAATATGTACATACCTTTGCTTTCTGCAAATGTTTTCCATATTCAAAATAAATCAAAAGAATTAAAAAATGTAAAGAGGGTATATCCTAAAATAAAATAAAAGGTTAAAAATAATAAAAAGAAAAGGTCAAAAAAGATGAAAAATGAACCCCAAGAAAAAGAAAAGACCATGAAAGTGTGCAAGTCGAAATGCCACTATTGTTTACTTTTTATGCGGAATAAATGATTGTGTGCAGCTTGTCACTTATGCCACAATCCATGAATGATCAGATACAGTAAACTTGGCTATTTCATGTTTTCAATTTCTATGTCTATAGATAGAGAATAAAATCTGACCAAATAGTGTAATCTTGGTAGATAATTAGATTAGGTAGAGTGAATAAAAGGAGCTCAACTGTTTAATCTGAGCCCTTGGATGTAATAAGGTTAGACTTAGATGGATTTCCATTGTAAAAGAAAAGAAAAGTTTGATAATGGTTTGCCAATTTAAGTGCACCGTAATAAAAAAGTAGAAAAAATGGTAGGATGTGTAGGTCGGCAAGTGGATGAATGGTTGCAGAATGGTGTATGATGAATGATTAGCTAAAACTCATATCATTTACTTTCATCATCATATTACTTTAAAAAGTATGGATAACAATGAGACATTTACAAAGTCAAGTTATTAATTTCCTCATTCCTTTTACCCCTAATTTCACTAATTTCCCACAAATAACAATCTGAGTTCCTAAAACCTTAAGTCAAAGGGGCTCAGAGCATTTCTTTGACTTCTGGAGGGACCGAACCCTCGGCCCAATGACGTATAAGGTCTAAAGTGCTAAAACCCCACATCAACATTAACCCCCTTCATCATTCACTCATTTCCCCCAAAAAACCCCTTTTCCTAGAGTAAAATCACTATTTTCTTAGGAAAAGTAATTATCCACATATAAAACTCCTTCTCACAAAAAACCCACAAAATGCGCCAAAGCTTAAGTTATAATGTTTAAATGAAAAAATGTGAATGTATTTCGAAACATTTTACTTAGCACATTCTTATCTCCGTTTCCATTTCATACTAACATTAATTTATTATAGTTAACTCCGAGGAAATACACCCTATCCCCATATATATTATTAAAATCCTTATGTTAATATCTCACCCAGTTTGAAATATAAACCTTAAATATGGAATAATTAGATATATTTAATTAATCGATAGATATATTTAATTAATCGATAGATTAATTAACATATCTGCGATCAATTTAGATTTATAATGCTCTGCTGCATTAAAAAGGAATTAATTAATCAACTTGTATTTAATTAAGAGCCTTCCTCCAATCACATCGCCCCCGACGTCATTAATATCCCTAATCCACAATTATTATCCTGGCGGGCCCCTCCATCAAATCCTGATAAAGTCCCTTCCTCGACCATTGTACGATCTCACCCCTTCAGATCTAATGGTTGACGCTCATATTGGGCAGCCTCCGATGCCAAACTTTACCCGTTCGATGTGAGTGGTTTTACTATTCAACCTGCCGCTACGTGTCACCCAATGAATGGCATCGGGCAAACCTCTCCCAATACTACCATACCCTCATAAGTGGTGTGATAGATTCCACTTATCGCCTCCACATGCCACCTTCACTAAATGACAAAACATCACTTTTGTCAATTTGCGCCAGCTGTCACCTTCCAGCGCCAACTGTCACATTTCCATTATACACACCAAAAGCATTGACTTTTCCAAGAAACCCAAAAATATTCATTATTTTTGTTCTACCAAGAAAATAACCTTGTGTTCTTCGTGCACACTCAGAGTACATTCAAGCCATCACCCTCTTCCAACCGTCAACCTCTAGAAGCCGCTGAACTCTGGATTTCCATTACGGACCTGTGCGCTCCATGCCTAGAGTGAACCAGAGCCATTTATCTCTCCATGCAACCATAACTAGGTATTTACCCCATTTCAACTAAGAAACGTTGTTTTCGATATTGAACCTGAACTAAATTGCTATAAGAATTAAGTAATTTTAGTGAAATTAAGTTGTTTGATAGTCTTGAAACTCTCTGAGACGACCCATTTTTCCATAATTATCTATAAATTCCCTGCCCTTGTCCTTGAATCCACAAGAAACAAGGATGGACGCCCCAGTCAGCTTAAATATCATGCCAGTTACCACTCCTCACAGAGATTTAGACCATCTTCCTCTGGCCGACAAAGACTTCGAGATAAAAGACCTCACCTTTGACGAAACCCCTCTGAAATTGCATTGCAAATATTGAGATATCTACTTGAATCATGTAGATAAGATAGGTCTCTGTGAATCAAACCCGCCCAAGTATCAATTCCTTAGTATTCATGTTTTCCCATAACTTATTCATTACTGCCATGCTAACTATGACCCTATCGTGAAAGCTGTAATGTCCCTACACCAGGAAATCCCATTCACCATTATAGCCAAGTCCATAAACGAGATGTTACAATTGCAGCAGGGTCGAGACCTCACCCCCCTATCCATTACTGATTTTCTTGAAAGATTCTCCAACCTGTCTAGTTCCAAAAGTACTCAAATCCTCTAGACATGCATTTCTGAAGAAAAACACATGCCAAAGGAGCCCCCTCCTTACATATCATGCTTCTTTTCTGACCTAGGCAGAGATATCACAACAATGCTATCATGCATTTTAGGTTCTAACACTAATGAATATGTAGATGAGACTATTTTCACTGGCATGTTTATTTTTACCCCCAGTCAACCTCCTGCAGTGAAGTTTGATTATGCAAAATTCATCGCAGATAAAATGCATGGTCAGTTTATGAGACTTGAAAATGAGAGGGTATTCAAGTATTCATCAGTCCTGTATCATTTGTTTCTTTACTACCAAACTGATAAGTCTCCCTTCTCTGTTTGAAAGCTTGATACTAGAGGGAATCCTAGATCTGTCATCTTCTAAACTACTCTATTCCATAGGTCTTGTTATTCCCACCATCCATACACAGATTTTATTGACCTATTTGTACATCCAGTGACTGCAATGTTATTAGGAAGTCCCCCTCCCAGAATCAGTGCATACATTAAGAGGGTTCTCTAGCTGTCGAGACAATACAAAGTAGGGGATTGATACTTGTACCAAAACCATATAGAAATCATAATTTATGGGTGTGATCTCCCTCCTTACAAGTTACCAAGATATCTCCCCATGCGATTATTTGATCTAGAGTACTACAGGCAAATGATCAATTTTGATGAGATTCACTTTGTCAAAACCAAGAAGAAGGCACAACTAATAATAAAGGATCATCTAGGCCCACTTATTTGCAATAACAGAGAAGTAGGAAAGGAGGCAAATGAAATCCTCCAAAGACTGAAATTAAAATAGAGTTTGGGCCTATGAACCCCATGGCTTCATTTGTAATAGACGACAGAAACATAAGCAATCTCCTTATATCCACCATAAGATCCCAGAAACTGAACAATATGCCAATCAGTCAGAATGGGTGGAAGGCACTCTGATAGATCAAGATAGCACACAAGTTGAAGTTGACAATGTAATGGTGGACATATAAATAAGGTTTGATGAAGATTCACTTGTATAGGTGTTTGAAGAAACTTCATCATGAAAGCAGTCACAGGAGCGTAGCACACATCCATCAGAGAAACAAGGAACCTCAGAACAAGCAGGAACTTCAGAACAAAAACAAGAGTCGAAGCAGCCTGAAATTTCAGAGGAGCTTGCCCAAACTGAACAAATCATGAGCAAACCTCCTGTTTGGCAGACTCCTCTAAATGAGGAGAAAAATCTAATGGGAAGCCAAGATGAAGCCACTCCTTCTACTATGCCTATTGATCAAAATTTTGTTAAAGGAAAAGGTTAAACCCATATGCAGAAGATGAGTACAGTGAGGAAACAACAGGCAACTCAATTGCCTAAAGGAGTGATAGCAGGCAACCATTCCAACAGGAGGCACACCATCTGTCTCACAGATACAAGCATTGTAAAGGCAATTGAGCACAGAGGTATCTTCTTTCAGGGCTCCCTCTGAACAGAGCCTGCACATTAAAGGAAAGTATAAAGAAATGAAAGCGAGGAATGAGAAACTAAAATCTCAAACCTATGCTCACTACCTCAAAATGGCTCCAACTAACTAGACTAGGGCTATGTCAACTTTTGACATAAAGGAAGGAAAAATTCAGATGAGCTTCCTCAAGCCAACTGTGCAATAGCCAAGATCCATGGCTAACTATTTAAATATTGATTTTGAATTTTTGGCGAAGGATATCCATCCTATTGACCAAATAGAACTGCACAAGCAAACTGGTGAAATAGTCTATTCTACATTTACTAATAAGGCCATCACAACACATCAATTGCAAAACTCATTGCACAATACCACTGAATAGTTGTAACCGGAAAAGGCCTCATCTCAGGCTAAAGACACCAAGATAAAAACTCTAGAAGACTTGGTGATAGAATTGGGACATGATCCCAAAGATGTAAAAGTAGATGAAAAATTGATTAAAGAGAAGAATGATGATATAGCTACACTAAAGAAGTAGCTCAAGATCCCTCCTCTCCACCATCATTAAACTACATAAGTCATAGGGAAACAAAAGGAGGAAGAACTTATGGACCTAATCCTTAAGTTAAATGATCAATTGAAAGAAATGAAAAAGGAATTGGAAAAAACAATACAGTCTAAGCAGAGCGAGCTGGCCACCGCCCCTCAGACTATCATACCCACAGTTTCTACAGCAGTACCCTCCACTCTGGCAGCTTCTTTGGCACCAACACTTCCACCAGTGACAACATTGCTAGTAGAAGAGATTATTCCAACTATAGGTACATCAACCAATGCAGGGACCTCAACATAAAAAATATATGAGATGATTAAATCCATGGAACAAATGAGTATCCAGGCCACATAATTGAAAAAGCTTAAGGAACAAATGTCAAGTTTGGAAACAAACTATGAGCTAGCACAGATTCAAAACAAAGAAGAAGAAAGGAAAAACAAAAGGATGGAGGAAAGAATCAAAGTCCTTGAGAAGGACTTGACATTAGAAAAACTACTAGGAGACATGAGAAATATATTATGGGCCAATATCATTGATTCCATCATTGATATTTTACCTTCTATTCAGGTAATTTTTGAACAGATTGAATTAATAAAAGTAGTTGTAGAAGCTATATAGAAGGCTAAAGAAGATTTGGGAGATAAGCCCGAAGAGGAAAATAAATTAATTGGTTTTTTGAACAGCAAGAACAGGTACCAACTAGATGAGTTGGAGATTGAAGATAGAACAACTACTATCATTGAAATAAAGAAAGTTCTTACTAAAAGGAACTTGATGCTTAACTTATAGAAAAGGTGTTAGAGTATTGAGACAAATATAGATAGCTTCATGTTGAAATATGGCATTTTAAGAGAGAAAGGCCTTCCTAGCCCAATGGTTATACATGACAAATTAATGACCCAAGATGACTATATTGAGAAATTAGAGAAATAGGCCAAGAGTCATGCAAGTTCTTTAGCAGTAAAAGAATTACCTACAAGAAAGGTACTTTATGATGGTCCGGAGAATCTATTTACATAGAGCATGAAATAAAACATGTATTCAATAGAAACCCCAATTTTGTAAGTACACAGAAGTTGATGAAGTGTACAGGAAGATGATCAGGGTGAAATTTCCATATAACGAAATGTGGACCAGTTTGACTGACTTACTAGAGTAAAAAATGTGTACTATGGTAAAGTCTGGTAATACAGGATGAAAGGATGAAACAACATAGGTAAAGAGTATTAGTAGGTGAAGATAAGAGTGAAATCCATCACATAACTACTAAGGCAACTGCAAGAGCTAAATCCAAATTCCAGCAGCCAGCACATTCACAAATAAAGGGACAACAAATAATCTGTTTTCCATCTATCTCTATCTTCGTGTTGAAGATATTTTTTTTTATAGATTAATTCTCATGTAGTTATGAGATATTTTGTATCAAATTTTGTATAAATACTTCACAAAATGAAGTAATTAGGGTGGATTAAAAAATCATTTCTGTAGACTTTTGTTTTGAGCTAAAGGAGCTATTGTAATCAAAGCTGGACTGGTTTATTGGATTAAATAAAGCTGAGGACATTTCACTCGATTCATGTTAACTGTGGGAAACAAATAAGTATCATTTATCTGAGTTTGATTATTGTTTTCCTTCTATGCTATGAAATATCATATGTGTTCTCATATAATTCTTAAAAGCAAAAAAGGAATAATACTATCAGAGCTAGCTTAAATGCTCTATGTTTTAACTATTTTCTTATTTAATGTTTTCTACCAAATTGCTTAAGTCTGGGAATTCTTAGTTGCTCCCTTACTTCTGTAATTCATCCCCTTTATTGGCCTTTATTACAGGATTCTTAATTTCCATTGCTATTTGCCAATCTTCCCTTCTTCACCTTGATCCCTGCTAAGGAATATTCATTCCCCTTGGCCCTGGTTAAAGTTTTCTGTCCATTGAGACCTTCAGATTTGTCCTTGTTGTGGTATCTTTCCTTGTGAACTCTTACCTTGGTGATTAATCAAATCCTGAGAAAGCTTTCCTACTTGACTCCATAGCCCAATGGCCTGAATACCTGCTCTGCCCATCTATTTCCTTAATTCCACCAACCAAAATCAAAACAAATCCCTAAGCATTAATAGCTAGCGTAATATCATATTAAAACAACACTAAATTATAAAGCGAGAGCCCTCTCTAAGTATAGATTGGTTAGGATCTACACTTAAAATATTGGTTTATGGTTACCTCTGGCCATTCCTTCCTTAATAATTTCTAAGGGAAAAACCCGAGTGATAACATAGTGGCAACCATACTGGGGACGAAAAAGTCCTCGGTAAAAATAAACCTTGGAGAAACCTATAAGTTTAATTTAAAGCATCTTAAAGGATTGTCAAAAGTTATTTTGAACTTTCATAAAAGAAAAGCAGTTAAAAGACTTGAAATCTGGCTTCAAGGAGAACTCATTACACCAGGGATAACCCTGATCCAAATCCTCCCCTTGTGTTTGAAAATCCCAACCTGATTCCGAGAAGCATGAGAAGACAAGAGAGTTCAGTCAGCCCTAGACCTTTATTTAGATCACATTCATGTCCTGTTGAGTGGTTTCTCTTAGAAGACCTTCCTTTTGACGAATATTTTGAAACTTCTCTATTTAGAATCACATCTAATAGTGGACTTTTGGACTTAGTCCAAGATCCAGAATTCATCAGAGAACTTGAAATCCAACGAGCCAATTTGTCAATTGATTGACATCTACAAACTCCCCTAAGTCATCCCTTACCACCAATAGAACCCCTGAACTTTCTGAAACAACTTCACTTTCTATTAGTTCATCATTATTCCCTCAATTTTCTGAAGTCTAGTCCACCCCTCCATTCATTCCTTCACTTCCTCTTCAGCCCATCACCACTCAACATCCCACCACTACTTCTAGTTCTTCCTCCAAAACCCAAACACCCCCTGTTGCCCCAACTCCAATTCACACTCCTACCCAATCTAGAATCATGGCCAATACATATGCTCCCCTTGTGATGCTTGCTCCCCAAGGTGCTATGCCATAGGACTACCAGAGTAAAATTGTTACTTTTGATGGCACTGGGACATACACAGCACAACAACACTCTAGGAAGATGACAGACTACTTTGAACTTCATGAGATTGACACATAGATGTCCAAATGAAAATTTTCGTCCAAACTCTGGCTGGGGAAGTGAGAACATGGTCTAAATCTTTAACCCCTCAGAGCCTAGCTTAGCCCTGATCAAATTTCTGGATGGATTTGATACAGATATGGCTTTTCAATTAAGAGAAATAAATCCCCCCACTCTGGAAGAAATGCAGAGTGTGGCAGTAAGTGTTGAAGCTAATCTACTTGCCAAAAGAGCCAGAACTAGAAGTGAGAGAAGCATACACTTGAAAGAGGAAACTTCACCCCTTGACCAAAAACTGGATGCTTTGGCCAAAGGAATGGAACAGTTAATGGACAAAATAGAAGTAATTGAAAGGAAGCCTCACTAGGATAACCAACAGGCTAATCCAGTGAGAAATCCAAACTTTAGGAAAAACCAAAACCAAAACACTAACAAGAATGGTCCTGGTCAAAATATTAGACCACCTTTCCAAGAAAACTATTCCGGGACCTCACACCTAGAAGACCCTGAACAAGACACATAGATAAATTTGATGGGCCTAGATGATGAAGACACTGTTTTTCTACTCAAGATGATCAAGAATTATACATGCTTCAACAGTTACAAACTCAAATAGGGGAATCTTTTGACTATAAGCAAGGGTATGACTCTGCTATTTTCAAGGTTCATAAATAGTATAACTTAAGGAGCAAGAAGAACCTTGATGTTCTCGGTTAGAATAAAAAAGCAATGCCTAGCCAGCCTAAGAAAGGAAAAGCTACAGATCAGAATCCTCAAGTTACAAAAACCTTATAGATCCTTTCTAGACCACGTCAAAATCCTCCCAGCCCCACCATTGAAGATGTAACAGATAGCCAATCTATTAATGAGTGACCTTCCACTTTAGTCCCCCTCAAAGGCATAGAGGAACAGCCCCATAAATCATATTAGAAAATCCCATTGAAAATCCTCCTAACATGTAGAAGAAAAACACACTGCTCAGATCTTTGGCTTTAAAATTCCAAAATTCCAAACAGATAAATCCCCTCTTCCTTCCAATTTCTGAGTAGAGGTGGCCAAGCTCAAAATTTCAGTGCCTTTTATAGAATTGATCAAACATGAAACCTATAGATCTCAAATTAGTAAATCTCTGAACTGTATTTAAAATGAATATTTTGTGAATCTATTTGATGACCAACCTGAGTTACTATTTGGACCAGATGTTAATGGAAAGCCAATTGAAGGAGGGATACCACATTTCTACATCAACCTTAACATCCATGATAAAATCCTACACAATTCCATGTTGGACTCTGGAGCCTCACAAAATATTATGCCTATGTCTATAATGGAAAAACTTAACTTGGATATCACCAGACCTTATAAAGATCTATTCTCTTTTGATTCAAGCCAGGTTAAATGCTTATGTCTCATAAAATATTTGTGTGTCTCCATCGTTTAGTACCCTGCCAAAAACATACTCATGGACATTATTGTTGTTGATATACAACCCAAGTATGTCATGTTTTTAGCTAGATCCTGGGGTGCTAAACTCCAAGGATCTCTGCAATTGGATATGCCTTATGCTACCATTTCAGTCTTTGGACATCCCAAGAAATTGTATAGAGAAACTTTGATGAAGTATGTAGTGAGTAGTCAAGAGAAGTCTCAGAATTTTCCTATATATTTAGTACATTTTGATGTGGATTCTTTCATTCTTTACAATGTTGAAACTAATCGTGAAGATACTCCCAGTGATATAACAGAAGAACCAAAAGAAAATTCAAATGTCCAAATTCATGAGATATTAGATAACAAAGAAAATCTAGATGCCCTAGTTAAGAAGGATTCCACTACCCCTGATGAAAATTATGAACATGAAATTTTATGGCATCTGGAATTTGATGGTTTGGTAAACAAGCTAGGTGCAGGAGCAGGTGTATGGATTTATAACTTAGAAAATGATCATGCAGAGAGCCATGCCTACAGACGAAACTTTAAATGTACAAACAATATGGCAGAATATGAAGCACTCCCGTTAGGTCTTAAACTGGATAAAGGGTTAGGAGCTATAAGGGTATCAATTATGGGAGATTCTGAATTGATAATTAAACAAATTAATGTTGTCTACCTTACTAGGGATCCTAGACTAGGATTGTATAAAGGTACAGTTGTAGAAATCCTTAACACTTTTTTAGAAACCAAGCTTGTCATTATCCCCAGAAAACATAATATGCGATCTCACAATTTGGCCATGTTTGCCAATACTTGTAAGTTGCTCTTCTAGCCCAACCATTAGTACGCTGCTAAGGTTAGGCACAGACCAGCTATTCCTGACAACTTAAAGAACTGGAAAGTATTTGAAATGATAAATAGATTAACAATTTTTTAACTTTAGATAATGAATTTGTAAATACCAACATAGGCACTGACATAGCAGTAGATTTTGATTGCCTTAATGAAGTAGAAATTAAAGAACTAGAAGAAAATCAAATAGGCAGATTGCGTCCTAAAAAATTCACAAAAACAGATATTAAAGATTTAAAACAAATGGAAATTGATGAAGTAATTGATGATGAAACCAAAGTCATAAACCTCAAAAATAATTTTTTACCCAAGGGATTAACTCCTTTGGAGGACTTATTCGACTCAAATGATATTTCTAAAAAGCATAAAATGGAACCTTTGAAATCAGACATTGAGGAATGTAATATAGGATCTGAATAGAATCCCAAGCTAATAAAACTGTCTAAATCATTACCTCCCAATGAAAAATTGAAATATATGGAACTTATGAAGGAATTCCAGGATGTTTTTTCCTGGAGTTATGAGGATCTAAAATACTATGGTACCAGCATTATACAACACACTATCTCTTTAAAAGAAGATCAGAAGCCCTTTAGACAGAAGCTTAGAAGAATTAACCCTGTTCTACTACCTTCTATTGAAGAGGAAATCAAACGAATGTATGAAGCAGGAATTGTTGCACCCATTAGGCTTTCAGATTGGGTATCTAATCTTGTCCCTACAAGAAAGAAAACTGGAGAAATAAGAATGTGTGTTGACCTAAGGAATTTAAACAAAGTTTCACTCAAAGATAACTATCCCCTACCTAAAATGGATCACATTTTGTAAAGCGTAGTAGGTTCCACAAGGATCTCATTGTTAGATGGTTTCTTTGGTTACAACCAAATCCTCGTCCATCTTGATGCTCAATCAAAGACTGCTTTCACTACCCCATGGGGTACATTTATGTATGTTAAAATGCCTTTTAGACTGAAAAATGCAGGGGCCACCTTTCAAAGGGCAATGGATATTGACTTTGCTAAGGAAATCCATGATTTCCTAGTTATATACCTTGATGATATCACAGTGTTTTCCAGATCAGTTCAATAGCACCCAGATCATCTTAGGCAAGTCTTTATTAAATGTAGGAAATATGGCATCTCTCTGAATCCAAAAAAGTCTTTATTTGGTTTGGAAGAAGGAAAATTATTAAGCCACATTATATCTAAAGATGGTATCAGGATTGATCCAACTAGGATTGAAGTTATTTTGCAAATACCTCACCCTAGAAACATCAAAGAACTTCAAGCATTTTTAGGAAAAATATTTTTTTTAAGAAGATTTATCTCTAACCTAGTTGAACTAATTAGACTGCTAAATAACATGTTGAAAAAATATTCGGCTATTAAATGGACAATAGAGGCTAAGAAATCATTTGAAGATATAAAATTAGCCTTGAATCAAACACCAATCTTCATAAGTCTAATGTTTGACAGAGAATTTATCATATTCTTTTTGCATCTGAACATAGTACTGTTGCAGTTTTACTACAGAAGAATGATCAGGGATTTGAGTAACCAATAGCATTCTTTGGTAAAGCTCTAAGAGATGCATCCTTAAAGTATAACATAATGGAAAAATAGCCTTTTTCTTTGTTAAAAGCTATCAAAGATTTCAGAGTCTATATCTTGTACTCTCACATAGTAGCTTATGTTCCCAATGTTGTAGTCAAAGACATTCTAACACAAAATGGAGTTGATGGAAAAAGGGGAAAGTGGATAGCTACCATATTGGAGTATGACATAGAGATCAAACCTACAAAATTAATCAAAGGCCAGGGATTGACCAAACTTATGGCTGAAAAAAATTGCCAAGGCCTAGGTATAAATTTTATTGCAGAACTAGATAACGAAGAGGAGATGGCGACTCCACAGATCAGCCAGGCCTTGTTAGATTCACCTTGGTATGCTGATATAATATATGTTCTACAAAATTTACAAGATCGTCCAGGGTTGTCCAGAACCAAAAGTAGGTTTTTGAAAATGAAATCTTTGAAATTCTGCATAATTGATAATACTTTATTTTGGAAAAATCATGAAGGCATTATGTTGAATTGTTTATTAAAGGAGGAATTTGACAAAGTACTCCAATAATTTCATGCAGGTGATTGTGGAGGACACCTCTAGTGGAAGACAACAGCTAATAAAATCCTCAGAGCTGGATTTTATTGGCCAAACTTGTTTTCTGATGTAAAAAAATTTGTAACCTCCTACCACAAGTGTCAGATCTTTGAAGGAAAAAGAAAACTTCTGCCTTTACCTTTGAAACCCATTTCTACTGAGAAACCTTTTCAATAGTGGGGTCTAGACTTCATTGGTGAAATTCACCCCCCCTCTTCTGCTCATAATAAGTGGATATTGACTGCCACGGATTACTTTAAAAAGTGGATAGAAGCCATTCCCTCTAGACAAGCCACTGATACTGTCATCATAGGTTTTCTAGAGGCCAATATTCTATCCAGATTTGGTTGCCCCAATAAAATTATCATAGACAATGCTACAACATTTAAATCAAAGAGGATGATTGATTTCTGCCACAAATACCATATAACCCTTTGTCACTCTACAACCTACTATCCACAAGGGAATGGAAATTTAGAATCCTCCAACAAAAGCGTAATGAATATTATTAAAAAATTACTTGAAGACAATAAGAAAACATGGAACAAGAAACTAATCAATGCTTAGTGGGAAGACAGGCTTACAACTAAGAAATCTATTGGTACCAGTCCCTATTAGTTAGTCTATGAGATGGAAGCAGTTTTCTCTTCATCATTAGGAGTCACAATGATGAAACTACTCCAGGAATCCCAAGTCGAGCCCAATGATATTCAAAGGAGAATCAATCAAACCATTCATTTGCAGCAAACCATGGAGGAAGTATACATCAGAGCCCACGTACTTCAGGAGAAACTCAAGAAAGCTTTTTATTAAAGAACCAAGGCAGAAGACTTCTATCTTGGTGATAAAGTTTTGAAGTGGGACTCCAGAAGAGAAGATAAAGGGAAACATGGAAAGTTTTATTTCCTGTGGAAAGTTCCGTACATTATATATGCTTTCAAAGGTAATAATGCTCACTTTCTTAAAGAAATGAATGGGGCAGTAGTAGAAGGAGGACCAGTCAATGGTCGAATTTTGAAGCACTATATTAAGCCAAGTTACTAATTTTACCAGTTTCAGTTGTATATATTATATCCTTCATAATGTTTCGAGTGGATTGCATGGTAAATTTTTGGAGTTGAAGCCTAAAGAGAAGGCACTAAGCTTCAAAAGTGTCATTGTCATAAATATCAATAAAACAACAGAACAAAGGAAAAATTGCAGAAGAAAATCACAGTATTTCAGAAGGCCATTGATCTACAGTTCTTGACTTTCCACCAAGGAAAGCCATCCCCAAGTGGAGCCACTATTATGTTCCTATACCAATAGGTGTCATAATTTATGATTGACTTGGCTTATCTCTGTAATATGTACATACCTTTGCTTTCTGCAAATTTTTCCCATATTCAAAAGAAATCAAAAGAATTAAAGAACGTAAAGAGGGTATATCCTAAAAGAAAATCAAAGGATAAAAAGAATAAAAAGAAGAGGTGAAAAAAGATGAAAAAGGAATCCCAAGAAAAAGAAAAGACCATGAAAGTGTGCAAGTCAAAAGGCCACTACTACTTAATTTTTATGTAGAATAAATGATTGTGTACAACTTGTTACTTATGCCACAATCCATGAATGGTCAAATAGTGTAAACTTGGCTATTTCATGTTTTCAATTTCTATGTCTATAGATAGAGAATAAAATCTAACCAAACAATGTAATCTTGGTAGAAAATTAGATTAGGTAGAGTGAATAAAAGGAGCTCAACTATTTAATCTGAGCCCTTGGATGTAATAAGGTTAGACTTAGATAGATTTCCATTGTAAAAGAAAAGAAAAGTTTGATGAGGGTTTTCCATTTTAAGTGCACCCTAATAAAAAAGTAGAAAAAATGGTAGGAGGTGTAGGTGGGTAAGTAGATGAATGGTTGTAGAATGGTGTATGATGAATGATTAGTTAAAACTAATATCATTTACTTTCATCATCATATTACATTAAAAAGTATGGATAATAGTGAGACATTTACAATGTAAAGTTATTAATTTCCTCATTCCTTTTACCCCTAATTTCACTAATTTCTCACAAATAACAATCTATGCACCTAAAACCTTAAGTCAATGGGGCTTAGAGCATTTCTCTGACTTCTGAAGGGACCGAACCCTCGGCCCAATGACTTATAAGGTCTAAAGTGCTAAAACCCCACATCAACATTAACCCGCTTCATCATTCACTCATTTCCCCCAAAAAACCCCTTTTCCTAGAGTAAAATCACTATTTGCTTAGGAAAAGTAATTATCCACATATAAAACTCCTTCTCACGAAAAACCCACGAAATGCACCAAAGCCTAAGTTATAATGTTTAATTGTAAAAATGTGAATATATTTCAAAACATTTTACTTAGCGCATTCTTATCTCCATTTCCATTTCATATTAACATTAATTTATTATAGTTAACTCCCGAAAAATACACCCCATCCCCATATATATTATTAAAATCCCTTATGTTAATATCCTGCCCCGGTTTGAAATATAAACCTTAAATATGAAATAATTAGATAGAATTAATTAATTGATAGATTAATTAATCTATCTGCGATCAATTTAGATTTATAACCCTCCGCTGAATTAAAAAGGAATTAATTAATAAACCTGTGATTATTTAAGAGCCTTCCTCCAATCACATCACCCTTGACATCATTAATCTCCCTAATCCGTAGTTATTATCTCGTAGAGCCCCTCCATTTCCCAATAAAGTTCCTTCCCCGACCACAGTACGATTTGACCCCTTTAGATCTAATGGTTGATGCTCATATCGGGCGGCCTCTGATGCAGAAATTTATCCGCCCGATGTGAGAAGTTTTAATGTTCAACCTGCCGTTACGTGTCAACCAATGAATGGCATCGAGCGGACCTCTCCCAATACTGCCATACCCTCATAAGCGGTGCGATAGATTCCGCTTACCACCTCGGCATACCACCTTCGCTAAACGACAAAACATCACTTCTGTCAGTTGTTGCCAGCTGTCACTTTCTAGTGCCAACTGTCTCATTTCCATTATACGCACCAAAAGCATTGACTTTGCCAATAAACCCAAAAATCTTCACTATTTTTGTTTTACCAAGAAAAGAACCTTATGTTCTCCATGCACACTCAGAGTACGTTCAAGTCATCACCCTGCTACCAACTGTCAACCGAAGCTGTTGAACTCTAGATTGCCATTACAGACCCATGCGCTCCATGCCAAGAGTGCACCAAAGACATTTGTCTCTCCATGCAACCATAACTAGGTATTTACCTCGTTTCAACTAAGAAACCCTATTTTCAATATTGAACCTAAACTAAATTGTTGTAAGAATTAAGTAATTTAGTGAAATTAAGCTATTTGATAGTCTTGACACTCTCCGAGAGGACCCATTTTTCCATAATTCTCCAAAAATTCCCTTCCCTCATCCTTGAATCCACAAGAACCAAGGATGGACACCCCATTTGCCTTAAATATCATGCCAGTTACCACTCCTCACAGAGATTTAGACCATCTTCCTCTGGCCGACAAAGACTTCGAGATAAAAGGCCTGACCTTTGACGAAACCCCTCTGAAATTTCATTGCAAACACCGAGATATCTACTTGAATCATGTAGATAAGATAGGTCTCTGGGAATCAAACCTGCCCAAGTATTAATTCCCCAATGTCCATGTTTTCCCTGAACTTATTCATTACTGCCATGCTAACTATGACCCTATCATGAAATCTATAATGTCCCCAGACCAGAAAATCCTATTCACCATTACAGCCGAGTCCATAAACAAGATCTTACAATTGTAGCTGGGTCAAGACCTCACCCCCCTATCCATTACTGATTTGCTTGAAATATTCTCCAAGTTGTCTAGTTCCATAAGTACTCAAATCCTCTAGACTTTCATTTCTGAAGAGAAACACATGCCGAAGGACCCCCCTCCTTACATATCATGCTCTGTTTCTGACCTAGGCAAAGATTATCACAACAATGCTATCATTCATTTTAGGTTCTACCACTAATGAATATGTAGATGAGACTATTTTTGCTGGCATGTCTATTTTTACCCCCGGTCAACCTCCTTTTGTCAAGTTTGATTATGAAAAATTCATCACAGATAAAATGCATGATCATTTTATGAGACTTGAAAATGAGAGGGTATTCAAGTATTCATCAGTCCTGTATCATTTGTTTCTTTACTACCAAACTGATAAGTTTCCTTTCTCTATCCAAAAGCTTGATACTAGAGGGAATCCTAGATCTGTCATCTTCTAGACTACTCTATTCCACAGGTCTTATTCTTCCCACCATCCATACACATATTTTATTGACCTATTTGTACATCTAGTGACTACAATGTTATTAGGAAGTCCCCCTCCCGGAATTAGTGCAGACATTAAGAGGTTCCCTAGCTGTCCAAACAATACAAAGTAGGGGATTGGTACTTGTACCAAAACCATACTGAAATTAGAATTTATGGGTGTGAGCTCCCTCCTTACAAGTTACCAATATATCTCCCCATGTGATTATTTTCTCTGGAGTAGTACAGGAAAATGATCAACTCTGATGAGATTCACTTTGTCAAAACCAAGAAGAAGGCCCAGCTAAGAATAAAGATCATCTAGGCCCATTTATTTGCAATAACAGAGAAGCAGGAAAGGAGGAAAATGAAATCCTTCAAAGACTGAAATTAAAACAGAGTTTCATATGGGCCTATGACCCCCATGGCTTCATTTGTAATACAAGGCAGAAACATAAGCTATCTCCTTATATCCACCATAGGATCCTAGAAATTGAACAATATGCTAATTAGTCAAAATGGGTGGAAGGCACTCTGATAGATCGAGATAGCACACAAGTTGAAGTTGACAATGTAATGGTAGACTTAGAAAGAAGGTTTGATGAAGATTCGTTTTTACAGGTGTTTGGAGAAACTTCATCGCGAAAGTAGTCACAGGAACACAGTACACACCAATTAGAGTAACAAGGAACCTTAGAACAAGCATGAACTTTAGAACAACAATAAGAGTCAGAGCAACCTGAAATTTCAAAGGAGCTTGCCCAAACTGAAAAAATCATGAGCAAACCTCCTGTTTTACTGGCTCCTCTAAATGAGGAGAAAAATCTAAAGAGAAGCCGAGATGAAGCCACTCCTTCTACTATGCCTATTGATCAAAATTTTGTTAAATTGCAAAGGCTAAACCCATATGCAGAAGAGGAGTACAGTGAGGAAACAACAGGCAACTCGACAACCAAAAGGAGTGACAAGAGGCCAACCATTCCAATAGGAGGCACACCATCTATCTCACAGATACAAGCATTAGAAAGGAAATAGAGCACAAAGGTATCTTCTTTCAAGGCTCCCTCTGAACAAAGCCTGGACATTAAAGGAAAGTATAAAGAAATTAAAGCGAGGAATGAGAAACTAAAATCTCAAACCTATGCTCACTACCTCAACATGGCTTCAACTAACCAGACCAAGCTTATGTCAGCTTTGACATAAAGGAAGGAAAAATGCAGATGAGTTTTCCTCAAGCCAATTGTGCAACTGCCAAGATCCATGGCTGATTATTTAAAGATTGATTTTGAAGTTTTGGCAAAGGATATCCATCCTATTGACCAAATAGAATTGCACAAGAAAATTGGTGAAATGGTCTATTCTACATTAACTAATAAGGCTATCACAGCACATCAATTGCAAAACTCATTGCACAATACCAATGCATAGCTGCAACTGGAAAAGGCCTCCTCTCAGGCTAAAGACACCAGGATAAAAACTCTAGAAGACTTGGTGATAGAATTGGGACATGATCCCAAAGATGTCAAAGCAGCTGAACAATTGATTAAAAAGAAGAATGATGATATAGCTACACTAAAGAAGCAGCTCAAGGTCCCTCCTCTCCACCATCCTTAAGCTGCAGAAGTCATAGAGAAACAAAAGGAGGAAGAACTTATGGACCTAGTCCTTAAGTTAAATGATCAGTTGAAAGAAATGGAAAAGGAATTGGAAAAATCAATACAGTCTAAGTAAAGCGAGTTGGCCACCGCCCCTCAGACTATCATACCCACAGTTTCTACAGTAGTACCCTCCACTCTAGCAGCTTCTTTGTCACCAACACTTCCACTAGTGGCAGCATTGCCAGTAGTAGAGATTATTCCAACTACAAGTACGTCAACTAGTGCAGGGACCTCAGTAAAAAAAATAGATGAGATGATTAAAGCCATGGAACAAATGAGTATCCATGCCACAAAATTGAAAAAGCTTAAGGAACAAATGTCAAGTTTGGAAACAAGCTATGAGCTAGCACAGATTCAAAATAAAGAAGAATAAAGGAGAAACAAAAGGATGGAGGAAAGATCAATGTCCTGGAGAAGGACTTGACATTAGAAAAACAACTAGGAGACATGAGAAATATATTGTAGGCCAATATCATTGATTCCATCAATGATATTTGGCCTTCTATTCAGGTAATTTTTGAACATACTGAATTAATAAAAGTAGTTGTAGAAGTTATACAGAAGACTAAAGAAGAATCGGGAGATAAGCCCGAAGAGGAAAATCAATTAATTGATTTTTTGAACAGCAGCAATAGGTACCAACTAGATGAGTTGGAGATTGAAGACAAAACAACTACTATCATTGAAATAAAGAAAACTCTTACTAAAAGGAACTTGATGCTTAACTTAGAGAAAAGGTGTTAGAGTATTCAGGTAGATATAGATAGTTTCATGTTGAAGTATGGCATTTTAAGAGAGAAAGGCCTTCCTAGCCCAATGGTTATACATGACAAATTAATGAAACAAGAAGACTATATCAAGAAATTAGAGAAACAAGCCACGAGTCAAGTAATTTCTTCAGCAGTAAAAGCATTACCTACAGGAAAGGTACTTTATGATGCTCTGGAGAATCTATTTTACATAGAGCATGAAATAAAACATGTATTCACCAGAAAACCTAATTTTTCCAAGTACACCGAGGCTGATGAAGTTTACAGGAAGATGATCAGCGTGAAATTGCTAGATAACGAAATGTGGACTAGTTTGACTGACTTACTAGAGTAAAAAATGTGTACTATGGTAAAGTCTAGTAATACAGGATGAAAGGATGAAACATCACATGTAAAGAGTATGAGTAGGTGAAGATAATAGTGAAATCCAACACATAACTACTAAGGCAACTGCAAGAGCTAAATCCGAATTTGAGTAGCCAACACATTAACAAATAAAGGGACAACAAACAATCTGTTTTCCACCTGTCTCTATCTTTATATTTAAGATATTTTTTGTTTCCTAGATTAATTCTCATCTAGTTATGGGATATTTTGTATCAAATTTTGTATAAATACTTCACAAAATGAAGTAATTAGGGTGGATTAAAAAAGCATTTCTGTAGGCTTTTGTTTTGAGCTAAAGGAGCTACTATAATCAAAGCTGGACTAGTTTACTGGATTAAATAAAGCTGAGTACATTTCACTCAATTCATGTGCACTATGGGAAACAAATAAGTATCATTTCTCTGAGTTTGATTATCATTTTCCTTCTATGTTATGAAATATCATTTGTGTTTTCTTATAATTCTTAAAAGAAAACAAGGAATAATACTATCAGAACTAGCTTAAATGCTCTCCGTTTTAACTATTTTCTTATTTAATGTTTTCTACTAGATTTCTTAAGTATGGGAATTCTTAGTTTCTCCCTTACTTCTGTAATTCATCCCCTTTATTGGCCCTTAGTACAGGATTCTTACTGCCCTTGATATTTTCCAATCTTCCCTTCTTCACCTTGATCCCTGCTAAGGATTCTTCATTGCCCTTGGCCATGGTTAAAATTTTCCATTTATTGAGACCTTTAGATTTGTCTTTGCTGTGCTATCTTGCCTTGTGAAATCTTACCACAGTCATTAATCAAATCCTGATAAATCTTTTTCTACTTGACTCCATAGCCTAATGGCCTGAATACTTGCTCTGCCCATTTTCATTATTTCCACCAAACAAAATCAAAACAAATCCCTAAGCATTAATAGCTAGCCTAATATCATATTAAAACAACTCTAAATTATAAAGAGAGAGCCCTCTCTGAGTATAGATTGGCTTGGATCTATACTTAAAATATTGGTTTGTGGTTACCTCGGGCCATTCCTTCTTTAATAACTTCTAAGGAAAAAACTTGAGTGATAACACATCCCATAATGCATTCATCAAGGTAGTATGCCAGTTTCACTACTAAGAGAAAACAGTCCTTTTGATTATGTGGATAAGGTTTTCATTCGTGGACTCTGCAAGACCATTTCCTTACGAGTAATAGTTAGATGAGTGTTTTAGCACAATACCATTTTGTAATGAAAAATCATAAAGTTTCAAAGATGAAAAGTATGTTGCATTATAAAAAACAAGTGATACTGGAATGTTGAAGTGTGAGATGATGGTCCGTTGGAGGAAGCTGATGACCTCCTAGTCATTCACTTGTTTCAGCGGAACTCCTTATGTCCACCACGTGAAGAAATCAGGTTCTGTTAGAACGTAGTGGTGTTTCTTTGATTAATGTGGGAATATTTCCCCAGTGATGTCTAGGCCCCACTATTAGAATGGTTTGATCACTGCAATAGGGTGCAGTGGGGTTGTTTATCTTCATGTTCTTCTGGTGCATTGCTGACTGAATGACCACTTGTAGGTGTAAGCATGTGCATCCTTGAATAATGTGGTCCAGTGGAAACCGGATTGCATAACTTTGCGCACAATGGTGTTTCCCGCAAAGTGACCCCTGGTAGGTCTATCATGCAGATCTTGAAGTACCTTCTCTAATTCATGTGCCTCCAAGCACATGAGCAAAACTTTGTTACTGTACTTTTTGTAAAGCACTCCATGCACCGACAGATATGTTAAGGCTTTGAGGTGAAATTCCCTCTCTTGTCTTATGGAAAAGTGAGAGGGTACAATGTCGTGCTCAAGGTACTAGTGCACATCTACGTACCAAGAGGTTCCATATTCAGTGGGTGTTTCTCAAGTTATATCATACATCTCAATCTCCTGCTCCCAGCCGGAGAGCTCTTCTTCACTCCCCGATGTGTGTACCGCTTCAGCTGCAAGTATGTAGAGCCCATGTTCTTTTATCGTGTGAACTGGCTTGATTTCAAGATCATACTCTTGCAAGCCTGTCATCTAGTTAGCTTGTCGTTCACCGAGTTCTTATTGTATAAGCAGTGTGCGCACTAATGGGTGAGGGACATAGACTATGTAGTGGTTCTTCAGCAAGTAGGGTCTGAAGTGTTTCACTGCCTTGTAAACCTCATATGATTTCTTATCAATGGCTGGGTAGTTGAGTTCTGGTTCCTGCATGCTTGTGCTCATGAAGTATATGGGATGTTCATCGTTCGTTTCATTCTCCTCAGTTAATACTACAGAGAGAAAATTATTGGAAGAGAAGCTGTATAGTAGGAAATCATTCTTGAAGTCTTGGCTATAGAGTGCAGGCACTTCTGCAATTCCCTACTTGATCTGGGTGAATGCATACTTTTCCCTCTTGCCTTAGCTGTAGATTGTATCTTTCTTGATCATGTCTTGCATGGGATTGAGTATTTGCGCATAATCTGAGATAAACAATAGAGGAAGTTTATCTTGCCCAGGAAGGACTCGATGGCTTTCTTGTTGGCTGGGTGAGGGATCTATGTAATAGTCTGGACCCAGTCTAGATCCACGTTGATCACGCTTTTGGAAAAAATGTGTCTGAGGAAGTTCCCCTCATACACTGTGAATACGCTTTTCTTTGGATTCAAGGAAATCCAATATCTCTGGCATCACTCAAATATTTTCTTTAGATAGCATATGTGGTCCTCTCATCTTATTGGGAACATAATCACATCATTGAGGTATACCACTAAGCTCTGTCAGATGAGTCAATGAAAAGTGATGTCCATGGCATGCTGAAAGGTTGTGCTTGCATTTACAAGCCCAAACAGAATATGTCTGTAGGCAAACATACCCCACTTTGTACAGAAAGTAGTCTTAAGTCTGTAAGTTTCTTCAATAGAACCTAATTGTATCTGAAGAAACCGTTGAGAAGAGAAAACATATGTGCCCTAGATACTATTTGCAGAAAATGGTCCATAGATGGCACAGGGTAGTTGTCTTTATCTGAGGCGCGGTTTACATTCTAGAAATCAACACACAAGTGGATTTCCCTGGACTTCTTGCATACATGAACAAGGTTTGAAACCCATGTGGAATGACGAACTTTGTATATGATCCATGCATCCAACAACTTAGTAAGCTCTTTCTGTATGAGGGGTTCAAGCGACGGATGTACTTTCCTCAACTTTTGCTAATATGGCTTGACCCCTTGTTTGATCAGAATGATGTGTTGGATGATATGCATGTCATAAGTTTTGACATCATCATATGTCCACGCGAACACATCTCAGTACTATTTGAACAAGCGAACAAAAGCTTGCCGCTCTTGCTGCATGCAACATGTACCAAGATTGATGAACTTTGGATCTTGTTCTATTTTTAGGTTGATTAGTTCATGCATCATGGTGGAATTGTGGGTCTTGTTGTTCCTCAGCCCCTAAGAACGTTCTTGCAAGTCGTAACGATTTTCCAATGTTGCCACACCTTTTATGATAAGGTGGCCTTTCCTATTACCAGCTTCTGCTTGCAGAGAGCACTCGTGCTTGTCATCATCTATCACTACATATTTGAAGACGTCAACGTTGGCCATGAAATGCAGTATCTTTTATCATCATTAAACACGTGTAAATTAGTTATGTTTTTTGGGATAGATGGCTTGTACAAAATTTCAATAGTAAATCGATCCCTAATCGGTGACATTCTTGAAGCTATGTTTTCCATGGCATTGGTAGCTCCATTACACGTACGTGGTACAACAATTATGTTAAATGCTTGGAAGTTAGATATTAGTGACCATACCTCTTGCTAGTAACTCTTGAGATGCGGTGACAAATAGTGAATGGTGTTACGTACCTGCCATACCACTATCTCTGAATCACCTACCACTTTGAGCGCAACCATGTTGAGGTTGATGGATTTCTGCAAGCCCAACATGAGTGCTTCATACTCAACAACATTGTTTGTGCACTTGAACTTCAAGTGACTTGAAACCAGATGCTTCCTATTGTACGGGTTGATCAAGACACATATAGCTCATGAGTTGTCTTATGTCTTTGATCCATCAAAGTACATGTTCCACAACATGTCTGTACACTGACCATTTGGCATGCTAGTACTGCTACTACTATTATTGCTATTACTACTACTAGTACTACTACTACTGGTACAATGTACTATACATTTTTCATAACCATTAGCTAGGAAAGGAAGGAGTCCCAACTGTATGTTTGGTGGGGTTGGAGCTGGCCATGCAGGATAACATCCCAATGATGTTTCAAGGAGGCAGTTGCCGAACATGACTTCTACAAAGGCCAACGGTTCATTCTCGCCATTAAGGGGAGTGACATTGTGCTTCATATACCTCTCGTATAACACCCAAATTTGGTTGCATTTTCCCTTGTATGGAAGCCACATGTGCAACCAGTCTGCAGCAAAATATCCATCTAGCTTGTTGGACTAGTATCTGCTGAGTAGTAGATCATATGCTTCCGGTATGTGCACAACAACTATGTTGATGCATTATTGGACTCGACCATCATGAGATAGTCATATGATCACGTCTCATAGTTCACCAATGGCTGGTATTGATGTTCGATTGAGTTGGATGATTCACACAGATGTCTCGCTCTATTCTACATTTATCATTTTCGCAATGGAGAGTGGCATAACGTTGGCTACCAGAGTGGAATCAACCAAGCAGTTGTGAACATTGCAGTTAAAAATTTCGAATGATAGTAGGAATGGAGGGAAACCTAAGTTTTCTTCTTCCATCTAGAGTGCATTGAGCACAGTAGAAAGTGATCTGGCAGACATGCTTTCTCCCTTGTTGGTAGAGGCTGCATCATCCATTGCTATATGTCCCAATTTTTGCACCAGGATGTCTTGCTGACTCTGGATCTTAGCTAACTCAAACAAACTCATTTTCACTTGAGTTTTCTTCATGTCATCTACAATGTTGTAGTCCAGAGGTGGTAGACTCATCAAGGTGTCCAGGGTAGAATGAATTTCTGTGTTGTTCGGCGGAGTGTTTTGCAATTTGCTACTCCTGGATGTGCTCTTGTCCGCCACTGTCTACCCGGACTTGTTTTGTGTCTTCTACTTTGGGGTGGATGGTGGATCAACCTTCCTCATCAACAGTCTCATATTTTCTTGTACTTCTCCAAGTGTATGGGGAGCCACTTTACTCCTGAGATTGAAACAACCATTTTTATTTGGGGGCTTCTTCTTGGCATTCGTCCTTGGCATTGCTTGCGAGCACTCATATGCATTCACCACATGCCCAAAACTTGATGCTTCATCAGGTGCAATACCTTCATCACTATCTCTGTCATCCTTCTACTCCTGCATACTACTCTCTGCGTCGAATGTATGATTGTATACCGAATTTGCTACTCGCTTCCAGTCCAAACAACAATTCTCGGGGTGATTTTTTTCATGGAATGAACAGAACTCGATATTTGCGGACTGTTCGACATTGAACACAAAGATTTGTGCAGTTTTTGGAAGGCATCAGTTGCCGCCTGATGAGCTGATTGGTTGTCTCTACCTGGGGGGATGGCTACTTGCAGGTGTGTTCGTTTTCCATTGTTTAAGCTCAGACACTTTCGTTGTCAAGTTCTTGATGGGGAGAGTGAGGGTTTAATATCATTTTCTTCCTTGTCTCTACCCTGGCTCATTGTTGCTTGGGACTTTCTTCTTGCGTCTCTGGAGTCCTTTGCTAGTTCATCATCCTTGATGATTCCAATCATACACAGGTCTTTCTTAATAGAAATAGCCTCTTCATAGTTTTCCAAGATTATTGGTTTTGCAGCTTGTTTAATGAACTACGCAATGCTAGTTAGTAGTGCAGATGCGTAGTAATTAATAGTGATGGAGTCATGAGGTTTGGTGTCTGTTGTAAAATTTTTCAATATGCATGTAAACCTCTGGTTGAATTCTTTTAACTTTGCTTTCCCTTCCATCTTCTGGCCTCCCAATTCTTTGAGTAGCATAGTTGGGTTTTGTCATCAGCAAACGTTACCAAGAATAAGAATTTGAATGCACCCCAGTTCTGTATGGATTTTGGTGGATGGTTGTGATACCATGTAGTTGCACAACCATCCAAGGTACATGGAAATAATCTACATGCTACATCAGCATGCCATACCTCAAGGGTCTACAGCTACAGGTAGAAGTTGTCCAAATGGTCTTCTGCCTTCACCATGCTATTAGGGTTAAACTTGATGTTCATTCTCTTTTCTCACTTCAGCATCTTGTGAAAGACACCCGGGAGAGCCAATGGTACCTGTGTCATCCATTCTAGATTTTGGTTATCCATCTCTTCTTCTTCTTCTTCGTCCTCCTCCTCTCTTTCAGAATTTGACGGTTCCCTCTCTGAGTCTGTTGGTCCATCTCCACCTCTGGCTCCTCTGCTGCCTTCCCCTCTGCCTCCTGTACTAGAGTCTAACCCCAATATCATAAGGGTATCTCATTCCAATTTTTGGAAGACTGGAGGTTCCTCTTTGTCTCCAATAGCTTCTACTAGACCTTCAAGTGTGATAAGAACTGCTTCTTCAATCGATGATACAACAACCCCTGTGAGAGTGGCTTTTGGATTCCTTGATGCATATGGAAGATGATGTATGCCTGGGATCAGTCCGAATAGTTTTACGAAATTGTGGGTGATGCGACAAACAGAGTTAGGGTGATGATATGGAATTTCATGTTCAGGCATGGGAGGTGAGAAGTAACCAACTGCAGAGTTATGCGTTGGTGAGAGGGAGTGTGAGTTACTTCCTTGACTAGATGGTTGATGAATGAGTGTGAGAGGATGTTCAACAATATACAACTAGCTTCCCTCCTTCTAGCGCCAGAAATTTTGACAGTGTTGGACCTACCAACATTTAGGGGATCACCCCAGTATGAAGCCCCAACTAGACCTCACACCATTTGGTGTGGGAGTCCCATCCGTTATGATGGATCGGTTGCCGTTATCTTAAAGATTTGCCTCAACTCTTGCTTGTCACACAGGAGAGTGGTATGCCTTGTCTTTGAGAAGTGAGGTTCGCATGCCTCATGATTTCTACTATTACTTGTGTCAATGGTCCTTTCACTGTAGAGGGAGAGGGTGGGAGTGAGTCCCAAATCAGTTGGGATGAAGCCCCAACTCTGTTAGGAACACACAACATAATAGGATGTGCACAACACCCAAAAGAATAGTCCACATGGATGCGATAGTCATAAAACAAAAGGGAAGACAACATGTACAACACTCAGCTGATGATTCTGCACGAGTGAAACAGTTGTTATAGCAAGTCTTATGTGAAACGTTTGCCTAATGTCTGGGGAGGTAACCAACACAGGTGAGATAGCGTTAACAACATGTATAACACATTTTCATTAATAGATATGTATTACAACAAGTGAATGAGTTCAAGTGTTAAACACAGGTTAAAGCAACATGCATTAAAATTTTTCAAGATTAGTCTTACAGTAGTGACAATATGTGTGTGAAAATGTTCTGGCCTGTTAGCAGGCTTCTGAATTAAGTGAAAATTCCAAGACACATCGTTACACCATACATCACTAACCTTGTGGGCAAGGTGTTGGAGCCACTACTTACTCCTTAATAAAAATATTATAGACTCTCAAGGCTATGTGGGAGGACCTAAGGTGAAAATTCCTTTACATGTACAAATGAGGAGTTATTTATAGCCAAGGGTGAAACTGACCCTTCTGGTTGTTCGACTACCCTCATGACTGTTTGACTTCTGTGACTTTTCAACTTTACATGACTCTTCATACAACAAGTGGGTCTCTTTGACTTCCATGCTACATTACATTGATTGATAGTATGACCCACAATAGAGATGTGCACGACATGACCCATGACATGACTCGACATGACAGTGCTGGTACATGTGTGTTATTGTTGGTGTGCATGTCGAGCTGCAGTGTTGTTGGGTGATGGATGTCCTCATGGTGTGTCACAGCTTCACCTCCGTATGGCGTAATGTGCGGAGTCTTCGATGGTCGTTGGTTCACTTGATGTTGCTTTCACACATTACTCATTGATTGTATGTTAGAAGGCTTGAAAAGTTCATCCATTAGCAAAAAGTGCATGTTCATCCATTCATCTGTGAACACATCTTTTCATGAGCATCTGTTCGTGAGCACATCCCTTCACATGCATCATTTTTTCATACCTTGGTGAACCTATCCTTCTGCATGTGCTCCCTTTGTTCATCCCATTCATCGCCAGGGCATGTTTGTTTTTGTACCTATACCTGCAGTCACTCATGACGAGACGACATCAGATCCAAAAACCTCCTAGTCTACCATGATGCATGATCATTTTGGATGCAAGTGACTGGGAGAGGTAACAAGGTTGCAAGGCGGGATGGAGGCTCTCGGCACTATTGATGAAAACTACACAAGAGTCATTGTGTGATGAAGATGGGAAATTTGGATTGACAGTGATTGTCTGTAGGGTCTGGTTCAACTGGAGGACCAAACTACATAGCTTTTGGGAGGAACGGTCTGAGCTGTGGGCAGGCTAGGCAACCAAAATCTGCGCAATTTCTGGAACAAGTAGGTAGTGGGAGCTTAGCAGCGAAAACAACGCAATTCTTGGAGGGAACTGGAAGCTAGCTACCAAGACACTGATAGAAAATATTGTGCGATTCCTGAGGGGAACTAATAGTCAACTGTTGGATCATTGGAAGAAAAATAACTATGCAATTCTTGATGCGAACTAGCAGTCGGCTGCTGGAGCTTGGTAGCCAAAACTGTGAAATTCTTGAGAGGAACAGTCAGTCGGTTGGTGGGAGTTGCTGGTGGTAAAAACTATGCTGATTCTGGGAGGATTGCCTTCTAATCACCTTTGCATAGTTTCTGTGCTGATAGGACTACTGGGCAGCAGAGGAATTGCTCATGAAAACTACCCAATTTTCTTGGTGAGTAACTAGTCGACTGTTGGGAGGGTTTGCTGGAAAAACTGTGCAGTTTTCTGAGGGGGATAGGGATGGGCACTGGTTGTGTGTCCAGCCTATATACACAATTTTCTCAGTCAGCAAAGCGGGTGAGGTATACAGCCTCCGCGCAATTTTTGAATGAAGTATGTCCTGGGGTGGCTGTCTGGTCAAACTCTCTAGTTGACCAACATGAAGGATGATTGATTTTCTTGCGGGCAGTGTAGCTTGAAATGACTTTCTTGGTTCTTCTGAACTCTTCTGGGTGATATTCGATCGAGTCAATGGCGAGGTAATAGTCCAGTTGTCAGACGGCAGTTCGGTCGTCAAGACTTCAGCAAAATGACTAAGTGTGTGAACAAGTGAAAGATGCATATGTGATCCTACAAACACACACTTACATGACTCAACAACGAGATGACTCAAACCATCCAAACATAGATGCTCAGCATGACTGACCGATAGTGTGATTGACAAGTGTGATAGTTTCGATTGATCATTGGTCGACCGCAATGACACTTGCGCAAAACCATAGTGACTCTGTGTGTGAGTACGACCTCTGTTTTCATAGGGAACACAACATGTACACATGAAGGGAATACCTTGAGAATGACCAAAACATGGTTGCAATCATGACATTGACATCAACATGCAAAAGCTTGGGTGAAATGATCAAGAAAGGTGGGTGTGAAGACTCACACAAGCTCACGAAGTGAACCTGAGTGTGTGCAATAATCAAGTGAAACTCTTAAGTGAGGCTCTAGAATTAGATGTAGGCCAAAATTTTGGAGGGTGTTTGTAGCCGCTACAATAGAATCTTAGCTCTAAAATTTCGGCCCTCCAAGAATAGGCCTTACTACCCTCTCCGAATAGTTGAAACATGGCTCAACCCTTTTCATAGAGAACCTATACTAATGACCAAGATCACAGGATATATGCAATAAAACAAGGCTCAAAGTCCTCCTCATGAAATCATTCGTCTACTCCTTGATCTTATCTAAACAAAATCAAAAGAAGATAACCAATGTTAGACTTCATCTCCAACTTGGCTAGGGCTTCTTGAGCCTATGCCTACCTCAGATATTTTCTCACCAAAGGTGTATTACATGTCATGTGTTTCAAATGAGCCATAGTGTCTCTTATTTATACAACATGACGGAGGCTTTAAGGGGTGCTTGTGTGCCAATGTGACTCATCATTTAGTAAATTTGAATTGAATAAATACCTATAGGTTTTAACGCTGTACAAAAATTACCTGCATATGAATTCTAAAAACAGAAAATAAACAATGTTGAGAACATAAAACATAAAATAAATATACACATATATCTTCCCATGGATCCCAAAACATGACTACCATATTGATTTTTCATTATATTCCTTTCAATGTTACAATACATATATATATATATATATACATGCCAAAGCATTCATAAACTGCAATCCATTAACCCTGGATTAGAACATAACCATAGTTCCCTTGACCGGATCTACAAGATACCGTAGGTAGAAAACCATCATGCCGAAAAACCATGTGTTACACAAAAATATCGTCACCATGATTATTTGCAGTCAGTATGGGTCTATCATCACTTGTACTATCCTCCTAAGCAAGTCCAAGACCTCAGCTCTTCAAATCAAGCTTTGGAAGTGGGAGAAAGACATTAAATATCAATGTCACTCTGGCTCTGCACTTTCTCTCATGGTCACCTGCGGTCCCGCACCTTCTGTGTACAAATGCTGCATACCTACCCACTCTGTTCTTAACGGTGTAGGTGCGGACCCGTGTGAAAGTCAAAAGGCGCAAGTTTTATCTTAAAAAACTCACTTTGGGTTAATTCTAGAGTTTTCTAGAAGGAATTTTGACGTGGATTGTTCACTCTGAGGTGGTTCATGCATCCCAAAAGAGAAGGAGCTAATCCCTTGACTAAAGGAGCTATCCCTTTGAAGGAGGGCTTTATCCCTTTGAAGGAGGACCTAGTAACTTCCCTCCATTGCACTATAAATACAAGCATTGGGGTGAGGTCTAGGGAGGTTAGAAGCTGAACATTTTGAGGGTAAATGCTGGTGCAATTGAGACTCTTTGGTTGAGCTTGAGAGGAGAGATCACATACCTCTTGGTTCCATTGGAGAGTGAGTGAAACTTGTCAAAGTAGAGGAGACATCTTGTTGGACCCTGGGAGGAGCTTGTACAGCGTCAAGGAAAAGGTTGTAAGGTTCTTCTTCTTTTGAATTAATACAATCAAACTCATTTTTCTCAACAAGTATCTTATGTTATTTGTTTCATGGACTCCTTGACTTTCATGTTAAATATGTTTTATGCAATTGGTTTTTCAGGTGCTATTTAATTTGTTTGCCTTGTTTGTGTTTGCAGATTCGCGAAAAGGAGCCCATTTGGATCAAAGGAGCGAGGGCATCCACAAGCTTGCGTTGGACCAAAGGTAGGCCCTAAAAACACTTGTTTGTTAATTGTTTATTGAAACATATTTAGAGAACGATAGTGTCTGGTTGGTTTGCTTGTCATTAGGTCTTCTTTAGATTCTAGGAAGGTCTATATTGTCCACAAGATCGACACATTCCGTGCCACAAAATGGCGACTCCGCTGGGGACTTGATTGTTTTCTTTGTCTATACTTTGACCTGAGAAACTGTATTTTCTGTTTCTGTTTTTGACTTGATGATTGTGGGATTGGGTGAATTTAATTAATTTTGAGTTAGTTTTCATTTTTCATAATTTTGGGAGAGGTACGCACCCTCTGAGTTAAGCACAGTGTGTACTAGTACGCACTTTTGCTTTGTGCACAGAGCGTAGATGCACCTGTGTAAACAAGTTGCCTGCGTACCCTGTCAAAAATTTGAAAAATTTTAATTTTTTTTCTTTTTTACCAGTTTAGAATTTGTTTATAGGTTTTAGCCATTGCCCAGACCTGCTTGTCCCTGTCAAAAACTTTCCTTGGTTTGATTTCATTAGCATTAGGGTTTTAGGTGGAATTCCTAGGAATTTTGCTTGTTGGGTTTGTTTTTCGTTTTTGGTTGTGTAGTGGCTCTGAGCTTAGAAGCCGTAGGGACCTCAAATTACCTTGGTGTCTACCAGTCTTCTTATGAGTCTGACCATTTATGAAATCTCCCCTTGTTGAGGAATCTGCTTTGAGTTTTCTCATTTCAAAATTTCGAAAAGCTTGTAGTTGAAAGTTTGGAATTTTCATTTTTTTTAAAAAGAAAACGAAAGATTGGTTGTTTTTTTACTAATTGTGATTCTGCATAAATTAGTCCTTAGCTCACATTTAGCTAAGTAAAACATCCTCAAAAAGAATTTTAGTATGCTTTGACTTCAAGTAGTTTTTTATAGTTTGTAGCTCTCAAAGTTAGTCATTTTCATTAGTTTTGAGTGTTTTATTTACAAAATATAAAAAAAATCTCTTTTGGAAAAGTTTGTTTTTGTAATGATTGAGTGCTTTGAAAAGAAAAGGGAAATTTGTGTGAAATAGCTAGTTGTCTCGTTTTTGAGTGTTTTGGAAAGGAAAAGCTCTTCTTTTAATTTGTTTAATTGAGAAAGATTTGTGTTTACAAAGTATTTGCATTCTCAAACTATTTCTTAGTTTAGAAGTTCATCGAAGAGAAAATATTGTTTAAATCATCTTAGGTGCATCTTTTTAGTGATTTCGAGTCGAGTCTTTACACCACAAGTTTCATCTCCGCCACCTCTTGACTTAAACAACAACCACTAAAATTAACGCTTAAAGTAAAATTCACCTAGTAACATTTTATTTCTAGGGCTCTGATACACCAACTTAGCTTAGGCTAGTGTCTTGGAGTAGGAGAGTAATTAACTCTCCAAGACAATAAAAACAAACAAGTAGTTGTATCTTGTGGTAGGAAGAAATCCAATTGTTGCATTTATTCTCTGGGAAAGCTCCTCTTAAAGGAGAAGCACGAGATCATGTCCGAACCAGTGTGGGAATCAATCCTTCCTCATTGGGAACGACGCCAGATATTCACGTATTAAAAACGGTAAACCTCAGATTAACCATTGTCGAGGAGCCTGGGGTCACTTGTTGGTAAACCTTGGATTATGTCAAGGAGCCTTCAAGGGGATTGAGCTTGCTACTCTACCCTTGCGTGCATATCAGATCGTAGACTGTTCCCCCAGGTGTATTTGTCTCAGTTGGTAGCCTTAGTGACCATATTCTTTAGGATTCTTCCTAAGGTGACAGTGGTGGGAAGATCCCACTGTACCTGGAGCAGACGTCGGCTAGACTCACTTGGATTTTCTGGGGGGTTCACTTCACTCGAGACGGTTAAGTGGAGGAACTTGGTCCTGTCTATTCATTAAGCAGGTTGCCGGGGTAACTATTCCAACCGCCATTTCTGTACTGGATTTTGTGACGTTGGATTTCATCACCAACTAGTGTTTTCGGTCCAGAAAGTTACTGTTTGTGTGTGTTTGATCTCTAGATTATTTAGGTGTGTGATTCAAATTTGCTTGGTTCTTTAGATGCTTTAGGTGGTTTTCATTGAGATTTTACTTTGTTTGCGTGTGAAGTAGTTAAAAGTTTTTAACTGTGGCTGAATTACCAAGACAATCCTGTAGACTTCGAGGCCAGTCTCCTGAGTTTGTAACCGTGGCTGATTTACTGAGGAAGTCCTGTAGACTTCGGGGCCAACCTCCTGAAGAAGTCCTGAGCCATCTTGAAGGCTTGAAAGTCCTCGTAACTCCTAGTGGCAATAAAGTTGGGTCACCTGAAGAAGGAGAGTCTTCATTGGTTGTACATCCTGATTACCAAACTCTAGTAACAGGCTATAATCCTGAATCTATTTCGGTTTCCGAACTTGTTGGTAGCTTTTCATCTACTAGTGATATAGGTGAAGAACCTGAGATATATGAACCTGTTACTCCAACATCGGGGTTTGTCTCTCCAACTTCTAGTGGTCCTAATTCACCTAGGGTAGAAAGAGTAATCACTGAAAATCTTCCTTCTGGTTTGATAGCTATTGAAGAGCTTGCTCCGGAGGAAGAAGTAGGCATCCCTATCCCTAAAAATCAACCTGTTATTGATCTAAGGGAGCGTGAATCAATTTTTTACAGTCCACCTAGAAGTACTACTTGGTATCTTTCTTTGACTAATTATTTGGAAAACCCAGCGTTAAGTTTTTCACCACCTCGTGCTCCTTATCATCCTAGAGGTTTTTATACTCCTATAAATATGTCAGGTCAGTCGTCCATGTTTACTCAATCGCCCGAATATTTTTTTTACGGTGGTCCTTCTGTTCCCTCTGGGTATCAGTCACTTTCTGGTACTTTTTCGGGAGCATCTCCTCAACCCATTGAACAAGGGTTATTCACTGGAAACAATGGTGCAAAGCCGTTGAGCGTAGAAGACATTCTTATGATGTCAGGTTCTATTCCCAATTCTCAACCTCAAGGTGGCCAGTTACCGCCTGGGGAGCAACCTAAATTAACGCCTAGGGGGCAACCTCAAGGTACACAATTTGCATCTGGGGGGCAACCTCAAGGACAGTATGTACCTACGGTACAATACGTTCGTCAAGGTCAACCCTAGACTCAATATGTACCCCAAGGTCAACCCCAGTATCAATTTATACCTCAAGGTCAACCCCAGTATCAGTACATGCCTCAGGGGTATCTACCCCAAGGTCAGTACTCAAACCAAGGTTTCCAACCACCCCAAGGTCAATCTTATGTTCAAGGAACGGGAAATGTACCTTTCAATTATCAATCCTACCCTCAACCCGGTTATGGTCCTCAATATTCTCAACCTGTATGGGTCAGTACCCCAGTATGAACATAGTGTGGGATCCATCGCAAACTCAACAGGAGTTGGAGCCAAATGTACAGTTGTCATCTCAAACTGGACAACCCTTAGTTTCTGGTTCACCCCAGCAACCAGTCCAGTCTAATATTCAAACTTCTGTACCTTCGGCAGTTTCTTAGTCTGGGCCTATTGCGCCTCGTACTCCATCTCAAATGACTGCTGCAACTGCTGCAACATCTGTTCAATCTACCCCACCTACTTCTGGAGTATCGACAGCTCCAGTTTCTACTGCTCCTATATCTACTCCTCAGACATCTTTACCACCGTCTGGATCCACGATTCAAACTACGGTTCAGATGCCTATAGGACAACCTGGTTTAAGTACGGTTGTCACAAGTCAACCACAATTCACCTATCAACCGTACCAGGGATAGTACCAATTCGGTCCTGCTGTCCAGCAGCCAGTTTATCAGTATCAACCATATCCTGGGTACACTTATCAGCAACCTCAACAACCCCAGTACGGTCCGGTTAATCCTGGTTTTTCGAGAGGATACAATATCCCGAATGTGATTCCTATTCCTAGTTATCCTGGATATCCTCCTCCTGGGGCTGGTCTCATGACCCCGAGTTTTAGGGATCCTAATCGACAGTTACCGTTTATCGCAACTTTGGACTTACCTGATTTGCCGCGCCTAACGAACGATCCGATTAATTATCTTCCGTTTTGGCTGCCAATGCCGAATAAGAAGTTCGAAGGTAAATCTGGAGAGGACCCGTCGAACCATGTGATGACTTACCACCTCTGGTGTGCGTCTAACTCCATCACAAATGATTCGATCCGTCTTAGACTTTTCCAACGCACTCTAATTGGTCTCGCGGCCAAGTGGTACATTGAGTTACCGCGAGGCACTTTTTATAATTTTAGTCAGTTAGCTACCTCGTTTTTAACTCATTTCCATTTGCCAGTCTGATATGACAATGGCACGGAATTGTTAACTTCGCTAAAAAAATCGACATCCACGTATATTTTAGATCATATTCATGAGTGGAGACGTCGACGATGTTTAGTGAAGGTATTTATTTCGGATCAAATCTTGGCTGAGTGGTTTGTAAAATCTTTGTTGCCAAGGATCACTGAAGATGTTGCTAAAGCCGGAGTTGTTACTGAGGAGCAAGTGATTTCTCAAGCACAGTACCTTGACTTGGTCTATACTTAGTCAGGTACGTTACACGAAAAGATCCCCGATCTTCCCAAGTCAAATCAAATCACTGCAACTCCTTCGGGATCTCATGTCGATGACGGTATGATTGGTACGGTTAACACTAAAAGTAAGAAGAAGTCTTCCAAGAATTCTTCTCCTATCATAACCTTGCCTGATTCCCCGACAGGAGATTCTTCTGTAGAGGTTTCCGCTGATATTCACGTTGTAGAGTCATCTACGGATAAATCAAAATCCGGTGGGAAGAAGAAAGGAAAGAAGAAGAATAAAACGGACAAAAGTTCAAAGGAGAAACCTGAAAAGGTGGAATCCAATGACGAAAAGCGCAAACCTCGTTATCCTTGTCTCATCTGTGATGAGGAACATTTTACAAGAGACTGCCCTCATCGAGCAAAGGTTGCGAAGATCGTCAAAGGTTCCCAAACTCCTGTTGTTTTGAAGGATCCATTTCCAAGTCAAGACAGTAAGATGATAGGTTCTTCCTCGAGTGCCAATGAAGAACCCATATTGATGATGTCCCATGTAAGGATTGCGACTCGGTCGCAAGATTATGGTAGTAAGAGTCCTGTTGATGGTAAAGAAGCAGAATCTTCTCATTCTAACCCATCAACCTTAGCTCCCGGTTCCGATCCACTACAGATCGAGAAACCTAACCCAAACTTAGTAATCAAACCGCCCGCCAAGGGTATACTTCAAAAGTCTGCTTTCAATCCACATGCGAGAGTAGCCCAGAATTATAACATTGTTGAGGATTTAGCTGTTTCACCCTTGGCAATGTCGGCTTTGGAAGTGCTGCAATCATGCCCAGCACAGCGTAAATTACTTTTGTCGGCTATAGGAGCTGTTGATGTTCAGGACCCGAACCTAATAATTTTTGATCTAGAAAATAGTACACCATGGTTGCCTCATCAAATGGCTTTCCAGATCCCAGTGATAGTAAAAAACAGGCCTATTCATCGGACTGTAATTGATGAGGGAGCCTCAACGTGTATTATGTCGATACAGTGTTGGAGATCGCTTGGTTCTCCTTCACTAAATCAATCCCCGACAATTCTTAAGGCCTTTGATGCCCGTGGGTTTCATCCTTTTGGCATTCTACACGATTTGCCTATAGGGGTTGAAGGAAAAATCGTTAATCTAGATGTGGAGGTGGTTGATGTCCCTCTAGATTACAACCTTCTATTGGGTAGAAGTTGGTCTTATGCTATGACAACGGTCGTTTCATCGGTCTTCCGAGTAATAAAGTTTCCACATAATGGAAAGATTGTAACAATCAATCAGCTGGCTTACTTTTCATCCGACCCAGCCTCTTTGGAGAGTATTCAGCATGTCGGTAAAACGACTATCCAATATAAGGATGTTGGAGTAGGATTAGTTAAAGATGCCGGTTTACTGGGAACTTTTCCTTTTCCTCCAATCAACGCATCATCTTCATTTGCAACCATTCATATGATTACATCAGATACTATTTTTTATGACGATCCTTGGATCGTTCCTTCTGAATCTCAAATAGACTCATTTGGTAATTCCATGCCTTTGAGTCCATATGAAATTGCCTATGAAGCCGTGCAGTCTTTTGCCGACCCATGTTCAACCGAAAATGACTTAATGAATGTGGTCCGTGAGGAATCACTTTTCACATCGACCTCGGATTTCACTACGTTTTCTGAACTTGTTCACTCTGATGAGCAAAGTCGTGAAATCCTATGTGTAGATGATTTACCATGGGAATATCTCCATCACAGATCTTCGTTTTTACCTGAGGATGATCATTTTGAAAATTATTTCTCATCAATCTTTACGACTGAATATGTCAAGGAACCTCAGAATCCAATGAAACATCCTGATTCAGAGTTAAATTTGGGAAACATCTCTCGAACTATTCCCATTGACATTTCGGTTAAGCCCGGAATTGTTGAGAACATTCATATAGGTGCCTCGTGTACATATGACGAAATTCAATTATATAAGGCCCTATTTCAAGAATTCCGCGATGTGTTTGCCTGGTCCTATGAGGAAATGCCAGGAATTGATCCCACGATTGTTGTTCATGAGATCAAGACTTATCCGGACGCTAAACCCATCCGGCAACGTTTGTGTCAGATTCACCCATGAAAAGTTGCTGCAATTAAAGCAGAAGTTGAGAATCTGTTGAAAGCAGGTTTCATTTATCCGATCCCGTTAATGGATTGGGTATCGAATATTGTTCCAGTTAACAAAAAATAGGGAACAATAAGAATATGCATCAATTATAGGGACATTAATCGAGCCTGTCCAAAGGAAAATTACCCAACTCCCTATATCGATCAAATCATTGATGATTGTGCCGGCAGCGAAATATTTTCCTTTATGGATGGTTTTTCCAGATACAATCAAATTAACATTCTACCTGCCGATCAACCAAAAACGGCTTTCATTCGTCCATGGGGGACATTTGCTTATTGCAAATTACCTTTTGGGCTTAAGAATGCCAGAGCAACTTTTCAGAGGGTGATGTCTTATGCGTTTCATGACATCAAGCACATTGTGCAACCCTATCTCGATGACTTGCCTGCTCATTCATTACATCGAGCTGATCACCTCGTCCATTTACGAGCAATATTTATGAGGTGTAGGCATTATTGTATTCGGTTGAACCCACACAAATGTGTCTTCTGTATAGAAACGGGTCGATTGCTGGGATTTGTAGTTTCAAAAGCCGGCATTCGCGTTGATCCCTCGAAGGTCGAAGCTATCATCAATCTGCCTCCTCCTTCGAGTCTTCACCAACTCCAAAGTTTGCAGGGGAAAGCAAACTTTTTACGACGATTCATTCCTAACTACGCCGAGGTTACAAAGGGTTTTACACGGTTGTTGAAACAGAACACTCCATTCTCTTGGGATGAGATAGCTCAGAAATCTTTTGATGCACTCAAACACACGTTGACCCATGCACCGTTGTTGCATCCTCCCAACTACAACCAGGATTACTTTTTGTATCTCGCTGCCTCGCATTCCACCATTGGAATGGTCTTAGTTCAGGAAGATGAATTCGGAACGGAACATGTGATATATTACCTTAGTCGAACATTAAATCCAACTGAGCTAAAATACTCACATGTGGAGAAATTGGCATTGACAGCTGTTCAAGCTGTCCAACGTTTTCGTCACTACATTTTACTACGTAAAACTATGGTAATTTCATATTGCAACCCTATGATCTAAATTTTGACCAAACAATTGCTAGGGGGCAAGTAATCTAAATGGATCGTTATCCTGCAGGAGTTCAACTTGGAGTTTGAGAAATCTAAGTCTAAGAAATCTTTAGTTTTTGCAGAGTTAATGTGTGACTTCCCGCGTGCTGACACGGAAACTGTGGCAGAGGAGCCCATTGCGGACGAATCTTTGTTTCTAATCAGCACTTTAGATCCGTGGTATGGGGATATCATAGTCTATCTCCAGACCCAATCCTTTCGGCCAGAAATTTCAAATTCGGAACGTCGGAAAATTCGCTTCCAGTCCCAATAATTCAAAATTATTGGAGAAACTCTTTATCGTCGTGGGGCGGACTCTATTTTTCCACGTTGCTTAACTCACGAAGAGGCTGAAAGGGTTCTAAATGACTGTCACTCTGGAGCATGTGGCGGTCATATGTCTGGGTATGCCACAGCCCAAAAGATATTGCGCGGTGGCTATTTCTGGCCGTCCTTATTTAAAGATTGTATTACGGTGGTCCAAAAATGCCACAACTGCCAGATTTTTTATCGTAAGATGCGCGCTCCACCCGCTCCTCTCCACCCTATAATTGCCATTGGTCCTTTTGCCAAATGGGGTATCGATTTTATTACATGTAACCCTCACTCGGCTGGGGGGCATGCGTATATCATCCTTGCGGTAGATTATTTTACTAAGTGGGCCGAGGCGATGCCTACATTCGAGGCAGACAGCAAGACAACTGCAATTTTCATGTTCAATCATATAATTGCTAGGTTTGGTGTCCCACATGCGATAATCATTGATCATGGGTGTCATTTTCGAAACGTTATGATGACCGAACTTACAGGCCAGCTTGGTTTACGTCACGATAGTTCAACTCCTTATTATCCACAAGTGAATGGTCTGGTTGAATCCATAAACAAAGTTTTAGTTATCATGATCCGACGAATCATTGGGATTCATCGGTCGAATTGGCACAACATGCTATTTTCAGTGCTTTGGGCGTACCGAACTTTAGTAAAAACATCAACAGGGTTCACTCCTTTCCAACTAGTCTATGGCTGGGAAGCTGTGTTACCCATTGAGTGCGAAATCCCGTCACTGCAAATGGCCATTGAGTTACTTCCAGCTACTTCCGAAGAGGAAAAGCGTTTGTTATACTTAGCTCAATTAGATGAGAATCGACTTGATGCTGCATTGGCGATCAAGACTCACACAAAACGTATGAAAGCTCACTATGATCAGAATGTGACCCCTCGAAATTTTTCGAAAGGAGACTTGGTGTTATTGTATGATCAAGCTAATGATAAATTAGGCGTTGGGAAATTCGTTCCTATGTGGCATGGTCCCTATATTGTTAAGCGAAAGCTAGCAAAAGGGGCCTATGAATTGGTAGACTTTGATGGGGACTCTTTGGGTAAACCCAGAAATGGCCTTTACTTGAAGAGGTACTATGCTTAAAAGAATGGGGTATGGAGATTTTTAGTTAGGATAGTTTTTTCTTTCTAGATGGTGTGTTTTAGTTTACAAAGTGTGCTTAGCTTAGAGAGTGTTTTTTCGTCATTATTCCTGCTTATCTTGGTTTTACTCTTGATATTGCAGATGTCAATGCCTCTCCAAACATACATTGGATTTGCTGATGGTGCTTGTCGTAATACACGGAACATCTCTTCCGCAGCTTGGGTTATCTATTCGCCCTCTTATGAGTTAGTTTCTATGTATGGGGTAAGCCTCGGTCAAACAAAAAACAACATTGCAGAGTACAGTGCAGTGATTGAGTTATTATCTGAATCTATTTCATTTGGGATTCAGAGTTTGATAGTGAGGTTAGATTCTGAACTCGTTGTATTACAGCTTAATAGAGTGTATGCCATTAGAAATCCAGTGTTATTAAGATTATTTTTGAGAGTGCATCTCTTGGAACGTGAGTTTGATTACATTGAATATCAGCATATTCCAAGGTCTTTAAATACATTAGCAGATGCAATTGCTTCTCGAATGTTAAATAGACATTTGCAATAACCATACATGTAAATTTAAAACCATTTCATAACATGATTTACAAGATAAGCCGGGAATAGTGATATATATATATATATATATATATATATATATATATATATATATATATATATATATATATATATAGGAGTGTATCAAAAAATACATCGTCTTCGATCATAGATTGAAAAACACCTTATGATCGGCAAAAATGATAAGTACAAAAAACAAAAATGTCACATGTACCCACAAAAGGCGATCATCCTATCATTGGTGATGATCTCTATAAGAAACCACTGCCCAGGCCACCTTGCAAAGGAACCTCCTAAAAGGTCCCGGGACTCCAATCACATAGCGCTGAAGTCGACGAGGAATGTCGTCTATAGTGGTCTCAAGAATATCCCCTGTCAAGCGCTCAAGATGACCCTCCAACTCGGCCAAAACCTCTGCTGATTCGTCCTGTGGGGCAGGCGCGGGTGCAACTGGTTGCCTCCTCTCGAAAGGCCGGAGAGCGGCTGGTCGCTTTGGACCCACATCTGCATTTGAAATTTTTACTATTAGTTTTGAGACGATGGAAAAATAAAAAAAAAATTAAATAGGAAAAGTTGAAAAGGATTTTACCTGACTCGTCCCACTGCTCTCCTAGTGGAAGAGCCATGTCTGGGTCACCACGAAAATCTATCCCAGCATAAGGGAAGTCCTGAATGGAAAAAACCTGGTTTTCCAACCATTGGAAATACTCAGGTTTTAACCGAGCAACTTCTATCCTCTCGTCTGGGTGACAGGCCATGACTGCGACCCATCGCATCAGTTTGGGCTCTTGAGGAAGCCCAGCTCCAACAGTAAGATGCTGTGGGATCAGCATAGGAACCCTCTCCAGACCAAAAATCACGACCAAAGCCCCATAACCAAAGGTCTTTAGTCGTCCGCTCTTGGCCCTGGTCAGTTGGCCTTTCACATTGGCCAGCACAGCATTGCACCAGTTGAAGATGGTGCCTTGAAAGCAATCAACTTCCATACGCATCTGGGATCCGGTGGCAACATGTAATGCAGCAGCTCCGCAAAGTTTGGTGACAGTAAACGCAATCACCATGAGCACAAGACGGGATATGGTTTTTATGTCTATCCCTTTGTCTTTAGCCTGGCTGTTGCAGTACTCTAGCCGGAGGCTATCGACAGATTGGCCACCTGGCCTAGTCCCGTATAGAGTCAATTCTTCGCCTCTCTTAGGCAAACCAGTCAAGAAATAAATGTCCTCCGACTCGATTTCGAGCTGGTGCCCGCCAATGAGGAAGCACTGGTCCTGTATGCTCCATCTGTCAACCAGCCACTGCAAAAAATCCACCTGAGCCCTCATGCCAGGAATGCTCCAGAATTTTTACAGTCCGCACGCCCTCAAAGCATCAAGTGAAGGCTGATGATTCCATGCGGCAGTATCCATGTCCTCATGCTCCCGTTCACGCCAATCTAGCATGATATACTCTCTGCATCAAGTATAAAGATTAATTAGATTGCTAGAAAACATTTTGATTGGTCCATTTTTGAAGAATTTTGGGTTCAAAACCCTTGCTGCGGGGTACGCACCCTCCACGTTAGACACAGTGCGTGGGTACGCACTTTGTCTACATGGAAAGTGTGGACCCCGAGATTTTTCCCAATGGAGAAAAAGTTGGGGTCCGTGGGTCCGCAATGGTAAACCTGCGGACCCCCGCGCGCGGGTTTTGCACCTAAAAACCCTCCCAAAAAATGAAATGAGGGACTAAATCAAAAAACTAAATAGTTGAAAATGAAGAGTAGGATGATGTGGATTACCTGGAGAAGACAACGCTCGATTCCGACGGTTGGATTTTCCACAATCTTCACGGGAAGTTTTCTAAGCAAAAGCACTATTTTCTCACCCAAACTCGAACAGTAAAAATGAATTGACAAAGGCCCTTTTTATAAGTTTTTTGAGTAAATAAATCACAAATTTGTTTATTGAAAATGTATTTTGCAACGCTTTTATCCATTTCAAACAGGTATGAGTAATGTTTGTGTTTCTGTGCAGAATAAAGGATTATTCAGGCGAAATCTATCATTTTCAATGAAAAAACAAGTAGAGTCATCTTTAAGCTCTTTTCTGACTCCTAAAATATGAAAAGATTGCCGAGCGTTTCTTTTACACTCGTTAAAATGGAATTAAAAGATGGTCCACTTACAACTCTTTTCCGACCGTAAAAACATGAAAATATTGTCGGATTTTTGTTGTTTTGAATTCGATATTAGTTATAAAACGACGTGTCGTTGATCACCTTTTTACTTTTTCGGATCAGCGACACTAATAACGAAAAGTACTCCTTGGTCGTAAAAGATCAAGCAGTTCTCTCAAGTATTATTTTACACTTTTTCGGGCTTGGGAGACACAAATTTACGAAAAAGGTCAACCCTGGAATCTTCTTAAGTTTTTTCAGACTCTCTAAAATTGAAAAACGCTGAGTTTCTCCTATACTGGACTCATTAAAATTTCACAGTAAAGGACCTGTTCAATTACAAACAGGAACGAACCACTCCTTCTTAGGGTTCGAATCTAAACTAAGTTGGACTCATCCGAAGGATGAGCTTATAATCAAGCAAATGTTATCCTCCTCAAGCTTGTCAAAAATAAAGAGGTACTTGCCAGAAATGGTGGGGGAAAGGGAGAAAAATGAGTTTGTTTGTCATACTTTGTAACCACTCTTGAACACAACACTTTCATTCACCTGGGTTGGGAAATCCTTTGCCTAACAGTTGGTCAAACCACATTGAAAGTCTTCAACTGGTTTCTGGGTATTAACTTTGGGTCAATTGTTACCAAGCCATCTGTCGTGTCGTTATGTGTTCAAGAGGTCACTGCCAATAAGCCATTCATCTGCAAAATATCTGTCATCCATCTTGACCATCCCTGAGTCAGTCCTTGCAACTAAATTTCTTCAACTTGATCTATGATTTCGTGTTGTGGGCTTGCCTACGACGGATCGCTTTCTATCGACATCAGCACATTATCTAGAAAGATGATCTAGGAATCATCAGTACCTTGAGATCTGCATGCCTCAATGGCAGGTTTCTCGCCTTTGACGACAGTTTACATCATTGACTTTCGATCGAAGGATTCCGTGACATGTTTGACATCAACACATTTATTCACATCTCATGGATTGTACTGGGTACTTTGAGAGCCATTGACATCACTGGTGGTTTCTCTCACACTTATTAATAGTTTACATCATTGACTGGTAATCAAGTGGTTTCTACCATGTTCGACTTCAACACATTTATTCGCATGGATAGAATCGTACTATTTCAGGATATAGAAATGAAGACCCTGGATCTAGTTTCCACCATCCAGGCTGCGAGGAATTTTGTATTCACTATGTTGTGGACTATTCATAAACAGATGGTTGCGTCCATACTGTGTTCACACGAGTCTATACTTATGATGTTTTACAAGATCATTCCTGTATCAGAGCAGTAGATAGTTTTCTATTTTGATCTGAGTATGGGAATGTCTACCTCAGCGATGATATGATCTCATATATATATCTTGCATTGAATGTTTTTACAGGTTCCGAACGTGCTCTCCACAAGATGATCCTCGAAATGATAAAGTACTTCACTCTTCCTATATGATAAATGAAATCCTCATCTACTACAGATTTCGCACTTTAGGGGGCAATCTGTTACACAAAAATATCGTCACCATGATTATTTACAGTCAGTATGGGTCTATCATCACTTGTACTGTCCTCCTAAGCAAGTCCAAGACCTCAGCTCTTCAAATCAAGCTTTGGAAGTGGGAGAAAGACATTAAATATCAATGTAACTCTCGTTCCACACTCTCTCATGGTCACCTGCGGTCCCGCACCTTCTTTGTACAAAAGATGTGTACCTACCTGCTCTGTTCTTAACGGTGTAGGTGCGGACCCGTGTGAAAGTGAAAAGGCGCAAGTTTTATCTTAAAAAACTCACTTTGGGTTAATTCTAGAGTTTTCTAGAAGGAATTTTGACGTGGATTGTTCGCTCTGAGGTGGTTCATGCATCCCAAAAGAGAAGGAGCTAATCCCTTGACTAAAGGAGCTATCCCTTTGAAGGAGGGCTTTATCCCTTTGAAGGAGGACCTAGTAGCTTCCCTCCATTGCACTATAAATACAGGCATTGGGGTGAGGTCTAGGGAGGTTAGCAGCTCAAACATTTTGAGGGTAAATGCTGGTGAAATTGAGACTCTTTGGTTGAGCTTGAGAGGAGAGATCACATACCTCTTGGTTCCATTGGAGAGTGAGTGAAACTTGTCAAAGTAGAGGAGACATCTTGTTGGACCCTGGGAGGAGCTTGTACAACATCAAGGAAAAGGTTGTAAGGTTCTTCTTCTTTTGAATTAATACAATCAAACTCATTTTTCTCAACAAGTATCTTATGTTATTTGTTTCATGGACTCCTTGACTTTCATGTTAAATATGTTTTATGCAATTGGTTTTTCAGGTGCTATTTAATTTGTTTGCCTTGTTTGTGTTTGCAGATTCGCGAAAAGGAGCTCATTTGGATCAAAGGAGCGAGGGCATCCACAAGCTTGTGTTGGACCAAAGGTAGGCCCTAAAAACACTTGTTTGTTAATTGTTTATTGAAACATATTTAGAGAAAGATAGTGTCTGGTTGGTTTGCTTGTCGTTAGGTCTTCTTTAGATTCTAGGAAGGTCTATCTTATCTGCAAGATTGACACATTCCGTGAGACACCATGTGTGAAACCCATGCACAAAACCATAGGTAGGTCTCGCCACCTAATATAGGGTCCAAAAAAAAAATCTGGGGCACTATCCTAGACCCCGTAGAGGGGGGTTGTTGCCCCCCTCAAACCACCCAAAAAGGGTGGCTACTGCTCCCCCTCTAAACACCCTGCTACGATTGACGCAAAAAAGGGGAGGATGTCGCCCCCCTCTAACACCCAACTTCGTGCATGCGCTTAGTCATGGAAGGAATATGTCACACACCCAACAAAACCCACTTTAATTTGATCTTTAATAATATTAAATATCTTTCACCACAAGCCTTAAAGATTGCCTAACCAAATAAATTTGTCACATCAAGAAGGAGTTCCAAGAGCACATAATTAATAATATTTTCCTTTTAACAGATTGAATTCTTCCTTATGTTGAGAAATGGCAACAAGAAATTCTAGTTTAATTTGTCCTTGAATTAAACTGAGAATTAAAATCGAATTCTATTCTCATAGTAACTTGTAAATAGTTAATTAAGTTTAATTAACTTAATTATCATAGGAATTTTGATTTGGAAGTATTTTTGTAGGCATGTATATGTTCTCCATAGGTTTTGGGGGTCAAGTATGAGTTTAAATTGATTTGGAAATTAGATCACTCATTTTACTGAGTTAAGTTTAGTTAAATTAGTTCTAAATTGTTTTTGGAACTAATAGAGGACTCACACTGAGTGGGTGCACTAATTCATCCACTAGTGATACTCCAGTTAAATGAATATTCCCTCATGAGAAACTCATGTATGTCAGTTCAAAGAAAGACCGAGTTGAGACTAGAGTGTAGGGACAATTTACTATCAGTGGTATTATTTAGTGGAGTGTAAATATCATGCATGCATCAGAGATTGATCCTATGTTTGGATTGCGCAGTTTTGGAAGCATGAATTTCCTTTAAATATGGGTTATTCATCCTAGGAATTACGTAAGATATTAGAGGCTTGGAGAGCTGTAGAATTGGCCAATTGTTGGACAAGAACTAGCTTGTGAGCTTAGAGAGTTGAGCATACTTGTGCAGAATTGTTCTAGTGAGAAAAAGCTTTGTATCTTCACTCATATTTATGATATATGCAATACAAATACCGGGGTTTTGAGAAATGGTTTTCCTGAGATACGTCTTGTGTTATGTGCCATTGATTTATCTTCTTCCTATTCATATTGTTTTTGTAGAAAATCTATGATAGGTTAACCCGATAATGCAATATAAATCAAAGCAGAATACTATAACCTACTTCTACTATCAATTTTCGGAAGCTTAAAAATCAAGCTAAACAATATAACCAGAAGAAGAAGAATCAATGACACAATACACATGAAAATACTTTGAGTAAATCCTTAGATAAAAACCCCACACTATTGTATTATCATACATGGTGGAAATACATAGGAATTATACAAAGCCTTAGCTCTCACAGCTAGCCAGCTCTCAGTGCAATCCTCACAGATGCTCATAGGCAATCCTGGCTTCTCTCTAGCTTTCCTCTCTACCATCCAAGCTCCTATTTCCTTGCACTGTTCCTTGTGGATGATTAGCACATTACCAAGTGGAAAAACAAGCCTTCAAAACTGCACAATCCTCAAGGATGAATCGTTGACTCCATGCATGAATTTTCTCCATGAGAAAACACATGCAATTGATAGTACACTATCCTTGAACATTAATCTCAACTGGGTCTTTCTTAGAATAGACATGCATGAGCTTTTGATCACGGAATCTTCAGTTAACTGGAGTAGCACTAGTTGAGTGCATTAATGCATGAACTAACTATTAATTCACTATTAGTTCCTCAAACAATTTGGAACTAATTTAACTACACTTAACTCAGTAAACCGAGTTAACTAATTACAACTCAAATATAACTCAATATTATCTCCTTAATTTAAGGGATAACTCTTGCATGACTTCAGAAAGACTTCTAACTTGAATTTCTCCAACTAATTAATTTAAAATAAATTAATTAATTACTTCCAAGTAGCTGTTAAGACTATATTTGATTTTAATTCACAACTTAATTCAAGGACAAATTAAATTGGAATATTCTTGTTGCCATATTTCAACGCTCCCTCTCAACAAGAAATGGGTTATCTTCCTCCCCGATCCTATCTCTATGGAACTCGAATTTACACTTTGACAATGCCTTTGTCAAAATGACATCATCTTGCTCCTCTGTCGAAATATACTGTAGCAACAAGATCCTCTCAGCCTGTGAAAAGCTATAGGAAACAAATCTTGCCTTATGCTTCTCCACACTACCATGAGCACCTTGATTTACCTTGTAAAGCCAATGGAAACTCACAATTGACTTGTTCTACGGTCTTGGAACCGTGTCCCAAACACTGTTATGAACTATGGAGTCATACTCCTCCACCATAGCATCAACCCAAATCGGCTACTACACTACTTCCTCAAAGGAAGATGGCTCAGTCTCAACACATTCCCTAGCAAGGGCCATGTATCCAGTGTACCTCTTAGGTGACCTCCACTGTCTGCGTTGAGAAGATGGTGCTCCCACATTCTCTCTTGCATCCTCCAACAATCTGTCAGGTTATCTTGTGCACTTCCATCCATCACTAGAAGATTTTGCTTGAGTGGATGTCTCCACTCCTGGAACCTCTGCATGTGGCTGCTCCACATCATTTTGAGGCTCCTCCTCCTTAGGAACAAATAGTTCCTCCACAGCCTATAGCTGGAGCTCCCTCTCAAGGGAAACTTGCATGGCCTTCTTCTCATCAAACTTGAGATCTCTGCGAACCACTATACTCCGACTAGTAGGAAAGTACACCCAATAGTTGTGAGGTGTATCAGTGTACCCCACAAATATCCCCAAATTTACTATTGGCTCAAGCTTCTTCCGTGCATCCTTTTTCACATGGCAATATACTGATGAGCCAAAGATCCTGAAGTGACCCACATCTGGTCTCTTACTGGAGAAAGCTTCCTCTGGTGTCTTCATCCCAAGTATGCAATGCAAGATTCTATTCTGCAAATAGACTGCTATGTTGCATGCCTCAGCCCACAAGTTAAGTGGTAAGCCTTGGTCATGCAGCACTGCCCGTGCTGCCCCTACAATAGTTATGTTCCTCCTCTCGGCACCCCATTCTGCTGTGGGTTATGAGTTGCCATCAACTCTCGTTTAATTCCTTCCACTGCATAGAAGTCCTTAAACTCTTGAGAGACATATTCTCCATCATTGTTGCTTCTTAAGGTCTTGATCTTCTTCCCTGACTCTTTCTCGACCAAATATTTGAACTCACGAAACTTTGTGAAAGTTTGGTCCTTCTTCTGCATGAAATAAATCCAACATTTAAGATAATAGCCATCAATTAAAATCACATAATCCCTTTGCTTCACTATGGATGTCATTGAGAATTGTCCACACAAATCAGTATGAACTCGCTCTAAGATATCCTCAGCTCAACTGTCTCGATCACAAAAAGAAGACTTGGTGTACTTTCCCAAGGTACAACCTTTTCATGTGTCAACTTGCTCAAGTTTATCTTTGGGAAGTCCTGTAGATATCTTCTGCATTATCTTCAAAGCCCCATGATGCAAATGGCCCAACCGCCTGTGACACAGCTCACCAATGTCTTAGATTTCACCAATTTTTCTTTCATACTCAATGTTGCACAATCATCTACCTCTAGTTTATAGAGATTCTTCTCCTGAATCCCTATCCTCTTGGTCTGACCCATGGCTATGTGTCCTAGGAACACCTTTCCCTTACTAAAGACAACATTGTATCCTTTGTCCTCCAACATCATGACCGACACCAAGTTCTTCTTCAGTCCAGGCACATACATCACATCTATCAAGGTGAGAGGAGCTCCATTATCCCTCTTAAAAGAAATCATGCCCACTCCTAAAACACTATACCTTTCGTCATCACCCATCTCTATGCACATCTTGAGGTATCTCTCCTCCAAGGCATTGAATCAATTTTTATCACCAGTCATGTGGAATGAGGCTCCACTATCAAGATAACAAACATAACCCATAATCGATGACACCATTCATGCGATGAGGGTAAAGTCCATTTCGAACTGAGAGGCTAATGCCTCACCTTCCAATCCTTCCGAGGATCCCTTCTTGGACTTCTTCGATGGGAAATTAGTCACATAATGTCGCATCTCATGAAAATTAAAGCATCTTACTTTAGACATGTCACCCTTCTTCCCTCCATGAGAAGAATTCAATTTGAAATGGGAAGCCTTCCCTTCCCCTTTCCTTGCCTTACTTGCTAAGGCTATATTTTCTTCATCATCATTCTTCGATGAAGAACCATCTCGTGTGCTCCTCCTGATCTCCTCGTAGATAAGATCCAACCATAGTTGTTCCCAATATGGTAGTTTCTCCCTTATATTCACAGAGTCCTGGTAGCTATTCCAACTCTTTGGAAGGCCAAGGAGAGCGAGACTCACCATATCATCATCAACATTAGTTATTCCCACACTTCCAAGCTCATCTCTGTAGGTGGTGAGCTTGTTCAGATATGTGGAAATAGTATTTCCCTTCTCCATCTTGATTCTTCAAAGCTTATCTTTGAGCACCGATTTCCTCTACTTGCTACTATTTTGGTAGAGTTCCTTCAATGTCTTCCACATTGAAAATGGAGTATCTTTCCCATGGAGACTCGAGAAAATATGGTCTCGAACTCCCTCAAGAATGATTCATCTCACCTTTGCCACACACTTCTTCCACTCAGCCAACTCTTGTGCATTAGTTGAAGCTGGCTTTGTGATTTCTTGATCAATGAATTCCTTCAAGCCATTGTCTTCTAATACAACCTCCATTCTATCTTTCCATGCTATGTAATTCGAACTACCTTCCAAGGCATACTCGAGTCTCAAGCAATAGAATGCCATTGGACAACCTTGAGGTATGATATGAATTCGATTTTCACCTGCAACCCCAAACTTCAAACTTCGAATTCTCTTCTTAGTATACTATTCACATCTCCAATACCATGTAGAAAATATATGATAGGTTAACCCAATCATGCAATATAAATCAAAGCAGAATACTATAACCTACTTCTACTATCAATTTGCAGAAGCTTAAAGATCGAGCTGAACAATATAACTAGAAGAAGAAGAATCAATGACACAATACACATGAAAATACTTTGGGGAAATCCTCAAATAAAAGCCCCACACTATTGTATTATCATACATGGTGGAAATATATAAGAATTATATAGAATCTTAGCTCTCATAGCTAGCCATCTCTTAGTACAATCCTTACAGATGCTCACAAGAAATCTTGGCTTCTCTCCAGCCTTCCTCTCTACCCTCCAAGCTCCTGTTTCCTTGTGATGTTCCTTATGGATGATTAGCCCATTACCAAGTGGAAAACCAAGCCTTCAAAACTTTGAAATGCTCAAGGATGAATCCTTGACTGCATGCATGAGTTTTCTCCATGAGAAAACACATGCAACTGATAGTACAATGTCCTTGAACATTAATCTCAATTGGGTCTTTCTCAGAATATACATGCATGAGTTTCTGATAAGGGAATCTTCAGTTAACTGGAGTAGCACTAGTTGAGTGCATTAATGCATCAACTGACTGTTAACTCACTATTAGTTCCTCAAACAATTTTTAACTAATTTATCTAGACTTAACTCAGTAAATTGAGTTAACTAATTACAACTCAAATATAACTCAATCTTATCTCCTTAATTTAAGGGATAACTCTTGCATGACTTCAGAAAGACTTCTAACTTGAATTTCTCTAACTAATTAATTTAAAATAAATTAATTAATTATTTCCAAGTAGCTGTTAAGACTAAATTTTATTTTTGTTCACAATTTAATTCAAGGACAAATTAAATTGGAATATTCTTGTCACCATATTTTAACAGTTTTCATTCACCTATTGGCTTCCATTGGTTGAAAGTAGAAGTATATTCTTGTCATGTGCTTTAGTACATTGTATGAGATTGTGAATCTACAAGATTGTATACATGTTATCAGAGCTGAGAACAATATACTAGAGGAGATTTCGAATTTTTGAGTTTTGGGTTACACATGAAATTCGAATTTGCAATACATACTTCAGGATCGGCAGATGGCGTTCTACGGTTTATGGCTCGAGTATGCCTTGGAAGGCACCTCGAATTTTATATCCTAGAGGGACAAAATGGAGGTTGTGCTAGATGATAATGGCTTGAAGGAATTCGTTTATCAATAAATTCCTAAGCTAGCAGCATAGGATGCACAAAATTTGGTCGAATGGAAGAAGTGTGTGGCGAAGGCGAGGTGGATAATCCTTCAGGGAGTTCGAGACCACATTGTCTCGAGTCTCCATGGAAAGGAAAATATGTATTCTAAGTGGAAAACATTGGCAAACATGTATCAGAACAAAAATGACCAAAGGAAATTGGAACTGGAGGACAAACTTTGAAAAAGTCAAAATGGGGAAAGGTGAGACTATTCCAAAATACTTGACCAATTTCACACAATGTCATAGTGAACTTGGAAGTGTTGGAATCACAATTATCAAGGATGATATGGTGAGTCTTTCTCTTCTATGACTCCTAAAGAGTTGGCATAGTTATAAGGACTCTATCAATGGTTGCGAGAAGTTGTTGGATTGGGAATGAATGTGGTTGGACTTAATGCAGGAGGAGATCAGGAGGAAAACCACGGATGGGTCTTCATCAAAGAGTGATGACGAACATAACTGTGCCTTAGCGTTTAAGGTGAAGAAGGGGAAAGAGAAATATTCCCATTCCAAATCATATTCTTTTCATGGAGGTAAGAAGAAAGACATGACAAAAGTTAAGTTCTTTCATTGTCATGAGCTGGGCCATTTTGCTACAAATTGTGCACTCAAGAAGTGTAAGAAGAAGTCCTCAGGAGGAGTGATGGGTGAGGCTTTGGCCTCTCAATTCGAATTGGAATTTTCCCTCATTTCATGCATGGTGTCATCAATGATGGGAAGTGTACAGTACTTAGAAAGTGGAGCTTCATTCTACATGACTAGTGACAAAGAGTTATTCAGTGACCTGGAGGAGAAAGATCTCTAAATGCATATCGAGATGGGTGAGGACGGGAAGTATAGTGTTACTAGATTGGGAAAGATTACTTTTCAGAGGGAGAATGAGACTCCACTCACCTTGAAGAATGTTATGTATGTACCCAGGCTAAAGAAGATCTTGGTATCCATTGTCATGCTTGAGGATAGAGGCTATGATGTGATCTTCTCAAAATGAAAGGTGTTCCTTCGACACATAGCCATGGGTCAAGTAAAGAAGATAAGGATTGAGTGGAATAATATCTATAAGCTAGAGGTGGAGGAGTGTTCTTCTTTGAGCGCAAAATTAGAAAGGGTGTAGAGCCAATACGTTGGGAAGTTGTGGCATAGGCGAAGGGGCCACTTACATCATGGGGCTTTCAAAATATTGCAACATATCTCTACCAGTATTCCCAAAGGTACGCTTGAGCAAGTCGATGCATGCAAGGGGTGTACTTTGGGAAATTACACCAATTATTCCTTTCATGACAAAGCGCTTGAGCATAGGCTATTATAGAGTGATTCCATTTAGATGTGTTTGGACCATTCTTGACAACATCCACAACCAAACATAGGTATTATGTTATACTTGTTGATGACTATTCTAGTAAATGTTGGAAAATTTAAATGTAGAAAAAGGATCAAACTTTTGCAAAGTTTTGTGACATTAAAGAATTGGTGGAGAAAGATTTGGGCACAATGGTTAAATCTATATGGAGTGATAACGATGGTGAGTATTTCTCAATTGATTTTAATAAATTTTGTGCAATGGAAGGGATTAAATGAGAGTTGACAGCACCCCAGAACCCTCAACAGAATGGGGTGGTCGAGAGGAAGAATAGAAGCATAGAAGCGACAATGAGGGTGATGTTGCATGATCAGGGCCAACCACTTCACTTGTGGGTTGAGGCATGCAACACAATGATTTATGTTCAGAACCATCGCCCACATTGGATACTTGAGATGAAGACACTAAAGGAGGTTTATTTTGGTAAGAGGCCCAATGTTGGTCAATTCAAGATTTTTGGGTCATCGGTATATTTCCATATGAACAAAGATGCATGGAAGAATATTAAGCCAATAATAGAGTTGGGGATATTTTTGGGGTACACTAATACACCTCACAACTATCAAGTGTACTTGTAAAACAACAGGATGACAGTGGTTCGCAGGGATGTCAGATTCGATGAGGAGAATGCCATGTGAGTTTCCCTTGAGAGGGAGCTTGAGCTACATGCAGATGAGGAGGTTTTATCTCCTAAGGCTGAGGAGCCTCAAATTGATGTGGATCAGCCACATGTATAGGATTCGAGAGTGGAGACATCCACTCAGGAAGAGTCTTCTAGAGAGGGAAGAAAGTGCACCAGAGAGGCTGATAGATTATTAGATGATGCATGGGAGAATGTGGGAGCTCCCACTTCTCAATGCAGATAGAGGAGGCCACCTAAGAGGTACACTAGATACATGGATCTTATGGGTGAATGTGTTGTGATAGATCCATCTTCCTTTAAGGAATCATTGCAGCAGACGGTTTGGGTTGATGCCATGGTGGAGGCATATGACTCCATAATTTGTAACAGTGTTTGGGATGTGGTCCTGAGACCGGAGGAAAAGTCAGTGGTGATCTCCCATTCTCTTTATAAGGTAAATAAGGCTACAGATGGTAGTGTCAAGAAGCATAAGGCTAGATTTGTGGTCTATGGCTTTTCAGAGGTAGAGGAGATTGACTATGATGAGACCTTTACTCCTGTTGCAAGGTACTCGTTAATTAGATCTATATTGGCACTATCAACACAGATGTGTTGGAAGATAAATCAGATGGATGTGAAGACAACCTTCCTTAATGGCATGATTGAGGAAGAGGTGTACATAGAGCATCCTAAAGGTTTTGAGACCTTTGACCATGAGTCACGTGTTCCGAATCAAGAGAGCATTGTATGGGCTGAAGCATGCACCCCATGCTTGGTACACGAAGATAGATAGCTACTTCACCGATTTGGGCTTCACGAAGAGTCAAGTGGATGTGAACCTATACCACATAGTGGTGGAAGGTAAATTATTGATCATTGTACTTTATGTTAATGATCTCATACTAAAAGGTGATGATAAATTGATTAAGTCCTGGAAGGAAGACATTGCAAGAGAGTTTGTGATGTAGGACATGGGGCTTATGCATTACTTTCTTGGCATGGGGGTATGCAATGGATATGGGGAGTTTTTTGTGTGTTAGGGCAAGTATGCCAATGAGATACTCAAGATATTTCACATTGAGAGAAGTAAAACAATGGAGACTCCTCTAGCAGGTAACTGGAGGAAGGAAGATGCTACTTCAGGGGAAGTAGTGGAAGCTACTATTTACAGGTAGCTTATGGGTTCACTCATGCACTTAGTGAACACATGACCAAATATCTACTATGCAGTTAACCAGATTAGTCAATCAATAGTTAGGCCTACCAAGCTATATTTGAAGGTGCCAAATAATGTGTTGAGATACCTTAGGGGCACTTCTCAGTATGGATTATGGTACAGATAAATATAGGAAGTGAAGCTTCAAGGCTTCACCAATGTAGATTGGGTAGGGAGTCTATCCGACCAGAAAATCACATCAGGAGGGATATTCAATATTGGGTCAATGACCATTTCTTGGTAAAATAGGAAACAAAGAACGATTAAACTTAGTTTTACAAAGGCAAAGTACATGGCTGTGAGTCACACATCATGTGTGGTCATCTAGATGAGGAAGATCCTGGTTGGTTTGTTTGCTCTGTAGATGGATACAACTATGATTTACTGTGATAATCAGAGCTGCATCAAACTCTTTGAAAATCCAGTTTTTCATGATCGGTCCAAGCATACTGATATCAAATATCATCATCTCAAAGATTTTGTATTGAAGCGGATTATGTTGTTAGAGTACATCCCATTGAGGAGGAATATGATAACATTTTGACAAAGGAATTATCAATATGTAAATTTGAATTTCACAGAGATAGGATCAGGGTACCTGATAATCCCTTTCTCGTTGAGAGGGAGTGTTGATAAATGGAAACAAGAAATTCCAATTTAATTTTCCCTTAAATTAAAATAAGAATTAAAATTGAATTATATTCTCATAGTAACTTGTAAATAGTTAATTAAGTTTAATTAACTTAATTAGCTTAGGAATTTCGAGCTGGAAGTATTTCTGTGGTCACGTATATGCTATCCCTAAGTTTTACAGGTCTAATATGAGTTTAAATTGAGTTGGAAATTAGATCACTCAATTTACTAAGTTAAGTTTACTTAAATTAGTTCTAAATTGTTTTTAGAACTAATAGAGGAATAACAGTCAGTTGGTGCATTAATGCATTTGCTAGTGATACTCCAATTAACTGAATAATCCCTCATGAGAAACTCATGCATGTCAGTTCAGAGAGAGACCCAGTTGATACTAGAGTGCAGGGAAAATGTACTATCAGTGGTATTATTTAGTGGAGTATAAATATCATGCATGCATCAAAGATTGATCCTGTGTTTTGATTGTGCAGTTTTGGAAGCATGAATTCCCTTTAAATACAAGTTATTCATCCTAGGAATTACGCAAGAGATTAGATGCTTGGAGAGTTGTAGAATTGGCCAAGTGTTGGCCAAGAGCTAGCTTGTGAGCTTAGAGAGTTGAGCATACTTGTGCAGAATTGGTCTAGCGAGAACAAGCTTTGTATATTCACTCATATTTTTGATATATGCAATAAAAATAGTAGGATTTTGAGGAGTGGCTTTCCCCAGATACATCTTGTGTTATGTGTCATTGATTTATCTTCTTCTTGTTAATATTATTTTTCATCAATCTATTGGCTTCCGCTTGTTGAAGGTAGAAGTAGATTCTTGTCTTGTGATTTAGTAGATTGCATGATCTTGTGAATCTACAAGATTTTCTACACCTGGGGGAGAGATGATATTATTTTGGAGTTTATGGGATTATTTAGAGATGATTAGATTTCTCTTGGGGAAATTCATCTTGAAGTTGCCCCATATTTCAAAACTCCCTCTGACCTAGGGAGGAATTTATGGTTGTACCATGTGTCTCATCTCATATGTATATGTATCAACATAAGAGAGGCTCATCTCATCGTAGAAGAAGAATTATCCATAACAAATGGTAGGGGAGATTGATTTACCACAACCAAGTCCATGGAATTCATAATTGGCCTTGGTAAAAATCTCACACACCCTACTAGTCTCCAGGTTAAGATTCATGACCTCATCTCAACTAAACAATGATTAAATTGACCCATAGAAGAACAAGAATGATCCACATGAAAATAGGGGAGATCAATTTACCACAACCAACTCCATGGAAGTCATAAATGACCTTGTAAAGATCACACGCTCTATGCCCACTGACTGACCCCTACCCAATTTGATCCTCAGTGACCATGTGGTAGAACATATGAAACCAAAACTTACGGAATATCTATTTACAATAACCAAGTCCATGGTAAGCACATATCTCATTAATTAAAGATCACATACACCTAAGTCTCCTCACCCATTGATGGGTGACGATCCCAATAAGCTTAATGACCTCAATGTGGCCCTTGGACAATAATGGCACAAAGGTGACTTGTGGATATGATGCATAATAGGACATGTACTCAACCAATTTCATGGCTTCAATGAGTAGCCTCACACCAAGTATCGATTTCACAACGTCATTCACTAAGCCCATGACTAGTCATAAATACAGGGGAAGGAATATGATCAATGGATACATTATTCTGCACTCCAAGCTACTTTTAGAAGAATATAAACTTCAATGGCTTGGTGAGAATGCATACAACCTACTCATATGTTGAAGCGTCATTTTTTCAATTCAACAACAAGTGATTGTTGGTGCCTCATTTCTCCCTCTATGTTATATCTTAATTTCTCCATCGGTCTTAGAGCTTCATCGCTCCATCAATGGCACCATTTTTTCAATCCAGTGCATATCTTTCAAAGTCGCATTGCTCGCAATATGATTGGCCACATATCATATAAGTGTAATGGAAGTATAATACTTGCTCATCTAGGAAATCAAGTAAAGACCCATACTAAAGAAACACCTCAATTTGTTATTCCTTTTCACAACAGTCTTGCTCCACTTGAGATAGGAATATCTCTCTACTCATAACATTGTCTCAATCCATGACTAACTATATTGTGTTGGTATCTCAATACCATCTTTGCAGCATTCTAATATGCATGACTAATATCTATTTGTCTTAGTGAACACATTGCAAAGAAAGGATCCATTTAGCTGACTGCTCATCATGGGATCCACCAGATTTGCATCTCAGGAGGAGTCTCTCAACTGCTTCAACATAATCCATCATGCCAAGTCTCTGAAAACATACTTTCCTTAACAAGGAAATCATCATCATTTCTCTATTACACTTCTAATCTCAAGAAGTGGATCACTCTGGGGTTAGAGGTCAACTCCCTTTCATATAGAATGATGAGATGAATTGATCATGTCAAAAATAAATTATTAGAATATAAAACCAAATATCAAAGACATACCTTCAACCTTGAACATATGTTGGTATCTACATCAGATTTCCATTAATCAAAGCATAACAAACACAAGTGACTTGCTAGAGTCCATATGGTACTTTCTTCAATATGAAATTATGAGTCTCTTTTCTATGTTCCTGAAGGCCCTGAGTACACTTCTTAAATATGTCATGGAGGAAGCCAACTTCACATACATTAAATAATAATTCATCTATCAACAGGTTCATGGATATCATCATAGCATTCTCACTTAGAGATAAAATTATTGTTAAATTCGATGACACTGCAATATCTTTGTCATCTACAATTTTCCATTCATGAAGGGCATATTTCTCTTAACATACCATCTGACTATTACATTCAATATGAAAGTCTAGTCCCTATAAATAGTAAGCCTCGATAGTCACAGTCCTGGGAGACTGCAATCCATCCTTCAACGTCTAGTATCTTTTCCATTGCCACTCTAATAATGGGGTGGATGTACATCCTCCTCAAGATCAATATTAACGACTAGGTCCTCACATTTATCATATGTACTTGTTGACCCAAAAGAAAGAGAAAGAGAAATAATATAAAAGTAAATAAACATAATGAAAGTGTAACTTATGATGAGGTAAGACTGTATTTCTTCTCTATATATGAGAGTGACCCCTACATTATCTTACACCAACTCCCTTTTGTAGGTAACTCTTCCAGCATTACTAATAATCTTCATGGCACTCAAGATGGATTTGATTTACTTGATCATATTATCATTCAAGAATTTAGGGAAAGAAGCATTTGGTTAATCAATTACTGATGTAAGAAAAATAATTGAAACAATAAGAAAAATATCACCAACAAATACATAAGTTTTGATAGTACTTATCTTTAAAGAGGATTATAGGAAGTTGTTAGCTCCCTCTTGATCCTATCTCCTTCTTAGCCACCATGATCCCTTGTCCATCAAACATCTTTCAATGTTGTCATTTCCTAGGAGACATGATCAAATAGGGTTCATAATCACATTAGGCTTGTCATTGGTCATAATAACACTAGGGTTCCAATGGTATATAACCTAGGCCTTTTCGATATCCAAGGGAACTCCTGGGGTTTTATCCCAAACCCTAAATTTTATTTGCAAGAACAAGGGATGCCAAGGGTTTCCTTCAAACCATAACATTCTTTTAAGTCTCCAACATCTCACTCAATTTGATCAAGAAATCCATTACATGTGTCTACACGAGGGTGATTGGAAAGAATTTTCTTCATCTCAGCTCTAATTCCATGTCAATTTTAGGACTAGATTGATCTTTGTTGTAGATAATTACATTTTTTAACTTTTAAATAATCTTCAAAATACATTCAACCCATAATATCATAATAAATTATATATAGAGAACAATAACATCAACAATGCAATGGAAGAATAAGGAGCAACAAAAGAAAAATAGACACAAGAGAGTGACAAATATTTATGTCAGAGACCAGGAAAAAACATCAGAAGGGGAGAAACCCAAAAATAGATTCTCATTTTTCATTAGATATTCATCAAATGTTTAGCTGATATAGAAAGTACAATAATAATGAGACACAATTCTTTCAACATCAATCACATTAGGCCTAGTAGCCCATCCCTGGATCATACAAGATCCTCATGAGATGATAATAGAAAAGTTTATCACAAAGGCATTCATAGACCTTCCATAGGACCTCTGATATCATTATCATAAAAATAAGGTATCGTTGTCTCCAATAACTTACAAGTAACTTCCATATGAGCATGTGTCACTATTATGCATCACTGTCATTAGGAAACTCTCATACCTCACTGTTATAGCAACATTACCATTTATTACTGTCGTAATCTTACTACCATACATTACTGTCATCACTATTATAAACACACTGACAAGTGTCTATGCTATAATCATAATAATCATTTCTATAAATCACTACAAGTATCATAATCATTATCATAAGATTCACTACCACTATCATTCATCATTGTCATTGGCACAAGTGTCACTGAACAAGCATCGCTCCCATACTTCATTGAACAAGAATCATGGTCATATATCACTGAATAAAGATCATGGTTACACATCTCTAGACAAGAAAATTTTCATGTATTATTTTCATAAGGAATAATGTCAAATATCACAGTCACAAGGATGCTACCATATAAGGTTGTCTAACAACCTTGAGAGACAAATCCTTTTAGGACATCCAATTCTTCTTGGCCCTATGCACACTGTAATATCTAAAAATCAGCATTAGTTAGGGATTCTAGTATATATTGTGACAACCCTGATTCTAGCCTCCAAATGCCTTCACAACCTGCTTTTTATCCATCCTTCAAATCCTTGATAGCTTCACTGCTTCACAAGGTATCTCAGGACTCATTTATAGGTATGCTCCAAATAATATTTTCACCTAATTAGGGCTTGGCCCTCCTGGGGCATGCAAAAAAATGTTAGCCTTAATCTCAAAGGAAATGTACCCAAAAATATGTTCAAAACAATCCTTTAATGGATGTGGTCTAGCTCTAAATTTTCCACCCTCCAAGAATAGGAATTACGACCCTCTCCAAATAGTTGAAATAGGGCTTGCCCCTTTTCCCAAATACCTTATACCAGTGGCCAAGATCACAGGAGATATACAATAAAAAGAAGTCCAAAATCCTTCTCACAAACTCATCCCTCTAGTCCTTGAACTTGTCCAAACCAAATCACAAGAAGAAAACCAATGTTATAGTTTGTCTCCAACTTGGCTAGGGATTCTTGAGCCTGCAACTACCTCAGATCGTTTCTCACCAAATATGTATTGCATGTCATTTTTTTTGAATGATCTATAATGTATATTATTTATAGAACTAGATGGAGGAATCAAAGTGTGCTTGTGTGCCAATATGACCCATCATTTAGTGAATTCAAATTGAAGAAGAACCCACTTTAATTTAACCTTTAATAATATTAAATATATTTCACTACATGCCTTAAATATTGATTTCCCAAATAAAGTTGTCATAGCGAGCAGGAGTGCCAAGAGAACATCAATATTAATATTTTGCTCTTAACAAATTAAATCCTTCCTTAGGGAAAGGTGGTCTTCTTTTGGTGTAGATGGGCTTCTTTTGGAGTAATTGGATTTCTCTTAAGGAAATTCATCTTGAAGCTACCCCAAATTTAAATACTCCCTCTCCACTAGGGAGGAATTTCCATCTCTACCATGTGTCTCATCTTGGATGTATATATATCAACATAAAAGAATATAATATCATCTCATTGATGAATAATAATCCATAAACAATGGTAATGGAGATCAGTTTACCACAAAAAATTCCATGACATTCATAAATGACCTTGGAAAAGATCACACGCACCCTACTAGTCCTAGGTTAAGCTCCATGACCTCATCTCAGTTGAACAATGATGACTCGATCCATACAATAATAAGAATTTTTCACATGAAAATAGGGGAGATTTATTTACTGCAACCAATTCCATGGAAGTCATAAATGACCTTGTAAAGATCACACACCCTATGTCCATTGACTAATGCTCATCCAACTTGATCCTCAATGAACAAGTGGTAGAGCACCTAAATCCAATACTTAGGGGATACCAATTTACCATAACCAAGTCCATGGTAGGAACGTATTCCATTAAGTAAAGATCCAAAACACCTAAGTCTCCTCCCCCACTATCCAGATTGGTGACCTTAACCACCTCAGTGTGTACCTTGGTTAATAATGACACAAAGGTGACTTGTGGGTAGGATGCATACTGGGCCATGTACTCGTCCATGTATATGGCTTCAATGAGTACCCTCACACTAAGTATTGGTTGCAATACCACGTTCAGCAAGTCCATGGCTAGTCATAAAGATGGGGGAAGGCATATTCTTAATGGATAGATTCTTCTACACTCCGAGTTACTCTTAGAAAAATATAAACTTAAATGGATTGGTGAGAATGTATACAACTTGTTCATTTTTTGAAGCCTCACTAATTAAATTCTACAACAAGCCACTATCAGAGCCTCATTGTTCCCTCTGTGTTATAGCCTCATTTCTTCATCAGTGTTATAGCCTCACCACTCCATCAATGGCACCATGTTTTAAAATATTGTGGATAGCTTTCAAAGTTGCACTTCTTGCAATATGATCAGCCAAAGTTGGACTAAGTGTAATGAAAGTCTAATAATTTCTTATCCAGGAAATCAAAGCAAGACCCATACTGAAGAAACATCTCAATGTCTTCTTCCTCATCACAACACTCTTGGTTCACTCAGCATAGGAATATCTCTCTAGTCACTACACTATCTCAATCCATGAGTGATTATATCATATTGGTATCTCAAAACAAGCTTTGTAGCATTCCAATGTGCATGAATATGCAATATTTGTCTCATGGAACATGCTACAAAGAAAGAATCCATTTACCTTCCTACTCATCGTGAGATCCACTAGATCTGCTTCTGAATAAGAGTCTCTCAAATACTTTAGTGTAATTGATCATGCCAAGTCTTTGAAAACTTACTTTCCCTAACAAGGAAATCCTCATCTCTATGTTACACTTATAATATTAAGAAGTGGATAACCTTGAGGTGAGAGATCAACTCCCTTTAGTACAAAATGATCAAATGATTTGATCCTATCAGAAATAAATTTTTAGCATATAATACCAAATATCAAAGACATAACTTCAACCTTGAGAAGAGGTTGGTATCTATATATGATGTCCATTAATCCATGAATACAAAACATAGGAGACCTACTAGAATCCCTATGGGACTTTCTTCAATCTTCAATCGTGAGTCTCTTTTTAATGTGCCTCAAAGCCCTGAGTACACTTCTTCCTTAAATACATCATGGAGGAAGACACCTTAATATACAACTCATAATAGTGCATATGGAAATAGGTGTTGGGATCTCGCCATAATGTTCTCTCTCAGAGAGAAAATCACTGTTCAATTCCCTAACACTATAAAGTATTTTTTGATCTATAATTGTCCATTCATGAATGACAGATTTCACTTCGTTCTAGATCTTTGACCCTGTACTAGTAGCACTTCAACCCAACAAATCCAGAATTCTGACCTTCTCAGTAGTATAACTTTGATCCAACAAATGGCCCAGTAACTTCACATAAACGGGAGAGAGAGAGAGCCCAGAAACTTCCACTTGTTCTTATTTTGCAATCCTTCCTGCTTCTCCTTGGGTTTTTTCTCTTTTCTGCTTCTTCTTCTTGTATATCGAACTTCTGTAAATTATCTCCAAATGAATCGAACTACATTGTATATATACCCTTTCTCGAGTTCGAATTAGCCTTATATATGCTAACTTGATTAGGTAAGGGCCCACTTGGTTTGGAGGTGAAAAACGACTTATTTTACTCAATAATGATTCTTGTTACATGATTCAAAAGCCTAAGAAGGGTCTCATTAAATGGACAATGACTCTAATGACTCAATATAAAATCTAGAAGTCCTCAATGAGGACTTTGACCTAAAACATGATGACCCAAGCATGAAACCCATTCTTTAATAAGCCATAATAATAATAATAATAATAATAATAATAATAATAATAATAATAATAATAATAATAATAATAATTCCTTTTTCTTTCTTTTAATAAATACATTTCATTATGACTCAAATACAATTATGAAGACCGAACCTAGTTACATTCTTCAAAACTCCCTCTTAGTTAGGGCGGTATTCATACATACATATTCAAGTACATGGAAGATCTCAAAACACATGAACCATGAAGAGTTTAGGCATACACCATGCCATAGACTAGATTCCAGACTAGGAAAATCTATTTGCATCGGACTATAATGGAATAAATCTTTCAGCCTCTCTAGGTACCATTAGGATTACATGCTAACCATCAACCTAGGGAACTAGGTGTGTAATGCAATGTTATAGGTCTATGACCAACACCACCCTCCCTACTTTAGGAACTATAAATTGACACACAGGATGATTAGATGTCCTCCCAGACATACATAATGCCTCAATACATAAAATCTCTTCTGACCAAACAAATCGGTAACATCGAGCATGCTTCCAAAACTTTTAGAGATTTTCCTAAACAATCACAACTCCAATAAGTAACAAAATTTCAAATATACCTAAGTAAACATATATCTTTGGGATTTTTCAATCATATTTATGTTGCTTCATAACTTATCTTAGTAGGATGTAGAGGTTTGACACAAGATTCCTCAATCATACAACTTCCTTTCCTACTTCACATGTAACAACATATTCTACAACTGGATCCTACTTTCCTTCTTTCAACAACACTTCAACATATATTCTCCAATTTATTCTTCATGGTATCCATTTCAACTTGGGAGTTATATTCTTTCTTTTATCCAGTCTCCCTCTTAACTTATGGATATGAACTTCTCTATCATCGAAGAATATTTCATGGATTCCATCCATATTATCATCATTCATATAACTTCCTTCATCATGCTTATCAATGAAATCAACTTTACTTACAAACATCTTCATCATATTGAAGATTATGTACCTGCAAAACTTAGACAACAAGTACAAACAAAATACATATATAGAAGCATGTATTTAACTATATCATAATCATGGAAGAATTATACTTTAGATATAAAATACTTAAACTTATTTAGATTCAGAATCAACAAGATACAGATACTTTTACGCTTCAATGTTTTTCTCAAGTTAGGTTATAACATCTAGATCACATCAGTAACTCAATCAAGATATTAGTCTCGTTATATATAGGGCCTCAATATTTCTTCTAGAGATATGGAATGCTCTATTATAATATATTGCAAACCCTAGAAGCAATTCAAACAAGTACACTTACAATGTATCTAACAACTTTAGAATTGATATGTTAGAATTCTACTAGGATTTAATGCAAACCCTAGATCCCATCTTTGAGACACAAAGCTATAGATGTCAACAATCAAAACCAATAAGAACACAATATAAGGTTTCAACTTGTTAGCTCTACTACATAGCTTTGATTTTTGAAGGTCAGAAATGAGCTTGGTCCGCTCGATTATGCTTAAAGGAAGCTCGTAATGGTCATTCTCACCTTTTTACTTTGCCCCACTCATTCTCCCTCCATCTCTGTTGCCTCTGATTGTCTTGAAAAAAAACCAACAAAATCCCTTTTGTTGTAAGCCCTGAGTGCTAAAGCCGAAAAACCCCACAAAACCTTACCCACGTGTCTTCGCGCCTCTAAAAAACTCAATGCCTGTAATCTCCACTGTTGACCTTTCCTACCAAATCTAACCGCTCCCGTTGTGCCTAATAAAGAAACCTGTGAGATTAAATCCCCACCATCTGATCATCTCCGCTAAGATCGGATGGCCTTCACACTTTTTGCACCCATAAAGTGATGGAATGTTAGTGTGTGATAGAGAGCGGTTTTTCTCTCTCATCTGCTGCTATGTGTCATGCACTGAATGGGATTGCATGCCCTCGTCCTTTTACCGCCAAATGCCCAAAGGTGGTGTGATCGATACCGCTTACCCCTTAACCTTCTGTCCCCACCCAACAACGGTTGTGCACCTTCCCTGCCCGATCATTGTTAGATTTGTTTGCCTAATATCTAACGGCCCACATTCATCCCACTCCCACTTCTTTCGACATATTTCGCCAAGCCATCCCTATCGTCTATTCTCCCGATCCGATGGCCGATATTTCTCCCTCATCCAGCTCGTCCATTCGCCACGCAATCCACGTCCCTTGACTGTTCCATGTGCCTGAAGGACGAAGGCGACTGGCTCACTAGTAGCAGTTGCAGCTACTCCTCAACAACCATATTTATCAAATAGTATGGCTGAAGAGAAAAAGGAAAGAGCAGGGTTATGTAACTGCATTTAGCAGTTATGGAACTTCATTGATATGAACACTCCAGCTGCCTGAGAGGACACCAGAGCACCTGAAAAGATTGGATTCATCCACTGAAGCAAGCAAACACACTTAGAGACTCTATCAGGTAGTTAAATGTAGTTGGTGGTCAATTATGACCCTTCCATACCTAGATGACCAAGTGCCTTTGTAATGAAGCTCTATATATACCCAGAAACAAGATGTAATCAAGGATGATGGTTGATGCTTTGATGTAAGGTTCAACTTCTGGAAACTGTAACTATTTTGACACTTGCAACGTCTTGTCTTCATTTTCAGCTAATATAAGCTTCTTTTGTTGTTTATTGCTCATTATTCATTCTTCTCCTATTCCAAGTTGTGCCTGATATGCTATTTTATTGAGCTCTTGATTTTTAGCATTAGAGTAGCTATCATCCTATCTCTATGTTAAAATCTTGTATTTATCATTGAATAAGTTATTCAGGTTTCTCCTCATCAAGTGCCAGAGAGATGTCATCCTATCTGTGCATTAGTAGATTAGATTTGTAGACTTCCTTACTAGTTGCAGCCAGCCATCACATGGTTTTTTGCATCTATTGGTGTGGTCAGTATTCTCCATATTCACCCAATCCTTAAACTATGAGTAGTTGGTGGTCTAAAGCCTTGTAGTCTAGGGGGTGTTCACGCATGTCTAGAGTGAGACAAAGTAGAAGTGGTTATCTAGCTTGGACAAGCATCATTCCTTCCATTCATCCATTGCAACAATAAGTTGAATTTATATGTTACCAAGCATCTCTGAGCTACAACCTGGGAGAATTTCTTGGAATCCTAACATAATTGGTGTCGTTGCCAATGAGAAGAGATCGAAGTTCAGCTTCCCTGGGAGAACGACACAGATCCAGCTTTGATGATAGACAAAGCTTGGACACATTTCTAGTTGTAATCATCTATCTGGTGACTCTACTGGAGGACCAACCTTCGGCAACTCCACATTACAGTTCTGGCTCAATTTGTGAGGCATACTCGAAAAAATCCTTAGAAATCACCAGCTGACCCAGTACCTAACCTTGAGATGATTGTGAAGCAGAAAAGGATCATTCAGAAAGGAGCATCAGGATCAAGTAAGCCTAAACAATGTTATGTATTTCTGCAAGAGAGGCTTGTAACTGAGCATGCACATTTTGAAGATATAGAGCCAACATTTTTAGTGGAGAAATACCCTTAGAGATTCATAAAGCTCCTTGTTCATTAAGTTCCCCTTTGGATCGCAATCCAAACAAAACCTCCCACACAATCCATCATATTCCTTTGTCCCTTTTGTTCATTTCATAGCTCCCTACCTTTCAAACTTCCAGTATCCTTCCACCTACCCCAGTTATGGCAGGCCCACAAGCTCCCACTAAGATTGAAAGAATCATAGCTGCTAGGTATGGACCCATCATCCTACCCATTCCTTTGAATTCCATGCCTGCAGGAGAATACTGGAAATACATGCCTAAATTCACTGGTATAGAGAGAGTAATAGATGAAGAGCACCTTGAATCTTTTTATAGTTATGCTAATAACCTTGAAATCAGTGAAGATGATGTGTGGATGAGAGTGTTTGTCCAGAGCCTTGATGGAGAGGCTAGAAAGTGGTTCAAAGAGTTGAACCCTAGGTCCATAGCAGACATTGAAGCATTAGATGATGTGTTTTTAAAGCATTGGGGAGATAAGAAAGACCTGTTATACTACAATACTGATTTTGGAAACCTCAAGAGAGAAAATGGGGAATCATTGTCTGATTTTAATAAAAGGTTTAATCATATGTATAGCAAGATACTAGCTGAAGTGAAGCCTACCCCCACCTCTGCAAAACTCACCTATGCTAATGCATTTGAATCTAACTTTTTCTTGTTGTTGAAAGATAGAAGATGTGCCATGCTGGATGAAATGCAGGATGCAACCCTAGAGGTAGAATCTAATATCATGGCTACAGAAAAACTCAAGGGTCATGTTGACAGAAGAAGGCAGAGAGGTGAACCTTCCACCTCTTCTTCATCTTCAGAGCCCAAGTTAGATAAAAGGACTAAGATGATAGAGTCACTGGCTGCTGAGATATCTAAGCTGAAGGTTGAGCAGAGTTATGGGAAGGCAAGGCTACCTAATTCATTTTCTCCTAGAAATCCAAGTTCCTTCAGAAGAGAAAATGATCAATTGCAAATTATTCAGAGAGGAAAGGATACCAGTGAAGAACAAAGAGTTAAGACTCCTTTTCAGAACATAGTCATGGAGGAGGAACAGTCTGGTGAAGAGGATGAGATTCACTGCATGAAAGGCAAGGGCAATGCTGCCTTTTTGACATTAGTTGCCTACAAAGAATCATTACTCCAGGACCAGACCAGTCAAGAGAGGGACAAAGAAGCTGTTCCACAGACCGATGAACAACAAAGGTATAATTTGAGGTCAAGAATGAGTAATGTCAAGGAGAACCCTGCCCAAAGAGCTGCTGCTCGCACAGAGCAGCAGATCGACAGACAAAAAAAGCCAGCAGCCAATCCAGTCATCCCCAAAGCTCCAAATCAAGAGATAAGAGGCCTTGAGAAGTTCCCTTCCCCTTTTAGTTTTGAATAAGAAGTCCAGAAGTTAAAAATATATGTGCCTTTGATAGAACTTGTAAAGAGTGAGGTATTTAGAAAGCCTATCCTTGATGCCCTTAAGCTAAAAGCCTCACAAGCCTCCAATGACTATGTAAATTTGCAAGATGATAAAGCTAAAGTTGTGCTTATCCCAATGACTAAACCCTCTGATAATAGCTCCTCATCATTCTATGTCTCCTTGACCATTCATGACAAAACCCTTCATAACTGTCTACTGGACACCAGTGCTAGCCATAATCTGATGCCCGAAGCTATCATGGAAGAGTTATGCCTTGAGATTACTAGAAATTATCATGATCTTTTCTCCTTTGATTCAAGAAAGGTAAAATGTCTGGGATTAATCAAAGACTTGGCTATCACCCTAACTCAGTTGCCCATGAAGAGCATGATGATGGATATTGTGGTAGCAGATGTCCCCCCTAAGTTTGGTATGCTACTTTCTAGAGGGTGGATTAAGAAGTAGGGTGGAACATTAGAAAATGATTTATCTTATGCCACCATCCCAGTTTTTGGAGGGGAGAGCAGGAGATTGTATAGGGAAGAACAGGTGGCCTACGTCATCAGTGATGAGAAGAATCCTACTAATCATCCCGTCTATGCTGTGGACACTAATTTTGGAGCATGTATTCTCCAAATTGAAGAATCCCAGAAGGCCTCGTTGCGGCTCAAGAAACCAATAATCCAGGGCATGGAAGAGCAAGGAAGTCATGTTTGGGAGATGTTCTTTGATGGAGCATGTTCTAGGGAAACTGTAGGAGCAACGGTGGTGTTGATATCTCCAAAATATGAAAGCACACATCTGCCTTTCAAGCTGACTTTTCAAGTCACCAACAATATAGTAGAGTATGAGGCTCTAAAATTGCACCTTAACGCAGCTAAAGACAGGGGGACCAGAAACATAAAGGTGTTTGTAGATGCTGATCTCATCATTTAGCAAGTGAACAAAACGTTTCAAGCAAAGCACCCAAGGTTGAAAGCATATAGAGATGAGGTATGGAGACTCAAAGATTCCTTTGAAAATTTTTGTATCTCATATATCCCTAGAGTCAAAAATCAGCTTGTTGACTCCCTTGTTGTGTCTGCTAGCATGTTTATCCCTCCCATGCCCCCTAGACTGGTTTATGAAGTCCAAATAAAATATAGACCATCGTTACCTGATAATGTCCAGCATTGGAAAGTTTTTGAAGATGATGATGAAGTAAATAGGTTTCTGCAAGTCATTGATGAATTCTTTGAAATACAAATTGACCAAGAAAATGAAGCCTTGGAAGAAAGCCCCCAATCCCAACTAAATAATAGAATTGGAAAAGATAACATTGTCCAGCTGCCCATCAATTATATACCTAAAGGCCTAGTTCCCTTAGAAAATTTGTTTGACCAGAATGATTTGCCTTATGAGGTTGCCAAAAAAGAGGATCAATCTACAGTCCACAAGCATAACATAGGGATTCCAGATAATCCAAAGTATATAAATCTATCCACCCATTTGTCTGCTGCCTAAAGTTCTGAATGCTGCACCTTGATGAAGCAGTTTGCTGATGTCTTTGCTTGGGAGTACAATGACCTTAAAAGGTATGATAAAAATATCATTCAGCATCAGATCCCCTTGGAGAAAGGCACCATCCCTTTCAAGCAGAAGCTGAGAGCCATAAATCCTTTTCTCCTTCCTCTGATTGAAAGGGAGATCAAGAAGTTGTTGGTTGCCAAAATCATAGTCCCTCTCAGATATTCAAAATGGGTAGCTAACTTAGTAGTGGTGAGGAAGAAAAGTGGAGAAATCAGGCTTTGCATTGATTTTAGAAATTTAAACAAATGCTCTAAGAAAGAAAATTATCCTCTACCCAAGATGGAGCATTTGCTACAGAAAGTCTCGGGAGCCAAAGTGATGTATTTCCTAGATGGATTTTCAGGTTATAATCAAGTTGTTGTGCATCTAGATGACCAAGAGAATATTGCATTCACCACTCCTTGGGGCACTTTTATGTATTCCAAGATTCCTTTTGGGTTGATGAATGCTGGAGCAACCCTTCAGAGAGCTATGGATATAACATTCATGCGAGAGAAGGACAAGTTTGTCCTTATCTACCTTGATGATATAACAGTATACTCTAGCAGCCATCAAGATCATTTGCAACACCTGAAGAAAGTATTTCTGAAGTGCAGAAGGTTTGGGATATCAGTCAATCCTAAAAATTCACAGTTTGCTTTAGAAGAGGGCAAGCTTTTAGGATACGTTGTCTCTCTTGCAGGTGTCAAAATTGACCCAGAAAGAGTGAGAGAAATACAGACCTTGTCTATCCTAAGATCAAAGAAGAATATCCAATCCTTTCTGGGCAAGATAAATTTTGTAAGGAGTTTTATTCGAAATCTTGCAAAACTTGTAAAACACATCACCTCCATGTTGAAGAAGGGGTCGGAAATCAAATGGACTAATGCAACAAGAACATCATTTGAATCCATCAAGAGAGCCATTATGGAAGCTCCCACTTTGATCAACCCAGATTATAGCAAGGAGTTCCATATATTTTCATTTGCCTCAAATGACACCCTTGCAGCAGTTCTATTGCAGAAAGATGATGAAGGGTCAGAGCATCCAATGGCATTCTTCAGCCAGACATTAAGGGATGCTAAACTGAGGTATGACATTATGGAAAAACAAGCCTATGATCTTATCAAATCCTTGAAAGCTTTTAGAATATACATTTTTCACTCCAAGGTAATTACATATGTGCCCTCAGCTTCAGTTAAAGATGTCCTAACACAGCTAGATGTTGATGGAAGAAGGGCTAAATGGATTGCAAATCTGATTGAATTCAACATAGAGCTGAAGCCCACCAAGCTAGTCAGAGGTCAGGGCCTTTCCAAACTGATGGTTGAAGAAAATTGTAGGATGCTGGATATAAATTTCATAAGCACAATTTCAGAAGATTAGCAGATAGAAAAAGCAGTTGAAACAGGGCAGAGCCAATCAATGGTAGAGAATCTAGCTTCTTGTGAATGGTATTGTACAATAGCTCAATTATTACTAAAGCTAGAAGTCACTTCAGGCCTAAGTTCAAGCCAAGCCAGAGCCATTAAGCTTAGAGTAGCCAAGTATTGCATTCATGAAAACTTGTTGTATTGGAGGGACCCATCTGGAATCCTTCTAAGATGTCTGGACAAAGAACAACCCATAGAGGTCATGCATCAGTTTCATTCCAACATTTGTGGAGGACATCACTACTGGAAAACCATAGCCCACAAGGTCCTCAGAGCTAGTTATTATTGACCGAACTTGTTTTCTGATGTCTTTTCATATGTTAAATATTGTGACAGGTGCCAGAGGTTTGAGGGAAAGTAGTAGTTGAAGTCCTTGCCTTTGAAGCCAATACATTCCAGTGGTCCTTTTCAGCAGTGGGGTTTTGATTTCATTGGAGAAATCAATCCACATTCCAGTGGCCATCACAGATGGATCTTAGTAGCCACTGACTACTTCACTAAGTGGATTGAGGCCATCCCTACAAGAAAGGCTGATCATCATGTGATCATAAATTTTTTGACAGATAATATCTTCACCAAGTTTGGTTGTCCACATAAATTAGTTACAGACAATGAAGCTGCCTTCAGGGAAAAAGAGTTGGTGGACATGTGTAACTCAATGGGCATTAATTTAGTTCATTCCACCTCATATTACACTCAAGGTAATGGTCTAGCAGAATCTTCCAACAAGAGCTTGATAAGGATAATTAGAAAGCTACTGGAAGACAACAAAAGGAATTGGGATTCCAAGCTCAAGTACGCATTGTGGGTTGACAAGGTGACCACCAAGAAATCCACAGGGAATTCCCCCTTCAAGCTGGTATATGGCACTGACGCCATATTTCAAATTTAGTTAATTATTATTGTGGCTAATTTTTTATAGGAAGAGCAGAATGAGGAAGAGGGCATGGCAAAAAGGATCAATGATTTGGCAGAAGTACATCAAATTAGAGAGTAGTTGGTTGAAAAGTCTGTAGCACATCAGAGAAGAATAAAGGAAGCCTTTGATAGAAAGGCAGAGATAGACAATTTTCAAGTTGGAGACCTGGTTCTTAAGTGGGATGCACTAAAAGAGAAGAAAGAGAACCATGGGAAATTTGATGATCTATGGACTGGACCTTTTGTCATCACTCAGGTCCAAGGGAACAATACTTTGATGCTGCAAAGTATGGAAGGAGAGACAGTTTTTGATGGCCCATTTAATGGGCAATTTTTGAAAATTTATGTCGTTTAAGGTCTTCAGGCCTTAATGTTGTAAATATGTTGTTTTATCAAGTTTTAGTGTAGACTTAATTAGACTCCATGCCCGATGGAACACTAGGAAATTTTGCTGATATGGTTTTGTAGGAAAAGCATTGATCTACTGTTCTTGAGACCTCACAGACCTCACTGTTGGGCTCCAAAAATGGCACTCATTACCATACATTTTTCACCTATGCTTCCATTATTTCGCTCACTATTCATCACCTTGTCACTCCATTTTTCCTACTATTCACCATTAATGGGTCTCATTCATATTTTCCAAATATTGTTTATTTTTAAGCATTTTTGAGAGAAATTCTTGATTAAATATTAGAAAATAATATATTTTACTTTATATATGGAAAGTGGGTTGTTTTGGTGACATATGTAGGTTGCAAGGAAGCTTCCAAGACATATTTATGTGGCCTTGAATGATCAAATTCGAATTTGATAAGATAATCCTCATTGAAAAGATCATGGAGAAGATCATGGACCTCATGGAGGAAACCATGGAGGATAGGGTTATGTGTCTAGATGGTTGAGAAATGTATGGAACTAAAAGAGAGATTAGTGGATCATCATTATGAGTTTGTTATCTCCTCTCATTGTATAAATAGGAGTACCTCCTCCATTCCAAAAGGAGGACTCTTAGAGCATTGTATCCAACTTATGATGGCATAGAATAAAGCTTCATTTTTCATACATTTCCATAATGTAGTTTTATTTCCATTATGTAGTGTTTAGATATAAGTTTGCTTAATGTAGTATATGGAATAATTTGTCTTGTTCTTAGGAGAATTGAGCTCACTCTAAAAGGATGAGAGAAACATGTTATTTCATATTAGATCTTATTTCATTTACTTGTTTAGATGTTTGAGGATTTGTTTGTGATTGATGAATGAGTTTTAAATTAGAATCTAATCAACATATGAGAGGACAACTAAGGGTCTAAGTTAGGCTCTCTCTCTCTATTTGATTTGTATGATAATTGAAATTCATTCTTTTGTGTTTATGTTTCAAGTTATTTCATTTCTTATGTTTATGGATGAATCTTAGTTTAGTTTGGATTAGTACATGAGAGGACAATCAAGAGACTAAGTTAGTCTTTCTCTCTCTTTGAATCTGAACAACAATTAAAGTTCATTCTCTTGTCTTTATTTCAAGTTTCTGGTTTTATGAATGATTTCTCTATGATACTGTAGGGAAGGACAACCAGGACCTCCTTAGTTAGGAGCCTCTTCCCTTGCATATTGTATTGAATCTTAAATAATTTCATTAGACATAGAGTTAGTTGCCTACTCCTGCATATATTGTGCTGGCATCATCACAAGCTTACGAGTTTCCCTGGTTGATAATTTAATGCAGCAATTTAAGCCCAATAAATTGCCCAACATTTTGGCGCCGTTGCCGGGGATGGTGCTAAGGGATTAGGCATTAGAAATTTAATTTAGTACTAGTATTTTTCTTTAGACAAAATAACTTGTGAGACCTGGTGACAGCAGGATCTTCACAAAGGAGTTTAAGTTTGAGTTTTATGATGATTTAGTGTTTAGCTAGTTTTAAATTTTGTCTTTTCAAAAACACCCCCTGCATAAATAAACACAAATCAATCGATAAGTATGCTCTCTTCCTGCGCTTCGTGCGATCAGGAAGATCAGAAAGTCTATTGATTTTGTTCAAATAAAACTACTCTTGCTAGAGAACTAATGTGAAACATGACAATAAAGAATTTTGTGAATGAAAAAACATCTTTAAACTTTTAGATGAAATTTAGTTTTTTTTTTTTTAATTTTAGATTTAAAAAATAAAATTTTTAATAATATATGTATCATATATACATATTATTATTAAAAATAAAAATAAAAAAATAACCATTTCTTTGGTTTTTTTAGATATTTAAAAAAAAAACAAAAAAAAAAAAACTAACTTCATTATAGCTATTGTTTAATAGTAGGTTTTAATAAAAAATTTGTTGATTTTACAACTTTAAAAAAATTTCAACTTAAATAACAAATTAATGTGTGTTTTTTTTAAATTTGGTGTTTAACAAAAAAAATCTAAAACAATAAAAAAATCAACATAATAAAAAAAATAAAAAACTAATATGTTTTCATGTATAAAAAATACTAATAATAAGTACTTCACAATAAAATGGAAAATTTGCAGAGTCCATCCTAAGCCTCTTGATCATACCTCACATCTTGAGGTGTTGCATCCTGCCACGATCTTATACAATTTTTTTTTCTTTTGTTGTCTTCCCTCTATGTATACATGTCCAGTGCGATTTTTTTTGAAATGCTGTTATCTGGCAAAACACGGAAGGTTCAAGGCATGGTCCCCTAGGAGACATCTCAGAAACAAATAGATCCTCAAGATTAACTGGAGCAATACTACTGCCATGACACTTGTATTTTCCAGACCTCAACAAGGTGTTTCCAGATCCTGAAAGAGAAGCCAAATCATTTATAAATTGTACATGCGTAATCCATGTCCGATCAAAGCGTTGATTTTGAGGTGGGAGATTCACATCTGTTTCACAGTTTCGAGGTCGTCTTCCATATTCTGCGCCTTACGCTCGGAGTAGTGGATGACAATGTACTGCCTCAGGGGCCTGTACAGATCGATCGAAACCGTTTTTTCCTCGTGGATCGCCAACATCACCGCCATCGTTGGTGCGGCCATTGGAAGAGTACGACCAGACCCACAAATCGGCGGACGGACGGACAAGCAATTGAGGTCCTTCCATTCAATCCCGAGAGATCCTCATCTTTATCGTATGTTCGTTGTTACTCTAGAGAATGCTATGCCCTATCTCTAATATTATCATGCAATTTTAGACCTAAAATGGCTTGCAAGTACAGCTATGGATACATGGACAACTCCAGCACCAGCGGACCGTATATCCCAGAAATAATTACGTTGAATCTCACCACGGGGAAGCCATTGAAGGCACATAATGTTTTGATGGGATGTGGACTGGACAACCAAGGCCGAACAGAGGTTGGCAAAAAGGGATGTGAAATGCTGGCGTTTCCTCGAGCTTTAATTTGATCCAGAGTGGTATTTTATCTATGATGGTCTAAACGTGGAGCAGGAGCTGTGATTCAGAGATTTATTGCAAGGTTTAATTCCAGGACGTGAGATCGAAGCTGTCAGGCATAGAAGCAGGTTCAGAAATGTGAAAGCAGGGCAGAGTTTATGTATTCCCTTCCCCGATGCGGACAAGCACGTTTCGTTTGAATTGATTTCGTCTTTAACATTTCTGAATTGATTGGCAAGGCACTATAATTAATAGCTCATCCCGTTGTTCTCTTGCAGGAGCAGCCCTGAGCAATATGTTCATTAGTAGTTCGAATCAATAGTGCTTCGGCCCCTTATTATGAAATTAGGCTCTCGCCTCACATACTCAACCGATACCATTTCAACCAATTGTTCCAGGGATCTATATTTCGATACATATCGATTCTATATCAATATACTTGTCTGTTGGACGAGCTCCAGAGATTCACCGGACTTGAACCCTGGACCGGAACGCAGTGGGCCTTTTTCTTCTTGTTCAAGATAAGCAGCAGTAGCGAGAGGGACTAGGGCTACGATACCACTGCCAAGATTTTCGATAACGTGGACACCATTATCCTGATTCGTTGGCAAACAAAATGAGAAAATCATTAAGTTGGATAGGAGATTGCATACCCTCCAAATGTCATTTTGCAATACGTTTTGTTTGGATTTCTTTTAATGATTTAATTGCAATATATTACATTTATATTTATTACATTTTAATTGTAATATTTAATTGTAATATATTACGTGTAGTTTAATTGTAATATATTACATTTATATATATTACGTTTTAATTGTAATATTTAAGTGTAGTTTAATTATAATATATTTATTTTTATTTATATTTGTTTTATATATATAGATTTTCATTTAATGCTTTGATTTCTTTAGATTTATATTGGAAAATTAATAGTTATCATTTTTTTTTAAGGATTGATTTGTTTTGATTGTGTGATTTGTTTTTTTAATATATTTAGCTATAATTAATGATTGATATGTTTTGAGTTATATAATATTTGATTTGTATAAATATATATATGATTGTCTTAATATATTAATTCTATTAATATATTAATATGATTGTATTAATTATATTAATATATTAATTTAATATATTAATATGATTGTATTAATTATATTAATATATTAATATTTTTTATCAAGTTTCAAAAAATAAAAAATAAAAAATAAAATAAAATAAAATAAAAAATAATTAAAAAAAATAATAGTTAACAATGGTTGTTTAGAAGGATTTTAAAAAATAAACATTGGCATGTGAAGGGTACTGGCATAAAACAAAACTATGAAAATTGAGAGAATCAGGAGAATTACAAGAACAAGATGAAAACTTTGGAGGCATGAAAATTGAGAAAAACATGAGAACAGGATGAAAGAAAAAAATAATAGAAATAAAAAAAAAACGCAAACAAACAAACATACTTTTCACAAAATTCACGCAGGCTTGAAAATAAAGAATGGAACATTTGGAAGCATAATTTAAAAGAACATTTGGTGGATTATTTAAATGCTGACTAACTTGTTTAGAGTTGGAAAATCGATATTGTTGTATGCTTTTATAACGCACTAATCTGCAGGACACAACAAATCTATGATGCCATGCACAGAAGTCAGCTGACACAAACAGGGAGTATTACTCTTCATGGTTATTTTCACTAATGGATTGATATTAATATCATGATTAAGTCCATTTTAACACATTGATTGTCCTTAATTTGTTTTATTTGGTATGAAATTTTTGCGTAAGAAACATGAAGAAACTGGCCATTTCTTCATGAGCACACTTATGTTTTCTTTGTAACAAGTTTTTTTCAGGTTACAGGACAATCAAGTGATCATAAGGAGATTATATTGTGACGAAAATTGGTCTTCCAAAGACTAAGTCATGACAGATTCTAAAGACAAATCCAACTCTACAACCACTCCTTTGCAACTCCCTTTTTGCAAAGATTTTCAATTCCACCTATTGTCAAACCATAAAGCATACAATCTCCATATCCATTTTTCACAGCAAGAGTTCTTATTTCATACACCATGCATTTCATTACATCCATTCCTTACAAGCATCTTGTCATTTTCCATGTCATTACCATTCCCCTTCATTTCCGCCAATAAAACCCTGCTTGAGTCGCAGTCCTAGAGTCAAAGTATCATTGAAAAAACACCTAGAGGCTTCCATGCCTTAATGGCAAGTACTCTTGCCAATGAACAATGGGAGTACATTAATATCCCTTGTTCGTTGGATCTTGTAGGTGACTCGACCACGACAAATTTATTCGTACCTACAAAGATGTGTTAGGCATCCTGACTCCCATTGGAATCAATGGTGGGAGCTCTTGTGTTGGCTAGGGGCATTCATTAACGGCCACTAAGTCAACAACTTCTTGCTATGCTCGACATCGACACATTTAATCACATAGCAAGATTTGTGCCATCGAGCGTTGAAGACTTGAAGACCCATATTTTGTAGTAGATGAAGCCAATTTCCATTCATTGTATTTCCATTAATTGTATACATTGTATTTCACTTGAGGACAAGTCAATAAATAAGGCTGGGAGGAAAATGTAACTTCTATATTTTGTATACCTTCCAAGCCTTATATATTTTCAACCATATTCAGCAGACTCATCAGATTCATCATCCAGCAGCAGATACAACTTTCAGCCATGTTCAACAGACTCCTCAGATTCATCATCTAGTAGCAGAGGATCTAACAGCCGATACAACAATACAGATCCATCTTTCATCCACAACTTGAAGAAGCTTCAGATCAGAATTGTCGCAGCTGAACATGCATGATTCATCCACTTCCTTACGTAAGTAAGGTATGATGTTTTCTAACCTTTAATCTTGAAATTCTTTTTAGATGCTAAAATGATGATATTTGGAAAATATTCCACTATTTCACTATTTCCTTTCTCATTTAAAATTGCCAAAAAGCATCAGTTGGGGAGGGGGGAATTTTACACTTCATTCTTTTTCCTCATTCATATTACATCTTAACCCACATAGTCTTCCCACAATAAAAACTACTACAAAATGATGAGCATATGATTGATCTCAACACAGTAAATAATGATTGTAAACACAAGAACCAATCATTAAAAAGAGATCTCAACAAAGTAAATAATGATTGTAAACACAAGAACCAATCATTAAAAAGAGATCAAAGTAAATAATGATTGTAACACAAGAACCAATCATTAAGAAGAGATCAAAGTAAATAATGATTGTAACACAAGAACCAATCATTAAAATATGTCAATGCTTTGCAAACAAATAAAAGTTATCCAAAGATGTGCAAAGTTAAAAAGAAGTCCATGATTGAAAGATGTTTGTTACACAAGAACCAAACATCTTGTAAAAGGAAGCTCATTTAAGAATCAAATCAAATAAGTCATTGTATTAGCTTGCATGAGGACATGCAAGAACTTCAGTTGGGGAGTATGTTGGGCTCCAAAAATGGCACTCATTACCATACATTTTTCACCTATGCTTCCATTATTTCGCTCACTATTCATCACCTTGTCACTCCATTTTTCCTACTATTCACCATTAATGGGTCTCATTCATATTTTCCAAATATTGTTTATTTTTAAGCATTTTTGAGAGAAATTCTTGATTAAATATTAGAAAATAATATATTTTACTTTATATATGGAAAGTGGGTTGTTTTGGTGACATATGTAGCTTGCAAGGAAGCTTCCAAGACATCTTTATGTGGCCTTGAATGATCAAATTCGAATTTGATAAGATAAGCCTCATTGAAAAGATCATGGAGAAGATCATGGACCTCATGGAGGAAACCATGGAGGATAGGGTTATGTGTCTAGATGGTTGAGAAATGTATGGAACTAAAAGAGAGATTAGTGGATCATCATTATGAGTTTGTTATCTCCTCTCATTGTATAAATAGGAGTACCTCCTCCATTCCAAAAGGAGGACTCTTAGAGCATTGTATCCAACTTATGATGGCATAGAATAAAGCTTCATTTTTCATACATTTCCATAATGTAGTTTTATTTCCATTATGTAGTGTTTAGATATAAGTTTGCTTAATGTAGTATATGGAATAATTTGTCTTGTTCTTAGGAGAATTGAGCTCACTCTAAAAGGATGAGAGAAACATGTTATTTCATATTAGATCTTATTTCATTTACTTGTTTAGATGTTTGAGGATTTGTTTGTGATTGATGAATGAGTTTTAAATTAGAATCTAATCAACATATGAGAGGACAACTAAGGGTCTAAGTTAGGCTCTCTCTCTCTATTTGATTTGTATGATAATTGAAATTCATTCTTTTGTGTTTATGTTTCAAGTTATTTCATTTCTTATGTTTATGGATGAATCTTAGTTTAGTTTGGATTAGTACATGAGAGGACAATCAAGAGACTAAGTTAGTCTTTCTCTCTCTTTGAATCTAAACAACAATTAAAGTTCATTCTCTTGTCTTTATTTCAAGTTTCTGGTTTTATGAATGATTTCTCTATGATACTGTAGGGAAGGACAACCAGGACCTCCTTAGTTAGGAGCCTCTTCCCTTGCATATTGTATTGAATCTTAAATAATTTCATTAGACATAGAGTTAGTTGCCTACTCCTGCATATATTGTGCTGGCATCATCACAAGCTTACGAGTTTCCCTGGTTGATAATTTAATGCAGCAATTTAAGCCCAATAAATTGCCCAACACTCACAGGGAGGATCTCATCCCCAGAAGGAGCCAGTGTTATCTCTGCTACATAGCTTCGATTTTTGAAGGTCGGAAATGAGTTTGGTCCACTTGATTATGCTTAAAGGAAGCTCATAATGGTCATTCTTACCTTTTTCCTTTGCCCCACTCATTCTCCCTCCATCTCTGTTGCCTCTGATTTTCTTAAAAAGAAAAAACCAAAAAAACCCCTTTTGTTGTAATCCCCGAGCGCTAAAGCCAAAAAACCCCATAAAACCTTAGCCACGTGTCTTCGTACCTCCAAAAAACTCATCGCCTATAATCTCCACCATTGATCTTTCCTTGCAAATCTGATGGCTTGCATCGCGCCCGATAAAGAAACCTACACGATTAAATCCGCATCGTCTGATCATCTCCACCAAGATCGGATGGCCTTCACACTTTTCACACCCATAAAGTGATGTAACGTTAGCGTGTGACAGAGAGTGGTTTTTCTCTCTCATCTGCCGCTACGTGTCATGCGCTGAATGGAATTTCACGCCCTCATCCTTTTACCGCCAAACACCCAAAGGTGGTGTGGTTGATACCACTTACCGCTTAACCTTCCATCCCTGCCCGATAATGGTCGTGCACCTTCCCCACCTGATCACCGTTAGATCTATCCGCCCAAGATCTAATGGCCTACATTCATCCCGCTCCCACTTCTTCCGACATCTTCCGCCAAGCCATCTCTACCATCTATTCTCCCAATCCAACGACCGATCTTTCTCCCTCATCCAGCTCATCCATTTGCCACGCAGTCCACATCCCTTGACCGTTCCATGTGCCCAAAGGATGAAGGCGACCAGCTCACTAGTACCAGTTGCAGCTGCTCCTCAACAACCATATTTAACAAATAGTATGGCTAAAGAGAAAACAGACAGAGTAGGGTAATGTAACTGCATTTAGTAGTTATGGAACTTCATTGATATAAACACTCCAGTTGCCTGAGAGGACAGCAAAGCACTTGAAAAGATCAGATTCATCCACTAAAGCAAGAAAACACACTCAGAGACTCTATGAGGCAGTTAAATGCAGTTGGTGGTCAATTATGACCTCTCCATACCTAAACAGCTAAGTGCCTTTGTGATGAAGCTCTATATATACCTAGAAACAAGATGTAATCAAGGATGATGGTTGATTCTTTGATGTAGGGTTCAATCTCTGGAAACTGTAACTATTTTGACACTTGCAGTGTCTCATCTTCATTTTCAGCTAATACAAGCTTCTTTTGTTGTTAATCACTCACTCTTCATTCTTCTCTTGTTCCAAGCTATGCCTGACATGCTACATTCTTGAGCTCTCGATTTTTAGCATTAGAGTAGCTGTCATCCTATCTCTGTGTTAAAATCTTGTATGTATCATTGAATAAGTTATTCAAGTTTCTCTTCATCTAGTTCCAGAGAGTTGTCATCCTTTCTGTGCATTAGTAGATTAACTTTGTAGACTTCCTTACTGGTTGCAGCAGGCCATCACATGGTCTTCTGCATCTGTTGGTGTGGTCAATATTCTCCATATTCACCCAATCCTTAAACTGTGAGTAGTTGGTGGTCTAAAGCCTTGTAGTATGGGGGGTGTTCATGCATGTCTGGAGTGAGAAAAATTAGAAGTGGTTATATGTCTTGGACAAGCATCATTCCTTCCATTCATCCATTGTAACAATAAGTTGAATTTATATGTTACCAGGAATCTCCAAGCTACAACCTAGGAGAGTTTCTTGGAATCCTAACACAACTAAATGATGAAATTTACTATGGTATGTTGTAAAACCTATGTTTTATCATCATAATGAAAACCATATCATCATATACTATAATATCAAACTTATACTAGGGCTTACTTACAAACCCTAGACCTTATGAACATCAACAATTAGGTTAGCACATATACATATCTAGGATAATCATGCATAAGAACATCATAACATATATTGGACAAACCCAAGACACAAATATATATACATTTAAATTCTGACATATAATGATCTTGATTTGTCTATTTTTTTTATTAGACAAATAAACATACACATGCGGTTTCATTGCTAAGAGTTTACTCGCAATACATAATGGTTTTACTCATAAACCCTAATTTACCAAAACCTCAAGGTCTAGGAATACACAACCCTAAAGGACTAGGGTTTCCATCATAATACTAAGACTCCAAACATGACATTACCATCAAAACCCCAAACATTGAAAGAATAGTATTTTCTATATTTCATCAGTAACCCTAAGTACGCTAGGGTTTTTCACATTAACATTGTCATACCTGTTGGAAATAATACTGAGAAGGGGGGGGCTGAATCAGTATTATTAAATCTATAACTTTTTCATTTCATACTCAGATTTATATATGCTACTCCAATGAAGGTAACTTGCATGTACACACAATTGTCTTTAAAGCAACCAACATATATCCAACAAACTTACGATTCAATTAATTCATCATATGTTGATCTTTAATCAGTGCATTAGTACTTCATTAACCATATAAATAGTAACCATGTGTAGTAATAATAGAATAAACCATCACACATAAACAAAAGACATGAACACCAATATTTAAGGTGGAAATCCAATGCAGGACAAAAACCACCTGTTGTTGTCTTCTTTTAATATAAGAAAAACTTGTTTAAAATCTTGTACTAGTGCAGACTCATACCAGTACGCAAGCACCCACCTACAGAAGGATATAACCTTCTCTCATTCTCCAGCTTCTACTGGAAGGGATCTACAACCCACTAGCTCTTGTACTAGCCGATCCGTTTACTATAGAAGGCACTAACCTTCACTCGTTTTCCAGTTGCTATTGAAAGGGATCTCCAACCCCTTGGCTCTTGTATTGGATGATATGTTTACTAGTACATAGGCACCGGCCTATAGAAGGCTACAACCTTTTCTCTTCCTTCGGGGACCACGTTTCATAAATTTTCAAACTGGATACCACAATCTGAAGGCCTCATTTCATCAAATTTTCATATAGGACCCATCAACAACATTGAAGCTCAAAATCAATCATAACTGCAATACAACCAATCATTGAAAGCCCATCGTCACTGAAGCAAATCAAAATCAATCAATTTGAAGATTCAGAACACTGTCACCAAAACATAGTCACCAGAACACAGAGCAGAACCCGGAATTTTGCATCAACAACCATAACCAACTGCAACTTCAAATATCATATTTCATAATGTATATGCTACTTTGATGTGCTGAACCAGTGTGTATATGCACTTTTACCAAAGCAAACCAGTGTATAGGTCTAAAAATGCTAACTTAAAAGATAACAACTATTCCAGAATTTAGTCATACCCAAATCAGAACATTTACAGTGTAAATACGCATTAGTATTCAGATCTAGACTATCCATGATCAAACCATATAATAATAATTCATTTTAGGTCTCATGATTCTGATCCATCATTATATTTAATCCCCCATCAACAACTAAGGTTCATCGTTAGTTCAGATAAATAAAATCACCATAAACCCATAACATACATATTTTTTTTTTATCTCACTCTTCATAAGATATTCATTAAATTGGCCTAATGATCTTCTCCTTCTTATATAGTTTTATACCTTGGACCAAAACCACTTAGGACCAATACCTTGGAACAAATAGCTAGGGTCAATACCTCAGACCAAATACCTTGGATCAATACGTTGGACCAAAATACCTTGGACTAAATACCTCGGACCCAAACCTTGGTTTTCCAACATATACGTACCTTTCCTTCTATGAAAGTGTGTGTATATGTATACGCTTCTTTTGTTTTGTTAACCTGCATGTATACGTTGCTTGGATAAAGTGAACCAGTGTATACTTCCTAAACTACTCTCTTTCTTCAATCTCTGGAGTGTTAACGTGCCGCACTGTGAATTATCATATGAGTGAGTTGCCATCAAGGACAACACCTATATCAGAATGCCAACAATCTCCCCCTTTGGACTTGATGGAAACAACAAAACTAAGACACTCCCCCCCTTTGACATCAAGGGAAAAGAGTAGATAAAGATATTCTCCCCCTTTGATATACATTATGTTGTCCATGCTCCCCCTGAGTACATGCTAAATTCTCTGATTAAGCTCCCCGTTTGTACATGTTGAGATGCACTAAACCATCCATTCTCCCCCTGAGCACATGCAGAGTCTGCAAAAACAAATAAAATTCAAAAGAATAACATGACTCTATAACTCAACTAAGTGAGTATGACCTTCCTATCACCAATCACTCACACTTATATAAATCTCCCAACCAAGTGGGCATACACCAATTTTGACTCATCCACCCAACCAAGTGGGGATATACCAAATGTTTATGCATGACTGAAATAGAAATTATTACATCATCTTTCCCATGCATAGTGGGGTTACAAATTAGGTCTTTTCACGACCTTTACATCAAATGATATACATGACATTTACAACAAGGACGAATAATCTAAACAAGACCATGATAGTCATAAGGAACTATCATACACCATATATGATCTACACCATCAGCATCTGTCAGCAGCATCAAGATCAACAACCTATATATTTCCATCATAAAAAAGTGTCACCAGAATCAAAACAACTATGTGGATCAAGCAATATAAGTATCTTCATGTACCAATATCTTCTAACATGATGCCAACAATGCATTATTAGAAGCATATGCTCCCCCCGAACATGTGCCAACCGTTCATTGTCATATCTGATCATTGCAAATATTAGTAAGAATCATCAAGGCATCACCATCAACCAGTTATTCATCAACTTATTAACTTATGAGGGATAAAAACACTTCCACATATCATCAGAAAATCGTAACCATCATTAATTAGAACAATATAGATAATTGATAATTGATTGAACCATATCAGACCCCTTTTCTTGAGTCTGTCCCATTGATTTTTCTTCAAAACACCATATACACGGTTGTCCAACTTCTAACTTGCATATATACATGACTTCTCTTCGTAATAACTGCATATGAGAATTGGAATACTAAAGTTTACTTTCAGCTTCCCCTGGATCTGTTATGTCTGTAAACTGAGCTATTCCAAATATTTATGACAACAATTCCTTCTTCTTCAATACCTTGGATTGTGATGATGTTTGCTCCTTTTGGTACGGTGGCCAAAATTTTCTCCTACATTCCTTTGATTTATGTCCAAACTTGTTACACGCATAGCATCTTACATGTTTCATATTCCTTCTATCACAACCAATAGCTTTGTGACCAAACATATTGCAAGAAAAAAAATATCCCTTAAAGTACCTAGAAACTAATGATCTTTCCATATGATGGTCTTGAACCATTCTACTTTTGCATCTCGCTGCAACATGTCCAGAATTATGACATTTAAAACATTCAACATTATTTGTCAAATAAAAGAAACAATTATTCCTTCCATAGTTAGGTGGAAATGTTTTTCTTCGAAGTATTTCTATCCTTGGTTGTTGATGTGGTTGACCTTTTATCTCCTTGTTGAGCATTTCAGATTTTACATTGGCATTCCTTACCTCATCTTGTGATCTAGATTCACCTTCATGAAAACCAAGACCAGTCTTTATAATAGGCAAACAGTGAACTTTGATGATTTCATCTAACGTTTTAGATCCTTTAGCAAATCTAAGATTCAGATTCTTTGTATTTTCAAGTTCTTTTCTTAGACATACTACCTCACATTCTAACACTTCATTTTGTTTTCCTTTTTCAGTGAGTTGATGTATCACTGTTTTTATGAATTTATCCTTTTTTGCCAAAATGATTTTGAGTTGACTGATTTCTTTAAGGAAATCTTCCTTTTCTAAGGCATCATTTTCATACGCCATGAGTAGTTTAATTTCTTGATCATCTTCATAACTATTTGACAAGCCATCACTATCATCATGAATATAATAACTTTTATTACCTTCTATAGACATCTTTCCTTTGACATGAGGGCATCTAGTGGCATAATGACCAACTCTACCACAAGTAAAGCATTTGAATGGTAGCTTACCTCTGAATCTTCTGGAACCTCGTTGAAGCTTCTTGACAAAATTTACCTCATCTTCTTCTTCTAAAATGTGTCCTGATTCATTGTGCTATTCCTTTTCTTTTCCCTTTGCTGATGCTTTAAAATCGACTTCTCTCATATCTAAAGGACCTCCTTTTCTCATTTCAAAGGAAGTTAGGATTCCATGGAGTTGGGTCATAGTAATAGTTTGAAGATCCTATTTTCCTTCTATGGCCAACACTTTTGACTCAAATTTAGAGGACAAAGATCTCAAAATTTTCTCAACTAAAGTAGCTTCCTTTATCTCTTCACCCAGATTTCTCATATTATTTACAATCCCATCTACTCGCAAGAAATAACTAGAAATGCTTTCGTTACGATGCATCTTGAGAGTTTCATACTGGATTCTGAGAGTTTGTAGTTTAGCCTGTTTTACTTGGGAGTCACCTTCGTATCTCTAAATGATTCTGTCCCATATTTCCTTGGCTGTGTTGAGCTGCATGACTTTGGCGAATTCCGATTCTGATAGACTTCCCAATAAGGCATTGACATCTTTTGCATTGATTTCATATGTTTTCCTTTCTACTGGATTAGTGGGGATTGTTGCTGGATATTGATATGCTTTCTCCACAATTGCCCAAACATCAGCTCCAAGTGACTGAAGGTACACTCTAGTTCGTGTTTTCCAATATACCAAGTTTTTCCCATTGAATATTGGTGGTCTGATAGATCCCATGCCTTCGTGATTGTTCATTTTGAAAGATATCCCTTCAAGTGATCAAGCTTCCTCTGAAGGACCTACTTTGATACCAATTGTTGGAAATAATACTGAGAGGGGGGGTGAATTATTATTATCAAATCTATAACCTTTTCATTTCATACATAGATTTATATACACTACTTCAATGAAGGTAACTCGCGTGTACACACAACTTTCTTTAAAGAAACCAACATATATCCAACAAACTTATGATTCAGTTAATTCATCATATGTTGATCTTTAATTATTGCATCACTTCATTAACCATATAAATAATAACCATGTGCAGTAATAACATATTAAACCATCACACATAAACAACACACATGAACACTAGGATTTAAGGTGGAAACCCAACGCGGGACAAAAACCACTTGTGCTATATTCTTTTAATATAAGAAAAACCTGTTTACAATCTTGTATTGTTGCAAACTCATACCAGTACATGGACACCCACCTACAGAAGGCTACAACCTTCTCTCATTCTCTTGCTTCTACTGGAAGGGAGATACAACCCCTTAGCTCTTTTACTAGTCGATCCATTTACTAGTACATAGGCATCGACCTATAGAAGGCTTCAACCTTCACTCGTTTTCCAGCTGCTACTAGAAGGGAGCTCCAACCCCCTAGCTCTTGTACTGGACGATATGTTTACCAATACATAAGCTCTGCCCTATAGGAGGCTATGACCTTCTCTCTTCCTCCAGGGACCGCGTTCCATAAATTTCTAAACTTGATACTCCTGGAACACAACACCACAATATGAAGGCCTCGTTTCATCAAATTTTTATACTGGACCCATCAACAACATTGAATCTCATAATAAATCACAACTTCAATACAACCAATCACTGAAAGCCCATCATCACTAAAGCAAATCACAATCAATCAATCTAAATATTCAGAACATTGTCACCAAAACACAGTCACCAGAACACAGAGTAGAACCCAGAATTCTGCATCAATAAGCATAACCACTTGTAACTTCAAACATCATATTTCATAATGTATATGCTACTTTGATGTGCCAAACCAGCATGTATATGCACTTTTACCAATGTGAACCAGTGTACAGATCTGCAAATGCTAACTTAAAACATTACAACTATTCCAGACTTCAGTCATACCCAGATTAGAACATTTACAGTGTAAATCACACGTTAGCATTCAGATCTAGACTATCCATGATCAAACCATATAATAATGATTCTTTTTAGGTCTCATGATCCTAATCCATCATTAGATCTCATCCCCCATCAACCACTAAGGTTCATATTTAGTTCAGATCAAGAAAAGCACCATAAACCCATAATATGCATATTTTCTTTTGATCTCACTCTTCATAAGATATTCATTACTTGCACACCTTGGCCTAATTATCTTCTCCTCCTTCTATAGTTTTAGTCCTTTCTCAATGCCTTGGACCAAAACCACTTAGGACCAATACCTTGGACCAAATACCTAGGGTCAATACCTCATACCAAATACCTTGGACCAAATAGCTTGGATCAATACTTTGGACCAAAATACCTTGGACTAAATATCTCAGACCAAAACCTTGGTTTTCCAACATGTACGCACTTTTCCTCCTATGAAAGTGCATGCATATACACTTATTTTGTTCTGTTAACCCACATGTATACGCTACTTGGACAAAGTGAACCAGTGTATACTTCTTAAACTACTCTCTTTCTTCAATCTCTGGAATGTTAACCTGCTGCACTGTGAACTATCATCTGAGTGAGTTTCCATCAAGGACAACACCTGTATCATAATGCCAACAATACCCTTAGGTTAGGGTTTTAAATAGAACCTTTCAGGATTCCGTAAACAAGATGATTTTAATGAGGGTAGATTCAATCTAAATATTAATCACCCAAACAAGAATATTTATGATTAAAAGGTCCTAGACATCACCCTTGTTATTAATGTAAAGCATATTTATTAGAATGAATTAATATACATTTATCTTGAACGAAGCTTATAGTCTAAGACATACCTTTCATTTTCTTTCTAGATAAACCTTATAGGACATAAACTCCAATAGAAATTGTATCATGCTTTTTTTGTGAGGTCTTCTCCATAACCCTTGATCATAACAACAAGATTTTCCTAAACAAGGAAAATATGAAAAGAAATGTTATTAGAATCTAGTACAAACACATTTAGAGAGGAAAAGGAAAACCAAATATAAAATATAATACAAGAATTAAGATACTTATATTTGGAAAAATGGTGAGGGTTGCCTCTTAATCCAATCTTTAGGGATACGTATAACTTTAACAAAACAATTCAACAATGTTTTTCCAAACCATGTTAAACTTATAAGTACTAAAATCAAAATACAAAATAATTCAAAAACTTAGAGTAGAGGGACTTACTAGTATAAGTCCTTTATTTATGATTCTTCAATATTATTCTTCTTTGGATATCCTTCTTTGGAAACACTTGGTCGACCCCTATTTCTCTTTATATTTCTCAAATTCTCGGGAAAATTGCTTCTATAGTGACTCATCTTGTGACAATTGTAGCATTCAACCTTGGATAGGTCTATCTTCTGTCTATGCCCTTTAGACTTCTTGAAGGTTCCTTTTTTCTTGTGATGAGTGAAATAGGCATTTGAAACTTTCTCTTCTTCATTTTCTTTGTTGTTCACTAATGAAATTATGACTTCTTCTAGACTACATGCATTCCATAATTTTTCGAATGTAGGAGTTTCCTTCCAACTGTTGAAAATTGATGAAAATACACTCCAAGATGTTGGTTATCCTAGAAGTGCAGTGATTACAAGCTCATTTTTAGGTACTATCTCATCTATTCCCTGGCGTTCATCTCTGATTCTAGCTATTCTTACAAAGAAGAATTCCAGAATGTCTTCCTTTGTCATCTTTATAGTTAGTTCATTCTTAAGACTTGCAATTTGACCAATATCCTTGATTGTGAATAATTTGGATAATGCCTCATACATCTCTTGTGTAGAATACATGTTGGATATATATGGGATGATGTTATCCATTATTCCATCCACCATTAGGGTTTTGTTATAGCTTGCCTTTCACTATGTTCAAAATGAAAAAGAAAAAATCATATATCTAAAAAACAAAACAAAAATACCATAAACAAAAAATCAAAATTATTTAGATAGTGGCTTATTTTAAATAAATGGGATTAATGTTAGGTTGAAGGTTGTGTAGGATTAAATAAAATTATATGTCATTAGTGGGACCCGATAGAGAAAATAAAAGGTTAATGATTGGGAAAGTTAAAAGCATGATGTCGTTAGTGCCATCGGGCCTCCCCCACCAGAGAAACTCGACAACACAAACAATGCATAGTTTATCGATGTTGGTGCCCCAGTAAATTGTTTGTTAGTAAAATAAACTTTCCATTATCAACGGTCATGATCATATACAGCACCACCAGCAAGTGGGACTTCTTACTACCATGGGTGCTCCCATGGGTGGTAGTTGGATTTGATTGGATTATAAGGTAAGTGAGTGTGTTTTAATAGGGAAATGAGATTAATACCACGTCACCACTCCATGTCACCTGATACCCCATGTCATCCTCCCCACATCATCATCGCCACATCATCCTCTCCATGTCACCAGTACGATATCATGTTTTTTTTTTGAACTTTGGTAGAGTTGCTATCTATATTTCAAAAAGCAAAATTTACATCCATCATATGTCCCAGGTGGTTAACCTACCTGGAGAAAACTAGGTAACCACTTATTTGCATTATAACCAGCCCAAAATTTGAAAATGTTCATCTCTATGTATCTAGCATGTCTATTCCTACGATCTCTACTCATTATTCTATCTTTAATTTTAAGGTAATACATCATATTCCAGTTTATCACACAAAAAATGCACTGATAGACTTAACATACTACATCAATCCTCATCCGAGGAAATTATAGGGGCGAGCGCCTTGGCGCTTGATCCAGGGATCTCACTTCTCTACTCCATTGTCCATTCAGATCCCCCAGCATCTGTTCAATTCTCCCCAAGATGATTTTGTTGCGACAGGCCTAAATTTGTAATGCTGCAATTTCCTTGAGGAGCACAGACTTGATGTTTTCCATTTCTTCCTGGTTTTCGTTCCCTTACTATTCATTCCACTACTATATTTCCACTTCTTCTTCTTCCCAGACAGCCCGATTTAGGTCCATGGCTCTAGCTACCACATGCTTCATTATCCAGTATTGTTGTAGAGTTTTGTTGAAGAGGGAATTGCGGCTCCGTGAGTTGCAGGGTCCAGCACCATGGGCTCCCATTCTCCCCTAGGGACTCCTTTTTCATGCTGATAGATCTCAGCTCTCTCTCCTAGCCAGCTATCTGCTCCCTGATTTTAGGTGGGTTCCCCACCATGTACGCATCTATAATGATCATCATGTGCTCTGCCTCAGATTTCCTACCTCTCCTTTTCATATTTTTGCTGGTACCCTCTTCCTATTTTGGTATGCAATCCTTCCCTACCCTACTCTGTCAGCTACCCCTTTTTCCATTTACTCCTTTCATTTCGCTCGTTTTCCTATCTGTCATCTCCTGTTGTTTCCTTTCCCTGCTTGTGCCACTTGCTTCCTTTTCCTAAACATTCCTTTCTAGATTGCTATTGCCATTTTTATCGACTTCTAGGAGTTTCTATAGTTGTGCCTTCTCCTCTGGGCGAGGGAGCTCTGTTCCTCTGAGATCCATCGACCTTCCATTGTTTCGACTCCCCCAATTAGCTAGCTAGTCTGCTGGTCTGTTTCCTGTTCACCTTACATGTGTGGGGATAATATAGTCTATCCTATTTATCAATTTCCCCATTTCACTGGTTAACCACGCTGTTCTCCAGCTCCTACTAATATTTTCCGCTGGTGTGTTGTTTTGTAGTCGTTTTACCATGTCGACTACCAGTTTTGAATCACCTTCAATTTGAATATTCTGGTACTTTTCCCGGATGGAAATTTCATGTCCACGTTTTAGCACATGTAACTCCGCTTCATTGTTCGTTTCTTCTCTACAATCCATTGCGTAAATTCTCAGAGTGGTTTCTCCATTGTTCCTGAGTAAGCCCCCTATTCCTACTTCGCCCAGATTACCTTTTTCTACCCCATCAAAGTTTATCTTGACAAAGCCTTGGGGTGGATGCCTGTAAGTGCTAATCTCCTCGACCTCTCTGGTTTGAGGTTTACTTTTTGTTCTATCTTTCATGCTCTGTTTTAATTGTAAGAATTGCAAGATTCTCTCCTTTGTTTGGTTGATCTTCCAGTCTTCATCATTCCACCGTTCTGTCAAAATAGTTTCTATGATATTTTGTATTGTTTGCTTCCATATTTCAACTAAGTTTCTCCTTTCTCCTTTGAATATCATGTTGTTTCTCTCCTTCCAGATGTTCCAGAGCATGAAACCTATAGACAGCATCCACGTGTGGTTTAGGATCTGGTTCTGGTAAGGTTTTCGTGGCCAATTTTCCAGAGTATTTTTTATATTATGGTAGTTTCTATGACTGTTTTCAAACATTTGTTGGTGATTTATCCACAGGTTACAGCTGACAATGCAGTTGTTGGTTAGGTGCTCCATCGTCTCCTCTTGTTCTTTGAATAGTGTGCATCATGAAGGTCCCTGCATGCCTTTTCTCCATATTTGATTCCAAGTTAGTGCACGTCCATGATGTAAAATCCAGAGAAAGAAAACTACTTTAGGCCAAGTCTTAATTTTCCAGTTGTTTTTCCATTCTTTTGATTTTGTTGGTCGATTGTGCCCTGCCTTTAAATGATAACCTTCTACTATAGAGAATGTTCCTTTTATTCGAGTTCCCCATCAGAGTATGTCCTTCCCTGTTTTGACCACCACTTTCCTGGATGCCATTTCTTTGTTGTAAGTTTCCCATCTTGCTATCTCTGGGGATGCTACCCAATCTTCCTTTTGCTTCCAATTTCATCAATATTCCCCTATGCTTGGCTTCTAGAAGTTTCCAAACAATTCCCCTTCTGTTCGGGAGATAAATTCATGGATTTCTCAGAGGGCTTCTTTATGGAGAAGCTTTTCTCGTTGTTGCCAGGACTCCTCCTAGAACTTGGATGTGTCCCCCTTTCTTACTCCCTAAAAGTTGTAATCTCTGATTATCTCATTATTGGTCCTAGCCAAATTCCATATTGTTGATCCTTTTTTCTATGTTTGGCTTCTCATCCTGTGTTTTGGCATCTCTGCCTCCTCATATTTCTTCTCCCATATTTTCTTCCACAGGTCTTGCCCTCCCTGTGTCCACCGCCACCACAGTTTTGCTCCCATCACTTGGTTGAGGGTGTATGGGTCACATAGCCCTAAGCCTCCATCTTTGATTGGTTTGTTGAGCCATTCCCAGGATAGCAATGCCCATTTTCAAGTTTCACTTGTTCCTTGCCATAAAAATTTCTTAAACATGGCTACTAATTTTTGATAGATAGATTTAGGGATGGCTTGGCTAGACATCTGATATATTGGGATTGATTGCAAGACTACTTTAAGTAGGATTATCTGGCTAGGGGTATTCAGAGCCTGGAATGTCCAATTATCTATCTTCTTTCGTATATTGCCTATAAGAGGTCCTCAGTTTGCTACTCTATATTGATACTCACTAAGCATGATGCCGAGATACTTAGCTAGAAAACTTCCTAATCAGAATCCCATTGTTCTTGCCAAGAATCTTTAGGTTGCTACCTGGGTGTTAAAGAAGAAGATTTCTAATTTCTCATTGTTAATCCCTGTTCCTGAGGCTTGCGTAAACTCTAAGAGAATTTTTAGAATCTGTTGGGCTTCCTTGAGAGTAGCTTGGACGTAGAGCATGACATCATCTATGAATTTCTAATGTGTTATAGGAATTTCGTTACCCCAAATGTGCAATCCATGTATCTGTTCATTGGCCAGATGCGCTTTCACCAGCCAGCCTAGACCTTCTGTTGCGAGAATGAATAGGAATGGGGATAGGGGATCTCCCTGTCTGAGACCTCTGATAGGGTTAAAAGCTTTCGATGGGGATCCATTTAGCAGGACCAACATCACCACGGTATTAACCATTCACATTATCCACTTCACCCATCTCTCGTCAGAGCCATGGGTCTTTAGGATACCCCCAAAGTATTCCCAACTAAGATGATCATAGGCTTTCCCTAGATCCAATTTTATTAGCATACCTTTGTTTTTGGAATTTTTCAATGAGTTTATTACCTCTTGAGCAATTACTATGCCATCCGTTATTTGTCTTCCTTTAACAAATCCAGTTTGCTCCTAAGCTATGAGGTCAAGTACGATTGGTTTTAGTCTGTTTACCATTATTGTAGCTAGTATTTTGTGTACTACATTACATAGAGCTATTGGTCTGAAGCCCTAGGGTTCTTCTGAGTCCTCCTTTTTCGTATTCCTCCTTTATTCTCTTCTTTGGAAGTTGTCATATTGAAATCTCCTGCAATGGTCCACAACTTTTCCTAATGCATATTCCCAAGCATTTGCATATGAGAGAGGAAGCTACCTCGATCTACTGGGGTGTGTGGCCCATAAACTACTATAACTAGAAACCATTCGCTTTGCCCTATGAGTCTAAACTTTCGTGTAAGGATTCTAGGCAGTACTATCCACCAGTCTGTTATGACTTTTGCAAGGTTCCAGATGACTGCAATCCCTCTCGCACTTCCTTTAGCATCTAGGGTGACTTGCTCATATTTAGGTTTAATTTTATTTAGGATTTCCTCCATCTTCCGGCCGGAGATTTTAGTTTCCTAGATCAGCGTTATCTGTGGTTTGTCCTTTCTCAACCATTCCGTAAGGTTTCTCTGCTTCCTTTTACTATTCAGACCTCTTATATTCCAGGATGTGATAATCATTAGGGGGTTTGATTGAGGTTTTGGAACACCGCCAAAAGCGGAACAACTCTCCTTGTATTTACTAACATTTCCCCCATGAGCTGGATGGAATCTTTAATATTTTTTCGGCCTCAATTTTTTCCTCCTTTTAATTTTCCTTGCTGATCTGGTCGACTATCCTTTTGACTCTCTTGATGCTCTTCCATCTCTGTTTTTCCTTTTCCCTGTTTGGATTGATATTGTTGGAATGTTTCTGCATAGAGCCTTTTTTGATCCTTGGGAATGAATCGCTCATCCAAGCTTCTCCATTCATTTAATAATTTTCTCAGAACTTCTTCTTCTAAGCTTAGGTCTTCCCCCCTATTTATCTCCATTTCTGTCACCATATTTCATGTCTGTTCTTCCTGTTCTTTTTCTTTTTCTGGGATATCCCTTTGTTATTTTCTCTTGGTGTGGATCCTATCACTACTAGAGCTACTTTCTTTCTCTTTGTCTTCCTGGTATTCCATGGTTTGATCCTCATCTTCCCCTTCTTCTTCGAGGATTTCAAAGTTGTTTGATTTCGCTGGGTGTGTTTTTTGTTCCTTTTTACCTTCATTAGAGTTTTCTTTTGTTGGTCTTCTTCTACTCTTCACCTCCTAGAATCCCTCTTGGTTGTTTGTTTTTCTTTTTTTTTGTTGCTTACTTTTCCTCTCTTCTTCTTCTACTGTTAGGGGGCACTCTTCTACCAGGTGTCCATATTCATGACATCTACGGCATCTAAAGGGTATATGTTCATATTCCAGGGTTTGCTGCCAAACCTCTTCGTGGTACTCTAATTCTATTGTATCAGGGATCGGGTTAACAATATTCATGTATACACACATCCTAGCATATGAAGTATACCTTCCATTCTTTGTAGTTTCTGCTATTTTCACAGAACTCCCTATTGTGTTCCTATCCCTTCCAGAATTTATGGGTCCCAGAAGTCTATTGGTAAGCCAAATAATCTAACCGATACCGGTGCTGCTAAATTTTTTTCCTTATCGGGGTTATAACATTCTTCCCAATATATCATGAATATACTAGAATTATAATAAAAATAAGGGTCATTCTCAAACACTCTTTCTTTGCCTTAGAGGGTTGAGAAGATTACCATAAATAAGCCTTTTGCTCCCGGCTTCAGCTCGATGTGTCGTAGGGGCTGCCATTTTTGCTGAATCCAACGGGTGAGGTCTTTTTCTGATGGCTAGACTCCAACGAACTTGCAGATCATGGCGTGATCTTTCGTGTAGCTTCTGTAAGTTTCCAGTTTGTTTGGCGGGATTACAAACCGTGGTTTCTCCTCCACACATGGCAAGCATTTGACCCTTCTGCTTACTTGCCAGGTCGCCCCTAGGATAGGTCTTGCATTCTGCTTTCCTGCTACCAGCTGACTATTTTGTCCTTTGCCTGCTATTGCATCTTGGTAGGAGGGTATCTCTCCCCTCCTGACCTCTTCCATAATTACTGTTACTATCAATTTACACAATTGTATTTTGCTATTACTCTCAGGTTTCTGCACCTTTGGCTATCTTGGTTTCTCCCTGCCGTCTACCTCATGGTCACTTGGCCATTAGGGTTTGTTCCAGAGCTCCTTAAACCTATGCAATAACTAATACCAGTACGATATCATGTTGTACATTTGTCCCTTCCATATTAAATTTCATGTTTCCCTCATTTATTCCATGTTTACCCATAAAACCCCATTTTTATGCTCATAATATGTTTATTTGTTATTGGTTTTGGAGAGTACCAAATTACATCTGCATCCGTCATCTTGTCAATTTCAAAGTCCAATGTCAACTTCAGGTTACTAGGTAGTTATCCACCATGTACACTTTTTCAATTGTTCAAAAATGTTGAAGAAGGTCTCTATGATGGGTTCTGCAACCCACATTTCCCTTATGGACACTGAAAGCGACATTCGTGACCCTGACTGCACACTAACCCTAATGGAACTCTGTCAAAATATTCTCATTGGTCCAAATCCTTTTCACAAGGAAACCAACCTACAATGAAATTTCCAATTTAAAGATGACTCATGTTAGGTTTATGAAGTGCCCAAGTTCAAACTTATCAATATGGAAAACGTGCAGAGCATTGATGTCACCAAGTGAAGCTGCTAAAGTTGGACCCTCTATAAGCAAGCCTGCTCAAAAATCACAAGCTATCCATTGAAAATCAGCCACATAGTTTATTTCATGAAATTATTTCAAAAGATATTATATATTGTAATTTTGAGTCAATATATTTTAAGTTTTAAATTTTAAGTCCTCGAGAGGAACAAATAGGGGTTAGAGTATATTTTAAAATATTTTAAGCAATTTATGGCAGTTAATAGTTTTTATAACTATGATCTTTGTAATGTCAGTACAAAAAGATTTTGGAGAACCATTTTTCGGGTTCCGAATTTTTACTTTAGAGAGATTTTTTTTTTTTTTTGTGTAATGTGTTATCTTTTCTTGAGTTTAATAAAAGGTTCTTGGAATATTCCAAACTCATTTTTCGATATGATATGTGTTTCCCACTATTGTAAGTCATTTAGTGTTTCCTCTTCTTTTTGAAAAATGTTATGGAGTTGTTGGTTATTTTTATAATACAAATTTACTTTGCTCACAGTAACTATAAATTTTAATTAAATAACCTTAAAACTACACTCTATTTTTCGACACATACACACATTCTCTAAGTCCATCATCCATTCTACTATGGTTTAAATAAAATATTTTGTAGTTGTAGCCTTTTTTTCTGAACCTTCCATTTTCTATCTCTCACCCTACTACAATTTTTAATTCATTTTCATATTCAATGAGGCCACCCTCATAAGTAATTCTATTTAAAGAAGTTTTCCTTTTCATTACTAGTGAAAACCATCTTTGTATAATCATAATGGAACATCAATAAATATTTATTACTTTTTTGTATAGATGTCCTAGGCACTATTCTCTTCTCAGCCAAAGGTTGTCTGTAGGGCTACAACAAGGGCCATGGACAATATCTTTGTTTACTTGAACTTTTCCTTTCCTACATCACTTGATTCATTTGTAGGATTCTTTACTTTTCCTTTGAATAGATCCAAGATTTTATTCTTCTCAAGGATGAGATATATACTCCTCCATGCCTTGTAATTGGATGCTCCTTCTAATTTCTTTTCTCCCTTCACTAAGATAGAAATTGTTCTTGAATATATTAGGATTGACTTATTATATGATCCTTTCCCTTTATGACCCTTATTAAAGCATCTTAAATCTCCTTATTCTTCTTTCAATAGATCTTCAAGCTGCACTTTCCCTTCCTCTTCACCTTAGCTCTGATTCCATTTTGGAAAATTAGAAAGGCAGAAATATTTTCTTTATGTTGATAATTACTTGTGATATTCGTATATTCTTATTATCTTTCTTGTGTTCTTATTTCATCTTAGTTCATTAAGAAATTACCAATAACCATAACATGAATATCAAAGACACCAGACGTAGGCAAAGAGTCGGGGAAAAACCCCTTCTAGGGGAAACCCTAGTGAAGAACTCTTCCTTTATTAGTTTTCGAGTTGATCCTAGACTCCTTCACATAGACACGGACTTCCTCCAATCTCCAATTCAACCCTTCCTTCCAGCAAGTTCGATCTAGATCTTTGACCCTGTAGTAGTAACACTTCGAACCAATAAATTGATAATTTTGACCTTCCCAGCAAAAGAACTTTGATCCAAAAAATAGCCCATTAACTTTAAATAAAATAGAGAGAGAGATAGACCAAAAACTTGGATTTGTTCTTCTTCTACAATCCTTCCTCCTTCTCCTTGGAAATTTTTCACTTTTCTTCTTCTTCTATTTGTATATTGAACTCGAGTGAATGATCTCAAAATGAATCAAATTGCACTGTATATATATCCTTTCTGGAGTTTGAATTACCCTCATGTAGGCTAACATGATTAGGTAAGGTCTGATGTGGTGTGGAGGTGAAAATGACTTATTTTACTCAACAATAACTGTTTTACATGATTCAAAATCCTGAGAAGGGTCTTATTAAATGGAAAATGACTCTAATAACTCAATATAAAACCTAGAATTCCTCAATGGGGACTCTGACCTAAAACATTATGACCCAAGCATGAAATCCATGCTTTAATAAGTCATAATAATAATAATAATAATAATTCCTTTTTCTTTCTTTTGATAAACACATTTCATTATTACTCAAATACAATTATGAAGATAAAAAATAGTTATATTCTTCAACAAGGGATAAGAGAAATAAACATTGAATTGAAGTCCACATACATCTGGCTGGACCTTCTATTTTCCTCAATCACCCTTAGTTAAACTACCCCTACCAACTCATAAAAATCAACAAAAAAATGGACTGGCAACCCATCAGGTCTAGGACTTTTATATATCTTAATGTTTTGTAATTTTTTCCCTAATTCCTCTTTCGAGACCAGGGCTGGCAAACCCTAATTCACTTCTTCATCAAAATAATGTGGAAAATAAAAAGTTGTGGTAATAATATCTACCAATGAATCTTCGTGGGAAGATTTGAATAATTTTCTAAAATGATTAATACCCAACCTATCCAGGTCCTTAAAAATGGACATTATACCTCCATCTGGATCATTATTAAGAACTTTCCTCCTTTTTTTTGTATTATCATCCCCAAATTGAAGCTAGATTGCTAAAATTTTCAACCTCCATGCTTCCTCCTTCTCCTTCAGAATTATTTTCCTGGAGGCTTTGAGCTGAAATGTTTTCTACTTTCATTCTAGGGAACTAAACTAAGATATCCCTAGATCTTCTAGTTGGTATAAACCTGCTTCAATATACTTAAGAGATTCATCCTCCTTTCAGAGCTTAGCCTTTTTCCAATCCATAAGTTATCAACAAATTGAGTAGCATATAATCCCTCAGCCTCTTGATTGAGATGATTCCAATGATCCTGAACTAGTACCCTAAATTCCTCCTCCTTTGACCAACATGAATTAAATTTAAATAGAGGCTTAGGATTCCTAGAGTTGCTCGTGGATTCTAGGAAAATGGGAAGATGATCAGAGGCACTCCCAACAACTACCCACTTACCAAACAAAGGAATTGATGGAACAAGAGATGACTTTAACAAAAGGAAATCAATCCTTCAAGCTACCATAACTTCCCCTACACTCTAATTCCGCCACATTAGGCTTCTCTTAACCAATTTTACGCCCAGTAAACCATTTACATAAACCCATTGAGACAAAAAAATATGATAGAACATCCTCATGGGCATGAACACCCCAAATATATGATAGAACAATTGAAAAATTTAAGTGTCCTCCAAAAATTAAGTTATTGACCTTTAAAAGATCCTTCCTCGAAAGATCCTCCCAAAATAGGACTCTATTACGACAAGGCCCATATACATTTATAAGCTTGAAAACAGTACTAAATTCAACTGAAAAAACATCATCTACCATAATCCCCTCACAACCCCATATACTGATAACTTTAATCGACTTAAGATTAAATCCCATAGCCAAACCTCCCGACTAACCCTAGGCATCTACAACCTAAAAGCACCATCCCAGAAACAAGTCATCTAGAATTTTCTCAACCTATGCACTTAATCCCAACATTTATTTCAAAAAGAAAACATCCATATGTGAAAAACTAATTAATTATTTCAAGGCAAGACGTCTAGAAGAGCCAACCATTCATCTGTAATTGAAATAAAAAAAAATTAATTTTGACCAATTTGTAGAGGGAAAGATGCTCTAAGGACCCTTACTAAGGAAATTTGTTTGCTAGCCACAATATCCTGGCTAGCTTGATTTTTTTCTTTCAAGATATATGAATAATGAGCTCACAAGGGTTTAGTAAATTTGGATGGAGAAGAGGGACATAGACCACCCTAAGAATGGAGAGGGACCTGATATTTATAATTTTATCTAAAAACATAACATAGTTCACCCTTCGATATGGAAGAGGATTTTTTACTGGATGACAGGGAAGGAGTAGGGGTAAAAAAAAATGCAGGCTCAGATATTAGCAATCATGAAGTTTTAGAAAGACCCACACCCAAAACCAAAGAAGAGGATGAGGAAACCAATGAACTAGACATACAATTATTAAGAGAGGAAAAAGGGAGAGGTAAGGAGAGAGTACTTGAAACAAGAGAACCACCCTTGGTAGATACCACCACCTCTACAATTGAAGGAAAAAAATGAACATTTGGAACCCAAGCTATTACCAACAAAGCTCATGCACCCATTGAATTTTTCACCTCTCCATGTAATTTCTCCGATATGTCATCCTCGACCTCCTTCGAACCACTAGGAGAAAACTTTGATACTCCTTAATTGTAAATACATGACGCCTTCTTCCCACCTTCCCCCCTATATGGCAAAGGGAAGTCCCTTCATCACACCTTCTACATATGAATGACACCCCCACATAGTCTAGTAACTGCCCACGAGAAAACACGTGCTATTGCAGATCTAAATTTGCCACTAAGACCTCCCTTGTATCTAGATTGACTAGCCCTCTAGCATATTCCATCTTTCAAGAATCCATGAAAGACTTATCATAGCCCATAAATTTCTCGAATGCATTGCCTATGTACCTGAAAATATATTTCATCCATAGTTGCATAGGAAAGCTTGGCATGCCAACCTAAACTAGACTAGCAGCAAGCTTCTCCCTATCTCGATCAAATAAAGGACACCAACTCTTAAATAAAGTGGGGGCAACCTCAATATTCTAGAAAGGCATGAGAAATCAATTGGCTTAATCATTTGAACTGAAACAAAGTACGACCATCCTCTTGTTAGAGCACTGACCATTGGGAGTGTAGATATAACATTTCCCCATTCTTCCTTGACCTAAGGCTTCTTCCATTCTGAGGAATACTTTCGACCTTGAAATCTCTCAACCAAAAATTTGTTTGTAGTTTCCACTATGTCATCTTTGTTAAAACCAACCCCTAGTGCTAACTTCTTCTCCTCCTCCCTAAACTTGGTTCTCTTAACCTTTTTCCCAACCTTTTAAGCGATATCTAATTTTTTCATGTCACCTCGTGTATCAACCAAGGGAATGGCCTCCGAACCCGCAACATTATCAGGATCTTTGATGAAACTAGAGACCCCCACTACACTACCTACATATTGAGAGACAAAGTCATTACCCAACAAAACTAATTGACATAAACCCTACAAGAGTCCCTAAAAACCTTTAGAAACCCTATCTACATGAATCCCTACAATTTTTAGGTTCCTAGATAAAGAAACAAGAAAATCCTCAGCCGAAGCCACCGCCTCCAAACCTACCTCAGACTAAAGCCCTAGTTCATATGGCTTTTTAGAGAAAAATAAATTAGAACCGCCACAAGACCCTCTAATCGAAACCTCGCCATAAAATACCCCCTAGGAAGGGGTACTGGCTGACCTAGCCTAAGAGTGAGGTTCCTCGAACCCAAAAGTAAAATCATTGAGAGAGGAGCTAAGATATATCCCTGGAAAACCACTTGCTGAAAAACCCCGTTCAAGAGAAATAGGATGAAAATAACCAAAAGGAGGAACAACTACAAAAAAAAACCTTCTAAAAGCGAAGGAGAGGAGAAATTTCCACTAGGGAAAATTTTAAGGATGGAAAATTATCTTAAAGTTTAAAAAGATAGGTAAATCTCACTAGTCCCTAATATGCAAACTGTAAAATGCTTATTCATGTATTTGTAAAATTATTCAAATTTATAATGATCTTATATATACTCTTTATATAATGTTGTCAATTTTTAAGGTAAAATAATTTTATATTGAAATATTTGGGCGAATCTTTTTTTGGAGAAATCGTAGAAAATTAGCCCACCTGTGAATATTAGCCCCTAAAATTTTCCATGATTTCCACCCTCCAAGAGGCTAGATGGCACCTCATCCTCCCTCCTTAGGCCTAGGGTAGTAGATGGTGTTCCGTCCTCCAAAACCATCATTGTATGTGCTAGAGACTACCATATGGACACAGATTCCAATGGATAAGGTGAATAATCAGCCATATCGTCCATCATGAAATTTAAAACCCCTCAACCCCAACTGTTAGCCGCTTTAGAGTCCAACTCAACGAGGAGGACAAAAAAGTACCCTTTAACGAAGAATGCACCCAATACCAATTGAAAATATCATCCATAAGAGATAACATGGATCATCCCAGACCTAACTTAAACACCGAACAACTAGAGTGAAACCCTAGCCAGATGCAAAAGGAAATCGTCGAGAAAAAACCCATGAAAAGCAACCTGAAACATCAACAAGGAAACATTAGGGGAAGAAAAATAAAAGAAAGCTACATCACAGGCCACCTTTCCAAAACATGTAGAGCCTAAATACACATACCCCCCACCATAGAGCCTCCCTCCATCCTCCCCATTTCCGTATATGTTATATATCATTTTCATTCCTTTATTTTAATTAAAATTATTAGTTACATACATAATTTGTCTTCACTCTTAACTCTATCACTATCTTAATTATATTATCGTTAATTATTTTTTTCTATTTAAACTTAATTTTAATTTTTTTTTAAATATTAAATGTTAATAACCCTTTAGTTATATCATTAGACTTTCATTAACATATTTAGGGTTTCTAGAATTCCCTTTGTTTATTTTTCTTTTTTCCTTTTCTTGTTGGATTTCCCTGTCATTACTTCACTTTCATCTCTCTCTCTCTCTCTCTCTCTCTCTCTCTCTCTCTATATATATATATATATATATATATATATATATATATATATATATATATATATATATATATATATATATATATATATATATATCAACTTTTTTATCAAACCTACACATGTTTCTTTAAATATTAATGATGAACCACATATGATGGTTTAACATGTTGATAAAACTAGCAATAGTTATGTGGTGGATCTAGAAACATATTCTACACATGGAAAAAATTAATTAGGAAGATAATTATTTGGTGCCAGGGGATGACTAGAGGGAAAACTATAGTTGTTGAATTATAATTGAGGATTTTGGGTATCAAAATATATGCTCTCACCAAGGGTGACTTGGCCCACTGCTATGAAAATAGGGAATATTCCCAAAGGAAATGATGAAATAATGGGTGGATTCTAAGAAAATATGATTTGTACATTTTTCAAATGAATGAAAAAAATATTAAGGTGCAGTGTGAAAATATGGATATAGATGCCCCAATGATCAAATGACTTACTTGATGGAGTAAGAATGGGATCTATCATGTATCAGGTTATAAGGCCCCATTGTTTGGGATATAAATGGTGGATTATAATGTATATGGGTTAATTGTTATGGGGGATTGGAAGGAAAAATGAGAATGTAGGGTTAATTATTATGAGTGATTGGAAGGAAAAATGAGAATGTGGGATGTTTCTTAAGCAGGACTAATAATAACTAGGATTTTGAGGGGGTAGGGTAGCATATTAATGAGAAAGATGTATGAGGTTTGTTATTTGATATGGGAACTAGAAAAGTCCTATCCTGAAGGGTGAAACAAAATTGGTGCCAAAATTCCATGGGTGCTATAAACGAGGTGACCCATAGAGGGGGAAACTACCCCACCAGCTACAACTAAATGTAAAATTATTGTTTGACATTGTACTCACAATCAGATGAAAAGGCCTTAAATATGGTTTTATTGGTGAATATGAAGGAATGCGGAGAGAAGAAAAGGTGGTAATAACATGCTAGATTTGAATAAGTACATGCCCAAATGAAAATAAAACACTACCCATAAATGGAGTGATTGGGGAAGAAAAAGAACATGTTGTGATGAAAACTTGCACACATGAAACCAACTACCCTAGGTGAATGTTTAGATGTAAAAAGTGTATGAGGATCATCAATAGGTACATCATAAGGGCCATAATTCCATCCTCCACCTTTAGAACTATCTCTTTCTCACAGTTACTTAAAATTTTTGTTATATTATGCTTAGTGAGAGGGGTAAAAGATGTTTTTCTATGTCATGTGGCCTAATATGTTTTAAATGCAGGAAATGGAGCAATTTTGTGATGATGTCAATGTAGGAGCTCAGAGTAGACAACATGGAGATATTCTAGGAGGATTTCCACTTCTTTAACTCCTTGAATCAACCAAAATCACCACTTTCTCTCTCATTAGCTCGAGGTCATTGGCAGCCAAGCAGGACAAGGTCATTGGTAGGCAAGCAAGTGCAATTCAAGGAGATCTAGATCCACCTTTCTCAAGTTTTGGGAGACATGCGTTCCTATTTTCTAGGGAAATTTTGATAGATACCCTCTTGTCTAAACAAACATGCCAAAGAACTCATTATGATTTAAACTTTGTTTTCAACTATGAAGGCTAGTGAAATCAAGCACTTGATATGTTATTTTATACTGGTTATGTGATATATTTGACATTGATGCAATGATAATGAGAATTTTCTTATTGATCCATCATTGAGTTATTTTCATAGGGTTGAGGCTCTTGGGTCTGGGCCCAACCCTAGTGGCTTAGGTCCCTCTTATGTATCAGTATATATTTTTATATTATAATGTTTATTAGTTTTCTAAATTTAATTATAACATAACCCCTCAAAAATCTTGTGATTTCTACCTCTATCTCATATCTCTTGTGGGAGCATGAATGGAAGAATCTACAATTACAACCCAAAAATGGTATGCTTATGATTTCTTGGAAGAAGGTCTATATCAGTCATCTTGTTTTGCATATGTTTTTTGTAGCTTATAAGTTGGTTCATTCACTAGATCAATTTTTTTTTTCATAAATTAGATAGTGTTTAAATTCAACTCATATTTTCCACCATTAGTTATTTTATTTTGTAAAATATAAAAGAGTATGTGCATCTTATGTTGTAGGGCTGTTTAGATCTACAGGTAAGGGGTCTTTCACCATCTCCATCCAGTACTTCTTCACCCTCTTTAATGAATCCCAAAATTATGTTCTTGAGCTCATTCCCTCAGGTCATCGTGAGTAACCATCTTAGTCCAAAAAAGGCCTTCCTGAGGTGTTGAGCTTGGCTAGGGGTGTTGGACAACTTTCATGCATCTACCACAACCTCCATCCACCTTTCCATCCCTTGATATCATCATTCTTACCTTTCAAACTCTCTTGGAAGCCTTCATGTAGCATTACAGATCTTCTTGTAACAATATAGGGCTCCTGTAGCATGCCTATAACAACGTATTTTACCCCCTGTTTTGACCTGTGATGCAAGTTTGACTTAGTTTAGGAGTAGGTTAACCCCACAACTTGGACTCCATGATAAAAAACAACACCTAGGCCATTCCAACCATCCTTTTCCCTTCAATTCAAGATAGAATAGAATTAGTTTCTTTATCATAGATTTCGCACAAGTAGCACATTGATTTATATGAAAGTGTGAACAGGATGGATGGTGCATGAAATCTTGATTTATTATTTGGTAGGGTAACTTCCTGTTTGCAAGTGGATTTGATAGCTAGATGGTTGATTGCAAAATAGTGTAGTTCCCTTTCTACAGGTAGTATAAATCTTATGTCCTTTCATGAATATATTATGTAGCATTTACAAGTTGATAACATCTACAAGTTGAGGTTTAAAAATAATTTACCTTTTTCCATTAGAGCTAGCTTTTGGATTTCACCTCCAGTAGTTAATTTCCTTATAATTCAATAGAAATAATGGTCTTGGAGCAATATTGAAAATATGTCGTAGTTGAGAGGGCGTGAGTAGAATCACATATACTATGTATATAGAACTGTCATCTCGAAGTTTGTATCAACCTCGGGTTGATAAATAGAGTTGAGGAGCCCTTGGGAGTTGTAGCATTCTTGGTGCAATAACAAGGCTCACCACTTTTTGATGTGGTTGCTGGCGAATGAACTCGAGTCACCCACATGATAGGTGAGAATACTCACCACTATACTACAACTACCTCAACAATAGGTACATCATAAGGGTCATAATTCCATCCTCTAACTTTCGAACTATCTCTTTCTCACATTTATTTACATTTTTTTTTATATTATGCTTAGTGAGAGGGGTAAAATATGTTTTTCTTTGTCATGTGGCCTAATATGGTTTAAATGTAGGAAATGGAGCAATTTTGAGATGATTTCAATGTAGGAGCTCGGAGTAGACAACAAGGAGAGATCTTAGGTGGTTGTCCACCTCCTTAACTCTCTCAATTAGCCAAAATTGCCACTTACTCTCTCATCCACTCAAGGTCATTGGAAGCCAAGTAGGACGAGGTCATTGGTAGCCAAGAAAGTGCAATTAAAGGAGATACAGATCCCCCTTTCTCAATTTTTGGGAGACAAACATTCCTATTTTCTAGGAAATTTTTGTTACCTACCCTCTTGTAGAAATAAATATTCCAAAGACCTCATTAGGATTCGAACTTTGTTTTGAGCTAAGAAGTTGTTGAGCTCAATCACTTGATACTATTATGTTTGATTGGTTATGTCATGTATTTTACCTTCATGCAATGATAATGAGAAGTTTCTTATTGATCCATTACTGTGTTAGTGTCAAATGGTTGAGGCTCTAGGGTTTGGGCCCGACCCCAGTGGCTTAGGTCCCTATTATGTATTGGTATTTGATTTTAGCTTAGAATTTTGATTAGTTTTATGCATTTCATTATAACATAGCCCCTCAGAAAAATTGTGATTTCTACTTCTATCTCATCTCTCTCATGGGAGCATGAATGGAATAATATACAATCATATCCGAAAAATTCTATGTTTATGATTTCTTGGAAGAAATTATATATCATTCATCTTGTTTTGCATATTTTTTTTGTAGCTTATAAGTTGATTCATGAACTAGATCCGAGTTTTTGGCATAAATTAGATAGTGTTTAAATTCAACTCATATTTTCTAGCATTGATTATTTTATTTTGTTAAAGATAAAAGAGTATGTGCATGTGTTGTCATAGGGTTGTTTGGATTTGCAGGAAAGGGGCCTTTCACCATCTCCATACAGGATGTCTTCACCCTCTTTGATGAATCCCAAAATTTTGTTCTTGAGCTTGTTCCCTTAGGTCACTGTGAGTAGCCCTCCTATTCCAAAACAAGCCTTCTGGAGGTGTTGTGCTTGGCTAGGGGTGTTGGAAACCTTTACCCATATACCAAAAGCTCCATCCACCATTCCATCCCTTGATCTCATAATTCCTACCTTCCAAACCCTCTCGACAAACTTCTTGTAGCATTGCAGGCCTTCCTGTAGCAAGACAGGGCTCCTGTAGTAGCTCCTGTAGCATGCCTATAGCAACCTGTTTTATTCCCTCTTCAGACCTATGATGCAAGTTTGAATTATTTTAGGATTGGGTTGACCCCCACCTTGGACTCCATCATGAAGGGAAACACCTATGCCATTCCAACTATCCTTTTCCGTTCACTCCAAGATAGAATAGCATCAGTTTCTTTATCATAGATTTAGCACAAGTAGAACAATGATGTATATGAAACCGTGAATTAGATAGATGATGCATGAAATATTAAGTTATGATTTGGTAGTGTAATTTGCTATTTACAAGTGGATTTGATGGCTTGATGGTTGATTACAACATAGTGTAGTTCCCTTTCTGCAGGTAGTATAACTCTTGTTTTCTTTCATGAATTGATTCAGTAGAATTTACAAGTTGAGACTTAAAAATAATTTACCTTTTCTTCATTAGAGCTAGCTTCTAAATTGCACCTTTAGTAGTTAATTTCCTTGCAATTCAGTTGAAAGAATGGTCTTGGAGAACTATTGATCATATGTCCTAGGTGAGGGTGGAGTGAGTAGAATCCCATCTATTGTGTATATAGCATTGTCACCTTGAATATTGTACAAACCAAGGATTGATAATTAGAGTTAAATACCCCTTGGGAGTTGCAACACTCTCGGTGCAATACCAGTGCTCACCACATTTCGGTGTCGTTTCTAGGGAGGTGTCTAGGTAGACGTTATTTTTTATTAATCATTATTTTTTCTTCCTTTCAATTTTGAAAAAATCACATAAAAGAAAAAAAAACTTTCATGCCTCATAGGAATAGATATACTCAAATAAAATTCTTACCAAACACCCCCATACCCTCAAATATTCAACCTTCACACTTCTTTGGTGACTCACATCTTCCCTCTTTGACTATAGGGGAGTTAGAGGACCCTCCAGGTGAACAACTTGAGATCTTTGAAGAACCTATTGGGGAAGAAGAAGAACCCATTCAACCTAGCCAAAACATGGTTGAAAACAAGAATAATGAGGCTTTCCATATCAAAGGTATTAATGGAGAGGCTAGAATGAAGAATATAAGTCCTACCTCCCTTCCTCACTTCCATGGCTTAACCTCTAAGGATCTTGATACTTTTATGTTTGAATTTTTTTTTGTCTGTACCACCTATGAATATGCCTTCAATGACCAGAAGCTAAATTTATTCCCATATACCCTTAAGGAAGCAGCCTCGCGCTACTTTATGGGTCTTCCTGCGGATAACATCACTACTTGGGCTCAAATGCAACAAGAGTTTAATAAAAACTATGGGGACTAATGTAGGTCAAAATAAACCAAAGAAAAAATATTAGAGTGACTCTTGGACTTCATTAATCCCTAGAGGACTACGAGGAGAGATTTCATCTCAGTTATATGAAGGCCATATGCACCCTTGATCCTGAATCACTGAAGGTAATTCTTCTCCGCGGGATCAGGGAAGACATGTTGGAAAACCTCAACATGTTGTCTTCAGAGACACCTATTAGTTATCTTATGATGACATCAAAACAATGTTCAGAAACCACTCTAGGTTGCTAGGAAGAAGGATAGGGCTAGTCAAGAATGAGATTTGGAACATGTTAGATGACTTTAAAAGTGAAGTATTGCATGTCTTCTCCTTGGAGATGGATACGTGAAAATCAAGAGGAGACAAGAGGAAGAAGAGAGGGCCCTAACTATTTTTTTCCCTAAATTCACTAGAAGGTGCCCTAGAAATGAATCTTAAATGTCATATAGGTCTGCTTAGTCTGTGAAGAAAGCTATACCACTCAACTCAACCAGCGAACCTCCTACTTTACTGCCTCCACTTCCATCTCAACCAAAACTCACTCATTCTGCTCCACCCAAGAAACCTTAGATGCCTTCTCAACCCAATCTGAACCTAAATAACAAGCAAGTACGATAGGTCTACAACTAAGATACATATTTATACACTACCTATGCTTTGGAGATTCATGAACAACCTCAGTTATGGAAGAGTGCTTCCAGATAACAAACCTCCATCTCCACCTGATGAACTTGAAAAGGAAAAGGAAGAGAGTATCCCTCAAGTAAATCCACCTCATTTTGCTAAGAGATTGATCCATCCTAACCAGCACACCCCAGAAGAGACTGAAATTCTATGAGAATTGAAGAAACTGTGTGTTAAAATACCCCTCCTTCGAGCTATTAAGGATGTTACCATCTACATTAAGCTTATCAAAAAGAAATGTTCCAAACACCTTGGGAGGAGAAAAAGAGACACCCTGCCCATCAATGTTATTAGTCAATTATCTAATTTGATGTTTGGGAGAGTGAGTTGTCCAAAATATGTAGATCTTGAAATTCTAGTAGTAGATGTGTACACTGATGGTATCATTGTCCCCCATACCCTGATTGATCTTAGGGATGAACATAAATTCACAGTTGCTCCAAAGGGATTTGTTGAGGATGTAATGTTCTCTATTAACGCTTGGGAGTATCATATTGACTTCTTCATTCTGTAGCCCAAAAACCAAATTCAATTGTTATCCTCTCATCTTGGGAAGGCCATGGTTATCCACTGGTGATGCTGCCATAAGTGGCAGGGCCAGGAATATGACTATTAAGAATGGGCATTTTTCCAAACAATTGGTATTGTACCCACCTTCTTAGCCATCCATTGAGCACGACTTACCCCTATAGATAGAAAATCAGGAGGAAGATGAAGTGTACCATACCACATTTGATCCTATCTATACCCTAGATGTTGTTATAGGAGGGGGGCAACCTGATGAAGATGACCTCATTGACCACATCCTATATAACCAACCCCCCAATACTATGCCTCTTGTTCAACTTATAAAAGATTCTGAGAGTAGTAATTTGATTGAATTATTATTAGTTGACCAAAGTCCTACCCATGTCAAATTTGTATAATTTGGTCCATCTAGAACCTTAAAGATTAACCCCTCTCTCTCATCCGGCCAAGAAGAGAATTTATGCAAAAATTTTAGAGAACACTTAGATTCTTTTGCTTGGAGCTATAAATAAATGAAGGGAGTGCATCCCTCGGTGTGTACTCATCATACCCATGACATCTAAATCAATTAGGGGTGAAAATGTATACACCAATCTTAGAGGAGAATGAACCCAACACTCAAGCACACAGTAAAGGAAGAATTGCAAAAGTCGCTGGATGTAGGGTTCATATGCATGTATTAGATAGTTAGTGGGTATCCCCTCTATTTTTTGACCAAAAAAAGAATGGGAAATGTAGGATCTATATGGATTATAGAGAACTTAACAAAGGCACCAACAAAGACCATTTCCCTTTTCCTTTCATTGATAAAGTTTTAGATGGTCTTGGAGGGAAGACATTATTATCTTTCTTCGATGGATTTAGTGGTTACAGTCAGATCCAGATCAGCCCCAAGGATTGGGACAAAATTACATTCACATGTCCTTTGAGTACCTTTGCTTATAGGTTTTCCCCGTTCGGTCTATGCAATTCCCCTGCTAGTTTTCAAAGGGAAGTTATGAGCATATTTGCTGAGTTGGTCCATGACTCTGTAGAGATCTACATGATTAAATTCACTCCCTATGGGTGTGAATTCTTAGAGGCTCTCTCTAACCTAGGAAAATTACTGAAGAAGTGCATTGAAATTAACCTCTCGCTTAGTCTTGAGAAATGTGAATTCTTAATGAATGCAGGGACTATTCTTTTCCATTCAATATCTCATCGGGGAATACAAGTGGACCCAAACCCGATTGGCATCATCACATTGGTCCGTAATCCTCAAAAGTAGAGGGATGTTAGGAGTTTCTTGGTCTTGGTTAGATATTATAGGACGTTTATCAAGGAATTTAGAAAATCGGATTCACCATTGTTTGGATTAGTGGCTAAGGACTAAGAATTCTACTAAACAAATAACTGCCAAGAGACACTTGATATTTTGAAAGGGAAACTAACTACTTCACTCATACTTAGGGGCCCAAATTGGGCTCTTCCTTTCCATATCCATGCTAATGCATCTAATAAATCTATGGGGGCTACCTTGGCACAAATATATTAGTAAAAAATGGTTTAGGGCTGAACTGAACTAAACTGTAACTAAGAAAAAACTCCTACCTATTGTACGCTGTAACCTATTCAAATACTAAATCACTGGATAACAAAATTTTGTGAATACTAACCATGAAAATATTAAATATTTTATGAATATACCCAACGTGAATGTTTCTAATCATTATATGGTTCTATTGTTACAGCAAATTGGTTTAACTATCATTGACAAGCCAGGAAAGGAAAATGTAGTTGCAGATTTTTTTGTCTAGACCTTCTTTGCTTGCAAGTGATGAAGGGATGGTCGATGATCAGTTTTGAGATTAACACCTATTTTCTATCTTAGTGCTCTCTACATGGATTGCTGACATAGCCAACTACCTAGTTTTTTAAAAATTTCCCGAAAATATGTTATCTAGGGAGAAGAGTAGAATTGTAAGGAAAAGTGCCCCTTTCACTTGGATTGGGGGCAATCTCTTCAATCTTGGACTAGATCAGATCTTAAGAAGATGTGTCAGGGAAGATGAAGTCTTTTACATCCTCTCAACTTGTCATGATGGACCCTGTGGAGGTCATTTTGCTGCCAAAAGAACAACTTTCAAAGCTCTACAAGATGGATATATTTGGCCCACTCTCCACCAAGATTGAAGAAGGTCTACCAACATATGTGATTAGTGCTAGAGGATGGGAAAACCCACACAAAGGGATGAAATTACCCTACAATCTCAGGTGTCCTTGGATCCATTTGACAAGTGGGGCATGGATTTCAATAGGCCAATTAATCCACCATTAGGGTAGAAAAAGTACATCATTTTGTGCACTGATTACTTGACAAAGTGGCCTGAGAAAAAGGATGTCAAGTCAACCACAAACGAGAAATTGGTTGAGTTCTTAAGAGAAAAGGTCTTCTACAAATTTGGGCACCCTAGAGAAATAGTCACCAATCAGGGAGCTCAATTCACATCACATCTTATCGAGAATCTTTTAAGGAAACATCATATAAAAAAAGAACATGTATTTCCTATCACTCTCAGGAAAATTTGTAAGTAGAGGTTAAAAATAAGGCATTATAAAGAATGCTCACCAAGGGACTTAGAAGCAACATGAAATATCGGGAAGACACATTAGTGGAGGCCATTTGGGCCTATAACACAACTTGGAAGACAACTACCAAGTTCACTCCACATGATCTGGTTTATGGAAAGAAAGCTCTACTACCTATTGAGTTTGAGCATAATACTTTAAGAATTGCAACCCAACTGGATTTATATGTCACCAAATCACATCTAGAGAGGTTGATCCAATTGAATGGCTTGGATGAGTTCAAAATGCAGGCCCTCCTACACACTAAAGTTATACAATTGCAAAGGAAGGTTCGGCATGATAAGAATATCAAGGATAATGTTTTTCAATAAGGGGATTGGGCATTATTATATGAATCTAGGTTCAAGGAGTTTAAAGGAAAACTAATGAAAATATGGTTAGGCCCATACCTGATAGAGAAATGTCATGACAATGGAGTTGTTCAAATCACGACCATTGATAAGGAAGGGATTCCCTTCCTTGACAATGGATATCAGTTGAGGGTATACAGAAAACCTATGTCTAAGGAATAATTAATCAACACAATCAGCAGAGCGGTCAATGTGATTGGAAGTGTCATTGCTTCCAGTCCACAACATTTGTAGATACTTTTTCTAAAAGGAAAAAGAAAAAGGAAAATAAAAGGCCTAGATGAAAACCTCTATGAGGCATCTGAGGCCAACTCTTAGGTTGAAAACCTCTCTGAGGCAGCCCAAGAATAAAAAAGAGAAGATAAATAATAATTATCCCTGGGTGAGAATCTCTCTTGGGGCACCTATGGTAGGCATATAGGTTGAAAACCTCCTCTGAGGCAACCTCTGTGTCTTCAAAAATGAAAAAAAAAAAAGGAAAAAAAGGAAAAAGAAAAAAAGAAGAAGGAAAAAACACAGGAAATGGATATGTTGGAAATAATACTGAGAGGGGGGGGGTGAATCAATATTATCAGATAAATAATTTAATTTCCAAAATAGGTTTGTATATGCTACTTCATCTACGTGAACTACCGTGTATATGTGATTGTACTTAAAGCAACCACCGTATATGCAGAGAACTTTAGATTTACCCAATTTATCATGCATTGAACTTTAACTAGTATATTAGACATTTATTAGACAGTGCAACAGAATAAAGCATCACACATAAGAAACACACATGAACACCAAGATGTAAGGTGGAAACCCAATGTGGGTGAAAACCACCTTCTGCTTTTGTCTTTGTCTTCTTTTAATAATAAGAAAATATATTTACAATCTTCTACTGGTGCAGACTTATACCAATACACAGGGTTCTACCTGCAGAACTTTACAACCTTCTCTCGTTATCCATCTTCTTCTGGAAGGGAGATACAACCCCCTAGCTCTTGTACTAGCCAATATGTTTACTAGTACATAGGTGACAGCCTATAGAAAACTCCACTCTTCTACCAAGGACCTCATTTTATGAATTTTCAGACTTGATACTCCTGGAACACAACACCACAATCTGAAGGCCACGTTTCATTCAATTCTCATACCAGACCCATCAACAACATCATAACTGCAATACAATCATCAAGTACATCTACGTCAACCAGTCAATGAACCTGAAACTGATTATTTAGAACACTGTCACCAGAATACAGTCATCAGAACCTAAAGTAGAACCCAGAACTCTGCAACAGCAAACAGAAACAACTGAAACATATTTTATAAGGTATACACTACTTCCATGTGTCAATCCTATGTGTATATGCTCTTTTATCAAAGCCAACCAATGTACACATCTGTAAATATTAATTCATAATTTTTCAGCTATTCCAGACTTCAATTATACCCAGACCATGATATTTACAGAATAACACATGCGTCAGTATTCAGATCTAGATTATGCATGATCAAACCATATAATGATAATTCAATCTAAGCCTTAATATCCCGATCCATCATTAGATCTTATCCCTCATCAACTACTAAGGTTCATCCATGGTTCAGATTTAGCAAAGCACCATAAGCTAATAACCTGCATACTAGATCTCACACTTCATCAGATATTAAATACTTGCACCCTTGGCCTAATTATCTTCTCCTCCTTTTATAGTTTTAGGAATTTCTCAATACCATGGACCAAAAAACACTTAGGATCAATACCTTGGACCAATAACATGGATCAAAATACCATGGACCAAATACCATGGACCAAAAGCTGAGTTTTCTAACATATACGTGTTTTTCCTTCTGTGAAAGTGCATGTGTACGTATACATGACTTATATACAGTGAACCTATGTGTATATGCAGCTTGGTTAAGGTGAACCTGTGTATACCTCTCTTTCTTCATTCTATGTAGACTGATCTGTAATTCTTTGCTGTTAACCTGTTGTATTGTGACCCTTTATCTGAGTGAGCTGCCATCAAGGGAAATACATGTATCATAAATCCAACAATCTCCCCCTTTGGACTTGATGGCAACAACAATACCAAGTCACTCTCCCCCTTTGACATCAAGGGCAAAGGGTCATGCTCCCCCTGAGTACATGCTGAATTCTCTGATATGCTGAAATGTACTAATTGAGCTCCCGTGATTGAGTCCATGCTCCCCCTGAGCATAAGCAAAGTTTGTAAAAAGATTTTATAAAAGAATAACATGACTTTACAAATAACCTTCCTATCACCAATGACATATATACATCCATCTCCCAACCAAGTGGGGATATACCAAATTTGACTCATCCAACCAACTAAGTGGGGATATACCAATTGTTTATACATGACCAAAACAAGATATAATACATTATCCATCCCATGTAAAGTGGGGATATAAATTACATCATTTGTCCAAGAGGACCATCTAAATGTATGAGAAGACATATCACACCCTAGACTTTTACATGACTTGAGCAGCCAATGATATAAATATCTGAAGCCATGGCTAGACTCAACAACCATAATGCCAACAATGTTGAATGTATGTGAAGGCTAATGCTCCCCCTGAATTGGTGCTACCTGTGCAAAATTAATGAACAGAGCATATCATCAATATCAGTTAGCATACCCATATCAAAGCCTACCCCACTATTTTTCTTGCCTAAAAAACATATACACTCCTTGACTCATAGAAACCTGCATGTGTACGCGACTTCACTTTTGGAAACTCATGTATAATCACGTTTCTATGAAAAGTTTGATTTAACACCAGGATTATGTAGAAACTACTCCCATATTTTGTCTAAGATATTCAAATGTCTCTCTGGGTAGTGGTTTAGTGAATATATTAGCAACCTATTCCCAATTTTACCTTTTGTTCAAGAACTTGTTCACATAGAAAATGATATTTGATGGGTATGTGCTTGGTCTTGGAGTGCATGACTGGATTCTTTGAAATACTAATGGCACTTGTATTATCACATAGAATGGAGATGGGTGGAGTGCATGTGATCTGAATGTCGTGTAATGTTTGCATCATCAAAAGTAGTTGTGTGCAGTAAGATGCAATAGCCACATATTCTGCTTCAGCTGTAGATAACATAATTGAACTTTGTTTCTTGTTGAACCAAGACACCCTGGAACCCATATAGAATGCACCACCACTAGTGCTTTTTCTATCATCAACACTTCCTACCCAATTTGCATTTGTATATGCATGAAGAGTAAGATTTGTATCTCTAGGATACCATAAACCAAAGTTCTATGTTCCTTGAAGCTATATGAAAATCCTTTTAACCGCCAAAAGGTGTGATTCCTTTGGATTTGCTTGGAATCTGCCAACTATTCCTACTGCATGCATGATGTCAGGTCGGGTACCTATTAGATAAAGAAGACTACTAATCATGGATCTGTAAGTTGGTTGATGTACTGCTGCTGATTCATCATTTGAGTTGAGACTGCATCCTGTTACCATTGGCGTACATACAGGTTTAGAATCTTCCATGCCATATTTTTTCAAGATCTATTTGAGATATTTGTTTTGCGAAAGAAAAATACCATCTTTATTTTGTTGAACTTGTAGACCAAGAAAATAGGTAAGTTCACCAAGCAAGGACATTTCAAATTCTTGCTGCAATACTTAAGCAAAATTTTGACTCATGGATTCTTCATTGCTACCAAAAATGATATCATGAACGTAAACGACAATTATTCTCAATTTATTAGTGTCAATCTTTGTATATAGATTGCTATATGATGACCCTTTTGAAAAACCCCGTTGGTGTATATATTTGTCAAGGCAGTAATACGAGGCCCTTGGAACCTATTTTAGACCATAGAGATCCTTTCTAAGTCTGCATACAAGTTTTGCATCACTTCCAAGAATGAATCCTTTTGGTTGTTCAATATATACTTCTTCTTCTAAATCTACACTAAGGAAAGCATATTTTACATACATTTTGTATACTTTGAATTTCTGAAAGCTAGAAAGAGAAAGAAACATCCTTATGGCTTCAAGTCTAGCAACAGGTGCAAAAGTTTCTTTAAAATCTATACCTTCTTGTTGAGAATACCTTTTACAAATAAGTCTGACCTTGTTTCTAATAACTTCTCCATTTTCATTCAGCTTGTTTTTAATATCCATTTAGTTTTTATGATATTTTTATCATGAGGTCTAGGAACTAATTCCCAAGTATTACTCTTTTCAATTTTCTCAAGTTCTTCATTCATGGCCTTGACCCAACATTCATCTTTGCATGCTTCATTTACATTTTGAGGTTCAGTGGAGGATAGTAATTCTGATAGCTTGAGGTTTCTATAATAGTTCTTCTTGTCTGTACACCTACCTCTTTTTCCCCTAAAACTTGAGTTTCTGGATGATTTTTCTAAACATACCTGAACGAAGTCTTTTCTTCTACCATTATTTCTTCTTCTGGTGCTTCATTGATTTCTTCTTCAAAATCATTATGATTTGATGTGGGACAATAATCCCCATCTTCTTCATTGTCATAATCTTCAGATTTTATTTGTTTTGGATTTTTGCATGCTTCATCAACTACAACATCAATACTTTCAACAATTTTCCCAAGTATTTTATTATAACATTTATATCCCTCACTTCAGGAAGAGTAACCAAGAAGAATACCTTCATCTTCTTTGAGCTCAATCTTACCAAGTTTTTCATCAGTACTTTTGATATAACATTTGCTTCCAAAAACTTTAAAGTATTTTACAGTAGGAGTCTTACCATACCAAACTTCATGTGGAGTTTGAGTGCTGTTTACCTGAACATTTTCTTGGTTGAGAATAGTGACAGTGGAGAATGTAGCTTCACCCCAGAAGGTTGCAGGAGTTCCAGATTCATCTAGCATAACTCAAGCCATTTGTTGAACAGTTATGTTCATTCTTTCTACCACTCCATTTTGTTGAGGAGTCCTTGCGGTGGAGAATTGCCTTTTTATTCCATGTTGTTCACAAAAGTCAAAGAATTCATTCGAGGTAAATTCCCCTCCTTGATTAGATCTGGGACGTTTGATTTTGTGATCTGATTCATTTTCAACCAAATCTTTGAAGGCTTTGAACGTTTCAAATGGCTCATCTTTATGCTTTAGAAGACATATCCAACACATTCTGGAAAAATCATCAATGAACAAAATAAAATATTCTTCTCCATGAGGTGACTTTTTCCTTAATGATCCACATAAATCAGTATGAACAAGTTCAAGAGGCTTACTAGCTGACCCTTCCTTTTCAATGAAGTGAGATATAGTTTTCTTACTGAATTGACATGGTCTGCATATTTTATTTTCATGAATAATGGTATCTGGAACATCTCGAACAACCTGGAATATGCATGCTTTTCTTATTTGAGAAAAGATTAGATGTTCCAATCTTCTATGCCATAGCCATTTTTCATCATTTTTGCTTAGATAGCACTATTGTTTTCCTCCCTTGAGTATGTATAAGTTGTTTGGAGTTCTTTTTCCTTTGATCACAGTTTCTCCTGTATCAAGCTCATGAACAACACATCTGTTTGATCAAAACACCACTTCATTTCCTTAATCACACATTTGACTGACACTCAACAGGTTATGCTTTAGACTGTCTACATACATAACATTCCTAGCTTTAACCTTTTATTTCAAGAAAACAGAGCCTTTACCTTTTATGACAGCAAGAGTGTCTTTTCCAAATGAGACATTCTTTTCCTTTTCTAAGGCATTATATGACTGAAGTTTCTCTTTGTCACTTGTCATGTGTTTTGAGCATCCACTGTCGATGTACCACTGATTTTCTTGTCCTTGTGCATACAATGCTATACCACACCTTTCTATTTGAGGTTTTTTCCTTCTCCATATCTTGGGATTTAATGAGGTTTGCTCCTTTTGAGATGTTTGCCAAAATCTGCTCCTACATTCAAATTCTTCATGGCCAAAGTTGTTACACATTGAGCATTTTATTTCATTTTCAAGAACAGAAAAGTTATTATAGGAACTTTTCTTGATCCTTGTAACATTCCTTTGATTTCCTGCTTCTCTAGTCATGATGGTTTTGTAAGAAACACATTGAGTAGCTTTGTGTCCAAAATTATGACATGAGAAACATTGACCATTAAAGAAGTTCCTATGATTATCGAATCTATTGACCTGGTGGTTGTAGTTTCTATTGATTTTAATCTTTGGAATTGAGTATGATTTACCTAAGGTTGGTTGTGGCTTATGTTCATCCTTCAAGCAAATTGAGCTTAATTTACCTAGTGATCTATTTTATGCCTTTGTTGACAATTGTCATACTGTTCAATGTTCTTTGCTGCATCAATATAGCTTTTAGTGGATGTTGATGGCTTCTGCGATTGAGATGCTTCTTTAGTATATCTAGGACCTGTATTTATCAGAGGAGAACGCTGCACTTTGATAATTTCATTTAAGATTTATGATCCTTTAACAAATCTAAGATTGAGATATTTTGTTTTCTCAAGATCCTTTCTTAGACCTACAATTTCACATTCTAGTTTTTCATTATGTTTTTCTTTTTCAACAAGTTGGTATGTCAATGTATCTATAATCATATTCTTTTCTTCTAAACAAATTTTGAGTTTAGAGATTTCTTCATGAAGATCATCTTCTTCTAAAGCATCCAAAAATTTATCATCATCATAAGCCATTAGAAGTCCATAGTCTTTACTATTTTCATCTTCATCACTATTTGATAAACCATCGCTATCTTCATGAGTATAGTAACTCTTTTTACTTACACTTTTTTTTCTATTCCATTCTGCAGATTCCTTCCCTTTATAATATATATTTATGAGGAAATTTGGTAGCATAATGACCGACTCTATCACAGGCAAAAAATTTGAAAGGTAGTTTACCTCTAAATCTTTCAGAACCCTATTGAAGCTTCTTGACAATGTTTACTTCATCTTCTTCTTCTAAAATATGTCCTGATTCATTGAGTTCTTCCTTTCCTTTTGCTAAAGCTTTAAATGTGGCTTCTCTCATAGCTGATGGGCCTCCTTTTCTCATATCAAAGGCAGTTAAGATTCTGTGAAGCTATGTCATAGTGATAGTCTACAGATCATGTTTTTCTTCTATGGCAGATACTTTTGATTCAAATTTAGTAGATAAGGATCTTAAAACTTTCTCAACTAAGGTAACTTCCTTTACATCTTCACTGGGATTCTTCATATAATTGATAACCTCATCTCTATGTAATAAGTAACTAGCTATACTTTCATCATTGTGCATCTTAAGAGTTTCATATTGAATTATGAGAGTTTGAAGTTTAGCACGTTTTACCTGAGAGTCTCCTTCGTAGCTTAGAACAACTTTGTCCCATATTTCTTTGGCTGATTTGAGCTACATAACTTTGACAAACTCTGATTGTGACAGACTTCCCAATAATGTATTTATAGCCCTGGCATTGGTTTCTGTTATGAAACCAGCTCACAAAAAGATAGAAAAGAGAGATCCACGACTTAGAATTCAGCCTCTTCGAGGGGGCAACCTCCTTTACATTACATAAATGAACAATTCTTGGATGATACCAATGAAAAAACCTCCTTTCTATATATAGGAGTCTAAGGAGTCACCATGTAATCCAGCCGACCTATCAATAATAATATAAAGCCACAAAAATAACAATAGAGGGATTCTATGGGGCACAGAAATAACAATATGGGGGTAATAGGGGCACAACAATATAAATAAGGGGTATAACTACAATAGTAATGGGGTAATCACTAGTATTATAGGGACCCAACATGCCCCTCTCCTTCAAAAAAGTGTTGTCCTCAACGCTTGAGTAGTTCTGGATACTTCTGCATAAAATTCTCATCCTCCCATGTGGAATCTTCAGCGGATAAGTTCTTCCACTTGATAAGATACTCTGAAATTGATCGATTTCGTAGCTGTCGAGTTCTTGTTTCTGTGACTGCTTCTAGTTCCAATATAATTTTTCCTTCCTCATCAAGTTCTGGCAATATTGTTTGAATTGGAAGCTTGTCACCTATAACCTTCTTTAAACATGAAAAATGGAAGACTGGGTGCAATCGAGAAGCTGCAGGAAGCTCCAATTTGTATGCCATAGTACCAATCTTTTGCAACACCTTGTATGGACCATAATACTTTGGTGACAATTTATTATCCTTCTTAGCTTGCTTTAGGGACATTTGCTTATATGGTTGTAGCCGTAGGAATACCCAATCACCTACTTCAAAACTTCTTTCACTGCGATGTTGATCTGCATGTTGTTTCATTCTATTTTGTGCCAACACGAGGTTATCCTTTAAGAGTTGGAGGACTTGTTGTTGATGTTCGATGTGATGTTCCACTGCCTGAACCTTAGAATTTTCTCTTAAATATGATGTGATGGATGGTGGTTGATACCCATAAAGTGCCATAAATGGGGTCATTTTTGTTGCTGTATGGAAGGAAGTGTTATACCACCATTCAGCCAGAGGCAACCATTTGACCCATTGTGTCTGTTTATCAGATACAAAGCAACGAAGATATCCTTCCAAACATTTGTTTACTATCTCAGTTTGCCCATCAGATTGAGGATGATAAGATGAGCTATGAGCTAACTGAGTACCAAGACAAGAAAATAATTTTGTCCAAAAATTTCCAATGAAAATGGGATCTCTGTCACTTACAATAATCTTTGGGTTTCCATGTAGCTTTTGAACTGTTTCCATAAATGCAGTAGAAACTGTACTGGCTTTAAATGGATGTGATAATGCACAAAAGTGTGCATACTTGGTAAGTCTGTCAACTACCACCATGATGACACTCTTTCCCTCAGACTTGGGTAAACCTGTGATAAAATCCATTGAAACCTCCTCCCAACGTTGGCCTGGAATGGATAAAGGTTGTAATAGACCCGGTGTCTTAATTGTTTCAACTTTATTTTGCTGGCAAACCAAACATTCTGCCACAAACTTTTGAATATCTGATTTAAGGCCATCCCAAAAAAATTCCTTCTTAACCCTGTGGTAAGTTTTTAAAAATCCTGAGTGCCCTCCTAAGGGAGAAGTGTGCAATTCCATAAGAATCTTTTGTTTTAGCTGGGAATTCTTACAGAGGTATAAGCGATCTTTGTACCATAACGAATCATTTTTCCATCTAAATGTATCAGAAGTACTAGAATCTTGTTGTATCTTTCGAATAAGTGCCCATACTTCTTCGTCATTCTTCCATTCCTCCCTTGCTTCGTTTATCCAATCTGGTTGGATAATAGAAATGGCACACAACAATGCTTCCACATCCTCATCCTTTCTTGAGAGTGCATCTGCCACCACATTTTGGTTCCCTTTTTTGTAGATGATTTCAAAGTCATAACCCAACATCTTTATGACCCACTTTTGTTGCTCTTCAGAGGATAATCTTTGTTCTAAAAAGTATTTAAGGCTATCATGATCCGTTTTTACCTTGAAGTGTCTTCCCATTAGGTAGGGTCGCCATTTCTTAAGTGCATGGAGTATTGCCAACATTTCCTTCTCATAAATAGCTTTGCTTAAAAACTTTCCCTTGATTGGACGACTTTCAAAAGCAATGGGTCTTTCATCTTGCATTAGAACAGCACCAATTCCATTTCCTGAAGCATCACATTCCACAATAAAGGTTTTTGTGAAGTCCGGTGTAGCTAAGACCGGTGCTTGGCACATTGCTTCTTTAAGATTTTCAAAGGCCTTTGTTGCTTCTGGAGTCCATGAAAATGAATCTTTCTTCAATAATGTTGTTAGAGGTGCTGCTATTCTCCCATAATTCTTAACAAACTTGCGATAATACCCTGTCAACCCAAGAAATCCTCGCAGATGCTTTATGGATGTGGGGATTTTCCATTCCTTAATGGCTTTAATTTTGCTAGGGTCTACCTTAACTCCATGAGATACAATATGACCCAAATATTCCACCTCCTGGACTCCAAAGAAACATTTGGATCCTTTTGCATATAATTGTTTTTCCTCCAATAGTTGTAGCACCCTGTCAACATGTTCAACATGATCCTTCCAAGACTTGCTGTAGATTAGTATATCATCAAAAAATACTAACACAAATTTTCTAAGGAATGGTTTGAAAATTGAATTCATCAAACCTTGAAATGTTGAAGGTGCATTGGTAAGGCCAAAAGGCATGACCAAAAATTCATAATGACCTTCATGAGTTCTAAATGCCGTTTTTGGAATGTCTTCAACCTTCATTCTGATTTGATGATATCCCGAACGAAGATCCAACTTGGTGAAGTAAATTGATCCATGCAATTCATCTAGTAATTCATCAATAACAGGAATGGGGAACTTATCTTTAATAGTGAGTTTGTTGAGCTCCCTATAATCTGGACACATGCGCCATGATCCATCCTTCTTGTGCACCAATACTACTGGAGCTGAGAAAGAACTTTGACTCGGTTGAATTATACCAGCCTCTAGCATTTCTGCAACCATATGCTCAATTTCACTTTTTTGGACATAGGGATATCTGTACGGCCTGATGTTTGGAGGAACACTTCCTGGAATCAGATGAATAGCATGATCATGATCACGCATAGGTGGGAGACCCTTGGGATTCTCAAATACCTTGGAATGATTGTCCAAGACTTTTTGGAGATCTGGAGAAATAGATGATTCCAATGTGGAAACATCTAGCGAGCATAATTGTGCAAATACACCTCTTTGCTCCTTTCTTAGAAGCTTTGTCATACCATGAGAGCTGATTATCTTTCCTAGTTTCCCTGCAATACCCCTTAATTCAACTTCCTTTCCTTCCGAAGAAAATTTGATGAAAAGTTCTTGAAAATTAAAAGCTATTGTACCCAAGGATTGTAGCCATTGGACTCCTAGTACAACATCCGCACCTCCCATTGGAATGGAAAGCATTGGGCTAGTCAATACATATTCTCCCATGGATAGCTTGATATTATGGCACTTTCCAGAGCAATTTATTGTTCCTCCATTTGCAATCATCACTTGACACTCTGGTGCTGGATATAGGAAGCAATTCAATTCTTTTGCTACCCTACAATGAATAAAATTGTGGGTGCTTCCTGAATCAATCAACACTATTACCTTTTTTTTTCTTGATTTGTCCTTCTATCTTGATGGTTTGAGGAGTGGTAATTCCCGCCAATGCATTACAAGATATGGTCGGATTTATTTGTTCTACATCTAGGCTTTGTTCCTGGAATATATCCTCTTCTTTTGACCTTTCTTGCTCCTTTTCTTCTTCCTCTTCACAATCTATGTAGAATAATTTCTTCTCACCACACTTATGACCTTTTGTGTATTTGCTATCACAATTGTAACAAAGCCCTTTTGCTCTTTTTTCTTCCAATTGTTGTGGTGTCAACCTTGTAGGTTGTGGAAGACTATGGGCAACAACACTTCCCTCTTTATAGTTGTGAACGGTATGCTTCCTAGTTGCCATAATTTTGCTTTCCATTTTTCTTGCTAATCTGAATGCCTTCTCTAATGAATCAGGTTCCCAAAGGCGCACATCATGTTGGATATTATCCTTTAAAGACCCTATGAACACATCAATCCTATGCTCCTCTGGAATATCTTTTACCCTTATGTTCAATTTTTGGAACTCCTCAATGTGCTCCATTATTGAACCCTTTTGTTTGAGACTTATCAATTGGCTAAAAAAAGTGTTGCTTTTTGTATCCTCATAATGTGCTATCAATTCTTCCGTAAAAATTGCCCAAGTGATAAATTGTTTACGAGAACAAAGCCATTGATACCATACAAACTGATTTGGTTCCAAATATAAAGTTGCCGTACGTACCTTTTGTGGGTTTTGCACATTATTGAGATCGAAGAATTGCTCCATCTGTAATATCCATGTGGCTGGATCCTTGCCATCAAACTTCCTCATATCGATTTTTGGAACATGGTGAGTCTTCGATCCAACATTAGAGTCTATGGAATCATGATTAACATTTCTTTTGTTCTCATCATGAGTTTCCTTTACTACCTTTTCACCATTAGTGACCCTTTCTTGTAGCAACTTCTTTAATTCATCCATCTTATCATCCATGCCATCAATTTTAGCGTCCATGCCATCCATCTTAGCTTCCATGCCCTTTATCTTAGATTCCACGCCATTTACCTTAGATTCCATGCCATTTATCTTAGATTCCACGCCACTTATCTTAGCTTCTGTTAGCTTTTGTGAGCGTGACATTTGTTGCACTTGTTCTTGTAATTTTGATATATCATGTAGCATTTCTTCCTCTTCTTCATGAGTCATGCTAGAGCTTTCAGGTTCCTTACTAGGTGTTTGCATTTTCTTTCCTCGGGGCATCAGTTACCGATAATAATGCTTTACTATTCCCTTTGAATTCCGTTAAACCAAGCTTACACAAAAATTTAAAAAAAAAACTACACACCTTTTTTTTCACTTTATAGAAGCCTGATATTGAATCTGATGTATCTCTGTAATTTTGGATCATCCAGTTCTGAAATTGCTATCTGTAGTAGCCTTCTGCGTCCTCTTTCCAATGCCACAAGTCTGAGCTAAATTGGATTCTCCAAGGAATAGTTATGTGAAATCTCCCACAGTGACTAGCTTTTAGACTGGTTCAGTAGAGCGAACTTGTACGACGTTCCACGAGTCACTGTTTCAACCTTTGAATCTGAAACTCACCCACAAGAAACTACAGTCCGTTCTCTTTCTGTACCTTTTTACAAAATTTCAATCCGATCCTTAGAGAGAGAGTTATGACGATTTTCCCCAGGTCACCTGTTTTGAATGTAATTCAGGAGTCTGCAAAAAGGCCAAATTCCTCAGATCATATCTCCGAAAATATCGTGCTAAAAGCTCTGAAATTCGGACGCAAAGTTCATAGCCCATTCTTCTCAAATGGGTTTTTTTTGCGACTTCTGAAACGTTACAGAAAAAAAGTTATATCGAAAATGCCACGATGACCTATTTGGAGCAGCGAAACCCTAGAATCCAAAGCTCTGATACCAAATGTTATGAAACCAGCTCACAAAAAGATAGAAAAGAGAGATCCACGACTTAGAATTCAGCCTCTTCGAGGGGGCAACCTCCTTTACATTACATAAATGAACAATTCTTGGATGATACAAATGACAAAACCTCCTTTCTATATATAGGAGTCTAAGGAGTCACCATGTAATCCAGCCGACCTATCAATAATAATATAAAGCCACAAAAATAACAATAGAGGGATTCTATGGGGCACAGAAATAACAATATGGGGGTAATAGGGGCACAACAATATAAATAAGGGGTATAACTACAATAGTAATGAGGTAATCACTAGTATTATAGGGACCCAACAGTTTCATATTGCTTTTTACCTACCATATCTATAGGAATTGTTGATGGAAATGTATATTCTCCTTCCACGATTTCACAGACATCTGTTCCAAGAGATTGTAGATATGTTGTGGTTCTTATCTTCCAATAAACAAAGTTTCTACCATCAAAGATCGGTGGTCTGATGGATCCCATGCTTTGTTGATTACTCATTATGATGGATCTTCCTTCAAGTGATCAAGCTTCTTTTGAAGGACCTACTCTGATACCAATTGTTGGAAATAATACTAAGAGGGGGGCTGAATCCATATTATCAGATCAATAATTTAATTTCCCAAACATATTTGTATACGCTACTTCAGCTAAGTGAACTACCGTTTCTACATGTCTGTACTTAAAGAAACCAACGTATATGTAGAGAACCCTAGATTTACCTGATTTATCATGCATTAAACTTTAACCACTATATCAGAGATTTATTAGACAGTTCAGTAGAATAAAGCATAACACATAAGCAACACACATGAACACCAAGATGTAAGGTGGAAACCCAATGTGGGTGAACACCACTTGCTGCTGTCATCTCTGTCTTCTTTTAATAATAAGAAAATATGTTTACAATCTTGTACTGATGCAGTCATATACTAGTACATAGGCTTCTACCTGCAAAAGGTTACAACCTTCTCTCATTCTACAACTTCTACTGGAAGGGAGCTACAACCCCTAGCTCTTGTACTAGCCAATATGTTTACTAGTACATAGGTTTCAGCCTACAGAAAACTCCACTCTTCTACCAGGGACCATGTTTCATGAATTTTTAGACCAGATACTCCTGGAACACAACAGCACAATCTGGAACACAACACCACAATCTGAAGGCCACGCTTCATTCAATTTTCATACTAGACCCATCAACAACATCATAACTGCAATACAATCATCAAGTACATCTGCATCAACCAGTCACTAAACCTGAAACTGATTATTCAGAACACTGTCACCAGAATACAGTCACCAAAACCTAAAGCAGAACCCAGAACTCTGTAACAACAAACAAAAACAACTAATTTTTTTTTATAAGGTATACACTACTTCCATGTGTCGAACCTACGTGTATACACTCTTTTATAAAAGCCAACCAGTGTACACATCTGTAAATATTAATTCATAATTTTTCAGCTATTCCAGACTTCAATTATACCCAGATCATGATATTTACAGAATAACACATGCGCCAGTATTCATATATAGATTATGCATGATCAAACCATATAATGATAATTCAATATAAACCTTAAGATCCCGATCCATTATTAGATCTTATCCCTCATAAACAACTAAGGTTCATCCTTGGTTCAGATCCAGCAAAGCACTATAAGCTGATAACTTGCATACTAGATCTCACACTTCATCAGATATTTGATACTTGCACCCTTGGCCTAATGATCTTCTCCTCCTTTTATAGTTTTAGGAATTTCTCAATACCATGGACCAAAACCACTTAGAATCAATACCTTGGACCAAATACCTAGGGTCAACACCTTGGACCAGATACCTTGGACCACTACCATGGATCAAAATACCATGGACCAAATACCACGGACCAAAAGCTGAGTTTTCAAAAATATACACACTTTTCCTTCTGTGAAAGTGCATGTGTACATATACGTGACTTATATACAGTGAACCTGTGTGTATACGCAACTTGGTCAAGGTGAACTTGCATATACCTCTCTTTCTTCATTATGTGTAGACTGATATGTAATTCTTTGTTGTTAATCTGTTGTACTGTGATCTTTTATCTGAGTGAGTTTCCATCAAGGACAATACCTGTATCATAATGCCAAAGGGATCTACAATACTTTCTTTATTTTTTTTCATTTTGTAAGATTGAAGACAATGGCAGATTCCATAGCTATAGGGATAGAATTTTCAAGATTCTCTTTACTCCTCCCTCCATCCACTCCATATGCATCATCCACACTCATGTGATCACCCCTCTACATCATCCCATTAGCTCAAAATTTAAGTTTCACCCCCTCTTTGGATTGGTATAGGAAGGACTTGCAATTGCTATAGGAAGGTCTTTTAGTGCTACAGGAAGGATAGCCCAATATGACCTTTCAAAAGATGAATAAGGTTACCCCACCATGGTCCACCATCCATCCATCAATCATCCATCCAGTTCATATATATATATTTTTTCACTAAAATCCCTCCACTCTGTCTTACCCTTGTTAAAATTTTCTTCAGAAATACACACAACACATCATCTTCATTTCCAAAAATCCACACCACTCTCTCAAAGTCATAGCATTCTCCTCAATATCACTTTCATCCTCACTCATCACCCCCATGCAACTTGAAGACCTTAGAAGAAAAGAAAAGGACTACTACAGGAAGAGACCATCCTCCTGTAGCAGCCTATGCACATATCACATAAAGAAACAATCTTTTTTTTTGTCATCAATAGGGGGGTGATGAAAACTTACGAGGCCAATCTACAGTAGTCATATTAATCCTAGCAGCACTCTCCACTAGCAGGAGTAACTTGAACATCAAAAAGGCACCCGCACACACAATAGCCACAACAATCGAATATCATGAGGAGCACGAAGAAATACACAGGAAAGAAACACAACAAGTCAACTCCCTTGATGAAAATAATGAGGTCCAGCTCCAACATTCACATTCTTGCATCAGTTCAATCATGAGGTAGGCACAGGTATCAAAAAGTATCATCTTCTCCCTATGTGTAAATATTGAAAATGTTGAAATGTCGAGAGAAGGTGTTTTAATAAGCTAGAGGTGGCCAGTTAACCCTCCCATCCTTGGCTAGTAAACCAAAAGTGATGTTAAGCACTCATGCAATGTGGAGTTATCAACTCAGTTGAGTTTGGATCATAGAGAGTGGGTAGTGATTATGAGGAATAAGGGAGTAATTACTCAGAGTGGGGATAATGGTCCAAAATAGGAAACCTCATGTGACTACTAGGTCATTACAATGCTCCAAGCCTAAGCCAAAAATGGCACATTATGTACATGAGAGGACAAAGGAAGAACCAGAGGTATAGGCAAAAAAGGGCAAGATGAAGAGGGATAGGGGGAGCAACAGGAAAAACCAATTTCTGAACCTTGAGAAGCAGGTATCCCCATAGCAAGCAAGTTTTTCTCTAGGAACCCATTGAAAAAGATTTAGCTGCAACCTTAGCCACCTTGATCACCCTAGTTAAACCTAAAAAGAAGAGACAAAGGAAAGCCCCCTTATACCTTAAGACTAGGAAAAGAATCCGGATCAAGCAAGGAAGGCCTTAGACTCCCACAAATCTCCCTATCACAATTGAAGAGTACCCAAGTAAGAAAGACGAAGTGGGGCCCATTGAAAGAATATTTGAAGATGTCACCTCTCAAAAAGGCATAACAAAGACTCCTATAACATATGTAAGGAGGCCCACAACCATATCAACTTCCTTCAAAAAACCCAAGACACCTACCACCCTCTAATGATAAGAAAAGGGGAAGCTACAGGAAGGGAAGAGCATGCTATAAGCAAAACAGAGTGTGCTACAAGAGAAACAAAGTATGCTATAGGAGGAGCAAAGGATGTTGCAAGAGGGCAAGAATGAGAAACACAATGGAAAAAATGTGATACAACAGCTACATGAAGTAGTAGCTTCCCCAAAAACATTTCAAAAGAACTTCCTATATCTCTAGGAGCCTAGTCTAGAACCTATTATAAATTCATTAAAGGAGGGAGAGTTATTCCTCAAACATTTGCAATCCCACTTTTCTTTGAGCTAGAAGTAGAAAAAGGAATAACCCATAGATGGATGCAAATTTCTAAGTCTAAAAAGGTGGAAGATTTCAGCCTCATGGAAGAAATAGTCCTTGAAATGGGAAAATAATTAAGTGAGATAGGAGAGAGAGAGTCCACAATGAGGGATAAATTACAGCCAGAAAATAGGTGGTTGAGAGAGAAGTTGCAGGAGAAGGAAACTCAACTGGCCATAATCGAAAGCCTCTCCATGGAGGCATTACAGTGCATAAAACCATCCAAGTCTTATGCACTCTTTCTTAAAGAGCAGTGGATGTGATTCCAAATCAAGACCTTATCACAACATGGGTCTATTCCATTTCAAGATTAAAAACAATTCATTGAATTTTGCAACTAGGTTAGCATAGAAGATATCGAAAAATTGGTTGAGTTCTACATTCATATTCTAACCTTCACTGATATGAGTATTTGGGATCCCAAACGAAAATTGGGGGATACCTAACTGATGGCCCTAGAATCGTGGATGACGCATGAGGAGGCAAGAGTTGAGGAAATAAAGAGAGTCACAACAAAGGAAGAAAAGGAATCACTTTATATCAAGGCAGAGCTAATCATCCCAATGGTTGTCATTAGTAATCATAACATCATCTCCAATTATGATGACCTAGAACACAAATACCTTTCCACCTAGGAACAAGCCATCTCATATTTTGAAGACACACTTAGGCTATTTGGGAAAAAAATACAACAAGCCTTCCAAAGGAGATGGAATGCCTTACCCCACAGTATCCAGATCAGGGAGTATCACTCTCCAAAAAGGTTGAGGAATACATTGGAGAGGACACCCCTTTACAAAAGGATCAAGTAAAGATTAAAATTAAATTGGATTGGACTCAAGCTCATTCCACCCTTACTACTAGGCCTATAGGAAGGAATAAATGAATTTGAGGAGAGAAAGGAGTGGACAAAGATAGAAACAAATGCAGGCTTCTGTCCTCAAGAAAGAATACCATCTGAGGAGCTTTGGGATGTCAAGGAGGTCACTAGGGCGATGAAGGGCATGGACATAGATGACTGAGTTTCTTAGAGGATGAGAAACAATTTCAATAGGGAGTGATGATGAGGCTCATGAATAGTACATCATAATGGTCACAATTCCATCCTCCAACTTTAGAACTATCTCTTTCTCACAATTATTTACAATTTTTGTTATATTATGCATAGTGAGAGGGCTAAAAGATGTTTTCCTATGTCATGCGGCCTAATATGGTTTAAATGCAAGAAATGGAGCAATTTTGAGATGATTTTGATGTAGGAGCTTGGAGTAGACAACAGGGATAGATTCTAGGAGGTTGTCCACCTCCTTAACTCCCTCAATCAACCAAAATCACCACTTTCTCTCTCATCAGCTCAAGGTCATTGGCAGCCAAGCAGCACAAGGTCATTGGCAACCAATCAAGTGCATCTCAAGGAGATACCACCTTTCTTGAGTTTTGGGAGACAAACATTCCTATTTTATAGGGAGTTGTTGGTAGTTACCCTCTTGTATAAATGAACATGCCAAAGAGATCATTAGGATTCAAACTTTGTTTTTAGCTAAGAGGCTATAAAGCTCAAGCACTTGATACTGTTACTTTTTGCTGATGTATTTGACATTGATACAATGATAATGAGAAGTTTCTTATTGATACATCACTAAGTTAGTTTCAGAGGGTTGAGGCTTTTGGGCTTGGCCCCAACCCTAGTGGATTAGGTCCCTCTTATGTATTGGTATTTCTTTTTATCTTAGAATGTTTATTAATTTTCTGCATTTCATTAGAAGATATCCCCTCAAAAATCTTGTGTTTTATACCTCTATCTAATCTCTCTCATGGGAGCATGAATGGAAGAATCTACAATCACAACCCAAAAGATCTATGTTTATGATATCTTGGAAGAAGGTCTATATCAGTCATCTTGTTTTACATATTGTTGATGGTGCTTGACCCACCAACATTCAGGGGATATCCTTGGTAGGAAATCCCAACTAAACCTCACACTGTTTGGTGTAGGAGTCGCATATAGTATGATGGCTCAATTTCCATTGTCTTGAAGGTTTTCCTTAGATCTTGCTTGTCAGGACATGAGAGCGGTCTTCTTTGTCTTCGAACAATGAGGTTCATGTGCTTGGTGAGTGCTCAGTGTTACTTGTGTCAAGTTTCTTTCACTGCAGAGGGAGAGGGTGGAAGTGAGTCTCAAGTAAAAAGGGAATAGTCCCAACTCTGTTAGAGACACACAACACAATAGGACATGTGCAACTTCTGACAGAGTAGTCCACACTAATGTGGTATTCAAAAAACACACAGTGAATAGATAGCACGTACAACACCTAGCAGAATATTCCACACGAGTACGACGGTCGTTATAACAAGTTTATGAGAATGGTTTTGTCAAGTTTCTACCATAATAGTCCACATGGGTGAGACAACCTTAACAACTTATAAAACACATTTTGAAAGCATATGTGTTAGAACAACAGAAAAAGTTCAACTCTCTAAATACAGGTTAAAGCAACATGCATTACAAGTGTCCAAAGAATAGTCTTAGGAACATATACAATACATGTGTCAAAAGGTGTTGGCTTATTATCATGCTTTTGAATTAAGAGAAAGCTCCAAGAGACATCGATACACCATTACATCACTAACCCCAATAGCGGGGCATTGGAGCCACTGCTCGCTCCTCAAAGAAAAAACTACAAAGTCTCAAGGCTATATGGGAGGAGCCAAACTGAAAACGTATTTTTCATGTAGAAATGAGGGGTATATATAGGAAAGGTTGAAACTAACCCTTGTGACTGTTTGACTTCCCTCATGACTATTTGACTTACATGAATCTTCAACTTTAGATGTGGGTTTCTTGGACTTCCAAGTTACATTACATTGATTACAACATTATGGCCCACAGTAGTGATGTGGTCGAGATTACTCATGACATTAATCAACACGATAGAGCTGGTATGTTCATGCTCCTGGTGGTGTCCATGTCAAGATGCAGTGCTTCTGAGTGATGAATGTGCTCTTGGTGTATCATGGCTTCACCTCTACACGGAAAGATGTGCAAGGTCTTCGATGGTCTTGGTGTTCACTTGATGTTGCATGTGCATGTCTCTCCTTTTCTTGTACTTGGAATTCTCCATGTGTTCATTCATTCACGAACAAGTCTCGTAGCATGTGCTCCTTGTTCATCCCATTCGTCGTCGTGCCATGTATCATCCACATACTTGTATCTACAATCACTCATGATGAGATGACATCAAATTCAGAAATATCCTTGTCTAGCATGATGCATTGTCTTTCATTTTTAGGTGCAGGTGACCGGGAGGGAGGACAACGTTCTGAAACTATGTAGAGCACATTTCAAGCCAAGATGTGGACTCTAGGCACAGTTAAGGAAAATTGCGCAAAGGTCACTGGGAGGCTGAGATGGCCAGTCTGGATCGGCAAGGACTATCTCTGAGATATGGCTCAACTGAAGGCCAGATTTGCATGATTTTTGTAGGGAGGTAGTGCAGGTAGTAGGGAATACACTAGCACTGAAAACTGCACAAATTCTTTAGGGAGGCTGGCAGTAGGCTATGGGATCTCGTTGGCCAAAATTACGCAGAAGTGAGAGGCTATATTTTAGGACATATCTACATAGTTTCTGGGCTTAGTGGGGTGTTGGAATGCTGGGACACAACCCATGAAAACTATGTATTTTTCAGGAGGGGCAGCAGGTCAGCTTTCATGGTGATCGACTAACAGAAATGTGCATATTTTGAGGACAGTACAGTGACAGGAAGCGGGTGCCTATCCTGAACGTTTGTGTAATTTCTTTAGTTAGTGGAGAAAGGAATGATGGAGCTCGTGCACAATTTTTTCGAGGATTGAATCCTGAGGTCATTTCCCGGTCAAACTCTCTGGTTGACCAGTGGGAAGGTTGATACATTTTCTTACAGGCAGTGCAGATTAAGATGGCTTGCTGAGAAACTTCTATGCTATTTTGGGTAGTAGTACGTCAAGTCAATTCGAGGATTGCATAGTACATATTGCTCAGGATGTAGCCTCAAGCTCTACGCAGCAGTACATGATCATTCAAAGTTGAGACTTCACACCGCATCTCAGTGGGGCACTAGCTGCTCGGGGGGTGGTCTGGTCGACATATTTTCAGTGAAATGACTAAGTTTGTGAGCGAGTGATTGTGCATACATGATCTTGCAAACACACACTCAACAAGACCCACTAAAAAGACACCTTAATCCAACAAGAAAACATGCTCAATGTGACTGACCAATGGGTGTGGGTGATAAGCGCAGCACTTGTGATAGATCGTTGAACGACCGCGATGAAAATTGCATGATATTGCATAAAATTATATTTTTAAGTACTAGAGATGCTTACATAGTGAATACAACTTGTACACACAAAGAGAGACTTTGTGCATTTCCAGAACTGAGTCCAAGAATAACATTGTGACCAACATGCTAAAAGATGTCCAGTGAACGATCATGCAAGAAGGGTGCAAATACCCAACATAAGCTCATGGGATGAGCTCGAGTGCTTCCAAACATCAAGGAAAAACCCAACGAAGGCTCCGAAATTGGAGGCAGGCCAAAATTTTCAAGGGTGTTGCAACCACTAAAACATTTGATGACACATTGGCTAAATACCAGCTTCTCTGTTTTGGTCCATTGACAACACAAGGCCTTAGATTTTCATGGAGTATTGAATCATTATGTAGGTTACTTCAGTTTCACCACTTACCCCATGGAAAAACATGGTTCACCTTTCACCAACTTATTCAAACACAAAAAACAAGTTTCAGCTTGATCACAGCGTTTCAAAATTGGGAAGGATAGTTTTGCTCGTGAGTTAAAAAGTTTTAGAGTATAAGTTTTCATCTCTGGTGTTGCTCCACTACCAGCATGCCTGGATAGTACCTGAATGGAGTCATGCAAGAGCACACACATTTCTCCACTGCCAGTGAACCTAGTCAGTACCCTGGTGGAGTTGCATGCTTCACCTCTCTGCGTAGGAATCCTTTCTCTTCTTTCGCCTTTTTATTTTTAAAAGATACTATGCATAGACACTTATTTATTTGTGAGGTTAAAGAGGGATCCCGACTTATTGAGAGAATAAGAGGTTTTTCCTTTAGAGAAGCATGTAATACCTCTGACATATGTTTTTTCCTTTAGATTTCCCCTTCTTCATTTCTATTAGTTGGAAGAGCTTGGACACACAACGCATAAGGTTGAGTACAAGCATGGGGTTTCCCAGTGTGGACACAGGTTCGCTATTTTACCCAATATTCCCTTGTAGAAGGCTCATATTTTCCATTGAGACTTCATCGGCCGAAGGTTATAACCAAGCGTAGAGAGGACGGACATAGGACTAGCCAGGTGTTGCAGTGTCACAAGACTCTTTGGATCTCAACCACATACTCATTCAAAATCCAGAACTCAGTGGAGGGAAACACTTATTTTCAAACCCAAAAAATAGCATGATAATAAGAAAATAAAACAAAAAAAAGCAAAACAAAATAGTAAGCAAAGAGGAAAAACAAAAAGCTATAAACAAACTATGTACATGGCATGGGGCACGGCCCCACCTTACTCAAATAGTGTTTCAGATCTTTGCCATTGACAAGAAGTTTTTCAATCCTCTCGTCAAGTGAATTTAGATGTTATGTGTGTGGGCCAAGCTTCTCATAGATAGTATACAGACCAATCCATAGGGACTGGAACTTTGTATCTTTGCCTTTGTTTTCATGGTGTCTTTCCCATTTCAAGACCAAGTCAGCAACATCGAAGTTAGTGTTCCTTGCAAACTTCTTATTGAACCACTCTTGATATGATTATGGTGGAGTGTGGATCTTTCTTTTTATTTCATTCTTTCTTCCTACAACTTCTGAAGTGCATCCATCCTACATTGAACTCGCAGACAAGGCTTTCCTTGGGATTCTTGGGACAATTGGAGCACAGGCAAGTAGATGTTTAGCAGTAAGATAACTTCTTTCCCATACACCAAGAAGTATGGTTAAGTGTTCAGAGAGGGATTGGGTGTTACGTGGTCATCCCATAAGGAATTCATCAAGATGGAGTGCTAGTTACATTGTTCAGAGTAAATAGTCTTCTTGATTACGTGGATAAGGTCTTTATTTGTGGATTATGTGAGACTATTTCGTTGTAGTTAGTAATTAGATGAGTTTTTTAGCACAATACCATAATGCAACGAAAAATCATAAATCTTCAAAGATGAAAAGTAGGTTGCATTATGTTGACGATACTCGACCCACCAACATGTCAGGGGATCTCCCTAGTAAGAAGTCCCAATTAGACCTCAGACCATTTGGTGTAGGAGCCCTAGCAAGTATGGTAATGCCTTGACCACGATTTTGCACAAACGCAAGTAAGATAACTCTGTTGGTATCAAGGGTGTGACATCTTAAGTAAGACAAGGAAGGTGCATGAGAGGTTCCAACACACTGAAGGTGAGGTTAGTGTGCCCCTTGGAAACCTGTAATAGTACTCGGCTTGGAAGGGAACAAACGAGCGAGGATGTATCACAAGACATAAATAAAGTTAGCAAGAAATCCAAAGTGATGGCTAAACCAACAACACATTTAAGAAATATTCAGACATACTTATACAAAATAGTCCATGCATGCGTAAGTAAACAAATACATATATCATTTAGAGTAAACTAGATAGCATAGAATATAATACAACATATGCATGAAACGTGTTGGCTATGTTATATTAAGAAGTGTAAGTTCTAGTCATAAAATACAACCATGTCAAAAAACTAGTCCTAATAGTGGAATGTTACAGCAACAACCGCCTACTCCTCCAAAGAGATGTACTATCTTTGCGTAGTGAAGAAGCCAAGGCTTGTTACAATACTATCCAAGCTCTCTCTAAGATAGTATTATTAGAAACTTGGCAGACCAAAAGCCTTTACAATGAGTTATGAGGTTCTATTTATAGCAAAGGGTGGGGTGACCCTTAACATTCCCCTTTGTGACAATTCATCTACTGTCATGACTCTTCATCTACTCTATGACTGTTACATCCAACTATCGACACTTGAACTTCCACTTGACAAGACGTTACATTACAATTCACATGTGACCATGTGACACAAAATGGCTTGAGAAATCCATACAAGACATCACTGACACTTGGTCCATTGTGATGATACCAACTCTTTGACATGCTTGTGATGGTGAAGTTGCTGAGATGATGCCAAGCTTGGTCGTTTGTGATAGTGTGCATGCACTCCATGGTGACATTTTTCTAAAGCGAACTCTTGCCTCTGTTTCATCCCGATGCATTGGTGTGGCTCCTCCATCCAACTCATCTTCTAACACGGGATGGTCTTCCTGGGTATAGCGGAACTGACACCACACTAATGCATAGTGTCCGTGATGATGTTCCTGTGTGTGATACTGGTCAAGTGCATCAACTGTCAACTACATGTTTACCTCTACTTGGACTTACTTCTTGTCTTTTCCCGGTGAGTGTGCCAAATGGGTTAGATCACATGTGTGTGCACAATGACATGCATGCTCCTAAATTCCCTTGCATGTGATTGACAACACCACTCACCATGTCTGCTCCATGTCAACTGCTATGATGAATCTATAACTTGTATGGGTGCAGTTTCATCAAACTATTCATGTTGCACCCCTTGTTGTACCTGTTACTGCTGCAACTCATTCTCTTGACTATGCAGCTCTGAGTTGTTGCTTGAGCACGTGCAACTCCTTCTCTATTACATTCTCTACCTTCGCGCGATCTTCATGTCGCACCATCACCTCATAGCCTTAGACTCCAAAGTTGCTTTCATCACAAGTGGATCTTCTTGAGCTTGCAACTTTGTTCCGCCTCTCCATTGTCAACAACCTTCCTCCAGTATGCTACCTTCAACTGTTGTTGATGGTGCTGCTTGCTGTGATGTTGTTGTTGTCATATATTGATGTCCTTGTCTACAAACAACTTGATGTCTTCATGGGTAGGCAAGTTCATAGACACTTGATCTATTGCATCCCCAAGTTTGCTCTAAATGGTGTCTTCAAATATACTCTCTTGGAAACCATTGTACCTATGCAACTAAGCAGAAGATGAACACATGTGATACCTAGAGACATGGCAACACTCATGGCAAGCAATTTGTTAGTCGAAAACCAAAACAAACTTCAGAACTAACTTGCAACATATACCTGTGTGACTAAGCATGAAGGTTGTGCAATTTCCACTGGGAGATCAGGATACTGATGGCCAAAACTACATAAGGCACAATCTGAGTTGTTAGGAGGTTGACTGACTATTGGAACTACATAATGCATAGTCCTGCGTGACTGCTGACTACTAGAATTGCACAATGCACAATCTCAGCTGGCAATGGTTGCAGGCTCAGTGACTGCATTGCGCAATTTTCGGGGCCATCAATCATTGTCCCTCATAAATGCGGAATTCAATACCAAAGGATAGTCACTAGGCATAAATGCACATTTCCTGAGAGGAAGATAGAGCCTTCCCTTCCAAGACTGCACAATGTTGTCTTAGTGAGGCAGAGACTGGGCCAAGGCTGCCCAGACCCGCTGACGGGAAACTGAAAGTGAATGTGAATGTGAATGCATGGAGATACTAAATGTAAGTGTAAGTGAATGATCATGCATGCAAATGGTGAATGACAGATTTAGAAAATAGAACAACATGCATGTGGGTGGGGTGAGTCGCCGAATCGACGACCATTCGTGCAAAACAATTTCATGCATGTGACAATAGTGAGATAGCAATGAAAACTAAAAGGATGCTATTACAAGCTATTATGCATGTAAAAAACAACAAACTCTCACTGAAATCAAGTAGACAACATTCATATGAAGCAAAACACAAAAAGTGCTAGAAATGCAACACAAGACATGAAAAGTGGGCTTATCCCAAAATAACTGAGTTGAATGTGCCAACGACTCCGAGATACAATGTGGGATGTCAGAGCTACAAGGTTGATGTGCAGAATGAGCTTTGTAGTGTCCAATTCATGGGTTTTGATAATATCGAAGATGTGACATGCATGCCACAAATCTAGGAAGAGTGACACTTGGTGGGAGGCTTCTAAAATGATCCTTGCATGCAACCTCCAACTGCTAAAATTAGATCCCTGAATCAAGGGATGCCTTTACGTGATGCCTTGGGAGAAGCAACCCATGCATGCAAATCAGCTTTCATCAGTCCTTGAGGGAACCGGTCAACTCAACTACACATGGAAAAGGTTGGTCAACTGCTGGGAGAAAAATGTGCATTTTTGGATGGGAGTTGGGCTGACTACCCAGGATATTTGTGTAATTGATCGGAAGAGAAATTGATTGTTGCCCAGTATTGCGCAATTCCTAGGTTGAGCAGCCCTACTGGGAAGAATTGCACAATTTTCTAGATGAAGCCTGAATGGAAGAATTGCGCAATTATGGAGCCCAGTAGGCTACGAGACTGAATTGCACAATTTCTAGAGGGAAGGTTGGTTGCCCTCTAGAATTACACAATTTCTTGAAGGAGCTGCTTATCTTGCAGCTAGACCAAGTCTGGAGAAACAATTGGTGAGGGGAATGCATCAAGCTTTGATAGACAAGTTATCTTTATGCAAGAAAATCACTAAATATTGTGTACTTGACGAAGAAATACATGTTGTTGTGAAAGGTTGGTAGGGAGGATTTGAAATGAAGCTAAGGAAAAATTTTGGAGGGTAGCTGTAGCCGCTACAACACTTGGAGACACATTGGTAGAACTCTAGTTCTCTGAATGGACCTTGTTCATGAAAATCAAGTCTAACACCTCTAGAAGTATTGTTTAGTTCTTATTTCATCTTGGTTTCACACTAGCCTGATTGTAAGATGTAGCATCCACCAAGCTCTTGGTCGATTGACACACATTCCAAGCCAAGGAAACATAGTTGCTTCGATTGGGGTTGAGAGGTATATTGGTGCACAAGCAATATAATCGTCAGAGTCTTGGTTTCATCTCTGGTGTTGCTCTACTGCCAGCAAACCTGGATAGTACCCCGGTGGAGTCACATAGGAACATAAGCATCACTTCACTACTAGCAAGCCTGGTCAGTACCGCAGTGGAATTACTTGCATCACCTCTCTGCGCAGGAAGCCTTTCTCTTCTTTCTCCATATTCATTTTTTATTTTTCACTTTTCATTTTTTTTATAACTGTGCATAGTACTTATTCATTTCAGAGTCGGAAGAGGGATCCCAACTTATTACGAGTAGAAGAGGTTTTTCCTTTAGAGAAGTTGTTTATTATATACCTCTGACGTGCTTGTTAAGGTTTCCCCCCTCACCTTACTCTACTTGACTGAGCTAACAAGGGTTACCCCAAAAACAATCGACTAGAGTAGGTGACACTAGTTAGCACGTAGGCATTTTTTTTTCACCAAGGTTCACTTCGAACAATACATATTTTCCTTCAATGTATCATGGACTAAAGATAACAAGTTCATCATACAGAGTTAGGATGATAGGTAACCAAGTAGTGATAGCAGTACAAGGCCTCTTGTACTTTACCTAGATTGTTTCAAGAGTCATACACGGTTTCATGAGAAACCAACATATGAACCAAAATGAGTGAACAAACAACGAAAAAAAGTAGAAGTAGGAGCAAAAGCGAAAAAAAAGGTGAGTAAGAAAACAAGCAAGAAGACAAATAAAAAAGACAAAACAAGTAAGAAAACAAGCATGCAAGCAAATCAACTGAAATCAAACACTACTCCTACTCCTAAGCTAATGTGCATGGGCCTGATCACATGAAGTGATATTTCCAATGTAGCCACTAGTGCATTGGTTGACCCATGTTGGTGAAGGCTTGGTCTGCGAGCAACCCAGTTGTGTAGACCAGCAAGCAAGAAAGATATAACAATGAAGAAAAACACATTTCATGTTTAGAAGTTTCGACAGGAAATAAGTGAGTGGAAATGCATGACATGTGGTCCGTGGACTTATCATGGTGTTGTGTGACACTACGTGTAGCTATGAAGCAAACACACATTCTTGACTGTGACATGTAGGCAAACAAAAGAAACAGAGACAGCTTGTCTCATGCATGCGTGCTTGCAATGTAAGATTCCTCCAATGCATGAGCAATGGAAGCGTGCAGTTCGAGTGGAGGAAGTATGATCTGTGTGTGAGATTGATCTTCAGTGCATACATATGAGTGACGGGGAGCCTCGGGTGATTGAAAAATTTCATGATCAAAAATGAAACTAACCCCAAGAGAGCGAGGGCCTGACATAGCCATCAGCTCAGGACAAAGTGGCTCAACAGTCTTGGGTGTTTCAACTTCATTGACAGTTAGATCATCATAGACTGGTGGCTTTGAAAAATAAACTATCATAGGATCATGATCGTGATCGAATATAGGGGTAAATGGATCACAACTGCCATGATAAGGAAAATCATTGATTTCATGGGCCTCCTCATGATTGGATGAATCAAACAGAGGGGTAGATGAAAATTGAACAAATATGTCCTCTGCATTTCTAGGAAAGGCAGATGAAAGGTCAAGTGGATTTTCAATGAATAAGTTATCCTCTTCATTGTCAAATGATGGAATGACATCTGGTGTGTCCGATGAGTGATCACCAATGGGTGAATCGTTGGATGAAGATACACATGCGAAATCATGGATGGCAGGTTCACCAAAGATGTCAGGAAAGAATGGAGGAGGTTTGGATGGAAGGGAGTCATCCTTCACCGAGTGTTGATGCTCAAGATCCCACTCATATTATTCATGAATGACAGCACATGTTGGTTGTGCAACACCAACTTTTTCAGTGGATTTTTCCTCATTCATAACAAGTGTAGAGTCTGGAATGAAAGAACACAAGACAGTATCATCCAGAGGAACAGCCGAGTGCGAAGATAAAGGTTGTGGAACAAAATGCATATGACAACTTGATGGACTCACAAACAAATCTGCGTGAAAATTAAGTGAACTGATGTGTGGAGGATGTGATAGCTCAACAGATGTGTGAGCATGATACTCAACATCAAGCTGCATAGGTGGAGTTGTTTTATGATGGGATGGTAAAAAGTCACTTGTGATAGTGACTACATCCGTCTGGGATTGTGCAGCTCCATAACTGAAGAGTATTGAGTGAGGCTTGATTTCAAAATTCTTCTTGGGATAAGGAGATTTCTTAACACAATACTCGAACTGGTCCCAAAGATAGAAAAATTTCATTTGGCTCTTTGGAGCTTGAAACTACAAGTCATGGAAGCGCTGCCAAAAATCCATAGTCGATTCATGCGGAGCCTTCTGTTGTTGGAACAGTTTTTGGTCAAGATGGTCTGGATCAAAATGATGGAAAGTGTCTTCAATGAGATCATAGAAGTGCCCAAGTGAGTGCATGCTATCAGTTGGTAGGCTACATCACCACTGATGTGGAGATTCGCGAAGTGTGTATGCGAACAACAAGCTGGCATGTTCGTCAAAACATCCATCTTCCTCATGGAGCATGGAAATAAAGTCATGTAAGAAACTAGGCTAGGCCACTTTGCCTTCACCATCATACATGTAAGTGGACAATAGATGAAAGAAATCCCTCATGATGGTGACATCTTCATGGTTCAAAATACATCACAGAGGGAGAAGAGTGCAAGAATCCATGATAGATATGCAAAGGTTCAAAACACGATGAGAGGACACAGCTTGTCATCTAGCCCTCCTTCTAGCACCCGAAATGTTGACGGTGTTGGACCCGCCAACATGTCAGGGGATCTCCCCAGTAAGAAGTCCCAATTAGACCTCATACCATTTGGTGTAGGAGTCCCAGTAGTGGGTCGTATGGTAATGCCTTGACCACGATTTCGCATAGAGGCAAGTAATAGAACTCTGTTGGTAGTTGCAGTATGACAAGGAAGGTGCATGAGAGGTTCTAACACACTGAGCGTGAAGTGACTGTGCCCCTTGGAAACCTGTAACAGTACTCGGCTTGGAAGGGAACACACGAGCGAGGATGAATCACAAGACATAATTAAAGTTAGCAAGCAATCCAAAGTGATGGCTAAACCAACAACACATTTCAAAAATATTCAGACATACTTATACAAAATAGTCCATACATGCATTCATAAGAAAACAAATACATATATCATTTAGAGTAAACTCGATAGCATAGACTACAACACAACATATGCATGAAACATGTTGGCTTTGTTATATTAAGAAGCGTAAGTTCCAGTCATATAATACATCCATGTCCAACCACTAGTTCCTATAGTGGAATGTTACAACCACAACCACCTGCTCCTCTAAGGAGATGTACTAGCTCTGCGTAGTGGAGAAGCCAAGGATCATTACAAAACTGTCCAATCTCTCTCTAAGATAGTCTTGTCAGAAGCTTGGCTGACCAAAAGCCTTTACAATTTTTGAGGTTCTATTTATAGAAAAGGGTGCGGTGATCCTTGACATTCCTAGTTGTCACAATTCATCTACCCTCATGACTCTTCATCCACTCTATGATTGTTACATCCAACTATCGACACATGAACTTCCACTTGACAAGACGTTACATTACAATGCACATGTGCCCATGTGAGACAAAATGGCTTGAGGAAGCCATACAAGACATCATTGACACTTGGTCCATTGTGATCAGACGAACTCTTTGACATGCTTGTGATGGTGAAGTTGGTGAGCTGATGCCAAGCTTGGTCATCCTTGATGGTGTGCATGGCTCCATGGTCACATCTTGCTAAAGCAAACTCTTGCCTCCGTTGCATCCTAGTGCATTAGTGTGGCTCCTCCATCCCACTCGTTCTCTAACATGCGCAAGGTCTTCTTGGGTGTGGCCAAACTAGCACCACACTAATGCATAGTGTTCATGCTAATCTTCTTGTGTGTGCTGGTGGTCATGCGCATCAACTATCAACTACATGTTCAGCTCCAGTTGGACTTGCTTCTTGTATTTGCCTCGGTGAGTGTGAAAAATGGGTTAGATCACATGTGTGCACACAATGATATGCATGGTGTTGAATTACATTGCATGTGATTGACAAGACAACTCACCATGTCTACTTCATGTCAGCTACTGGGATGAATCTATAACTTGTACCAGTGCAGTTTCACCTGTTTGTGCATGTTGCGCACCTTGCTATACCTGTTCCTACTGCAACTCATTCTCTTGCCTATGCAGCTCCTATTCTTCCTTGAGTTTCTGGTTGAGCACATGAAACTCCTTCTCTATTCCATTCTCTACCTTCGCATGATCTTCATGTCATGTTCTCACCTCATAGCTTGAGTCTCCAAAGTTGTTCTCATGACAAGTGGATCTGCTTGGGCTTGTAACTGTGTTTCGACTCTCTGTTGTCAACAACCTTCCTTGTGTGTTTGTTGCATCCAGTATGCTCCCTTCAGCTGCTATTGATGGTGTTGCTTGATGTGATGCTGCTACCGTCTTAATGTCCTTGTCTACGAACAACTTGATGTGTCCATGGGTAGGCAAGTCCATAGATACTTGATCGACATCATCCCCAAGTGTTCTCTGAATAGTGTCTTTGAGTCTACTCTCCCGGAAACCATTTTACCTATGTTGCTGAGAGGCGGATGAAAACTTGTGATACCTGGAGACATGGAAACACTCATGGCAAGCAATCTGTTAGTGAAAAACCAAAATGAACCCGAGAAATGACTTGCAACATACCTATGTGACTGATCACGAAGGTTACACAATTTCCATCAAGAGCTCGAGAGACTGACTCCCAAAACTGTGCAAGGCACAGTTCAAGCTGTCAAGAGGCTGACTGACTGTTGGAACTACACAATGCACAATCTAGACTGGCTATTGACTGCTGGAATTTTTCAATCTTAGCTGGCAATGGTTGCAGGCTCAATGACTGCATTATACAATTTTTTGGGCCAGCAATCACTATCCCTCAAAATTGAACAATGCAAGACTAGAGGATAGTCACTGGGCAGAAATGTGCATTTCCTGATAGGAAGACAAAGCCTTCCCTCTCAAGATTACATAATGTTGTCTTGGTGAGGCAGAGTTCGGGCCAAGGCTGTCCAGACCTACCGACAAGAAACTGAAAGTGAATGTGAATGCATGGCGATACTGATTGTAAGCATAAGTGAATGATCATGCATGAAAATGGTGAATTACAGATTCAGAAAATGAAAGAACATGCATGTGGTTGAGGCGAGTCACTGAATCAGTGACAGTTTGTTCAAAATAGTTTCATGCATGTGATAATAGTGAGATAGTAACGAAAACTAAAATGATTCTAGTACAAGTTAGTATGCATGTAAACGACAACAAGAGCTCACTGAAATCATGTAGACAACACTCATATGAAGTGAAACACAAAAATCACCAGAAATGGAACACAAGACATGAAAAGTGGGCTTACCCAAAAACAGATGAGATGATTGTGCCAATGAATCCTAGATGCAATGTGGGATGTCAGAGCTGCAAGGTCGATATGAGGAATGAACTCTACAACATCTAATTCATGAGTTTTGATAAAATCGAAGATGTGACATGCATGCCACAAATCTAGGAAGAGCGATACTTGGTGAGAGGTTTTTGAAATGATCGTTTCAAGCAACCTCTAGCTGCTAGAAGCAGATCCCTAATTCAAGGGATGCCTTTGCATGCTGCCTTGTGAGAAGCATCCCATTCATGTAAATCAAGTTTGCTCAGTCCTCGAGGGAACCGGTCAACTCAAATGCACATGCAAGAGGTTGCTCAACTTCTGGGAGAAAAATACGCATTTCTAGATGAGAGCTAGATTGACTGCCCAGGAGATTTGTGCAATTTCTGGGTAGAACAACTGACTACTTCCTAGGATTGTGCAATTCCTGGGCTGAGAAACCTAGTGTGAAGAATTGTGAAATTTTCTGGATGAAGCTTGACTGGAAGAATTGCACAATTCTAGAGCCCAACAGGATGCTAGATTGAATTGTGTAATTTATAAACGGAAGGCTGGTTTCCCTCCATAATTGCACAATTTCTTGAAGTGGCTACTCAGTTTGCAGCTGTAACAAGTCTGAAGAAACATCCAGTGAGGGGAATGCATCAAGCTTTGATAGACAGACTATCTTTTTGCAATAAAACCACTAATGCTTATGTACTTAACAAAGCAAGACACACTGTTGTGAAAGGTTGGTAGGGAGGCTCCAAAAAGAAGCTAAGGAAAAATTTTGGAGGGTGATTATAGCCACTACATCACATTCTAAAATAAAAGTGATACTAGAACGCCAAAGCAAGCTGATGATTTTCTTGTCATTCACCTGCTTGAGTGGAAATGCTTCTATCCACCATGTGATGTAATCAGTAGGTGTCAAGATATAGTAGTGATGTTTTGACAAATGTGGGAAAATTTCCCCAATGATGTCCAGGCCCCATTGTTGGAATAGTTGAGTCACTGCAACAACATGCAATGGGGTTGTTGACTTCATGTTCTGTTGGCGTATCGCTGATAGACCAGGATTTTTCAGACATAAGTGTGTGCATCCTTGAACAATATGAGTGAGTAGAAATTGGCTCGCATAACTTTGTGCACATTGGCATTTCCCTCAAAGTGGCCCTCGACTGGTCCGACATGCAGATCATGCAAGACCTTCTCTGAATCATGTGCCTCCAGGCACCTTAGAAAGATTTTGTTACTGTACTTTTTGTAAAGCAATCTGTCCACCAACTGATAGGATAAAGCTTTGAGGTGCAGTGTCCTCTTCTATCTCATGTAGAAGTGGGAAGGTATGGTGCCTTGTGCAAGGTACTGGCACACATATTCGTAGCAAGATTTTCCACATGCAATGGGTGGTGCTCACTCTATATCATACACATCGATTTCTTGCTCCCAACCAATGAGATCCTCTTCATTCTCTTGCGCATGGAATTCTTCAGCTGTGAGTTTGTAGAGACCATGACCCTTGACAGTCTAAATTGGCTTGATGCCAAGATCATACTCTTGCAAGCCTATCATCAAGTTTTCACATCGTTCACCTAACTCTTGTTGTGCAAGCAGTGAGTGAACTGTTGGGTAAGGCACATAGACATTGCAATGGTTCTTCAGCAAGTAGGGTTTGAAGTATTTTTCCACCTTCTATACTACAAATGCTTGCTTTTCAGTGGCAGGGTAGTTGTGTTTGGGTCCCTGCATGCTTGCGCAAATGAAGGAGATGGGACCTTCATTGTTTAACTCATCCTTCTGAGTGATACTACAACAAGAGAGTTGTTGGAGGCGAAGGTGTATAACAATAAACCTTTGTTAAAATATTGGTTGTAAAGTGCAGGTGCATTTGCTATAGCCTACTTGATATGGGTGAATGAATTCTTTTCCCTCTTGCCCAAGCTATAGACTGCATCCTTCTTGATCATGTCTTGCATTTGTTTTACTATCTGCACATAGTCCGAGATGAACTTCTGGAGGAAGTTTATCTTTTCCAAGAAGGAGTTCATTACTTTATTATTGGCTGGGAAAGGTATCTGTGTAATGATATGGACTCAACCCGGATCAACCTTGATCCCACTTCTAGAAATGATGTTCTGAAGGAGGTTCCCCCGAGACACTGCAAATATGTTATTTTTTGGATTCAAGGAAATCCCGTATTTCCATCATTGCTCGAATATCTTCATTAAATGGTGTATGTGATCTGACTGTTTTCTAGAAAAGACAGTCATGTCATCAAGGTACACCACTACACTCTGTCCGATGAGTCCATGGAAGGCGATGTACATGGTGTGCAGAAAGGTTGTACCTACATTCATGAGCCCAAATTGAATTTTTTTGTATGCGAACGTACACCACTTGGTATGGATGGTAGTTTTTAGACGATCGGGTTTCACTACCAAAACCTGATTATATCCTAGAAACCCATCAAGTAAGGAAAAAACCTCCTCCCCAGATATTGTTTGTAAAATATGCTCCATAGATGACACAGGGTAATTGTCTTTGTCTAAGGCATGGTTCAATTTTCAAACATCAATGCACAAGCAGATCTCCCCACACTTCTTACGTACAGGAACAAGGTTGGAAACCCATGTGGAATGACGAACTGCGTATATGATCCGTGCATCTGACAACTTGGTGATCTCTTTTTGTATGATGGGTTCAAGTGACGGATGTACTTTCGTCAGCTTCTGCTGAAATAGCTTGACCCCTTCTTTGATTGGAATCAAATGTTGGATTATTCACATGTCGTATGTTTTCATATCATTGTATTTCCACGTGAACACATCCTGGTACTATTTGAACAAGAAGACAAATGCTTTCTACTCATGCTGTGTGCAACGCATACCGATATTGATGAAATTTAGATCTTGTTATGTTCCCAAGTTTATCTGTTCATGCATCACAGTGGAGTTATGGTATTTGTTGTTACTTGGCCACTGAAAGCAGTTCTGTAAGTCATAGAGTTTTTCTAGAGATACCACACCCTTAGGGATGAGGTTTTCTTTCTTGTCATCAACCTCATCTTGGAAATGCTACTTGTGCTCATCTTCATCAATCACCATGTCTTCGAAGACATATTCATTGGCCATGAAGTGTAGTATCTTTTTATCATCATAAAAAGCACATCGATTTGTTATTTTATCAAGGATAAAAGGCTTGTACAAAATTTCAACCCCAAATCTATCCCTGAGTGGTGACATCCTAGAAGTTGTGTTTGCTAAAGCATTGGCAGCTAATTACATGTTCTTGGCACAATGGTGATATTGAATGCTTGGAAGTTAGATATTAGTCACCATATCTCTTACTGGTAAGTGTTGAGATGAGGTGATAAACAATGTATGGTGTTACGTACTTGTCGTACCACAATTTATGAATGACCTACCACTTTGAGTGCAAAAATGTTAAGGCTGATGGCCATTTCCAAGCCCAACATGAGTGCTTCATAGTCAGTAATGTTATTCGTGCACTCAAACTCCAAGTGGCTTGAAATCAAATGTTTCATGTGCTTTGGGTTGATCAAGACACACATGGCTCCAGAACCATCTTGTGTCTTTGATTCATCAAAATACATGGTCCATAACACATCTGTACATGGACCATTCGACGCGCTTGTACTACTGCTACTGCTGTTACTCCTAGTAGTGTTACAATGTGTTGTACAAGTTTCATTTCCATTAGTTGGACATGGAAGGAGACCCAACTGCATGTTTGGTGGGGTTGGAGCTGGCTGCGTGAGATAACACCCCAACATTGTTTCCAAGAGGCAATTGGCGAACATGAGCTCTACAAAAGCCAACTGTTCTTTCTCACTATTGATGGGAGTGATGTTACATATCATGTATATCATGGATAACACATCGATGTGATTTCTTTTTCCCTGATATGGAAGCCACAAGTGTGACCAGTCTGTAGCAAAGTACCCATTCAAATTTTTGAACCAGTCCTTATTGAGCAGTAAGCCATATGCTTCCAGTATGCCCATAATGACAATGTTGATGCACTAGTGAACTCGACCGTCATGAGATAATCAAATGATCACATCCGAGGTTCACCCATGGTTGGTACACATGTCTGATAAAGTCGGATGATTTGCGCAAATGTCTTGCTCCATTGCACATTAATATTCTTAGCGATGGAGAGTGGCATGACATTAGCTGATGTGCCAAAATCAACCAAATAGTTGTGAATATTACAGTTAAATATTTTGAATGAAAGAAGGGATGGAGGGTAAACAGATTTTTCTTCTTCCATCCAGAGTGTGTTGAGCACAGTTGTGAGTGAACCGGGAGATGCGCTTTCTCCCTTGCTAGTAGAGGTTGCGCTATCTGCAGATGTTCTCCCCAGTGCACGCAATAGAAAATCCCACTGACTACGAATCTTAGCTAACTCGAACAAAGAGATGTTTGCGTGAGTTTTCTTCATTTCTTCCACAATGTTGTAGTCAAGAGCAGGTAGGCTCACTAAGATGTCTAGGATCAAACTCGTGTTTGTACTATCTGGTGGAGTGTTTTGTAGTTTACTGCTCATGTATGTACTCTTGTTCATTGTTGTCTTCCTGGGTTTCCTTTGTGTCTTCTTCTTTTGGACAACTAATGGGTGAACCTTCCTCAACAGTTCAATATTTCCATGTATTTCCCCAAATGTAGGGTGATCCCCTTGACTTTTGAGATTGTATCGACCATTTTTCTTTTGGGGCTACTTCTCGGTGTTCATTTTTTCTGTTGCTTGTGAGTAATGATACATGTTGATCACTTACCCACTACTGGGTGCCTCATCAGGTGCAACATCTTCCTCATCATTTTTTTCTATCGGCTAGAACTCCATACTACTTACTAGGTTTAGTGTGTGGTTGCATACTCAGTCCGCAACTCATTTCCATTTTGAACATGACCCTTCCATGTGATCATCTTTATGGCATGAGAAAAAATTGTCATTCATGCACTATTCTATCTGGAACACTGAGTTGGAGACCTACACAGTTATAGATGGGAAGCAATTTTTCCTGATGACATGGTTCCTTTCTGTTGTCTAGGTGGCCAGTTGCTTGAAGATGTGTCGATCGTTCGTTATTTCAGCTTAGACACCTCTGTTGTCAAGTTTTTGACAAGACGAGTAAGAGTTTCAATGTCACTTGCTTCTTTGTCTTTACCCTTTCTTGCCACATCCTGGGGCTTCCTACTTGCATCTTTGGATTCCTTTGTTGGTTCATCATCCTTGATTACTCCAATTGCACGTAGGTCTTTCTCCACAATAATTGCCTCATCGTAGTTTTCTAATAACATTGGTTTTGCACCTCGCTTGACAAACTGTGCAATACAGGTTGGAAGTGTAGATGTATGGTAGTCTACAGTGATGGAGTCATGAGGTTTTGTGTCTACTGCAAACTTGTTCAATATTCATAAAGACCTTTGATTCAAATATTTTACCTTTTATTTCAACTCCATCTTCAGGCTTCCCAAATCTTTGAGAAACATGACTGGGGTCTTGCCATCAAGAAATTATTCCAAAAACATCCATTTGAACATACCCCAGTTATGGATGGAGTTGACAGGATGGCTATTATACCATACTGTTACACGTCCATCCAAGGTACATGGAAAAAATCTACATGCAACGTCATCATACCATACCTCAAGAGTTTGTAGGTGTAGGTAGAAGTTGTCCAAGTGATCTTCTGCATTTTTCTTTCTGTCAGGATCATACTTTGTGAGCATTCTCTATGAATTATTTGGCATCCTATTCAAAGCACCTAGGATAGCTAATGGTCCCTCAGTCATCCATTCCAAGTTTTGATCAACCATGTCTTCTTCTTCTCTGTTGTCCTCCTCTTCTTTAGAATCTGACGGTTTCAACTCCGAGTCTGTTGGTTCATCTCCACCTCCTCTACTGCCTTCCCCTCCACCTTTTGTATTGGAATCTGAGCCCGAGATCACAAGGGCACCTTATTATCCATATTGGAAGACTGGAGGTTCCTCTCCATTCTCAACAACTTCTGCCAGACCTTCGAGTGTGGAAAGAACTACTTCTTCCACCCATGATAGAACAACTCCCGTGGGAGTGGTATTTGGCTTTCTTGATGCGTATGGAAGATCTTGTATTCCTAGGATCAGTCCGATTGCTTTGGAAAACTAATGGGTGATGGGATAGATAGAGGAGAGGTGTTGATATGAAATTTCATGTTCGTGTCTAGGAGGTGAGGGGTAAACAAATCCAGAGTTGCATGTAGGTGAGAGGGAGTGTGAGTTACTGCCTTGACCACATGATTGATGAGTGGGGCTGAGAGGACATTTAGCCATAAACAACTGGCGGCCCTCCTTCTAACACCAGAAATGTTGACAATGCTAGAAATTCCAACATTCAGGGTATACCCCTATGAAGTCACAACTATACCTCACACCGTTTGGTGTAGGAGTCCCATCCGGTATGATGGCCTGGTTTCCATTTCCATAAAGGTTTGCCTTAGCTCTTTCTTGTCAGAAGATGAGAGTGGTTTGCTTTGTCTTCAAACAACAAGGTTTGTGTGCCTGGTGAGTGCTTAGTGGTACTTGTGTCAATGTTCTTTCACTGCACAGGAAGAGGGTGGAAGTGAGTCTCAAGTCAAAAGGGAATAGTCCCAACTCTGTTAGAGACATACAACACAACAACCACTTGATACTGTTATTTTTGACTGGTTATGTCATGTATTTGACCTTCATGCAATGATAATGATAAGTTTCTTATTGATCCATCACTGAGTTAGTGTTAGAGGATTGAGGCTCTAGGGTTTGGGCCCAAACCCAGTGGCTTAGGTCCCTATTATGTATTGGTATTTCATTTTATCTTAGAATTTTTATTAGTTTTATGCATTTCATTATAACATAACCCCTCAGAAAACTTGTGATTTATACCTCTATCTCATCTCTCTCATGGGATCATGACTGGAATAATATACAATCATATCCCAAAAATTATATGTTTATGATTTCTTGGAAGAATTTATATATCATTCATCATTTTTTTGTGGCTTAGAAGTTGATTCATTAACTAGATCTGAGTTTTTGTCATAAATTAGATAATTTTTAAATTCAACTCATCTTTTCTAGCATTGATTATTTTATTTTGTAAAAGATAAAAAAGTATATGCATGTGTTGTTGGAGGGTTGTTTGGATTTGCAAGAAAGGGGCCTTTCACCATCTCCATTTAGGATATATTCACCCTCTTTGATGAATCCCAAAATTTTGTTCTTGAGCTTGTTCCCTTAGGTCACTGTGAGCAACCCTCTTATTCCAAAACAAGCCTTCTAGAGGTGTTGCGCTTGGCTAGGGGTGTTGGAAACCTTTCGTAGATATAACACAACTTCCAACCACCATTCCATCCCTTGATCTTATAATTTTTACCTTCCAAACCCTCTCGACAAACTTCTTGTAGCATTGTATGCCTTTCTATAACAATACAAGGCTCTTGTAGTAGCTCTTGTAGCATGCCTATAGCAACCTATTTTATTCCCTATTCAGACCTATGATGCAAGTTTGACTTATTTTAGGACTAGGTTGACCCCCACCTTGGACTTGATCAGCAAGGGCAACACCTATGCCATTCCAACCATCCCTTTCCCTCCATTGCAAGATAGAATAGCATTAGTTTCTCTACCATAGATTTAGCACAAGTAGAACAATGATTTATATGAAACTGTGAGTTAGATAGATGATGCATGAAATCTTAAGTTAGGATTTGGTAGTGTAATTTCCTATTTACAAGTGGATTTGATGGCTAGATGGTTGATTAAAAAATAGTATAGTTCCATTTCTGCAGGTAGTATAACTCCTGTTTTATTTCATGAATTGAGTCAATAGAATTTACAAGTTGATAGCATCTACAAGTTGAGGCTTGAAAATAAGTTACCTTTTTTTCGTTAGAGCTAGATTTTGAATTGCACCTTCAGTAGTTAATTTCCTTGAAATTCAATAAAAAGAATGGTCTTCGAGCACTATTGATCATATGTCCTAGTTGAGGGTAGAATGAGTAGAATCCCATCTACTGTGTATATAGCATTGTCACCTAGAATTTTGTACAAACCACAGGTTGATAAATAGAGTTAAAGACCCCTTGGGAGTTGCAACACTCTCGGTGCAATACCAGGGCTCACCACATTTCAGTGTTGTTTCTGGGGAGGTGTCTACGTAGATGTTATTTTTTCTTAAGCATTATTTTTTTCTTTCCATTCAATTTTGAAAAATCACATAAAAGAAAAAAAATCTTTCATGCATCATAGGAATAGAGATACTCAAAGAAAATACTTACCAAACACCCCCACATCCTCAAATATTCAACCTTCACACTTCTTCGGTGATTGACATCTTCCCTGTTTGACTATAGGGGGGTTAGAAGACCCTTCAGGTGAATAACCTGAGATATTTGAAGAACCTATTGGGGAAGAAGAAGAACCCATTTGACCTAGCCAAACCATGGCTGAAAACAAGAATAATGTGATTTTCCCTATTCGAGATATTAATGGAGAGGCTAGAATGAAGAATATAAGCCGTACTTCCCTTCCTCACTTCCATGGCTAAAATTTTGAGGATCGTGATACTTTTATGTTTGAATTTGTTTTTGTCTGTACCACCTATGAATATGCCTTTGATGACCAGAAATTGCATTTATTCCCCATACCCTTAATGAAGAAGCCTCGTGTTGGCTTATGGGTCTTCCTAGGGATAACATCACTACCTAGGCTCAAATGCAACAAGAGTTTAATAACAACTATGGGTGCTAATGTAGGTCAAAATAAACCAAATAAAAATTATTTAGAATGACTCTTGGACTTAATGAATCCCTAGAGGACTATGAGGAGAGATTTCATCTCAGTTATAAGAGGGCCATATGCACCCTTGATCCTAAATCACTGAAGGTATATCTTCTCTGAGGAATCAGAGAGGACATGCTGGAAACCCTCAACATGTTGTCTTCGGAGACATCTATCAATTATCTTATGATGAAATCAAAACAATGTTCAAAAACCACTCTAGGCTGCTAGGAAGAAGGGTAGGGCTATTCAATCCTTGGTCAGTTCCTCTCCTTCCACAACATCCATCAAGAATGAGATTGGGAACCTGTTAGAAGACTTTAAAAGTGAAATATTGCATGTATTTTCCTTGGAGATGGATACCATGAAAATAAAGAGGAGACAAGAGGAAGAAGAAAGGGCCCTGACTATTTTTTCCGTAAATTCACTAGAAGGAACCGTAGAAATGAATGTTAAATGTCATATAGGTCTGCTCAGTCTATGGGGAAAGCCATACCACTCAACCCAATTAGCCAACCTCCTACTTTACTGCCTCCACTTCCATCTCAACCACAACTCACTCATCCTACTCCACCCAAGAAACCTTAGATGCCTTCTCAACCTAATCTAAACCTAAATAACAAGCAAGTACAATAGGTCTACAATGAAGATACATCTTTATACCCTACCTATTATTTGGAGATTCATTAAATCAACCTCAGTTCTGGAAGAGTGTTTCCAGATAACAAACCTCCATCTCCACCTAAAGAACTTGAAGAGGAAAATGAAGAGAGTATCCCTCAAGTAAATCCACCTCCTTTTCCTAAGAGATTAATCCATCCTAACCAGCACACACTAGAAGAGACTGAACTTCTATGAGAATTGAAGAAACTGTGTGTTAAGATACCCCTCCTCTGAGCTATTAAGGATGTTACCATCTACATTAAGCTTATCAAAGAGAAATGTTTCAAACACCCTGGGAGGAGAAAAAGAGACATCCCAACCATCAATGTTATTGGTCAATTATGTAATTTGATGTTTGGGAGAGTGATTTTTCCAAAATATCTAGATCCTGGAAGTTCAGTAGTAGATGTGCACACTGATGGCATCATTGTCCCCCATACCATGATTGATCTTGGGGATGTAGATAAATTCACAGTTTCTCCTAAGGGAGTTGTTGAGGATGTAATGTTCTCTATTGACTCCTGGGAGTATCCTATTGACATCTTCATTCTCTAGACCCAAAACCAAAGTCAATTGGTATCCTCTCATCATAGGAAGGCCATGGTTAGCCACTGGTGATGTTGATATAAGTGGCAGGGCCAAGAACATGACCATTATGAATGGGCATTTTTCCAAACAATTGGTATCGTACCCTCCTGCTCAGCCATCCATTGAGCATGACTTACCCTTATAGATAGAAAATGAGCAGGAAGATGAAGTGTACCATACCACATCCAATCCTATCTATACCCTAGATGTTATTATAGGAGGGGGAAACCTGATGAAGATGACCTCATTGACCATATCCTATAGAACCAACCCCCCAATACTATGCCTCTTGTTGAACTTGTAAAAGAGTCTAAGAGTAGTCCTTCGACTGAATTACTATTAGTTGGCCCAAGTCCTACTCATTTCAAAATTGTATAATTTGGTCCATCTAGAACCTTAAATATTAACCCCTCTCTCTCATCCAGCCAAGAAGAGAACTTGTGCAAAATTTTGAGAGAACAATTAGATGCTTTTTCTTGGAGCTATAAATAAATGGAGTGCATCCCTTGGTGTGTACTCGTCATACTCATAACATCTAAATCAAGTCGGGATGAGAACAACACTCAAGTACATAGTAAAGGAAGAACTGCAAAAGTTGTTGGATGTAGGGTTCATATACATGTCTCAGATATTTAGTGGGTATCCCCTCTCTTTTTTTCCCAAAACAATTATGGGAAATATAGGATCTGTATGGATTATATAGAACTGAACAAAGGCACCAAGAAATAGAGTTTCCATTTTCCTTTCATTGATAATGTTTTAGATGGTGTTGGAGGGAAGACATTATTCTCTTTCCTAGATGGATTCAATGGTTACAATTAGATGCAGCTCAGCCCCAAGGATCGGGAAAAAATTACATTCACATGTCCTTTGAGTACCTTTGCTTATAGGGTCCTCCCTTTTGGTCTATGCAATTCTCCTACTAGTTTTCAAAGGGAAGTTATGAGCATATTTGCTGAGTTGGTCCATGACTTTGTAGAGATATACATGATTAACTTCACTCCCTATGGGTGTGACTTCTTAGAGGCTCTCTCTAACTTGGGAAAGTTCCTGAAGAAGTACATTGAAATTAACCTCTGTCTTAGTCTTGAGAAATGTGAATTCTTAATGAATACAGGGACTATTCTTGGCCATTCAATATCTCAGGAGGGAATACAAGTGGACCCAAACAAGATTGGCATCATCAAAATGGTCTGTAATCCTCAAAAGCAGAGGGATGTTAGGAGTTTCTTGGTCTTGGCTAGATATTATAGGAGTCTTATCAAGGACTTTAGAAAATCGGATTCACCATTGTTTGGATTGGTGGCTAAGGACTGAGAATTCTACTAGACAAATAACTGCCAAGAGGCCCTTGATATTTTGAAAGGGAAATTAACTACTTCACCCATAATTAGGGGCCCAAATTAGGCTCTGCCTTTCCATATCTATGCTAATGCATCTGATAAATCTGTGGGGGCATCCTTAGGACAAATATAATAGTAAAAAATGGTTTAAGGCCGAACTGCACTACACTGTAACTAAGAAAGAACTCCTAGTTGTTGTACACTCAAAAAAATTCAAATAATAAATCACTGGATACCAAAATTTTGTGAATACTAACCATGCAAATATTAAATATTTTATGAATATACCCAATGTGAATGTTGCTAATCATTATATGGTTTCTATTGTTACAACAATTTGGTTTAACTATCATTGACAAGCCAGGAAAATAAAATCTAGTTGCATAATTTTTTGTCTAGACCTTCTTTGCTTGTAGGTGATGAAGGGAGGGTTGGTGATTAGCTTTGATATTAGCAACTATTTTCTATCTTAGTGCTCTCTACATGGATTGCTAACATAGCCAGCTACCCAATTTTTGTAAAATTTCCCCCAAATCTGTTACCTAGGGAGAAGAGTAGAATTCTGAGGAAAAATTACCATTTCACTTGGATTAAGGGAAATCTCTTCAAGCTGGGACCAGATCAGATCTTAAGAAGATGTGTCAGGGAGGATGAAGTATTTGACATCCTCTTAGCCTGTCACGATGGACCCTGTGGAGGTCATTTTTCTACCAAAATAAAACCTTTCAAAGCTCTACAAGATGGATATATTTGGCCCACTCTCCACCAATATTGAAGAAGGTCTACCAGCATATGTGATTAGTGCTAGAGGATGGGAAAACCCACATTGAGGGATGAAGTTCCCCTACAACCTCAGGTGTCCTTGGATCCATTTGACAAGTGGGGCATGAATTTCATTGGGCCAATTAATCCACCATTAGGGCATAAATAGTACATCATTTTGTGCACTGATTACTTGACAAAGTGGCCTGAGAAAAAGGATGTCAAGTCAACCACAAACAAGAAATTGGTTGAGTTCTTAAGGGAAAATGTCTTCTACAAATCTAGGTACCCGTTATAGACATTTTCGGGCACTGCAACCCCAAGCATAAATTTCCATAAATAAAGGGCTCATAAGTCCCTAAAGGTGTTGTTCTAACCCCTAAAAGAACAAGGTCAACTGATTACAGCATCTCCCAGAAGTTCTCCATGAAAAACTACTCAAAAATGGTCAAAACTGGACCATTTCACGTGCTCCATAGGCAAAGTACGTTGCATCCCACCTGAATACACATAGTAGGTGCGATGCATGTCAAAAAACCCTTCTATGGGGTGCGATGGGGGAGAAGGGACAAATGGCAAGGTCAATCCGCAAGGTGGAGGAGCATGGAATCTTCCAGAAACCTCTCCTGTGACACTTTCCTCTCTGGATTCGACCAGGGATGAGTAAGAGATCATCAATATCCAAGTGGAATCAAGAACTATTAGAGAGAAGACACTAATCAAATCTCAAAAGCTGACTCACCTCCCTTGTAGACATCTATATATGGATCCCTCATCCCAGAGATCCAGGGGGCTGGAACTTTGTATCTTGTAAGGAAGTGTTGTTGGTTTCTTGGTGCAATATCATAGTGTTTAGTGATCCAAGCTTTTCATGAGATGAAGAAGGGCTTTCTTGCTGAGAGGATGATGCTGGGTCAGAACAATCAGTTGTAATCATGTTTGCTCTTTCTTGATTATCAATAAAGCTATTCAAGTTTTCCTCCACATTCTTGTATGATTGATTATTTATGCATTTGTGTCGTCAATGTACATCTGATCCTATATTGTTTATGATAATAGATCTATGTTCTTGGATAGTGTTATGCTGCTTTGATTCTATAGGTACTCCTTGAAGCTGGGTAGACAAGGAAGCGAGTGGCAAAGACCTACCAGAAGAGAGAGGAATCGAGCAAGGAACCAAGCGCAAGACAGAGGTTGCTCTCCTTATTCTTCTCTTATCCTTTTCTCATAAAGGAAAACGAAAGTAGTTTTTAGTGTGTTTGTTTCTAAGGTAGCTACCAGCCTTAGTGGGACTAGCAGTTCTGTATAGACACTAGTTTTCCCGATAACAAAATGGCGACTCCGCTGGGGAGCAAGTAGATTGTTTGTTCATCTACATTTGTTTACTTTATAAACTTACACACAGAGCCTGAAGTCAAGCCAGCTAGCCTTCGAACTGAATTTGCTATGCAAGTGCAAAGTAGATCAACATTGCTTCAGTCTATCTCCGGGTTTTGTTTATGAATTGAATGATTGATTTATGAGCTCTCTAATTGCCCTCGTGGTGGCTCTAGTAACCTCTTTATATCTACCCCTGTGATTGATTTACTGATTACCACTTGCTCGGCCTAAATACCTGAACTGAACTGCAAACTGTGACCTGGAATCCAATCAAAGTCTTGTCCTTGGTCCAGCACACTATCTGTTCTGTGAACTTCAAATGCATCGCACTTCGGAGTGTAGTAGGTGCGTTGCATTTCAGTTTCACTGTGTTACAAGTGCGTTGATCAGACAAGGCCTTGTTCCTAAATTTTGGTTTTGGTGTTCACTCTTTTCAGCTCTATTCAGGAGTTTTGTTTCCTATAGTCAGTACACCTCTGTTGAAACCCCTTTCCTTGCTGTTATTCTGCCTCCATTGTGCAAAGAACTGTAAATGTTTTTATGTATTCTTGAGTCATTTTCAGTTCTCCTTTACAAAGAAGTAACGTAATTGTACTGTCGTTTCTTGATTCGAAAGTGTTTCAAGTGTCGTTTTCAGTCATAGAAGAGAATCTGGTTGTTCTTTATAGTCGATTACACTGTTACTCTTGTATTTGATTTGAGTTAGTAGTTTTTCAAGTGTCGAAAGCAAGTTTTCGATTCCAAATAACAAAGTGTCGTCATTGTCCTCATTTTGTTTTGAAAAGAAACTTGTTAGTAATTGTCGCTTTGGAAAATAATTCAAATTTGCGCTTAGCTTTCTTTTTATCATTCACACATTAAGAAGGTTGAAAACAAATACATGGATGTGCATTTGCATTTAGACTGTTTGTTGGCTTGATTTAAGATAGTGCATATAGTGTGTGCTCTCTGCTCTTTGTTGAAAGAACACCATCTCTCTTTCCTTAGTAGCTAGGATTTTCATTGCAAAAAGAAGATTAAACGACTGTTTATCATCTTAGATTGCATTTTAGGAATTGTACATCTACATCACGCAGTGAACCTGAAAGGAAAATTTCTTAAGCAAGATCAGCCATAAAATAAATTTAATGAATCTAAAAACACTTTGGAACCTAATGCACAACATCTAGAAGTCTAGGCTAGAGATGTATTCTGGCGTCGTAAAGCGTGGTAACTGTTGTTTTCACTGTTGGTTGGGTGATTCCTCCACTTTGAGACAATAAGTGCCAGTACGGACTTGTGCTCCCACGTACCATCGAGTATATTTTGGGAGACCACAATAGGCTTTATCCTTTATCCATAGGAATTCGTGTCTGCCGCCCTATCGATCGCAATGCACTAAACACAACATTCGGGAAGATTGACTGTCGTACCGTAAAAAGTATTCTACAATTTTGAGATTTGTTTGGTAATCCCTCTGTCTAGATTTCCAGAGCAGTCCCTTTTGTTCCTTTTCAGACTCCTTAATGGAAAAGGTCTATTTGAGCACTTGTCACTTCAGGCTCATTAAAAATCGAAGGCGACTAGAGTCATCTTTTTTTATTTTCTCGACTCTTAAAAATTGGAAAAACAAGTTGTGTCAAAGCGTCTAAAATTTATTTTAAATGGAAAAATCATCACCTTTCCTACGTTGATCTTAAGTTGAGAAAAATGGAGTCCACCAACTAAGGAGTTCCCCTTGGAGGAAATCCTAGTCCCTTCTCCTATTGGGGAGATGTTGGTGCACCCCATATGGCCACATTGTTTCTTCCAGGATTGACAATCGGCTTTCCCATATGGCTCTTCTCAACTTCTGTCGTTCAGAACACCGTGATTCCTGAACAATCAAGTCAGCAACTAAACGATATTAGAGTTACCCCCCAACCCTCTACTTCGTCCAATTATTCCTCTCCTCCTTCCTCTTCGCTTGATGAAGCTGGTAAAGCCCAAAGTCAAGTAACTGAGAAGAAGAAGGAGAAGAAGAAGAAAGAGAAGAAGAAGAAGGAGCCAAAGGTGAAAAGGGGCAACCAAGCATTGTCTAGCGAAAATCCACACACTGCACCGACCAGGCCTAAATCTCTATGTGTCATTTGCAAAGGAGACCACTATCATCGAGATTGTCCTTGCATCCCTTGGATCTTAAGGGACTGGTCTCCTCGTTTGCACAATCCGGTGTCATCAACCTCTGACGATCATGTTGAGCATACACCGTCAACTAGTGAAAGTGAAGCCCTTGGACAAAAAGGAAAATATAAATTTCCTTGTAAATTGTGTGAAGGCGATCACGCTGTCCACCATTGTCCCTTCTTAGACGAAGCTAAAAGAGTTTTGGACGACCGTCCGGTTTCACCATTATGGCTTCCTCCTGGATACAAGAAACTCTTGTCGAGTCCGTCACTAGTTGAAAATCTGGCTGACACGCCCTTGTGGTCATCCGAAGCGTCTATCATTGAAGATAAACCATTTGAATCCATACCAGATGAAAGTCAAAAGGTCGAGGCTGCAGTTGACCCGGTCTTGCCTTCAGAAGGTCCATCTTCTGATGATACAGTCATCGAAGAGAACAAGAACGACACCGTTCAAATTCTCTTCGTAAGCACAGACTCCGATGAACATGGGGGAAGTCTACCTATTCCTTTACCGCAGAAAGGAAGTTCGTCAGATTCGTACCCGGCCGTCTATTCGGTCCCACCTCCAAGAAACCTGGTTGTTTCCTTTGACTGGAATCTACTAGGCAGACCCCGTTTACAGGCTAGTGTACCATTCCGAATCATTGCTCAAGTATATAGAATGGTTATGGCCGGTACCATCATAGATGAAGGGGCTTCTGTGAGTATCCTTTCCTCAACTGCTTGGAAAGTGCTTGTTTCGCCATCTCTTTTGCCTAAGATGAGAAATCTAACAGGCTTTGACAAAGGAACCAGTCGACCATTAGGGATACTTCCTGATGTGCTGATAACATTGAGAAGGAAAACTGTTCACATGAACGTAATGGTAGTCCAAGGACCCCTGGATTATAATCTACTCCTTGGACGAGACTATATTTATTGCATGGGAGCCATTGTCTCCTCACTCTTTAGAGTAATGTGTTTTCCGCATGAAGGAAGAGTGGTCAAGCTCGTAGACCAACTTTCATTCCACGGTTCACATATAGCAAATAATCATATACCAACCTTGAATGGTCTTTTCACTCAAGGAATGTCTCATCAATCCCCAGTCCGTCCTCCTGATGAGTGCGAGTGATTCGGAGGGCATGACTGAAACCTAGGGGGCATGCACCCCGGCCTGTTTCGACAGGAAAACCTTGGGTATAGGGTGGGTTTCCGCAGAGAGTATATGACTGGCCTGACACACCCGTCCATTTTGGAAAATGGAATTAGATCGGAATAAGATACCTCTGTTGAGGTAGGCCTTTCCCGATAAAACAAATTTTTTGTCCACAAATTGAGGGGTAACCTAAAAAGGTAGGCCTTTCCCAATAAAACAAATGTTTTTTCTACAAATTGAGGGGTAACCTGGAAACTCTACTTCGCTATACCTAGGGGCATGTAAACCTTTTGGCGTGCAATCAAAGAGCAACCATTTATTTTTTTTAAATTTATAGGTCCTCTAACCCTTTAAACTCGTACGATTGGTCGTTTCCTAACTTGCATAAAGAAAGGATGTGGGGCAAAGCTTTGAAATAATGTCGTTTTTATGAGACATCCTTATTATGCGACTGGATTAATCGAGCAGTTTTAACGTGGAATTCAAGCTCGTTAAAAAATAAACATAAGCAATGAGCAAGTGTTTCCCCCAACGTTTAATCTCATTAAAAAATGAACCAATTTCCGGTAAATAACCATCGTGAATGTATTACTTTAGCCTTTGAAGCCTCGGTCATGTTCTCATCATCACCTCCACTTGATTGTTTACCCCTTTTGAGGAATAGCTGCAAAGAGTGATCTTGTTAGCCATCCTTGTGAAACTGTCGTGATTGGAAAATTCCAAACCTTACCTGGAATCAGCTGCTACCTGAATCTATCACTCGTTCCTAAAAAAACGAGTCTCCTTTAAGCTCTTTTCAACTGACTCGTAAAATATGAAAAGATTGCCGAGCCATTGGCCTCTCCAACTCGTTAAAGTGACCAGAAGTGCTATCCCTCCTTTAGATTTTAATCTTTTTCGACGTGAGGGATTATTACACAAAAAGATCAAGCGCTTGTTTTGTTCGTCTCCTTAAAATTACCGAAAATTCATCCCTTTCGTATTGTTTTATACTTTTTCGGACTTAAGGGATTAGATGAAGAAAAAGGATTTTTGGAGTTTCCTTTACGTCCCTTTGCAGACTCTCTAAAATTGAAAAGGATTGAGTTATCTGTGTCCTTAAACTCGTTAAAACCTAATAGCGACAAACTTGTCCATAACAGACAAGAACGAGTTTCACTATCGCTAAGCTCGTTAAAACATAGCGATGGGTTTGCCCGAAGGGAAAATTATAGAACAAGCATATGTTATCCTCCTCAATCTTGACAAAAATAAAGAGGTACTGGTCAGTAATGACTGGGAAAAAGTTGGGAAGAAAACTTGAAGAAACTTTGTTGGTAGCAAGTCGCTCTTGAACATGACACTTTCACTCCGCGTCCGAGTCGGGTTGGGTTGTTCCATTCACTGGTCACATCACCATGGTTCCATCACACCATCCACATTTGGGGTTAATGGTACCAATCCGTCATGTCAGTGTCGCCGATATGTTCAAGAGAAGTCGCTCAGAGAATTCACCTGTGTCTCACCCACTATAATACATTTTCGCTCCATTCTTTCATGACCGCCACCCTGAACCATATATCACAAGATCGTTTTCACCTCCATTAAAATCATTTGCTCCATTCCATGTCAATGATGTGGGATTCATTAATGCCCTCCTATGACAGATCGCTTCTTTTCGACATCAGCTCATTATCCAAGAAGTCGATCTAGGAACAACCCTTTCAGTACTTTGAAGCTTGCATGCCTCAATGGCAAGTTTCTCACATCCGGCGACAGGTTTACATCAATGGCCTTCGACTGAAATATTTTGCATGGTGTTCGATGCCAAGTCCCTTATTCACACCACGTGAATTGTACTGCAGTACCCTGACGATCATTATCATTATCGGTGATTCCTCTCGTGCCTGTTAACAGCTTACATCTTTGGATGGTAATCAGGCGATGTCTTTCAATGTTCAACTCCAGAACATCTCTCACATGGATCGACTTGTACTTTGAGTGAAGATCGAACGAGATTGAAGACCCCGGATCTAGTTTCATCCATCCGGGCTGTGATATATATTCAGGAAAATAAAGACATCAAATGTACATCATTGCTGCACAGATAGTCATCCAATCTAAGGGATGATGGCTCTACCAGAATCATCAGTCTACACTCAGACGATTGTCTGTCCTATGTACATGAAAATGAATTTATAAAGCTGAGCATGGGAATTCCCACCTCAGCTAGATCATGAAAATAATATGAAGATAATGTATTGTATTGTATCTTATTACAGGTCGCCTTCCAGCTCGAAAAAAATTTGGATTCTCATGATAAAGCATTTCACCCGACATCAAAAGATTAACGACCTCATGCTTTATGGGGCAACTGTTATAGACATTTTTGGGCACTGCAACCCCAAGCATAAATTTCCATAAACGAAGGGCTCCTAAGTCCCTAAAGGTGTTGTTCCAACCCCTAAAAGAACAAGGTCAACTGATTACAACATCTCCCAGAAGTTCTCCATGAAAAACTACTCAGAACTGGTCAAAACTGGACCATTTCACCTGCTCCATAGGCAAAGTGCGTTGCATCCCACCTGAATACACACAGTAGGTGCGATGCATGTGAAAAACCCCTTCTATGGGGTGCGATGGGTGAGAAGGGACAAATGGCAGGGTCAATCCGCAAGGTGGAGGAGCATGGAATCTTCCAGAAACCTCTCCTGTGACACTTTCCTCTCTGGATTCGAACAGGGATGAGTAAGAGATCATCAATGTCCAAGTGGAATCAAGAACTATCAGAGAGAAGACACTAATCAAATCTCAAAAGCTGACTCACCTCCCTTGCAGACATCTATATATGGATCTCTCATCCCAGAGATCCAGGGGGCTGGAATTTTGTATCTTGTAAGGAAGTGTTGTTGGTTTCTTGGTGCAATATCATAGTGTTGGGTGATCTAAGCTTTTCATGAGGTGGAGAAGGGATTTCTTGCTGAGAGGATGATGCTGGGTTAGAACAATTGGTTGTAATCCTCTTTTCTCTTTCTTGATTATCAATAAAGCTATTCAAGTTTTCCTCCACATTCTTGTATGATTGATGATTTATGCATTTGTGTCGTCAATGTACATCTGATCCTATATTGTTTATGATAATAGATCTATGTTCTTGGATAGTGTTATGCTGCTTTGATTCTATAGGTACTCCTTGAAGCTGGGTAGACAAGGAAGCGAGTGGCAAAGACCTACCAGAAGAGAGAGGAATCGAACAAGGAACCAAGCGCAAGATAGAGGTTGGTCTCCTTATTCTTCTCTTATCTTTTTCTCATAAAGGAAAACAAAAGTAGTTTTTAGTGTGTTTGTTTCTAAGGTAGCTACCAGCCTTAGTGGGACTAGCAGTTCTGTATAGACACTAGTTTTCTCGATAACAGTACCCTAGAGAAATAGTCACCAATCGCGGAGCTCAATTCACGTCACATCCTATCAATAATCTTTTAACGAAACATCATATCAAAAACGAAACATATATTTCCTGTCACCCTCAAGAAAATTGGTAAGTAGAGGTTAAGAATAGGGTATTAGAAAGCATTCTCACCAAGATACTGAGAAGCAACATGAAATATTGGAAAGACACATTAGTGGAGGCTAGTTGGGCCTATAACACAACTTGGAAGACAACTACCAAGTTCAATCCATATGATCTGGTTTATGGAAAGAAATCTTTGCTATCTATTGAGTTTGAGTTTTTTATAATACTTTGAGAATTGTGACCTAATTGGATTTAGATGTCACCAAATCATAGCTAGAGAGGTTGCTCCAATTGAATGGCTTGGATGATTTCAAAATGTAGGCCCTCCTACACATTAAGGTTATGCAATTGCAAAGGAAGGTTTGGCATGACAGGCATATCAAGGATAATATTCTTCAATAAGGGATTGGGCATTATTATATGAGTCTAGGTTCAAGGATTTCAAAGGAAAACTAATGAAAATATGGTTAGGCCCATACCTGATAAAGAAATGTCATTACAATGGAGATGTTCAAATCATGACCATTGATAAGGAAGGGATTTCCTTCCTTGACAATGGATATATGTTGAGGGTATACAGAAAATCTATGTCTAAGGAAGAATTAATCAACATAATCAACAAAGAGGTCAATGTGATTGGAAGTGTCATTGCTTCTAGTCCACAACATTTCTAGATACTTTTTTTTTAAGGAAAAATAGAAAAGAAAATAAAATGCCTAGATGAAAAACTTTATGAGGCATCTGAGGCCAACTCTTGGGTTGAAAACCTCTCTGAGGTAGCCCAGGAACAAAAAAGAGAAGATAAATAATAATTATCCCTAGGTGAAAATCTCTCTTGGGGAACCTAGGGTAGGCATATAGGTTGAAAACCTCCTCTGAGGCAACTTGTGTTTCTTCAGAAATTAAAAAAATGGAAAAAAAGGAAAAGGAAAAAAACAAAGGAAAAAGCATAGGAAATGGATCTACAAAATTTCTGTTATTTTTTTGTCATTTTGCAGGATTGAAGACAATGGCAGATTCCATAGCTACAGGGATAGAATTTTCAAGACTCTTTTTACTCCTCCCTCCATCCACTCCATATCCATCATCCACACTCATGTGATCACCCCTCTACATCATCCCATTAGCTCAAAATTCAAGTCTCACCCCCTCTTTGGATTGCTACAGGAAGGACTTGCAATTGCAACAGGAAGGTCATGTAGTGCTATAGGAGGGCTATGAAAGACTATAGGAGGGAGATAAGAAGGAAAGGATAGCTCAATATGACATTTCAAAGGATTAATAAGGTTCCCCCACCATGGTCCACCATCCATCCATCAGTCATCCATCCCAGTTCATAAATTAATTTTTTTCACTAAAATCCCTCCACTCTATCTTACCCTTGTTAAAATTTTCTTCAGAAACACACACAACAAGTCTTCTTCATTTCCAAAAATCCACATCACTCTCTCAAAGTCCTAGAATTCTCCTCAGGACCTTTTTTATTCTCACTTATCACCCCCATGCAACTTGAATACCTTAGAAGAAAAGAAAAGGACTACTACAAGAAGGGAACCTCCTCCTGTAGCAACCTGTGCACATATCACATAAAGAAATATTTTTTTTCCTCATCAATAACGGGGTGATGAAACCTTATGAGGCCACTATGCAATAGTCATATCACCCCTAGCAGGACTCTCCACTAGCAGTAGCAGCTTTGACGTCAACAAGGTACTTGCATACACAATAACCACAACAATTGAATATCATGAGGAGAAAAGGAGAAATACATAGGAAAGTAACACAAGTCAACTCTCTTAATGAAAATAATGAGGTCCAGCTCCAACATGAACATGCCTGCATCAGTTCGATCATGAGGTAGGCACAGGTATCAAAAAGTATCATCTTATCCCTATGTGTAAATATTGAAAATGTGTAAATGTCGGGAGAAGGTGTTTTAATAAGCTGGAGGTGGCCACTTAAATTTTCCATCCTTGGCTACTAAACCAAAAGTGGTGTTAAGCACTCTTGCAATGTGGATTTATTAGCTCAGTTAAGTTGGGATCATAGAGAGTGGGTAGTGATTATGAGGAACGAGGGAATAATTACTCAGAGTGGGGATAATGGTCCAAAATAGGAAACCTCATGTGACTACCATGTCATTAAAATGCTCCAAGACTAAGCCAAAAATGGCACATTATGTACATGAGAGGATAGAGGAAGAACTATAGGTATAGGCAAAAAAGGGGCAAGATGAAAAGGGATGGGGGAGTAATAGGAAAAAAAAAAATTGAGCCTATAGAAGCAGGTATCCCCATAGCAAGTAAGTTTTTCTCCAGGAACCCACTGAAAAGAGTTAGCTACAACCTTAGCCACCTTGATCACCCTAGTCAAACCTAAAAAGAAGAGACAAAGGAAAGCCCCCTTATACCTTAAGACTAGGAAAAGCATTAGGATCAAGCAAGGAAGGCCTTAGACTACCACAAATCCCCGTACCACAATTGAAGAGTCCCCAAGTAAGAAAGAGGAAGTGGGGCCCATTGAAAGAAGAATTGAAAATGTCATCTCTCCAAAAGGAATAACAAACACTCCTATAGCATATGCAAGGAAGCCCACCAGCATGTCAACTTCCTTCAAACAACCCAAGACACCTACCATCCTCCAACGATAAGAAAAGGGGAAGCTACAGGAAGGGAAGAGCATGCTATAGGTAAAATGGAGTTTTCTGCAAGAGAAACAAAGTATGCTACAAGAGGAACAAAGGATGCTATAGGAGGGGAAGAATGAGCAACATAATTGGAAAAATGTGACACAACAGCTACATGAGGTAGCAACTTCGCCAAAAACATTTCAGAAGGAATTCCTAGATCTCTAGGAGCCTAGTTGACAACCTATTTTAAGAACCTATTATAAATTCATTAAAGGAGGGAGAGTTATTCCCCAAACATTTGCAGTCCCACTTTTCTTTGAGCTATAAGTAGAAAAATAAAGAACCCATAGATGGATGAAAATTGCTAAGTCTAAAAAGGTGGAATATGTCAGCCTCATGGAATAAATGGTCCTTGAAATTGGAAAATAATTAAGTGAGATAGGAGAGAGAGAGTCCACAATTAGGGAGAAACTATAGGCAGAAAATAGTTGGTTGAGAGAGAAGTTGCAGGAGAAGGAAACTCAACTGGCCATAATGGAAAGCCTCTCCATGGAGGCATTACAGTGCAAAAAACCATCCAAGTCTTATGCACTCTTTTTTAAAGAGTAGTGGATGTGATTCTAAATCAAGACCTTATCACAACATGGGTCTATTCCATTTCAAGATTAAAAACAATTCATTGAATTCTGCAACTAGGTTAGCATAGAAGATATCAAAAATTTGGTTGAGTTCTACATTCATAACCTAACCTTCACTGATATGAGTATTTGGGATCCCAAAGGAAAATTGGGGGATACCCAACTGATGGCCCTAGCATCTTGGATGACTCATGAGGAGGAAATAGTTGAGGAAATAAAGAGAGTCACAACAAAGGAAGAAAAGGAATCACTTTATATCAAGGCAGAGCTAATCATCCCAATGGTTGTCATTAGTAATCATAACATCATCTACAATTATGATGACCTAGAACCCAAATACCTTTCCACCTAGTAAAAATCCATCTCACATTTTGAAGACACACTTAGGCTATTAGGGACAAAAATACAAAAAGCCTGCCAAAGGAGATGGGATGCATTACCCCACAGTATCCAGATCAGGGAGTATCACTCTCCTGAAAGATTGAGGAATGCATTGGAGAGGACACCCCTATACAAAAGGATCATGCAAAGATTAAAATTAAATTGGATTGGACTCAAGCTCAGTCCACCATTGCTGATAGGCCTATAGGAAGGATTAAATGAAGTTAAGGAGACGAAGGAGTTGACAGAGATAGAAACAAATGCAAGCTTCTATCCTCAAGAAAGAACACCATCTAATGAGCCTTGGGATGTCAAGGAGTCCACTAGGGCCATGAAGGGCATCGACATAGATGATTGAGTTGCTTCGAGGATGAGAAACAATTTCAATAGGGAGTGATGATGAGACTCATCAATTGGTACATCATAATGGTCACAATTCCATCCTCCAACTTTAGAACTATCTCTTTCTCACAATTATTTACAATTTTTGTTATATTATGCTTAGTGAGAGGGGTAAATGATGTTTTTTTATGTCATGTGGCCTAATATGGTTTAAATAGAGGAAATGGAGCAATTTTGAGATGATTTCAATGTAGGATCTTGGAGTAGACAACAGGGAGAGATTCTAGGAGGCTTTCCACCTCCTTAACTCCATCACTCAACCAAAATCACCACTTTCTCTCTCATCAGCTAGAGGTCATTGGCAGCCAAGCAGGACGAGGTCATTGGCAGCCGAGCAAGTGCAGCTCAAGGAGATATAGATCCACCTTTCTTGAGGTTTGGTAGACAAACATTCCTATTTTCTATGGAGATGTTGGTAGCTACCCTCTTGTATAAATAAACATTCCAAAGAGATCATTAGGATTCAACTTTGTTTTCAGCTAAGAGGCTATTGAGCTCAAGCACTTGATATTGTTACTTTTTACTAATTTACTTGACATTGATACAATGATAATGAGAAGTTTCTTATTGGTCTGTCACTGAGTTAGTTTAATAGGGTTGAGGCTATTGGGTTTGGGCCCAACCCCAGTGGATTAGGTCCCTCTCATGTACTGGTATTTCTTTTTATCTTAGAATGTTTATTAGTTTTCTACATTTCATTAGAAGATAACCCCTCAAAAATCTTGTGTTTTATACCTCTATCTCATCTCTCTCATGAGAGCATGACTGGAAGAATCTACAATCACAGCCCAAAAAGTCTATTTTTATGATTTCTTGGAAGAAGTTCTATATCAGTCATCTAGTTTTACATATTGTTGACAGTTCTATACCCGCCAACATTCAGGGGATATCGCCGATATGAAGTCCCAACTAAACCTCACACTGTTTGGTGTACGAGTCCCATATAGTATGATGGTTTAGTTTCCATTGTCTTAAAGGTTTGCCTTAGATCTTTCTTGTCAGCACATGAGAGTGGTTTGCTTTGTCTTCGAACAATGAGGTTCATGTCCTTGGTGAGTGCTTAGTGTTACTTGTGTCAAGTTTCTTTCACCGCAGAGGGAGAGAGTGGAAGTGAGTCTCAAGTCGAAAGGGAATAGTTCCAACTCTATTAGAGACACACAACACAAAAGGACATGTGCAAAATCTGACGGATTAGTCCATACTGATGCGGTAGTCACAAACACACAGCGAACAGATAGCACGTACAAAACCTAGCGGAATATTCCACACGAGTACGATGGTCATTATACCAAGTTTAGGAGAATGATTATCTCCAGTGTCTACCATAATAGTCCACACCAGTGAGACAACCTTAACAACGTATACAACACATTTTCGAAAGCATATGTATTAGAACCACTGAAAAAGTTAAACTCTCTTAATACAAGTTAAATCAACATGCATGTTAAGCGTCCAAAGAATAGTCTTAGAAATAGATATGATACATGTGTCAAAAGGTTTTGGCCTATTATCATGGTTATGAATTAAGAGAAAGTTCCAAGACACATCAGTACACCATTACATCACTAACCCCGGGGTGTTGGAGCCACTGCTCGCTGCTAAAAAAAAAACTACAGATGCTCAAGGATATATGGGAGGTGCCAAACTGAAAACGTATTTTGCATGTAGAAATGAGGGGTATATATAGGAAAGGTCGAAACTAACCCTTGTGATTGTTCAAATTCCCTCATGACTATTTGACTTACGTGACTCTTCAAATTTACATGTGGTTTTCTTGGACTTCCAAGTTACATTACTGATTACAACAATATGGCCCAAAGTAGTGATGTGGTTGAGATGAATCATGACATGACTCGACATGATAGAGATGGTATGTTCATGCTCCTGGTGGTGTCCATGTCGAGATGCAATGCTTCTGAGTGATGAATGTGCTCTTGGTGTATCATGGCTTCACCTCCACATGGAAAGGTGTGCGAGGTCTTTGATGGTCTTAGTGTTCACTTGATGTTGCATGTGCATGTATCTCCTTCACTTGTACTTGGAATTCTCCATGTGTTCATCCATTCTCGAACAAGTCTCATAGCATGCGCTCCTTGTTCATCCCGTTCGTTGTCGCGCCATGTCTCATCCATGTACTTGTATGTACAATCACTCATGATGAGATGACATCAAATCCAGAAATCTCATTGTCTACCATGATGCATTATCTTTCGTTTTCAGGTGCAAGTGACCAGGAGGAAGGACAATGTTCTAAAACTGTGCAGAGCACATTTCAAGCTAGGATGTGGGCTCCGGGCACTGTCAAGGAAAATTGTGCAGAGGTCACTGGGAGGCTGAGATGGCCAAGCTAGATTGGCAAGTACTATTTCTGGTATTTTGCTTAGTTAAAGGTCAGATATGCGCAATTTTTGTAAGGAGGTAGTGCAGGTAGTAGGGAAGACACTGGAAGTGAAAACTATGCAAATTCTCCGAGGAGGCTGGCAATGAGCTACGGGAGCTTGTTGGCAAAAAATGTGCAAAAGCGAGAGGCTCAACTGCAAGACATCTCTACATAGTTTTTGGGCTTAGTGGGCTATCAGATAGCTGGTACACAACCCTTGAAAACTACGTATTTTTTAGGAGGGGCAGCAGATCGGCATCCAGGGTGACCGACTGATAGAAATGCACATGTTTTGAGGACACTATAGTGCCAATAAGTGGGTGCCTATCCTACACATCTGCGTAATTTCTTCAGTCAATGGAGAAGGGAATTATGGAGCTTGTTGGGTCCCTATAATACTAGTCATTACCCCATTACTATTGTAGTTATACCCCTTATTTATATTGTTGTGCCCCTATTACCCCCATATTGTTATTTCTGTGCCCCATAGAATCCCTCTATTGTTATTTTTGTGGCTTTATATTATTATTGTTAGGTCGGCTGGATTATATTGTGACTCCTTAGACTCCTATATATAGAAAGGAGGTTTTGTCATTTGTATCATCCAAGAATTGTTCATTTATGTAATGTAAAGGAGGTTTCCCCCTCAAAGAGGATGAATTCTAAGGCGTTGATCTATCTTTTCTATCTTTTCTTGAGCTGGTTTTATAACATTTGGTATCAGAGCTTTGGATTCTAAGGTTTCGCTACTCCAAACAGGTCATCGTGCCATTTTCGCTATAACTTTTTTCTGTGACGTTTCAGAAGTTGCAAAAAAAACACATTTGAGAAGAAATCGCGCATAACCTTGGGTCCGAATTTCAGAGCTTTTCGCGTGATATTTCCGGAGATATGATCTGAGGAACTTGGTCTTTTTGCAGACTCCTGAATTACATTCAAAACAGGTGACCTGGGGAAAATCGTCATAACTTTCTCTCTGGGGAACGGATTGAAATTTCGTAAGAAGGTAGAGAAAGAGGACAGACTGTAGCTTCTTGTGTGTGTGTTTCAGATTCAAAGGTTGAAACAGTGACACGTGGTACGTCGTACAAGTTCGCTCTAGTGAACCAGTCTAAAAGCAAGTCACTGTGGGAGATTTCACATAACGCTTCCTTGGAGAATCCAATTTGGCTCAGACTTGTGGCATTGGAAAGAGGACGTAGAAGGCTACTACAGGTAGCAATTTCAGAACTGGATGATCCAAAATTATAGAGATACATCAGATTCAATATCAGGCTTCTATAAAGTGAAAAAAGGTGTGTAGTTTTTTTTAAATTTTTGTGTAAGCTTGGTTTAACGGAATTCAAAGGGCATAGTAAAGCATTATTATCGGTAACTGATGCCCCGAGGAGAGAAAATGAAAACACCTAGTAAGGAACCTGAAAGATCTAGCATGACTCATGAAGAAGAGGAAGAAATGCTACATGATATATCAAAATTACAAGAACAAGTGCAACAAATGTCACGCTCACAAAAGCTAACAGAAGCTAAGATAAGTGGCGTGGAATCTAAGATAAAGGGCATGGAAGCTAAGATGGATGATTTGAAGACAGATTTGAAGAGAGACATGGCAGATTTGAAGATAGATTTGAAGACAGACATGGAAGAATTGAAGAAGTTGTACAAGAAAGCGTCACTAATGGTGAAAAGGTAGTAAAGGAAACTCATGATGAGAACAAAAGAAATGTTAATCATGATTCCATAGATGCTAATGTTGGATCGAAGAATCACCATATTCCAAAAATCGATATGAGGAAGTTTGATGGCAAGGATCCCGCCACATGGATATTACAAATGGAGCAATTCTTCGATCTAAATAATGTGCAAAACGCACAAAAGGTACGTATGGCAACTGTATATTTGGAACCAAATAAGTTTGTATGGTATCAATGGCTTTGCTCTCGTAAACAATTTATCACTTGGGCAATTTTTACGGAAGAATTGATAGCACATTATGAAGATACGAAAAGCAACACTTTTTTTAGCCAATTGATAAGTCTCAAACAAAAGGGTTCAGTAATGGAGCACATTGAGGAGTTCCAAAAATTGAACATAAGGGTAAAAGATATTCTAGAGGAGCATAGGATTGATGTGTTCATAGGCTCTTTAAAGGATAATATCCAACATGACGTTTGCCTTTGGGAACCTGATTCATTAGAGAAGGCATTCAGGTTAGCAAGAAAAATGGAAAGCAAAATTATGGCAACCAGGAAGCATACCACTCACAACTATAAAGATGGAAGTGTTGTTGCCCCTAGTCTTCCACAACCTATAAGGTTGACACCACAACAATTGGAAGAAAAAAGAGAAAAAGGGCTTTGTTACAGTTGTGATAGCAAATACGCTAAAGGTCATAAGTGTGCTGAGAAGAAATTATTCTACATAGATTGTGAAGAGGAAGAAGAAAAGGAGCAAGAAAGGTCAAAAGAAGAAGATATACTCCAGGAACAAAGCCTAGATGAAGAAAAAATAAATCCGACCATATCTTGTAATGCATTGGCGGGAATTACCACTCCTCAAACCATCAAGATAGAAGGACAAATCAAGAAGAAAAAGGTAATAGTGTTGATTGATTCAGGAAGCACCAACAATTTTATTCATTGTAGGGTAGCAAAAGAATTGAATTGCTTCCTATATCCAGCACCAGAGTGTCAAGTGATGATTGCAAATGGAGGAACAATAAATTGCTCTGGAAAGTGCCATAATATCAAGCTGTCCATGGGAGAATATGTATTGACTAGCCCAATGCTTTCCATTCCAATGGGAGGTGCTAATGTTGTACTAGGAGTCCAATAGCTGCAATCCTTTGGTACAATAGCTTTTAATTTTCAAGAACTTTTCACCAAATTTTCTACGGAAGGAAAGGAAGTTGAATTAAGGGGTATTGCAGGGAAACCAGGAAAGATAATGAGCTCTAATGGCATGACAAAGCTTCTAGAAAAGGAGAAAAGAGGTGTAATTGCACAATTATGTTCGCTAGATGTTTCCACCTTGGAATCATCTATTTCTCCAGATCTCCAAAAAGTCCTGGACAATCATTCCAAGGTATTTGAGACTCCAAAAGGTCTCCCATCTATGCGTAATCATGATCATGCTATTCATCTGATTCCAGGAAGTGTTCCTCCAAACATCAGGCCGTACAGATATCCCTATGCCCAAAAGAGTGAAATTGAACGTATGGTTGCAGAAATGCTAGAGGCGGGTATAATTTAACCAAGTCAAAGTTCTTTCTCAGCTCCAGTAGTATTGGTGCACAAGAAGGATGGATCATGGCGCATGTGTCCGGATTATAGGGAGCTCAACAAGCTCACTATTAAAGATAAGTTCCCCATTCCTGTTATTGATGAATTACTGGATGAATTGCATGGATCAATTTACTTCACCAAGTTGGATCTTCGTTCGGGATATCATCAAATCAGAATGAAGATTGAAGACATTCCGAAAATGACATTTAGAACTCATGAGGGTCATTATGAATTTTTGGTCATGCCTTGTGGCCTTACCAATTCACCTTCAACATTTCAAGGTTTGATGAATTCAATTTTCAAACCATTCCTTAGAAAATTTGTGTTAGTACTTTTTGATGATATACTAATCTACAGAAAGTCTTGGAAGGATCATGTTGAACATGTTGACAGGGTGCTACAACTATTGGAGGAGAAACAACTATATGCAAAAATATCCAAATGTTTCTTTGGAGTCCAGGAGGTGGAATATTTGGGTCATATTGTATCTCATGAAGGAGTTAAGGTAGACCCTAGAAAAATTAAAGCCATTAAGGAATGGAAAATTCCCACATCCATAAAGCATCTGCGAGGATTTCTTGGGTTGACAGGGTATTATCGCAAGTTTGTTAAGAATTATGGGAGAATAGCAGCACCTCTAACAACATTATTGAAGAAAGATTCATTTTCATGGACTCCGGAAGCAACAAAGGCCTTTGAACATCTTAAAGAGGCAATGTGCCAAGCACCGGTCTTAGCTACACCAGACTTCACAAAAACCTTTATTGTGGAATGTGATGCTTCAGTAAATGGAATTGGTGCTGTTCTAATGCAAGATGAAAGACCCATCGCTTTTGAAAGTTGTCCAATCAAGGGAAAGTTTTTAAGCAAAGCTATTTATGAGAAGGAAATGTTGGCAATACTCCATGCACTTAAGAAATGGCGACCCTACCTAATGGGAAGACACTTCAAGGTAAAAATGGATCATGATAGCCTTAAATACTTTTTAGAACAAAGATTATCCTCTAAAGAGCAACAAAAGTGGGTCACAAAGATGTTGGGTTATGACTTTGAAATCATCTACAAAAAGGGGAAGCAAAATGTGGTGGTAGATGCACTCTCAAGAAAGGATGAGGATGTGGAAGCATTGTTGTGTGCCATTTCTATTATCCAACCAGATTGGATAAATGAAGCAAGGGAGGAATGGAAGAATGATGAAGAAGTGTGGGCACTTATTCGAAAGCTACAACAAGATTCTATTACTTCTGATACATTTAGCTGGAAAAATGATTCATTATGGTACAAATATCGCTTATACCTCTGTAAGAATTCCCAGCTAAAACAAAAGATTCTTATGGAATTGCACACTTCTCCCTTAGGAGGGCACTCAGGATTTTTAAAAACTTACCACAGGGTTAAGAAGGAATTTTTTTGGGATGGCCTTAAATCAGATATTCAAAAGTTTGTGGCGGAATGTTTGGTTTGCCGACAAAATAAAGTTGAACAATTAAGACACCAGGTCTATTACAACCTTTATCCATTCCAAGCCAATGTTGGGAGGAGGTTTCAATGGATTTTATCACAGGTTTACCCAAGTCTGAGGAAAAGAGTGTCATCATGGTGGTAGTTGACAGACTTACCAAGTATGCACACTTTTGTGCATTATCACATCCATTTAAAGCCAGTACATTTTCTACTGCATTTATGGAAACAATTCAAAAGCTACATGGAAACCCAAAGATTATTGTAAGTGACAGAGATCCAATTTTCACTGGAAGTTTTTGGACAGAATTATTTTCTTGTCTTGGTACTCAGTTAGCTCATAGCTCATCTTATCATCCTCAATCTGATGGGCAAACTGAGATAGTAAACAAATGCTTGGAAGGATATCTTCGTTTCTTTGTATCTGATAAACAGACATAATGGGTCAAATGGTTGCCTCCGGCTGAATGGTGGTATAATACTTCCTTCCATACAGCAACAAAAATGACCCCATTTATGGAACTTTATGGGTATCAACCACCATCCATCACATCATATTTAAGAGAAAATTCTAAGGTTCAGGCAGTGGAACATCACATCGAATATCAACAACAAGTCCTCCAACTCTTAAAGGATAACCTCGTGTTGGCAAAAAATAGAATGAAACAACAGGCAGATCAACATCGCAGTGAAAGAAGTTTTGATGTAGGTGATTGGGTATTCCTACGGCTACAACCATATAAGAAAATGTCCCTAAAGCAAGCTAAGAAGGATAATAAATTATCACCAAAGTATTATGGTCCGTACAAGGTGTTGCAAAAGATTGGTACTATGGCATACAAATTGGAGCTTCCTGCAGCTTCTCGATTGCACCCAGTTTTCCATGTTTCATGTTTAAAGAAGGTTATAGGTGACAAGCTCCCAATTCAAACAATATTGCCAGAACTTGACGAGGAAGGAAAAATTATATTGGAACCATAAGCAGTCACAGAAACAAGAACTCGACAGCTATGAAATCGATCAATTTCAGAGTATCTTATCAAGTGGAAGAACTTATCCGCTGAAGATTCCACATGGGAGGATGAGAATTTTATGGAGAAGTATCCAGAACTACTCAAGCGTTGAGGACAACACTTTTTTGAAGGAGAGGGGCATGTTGGGTCCCTATAATACTAGTGATTACCCCATTACTATTGTAGTTATACCCCTTATTTATATTGTTGTGCCCCTGTTACCCCCATATTGTTATTTCTGTGCCCCATATAATCCCTCTATTGTTATTTTTGTGTCTTTATATTATTATTGTTAGGTTGGCTGGATTATATTGCGACTCCTTAGACTCCTATATATAGAAAGGAGGTTTTGTCATTTGTATCATCCAAGAATTGTTCATTTATGTAATGTAAAGGAGGTTTCCCCCTCGAAGAGGCTGAATTCTAAGGCGTTGATCTATCTTTTCTATCTTTTCTTGAGCTGGTTTCATAACAGAGCTCCTACACAATTTTTTGGAGGATTAAAGCCTGAGGTCATTGCCCAGTCAAACTCTCTGGTTGACCAGCAAGAAGGTTGATATATTTTCTTACTAGCAGTGCATATTAACATGGCTTGTTGAGAAACTTCTATACTGCTTTGGGTAGTAGTCAGTCAGCTCGATTCAAGGATTGCATAGTGTAGACTTCTCAGGATGCAGCCTCAGGCTATGCGTAGCAGTACATGATCATTCAGAGATGAGACTTCATAGTGCAACTCATTAGAGGTCTGGCTATTCGGGGGGTGGTCTGGTCGACACAATTTCAGTGAAATGACTAAGTTTGTGAGTGAGTGATTGTGCATACATGACCTTGCAAACACACACTCAACATGACTGGTGAAAAGACACCTTGAGCCAACAAGACAACATGCTCAATGTGACTGACCAATGGGTGTGAGTGATATGCGCAACACTTGTGATAGATTGTTGAATGACCGTGATGGAAATTGCACGATATTGCATAAAACTCCATGTTTAAGTACTAGATATGTTTACATAGTGAATACAACTTGTACACATGAAGAGAGACTTTGTGCATTGCCAGAACTGACTCCAAGCATAACATTATGACCAATGTGCTAAAATATTTCTAGTGAACGGTCATGGAAGGAGGGTGCAAAGACTCAACACGATCTCATGGGATGAGCCCAAGTTCTTGCAAACATCAAGGAAAAACCCAAGGAAGGCTCCAAAATTGGATGCAGGCCAAAATTTTCGAGAGTGTTACAGCCTCTAAAACATTTGGCAACGCACTCGTTGAATACCAGCTTCTCTGTTTTGGTCCATTGACAACATAGGGCCTTGGATTTTCAGGGAGTATTGAATCATTATGTGGGTTACTTCGGCTTCCCCACTTACCCCATGGAAAAACATGGTTCACCTTTCACCAACTTAGTCAAACACAAAAAGTAAGTTTCGGCTTGATCACAATGTTTCAAAATTGGGAAGGGTAGTTTTGCTCGCGATTTAAAAAATTATAGAGTATAAGTTTTCATCTCTAGTGTTGCTCCATTACCAGCAGGCTTGGATAGTACCTCGGTGCAGTCATGCAAGAAGACATGCATTTCTCCGCTGCCAGCGAACCTGGTCAGTACTGTGGTGGAGTTGCATGCTTCACCTCTCTGAGTAGGAAGCCTTTCTCTTCTTTCGCCTTTGTATTTTTAAAAGAGTCTGTGCATAGGCACTTATTTATTTTTTGGGTGAAAGAGGGATCCCGACTTATTGAGAGAAGAAGAGGTTTTTCCTTTAGACAAGCATGTAATACCTATGACATAGGTTTTCTCCTTTAGATTTTCCCCTTCTTCGTTTCTACTAGTTGGAAGAGCTTGAACACACAAAGCACAACGCTGCGTACAGGCATAGGGTTTCCCAGTGTGGACATAGGTTCATGGTTTTACCCAAGCTTCCCTTGTATATGGCTCATATTTTCCATCAATAATTCATCGACTGAAGGTTATAACCAAGCACAAAGAAGACAGACACAGGACTGGCCAGGTGCTACAGTGTCACAAGACTCTTTGGATCTCAACCACATAATCATTCAAAATCCAGAACTTAGTAGACGGAAACAATTATTTACAAAGCCAAAATATAGCATGATACTAAGAAAATAAAACAAAACAAAACAAAAATAATAAGCAAAGTGGAAAAACAACAAGCAGTAAATAGACTATGTACATGGCACGAGGTGTGACCCTAACTTACTAAAATAGTGTTTGAGATCTTGGCCATTGAAAAGAAGGTTTCCAATCCTCTCATCAAGTGATTACAGATGGTATGTGTGTGGGCCAAGCTTTGCATGGATAGTGTTACACAGCAATTTGTCACCGTTTGTCACCGTCCTTGTTACCCCTCTCCCGCACACTGGAGGGCTCATTCCGGGACCTGTGAGAAGTGACATGACCTGAAACCACTTGGATCATATTCCTCTAAGTATGAGCTTCATATGCCCTGAGGACATCTCTTGCAGAATACCCATGAAAACAGCTCTTTTTGCATTAGCGCGGGTCCACAGCTTACTGCCCGCGCCAATGAGGGAAATCCTCTAAAGAGGGCGCGCTATTGGCGCTCTGTCTCAAAGTCGCACTCGCGCCAACCGAATTGAGTAAAGTTTTAAACCAACAAACTTCCGAAGGTTCTCCTTAAACCATTCACCAACTAAACCTATGTTGAGCTAGGATGGTTTGGCTTCGAATCTCCATAGAAGGGAAGTGGTTTGCCACCTTTCATGGAAGTTTCTAAGTGATAAAGCCAATCCCATGAATGATGTGGTTGATCCTATCTCTTCCTTCTCTATATATAAAAGCTTGCCTCTATGCCTTGAGCAAGCTAGTTACAGTAGTTCTGGTCCCAACATAGTGATAGAGAGTTTGAAGCTGCAAGAGCCTTCTTTGCACCCATAAGGCCAAATCTAAGTAAGGAGATTCTTGTCACCCAAAGAGAGAGAGACTTATTCCTCATCCCAACAAGCTTTGTAAGACTTGTGTAGCTGATCATCCAGCCAAAGGAGGATTTGACGTCAGAACAATGGTTGTATTCTTCTTTGTTACTTATTAATAATAGATGACTATCATTATGGTTCCACTCTCATTGTTTCATGATTGATGTTGAGTTATATCTTTTCTGACTGATATATAATTGTATCTACTAGATTTTATGCTTGTTTTCATGGTGTTCTTTGCATGTGCAGGTGTCCAATCACGGAGATCGTGGGGATCGTGATCGGCCAAGGCAAAGGAGCGAGGGCGACATCTCTTCTACGAACACTAGCGTTGGAATCCAAGTAGGTTCTCACCATCTACTTTGTATTTGCAACTAGGAACTTGCGTGATAGCATTGCGTGATTGTTGATAGACCCGGTCTGGGCTAGTAGGGATCGTCTCTATCTGCAGAGAGGATTTACCTCCACAACAGATAGTATATGGACCAATCCACAGGGATTGGTACCTCGTATATTTGCCTTTGTTTTCATGGGGTCTGTCCCATTTCAAGACCAAGTCAGCAACATTAAATTTAGTGGTCCCTGTAGACTTCTTATCGAACCACTCTTGATATGGTTCTAGTGGACTGTGGATTTTTATTTTTATTTCATCCTTTCTTCCTACAACTTCCGAAGTGTATCCATCCTACGTTGAACTCGTCGACAAGGCTTGCCTTGGGATTCTTGGGACAATTTGAGTGCGGGCAAGTAGATGTTTGGCAGTAGAATAGCTTCTTTCCCATAAACCATGAAGTATGGTGAAGTGTTTAGAGAGGGCTTGGGTGTTACGTGGTCATCCCATAAGGAATTTGTTAAGGTGGAGTGCTAGTTACAATATTCAAAGTAAATAGTCTTCTTGATTATGTGGATAACGTTTTTATTTGTGGATTAGGCAAGACAATTTTGTTGTGGGTGGTAGTTAAATGAGTGTTTCAGCACAATACCATACTGCAATGAAAAATCATAAATCCTCAAAGATTAAAAGTAAGTTGTGTTATGTTGATGATGTTGGACCCACCAACATGTGAGGAAACTCCCCGGTAAGAAGTCCCGATTAGACCTCAGACCATTTGGTGTAGGAGCCCCAACAATGGGCCGTACGGTAATGCCTTGATCGCGATTGTGCACAAAGGCAAGTAAGATAACTCTGTTGGTAGCAAAGGTGTGACACCTGAAGTAAGAGAAGGAAGGTGCATGAGAGGTTCTAACACGCTAAGGGTAAGGTGAGTGCACCCCTTGGAAACCTGTAATAGTACTCGGATTGGAAGGGAACAAATGAGCAAAGATGCATCACAAGCTTGAAATCAAGTTAGTGAACAATCCAAAGTGATGGTTAAACCAACAACATATTTCAGAAAGATTCATACATACTTATACAGAATAGTCCAAACATGCATGCATAAGAAAACAAGTACATATATCATTTAGAGTAAACAAGATAGTATAGAATATAATACAACATATGCATGAAACGTGTTGGCTATGTTATATTAAGAAGTGTAAGTTACAGTCATACAATACATCCATGTCCAACCACTAGTCCCAATATTGGAATGTCATAGCCACAACCGCCTCCTCCTCGAAAGAGATGTACTATCTATGCATAGTGGAGAAGCCAAGGCTCATTACAATACTGTCCAAGCTCTCTCTAAGATAGTCTTATCGGAATCTTGGCTGACCAAAATCCTTTACAATGAGTTATGAGGTTCTATTTATAGCAAAGGGTGGGGTGACCCTTGACATTCCCCTTTGTGACAGTTCATCTACCCTCATGATTCTTCATCTACTCTATGATTGTTACATCCAACTATCGACAATTGAACTTCCACTTGACAAGACGTTACATTACAATGCACATGTTCCCATGTGAGACAAAATGGCTTGAGCAAGCCATGCAAGACATCACTGACACTCGGTTCGTTGTGGTGAGACCAACTCTTTGACATGCATGTGATGGTGAAGTTGGTGAGATGATGCCAAGCTTGGTTGTTTGTGATGGTGTGCATGTGCTCCATGGTGACATCTTGCTGAAGTGAACTCTTGCCTCTATCTCATCCCGATGCATTGGTGTGGCTCCTCCATCCAACTCATCTTATAAAATGGGCATGGTCTTCTTGGGTGCAGCCTAACTAACACCACACTGATGCATAGTGTCAATGATGATCTTCCCGTGTGTGCTACTGGTCAGGTGCATCAACTATAAACTACATGTTTACCTCTAGTTGGACTTTCTTCTTGTCTTTGCCTTGTCGAGTGTGAGAAATGGGTTAGATCATATGCATGCACACAATGACATGCATGCTCCTGAATTCCCTTGCATGTGATCGACAACACCACTCACCATGTTTTGTTCGTGTCAACTGTTGGGATGAATCTATAACTTGTACAGGTGCAATTTCATCGATCTGTGTATGTTGTGCCCCCTGTTGTATTTTTTCCTAGTGTAAGTCATTCTCTTGTCTATGCAGCTCTTGTTCTTCCTTGAGTTGTTGCTTGAGCACATGCAACTCCTTATTTGTTCCATTCTTTTCCTTCACGTGATCTTCATGTCTCACCATCACCTCATAGCCTCAGATTCCAAAGTTGCTTTCACCACAAGTCGATCTGCTTGAGCTTGCAGCTTTGTTCCCCCTCTCTGTTGTCAACAACCTTCCTCTTGCATTTGTTGCATCTAGTATGATACGTTCAATTGCTGTTGATGGTTTTGCTTGCTATGATGTTGTTGCTATCATATCTTGATGTCCTTGTCTACAAACAACTTAATGTCTTCATGGGTAGGCAAGTTCATAGGCACTTCATCGATTGCATCACCAAGTGTGCTCTGAACTGTGTCTTCAAATATACTCTCTTGGAAACCATTATACCTATGCAGCTGAGAGGAAGATGAACACCTGTGATACCTAGAGAAATGGCAACACTCATGGCAAGCAATCTATCAGTTGAAAATGAAAACAAACTTGAGAACTGACTTGCAGCATACCTGTGTGACTGATCATGAATGTTGTGTAATTTCCACTAGGAGATTAAGAGACTGGTTGCCAAAACTACACAAGGAACAAATCGGGTTGTGAGGAGGCTGAATCACTACTGGAATTGCATAATGCACAGTCTAGCGTGGCTGCTGACTATTGGAATTACGCAATGTGTAATCCTAGCTAGCAATGGTTTCATGCTTAGTGACTCCATTGTGCAATTTTCTGGGCCAGTAGTAATTTTCCCTAATGAATGTGCAATGCAAGACTGGAGGATAGTCACAAGGCAGAAATGCACATTTCCTAAGAGGAAGACAGAGCCTTCCCTTTAAGGATTGTGCAATGTTGTCTTAGTGAGGCGGAGACTAGGCCAAGGTCTCCCAGACCCACTAACGGGCAACTAAAAGTGAATGTGAATGTGAATGCATGGTGATACTGAGTGTAAGAATAAGCGAATGATCATGCATGCAAACAGTGAATGAAAGATTCAGAAAACAAAACAACATGCATGTGGGTGGGGCGAGTTGCCTAATCAATGATTGTTCATGCAAAACAATTTCATGTATGTGACAATAGTGAGAGAGAAATGAAAACTAAAAAGATGCTATTACAATATATTATGCGTGTAAACGACAGCAAACGCTCACTGAAATCAAGTAGAAAAATTCATATGAAGAAAAAAACAAAAAGTGCTAGAAATGCAACACAAGACATGAAAAGCGGGCTTACCCCAAAACAACTAAGTTGAATGTGCCGACGACTCTTATATGCAATGTGGGATGTCAGAGCTACAAGGTCAATGTGAGGAATGAGCTCTATAGTGTCTGATTCATGAGTTTTGATAAAATTAAAGATGTGACATGCATGCTACAAAGCTAGGAAGAGCAACACTTGGTGGGAGGTTTCTGAAATGATCCTTGCATGAAACCTCCAACTGCTAAAAGTAGATCCCTTAATCGAGGGATTCCTTTGCATGTTGCCTTGGGAGAAGCAACCCATGCATGCAAATCAATTTTTATTGGCCCTGGAGGGAACCGGTCAACTCAACTGCACATGCAAGAGGCTGCTCAATTGCTAGGAGAAAAATGTGCATTTCTAGATGGGAGCTAGGCTGACTGCCCAGGAGATTTTTACAATTTATGGGAAGAGCAGTTGACTATTGCGTAGGATTGTGAAATTCCTGGGCTGAGCAGCCTTGTTGGGAAGAATTGCACAATTTTCTAGATGAAGCCTGACAGACAGAATTGCGCAATTTTGGAGCCCGGTAGGCTGCCAAAATGAATTGCACAATTTCTTGAGGGAAGGCTAGTTTCCCTCCATAATTGTTCAATTTCTTGAAGGAGCTGCTTATCCTACAGCTGGAACAAGTTCGGAGAAACAGTCGGTGAGGGGAATGCATCAAAATTTGAGAGACAAGTTGTATTTCTCCAAGAAAATCATTGAAGTTTGTGTACTTGATGAAGAAAGAGACATTGTTGTGAATGGTTGGTAGGTAGGCTCCAAAAAGAAGTTAAGGAAAAATTTTGGAGGGTAGTTGTAGTTGCTACAACACTTCGAGACACAGTGGGAGAACTCCAGTTGCCTGTATGGACCTTGTTCATGAAAATCAAGTCTAATACCTTCAGAGGTATTGTCCAGTTCTTAGTTCATCTTGGTTTCACACTATCTTGATTGTAGGATGTAGCATCTTCCAAGCTCTTGTTCGATTGACACACATTCCAAGCCAAGGAAACATAGTTGTTTCGATTGGGGTTGAGGGGTGTATTGGTGCACAAGAAATATAATCGTTAGAGTCTTAATTTCATCTCTGGTGTTGCTCTGCTACCAGCAGGCCTGAACAGTACCCTAGTGGAGTCACGTAGGAACACAAGCATCACTTCACTACTAGCAAGCCTCTTCAGTACCCCGGCGGAGTTAGTTGCATCACCTCTCTGTGGAAGAAGCCTTTCTCTTCTTTCTCCTTATTCATTTTTCAATTTTTTTTATTTTTCACTTTTCATTTTTTTTATAACTATGCATAGTGCTTATTCATTTTAGAGTTGGAAGAGGGATCCCGAATTATTAAGAGCAGAAGAGATTGCTCCTTTAGGGAAGTAGTTTATTATATGCCTCTTACGTGCTTTCTATGGTTCCCCCCCTCACCTTAGTCTACGTGACTGAGCTGACAAGGGTTACCCCAAAAACAACCAACTAGAGTAGGTGACACTAGTTAGTGTGTAGCCATTATTTTTTCACCAAGGTTCACTTCGAATAGTACATATTTTCCTTCGATGTATCATGGATTAAAGATAACAAGTTCATCATACAGAGGTAGGATGACAGGTAACCAAGTAGCAATAGTAGTACAAGGCCTCTTGTACTTTACCTAGCTTGTTTCAAGAGTCATACATAGTTTTGATGCGAAACTAACCTACGAAAAAGATGAGAGAACAAACAACAAAGAAAATAAGAAGTACAAAAGTGAAATAAAAGTGAGTAAGCAAACAAGCAAGAAGACAAATAAACAAAACAAAATAAGTAAGCAAACAAGCATGCAAGCAAACCAACTGAAATCAAACACTACTCCTACTCATAAGCTAATGTGCATGGGCCTGATCACGTGAAGTGATATTTCCAATGCAGCCACTGGTGCATTGTTTCACCCATGTTGGTGAAGGCTTGGTTCGTCAACGACCCAGTTGTGTAGATCAACAAGAAAGAAATATATAAAAATGAAGACAAACACACTTCATGTTTAGAAGTTTCCATGGGACATAAGTGAGTGCAAGTGCATGACATGTGGTCCATGGACTTATCATGGTGCTGTGCGACACTGCATGTAGCTATGAAGCAAATTCATGTTCTTTACTATGACATGTAGGAAAACAAAAGAAGAAAAGACAACTCATCACATGCATGCGTGCTTGCAATCTAAGATTCCTCCAATGCATGAGCAATGGGACCATGTAGTTCGAGTGGAGGAAGTATGATCTGTGTCTAGGATTCATCCTTAATGCATACACATGAGTGATGAGGAACCTTGGGTGATTGAAAAATTTCCCGATCAGAAGTGAAACTAACCCCAAGAGAGCGAGGGCCTAACATAGCCATCAGCTCAGGCTGAAGTGCCACGACAATCTTGGGTGTTTCAACTTCATCGACAGATAGATCATCATAGACCAATGGATTCGAAAAATCAACTATGATAGGATCATGATCATGATTGAATATAGGGGTAAATGGATCACAACTGCTACGATAATAAGAATCAATGATTTCATGGGCCTCCTCATGATTAGATGAATCAAATAGAGGGGTAGATGAAAAGCAAACAAATTCGTCCTCTGCATTTCCGGAAAAGGAAAATGAGAGGCCAAGTAAATTTCCAATCAATAACTTATCTTCTTTGTTGTCAAATGATGGACTAACATCCGGTGTGCCCGGTGAGCGATCAACAATGGGTGCATCCATGGATGGAGATACACATGTGAAATAATGGATGGCAGGTTCACCAAAGATGTCAGGAAAGAATGGAGGAGGTTCGGATGGAAGGGAGTCATACTTCGCTGAGTTTTGATGCTCAAGCTCCCACTCATATTCTTCATGAATGACGGTGCATGTTGGTTGTGCAACACCAACTTTTTCAGTGGCTTGTTCCTCATTCACAACAAGTGTAGAGTGTGGAATGGAAGAACATGAGACAGTATCATCCAGAGGAATAACCGAGTGCGAAGACGAAGTTTTGATGAGTGGATGGCAGACAATCACTTGTCATAGTGACTGGATCCGTCTGGGATTTCTCAACTCCATCACTGAAGAATACTGTGTGAGGCTTGATTTCAAACTTCTTCTTGGGATGAGAAGATTTCTTAACACAACACTTGAACCAGTCCCAAAGATAGAAAAATTTTATTTGGCTCTTCAGAGCTTGAAACTACAAGTCATGAAAGTGCTGTCAAAAATCCATAGTCAATTCATGCGGAGCCTTCCATTGTTGGAACAGTTTTTAGTCAAGATGGTCTAGATCAAAATTATGCAAAGTGTCTTCAATGAGATCATAGAAGTGCTCAAGTGAGTGCATGTTGTCAGCTGGTATGTTGCACAGCTAGTGATGTGGAGATTCGTGAAGTGTGTATGCAAGCATCAAGCTGGCTTGTTTGTTAGTGTTAGAGTCCTATAGTGATAGGATTCATAATTTTGAATTGGCTGAGGTTAACTCTTGTTATTGTACATACATTTTCTTTCTGCAAATGTTTTTCATATTAAAATTAAAAATTGTAAAGAGGGTATGTCCTAAAAGAAATATCAAATGACAATAAAAATAAGAAAAGATCAAAAAATGAAAAAACATGAACCCCTAAAAAAAAACAGATCATGAAAGTGTGCAAGTCCAAGTGCCACTACTTTTTACTACTAATGCCGTAAATAATGGTTATGTGCAGCTTGTCATATATGCCACAACCCATGATAGTCAAACTACTTAATCTTGATTACTTCATCCTTTGAATTTCATGTTTTTAGTTAGAGAATAAAAATTTGACCAAACAGTTTAATCTTGGCAGATTAGTAGATAGGTAGAGAAATAAAAGGAGCTCATCAACTTAATCTAACCCCTTGGAAGAAATAAGGTTAGAAGTATATAGTTTGTTTTATAAAAGAAAAGGAAAGAAAAGGGTTTGCTAGCTTAATTGTACCCACCAAAGCAAAGAAAAATGTTAGGGTAGGTAAAAGGGTAAGTAAACAAAGACTGCATAAATACAAGTCATTTGGAGCATAAGCACTACTATCATACCCAACTATGTGTTTCAAGTGTGAAGGATCAGTTATCAATGAAAAAAGCATGCTCATAAGCTGATTTGCCTAACTCCGACTTCATTGCATTTCACCCCCACTATATGCACTAATTTCCCTTTTACCCCTTCATAGCTTATGAAAACCCTTTCCCCCTCATTGTTACTCCTACCCCTCAATTTCACACATTTCCCTAGTCAATTTCTTCTAAAATCCATTCCTCTAAGTGTGAAACCCCTTTCACCCTTTTAAAATCATGTTTTCACTTCAATAATTACCCAAAACCCCTATAAACCCTTTATCCTAACTCTAAAAACCCTCCGCCTCAATATCTCTACCATTTAACCATTTTCCCAACTAAACTCTAGTTTAACCTACCACCCTGGTGAGCTAAACTAACCCCACTACCCCTAAAATTTCCTAGTTTAATTAATCTGCAATTAAGCATGGGTTGATTACTCTAAAAAATGATTAAAACCCATGGGTCTCGCTAAACTCTTCCCGATCACCTGATCGCACAACTTTCCAACGTGATGGTCATCCGACCATCCACCACCTAACAACCATCGGCCATATCATGCTCGCGTGATGTCTGACCGTTAACAGCTCGAGAGCAAACGATATGGGCGATTTTGCTCGAGGCCCATTTGCCCATGTGTTAGCCTCTAGCATAGATCACATTCCCCCAGAAAAATACCACCCAACCCCCATAAGTAGTGTGATGGCCTCCAAAACCACCTCCCTGCCAAAGTGAAAACTAGCATTGTTCATAAAACATTTTTCCCCACCATTTTTCCAACCATTTGCAGTTAAAAGCCTTCCAACCCGCATTTTCACCCCTTTCGCTCAAATCACATTGTTGAACCTCTGAAGCACCTGCGCCATCCAAACTCCAACGACCAACTTTCAACCATCAGAGCCTTCTCACACCACCACTGTACACCATCCTAGCTGCTGAAGCCCTCTGCAAACCCCAATTGAAAACTAGTTGCAGCCCAGACAAAAAATTCTAGGTATTTGAACAAGAACCAAGAATTACCCTCTTTTTAAAGAAAGAACATTAAATTCTTAAAATAACTGAAAGAATTCGATTAATTTCAATTTAATTGAGAGTCTCCCATTCCCAAAGTACCAGAACCCCAACTTGCAACCAGCTTGTACACTACCTTGGTTATTCAATTACTTAAATTTGACTCTCAAAGTCATATAAAGCCCCAGTTTCCACATTTTATCACAGAAATGACTGCCCTAACCTCTTTGGATTTCAGACCAGTGAAAACCATCACCTAGACATTGACCACCTAGCCCTGGGAGACAGGGATTTTCAAATCAACGACACAGTCACCCAAGACAACCTTTTGAGAATCCTTGCTGGGCCAAAGATAGATTCTTGAACAAAGTAGATGATATCCACCTTTGGGACTCACATCTACCTAATTATACATTCCCAGAAGCCCATCCATTCCCAGACATTGTACATTTCTTCCATGCATGTTACATCCCTAGCCAAAGGGCTATAATTGCCCCAAACCAGGACTTCTTGTTTTCAATTACTACTGAGTCTATTAACCAGATGCTTCAAATCCATCCCAACCAAAATTTGACTCCTTTTTCAATTGCAAACCTATTGGACTTGTACACCACATTGGACCTAGCTAAGATCAAACAAATATTTTAGAATCTCATCATTGAGGAGCGCCATACTCCTAAAGACATTCCACCCTATGTTTTTGCTATGTTTTCAGAGATTAATTGGAGAATAATCACCATGATCTCAAGCATCCTAGGATTCACATCAGACGAGTTTGTGGATGAGATAATCATGGCCTTCTTGTCCATTTTCACTCCAGGCTATCCTCTTTCCATAATGTATGATTATGCCCAGTTCATTACAGACAAAATTCATCAATAGTTCACTAGATTTCCCACTGAAAGAGTCTTAAAATACTCTTCAGTGCTTTTTCATATGTTCCTGTATTATCCAAAAGAAAGGTTCCGAGTGAAGATTTAGAAAATATATACCAGGGGAAAGGAAAGATCAGTCATCTACTAGACACCCTTGGTCCATAGGTATAACACCAAATTCACATACAAAGACTTCCTAGATTGTTTTGTTCACCCTGTCATAAACATGCTGACTTCTAGCACTCAACCTAGAATCAGTACTGAGATCAAGAGAGTACTGCAACTGGAAAAGAATAGCAGAGTAGGAGACTAGTACCTCTACTAGAATCATACTGAAATCAAGATCTATGGCTATGAGTTAACCCGCTACAAATTGCCTAAGTATCTCCCAATGAGAATATTTGCCACAGAATACTTCAGGAAAATGATAGGTGTGGATGAGGTCAACTTCTGAACTGCTAGGAAGAAAACACAGTTTAAGATGAAAAACCAAATGGGCCCTTTCATATGCAAAACCAGAGAGGTTGGTCCTGACGCTGATAAGATATTGCAGCAATTCAAATTCAAGAATAGTTTCATTTGGAATTATGACCCTCATGGGGTTATAAACAAGCTCAGACAAAAGGTCAAGCTGGGACCTTACATCCACTACGCAAGACCTGACATAGAACAATATGCCAATTAGTCAGAATGGGTAGAGAACACATTAATAGAGATGGAGAGCATGGTGGTGGATGTGGAGAACACCATGATTGACTTGGAGAAACAATTTGACCAAATCTCTTTCTTATAGGTCCCAAAGTTCGAAGAGCCACTGAATATCCCTCCCACCATTCAGACTCCTACCAATGAGGAGAAGAATCCCAAAATAAACAGGGAGGAAGCATCAAGCTCTGCTATGGACATCATTGATCAGTAGTTACTACTAAGCAAAATGGCCAAATTGACTCCTGTGTCTAAACATGAGGAAAAAATTGCATCAGCAGAAATGATTGATACTGATGTAATGGGGCAAACGAATGGAAAAACAACTGAGAGTACTGCATCAACAGAAACACAACAACCCTCTTCTTCAAACACCCAGATTATATAGAGACAGAAGAGTGTGGAGGTGTCTTCCTTTGTTAGGCCAGTTGACAAGGAAGCAGATATCAAGGAAAGATTCAAGGAGATTAAAATGAGGAACAAAAAGCTCAAGGTAGACACTTATGCCAAGTACATGAAGATGACACTACCAAACCAGAGCAGATTGATGCCAGCCTTTGACATCAAAAAAGGTAAAATGCAGGTGTCTTTCTTACAACCTACTGTACAGCAACCGAAAACCACAGTAGAATATAAGAATACCAACTTTGAGGTCTTAGCCAGGGATGTGCATCCCATAGATCAAATAGAATTTCACAAGCCGGCTGGAGAGATGATCTATTCCACCCTCACAACAAAAGAAATGGCAACATTCAAGCTCAGGGACTCATTAGATAATGTGAAGGCCTAATACAAACTGGAAAAAGCATCTTCTAGTGCCAAAGACACAAGGATCAAATCCTTAGAAGACCTGATCATTAAGATGGTCCATGACCCAAAGTACATCAAGGCTGCCAAAAAAATTGATTAAGAAGAAAAAGGAAGACATTTCAGCCCTTAAGAAGCAACTCAAGTTGCCTCAGTCATAGCATCCTCAAAGAAAAGAAGTCCTAGAAAGCCAAACAAACCATGAAGAGATGATGGACTTGGTGCTGTAACTCAATGACCAATTGAAGGAAATGGAAAAGGAACTAGATAGCTTGATCCAACTCAAACAAGCTACTCTAGATAGTGCTCCTCCAACTGTCATTCCCATAGTGACCACAACTGTGCCTTCCATATTGGCAGCAACATTAGCTCCCACTGGTCCAATGGCCACTACATTATCAACAACAATAGGAACTACATCGGCAACAACATCAACATCAACAGGTACCACAGATGATGAAGCAAATAGGTTAGTCAAGGCAATGGAAGAAATGTCCATTCAAACCAATGAAATGAACAAGTTAAAAGATAAACTTACCAGCTTGGAGACAGATTGCAGGTTAGCCCAGATCATGCATAAGGAAGAACAATAGAAGGCTACTAGAATGAATGAGAGAGTGAAAATCCTGCAAAAAGAGTTAACACTGAGTGAGCCTTTGGGAAAGGCCAAACAATTATTATGGGCCAATATCATTGACTTTGTCAATGATATTTGGCCATCTATCCAGGTCATTTTTGAGCAGATAGACTTAATCAAACAGGCTACAGAAGCCATCCAAAAGGTCAAAGAAGAGCTTGGAGAAATGCAAGAGGAAGCAGTAATAGTTATTCAATTCCTCAACGCCAAGAACAAATATGAGCTAAAAGAACTTGACATACCTGGCAGGATAGATACCATTTTGGAAGTCAAGAGGCTCTTAGCCAAGAGAAATTTAATGTTAGATTTGCAAAATAAGTGTCAAAACATGCAACTAGTCGTTGATAGGTTTATGACCAAGTTTGAGCTTTTGAGAGAAAAGGGACTACCTAGTCCCATAGTCATAAATGATAAATTAATGACACATGAGGAATACAACAAGAAAAATCAGAGAAGTAGCCAGGGAACAAGCAAATACCTCATCAATGAGTGGTATACCAACTGGCTGAGTATTATACAAGACTTTTGAAAATCTATTTTACCTCCAGCATGAGGTGAAACACCTATTTATTAATAAGCCTACTTTTTCCAAATATACAGAGACTAATGAGATATATAGTAAAATTCTCAACATCCAGTTACTAAATGAAGAAACATGGAAAAAACTGAATGATTTACTGTAGTAAAAAGACAGTTAATTAATAAATTGTAAATTATAAGTGTACAGTAAAAAGTAAATGATGAGGGTAAAAGGATCAAGACAGGTCAGAACAGGCAAAGTGTATTAGGTGAAAGAGTATCAAATGAAAGATGAAATTCAAACAGAATATCCAGCGTGAAAGACAAATATCTTGCCAACATAAAGGGATAAAACTCAAAGTCTACAGCCAGCAGAACGAAAATAAAAGGGACAACATGAAATAGTTCAATAACTGTCTCTATGTTCTTGAAAGATGATATTTTCCTTCTCCTAGATTAATTCTCAAATTAGTTTGAGATATTTTGTATTAAACTTTCTGTATAAATACTTCAAAATTCAAAGTATTAGGCCGGATTATTTTACATTTGTAGAGTTATTGTGATCTTGAACCTAAGGGTGATTGTACTATTTTCAAGTGAATGGACTGGAGCAAGTAATGAAAGAATTTCACTACAAGATTCATGAGATGAGCCATTTGCAGTGAAGTACTTCTTTGTGTTATTGTGTTACGTTTCTTTTGTGTTTTCATAATCTTAAGTGTGTTCTAAAATCTAAATGAAGTAACTGGAAATATCATACATAATTTGTTTAATTACACTCTGTTTTGCACAGTAATTTATTTACATGTTTTCTTCTGATACCCAGATCTGAGAATCCTTGATTTCTCTCCCATCCCAGTTGTCTTCTTTCATTCCTTCCAAAGTCTGGCCTAGGGAACCCTTAATTACTCCCTGGATCTGATTTGAAGCCATTAATCATTTAGCCTCTAAGATCTATAGTAACTTATCTACCTTGCCCTATAGACACTATTTTTAGAACTGAATCCAGTCTTGTTTGTTAGACATCTGACTCCATAGCCCAATGGTATAAGCCAATCCTCTGTCCATCTAAGTAAAGTGATCCCACCACCAAATTTTCAAAACAAAACCCAAGTGCAAGTAATAACTAGCCTAAAATCATCTTAACTAAAACAAAGTTAAATTATAAAGAGAGAGCCCTCTCTGAGTATCAGGAAGGCTAGGTCTTGATCTACAAAAGTGGTTCATGGTTACCTTTCATGTTTCTTCATTCTTACTTCAAAATAATTATCAGAGTGATAACATTTCTAGTGACCATACTGGGGACTTCGATCCTCAGTCTCATAAAACTTTAAGGAAACCTTAAAATTTAATCTTGAGCCCCTTAAGGTCATTATTTAAAGTAAATTTTCAAAAATGTCATAAAAATAGTTTAAAAACCTTAAAATTATGGCTGCTAAGAAGATTCACTATAATAGGGAAAACCTAGATCCAAACCCTGCATCTATAGTTGATGACCCAGATAGAATTCTAAGAAAACCAAAAAACCAAGAAACTCGAGAAAGTAGTAGCCAGCTAGCCAGAGCCAATTCACTCCATGAGGAGTTGTCAAGTTTAGAGGAAATCCCTTTTCACTTGTCATTTGACCTCTCATTATTTAGAACTAAATCTGAGAATGCCATCCATGAATCAGTCTTAGTCCATGAGTTTACTCAACTCATTAAAACGAAAAGGGTTATTATTAGCTTATTGGGCCCTGACCTAGGTTTGGAAGAGTTATTAGCCAAACAAATCCTACAGCTACTGGCCCTTTCAGCAATAGTCCGTAGAGCATGGACTGAGGTCTCACTCGAGGTAGCAGGGGAGGGTGCTAGAACTAGGTTTTCACACCCTTGGGATGTCTTGATGTGGTCTAGAGGGGTCGCAAATATTTTTGTGGCCTCACGCCACTCTGTACTACTATCGAGCTTTCACTTAGATCCATGCAGGTGTACTTTCTTATTAAGGAAATTGTTACAGATATGATCTTCTTGTTGCAATCTTTAAGCAAACATTTAACAATAAAACCCATTGCGCGCAATCATAATTCTTTAAAGATATAAACTCATATAATATATGCATAAACCGGAACACAATAGGTCCACGATATTTCAGAAACAACTTATCTCTATTAATATCTTTCGTCAATACAACTAGATCCACCCTATGCACTCAGTTGCGGGGGTCCACGCACACAGCTGCAGACTCTACCAGGCCTCTGTGTGCACAGCTGTAGAGCCTCTATCTATCTACCAACACCCTTGACTCAGACTTACAGACGCAGAGAATATTTCCTTCACAAACCCATAACACCAAGATCCAAAACCAAAAAACTGACCTCTAGCCATAGAGCCTTGCTCTATTTATACATTCCCATGGTCCGCAGACCATGGGAAAGCCGACTCACTTCCTATTATTTTACATTATTCTCGGGTGGACAACCCTTTGACTTGACTCATTACAATTCGTGCCCTGTGCACTTCACGGAGTTTTTACCATACTTTTACGCAAAATTGTGGGCTTTAAGCCCCAAAACTGTTACGTGGGGCCTCCGCTACCTAACAGTCCCCCAACACAATCAATGTGACTCATCCTGAGTCAATCGGATGGTGTAGTAATCTTTGCGCAGAGGTCATTCAGCAATTTCTATGCTTCACTTACCCTCGCAACAAAATCTTTCGCCATCTTCTTTATCCATTCTATGCGAGCCACCAATGCATCATTATCAGATTCCATTGCTTGCCTAGTTTTCAATGCTGCCTGCATGCGTGCTAACTTTCCTTCGATGTTGGTGGAGACCACGAAGGCCTCATAAAGCCAAGGTTGGATGCGTTCTTTAAGTATTGACTCCTTCTATCGAGCAGCATCAACTAGTGCCTTGAGAACCTGGGCCTCCCTCACTTTGGCTAGTCGTTGTGTGATGGTGACCATTTGCATAGTTCCCTGGACTTTTTCATATGCCTGCTGTAACTCCCGTGCTTCTATTTCTACTTGCTATAGAATTGGGTCGTCTTGTATGGATGTGAGCATAAGGAGGGACTAATCCAAGAATGTCGAGCAATCTTGGACTGCGCGCGCTTTATGACTTCCAATCCTGCTTGAATTTCACCACGATGTTCTTAACAAACTTTCTGGGGTATGGGTGGTTGCGCCTTCAGTCTTAGCTCTGCAATTTGCAAATTTAATTCCCACTAAGATTTCACGATCTCCTCCTGGGCTGTATAGAATCCTGCTGCCATGTGATGAATCTTATTAGTTATTGGAAGTTCCGCTGGGACAACCAACTCTAGTACCTTGCTGCAAGCCTCCGCCATGGCCTGTTCCACTTCCTAGTTGCGGGCGACCAAGTCATCATGTTGTAGACTGACCTGCTCTAGATTTTCCTTATGCTCCATTAAGATTTGGAGGGTGTGGCCTTCCCTGGCACGCAGCTCAGCGATTACCCCATCCTGTAGTTGGTAGAGGGTTTCCTGAGGCAGAGCAGTCAATTTCAACCCCCAACTTCGCATGTCCCCCTCGGCTTCGGCTAGGACAATGCTTGCTAGGAACACTAAAGTGTTCATTGTGTGACTACGCACCATGTTCTCAATTGCAGCTATATCATCTGCTAAGTTTCGTATCATCCCTCCCGAGGGTCGCACCTGTAATGCCTGTAGTTGTGCTTTGAGCTTCCCCAACACAGTTGTCTACTATGTCATCAGCTCCTCCAGGGCACCGATAGCAAAATTGCACACTAGTTCACTGATGTCAAGAAATTATTTCTCCAAAGTCTTTGTTGTTTTTGACTTCCTGCATGCATGTGGTGATTCCTTACTGTGCAGCCTTTTTACTTGCAGTGATTTTGTGGTAAATTTCGTGCATTCCTGTGTCTCTGATTCCTTCTGTATGTCCTATTTCGAGGACATTTTCTAATCCTTCGTGATATCCTTGGCAATTACTTCCTAGGTCACCTCCTGTAGCGAAGCGGCCTTTCGTCCCTGACATGTATTTTCTGCCAGTTTAGTGAGTTGCTGGTAGATTTCCTTCTTTTTTTGCTGGGATGCCATCCTTTCTAATGTGGCCATGTCTGGGGTGTGCCATTCCGAAGGCCATGCTGCCAATACCTTGTAAATTACATCGTCCGTCACAATGAATGGGAGCTTGACCCATGTTCGCTTTGGATCCTTCCACTCCTGAACATATAGGTTGTGCATGTCTACTTTGAACTCAGCTATGCTTTGCAAACTATTGTAGACTGTTGGGGACATCTGCAATCTGTGAGCGATCCATGTTCAGATACTTGCTTCCATGAATATCGAAAATACCTTGATCTCCCAGACCCTCAGGGCATCCTTTGTAGCCCAGAGCAAGGTAAACCACACTACTTCAGGTAGGTTGTGCTCGATGTTGGGAAACTGGCTACCCTACGGAAGTTCTCCTGTAACTAGAAGGATTGATAGTAGCGACCATTCATAATGGAAAGTCTTACCTTTTTCCTGGGCTTCCTTACAATTTGTTAGAAATTCGTCGCATAAGAACTGCACCTAGTTGAACTGAACTCCTTCTGTACACTACTCGGCAAGCGCAATGACAGGGGCTAGCACCTCATCTGCGCGACATTTCCTCATGAGTTTACTAGCTAGTAGCTAGGTGGTGACTCACACCCCTCAGTCTTTGATGCTTGCTATTACATATCCCCGCTTTTGTTTTTCTAGCTTATATTTAGGCTTCATTATTTCTGCAAGATCCACATCGCTACTTGTTCCGGCTATGTCTGTGGGGTCATTCCCTTTAATAGGTAGGTGAGTAATCTAGTGTACTAAATTTGTTGTGATAGGAATCAACTTTTCCAACTAGAGATACCCATCATGTACCAAATAGAGTAACTATCAGATAACAAAAATGGAGATGGACACGCAGTGATAGTGGGGTGTCCACCTCAGATTAAGTAAGCCTACCTTTTCCACACCCAGTAACCATTTCCGCAATAGTAATTTGTCTGTGGCCAATTAGGGGAACTTGTCACTGTTCGCAAGATCCCAATCTTGGAACTTGATAATTGGTACTTGGCCCAGTGGCAAACCATCAAACCTTATCTCATCTGTAAGAAGCAGGGTCTGGAGCATACTCTTCACAACATCCATGTCCTTCGGTATCTTGGCTGTCCCATTCCATGGAGAGACATATGGGGGTAGTGAAGGTATTTGGAACACATCCTTTTCTTTGTCATCATGTGCTTTAATATGAGAGATCAGGGCTTACAAATATTCTTCGTCCTTGTCGGGTTTGGTGGTGATTTCTTTGCCCTTTTTGGCTACTAACAATTTACTAAATCTCGGTGATACCCTGACTGACCCCATCATCTTCTTGTCTTTCAAGGGCCGCAGTGTGCATGGAGACTTTGGAACCTTGGGGACTACAACCACTTCATCTGGCTCCTCCTGCGTTGCATGCTGCTCTTCTGCGAACCATGCTTAGTTTCTTGCCATGGTACTCATGGGATGCCTAGTAGTAGGGTGTTTTTTGGTCTTCACTGGTTTAAATCTCACATATCCTAGTGTTTTCCAGTGGTTGTTATAGGAACATGTAAATTTGAATATATCCCTTCCCTCCACTTCCAGTTCATTAATATCTTCTAGGTAGTAGATCTTTTCATATCTAACAAAGAACTTTTGTCTTAATGACCTGTCGTCGGCTCCTCTCTGTTGTAACTGGAATTTCTTGTCAGGAATAGTGGCGTTAACGGTCACCTGCCAACCTTCCCACGTGGTAGTGTAGCCCCTTTGGCACAGTTATGATCGTGCTTTCCGAATGGCCCTGCATGGAACCTTCTTTCCACACCAACCTTCCACAAACTTGTTTATAGTCTTGCGCCTTCTTTCAACTACGGGGGGCACTAAGACTATGCTTTCCATAGCTAGTCAGGTGGTTGCACCCCATGTGCAAGGTCTCAACATCCCTGCTAGCTCGAGTTGCGGGAACCTTTTGAGGTCCTTCGTATTAGTTAGCTCCTTAGGTGATGTTGTATGGGATACACTCCTCTATTCGTGCGGTCACAACCATGATAGCAGGGTCGCAACTTGTCCTATTACAGAGGTAGACTGGGTCAGACCTAGTTCCCTTATGTGCAGATTCACACGGCCTGCTTGTGTGACACCCTTTTTTATTTTTCTAATTCCTTTCCCTAACATCGCACTTTTCCTTCTCTACTGCACCCATTTTTCATTAATTTCATGAAGCATGCTACTACTGCGTCCATTTTGGGTTCCCTCTTTTCTTACTATTAAGAATCTCACCTTCACCTCCCTCCTGTGATAGGTATATCGAATCTCTGGTATCCGTAGAGTCCCAGTGGATCATCTTATGCTATTCATGTGCCCCTCTGCTTTCCTGCTAGTTTTTTTGCAGACAGCTAGCGGGCTGCATCATTGCAGTGAATTCAGATTTTTGATTCGTATGCAGTTAGCCGTTAGCACACCATACACCCACACCCTACATCACTAATGGATGCTCACCCCCTTTTGTCCTCCAACTTGTACGCATGCCTGCCTCCTATATTCATGCCACTTTGCCCTAGTCTTTTGGTGTATACTCCACCCTTGTGCAGTTGTTGCACACGACGACCCCGTTTGCGCGCCCTTCCTTTCTTCCAAACTTGCCAGTTCATAGTGGTCTACTGGTCCCTTCACTTTCGTTGCACCCTCATCGATTGGCTGCTCCCTTGCTTCTATTGTTACACAGCGTAGTGATCTAATAATCATATTACAATTTAGCGTTGTTACCTCATGCAATCGGTTATGCCATCGCTCAATCTCTTCATCGGAGTTTGATGTATAGGAAATGTCACATTCCCATGAGATTCTCCCATCTGCTATAGGATTCACCTGATCCTGATCTTGCACTATGATATAGTATATATTATCCAAGTCCTCATCAATCTCATCGTCGCGTACGGTTCAGTGTAGCGCGCTCCTTCAGCCGGATCTAGCGGAACGACTACACGTAGAGACTTTTTCTCAAATATCATCTTTTGGTCTTTTAAATTAATGACTCCATTCATGTCTGTGGCCCAGTTTATCCCCAATAGTTCTAGGTAAGGGTTAATTTCATCCAAAATTTCTATTACCTCAAAGTCTATCTGTGTGCTCGCGCCTTCTATATCTACTATGACTCCTTGTTGTCTCGCCATGGGCAAGATCTTTTGTTGGTTCTCCATCCGTAATTGAATAGGAGACCACTGTAATGTGGGCCTACCCATGTGTTGCCATGTCTATTTAGGTAGGACATTCACATCTGAATCCAAGTCTAAAATGACTTGATCCATCTCATAGTCGCCAATCTAGGCAGTCAACTGCATTTCCCGCCCGGTGCGCAAAGCATGCTTGCCTAGCTTCCTGATCATGCGCGGTTCACCTGACCCTACACATCTAGTTATCAATTCTTGCAATCCCTTCACACTTTAGTGTCTCGTAGTAGCTTCATGCATGTCTCTGAAAAGGTAGTTAGCATAGAAGTATCTAGCTCCGACTCAGTTTGATCCTTACTACCTGAAGTAGAAGGCTCCGCGAAGCTCTTCTTAGCTTCCATAAATGTTTCCTTCGCACATTCCAAATCAAATTCAGGTTGCTTTGTAGGGGCCTTGTGAACCCATGCATCCTCCTCAAGTTGCTTCCCCTTATCTACTCCTGTAGTTGCATCACTTCTGAGCATCATGTTCATGTTAGGATCCTCCTTGCGTGGTTCTACCTTCATCATCTAAACATTCTAAGTGGGAGTAGCCTAAAATAACCCTTTTTCTCACATTTGTGCAATTAGTGTGGGGAAATCTACTGCTTCATGATCGAATTGGTAACAATACAGGCAGCATTTTCTGGTCGGGTTCGTGCAATCCCGCACGTAGTGCCCAAGTCCTCCACAATGTAGCAAATTAATTGTCCCTGCCCTTGTCCAGGTCCCATTGCTCCTCATCACCCTCCACATCCCTAGAATCTGCCCCATGCTATTGCTGCAGCTGGATCCTGACCTCGCGTCTCAGTCAGTATCCTATAAGCAGGTGTTTGATCCATCAACAACTCATAACTTCCAAAATTGCATTCGTCATGGCCCATCGATATACAAAAATTGCAAAATAGTTGTTGAGGGGGTTGTATAAGTTTCGGCAATAGATGACAGTTGTCTATGGTGTGCTTTCCCCCCACTTCGCAGATCGCACACCAGAGTGCGGCCACTGTGCTTGGCCCTACTTGTGCCTCTGTTTGCAATGGCATTGGTCCCCCTTATTCCAGATAGTTTGCAAATATTAGATAGTGATCCTTATCATGGCCCTGGCCTTTACATTTTATGCACCATACCTCTGTGCATGCTTCTGATCGAGGTGCCTTATCTTGTTTCAAAATTTGCATTTCTAAGCATAGGTTTTGTAGTTACGTGTGGATTTGCTGAACTCTTAACCCAGGATTTTGTATTGGAGTTTCTTGCAACCTCATTGCTATCTCTATGCTTCAGCTTGGGTTGAGATCTTTTGTTGATAGTGCCATCCTCAGATGTGGTGTCAAAGATGCCACAAACCACGTGTAGTGTTGCGCATCTGTCAGCATCATGTTAGCCTCGCGGATTGTACTCTTCAATATCTGATCTATATCACATGGAGTTTCACCAGGTAGCATTGTGATTTCCTTGAACCGAATGATCATCTACATTTCTGATTTAGGTCAACTAAATTCTTTGTTTAATGCATCCTGGATCACTATTATTCCTGCATTTGGGTGATTGATCGACTACTTTATATACCACGTCAATGCGCGGTCCTGTAGTGTGCTAACCAGAGAAGCCTTTTTGATGTTCTCATCTGTTACGCCTTGGGCTTCCCATACAACCCTTACAATGAACCAGAACTAATCTGGTTCCTCATTTCCTATGCCTCTAAGTACCGACAACTTGATCGCACTTGCCATCCCAACCCTCGATGGTGGTGGCAGTGGGGTAGGTGAAGATGGGTTGGATGTAGATGAAGTAGTTGATGGCATGGACATCGGTGGTACTAGTGGAATGCCTTGCTTTATCAATTGGACTACGCTTCTCAGAGAGAACCCTATGAGCTCCTCTGCACTTTCTCGCGAGAGTGAAATCAAAGGACTGTTTTCTAATCCTTCGGTCCCTCGATAGCCTCTTCTTCTCCTCGTTACCCTAGACATCAATGGATGCGCATAACCCTCTTTTCAAATAACAACATTTTAATCCAAGTATTCAATGAACTCATGTACTTACCCCGCAGTCCTTGGAGAAAGTGCCTTTTTGCTTCACTATAACTCATGTTTGTGTCAATCACGAATTCGGTGATAAACCCACCTATTATTCGATCCAACCAGTGATCTACTGCCTGTGTGATTTTATCTTCAGATGCTTCCACCCTACGCACCAACTCTGGAGTCCACACGATGGGCTCATCAAGTCAGCACCTTCCCTGACTATCAGCTAGCTTCACAATCCACTCATACATATCTGTCGGGAAGGACGCAAAGAAGATCTCATGGATCTGTGTGTACCTGTAGCGATCCAACCACCTTTCCTCAGATATTTGCGAGTTTCTATTTTCTTGTACCAAGAATTCGTGAAGCTTCTAATCCAACCAATCTTCAAGCTCTTTCTTTGTAGGGTTCTAGTGTTCTAACATCAGACATCCCTTAGACAGATCCCGGTCCCAGCAACAGAACCATTTGTTGGCTTATTGGGCCTTGACCCAGGTTCGGAAAAGTTATTAGCCAAACAAATCCTGCAGCTACTGGCCCTTTCGACAACAGTTCACAAAGCGCGGATTGAGGTCTCACCCGAGGTAGCAGGGGAGGGTGCTAGAACCAGGTTTTCGCACCCTTGGGATGTCTTGATGTGGTCTGGAGGGGTCACTAACCTTTCTGTGGCCTCGCGCCACTCTGTACTACTATCGGTCTTTCGTGTAGATCCACGCAAGTGTACTTTCTTATTAAGGATATTGTTACAGATCTGATCTTCTTATTATAGTCTTTAAGAAAATACTTAACAATAAAACCCAGTGCGCACAATCATAATTCTGTAAATATATAAACTCATATAACATATGCATAATCCAGAACACAATAGGTCCACGATATTTCAGTTTCAACTTATCTCTATTAATATCTTCCGTCAATACAACCAGATCGGCCCTTTGCACTCAGCTGTAGGGGTCTACGCACAGAGCTGCGGACTATACCAGGCCTCTATGCACACAGTTTCAAAGCCTCTATCTATCTACCAACACCCTTGACTCAGACTTAAATACGTAGAGAATATTTCCTTCACAAACCCATAACACCAAGATCCAAAACCAAAAAACTGACCTCTAGCCATAGAGCCTTGCTCTATTTATACTTCCCATGGTCCGCGGACCATGGGTAGGCTGACTCACTTCCTATTATTTTACATTATTCTCAGGTGGACAGCCCTTTGACTTGACTCGTTACAATTCGCGCTCCACACGCTTCGTGGTGTTTTTACCATACTTTTACCTAAAATTGTGGTCTTTGAGCCCCAAAACCATTACGCAGGGCCTCTGCTACCCAACAATTATCCATCCAGATTTAGATAAATCTGTCTTGGACGCTTTTGACAAGTTAGAAGCCTTGAACTCTACATTGATCAACAATATAGATAGTGCTTACCTTCAGCAATCTATTGAGCTAGTTGCCCTTACTATTGTTTCCTCTCAAATTTCTGCATAGTCTTCACTCACTGTAAATACCCTTTCTTTCACCACAACTTCACCAATTGTATCTACCATAATCCAATCACCTAGTTATTAATCAACCATCCTCATCATCATCTAGTTCACCTCCATCAGTTTCAAGTCCTTCTTCAAGCACTACAACTTTACCCCCTAGTCAAACCAGAATTATAGCAATGGCAAACTGATATGCTCCTCTTGTTTTACCTGCACAACTCCATCCCATGCCTACAGATTATCAGAGTAAGATTTTCTTATTTGATGCTACTGGTCATTACACTACCTAGCAGCATGTAAACAAGATGTCTGACTTTTTCGAATTACATGAGATAGATGAAGCAGATGTCCAAATGAGGTTGTTTGCCCAAACTTTAACCGGGGATGTCAAGAAATGGTTCAAAGCCTTTCCTGCCAACCATGTTGCAGACTTAGACAATTTTCAAAGGTTATTCATTGATAGATGGGACAGAAAGAAAAACCCATTGAAAATACTTTCTGAATATGAAAAGATTAGAAGAGCTCCTAATGAGTCAGTTCAAGACTATTGCACTAGGTTTAATAATATCTACAATGCAATTCTAGCCAACATTAAGCCTCCACCTGACCTAGCATTAATTAATTTCCCTGATGGTTTTGATGCTGACATGTCATACCATCTAAGGGAAAGGAATCCTGAAACATTGAACAAATGCAGAGCAATTTTATTAGTGCAGAGGCCAACATGTTAGCTAAGAAAGCAAGAATGAGGAATGAAAAGAAAGTTGTATTCAAAGAGGAAGCTTCCACTTCAGATGGAAAAGTAGACGTTTTAGCTAAGAGTTTAAGACTCCCATTAAAATATCCAACCAAACCCAGACTAAGATAATAAAAGAAGCTCCAATTAACAAAGTGTTTCAAATCCTCCCTAGGGGAACACTAGAGACTTCAAACCCTAGGATTGTAGATATAACCTCCACTGAAACCCAAATAGAGACAATTACTGAAAACAATCAAAATAAGAGAAATCAAGGAAAAACAGTAGAAATGTAGACTGAAATTCCTACTACTATGAAAATAAATAAGGATACTCAAACTGCACATATCAAGGAAGATCTAAATCAAACAAACAAACCCTAGCTCCCTTTCAACATCAAAAATGAAATAGCAAAATTAAAGATATCAGTTCCTTTGACCAAACTAGTAAAGAGTGAATCTTATAGGTCACATATAACTGAGACTTTGAACATAGGAGAGGGAGAGGATTCTGTAAATTTGAATGATGACCAGCCTGAATTGTTGTTTTGCCCTAAGGCCATTGATATTCATCAACAAGGGGGGGTTCCTCCTTTTTATATCAGCATAAAAATTCACGATAAAATATTGCATAATGCTATGTTGGACTCAAGGGCATCCCACAATTTGATTCCAAAGGAAATAATGGAAAGACTGAACCTAGAAATTACCAAGCCTTATCAGGATTTGTTTTATTTTGACTCTAGCCAGGTTAAATGCCTTGGTCTAATCAAGGAATTATGTGTGACTCTTGTCCAATGCCCTGCAAAGAGCATTTTAATGGACATTGTAGTTGCAGACATCCCACCGAAATATGGAATGCTACTATCTCACTCATGGGGAGCAAAACTGTAAGGATCCTTGCAGTTGGACATGTCTTATGCCACTATATCTATTTTTGGCCAACCTAGAAAATTATATAGGGAGACCTTGATGAAATACATGGTCAGTAGTGAGGAAAAGCCACAAAACTTTCCCATATACTCCATGCATTCAGACATGGATTCTTTCATATTATACAATGAAGAAAATGATAAAAATGAAATCACAACCAAAGACCTTAAATACAGAATAGCTGACAGTGAGAACATATTCCATGAATCACTATGGAATCTACACTTTGATGAGTCAGTAAATAGGTTAGGGGATGGTGCAGGAGTGTGGATCCATAACATGCTTTCATATTGAACTTTAAATGTACCAATAACATGGCCAAATATGAAGCTCTAATTCTGGGGCTATAATTGGTTAGGAAATTGGGAGCCAAAAGAGTTTTCATCATGGGAAAATCAAAGCTGATTATTAAACATATCAATGGTGAATACTTTGTCAACAACCCTAGGCTTGATCGATATAGGGATACTATTTTAGACTTGATCAAATACCTCTGGAATCAAACTTTTTTGCCATTCCTAGAAAACAAAACATGCAGGCCCACAGTCTAGCCACCTTTTATAGTACTTGTAAATTGCCATTTCAACCAAACCACTAGTACACTGTAGACGTTAGACATAGGACTGTGATACTAGATAACCTCAAGTATTGGCATATTTTCTCCTAGGATTCTCAGATCTACGATTTCATGAACAATGAAGGTGAGTTTCAGCATTGCAAGATAGATACTGACTGTACAATAGACAATAATATAGAAAGTAGCTTGGATGTAAATATTTTCGATGTAGCTAAACCAACTAAATTTATTAGAGTAGAAACAGATAGTTTAGAGAATGTAGATATTGAGGAAATAATGAATGATGATCCTGAGATCCTTAATTTGAAAAATAATTTCTTTCCTAAAGGATGAGTAACTTTGGAAGATTTGTTTGACTCTAATGATGTAGCTAGGAAACCCAAGATGGGACATTTGAGAGCTGACATAGAAGAGGTTAACATAGGGACTGAGGATAAACCAAAACTCATCAAAATATCAAAATCCTTACCTCCACAGGAAAAGGTTAAATATATCAATTGTTTAAAGAGTTCCAGGATGTATTCGCATGGAGTTATGAAGACTTAAATATTATGACACCAACATAATCCAACATAAAATACATCTAAAAGAAGATCATAAACCTTTCAAACAGAAACTTAGGAGGATAAACCCAGTTATTATGCCTTCCATAGAGAAAGAGGTTAAAAGAATGTTTGATGCCCAAATAATAGCCCCTATTAGATACTCACATTGGATTTCAAACTTAGTTACAACTAGGAAAAAGATAGGTGAAATTAGACTTTGTGTAGATTTTAGAAATCTAAACAAGGTCTCGTTAAAAGATAACTATCCAATACCACAAATGGATAGTATATTGCAAAGGGTAGTTGGATCATCTAGGATTTCACTATTATATGGATTCTATGGGTATAACCAAATCTTAGTCCAACTTGAGGACCAATCCAAAACTGCGTTTACTACTCCTTGGGTACTTTCATGTATTTGAAGATGCCCTTTGGATTAATGAATATAGGTGCCACATTTCAAAGCGACATGGATATAACTTTTGATAAGGAGATCCATGATTTCTTAGCAATATACTAGGATGACATCACAATCTTCTCTAAATCTAACAATGAACACTTAGACCACTTGAGAAGAGTATTTATCAAATGTAGAAAATTTGGGATTTCTTTAAATCCCAAGAAAACACTCTTTGGTCTGGAAGAGGGAAAATTGTTGGGGCATATCAAATCTAAATATGGGATTAGGATAGAACCTGCTAGAATAGAAGCCATTTTGACCATTTCCCATCCCCGAAACATTAAAGAGCTAGTCATTTCTAGGTAAGATCAACTTTCTTAGGAGATTCATCTCAAATCTAGCATAATTAATTAGAGAGTTAAATAACATGCTAAGAAAAGACTCAGCACTTAAATGGATAGTGGGGGCCAAACGATCCTTTGAAGCCATCAAGGAATCTTTAACCAAAACTCTAGTCCTGATAAGTCCCAACTTTAACAAGGATCTTATATTTTTTTCTTTTGCTTCAGAACACACCATTGCAGCAGTCTTGCTGCAAAAGAACAACCAAGGATATGAACAACCAATTGCATTTTTTAGTAAATCCTTAAGGGATGCCACACTCAAATACAATATCATGGAAAAACAAGAATTAACTTTAGTAAAGGCTATCAAATACTTTAGAGTATGCATTCTGTATTCTGACATTATTTCTTATGTTCCAAACTCTGTAGTTAAGGACATTTCGACACAAAATCGGCCTAAAGCGAAAAGAGGCAAGTGGATTGCCACAATATTGGAATATGACATAGAGATAAAGACCACCAAGCGCATCAAAGGCCAAGGTTTAGCCAAACTCATGGTTAAATCGAACTGTTAGGCCTTAGATATCAACTTTATTAGTGCCCTTGATGATTAGGAGGAGATGGCGACTCCACATATCAGTGAACCTTTTCTTGATTCACCCTCATATGCAGATATTACATTTGTATTACTAAAATTACAAGCAAATCCTGGATTGACAAGAACTAAAGCTAGATTCTTGAAAATGAAGTCATTAAGATAATGTATTATAGATAATGCCTTGTTTTGGAAGGACAATATTGGTATTCTTTTAACCTGTTTATTGAAAGATGAAGCTGACAAGATTTTACAAGAGTTTCGTGCAGGGGATTGTGGAGGACACTTGTACTGGAAGAGTACTATTGAAAAAATTCTGAGGGCTGGTTTATATTGGCCTACTTTGGTTGTAGTTGTTAAAAAACATGTGACCTCCTATCATAAATGCCAGATTTTTAAGGGAAAGAGAAAAATTTTACTCTTGCCTCTTAAACCAATTTCCATTTAGATGCCATTTCAACAATGGGGGTTAGACTTCATTGGAGAAATACACCCACCCTCCTCAGATCAACACAAGTGGATTCTGATAGCCACAGACTATTTTACCAAATGAATAGATGCCATACCTTCTAGGCAAGTCACAGACACTGTCATAATCTCCTTCCTAGAGAGTAATATCCTGTCAAGATTTGGATGTCCCCAGAAGATCATTACTGATAATGCAGTTGCCTTTAAATCCAAAAGAATGATAGATTTCTACAACAAGTACCACATCACCCTTGGTCATTCCACAACATATTACCCTCAAGGTAATGGACTGGCAAAGTCATCCAACAAAAGGCTGGTAAATATTATCAAAAAGTTACTGGAAGATAAAAAAAGGGACATGGAACAAGAAGTTAGTCAATGCCTTATGGGAAGATAGACTGACTAATAAGAAGTCCATTGGAACATCACCCCATCATCCTTAGGAGTGCCAGTGATGAATATCATCCAGGAATTACACATCGAGCCAAATGATATTCAAAGAAGAATAAATCAAACCATACACATGCAGTAGACCAAAGAAGAACTATATGTAAAATCATAGGTAATCGAGGAAAATATCAAGAAAGTGTTTGATAAAAAGACTAAAGCAGATGATTTTTACATAGGAGATAAAGTCCTCAAGTGGGATTCAAGGAGAGGAGACAATGGCAAGAATGTAAAATTTGACTTTTTGTGGTAAGGTCCTTATGTCATTTATGGCTACAAAGGCAACAATTCCTTTTTCTTGACAAACATAGATGGATCAGACTACTAGGAGGACCTGTTAATGGTAGAATTCTGAAGCATTATTTTTCCACTAACTCACAATAGTTCACTTTACTTTGCATCATTGCACATATTATTGCAGAGTGTAGATTGGATTGGATGGTAATCCTTTGAAGTTGAAGCTCGGAGACAAAGCCCTGAGCTTTGAGGAATTTACTCTCGTAAGTATCAATAATGCAAAAATCACATAAGGAAAATTCACAAGGTAACTACAGTCACAATTCAAAGGCTACTAATCTTCATAGTTCTTAAGATTTCACCAGAAAAATGCCACTCCCATGTGGAGCCACTATTAGAGTCCTATAATGATAGGATTGATAATGTTGAATTGGCTAAGGTTGACTCTTTGTAATACTGTACATACCTTTTCTTTCTCCAAATGCTTTCCATATTAATATTAAAAAATGTAAAGAGGGTAAGTCCTAAAATAAATATCAAAGGACAAGAAAAAAATGAAAAGATAAAAAAATGAAAAACATGAACCCCAAACAAAAAATATATCATGAAAGTGTGCAAGTCCAAGTGCCACTACATTTTACTATCAATTCCTTAAATAATGGTTGTGTGCATCTTGTCATATATGACACAACCCATGATAGTCAAACTTCTTAATCTTGACTACTTCATGCTTTGAATTTCATGTTTTTAGTTAGAGAATAAAAATCTGACCAAATAGTTTAATCTTGGCAGATTAGTCGATAGGTAGAGAAATAAAAGGAGCTCATTAGCTTAATCTGAGACCTTGGAAGATATAAGGTTAGAAGTAGATAGTTTGTTTTATAAAAGAAAAGGACATAAAAGGGTTTGCTAGCTTAAGTGCACCCACCAAAGTGAAGAAAAAATGTTAGGGTAGGTAAAAGGGTAAGTAAAGAAAGGTTGTAGAAATACAAGTCATTTGGACCATAAGCACTACTATCATACTTAACTATGTGTTTCAAGTGTGCAGGAGTGGTTATCAATGAAAAAAGCATGCTCATAAGCTGATTTGCCTAACCCCCCCTTCATTTCATTTCACCCCCACTATATACTCACTAATTTTCCTTTTACCTCTTCATGGCTTATGAAAACCCCTTCCCCCTCACTTTTACTCCTACCCCTTAGTTTCACACATTTCCCCAGTCAATTGCTCCTAAATTCCATTCCCCTAAGTGTGAAACCCCCTTCCCCCCTTTTAAAATCATGTTTTCACTTCAATAATTACACAAAACCTCTCTAAACCCTTTATCCTAACTCTAAAAACCCTCCACCTCACTAACTCCACCACTTAACTATTTTCTCGACTAAACTCTAGTTTAACCTGCCACCCTGGTGAGGTTAACTAACCCCGCTACCCCTAAAATTCTACAGTTTAATTAATCTTCGATTAAGTATGGTCTGATTACTCTAAATAGTGATTAAAACCCATGGCTCCTGCTAAACTCCACCCCATCACCCGACCACACAACTTTCCAACATGATGGCCATCCAATCATCCACCCCCAGATCTAACGACCATCACCCATATCGCGCTCATGTGATGTTTGACCTTTAACGACCCAAGAGCACGCGATATGGGTGGTTTCGCTTGGGGCCCATTTGCCTACGTGTCAGCCTCTGGCATAGATTGCGTTCCCCCAAAAAAATACCACCTGAGCCCCATAAGCAGTGCGATGGCCTCCAAAACCACCTCCTTGCCAAAGTGAAAACCAGCACTGTTCATACAACATTTTTCCCCGCCATTTTTCCAACCGTTCGCAGTTAAAATTATTCAACCCCCATTTTCACCCTTTTCAATCAAATCGCACTGTTGAACCTCTGAAGCACCTGTGCCTTCCAAACTCCTGCAACCAAATTTCAACCTTCAGAGCCTTTTGACACCACCACTACACACCATCCTAGATATCGAAGCCCTCTGCAGACCCCAATTGAAAACCAGTTGCAACCCCGACCGAAAATTCCAGGTATTTGAACAAGAATCAAGAATTACCGTCTCTTTAAAGAAAGAACATTAGATTCTTAAAATAACTGAAAGAATTTGATTAATTTCAATTTAATTGAGAATCTCCCATTCCCAAAGTACCAGAACCCCAACTGGCAACCAGCTCGTACCCTACCCTCATTATTCAATTACTTAAATTTCACTCCCAAAGCCATATAAAGCCCAATTATCCACATTTTATTAGAGAAATGGCTACCCCAACCTCCCTGGATGTTAGACCAGTGACAACCCCTCGCTTAGACATTAGCCACCTGGCCCTGGCAGACAGGGATTTTCAAATCAAAGACACAGTCACCAAAGACAACCTTCTAAGAATCCATTGCTAGGCCAAGGATAGATTCTTGAACAAAGCAAATGATATCCACGTTTGGGACTCAAATTTACCCAATTATATATTCCTAGAAGCCCATCCATTCCCAGACATTGTACATTTCTACCATGCATGTTACATCCCTAGCCAAAGTTCAATAATTGCCCCAAGTAGAACTTCCTATTTTCAATTACTGTTGAGTCTATTAACCAGACTCTTTAAATCTAGCCCAGCCAAAATTGAGTCCTTTGTCCATTTCAAACCTGTCCGACCTGTACACACATTGGACCAAGCTAAGATCAAACAAATATTTTAGAATTTCATCGTTTAGGAGTGTCATACTCCTAAAGGCATTCCACCCTATGTTTTTGCTATTTTTTCAGAGACTGGAAGGAGAATAATCACCATGATCTCAAGCATGCTAGGATTCACATCAGATGAGTTTGTGGATGAGATAATGATGGAATTCTTGTTCATTTTTGCTCCAAGCCAGCCTCCTACCATAATGTATGATTATGCCCAGTTCATTGTAGACAAAATGCATGAATAGTTCACTACATTGCCCACTGAAAGAGTCTTCAAATACTCTTCAGTGATTTTTCATATGTTCCTATATTATCAAACAAACAAGTTCCCAATGAAGATTCAAAAAATAGATACCACGGGAAAGGAAAGATTAGTCATCTACCGGACACCCTTGGTCTATAGGTATAACACCACATTGACATACAAATACTTCATAGATTGTCTTGTTCACCCTATCATAAACATGTTGACTTCTGACACTCAACCTAGAATTAGTACTGAGATCAAGAGAGTACTGCAACAGGAAAAGAATAATAGAGTAGGAGATTGGTACCTTTACCAAAATCATACTAAAATTATGATCTATGGCTATAGGTTACCCCCTACAAATTGTCTAAGTATCTCCCAATGAGAATATATTCCCTGGAATACTTTAGGTAAATGATAGGTGCGGATGAGGTCAACTTCCTAGCTGCTAGGAAGAAAACACAGTTTAACATGAAAAACCAAATGGGCCCTTTCATCTACAACACAGGAGAGGCTGGGCCTGAAGCTGATAAGATACTCCAGCAATTCAAATTCAAGAATTGTTTCATTTGACATTATGACCCTCATGGGGTTATAAACAAGCTCAAACAAAGGTCAAGATGGAACCTTACATCCACTACCCAAGACCTGACATAGAACAGTATGCCAATCAATTAGAATGGGTAGAGAACTCATTAATAGACATGGAAAACACGGTGCTGGAGGTGGAGAACACCATGATTAACTTGGAGAAACAATTTGACCAAAGATCTTTCTTGCAGGTCCTGGAGTTCAAAGAGCCAATGAATATCCCTCCCATCATTCAGGCTCCTGCCGATGAGGAGAAGAATCCCAAAAGAAACAAAGAGGAAGCATCAAGCTCTACTATGGACACCACTAGTCAATAGCTGCTACTAAGCATAAGGGCCAAATTGACTCCTTTGTTTGAACAAGAGGAAAACATTGCATCAGCAAAAATGATTGATACAGATGCAATGGGGCAAAGGAGTAGACAAACAACTGAGACTGCTACATCAGCAGAAACATAACAACCCTCTTCTTCAAACACCTAGATTATACAGAGACAGAAGAGTGTGGAGGTGTCTTCCTTTGTCAGGCTAGCTGACAAGGAAGCAAATATCAAGGAAAGATTCAAGGAGACTAAAATGAGGAATGAAAAGCTTAAGGCATACACTTATGCCAAGTACATGAAGACAACACCACCAAACCAGAGAAGATTAATGTCAGCCTTTGACATCAAAGAAGGTAAAATGCAAGTGTATTTCGTACAGCCTATTGTACAGTAGCCTAAAACCACAATAGACTACAAGAAGACCAACTTTGAGGTCTTGGCCAGGGATGTGCATCCCATAGATCAAATAGAATTTCACAAGGAGCATGCAGAGATGATCAAATTCACCCTCACAAAAAAAGCATTGGCAGCATTCAAGCTCATGGACTCATTATACATTGTGATGGCCCAGTACAAACTAGAAAAAGCATCTTCCAATGCTAAAGACACAAGGATCAAATCCTTAGAAGACCTGATCATTGAGCTAGGCCATGACCCAAAGGACATCAAGGCTATCGAATAGTTGATTAAGAAGAAAAATGAAAACATTACAGCCCTTAAGAAGCAGCCCAAGCTACCTCAATCACAACAGCCTCAAACAAAAGAAGTCCTAGAAAGCTAAACAAAGCATGAAGAGATGATGGAGTTGGTGCTGCAACTTAATGACCAGTTGAAGGAAATGGAAAAGGAACTAGATATTTTGATCCAACTCAAACAAGTTACTCTAGACAGTGCTCCTCCAACTGTCATTCCTACAGTGACCACAGCTGTGCCTTCCACATTGGCAGCAACATTAGCTCCCACTAGTCTAATGGCCCCTGCATCATCAGCAACAAAATCAACTACATCAACAACGACATCAATAGCAATAGGTACCTCATGTGATGAAACAAACAAGCTGATCAAGGAAATGGAAGAGATGTCCATTCAAACCAATGAAATGAACAAGTTAAAAGAGAAACTTACCACCTTGGAGACAGATTGTAGGTTAGCCCATATCATGCATAAGGAAGAACAACAAAAGGCTACTACAATGAATGAGAGAGTGAAAAGCCTGGAGAAATAGTTAATACTGAGTGAGCCTTCGGGAAAGGCCAAACAATTATTATGGGCCAATATCATTGACTCTATAAATGATATTTGGCCATCTACCCAAGTAATTTTTTAGCAGATAGACTTAATCAAACATGCTACAGAAGCCATCCAAAAGATCAAAGAAGAGCTTGGAGAAATTCGAGAGGAAGCAATAAGAATTATTCAATTCCTCAACTCCAAGAACAAATATGAGCTACAAGAACTTGACATACTTGATATGACAAGTACCATTTTGGAAGTCAAGAGGGTCCCAGCCAAGAGAAATTTAATGTTATTTTTAGAAGATAAGTGTCAGACCATGCAAGTAGATGTTGACAAGTTTATGAGAAAGTTTGAGCTTTTGAGAGAAAAGGGACTACCTAGTCCCTTAGTCATAAATGATAAATTGATGACATGGGAGGACTAAAATAAGAAAATCAGAGAAGTAGCTAGAGAACAGGAAAATACCTCATCAATGACTGGTATACCAACTGGAAGAGTATTATACCAGACTTTTGAAAATATGTTTTACCTCTAGCATGAGGTGAAACAATTATTTATTAATAAGCCTACTTTTGCCAAATATACAGAGGCTGATGAGATATATAACAAAATGCTCAACATCCATTTACTAGATGAATAAACATGAAAAAAGCTGAATAATTTATTGTAGTAAAAACACAGTAAATTAACAAACTGTAAATTATAAGTGTATAGTAAAAAGTAAATGAATATGGTAAGAGGATGAAGGCAGGTCAGCACAGTCAAAGTGTATCAGGTGAAAGAGTATTAGATGAAAGATGAAAGTGAAACAGAATATTCAGTGTGAAAGCCAAACAGCCTGCCAGTATAAAGGGCTAAAATTCAAAGTCTATAGCCAGAAGAACAAAAATAAAAGGGACAACATGAAACAGTTCAATAGTTGTCTCTATCTTCTTGCAATAAGATATTTTCCTTTTCCTAGATTAATTCTCAAATTAGTTTGAGATATTTTGTAATAAACGTTTTGTATAAATACTTCAAAATTCAAAGTATTAGGGTGGATTATTTTACATTTATAGAGTTATTGTGATCTTAAACCTAAGGGTGACTGTACTATTTTCAATTCAACGGACCGAAGAAAGTAATAAAAGCATTTCACTACAGGATTCATTAGATGAGCCATTTGCAGTGAAGTACTTCTTTATGTTATTTTGTTACCTTTCTTTTGTGTTTTCATAATCTTAAGTGTGTTCTAAAATCTAAATGAATTAAATGGAAATATCATACAGAATTTGTTTAATTACACTCTGTTTTGCACAGTAATTTATTTTCATGTTTTCTTCTGATACCTGGAACTGAGAATCCTTGATTTCTTTCCCATCCTAGTTGACTTCTCTCATTCCTTCTAAACTCTAGCCTAGGGAACCCTTACTTTCTCCCTGGATCCAATTTGAAGACATTCACCATTTAGCCTCTAAGATCTGCAATAACTTATCTTCCTTGCCCTATAGACACTATTTTTAGAACTAAATCCAGTGTTGTTTGTCAGACATCCGACTCCATAGCCCAATGGTATAAGCAAATCCTCTATCCATCTAAGTAAAGTGATCCCACCACCAAATTTTCAAAACAAAACCCAAGTGCAAGTAATAACTAGCCTAAAATCATCTTAACTAAAAGAAAGTTAAATTATAAAGGGAGACCCTTCTCTAAGCATCAGGAAGGCTAAGTCATGATCTCGAAAAGTGGTTTGTGGGTACCTTTGGTTTTTCTTTCTTCTTACTTCAAAAGAATTATCAGAGTGATAACAATTAGAACATCCATCTCCCTCATGAAGCATGGAAAGAAAGTCATGTAAGAACTCAGGCCAGGCCACTTTGCCATCAACATCATACGTGTAAGTGGAAAAGAGATCAAAAAACTGCCTCATGATGGTGACATATTCGTGATTCGAAAACATCATGGAGGGAGAAGAGTGCAGGAATCCATGATAGATATTCAAAGGTTAAAAACATGACGAGAGGACACAACTTGTCATCTGGCCCTCCTTCTAGCACCAGAAATGTTGACGGTGTTGGACCAGCCAACATGTCAGGGGATCTCCCCAGTAAGAAGTCCCAATTAGACCTTAGACCATTTGGTGTAGGAGTTTGAGCAGTGGGTCATATGGTAATGCCTTGACTGTGATTTTTCATAGAGGTAAGTAATATAACTCTGTTGATAGCAAGGGTGTGACAGCTGCAGTATGGCAAGGAAGGTGCATAAGAGGTTCTAACACATTGAGTGTGAGGTGAGTGTGCCCCTTGGAAACCTGTAACAATACTCGGATTGGAAGGGAACACATGAGAGAAGATGTATCACAAGATGGAAATAAATCTAGCAAGCAATCCAAAGTGATGGCTAAACCAACAACACATTTCAGAAAGATTCAGACATACTTATACATAATAGTCCATACATGCATGCGTAAGAAAAAAAAATACATATATCATTTAGAGAAACTAGATAACATAGAATAAAATACAACATATGCATGAAACATGTTCGCTCTGTTATATTAAGAAGTGTAAGTTCCAGTCATACAATACATCCATGTCCAACCACTAGTTCCAATAGCGAAATGTTACAACCACAACCATCTGCTCTTCCAAAGAGATATACTAGCTCTGCGTAGTTGAGAAGCCAAGGCTCATTACAAAACTGTCCAATCTCTCTCTAAGATAGTTTTGTCGGAAGCTTGGCTAACCAAAAGCCTTTATAATGAGTTATGAGGTTCTATTTATAGGAAAGGGTGGGGTGACCCTTGAAATTCCCCTTTGTGACAACTCATCTACCCTCATGACTCTTTATCCACTCTATGATTGTTACATCCAACTATCGACACTTGAACTTCCACTTGAAAAGACATTATATTACAATGCACATGTGCCCATGTGAGAGAAAATGGCTTGAGAAAGCCATGAAAGACATCACTAACATTTAGTCCATTATGATGAGACCAACTCTTTGACGTGCTTGTGATGGTGAAGGTGGTGAGTGGATGCCAAGCTTGGTCATTCGTGATGGTGTGCATGTGATCCATGGTCACATCTTGCTAAAGAGAACTCTTGCCTCTGTTGCATCCCATTTCATTGGTGTGGCTCCTCCATCGCACTCATCCTCTAACATGCACATGGTATTATTGGGTGCGGCCAAACCAGCACCACACTAATGCATAATGTTCGTGCTAATCATGTTGTGTGTGCTGGTGGTTATGCGCATCAACTATCAACTACACGTTCAGCTCTAGTTGGACTTGCTTCCTTTATTTGCCTCAGTGAGTGTGAAAAATGGTTTAGATCAGATGTGTGTGCATAATGATATGCATGCTGCTGAATTCCCTTTCATGTGATCGACAACACAACTCACCATGTCAGCTGTTGGGATGAATCTATAACTTGTACGGGCATAGTTTCATCCGTTTGTGCATGATGCACACCCTCCTATACTTGTTCTTGCGGCAACTCATTCTCTTGTCTATGCAGCTCCTTTTCTTCCTTGAGTTGCTACTTGAGCACATGCAACTCCTTCTCTGTTCCATTCTCTACCTTCGCATGATCTTCATGTCATGTTGTCACCTCATATCTTGAGTCTCCAAAGTTGTTTTCACGACAAGTGGATCTACATGCGCTTATAACTTTGTTTCGACTCTCTATTGTCAACAACCTTCCTCTTGCAATTGTTGCATCATGTATTCTCCCATCAGCTACTGTTGATGGTGTTTCTTGATGTGATGCTGCTACTGTCATATCTTGATGTCCTTGTCTATGAACAACTTGTTGTCTTTGTGGGTAGGAAAGTTCATAGATACTTAATCGACTACATCCCCAAGTGTTGTTTGAATAGTGTCTTCGACTCTACTCTCTTGGAAACCATTGTACCTATGTTGCTAAGAGGCAGATGAACACCTGTGATACCTATAGATATGGAAACACTCATGGAAAGAAATTTTTCAGTCGAAAACCAAAATGAACTCGAGAACTGACTTGCAACATACCTGTGTGAATGGTCATGAAGGTTGTACACTTTTCGCCGGGAGGTCGAGACACTAACTACCAAAACTGTGCAAGGCACATTTTGGCCTATCAGGAGGCTGACTAATTGTAGGAACTGCATAAAGCACAGTCCAGCCTGGTTGCTGACTGCTGGAATTTTGCAATCTCAACTGGCAATGGTTGCAGGCTCAATGACTGAATTGTGCAATTTTCTGGGCCAGCAGTCACTATCCCTCAAAATTGCACAATACAAGACTACAGGAGAGTAATTGGGTGAAAATGTACATTATCTTAGAAGAAGATAGAGACTTCCCTCTCAAGATTGCACAATGTTGTCTTCGTGAGGTAGAGTTCGGGCCAAGGTTACCCAGACCCGTCAACAAGCAACTGAAAGTGAATGTGAATGCATGGCGATCCTGATTGTTAGCATAAATGAATGATCGTGCATGAAAATGGTGAATGAAAGATTCAGAAAATGAAATAACATGCATGTGGGTGGGGCAAGTTGCTAAATCAGTGACAGTTCGTGCAAAACAATTTCATGCATGCGACAATAGTGAGATAGCAATGAAAATTCAAACGATGCTAGTACAAGCTAGTATGCATGTAAACAACAACAAGCACTCACTGAAATCAAGTAGAAAACACTCATATGAAGCAAAAGACAAAAAGTGCCAGAAATGGAACACAAGACATGAAAAGTGGGCTTACCCAAAAACGTATGAGATGAATGTGTCGACGAATCCTAGATGCAATGTGGGATGTCAGAGCTACAAGGTCGATGTGAGGAATGAGCTCTGCGGTGTTTGATTCATGAGTTTTGATAAAATCGAAGATGTGACATGCACGCCACAATTCTAGGAAGAGCAATACTTGGTGGGAGGTTTCTAAAATGATCCTTTCACACAACCTCCAGCTGCTAAAAGAAGATCCATAATTCAAGGGATGCCTTTGCATGCTACCTTGGGAAAAGCATCCCATGCATGAAAATCGGGTTTGCTCGGTCTCGGAGGGAACCGGTCAACTCGACTGCACATGAAAGATGCTACTGAACTACTGGGAGAAAAATACGCATTTCTAGATGGGAACATGACTGACTACCCACGAGATTTGTTCAATTTATGTGTAGAACAACTGATTACTACCCAGGATTGTGCAATTCCTAGGCTGAGCAACCCTGCTAGGAAGCCTGACCAGTAGAATTGCACAATTCTGGAGCCCAATAGGCTGCTAGACTTAATTATGCAATTTATAGAGGGAAGGCTAGTTGCCCTCCAGAATTGCACAATTTCTTGAAGGAGATACTCAGCCTATAGCTGGAACAAGTCCAAAGAAACAACCGGTGAGGGGAATGCATCAAGCTCTGATAGACAGGCTTTCTTTCTGCAATAAAATCATTGAAGCTTATGTGCTTGACGAAGAAAGACACGCTGTTGTGAAATTTTGGTAAGGAGGCTCCAAAACGAAGCTAAGGAAAATTTTTGGAGGGTGGTTGTAGCTGCTACATCACATTCTCAAACAAAAGCAATACCAGAATGCCAAAGCGAGCTGATGATTTCCTTGTCATTCACCTGCTTGAGTGGAAATGATTCTATCCACCACATGAAGTAATTAGTAGATGTCAATATATAACAGTGATGTTCTTACAAATGTGGGAAAATTTCCCCAATGATGTCCAGGCCCCATTGTTGGAACGGTTCAATCACTGCAACAGGGTGCATTGGGGTTGTTGACCTTCATGTTCTGTTGGCGCATCACTAACAGACCATGCTTTTGTGGGCATAAGCGTGTGCATCCTTGAACAATGTGGGCGAGTATAAATTTTCTCTCATAACTTTGTGCACATTGGTATTTCCCTCGAAGTGGCCCCCAATTGGTCCGACATGTAGATCATGCAAGACCTTCTCTAAATCATGTGCCTCCATGCACCTGAGAAATATTTTGTTACTATTCTTTCTGTAAAGCACTTCGTCCACCAAATGATAGGATAAATCTTTGAGGTGTAGTGCCCTCTTCTATCTCATGGAGAAGTGGGAAGGTATGGTGCCTTGCTCAAGGTACTAGTGCACATCTTCATACCAAGATTTTGCAGATGTAGTGAGTGGTGCTCGCTCTATATCATACATATCGATTTCTTGCTCCCAACCAACGAGCTCTTCTTCTTTCTCTTGTGCATGGACTTCTTCAGCTACATGTTTGTAGAGACCATGACCCTTAACAATCTAAACTGGCTTGCTGTGAAGATCATACTCTTGCAAGCTTGTCATCTAGTTTTCACATCGTTCACCCAACTCTTGTTGTACATTCAGTGAGATAACTGTTGGGTGAGGCACATAGACATTGCAATGGTTCTTCAACAAGTAGGGTTTGAAGTATTTCACCACCTTCTATACTACATATGCTTGTTTTTCAATGGAAAGGTAGTCGTGTTCGGGTCCTTGCATGCTTGCGCAAATGAAGGAGATGGGACCTTCGTTGTTTAACTCATCCTTATGAGTGAGTACTGCAACAAGCGAGTTGTTGGAGGTGAAGGTGTGTAGCAAGAAATATTTGTTAAAATATGGACTGTAAAGTGCAGGTGCATCTACTATAGCCTAATTGATATGGGTGAATGAATTATTTTCCCTCTTGCCCCAACTATACACTGCATCCTTCTTCATCATGTCTTGCATTGGTTTTACTATCTGCATATGGTCCGAGAAGAACTTCCAGAGGAAGTTTATCTTTTCCAAGAAGGAGTGCATTGCTTTCTTATTGGCTGGGTGAGGGATATGTGTAATGGTATGGACTTGGTCTAGATCAAGCTTGATCCCAATTCTAGAAATGATGTTCTGAAGAATGTTCCCTGAGACACTGCAAATATGTTATTTTTGGGATTCAAGGAAATCTCGTATTTCCATCATCGCTCGAATATCTTCGTCAGATGGCATATGTGATCTGAATTTTTTTCTGGAAAAGACAGTCACGTCATCAAGGTACACCACTACACTCTGTCCGATGAGTCCATGGAAGGCAATGTCCATGGCATGCAAAAATGTTGCACCTACATTCATGAGCCCAAATTGCATTTGTCTGTATGCGAACGTACACCACTTGGTACAGAAGGTAGTTTTTAGTCGATCGGGTTTCTCTACTAGAACCCAGTTATATCCTAGAAACCCTTCAAGTAAGGAAAACACCTCCTCCCTAGATATTGTCTTAAAATATGCTCCATAGATGGCACAGGGTAATTTTCTTTGTCTGAGGCATGGTTCAATTTTCGGAAATCAACGCACAAGAAGATCTCCTCGGACTTCTTACGTACAGGAACAAGGTTGGAAACCCAAGTGGAATGGTGAACTCCATATATGATCCATGCATCCAACAACTTGGTGAGCTCTTTCTGTATGATGGGTTCAAGTGATGGATGTAATTTCGTCAACTTCTGTTGAAATAGCTTGACCCCTTCTTTGATTGGAATCACATGTTGGATTATTCACATGTTGTATGTTTTCATATCATCGTATTTCCATGTGAAGACATCCCGATACTATTTGAATAAGCGGACAAATGCTTTTTTCTCCTGTTGTGTGCAACATATATCGAGATTTATGAACTTCGGATCTTGTTATGTTCCCAAGTTTATTTGTTCATGCATCATGGTGGAGTTGTGGGATTTGCAATCACTTGGCCCCTGAAAGCAATTCTGCAAGTCATAGAGTTTTTCTAGAGATACCACACCCTTAGGGATGAGGTTGCCTTCATTGTCATCAACCTCAACTTGCAAATACTGCTTGTGCTCATCTTCATCAATCACCACGTCTTTGAAGACAACTGCATTGTCCATGAAGTGTAGTATCTCTTGATCATCATAAAAAGCATGTATATTTTTTATTTTATCAGGGATAGAAGGCTTGTACAAAATTTCGAACCTAAATCTATCCCTGAGTGGTGACATCCTAGAAGTTGTGTTTACTAAAGCATTGAAAGCTACATTACATGTTCTTGGCACAATGGTGATATTGAATGCTTGGAAGTTAGATATTAGTCGCTATACCTCTTACTGGTAAATGTTGAGATAAGGTGATAAATAATGTATGGTGTTACATACCTGTCATACCACAATTTATGAGTCACCTACCACTTTGAGCGCAACAATGTTGAGGCTGATGGCCATTTGCAAGCCCAACATGAGTGCTTCATAGTCAGTAATGTTATTCATGCACTTGAACTCCAAGAGGCTTGAGATAAAATGTTTCCTATGCTTTGGGTTGATCAAGACAAACATCTCTCCAGAACCATCTTGTGTCTTTGATTTGTCAAAATACATAGTCCATAACACATCTGTACATGGACCGTTCGACACGCTTGTACTACTGTTACTGTTGTTACTGCTACTAGTGTGACAATGTGTTGTAAAAGTTTCATTTCCATTAGTTGGGCATGGAAGGAGTCCCAATTGTGTGTCTAGTGGGGTTAGAGATGGTTGTGTGAGATAACACCCCAACGTTGTTTCTAAGAGGCAGTTGCCAAACATGAGCTCTACAAAATCCAATGGTTCATTCTCACCATTGATGGGAGTGATGTTGTGTCTCATGTATATCATGGATAACACACAGATCTAATTTCTTTTTCCCTGACACGGAAGCCACAAGTGTGACTAGTCTATAGGAAAGTACCCATTCAACTTGCTGGACCAGTCTCTATTAAGCAGTAAGCCATATGCTTAGAGTATGTCCACAATGACGATGTTGATGCACTAGTGAACTCGATCATCATGAGATAATCAAATGATCACATTCCGATGTTCATCCATGGCTGGTACACATGTCCAATCAAGTTGTATGATTTGCGAAGATGTCTTGCTCCATTGCACATTAATCTTCTTGGTGATGGAGAGTGGCATGACATTGGCTGATGTGCCAAAATCAACCAAACAGTTGTGAATATTATAGTTAAATATTTCAAATGAAAGAAAGGATGGAGGGAAAACAAATTTTCCTTCTTCCATCCAGAGTGTGTTGAGCATAGTTGTGAGTGAACCAGGAGATGCACTTTCTCCCTTGCTAGTAGAGGTTGCACTGTATACATATTTTTTCCCCAGTGTGCGCAACAAAATATCCTGCTGACTTTGAATATTAGCTAACTCAAACAAAGAGATGTTTGTGTGACTTTTGTTCATTTCTTCCACAATTTTGTAGTCAAGAGTGGATAGGATCACTGATATTTCTAGGATCACACTCATGTTTGTACTATCCGGTGGAGTGTTTTGCAGTTTACTGCTCATGTATGTACTCTTGTTCGTTATTGTCTTCCCGAGCTTTCTTTGTGTCTTCTTCTTTTGGATGAATAGTGGATCAACCTTCCTCAACAATTCAATATTTCCATCTATTTCCCCAAATGTATGGGGATCCCCTTGACCTTTTAGATTGTATCGACCATTTTTCTTTCGGGGCTGCTTCTCAATGTTCATTTTCTATGTTGCTTGCTAGCACTGATACATGTTGATCACCTGCCCACTGTTGGGTACCTCATCAGGTGTAGAATCTTCGTCAACATTTGTGTCTCTAGGCTAGCACTGCATAATTCTTATTATGTTTAGTGCACAGTTGCATACTCAGTCTGCAACTCATTTCCAATTCAATCATGAGCCTTCCATGTGATCATCTTTATGGAATGAGAAAAAAATGTCATTCGTGCACTATTCTATTTGGAACACTAAGTTGAAGCTCTACACAGTTATATATGGGAAGCAATTTTTTACTGATGACATGGTTCCGTTCTGTTGTCTAGGTAGCCAATTTATCGTAGATGTTTCGATCGTTCCTTGTTTCAGCTCAGACACTTCTGTTGTCAAGTTCTTGACAAGACGAGTAAGATTTTCAATGTCACTTGATTCCTTGTCTTTACCCTTTCTTGCCACATCCTGGGCTTCCTACTCACATCTCTAGAGTCCTTTGCTAGTTCATCATCCTTGATGTCCAATCACATGTAGGTATTTATCCACAACAATTTCCTCATTGCAGTTTTCTAATAATGTTGGCTTCACAAATCACTTGACAAACTGCAATACTGGTTGGAAGTGTAGACGTATAGTAGTCAATAGTGATGGAGTCATGAGGTTTCATGTCTGCTGTAAACTTATTCAATATCCATAAAAACCTCTGATTAAAACTGTTTACCTTTTCTTTCAACTCCATCTTTAGACTGCCCAACTCTTTGAGAAACATGGCTGGGGTCTTGTCATCAACAAATTTCTTCAAAAACATCCATTTGAACATACCCCAGTTATGAACGGAGTTGATAAGAAGGCTATGATACCATTCTACTACGCGTCCATCCAAGGTACACAAAAAAAATATACATGCAACATCATTGTACCATACCTCAAGTGTTTGCAGGTGTAGGTAGAAGTTGTCCAAGTGATCTTCTGCATTTTTCTCTCTGTGAGGGTCATACATGAGCATTCTCTCTGAATGCTTTGGCATCCTATTCAAAGCACCTGGGAGAGCTAATGGTACCTAAGTCATCCATTCCAAGTTTTGATCAACCATGTCTTCTTCTTCTTCGTTGTCCTCCTCTTCTTTAGAATCTGACAATTTCGGCTCTGAGTCTCTTGGTTCATCTCCACCTCCTCTATTGCCTTCCCCTCTGCCTTCTGTACTGGAATCGGAGCCCAAGATCATGAGGTTGCCTCATTATTCGTATTGGAAGACTGGAGGTTCCTCTCCATTCTCAAAAACGTTTTCCAAACCTTCGAGTGTGGAAATAACTACTTCTTCCACCCATGATACAACAACTCCTATGGGAGTGGTCTTTGGCTTTCTTGATGCGTATGGAAGATCTTGTATTCCTGAGATCAATCTAATGGCTTTGGAAAACTAATGGGTGATGGGATAGATAGAGGAGAGGTTTTGATATGAAATTTCATGTTCATGTCTGGGAGGTGAAGAATAACCAATTTCAAAGCTACACGTAGGTGAGAGGGAGTGTGAGTTACTACCTTGACCAAATGATTGATGAGTGGGGGTGAGAGGACATTCAGCCATAAACAATTAACGACCCTCCTTCTAGCACTAGAAATGATGTTGACAGTGTTATAAATTCCAACATTCAGGGTATACCCCTGGTATGAAGTCCCAACTAGACCTCACACCGTTTGGTTTAGGAGTCCCATCCGGTATGATGGCCTGGTTTCCATTGCCATAAAGGTTTTCCTTAGCTCTTTCTTGTAAGAACATGAGAGTGGTTGTTAAGTTATGATATTTTCTATGCTTATAACATTTTACTTCTTTTTCTTATTATATTCCACAGGTTAGCAATCACATATACATAAAGTAAAGTGTAGATAGAACATTAAACGATCGACAGAAAACAAGCCAAGACAAGAGACAAAAGATGTGGCGGCTAGCCAGGGACAAACCCCACAATGTGTGGGGAAACCCTTTGATCAAATCTTCTTTTATATTCAATAATTCAGCAGAGAGAAATATTACAATAAATCTAATTCATATCAGCAGTAGCAAACCCTAGATCAATAGTATCAGCATTAGCGGCTTCATTATCAAACTAGGGCAGACGATATCTTGCAAACCGTTCGTCGGATTGACTTCATTCCACCACCAAAAGTTGCGGCTTCCAGAGGAGGTTCAGATGAACCTATAGTGCAATTCCAAAGAGGAGATATTCTAGGCCACGGAAGTCAATCTTTACTTCTGAAGTTGCAGCTTCAGTTTCAGCAGTTTCTGGCTTCAAACTAGGGCAGTCGATATCTTGCAAACCGTTCATCGGATTGACTTCATTCCACCACCAAAAGTTGTAGATTTCAAAGGAGGTTCAGATGAACCTACAGCGCAGTTCCAAAGAGGAGATCTTCTAGGCCACGCAATTCAATCTTTGCTTCTGCAGTTGCAGCTTCAAATTCAACAGCTTCCGGCTTCACATGTATGAGAGAGAGACCCATTTCAGCGCAGTAGAGAAGAGACTCATTTCTGCGTAGTAGAGAGAGAGATAGATGTGATGAGATGAGTGAGTCCAATTGAGGAAAAGTCCTCTTATATTTATACACAACGTTGGTGGGTGAATAGATGCGACTGTTGGGCTTCTGAGCCTACATGAGTTGTAGGTCGGCTTGATAATAATTCCATAATCAAAATAAATTCATATCTCCATGAATACTTATCAGAATCGGATGATCTTTATATCAATCCTACACCTCTCGACGAGAGGAATCTAATAAAAATATTATTAGCCATGAATAAGATGACCCACATGAATTTTTTCCCTGGTTGTCAATTTTAACACTCCCTCTCAACCATGGAGAACTTCATCTGCAATCTGTCTATCATTCGTTACTATTCATCCATCAAATGCACTGCCCTATACAACCTGACCCTTGCCCTTCTCTGCTCTATTCTGCCTATTCTGCTTTGTCTTGTTCTGCCCTGCATTGATCTGTACTGTTTTTCTCTGTTCTGCTCTACTCTTGCATTGTTCTGTTCTTCTCTGCTTTTGCCTGAATTATGAAGAAGAATAAATGATCGAGGATGTATCATTCTGACTCAAAGTCAATCTCAGAGTATGTACCACTGGTCCCAGACCAGTCTCAACCAACCCGAAGTCAGCGTCATAGTGAGTACAACTCCACTGGTCCTAGACCAATATCATCCTCCACTAACTCAAAGTCAGTCTCAGAGTGCGTACCACTGATCCCAAACCAGTCTCATAGTAATTACCACTCCTACCACTGGTCCCAGACCAGTATCGCAGTCTCAGAGAGTATACCACAGGTCCCAGACCAGTCTCAACCGACCCGAACTCAGCGTCATAGTATGTACCACTCTCACTGGTCCCAGACCAGTACTGCACTGACACGAAGTCAGTATCGGAGTATGTACCACTGGTCCTAGACCAGTCTCAACTGACCCAAAGTCAGCGTCATAGTATGGTACAACTCCTACCACTGGTCCCACACCAGTATCGGAGTCTCAGAGAGTGTGCCACTGGTCCCAGACCAGTCTCAACCGACCCAAAGTCAGCGTCATAGTATGTACTACTCTCACTAGTCCCAGACTAGTATCGTAGTCTCAGAGAGTGTACCACTGGTCCCAGACCAGTCTCAACTGACCCGAAGTCAGCGTCATAGTATGTACCACTCTCACTGGTCCTAGACCAGTACTGCACTGAAACGAAGTCAGTCTCGGAGTATGTACCATTGGTCCCAAACCAGTCTCAACCAACCCGAAGTCAGCGTCATAGTATGGTACAACTCCTACCACTGGTCCCAGACCAGTATCATTGATCCCAGATCAATGGAGGTCATCCTAGCATAGGGAGTACAGTAGATACAATGATGTGTCCATCGGTACTACTATGGTCCCTAACTTCATTTCCCTGCTCATTGATCAGATGAGAGGTACTTCCCTTGAGTCCCAGACTGCATGGGTAGGATGCCTCGACAGGAGAACTAATCAATCCTATCCTCACAGGAGAACACATTAATCCTGCTACAATCACCGTCGATCGCACATCAATCTAGGTTGCCATGGAGAACACATCAATCTAGGCCTCACAGGAGAACTAATCATCCTACTACACAGGATAGCGAATCATCTTGTTCCACAAGAGAGCGAGTCATCTTGTCCCACAAGAGAGTGAATCATCTTGTTCCAGTGTGCACCACCAGGGGAGGGTGAGTCACCCTGTGGTTGTATGTTGCTCCAATAGGAACCGCAAGCCCTCAGAGCTCCCAGAGCTCAATGTATGCAACATGCAGGACCCTTGTACAAGGGTTTCTTGCCGACTCCAAGTCATTTGGGAAAATCACAGATTAGATCTTTCCTCGGGGCTTTGAAAAGGTGTATCAACCTGTACATCATCTTAATGTGATGGAGCTTCCTTGCTCATCGACTTACCATATCCTAGATGATGTCTATCTGCTGGAGCAATTAATGAATACGAGATTCCTCAATAACCGAATCCCACCTCTAGTTGTTACAGAGAATCACAGTGGTATCCAATGTAAATCCAAACAGCTCACTGAAGAGCTTTCACAACCAGACTGCCTCACACAAGGTTATGCTAGCAGCAATATATCCTGCTTCGACAGTGCTCAAAGCCACTGACTTCTGCTTCTTGCTCATCCAGGATATCGAAGCAGATCCCAAGGTGAAACAGTACCCAGAAGTGCTCTTACGGTCCACCACACTGCCTGCCCAATCAACATCAGTATATCCAAGTAATCTCACATCTCTGGCAGTGTATCTTAATCCATGAGAGATTGTGTCCTGAAGACATCTCAGAAGATTCCTGGCATCAATCCAATGAGGCTCAACCAAATATGAGCTCACAATGCTAACTGCAAAACATATGTTCGGATGGAGGTTCACCAAGAACATCAATGCGAATGAGTTTTTGAAACTCAGAGGCATTTCCCAAGTCTGGTCCGACATCACTACCATATAACTTCTAAAAGTTAAGATCCTCGAGGTAGTCACAGGCTTGCAGTACATCATACCGGATCTTTCCAATATATTTACCATATATTTTCCTTGAGATAAGAGAATTTCCCTTGGCTTCTGCCACACTTCAACTCCTTGGTCCTTCTTTTCAAATTCAGAAGCCATCTCCCTCTTACATTTGTGAATGAGAGGGTTTGCACCTGTTAGAAAGATGTCATCCACATACAACACCAGTATGAGAGGCTTGTCATCTTCAACCTTAAAGTAAAGGTTAGGATCAGCTTCACTCCTAGTGAATCCCAGCTTCATCAAGTAGCTATCGATCCTCTCATACCATGCTCGGGGTGCTTTCTTCAGCCCATAGAGAGCCTTCTTCAAGCTGCATACATGATATTTTCAATCATAAATCTCAAGTCCTTCAGGTTGCTCCACATAGACCTCTTCTTTGATAGAACCATGAAAGAACGCAGTCTTAACATCCATCTGATGTAGGTTCCATCCTTGTGAAGCCACAAGGGGTATGATCAAGTGGATGGTCGTATATCTGGCAACAGGTGCAAATATCATAGTCTATACCTCCCTTTTGGGATAAACCACGAGCAACAAAATGAACCTTATACTTTTCCATACTTCCATTTGCTGCATGATTTATCTTGTAAAGCCATTTTGAAGTAACAATTGTCTTGTCCAGGGTCTGGGAACTACTTCCAGACATCATTCTCCATAATAGACTCATATTCTATGGTCATAGCATCCTTCCATAGTTAATGCTTGATGACATCTGAGAATGATGAAGGTTCATTTTGTATGATCGTGCTCATGATGGTGAGGTATCCCTGATACCTGTTAAGTTTCTTACTTTGATGGAAGGTTCCTCAGGGTGCAACATGTCCTTTAGCATCATCAAGTATCCCCCTAAGCCATGAAGGCCTCTTCCTAGAAGAGGAAGGCTCATGTGGATGAGGATCAATCGGATCCATGGGTTCTTCTACATCAGGCATTGATTCATCATCCTTTTCTTTCGGTTCCCTGGTGTCGGCTTCTTGAGAGCTACGCAAAGTCAGCAGATTGTCCACCTTGCTGAGAGCCATATCTTTGTCAAAGGTGACATCATGACTAATCAGGACTTCCCTTTGACCGGTGGTGAACATTTCTTCAGGATTTTCGGAACCCAATGCTTGATGAGGGCATCGATTTTGTACATATACGACGGTGATTGTAGTTTTAGCCCACAGAAACTTTCGAAGTCTTTGATCATGTAGCATGGCCCAGATAGCTTCCATCATCGTGTGGTTCTTCCTTCCCACCACACCATTCTGCTCAGGAGTATGTGGTGTAGTAGTCTCCCTCTTAATGCCAACCTCAGGTATGCCTAAGTAAACCAATTGTAATATATCGGAGGCCTTGCTTTGGCTTGAGGGGAATGGTCCCCTTTTGAGCTTTCCTTTGGCACATCCCGGACATACACCTTCTTTCTCTACTTGGAATTCGGGCATCCCTGTTACCATCTATCTTACATCAGGTAGAGCTTTGTAATGAAGGTGGGCAAACCTTCGATGCCAAAGTTCGGACTAAAGAGTTGTGTCACAAGACATGACACCTAGCGGACTTCCATCAACCTGATATAATGAATCAACACTAAACCAAAGAGTAAAGGCATCTTTAACATTATTTTTCCATATACATACCTTGCCATTGCTGAAGGTTACCTTGTAGCCTCTGTCTTCCATTACCAAGATGGACACTAGGTTCCTTCTGAGGTCAGGTGCATTTAAAACATCCTAGAATTTCTAGCCTTCTTGAATGCTTGTCCTCTTCCTTGATTCCCAGCTCTCCTCTTACCTTTGTTGTTGAATTTTTCATTCCTTTGATTGCCATCAGAGGGATTTCGAGTTGCACCACTGCATACTGTGCCATGCTTCTGTAATCATGATTATCATCATGCTACCCATGTCCATGATTTTATCCATCATAATGCTGCTCAAACTAGTGTGCATCATCATCATGCTATCCTATATGTCCATGATCTCATGTTTCCCTTTATGTCCATGATCTCATTCATCATGATGCTCATGATCTCATACATAGTGACTTGCTTTATCGCAAATGTAACATCGTCATTTTCTTCTAGCCTTAGGTCCAGCCTTTCCTTTTGATTTAGTCCCGGAATTATTTCTTTTCTTTGCATGAGAAGAAAAGGCAGCAGGAGGACCTTTAGGCATGGGCATTTCTTGCACTTCTTCCCTTGTTTCTTCTTGAATGCATCTAGCCATTAATTCCTCGAAACTAGGAATTACATTATAGTTCAAAAGAGTAGTCCTGAACACATACCATTCAAATGGCAATCCTCCAAGAGTTGTGAGTGCCATTTCTCTGTCAGTAATAGTTTTCCCAATAGATAGGAGATCATTCTTGATCTCGGTGATTCCTAAAAAGTATGCTTGCATACTTTCATCTTTACCCTTCTTGATTTCCCTCAGCTTATTTCTAAGAAACAAAACTTGAATTGCATCATTAACTTTAAATAAACTCACCAGTCTATCGTAGATTTCCTTGGAGGTGTCCAGTTCAGAGATGTAGGCCACCAAGTGCTTGTCGATAGAGTCCCGAATGATCTTCTATTGTTTTGACTTCTCCATTTTTTCATTTGTTCCAAGCAGCAGCGGATGCATTTGATGGAGGCTCAACAATATTGCCTCTCACATGATCCAACACTCCTTGATAGACATCTTCCATCCGTGATAGTCAGCTTTCTCACGGAGCTTGTCTTCAGCAGGAAAGAGTGTTGAGGACCCCATAGTTCTTTTAGGATAGCCTTGCCAATATTCTCTTCGATGATTGCTCTTGCTCTTGCTCGGGCTTTGTCTTCACCTCAGCTCTGATACCATGTTAAGTTATGGTATGTTCTATGCTTATAACAGTTTACTTCTTTTTCTTATTATATTCCACAGGTTAGCAATCACATATACATAAAGTAAAGTGTAGATAGAAAATTAAACGATCGACAGAAAACAAGCCAAGACAAGAGACAGAAGATGTGGCAGCTAGCCAGGGACAAACCCCACAATGTGTGTGGAAACCCTTTGATCAAATCTTCTTTTATCTTCAATAATTCAGCAGAGAGAAATAGTAGTCTTGTTTGTCTTCGAACAATGAGATTCGCAAGCCTGGTGAGTGCTTACTGTTACTTGGTTCAATGTTATTTCACTGCACAGGGAGAGGGTGGAAGTGAGTCTCAAGTCGAAAGGGAATAGTCCCAACTCTGTTAAAGACACATAACACAATAGGACATGGGTGGATTCCGATAGAGTATTCCACATGGATGTAGTAATCAAAAACACATAGTGAACGAATAACACATGCAAAACCTAGTGGAATAGTCCACATGAGTGTGATGGTTGTTATAACAAGTTATGAGAATAGTTTTGTTGAGTGTCTGGCGGAATAGTCCACACGAGAAAGACAACGTTAACAACTTATAAAACACATTTCAAAAGCATATGTATTAGAACAATTGTAATAGTTCAACTTTCTTAATACATGTTAAAGAAACATGCATTACAAGTGTCCAAAGAATAGTCTTACAAATGGATATAATACATGTGTGAAAACGTGTTGGCCCATTAATAGGCTTCTGAATTAATTGAAAGTTCCAAGACACATATTTATACCATTAAATCACTAACCCTGATAGTAGGGCATTTGAGCCACTGCTCACTCATCAAAGAAAAGACTACAAAATCTCAAGGCTATATGGGAGTAGCCAAGGTGAAAAAATATTTTTCATGTACAAATGAGGGGTATATATAGCCAAGGGTGAAGCTAATCCTTGTGAGAGTTTGACTTCCCTCATGATTGTTTAACTTACATGACTCTTCAAATTTACATGTGGGTCTCTTAGACTTCCACATCACATTATATTGATTACAACATTATGGCCCACAGTAGTGATGTGGCTGAGATGACTCATGACATGAATCGACATAATGAAGCTAGTATGTTCATGTTGTTGATGGTGTCCATGTCGAGCTGCAGTGCTGTTGATTGATGAATGTGCTCTTGGTGTATCATGACTTCACCTACACATGGCAAGGAGTGTAGGGTCTTCAATGGTCTTGGTGTTCGCTTGATGTTTGACATGCATGTCTCTCCTTCACTTATACTTGGAATGCTCCATGTGTTCATTTGTTCATGAACAAGTGTCATAGCATGCACTCCTTATTCATCCCATTCATCATCGCACCATGTCTCATCCATGTACCTGTATCTACAATCACTCATGATGAGATGCCATCAAATCCATAAATATCCTATTCTACCATGATGCATTATCTTTTTCTTCAGGTGCAGAGGACCAACAGCGAGGACAAGGCTCTGAAACTACGTAGAGCACATTTCAGGCTAGGATGCGGGCTCTGAGAACTATCAAGGAAAATTGCATAGATGTCACTGGGAGGCTGAGATGGGAGTCTAGATCAATAGTGGATGTCTGTGGGATTTGGCTTGGATGAAGGGAAGACATGCGTAATTTCTCTAGGGAAGCAGTTCAAGTAGTAGGGAGGACTGTTATAGACATTTTTGGGCCCTACAACCCCAAGCATGAAATGTCCATAAACCAAGGGCTCCTAATTCCCTAAAAGTGTTTTTCTAACCCCTAAAGGAACAACGTCAATAGCTTACAGCTCCCGCTAGAAGTTCTCCATGAAAAACTGCTCAGAATTGGTCAAAATAGGATCATTTCAGCTGCTCCACTGGCCAAGTGCATTTCATCTCACCTAAATACACTGTGTGGGTGTGTTGCATTTCAAAAATACCTTCTATGGGGTGTGATGGGTGAGAAATGACAAATGGCAGGGTCATTCCGCGAGGTGGAGAGGCAATGGAAGCTTCCAGAATCTTCTCCTGTGACACTTGCCTCTCTGAATTTGACCAAGGATGAGTAAGAGATCATCAATCTCCAAGTGGAAGCAAGAACTATCAGAGGGAAGATACTAATCAAATCATAAGCTGACTCATCTCCATTACAGATATCTATATATGGATCCCTCATCCCAGAGATCCAGGGGGTTAGAGGCTGGAATTTTGCATATTGTAAGGAATTGTTGTTGGTTTCTTGAGATAAACATCAGATTGTTGGGTGATCTAAGCTTTGTATGAGGTGAAGAGGGGCTTCCTTGCTGAGAGGTTGATGTTGGGTCAGAACAACTGGTTGTAACTCCTCTTGGCTCTTTCTTGTTTATCAATAAAAGCTATTCAAGTTTTCCTCCATGCTCTTGTGTCATTGATGTTTGCTACATTTGTATGGTCAATTTACATATGATCCTAGATTGTTTATGATTATAGATCCATGTCTTTGTATAGTGCTATGCTACTGTGATCTTACAGGTACTTTGTGAATCTGGGCGTGCAACGGAGCAGGTAGCTAAAGACTACCAAAAAAGAGAGGAATCAAATCAGGAGATTAGCTCAAGACAGAGGTTGGTCTTTCAGTTCCTCTCTATCTATAATTCGTGAAGGAAAAAAGAAAGTAGTTTTTCTCTGTTTGTTTCTAAGGCAGCTGTCACACCTTAGTGGGATAGAGCAGTTCTATATAGACACTTTTCCCTGTAACAAAATGGCGACTCCACTGGGGACGAATTAGTTTGTTTGTTTATCATTCCTTGTTCTCTATTTCATAAACTTACAGGTAGCATTCGAACTACATTTGCCATAGCAAATGCAATGTAGATAAATGCTACTTCAGTCCATCTACTGGATCTGTTTATGATTTAAACAACTGATGCACAAAATCTCTGGTTGCCCTTGTGGTAGCTCTTAGATCCTCCTTAGATCTACCCCTGATTGTTGCATTATTGATTACCTTTTGCTCGGCCAAAACCCAAGAACTAAACTGCAAACTGTGACTCAGAACCCAAACAGAATCTTGTTTCTGGCCCAGTGCAGGTACTGTTCAGAGAATCTGAACTTCAGCGCACTTCCCGAGTGGACAAGGTGTGCTGCATTTCAAATCCTCTGTGTTACAGGTGCGCTGATCAGACTAGGCTCTGTGCAGTTTTGGTTTCTGTGATTCATTCTTTCTAGTTCTATTCCTGAATTCTGCTGCCTGTGATCAGTATATGTCTGTTTGAAACCCCTTTTCCTTGCTGTTATTCTACCTCTTTTTTACAAAAGAAATGTAGATGTTTTTGTGTGTTTGTTGAGTCATTTTCAGTTCTCCTTTGCAAAAGTAGCATAATCGTAATGTCGTCCTTTGATTTGAAACTGTCGCAAGCGTCGATTACAATCATAGGAAAGAGTTTGATTGCCGTTGATGGTCGATTATCCTGTTACTATTGTTTTTGGTCTGAATTTGTAATTTTCTAGTGTCAAGAACAAGTATTCATTTCAAAATCGTTAGGTGTTGTGATCGTCTCCATTTTTTATTTCGAAAAGAAACTTGTTGATATTTTTCGCTTGAAAAGAAATTCAGATTTGTGCATCAAATTTCTTTTTAGCATTCATATACTAAGAAAGTCGAAAACAAATACATGCATGTGCATTTGCATATAGACAGTCTGATTGGCTTGATTTAGGAAAGTGCATTTAGAGTGTGCTCTTTGCTCTTTGTGAAAAGATTTTGTCTTTCTTTCCTTAGTAGCTAGGATTTTCATTGCACAAAGAAGATAAAAAGTTTGTTTATCATCTTAGATTGCATTTTAGGAATTACATCTACATCTCGCGGTGAACCTGAAAGGCAAACTTCATAAACAAGATCAACTATAAAATAAATTCAATGAATCTAACAACACTTTGGAACTTAACGCACAACATTTAGAAGTCTAGGCTAGAGACGTATTCTGGCGTCGTAAAGCCTGGTAACTGTTGTTCTCACTGATGGTTGGGTGATTCCTCCACTTTGAGGTGATAAGTGCCAGTATGGACTTGTGCTCCCATGTACCGTCGAGTATATTTTGGGAGACCCCAATAGGCTTAATCCTTTATCCATAGGAAGCTGTGTCTGCCACCCTATCGATCACAATGCACTGAACACAACATTCAGGAAGATTGACTGTCGTACCGTAAAAAGTATTATGCAGTTTTGCGATTGGTTTGGTAATCCCTCTACTTAGATTTCTAGAGTAGTCCCTTTCGTTCCTTTTCAGACTCCTTAACGGAAAAGATCCATCTGAGCACTTGTCACTTTACGCTCATTAAAAATCGAAGGCGACTAGAGTCATCTTTTTTTTTTCTCGACTCTTTAAAATTGAAAAAACAAGTTGTGTCAAAGCGTCTAAAATTTATTTTAAACGGAATAATCATCACCTTTCCCTCGTTGGTCTTCGAAATTAGTCTCCCTTCATCGCAAGTTCTTGTAGAATCACTAGGAAATATTTTGGATAGACTAGATATGTCTGAACAACCGTCGACATCTAGGACTGTGTCATCTGACACAACAGCAGCAGAACCTCCTACTGCTACTCCAACAATGTTCGTCGGTATACCATCTGTCCCGACAAGTTATCAACAACAAGCCGGAGTCCAATCAGGGACTGTTTCGACGACATCGTCTGTTCCTATTTCTTCATCCGGATTATCAACTGGTATTTCTTATGTTGAAACTCAACAAATTGATCAAATGTGTCTTCAAAAGCCAATTTACCCTTTAAGTACTGGATTGCCACCATATGGAGGGCAGTATGCCTTTTCATTGTTCCCTCCCGGAGAACAACCATATGGGAGTTTACAACAAAGTTCAGGTCAAACTGGAATTACATCTAGCGGTTGGGTACCAATACTGCCTCAGTAACCAAGGGTTGTATATTAAATGCAACCAGTTCACCCTGTGTCGAATATTCCCACTATACCTTCTATGGTGACTGCGTCGCAAGTACAAGCGCTACCTGTTGTATGTCAACCCCAAGTTTCTTAGGTTGCAATACAACAGCCTCTTGTCTCGACAACTCAATCACAAGCTCAGGTTAGTGCCTCCTTATCTGGAGCGACTCAGGCACAAACAAATACTACGACTCCTCATCTTAGTCAATCATCCAGTACTGGGCAACAAAAAATGGTCCAACAACCATGGCTAATTCAATCTCAACAACCGCCATTCCAGCAATCATATCAAGGACCTGAGCAAGAAGTCTTTGTAAGTAATGGGCAACCGCATTTCCAAAGTGGTTATCAACAACCATATTATAATGGTTATGCCCATCAACCTTGTCAAAGTTGCCAGCATCAAATACATTATGCTGGTATGCAAAGACCCACTGCTCAGGCGACTCCATCTTATCTTGGGTATGCTTTGCCTAACCTGAATCAACAGTTGCCCTTTGTAGCAACTCTAGAATTACAAGATCTAAACCGGCTGACGAATGATCCAATTGCTTATGCCCCTTGGTGGCCAGCGATTCCGCATAAACTTCCATCATATATTCCTAAATTTAATGGAAATCTGGGTGAAGATCCGTCGAATCATGTGATTACCTTTCATCTGTGGTGTTCATAAAACAACTTAAATGATGATTCGATTAGGCTTCGCCTTTTTCAGAGGATGTTAACTGGTCCGGTAGCAAAATGGTATATCGAAATGCCCAGAGCTTCATTTGACAACTTCAGTACCCTAGCCACAACCTTTTTAACCCATTTCAGTTACCGATAAGGTACGAAACGGGAACAGAACTTCTTACCAATTTCAAACAAGCAACGGCCACTCACATATCTGATCATATACATGAGTGGCAACGTCATCGTAGAATGGTGAAAACGTATTTTCCCGATCAGCTTTTAGCTGAATGGTTTATTAAGTCATTATTTCCTTCCATTACGGAAGATGTAGCAAAAGGGGAGTCATCACCGAAGAGCAGGTTATCGCTCATGCGCAATATTTGGACTTAATTTACACTCAGTCTGGCACGCTCTACGATAAAATACCTGACGCTCCTAGACCGAAATTCTCAGTTCCTCCTCCTCCTAAATCAAACAATGACTCTCATGCCGGCGATGGTGTGATTGGCGCAACAGACACGAAATCGACAAAGGCTACATCTAAAAAGGCCCGTAAGATTTCTAGTCAAAATGCAAATGAGGAACTTCTTGCCTCAGAAGTAAATGCCGTGTCGACCGACAAGGGAAAACAACTGAAGCAACCAGGGGGCAAGAAGAAAAAGAAAGGGAGAAAAAGGAAGCAGGATGAGTCATCTCCTTAAAAACCTTCTACAAACCCTTCTGGGCAAAGGAAACACCCTGCGGGGTGTCATATATGCGATGAGGATCATTGGACGAGAGATTGTCCACATAAAGATGAAGTTAAGAAACTCTTTAAGAGTTCAAAAACCTCAGCAGTATTGACTGATCCATTTCCAAACTCGGGAACCAAACTGGTTGCTAATCAAAATGCTTCCCGATCCCAAGTGCTTATGTTGTCTATCTTAGAGCAGCAAAATGATACTTTGATATCGACAAGGAAAAAGATTATGGGAATCCACAGCTGTCGAACAACAATGATAAAGATCAACCTAGTAGTTTGACAACAACTTCGACAGAAGTTGCACTGCCCATCATTCCTGAACTGACAATAAAACTGCCAAAGGGAGTAGTACACAAGTCGACGTTTAATCCCCACGCTAGAGCAGCACAGCATTATAATATAGTGGAAGATTTGGCCCAATCGCCATCTGCTATGTCGACACTTGAGGTACCGCAAAATTGCCCCTCCCAAAAGCAAGCTTTATTATCAGCAATAGGTGGGATTGACCCAATGGATTCCAATCTTGTGGCCTTTGATCATAAAGGATATGACCCTCAATTACCGGCTCAACTAGCTTTCCTTATTCATGTGAAAGCCCTCAACAAAACTATTCATCGAACAATTATTGATGAGGGGGTATCTACATGTATTATGTCGATGAGTTGCTGGAAAAATTTAGGCTCACCACCCTTGTCAAGATTGTCAACGACGTTAAAAGCATTTGATGGATGATCATACACTCCATACGGGATTTTAAATAACTTGCAAGTTGACCCAGGGGGAAAAATAGTAGAAATTTATGTTGAAGTAATCGACGGAAACCTCGATTACAACATCCTACTGGGAAGACCCTGGATATATGCCATGGCTGCTGTTGTGTCGACCTACTTCAGAAAGATTGCATTTCCCTTCCAAGGAGGAATTACAATCGTCGACCAACAAAGATTTCTCCCCAACAATTCACAAGTTACGGGAAGCATTCCAATGATCCATGGAAGCAATCATTCGCTTCAAAATATCGGAGTAGGTCTCCTAAAAGACCCTGCCTTTTGGCCTACCGCCTCCGAGTAATTTGGCGGAAGTGGACATAGTGGAAACCTACAATATGAAATCTTCTATATCTAATGGATGCAGAAGATTCCAAAACATTTTGTCAACATGGATCATCGCCATTTTAGAAATATTGTAGAAATCAATTTTCTTGGCTTAGGGGGCAACCTCAAATCAATGCTCATCGAGTGTTTGGATAGATAGGTCTATGGAATATGGCACCTCTTCAGATCCTTGGTCGCATGTACATTCTACAGACAAAGGAATCATTCAATCAATGATGTTAGGAGAGGCAACATGGGAAGATCACCACCATCGTTCCCATCTCCCAGATTACAACGAAGATTATTCCAATAACCTTAATCATCCTTCAGTTTTTTATTTTCTATCAAATACTGTAAATATGGTGGATTCTGAGGATGGTTCTTATCTCGTGTTGACCTCGTTAAAAAATGAAACAAGGAGTCATGAGGATAGCTCTTTTACTGTGTCAACCTCATTAAAAAATGAAACAAATCCCCTTTCCAAATCTCAAAGGTAAACCTTCATTCCAACCACCGAGTGAATGCAATGAAGCTTGGGGGGCATGCACCTCGATTTGCGTTATTATGCTGGGGGCATGCAAACTTACCATGAGCAGTGTTACCGCAGGGTTCAATCTCGTTAAAAAATAAACCCGCCTCGAGCAGTTTAGCACATAGTTCAAGCTTGTTTCCCCCCACGTTTAAGCTCATTAAAAAATGAACTATTCCCTGGCAAATAACCATCGTGAATGTAGTACTTCAGCCTTTAAAGCCTTGGTTGTGTTTTCACCATCACCTCCACTTTTGCATTGGCTGATCATTCACCTCCATTTGATTGTTTACCCATTTTGAGGAACAGCTGCGAAGAGTGATCTCACTAGCCATCCTTGTAACACTGCCGTGATTGGAAAATTCCAAACCTTACCTGGAATCAGTTGCTACCCATTTTATCACTCGTTCCTCAAAAGACAAGTCTCGTTTAAGCTCTTTTCAACTGACTCGTAAAATATGAAAATATTGACGAGCCATTGGCCTCTCCAGCTAGTTAAAGGGATCAGAAGTGCTATCTCTCCTCTAAATTTTAATATTTTTGGACCTGAGAGATTATTACACAAAAAGATCGAGCGCTTGTTTTGTTCGACTCGTTAAAAGTATCGAAAATTCATCCCTTCTGTTCTGATTTATACTTTTTCGGACTTAAGGGATTAGATGACAAAAAATGAATTTTGGAGTTTCCTTTACGTTCCTTTTCAGACTCTCTAAAATTGAAAAGGACCGAGTTATCTTTGTCATTAAACTCGTTAAAATTTGAATAGCGACAAACTTGTCTATAGACGAGAATGAGTCTCACTATCGCTAAGCTCGTTAAAACATAGCGATGGGTTTGCCCGAAGGGAAAATTATAGAACAAGCATATGTTATCCTCCTCAAGCTTGACAAAAATAAAGAGGTACTGGTCAACAATGACTGGGGAAAATTGGGAAGAAAACTTGAAGAAACCTTGTTGGTAGCAAGTCGCTCTTGAACATGACACTTTCGCTTCACGTCCAAGTCGGGTTGGGTTGTTTCATTCATCGGTCACATCACCATGGTCCCATCATACCATCCAAATTTGGGGTTAATGCTACCAATCCATCACGTCAGTGTCGCCGATATGTTCAAGAGAAGTCATTCAGAGAATTCACCTGTGTCTCACCCACTACAATACGTTTATAATCCATTCTTTCATGACCGCCACCCTGAACCTTATATCACTAGATCATTTTCACCTCCATTAAAATCATTTGCTCCATTCTGTGTCATTGATGTGGGATTCATTAAGGTCCTCCTGTGACAGATCACTTCTTGTCGACATCAGCTTATTATCCAAGAAGTTGATCTAGGAACACCTCATTCAGTACTTTGAAGCTTGCATGCCTCAATGGCAAGTTTCTCACTTCCAGCGACAGGTGTACATCAATGGCCTTCGACCGAAAGATTTTGCATGGTGTTCAACGCCAAGTCCTTTATTCACACCACATGAATTGTACTGCAGTACCTTGAGAGTCATTATCATTATCGGTGATTCCTCTCGCGCCTATTAACAACTTACATCATTGGCTGGTAATCAGGTGATGTCTTTCCATGTTCGACTCCAGAACAGCTTTCACATGGATCGACTTGTACTTCGAGTGAAGATCGAACGAGATTGAAGACCCCGGATCTAGTTTCATCCATCCAGGCTGCGATATATTCAGGGAAATAAAGACATCAAATGTACATCATTGCTGCACAGATAATCATACAATCAAAGGGATGATGGCTCTATCAGAATCATCAGTCTACACTCAGACGATTGTCTGTCCTATGTACATGAAAATGAATTTATAAAGCTGAGCATGGGAATGCCCGCCTCACCTAGATCATGAAAATATTATGAAGATAATATATTGTATTGTATCTTATTACAGGTCTCCTCCCAGCTTGAAAGAACTTCTGATCCTCATAATAAAGCATTTCAACCGACATCAAAAGATTAACGACCTCATTCTTTAGGGGGCAACTGTTATAGAGATTTTTGGGCCCTACAACCCCAAGCATGAAATGTCCATAAACCAAGGGCTCCTAAGTCCCTAAAAGTGTTGTTCTAACCCTTAAAGGAACAAGGTCAACATATTACAGCTTCCCCCAGAAGTTCTCCATGAAAAACTACTCAGAATTGGTCAAAACAGGATCATTTCAGTTGCTCCACTGGCCAAGTGCGTTGCATCTCACCTAAATACACTGTGTGGGTGCATTGCATTTCAAAAATCCCTTATATGGGGTGCGATGGGCGAGAAATGACAAATGGTAGGGTCATTCCGCGAGGTGGAGAGGCAATGGAAGCTTCCAGAATCTTCTCCTGTGACACTTGCCTCTCTGAATTCGACCAAGGATGAGTAAGAGATCATCAATCTCCAAGTGGAAGCAAGAAATATCAGAGGGAAGACACTAATAAAATCATAATCTGACTCATCTCCATTACATATATCTATATATGGATCCCTCATCCCAGAGATCCAGGGGGTTAGAGGCTGGAATTTTGCATATTGTAAGGAATTGCTGTTGGTTTCTTGAGACAAACATCAGATTGTCGGGTGATCTAAGCTTTGTATGAGGTGAAGAGGGGCTTCCTTGCTGAGAGGTTGATGCTGGATCAGAACAACTGGTTGTAACTCCTCTTGGCTCTTTCTTGTTTATCAATAAAAGCTATTCAAGTTTTCATCCATGCTGTTGTGTCATTGATGTTTGCTACATTTGTATGGTCAATTTACATCTGATCCTAGATTGTTTATGATTATAGATCCATGTCTTTGTATAGTGCTATACTTCTGTGATCTTACAGGTACTTTGTGAAGTTGGGCATGGAAGGGAGAAGGTAGCTAAAGACTATCAAAGAATAGAGGAATCAAATCAGGAGATTAGCGCAAGACAGAGGTTGGTCTTTCTGTTCCTCTCTATCTATAATTCATAAAGGAAAAATGAAAGTAGTTTTTCTCTGTTTGTTTCTAAGGCAGCTGTCACACCTTAGTGGGATAGAGAAGTTCTATATAGACAGTTTTCCCTGTAACAAGGACACTAGCAATGAAAATTGTGTAGATTCTTTGGGGAGGCTGGCAGCGGGCTGATGAAGCTTGTTGGCCAAAACTATGCAGAAGTGGGAGGTTGGCCTGTAGGACATCTCTGTGCAATTTCTGAGCTGAGCAGGGTGTTAGATAGTTGGGAGACATCCCATCAAAACTGTGTATTTTTCAAGAGGAGTAGCAGGCAAGTTGACATGGTGATTGGCTCACAAAACTACATAAATTTCAAGGACAGTGCAATGATAGGCAGCAGGTGCCTGTCCTGCATGTCTGTGATATTTATTTAGTTAGCAGAGATGGAAATTATGGAAGCTCCTATGCAATTTTTCGGAGGAGTGAAGCTCACGGGTCACTACCTAGTCAAACTCTTCGGTTGACCATTGGGAAGCTTGATAGATTTGCTTGTGAATAATGCAGATTAAGATGGCTTTCTGAGTAACTTACGCACTGTTATAGGTAGCAGTCAGTCGGGTCGATTCCAAGATTTCATAATGCAAACTACCTAGGAGGTAGCCTTAGGCTCTGCACAATTCTAGGTAATAGTACATGATCAATAAGAGCTCAGATTGCGTAGTGCAGATCAATGGTTGTCTGGTTCTTGGGCGGGTGGTCTAGTAGACAAAGTTTCAACAAAATGGCTAAGTGTGTAAGTGAGTGTTTGTGCATACATTACCTTGCAAACACACACCCAACATGACTCGATGACAAGACACCTTGAACCAACGGGTGCAGGCAAGAAGTGTGACACTTCTGATAGATTGTTCAATGACCACGATGACACTTGTGTGACATTGCATACAACTTTGTGTGTGAGTGCAAAAGATGCTTACATAGCAAATACAACTTGCACACATGAAGACAAACTTCTTTCATCTCCAAAACATGACTATAAGCATAACATTGTGACCAACATACTAAAAGATGTCGGGCAAATGGTCAAGCGAGGAGAGTGAAAAGACTCAACACGAACTCATGGGATGAGCCCGAGTTCTTTCAAACATCAAGGAAAACCCAAGAAAGGCTCCAAAATTGGATGCAGGCCGAAATTTTGGAGGGTGTTGCAGCCGCTACAACACATATGTTTTTTGTATCTTAGAATTTGATTCATTGACTAGACTAGAGATTTTGGCCTAAATTAGATAGTGTTTAAATTCAACTCATATTTTCCACCATTGGTTATTTATTTTGTAAAAGAAGAAAGAGTATGTGCATGTGATGTTGCAGGGTTGTTTGGATCTACTAGAAAGGTACATTTCACCATCTCCATCCAAGATTTCTTCCCTCTTTGATGAATCCCAAAATTTTGTTCTTGAGCTCATTCCCTTAGGTCACTATGAGCAGCCCTCTTAGTCCAAAATATGCCTTCCTGAGATGTTGAGATTTTCTAGGGATGTTGGCCACCTTTCATCCATCTACCACAACCTCCATCTACCTTTCCATCCCTTAATCTCATCATTCCTACCTTCCAAACCCTCTCGACAACCTTCCTGTAGCAGCTCCTGTAGCGTGCCTATAGTAGCCTGTTTTACCCCCTTGTTTTCACCTGTGATGTAAATTTGAATTTTTATAGTAATAGGCTGACCCCCAGCTTGGACTCCATGATAGAAAGAAATACCTAGGCCATTCCAACCATCCTTTTCCCTTCAGAGCAAGATAGAATAGGATTATTTTCTTTATCACAGATTTAGCACAAGTAGAAAATTGATTTATATGCAAGTGTGAATTAGATAGATGATGCATGAAATCTTGAGTTATGATTTGGTAGGTTAATTTCCTGTTTACAAGTGGATTTTATAGCTAGATGGTTGATTGGAAAATAATGTATTTCCATTTCTGCAGTTCGTATAGCTCTTGTTTTATTTCATGAATTGATTTAGTCGCATTTACAGGTTGATAGCATCTACAAGTTGAGGTTTAAAAAGATTTTACCTTTTTGTCATTAGAGCTAGATTCTGAATTGTACCTTCTAATTCAGTAGAAATAATGGTATTGGAGCACTATTTATCATATGTTGTAGTTGAGGGTTGCACGAGTATAATCCAATCTACTGTGTATATAACACTATCACCTCAAAGTTTGTGGAAACCCTGTCTTAAGTTATCCTTGTTGGACTGGATCTTAGGCTTGTGGCTTTCTCTGGCCCCTCCCTACTAGCTCTAGCATATTGAATAATAAAGCACCTTCCTTCTCTCTTATTGGTGCCATCAGGTATATGGACTAATAAAGCTCCACCTCCTAATCGCAACACTCTTGGTGCAATACCAAGGCTCACAAAAGTGATAATATTATAAATTCATAAATGATAAAAGTAATTAACAACCACACCTATGGATATGGAGGGAGAGTCCAAGGAAAATGCCCTAAGGTGAATTTTGGTGTAAAACACATAGGCCATTAGAATGTAAGGTACAAATTGTTGATACTGATGATGAAAATGGTTAAAAAATAAAGCTAATTGGCTCTCATACAATCTTGAGGAGGTTGGAGAATAGTAGATATAAATTAGTGTGATCCATAATTTTCCACCTCCTTTGTACTATGGTAAGGTGGAATTGGAAATTTGTGGATCCTATGAGAGAGCCAAGTGTGTAGAGTGTCATTTGGTGATCCATTTTTTATGTCGTATCATTTGGGTTAGTGGTCATGACCCTCTCTTGTTAATTTTTTACTTTTGATTGGGTTGTATCCATCCTAACTATCACATGGAATCAGTCAAGGGTGTGGACACAACTGACCTTCCTAGAAGTCTAAGACATTCTAATGACAAACAAAACAAACTGGAGCTATCCTTCTCTAAACATACATTATGATATGAGAAATCAAGTGTTTCGTTCTTACCTTTGTCCAAACGCTGTTGTAGAAGTCCAAGCTTTGTTGATCTGGATGAGCTCCTCCTTTTCTCCAAAACATGCAATCACCAACAGTCAAACAATTAAATAGCACCTGATTATAACATAAAACAAAGCATATTCAACACATAGACCAAGGAGTACATGAAATAACCCATTAACAACAAGTTATTGAGAAGAATGGACCAATTTGCATTAAAGGTAATCAAAAGGAACCATTACAACTTGAGCCTTGGTGTTGTGCAAGCTCCTTCCAGGGTCCACAAGAGTCTTCCTCTACTTTGACAAAACTCACCCACTTCCAAATAGAACAAGCAAAGATGGCAATCTCTCCTCACAAGTTTCTAAATGGGAGTCCTAATTCCTGCAGCATTTACCCTTAGCAATGTATAGCTTTCAACCTCTCTCCTTCTGGCCCAATGCCTGTATTTATAGTGCTCAAGAGGAAGTTAATCAGGTCCACCATCAATGGGATAGTCCCCTCTTTGGATGGGATAGCTCCCTTATTGATGGGATAAGTTCCTCTTTGATAGGAGTGCATGAACCATCTGGAGGCGCCCAATACACGTCGAACAACCTTCTAGAATGCTCTAGAGACCACAAGTAACTTTTTAAAGATGAAAATTGCGCATTCTAACCTTTACAGGGGGACGCACCTATCCCTTTACATACAGAGCATATTTGGACGCAGCTTTTGTGAACATTGGGAGCGTCCCCGCAGGTAAGGTTGAGAGAACCTGCGTCCCCAGAGATAAATACATTTATACAAGACTTTCTCTCTTTTTGGAGTTTGACATGGAGAGCAGAGGCATAAGACTTGCCTAAGAGGGTAGCATGACTGTTGATTGAGCCATACTAATTGTAAATAGTCATGGTGACATTTTTTAGTGTAACAGATTGCCCCCTAAAGTGCGAAGCCTGGAATAGATTAGGGTTTGTAATATCTAGGAAGGGTGAAGCGCTTTATCATTTCAAGGATTATCCCGTGGAGAGCCTGGTCAGAACCTGCAATTTTCAACACAAAATACATGTATAAGATTATATCATCACTGAGGTAGGCATTCCCATACTCAGATTAAAACTTTAACTAACAGACTAACTACTCTGATACAGGAATGATTTTGCAGTACATCACAATCATAGACTTTTGTAGACACAGTATGGACGCAGCCATCTGTTTATGATTAGTCTACTTAGATAATGAATACAAAACTCCTCGCAGCCTGGATGGTGGAAACTAGATCCAGGGTCTTTATTTCTACTTCCCGAATTGGTACGATTCTGGCCATGCGAATAAATGAGTTGATGTCGAACATGGTAGAAACCACTTGATTACCAGTCGATGATGTAAACTGTTAACAAGCGTGAGAGAGACCACCAGTAATGTCAATGGTTCTCAAAGTACCCAGTACAATCCATGAGATGTGAATGAATGAGTTGATGTCGAACATTTCACGGAATCCTTTGATCGAAAGTCAATGATGTAAACTGACGTCAAAGGCGAGAAACCTGCCATTGATGCATGCAGACTTCAAGGTACTGACGATTTCTAAGTCATCTCTCTAGATAATGTGCTGATGTCAATAGAAAGTGACCCGTTGCAGGCAAGCCCACAACACGAAATCATAAGTTGAAGAAATGTTGCTGTAAGGACTGACTCAGGGATGGTCAAATGGATGACAAGTATTTTGCAGATGAAAGTTTTGCTTGCAGACCTCTTGAACACATAACGACACGACAGATGGCTTGGTGATAAACGACTCAAAGTTAATCCCCGGAACCCGGCTGAAGACTTTCAAAGTGGTTTGATCAACTGTGAGGTAAAAGATTTCCCAACCCAGGTGAATGAAAAAGTGTCGTGTTCAAGAGTGGTAATAAAGTTTCTTCTGAGACAAAGGATAACAAATAGGCTCATTCTTCTCTTTTTTCCCCCACCATTTCTGGCAAGTACCTCTTTATTTTTAACAAGCTTGAGGAGGATAACATATGCTTGATTATAAGCTCATCCTTCGGATGAGTCCAACCTAGTTTTGATTCGAACCCTAGGAAGGAGTGGTTCGTTCCTGTTTGTAATTGAACAGGTCCTTTACTGTGAAATGTTTAACGAGCCTAGTATAGGAGAAACTCAGGGTTTTTCAATTTTAGAGAGTCTGAAAAACTTAAGAAGACTCCAAGTTGAACTTTTTCGTAGATTTGTGTCCCTCAAGCCCGAAAAAGTATAAAATAATACCTGGGGGAACCGCTTGATCTTGCGATTAAGGAGTACTTTCATAATTAGTGCCACTGACCTGAAAAGTAAAAAGCGATCAAGGACACATCATTTTATTTCCATATGGAGTTTGAAACAACAAAAACCCGGCAATCTTTTCCTGATTTTACGGTCAGAAAAGAGCTATAAGGGGACCGTCATTTAATTCCGTTTTAACAAGTGTAAAGGAAACGCTCGGCAATCTTTTCATATTTTTAGGAGTCAGAAAAGGGCTTAAAATATGACTCTAAGGTTTCACTTTTTCGTAAGTTTTAAGGAGTTCGAAAAAATGATAAAAATGTACTCATGGTTTTCACTTTTTCATAAGTTTTAATGAGTTCGAAAAAGGGATAAAAATGTACTCATATGGCCGACTTTCAATTTAATTTATGAGCAGGAAAAGACGGAAAGAACTCGGCATTTTCATTTGTTTTACAAGAATGAAAGATAGCAAAATAATCTCGGGATTTTCATGAGTTTAACGAGTCTTGAAAATAACTGAAATTGACTCGAGATAGGTTTCATTTTTACAAAAGCTTGAAACAGAGAAAAACTATGCTTCAAAGTAGTTTCATTTTTTCACAAGCTTGAAACAGAGAGAAAACTATGCTTGATGCCCCCTAAGCGTAACTGCTAGAGCGCATGCCCCCCAGCTTCATTTCATTCAACTAAGGTGGATGAAATGAAGGTTCAAGTACGAGATCATTTGAAACACCCGACCTAAAATTACGTAAAAAACTGAAATAACTAACCTAAACATACAACCTAACATCTATGAGGTCTAGTCAAACTTTCAACTCAATTAGAGGAGGATTTGTTTCATTTTTTAACGAGCTTGACACAGGAAAAGAACTATGCTCGGATTCAGTTTCATGTTTACGCAAGCTTGAAACGAAAAACTATGCTTGTTATAAGTTCACATGCCCCCAGCATAATGACGCAAATCAAGGTACATGCCCCCCAAGCTTCATTTCATTCAACTAGGTGGATGAAATGAAGGTTGCTTTCGAAATCTTGGAAAGACTCATGGGAGCTGTTTCATTTTTTAGTGAGGTTGACACAGGAAAAGAACTATCCTCAAAACCCTTGTTTCATTTTTTAAACGAGCTTGACACAAGATAAGGAACTATGCTCATAACTACTCTCTACAATCTACCTAAAAAAACTCTACTCTAAAAACCTTGATTCATTTTTTAACGAGCTTGACACAAGACAAGGAACTATGCTCTAAAAATCCGTGTTTCATTTTTTAATGAGCTTGACACAAGACAAGGAACTATGCTCGTGACTACTCTCTACAATCTACCTACTTAACCTACCCTTGTTTCATTTTTTAACGAGCTTGACACAAGACAAGGAACTGTGCTCAAAAGTTCGCATGCCCCCAGCATAATGATGCAAAGTGAGGTACATGCCCCCCAAGCTTCATTGCATTCAACCGGCTGGATGAAATGAAGGTTTACTTTCAATATTTAACTTGAAAAGGGAGTTGGTTCATTTTTAAGGAGGTTGACACAAGAAAAGAACTATCCTCATACCTGATTCATTTTTTAACGAGGTTGACTCAGTAACAGGAACTGTCCTCAAAACCCTACTTTCTACAATCTATCTATGTTTCGTTCTTACCTTTGTCCAAACGCTGTTGTAGAAGTCCAAGCTTTGTTGATCTGGATGAGCTCCTCCTTTTCTCCAAAACCTGCAATCACCAACAGTCAAACAATTAAATAGCACCTGATTATAACATAAAACAAAGCATATTCAACACAGAGACCAAGGAGTACATGAAATAACCCATTAACAACAAGTTATTGAGAAGAATGGACCAATTTGCATTAAAGGTAATCAAAAGGAACCATTACAACCTGAGCCTTGGTGTTGTGCAAGCTCCTTCCAGGGTCCACAAGAGTCTTCCTCTACTTTGACAAAACTCACCCACTTCCAAATAGAACAAGCAAAGATGGCAATCTCTCCTCACAAGTTTCTAAATGGGAGTCCTAATTCCTGCAGCATTTACCCTTAGAAATGTATAGCTTTCAACCTCCCCTCCTTCTGGCCCAATGCCTGTATTTATAGTGCTCAAGAGGAGGTTAATCAGGTCCACCATCAATGGGATAATCCCCTCTTTGGGTGGGATAGCTCCCTTATTGATGGGATAAGTTCCTCTTTGATAGGAGTGCATGAACCATCTGGAGGCGCCCAATACACATCGTACAACCTTCTAGAATGCTCTAGAAATGACCACAAGTAACTTTTTGAAGATGAAACTTGCGCATTCTAACCTTTACAGGGGGACGCACCTGTCCCTTTACATACAGAGCGTCTTTGGACGCAGCTTTTGTGAACATTGGGAGCGTCCCCGCAGGTAAGGTTGAGAGAACCTGCGTCCCCAAAGATAAATACATTTATACAAGACTTTCTCTCTTTTTTGGAGTTTGACATGGAGAGCAGAGGCATAAGACTTGCCTAAGAGGGTAGCATGACTGTTGATTGAGCCATACTAACTGTAAATAGTCATGGTGACATTTTTTAGTGTAACAGATTGCCCCCTAAAGTGCGAAGCCTGGAATAGATTAGGGTTTGTAACATCTAGGAAGGGTGAAGCACTTTATCATTTCAAGGATTATCCCGTGGAGAGCCTGGTCAGAACCTGCAATTTTCAACACAAAATACATGTATAAGATTATATCATCACTGAGGTAGGCATTCCCATACTCAGATCAAAACTTTAACTAACAGACTAACTACTCTGATACAGGAATGATCTTGCAGTACATCACAATCATAGACTTTTGTAGACACAGTATGGACGCAGCCATCTGTTTATGATTAGTCTACTTAGATAATGAATACAAAACTCCTCGCAGCCTGGATGGTGGAAACTAGATCCAGGGTCTTCATTTCTACTTCCCGAATTGGTACGATTCTAGCCATGCGAATAAATGAGTTGATGTCGAACATGGTAGAAACCACTTGATTACCAGTCAATGATGTAAACTGTTAACAAGCGTGAGAGAGACCACCAGTAATGTCAATGGTTCTCAAAGTACCCAGTACAATCCATGAGATGTGAATGAATGAGTTGATGTCGAACATTTCAAGGAATCCTTCGATCGAAAGTCAATGATGTAAACTGACGTCAAAGGCGAGAAACCTGCCATTGATGCATGCAGACTTCAAGGTACTGACGATTTCTAAGTCATCTCTCTAGATAATGTGCTGATGTCGATAGAAAGCGACCCGTTGCAGGCAAGCCCGCAACACGAAATCATTGTTCCAGTTGAAGAAATGTTGCTGTAAGGACTGACTCAGGGATGGTCAAATGGATGACAAGTATTTTGCAGATGAAAGTTTTGCTTGCAGACCTCTTGAACACATAACGACACGACAGATGGCTTGGTGACGAATAACTCAAAGTTAATCCCTAGAACCCGGTTAAAGACTTTCAAAGTGGTTTGATCAACTGTGAGGTAAAAGATTTCCCAACCCAGGTGAATGAAAAGTGTCGTGTTCAAGAGTGGTAATAAAGTTTCTTTTGAGACAAAAGGTAACAAACAGGTTCATTCTTCTCTCTTTTCCCCCACCATTTCTGGCAAGTACCTCTTTATTTTTAACAAGCTTGAGGAGGATAACATATGCTTGATTATAAGCTCATCCTTTAGATGAGTCCAACCTAGTTTTGATTCGAACCCTAGGAAGGAGTGGTTCGTTCCCATTTGTAATTGAACAGGTCCTTTACTGTGAAATGTTTAACGAGCCCAGTATAGGAGAAACTCGGCGTTTTTCAATTTTAGGGAGTCTGAAAAACTTAAGAAGACTCCAAGTTGAACTTTTTCGTAGATTTGTGTCCCTCAAGCCCGAAAAAGTATAAAATAATACCTGGGGGAACCGCTTGATCTTGCGACCAAGGAGTACTTTCATAATTAGTGCCACTGACCTGAAAAGTAAAAAGCGATCAAGGACACGTCATTTTATTTCCAGTATCGAGTTTGAAACGACAAAAACCCGGCAATCTTTTCCTGTTTTTACGGTCAGAAAAGGGCTATAAGGGGACCGTCTTTTAATTCCATTTTAACGAGTGTAAAAGAAACGCTCGGCAATCTTTTCATATTTTAGGAGTCAGAAAAGGGCTTAAAAGATGAGTCTGTGGTTTCACTTTTTCGTAAGTTTTAACGAGTTCGAAAAAGGGATAAAAATGTACTCATGGTTTTCACTTTTTCGTATGTTTTAATGAGTTCGAAAAAATGATAAAAATGTACTCATATGGCTGACTTTCAATTTAATTTACGAGCAGGAAAAGACGGAAAGAACTCGGCATTTTCATTTGTTTTACGAGAATGAAAGATAGCAAAATAATCTCGGGATTTTCATGAGTTTAACGAGTCTTGAAAATAACTGAAATTGACTCGAGATAGGTTTCATTTTTACAAAAGCTTGAAACAGAGAAAAACTATGCTTCAAAGTAGTTTCATTTTTTCACAAGCTTGAAACAGAGAGAAAACTATGCTTGATGCCCCCTAAGCGTAACTGCTAGAGCGCCTGCCCCCCAGCTTCATTTCATTCAACTAAGGTGGATGAAATGAAGGTTCAAGTACGAGATCATTTGAAACACCCGACCTAAAATTACGTAAAAAACTGAAATAACTAACCTAAACATACAACCTAACATCTATGAGGTCTAGTCAAACTTTCAACTCAATTAGAGGAGGATTTGTTTCATTTTTTAACGAGCTTGACACAGGAAAAGAACTATGCTCGGATTCGGTTTCATGTTTACGCAAGCTTGAAATGAAAAACTATGCTTGTTATAAGTTCACATGCCCCCAGCATAATGACGCAAATCAAGGTACATGCCCCCCAAGCTTCATTTCATTCAACTAGGTGGATGAAATGAAGGTTGCTTTCGAAATCTTGGAAAGACTCATGGGAGCTGTTTCATTTTTTAGTGAGGTTGACACAGGAAAAGAACTATCCTCAAAACCCTTGTTTCATTTTTTAAACGAGCTTGACACAAGATAAGGAACTATGCTCATAACTACTCTCTACAATCTACCTAACAAAACTCTACTCTAAAAACCTTGATTCATTTTTTAACGAGCTTGACACAAGACAAGGAACTATGCTCTAAAAATCCGTGTTTCATTTTTTAATGAGCTTGACACAAGACAAGGAACTATGCTCGTGACTACTCTCTACAATCTACCTACTTAACCTACCCTTGTTTCATTTTTTAACGAGCTTGACACAAGACAAGGAACTGTGCTCAAAAGTTCGCATGCCCCCAGCATAATGATGCAAAGTGAGGTACATGCCCCCCAAGCTTCATTGCATTCAACCGGCTGGATGAAATGAAGGTTTACTTTCAATATTTAACTTGAAAAGGGAGTTGGTTCATTTTTAAGGAGGTTGACACAAGAAAAGAACTATCCTCATACCTGATTCATTTTTTAACGAGGTTGACTCAGTAACAGGAACTGTCCTCAAAACCCTACTTTCTACAATCTATCTATGTTTCGTTCTTACCTTTGTCCAAACGCTGTTGTAGAAGTCCAAGATTTGTTGATCTGGATGAGCTCCTCCTTTTCTCCAAAACCTGCAATCACCAACAGTCAAACAATTAAATAGCACCTGATTATAACATAAAACAAAGCATATTCAACACAGAGACCAAGGAGTACATGAAATAACCCATTAACAACAAGTTATTGAGAAGAATGGACCAATTTGCATTAAAGGTAATCAAAAGGAACCATTACAACCTGAGCCTTGGTGTTGTGCAAGCTCCTTCCAGGGTCCACAAGAGTCTTCCTCTACTTTGACAAAACTCACCCACTTCCAAATAGAACAAGCAAAGATGGCAATCTCTCCTCACAAGTTTCTAAATGGGAGTCCTAATTCCTGCAGCATTTACCCTTAGAAATGTATAGCTTTCAACCTCCCCTCCTTCTGGCCCAATGCCTGTATTTATAGTGCTCAAGAGGAGGTTAATCAGGTCCACCATCAATGGGATAATCCCCTCTTTGGGTGGGATAGCTCCCTTATTGATGGGATAAGTTCCTCTTTGATAGGAGTGCATGAACCATCTGGAGGCGCCCAATACACGTCGAACAACCTTCTAGAATGCTCTAGAAATGACCACAAGTAACTTTTTGAAGATGAAACTTGCGCATTCTAACCTTTACAGGGGGACGCACCTGTCCCTTTACATACAGAGCGTCTTTGGACGCAGCTTTTGTGAACATTGGGAGCGTCCCCGCAGGTAAGGTTGAGAGAACCTGCGTCCCCAAAGATAAATACATTTATACAAGACTTTCTCTCTTTTTTGGAGTTTGACATGGAGAACAGAGGCATAAGACTTGCCTAAGAGGGTAGCATGACTGTTGATTGAGCCATACTAACTGTAAATAGTCATGGTGACATTTTTTAGTGTAACAGATTGCCCCCTAAAGTGCGAAGCCTGGAATAGATTAGGGTTTGTAATATCTAGGAAGGGTGAAGCGCTTTATCATTTCAAGGATTATCCCGTGGAGAGCCTGGTCAGAACCTGCAATTTCCAACACAAAATACATGTATAAGATTATATCATCACTGAGGTAGGCATTCCCATACTTAGATCAAAACTTTAACTAACAGACTAACTACTCTGATACAGGAATGATCTTGCAGTACATCACAATCATAGACTTTTGTAGACATAGTATGGACGCAGCCATCTGTTTATGATTAGTCTACTTAGATAATGAATACAAAACTCCTCGCAGCCTGGATGGTGGAAACTAGATCCAGGGTCTTCATTTCTACTTCCCGAATTGGTACGATTCTAGCCATGCGAATAAATGAGTTGATGTCGAACATGGTAGAAACCACTTGATTACCATTCAATGATGTAAACTGTTAACAAGCGTGAGAGAGACCACCAGTAATGTCAATGGTTCTCAAAGTACCCAGTACAATCCATGAGATGTGAATGAATGAGTTGATGTCGAACATTTCAAGGAATCCTTCGATCGAAAGTCAATGATGTAAACTGACGTCAAAGGCGAGAAACCTGCCATTGATGCATGCAGACTTCAAGGTACTGACGATTTCTAAGTCATCTCTCTAGATAATGTGCTGATGTCGATAGAAAGCGACCCGTTGCAGGCAAGCCCGCAACACGAAATCATTGTTCCAGTTGAAGAAATGTTGCTGTAAGGACTGACTCAGGGATGGTCAAATGGATGACAAGTATTTTGCAGATGAAAGTTTTGCTTGCAGACCTCTTGAACACATAACGACACGACAGATGGCTTGGTGACGAATAACTCAAAGTTAATCCCCAGAACCCGGTTAAAGACTTTCAAAGTGGTTTGATCAACTGTGAGGTAAAAGATTTCCCAACCCAGGTGAATGAAAAGTGTCGTGTTCAAGAGTGGTAATAAAGTTTCTTTTGAGACAAAAGGTAACAAACAGGTTCATTCTTCTCTCTTTTCCCCCACCATTTCTGGCAAGTACCTCTTTATTTTTAACAAGCTTGAGGAGGATAACATATGCTTGATTATAAGCTCATCCTTTAGATGAGTCCAACCTAGTTTTGATTCGAACCCTAGGAAGGAGTGGTTCGTTCCCGTTTGTAATTGAACAGGTCCTTTACTGTGAAATGTTTAACGAGCCCAGTATAGGAGAAACTCGGCGTTTTTCAATTTTAGAGAGTCTGAAAAACTTAAGAAGACTCCAAGTTGAACTTTTTCATAGATTTGTGTCCCTCAAGCCCGAAAAAGTATAAAATAATACCTGGGGGAACCGCTTGATCTTGCGACCAAGGAGTACTTTCATAATTAGTGCCACTGACTTGAAAAGTAAAAAGCGATCAAGGACACGTCATTTTATTTCCAGTATCGAGTTTGAAACGACAAAAACCCGGCAATCTTTTCCTGTTTTTACGGTCAGAAAAGGGCTATAAGGGGACCGTCTTTTAATTCCATTTTAACGCGTGTAAAAGAAATGCTCGGCAATCTTTTCATATTTTAGGAGTCAGAAAAGGGCTTAAAAGATGAGTCTGCGGTTTCACTTTTTCGTAAGTTTTAACGAGTTCGAAAAAGGGATAAAAATGTACTCATGGTTTTCACTTTTTCGTATGTTTTAATGAGTTCGAAAAAATGATAAAAATGTACTCATATGGCCGACTTTCAATTTAATTTACGAGCAGGAAAAGACGGAAAGAACTCGGCATTTTCATTTGTTTTACGAGAATGAAAGATAGCAAAATAATCTCGGTATTTTCATGAGTTTAACGAGTCTTGAAAATAACTGAAATTGACTCGAGATAGGTTTCATTTTTACAAAAGCTTGAAACAGACAAAAACTATGCTTCAAAATAGTTTCATTTTTATACAAGCTTGAAACAGAGAGAAAACTGTGCTTGATGCCCCCTAAGCATAATTTCTAGAGCGCATGCCCCCCAGCTTCATTTCATTCAACCAGTTGGATGAAATGAAGGTTGAGTTACGAGATCATTTGAAAGACTCGACCTAAAACTGTAAGAAAATTATACAAAACACTGAAATAACTAACCTAAACATACAACCTAACATCTATGAGGTCTAGTCAAACTCTCGACTTAATTAGAGGAGGATTTGTTTCATTTTTTAACGAGCTTGACACAGGAAAAGAACTATGCTCGGATCCGGTTTCATGTTTATGCAAGCTTGAAACGAAAAAGTATGCTTGTTATAAGTTCACATGCCCCCAGCATAATGACGCAAAATGAGGTACATGCCCCCCAAGCTTCATTGCATTCAATGAGGTGGATGGAATGAAGCTTTACTTTCCAGATCTTGGAAAGACTTGTGGGAGTTGTTTCATTTTTTAGTGAGGTTGACATAGGAAAAGAACTATCCTCAAAACCCTTGTTTCATTTTTTAAACGAGCTTGACACAAGATAAGGAACTATGCTCATAACTATTTTCTACAATCTACCTAACAAAAAACGTTACTTTAAAAACCTTGATTCATTTTTTAACGAGCTTGACACAAGACAAGGAACTGTGCTCTAAAATCCTTGATTCATTTTTTAATGAGCTTGACACAAGACAAGGAACTATGCTCATAACTACTTTCTATAATCTACCTACTTAACCTACCCTTGTTTCATTTTTTAAACGAGCTTGACACAAGACAAGGAACTATGCTCAAGACTCCTTGTTTCATTTTTTAACGAGCTTGACACAAGACAAGGAACTATGCTCTAGAAGTTCGCATGCCCCCAGCATAACGATGCAAAGCGAGGTACATGCCCCCCAGGCTTCATTCCATTCAACTGGCTGGATGAAATGAAGGTTTACTTTCAATATTTAACTTGAAAAGGGAGTTGTTTCATTTTTAAGGAGGTTGACACAAGAAAAGAACTATCCTCATACATGATTCATTTTTTAACGAGGTTGACTCAGTAACAGGAACTATCCTCATAACCCTGATTCATTTTTTAACGAGGTTGACTCAGTAATAGGAACTGTCCTCAAAATCCTACTTTCTACAATCTACCTACATATCCTAAAATCTAGCTGATTCATTTTTTAATGACGTTGACTCAGTAAAAGAACTATCCTCATAACCCTGATTCATTTTTTAACGAGGTTGACTCAGTAATAGGAACTATCCTCAAAATCCTACTTTCTACAATCTACCTACATATCCTAAAATCTAGCTGATTCATTTTTTAATGAGGTTGACTCAGTAAAAGAACTATCCTCATACCTGATTCATTTTTTAACGAGGTTGACTCAGTAACATGAACTAACCTCACACTCACTGATTCATTTTTTAACGAGGTCGACACAGCAAAAGGAACTTTCCTCGTACCATCCAATTTCATTTTTTAACGAGGTTGAGAGAGGAACAAACTATCCTCGTACTCACTGATTCATTTTTTAATGAGGTTGACACAGTAAAAGGAACTTTCCTCATACCCTCCTATTTCATTTTTTAACGAGGTTGATACAGTAAGAACTATCCTCACAACTCCTTGTTTCATTTTTTAATGAGCTTGACACAAGACAAGGAACTATGCTCATGACGTCCAGTTTCATTTTTTAACGAGGTTGAGACTAGAAGAAACTATCCTCACCCCCACTGATTCATTTTTTAACGAGGTCGACACAGTAAAAGGAACTTTCCTCGTACTCCTTGTTTCATTTTTTAATGAGCTTGACACAAGACAAGGAACTATGCTCATGACTTCTAGTTTCATTTTTTAATGAGGTTGAGACTAGAAGAAACTATCCTCACTCTCACACTGATCATGGCTTCCAACTGGAAGAAAGACATGTCAATGGACACACCTTGATCATGGCTTCCAAGAGGTCTTCATCAGATGGAAGAATACTTCTTTGGAAGGAACATACGTCAAGGGACTCAAAAGGGATAAGAACATCGTGTTCAAATAATCCCATAGAGTTTTCCATGTCAATTACCGGATCTAAATCAACAGTGAGAGGCTCACTTACATCGGTAACTGAAAACATGGGACCAGTTGCCACATAATTAACCCGTGGCAGGGTAGATACCACTTTAGAGTCAGGAACATTTAGGGGTGTCATATTATTGGTAGTTGAAACAAGACTAGGGAACGAAAGCTGGTCTACAGTCACAATACTGCCATTGTGAGGGAAAGACATCACTCGAAAGAGTGTCGATACGACAGCTTTCATTGCATAAACATAGTCTCGTCCAAGGAGTAAGTTGAAATCCAAGGGACCTCGAACATAGTCTCGTCCAAGGAGTAAGTTGAAATCCAAGGGACCTCGAACTACCATAAGATCAATACAGACAGTTTTACCTTCCAAGGTAACAGAAAACTTAGGAAGGATCCCTAAAGGTTCACTAATGGTTCTGTTAAAAGCTTTCAGATTCTGCGTAATAGGCGCAAGCTGAGGGGAACCCAAAGCTTTCCAAACAGTTGAGGATAAAATACTAACAGAAGCACCTTCATCTACCTGAGTACGATGTATGTCCCTACCACCAGCCTTGACAATGATTTGGAAAGGGATGGAGGAAGGAAGACGAGGTTCTGTCAGTCTATTCCAATCAAAGGAAAAGACCTCAGTGCTTGGAGGGGGTTCTGTAGAAACAGGTGAAATGCCCCCCGGCATAGAAGAATCTGATGTAACAAGAAGAACCTGAGCGGTATGAAGTTCACTCTCTAAAGGGAAAGTGGGATCGACTGAATGTGAAATTGAATCGACCACTTGATCAACTAATAGATCATCAACCTGAGTGACATGAGTTTCACTCTCCAATGGAAGAGTGTGATCGATTGTATTTGAATTTTGATCAATCACTTCGTCAGCTGACGGTAGGTTGGGAGAAAGTTTACGGTAACCAGTTGGAAATTCTTGTTGTGGAACAGTAAGTTTTTCCAACAATGTTGAGGCTTCATCCATGTGAGGGCAAATGTGAGTTTGATGACTCCCTTTGCATAACTTACAAGGAAACCTAACTTTACCCTTTTTCCCAGGAACCTGACTATCACTGGTTGATGGATCAACGGAAAGTTGATGAGATTTTTCTAACCATACTTCCAAGACCTTTGGAATACCAGGGCAATTGACAAGGAAGTGGTCACCCTTACAAAGCCTGCAAGGGTATTTGGGTTTACGATGCATGTCGGAATTTTCCTCAACACAACTAACATTTACAGCCATGGTTGGTTGGTTGACTTCTTTCTTATCTTGCTTCTTCTTCTTCTTCTTCTTCTTCCCTTTCTTCTTCTTCTTAGCCTCCTGGTTACTAGCATCAAGGCTTTTACCAGGCGAAGAGGAAGAAATGGAGGAAGAAAAATTAGGCGAAGAAGGTAAAGGGTCAACAGAAGGTTGGTGATGTTGAGATGGTGAACTCTGTTGAAGTGAAGCATCCGGTTGAGATGGAACAATTGGAGTACTTTGGGCCAACGAAGTTGAAAATAACCATATCGGTAATCCTATTGTAAATCCAGGTAATGACAAAGTAGCCATATAAGGAGGACCAACATTTCCAAAGTAAGGAAAAGTACTAGGATTCTCATTGGGAGGGGTTCCTAGGTTGATAAATTCTGGAACATTTGCCATTATATTCAACTTCAGTGAATTTTATTAACAATTTAAAACTAAAATTAACAATTCACAATTCACACCTAACAATTAAAATTCACAATTCACACCTATGGTCTCTAAAAGTAAAAACAAACAAATTAACATGCGCTATCAAATCTAGGAGTCAAACAACACACAAACAGTAAGCTCTCCGGACCGAAAACACTAGTTGGTGATGAAGCCCAACCTCGCAGAATCCAGTACAGAAATAGTGGGTGGAACAGTTACCCCGGCAACCTGCTTAATGAATAGACTGGACCAAGTTCCTCCACTTTAACCGTCTCGAGTGAAGTGAACCCCCCAGAAAATCCAAGTGAGTATAACCGACGTCTGCTCCAGGTACAGTGGGACCTTCCCTCCACCGTCACCTTGGGTAGAATCCTAAAGATTATGGTCACTAAGGTTACCAACGGCCATAAGTACACCTGGGGAAACAGTCTAAACTCCGACAGCACGCAAGGGCAGAGTAGCAAGCTCAATCCCCTTACCGACTCCTTGACAGTAATCCAAGGTTTACCGATAAGTGACCCCTGGCTCCTCGACAATGGTTAATCCGAGGTTTACCGTTTGTAATACGTGCGTGTCTGGCGTCTTTCCCAACGAGGGAGGATGGATCCCCTCACTGGTTCGGACACGAGCTCGTGCTTCTCCTTTAAGAGGAGCTTTCCCAGAGTGTAAATGTAACAATTGGATTTGATTCTATCACAAGATCAGCTACTTGTTTGGTTTTACTGTCTTGGAGAGTTAAGTACTCACCTACTCCAAGACACTAGCCTAAGCTATGTTGGTGCTTCAGAGCCCTAGAAATGTAAAAATTACTAGATGAATTTTAATTAAGCGCTGTGTTATTAAGGCTGTTATTACTCAAATGGGTAAATGGAGATGAAACCAATGGTGTTATGACCCGACTCAACTGAATGCAATCGAATATGATAATGTAATCTTTTCAATTCGATGAATCCTAACTAAAGTAAGGAGAGAGTTTCCATTCACTTCCAACAATGCAAAAAATTGATCATTAAGAGAAAATATAACAAATTCTCTAATGCACTAATTTTATCAAGAAAAACTAATGCAAATCAATTCCAAACCATTTTTTTTTATTTTTATTTTTGTGTAAATTCAAATCAAAGAAAACTGATCTAAATCTACGATTGATTTTCCAGAATGTAAACTATGCAATTGTAATCTATGCACAATTCACTCGAAAAGTATGCAAATGTAATCTATGCACATTTTTCATTCATATTCCGAAAATGAGAATTCTAATTATGCAAATGTGATCTATGCAAGAGAATTCTCAGACACAAGACGATTCTAATGTGATCTAAGAACCAATCAAGTGCAAGTCGAGAAAATTGGGTGAGAGTTCCAAAGATCAAAACATAAAAACACTCAAAGGCGATTAACACTCATACACAATGAGGGGGAAATTTTTTTGCAAAAACAGAAGCAAAAAGATGCAAAATTGTGAAAAGACTGAGACAAACCTCCAAGTAATGACCAAAGGAAATCAAATCAAGAATTTCTCAAAAAAGAGACTCAAAACACCCAATTGATGAAAGCTTAGAGTAGGAATGCTGATGAAACAAGATTAGGTGAAGATCTTTGACAAGAGACTAATGGATTTGGGCAGAAAAAACTAAGAAAAAACAAAATCTAAGAGCAAAAAATGCAAAAAATGGATTTTTCTCAAATTTTAACAGGGGACGCAGGCAACCCGTTAAGACAGGTGCGGGCCCGCACTGTGCACACAGCGACAGTGCGTCCAGGGACGCACTGTGCAGCACTCAGAGGGTGCGTCCTACTGAAAAACTCAAGAAAACCCAAAATAAAACTAATCCTAAGCTAACCCACCCAGAGACAAGGCCACAGAGCCAAAACCAGAAAAATAAACCAATTTTCTCAAAGCAAAGTTCACACAAAAGAAAAACCCTTCTCATCAATGGAATCTATCCCCAGCGGAGTCGCCAATTTGTCACACGGAATCAGTCAAGGGTGCGGACACAACTGACCTTCCTAGAAGTCTAAGACATTCTAATGACAAACAAAACAAACTGGAGCTATCCTTCTCTAAACATACATTATGATATGAGAAATCAAGTGTTTCGTTCTTACCTTTGTCCAAACGCTGTTGTAGAAGTCCAAGCTTTGTTGATCTGGATGAGCTCCTCCTTTTCTCCAAAACCTGCAATCACCAACAGTCAAACAATTAAATAGCACCTGATTATAACATAAAACAAAGCATATTCAACACATAGACCAAGGAGTACATGAAATAACCCATTAACAACAAGTTATTGAGAAGAATGGACCAATTTACATTAAAGGTAATCAAAAAGAACCATTACAACCTGAGCCTTGGTGTTGTGCAAGCTCCTTCCAGGGTCCACAAGAGTCTTCCTCTACTTTGACAAAACTCACCCACTTCCAAATAGAACAAGCAAAGATGGCAATCTCTCCTCACAAGTTTCTAAATGGGAGTCCTAATTCCTGCAGCATTTACCCTTAGAAATGTATAGCTTTCAACCTCTCTCCTTCTGGCCCAATGCCTGTATTTATAGTGCTCAAGAGGAAGTTAATCAGGTCCACCATCAATGGGATAGTCCCCTCTTTGGATGGGATAGCTCCCTTATTGATGGGATAAGTTCCTCTTTGATAGGAGTGCATGAACCATCTGGAGGCGCCCAATACACGTCGAACAACCTTCTAGAATGCTCTAGAAATGACCACAAGTAACTTTTTAAAGATGAAACTTGCGCATTCTAACCTTTGCAGGGGGACGCACCTGTCCCTTTACATACAGAGCGTCTTTGGACGCAGCTTTTGTGAACATTGGGAGCGTCCCCGCAGGTAAGGTTGAGAGAACCTGCGTCCCCAGAGATAAATACATTTATACAAGACTTTCTCTCTTTTTGGAGTTTGACATGGAGAGCAGAGGCATAAGACTTGCCTAAGAGGGTAGCATGACTGTTGATTGAGCCATACTAACTGAAAATAGTCATGGTGACATTTTTTAGTGTAACACTAACATATTTGTACGACATAGTTTAGGGTGGTATAAGTTATTGGAGCTTTGATTGTGTAGATCTATGTGGGGACCACCACACGTTGGATCATAATGATTGTTGGAAAATCAGAAAGGCAAAAATATTTTTTTTATCTTGATAATTACTTGTGATATTATTATGTTCTTATTAACTTTCTTGTATTATTTTATCTTAGTTCATAAAGAAATTAACGAAAAAATAACACAAAGATTAAAGACACCAGATGTAAGTAGACAAGCATGTTGGGTGTGTGTTATATTCTTTCCATGACTACCTACCTATGGTTTTGTGCATGGATTTCACACATGGTTTTGGGCATGATGGTTTTCTGTCCATGGTATTTTGTATATCTAGTCAAGGGAACTACAATTATGTTCTAATCTAGGGTTACCAGATTGGGGTTTATGGATTCTTTGACATGTATATATATTTATTGCAACATTGAAACAAACACAATGAAAAATGTTTAATATATGTTTTATGTTTTATGCTCTTTCCATTGTTTATTTTCTATTTTTTAGAATTCGTATGCAAGTAATTTTTGTATGGAGTTAAAAACTAGATTTGGTGTTTCAACTTCAAGGAGATGCCTTTACTGCTGAGGGATTTTTCTCGGGCCTATGGTAGACCTTATTCAGTGGGAGATCTGCAAGACAATTCTTGTGGTGAAAGAAGATGGAGAGTAGTGGAAAGATAGAGATAAAGAAATTTAATTCTTAGAGTTTTGAGTTGTGGTAACTCAATATGGAGGATTTGCCAGTGGATAAAGATCAATGGATCATAGTAGATATGAGTAATAAACCAATGGCAATGTCAGCTGAAGACTGGTTGAAGTTGGATTAGAAGGTAAAGAGCATAATAAGATTGTGTGTCTCAGATTCAGACTTCAGTATTGTTGAACGTATCAGGGGAAGATTCAATGAAGGCTTTGTGGGACAAGTTAGGGACTTTGTACCAATCTTAGCCTTTGGTGAATAAACTGCTCCTACAGAAAACTTTGTATAACTTAAGGATGAAAAATGGAGACTCGGTGACAGAGCATCTAAATGCATTTAATAATGTGGTAAGTGTTATGGGAAAATTTAGTGTCTTTTTGAACGACTAACCTCTAGACCTAGTAGCAAGTCTAGAACAAAAGTTAAAGTAACTCCATTTCTTTTCCTATAGCTAACAGATAAAAGAAAGAGGAGAAAAAGTACCAACCTATATCTCTCGCCCAATCCCTCTTCCCTTTGACCACTTTCGCCACTTCCTTCCATACTTAACTCACTTGAAAGGCACCTGCACACAAGCCTGTTGTGGGGAAAAGTATCCGACTCGGAATGACCCTATCCCTACTCTAAGGGTGATAGTTCCTTAGCAACAACTGAAAGTAAAGCTTTGATATTTTTCCTTTATGAAAGTACAGAGAAGGAAGAAAAGATTGACCAACCGATGTCTTTCGCTTTTGCCGATCCTGTCTTCTCTCTTTGCCTCTTGTTCCCAGCTCCTTGCTCCTTTTGCCGGCCCAGCTACACAAAGATCCTGCAAAAACAAGAGAGGGAAACTACAAGAAACATGTACTCATAACTGATGCATGGATTAGAATGGATCAAATATACAGATAAAAACAATACATCATTGTAATACAAGTATATAGGAGAACATCAAAAGCTTTATTGATAGAAGATAAAGGTTCTGAGAAGGTTACAACCATAAATGGCTCCAATCCAGCAGCACCTCCCCAGCAGCAAGAAATCTCCTCTTCTCCTCTATAAAAGCAATCACCCAATAACTCTAACTGTAAACCAACAACACTTCCTTACTTTGCACAAAATTCCAGCCCCCCTAGACCTCATAGAAGAGCTCTATATATAGGGTAGAAGGAGAAAAGATGAGTCAGCTTGAGACTGACATAAAGCTGCCTTGTGTCCTCTCCCTCTTCAGTTAAACTTCAGTTCTTGAGTCCACTTGGAGATCCTTGCTTCCACATGGAGATCAAGTACCTCTTACTCATCATAGGGCGAATTCCTTGAACCAAGTGTCAGTTTGGAAGCTTCCTGGGCAGTTGACACCTTGCAGAATGACTGTGCCACTTGGCCAATCTCGCCCAGCGCAGGTAGCCTTCATTGGTTTTGACTTTCAGCGCAGGTACAAGGAGGAGCAGTTGACATTCAGCGCAGATGCTCAGTGGAGCAGTTGACATGATCCAAAAATAGCCTGTTTTTGAGTGTTTTCAGGTGGAGAACTGATGGGAAGTGCTGTGGTTTGCTGACCTTGTTCCTCTAGGGGTAAGAACAACATGTTTAGGGACTGAGGATCCCTGTAATTATCGACATTTCATGCTCCATGCTGCGAGGCACAAAAATGTCTATAACAGTTGCCCCCTAAAGTATGAGGCCGTTTATCGGGTGAAATGCTTTATCCAGAGGGTCCGAAGTTCATTCAAGTGCTGAGAGGTGCCCTGTAATACAATACAATACAATACATTATTTTTCATTCTGTTTTCATGATCTAGCTGAGGCGGGCATTCCCATGCTCAGCTTTATAAATACATTTTGGTACATAGAATGGACGATCGTCTGATGATAGACTGATAATTCTCTGCTGAAATTATCATCCTTTGAGTAGGATGATCATCTGCTGCAATGATGTACATGACAAATGCTTTTATATTTCCTGAATATATATCGCAGCCCGGATGGATGAAACTAGATCCGGGGTCTTCAAACTCGTTCAATCTTCACTCTAAGTACAAGTCGATCCATGTGAGAATTTTGCTGAAGTCGAACATGGAAAGACATCGCTTGATTACCGGTCAATGATGAAAACCGTTAACAAGCGCGAGAGGAATCACCGATAATGATAATGACCCTCAAGGTACTGCAGTACAATTCACGTGGCGTGAATAAAGGACTTGGCGTCGAACGCCACGCAAAATCTTCTGGTCGAAGGTCATTGATGTATACCTGTCGCCGGAAGTGAGAAACTTGCCATTGAGGCATGCAAGCTTCAAAGTACTGATGGGGTTGTTCCTAGATCAACTTCTCGGATAATGAGCTGAAGTCGACAAGAAGCGATCCGTCAAAGGAGGGCCTTAATGAATCCCACATCAATGACACGGAACGGAGCTAATGATTTTAGTGGAGGTGAAAACAAACTGTGACATATGATTCAGGGTGGCGATCATGAATGGATGAAGGATAATGTATGGCAGTGGATGGGACACGGTTGACACTTTCAGAATGACCTCTCTTGAACATATAACGACACTGATGCGATGGATCGGTAGCATTACCCCAAAATGTGGATGGTTTGGCGAAGACCATGGTGATGAGACCGGTGAATGAAACAACCCAACCCGATGTGGTACGGAAGAAGAGTGTCATGTTCAAGAGCGACTTGCTACCATTAAGCTTTGATGTTCTCCCAATTTTTCCCCAGTCATTTCTGACCAATACCTCTTTATTTTTGTCAAGCTTGAGGAGGATAACATATGCTTGTTCTATAACCTGCCCTTCGGGCAAGCCCATCGCTATGATTTAACGAGCTTAGCGATAGGGAAACTCGTTCTCGTCTAAAGGCAAGTTTGTCGCTATTTAATCATTTTAACGAGTCCAACGACAAGGAAAACTCGGTCCTTTTCATTTTTAGAGAGTCTGAAAAGGTACAGAAAGTTAACTCCATAATTCCTTTTTCGTCATCTAATCCCTTAAGTCCGAAAAAGTATAAAACAATACAGAAGGGATGGGTGTTCGGTACTTTTAACGAGCCGAACAAGACAAGCGCTCGATCTTTTTGTGTAATAATCCCTCAGGTCCAAAAAGATTAAAGTCTAAATGAGGGATAGCTCTTCCGGTCCTTTTAACGAGCTGGAAGGCCAAAACTCGGCAAACTTTTCATATTTTACGAGTCTGAAAAGAGCTCAAAGAGGACTCGTCTTTTGAGGAACGAGTGATAAACAGGGATAGCAACTGATTCCAGGTACAAGTTGGAATTTTCCAATCACGGCAGTGTCACAAGGATGGCTAGGTGAAATCACTCTTCACAGATGTTCCTCAAAATGGGTAAACACACAAATGGAAGTGAATGATCGGCCAAATGACGGTGGAGGTGACGATGCACAAACACGACCAAGGCTTTTATGGCTGATGAATTTACGATCTCAAAAGGGTATTTACCGGTTCATTTTTTCTGAATGAGCTTGAACTCTAAAGGAAAGCCTGCTCATAAACTTATGTTTATTTTTTAACGAGCATGAACTATGCGCTAAAACTGCTCGGATCTTGCGTTTATTTTTTAACGAGCATGAACTATGTGCTAAAACTGCTCGATATACCAGTCATAAGATAAGAATGCCTCCTCTAAGGATCCATTTTTTATAGAGCTTGCGCCTTACCACAGCTATGCTCCAACTCATCCTTCCTTTATGTAAGTTCGGAAAACGGTTAATCTTAAAACCAGATAAATAACCACCCCTAGCTTGCATTCCAGAAGGTTTGCATGCCCCCAGGTATAGGATAGAATTTCGAGGCTGCCCCTCCTTTCCCCTACCTCTGCTTTTCTTTGGGTGTTCACAGTTACTTGTCATCTTGCCAATCTAATGTTAACGATACTAGTCTTCTCGTTATTTTAAGGGGTCTTACGCGGTACTCAGTCTTCCCGTCGGCCCAACTTTTAACGAACAGCTATTTGTGACAAGAGAAGAACACTTCTCAAAGACAAAACATTGGTATTATTGAGGGAGGCTTGCCTCTTTCTTATTATCCGAAGAGGGTTCTATTTGCTGCCGCAAATCAATCTCTTTCTTCGGCGATGTCTATCATTAGGTTACTCAAAGATGGTTACCCTATGTCACAACAATAGAATCTCTTTCTTTGGAGGCTGCCCCTACTTATCCTTCAAAACATTTGTTTTAATGGGTGAGGCTTGCTTTTCCCCAAAGATGGTTACTACTTGTCGCAATAAGGGAATTCCTACTTGGGCATTGCCCACCTCTTTAGACAAAGGTGAATGACTCTTTTGCCAAACACATAACTTTAACAAAAGGATACTATTCCAGAACAACCCCTCTTCCATCCACGGACGGGGTACGGACTAGTCATATTCTTCTGCGGAAATTCTACCTTATACCCAGGGTTTTTTCTGCCCGAAGCAGACCAGGGTGCATGCCCCCTGGGTTCCAGTCTTTCTTTCCGAATCACTCGCACTCATCGGGAAGGAGGACTGGGGGTGGAGGCGAATCTTGTGTGAACAGACCATTTAGGAATGGTATTTGACTATTTGCGATGCGAGATCCCGGAAATGAAAGTTGGTCTACGAGCTTGACCACCCTTCCTTCGTGTGGAAAACACATTACTCTAAAGAGTGAGGAGACTATCGCTCCCATGCAATAAATATAGTCACGTCCAAGGAGTAGGTTATAATCCAAGGGTCCTTGGACGACCATCACGTTCAAATTAACGGTCTTCCCTTTCAATGTAACAGGCACATTGGGGAGGATTCCTAATGGTCGACTGGTTCCTTTATCAAAACCTGAGAGATTTCTTAACTCAGGTAAAAGCGCCGGGGAACCCAGTGCTTTCCAAGCAACAGAGGAAAGGATACTCACAGACGCCCCTTCATCAATGATAATACCAGCCATGATCATTCTATAGATCTGGACAATGATTCTGAATGGTACACTGGCTGGTAACCGGGGTCTGCCTAGTTGATTCCAATCAAAGGATACAACCAGGTTGCTTGGTGGTGGGACCGAATATACGGCCGGATATGACCCTGATGATGTTCCTTCCTGTGATAAAGGAATGGGCGCATTGCCCTGACGCTCATCAGAGTCGGTGCTGATGAAAAGAACCTGGACGGTGTCATCCTTATTCTCTTCAGTGAGGGTGTCGCATGAAGATGACTCTTCGGCGACGGTGTCATTTGAAGATGAAACTTCTGAAGGTAGAACCGGGTCAACTGCCGTATCGACCTTTGGACTTTCGTCTAGTCTGGATTCAGTAGGTTCATTTTCAGTGACTGACGCTTCAGCCGACCACTTGAGCGGGCCAGCTGTATTTCCAACCAACGAAGGACTTGGCACGAGTTTTTTGTATCCAGGAGGAAGTTTTACCGGTGAAACCGGACGATCTTCCAAAACTCTCTTCGCTTCGTCTAAGAAGGGACAACGGTGGATGGCATGACTGCCTTCACACAACTTACAGGGGAATCTTACTCCCCCTTTTTGTCTTGATCCTTCACTTTGGCTGGTTGACGGAAAGCAATCAACCTGATTGTCAGAGGTTGATGCCCCCGAATTGTGCAGACGAGGGGACCAGTCCGTTAGTATCCGGGGAATACAGGGACAATCTCTGTGGAAATGGTCTCCTCTACATATGACACATGGCGATTTAGGCCCGGTCTGTGCAGTGGGTGGGTTTTCGTCAGATGTCTTTTGCTTGCCCCCAGTCGCCTTAGGCTCCTTCTTCTTCTTTTCTTTCTTCTTCTTTTCCTTCTTCTCCTTGGGAGGCTGACTTTTGCCGGCTCTACCTTGCGAAGATGAAGGATTGGAGGAAGAGTTATCAGAAGTAGAAGGCTGGTGGGCGGCTCTAGACTGATCTAACAGTTGACTCGATTGATCAGGAACCATGGTGGCTTGAACTACATTGGTCGAGAACAGCCAAACTGGCAGGCCTATTGTCAGTCCTGGAAGCGACAATGTGGCCATATGGGGCGCACCAACTTCTCCCCAAGAGGAGAAAGGACTAGGATTTCCATCTTGTGGACTTCCTTGGTTGGGGCGTTCCATGTTCTCAACTCACAGATCAACGCGGGAATAAGAGGTGATTATGTTCCGTTTAAAATGAATTTTATAACGACGCTTTATTAGACACAACTTTGCTTTTTCATGTTTTAAGAGTCGAGAAAAAGCTAAAGATGACTCTAGTCGCCTTCGATGTATTAACGAGCCCGAAGTGACAAATGCTCGGTTGGACTTTTTCAGTTATAGAGTTTGAAAAAGGCCAAAAGAAACTGCTCTGGAGATCTAGGCAGAGGGTGTGCCAAACCTTTCGCGAAACCACAGAATACGTTTTACGGTACGGGTGGTCGATCTTCGTGAATGCTGTGTTCACTGCATCGCGATCAGTAGGGTGGCCGACACGGCTTCCTAAGGATAAAGGCTTTATTCCTATAGGGGTCTCCCAATATACTCGACGGTACGCGGGAGCACAAATCCGTATTGATACTTATCGCTTCACCGTGGAGGAATCACCCAACCACTCAACGCTAAGATATCACGTTTAACGACGCCGGAACACGTCTCTAGCTTAGACCTCTATGTGTTTGCGTTATGTTTCAATGCGTTGTTATGTAAATTCAATTCATTTTAATGTTGATCTTGCTTAGCAGTTTGCCTTTAAGGATTACCACGAGATGTATATATACAACTTCCTAAATGCAATCTAAGATGAGAAGCAAAACTTTTCAATCTTTCAACTTTGAAAACCTTAATCTACTAAGGGAAAAGAAAGACATCAACTTTTCACACAGATCATGGAACACACACTAAATGCACTTTTTCCTAAATCAACATGCAAACTGTCAATAATGCACATGCACAATGCAGATATTTCTTTTCTTTATCCTTAATGTTGATGTAAGACAAAAAGGAAACTGTTGTGTAACTTTGAATCTAATTTCAAGCGGAAGTAAACAAGCTTGTCCAAAATCAAAAGACACCTTAAGATCGACTTGTTTAGACACTGGAAATGTATAGGTTCAAACCACAAAATGAAAAACAAACAAACTCAAACAGCCATGAACAGTAATAAAACTAGCTCTTAAGATCACAAAGACACTTTTACAGTTCAGGATCTAAGAGGCCACAGCTATATTGGTTTGCTTTTCACAATGGGAAACTGTAACTGAAACAAGAAATACTGAAATAACAATCACAGTTTCATCACACAACTGAGGCGGAATAATGTCAAGGAAAGTTGGTTTACAGCAAGTACAAATGACAAGCAATCAGCAGCAAAACAACAGTGAAAACAGGGCCAAGACTCAGTAGGAAACCTCAGCAAGACACTGGCTAACTGGTCCAGCGCAGGCTCTGGTCTGTCAAACTGACTTTCAGCGCAGTTCCCGAAGGGAGTACCTGCGCTGGAATGCAGACTGCCTTTGGGCAGCCTGCACTGAGACACGAGAGTTGCGTTTACAAGGGTTTCCGGGTCATAAAAAGCTCAAAAATTCACTGTTTTTGCTGAAATAAAAAGCTATAGGTCAAGTACAAGCTAAGGGATGATCAAGAGGATGAAAAGCTATCACAAAGAGCACAAGAGTCCTTGTGGATCAGCTCTTCAAATCATAAACTTGCTCAGAAACTGAGCCAGAGCAGCTGCCCTCTACTTTGCAATTGAAGGACTCAATTGCAGTTCGATTTGGTGCTCTCCTTGTTTATGAGATGAATAGCAAGAAACACAATAAACCAACAAGATACTAGGCTCCCCAGTGGAGTCGCCAGTTTGTTGTGGGGAAAAGTATCTGACTCAGAATGACCCTATCCCTACTCTAAGGGTGATAGTTCCTTAGCAACAACTGAAAGTAAAGCTTTGATATTTTTCCTTTATGAAAGTACAGAGAAGGAAGAAAAGATTGACCAACCAATGTCTTTCGCTTTTGCCGATCCTGTCTTCTCTCTTTGCCTCTTGTTCCCAGCTCCTTGCTCCTTTTGCCGGCCCAGCTACACAAAGATCCTGCAAAAACAAGAGAGGGAAACTACAAGAAACATGTACTCATAACTGATGCATGGATTAGAATGGATCAAATATACAGATAAAAACAATACATCATTGCAATACAAGTATATAGGAGAACATCAAAAGCTTTATTGATAGAAGATAAAGGTTCTGAGAAGGTTACAACCATAAATGGCTCCAATCCAGCAACACCTCCCCAGCAGTAAGAAATCTCCTCTTCTCCTCTATAAAAGCAATCACCCAATAACTCTAACTGTAAACCAACAGCACTTCCTTACTTTGCACAAAATTCCAGCCCCCCTAGACCTCATAGAAGAGCTCTATATATAGGGTAGAAGGAGAAAGGATGAGTCAGCTTGAGACTGACATAAAGCTGCCTTGTGTCCTCTCCCTCTTCAGTTAAACTTCAGTTCTTGAGTCCACTTGGAGATCCTTGCTTCCACATGGAGATCAAGTACCTCTTACTCATCATAGGGCGAATTCCTTGAACCAAGAGTCAGTTTGGAAGCTTCCTGGGCAGTTGACACCTTGCAGAATGACTGTGCCACTTGGCCAATCTCGCCCAGCGCAGGTAGCCTTCATTGGTTTTGACTTTCAGCGCAGGTACAAGGAGGAGCAGTTGACATTCAGCGCAGATGCTCAGTGGAGCAGTTGACATGATCCAAAAATAGCCTGTTTTTGAGTGTTTTCAGGTGGAGAACTGATGGGAAGTGCTGTGGTTTGCTGACCTTGTTCCTCTAGGGGTAAGAACAACATGTTTAGGGACTGAGGATCCCTGTAATTATCGACATTTCATGCTCCATGCTGCGAGGCACAAAAATGTCTATAACAAAGCCGAGAGAGAAAACCATCAAAGCATACATTTTAATCTATTAACTAAACATATTATAGAATCAAAAGTACAATATACATCACATAACACATGAATGGGAAAAATCATAGAACTCTTTATTCTTGTAAAGGAAGATTACAACCCATGTAGATGCATGTTCGATTCAATGTCATCCTCCCAGCTTCAAACCCTTCTCTCCTCTTGGAAACAACAATTTGACATGATAGCATTACTCTTTCTATTAATCTCTTACCAACAACATTTCCTTAGCTCAAGAAGTTTCAACCTTAGACCAGCCTTGAATGCCTAGTCCTTTTATAGCTGAAAAGAAGAGGTTAGGCCATTAATGGCCCCCATGAATGCTTTGCCATAATTAGGAAGTGGTTCCATGGAGGAAGGGATAATGGATTAAGTTTCATTCATCTCCTTCCTCATCCAAAGTGAGCCCAATCCTTCTAGAAACCTCCAGAAGTATCCATTGGATGAGGAATCTAATGGATTTATTTGAAAAATTCGATGGATCTTGCTCATCATAGGTGATACAAAGCCCAGGTGATATGCATAGCACCTAGACAATGTAGTGCCTACCATTTATTGCATCCAAATAGAAGGCCACCTGTGATGATCTCCTGAGGGACATTTTTTGGATGAATGGTGTCATGAAACTTTTGGGAGGCAAGCATGATGTAGGTTAACTTCATTAGGGAGTGAAAACATCTGAATTAGGGGTTGATGGACCCTAATAATATAGATCTGGAAGTTGGGGTTCATGTGCCCATTTTCCTGTAACAGTTGCCCCCTAACGCATGAAGTCAAAAATAAACATGTCGAGTGAGATGCTTTACCACTTGGAGAGAAGGTTTTGAAGTGGAAGGTGACTTGCATCAATTACGATACAAATATCATGATACTTTGATTTTTTCTCATAATCTAGCTGACGGAAGGCATACCCATGCTCAGCTTATAAAATTTCATTACATGTACAAATATAGTCATTTATAGATGTAGACCCATGAGTGGATGACCATGAATGTAAGGCCATTGTACATTTGATATAGTACTCCAATATTTCATTCAAGTACAAGTCTAACCATGTGAATAGATGATCTGAGGTTGAACATGGACAGACATCATCTAATTACCAGCCAATGATGTAAGCCGTTAACGGACACGAGAGGAATCACCGATAATGATAATGACCCTCAAGGTACTCCAATACATTTCACATGGTGTGAATAAATGATTTTATGTCAAACACCATACGAAGTCTTTCGGTCGAAGGCCAGTGATGTCAACCTATCGTTGGAACTGAAAAAACTACCATTGATGTATGCAAGCCTCAAGGTACTGAAGGGGTGTTTCTAAGTCAACTTCTTGGATGATGTGCTAATGTCGATAAGAAGTGACTCATCCCAGGAGGGCCTTGATGTATCCTGCATCAATGAAACGAAATGAGGTAAATGGTTTTGCAGATGAAACATCGACTGACAACACAAGGTTTAGGAATTACAGGCATGAAAATGAAGGTTTACTATATTGTAAAGGATGAAGTTTTGAACTGAATGACTTCTCTTGAACATATCGGTGACACTGAAGTGAATTGGTAGCATTTACCCGAAACAAAGCAATGGATGGTATGATAGACCAATGGTGTGATAACCATCAAGCCTAATGACCCAACCCACATAGTCATGGTGATGAGGTGAAAGTGTCATGTTCAAGAGCAACCTGCTACGATAAAGTGTTCCTAGCTTTTTCCAATTTTCCCTAGTCATTTCTGACCAGTACCTCTTTATTTTTATCAAGCTTGAGCAAGATAACATATGCTTGTTGTATAATTTCACCCTTCCATTGAATCCATCGCTATTTGATGTTTTAACGAGTCTAGCGAAGGTGAAACTCGGTCTTGTCTAGATGGACAAGTTTGTCGCTATTTGATGCTTTTAACGAGTTTAACGACAAAGATAACTCAGTCCTTTTCACATTTACAGAGTTTGAAAAGGGACTAAAAGGAAACTCCACAAGTTCTTTTTCATAAACTTGTCTCTCAGGTCTGAAAAAGCGTAAAATGATACCAGAGAGAACTTATTAATCATGTTCGATCAACGAGTACCTTTTTCGTAATTAATCTATCTAAGCCCGAAGAAGGGGTAAAACTATACTGAGTAGATATTGATTCTAATCTGTTAACAAGCTATAAATGACAAGCGCTTCACAATCTTTTCATATTTAGAGAGTCTGAAAAGAGCTTAAGGAGGACTCTATTATGAGGAACGAGTGGTGTCTAGGATAGCAACTAGTTCCAGTGATGTTGGAACTTCTCAAAACACGTTTATTTATGTGAAGAGGTTGGCTAATAAGATCACTCATTGAAACTGTCCCTCAAAAAGGGTAAGACAACCAAGTGAAAGTGTATGATCAGCCAAAGAGATGGTGGTGATGGGATGCAAACAACCAAGGCTCATTTGACAAAAGAGGCTGATAGAATGGTAATCATGAGGGTTAAACTGGAAATGGGTTCATTTTTAGAAAAAATTGAACCATAGGGAACTGTACTTATATTCAGTTTCATGTTTACACAAGCTCGAAATGAAAAACTATGCTTGATATTGGTTTACATGCCCCCAGCATGATAAAAGGGAGAGCCTCCTGTAACTAGATGGAAGTTGCTGCGGTGAAGTAGGATGGTTATCCAACACCTTTTTGGCTTCGTCCAGATAGACAAAGGTGAATGGGGTGATTCCCTTCACATAACCTACATGGAAAATTATCTTTACCATTAGATGGATGCCCCCCAAGCTTCATTACATTCACCTAAGTAAACTACTCAAGGCTATCAAGTGGATGGAATGAAGGTTCTTTTATGAGATCAAGTGAAAGACTCATCTGGGATTTTATGACATCTACTCAAATAATTGACTTGGAACTTTGCTCTAGGGTACCTTATTTCATTTTTTAATGAGCTTGGCATAAGACAAGGAACTTTGCTCAAATTCCTTGTCTCTTTTTTTAACGAGGTTGATGCATGACCAAGAACTATCCTCATGGACCTGTTTCATTTTTTAACGAGGTTGACACAGTTAAAAAACTATCCTCATGCACCCGTTTCATTTTTTAACGAGGTTGACACAAGACAAGGAACTATCTTCATACCCTTTGTTTCATTTTTTAATGAGGTTGACACAAGACAAGGAACTATCCTCAAATTCCTTGTTTCATTTTTTAATGATCTTGAAACATGACAAGGAACTATGCTCATATTCCTTGTTTCATTTTTTAACGAGGTTGACACAAGACTAGGAACTATCCTCATGGACCTGTTTCATTTGTTAACGACATTGACACAGTAAGAGAACTATCCTCATACTCTTGGGTTTATTTTTTAACGAGGTTGACACAAGACCAAGAACTATCCTTGAGCGTCAATCACAACTCATAAGTGGTCATGAAGGAGAGATTTGGTTCCAATGCCCCCAGTACATGATGTACAACATCACTGAATTGATCGTCAGTTGATGTAGGTATGAAACAGGTTGCCACATAATTAACCCGTGGTGGGGATGATACCATTGGTATAAAAGGACCAATTAGGGAAGATGGTTGACTAGGAGCAATATTTGGACTGGGAAATGAATGTTGGTCAACAGTGACAATTCTGCCTTCATGCAGGAAACAAATCACTCGAAAGAGTGTTGAAACAATAGCTCCCATGGCATAAACATAGTCGCGCCCAAGTAGTAAGTTATAATCTAAAGGGCCTAGGACTACCATCTTGTTTAGATAAATGGTTTTTCCTCCCAAATTAATAAGAACTGAGGGATGATCCTTAAAGGTTGACTCGTTCCTCAGTTAAAAGCCAATAGATTTTGTGTAACTAGCACAAGCGGTGGCAAACCAAGTGCTTGCCAAGCAGTTGAGGAAAGGATACTCATTGATGCACCTTCATCTATAATAGTGCCCAATAAAATCATATTACAAACTTGTACTATGATTTGGAAAGGCATATAAGAAGGAAGGTGGAATGTTTCCAGTTGATTCCAATAAAAGGAAGTGACTAGACTACTTGGAGGGGCTACCGTAGAAATGGAAGAATTAACCACTTGAGTTACGAGAGCGGGAGGATTTTCCTCATATATCGGAGTAGCCAAGGTGAAAAAATATTTTTCATGTACAAATGAGGGGTATATATACCTAAGGGTGAAACTAATCCTTGTGAGAGTTCGACTTCCCTCATGATTGTTTAACTTATATGAATCTTCAAATTTACATGTGGGTCTCTTAGACTTCCACATCACATTATATTGATTACAAAATTATGTGTTATGAAACCAACTCAAGAAAAGATAGAAAAGATAGATCAACGCCTTAGAATTCAGCCTCTTCAAGGGGGCAACCTCCTTTACATTACATAAATGAACAATTCTTGGATGATACAAATGAAAAGACCTCCTTTCTATATATAGGAGTCTAAGGGGTTATAACATAATCGGAACCGACATAACAATAATAATGTAAGGGCACAATAATAACAATAGTGGGCTTCTATGGGGCACAATAGTAACAATATGGACACTACATGGGAACATCAATATAATAAGTGGGTTATACTAATAACAATAAGGGGTTACACTAGTAGTATAGGGGCCTAACATGCCCCTCTCCTTCAAAAAGCATTGTCCTCAACGCTTGAGTAGTTCTTGATGCTTCTGTATAAAATTCTTGTCCTCCCATGTGGAATATTCAGCAAGTAAGTTCTTCCACTTGATGAGATACTCTGAAATTGATCAATTTCGTAGCTATCAGGTTCTTATTTCTGTGACTTCTCCAAGTTCCAATATGATTTTTCCTTCCTCTTCAATTTCTGGCAATATTGCTTGAATTGGGATCTTTTGCAACTTTTGAATAAGTGGCCATACTTCTTCGTCCTTCTTCCATTCATCTTTTGCTTCATTTATCCAATCTGGTTGGATAATATAAGTAGCACAAAACAATGCTTCCACATCCTCATCCTTGAAGAGTCTTCCCATTCAGTAAGGTCGCCATTTTTTAAGTGCATGTAGTATCGCCAACATTTCCTTCTCATAAATAGCTTGCTTGAGATGTAGCAGAAAAATACCCAATCACCTACATCAAAACATTTTTCACTACAATGTTGATCTACCTGTTGTTTCGTTTGATTTTGCACCGAAGTGGCGTTATCCTTTAAAAGTTGGAGAACTTGCTGTTGATACTCGATGTGATCTTTCTCTGCTTGAACCTTTTTCTTCTTGATATGTCCTATCTTTTGAGGAGTGGTAATTTCTTCCAGTCCTTTACAAGATATGGTCGGATTCATTTCTTGATGCTCGATGTGATCTTTCACTTCTTGAACATTTTTCTTCTTGATGTGTCCTTCTATCTTGATAGTTTGAGGAGTGGTAATTTCGTCCATTGAATTACAAGATATGGTTGGATTCATTTCTTCTTGTTAGGATATTTCGACACATAGGATATAGTTAAGTTCAACTTGGTCTAGTATAGAGTTAGGTTAGAGTTAGGTAAAGTGTGTTTCTTTACCGTTGTACATTTTGTAACTTACAATCCGAAGGTCACGATATGTAGTGATCCGACGGTTCACTCTTACCTCGGTATTACCGACACTTGATCCGTGGCTTGACACCCGATTGGTCCATGAGTTCTATTTAAAGCGCATGGAGGGTCATTGTTCGGGTAATCCGTGCATGAGAGAAGCTTATGTAAATTTTCATTCTTTGATTAATAAATTGCCTGTAGTACCCACGTTGGGACAGGTCGTGGACTGTTTCCCTCCTTGCACTTGAGGGTTTTAACCACGTCAAAAATACTGGTGTATTGATTTGAGATCTGGTTGTGAGCGGTGTCCTTTTGGTATTCTTTCTGTGGAACTTACCCTGTAAATTCCTACATGGTATCAGAGCTATTTGAGGGTCGCGTCCGTTGGTGATCCAAATCTGAAGCCGGTAGAACTGCATGCGGCTGTCGTTTCCTAGATCTGTTGTTTCTGACTGCTTTCGGGCCGAGAGGACTGCTCTGTTGCATTCGGAGCATCTGTTCCAGTGAGGAACCCCTTTCGTTTCACGCGAAAAGGTTTCCGGTAGCCCTAGCTGCGTCATTTTTCAGATCGGGAGGTATACAGTGTTTTTTTTGCAGTTTACTGTTATTTTCTCTCTGCTTATTTCGGTCTCAGTTTATTTAGCCTTTTTTTTAACCGGATCTATACCTTTCATTTCTGCGTATGCTCTTTGCCCTGCGACTCTGTGCGATCTGGGCAAATCAGAAACAGAAAGGAAGGATTTTTCTCATGCGTATGCTATTTTCCCTGCACCTTAGTGTGATCTCGGAAAATCAGAAACATTGAGAAAAATATTTAGTTTTTCGTCTAAAGCTAACCTTGAGATTTTTTTTTAAAATTTCTAGTTTTTTGGCTAAAGCTAACTTCGAGCCGCAAGGTTCGTTTTTCTTTGCTATTCGTGTTGGGTTTTGTGTTTTGTGTTTTGTAGGGAAAAAGAGCTTTCTCAAGGCAAGCACGCAAACCAAGGCGCCCCCCGCCCCCTCTCTCTCTCTCTCTCTCTCTCTCTCTCTCTCAAATTTTTTGTATAGATCAATTGGTTCAAAGCTATTTTAAGAGAGTAGAGGTCTTGGGTTCAAGTCTCCATTTTGTGGGGGCGGATTTTTTCATTCCCGCACATTCGCGCACTTTGCCGGCAACGTCAACAATTTTATTTCAAAAAGCCATAACTTCTTCATCCGGGAGCCTTTTTCAGAGCCGTTTTTTTTAAAACCGCCTATTTTTTCGAGATCTATCCATTGGAACACTTACTTTCAGCATCTTCAGCTTCAGTTTTTTTTAAAATGGAAAGTCCATGCCAAGTCATTCTTGACAGCACTAACTACATCCAATGGGTATCCTACATGGGAGATTTACTTAGAAGTAAAGGTCTCTACAGAATAGCCACAGACCAAGAGAAGAAACCAAAAGATGAAGACAAGGTGGCAAAATGGGAAAATAGACAAGATCAAGCACGTGGTTTGATAGGGATGTCTATTTCTCCTGATCTTAGATTCCACATTGCAGAACTTGAGACTCCTCATGAAGCATTAGAAAAACTTGCTAAAGTTTTTGGGATTAAAAATGAAATTAGAGCCCATCAACTTGAAAATGAGCTGCTTACTTTGGATCCTAATAATTTTTCTTGCATTGAAGATTTCTTGTCCAAATTCAAGACCCTTAGATATCTCTTGGAAGGTGTTAAAGTTAAGAAAGAAGATGGTAACCTTATTTATTCCATCCTTACTAAGTTGGGACCAGCCTACTCTGTATTTGTTTCCACTTTCCATTCTACAAGGGAAGCTTTCATTTGTCAAGGACAAGAATACAAGGCCCCTTCCATTGACTCCTTTTGTGATTCCTTAATAAGAGAACAAGAAAAACTCTTACACCTTGGTCTTCTTAATCTTGGAAACTCTTCCACGAAAGCGTTAGCCGCCCAGCAGCAACCAAATTCAAAGAATCCTAAGAAGTCATATCCTCAAAAGAATGGTCCTAAACCATCTCAGCCTCAAAATGAAACATCATTTCAGCAAAATGATAAGACCAATAAAAACAAATGGAAGAAGACTGATAGACATTGTAACTTTTGTAATCGAGATGGCCACTTAGAATCTAAATGCTTTAAGAAGATGGAAGCCTTGGAAGCTGCAATGAAGAAACATAACATCCATGTGGAGCCTACTTCAACTTCAACTTCCGGAATGGCACTTTCTGCATGTCATTATCAATCATCTCAGTCTGGTTATGCATTAAATGTATCTTCTTCTTCTTCTCATTCTCATGAGTGGCTCATTGATTCTGGAGCCTCTTGTCACATGGCCAAAAACCAAGCCATGTTTTCTTCTTTAAATGATTGTAACACCAAAAATATATATATTGGTGATGATAGATCTCTTAATGTTGTAGGGACTGGAACTGTTCATCTAGACAATGGTCAGTTTAATGATGTATTATGTGTTCCAACCTTATCCTGCAACCTTCTATCTGTCTATCAGATAACTCATTCAGGTGAAGGTAAAATTGTTGAATTTTCACCTCATGATGTTGTAATTAAGGATCTAAAAGATCCTAAACAGATTCTAGCTACTGGTCTTGCTGATGATTCCAAAAGGTTGTATAAGTTTCACAACTTTGGGTCATCCAATCTTCCCTTAGTATTTGTTGCTCATAATGATGAAGTGAGCAAACTTTGGCATGAGCGATTTGGTCACTTAAACTATCGCTCCCTTCAGCATCTATGTAAAGAAAATATGGTGACAGATCTTCCTATGGTATCTTGCAGAGATGGTGTTTGTTCCGGATGTGTACTCGGAAAACATCATCGGGACAGTTTTGACAAACGTGCCTCTTGGCACGCCTCAGGCCCTTTACAGCTTGTGCACAGTGATTTATGTGGTCCTCTTCCTGTTGCTTCATTCTCTGGCTGCAAGTACTTCTTAACTTTCATTGATGATTTCTCCAGACGCACTTGGGTATACTTCTTAAAACTCAAGAGTGAAGTATTTAACACCTTTTTGGCCTTCAAAGCCTTTGTTGAAAAACAATCTGGACATCAAATTCTTAAGCTAAGAACTGATAATGGTGGAGAATATGTTAAAAACACATTCATCAACTTTTGCACCGAAAATGGCATTCAAATGCAACATACTGTTCCATACACTCCACAACAAAATGGTGTAGCTGAAAGGAAAAATCGCACCTTAAAGGAAATGGCTAATTGTATGCTGCAATCTAAAGGACTCAGTCTTAGTTTTTGGGCCGAAGCAATTAATTGTGCAAATTATATAATCAATCGCACTCCTACTAAGGTTCTAGAGAATATCACTCCAGAAGAAGCTTGGAGTTCCATTAAACCAGATGTAAGTCACTTTCGTTTGTTTGGAAGTGAAGCATGGGCCCATATTCCAGATGAAAAGCATAAAGCTTTAGAACCTAAGAGTGAGAAATGTACTTTTGTTGGATATTCTGAAGATGTAAAAGGTTATAGACTTATTCCATTTAAGTCCAAAAATGTTATCATTAGAAGAGATGTAAAATTTGATGAAAATAAATTGGCCTGCGAGCCTAGTCCGGCGGATGTGCCACCTCTTCCTATCTCTTCTATCTTTGAAAACATTTCTTCTTCAGATGATGAAAGTGAGGATGATAATCCTCCCCCACCTTCTCAAGATCCTCAACTTCCAAGATGGGTCCGTGCTACTCGGGATGCAGCAGGTGATCTTGCCGGTGATCCTACAGATCAGCGACGTACACGTTCTCAGTTTGAAAGAGCCTCTTCTTTACTGGCTCAAGCTCCAGTAAATCATGATCCTGACACTTTTGCAGAAGCTTCAGGCCATCCACATTGGGAAGCAGCTATGAATGAAGAATATCATTCATTGATGACAAATGATACATGGGATCTTGTTCCTCTACCAAAGGGACGCAAACTTGTTAGATGTAAATGGGTTTACAGAACCAAGTATGGACCAGATGGGAAAGTTGATAAACATAAAGCTCGTCTTGTTGCTAAGGGCTTTTCACAGGTTGAAGGCATTGACTACACTGAAACCTTTTCCCCTGTTGCCAAAATGAACTCCATCTGCCTTGTTCTTTCCCTTGCTGCCTCTTTAAAATGGGAAGTCCATCAGATGGATGTTAAATCTGCCTTCTTGCATGGGGACTTGCAGGAAGAAATCTATATGGAACAACCCATTGGCTTCATACAAACAGACTCCAGCCCTGTTTGTCGACTTAAGAAATCCCTTTATGGCCTCAAGCAAGCTCCTCGGGCTTGGTATGCCAAAATGGATAGCTTTCTTTTAGAATCTGGCTTTTCTAGGTGTCATTCTGACAATACTGTCTACACCAAGAAAGTGGGCAACTCTCTTATCATCCTTGTTCTTTATGTTGATGATCTTATTCTTACTGGTAGTGATCCCAACCTTATAAACCATGTGAAGTCCAGCCTTAAAAAGAAATTTGAAATGACAGACTTAGGACACTTACACTATTTTCTCGGTCTTCAAGTCTTGCAATCCCAGGAGGGTATTTTCCTTTCCCAGTCCAAGTATGCTTGTGATATTCTTCCTCATTTTCACATGGAAGACTGTAAGCCAGCCCCTTCTCCCTTTCAGTCCGGAGTCAAACTTTCAGTCTCTTGTACTTCTCTTGAAGTTGATGCTACCTTATACCGTCAACTTGTCGGAAAACTCTTGTATTTAACCCATACTCGTCCTGATCTTTCCTTTGCTGTTGGCCTTGTTGCTCGTTTTATGCAAAACCCCCGTGAAAGTCATTGGAAAGTAGCTAAAAGAATACTTCGTTATGTTCAAGGTACAGTACAGTTTGGGATTCATTACAGTGCCAAAGCAGCTCCTCTGTTAGTTGGTTTCACTGATTCTGATTGGGCTGGTGACCCTCATGATCGGAAGTCTACTGCCGGTTATGTCTTCACTCTTGGTTCAGGACCTATTACATGGGCTTGTAAGAAACAGGCTGCCATTTCTCTTTCATCAGCAGAAGCAGAGTATCGTGGTGCTGTGGAAGCTAGTAAGGAAGCCTTGTGGCTTTGTCAGATCCTATCAGAGTTTGGCTTTGAGCAGCAGCATCCAACCACACTTTGGTGTGATAACCAAAGTGCCATTCAGCTATGCAAAGATCCAGTCCAACATCAGCGCAGCAAACACATTGAACTACACATGCACTTCATCAGAAAGCTCATTCATGACCATGTTCTTGAAGTGCAATATTGTCCAACAGATGATCAGGTTGCAGACATCTTCACAAAGGCTCTCACAGAGGCGAAGTTCACTAAACTTCGATATTTGCTTGGAGTTCAGGAAGTTGTCACTAAGGGGGGATAGGCTCTAGTGCCTCCTTCCTTCTCCTATTGTGTCATATTTGTAAATCCTTCAATCCTATCCCAAGTTGTTCTTAAGGGGGGATGTTAGGATATTCCGACACATAGGATATAGTTAAGTTCAACTTGGTCTAGTATAGAGTTAGGTTAGAGTTAGGTAAAGTGTGTTTCTTTACCGTTGTACATTTTGTAACTTACAATCCGACGGTCACGATATGTAGTGATCCGACGGTTCACTCTCACCTCGGTATTACCGACACTTGATCCGTGGCTTGACACCCGATTGGTCCATGAGTTCTATTTAAAGCGCATGGAGGGTCATTGTTCGGGTAATCCGTGCATGAGAGAAGCTTATGTAAATTTTCATTCTTTGATTAATAAATTGCCTGTAGTACCCACGTTGGGACAGGCCGTGGACTGTTTCCCTCCTTGCACTCTAAGGGTTTTAACCACGTCAAAAATACTGGTGTATTGATTTGAGATCTGGTTGTGAGTGGTGTCCTTTTGGTATTCTTTCTGTGGAACTTACCCTGTAAATTCCTACACTTCTTTCTCGATGTGATCTTTCACTTCTTGCACCTTTTTCTTCTTGATATGTCCTTCTATCTTGAGAGTTTGAGGAGTGGTAATTCTTGCCAATTCTTTACAATATATGGTCTGATTCATTTCTTCTTTCTCTGGGGTGGTGTCCTGGAATATATCCTCTTCTTTTGATGTTTCTTGATCCTTTTCTTCCTCCTCTTCATATTCTATGTAAAATAATTTCTTGTCAGCACACCTATGGGATTTAGTGCATTTGCTATTACAATTGTAACAAAGCCCTTTTTCTCTTTTTTCTTCCAATTGTTGTGGTGTTTCTCTAAAGAAGGTGTTGCTCTTTGTATCCTCATAATGTGTTATCATTTCCTCCGTGAAAATTGATCACGTAACAAGTTTTTTACGAGAACAAAGCCCTTCATACCATAAAAATTGATCTGGTTCTAAATATGAAGATGTAATACATACCTTTTGTAACAATTGTACACCATGTATATCAAAATATTGCTCCATCTGAAGTATCCAATTTACCAGATCCTTGCCATCAAACTTCCTCATCTTGTTTTTTCTTGATTTTAGGAGTTCGACCTTGAAACGACTCTAACACTATACTTTCAAATCTTTAAGTTCTGAAATTGTGAACTATAGTAGCCCTCTGTGTCCTCTTTTTAATGCCACCAGTCTGATCCAAATTGGATTCTCTAAGAAAGAGTTATGCACAATCTCCCAAGATGACTTGATTATAGACCTTTCCAGAAGAGCGAAATTGTATGAAGTGCCACGTGTCACTGTTTCAACCTTTGGATCTGAAAAATGAATACAAGAAACTAAAGTCTGTCCTCTTTCTATACCTTCTTATGAAATTTCAATCTGATCCCCAGAGAGAAAGTTATGACGATTTTCCCCAGGTCACCTGTTTTGAATGTAATTCAGGAGTCTGCAAAAATACCAACTTCCTCAGATCATATCTCCGCAAATATCGCGTTACAAGCTCTGAAATTCGGACCTAAGGTTCAACGCGATTTCTTCTCAAATGGTTTTTTTTTGCGACTTCTGAAACGTCACAAAAAAAAAGTTATAGTGAAAACGCCACGATGACCTGTTTGGAGTAGCGAAACCCTAGAATCCAAAGCTCTGATACCAAAGGTTATGAAACCAACTCAAGAAAAGATAGAAAAGATAGATCAACGCCTTAGAATTTAGCCTCTTCAAGGGGGCAACCTCCTTTACATTACATAAATGAACAATTCTTGGATGATACAAATGAAAGACCTCCTTTCTATATATAGGGGTCTAAGGGGTTATAACATAAACGGATCCGACATAACAATAATAATGTAAGGGCACAATAATAACAATAGTGGGCTTCTATGGGGCACAATAGTAACAATATGGGCACTATATGGGTACATCAATATAATAAGTGGGTTATACTAATAACAATAAGGGGTTACACTAGTAGTATAGGGGCCTAACATTATGGCCCACAGTAGTGATGTGGTCGAGATGTGTTAGGCCCCTACACTAGTAGTATAGGGGCCTAACAAGATGACTCATGACATGACTTGACATGATGAAGCTAGTACGTTCATGTTGCTGGTGGTGTCCATGTTGAGCTGCAGTGCTACTGAGTGATGAATGTGATCTTCGTGTATCATGGCTTCACCTCCACATGGCAAGGTGTGTGGGGTCTTCAATGGTCTTGGTGTTCACTTGATGTTTGACATGCATGTCTCTCCTTCACTTATACTTGTCATGCTCCATGTGCTCATCTATTCACGAACAAGTCTCATAGCATGCGCTCCTTGTTCATCCCATTCGTCGTCGTGCCATATCTCATCCATGTACCTATATCTACAATCACTCATGATGAGATGCCATAAAATCCATAAAAATCCTATTCTACCATGATGCATTATCTTTCTTTTTCGGGTGCAGAGGACCAGGAGCGACGACAAGGCTCTGAAACTACGCAGAGCACATTTCAGGCTGGGATGTGGGCTCTAAGCACTATTAAGGAAAATTGCATAGATGTCACTAGGAGGCTGAGATGGGAAATCCGGATCAATAGTGGATTTCTGTGGGATTTGGCATGGATGAAGGGAAGATATGCATAATTTCTCCAGGGAAGCAGTTCAAGCAGTAGGGAGGACACTAGTAGTGAAAATTGTCCAGATTCTCTAGGGAGGCTGGCAGCGGGCTGAGGGGCTTGCTGGCCAAAACTGCGCAGAAGTGGGAGGCTAGCCTGTAGGACATCTCTATGCAATTTATGAGCTGAGCAGGGTGTTAGATTATTCAGAGACATCCCGTCAAAACTGTGTAGTTTTCAAGAGGAGTAGCAGGCTAGTTGACAGGGTGACAGGCTCATAGTACTACGCAAATTTCAAGGACAGTATAGTGATAGGTAGCAAGTGCCTGTCCTGCAAGTCTGTGAAATTTCTTTAGTTAGCAGAGATGGAAATTATGGAAGCTCCTATGTAATTTTTCAGAGGAGTGAAGCTCGGGATCACTGCCTGGTAAAACTCTTTGGTTGACTAGCACGAAGCTTGATAGATTTGCTTGCGGACAACGTAGATATAGATGGCTTTCTGAGCAACTTCTACATTGTTCTAGGTAGCAGTCAGTTCGGTTGATTCCAAGATTTCATAATGCAGACTTCTAGGGAGGTAGCCTTAGGCTCTGCACAATTCTAGGTAGCAGTACATGATCATGAGGAGCTCATATTGCGTAGTGCAGATCAATGGTTGTTCGGTTGTTGGGTGGGTGGTCTGGTAGACAGAGTTTCAATGAAATGGCTAAGTGTATGAGTGAGTGTTTATGCATACATGACCTTGAAAACACACACTCAACATGACTCGATGACAAGACACCTTGAACCAACGGGTGCAGGCAACAAGCATGACACTTGTGATAGATTGTTTAACGACCGCGATGACACTTGTGTGACATTGCATAAAACTCCGTCTGTGAGTGCAAAAGATGCTTACATAGCGAATACAACTTGTACACATGAAGACAAACATTTTTCATCACCAGAACATGACTGTAAGCATAACATTGTGACCAACATACTAAATGATGTCCGGTGAACGATCAAGTGATGAGGGTGAAAAGACTCAACACGAACTCATGGGATGAGCCTGAGTTCTTTCAAACATCAAGGAAAAACCCAAGAAAGGCTCCAAAATTGGATGCATGCCAAAATTTTGGAGAGTGTTGCAACCACTACAACACATGTGTTTATTGTAGCTTAGAATTTGATTCATTGACTAGACTAGAGATTTTGGCCTAAATTAGATAGTGTTTAAATTCAACTCATATTTTCCACCATTTGTTATTTATTTTGTAAAAGATAAAAGAGTATGTGCATGTGATGTTGCATGGTTGTTTGGATCTGCTGGAATGGTGCCTTACACCATCTCCAACCAAGACTTCTTCCCTCTTTGATGAATCCCAAAATTTTGTTCTTGAGCTCATTCCCTTAGGTCACTGTGAGCAACCCTCTTAGTCTAAAATAGGCCTTCCTGAGGTGTTGAACTTTTCTAGGGAGGTTGGCCACCTTTTATCCATCTACCACAACCTCCATCTACCTTGCCATCCCTTGATCTCATCATTCCTACCTTCCAAACCCTCTCAATGACCTTCTTGTAGCAGCTCCTATAACGTGCCTATAGTAGCATGTTTTACCCCCTTGTTTTTCCCTGTGATGTAAATTTGACTTTTTTTAGGAGTAGGTTGACCCCCAACTTGGATTCCATGATAGCGGGAAATACCTAGGCCATTCTAAGCATCCTTTTCCCTTCAGAGCGAGATATAATAGGATTATTTTCTTTATCATAGATTTAGCACAAGTAGAAAATTGATTTATATGCAAGTGTGAATTAGATAGATGATGCATGAAATCTTGAGTGATGATTTGGTAGGGTAATTTCTTGTTTACAAGTGGATTTTATAGCTAGATGGTTGATTGGAAAATAATATTTCTCTTACTGCAGGTCGTATAGCTCTTGTTTTCTTTCATGAATTGATTTAGTAGCATTTACAGGTTGATAGCATCTACAAGTTGAGGTTTAAAAAGAATTTACCTTTTTGTCATTAGAGCTAGATTATGAATTGTAACTTGTAATTCAGTGGAAATAATGGTAATGGGGCACTATTTATCATATGTTGTAGTTGAGGGTGGCACGAGTAAAATCCAATATAATGTGTATATAACACTATCACCTCTAAGTTTGTACAAACCCTGAGTTGATAAATATAGTTGAGGAGCCCTTGGGAGTTGCAACACTCTTGGTGCAATACCAAGGCTCACAAAAGTGATAATCTTATAAAGTCATAAATGATAAAAGTAATTAACAAGCACACCTATGGATATGAAGGGAGAGTCCAAGGAAAATGTCCCAAGGTGAATTTTGGTGTAAAAAACATAGGCCATTAGAATGTAAGGTACAAATTGTTGATACTGATGATGAAAATGGTTAAAAAATAAAGCTAATTGGCTCTCATACAATCTAGAGGAGGTTGGAGAATAGTAGATATAAATTAGGGTGATCCATAATTTTCCACCTCCTTTGTAATATGGTAAGGTGGAATTGGAATTTTGTGGATCTTATGAGAGATCCAAGTCTGTAGAGTATCATTTGGTGATCCATTTTTTATGTCGTATCATTTGGGTTAGTGGTCATGACCCTCTCTTGTTAATTTTTTACTTTTGATTGGGTTGTATCCATCCTAACATATTTTTACAACCTATTTTAGGGTGGTATAAGTTATTGGAGCTTTGATTGTGTAGATCTATGGGGGACCACCACACATTGGATCTTAATGATTGTTGGAAAATTAGAAAGGCAAAAATATTTTCTTTATGTTTATAATTACTTGTGACATTATTATGTTCTTATTCACTTTCTTTTGTTCTTTTATCTTAGTTCATAAATAAATTAACAAAAATATAACACAAAGATTAAAGACACCAGATGTAAGTAGACAGGCATGTTGGGTGTGTGTTATATTCTTTCCATGACTACCTACCTATGGTTTTGTGCATGGATTTCACACATGGTTTTGGGCATGATGGTTTTCTATCCATATTATTTTGTAGATCCAGTAAAGGGCGGTTATGTTCTAATGTAGGGTTAATAGATTGGGGTTTATGGATGCTTCCACACACACACACACACACACACACACATATAGATATATATGTATTAAAACATTGAAAGGAACACAATGGAAAATCAGTCTAGTAGTCCTAGTTTTTGGATCCTGGGGAAAAGCTCTGTGCATATATGTTTTATGTTTTATGCTCTTTCCATTGTATATTTTCTATTTTTAAGAATTTGTATGCAGGTAATTTTTGTATGAGGTTAAGAACTAGATTTGGTGTTTCAGCTTCAAGGAGACACCTTTACTACTAAGGGATTTTTCTCGAGCCTGTGGTAGACCTTATTCAGTGGGAGATCTGTAAGACAATTCTTGTGGTGAAAGAAGATGGAGAGCAGTGGAAATATAGAGATAAAGAAATTTAATTGTTAGAGTTTTGAGTTGTGGAAACTCAATATGGAGGATTTGCCAGTGGATAAAGAACAATGGATCGCGATAGATATGAGTAATAAACCAATGGCAATGTCAGCTGAAGACTGGTTGAAGTTGGATTAGAAGGTAAAGAGCACAATAAGATTGTGTGTCTCAGATTCAGTATTGCTGAATGTATCACGGGAAGATTCAATGAAGGCTTTGTGGGACAAGTTAGGGACTTTGTACCAATCCTAACCTTTGGTGAATAAACTACTCCTACAGAAAACGTTGTATAACCTAAAGATGAAAAATGCAGGCTCAATGATAGAGCATCTAAACGCATTTAATAATGTGATAAGTGTTATCGGAAAATTTAGTGTCTTTTCGAACGACTAACCCCTAGACCTAGTAGCAAGTCTAGAACAACAGTTAAAGTAATTCCATTACTTTTCCTATAGCTAACAGATAAAAGAAAGAGGAGAAAAAGTACCAACCTGTATCTCTCACTCAATCCCTCTTCCCTTTGACCACTTTTGCCATTGCCTTCCATACTTAACTTACTTGACAGGCACCTGCACACAAGCCAAGATAGAAAACCATCAAAGCATACATATCAATCTGTTAACTAAACATATTATAGAATCAAAAGTACAATATACATCATATAACACATGAATGGGAAAAAGCATAGAACTCTTTATTCATAGAAAGGAAGATTACAACCCATGAAGATGCATGTTTGATTCAACATCATCCTCCAAGCTTCAAACCCTTCTCTCATGGAAACAACAATTTGACATGATAACATTACTCTCTCTACTAATCTCTTTCCAACATCATTTCCTTAGCTAAAGAAGTTTCAACCTTAGACCAACATTGAATGCGTAGTCCTTTTATAGCTGTAAAGAGGAGGTTATGCCATTAATGGCCCCCATGAATGCTTTGCCATAATTGGGAAGTGGTTCCATGGAGGAAGGAATAATGGATTAAGGTTCATTCATCTCCTTCCTCATCCAAAGTGAGCCCAATCCTTCTAGAAACCTCCAAAAGTATCCATTGGATGAGGAATCCAATGGATTTATTTGAAAAATTTAATGGATCTCGCTCATCGCAGGTGATACAAAGACCAGGTGCTATGCATAGAACCCAGACAGTGTAGTGCCTGCCATTTATTGCAACCAAATAAAAGGCCACCTGCAATGATCTCCATAGGGACATTTTTTGGATGAATGGTGTCATGAAACATTTGGGAGGCAATCATGATGTAGGTTAACTTCATTAGGGAATGAAAATAATTGAATTATGGGTTGATGGACCCTAATAATACGGATCTGGAAGTCAGGGTTCATGTGCCCAAATTTTCCTATAACAGTTGCCCCCTAAAGTACGGAGTCGAAAATAAACATGTCGAGTGAGATGCTTTACCACTTGGAGAGAAGGTTTTGAAGTGGAAGGTGACCTGCATCAATTACAATACAAATATCATGATAGTTCGATTTTTTCTCATAATCTAGTAGAGGGAAGGCATACCCATGCTCAGCTTATAAAATTTCATTACATGTACAAATATAGATGTCTATAGATGTAGACCCATGAGTGGATGACCATGAATGTAAGTCCATTATACATTTGATGTAGTACTCCTAAAAATATATCGCAGCCCAGATGGATGAAACTAGATCTGAGGTCTTCAATATCATCCAATCTTTCATTCAAGTACAATTCTAACCATGTGAATAGATGATCTGAGGTTGAACATGGAGAGACATCATCTGATTACCAATGAATGATGTAAGCCATTAGCAGATACGAGAGGAATCACCGATAATGATAATGACCCTCGAAGTACTGTAGTACATTTCGCATCGTGTGAATAAATGATTTGATGTCGAACACCATACGAAGTATTTCAGTTGAAATCCAATGATGTCAACCTATCGCCGGATGTGAGAAACATGCCATTGATGTTTGCAAGCCTCAAGGTACTAAAGGGGTGTTTCTAAGTCAACTTCTTGGATGATGTGCTAATGTCGACAACAAGTGACTCGTCGTAGGAGGGCCTTGATGTATCCCAAATCAATGACACAAATGAGGTAAATGATTTTGGAGATGAAACATCGACTGAAAACACAAGGTTCAGGAATGGCGGGCATGAAAATGAAGGTTTACTGTATTGTAAAGGATGAAGTTTTGAACTGAATGACTTCACTTGAACATATTGGCAACACTGAAGTGAATTGCTAGCATTGAACCAAAACAAAGTAATGGATGGTATGATATACCAACGGTGTGATAACCATCAAGCTGAATGAACAAACCCACATAGTCACAATGATGAGGTGAAAGTGTCATGTTCAAGAGCGACTTTCTACCATAAATTGTTCCCAGCTTTTTCCAATTTTCCCTAGTCATTTCTAACCAGTACCTCTTTATTTGTATCAAGCTTTAGGAGGATAACATATGCTTGTTGTATAATTTCACCCTTTAGTTGAATCGATCACTATTTGATGTTTTAATGAGTCTAGCGAATGTGAAACTCGGTCTTGTCTAGATGGAAAAGTTTGTGACTATTTGATGATTTTAACAAGTTTAACGACAAAGATAACTTAGTCCTTTTCACATTTAGAGAGTCTGCAAAGGGACTAAAAGGAAACTCCACAAGTTCTTTTTCATAAATTTGTCTCTTGGGTCTAAAAAAGCATAAAAAGATACCAGAGAGAACCTATTGATCATGTTCGATCAACGAGTACCCTTTTCGTAATTAATCTATCTCAACCTGAAGAAGGGGTAAAACTATGCTGAGTAGATATTGATTCTAATCTGTTAATGAGCTAGAAACGACAAGCACTCTGTAATATTTAGAGAGTCTGAAAAGAGCTTAAAGAGGACTCTATTTTGAGGAACGAGTGGTGTATAGGGTAGCAACTGGTTTCGGTGATGTTGGAACTTCTCAAAACATGTTGATTTATGTGAAGAGGCTGGCTAATAAGACCACTCATTGCAACTGTCCCTCAGAAAGGGTAAAAAACCAAGTGAAAGTGTATGATAAGCCAAAGAGATGGTGGCAATGGGATGAAAACAACCAAGGCTCATTTGATGAAAGAGGCTGATAGAATGGCAATCATGAGGGTTAAACTGGAAGTGGATTCATTTTTAGACAAGCTTGAACCATAGGGAACTGTGCTTGGATTCAGTTTCATGTTTACACAAGTTTTAAATGCAAACTATGCTTGAGATTGGTTTACATGCCCCCAGCATGATGAAAAGGAGAGTATCCTGTAACCAGATGGAAGTTGTTGCGGTGAAGCAGGATGGTTATCCAACACCTTTTTGGCTTCGTCCAGATAGTCAAAGGTGAATGGGGTGATTCCCTTCACATAATCTGCAGGGAAATTTATCTTTACCATTAGGTGCATGCCCCCCAAGCTTCATTACATTCATCTAAGTAAACTACTCAAGGCTATCAAGTGGATGGAATGAAGGTTCTTTTACGAGATTAAGTGAAAGACTCGATTGGGATTTTACGAGATTTACTCAAAGACTCGACTTGGAACTTTGCTCTAGGGGACCTTGTTTCATTTTTTAATGAGCTTGGCACAAGACAAGGAACTCTGCTCAAATTCCTTGTTTCTTTTTTTAACGAGGTTGACGCAAGACCAGGAACTATCCTCATGGACCTGTTTCATTTTTTAACGAGGTTGACACAAGACAAGGAACTATCCTCATATTCCTTAGTTTCATTTTTTAACGAGGTTGACATAAGACCGGGAACACTCCTCATGGACTTGTTTCATTTTTTCACGAGGTTGACAGAGTAAAAGAACTATCGTCATGAACCCATTTCATTTTTTAACGAGGTTGACACAGTAAAAGAACTATCGTCATGCACCCATTTCATTTTTTAATGAGGTTGACACAAGATAGGGAACTATCCTCATACCCTTTGTTTCATTCTTTAATGAGGTTGACACAAGACAAGGAACTACCCTCAAATTCCTTGTTTCATTTTTTAACAAGCTTGACACAAGACAAGGAACTATGCTCATAATCCTTGTTTCATTTTTTAACGAGGTTGACACAAGACTAGGAACTATCCTCATGGACCTGTTTCATTTTTTTAATGACATTGACACAGTAAAAGAACTATCCTCATACTCTTGGGTTCATTTTTTAACGAGGTTGACACAAGACCGGGAACTATCCTCGGACCCTTGTTTCATTTTTTAACGAGGTTGACACAAGACAACGAACTATCCTCAGAACTCCTTGTTTCATTTTTTAACGAGGTTAACACAAGACAATGAAATTTCCACGTCCCTTGTTCCATTTTTTAACGAGGTTGAAACAAGACCACGAACTATCCTTGGGGGTCAATCACAACTCATAATTGGTCGTGAAGGAGAGATCTGGTTCCAATGCCCCCAGTACATGATGTACAACATCACTGAATGGATCGTCAGTTGATGTAGGTATGAAACAGGTTGCCACATAACTAACCCATGGCAGGGATGATACCATTGGTACAAAAGGACCAATTAGGGAGGATGGTTGACTAGGAGCCATATTTGGACCGGGAAATGAAAGCTGGTCAACAGTGACAATTTTGCCTTCATGCGGGAAACAAATCACTCGAAAGAGTGTTGAAACAATAGCTCCCATGCCATAAACATAGTAGCGCCCAAGTAGTAAGTTATAATCTATAGGACCCGAGACTACCATCTTGTTCAAATAAACGGTTTTTCCTCCGAACGTAATAGGTAACTGAGGGAGGATCCCTAATGGTTGACTCGTTCCTCTATTAATGCCCAATAGATTCTGTGTAACTAGCACAAGCGGTGGCAAACCAAGTGCTTGCCAAGAAGTTGAGGAAAGGATACTCACTGATGCACCTTCATCTATAATAGTGCCCAATACAATCATATTACAAACTTGTACTATGATTGTGAAAGGCACATAAGAAGGAAGGTGGAATGCTACCAGTAGATTTCCATCAAAGGAAGTGACTGGACTACTTGGAGGGGGTATTGTAGAAACGAAAGAATTAACCCCTTGAGTTATGAGAGCGGGAGGATTTTCCTCCTATCTTGATGGAATAGGAGGATTTCCCCCAAGCTCATTTGAATATGAAGAAACAAAAAGAACTTGAGTGGTATCATGTTCACTCTCTTTGAAAAAGGTACGATTTACTGAAGGTGAAATCGGGTCAACTGTTACCTCGACTGGTTGATTTGGGTCGAGTATAGACTCATAGGATTCACTTTTACAGAGAGTGAGTTTGACTGACGGTTGATTTGAGTCAGCCAATTCATCAACTAGTGAAGGATTTAGGGATAGTTTCTTGTAACTAGATGGAAGTCGCTGCGGTGAAGCAAGACGGTTATCCAACACTTTTTTGGCTTCATCCAGATAGTGACAAAGGTGAATGGGGTGATTCCCTTCACATAACCTACAGGGAAACTTAACTTCACTCTTCTTTCCATGAACTTTACTAGCACTAGTTGATGGTGTGTCACAAACATGATCTCCAGAGGTTGATGACACAGGATGATGTGAATGGGAAGACCGTTCTTTTAAGATCCGAGGAATATCATGACAATTTCGAAGAAGATGGTCTCCCGCACAGAGTTTGCATGGATATCAAACTTTGTGAGGCTTAATGCATGACTTCTCATCAGATTTTGCATTCAAAGCAATGGTTGCTTGGTCACCCCTCTGCTGAGTTTGCTTCTTCTTCTTCTTCTTCCCTTTCTTCTTCTTCTTAGCCACCTGGTTACTAGTACCAATACTTTCACCAAGTGAAGAGGAAGAAGGGGAGGAAGAAATAGCGGAGGAAGAAGGCAAAGAGTCGACTTTACGATCAACTGGATGTTGATTTTGTCCAGTCGGAGGAGTACTCGATTGCGGAGAAATCATGACATTTTGACCTAGGGAGGTTGAAAACAACCATACTGGCAAGCCAATGGTAAATCCCGGAAGGGACAATGTAGCCATATATGGAGCACCAATATTTCCAAACGAAGGAAAAGGACTAGTATTCTCATCAAAAGGAATTCCTTGATTGGTGGACTCCGATTTATCACCATATGTTTCAACCTAAGATCAACTAAAACACAAGCGTGGAGGATGTTAGCCACGATCAATTAATTTTTATGACACTAGAACTTAACTTTGATTTTTCATTTTTTAAGAGTCAAGAAAAAGCGAAAGATGACTCTAGTCGCTTTTGTTGTTTAATAAGCTTGAAAGCACAAGCGCTCAAATGGGCCTTTTCTTTTAAGAAGTCAAAAAGGAACAAAGGTGACTACTCTGGAGATACTAAGCAAGAGGGTTTACCAAACTAATCACAAAACTGCAATATACACCTTGGTGGTAAATTAAAGAGAAATTACCAAGGATTTACCGTATGGCAGTCAGTGTTCCCGAATGTTGTGTTTAGTGCATTGTGATTGGTAAGGCAGTAGACTCGGCTTCCTAGGGATAAAGGATTTAAACCTATTAGTGTCTCCCACTATATACACGACAGTACAAGGAGCACAAGTCCGTACTAGTACTTACTGGTTCAGAGAGGAGGAATCACCCAACCTCAATGAAACAACAACCACTTGGTTTTAAGACACTGGAACACGTCTCTAGCCTAGACACCTCTAGATGTTTATGTTAAATTCCAATGCGTTATTAGGTTAATTGAAGTTAATTTTGGGTTGATCTTGCTTAAAATTTTCCTTTGGGTTTCACCACATGATGTTTTCTAAAATTCCTAAGAATGCAACTAGAATGAGAAGCACTCTTTCCATTTGTTTCCAACAATGAAAATCCTGGCTAATAAGGGATAGAGAAAACAAGTACTTTTTGGATCAAACAACAAAGAGCACTCACTAATGCAATTCCCTAAACCATTCTTTTCAAGCACAGACATTCAATCTCCAAGATGAAATTACATGTATTTCTTTTTCTTTTCAATTCCCCTTAATGTGAATTATGCACTAAGAAAAACAAATGCATAATGATTCAAAATATCTTTTCACAAAAATGTCGATTTATGACAATTTCAATTAAAGATAAAGGAAGACTAAATGACACTTTCAACTTTAAGGAAACAAATATTTTTGACACTTAAATGAAAATATGAATCAGATGCACAAAGTAGACCAATCGATTATTTAATGAAGGAAGATTTTACAACACTTCGTTTTTAAAAAAACAATCTATTGAACCTACCTTTGACAATGGACTACAAATGATAAAACAAATACATAAACAAAAATTTAACAATCTAGTCTAAAATGGGTCGAAAAAAGGAAACAGAGACTATTTTCAAAGACAAGAAATCATCTAAATGCAACAAACAATTCAAACAACTAAAAATTGACTTAAGGTTTCAGCTCCTAGATGGGAAAACTAATCCAAAAGGAATTAGTGCAGGCTAGAGTGAGGGACACTGTGATGCATAGCACTATCTCTGTGCAGAGGGTGCAATGCATAGCACTCTGTCAGTTATAGAGATTCGATGATTACAAATTGACCATTTTATGCTCAAAATTGACTCAAATTTCAGTAAATTGAACTTGAATTCGATGAATAGCAAAGGGTAAAGCATGTCAAAGTGTTTTAAGAGATTTGTAGCTACTATAAGGGATAAAATTGGTCCCCAGTGGAGTTTCCATTTTGGTACGAGCAAATTTAGTGTCTTTTCGAACAACTAACCCCTAGACCTAGTAGAAAGTCTAGAACAATAGTTAAAGTGATTCCATTGCTTTTCCTATAGCTAATAGATAAAAGAAAGAGGAGCAAATGTACCAACCTGTATCTCTCGCTCGATCCCTCTTCCCTTCGACCACTTTTGCCACTCCCTTCTATACTTAACTCACTTGAAAGGTACCTGCACACAAGCCGAGACATAAAACCATCAAAGCATACATATCGATCTGTTAACTAAACATATTATAGAATCAAAAGTACAATATACATCACATAACACATGAATGGGAAAAGGTATAGAACTCTTTATTCATAGAAAGGAAGATTACAACCCATTTAGATGCATGTTCAATTCAACATCATCCTCCCAACTTCAAACCCTTCTCTCCTCATGGAAACAACAATTAGACATGATAACATTACTCTCTCTACTAATCTCTTTCCAACAACATTTCCTTAGCTCAAGAAGTTTCAATTTTAGAACAGCCTTGAATGCCTGGTCCTTTCATAGATGAAAAGAGGAGGTTAGGCCATTAATGGCCCCCATGAATGCTTTGCCATAATTGGGAAGTGGTTCCATTGAGGAAGGGATAATGGATTAAGGTTCATTCATCTCCTTCCTCATCCAAAGCGAGCCCAATCCTTCTAAGAACCTCCAGAAGTATCCATTGGATGAGGAATCCAATGGATTTATTTGAAAAATTCGATGGATCTCGCTCATCGCAGGTGATACAAAGGCCAGGTGCTATGCATAGCACACAGACATTGTAGTGCCTGCCATTCATTGCAGCTAGATAGAAGGCCACCTACAATGATCTCCTTAGGGACATTTTTTGGATGAATGGTGTCATGAAACTTTTGGGAGGTAGGCATGATGTAGGTTAACTTCATTAGGGAATGAAAACAACTAAAATAGGGGTTGATGGACCCTAATAATATAGATCTGGAAGTCAGGGTTGATGTGCCCAAATTTTCCTATAACTGTGTACGAGTTATTATCCATTGATATTAAAATTTCAGATGAAGATAATTGCATCAGTTTGTTGTGTTCTCTACCAGATTCGTGGGATAGTATAGTTGTTGTAATAGGTAGCAATACAACTATCTTTCAGTTTGATGAAATAGCCTCATCCTTACTGTCATAGGAGATGAGATGGAAAGATATGGAGGGCCAGAATGGTGATGCCTTATCTGTACAAGGATGGTCCCAAAACAGAAACGAAAATAATTCCTTGAGTGGGAGATTTAAATTTAGAGGTAGATCTAAATCTCTAGGAAAACCTATAAAGGTGTGCTGGAAATGCGAAAAGGAAGGGCACCTCAAAAGGGACTGTAAATATAAAGCACCTGAGAAAGGAAAGGGATCTGATGATGCTCCTTCTGTAGAGGAAAAAACCACCTCAGATGAAGGTGGGGATGTGTACTTGGATTCTTATTCAAGTATACATGTAGATCATGAGGCATGGTTGATTGACTCAGGTGCCTCCTTTCACTTCACTCCCCATAGGTCGTGGTTTTGTGAATATGAGAAATATGATGGTGCTGATATCTAATTAGGGGATGCCAGGAAGGCTAGAATCGTTGGTCATGGAAAAGTAAAGTTGAAATTTCAAGGTAGAAGGATTAGAACACTTCTAGGTGTTCTACATATTCCTACATTGGCTAGAAATCTAATTTCTGTAACTAAGTTGGATGATGCAGGTGTAAAAATAGTGTTCGAGAAATATACCTGCAAAATGATTCGGGGAGTTCATATTGGAACTCTGTACAAGCTTCAGGGTAGCACTATTATTAATGGGTGCAATATTTTTGTTGTTGCTGAAAGTGGAGTAGAAAATCTGATGGTCTATGGAGAAAATACCATGTTATGGCATCAAAGGTTTAGACATATTGGAGAGAAGGGCTTTCAAATACCTCATGGTAATGGTATGATAGAAGGTATGTCTAATTGTTTTCTAGATTTTGATTTGTGTAAAAACTATGTATAGGGGAGGCAGAATTAGTTGAGTTTCCCCTCTGATGCTAAGACGATGAAACGAATATTAGAGCTTGTGCACGGTGATGTGTTTGGACCTATGTCAGTTCCATCACTTGGTAAGTCTATGTATTGTGTATCATTTATAGATGAATTCTTAAGGAATACATGGATATATTTCCTTAGATTGAAATCAGAATTCTTTGATAGATTTAAAATATTTAAGGGTCTGGTGGAAAACCCGACAGAGAAGAAGATAAAGGTGCCGAGGACAAATAACGATGCAGAGTTTTGCAAGAAGGAATTTGAAGCATTCTATAAGAAGTGTGGTATAGCATGGAAGAAGAATACTCCATACAAACCTCAGTAAAATAGATTTGTAGAAAGAATGAACAAGATGTTGATGCAAAAGGCAAGAATCATGCTCAGTGGGGTCAGGTTAGGACAGGAATTCTGGGTAGAGGTGGTGGAGACTGCATGTTAACTGGTCAATAGATCACCTTCATAAACGTTGGATAATAAGACTCCACAATAGGTATGGATTGATGAGAAACCCTCTATTTCACATATGAGGGTATTTGGATGTGATGCATATGTCCATGTTCCAATGGAAAAAAGAAACAATTTGGATATTAAATCTGAAAGGTGAATCTTTATTGGGTATAAGGATGGCTTAAAAGCTTAAAAGCTTTGCAACCTAGAAACAAGGTTGTGTAAAATCGTGATGTCGTGTTTAGAGAGATGAAAGATGTTGTTAAACATGAATTCCTACCAAAGGAACCCGAGAAGATAGAGTTTGGGCTAAAGGAGTAAGAATTATAGTATACAACAGAAGTGGAATCACAAGATGAAAAGCCACAAACTCCAGTTGCGAGAAGATTAGTTTGAGAAAGAAGGAAACCAGAAAGGTATAGTCCATCTACTTTCAGCTCAAATTTTTCTTTATCTATTACTGATGATGATCCAAGAACTGTGAGGGAAGCAGTAGGTTCAGAGGATGAAAAACTCTAGAAAGAGGCCATGGTTGATGAAATGGCATCTTGACACAAAAATGAGGCTTGGGATCTGGTGGAGTTATTTGCTAGAAGGAAACCCATTGGAAAAAGATGGGTGTAGAAAAAGGTTATTCCCAGGTGTCGGGAATTGATTTTGGTGATATTTTTTCTCCTATTGCCAAGGTAGCTTCTATTAGATTACTTTTATCTATTGTTGTTTCTTTTGATTTTAAGGTAGAACAGATGGATGTGAAGACAAATTTATTCATCGGGATTTGAAAGAAGAGATCTACAAGAGGCAACCTGAAGGCTTTGTGGTAAAGCATAAGAAATAATTGGTATGCATGTTAAAAAAGTCTTTGTATGGGTTAAAAAAATCACCAAGGATCTAGTATCAAAAATTTGATACATATATCTGGTGACTTGGCTTCACTAAAAGAAAATCAAATCATTGTGTGTATTTTAAATTAATTGGTGGCCATGTTATTTATTTGGTCTTGTATGTGGATGATATGCTGCTGGTTGGAAATGAAAAAGAAATTATCCAGGATTTGAAGACCTAATTTCCTTCCAAATTTGACATTATAGATCTTGGTGTTGCAAATTATATTTTGGGCATGGAAATTAAATGAGATTGGGCAATGAAGAAGCTCTGGTTAAACCAGAATAAGTATGTCAATACAATATTGCAAATTTTTAATATGCAGGATAGTAAATTAGAAAATATTCGTATTCTTGTAGGTGTAAAGTTATCTGTTGAACATTGTCCCAAGACACAAGAAGAGGAATAGGACATGTCCTGTGTTCCATATGCAAATGCAGTCGGTAGCCTAATGTATCCAATGGTATGTACTAGACCTGAAATTGCACATGTAGTGGGAGTATTGAGTAGGTTTATGTCAAAACCAAGAAAGGAGCATTGAATAACGGTGAAGCGGGTTTTTAGGTATTTGTGTGGCACTAATGATTATGGTTTGTGCTATTAAGGAATACCATGATTGGAGAGAGTTTTGGACATCTATGGCTTTGTTGATGTAGATTGGGTTGGAGATATGGATCCGAGAAGATCTACAAGTGGGTATGTGTTTAACCTATTTTGAGGTGCATTCAGTTGGATGAGTAAGAGGCAATTTGTAGTGGCACTTTCAATTACAAAGGTAGAATACATGGTAGCCACTCATGCAAACAAGGAAGCTGTTTGGTTATAGAGATTATGTTCAAGTATAGGGTTACTACAGTGAGCTATAAGGATAGTCTGTGATAGCCAAAGTGCAATTTTCTTGGAAAAAAACCATGCTTATAATTCAAAGACAAAGCACATTGATGTTTAGTATCACTTTGTTAGGGATATGGTTGAGGACAAAATGGTGTTGCTAGTAAAGGTGGAAACTTTGAAGAATACTACAGATACATTGAAAAAATCGGTGAGCACTGATAAGTTCTCTTGGTGTAGAGGAAAAATGGGCATTGCAGGGTTGGACCAATGACTAAGCTCTCCTATGGGAAAAACATTTTTGACCCTACATTAGGTGGGCTAATCTACCTATGGTTTTGTCCATGGATTTCACACATGGTTTTAGGCATGATGGTTTTCTATCCATAGTATTTTGTAAATTGGGTCAAGGGAAATATAGTTATGTTGTAATCCATGGTTAATGGATTGGTGTTTATGGATACTTCGGCTTGTATATGTGTGTGTGTGTGTGTGTGTGTGTGTGTAACATTGAAAGGAATATAACGAAAAATTAATCTAGTAGTCTCGGTTTTGGGATCTAGGGGAACATCTGTGTGTATATATTTTTTATGTTTTATGCTCTTTCCATTGTTTATTTTTTGTTTTTTAGAATTCCTATGTAGGTAATTTATGTACGGGGTTAAAACTTACAAGCCAAGGAAAAACCCCTATCTAGGGGAAAACCCAGTCATCAACTCTTCCTTTAATAGTTTCACAAGATAATCCAAGACTCCTTTAACTAGACACAAACTTCCTCCAACCACCAATTCATCCCTTCCTTTCTTCTATAGATGATAACATTCCAACAACAACTTCGACCTAGATACAGTAGTAGATATTTAGCCCAGTAGCAGTAGCATAAACTTCGACCTAGTAGCAACTTCGACCTAGTAGCAGAAACACTTTGATCTATAAGCAACACAAAATTTTGACCTAGATGTAGCAAAAAAAACTCAAACTTGATGCAACACTTCGACCGTCCAAAAAATATCCCAGTGAATTCACACGTGTGAGAGATATGACTAAGCAACTTCAATCTAGCAATCCTTCTCCTTCTCTTGCAATTTCGTACACTACTATTTCTTCTACTTGTATATTGAACTTGTGAGTGATAAAACAAATGAATCGAACTACACTTTATATATAACCTCTTATGGAGTTCGAATTACCTTGATGTAGGCCGACTTGATCAAGTCAGGGCCAAATTGGTGTGGAGATGACAAAAGACTTATTTGACTTAATAAAAATTCTTTTTACATGATTCAAAAGCCCATGAAGTGTCTCATTAAAAACATAATGACTCTAATGAATTAATATAAAACCTAGAAGTCTTCAACAAGGAATTTGGCCTATAACATGATGACCCAAGCATGAACCCCATGCTTTAGTAAGTCACAATAATAATAATAATAATAATAATAATAATAATAATAATAATAATAATAATAATAATTTATGAGCCTTAGTATTGCAACGAGAATATTGCAACTCCCAAGGCTACTAACTTTAATTATCAATCCAGGTTTCATACAAAATTAAGAGGTATCAGCACTATAGGTGTAGCATAAAATGTATCCTTCCTTTGTTTCCATGATGTAATGGAGTGAGTGTAATCAAATCCTAAACTAATTACATAAATGGAAATGCTCGAAATGGAAACCTTAACCTATTGCAGGAAGGAAAATACAAGGAAATCAAACCTATTCTAATTGCATAAAGAAACTATCATGACATAAATATCAATAATTACATTTCAAAGAGTTTATATGAATTAACAGATTTCATTGGATGTGATAATCATGAAAATCATTATTGTATTATCCAATTCATAAATATGTCCATTAACCCAAATTGTTGAGAAGTTTTGCAGGGGTAAAAGGGAAAGTCATAAGTGGTGTTTATCACTCCTCGACCATTTATTTATAGGCTAAGGGTTTATGATTCAACCCTAAGGGACAAAAACTAAGTTTTTTGAGCAAATATGGGCAAGCATATACAAGCTGGAAGAGTGCTACAGGAAGTTGCTACAAGAAGTTACAGGTTGCTACAGGAAGTTACAAATTTGCTACAGGAAGATATAATTCACCGAATGACCAAGTAAATCAAATCCAAATTGGATGGAAAATTTTTAATTATCTAATATGATGTATTAGGTCTCCATTCCAAGTTTAATCACTTAGAAATACCTATGTTAGCACATGCTAAAAAATAGCAGAAAATTACTAGTCTAAAATCTAGAAATTCGAGAATTGGTGACCTAGTTAATCTATCAAATGCCTAACCTAATCAAGTGAAAATGAAATGGGGTAAATTTTTTCATTAACCTAAATTTTTTTATGATCTAATACAAGTGTAATAAACTCAATTTAAGCTCATTAGCATGTTATAAAAATAGCAGAAAATTACTAGTATTTGCCAGAAGTGACTTCCAGAAATTTAGATTTGGGAATAAGAAAATTAATTCAAGTATATCAATGATTACTATGAGATTCCAAAGTTGTTCCAAGGATGAAATCATGTTTTGGATCTTGTAAAATAACCTACTCAACCATTTAACCCAATCCTACAACAATAAATCATCAATACTAAATGCATAAATAGAAAAAAAAACAAGAACAAGAGATGCATGTGAAGAAGAAGTGAAAGGAAGAAAATTAAATGATACAAAAAGGCTCTGAGGCTCCTGGGATGGTCAAGCCCAAGGAAAAATAGAGTCCTATGAAGTATAACAAAATTTATAAACTAAACATTACACCAAACTTCATCATTTGCATTAATACAATTACATCCCTAGAAGCGGTGAAAGTGGAGAAGTAAAAACACAAGTTTTCTCCACAAGAAGAATAAGAAAATCCAAAAACCTAGAGGAAACTTCAACTTGGTACTTACACGAAATGATTAAGAAGAATTCCCCATCAAAGGAGGAATCTTTCGCCTCGAAAATCCCTCAAATATTGTATTTGGTTCCCAACACTAGGAATCTACATTAAACATGATATCTTGTTGATTTATTATTCAGTATTGATCCTCCTGTAGTAGGGAGCAAGTCCCTATATTTTCTCGTCCTCCAAATCTTCATAATCTGCCCAAAATTCTCACAATATTCCACAAAAATAAATAATATTAGGCACAAATATGCAATTATCCATAAACCTTCCTAATGAACATATTAAAGGTAAAAATATGTTATCTAATACAAATATAAAGGTTTAATGTGATGAAGGATGGTTAGCTAGACCTTAATTTATGTCTAATTTAGAGGTCCATCATACCATCCTACTAAAAGAGTTGCTTATCCTCTGAGAAAATTAGTGACATCGTTGTGCCTCATTCATGGCCCTGATGGCTTTTCTCTTATACATTCCTTAGTTCTTTCTCTTAAGAAGCTTGGTTGTAGGTTCTGCAAGGAAAAACACAAAATGTAGTTGTTATTTCATGATTGTTTAACGGTCGTTCAAGCACAAAAACATAAGTTTCCTCTTTTCAAGTGAACTCTATTGGCATGCAGATCCATGTCATTCACATCCTCTTCCTTGAAACCTTCATTCCAACTTCACCCATTTTTCCAAAACTGTTTGTGCATAGAAAATCACGATGTTTCTAGGCACCATTAGCCTTCCTTTTCCCACTTGAATATTTTTTGGTTTTGAAAGGTCTTCCAATCTCCTGCTACCATTTTCCACCATTTGGACACTTCTAAAACCCTCAAAACGCCCTTAGATGTGATCTAGTAGCAACATAGAGAATCTTGTAGAAGACCTATATCACACCACAAAATCTATCAAATCTTGACCGAAATTGCACCTCATGATTAATTTTTTCCTCTTACCTTTCTATAACATCTTATAGGCCTTAGAAAACAACTAGAGAAATATTATAGACCTAGTGGAAAGCCTCTTTTCATCACTGTGGTTTGAATTGTATTTTTATGGTGAATGGCCTCTTGCCTTTTGTTGCCTTCTTCTTCTCTTTTGTGGCCTAGATGATTGCCTAATGGGCTTTGGATTTCTCTATTTTGATTAGGTCTCTCTTAGGCACTGCTATTTTGGTTTTTATCACAGTTTGTTCCTTTCTTCCTTCTTCCTCCTTGAGTTTTTCTTTTCACCATTTTCCCTCTTATCCATATTCTTTTGCTTCTTCATTAACTTCTTCTTCTCCTTATTCTTGGTTGTGGGTTTTCTATGGTTAGATCCACCCCCCATATCCTTCAATACAAATTTCCAAAGTTGGCAAGGAAATTGTCTATTTCTGCTAGAAGTTTTAGATATTCCTGTGTAATGAGGGTTTTATGACAAAGGCAAAAAGAAAAACTTTCTCATATTTCCTGGAGGAAGGCTGATTTCATGCTCACTCAAAAATAATTTCAAACCCCTTCTTATCAGGCTCAATTCAAAGGAAACATCCATATTTCACTTTTTTGTTTTGTAAACATTTATTACAAGTTTCCCATAGGCTATACTACTGAAAAAATGATTTTTTTTTGCAGGCACCTTGTTCACATATGGAAAGGAGAAATATGTATTTATCCTTGCTTTGGGTATTTTCCTTCGAATCTTAGGGTTTGGGAGTGAAATTCCTCAAAATCAGGGTCTTTTGGAACAATTTTTTCCTTCCTATTGCATCTTTATTTTTCTTGTAGCACAGAGTTTGTGTTTCCTATAGTAGCCCTGTTTCTCTTGCAACAGCTCTATTTTCTATTGTAGCAATGCCGAATCCTCTTGTAGTTGGTTAGTATTGGATCCCCAGGTGTTGGTATTTATCTATGATGCTTGGGCTACTTCCCCTTAGCTTGGAGGGAGGTTATTTCTTCAATCTACTGCTTATTTCACTCTAATTCTTCCTTTTGTTGACAAGTCGATTACTTAATTGTGATTAGGGTTGTTGAGGGAGGTTGAAGCTTCTAACCCATCCTTAGCTTATAAAACCTTATGTCTTATGCATAGAAAAAAAAATTCTAACCATAACAAACTCAAGAGAACAGGTATACAATATTGCATACATGTACATACCCATGGATCAGATTGCTGGAGGTGATTGCGTACTATTGCTGGGCCATATACATCATGATATCCTGGTGCATGTCTTCAGAACTTGATTATACCTTGATTGATAGATTTTCTTGTGTGTGTAGGTGCCTCTCCAATGTCTAGGCAACTTCTGCTGGTGGAATTCCTTCCCAATTGCATACATGGCTTCATCATGCTTCTGTTGGTGAGGAAAAAAAATCTTAGAGATTTCTATTATGACTGCATAGGTTGCTATAAGAGGCGTTTCTTCTTCTATAAGCCTTTTGATCCTTTCTATTCTTCAATCAGAATGGTGGTGTTGAGGGGAGTGATGAAAATCCATGTAAACAGGGTTGAAGTCATGAGGAGGTAATGTGAAGAATGGAAAAATGGAGAATAATGTGCTTTGTGTGTTTTTTAGGCAGGACAAAGTGAACATTTTGAGAAATTTTCATTGAAATGGAGTGGATGAGTGATGAAAGTGGTGTTGGGGGACCTACCTCAAACTTCCATAAAAAAAAAACCACCTTTTGACCAATTTTCAAATCGAATTACCCCTTGTAGCTTCTTCTTGGTCATCATGTAGTGCTACAGGATCTTCTTGTAGCAATTCAAGACAACCTCCTATAGCTGACTTTTTTTGCCCATATCTCCCAAACGGTAGACTCGATTGACCTGAAATTTTCTAAGCATGTTGTAATCATCCTTATGCCCCTCCCCATTAAAACTCTTGACCAATGGATTCACGAATATTGAGAAAATTTAAAATTGGCTGTAGGTAATGGAGGTCGGTTTCTCAAAAATCTTGTGCTAGAATTTGCTAAAATTGCTTGAGCATGTTACCATCATCCATATGCATCTCCCCCTAAAACATATCGGTAAATGAATTCACAGTTTTCAAGAGATGACAAAAAAAAAAATATGCTCTTTGTATTTTGGCTTCTTGTAGCAAAACATATCCTTCCTGTAGCATTTTAGGATAGCAAGGAAACTTAATGGGAAAATATTGGGAATGATGGGTGGATGGTGGGAATAGATGAGGGTGATGAATTATCATGGCCTTGTTCCTTTTGGAGCATCTTAGCAAAGGAGGAGAAAGTTTACATTTGACTTCCATTGACTAGAATTTTTACCATCTTTTTTCTTTTGGTGCTAACTTGTTTTTGTTGCTTGTAGAGGTTGGAGAGAACTTGCATTCATGAGAGAGAGATACAAGGAGAAATGACTTTTTTTATTCTTTCTTTTTCTTCTTGATCCAGGTGGCTCCAAAGACACACATAGGACAAAGAGGACTCAAGAAATCTCAAAAATCAAATTTTTTGGATTATGCTCAAACCAGGACCAGAGCGTAGATCTTGTCATCCTGATCACGGTGGTGTGAACGATTCATCAATCCGAGTCTGGTTGAAGGAGATAAAGGCAGTCAAAGTTGGGTTTACTTTTTGATTATTGCATAGGATTAATGAAGGCACAATTTGGAATTTTTCCAGCTGATGGAATCTGGCCAACTCTAGCTAGATTTCGGGAAAAATCATGGCCTCCTTAAAAAGACTCCTTTGGTCTGAAACCGAATTTCAAAAAAAATGCAATTTGTTTTATGCAACCAAAAAAATATAAAAAAAGAAGGTGGCGGGCCACCAACCCCACCACCCCAACTCATAACTGCATAAAAAAAAACATGTGGTGGAGGGGTGGGCCATGACCCCCGGCCCCTCCCATGGAACTGTGTAAACCAACCGGGGTGGGCGGCCATGACCCCGCCACCCCACACCATGGAACTCCCACAAAAACCACCATTAAACGGGGCCCATAAAATAACACATCCAACGGAAATTAATTCAATGTGGGTGGTGGGCCGGCCCTTGGGGCATAGACCCAACCACTCCCAAAATAGAAACGCAACAGCATGATAGCGGGGTACGGTGGTTGGGCCACCCAAGGCAGGCCCGACCCAACCAAATATTTTTATAAATAAATTATGTTATGCAAAAAGGAGAGGGCAGGGTTTAACCGCCCGACCTCGTCGCTATTGATGAGGATCCTTAACTAACTCAACCAATTGCCACTTGGGAAAATATGCTAGCCAAGTTTTATTTAAAATCAAGAGAGGAAGGCAGGGCATGCAGTTCGAGGCAGAATTTTGCAAGAGGGGTGAAATTTCACTTTGTTAGAATTTATAAAATTTTATATGGTTTGAACACTTCTCGACACTACAAATGCAATGGAGCTATCTGTTTCTCCATCAAAGTTTTGCATTTTTCGGTCATTTTTCAATATGCAGGTGGAACCATGACCCTTGCAATTTTCCCAAGGAGGTAATTTGTCTCCATGTCGGAATATAGTCAAGATTACAATCATTTTTCATGGCTTTCCATAGGTATCACAATGGCAAGGTTAGAACTGCCTTTTTAGTTGCATATTTCTAGTCCACCCATGGAGCAGAATCTTTAAGGAATCCAGGGGGAATCTAAAAGATTCCTTGAGCCCCAGATTCTCAACTTCTCAGAATTCAGAAATTTGACAGTCGATTTTGCACTATTCAACACCACAAGTCTGATGGTGCATTCAGATTTCTCATTATCTCATTCTATTCTTCAACCACTTTTCTAAGTGGAATGCAGGGGTCAGCATTCAGGTGCGAACAACCATTTTCATGCGATTGATGTCATGATATCCATGGTCCGAGCAGCTTCAACAGTTTGACATTCACTTCTTCAGATGGCCCTTGGTTGTGAGGTATATGCAGTATTCATGTACTTCTTTTGCTATGCGTTGTGCTGCACAAGTCCTTGCTTGATGTGATGCGAAATCATCTCTCTGATGTACCTATTGTCATGATTTGTCATGTTGTGTTTTGAGATCCCTTTGTTGTATGTTGATGAGATACTCATGTGTCGCCGTCCATGTTTACTTTGAGATCCCTTTTATGCCATGTTGGCGGGATGCTCATCGTGCATGAGTTTTGTGTCATACTGATAGGATTCTTTTGACAGAGAGTTCCTGTGGTGGAATATCTTTTGGCCCCACTCCTGTGTGAGGGAATTTTCCTAGTATGATAATGACATCACCTTTTATGTACATCATTACTATTGACAACACTTAATGCATCAGCCTACACTATCTTGACACCGGGGGCCAGAGACGTAGTCCCTCCTAGACGAACTCCATTATCAACGACTTATGTTTTTATGTTGCTGATGATTGACATGTTCCTCTTCCTTACAACATGCACAAGTATTCATTTATGTTCTTTTAGAAATGAAATTTAACACATCATGAAAGTAAAAGGTCTTGGAAGGGTCCTTCATCACACCCAAACCTGGATCAAGTGGTATCGAAGCCGTCTTTTCGTTGATGTGAATTGCAGCATGAACAATGGAATGTGCAGCGACAGAGGATGAAAAAGCAATGTATGAGACCATGCTCAACATTTCCAAAAGGGTAGAAATAATGTATGAAACTGTACAAAAAAGAGATAGAGGAAAAGGAGTGATTGCAGCTTCAGTTGCAAGCCACGGAGGAGGCCCTGGAAGAATTGAAGCACAATAAGAAGAATCGTGAAACAGAGAATGTTGAATTGAAGATGCATCTGCATGAAGAGAAAGAGGAAAAACAAAGTTTTCTACGATAGCTACAAGCAAAGGACGAGGCCTTGGAAAAGCTGCAGCGTGACCCATGCGAGGTAAAAAGTGGTTCTCCATCTTCATGTATGTTTCTTGATGATGATTTTGCTATTTTTGAAAATCATACCACAAGAATTGGCTCCAAACTGTTGAAGAAAACGGGGTATGAAGGAAAAAGCTTGGGCATTAATGGCCAAGGCATTGTCAACCCCATCAAAGTAGAGGAATTACCATGTTGAACAGGACTTGGGTATGTCAGTCTGGAAGTTGGGGAATGCGCCGACACAACTAGAGAACCACCAACAAAAGATGATGAGAGGCCCTCATCAGTTTTTTCCAAATTGACAGACGAGGTAAAAGATGTTGATTTCCATTTGGTTTTGTCATCACATAGTATGATTTCTGTTGGAGATGTGGAGATCCCAATTACAGGGACAAACATGAGGCTCCTTACCAAGACGAGGCACGAGGAGGAAAAATAACTTGGTGTTAATAACCAAGGCATAACTCAACCATTGGAGGTTGTGCAGAGACCTCAATTTGTAAGCTTGAGATACACAGAGGGAGAGTGCTCGAAGGTGTCTTATGCTTCCAAGACATTGTCAAAATCATCGAGGAAAGAGAATTATGGGAACCCATCCCCATCATCCCATGGCAGTTTCCATTGCATGGAAAGAGCTGAGGCAAGCTCTAATCGCCATACTTACACCAAAGACGACAAGGAAAGGTATAACTATTTTCGATATTCGAAGAGTCATTTCGATTATGATCATGTTGTTAATGATGAACAAAAAACATGGAATCGAAAAACATGTACCTTTTGTGGATTACATAACCATACATTTTCTAAGTGTTGGAAAAGAATGGCAGCACAAACAAAGAAGAGGTGTGAAATAACCTCTTAACAGTAGGTAAAGAAACATGTTAAGCAGATCTGGAGGAAGAAAACCTATTGAGGTAATTGTGATAGAACTGCCCATCAGAGAGCCACTTGTTGGAGGCTCCAGACAAAGTGTCAGTGCATGAACCAGGTGAAGCAGTTGTTCGACCATTGAATGTGCCACAAGGAGGTGACCCATTCACATTGATAAGTGAAAAATGGTTTCTATACATGTTGACATTTCATGGTTGTGCTTTTGTGAATCATTTGTTTCATTTTAAAATGTAAAATTATGACGTGTTTTCCATCACTTTTTCAGCAACAATGATGTCTGGTCTTATTTTGAGTTGCATGTTAAACTTTGAAAGTGATGTTGTGTTTCCATCACTTGTCAAAACAATAGTGTATGGTATTATTATTGTAAATCATATTTTGCAGTGATGATGTGTTTTCCATCACTTGTTGAAGCAACAATGATATGTAGGCCTTGTTTTCGTAGTTGGGGTATTGCGTCCATCTTGATGTAAACTTTACCACCAAGTGTGTGTTATAAACTCGTGGCAAGTATGGATTTTTGGGTCATTAGTTGGTCATGAGAGTCAAGCATGTAATTTTTAAAAGCAATGTACTACAGGTTGCAGAAGTAGCAGGTGTCGGCTCTTCTCTTAAGGCTTCAAAGAACAAAGGTGAAGGAGATGGAAGCGATACCTTTCAGGACGCTTGTGATGCAGAAAGGGTATAGAAAAGTTGCAAATTATTTTTTATGCTTTTGGAGGACCAAAAGCTCCTTAGTGGGGAGGATTGATCCAGGTGGCTGTAGAGACACATACAAGACATAAGATTTACGAAAGCTCAAAAATCAAAGTGTTTAGATTATGCTCGAACTAGGACCAGAGCATAGATATTCTCATCCTAATCCCGACAGTGTGAATGGTTTGTGAATCTGAGTCCGGATTAAGGATATAGAGGCAGTGAAAGTTGGGTTTACTTTTTGATGACTGGGCAGGATTAATGAAGGCACAATTTGGAATTTTTCTAGTGGACAAAATCTAGCCAACTCCGGCTATATTCTAAGCAAAATCATGGCCTCATTAAAAAGAATCCTTCGGTACAAAACCAAGTTTAAAGAAAAATGAAAGTTGTTTTATACAACCAAAAAAATATAAAAAAAGAGGGTGGTGGACCACCAACCCCACCACCCCAACTCATAACTGCATAAAAAAAAATATGGTGGAGAGGTGGGCCACGACCCCCGACCCCTCCCACAGAACTGTGTAAACCAACCAGGGTGGGCGGCCATGACCCCACCACCCCATACCACGGAACTCCCACAAAAACCACCATTAAACAGGGCCCATAAAATAACACATCCAATGGAAATTAATTCAATGTGGGTGGTGGGCCGGCCCTTGGGGCATGGACCCAGCCACTCCCAAAAAAGAAACACAACAACATGAAAATGGGGTATGGTGGACAGGCTACCCAAGGCAGGCTCGACCCAACCAAATTTTTTTATAAATAAATTCTACTATGCAAAAAGGAGGGGGAAGGGTTTCACGACCCGACCTCCTCCTTATTAACGAGGATCCTTAACCAACTCAGCCAACCGCCACTTGGGAAAATCCACCAGCCAAGTTTATTTAAAACACAATTTTCAATGTGCTCAGGAGAGGAAAGGCAGGGCACACAGTTCGAGGCAGAATTTTGCAGGTGGGGCAAAATTTCACTTTGTCAGAAATTGACAAATTTTATATGGTTTTAGCACTTCTTGATGCCACAAACTCGATGGAGTTTTCCATTTCTCCATCAAAGTTCTACATTTTTGGTCATTTTTAAATATGCAGTTGGAACCATGATTGCTTTAGAAACAGGGAGCGGAACCATGATCCTTGCAACTTTCCCGAGGAGGTAATTTTTCTCCATGTCATAATATAGTCAAGATTATAGTCATTTTTCACGGTTTTCTACAGGTATCACAATGGTGAAGTCAAAAATTCCTTTGATTTGCAGATTTCCAGTCCGCCCAATGAGTAGAATCTTTAAGAAATCCAGGGGGGAATCTAAAATATTCCTTGAGCCTCATATTATGAACTTCTCAGAATTCAGAAATTTGACAGTCGATTTTGCACTATTTGACACCACAAGTTTGATGGGGCATTCATATTTCTCATTTTCTCATTCTATTCTTTAGCCACTTTTCTAAGTGGAATGCAGGTGTCAGCATTCAGGTGCGAGCAACCATTTCCATGCGATTGATGTCGTGATATTGATGGTCTGAGTAGCTTCAGCAGTTTGACATCCGCTTCTTCAGATGGCCCTTGGTTGTGAGGTATATGCAGTGTTCATGTACTTCTTTTGCTATGCATTGTGTTGCACAAGTCCTTGCTTGATGTTTGATGTGGCATCCTGTTTCTTACTCATTTTCATGATTCCTACTTGATGTGATGCGGAATCATCTCTGTGATGTACTTATTGTCATGATTTGTCATGTTGTGTTTTGAGATCCCTTTGTTTTATGTTGATGGGATATTCATGTGTCACCATGCTTGTTTTCTTTGACATACCTTCTATGCCATGTTGGCGGGATGCTCATCGTGCATGAGTTTTGTGTCATACTGATAGGAGTCTTTTGACTGAGATTTCCTGTAGTGGAACATCTTTTGCACCACTCTTGCGTGAGGTAATTTTCCTAGTATGATAAGGAAATCAACTTTTATGTACATCATTACTATTGACAGCACTTAACACAGTGGCCTACACTATCTTGACACCAAGGCTCATAGATGTAGTCCCTCCTAGACGAACTCCATTATCAACGACTTATGTTTTTATGTTTCTGATGATTGATATGTTCCTCTTCTTTATATCATGCACATGTATTCATTTATTCTCTTTTAAAAATGAAATTTAACACATCACGAGAGTAAAAGGTCTTGGAAGGGTCCTTCATTACACCCAGACCTGGATCACTTCTAGACCTACTAGCTGCCTCAATGAGGTTTTCAACTAGTAGGTCTTCCTAGACATCTCAAAGGAGGTTTTCACCTAGGATCTATTTTTCTCTCTTTTTCTTTTTTCTCAACCCATTGACTGCCTCATGGTGGTTTTCAATCAATGAGCCAATCTCAAGAACCTCAAATGAGGTTTTCACCTAAGATTTTATTTCTTTCTCTTTTTTATTATTATTATTTATTATTTCTTTTTCTATCCTACTCTACTTGAAAAAAAAAATCATTTTCAAGTGTATGATTACTTCCAATGGAGGCACTTGCATAACAAGATGACAAATAAAATCATGTGTAGGCTTGAAACATATCGTTTGATATGTACCTGAATCTGAGATACCAACTTCTTTGACTGAGATGATATTAGGTATTGTTGAAGAAGGGTGTGCTCTTGTGACTTAATGACTGCCTAGTACCATATTTCAATATAGTTGTAATGCCCCTGGTCCACTTGCTGATTTGGATCATTCTCCATGTCTTCTTCTACCATCACATTCAAATATTCCTCTTTTTGTAGATTATTCTCTTGAAAACATGGAGGATCTGATGGTAAATGTGAGGAAACTTTCCCAATCTCTGATTTTGATGTCTGCTCTTCATCAAGTGCAGCCCATGATTCTCTGGTCTTCTCATTTGAATCTTCTTTTTCTGCTTGTTGTCCTTGAATGGCATTAAGAGAATCTCTTTTTTGAAATACTCTTCCTGAGCTAAGATGAATACCATTTAGATCAAGAGGAGATATTTGGAAGTGTTGTACCTGAACATTGTAAGGGGGTTGAGATACTTTCGTGTGTGGGTTTGGAAGTGGTGGTACATGTAGTTGAGTGGGAGTGGATGTTTGAGATGGATGTGGTTGGGGTTGTGGTCGGCATTGAGGTGGATGGTAGGGATAACATGGAGTTAGGTATGGAGAATATTGAGCAAAATATTGAGGATATTGTGGATTCCTCCCATAAGTTCCTTTCCAACCTTGTTGCCAAGATTGGTTTTGGGGTTGATATGGCAAAGCTTGCCAAGGAAAGGTTGTGCTCCAATTACTTTGAGATGGTTGTGCATAACCTTGAAATTTTGAATTATGTCCTTGCACCATACTAGGTTGACTAGGCTGTCATGTTCCTCTTGGAGCTACATAACATAGCTTCTTTGGTGATTGACTTGTTCTATTTTCCTCTTGGTAAAATCCCTTCAACCTTAATAATCAGGGGCAATACTAAAGAACATGTGATTTTGCATGGACAACTCAAATATCAACATCTATTTTTTTCTCATTTTCCATTCTTAACATTTTTACCCATTCACTTAGATTGCTAAGAATTTATGTTTTAAAGTTATGAAGCGGATTTCCAAGTTTATTTTGAATTACTGATCTTGATGTTGATTGACTTACTCTTTCCCTTCCTCTTCATATTTGTTTTCATGTTTCACTAATTTCTTCAAATGATAATTGGTATACATCACCTCTACTCACGAGGTCAAGAATATCAATCTACTCATCCCTAATCATTCTAAGTAAGAGGGTTTTTAGTGTGTCAGATCTTACATGATGTAATTTTTGCCTCTTAACATCATATAGGAACCTCTCGATTAGATCCTCAAGGATCTCATATTATTTTTGATTCATTATAATGATTTCTTCTTTAAGATCACGATCTTTACATTTTTCTAGAAATATATTTTGCATATCATTCCATGATCTTATTCAATTATTCCCTAAACCCATAAACCATTTAAGAGATTTATCCTTCAATGTTTCCTGAAGAAATATCATTTTTTGAATGTTGAATAAGTAATCATAACATCCACAAACAATTGCAAACTCAAAGATAAAGTTTTCTGGATCCTCTAACATCATACAATGGAAGTTTGGAAGAAATGATGGAGGGATGTTCTTAATGTGCACACTAACATCAATACCTTCAATGGTAAATCAAAGAGTATCTTCCTCATTATCATCATATCCATCCATTTCTTCTACCTTCTTTGTCACCTCTTGTTCTTCTACCTAAAAAAATGAATGGTGATGTGGCTCTTATTGCACCACATGATCAAATGTGGAGGGGGGGGGGGTGTTGGAGATTTTTATTTTTTATGATTGAATGAAAAAACTTATGCAATGCACCTTTTTGTTTTTGAAATGAAATATTCCTAATGCAATTTTTATGTATTTTTGCAGAAAGTAAATAAATGAATCAACTAGGGAAGAAAACAATGCATACTTTGACACCTCCCCGACAGTGGCGGCAAAAAGTGATGAGCCTTAGTATTGCAACAAGAATGTTGAAACCCCCAAGGCTACCAACTTTAATTATCAACCCGAGGTATGTACAAACTTAAGGGGTAACGACACTATATGTGTAGCATAAAATTTGTCCTTCCTTCACTATTATGATGTAGTGGAGTGAATGTAATCAAATCCTAAACTAATTGGGAAAATGGAAATTTTTGAAATGGAAACCTTAACATATTGCAAGAAAGAAAATACAAGGAAAGAAAACCTATTCTAATTGCATAAAGAAAAGATGATGAAATAAATATCAATCATTAAATTTCAAAGAGTTTAGATCCATTGATAGAGTTCATTGGATGTGGCAATCAAGAAAATCATTATTGTATTATCCAATTCATAAATATGTCCATTAACCTAAATTGTTGAGAAGTTTTGCAGGGGTAAAAGGGCAAGTCATAATTGGTATATATTACTGATCAACCATTTATTTAGATCCTAAGGGTTATGATTAAACCCTGGGGGACAAAAACAAATTTTTTTTAAGCAAATTTGGGCAATAATGTACATGCTGGAAGAGTGTTACAGGAAGATGCTATAGAAAGTTACGCGCTGCTACAAGAAATTACAAATTTTCTACAGGAACACATAATTCACCGAATTACCAAGTAAATCAAATCCAAATTTGATGGGACAATGTTTTTATTTAATATGATATCTTTGGTCTCCATTCCTAGTGGAATCACTCAAAAATACCTCTGTTAGCACATGCTAAAAAATAACAGAAATTAATAGTCTAAAATCTAGAAATTTGAGAACTAGTGAGCTAGTTAATATATTAAATGCCTAACCTAATAAAGTGAAAATAAAATGGTGTAAATTTTTTCATTAACCTAAATTCTTTTATGATCTAATTCAAGTTGAATCAAATCAATTTAATTTCATTATCATGTTCTAAAAAATAGCATAAATTACTACTATTTGCCACAAGGGACTTCCAGACATTTACCTTTGGTAATAAGCAAACTAATCCAAGTAGCTCAATGATTACTATGACCTTAAAATTCCGTTCCAAATATTAAATCATGCTTGTTATCCTGAAAAAAAAACTTAGTTCAACAATTTAACCCAATCCTACAACAAGAAATCATCAATACTAAATGCAAAAATAGAAAAAAACAAGAACAAGAGATGCATGTGAATAAGAAGTGAAAGGACGAAAAGTAAATGATAGAAAAGGGCTCTGAGGCTCCTGGGATGACCAGGCCCAAGGAAAGTCAAATTTCTATGAAGGAGACCAAGATTTAGTAGCTTAACATGGTACCAAACTTCATTATTTCCATCAATACAATTACATCCCTGTAAGAAATGAAAGTGGAGAAGTAAAATTACAAGTTTTCTCCATAAGAAGATGAAGAAAAATCAACATCGTAGAGGAAAATTCGAGTTAGTACTTATAAAAAATGATTAGGAAGTATTTCCCACGAAAGGAGGAAGCTTTCCACTCCAAAACCCCTCAAATAGTGGATCTAGTTCCCAACACTAGAAATCTGCATTAAATCACGGGGAACACATTCCTAGATTTTCTCAATCATTGGAGCTCTAGAATTTTTGCATGATTTAATGATATCTTGTTGATTTATTATTCAATATTGATCATCCTATGGTAGGGAGCAAGTCCATAGATTATCTCCTCCTCCAAATATTCATACTTTTCCTAATATTCTAACAATATTTCACAAAAATAAATAATATTAGGCACAAATATGAAATTATCCATAAACCTTCCTAATGAACATATTAAAGTTAAAAATATGTTATCTAATGAAAAAATAAATATTTAATGTGTTGAAGGATGGTCAGATGGGCCTTAATTTATGTCTAATTTAGAGGCCCATCAATTTATTTTTCCTTTTTGGATAAATACATTTCATTATGACTCAAATACAATTTATGAAGACCGAGCCTAGTTACATTCTTCAACAGTTCCTTTTAACTAGGGAGGCATTCATAATTACACATATATACAGAAGTACATGCAAGATATCAAAACACATGAACCATGAAGAGTTTAGGCACACGTGGTGCCACAAACTAGATTCATAACCAGGGAAATCTATCAGGGTGGGACTAAGATGGACTAAATATTTCAACCTCTCTATGTACATTAAGCTTACTTGCTAACCATCAACCAATGAAACTAGGTGTGTAATGCAAGGTTAGATCTCTATGACTAACAACACCCTCCCTACTTCGAGAACTAGACATCAACACATAGGCTGACTAGATGTCCTCCCAAATATTTTTTATTTTCTATTGGAATTGATGTCATGCAAGGTTCGTCTAGAAAAAAACTCAAAGGTATGTTTTAGATCACATGTTTTTTTCTCTTCATGATAAAGGTATATTCATTCATTAATAAATCTGATTTACATTAGGACATCTAGAAAATATTGTTTATATACTCAATTCCATCGATATAGCAATCCTTCTCCTTCTCCTGCAAGTTCGTACACTTCTATTTCTTATGTTTGTATATCGAATTAGTGAGTGATACTCAAAATGAATCAAACTGCACTATATATATAGCCTCTTCTAGAGTTTGAATTGCCCTAATGGAGGCCAACTTGATCAGGTGTGGGCTGACTTGGTGTGGAGGTGACAAAAGAGTTGTTTGAATCAATGAAAATTCCTTTTACATGATTCAAAAGCCCAAGAAGGGTTTCATTAAATGGACAATGACTCTAATGACTTAATATAAAACCTAGAAGTCCTTAATGGGGTCTTTGACCTATAACATGATAACCCAAGCATGAAACCCATGCTTTAATAAGTCATAATAATAATAATAATAAAAAAAAAAAATTCTTTCTTTTGATAAATACATTTCATTATGACTCATATAAAATTTATGAAGACCGAACCTAGTTACATTCTTCAACAATGGCCTTAATGGATATTTGGAGTAAACGATTGAGGGGAAACTCACTATATTAACACACCTATTGATAGAATCCTTAGTCAACAAAATGGAACGTTGTGTGTGGGGAATGCTAGAAAATTTCACTTTTTTCTCCATGCTATGCAATTTATTCTTTGAGCACATGGTGCTCCTGTACCCTTGTATTACATTAAATGTGTTCAATACCACTTGTTTGTGGATGATATAATGGTGGGGTTTGTTTATTTAGGAGTGTGGTAGTTTAGTAGTGATGTTATAGATGTCTAAAGAACAAAATTAGTAGGGGTCCATGCCTTAAATCATCTTATACTTTCCATATTTGGTGTGGATTACTGGAATGATCCTTAGATGATATTTCCCCTCAAAAAGACTTAGGGTGATATGGGTATGTATATTTTTACTTTAGATATTTTAAATTATTTGTTGATTTAAGCGGAAATGCAATGAGCCCTAGAGTTTGGTTGTGATGCTAGGAATTTTTTGTAAAAAATTCTACAATTGTTAAACAAAGACCCTAGGATGGATCTCAACCATGTGTTGAATATGACTATTATGCATGTTTAATGAGGTGGACATGCAATAAATATTGGATTCATATTTAATGACATATGGGGTTAGCAAGCGGGTTGATTATTAATTTTGTAGAGCCATTTGACAAAAAGTGACCAAAATTTCCCATAATCATGGGGTATTGGGAAAATGGTGAGACTAATGGTCATGTATTGAACATATGGAATGTTGTAGGATTTCTTTTGCAAAATATAAAAAAAGAAATTGTAAATATTTTATTTTCAAGATTTTGTTTTCCTAATGATGCAATGAAACTTTATTATGTGATGAATAAAGTTTAATATTTTGTAATAAGTGTTGGTGCTAGTGTTAAAAAAACACTGATATTTTGAACACCACTGAGGCCAAAATATTCAATCAATGCTAGAGAAGGAATTGCACAATCCCACCCCCCGCTTCCATTCAATATTTAATAGAGAAGGGTTGGTCCACATTTTGTCTAGTTTTGAATATTTATTTTTCTATGTGGTGGATGATGATCAATTCCCCCCCCCCCCCAAATGCCAAATGTTCGTTGGGGATTTTTACCAGACCAATTTTTTGACATCATCATGGAACCCAACTGTTATCAGAAAAAAATGATCATCTAGCCATAATTTACTAGATGGATCGAAGTACACCATGTAGGGCCAATTTTACCATAGTAAAATTTCTTTCACTGTGAGAAATTACTTAGTAAACCACATTTGTTAAGTCATTTATAATTAAACCCATGAAAAATAATTAAATAAATCACTATTTATATAATTATATTCTAGGAATAATTAATTAAAGCATTATTTAATTAATATTCCTTGTCACATTTGACCCAATTACAAGAAATAAATAGATAAATCATTAATTATCTTATTTTTCTCTAGGAATAATTAATTAATCACTAATTACTTATTATTCCTTGTCAAGTTTGACCAAATCCCTTAGGAATAATTAAATAAATCATTATTCTTTAATTATTCCTTAACTAGATTTCTTGAGATGATAAATAAATCATTTATTTATTTATTATTTCTAAATAAAAGTTTAAATACTTTTTCCCTCTAACCAAATACAATAAAATATTCCAAATGGTTATTTCTAGAATGGGGTTAATAATATTTTACTATTTCTCATTATTCGAGGATAACCTAATATTTTGTTATAAATAAAATGGTTTTCCATTCATTATTCACTTTCGATTATTTTGATTGTTGCACTCATTGTTGTAGCTCTGATTATTATCACTGTCACACACCATTTTTTTTTTCCATTTGGGTTATCATTCAGCTCAAACATTTTATTTGTTGGGTTTACACATTATAGAGGAGAGAGACTATAAAAGTTGAAGACAATTGAGGATAGCCAAGAACCCATTCCATAGAGGGGGATTGGTAACATTATTTGTTCCCTTCAGAGGTGTTATTTAATAAAATATATTCTTTATATATCTAGTTTCCATTGGATAATTGGAGTTACTTGCACTTATTTTACTATTCCATTTTGATGTTTAACTATGATTGTGGCATAGATCAAGGCATTGGCAGGTTTTGTTTCTATCATTTGTTGCAGATCCACGATGTTTAACAACCATTTTTATTGTTAGGGTTGTTTGTCATCCACAACCTTAAGTGATTTCTTTTCGTACACATTCAAGAAGAAAACAAAATAACACCAACCATGTCATTGTTTGTAATGAATTAAAAATAAAGTAATCGGCCAATAAAGTTGTGACACTTGTTTTCTCCTAGTTCGAGGGTAACAAAAGGGGAAAGTGACTTTTTTTAGTTCATTGCATTGTTTAGAAAAAAGAGAAGTATACAAGAAGCTCATTGTGCCAAGGAACTTCAAATTTATTCCTCAAATTTCCATGTGTAACTATGTTCATGAATCCAACAAATTTTCAATTTGTTAATTGTAAAAATGAAAGGAAAGGTAGTCAAACCCTCGCCTAGAACCTATATAAATATTGATGAACTACCTTTACTTAACAGAGAGGTCAATTCTCATGAGACTTACGGCGAATTTGATTTTTCTGAGCTTTGTTCCTAGAAATTTCAATGTCTTGAAGACATACATGATGTATCTTTGGTGCAAGAGTCATATTTAGCTCAGTTCATGATGCTCTAGAGTCACCATATCCTAAACTCATTACTTGGCACTGCAAATAATATATTCCTAGTAAAAATGAAATTGTATAAAAAAATGGGTCAATATTGTTTTATACTAACCATAAGTCAATTTTGTAAATGTTAAATATTGTAATTCCCAGTCATATCCAAACACTGAATGAAGTATTGAGTCATTTATTTCACGAATTAACCATAGAATAAAAATCCACATTCCTTCAATCCTTTTTTACCTATCAATGTTAAAAAATGAGAAAATAACCAACCTTATTCCCAAGTACTTTCCTATATATGTCTAGCTAGATAATTTCAATGGTTTTTGGTTTATTAGGGTATGATCAGATCAAAAGAGTAGATGAAATCCTCCAAGGTATTTTATCCTCCATCTCACTAGTTAAAAAATCCTTCATTATATTTCACTTTGGCTAGTACATATTTGATGTTATTGTGTTTTCTTATTGAATTTGTACGAAAATAAATAACTTAAGGTTATGGATGATAGACAAACCTAACAATGAAATCACTTAAGGTTGTGGATGGCTATTAGACATCGTAGATATGTAGCAAATGATAGAAACAAAACCTACCAAAGCCATGATCTATGCCAAAATCATATTTAAACAGTAAAATGGAATAGTAAAATAAGTGCAAGTAACTCCAATAATCCAATGGAAACTAGATATATAAAGAATATAATTTATTAAAAAACACCTGTTAAGGGAACAAATAATCTTACTAGTCCCCTCATGGGATGGGTTCTTGGCTATCCTCAAGTATATTCAGCTTTTATAGAGTCTCTCTCCTCTATAATATGTAAACCCAACAAATAAAATGTTTGAGATAAATGAGAACTCAAACGGAAAAGAAAAATGGTGCGTGACAATGATAATAATCAGAGCTGCAATAGTGAGTGCAACAATGAAAATAATCAAAAGTGAATAATGAATGGAAAACCATTCTATTTATAACAAAATATTAGGTTATCCTCGAATAATGAGCAATCGTAAAATATTATTAACCCCATTCTAGAAACAACCATTTCGAATATTCTATTATATTTAGTTAGAGGGAAAAAGTATTTAAACTTTTATTTAGAAATAATAAATAAATAAATGATTTATTTATCATCTCAAGAAATATCATGAAGTAGTAACAAACAAATAATGATTTATTTAATTATTCCTAAGGGATTTGGTCAAACTTGAGAAGGAATAATAACTAATTAGCGATTATTTAATCATTTCTACAGAAAATAAGATAATTATTTATTTATCTATTTATTTCTCCTAATTGGGTCAAATGTGACAAGGAATATTAATTAAACAATGGTTTACTTAATTGTTCATAGAAGATAATTAAATAAAAACTGATCTATTTAATTATTCTTCATGGGTTTAAATATAAATTACTTAACAAATGTGGTTTATTAAGTAATTTCTCGTAGTGAAAGCAATTTTACTATGGTAAAATTGGCCCTACATGGTGTACTTTAACCCATCTAGTAAATTATGGCTAGATGATCAAATTTTTGTGATAACAGATTGTGGATTCCCCCCAACATACAAGTGTTAGGATAAAAATGTATGAGTGAAGTATGTTGTAAGGAAACAATCACTAGATAACAAAATGGAGTGAGAGAGAGAGAGAGAGAGAGAGAGAGAGAGAGAGAGAGAGCAATGGAGCTGAAGTGAAAGAGGATAGTGATAGAGGGGGCGAGACCAATGCAAGTCTCCTATTATGTTGTGGTACCAGATCTTAGTGAGGTAGGGGAGTCATACCTATACTTGCCGGGATAACTTTGTAGAAAAATAATGATGTTACAAGAATCATGAAACCAAGCAATAAAATACATGTTGAATGGTACATGATATGCTGGCATAATTGAGTTAGAAAATAATACAATGTGTCCCACATACATAATGCACCTAGAAAAAACATCAACAAAGAATAAATATAATAACATATAAGTACATGACATATAATGGCCCTTCCCTTTAAAAATGGGTGGGAGGGATGGTAGAACAACCAAAGAAGCCCTGCTGAACAGGAAAGGGCTCTGCATAACTGAGTGGATCATCTGAAGGAGACATGCATGCTATGAATAGTGCAAGTGGCAAGAACCAAACCCATCAAAACCATGGAACTGCATATGAGATTGTAGCATAATAGGAAGGCATTCGGGCATGTGGGGGGCTACTTGCAGGGCCACCCCCTCATGAGACCTGAAACATCTCACACACACCCGAGAATCACTGGTACGATTTGTTGAATCACTGGACCATCAAGTGTATGAATCATAAGCATGAAACAATCAAGTCAAAGGGCAATGATGATTCCCTTTTTTTGATTAGAGGCATTGAATGAGAGTGGAAATTGGAACCAAGAGATACTGCCCTCTAAGTCATTCTTTTGAAATATATGTGCTAATGTCGATAGAATAGGGCCTACCATAGATGAGGCAATGAGGATCCTCAACTAAGGCACAAGGGAAAATAGTAATGTGCCTCATGGACTGACACTAGGGAAAATGGAGAAAATGGGACTAAGGGACAAACAGATGACTTCCCTTATCAAAGCATAAAGTGTATGGTTGACTTGGCAACGACTAACTCGACTTCAGAGGGGGTGCTGGATAGTATGACTAAAGGCCAAAATGGGCAACATGAGATGAATAGTATAAAAATATGGATGGAATATTTGACATGATACAATGGGGCATGAAATAGACTCCATTGATGCAAAGGTGACTCATCGCAGATTCTCTTAAACAAGGGTGACTCGATGATGCTACCACACAAAACAGGCCCTGTGGGGACCATGAAGGCATGAGTACATGATGGTTACTCATGAAGAAATCCAACATGTGCGATCACAAGTATTAAGAGGAGATGGACCTCAAAGTGCAAGTTTTGCTTATGAAGAAATTCGATTTTGAGACGTGACGAAGTGACCCTTCTTGGAAAAATGGCTTCCTGGTGAAGTTTTAAATCATAAAATGACTAAGAAACACCCATTATGGTACTTGATGAGAGCTCTACAATTGTGCTAATGGTTCGTCAAGTGAAGCTATGGTCTGGTCACAATGTGCGATAGAAAAACTGTGGGTTTTCCTATAAAAGGGTGTTTCCCATCCAATTTCAGAGGAGGAGAAGGCCTTAAATCTTGGGGAGATCGTAGCAAAAAAACTGACCATCAGAATCGATATCTACAAATTTTAGGCAAGTGGCCTTACTTGTCTAAATATGGCCTTAATTCTTCTTGGAACGATGGTTCCTAGTGAATAATTAAGGGAAGAATAAAATGAGAATGAACTACTAGAGGAGGTCTAGAGTCATCCTCACCTACTAAGTCAAACATGGGGACTATGTCCTAAAGGTGATATGACATAGAGTAGAATAATTGAAGATATGGTATCAAACATCTACGATATGCGATGTGGATATTGCTCGCCGGAGAGGCTAGTAGGACAAACTATTGGCTTAAGGGGTCCTGACCTAGGTTCAGAGTTGTCACGCAAACCAACAAAACCCTAATTGCTTGCGCTTTAGGCAATGACCTGCATAGTGCAGGCTGTAGTTTCACCCGAAGCAGTATTAGGGGATGCTAGAACCAGGTTTCTGCATCCAAGGACATGTGATAAACAGTTCTTAGGCTCTGCAATTTTAGATCTGCATCGGTATTCTTCTAGCGCTCGTCACTATATTAAGATAAAATGGCTTCTAGACCTTCACAAAAGGTCTATGATCAGTCCTTATGGACGTTAACCAGACGATATATCTATTTTTGCGCATCAATAAACAACCCTAGATCTGAGTTCGCACATATCTATCCAATTCATAAAAAAACATAGCAAAATTAACTATTATCTTCACAAAGCAATATAAATACTTAAATTATGCTTAATAAGATAGGTCGAGTGACTTCATGCAACATTCATTCATTATTTCATAAAATATATCATTAGGAGACATAATATAACATAAACAGATTCGACAAAATTGCACAGTAATTCTCAAAAATCAGTCTTTATTGATCTTCAGTGTTCGAATTATAGACTCTTCTACCCTATGCACTTAGGTGTAGGGGTCCACGCACTCAGCTGCAGATTGATCAAGGCATCTTGCACACTCAGTTGTAGGAGCCTTTCCCTTCTCTCCTAAGTATACGAAGTAGAGCCCTCATGCCTTAGCACTTGCTCAAACAATTCCTATCTTGATTCTTTGCTATCTACTATCCTCTTCTGAACTTTCTATGACTCAAATATATAGAATTTTCAATACAATACAATGGTCCGCAAACCATGGGTGAGCCTCAAAACTAACTTAACTATCTATCCAAACAAGGGGCTAAGACCCCTATGACGCCTATTTATTTGTGCACTATGCATCCACATATCACAGAGACTTTACATCTTTTACAAAAACATATACAAAATTTGGGTTAACTGACCCCAAAACTAACCCTAGGTATCCTACCCCAACAGGCCCCCAACAAAAAGATTGTGACTTGCCCTCAAGTCACAATCTTACTACGATCTTACTGCGAAGACCACCCAGCCAAACCTGCATCACTGCAACTTCAACAGTGCTTTGCGTTGCTACTTCTTGTACCTTTTCGACCAATTTCTCTATTGTTGGCCTTTCCACTACTAGGTGTATTGTCCTCTATGGTTGTTGTAGCCCCTTGAGATTCTCCTGAAGTGACAGAGTAAGATGACAAACTTCCTCTTGCCATAGCTGCAATCTAGCCTTCAGCAAGACCTCTTTCGTCTACAAGTTCTCCACCTATGTTAGAAGCTTCTTGCCCTACTATAACTTCACTAGGCATTATGCTCGCACCAAAGTGTGCATAGTTGATCAGACCTCATCATATTGTCGCTATGTCTCTTAGACATTTGTGTTCATGTTATGTAGGTTTGGGTCCTCCTATATATTCATCCATAATTCCATCGTTGCATCAAACATCTAGGAGAATTCATTGACTGCGGTATCCAATGTATTCATTCCCTTCTTGATTGTTTCTCTCTGCTGCTCCCAAACCTCTGGTGGACTCGTTGGCTACAACTTCAACTGTAGCTCTGATATTTTTATCTGGAAATTTAAAGTCACCCTACCAACTTCCTCTTTTGATGAACGTACTATAGTAACCAATTTACTCACTTTGGCTGAGGCCTCAACATCCTCTAGTATGTTCAGTTCAAGTACTAACTTGTAGGCCTACTCAATCATTGTTTATAAGCTCTGACATTGTGTCTACAACTCCTCCCTTTCCTTCAACGCCTAAGTTTTCTTTATGAGCAATTGTTCGTTGTTGACCTTAAATTCATTGATGACTATGAGGGTGTGTTGTTCTTTGATCCTCAGCTCATCTGACATCCCCTGATTTAGCACGTGGAGGGTCTGGAGTGGCAGTGCAGCCATATTCAGGCCCATTTTCTTCACTGTGTTGATCAAAATGCGATCCTCATCCGATTCTACGTGGACTGACCCCTTTGGCAATGGAATGGCTCTAAGGTCCAAAGTTCATTCTAGATCTGCCATTGTGCTACTTCCCGGTGTCAGGCTCACTTGCTCCACTCGCTTGCTCGACAATCGCATGTATCCTGTTAACCTGGATCTGCAACTCGCGCAGATCCTTTTGGATGGTCCCTAGTGTCTCCATATATTGTTGCTCAAACTGCTACAACACTTTCGTTGTTGTTTCCCTCACCTTATCTATGATCTCATCGAGATCGCCTTTTGTCAGCACCATTGGATTGATATGTTTTTTCTTATTAGACTTATCCTTTTTCTGTTTTCCAACAATCTACTATTGACCGTGCCTCTTCAAGATGAAAGGAGTGCTCTGTTCCTGACCACCACCTCCTCCTTGCCCTAATAGCTCTTACTCGTCAGTGTGGTGTGAAGCAGACATTCCCCCTTCCTCTGTATCATGTCGTTCATTTTTTGCCTACTCTTTAGTAGCATGCTCTTTCTCCATTAATTCCTTCTCTATAGATGCTTTATAATCTTCCCTCTTCTTCTTCTTCTTCTCAGCCAAGGCAAGTGAGGCCTTCTAAGATGGATCCTTTCTCTTCTGTGCAACAGATCTCTCTGCATGTTTTCTTTTTCCCACATCATGCATCATGGGTTCGTGCCACTCTGCTAGCCAATACACCACAACTTCTTGCACATCCATCTCAGATACTAAATAAGGCAACATATTCAATGTCTGCTCTAGGTCCTTTCCCGCTCTGATGGACACATTGTGGAAATTAACCTTAAACTCTACATAGGCTGTCAATTGTTCGAACAAGATTTGGCACAACCTTAGCCTCTGATTAATCACCATGTCCATCTCCATCAGGATCGAAAAAATCATCATCTCCTTAACTCGGGCCGAATCCTTTGTAGACCACAGTGAGGCGAACCACGCGGCCTTGGGTAAATCTTTCTTGTGCAGAGGAAACTGACTATCCTCCGGTAACCTCCAACCAACTAAAATGATAGAAAATAAAATTCAAGAATAATGAAAGGGATTTCTTTCATATTGGGCTTCTCCTAAGTTCGCGAGGAACTCCTGGCATAGATATTTGGCCCAATTATACTGAATTCCCTTCACATACTATGCTGCAAGTGACATTACCAGTGCCAGAACTTCATTCACGTGGCACTTCCTCATGATCTCTCCCACGAGAATCTGGGTAGTGAAATGTACTGCCTAGTCTTGAACTGAAAGGATAGAGTATCCATGTGATTTTTTAACAAGACCATACTCTTTCTTCATTTTGTCAGTTAATTCTTTCTCCTTGGTTTTTCCTCCAAACTCCTTTGAAGAGTCCACACCTTTGTGAGGAAACTTCGTTATCCTATGGATCGACATGTCGGTTATTGGAATGGCGTGCCCAAGCAATAGAAATCCATCATGTGCCAGCATGAGGAGCTAGTGCACACAGACCGTATTGATAGTTGAGAGATGATAATGTGACACTAAGATCATGTTCAACAACCCCACTTGCTCAACACCGCAGACCCATTTCATGGGCTCCAACTGCGTAAACCTTGTTTCTTTGTAATATATTGTTAGGTGTGGAGCCTGATTATCTTCTATATTCAAATGTATCGCTGCAAGGGGGGTCCGGGGGGGGGCAGCTGTGACCTTTGGGAGCCCCCCCCTTGCGGGGGGTTTTGAGGGCAGCGCCCCCGAAGCTAAAAACAGCTGTAAAATTGCCTTGTAAAAGTATAGTAATTTCTAGTCAATCTGGGCCGTTCATTAGGTGGATGATCTGACGGTAGAACTTATGTTTAGTTTAGGGTTTTTTCCCTAGAAGGCAACCCCTCTCTTTGTATGAGGGCATTGTATTTGAGGTTGTGTAATAGATGTGTATTCCCTGATCGAGAAACAAAGAGGTAAGACTGTGAGAGAAAACAGAGGATATTACAGCGGATCTGCTGTAGGTTTTGTCTCTTCATTTTGCTAGATAATGGAAAGGAAGGACTGGCTGTTCAGGGTGGATGTAGCCCAAACTAGGTGAACCATGTATATCTATGTCTCTCTTGTTTTGTGCATTTTCTGTGTTTATATTTCTGCAATAATTTTATGTGTTCCATTGCTCCGTAATATATAATTTTCTAACATATATCATTGTCTTATATTTATGGGTTGCTAAATGAGGGAACTTCTAATGGTCCACAATGTCCCAGTCCTCTATTTCCCATATCGGAATGCATGCTAACCTAGGACCTTCAAATTCAACTTGTTCAGGTAGCAGAGGAGTCGACGCCACAAACTTTCCAGAATCTGGATCCTTGGTCACTTTGGTTCTTCCCTTCCGTGGAGGGATATTCTCAGGAAGCCTTGAGATAGGCACAATATCTTTAGCATTGACTTCTTCAACATCTTGGTATTCCTCTTCTTCTAAATCCACCACTCATTCCAATTTTTTTTCTTTCTTCTCCTTCTGTCGTGCCTCTGGATTTTTCCTTGGTGACATTCTCACTAGCACCAACTTCTTGTGCTTCTCCTTTGTGGCTAGTTTCTTCTCTCTTGCAACTATTTTCTCCTCTTTTGCAGCTGGTTGTTTCTCTTTTACGACTGGCTGTTTCTCTTTTGTGGTAGATGGTTGTGTCCTTGGTGACCTCGATGCAGTAGGCATAGGGGTTGAAGCTTCCATACTTGAAATCTCAAGGCTCGTCGCATCAAACACAATGGCTTCAGAACTCACAACTTCGGTGGCTTTCTGAAGAATAACCTTTTCATTTCATGGAGGTAAGGTAGTAAATGCTGAGCTTTCCATGAAATCCTCCCAAAATTGATGACCCATAAACTTCAAACGAAAAATCACCCAGACAAGTCGCAGAATGAAAAGTGTTCTTCAGTGGCCCAACATGCAAGATTTATAGGGAGTTTTGAATTCAAATATGACCATTTCCTCAAAACTCTGATAATAAATGCTCCTTTGGCGGCAGATCTTCAAATATGTTTGCCATAAATAGTGCCTACCCACTCCTCTTAATTGAATTTTGGCCAAAAGCTCATGAATATTAACCTCAACGACTACATTTGGATCCACCTGCGGACCACCACCCTCCATGGCACAACTTTTCCAGTGCCACTTCACATGTCACACCCCTGTCATCTGTTGCACTGCCTTTCTACCACGTTCTTCACTTTGTTAGGTAGCATAGTTGATAGTCTCGCAATCCCTTACAACTTCTTGGATTACTAAGACTATCCTGATGCCATATAGTCATCATGCAAGGGCATGATCGCTTGTTTATAGTTTCAATCTACTTCTGTTTACTTTTCTAGGGAAAGGTTCCCCATTCGGCTTCGTGAGCTGAACTGTGACACCATTCATGATCTCCTTAATAACATACAACCCCAACTAGTGCATTTGAAATTCTCATGGAAACTTTGTGAACTTGTTGTCATATAACAACACGAAATCATCTACCTTGAATATGCGCAACATAATATGTTGATCATGCCATGCCTTCTCACATTTCTTTTACACTTGCCAATGAAATCTTGCAAGGAAGCATTCCTCTTCCAACTCCATGATCTGTGTGAGTCATTAATACAAGGTCTCATGGTCCGCCAACTCAGTGAAGACTGCAATCCTTAAGCTGGGCACAATATACTCCATTGGCATGACTGCTTCAATTCCATAGACCAGCCTGAATGGCGTTTGTCTTATCAATTTCTTGCAGGTCGTCCTGTTAGCCCATAACACAGTAGGTACATGCATGTCCCATTCATTCCTTTATGCGTTTCATGCCTTTGGAAATTCATGCTCCAAGATCTTATTAAAAAATTCGACCATTCCATTTTCCTGTGGGTGATAGGGTGTGCTCTTCTAATGGTATACCTAAAATTCTTTTGACATTTCACTAATCATTTCATTCAAGAAATGTGTACCCATATCACTGAGGAAAATCTTTTGGCATCCAAACCTTGTTAATACATACTCGAAGAGAAAATTCACAGTAGTGGTAGTTGTACAATCCCTCACTGGTTGCGCTCTTTTCCATCTGGTTAAATACTCTGTTGCATTAATAATATATCGTGCACCCATCTCCTTTCCTGATGGTTGTATGGGACCTATAAAATCAATGGCCCATTTCTTAAATACCTGCAATGAAACTTGGGGATTTAAAGGCAATACGTCCCTTCACGAAGGTTTCCCTCTCATTTGGCAAGCATCGCATGCCTTGCAACATGTCTTAGAATCCTTGTGTAATGTTGGCCATCATAACCTAGCATGTAAACTATTCAACGCGTTGATTTCCCTGCATAGTGACCTCCTCCCACTCCCCCATGGGATTCAGTTAATATATTCATGCATTCAAACTTCGAAACATACCTTCGAAATATCTCGTCTGACCCCATCTTATAAAAATGACCCACAATTACTAAAAAATCAACAACACAGACTACTAACTCCTTCTTTTGTTGCATGGGATAGCCTTCTGGAGCTATTCCCATTTCTAAAAACTAAATAATTTTAGAAAAATGGTCATCTGTGATGCGTACTACAAAGATCTGTGTGTCTGGCATACCTTCCTCCAAACTACTTGATTCCTCACCTATTTCAATCCTTGATAGATGGTCTGGTGCTACATTTAGCCTTCTAGGCTTCAAAATTACCTTGAAGTCATACTCTTGAAATAATAGCAACCATTGGCATATCTTCCCCCCAACAGAGTCTTATTAACTAGCTACTTCAACGCGGAATGACCTGTACACATTTTGAGGTGTTTGCCCAGTAAATAATGCCTGAATTCTGCAACGTGTAGACCATCACCAACCCTTCGCGCTTTATGGTGGAGTAATTCTTATTGGCTTTGGATAAATTTATTCTCGTGAAAGATATCAGATCATCAATCTCTCCCTCTCCTTCTTGGGTTAATATTTCTCCTAACATAATACGAAGGCATCAACATGCACATGAAACTCCATTTTGTAGTTGATAAACACCAATAGGGTAGGGTCAACATTTTCTCCTTCAAGAAATCCAAGTTGCATTGACAATCTTCATCCCAGCAGAACATCGCATCCTTCTTTAGAAACTTTTCCATTGGTGCGGTTATCTCTGCATACGCCTTGAAAATTTTTATGTAGTACCAAGTGTGTCCCAATACCGTGCGCAATTGTTTCACATTCCTAGGGTGTTGCAAATTCACAATAACGACGATCTTCGCAGGGTCCACCATCAATACCTTCTTACATACAATGTGTTCTAGACAAATCCCAAAAGGAAAACATAATATACACTTCTTCAAGTTAAGCGTGATCTGATATCTTCAACACATATCTGGCATGAGGCGCAGACTCACAACGTGTCTCTTTACTAACTCGAACATGGTCCAGTAATCAAAATATACTTCCAAGAACTTATGAATAAATTACTTGAATGCCACAATCACTACCTGGGAGAATATTGGTGGCGCATTATTCAATTCGAATGGTATAATTGTATATTGGAAGCACCCCTACTCAGTCATGAAGGTTCCTTTGCTTCGTTCCTCCGGCACAAAATTTATTTGATGATTACCAAAAAATCCATCAGTGAATGAATACACTTCCTATCTACCAACATTCTCTAATAATTCGTCAGTAAACGGTGTCGGAAATGCTTCATGCACATAGGCATCATTCAATTTCTGCAGATCTACACATATGTGGATTTCTCCCTTTTGTTTCTTTTCTTGAACCATAATTGGTCTTACCGAATCAGATTCTTCTACAGGCTCAATAATGCTAGCTTCCAACACCTTATCTAGTTATAGGTGCACCTTTTCCTTATACTTAGGATTCAATCGATTAGGTCATTGTTTAATAGGCTTCACATCTAGTTTCAATGTAATCTTCATAACACCTAATATCTGGCAATGCCTTTCAAATATGAAAACTTTGTGGGAAATAACTCCTAGTTCATGCGTAGTAGCCTGGCTACCTTATCAACCATATCTTCATCCCAATAATCTCCTATCTTCACGAACTTAGGTTCTTCTTCAAACCCAATGTTTACCACGTCGTGTTTTCAGAGACTCTGATATATCTGGGTTCGCCACCTTTGGTCCTTCGACTTTGCGTTGTCCTTTGGTCTCGGGAATGGTAATATGTTGTGGATCATCTTCTTCTTCGATAGTCACATATAGCATTCCAGCGCTTGGCACAGTTGTGTACTCCAATCTAGCTGAGTCCATTCTACCGGTTACTTCGCTATTCTAAATAGAGTTGCTTTTATTTCTTGAAATGCTTCATCAATACTCTCAAATCCATCGTCAAAGGTGAAAGTTAATAGAAAACTCTCTCTTAAAATGTCCCATTCAATAGTCCCATGGTGAAGTTATGTCCCCAAATACCAAATCATTGCGATCGTATCTAGTATACGACAGAATATATGCACCCACTCTGGTTGCGGTTTTGTTCCTCAAACCTTAGTCCATCAAGATAAATGATCACGCAGATCATCCTTCCCACTGTATTTTTTTGTCATCCTAGTATTAGTGTACCCTAACCTTAACTTCATCATTGTTTTATATAATCTCCATCCAGCAAATATTTCCTTGTGCGTACCCCACCAATGGATAGGCATAGTGCACAGAACCAATTCCAGTTCCTAGAATCGATGCTCTTCCAGTACTTCTCTTTCAAATTCATCTAAAACCAATTCTGCATCAGTCAACCCATCATAATGTAGAAGGTTTCTTACCTTAGTCAAAAAACACCTTAGCGACTTGGTAATCATATTGCAATGGAGCGTAGATATTTCATGCAGCCTATTCTACCAATTCTCAAGCTCTTCATTTGAATCTGAGGCATAGGAGCTATCCCTGTCACACGCAATTCATCCATTTGTTGTAGGATTAATCAAATCCTCATCTTGTGATGTTATCTTGTATATTTGATTGAGATCATTGTCACTTTCTACATATTCGCACAAAGGTTCAGTATAATGTGTTCCTTTAGAAAGGTCTAATGGATTTACTACCCTAAGTGACTTCTTTTCAAAGGACATCTTCCGCTTCTTCAAGTTGATTACTCCATTCATATTGATAGCCCATTCAATTCCTAACAGCGCAGGGTATGGGTTACTGTCATCCACTATCTTAATGACTTTGAAGTCCTCCAGCACACTCGCACCCTCAATGTCTAGTGCTACACCATATAAGTGCCCCATTGGAATAATATTCTATTGATTTTCCATGCAAAACTAAATAGGAGACCACTGCATCGCAGGTCTCTCCATCCGCTCCCATGTTTTCTTAGGCAAGACATTCACATCAGACCCCAAATTCAATATTACCTAGTCCATTTCATATTCACCTACCTGCATGGTTAACCTCATCTCGCACCCCATTCGTGCATTATGCTTACCAATATTTCTTACTGTGCGCTAATCTGTAGGAGTCTTTTCCTTATTAGCACACTTTCTATTAACTCTTGCAATCCTTCAATAACTTTTTCTTGGCATTATGGTATAGGTGTTTTCCTTGATGGAAACTCACATATATGATGACAGTTCACAGTGAAATAGGTTAACGACAAAGGATTACAAATCAAACTCCGTAGATTGAAGAAAGAGAATAGTTTAATATGTATACACAGGTTCACCTTGTCAAAGTAGCGTATACACGCAGGTTCATAGAAAAAAGGAGCATATACGTATGTACGCATTTTCACAGAAGGAAAAGTGCGTATGGGATGGAAAATCAAGGATAATGAATAACAGGGGTTCCTACCATGGTATTGACCCATGGTAATGAGGGAAACAAAGAATCTTGATACCATCAAAGAATACCAGCAGCATAACTATGGTTTTGATCCAAGGTATTGACAAAGGATATAAGTATATAAGGAGGGGAAGATCAAAGGGCTAACTGTTCAAGTAATGAATATCTTATGAAGAATTATATGAAAAGAAAATATGCATGTTAAGGTTTCTGGTGCTTTGCTTGATCTGAACTAAGTATGCACATAATTGGTGGATGATGAATGAGATCTAATGATCGATTAGATTCATAAGACATGAAATGAATTATCATTGTATGATTTGATAACGGATGGGCTAGATCTAAATTCTAATGCATGTTTTATTCTATAAATGTTATGATATGGGTATGACTAAAGTTTGGAATAGTTGTGAAGTTTTTAAGTTAGTATTTGCAAATATATATGCTGGTTCATGTTGGTGAAGGCTCTTACATGCTGGTTTGGTACTTCGAAGTAGCATATACATTATGAGATATGATGTTTGAAGTTGTAGTTGGTTCTCGTTGTTGATGTAGATTTTTGGGTTCTGCTTTATGCTCTAGTGATTATGTTCTGGTGACATTGTTCTAAATGTTCAGATTGATTGATTGTGATTTGCTTCAGTGTTGATGGGTTTTCAGTGATTGGTTGTATTGCAGTGGTGATTGATATTGAGCTTCAATGTTGCTGATGGGTCTAGTATGAAAATTGGATGAAACATGTCCTTCATATTGTGTTTTTGTGTACCATAAGTATTTAGTTTGAAAATTTATGAAGCGTGGTCCCTGAAGGAAGAGAGAAGGTTGTAGCCTTTTGTAGGCCGGTTCCTACGTACTGGTAAACATATCAGCTAGTACAAGAGATAAGGGGCTGGAGCTCCCTTCCAGTAGTAGTTAGAGAATGAGTGATGGTAGTAGTCTTTTGTAGGCCGACGCCTAGGTACTAGTAAACATATCAGCTAGTAGAAGAGTTAGGGAGTTGAAGCTCCATTCTAGTAGAAGCAAGAGAATGAGAGAAGGTTGTAGACTTCTGTAGGTGGGTGCCTGCGTGCTAGTATGAGTCTACACTAGTACAAGATTGTAAATATGTTTTTCTTATATCAAAAGAAGACAGAGATGATAGCAGCAGGTGTTTTCTCCCGCATTGGGTTCCCACCTTAAATCTTGGTGTTCATGTGTGATTTCTTATTCTATTATTAATTCACATGATTACTATTTAAATGGTTAATTAAGTATCGATGCAATGATTAAAGATCAACATATGGTGAATTAACTGAATAATAAGTTCAATGGATATACATTGGTTGCCTTAAGAACAATTGCGTGCACACACTAGTTCCCTTCATTGAGGTAGCATATGTAAATCTGATTATGAAAAGAAAAATTTAGTGAGTTGATAATACTGATTCACCACGCCCTCTCTCAATATTATTTCCAACAATTGGTATTAGATCAGGTCCTTCAGAAGAAGCTTGATCGCTTGAAGGAAGATCTCATAAGATGAGCAATCACGAAGGAATGGGATCTATCAGACCACCAATTTTCAATGGAGATAACTTAGTATATTGGAAGACAAGAACTAGAGCCTATCTTCAATCACTTGGAGATGAGGTTTGGGCAATTGTAGAAACAGGATACCAATATCTAGCAGTAGTCCCCACGGATCCAGCAGAAAGGAAATCATATGAAATCAATGCCAAAGTTGTCAATGTTTTATTAGGAAGTCTATTAGAATCAGAATTCATCAAAGTAATGCAGTTCAACACAACCAAGGAAATATGGGACAGAATCATTCAAAGCTATGAAGGATACTCCCAGGTAAAACATGCTAAACTCCAAACTCTCAAAATCCAGTATGAAACTCTCAAGTTGGATAGTGATGAAAGTATTCCTAATTATTTCTTATGAGTAGATGGGATTGTAAATCATATGAGAAATCTAGGTGAAGATATAAAGGAGGCTACTATAGGTGAGAAATATTTGAGATATATATCTTCTAAGTTTGAGTCAAAAGTATCTGCCATTGAAGAAAAACAAGATCTACAATCTGTTACTATTGTTCAACTTCATGGAATTTTAACAGCCTTTGAAATGAGGAAAGGAGGTCCATCAGAAATCAGAGAAGTCGCTTTCAAAGATTTTTCAAAAGGAAAAGAAAAGGAAGATCTCAAATATTCAGGATATATATCAGAAGAGGAAGAGGTAAACTTTGTGATGAAACTTCAGCGGGGTTCTAGAAGATTCAGAGGTAAGATTCCCTTAAAATGTTTTTCTTGTGGAAGAGTTGGTCATTATGCTGCTAAATGCCCTCATGACAAAGGAAATATTTCTACAAAAGGTAATAGAAGAATTTATTTCACTCATGAAGATAGTGATGGCCTATCTAATAGTGATGAAGATGATCAAGATATTAAACTACTCATGGCATATGAAAAAGATACCTTAGAAAAAGAAGATTTCCTTAAAGAAATCACTCAACTCAAAATCTATTTGGAAAAAAAAGATACAATCATAGACACAGTGACACATCAACTCATTGAAAAGGACAAACACAATGAAATATTATAGTGTGAAGTAGTAAGTCTAAGAAAAGAACTTGAGAAGACAAAAACTCTGAATCTTAGGTTTGCTAAAGGATCGTAAACATTAGCTAAAATCATCAAAGTTCAATGCTCTCCTCTTATAAAGACTAGTCTTGGTTTTCATGAAACTGTTGAAGGTGAATCTAGCTCAGAAGATAAGGGAAGGAACTCTAATGCAAAATCTGAAATGCTCAACAAGGAGATAAGAGGTCAACCCCATCAACAACTAAGGAAAGAAATACTTCAAAGAAAATAAGCTACTCTTGATTTTGGAAGTGATAATCAGTTATTTCCTCAGATGAATAATTTTGAATGTTTTATATGTCATAATTTTGGACATTTTGCAGCCATATGTAGAAGTATAATGACTCAAGCTAATAACCTTCACACAAAAATATCATCAGTTTCTAGGTACTTTAAGGGATATTGTTTTTCTTGCAATATGTTTGGTCACAAAGCCATTGATTTCTATAGAAGGAATATGAAACATATAAGATGTTATACTTGTAACAAGTTTGGGCATCAAGCAAAAGAATGCAAGAGAAAATTTTGACCACCATACCAAAAGGAGAAAATATCATCACAATCCAAGATATTTAAGAAGAAGGAATTGCTGTCAAAAAGATGTGGCATAGATTAGTATACAGACATAATAGTCTTAGGGGGAGCTGAACAGTATTCCAATTCTCATATGAAGTTATTATGAAGACAAGTCACGTATATATGTAAGTTAGAAGTTGCACAATCATGTATATGTTGAAGAAGAAGTGGGGAAAACTCTGGAAAAGGGGTCTGAAATGGTTCATTCAATTATCAATTATCTTTTCTATTCAGATTAATGATTATTATACTCTGTTGATGACATGTATAAGTGTTTTTGGCCCTCATAAGTTGTTAATAACTTGTTGATGATGATGCCTTGATGATTCTTACTGACAAATGCAATGATTAGATCTGACAGTGAACAATTGGCACAGGTTCAAAGGGAGCATATGTTTCTAATAATGCATTGTTGGAATTATAATATAAGACCTTGGTACATGATGATACTTATACTTCTTGATTCACATGGTTGTTTTTTATTCAGATGACTCTTTTAATGATGGACATATACAGGTTGTTGATCTTGATGCTGCTGACAAATTCTTATGGTGCAGATCATATATGGTGTATGATAGTTCTGATGACTATCATGGTATTATTTAAATCGTTGGTCCTTGTTATAAATGTCATGTATATCATTTGATGTAAAGGTCATTTAAAGACCTATGATGTAATTTGTAACCCCACTATGCATGGGAAGGATGATATAATAATTGTAAATTTTTAGTCATGTATGAACATTTGGTATATCCCGACATGTTTGCGTGATTGATGTATGTATGAGTCATTGGTGATAGGAAGGTCATACTCACTAGTTTAGTGATAGAGTCATTTACTCCATTTCACATCCATCATATATTTTGATAAAAGTTCAGGGGGAGCATGATCAGAGAATTTAGCCTGTGTAGAGCATCCCTACGGGGGAGAATATCTTGGTTTTCCCTTTGCCTTGATGTCAAACGGGAAGAGTATCTTGGTGTTGTTTGATATATAGACCAATATGGTTGCCATTAAGTCCAAAAGGGGAGATTGTTGGCATTATGGTACAAGTGTTGTCCTTGATGGGAACTCACATATATGATGATAGTTCACAGTGCAACAGGTTAACAACAAAGGATTACAGATCATACTCCATAGATTGGAGAAAGAGAATAGTTTAATATGTATACGCAGGTTCACCTTATCAATGTAGCGTATACACACGAGTTCATAGAACAAAAGGAACATATATGTGCATGCACTTTCACAGAAGGAAAAGTGTGTATGGGATGGAAAATCAAGGATAATGAATACTAGGGGTTCCTACCATGGTACTGACCGATGGTAATGAGTATGGAAAAGAATATTGATACCATCAAAGAATACCAGTAGCATAACTATTGTTTTGGTTTGAGGTATTGAAAAAGGATACAAGTATATAAGGAGGAGAAGACCAAAGGGATAAGTGTGCAAGTAATGAATATCTTATGAAGAGTCAGATCAAAAGAAAATATTCATGTTATGGGTTTCTAGTGCTTTGCTTGATCTAAACTAAGTATGCACATAAGTGGTGGATGATGAATGAGATCTAATGATGGATCATGTTCATAAGACGTGAAATGAATTATCATTATATGATAATGAATGGGTTAGATCTGAATGCTAACGTATGTTTTATTCTGTAAAAGCTATGATCTGGGTATGACTGATGTCTGGAATAGCTGTGAAGTTTTTAAGTTAGTATTTGAAAATCCATACGGCGGTTCACCATGGTGAAGGCGTGTATACACGTTGGTTCAGTACTTCGAAGTCGAATATACATTATGAGATATGATGTTTGAAGTTGTAGTTGGTTCTAGTTGTTGATGTAGGGTTATGAGTTATGCTCTGTGTTCTAGTGACTGTGTTTTTATGACAATGTTCTAAATGTTCAGATTTATTGATTGTGATTTGCTTCAGTGTTGATGGGTTTCCAGTGATTGGTTGTATTTCAGTGGTGATTGATATTGAGCTTCAATATTGCTGATGGATCTAGTGTGAAAATTCAAGGAAACATGGCCTTCATATTGTGTTGTTGCATACAAGGAGTATCCAATCTGAAAATTTATGAAACGTGATCCCTGGAGGAAGACACAAGGTTGTAGCCTTCTATAGGCCGGTGCCTATGTACTGGTAAACATATCAGCCAGTACAAGAGCCAGGGGGTTGAAGCTACCTTCCAGTAGTAGTTGGAGAATGAGTGAAGATAGTAGCCTTCTGTAGGTCAATGCCTACATATTAGTAAACATATCGGCTAGTACGAGAGCTAGGGGGTTGTAGCTCCCTCCCAGTAGAAGCTAGAGAATGAGAGAAGGTTGTAGCTTTCTGCAGTTGGGTGCCTATGTACTGGTATGAGACTGCACTAATACAAGATTGTAAACAAGTTTTTCTTATATTAAAAGAATACAGAGATGACAGCAGCAGGTGGTTTTTCTCCCGCATTGGGTTTCCACCTTAAATATTGGTGTTCATTTGTGTTTTTTATGTGTGATTTCTTATTCTATTATTACTGCACATGGTTATTGTTTAAATAGGTTAAGTATTGATGCACTAATTAAATATCAGCATATGGTGAATCAATTGAATCATAAGTTCACTGGATATATGATGGTTGCCTTAAGAACAGTTGCATGCATATGAAAGTTCCCTTCATTGAAGTATTATATATAAATCTGATAATGAAAAGAAAAATTTAGTGAGTTGATAATACTAATTCACCCCCCCCTCGCTTCTCAGTATTATTTCCAACACTTTTTGATCATGCAGAAGCTTCATACAAGTCTTCAAAAAGGTAGCTAGTATTGAAGGATCTACTTCTTGACTCACATTAGTCTCAAGAATTTTCTCCTGAATTTCTGAGGTGGAGGCCTCGACGAAGTTCTTCTTTGCTTCTAGGAACATTTCTTTAGCATGATTCAGATCAAAGTCGACTTTGTTCTCAACATCCTTGCGTACCCATACCTCTTTCTCAGGCTGATTACCTTTATATGTGCCAGTTTCTATACCACTTTTGTGTAGAAATTTACAGGGTAAGTTCCACAGAAAGAATACCAAAAGGACACCGCTCACAACCAGATCTCAAATCAATACACCAGTATTTTTGACGTGGTTAAAACCCTCAGAGTGCAAGGAGGGAAACAGTCCACGGCCTGTCCCAACGTGGGTACTACAGGCAATTTATTAATCAAAGAATGAAAATTTACATAAGCTTCTCTCATGCACGGATTACCCGAACAATGACCCTCCATGCGCTTTAAATAGAACTCATGGACCAATCGGGTGTCAAGCCACGGATCAAGTGTCGGTAATACCGAGGTGAGAGTGAACCATCGGATCACTACATATCGTGACCGTCGGATTGTAAGTTACAAAATGTACAACGGTAAAGAAACACACTTTACCTAACTCTAACCTAACTCTATACTAGACCAAGTTGAACTTAACTATATCCTATGTGTCGGAATATCCTAACATGCCCCCTTAAGAACAACTTGGGATAGGATTGAAGGATTTACAAATATGACACAATAGGAGAAGGAAGGAGGCACTAGAGCCTATCCCCCCTTAGTGACAACTTCCTGAACTCCAAGCATATATCGAAGTTTAGTGAACTTCGCCTCTGTGAGAGCCTTTGTGAAGATGTCTGCAACCTGATCATCTGTTGGACAATATTGAACTTCAAGAACATGGTCATGAATGAGCTTTCTGATGAAGTGCATGTGTAGTTCAATGTGTTTGCTGCGCTGATGTTGAACTGGATCTTTGCATAGCTGAATGGCACTTTGATTATCACACCAAAGTGTGGTTGAATGTTGCTGCTCAAAGCCGAACTCTGATAGGATCTGACGAAGCCACAAGGCTTCCTTACTAGCTTCCACGGCACCACGATACTCTGCTTATGCTGATGAAAGAGAAATGGCAGCTTGTTTCTTACAAGCCCATGTAATAGGTCCTGAACCAAGAGTGAAGACATAGCCGGCAGTAGACTTCCGATCATCAGGGTCACCAGCCCAATCAGAATCAGTGAAACCAACTAACAGAGGAGCTGCTTTGGCACTGTAATGAATCCCAAACTGTACTGTACCTCGAACATAACGAAGTATTCTTTTAGCTGCTTTCCAATGACTTTCACAGGGGTTTTGCATAAAACGAGCAACAAGGCCAACAACAAAGGAAAGATCAGGACGAGTATGGGTTAAATACAAGAGTTTTCCGACAAGTTGACGGTATAAGGTAGCATCAACTTCAGGAGAAGTACAAGAGACTGAAAGTTTGACTCCAGACTGAAAGGGAGAAGGGGCTGGCTTATAGTCTTCCATGTGAAAATGACGAAGAATATCACAAGCATACTTGGACTGGGAAAGGAAAATACCCTCTTGGGATTGCAAGACTTGAAGACCGAGAAAATAGTGTAAGTGTCCTAAGTCTGTCATTTCAAATTTCTTTTTAAGGCTGGACTTCACATGGTTTATAAGGTTGGGATCACTACCAGTAAGAATAAGATCATCAACATAAAGAACAAGGATGATAAGAGAGTTGCCCACTTTCTTGGTGTAGACAGTATTGTCAGAATGACACCTAGAAAAGCCAGATTCTAAAAGAAAGCTATCCATTTTGGCATACCAAGCCCGAGGAGCTTGCTTGAGGCCATAAAGGGATTTCTTAAGCCGACAAACAAGGCTGGAGTCTGTTTGTATGAAGCCAATGGGTTGTTCCATGTAGATTTCTTCCTGCAAGTCCCCATGTAAGAAGGCAGATTTAACATCCATCTGATGGACTTCCCATTTTAAAGAGGCAGCAAGGGAAAGAACAAGGCGGATAGAGTTCATTTTGGCAACAGGGGAGAAGGTTTCAGTGTAGTCAATGCCTTCAACCTGTGAAAAGCCCTTAGCAACGAGACGAGCTTTATGTTTATCAACTTTCCCATCTGGACCATACTTGGTTCTGTAAACCCATTTACATCTAACAAGTTTGCGTCCCTTTGGTAGAGGAACAAGATCCCATGTATCATTTGTCATCAATGAATGATATTCTTCATTCATAGCTGCTTCCCAATGTGGATGGCCCGAAGCTTCTACAAAAGTGTCAGGATCATGATTTACTGGAGCTTGAGCCAGTAAAGAAGAGGCTCTTTCAAACTGAGAACGTGTACGTCGCTGATCTGTGGGATCACCGGCAAGATCACCTGCTGCATCCCGAGTAGCACGGACCCATCGTGGAAGTTGAGGATCCTGAGAAGGTGGGGGAGGATTATCATCCTCGCTTTCATCATCTGAAGAAGAAATGTTTTCAAAGATAGAAGAGATAGGAAGAGGGGGCACATCCGCCGGACTAGGCTCGCAGGCCGATTTATTTTCATCAAACTTTACATCTCTTCTAATGATAACACTTTTGGACTTAAATGGAATGAGTCTATATCCTTTTACATCTTCAGAATATCCAACAAAGGTACATTTCTCACTCTTAGGTTCTAAAGCTTTATGCTTTTCATCTGGAATATGGGCCCATGCTTCACTTCCAAACACACGAAAGTGACTTACATCTGGTTTAATGGAACTCCAAGCTTCTTCTGGAGTGATATTCTCTAGAACCTTAGTAGGAGTGCGATTGATTATATAATTTGCACAGTTAATTGCTTCGGCCCAAAAACTAAGACTGAGTCTTTTAGATTGCAGCATACAATTAGCCATTTCCTTTAAGGTGCGATTTTTCCTTTCAGCTACACCATTTTGTTGTGGAGTGTATGGAACAGTATGTTGCATTTGAATTCCATTTTCAGTGCAAAAGTTGATGAATGTGTTTTTAACATATTCTCCACCATTATCAGTTCTTAGCTTAAGAATTTGATGTCCAGATTGTTTTTCAACAAAGGCTTTGAAGGCCAAAAAGGTGTTAAATACTTCGCTCTTGAGTTTTAAGAAGTATACCCAAGTGCGTCTGGAGAAATCATCAATGAAAGTTAAGAAGTACTTGCAGCCAGAGAATGAAGCAACAGGAAGAGGACCACATAAATCACTGTGCACAAGCTGTAAAGGGGCTGAGGCGTGCCAAGAGGCACGTTTGTCAAAACTGTCCCGATGATGTTTTCCGAGTACACATCCGGAACAAACACCATCTCTGCAAGATACCATAGGAAGACCTGTCACCATATTTTCTTTACATAGATGCTGAAGGGAGCGATAGTTTAAGTGACCAAATCGCTCATGCCAAAGTTTGCTCACTTCATCATTATGAGCAATAAATACTGAGGGAAGATTTGATGACCCAAAGTTGTGAAACTTATACAACCTTTTGGAATCATCAGCAAGACCAGTAGCTAGAATCTGTTTAGGATCTTTTAGATCCTTGATTACAACATCATGAGGTGAAAATTCAACAATTTTACCTTCACCTGAATGAGTTATCTGATAGACAGATAGAAGGTTGCAGGATAAGGTTGGAACACATAATACATCATTAAACTGACCATTGTCTAGATGAACAGTTCCAGTCCCTACAACATTAAGAGATCTATCATCACCAACATATATATTTTTGGTGTTACAATCATTTAAAGAAGAAAACATGGCTTGGTTTTTGGCCATGTGACAAGAGGCTCCAGAATCAATGAGCCACTCATGAGAATGAGAAGAAGAAGAAGAAGATACATTTAATGCATAACCAGACTGAGATGATTGATAATGACATGCAGAAAGTGCCATTTCGGAAGTTGAAGTTGAAGGAGGCTCCACATGGATGTTATGTTTCTTCATTGCGGCTTCCAAGGCTTCCATCTTCTTAAAGCATTTAGATTCTAGGTGGCCATCTCGATTACAAAAGTTACAATGTCTATCAGTCTTCTTCCATTTGTTTTTATTGGTCTTATCATTTTGCTGAAATGATCTTTCATTTTGAGGCTGAAATGGTTTAGGACCATTCTTTTGAGGATATGACTTCTTAGGATTCTTTGAATTTGGTTGCTGCTGGGCGGCTAACGCTTTCGTGGAAGAGTTTCCAAGATTAAGAAGACCAAGGTGTAAGAGTTTTTCTTGTTCTCTTATTAAGGAATCACAAAAGGAGTCAAAGGAAGGAGGCTTGTAGTCTTGTCCTTGACAAATGAAAGCTTCTCTTGTAGAATGGAAAGTGGAAACAAATACAGAGTAGGCTGGTCCCAACTTAGTAAGGATGGAATAAATAAGGTTACCATCATCTTTCTTAACTTTAACACCTTCCAGGAGATATCTAAGGTTCTTGAATTTGGACAAGAAATCTTCAATGCAAGAAAAATTATTAGGATCCAAAGTAAGTAGCTCATTTTCAAGTTGATGGGCTCTAATTTCATTTTTAATCCCAAAAACTTTAGCAAGTTTTTCTAATGCTTCATGAGGAGTCTCAAGTTCTGCAATGTGGAATCTAAGATCAGGAGAAATAGACATCCCTATCAAACCACGTGCTTGATCTTGTCTATTTTCCCATTTTGCCGCCTTGTCTTCATCTTTTGGTTTCTTCTCTTGGTCTGTGGCTATTCTGAAGAGACCTTTACTTCTAAGTAAATCTTCGATGTAGGCTACCCATTGGAAGTAGTTAGTGCTGTCAAGAATGACTTGGCATGGGCTTTCCATTTTTTAAAAAAAAATGAAGCTGAAGATGCTGAAAGTAAGTGTTCCAATGGATAGATCTCGAAAAAATAGGCGGTTTTAAAAAAAACGGCTCTGAAAAAGGCTTCCGGATGAAGAAGTTATGGCTTTTTGAAAAATAATTGTTGAAGTTGCCGGCAAAGTGTGCGAATGTGCGGGAATGAAAAAATCTGCCCCCACAAAATGGAGACTTGAACCCAAGACCTCTACTCTCTTAAAATAGCTTTGAACCAATTGATCTATACAAAAAATTTGAGAGAGAGAGAGAGAGAGAGAGAGGAGGGGGGGGGGGGGGGCTCGGTTTGCGTGCTTGCCTTGAGAAAGCTCTTTTTCCCTACAAAACACAAAACCCAACACGAATATGCAAAGAAAAACGAACCTTGCGGCTCGAAGTTAGCTTTAGCCAAAAAACTAGAAATTTTAAAAAAAATCTCAAAGTTAGCTTTAGCCGAAAAACTAAATATTTTTCTCAATGTTTCTGATTTTCCGAGATCACACTAAGGTGCAGGGAAAAGAGCATACGCATGAGAAAAATCCTTCCTTTCTGTTTCTGATTTGCCCAGATCGCACAGAGTCGCAGGGCAAAGAGCATACGCAGAAATGAAAGGTATAGATCCGGTTAAAAAAAAAGGCTAAATAAACTGAGACCGAAATAAGCAGAGAGAAAATAACAGTAAACTGCAAAAAAAAACACTGTATACCTCCCGATCTGAAAAATGATGCAGCTAGGGCTACCGGAAACCTTTTCGCGTGAAACGAAAGGGGTTCCTCACTGGAACAGATGCTCCGAACGCAACAGAGCAGTCCTCTCGGCCCAAAAGCAGTCAGAAACAACAGATCTAGGAAACGACAGCCGCATGCAGTTCTACCGGCTTCAGATTTGGATCACCAACGGACGCGGCCCTCAAATAGCTCTGATACCATGTAGAAATTTACAGGGTAAGTTCCACAGAAAGAATACCAAAAGGACACCGCTCACAACCAGATCTCAAATCAATACACCAGTATTTTTGACGTGGTTAAAACCCTCAGAGTGCAAGGAGGGAAACAGTCCACGGCCTGTCCCAACGTGGGTACTACAGGCAATTTATTAATCAAAGAATGAAAATTTACATAAGCTTCTCTCATGCACGGATTACCCGAACAATGACCCTCCATGCGCTTTAAATAGAACTCATGGACCAATCGGGTGTCAAGCCACGGATCAAGTGTCGGTAATACCGAGGTGAGAGTGAACCGTCGGATCACTACATATCGTGACCGTCGGATTGTAAGTTACAAAATGTACAACGGTAAAGAAACACACTTTACCTAACTCTAACCTAACTCTATACTAGACCAAGTTGAACTTAACTATATCCTATGTGTCGGAATATCCTAACATTTTGAATACAATATTTATGTTATGACCCTCATCATCTGAATGTTCTGTGTAGGCTGCTGGGGCTGTGCCTTCTTTTCTTGCATATTTTCCATAAGTATTGAAAATTCCTCTATGACATGATCAAATTGTTCACAATACTAACATGAGGGATGTGTGGCATTTGGAAAATCACGCACAAAGTTCCCTACTTTTCCATAGTTATAGAAAATTACTTGCCCACACCCTCGCCCTGGTCCAGTGCCTCTTCCTCTTCCTAGACCTTGGAATCCCCCGCACGCTGCTCCTCTGCCTTGATCCTGAGGCCAACTTCCTACCTGCATCCTTTAGGTAAGGGCTCTACCTATCATCAACTAATAACTTCTATAATGGCATTCATCATGCCCTACTGACTTACAGAAATTTCAAAATAACTACTGAGGTGTCTGTACAAACTTCTATAATATATTGCAGTTATCAGTAGCATGTTGTCATGTGAATTAACAAATAGTGCACCATAACACAGCTCCCGTGATTTTCCCAACATTAGTCTATGGTTTCAGGGGCACAGGCCCTCCTCCTATAATATAATTCTTATAGACTGGGTAATGGTCCTTATCATGTCCATGGCTCTTACATTTCAAACACTAGATCTCAGCGCCCACCTCTGGCTGAGATTCCCGTCCTTTATTCAAGCTCTGTAGCTCTAAGTGCAGGCTCTCCAACTGTGAATGAATATGTCGCACCCCGAGGTTTGTATCCTGAATAGGCGATACGTGCATCCTCATCACTATCTCCAAGGTTGCTTCTTGTGTTGCTATCTTCTGTTGTGACAAGGGTATTCTTAAATGTGGCAATAGTGATGCTATAAACCAGTCACGATGCTGGGAATCCAAGATTTTCATATTAGCCTACTTGATCGGGAATTTCAACCTCTGATCAATGTCTCATGGTGTCTCATTGACCTTCTATTAGATTTCATTAAATTCAATTATTGACCATGCCTCTGACTTAGACTTACTGAATTCCTTGTTCAAATCTAGCTAGGTATTTAGCAAAGACATGTTGGAGTTATCAGTGTAATACTTTATATACCAAGTTAATGTGTGGTCCTGCAAGGCTGTAACCAACTGCACTTTCTTAATATTGTCGTCGATAATCTGTTCTACTATCCACATAGCTCCGACAACAAACCAAAATTATTTTGGATCTTCATCGCTCATTCTTTTAAAAATCGGCATCTTCATCGCATTCACCATGTTGAATGGTAGAAGTGGAGGTGCAGGAGGTGAAGGCATAGGTGTATGAGGTGGAGGTGGAGTGGATGGATGAGGTATCCTTAGAATACCCTACATTATTAACTAAACTACACTTGATGGTGTAGTCAGCACCGCCCCTTCATCGTCACTTGAAGAGGTTTCAATGAGCGGACTATATTCTGGGCTAGATCCTTCGATTCTTCTAAAGAGTCTCCCACTTCGCATAGCCCCAAACATCAAGGTAACTGCATAACCCTATTTTCACATAACAACATTTTAATCCAAGTTCTCAGTGAGTTCAAATAGTTACCTCACATCCCTTTAAAGATCCTCTACTCTGCTTCTCTATAGTTGATGTTCCTGTCAATTGCAAAATAAGTCACAAAACTACCCAATGTGTGATCAACCCAATGATCCACAACCCACACGATATTGCTTCTTGATGCTTCCAAATGTTGCACCAATTCAGGAGTCCACACTATACAGCCTTCAAGCCTCCATGTCCCTTGACTATCAGCTAATTTAGAAAACCACTCGTATAGTTCTTCAAGGAAGAAATAAAAGAATGCATCATTCTCATCCATGTACAAAAATCTCTACAACCATTGCTCCTTGGATAATTTAGGGCTCATGTTCTGCTAAGCCACGAATGCATGCAATTTTTGATCAATCCACTTATCAAGATCTTTCTTCGTAGGAAACCATTTATCACACATCTCTTAGATATATCCCAGTCTCAGCAATGGAACCATTTTTGGGCTTAAGGGGGCCTAACCCAGGTTTAGAGTTGTCACATCAACCAAGAAAACCCTAATTTCTATCCCTTTCAGAAATAACCTACATAACACAAGTTATAGTCTCACCCGAAGTAGTATTGGGGGATGCTAGAGCTAGGTTTCTACATCCAGGGACATGATAAATAGTTCTTAGGCTTTGGCAGTTCATATTTGTCTCTATGTAGATTGGTATTCTTCTAAGGCTTGTCACTGTGCTAAGTTAAAATGGCTTCTAGACCTTCGGGAAGGTCTATGATCAGTCTTTGTAGACCTTAAACATACGATCTATCTATTTTCATGCATCAATAAACGACCCTATATCTGAGTTCACACAGATCTATCCAATTTGTCAAAAAACATAGCAGAATTAAATATAATAACAAGATAGCTACTTAAATTATGCATTAATAAGACAGATCAAGTGACTTCACGCCGCATTCATTCATTATTTCATAAAACATATCATTAAGTGACATAATATAACATAAATAGATTAAACAAAATTACGGAGTAATTCTCAAAAATCAATCTTTATTGAACTTCAATGTTCAGATTATAGACTCTTCTACCTTGCGCACTCAGCTTCAAGACTCCACACACTCAGTTTTGGACTGACCAAGACCTGCTGTGCACTCAGCTACAGGAGAGTTCCCCTTCTTGCCTAAGTACAAGAAGTAGAGCCTTCCTTCCTTAGCACTTGCCCAAACAGTTCCTATATTGATTCTTCACTATCTACTATCGTCTTCTAAACTTGTTATTACTCCAATATATAGACTTTTCAATACAATACCATGGTCTATGGACCATGGGTGAGCCTCACAACCAACTTAACTATCTATCCAAACGAGGGGCTAAGACCCCTATGAAAACTATCTATCTGCAGGCTCTGCATCCACATATCGTAGATACTTTACATCTTTTACAACAACATATACAAAATTTGGGTTAACTGACCCCAAAACTAACCCTAGGGACCTTATCCCAACACAAACTATCAAAGGAATGGAAGGATAATCGACCATACCTAAATCCAATGGGATCTAGGTCGAGACTTAATTGAGAATATGGCCAGGGGGAAACCATCATGCCCCCAAGCATGGGATACTACCTGCAAACATATGTGATGGAGGGGACTGATATGGTATGCAGAGATGGGAATGATGTCCCCTAGTAGGAGGATTTTGTGGAGCACCATTATGTTTTGAGTGCTTGATAAAGGGATTCAAGCATCTTGGCCCAACTTGGAACATGATCCTCCACATGATGATAAGGAGATGTAGGGGCCTATGTGCCCCCAGTATGCTATGGGTGTAATGGATGTATTTAGAGTGGTGGACTCCAAATATGGAAGGAAGTATGCACGATGGTGTATATCATCCCAAGGGTAGTCAGCGGTAGTCATGGCTTCCATGATGTCCTCATCAGAATAGAAGATGGGAGGATTGGGGGAAGATTGATTACATGCTATGGAGGGGGTACCTAGTGCATCAGCCTGAGAAATAAGGTTCACATATGCATCATTGGGAATGGTATACATCGAGCTAGTAGATGGAAAATCTATGGATGTTGAGACTTAGATTTCCAATGAAGGAGGTTTGATAGAAGCGGGCGCAGAAACCTCAGAAGGGCTTTTGTGTGAGGAACTTAAGGATGATAATAGGTAAAGGATATGGATCATGGAGTCTGTCATATTGACATCAGGGGGAGGGATCACGATTGTGGGACCAGAGTCCTCCTGTTCTAGTGTACTAGTGGTACCAAAATCTATAGGTAGAGGAGTATGTGATCCACTACGAGTGGCCTCATATTCACAAAGTGCTTGAAGGAAATTGTGAAATTTGTTGAGATGAGGGAAACAATGGGAATAGTGACCATAATGATTGCACAAGGCACAAGGGTGATTTGTATGTAACATTTTGAGTTTTTTAGTTGGTCCCGATAAGGTAACTTGGACCTCAGGGATACTTGACTCAGGGAAAATTTCATGAACCAAAGGTTTGAGATGACGAAGCTCAAGAAAATTATTGGTGGCATACCCAACAACCTCACACAAAGAGCATGGAGGTGTTAGCTCTGGGGCTTTGGGACTAGAAGGTTCTTCGGGAGCCTTGTCCTTAGGTTCTTTCCTGTTAGTGTTTCCTACCTATCTGAATTCTTTTGCAACAAGAATGTGCTCCTATTAAGGTTTCAATGGAACTGAAGTAGTGATAGGGGTCCTATGGACCGGTTGAACTGGGGTCAAAGCATGATATGTTATGAGCTGAACAGGCAGAGTGCTTGCTGGGGGATCAATGTACCACATTGGGATCCACAAAGTCATGTAAGGGAGGACCAACAAAGCCATTACAGGGAAAAAAAAATATTCCCAGATGAGGAAATAAGAAAGGTATTTATACTGCAAGGTAATGTCTTGGCGAAACAACTCCTAGATGGTAAAGACCTAGAGGAATAGTTCCTAGTGGGAATAAAGGGGAAGCACCCACAAAAGGAGGAGGTCCTAGGAGTTTAGATCCAGATGGCTCGGCTGAGATGGTAACCATAGGGTGTTGAGAATATGGTTGTGAATTAGATGTACCAGACTACTTTCGAGCAGCCCATGAGGCTTATAACATGAAAACACTCAAAGAGCTAGGCTCAGAGATGGGAGGGGGAGGACCAAGGAAAGCACCTAATAATGATGAATCTTTGTAGACTCTAGGTGAAACACCAATGAGATGGGTAGAAGATTTCTTATTAGACATCAACTAGATAATGGACTTAGGGGAGGTCAAGGATAATAGCTCGTAGTATGTCAATTGATTGATGGTGATGATCTTTCGTTCATGTGGGAAGCACAACTTACAGAAAACCACAAACACAATGGTTGACATGGCATAAGTGTAACTATGACCCAAAAGAATGTGTAATCTAGAGGGGCATCAATAACCTTGATGTCTACATGAACAACCTTGCCCACAAGAGTCACTAGAAAATTGTGATACATGTCGAGAGGCTAGGAGGAGTGATCATCCCAAGCACACAAAGTGATGATGGATGGGGACATCTCAGGGGACTTGAGTTGCATCCAAACAAAAACATACATCACGTAGGTGGAGACATATTTTTCAATAATGCATCGGGAGATGATGGCATTATGAACTCATACTGGAATCTGGAAAGCAACGAATGGATGTAATGGAGGATGCTCTAATGTATCAATGTGGGAAAATAATCAAGCAATCATCTGAGGGATCTACTATGCCCGAAGTAGTTAGTAGAGATTTCTTTTGAGATGAGAATTACTGGAGTACTTCCAACATTGACATACCAGTAGGTGATTGTTCCAAGTCATTTACTATATATATGTATGAGAATCTTGGTTAGAAGCCACATTATGGCGTAATGGTCCCTTTGGGATCTTAGGAATTGACTCAACATTAGGTTGAGGGATCTGTAGTTGACCATTTGGTGTCGTAAGAGGCTCATTAGATGCTTTGGTTTTGGACTTAGTGGCAGATGAAGTCAATGGATTTTCATATTGATACGACCAAGTTTGCAAGTTGGTATCGGAGGGAATGACCTCGTCATAATTCGTCTAGAATACACATTTCTGGCAGTTGGGGCATAAGTGTTAGAGGAACTAGTTCCCCCTTGCAGATTTTTGGTAGGCTAAATTGCTTCATTTTTAACCCCTTTCCTACTTCAAAATCATAACCTTCGACCTATATTTTAACCTTGCAACCTCCTTATTCCTGCACTATTCCAATAATCGTGCCTTTTCCTACACTAGCTTTATATTTCATATTTAATGGTTACAAATGTGCTTAATTAATTATTTTTATAGATTTTATACCTTTAATATTATTTTCAACTACTATATTATTTCCTAAATTATTTAGTAAGAAATGTATTAATCATTTCTTTAGCATGGTAAAGTGTAGGAAGGATTCCTGCACCACTGGCGAATCCTAAACTTTCGTGATAGCTCACTACCTAACACAGACATCTCGCTCAGAATCGGTCATCTCGAGTTGCAATCGGAGAAGAGATAAGTCATGGGTATGATAGAGATTATGTCACTGACTCAATACTCAAGTTTAGTGTTTTTTTACGACCGAAAGGCTTAGCACATAATATTGTTGTTATTTTGTTATAGCCGAAAAGCTTAGATTGTAATACTAGGTGTAATTGTGTTATGGACATAGGCTTAAAGGGATGTATATAATGTAGGATTTAGATAGAAAATGGTAGTGAACGATAGTGATAGAAATTCTACTATAACTATGGTGTTTTGTAATTTTTCTGGTATCACCCTCGTTCTGGGTTGGATTTGATTTCACCATGTACATTTTCCGATTCTAAAATTTAATATAAAGGGACTGCACCATGTTATTTTAATCCTTTGTTTTAATTCTTTGTTGATGCATTATTGAGAGCTCAGTTTCCAATTTTCCTAAACAGGGAAATGATCTGGTTGCCTAGGACCTAGCCAACCCAGCTCATTCTCCCCCGCATTATTCTTTCTCGTTAAAGGTGTGAAATTTCATTTTAATGCAAGGTGTGAATCAAATAGATGCTTTCATTCTTTCACAAAGTTCAGGTTCGATTTCATTTATAACCATTGTGTGATGGATCTATGGTGTGCATGCTTACCTAAGTTTGATCCTACCCTTTTGTACTTTTTCTCTTCAAAGCTTAGTATTATTTCTGCCTAGTTCGTGCAAGCATGTTATTCCAGCACTAATGCATTTACAGTTATACAAGTTGACTTCTTTGGTTCATTACAACAAAATTATTTCGTTCTTTTCTGTCATAAGAATCTTGATGCATTTTTGCAAGTGACTGTTCATCTTTTAGAAGTATTCTTGATATTGTGAATTAAATATGCTTTGGTAATTAAGGAGTGAAAATTGTTATAATGCATTAATTTGTACCTGCACTTTACACTTTTAAGGAAAGGATCGAACTGCATATTTAACTATTTTAAAGTGAAACTTTTTGAATTAAGAAGTTTAAAAAGGTAGATCAAATTTGTGTGAATAGCTATTACAGGGATAAAGCCTGCTGTCACAATTAGATGATTTCTTTAATTGCATGAAAGAATTCCTTGATTGAAGAAAAGTGTGATTTTACTTTAGAAGTTAACTCTTATTTCAAAGTTAAGTTGGGTTGAGGCATCTTTCTGTTTGTTAAAGTTATTTCAAAGTTTTGTTCACCTTTGCAAATTATTTCCTTATGTTAACACACTCTTTATTCTTTTATGAAAGAAATTTGAAAACATGGTGTAGGAATCTTTATTCCAGTACAGGAATCAATATCTTGATACAAGAATACAGTGCTCTAATCCTAAGACTTAGAGCCCCTACATGAGGACACAAATCTTGAGTACAAGTTTAAAATATACTTCCGTCATATAAACTTTGTTTTGGTACTAGTGCAAGAATATTGCAGGAGTACATGAATAACAACTCAGTGCATGGAGAAAGATCTATAAAGAAGTCAGACATCTTCAAGGGTCTAATTATTAATTTGACATACAGATAGACATAAATTTCCATTTCAATTATTCAGGATTTCTTACAAGAGTTTGAAAGTTCCTTTCATTTATTTCTCCACAAAAGTACTTTCTTTCACATTCCAGCACTAGAATTTCTTTTGTGTAAATTTCTGGGTGATATTTTCTTTTTGATTCTGGAAAGTTGTAATTAAGGAAGTAGGAATAGAGTTAGGGAAAATTTTGTATCATTTTTGTCATATCTTTTGCTTCGCCTCTAAGTTTACAAAACCACCTGGTTGACAATTAAGTGTTGAAGGAGTTTTCCTAACCACATTTCCTGCACCCAATATTTTGGCACCGTTTCCAGGGAGGCGATTTGAAATTGGTAAGAACTTTCCATTTTCCACAATAGGGGTAACTCTGCTACTATTTTTTTTTGCGGTATGCTTCTATTATTTTAAGGATTTCATCAATGTTTATTTTTTTATTCTTTACAATAATTGACAGATTCTTTTCTTTACAGCATCTAAAATTTGCTTTTCCTGGATTTGATTTTTAAAATGAATGCCTAATAAAGGTAGGGGTCTGAAGCCCAATAAGAGCCGACAAAACACTGAAAAATATGAAAAATCTTCTCATATTGGACCTTCTTTTGTAGGTATAAATTCCAAGAAGACCCAGACTCATCACGTTGGAATGGTCCACTTCGATTCTAGAAATAGTGATCCAGGTGTGACACAACCTGAGAAGGGGAAGAAGGAGGCTAACGGTGATCTGAAAGTCTAGTTTAGAAATAGTCAACCTTCATCCTCTAGAATTGGTCTAATTAGAGGCACAACAATGGCTGATCATGAAGACCATGCAGAGGGGACTGGCCAAAATTAGGTAAATGAAGAGCAGTCCACTTTTGGATTTCCAATAGTGAACTCATAAAGGAATGTAAAAATGAATATTATTTCACCTTCATCTCTTCCACATTTTCATGGAAAGGTTCACGAAGACCCATATACATTCCTTTTTGAGTTTGATATACTATGTATATGTTATGATTATTCTTCCGATGCCCAGAAATTAAAATTGTTTCCTGCAACTCTCAAGGATTCAACCTTGTGCTGGTTCAAGGGACTAGGAGGAAACACTGTAAGTTCTTGGGAACAAATGAAGAAATCATTTTTGAATAAATATCAGGAATATTGTAAAACTAGAGAAATCCACGACAAGATCTTCACCATTGTACAAGGTTATGATGAGACTTTCGAGGAATACTTAGATATATTTTTTTATATACTCCAAAGGTCCAAACACAAATTTGATTCAAGTACCATTCCAACTTTGTTCCTATGAGGGCTTACTGAGGATTCTAGACATAATTTGAATTTTTTAGGACAAGGATAAATTTCTCAGAAAAATTTTTGAAAAAATTTGTGACTTGTGCAGGAAGTTCTCACAAAAACAATCTAGACCCACTAGAGAGGTCGAAGCAGAACTAACAAACTGGGATCTATAGATGCTATGATCATTGGCTTGGAGAATAAAATGGACAATATGAAAATTGAAATAATGAATAATGTTAGCAAAAAATAGACTCTTTGAAATTTTAGCAAAAACTAGAAAAAGAACAAGAGTCATTGTCTATCTTTTGTTCAAAATGTAAGAAAAAAATCATTTAATGTTATAGACAATTTTGTGCCTTACAACAACAGACATGAATTGTCAATAATCCAAGGGATCCAAAGTTCCCTAAACATGATGTTCCTACCCCTAGAGGAACAAGGTCAGCAAACCAACAACGCTCAGATCAGTTCTCCACCTGAAAATACTCAAAAACGAGCAATCCTGAAATCAAAGCAGGTGCTCCACTAGGTTTCTACGCTGAAACTCAGTTGCTCCATGGTGTACCTGCGTTGCAAAGCAAGTGGGACAAAGGCCACCTGCGCTGAGCGAGATGGGACAAGTGGCACACTGAGTCATTGCTCTGGAATCTTCCAAAAATGACACTTGGATCAGGTATTTCGCCTTGTGATGAGTCAGAGGCTCTGTTTCTCCAAGTGGAAGCAAGGTTCTCCAAGTGGACTCAAGAACTGAAGATCAACTAAAGATTAACTGAAGAGAGAGAGGACACAAGGCAGCTACACATCAGTTGCAAGCTAACTCATCCTTTCTCAATTCATCTATATATTGAGCTCTCTCCTATGAGCTCAAGAGGCTGGAATTTGGTGCAAAGTAATGATATGTTGTTGGTTTCACTATAGAGCTATTGGGTGATTGTTTGAGAGAGGTGAAGAGGAGAAATTATTTCTGCTGGGAGGTGTTGCTGGATTGGAGCCTTCAATGGTTGTAATACTCTCAGAACCTTTACTTCTTCATTAATAAAAGCTATTGAGGTTCTTATATGTGCTCTTGTTTCAATAATATATTGTGATAATTGCATGTTTGGTTTACACTAATCCTTGAACTAGTTATGATTGCATGCTTCTTGTAGTTTCCTTCTTTGTTATTTTGCAGGATCTCATTGTAGCTGGGCCAGCAAAAGAGCAAGGAGCTGGGAGCAAGTAGCCAAAGAGAAGAGTTTGGATTCGACATTAAGTGCAAGGCAACGGTTAGTGCATTTCTCCATTCTCTTTTGCTTTCATAAAGAAGTAAACCTTAAGTAGTTTGTTTTACAGTTGTTGCTAAGGTACTATCACCCTTAGAGTGGGATAGGGTCATCCGAGTCGGATACTTTTCCCTACAACAAACTGGCGACTCCGCTGGGGATCATATCCGTTTGATTGTGTTTGTAGAATTTTGCTATTCATTTCCTGAACAAAAGAGTACCAAATCGAAAAGCTTTTGACTATATCAAAAGCGAAGTAGAGGGCAGCTACTCTAGCTCATTTATGAGCAAGTTCATGATTTGAAGAGCTGATCTACAAGGATCCTTGTAAGCTCTTAGTGATATCTTTTCACCTTCCTAATCATCCCTTTGAGTGTGCTTGACTGATTGCTTCTGATTTGAGCAAAAACTGTGCATTTTTGAGAAAATTGTGACCCAGAAACTGTGAAAACGCAACTTTCGTTTTCCAAAGTAGGTAGTACACAGGCTACCTGCTTTGCAATGCAAGTCCCGGAGGGGCTACCTGCGCTGAGAGCCAAACTGGCTGTGCAGCACCTGCGTTGGCCCAATTTTGCCTAGTGTTGTTGGGGTTTCCTCCTTTTCTCTTGCCTGTTTTCACTATTGATTTGGCTACCAGTTACCAGTCTTGCACCTGTTCTGAAACCAATATTACTTGCCATCATTCTGCCTCTGTTATATAACGAAATTGTACTTGTTCTTTGTATTTCTTACTCATTTACAATTTCCCATAACGAAGAGTAAACTAGTCTTGCTTTTGGCCTCTTAGATCTGAACCTGTGTTAGGCATTTTGCTGGTCTAAAGAGTTAGCTTGTTTGCTGTCCATAGCTGATTAGTCATTTTTACTTTCGTCAGTATGGTTTGATTTCATGTATTTCCAGTGATTAAGCAAGTTAATCTTAAGGTGTCTTTTGATTTTGGACAAACTTGTTTGTTTTCGCTCTAAATCGAAATCAAAGTTATATAACCACTTTCTTTTTGTAATCCATCAACATTAAGAAAGGGAAAAGAAAATACATGCATTGTGCATTTTGCATTTGAAAAAGTTTGCATGATGATTTAGGAGAAAGTGCATTAGTTTGTGCTGTATGAACTGTGTGAAAAGAATTTTCCTTTCTTCTCCCTCAGTAGTTAAGATTTTCATCAGTCAAAAAGATTTGAAAAAGCTTGCTTCTCATCTTAGGCTGCATTTAGGAATTTGTCATATACATCTCGTGGTGAACCTTGAAAGGCAAACTTTAAAAAGATCAACTTAAAATATACTGAATGAACCTAACAACGCATTGTAACATAACGCAAACATCTAGAGGTCTAGGTAGAGACGTGTTCCGGCGTCGTTAAACATAGTGACTGTCGATCTCTATGAAGGTGGGTGATTCCTCCTGAGAGTCGGTGGCACTAATACGGAGTTGTGCTCCCACGTACCATCGCGTATATATTGGGAGACCCCTATAGGCAATTATCCTTTATCCATAGGAAGCCGTGTCGGCCGCCCTACTGATCGCGATGTAGTGAACACAGCATTCACGAAGATCGACCACCCGTACCGTAAAACGTATTCTGTGGTTTCGCGAAAAGTTTGGCACACCCTCTGCCTAGAACTCCAGAGAAGTTTCTTTTGGCCTTTTCCAAACTCTATAACTGAAAAAGTCCATCCGAGCATTTGTCACTTCGGGCTCGTTAAAACATCAAAGGCGACTAGAGTCATCTTTAGCTTTTTCTCGACTCTTAAAACATGAAAAAGCAAGTTTGTGTCTAAAAGCGTCGTTAATAAAATTTATTTTAAACAGAACATAATCACCTGTTATTCCCACGTTGATCTTTCAATTGAAAAGTATGGAGCCCACCAACCAAGGAGGTAACCTTGGCGGAAGTCCAAATCCCTTCTCCTCTTGGGGAGATGTTGGTGCTCCTCATATGGCCACACTGTCACTTCCAGGATTGACAATTGGCCTACCTGTATGGCTCTTTTCAACTAATGTAGTTCAGATCGCCACTAATCCTGAGCAGTCGAATCAACAGTCAGACCAGTCTAAAACTACCCACCAGCCTTCCACTTCTTACAATTCTTCCTCTGATCCTTCATCTTCACAAGGTAGAGCCGGCAAAAGTCAGCCTCCCATGGAGAAGAAGGAAAAGAAGCAGAAGGGGCCTATGGCGAAGGCGACTGGGGGCAAGCAAAATACAGCTGACAAAAACCCACACACTGCACTGACCGGGCCTAAATCGCCATGTGTCATTTGCAAAGGGACCCACTTCCATCATGATTGTCCTTGTATTCCCCGGATACTAAGGGACTGGTCCCCAAGGTTGCACAATCCGGTAGCATCAACCTCTGGTAGTCATGTTGGTTGCAGTCCGTCAACTAGCGAGAGTGAAGGACGAAGAGGGAGACCAAGATCACCCTGTATGTTGTGTGAAGGCGATCATGCCATCCACCGATGTCCATTCTTAGATGAGGCAAAGAGAGTTTTGGAAGATCGTCCGGTTTCACCATTACGACTTCCTCCTGGATACCAAAAACTCGCGCCTAATCCCTCGATAGTTGAAAATCCAGCTGACCCGCTCAAGTGGTCGGCTGAAGTGTCGGTCATTGAGAATGAACCTACTGAATCCAGACCAGACGAAAGTCTAAAGGTCGAAACGGCAGTTGACCCGGTTCTTCCTTCAGAGGTTTCATCCTCCAATGACTCCGTCATTGAAGACCCATCTTCAAATGACACCCTCACTGAAGAGGATAAGGATGACACCGTCCATATTCTTTTCATCAACACAGACTCTGATGAGCATCAGGGCAATGCTCCCATTCCTTTATCGCAGGAAGGAACATCGTCAGGGTCGTATCCGGCCGTATATTCGGTCCCACCACCAAGCAACCTAGTCGTATCCTTTGATTGGAATCAACTAGGCAGACCCCGGTTACCAGCCAGTATCCCATTCAGAATCATAGTCCAAATCTACAGAATGGTGATGGCTGGAACTATCATTGATGAAGGGGCATCTGTGAGTATCCTTTCCTCTATTGCTTGGAAAGCACTGGGTTGCCCAGCGCTTTTACCTGAGATGAGAAATCTATCAGGTTTTGATAAAGGAACCAGTCACCCGTTAGGGATTCTCCCCAATGTTCCAGTTACATTGAAAGGGAAGACAGTTCATATGAACATCATGGTCGTCCAGGGACCCTTGGTTTATAACTTACTCCTTGGACGAGACTATATATATTGCATGGAGGCGATAGTGTCCTCCCTCTTCAGAGTCATGTGTTTTCCGCACGAAGGAAGAATGGTCAAGCTCGTAGACCAACTTTCATTTCCAGGATCACGCATCGCAAATAGTCAAATACCATCCCTTAACGGTTTATTCACTCAAGGAATGCCACCACCCCCGGTTCTACTTCCCGATGAATGCGAGTAATTCGGAAAGAAAGAACTAGGACCCGGGGGGCATGCACCTTGGCCTGCCTTGGGCAGAGAAAACCTTGGGTATAAAGTTAATTTCCGCAGAAGAATGGACTAGTCCGTACCCCGTCCGAAAAAGGAAGAGAGGGTTGTTCTAGGATAAAATTCTTTTGTCAAAGTTATGTGAAGCGGAAGAATCGCTCCCTTTGTCTAAAAAAGTAGGCTCTCCTAAGGAGGAGATCCACTTGTGGCAGCAAGTAGCCACCATCTTTGAATGTCAAGCCTCACCCATTAAAACAATATGTTTTGAAAGAGAGTAGGGGCAGTCTCCAAAGAAAGAGATGAAATTGCTGAAACAAGTAGTCACCATCCTTAGCAACCTAATGATAGACATCGCCGAAAAGAGAGTTTAGTTTGCGGCAGCGAACGAAACCATTTTTCGGATAATAAGTAAGAGGACAGAATCTCGAAATTATACTTTATACCTGGGGGCATGCAAACCTTTTGGAGTGCAAGCACGGGACGACTATTTATTTTTTTAAATTTTTAGGTCCTCCCTTTAAACCTGTAGCTCTAACCCGTTAAACTCGTAGGATTAGCCGTTTCCAGCTTGCATAAAGAAAGGATGAAAGGCAAAAGTTAAAACCTGCCAATTTGGAGTAATTAGTGAGGTATCGCTCCTTAAATAAGATTACCTCACCTAAGGCATTCCTTGTATTAAGACTGGTATAAATTGAGCAGTTTTAGCAATGTTCATGCTCGTTAAAAAATAAACGCAAGAATTGAGCAGTTTTAGCAATGTTCATGCTCGTTAAAAAATAAACGCAAGAATTGAGCAGTTTTAGCAGAGTTCATGCTCGTTAAAAAATAAACATAAATTGTGAGCAATCTTTCCCTAGCAGTTCAAGCTCACTCAGAAAAAATGAACCGGTAAATAACCATTGAGAAAAGTAACCTTTGAAAGCCATATTAAAAGCCCTTGGTCGTGTTTATATGCCATCACCTCCATCCGTTCATTTTGGCCAATCGTTCATCTCCATATGTGTGTTTACCCATTTTGAGGAACAGCTGCGAAGAGTGATTTCACTTAGCCATCCTTGTGACACTGCCGTGATTGGAAAATTCCAACCTGTACCTGGAATCTGCTGCTATCCCTGTTTATCACTCGTTCCTCAAAAGACGAGTCTTCTTTGAGCTCTTTTCACTGACTCGTAAAATATTAAAAGTTTGCCGAGTTTTGGCCTTCCAGCTCGTTAAAAGGACCGGAAGAGCTATCCCTCCTCTAGATTTTAATCTTTTTGGACCTGAGGGATTATTGCACAAAAAGATCGAGCGCTTGTTTTGTTCGGCTCGTTAAAGAAATCGAAAATTCATCCCTTCTGTATGGTTTTATACTTTTTCGGACTTAAGGGATTAGAAGACGAAAAAGGAATTTTGGAGTTAACTTTCTGTACCTTTTCAGACTCTCTAAAAATGAAAAGGACCGAGTTTTCCTTGTCGTTAGACTCGTTAAAATGATTAAATAGCGACAAACTTGTCTTTAGACGAGAACGAGTTTCCCTATCGCTAGGCTCGTTAAAACATAGCGATGGGCTTGCCCGAAGGGCAGGTTATAGAACAAGCATATGTTATCCTCCTCAAGCTTGACAAAAATAAAGAGGTACTGGTCAGCAATGACTGGGGAAAAATTGGGAGAACCTCACAGCATTAATGGTAGCAAGTCGCTCTTGAACATGACACTTTGTCCTCCGTATCACATCGGGTTGGGTTGTTTCATTCACCGGTCTCATAACCATGGTCCTCGCCACACCATCCACAATTGGGGTAATGCTACCAATCCATCACATCAGTGTCGTTATATGTTCAAGAGATGTGGTTCTGCAAAGAGTCAACCATGTCCCATCCACTGCCATACATTATCCTTCATCCACTTCATGACCGCCACCCTGAATCATACATCACAGTTTGTTTTCACCTCAGCACAATCACTAGCTCCGTTCCATGTCACTGATGTGGGATTCATTAAGGCCCTCCTTTGACGGATCGCTCCTTGTCGACATCAGCTCATTATCCAAGGAGTTGATCTAGGAACACCCCCTTCAGTACTTTGAAGCTTGCATGCCTCAATGGCAAGTTTCTCACTTCCGGCGACAGGTATACATCAATGACCTTCGACCAGAAGATTTTGCATGGTGGTCGACGCCAAGTCCTTTATTCCCGCCATGTGAATTGTACTGCCGTACCTTGAGGGTCATCATCCTTATCGGTGATTCCTCTCGCGCTTGTTAACGGTTTACATCATTGACCGGTAATCAAGCGATGTCTTTCCATGTTCGACTTCAAAAAATTCTCACATGGATCGACTTGTACATCGAGTGAAGATCGGAAGAGATTGAAGACCCCAGATCTAGTTTCATCCATCCGGGCTGCGATATATATTCAGGACATAAAGACATTTGATATGTACATCATTACAGCAAATGATCATCCTTCTCAAAGGATGATAATTTCAGCAGAGAATTATCAGTCTACAATCAGACGATCGTCTGTTCTATGTACCAAAATGTATTTATAAAGCTGACCATGGGAATGCCCGCCTCAGCTAGATCATGAAAATGTATGAAAAATAATGTATTGTATTGTATCTTATTACAGGACACTTCTCAGCAGATTGAATGAACTTCGGATCCTCTCAATAAAGCATTTCACCCGATAAACGACCTCATACTTTAGGGGGCATCTGTTATAGACAATTTTGTGCCTTACAGCAACAGACATGAATTGCCAATAATCCAAGGGATCCAAAGTTCCCTAAACATGATGTTCCTACCCCTAGAGGAACAAGGTCAGCAAACCAACAGCGCTCAGATCAGTTCTCCACCTGAAAATACTCAAAAACAAGCAATCCTGAAATCAAAGCAGGTGCTCCACTAGGTTTCTGCGCTGGAACTTTATTGCTCCATGGTGTACCTGCGTTGCAAAGCAAGTGGGACAAAGGCCACCTGCGCTGAGAGAGATGGGACAAGTGACACACTGAGTCATTGCTCTGGAATCTTCCAAAAATGACACTTGGATCAGGTATTTCGCCTTGTGATGAGTCAGAGGCTCTGTTTCTCCAAGTGGAAGCAAGGTTCTCCAAGTGGACTCAAGAACTGAAGATCAACTAAAGATTAACTGAAGAGAGAGAGGACACAAGGCAGCTACACATCAGTTACAAGCTGACTCATCCTTTCTCAATTCATCTATATATTGAGCTCTCTCCTATGAGCTCAAGAGGCTGGAATTTGGTGCAAAGTAATGATATGCTGTTGGTTTCACTATAGAGCTATTGGGTGATTGTTTGAGAGAGGTGAAGAGGAGAAATTCTTTCTGCTGGGAGGTGTTGCTGGATTGGAGCCTTCAATGGTTGTAATACTCTCAGAACCTTTACTTCTTCATTAATACAAGCTATTGAGGTTCTTCTATGTGCTCTTGTTTCAATAATATATTGTGATAATTGCATGTTTGGTTTACACTAATCCTTGAACCAGTTATGATTGCATGCTTCTTGTAGTTTCCTTCTTTGTTATTTTGCAGGATCTCATTGTAGCTGGGCCAGCAAAAGAGCAAGGAGCTGGGAGCAAGCAGCCAAAGAGAAGAGTTTGGATTCGACATTAAGAGCAAGGCAACGGTTAGTGCATTTCTCCATTCTCTTTTGCTTTCATAAAGAAGTAAACCTTAAGTAGTTTGTTTTACAGTTGTTGCTAAGGTACTATCACCCTTAGAGTGGGATAGGGTCATCCGAGTCGGATACTTTTCCCTACAACATTTAAGAGGGTGTCCTACTAATCTAAAGAGTGCTAATAAATGTGTTCTTTGTGTAGAGAACCATGCCACCAAGGAATGGCCCTCCATACCCAGATTAAAAGCTGTATTTGAAGGAGAGCATTATGAACCTGAGTCGTTACATGTCATGGGAGCGCGAAGAAACTGGCCACAAGTAGGTGTAGGTATCATTACTAAACCACATTTTTATCATTATAAAGCACCTCCATATTCATATCATAATAATAGTAATCACTCTCAACATTGGTAGCACAGAAACCATTTTCACCATGGACAATCCTCTCAACCTTGGCAACAAGGATGGAGAGGGCCAAACCATTCATATCATTTCTATCCTACTCAGATGGGATCATATTCACCTTAATATGCACTGCACCATATGTCACAACCATATTTTCCCTCTCTAGCTCAGCAAAGTCAACTAATGCCACCATTTCCTTTTCCACAACCATTTAGACCACCTCAACTACCTACTCAACTGGTACCGAATCATGATAATAAGGTTGTAGAACTGATTCATTTTGTTGGACCGTCCCCTTCTCCTACCTATTGAACCCTGCCGGTTGGGATAAATGAGATTCAATTGAGATCGGTAAGTGTAGTTAAACCACAAAAAGAAAAAATCCACGGTGATCGTTGAGGAGAAAAATAAGGATGAAACTCTTGATCATTCGAAAGAAAATGTCACCATTCAGCCCATTCCTGTAATTTCAAATTAATTATCTTCTTCAAACCAACCCCCCTATCAAGAGAGGTTTGCTATGGATAAGAGTGACCTCGAGTCCACTCTAACTTCAAAGTTAAAGAATCTTTGAATAAAGGTTCCTTTACTTTAGGCTATTAGATAAATTACGATATGTACAAAGATCATTAGGGAGTTATGTCTTAAAAATCTAGGGAGGAAGAGAGTAGAACCTCATACCATTCAGTTTGTTGGTAGAGCAGTTGAGTTGATGACACGATGCATATCAATGGAGAAATACACAGATCCTGGAAACCCAGTTGTTTTTGTCTAGATATGTGATATCCTTGTCTCTAATGTATTAATATACATGGGGATGACCATCAATGTTATGATGAGGAAAACCATGGAACAACTTGGGTTGGGCCATATTCATCCTACAACCATCATGCTTAAACTTATAGATAGATCTAAAATCAAGCCTGATGGAGTATTGGAAAATGTGGTTGTCTCTATAGATTAATGAGAATACCCTATGGATTTCATTGTGCTTCATCCAAAGAATCTAGTGGGAGGGAATCCTTTGATTCTGGGATGACCATGGTTTGCCATGACTAATGCTTATATTAGATGTCGCTTCGGTGATATGTACATTTCAGATGGAGACTCTAGGAAAAAGGTCACCTTATATCCACCTTCTAGATCTATTTGGGAATTCAAGGACACTTTATGGTTAGATTATGACAATAGTGATGAGGAGACCCAATCGGTTTCTTTGATTCATCATCATACTGAGTCTACCCAGGATGGAGAATTACGAGATTTCTTGAACAATTTAGACACTATGCCTAACTTTGACACAATTCATCAAATCTTTAGTCTAGATTTTCAAGAAAATTATGATTCCCAGCCTTTCTTATCCCATACTATGGCATAATCTTCCTATACTCTTGAGCCCGAGACCACTCTTGTTGAAATAAGTCTAAGCAAATATCTACACATTAGCTCAGACCTATATTCATCTCAATAAGAGCATCTTGTTCCCTTGTTGAGAGATCACCTAGATGCATTCGCTTGGAGTTACGAAGACATGAAAGGTATTCCTCCTGAGACTTGTACTCATCATATCTATATTTAGGAGGGATCCCAACCTTTCTGGCAACCCCAGAGACAAATGAATCTTGCGCTAAGAAATATTGATAAAGAGGAACTACAAAAAATCTTAGACGCTAATTTCATCTATCCCATTTCTAACAGTTATTGGGTCTCTCCCTTAGTGATAGTCCCTAAAAAAGATGGGAGATGGAGTATTTGCATTGATTACCAAGAATTAAACAAAGCCACTCTCAAGAATTAATTTCCCCTTCTTTTCATAGATTAGGTGCTAGATACCCTTGCCGGTAAAAAGTATTTTCATTTTTAGATGGCTTTAGTGGGTATAACGAAATCCAGATCGCACCCTCAGATCAAGACAAAACTAAATTTACATGCCCTTGGGGTATATTTTCTGTTCTATTGCTTCCTTTTAGGTTGTGTAATGCACCTGTCACCTTTCAAAGGGTTGTGTTGGCTATTTTTACTGATCTTGAATGTGTTGAGATTTATATGGATGATTTTTCTGTGTTGGGTAACCCATTTAATGAATCTCTTAAAAATATAGAAAAAGTTCTTTTACATTTCCAAGAGGCTCATCTTGCTTTGAGTGATAAAAAATGTAGATTAATGTGCAAATAAGGAGTGGTTCTTGGTCATTTAGTTTATGACAAAGGTATCTAGGTAGACCTCGTGAAAGTTGAAGTTATTATTCGTCTACCTACACCCAAAACAGAAAGGGAGTGAGAGGTTTCCTGGGACATGCTAGTTATTACCGGATATTCATTGAGAATTTTTCCAAGATTGCTACCACCCTTTTTCGATTATTAGCTAAGGATAGTGAATTCACCTGGTCCATAGCTTGCCAAAGTTGTTTGATACATTGAAGGAAAAATTAGTACAGGAACCAATTTTGAGAGGACCAAACTAGTGCCTACCATTTCACATTTCCCTCGATGCCTCAAACATTGCCATTGGCATAGATTTAGGACAAGAGGAGAATAAAAAATCCCATGCTATCTATTACATCAATAGAAATTTGTCACCTTTCAAATTTAACTATAAAGTGACTAAGAAAGAATTTTTAGCAGCTATTTTTTCTATTAATAAATTAAGACATTACATTATAGGATATGAAGTTTATGTGCATACTGATCATTCTACTATAAAATATTTAATTAGTAAACCTTTAACTAGTAGTAGAGTGACTAGGTGGTTCCTTTTATTACATGAATTCAATGTTACAATTATTGATAGACCAGGAAAGTCGAATGTTGTAGCTAATTACATTTCTGGATTAAATAATCCTGGTGAAGTAATTCATGTTGATGATGATTTCCCTAATGAACATCATTTTCATATGTCAGTGAAATCCCCATGGTTTTTTGACATAGCTAACTATTTAGTCACTGGAAAAATATCACCTCACTTATCCGCTCATGAAAAGCAGAATATCATTCAGAAAAGTGCTTCGTATTCTTGCATACAGGGAGACCTCTTTTACACTGGACTAGATTTTGTTATTCGTAGATGTATGGGAGAGGAAGAAATTTTTGATATCTTAAAATATTCCCATGATGAACCTTGTGGTGGCCACTTCACTGATAAATGAACTGCATATAAAATTTTACGCATTGGTTATTTTTGGCCTTCTTTGTTTAAGGATGCCAAGCAATATGTTAGGCGTTGTGATAGTTGTCAATGGATGGGTCAACCTGTTCAAGCCAATGAAATGCCTTTATGTCCTCAAGTTATGATTGAGCCCTTTGAAAAATTGGCTATTGATTTCGTAGGACCCATAAACCCCACATCTTTAAATAAAAATAATATCTTGGTTTGTACTGATTTTGTTACTAAATGGGTAGAGGCTAAAGGTGTTTCTTTTGCCACTGAGAAAGTTATTGTTGATTTTCTATTTAATGAAATTTTTACTAGATTTGGTGTTCCTAGAAAAAAAAATTCTGACAATGGACTGCAGTTTGTTTCTAACTTGGTACAAGAGGCTAAAGGTGTTTCTTTTGCCACTGAGAAAGTTATTGTTGATTTTCTATTTAATGAAATTTTTACTAGATTTGGTGTTCCTAGAGAAATTTTTTCTGACAATGGACCGCGGTTTGTTTCTAACTTGGTACAAGAAGTCATGAATCAATACAAGATTCGACACAATAAATCTACACCATACCACCCGCAAGCAAATGGCCATGTGGAATCTACAAACAAGGTGATCAAATCCATCCTCACCAAAATAGTAAACATGCACAAGAAGGATTGGGCTAGCCGATTTCCTGAATCCTTATGTGCTTAATGAACCATTTGGAGGAATAGCATGGGGCATACACCATATGAGTTGGTGTACAGAAAACAAGTCCCTTTTCTGATTGAATTTCATATAGAGGCTTTAAGAACTGTAGTTCAAGTGGGTCTATATCCCTTGGAAGCAGAGAAACAATCTCTATTGTTGTTAAACAAGTTGGATGATTTTCGAAGGGATGTTATTCAACAGAATATTTTGGTGCAGCAACAATGCAAGAAGTGGCATGACAAGTTTAGCAGGAAGAAATAGTTTCAACCAGGTGATTGGGTACTTTTCCATGACTCTATATTTAAACATTTTAAAGCGAAGTTCCATACTCGTTGGACGGGACTGTATGAGGTAATTGAACTTTGCAACAATGGGGTTATAGAATTCAAAACTATCGATGGGCAAAATTCAATTTTCTTTATGAATGGCCATAGGCTTAAAGCATACTTTTAGCCCATCACAAAGGAATATTTCATGTAGCAAGTGCAGCAGTAGTCTGAACATCAGTTGTTAGGTGGCAATGCTAGCCTATTGTGATCTGATTTCTTCTCTCTTGAAATGAAGTTTAAAGAAAATCCAAAAAAAAAAGATAATAATAAATATTTAAAAATAAAGAGGTAAAGAAAAAAATTGTTTCCTGTGATAGTGAAAATTGGGTTTACTGACATGATTGCAAAAGGATCAACCTAAAAACCAACTTGTTGGAAGGAAGATCAAATTATAATAAAATGGCAATGTTGCTTGATCTTCAGATGTGTTGACTATCACCAATAAGAAGCAGGTTCAAGTGCAAGAACCAAGCCCTTATCCAACTTTGGGATAACTAGCACATAAATTTTTATCTAAGCAACGCTCAATTCCCGCTGCATTTACTTCTCGGATCAACACTATACAGGGATATTTTAGGTCAAATTCAGCCCTTCTTCTACTCCAATTTTCATGAAAAAAATCTCCTTTATTTTCTTCTTTTTCTCCCATCAAGTTTACCATCCCTTTCATTAAAGAAACTTTCCCTATCCAATTTTTTATTCCCCTCTTTTTCCCTTGAAAATTTTTCCCCTAAATCCCTTTTTCATTTGTCCCTATTGGTGGTCTCACTCTTGAATTTCTTGTCGTAATTTCCTCCCCATTCTAAAATTTACCCTTTTTCCCACTTGTTTTTTCCCTCATGGATCGATTACAGGATCTGATGTGAACTTGCAAATTAGATCATAAGGCATATATCAACACCAAATAATGGTGAATAAAACCTCCCTTGTATTTCCTACAAATTTTCCAAATCCAGCCTAGGAATTATATCCTATCAGAATTTTTTTTGGTTCCCTTTCTCTTTGCAAATATGCTACAAATATCCTTGTTGTAGGAATGTGTGTTCGAGTGCAATCATGTTTAGTGTAGGCATGTTCAAGTGTAGGCATGTTTAGTGAAGGCATGTTTAAGTGTAGGCATGTTTAGTGCAAACATGTTCAGTGTAGGCATGTTCATTACAGAAATCTGCACCGTCGAGCACACCCAATTATGATAACACGTGTTCTAGTGTAGGAACACCTAGTGCAAAAATGCATATTGAAAATCTTATCTTTGTTTCATAAAATTTTTGTACTGGAAGAATAACTACACCACCTATAGATCATGGAATTCAATAATTTGTATTATGGTTAACACTTTATTTTATCATTTACTAAATTAGTAAAAAGGGATTTAAGTACAAAGATATTTTAGGCTATGGAATCTCATCTCTTTAATGAGTACTGAGTACACCTTATGTGAGATCATGAATTAAATTTTGGATGGTACGATTCTCCTAAAATCCAATACTTACCACTTCTTGAAAGACTCATCACCTATCAATGATGGCCTTACCTCTTATCCGACCTCGCATGACCGTTACATTGAATCATTATGTAAAATGCGCCATTCCAAATCATCGTCGCCTTCCTGTACTTGAAACAATTCATATTCACATCCATCCTAGGAGTGTAATTTTAGTGATGGAGGATGACCATTTGGGAAGTAGCCAATATAGCGACAGATGTATAGCTCGACCATCATTTTGAGTTCTTTATATCGTAATATTGTTCTAAAGTTTTAGATAGAGATTGGGTGAATTCAAACAGAGAAATCGCACCTGTAAGGATTGAACCATGGTCCATGAAGGAGATGGAGAAAAAGGCTGAGTACTTAAACAATCTTGTAATATTGCAGGAATCTGAGTTCCTCCCATTTCTACAAAAATTTGATGGATTCGACTCAGTTGTGGCACTAGCATTCACCCAAAATTTTGATGGAAGCCAAGCTAAGGTGGTTTCGTTAGAATTTGCGGTCACAAAGGAGTCCATATCTCAGGCTACAAGTTTAGTAGCAATGGAGAACAATGGTTTAAGAAGGAGAAGATAGAGAAGAAGTTGTGGTTCTAATTCGTGGTTAACCCGAAGCAAAAGGTGGACTAGAAGAACGGTCTCCAGCGTAATGCTATGATTTGAAAATCACAGGATCTCCTTTACGTATTGAAAAAGTGTCTTTCCTATGAGGGTCATTATTCATTGACCTTCCTATATCACATACAATTTCTCCTAAATTTTGAGTCTGGTAAGCTCATTCATTTTCCTTATTATTTTCCTAGGAGCTTAGAGAAAATTTCGAAAGGCATTCAGAGAGGGAAGTCAAGCCAGGCAGCATAGAAGTTATACCACCACGGGTTGATCGAAATTTTAATCAAGAAGGAACTAGAGGTTAAAAACATGACCTGGGAAGAATTTATAAAGGATTTTCAGTGACGAGATGCAGGGAAGTCGACCAAGAAGAAGAGTGAAAGCGAGGAAGGAAATTTAGAAACTATGACCCCACACCCTACCAAGACTAGGAGGTTGGCGAGGAGAAGGATCACCTCTTCAAGGGTGGGTAATCTTTAGTCGATCTCTCTAATACTGTTGGATGACTCACCACCTACATCACCAAGTAATAATAGCCTCTTAGTCCTCGCTGAGGTGGTGGCCCATAGAGTGGTCGACGAAGACTATGTGGAGAAGAAAGATGACACACCCTTGTCAGTCCTCTTTGGTAGGATGAAGAAGAGAAAAATGATGTTGAGTGCAAGAAAAGACCTGAAGGAGGGTCAGATGGATGATAGGGCACAGGACACTAAAGCCCTAGATAATTTTGAAGTTCCAAGTACTGAAACCCCTGGTAAGGTGAATGAATAGGGTACTAAGGCCCTTGATAATATTAAAGTTCTGAGCACTAAAGCCCTTAATAATTTTGAAGTTTTGAGTACTGAAACCCGTGGTAAGGTGAATGTGCAGGGTACGAAGACCCTTAGTGACATTGAAACTCTGGGTGTTGAAACCCTTGACGATGTTGAAATGTAGGAACTAGGTAGCTAGGATAACCTTGGCCCTGATGATGTCGGCACATGTTTTGAATCGACTGCCAAGAAGTATGCACTAGAGGAATTATGAGTAGAAAACTTCACCCTCTATCAAAAAATTTGGATAGAAGAGGTCAAGCAGCATTTTTACAGCTTGGAGATATTAAACCAATCCATGAAAGAGCAGAATATAGTGAAGAAGCAAATGAATGTAGAGTTGGCAGGTGAAGTGAAGGAGCATAAAAGAAAAGTCAAATTTCGGGCCTCAAAGTGCTATAAATGTCTTAAAAAGGTAACCAAGAAACTCAAGAAGGCTCGAGGTAGGAAGGCAAAGACAGTGAAAGTAGGGATCAACATACAAGTTCAGAATTGAAGGGAGACCCCTTTGTTTTAGTTTTTTCATAGTAGGTAAAGGTTCTATGAGGACCCACAATAGCATAGGGAGGGGAGGATGTTGGTAGGGTAAATTTCTTCATTTTTAACTCCTTTCCTACTTCAAAATCATAACCTAAAAACTCTGTTTTAACCTCGCAACCTCCTTATTCCTGCACTATTCCAAGAATCGTACCATTTCGTACACTAGATTTATATTTCATATTTAAGGGTTACAAATGTGCTTAATTAATTATTTTTATAGATTTTATACCTTTAATATTCTTTGCAACTAATATATTCTTTCCTAAATTATTTGGTAAGCAACGTATTAATCATTTCTTTAGCATGGTCGAGTGTAGGGAGGATTCATGCACCACTGGTGTATCCTAAACTTTTGTGACAGCTCACTACCGAACGTGGACATCTCATTCCGAATCAGTCATCTCAAATTGGGCTCGGAGTAGAGATAAGTAAGGGATATGATAGATATTAGGTCACTAGCTGAATGCTCAAGTTTAGTTTTTTGTTACAGCCAAAATTCTTAGCATGTAATATTGTTGTTATTTCATTATAGCTAAAAGGCTTATATTGTAATGTTAAATGTAATTTTGTTACAGCCATAGGCCTGAAGGGATGTATATAATGTAGGATTCATATAAAAAATGATAGAGAGTGTTAGCAATAGCAATTCTACTGTAACTGTGGTATTTTGTAATTTTGCTAGTATCACCCTCATTTTGGGTTGGATTCGATTTCACCATGGACTTTTTCTGATTTTGAAATTTAATATAAAGGGAATATGCCATGTTATTTCAATCCTGTGTTTTAATTCTATGTTGATGCATTGCTTAGAGCTAAGTTTCCAAGTTTCCTAAATAGGGAAATGAGCTGGTTGGCTAGGGCCCACCCAACCTAGCTCGTTCTCCCTCACATTCTTCTTTCTCGTTAAAGGTGTGTTGATTTTGTTTTAATTCAAGGTGTGAATTAAATAGATGATTTCATTCTTTCACAAAGTTTAGGTTCGATATCATTTATAACCATTGTGTGACGAATCCATGGTGTGCATGCTTACCTAAGTTTGATCTTACTATTTTGTAATTTTTCTCTTCAAAGATTCGTATTATTTCTACCTAGATCATGCAACACGTTATTCTTGCACTACTACATTTACAATTCTACAAGTTGACTTCTTTGGTTCATTACAGCAAAGTCTTTCATTCTTTTATGTCATAAGAATCTTGACATATTTCTGCAAGTGAGTGTTCATCTTTTAGAAGTATTCTTGATATTATGAATTAAATATGCTTTGGTAATTAAGGAATGAATGTTGTTCTAACATATTAATCTGAACCTGCACTTTACACTTTTAAGGAAAGGATCGAACTTCATATTTAATTATTTCAAAGTGAACCTTTCTGAATTAAGAAGGTTAAAAAGGAAGATAAAATTTGTCTGAATAACTATTACAGGGATAAATTCTATTATCGCAACTAGATGATTTATTTAGTTGTGTGAAAGAGTTCCTTGATTGAAGAAAAGTGTGCTTTGACTTTAGAAGTTAACTCTTATTTTGAAGTTAAGTTGGGTTGAAGCATCTTTCTGTTAGTGAAAGTTATTTCAAATTTTTGTTCACCTTTGCAAATTATTTCCTTAAGTTAACACACTCTTTACTCTTTTATGAAAGAAACTTGAAAACTTGGTGCAGGAATCTCTGTTCTAGTATAGGAATCAATATCCTGATACAGAACAGAGTGCTCTAGTCCTGAGACTTAGAGCCCCTATATGAGGACATAAATCTTCAGTACAAGTGTAAAATATACATCCAACATATAAACTTTGTTCTGGTACTAGTACAAGAATATTGTAGGAGTACACGAATAACAACTCAGTGCAAGGAGAAAGATCTATAAAGAAGTCAGTGTTGGCATTATGATACAGGTGTTTTCCTTGATGACAACTCACATAGGTAATAGTTCACACTGCAAGAGGTTAACAACAAAGGATTACAGATCAGACTCCAAAGATTGAAGAAAGAGAATGGTTTAAGAATGCCAGTTCACTTTGTCTAATTAGTGTATACACATGGGTCCACAAAACAAAAGATGCGTATGTGTATGCACGCACTTTCACAAGAGGAAAAGTGCGTATGAGTTGGAAAATCAAGGAAATTCAAGAGTAAAGAATACCAAGGGTCAATACCATGGTACTAGCCCAGAATATTGAGCGGAGTGATGACTATTTTATCCTATCCAAGAATACCACAGGCTCTAAGTGTTGTTTTGGTCCGAGGTATTGATGGAGGACTCAACCCATATAAGGAGGATAAGATCAAAGGGTGTGAAAGTGTAAGGGTTTCTCAGGAATACTTCTATCTAAAGTATTTATATTGTAGGGGCTATGATTATAATATGATCTGAAATATTTTGTGCACCTTTGAATTCAAAGTTGGATCAGGATCATGAGACTTTAAACCACTTGTCATTTAATGATCTGATATTGGTTGGGATAGATCTGATTGCTAATGTATGTTTTATTCTATAAATGTTATGATCTAGATATGACAGAAGTCTAGAACAACTGTGAATTTTTAAGTTAGCATTTGTAGATCTATACGTTGGTTCACCTTGGTGAAGGCGTGTATACACGCTGGTTCGGTACTTTGAAGTGGCATATACATTATGAAATATGATGTTTGAAGTTGCAATTGGTTCTGGTTGTTGATGCAGAGTTTTAGGTTATGCCGTGTATTTTGGTGACTGTGTTCTAAATGTTCAGATTGATTGATTGTGATTTGCTTCAGTGTTGATGTGTTTTCAGTGATTGGTTGTATTGTAGTGGTGATTAAATTTGAGCTTCAATGTTTTTGATGGTTCCAGTGTGAAAAATTGATGAAATGTGGCCTGTTGTTGTGTAACAGGAGTATCCATTCTGAAAATTTATGAAAGGTGGTCCCTAGAGGAAGAGAGAAGGTCGTGGCCTTTTGTAGGCCAGTGCCTACGTACTGGTAAACATATCAGCCAGTACAAGAGCCAGGGGGTTGTAGCTCCCTTCTAGTAGCAGCTAGAAAACGGGTGAAAGTTGGAGTCTTCTGTAGAGCAGCGCCTATGTACTAGTAAACATATCAGCTAGTACAAGAGCTAGGGAGTTGTAGCTCCCTTCCAGTAGAAGCTAAAGAACGAAAGAAGGTTGTAGCCTTCTGCAGGTGGGTGCCTGCATACTGGTATAATTTTGAACTAGTACAAGATTTTAAACAGGGTTTTTTTTATATTAAAAGAAGAAAGAGACGACAACAGCAAGTGTTTTTTTTCTCGCATTCGGTTTCCACCTTAAATCTTGGTGTTCATGTGTGTTGCTTATGTGTGATTTCATATTCTGTTATTATTACACATGGTTACTATTTAAATGGTTAATTAAGTATTGATGCACTGATTGAAGATCAACATATGATGAATTAACTGAATCATAAGTTCGCTAGATATATGTTGGTTTCCTTAAGAACAGTTGCATGCACACGTGAGTTCCCTTCACTAAAGCAGTGTATATAAATTTGATTATGAAAAGAAAATTTTAGTAAGTTGATGATACTGATTCATCCCCCTACCCCTCTCAGTATTATTTCCAATAGTCACACATATTCAAGGGTCCAATTTTTAATCTGACATAAAATTATATTGAAGATAGACATAGATTTCCATTTCAATTAGTGAGGATTCCTTATAAGAGTTTGAAAGTTCCTTTCATTTATTTCTCCACAAAAGTACTTTCTTTCACATTCCAGGACTAGAATTTCTTTTGTGTAAATTGCCGAGTGATATTTTCTTTTCGATTACTCAAAGTTGTAATTAAGGAAGTAGGAATAGATTTAGGGAAAATTTCATATCATTTCTGGCATTTATTGTGCTTTGCCTCTAAGTTTATGAAACCCCCGTGTTGACAATTAAGTGTTGAATGATTCTTCCTAACTACAATTCCTACACCCAACATGGATAAGAGTAATTCTTCAGAGTATATGGTGAAGGATGTGAAATAACTCCAACAATAGCATTGACATCATGAGATTCCCTCAGTGAATTGGCACCACCAAGATGGGGGAGGTCTAGTATAATGGTATAGACATAACCAGATTGAGCATAAATCAATTCATATCTCATAGCAGTCTAGAAATCCTCATCCTATGTCAGAGTAAAATGAGACGTGACATATTTGGCAATATGTGCTAAAAGAGTTCTAAGGAAGCAATTGAGGTAGACACAGTATTCAAAGGGTGGAGCATGACACATGCTCCTCCTTCTATGCCATTCTTGGACATGATTTGAAAGATGGATGGTAGAGGACTGACAGAATGTGGTCAAGAGCTCTATACTAGTGTCATGTCAGAGAGGTAATTGAAAATATGAGAGGAACACTTTAGCAAGCATCACGAAAATGGAATGAGAGGTGGTAGGATGGTAAACATACCACTTTGCAGCATCTCCAGTGAGTGTGCATTGAAACAACCAAAGACAGATGGAATTAGTGGTGATGGATTTGGATGAACACCACATAAGGAAGGAGTGGACATGATCGATGGGGTCCTCTCCAGAATTACCTTGAAACTTGGGAATGTCAAAGGGGAGCTTAGATGGAAAAGCTAGCCAACCAACATCGTGGTGTATAGGGTCATTAATCAACTGGATAAAATCTGGGAGGCTTAACTCATCCATGAAAGGGAGCATTAGGGCTATCAGAATAGTTCCTGAGATACTTCTGCTAGATGTGACCACTAGGGTAGAACTAGAACCAACACCAAGTTAGGTTCATGCACCTGCAATGGGTCCTAACATGATGATGGTATGTAGTGAAGGATCCTCGAAATCATATGAGGAATAAAATGAACCAGAAGAGGAGTCGGTATGGGGAATCAAAGGACTATGAACTCGAACTCTATGGGGAGGAGTATTATGCCTAAGCGTAAACTGGGGATGAAGACCTAAGAGTCTCCGTGACAAACACCTTGGTGCCACAATGGTGGTAAGACACAAGTGACACGGAAATGGTGAAGGGATATCAACAAGATGTTTTTGTCTTTGTGTGGAGAGATAAATTAATTAAGTTAAGTCTTGGCTTGGCAGTGTAAACCAAGCACCCTTCACTTAAGGTGTGCTTGTGCGTGTAAGTGTGTTTATTAATTAAGCCCAGATCATGTTTGAAAAAAGAAAAAAATTGTTGAAATAAACTGAAATTAAAAATAGAAAATGAACAACAAATCAACTTTCTAAACCCCACCCAAACTAGGTTTGCAAACACTATGCTGGTTGGTGGTAAAATCAACTAACCACACGTGAAAAAGGCCAAGAGATCTAAGCATCATTGTGACTGGGATCAAATGACACTATGTTGCTGGAAAGTGGTGTAGAAACAACAAAAAACTACGGAGGAAAATCACTACAAAAATATAGGGAGATTGGTGCGAAACCTACGGAAACCAATGGGACCCTAAGGAAAATGACCAAACAAGGTTTAAGATGAAACTTTAGATGAAACAACCTATCTATGAAGATCTAAAAAAGGAAGGTACATATCTGGAAAATATGGCTGAAAGCTCTTCTGAAACTCAGAATTCCTACTCAGTTAAACTCCTCCTATAAAGGTGGAAGTGTACTAGAAGCCCTAAGGGGCTAGATTCCACCTCGACGAGTAAAATAGAGTATATCAACGCCTAAGTGGGGTGAGGCAGTGGTCAAGCAACCCAATAGAAAACTCTCGGGAAAACCCAGAAACAGATCAGAACAAATCCCAGAAAACCTAAAATCGCAGGTACTGAACTGATTCCTGGGATATCACACTTTTTAGGTTAGAAAGTGTGCTCTAGACCTACATATCGCACTTTCGGGGTAGAAAAGTGTGATTTCTGCTCCTTGATTCTCAATCAGCAAGTCTCGAAAAAACTTGTCGTCTCTGTTAGGGCTAGTTCCTGTGACCTGCGGAAAAGACTAGAAAACTTACGGAAGTTAGAAGTTTGACTAATCTAGGGTTAGAAAGCTAGTAAACAATATTAAGAGACTGAAAAAGAAAAACCCTAAGCTGAAAATTGAAGGTCACCCAGGTTTTTGGGTCAGAATTAAAAACATAGTGGAGTCGTCAATTTGTTATTGTGTTGTTTTCTTGAATGTGTACGAAAAGAAATCCCTTAAGATTGTGGATGACAAACAACCCTAATAATTAAAATGGTTGCTAAACATCCTAGGTCTCCAGCGAATGATAGAAACAAAACCTGCCAAAGCCACGATCTATGCCAGAACCATAGTTAAAAAACAAAACAAAATAGTAAAATAAGCGAAAGTAACTCCAATAATCCAATGGAAACCACATATATAAAGAATGGAAAACCTTTCTATTTATAACAAAATAATGAATGGGAAACCTTTTTATTTATCAAAAAATATTAGATTATCCTCAAATAATGAGAAATAATAAAATATTATTAACCCCCTTCTAGAAATAACCATTTGGAATATTTTATTATATTTCGTTAGAGGGAAAAGCTATTTAAAGTTTTATTTAGAAATAATAAATAAATAAGTGATTTATTTATCATCTCAAGAAATATGGTTAATGAATAATAAAAAATTAATGATTTATTTAATTATTCCTAAGGGATTTGGTCAAAATGGACAAGGAATATTAATTAAACAATGGTTTAATTAATTATTCCTAGAAGATAATTAAACAAATAGTGATTTATTTAATTATTCTTCATGGGTTTAATTATAAAGACTTAACAAATGTGGTTTATTATGTAATTTCTCAAAGTGAAAGAAATTTTACTATGGTAAAATTGGCCCTACATGGTGTACTTCAACCCATCTAGTAAATTATGGCTAGAGGATCAATTTTTTGTGACAACATCTGATGTCATTAATGAACTATTGGAAAATTTAAGTGCTACCAAATATTTTAGGTACTTGTCTATTTTAGTATATTTGTTTATGTATTTTCAACTGGAAAATATGTTCGGTATGCAATTACAAAAATAGGATGCAAACGGCAATGTACTTTCAATAATTTAGTGGAATTCAATCTCAAGAAAGAATCACAAAAAAAATTACTTTTATATATTTTTAATCATTTTCTGTCAATATCTTTCAGTGTCATATATGATGTATCATCACTGAGAATATTTCTGGAAATTAAAATAATTTTTCAACTTCTTGACATAGTGATGGTGGTATATTTGTATTCATATAAGGAAATACCAAAGTCATAATATATGGATGTGAATTGACACCTTATAAGCTTCCTTTTTTTCTTCCTATAATATTTTTTCTTTGTGTTTTATCAAACAAAATTTAAATGTGGATTAGGTTCATTTTGTACCTAGGAAACCATACTCTCTTCAACCAAAGCAGGGGTTTGGCAATTTTTTGTCAATACTAGAGAAACAATGCCAAAGATTAAAATAATGTTGTAGGAGATGAAATTTTCATAGAGGGAGATCTAGCCTTATGAACCTCATGGCATAATATCAAATAAAATATTTGAACAAAATTCGGCGCCTTATAAGGATGTGGCAAGGCCTGAGGTGGAGTAATATGCTAACAAGGAGATTTGGGAGAAGTATCATCAAAAGTTGCATGGGTAAATATTAAAGTATATCAACCATGAAAGTCGAACATATATAAATTCCTCAGCAAAGAGAAAAACTATTAAAGAGGGAATTTTTTGATACTAAACAATCAACTTCTAAATCATAGAGCATAAAATACAGAGTGCAAAAGAGATAGGGATTAGAAGATATATAGGTTTCAATTACAGAGGTTACATCAAGTGAGTTTGTCATATCAAGCAAGCCTATTTTTAATCTATAATTCATACCATCTGAAACTTTGAAATGAGAGGTATCATCATCCGATATGTCACTGGCTACATCTTTTAAGTAGGAAAGAATATTTTCTCAATTTATGGAAATAAAGAAATGAAATGAAAAATGAAGGAAAGAGGGATACAGTGAGCTTTGGAGACAGGGAACTACTTCAAAAACAACATTATTATTAGCCCTGGATCATGACAAAGTTCAACTTCATATGGAAATTTTAGAGCCAAAACCCCAAATGATTAAAAATTGAGAAGATTACAAATTTTTTAAACTCACTATTTACCTAAAAAGGATTCACGTGGTTGTTCAAATGGATCTCCACTGGAAAATAGAGGAGATGTTTTGTATTGAGATTAGCTTCTAATTTTTCTAATCAAAGTGAACAAGTAGCCCAAACAATAAAATATTTCTACCAAAACCAAACAAATGAAAATTGGAAATTTAGATAATATCATCAAGTTGGGTGCAGACCCAAATGAAGCTATGCCGATTTAAGCTTGTTAAAATCCAAGGATATATAAATTCAGCTTCTCAATAAAAAGCTCAATATGCTAACTCTAGAGCATGTTCAAATGCCAGAGTTAGAAGAATTGCAAAGGGAGAAATATAACTACTTTCCTTAATCGTTCAACTAAATAAATAGATTAAAAAACCAGAACTACAAAATGAAATCATTCTAAGGAAGAAATTTGGATGCAAATGTGCAGTAACCACTTCTGATAATTAAGGGAGACACCTCATAGAAACTGGCTGAAACCATCCTGTCATTCAACTAGAAAGAGTAAGAAATTGAAAACCTAAATAAAATAGTGTAGTTTAAAAGTGTTGCATTAACTCAAGAAAATGAGGAGTTGGAAAATGAAAATACTATTCTCAGTGATGAACTCAAGAAAAAGGATTCTCTACAAATTCAAATTGAATCGTATAAGAAAGAACTAATCAGAACACAACCATTAATTGAAACCGAAAGGATCTTGTGGAAGAATATTGTTACTTATATTTCATATTTATGTGACTCGATTGTAATAAATGGCAACGAATCAGAATTATTGAATATTTCTTAAAAGGCTATAGATCGTACCGAGCAAGAGTTAGGGAACAAGCCATCAATTACAAATAGATTTATCAATTTTTTTAATGGCATAGGTCAAGAGAACCTCAAAATATGGGGGGTCAATGAAAAAATTGACTTGATAATGCTAACTAATACAATTATTCTTAAAATAAAATTTATGTCACAAGTGTTAGGGTCCTATAATTTATACGATCAATGATCGTTGAGTATTTTCTTTCAGTATTTTAGATTGTAAATAATATAGCTTTCTGCAAATGATTTCCAAGAAAGAGATAAAAAATGAAAAGAGGTTATAAATAAAAAAATAGAAGAAAAGAAAAATAGAATAAATGATAAATGAACCCCACGAAAAAATGAATAAACATGAAAGTGATGCTAGCTTAAGTGTCGCTACTAGCCTTCTGGATTTGTAAAAGAATAAATAGATGAAATTGTGTGCATCTTGTTTAAAATGCCACAATCCCTTTTTGCTTGAGACATACAGTTTCGTTGTCTTAGGGGTTCCTGACCCATGTTCAAAGTTAGTTGCGCCAAACAGGTTCCTACACTACTGGCCCTTTCTACATCAATCCATGGTGCGCGTGCCGAAGTCTCACCCGAAGTAGTATGGGGGGATGTTGGAACCAAGTTTCTGCACCTAGAGATCAATGTGATATCCTTTCGATGACCTAGATCTGCCTTCGTGCAGACCTCTATACTCCTATAGCCTATAGTTGTAACTTCCTTGAGTTGACCTCTAGACCTCTGCGAAGGTCTACGATTACCTTTTGCAGACCCTGAACAGGTCAATTAGCTACTTTCACATGCTTTAGATTACCCTTATACCATTATTTTCTCAAATCCACTCAAGTGTTGGATAACTTTAACATAAAACATTATAATCTTTGCGTAAGAACTTAACATTAATTGTGTTCTGATAACAATGTAGAACAAGTAAATTCATGCATTAGTACATCATTATTTCATAAAACCATTATTCATCTTAACATAAAGTGCATTCATACATAACAAAAGATAATAGATAAAACACAAGAATTTCTACAACAATATTCTTTATTGATATTCATTTGAATTTACAGACTCGGAACTTCCCTATACACTCATGTGTAGGGGTCCATGCACTCAACTGTGGACACTACTCTAGGCCTCTACACACTTAGTTGTAGAGCCTTTTCCTCCTCTAAGACTTCTACTTTTGCACTAGACTTCTTCACTTGTACCCATAGACTTCTTCTTATTTACTTGTCGTAGACTCTCTAAGACACACTTATTTATACAATCCCATGGTCCACAGACCATGGATAGATATTCAAGGCCGAACCAAGTTACATAAAAGAGGGGTAAAATCCTTTTTGATTCCTTAACTAATTACGCACTCTGTGCCCACAACTTGTAGAGACTTTACATCCTTTTACATCAAAACTTGAGCTTTTCCCTCAAAACATGGGATTTTGGCCAAAAACGGACCCAGAGGACCCCATCCCAACAGACCCCCAACACAAATTTCGTGACTTGCCCTCAAGTCACTTAGCTAGTGTGGATACCTTGCTACAAATATCCCCCAACTCCACTTGAACCACTGCTACTTCAGTCATGCTCTGCGTGGCTGCCTGTTGCACCTCCTTGACCAATTGTTCTGTGGTTGGTCCTTCACTATCTTGCTTGATCTTCTATTGTGTAAGCTATAGGTTCACCAACTTGTCCTGTATGTTGGTGGAGACTTGGTAGGCTTCTTCCAACCAAGGATCCAAACGTGCCTTGAGGACTACCTCTTTCTTCTTCGCAGCTTCTACCTGTGCAAGGAGTTGATTCCCCTCCTACAACATGGCAAGGCGCTATGTTGTAGCTACTATGCGTGTCGTCACCTACACTTCGTCATACTACTACTGAAGCTCGCAGGTCTCTGTCTTTAATATCTGGAGGTTGGGATCTTCCTATAGGACAGTCACTACTTCCATGGCCTACTCAAACAACATTGTGTAGTCTACCACCACGACATTGATAGTAGCTAGTCCATCCTTAACAACTGCTTCTTGTTGTTCTCTAACTTTTGGCAGGGTCAAAGGCTGTGACTTGAGCTCCAGTTCTATGATTTTCAGGTTAAGCTCGAACTAAACTTAGGCCACTTATGTCTTGGCATTGCGGACACTCGTTGCAAGCTTCCTGATCTTGGCTTCAAGCGGTGCTTCCTCCGATATGTGCAACTCCGTCACTGTCCTGCATGATTCTACCACCGCAGCTGCCATCTGGGCACTCTACACCTGGATTGTCTCCTCTGCCTTCAATGCCTCTGTCTTCTCGGTGAACATTTTCTCATTTTTCACCTGATATTCACTGATTAGGCTGAGAGCGCACTACTCCCATGCTTGTATCTCCGCTATCACACCTGCCTGCAGTGTGTGAACATACTCATTGGGGAGCGCTGTGAGGTTGAGGCCAATATTCTTCAGAGTACCAATGATGACCTTGTCATCGACCAATTCTGTGCATAACGACCCTTTCAGTAGCACGACTGCTCAAAGATCCACTGATCTAACCATTTCGACAACCTGACTGGTCCCTGGTGCCAGACTTATATATGTCCAGTGCTCACCTACCCTGCGCCCACCTAGATCCTATTGATCTAGATCTGCAGCTCACGCAGATACTTCTAAAGAGTGTCTGGTGATTGCAGGTGCTTTTGTTCAAAATTCTTCAATATTTTAGCTATGGTATCACACACTTTATCTCCGATCTCATCGAGATCACCTTCTATGAGTGTGATGGGATCCAGAGGTGGCTTTGTTTTTTTCAACATCTTCCAAGGCCCCTCCTTCTGTTGTTCCCTGTATCTCTTCACCTAGAATGAAGTGCTATGTTATTCATATCTACCACCTCCCTGATTCGACTGCTCCTCTTCCACGGTCTGAGGCAAAGGGGATTTACTACTCCACTGAGAGTCGCATTGTCCCTATTCAACCTGCTGCTTTGCAGTGTGCTATTTTTCTAGTTGGGCCTTCTCCTCAGCCTCCTTTCTACACTTCTAATCCAACCGCTGGACCACCTACTTTTTTGCCTCCTTCTTTCTCTTCTCTATGGAAATCCCAGTGCCTTTGCTACTACCTGCAGCTAGATTGGATGGAGAATGCCAATCTATCGGCTAGTGCTTGATAACCTCCTGAATGGCACCATCTGTGGCAAGATAAGGCAGGTCAAACCATTTTTTCTATGGATCCTTCTATGCCCTGAGATATATGCGGTGGAAGTCTGCCTTAAACTCCACGTACTCTGATAATTGCTCAAACACCATTGGGGACAACTATGGCTTCTGGTTGATGGCCATGCGAATGCCCGCCTCCATAAACACCCATAAAACTTTGGTCTCCATGACTCGTGTGGAGTCCTTTGTGGCCCAAAGGGAGGCAAACTGTGTAGCCTCCAGCAATCCTTTCTCTGAGGGAGGAAACTGGTTGCCCTCCGACATCTCCCAATCTACTAGCAAGATGGATAGCAACAACCACGCGTAGTGGAATATTTTTCTCTCATCCTAAGCCTCGTAACAATTCACAAGGAACTTGTTGCAGAGGTAGTGTGACCAGTTAAACTTCACACCTTTCGATCATTGTGCAACTAACGAGATAACTGGTATTAGAACCTTGTTCGTGCGACATTTCCTCATGACCTTACCAGCGAGGATTTGTGTGGAAACTTGCACTATGGGGTCGGTGATAGACGTGATGGAGTACCCATGCAACTTCTTAACTAGCTTGAACATCTCCTTCATCCTTTCTGCTAGGTCGCGCTCACTAGTTTTTCCACCAAGCTCCTTGGATAGATTCAAGCCTGAATGTGGCAGGAGTCTGATCCAATGGATTAGCATGTCTATAATTGGGATTGGCGTACTTAACCACAAACATCCATCATGTACCATGGTTAGAAATTTCTTGATAATGATGATATTGATGTTGGAGTGGTGGTAGTGGGGCACCCACAATAGGTTTAGCAGCCCTGACTAATTCATTCTGCGAGTCCATTCGACTGGCTCCAATGCAGTGACACCAGATTCTTTATAGTACACCCACTTCATTTAGTTCTCTGTTGTGAGCTAGGGGAACCTCTCGTGGTCTGCCAAATTCCAGTCTTCCATTTTCAAATGGGGAATTTGCGCCAAGTGTGGGCCTTCAAAGGTGATGCGTTCTAGTAGCAGGGGTGTATTTAGGAGGAATTTCCCCACATCAAGGTCCTTTGACCTTCACCTTTCCCTTACGTGGAGGGATGTAATCCGGTAGTTTGGAGATGGGCTCCATGCCCTCAGCATTTATATCCTCCATGCCCTCTTCGGCCTCTAAATACACAACTTTCCCCTTATCCTTCATCGTCTTTCTATATTTCTTCTGAGCGTGGGTAGCAAAGTGCTTCCTTGATGACTCGAGCACCAGAATTGGCCTCTTCTTCTTGTATTTCTTGGGCTTGGGATGCACACACACTAGTGTAGGCTTCGGCTTAGGTGACCTCAATGCCATAGGTACTAGATCCGAACCCTCCATGCTTACAACTTCCGGACCCACTCCCTTGGAGGAAACAATTCTTGCGGTGCTTGCAGTCTCACCTGGTTCAGACATGGTGCTGAGAATGAACTGCTGGGTATCCTTAGGTAATGCGTCAAACAAAAATCTCATGACTAAATCTATGAAAAACTGAGGATTCATAAACAATGCACATCACAACTCAAAAATTCTATGGTTGAAAAGTGTTCTCTCCCAGATGGTTATGCGTAATTTATAGGAAACTTCAAATTCAAATTCGATCGTTCCCCCTAAAATATGTCCATAAATACTAATTTGGTAGTAGATCTTCAACGATTTCAGCCGTAAATGCCTTAAATTTCACCCCCCCACTCCTCTTAATTGTCTACTGGCTATCAAATCATGAACAGTGACTGTAACGGTCATTTTCTGGCTGTGTTGCATTGTATCTCAACTTATAGCACACCTCCCTTCGTGCATCTTCTGACACTGTGACATCACCCTTTTCTGTGCAACCCCTCTCTCGCGTAGTTCCACCAATTGAACAGTGTAGTTTATAGTCCCATGCTCCCTTGTAGATGCTTGGAGTGCTAAGACTATCCTACCATCATGTAGTCTTTGGGCCAGATCCCCAGTTTATGGCTTCAACCGACTTCCATTTACCCTTCCCGGAAATGCTTCTCCATTCAACTTTGTGAGCTTAACTGTGCCACTGTCTATAATTTCTTTGACAACATATGGCCCCAGCCAGTGCATCTGAAACTTTCTTGGAAACTTAGTGAACTTGCTATCATATAATAAAACCAAGTCATTTACCTTTAAGGTGCACATTTTGATGTGCCGATCATGCCAAGCTTTTTCACGTTGCTTCTGAACCTGCTCATGGAATCTAGCCAAAAACGTATCTTATTCGAGCTCCATTAGTTGCGCGAGATATTATTTTAAGGCTCCATGGTCTGCTATTCTTGTGAAAGACATTATGCATAGACTTGGTACGATATATTCCATTAGAATTATAGCTTCGACACCATAAACTAAGTGGAAAGGCGTTTGACCTATTAGCTTTTTGCATGTATTTTTTTATGCCCATAACACTGATAGTACACGCACATCCCAGTCATTACACTGCACGTTGCAAATATTTGTTAGCGCATTCTCAAATATCTTATTGAAAGCCTCAACTGTTTCATTGGCTTGAGGATGATATGGTGTACTTTTCTGATGGTAAACCTGCAACTCTTATTTCAGCATGCTGATCATTTAATTGGGAAAATGTGTACCGTGGTTGCTCATCAATACCTTTGGGAAACCTAACCTGGTCAACACATATTCAAAAAAAAGCTTTGATGTTTTTTTCCTATAAATTCCTTCATAGGTTGTGCCTCTTATAGCTCCAAATCTCACTCTTATGGTTTGTGATGCTGTACTCATGGCCTAGGGCAACCCCTCCTTCCAGACCTGGTCCTAAAATTTAAAAAAACAGTGTTTTAACCCTTATACGCGACATTGCCCTGAGTTAAACGCGTGTATATGCGGGTATGTGTATAGCCAACCCGCGTGTATGTATTAAAACACTTAAAAAAATCTAAAACTCCTTATTTTCAGGCGGGGATCGCGGGTTTTACCTGCTGATCGCTTGTTAGTGCCCGTGGCCCAACTGTTCCCAACCAACTCCTAACTAAAAAACTACTTTGGAGATGGTATAAAAAGACCTCAAAGGGAAGACCTAAGGGAGGAGAGAAGAGAGAGAAAGGTTATTATGCTGAGATTTTTCCCTTGACCAGGTCTGAAGTCCCTTGTGCTTTCTGCACTTGCCCCATTTTGTACAGGAAACCTTTGTTTCCTTGTGTGTTGATGTTTATCCACCATTTATGACATCATGGAGAGAGGGATGGAAGGAGTTTTGTTAGAGGCTTGAGGCTGGAACGGATCCGGAAGGAAGCTTTGCTTGGAGCCCGCTGAAGGTGACTCAAGTGAAAATATTCCTTTTTATGTACTTTATTTGTCTATAATAAAAGAAACACATGTCTTGGTTCGCGAAATGAATCTTCTTTATGGTAATGATATTCATGTTTAGAAATCATATGTAAATGGTTGTTTGGATTTCATAACTAACTACCTTTCCTTATAACATGAATATGGTTTCTTTATAAGTTTTTGTCCATGTACTGCTGTATTCTTTGAATTGGTTGTTTTGCAGGACAAAAGAGAAGAAGGGAACTCCAAGAAGGGTTTGGACCCTAAAGGCCTTCTCAAACGTAGGACCAAAGGTACGTACCCTTATCATAGAATTTGCTTATAATAGCATAATGGTTGTATGAATGTATGTTTCTTTGAATAGATAACTTTCAGTCTGCTAGGGTTTCAACCCAAAAATCCCTAGGGGAACATTTCCCTCTGTCAGTGCCTCCACTCATCTGGTCAAACATTTTGTCTTGGTGATGATGTAGTGTGCATCTGTTTTCTTACCTGGGGGCTAAATCAGTCCTACAAATTCAATTTCCCATTTCTCAATGGCTACGGATTTAGCTGTAGCTCATCCCTCTATGACGGCTTGCCCATCCTCTGACATGCATCACATGCCTTACAATATGCTTTAGAATCTTTATGCAACGTCATCCACCACAACCTAGTGTGCAAAACCTTCTGCGTTGTTGCTTTCCTTGCATAATGTCCTCCCACAGATCCTCCATGAGCTTCAACAAGGATAATATTTCATTCAAAATCAGGCACATATCGTTGAAGTATCTTGTCTGATCCCATCTTATACAAATGGCCTAAAATTACAGAGAAATCAACCATGTGCACCACCATCTCTTTCTTCTATTTACTGGTGTACCCTTATGGAGCCATCCTTGTAGTTAAGAAGTGGATAATATCCGTGATGTGGTTATCCACTATGCACACCGTGAAGAGCTGTGCATCAGGAAACCATTTCCTCCAAATTAGTAGGCTCCTCTCCCTTCTCAATGCACGACAGATGGTCAGGTCCTATATTCAACCTTCTTGGTTTCACAATTACCTCAAAATCATATCCTTGGAATAACAACATCCATCTACATGTTATCCCACCCAATATAGGCTTATTGACTAGATACTTCAAGGTGGAGTGGTCTGTGTACATCTTGAAATGTTTGCCCAATAGATAGTTCCTAAACTTTTAGAGCACGTACACCATAGCCAATCCTTCGAGCTCTATTGTGGAGTAATTATTCTCAGCCTTTGACAATTTTTTGCTTGCAAATGTTATAGGGTGATCTAGTTCTCCTTCACCAACCTATGTCATCACTGCTCCCAATGCAATGCACGAGGCATCAACATGTACATGGAATTCTTTCTTCCAATACAATGGAAGACCAAGATTGGCGTGATAACCATTTTATCCATCAAGAAATCCAGATTGTGCTCACATTCTTCATTCCAATAGAATTTAGCATCCTTCTTTAGTAACTTTTCCCTGGGTGTGGTAATCTTAGCATAAGCTTTGATGAACTTTCGATAATACCCAGTATGGACCAGCATTGCGTGCATCTATTTAACACTCCTTGGGGCTTCCAAATTGATTATTACAATGATCTTGGCAGGGTCCACCATAAGCCCTCGCCTACATATCACATGATCCAGCAAAATCCCAAAGGGGACAAAAAACAATCACTTCTTTAGGTTCAACGCAATCTAATACCTTTGGCATGTATCCAAGATTAAGCGTAGACTGTCTACATGGCTCTTGACTATCGCAAACACTATCTAGTCATTGAAATATACCTCCAAAAATTTGTGAATAAAATCCTTGAATTCTATGATGACTACGCGAGAGAATATTGGCGACGCATTCTTGAGTCCGAAGGGCATCACCGTATACTGAAAACAACCCCATTCTATCATGAAGGTTGTTTTACTCTTGTATTCTAGCACAATCTTGATCTGATGGTATCCAGAGAACCCATTAGCAAATGAATAGGCCTCCTGTCCTCCAAAATTGTCTAGGACCTCGTCAGTAAGTGGTGTTGGGAAAGGATCATTAACATAGGCATCATTAAGCTTTCTTAGATCTACGCAAATCTTTATTTCGTCCTTTTGCTTCATTCCCTGAACTACCATTGGGCTCACCCAATCAGATTCCTCCACTGGTTCAATAATACTTGCTGCAGTCATTTTGTCCAACTCCAAGTGGACCCTTTCCTTGTATTTGGGATTAAGGTGATATGGCCTCTACTTAACGGGCTTCGTTTCTAGTTTCAAAGTTATTTTCATCACTCCCAAATCACCTATGATGCCTTTCAAATCCAAAAATTTTATAGGGAATAAATCTTGATATTCACGGAGTAATTCAACGACCTTATCGACTATAGCATCATCCCAGTAATCCCCAATCTTTGCAAACTTCAGCTCTACCTCTGTGCCAATGTTTACTTGGCTAGTTTTTAATGGCGGGGTGATGTCTGCATTCTCTATTGGTGGTCCCTCTATGCCATGGTGGCCTTCTATTTCAGGGATGTTAATATTCCTTAGATCCTCATCCTCCACTTTAGTAGTGCTCCAATCTGGTTGAATCAATTCCAAAGGATCTCACAAGATTCAAAAGATAACTGCCTTAACCTCCTACAGTGCCTCATCAATGCTTTTGAACCCATATTCAAAGCTGAATGTCCTCATGAACCCTTCTCTTAAGGCATCCCACTCTACAGTGTTGTGACGGAGCGCCGTTTCCAAATACCAATTCATAGGGATTATGTCCAGAGTGTGACAGAATAAATGCACCCATTCTTGCTGTAGCTTCATTCCATACACCTTAGTCCATTTGGCCAAATGATTGCATGTATCATTCCTTCCATCATAATTCTCAGTTACCCATACCCCACCACCGAGTGGGCATAGCATGCAGTTCCAATTCCAACGCCTGAAAGCGGTAATCCTTTGGAACTTCTCTTTCAAAAGCATCCAAAAATTTATCTACATCAATTAAACCATTGTAAAAAGGAAAAAAATTTACCTCCGTTGACACACAACAGAGCGATTTGGTCATCATGTTGCAGTGCAGTGTGGATACTTCATGCAGCCTATTTTTCCAATGTTCCAACTCTTCGTCTAAATCCAAGGTACAGAAACTTTCGTGGTCCCATGCAATTCATCCATCAACTATCGGATTAACCCAATCTTGGTCTCAGGATATTATTTTATAGATCTGATCTAAATCATTATCACTCTCCTCATAGTCATAGACCGGTTCAGTATAGCCTGGTCCTTCTATAGTGTCCAATGGTACTACAATGCAGAGAAATTTTCTTTCAAATGGCATTGTACGGTAACTCCTTGCAATCGTCCCATAGGGATAATCTTCTACTGGTTTGCCATCCTCAGTTGAATAGGAGACCACTATAGCACAGGTCTCCCCATTCTCTCGCAGGTTTGTTTAAGCAATACATTTACGTCAAACCCCAAATCCAGAATAACCTAGTCCATCTCATAGTCTCCTATTTTTTCAATAAACATCATTTCACACCCTGTTATTTCCTTATGCTTACTATCTTTCTGACCACGCGGGTGTTATAGACATTTTTGTGCCTTACAGCTCTAAGCATGAAATGTCCATAATCCAAGGGATCCAAAGTCCCTAAAAGTGTTGTTCCTGCCCCTAAAGGAACAATGTCAACCAATGACAGCTTCTCCCAGAAGTTCTCCACCAGAAACTGCTCAAAACTAGTCAAATCAGGATCAATTCAGAAGCTCCACTAGCTGGCTGCGTTGCAAAGCACCCAAATACACTGGCTAGGTGCATTGCAATGCACTTGAATGCACTACCCAAGTGCATTGAGCGGGAAATGACAAGTGGCAGAGTCATTCAACGAGGTGGAGAGACAATGGAATCTTCCAGAATCTTCTCCAATGACACTTGCCTCACTGAATTCGACCAGTGATGAGTAAGAGGCTCTCAGTCTCCAAGTGGAAGCAAGAACTGACAGAGAGAAGCCACAAGTCAAAACATAAGTTGACTCATCCTCTCTGCTTACATATATATATGGATCCCTCATGCCAGAGATCCAGAGGCTGGAATTTTGTACTTTGCAGAGAATTGTTGTTGGTTTTGAGATTGAGATTAGTGTATTGAGTGATTTATGCTTTGTTGGAGGTGAGGAAGGGATTCCTTTGCTAGGAGGTAGATGTTGGATCGGGACTCACTTGGTTGTATCTCCTCCTGGATCTTCTTATTGCATCAATAAAACTATTTGAGTTTCTTCTACATGCTTGTGTATCAGTGATGTTTTGATATATTTGTATGTTTAGCTTAATCTGATCCTAAGCTTTTTATGAATGTAAATCTATATCTTTGTGTAGTTTCTCTCTTTTGTGACCTTGCAAGAACTTGGTGAAGCTGGGCAAGCGAGGGAGCAGGTAGCTGGAAGCCATCAAAGAGGAGAGCGATTGGATCAACAAACTAGCGCAAGACACAGGTTAGTTAATCCTTCCTCTTCGTTTACATTTCATAAAGAAGAATACGAAAGTAGTTTTCCTTGTTTGTTGCTAAGGCACTGTCACACCTTAGAGTGGGATAGGGGCGTTTTGAATAGATACTTTTTCTGAACAACAAAATGGCGACTCCAATGGGGAACTTGTCTAGTTAGTTTATTTGTGTTTCTATTGTTGTTCATCTCATAAACTCAGGAGTGGCGAATCGAACTGCATTTGCCATTTACAAATGCAAAGTAGAGATCTGCCACTCTAGTCCATTCACTAGGCATGTTTATGATCTGAACAATTGATCCACAAATGTTATAATTGCCCTTTGTGATAGCTCTTAGTCCTCCTTTAAATCATCCCTCTGATTGTGCCTTACTGATAGCTTTTATCCGGCCAAAAACCATAGATTAAACTGCAAACCGTGACCCAGAACCCAGAGAAAATTCTCGTTTCTGCTTCAGTGTAGGCTCTGTGAAGAGACTCTGCATTTCAACACAGGTCCCGAGAGGACTACCTGCGCTGCAATTCAGTTTCTCTGTGTAGCAGGTGCGTTGATCAGCCTAGCCCTTCCTAGCTGAGGTTCTTTGCTCACTTTTTCCAGTTTTGCCTCTGATTTTTGCAGCCTGTTATCAGTGTGTGTACCTATCTGAAAACCCCTTTTCTTTGCCTTAATTTTGCCTCAGTTGTATAAAAGAAACTGTATTTGTTTTTGTGTATTTGTTACGTCATTTACAGTTTCCCATTGCAAAAGTAAACTGATCATACTGTCACCCTTAGATCTAGATCTGTCGTAAGTGTCGTTTTAATCTTAGGAGAAAGTTTATTTGCTATTGACAGTTGATTGCGCTTTTACTTTTTCCTTTTGGTTTGAATTTGTGAATTTCTAGTGTCGAAACAAGTGTTTACTTCAGAATCATAAAGTGTCGTAATCGTCTCTACCTTTTTGATTTCGAAAAGAAGCTTGTTTGTGTTTTTCACTTGAAATCGAATTCAAATTTGTACAACAACTTTCTTTTTAGGCATCAATATTAAGAAAGTGAAAAACAAATACATGCACAAGTGCATTTTCATATTGACAGTTTGTATGGCTTGATTTAGGAAAAGTGCATTTACAGTGTGCTCTTTGCTCTTTGAGAAAAGATTGTGTCTTTCTTTTCCCTTTGTAGCTAGGATTTTCATTGTTGAAAAGAGATAAAAGCTTGCTTATCATCTTTAGACTGCATTTAGGAATTACATCTACATCTCGTGGTGATCCAAAAAGGCAAACTTCTAAGAAAGATCAACCTAAAATAAATTGAATGAACTTAACAACGCTTTGTAACTTAACGCACAACATAGAGGTCTAGGCTAGAGACGTGTTCCGGCGTCGTAAAGCCTGGTAACTGTTGTCCTCACTGTTGGTTGGGTGATTCCTCCACTGTGAGACGATAAGTGCCAGTATGGATTGTGCTCCCACGTACCGTCGAGTATATATTGGGAGACCCCTATAGGCATAAAACCTTTATCCATAGGAAGCCGTGTCGGCCTCCCTACTGATCGCAATGCACTGAACATAGCATTCGGGAAGATTGACCACCCGTACCTTAAAAAGTATTTTGCGGTTTTGTGATTGGTTTGGCACACCCTCTACCTAGATCTCCAGAGTAGTCCCTTTCGTTCCTTTTCAGACTCCTTAACAGAAAAGGTACATCTGAGCACTTGTCACTTCAGGCTCATTAAAAATCGAAGGCAACTAGAGTCATCTTTTGTTTTTTCTCGACTCTTTAAAATTGAAAAAACAAGTTGTGTCAAAGCGTGTTAAAATTTATTTTAAACGAAATATTCATACCCTTTTTCCTGCGTTGATCTTTAGGTTGAGAAAATGGAGCCTACCAACCAAGGAATTCCCCTTGGTGGAAATCCTAGTCCCTTCTCTTCTTAGGGAGATGTTGGTGCGCCCCATATGGCCACATTGTCGCTTCCAGGACTGACAATTGGCTTGCCAGTCTGGCTCTTCTCAACCAATGTCATTCAGAACACCACTAATCCTGAACAGTCGAATCAGCAATTAGACGAGTCCAGAGTTACCCACCAACCTTCTACTTCCTCTAATTCTTCCTCTCCTCCTTCCTCTTCACTTGACGGGACTGGTAAAGCTAAAAGCCAAGTTCCTAAGGAGAAGAAGGAAAAGAAGAAGAAAGAGAAAAAGAAGAAGGAGCCAAAGGCGAATAAGGGAAAATGAGTGTCATCTAACGAAAATCCACACACAGCACCGACCAGGCCTAAATTGCCATGTGTCATTTGTAGAGGAGACCACTTTCACAGAGATTGTCCTTGTATCCCCCGGATACTAAGGGACTGGTCTCCTCGTTTGCACAATCCGGTGTCATCAACCTCTGGAGATCATGTTGAAAGCACACCGTCAACTAGTGAAAGTGAAGTCCCAGGACAAAAAGGGAAAGCTAGATTTCCCTGTAGACTGTGCGAAGGCGACCATTCCCTCCACCGTTGTCCCTTCTTAGATGAGGCTAAAAGAGTTTTGGATGATCGTCTGGTTTCACTGTTACGACTTCCTCCTGGATATAAAAAACTCTTGCCGAGTCCATCACCAGTTGAGAACCCAGCTGGCCCACTCAAGTGGTCAGCTGAACTGTCTATCATTGAGGATAAACCAACTAAATCCATACCAGACGAATGTCAAAAGGTTGAGGCGGCAGTTGACCCGGTCTTGCCTTCAAAGGTTTTATCTTCGAATGATACAGTCACTGAGGAGAATAAGGATGACACCGTCCAAATTCTCTTCATCAACACAGACTCCGACGAACACGGGGGCAATCCACCCATTCCTTTATCGCAGGAAGGAAGTTCGTCAGAGCCATACCCGGCCGTCTACTCGGTCCCACCTCCAAGCAACCTAGTTGTATCCTTCGACTGGAACCAGCTAGGCAGACCCCATTTAACAGCAAGCATACCATTCCGAATTATCGTTCAAATATACAGAATGGTCATGGCTGGTACCATCATTGATGAGGGGGCTTCTGTGAGTATCCTTTCCTCTATTGCTTGGAAAGCGCTTGGTTCGCCATCGCTTTTGCCTGAAATGAGAAATCTGACAGGCTTTGATAAAGGAACCAGTCGACCTTTAGGGATTCTCCCCAATGTGCCCATAACATTGAAAGGGAAGACAGTTCAAATGAACGTAATGGTCGTTCAAGGACCCTTGGATTATAACCTACTCCTTGGACGAGACTATATTTATTACATGGGAGCCATCGTCTCCTCACTCTTTAGAGTAATGTGTTTTCCGCACGAAGGAAGAGTGGTCAAGCTCGTGGACCAGCTTTCATTTCCCGGATCACGCATAGCAAATAGTCATATACCGTCTCTAAATGGTCTCTTCACGCAAGAAATGTCTCAACCCACGGTCTGTCCTCCTAATGCGCGCGATTAATTCGGATGGATATGACTGGAACCTAGGGGGCATGCATCTTGGTCTGCTTCGGCAGGAAAACTTCGAGTATAGAGTAGGTTTCCGCGGGAGAATATGACTAGTCCATACCCCGTCCGTGATTGGAAGAGGGGTTGTTCTAGAATAAGATTCTTTTGTCAAAGTTATGTGAGTTGGTTGATCTCGCCACTCACCTTTGTCTATTTCGATAGACATCGCTGAAGAAGTGTTTTGTTTGCTGCGTGAATAGAGCAATCTTTGGGTAACCTGTAAGAGGCATCTTATAAAAAATGGCATCTTATATGAGACATTCTTATCATATGACTGGATTTATCGAGCAGTTTTAGCGCATAGTTCAAGCTCATTAAAAAATAAACATAAGATCGAGCAAATGTTTCAACCCGTGTTTAAGCTCGTTAAAAAATGAAATATCCTCCGGTAAATAACCACCGTGAATGAAGCATTTTCAGCCATTAAAGCCTTGGTCGTGTTTGCACTGTCACCTCCACTTTTCATTTGGCCGATCGTTCACCTCCATTTGATTGTTTACCCATTTTGAGGAACAGCTGCGAAGAGTGATTTCACTAGCCATCCTTGTGACACTGCCGTGATTGGAAAATTCTGAAACTTACCTGGAATCAGCTGCTACCCATTTTATCACTCGTTCCTCAAAAGACGAGTCTTCTTTAAGCTCTTTTCATCTGACTCGTAAAATATGAAAAGATTGCCCAGTTTTGGCCTTCCAGCTCGTTAAAGCGACCGGAAGCGCTATCCCTCCTCTAGATTTTAATATTTTTGGACCTGAGGGATTATTGCACAAAAAGATCGAGCGCTTGTTTTATTCGGCTCGTTAAAATTATCGAAAATTCATCCCTTCTGTATTGTTTTATACTTTTTCGGACTTAAGGGATTAGATGACGAAAAAGGAATTCCGGAGTTACCTTTACGTACCTTTTCAAACTCCCTAAAAAGGAAAAGGACCGAGTTATCTTTGTCGTTAAACTCGTTAAAAAACATTAATAGCGACAAACTTGTCTTTAGACGAGAAGGAGTTTCACTATCGCTAGGCTCGTTAAAACATAGCGATGGGTTTTCCCGAAGGGAAAATTATAGAACAAGCATATGTTATCCTCCTCAAGCTTGACAAAAATAAAGAGGTACTGGTCAGAAATGACTGGGGAAAAATTGGGAAGAAAACTCAAAGAAACTTTATTGGTAGCAAGTCGCTCTTGAACATGACACTTCCACTCCGTGCCTGAGTCGGGTTGGGTTGTTTCATTCACCGATCACATCACCATGGTCTCGCCATACCATCCAATTTTGGGGTAAATGCTACCAATCCATCATATAAGTGTCGCCGACATGTTCAAGAGAAGTCATCCAGAGAAGTCACCCATGTCCCATCCACTACCATACATTATACTTCATTCTTTCATGACCGCCACCCTGAACCATATATCATCAGATTGTTTTTCACCTACATCAAAATCATTTTCTCCGTTCCGTGTCATTGATGTGGGATCCATCAAGGCCCTCCTTTGACGGATCGCTTCTTGTCGACATCAGCTCATTATCCAAGAAGTTGATCTAGGAACACCCCATTCGGTACTTTGAAGCTTGCATGCCTCAATGGCAAGTTTCTCACTTTCGGCGATAGGTATACATCAATGACCTTCGACCGAAAGATTTTGCGTGTTGTTCGATGCCAAGTCCTTTATTCACACCACGTGAATTGTACTGCAGTACCTTGAGGGTCATCATCCTTATTGGTGATTCCTCTCACGCTTGTTAACAGTTTACATCATTGACTGGTAATCAAGTGATGTCTTTCCATGTTCGACTTCAAAACATTTTTCACATGGATCGACTTGTACTTCGAGTGAAGATCGGACAAGATTGAAGACACCGGATCTAGTTTCATCCATCCGGGCTGCGATATATATTCAGGAAAAGTAAAGACATTGACATGTACAGCGTTACAGCACAGATAATCATCCTACCAAAAGGATGATGACTTCATCAAAATCATTAGTCTACCATCAGACGATTGTCTGTCCTGTGTACATAAAAACGAATTTATAAAGTTGAGCATGGGAATGCCCACCTCAGCTAGATCATGAAAAAGTATGAAAATAATGTATTGTATTGTATCTTATTACAGGTCTCCTCCCAGCATTGAAAGAACTTCGGATCCTCCTAATAAAGCATTTCACCCAATAAACGGCCTCATACTTTAGGTGGCAACTGTTATAGACATTTTTGTGCCTTACAGCTCTAAGCATTAAATGTCCATAATCCAAGGGATCCAAAGTCCCTAAAAGTGTTTTTCCTGCCCCTAAAGGAACAAGGTCAACCAATGACAGCTTCTCCCAGAAGTTCTCCACCAGAAACTGCTCAAAACTAGTCAAATCAGGATCAATTCAGAAGCTCCACTAGCTGGCTGCGTTGCAAAGCACCCAAATACGCTGGCTAGGTGCATTGCAACGCACTTGAATGCACTACCCAGGTGCATTGAGCGGGAAATGACAAGTGGCAGAGTCATTCAATGAGGTGGAGAGACAATGGAAGCTTCTAGAATCTTCTCCAATGACACTTGCCTCACTGAATTCGACCAGTGATGAGTTAGAGGCTCTCGGTCTCCAAGTGGAAGCAAGAACTGACAGAGAGAAGCCACAAGTCAAAACATAAGCTGACTCATCCTCTCTGCTTACATCTATATATGGATCCCTCATCCCAGAGATCCAGAGGCTGGAATTTTGTACTTTGCAGAGAATTGTTGTTGGTTTTGAGATTGAGATTAGTGTATTGGGTGATTTATGCTTTGTTGGAGGTGAGGAAGGGATTCCTTTGCTGGGAGGTAGATGTTGGATCGGGACTCACTTGGTTGTATCTCCTCCTAGATCTTCTTATTGCATCAATAAAACTATTTGAGTTTCTTCTACATGCTTGTGTATCAGTGATGTTTTGATATATTTATATGTTTAGCCTAATCTGATCCTAAGCTTTTTATGAATGTAAATCTATATCTTTGTGTAGTTTCTCTCTTTTGTGACCTTGCAGGAACTTGGTGAAGCTGGGCAAGCGAGGGAGCAGGTAGCTGGAAGCCATCAAAGAGGAGAGCGAATGGATCAACAAACTAGCGCAAGACACAGGTTAGTTAATCCTTCCTCTTCGTTTACATTTCATAAAGAAGAATACGAAAGTAGTTTTCCTTGTTTGTTGCTAAGGCACTGTCACACCTTAGAGTGGGATAGGGGCATTCCGAATAGATACTTTTTCCAACAACAGCGGGGTCCACTAGAAGTATTATCTGTATCGGTACATTTGTTTATTAACTCTCATAGCCCTTTTACAACCTTTCTATCATATAATAGTTTCACACAAGTCTCCAAGAAGGTGGTAAGAATAGAGGGGTCAACCTCTGCAGGCACTTTGTCCTAACTTCCCAAGGTAGAGGCTTCAGCGAAGCTTTTCTTGGCTTCCATGAACATTTCCTTTATGCACTCCAGATCAAACCCAACCTCCTTATCTGGATTTTTATGGACCCATCCAACTTCTTTAGGCTTCTTTCCCTTATCGTCACCACTCGTGATCCCCCTTTGCGGGAAGATACTCACATTCGGGTCCTCCTTACAGGGTTCATCCCTCATCATCTGTATGTTCTGGGTACGATGTTGAGGTTGTGCCTTCTTCTCCTGCATCTTGGCCATCAATGCAGGTGATTCTTCAATTGTCTGGTCAAACTGAGTACAGTATTGACATGACAGACATGTCTGATTCATACACTCCCATGCGTAGTGTCCTGGCATTCCGCAATTGTAAGAAATGACCTACCCTCAACCCCCACCAAGTCCTCCTTCGCCTCAGCCTTGTTTGTGCCCCTAATATCCTCCGCATGTTCCCCCATCGCCTTGATCTAGAGGCAAAGTTTTTTCTTGCATTTGATGAGTTGGCATCCTCTTTGTCATTAATTCATAGCTCCGACAGTGGTGCTCATCATGGCCCACCAATTTGCAGAAGTAGAATATTATTGTTGTGGTGTCTGTACAAACTTTTTCAGCAAATGAAAATTGTCTATTACATGTTTTCCAACTACATGAAAAGTAGCGCACCATAGCATGGGCCCCGCACTTGGTCTTGCTAGAGCTTCCTTCCTTAGCAGCATAGACCCTCCTCCTATGATGTAATTCATGAAGATAGGGCAATGATCTCTATCATGCCCCTGGTTTTTACACTTGAGACACCAAACTTCTTCGCGTACCTCCGGCCGAGCCACTTTTTCCCTTTTCAAGCTCTGCAACTCCAAATAGAGGTTTTGCAACTCTGCATGAATCTGTTGAACTCCTGAAAAGCATCTTGGATAGGCGTTTCATGCAATCTCATCAAAATTTCTAGGGCTTCCGCCTGAATTCGTATGTTTTACTGCAATAAATCAACCCTTACGTGGGGTAGGAGCAAGGCTACAAACCATTCCTGATGCTGACTATCCAGGAGGTTCATATTAGCTTTGCAGATATAGCACTTCAATATTTGATGTAATTCCTAGGGCATTTTGACAATCCTCATCATGATTTCCTTGAATCCAATTACTGATTATGATTCAGACTTAGGCTTACTGAATTCTTTGTTCACAGAGGTTTGAGTGTCTGCTAATGATGCCAGTGGGATATCGGTGCAGTACTTAATGTACCATGTCAGCACGCGATCCTGCAGAGCAGTAACTAACTACACCTTATTTATATTATCATGCGTAATTTTTTGTGTTGTCGATACAACCTTCGCAACAAACTGAAACTGATCTGAATTCTCGCTTCCTATGCCTTTGAAAACTGGCAACTTCATCATATTCAACATATTGACTAGTGGCGTTGGTGATGGTAGTGTGGGTGAAGGTGTATGTTATGGAGCTGAAGGTGGACGTGGTGTGGGTGGATGAGGTATCCATAGAAAACCCTACCTCATCAACTAGAAATTGCTCTGTGGTGAGGCCTTTGGTGCTTCCTCATCACCACTTGAAGGAGGTCCAATCAATGGACTATATTCAGGACCTATTCTTCCTTGATTTCTAAAGCTTCATACACTTTGCGTAGATCTAAACATCAAGGTAATGGCATAACCCACTTTTCACACAAGAACATCTTAATCCAAGTATTCAAAGATCTCAAGTACTTAACTCATGGTCCCTTGAAGAAGTGTCACTCTGCTTCACTGTAACTGACTAAGGTATCAACCGCGAACTTTGTAACAAATATTGCAATGGCTCGATCAAGCCAATGATTAATTGCGAGAGAGATCTTATCTTCAGAAGATTCCAACCTCTACACGAGCTCTGGGGTCTACACTATTAGACCCTCAATCCTCCACCTTCCTTGGTCATCTACCAATTTAGCAATCCACTCATATAGTTCAATTGAGAAGGTGCAGAAGAAGATTTTGTGTTTTTCCGTGTACAAATATTTTTCCAACCACTATTCTTTTGTCAGGCACGAATTCCTATTTTCTTGTACCATGAATTCCTGGATCTTTCTATCCAAACACTTCTTAATTTCCTTCTTAGTCGGATTCTAGTGATGCGACATCACACATCTCCTTATGTAGATCCTGGTCCCGGCAACAGAACCATTTGTTGGCTTAGGGGGTATTGACCCAGGTTCAGAGTTAGTTGCGCTAAACAAATCCCTACGCTGCTGACCCTTTCAGCATCAATCTATGGTACACAAACCGAAGTCTTACCCAAAGCAGTATGGGGGATGCTGGAACCAAGTTTTTGCACCCAGAAATCAATGTGATGCCCTTTTGGCGACCTAGATCTGCCTTCGCACAAACCTCTATACTCCTATAGCCTATTGTTGTAACTTCCTCCAATCAGCCTTTAGACCTCCACGAAGGTCTACAATTGGCATTTACAGATCCTGAATAGGTCAATTAGCTACTTACACACGCTTTAGATTACCCTTAGATCATTATTTACTTTTACCCACTTAGGTGTTGGATAATTTAACATAAAGCATTATAATCTTGTCGTAAGCACTTAATATTAATTGGGTTCCAATAACAATGTAGAACAAGTAAAGTCACACATCAACACATCATCATTTCATAAAACTATTATTCATCTCAGCATAAAGCACATTCATACCTAACATAAGATAATAGATAAAACATAAGAATTTCTGCAACAATCTTCTTTATTGATATTCAGTTAAGCTTAGAGACTCAAAGCTTCCCTGTGCACTCAGCTACAGGGGTCCATGCACTCAGCTGCAGACACTACTCTAGTACTCTACACACTCATCTATGGACACTACTCTAGGCCTCTGCACACTCAGCTGCAGAGCCCATTCCACCTCTAATACTTCTAATTCTGCGCTAGACTTCTCTGCTTGTACCCATAGAATTCTTCTTACTTAATTGCCTTAAACTCTCTAAGACACACTTATTTATAAAATCCCATGGTCCGCAGACCGTGGGTAGATCTTCAAAGCCGACGCAAGTTACATAAAATAGGGGTAAAACCATTTTTGATTCTTTAACTAATTACGCGCTCTGCGACCACAACTTGTGGAGACTTTACATCTTTTTACATCAAAACTTGGGCTTTTGTCCCAAAACTTTGGTTTTGCCCAAAAACTGACCCAGGGGACCCCATCCCAACAAGTTTAATCATGCCCAAGTCATTTTCAATTTATGTCAATTAGGTTAGAGTGAATAACTTAACCAAACAGTTCAATCTTGGTTAAGATTAAGTAGGTAGAAATAGGTGAATAATGTTAATCCAATGTTTAATCTAGGTTAAATTATCTAATTAGATTAGCCTAGTGTTTGAAATAAATAGTCTTTATCTCTTAGCATAAATTTGAAGGGGTTCTTATACTTAAATGCACCAACATTCACTTTTAAATAGAATTAGAATAAGTAAATGAGGATTTTATGTAATATGCCCGAACTATTTCCATTATCCAATTTTTTCACTTTGGGTTATGTTTCATGCACCCCAAAAATATTTGGTAGGGCCCTCCCATGTTAACTTCCCTTCATATCATCAATCCACAATCATTCACAACATTCATCCGAAGGCCCATAATAAAGTTCGAACCCCCCAGCTGGGAAGCGAAAACGTTTAATGACGGGGGGGCATACGAAAATTAGTTTACTTCCCCCTGGCATGGTGCCACCAGGTGGGTTCCGACACCCCCTCCATAAACCCAATACCACTGCACCCCCCATCCAAAAGCAGTATTCCTTTCGTGCTTAACTTGTTACTCCCACCAATGGTTGCCTCCACATCCCGTTGCAGCATCCACTCCCATCGTGCCACCTCACCCTACGTCCCGTAACTCTTGCCAATAGTCCCACTCCACAAATTGGCCAATCCCCAGCTGCCACGTCTAAAATTGTTCCCACCTCATTAATCTCCTATCCTTTTTCCCGTGCCATTTGATGAGCCTCGGTATTGCAACAATAATGTTGCAAATCCCAAGGCTACCGACTTTAATTATCAACCGGGGTTTGTACAAACTTAATAGGTATCAAAAATATATGTGTAGCATACAATGTGTCCTTCCTTTGTTGTCATGATGTAATGGAGTGTATTAACTGAAGTCAAATCCTAAACTAATTGCAAAAAATGAAATGTTCGAAATGGAACCTTAACATATTGCAAGAAAGAAAGTACAAGGAAAGGAACCTATTCTCCTTTCAAAAATATCATGAATTAAATGTAAAATAAACCTAACTTAAACCTGTTTATCAAATATGATGATTTAAACTAACTGAGCATGGAATTTTATCTAGAGAGTGCTAACTGTTGTGTGCATGAATAAATATAAAATAACGTTTTCCTTTTTATATTTTTGCTTGAGAAATGTAAATGATAATATTGCTTGGTTCTTTGGCAGGGTTGATAGGTGCGAAGGAAAAGGAGTACAATGGTTTAGATGGCTTGGAGGGCAAGTAGGGGCATAATCCTCACTTCTAGTGATGAGTTTTCTCAATTTCAGCTCAAAACATTCCAATGCAGGTTTTCCTATAAGATGTCTATAGGATCCCATGTTTTATTATAAAAAGAAGGCCAAAAGCTTAGGAAGTGATCTATAAGATGGAATGGATCTTGGGAAATGTGGATAATGGAATAATAAGGAATAGAGGTGATGGACACTACCCAGAACTCAAGCAAGGGCTTCAAGATGGGTAGATTTGCTCATTGGAAATGACAATTTTTGCTTTGGTGACATGGGTGGATGAGGATTGGATGAGGAGAACGAGATGAAGTCTCCCTACACTGTAGAAGCTCCTACAACAACACACATTATTCTCTGCATCTATCCAAAAATTCATCTATACATGGGAAAGATTTATTAAACAACGGAAAATTACGTAGTCTAAAAATAAAAAAATTCGAGAACTATTGAGCTAGTAAATCTATCAAACACTTAACCTCATAAAGTGAAAATGAAATGGGGTTAATTTTTCTATCAAATAGAATGTTTTTGTGATCTAATGCAAGTGGAACAAAATTGATTGAAGCTCATTAGCATGCTCTAAAAAAGAGCAGAAATTTACTGTTCTTTGCTAAAGAGGAGTTCCAGAAATCTAGATTTGGGAATAAGAAGACTAATTCAAGTAGCTCAGTTATCACTATGACATTCGAAAGATTTTCCAAGGATTAAATGATGCTTTTTATCCTGCAAAAAGACTTATATCAACCATTTAACCCAATCCTACAACAAGAAATCATTGATACCAAATGCAGAAATGGAAAGAAATAAGAACAAGAAATGCATGTGAATAAGAAAGGAAAGGAATAAAAGAAAATGATAAGAAGGTGATATGATGCTCATGGGATGGCCAGTCCCAAGGAAAATTAGAGACCTATGGAGGAGAACAATATTTAGAAGCTGAACATGACACCATCCTTCATTATTTTCATCAATACAATTACATCTCTGTGAGAAAATACAATGGAGCTGTAAAAATACGAGTTCTCTCCACAAGGAGACTAATAAAAATATCTCCCTGGAGGAAAATTCAACTTGGTACTTATAAAAAAGGATTAGTAATCATTCCCCATGATAGGGGGAAGCTTTCTCCGCCAAAATCCATTGATTAGTGGATCTAGTTCCCAATACTAGGAATCTACATTAAATGGAAGGGAACACATTCCTAGATTTTCTCAATCATTGGAGTTCCACAATATATGACATAATTCCATAACATCTTGTTTATTTACTATTTAATATTGATCCTCCTATAGTAGGGAGCAAGTCCCTAAATTATCTCCTCCTCCAAATCTTCATAATCTCCTTAATATTCTCATAATATTCGAAAAAAATAAATAATATTAGGCAAAAATATGCAATTATTCATAAAACCTTCCTAATGAGTATATTAAAGTTAAAAATATATTATCTAATGCAAAAAGAGAGGTTTAATGTGATGAATAATTGTTATAAGCCTTAATTTATGTTTAACTTAGAGGCATGGGCCTTAATTTATGTCTAATTTAGAGGCCCATCATAGCCCCCTACTAAAAGTGTTGCTCATCCTCTGAGCAACTTAGTGACCTCATTGTGCCTCATTCATGGCCTTGACGGCCTCTTGCTTGTGCACCCCTCAATCATTTCTCTTAAGAATCTTAGCTGTAATTCTGCAAGGACAAGCCCAAAAATCTATTTGTGCATAGAAAAATCATTGTTTCTTGAGACCATTAGCTTGCTTTCTTCCCCTTATTCAAGATGGGTTCTTAAATATTTTCCACTTTGGCAAGGTCTTCCACATCCTTATCAACCTTCTGCTACCTTGTTCCACCATTTGGAAACCTCTAAAACCTTCAAAATGCCTTTAGATGAGAGCTAGGACATCCTATAGTAATTCCTATCAAAACTACAAGAAACCTATAAGAAACCTTGTTAAAACTACAAAAAACCTATTTTGAGCATAAATGATAGTCTAAGCCTAGGGTAGGCTCTCAACTTGACTTCCATGCCTTTCTCCCATTTCTATAACATCTTTTAGACCTTGGAAGAAAGCTAGAAATAGATTAGAGACGTCTTGGAAAGCCTCTTTTCATTAGTGCAGATTGAGTTATGTTTTGATGGTGAATGCCTTATTTCATTTTGTTGTCTTTTTCTTCTCTTTCGTGGCCTAGATGTTTGCCTAATGGCATTGGAGTTCTCTATTTTGATTACTTCTCTCTTAAGCCCCGCCATCTTGGGGTTTAGCATAATTTGTTCATTTCTTCCTTCTTGTAGCAGCTTTTTGCCTTCCTGTCGTAGTCATTCCTCCTATTTCAAGGTCTTCAAACTATATGGGAGTGATGAAAAATGATGAAGAGGGAATTGATGATGATGCTATGGCTCAGAGGGAGTAGTGTAGGGTTGTGAAAATGGAGAGGATGCTCTGTTTCTTTTTTCCAAGAAATTTCAGGGTGAGATGGAGTGTAGGGTTTGTTCTTGAAATTATGAAATGGGAGGGATGAATGATGGATAGATAGTTGATATGAAGTAGATGGAGGGCTTGGAGTGTTGTGGTGACTTGCAAAAATTTACTTTTTTTAACTGTTGTCCCCATTCCTTGAAATAATCACCCTTCATAATTTTGATTTTCAACATTGCATGAGTGAAGGGATGAGCTACAATTAACTATCTGACAATGGATGAGACTATTGACCCATCCTTAGCTTATAAAACCTCATCTCTCATGCATTGACAACAAATTTCTAACTCTAATATGCTCAAGAGAAGAGGTCAATAATATTTCATATCTGTACCTACCTGATGGTTGTTGGAGAGACATGCATGTTGGTGCTGAGTTGATGTTTTTGTGCTGCTAATGACTCAGGTACATCTTCTTTACTACCTTTTTCTTTTTTATTGATCTCATTTCACTGATGGGTTGTCTTCTTGTTGATGTGTAGGTGTTGGGCACTCTGTATCAACCTTCCCTAAAGAATACCTGACCTTTTGACCCATTTCTCCATCATATTACCTCTTGTAGCTTCTTCTTGGCCTTCCTGTAGAGATCCCATAGTAATTTGGAACTTCTTGTAGAGATCTTGTAGTAATTTAGGATTACCTCTTGTAGTAGACTTGCTTTGTCCATTTCTCCCAAACGGTAGAATGGATTGATCTGAAATTTTCTAAGCATGTTTCCATAATCATTATGCATCTCCCCATGAAACAAATTTTTAAATGGATGCCCGCATATTGAGAAAATTCAAAAATGGTTGTAGGTGATGTAGGTCGATTTCTCGACGACTGTGCACTGGAAATTTTTAAAATTTCTTGAGCATGTTACCATCATCTATATGAATCTCCCCATGAAATTGCTTGGAAAATGGAGGCATGGTTTTTAGGTTATGGAAAAAATAAATTTCTCATCTATTTTTTTTTGTTTCATGTAGTAAAACAGAGCATTCTTGTAGTTTTTTTAGGACAGAAAGAAAACTGAATGGGAAAAGTTTGAGAATGATGGATGGATGGTGGAAATACATGAGAGTGATGGATTGGCATGGCATTGGCCTTATTGGAAAATTTGAGCAAAGGAGGAGAAAGTCAAAATTTGACTTCTTTTGACTAGGCTTGACCATTTTTTCTTTTGGTACCAACTTGTTTTTGTTGCTTGCAGATGTTGGAGAGTACATGCATTCATTAGAGAGATACCTGGAGCAAAGATTTATTTTTTTTCCCTTTTTTTTTTCTTCTAGGCCTACTAGTCGCCTTAAGGAGGTTTTCAACTAGTAGGTATGCTTAGATGCCTCAAAGGAGGTTTTTACCTGAAATTTTACATTTTTCTCTTATTTTTCATATTTTTTTTTCTACCCTACCCTACTTGAAAAAGAAAATCACTTTCAAGTATAAGAATACTTCCAATGGAGCCATGTGCACATCAAGATGATAGAAAAACTGATGTGTAGGCTTGAAATGTATGCTTTGACATGTACCTAAATTTGAGTGATCAAATGCTTTGACTTTGATGATATCAAGCACGATTGAAGAAGAGAGTATTGTTGCACCTTGTTGATTTTCTAGAACCAAACCTCAATATAACTTTGATGCCCTTGGTTTTCTTGTTGATTTGGATCATCTTGGATGTCTTCTTCTTCCATGAAATTCAAATCTTCCCATTTTTGCTGATTGTTCTCTTGAATACATGGAGGATTTGATGGTAACCATGAGGGAGATTTCTCAATCTCTGATTTTGTTGTCTGCTCTTCATCAAATGTAGCCCATGATCCTTTGGTATTCTCATTTGAATCTTCTTATTTTGGATGTATTCCTTCAATGATATTAAGAGAAACTCTTTTTTGCAATATTCTTCCTGACCTATGGTGAGTACCATTTAGCTCAAGAGGAGATGCTTGGAAGTGTTGTACCTCAACATTGTAACTGGGCCAAGCTACTTCAATGTGTGGGTTTGGAAATGGTGGTACAGGTCGTTGAGCGGGAGTGGATATTTGAGATGGATGTGGTTGGGGTTGTAGTTGTGGTGGAGGTGGATGGTAGGGATAACATCGAGTTGGGTATGGAGGATACTGAGGATATTGTGGATGACTCCCACAAGTTCATTACCAACCTTGTTGCCAAGATTGGTTTTGGTTTTGAGATGGCCAATGTTGCAAAGGAAAGGGTGTGCTCCAATTACTTTTATATGGATGTGAATGAGCTTGAAATTATGAATTAAGCTCTTGTATCATATCAGGTTGAATAGGTTGCCATGGCCCTCTTGGAGCTACATAGCATAGTTGCATTGGCAATTGACTTGCTCCATTCTCCTCTTGGTAAACTTCCTTCAAACTTGGTAATGAGGGGAAATATTTAACTTCACGTGATTCTAAATGGATGACACAAATATTAGCATCTTATTTTTTCTCATTTTTAATTCTTAACATTTCTACTTGTTTACTTAGATTGCTAAGAATTTCTATTTTGAAGTTATCAAGAAAATTTCCAAGTTTAGCTTGACTTACCGATCTTGATGTTGATTTACTTACTCTTGCCCTTCCTCTTGATATGGGTTTGCATGTTTAAAAAATTTCTTCAAATGATGGTTGGCATACATCACCTTTACTCATGAGATCAAGGAGACTACTCCGCTCATCCCTAATTGTTCTAAGTAAGAGGGTTTTTAGTGTGTCAGATCTTAAATGATGTAGTTTTTCCCTCTTAACATTATACATGAACCTCTCTATTAGATCCTCTAGAATCTCATATTCTCTTTGATTCATTCTAAAAATTCCTTCTTTAAGATAATGATCTCTATATTTTTATAGAAATATATTTTGCATATCATTCCATGATCTTATTGAATTACTCCCTAAACTCATGAATCATTTAAGAACTCTATCCTTCAATGTTGCCGCAAAACAATCTCAGTTTTTGAGTTTTTAATAAGTAACCATAAGATCTACAAATAATTTCAAATTCAAAGAGAAAGGTTTCCGGATCCTCTGACCTTCGACCATGAAATTTTGGAAGAAAACATGGAGAGATGTTCTTCATGTGCACATTGATATTAGTATCTTGAATGGGAAATCCAAGAGGATCTTCCTGATTTTCATCATCTCCATCCATTTATTCTACATTATTTTCCATCTCTTCTTCCTCTACCCGCAAAAGTGAATGGTGATGTGGCTCTTACTACACCATGAGATCAAATGGGGGGGTGGGTTGGTGTTGGAGATTTTTTTTTAGTTATATTTTTTATGATTGAATAGAAGCACTAATGCAATGCAATTTTCTATTTTTGAAATGAAATATGCCTAATGCAAATATTGTTTATTTTTTTCAAAAGGTAAAAAGAAATTAATCAACTAGGGAAGAAAACAATACATACTTTGACACCTCCCCGGCAACAGTGTGTTATCGGGAAATCTAGTGACAACTCAGAGTTGCTAGTTCCACTAAGACTGGTAGCTATCTTAGAAACAAACAAAATAAAACCAATTTCGTTTTCCTTTATGAGAAGTAGATAAGAGTGGAATGAAGGACACCAACCTCAGTCTTGCACTTGGTTCCTTACTCGGTTCCTCTCCCTTCTTACAGATCCTTGCCGCTTCTCCTCCATCTACCTAGCTTCAAAGAGCACCTGTGGAATCAAAGCAGCATAATACTATCGAAGAACATAGATATACAATCATAATCAATATAGGACCATATGTATATTGACCACACAAATGCATATATCATCAAACATACAAGAATGTGGAGGAAAACTTGAATAGCTTTATTAATATCAAGAATAAGCAAAGATGATTACAACCAATTGTTCTGACCCAGCATCACCCTATAGCATGAAAGCCCTTCTTTCACCTCATGAAAAGCTTAGATCACCCAACACTATGATATTCCAGCAAGAAACCAACATCACTTCCTTACAGGATACAAAATTCCAGCCTCTAGATCTCTGGGATGAGGGATCCATATACAGATGATTGCAGGGGGGTGAGTCAGCTTCTAGGATTCTAATTAGTGTCCTTTGTCTAATAGTTCTTGATTCCACTTGGAGGTTGATGATCTCTTACTCATCCCTGGGCAAATTGAGAGAGGCAAGTGTCACAGGAGAAGTTTCTGGAAGATTCCATGATCATCCACCTCGCAAATTGTCTTTTCCATTTGTCCACTCTCGCCCATCGCACCCCATAGAAGGGATTTTTAGTATGCATCGCACCTCTCATGTGCATTGGGTGGGATGCATCACACTTTGACCATGGAGCAGGTGAGATGGTCTAGTTTTGACCAGTTCTGAGAAGTTTTTCATGGAGAACTTCTGTGAGATGATGTAATCAGCTAACTTTGTTCTTTTAGGGTATGGAACAACACTTTTAGGGACTTAGGAGCCCTTGGTTTATGGACATGTTTAATTGGGGTTGTAGTGCCCAAAAATGTCTATAACAGTTGCCCCCTAAAGCATGAGGTTGTTAATCTTTGATGTCGGGTGAAATGCTTTATCATGAAGATCCAAAGTTTTTTCGAGCTGGAAGGCGACCTGTAATAAGATACAATACAATACATTATCTTCATAATATTTTTCATGATCTAGCTGAGGTGGGCATTCCCATGCTCAGCTTTATAAATTCATTTCCATGTACATAAGACAGACAACCGTCTATGCGGGAGACCGATGATTCTAATAGAGTCATCATCCTTTGATTCGGATGATCATCTGTGCGGCAACAATGTACATTTGATGTCTTTATTTTCCTGAATATATCGCATCCCGGATGGATGAAACTAGATCCGGGGTCTTCAAACTTGTTCAATCTTCACTCAGGGTACAATTTGATCCATGTGAAAGATGTTCTGGAGTCGAACATGGAAAGACATCGCCTGATTACCAGCCAATGATGTAAGTTGTTAACAGGCGCGAGAGGAATCACTGATTATGATGATGACCCTCAAGGTACTACAGTACAATTCGCGTGGTTTGAATAAGGGACTTGGTGTCAAACACCATGCAAAATCTTTCATTCGAAGGCCATTGATGTAAACCTATCACCGGAAGTGAGAAACTTGCCATTGAGGCATGCAAGCTTCAAAGTACTGAAGGGGTTGTTCCTAAGTCGACTTCTTGGATAATGAGCTGATGTATACAAGAAGTGACTCACTGTAGGAGGGCCTTAATGAATCCCACATCTACGACATGGAATGGAGTAAATGATTTTGGAGGTGAAAATGATCTGATGATACAGGGTTCAGGGTGGCGGTCATGAAAGAATGGAGCGTGAATGTATTGCATCAGATGAGACACAGGTGAATTCTTTGAGCGACTTCTCTTAAACGTACCGGCGAAATTGACATGATGGATTGGTAGTGTTAACCCCAAATGTGGATGGTGTGATGGACCAATGGTGATATGACCAATAAATGGAACAACCCAACCTGACTCAGATGCAGAGTGAAAGTGTCATGTTCAAGAGTGACTTGCTACCAATAAAGTTTCTTCAAGTTTTCTTCCCAATTTTCCCCAGTCATTTCTGACCAGTACCTCTTTATTTTTGTCAAGCTTGAGGAGGATAACATATGCTTGTTCTATAATTTTCCCTTTGGGCAAACCCATCGCTATATTTTAACGAGCCTAGCGACAGTGAAACTCGTTCTTGTCTATATGGACAAGTTTGTCGCTATTCGGTTTTAACAAGTTTAACGACAAAGATAACTCGATCCTTTTCAATTTTAGAGAGTCTGAAAGGGATGTAAAGGAAACTCCAATAATCCTTTTTCATCATGTAATCCCTTAAGTCCGAAAAATTATAAAATAATACAAAAGGGATGAATTTTCAGTAATTTTAACGAGCCGAACAAGACAAGCACTCGATCTTTTTGTGTAATAATCCCTCAGGTCCAAAAAGATTAAAATCTAGAGGAGGGATAGCACTTCCGGTCACCTTAACGAGCTGGAGAGGCCAATCGCTCGGCAATATTTTCATGTTCTATGAGTCAGGTGAAAAGAGCTTAAAGGAGACTCATTTTTTGAGGAATGAGTGATAATTTCGGGTAGCAGCTGATTCCAGGTAAAGTTTGGAATTTCCCAATCACAGCAGTGTCACAAGGATGGTTAACAGGATCAATCTTCGCAGCTGTTCCTCAAAAGGGGTAAACAATAAAATGGAGGTGAATGATCGGCTAAAACAAAGTGGAGGTGATGATGAGAACACGACCAGGGCTCAAAAGCTGATGATAATGCATTCACAATGTTTATTTACCGAAAATTGGTTTTAATGAGCTTAAACTCTGGGGGAATGTTTGCTCATTGCTTATGTTTAATTTTTAACGATCTTGAACTCCATATAGAAATTGCTCGTTTCCAGTCGTATAATAAGGATATCTCATCTAAGATGCCATCTTTTATGGAGCTTGCACCTTTCAAAGATTTTCCCCAGATCCTTTCTTTATGCAAGTTAGGAATGACCAATCCTACGAGTTTAAAGGGTTTTAGAATCTATAAACTAAGAGAACTAAGAAAACAAATGGTTGGCATTATGAGACAAGTGTTGTCCTTGATGGCAAATCACATAGATGATGAATTATAGTGTAGCAAAGTTATTTTCAAGTTCACGCACTTTCATGCAAAGAAAAGTTTCTTTCATGTAGAGAAAAGTTCACGCACTTTCATGTAGAGAAACGTTTCTTTCATGTAGAGCAAATTTCATGCACTTTCATGCAGAGAAAAGTTTCTTTCATGTAGAGAAAAGTTCATGCACTTTCATGAAGATAAAAGTTTCTTTCATGTAGAGAAAAGTTCACACACTTTCATGCAGAGAAAAGTTTCTTTCATGTAGAGAAAAGTTCACACACTTTCATGCAGAGAAAAGTTTCTTTCATGTAGAGAAAATTTCACGCACTTTCATGCAGAGAAAATTTCCCTTCATGCAAGAGAAAAGTTCATGCACTTTCATGATTGGTTCACGGTATTAGTCCGACAGTTTTTGATCCTATGGTTTTGGTCCGTGGTATTGCATCCAAAAGTGTTGAGCTCATGCACTTTCATGGTTGGTTCATGGTATTAGTCTGACTGTTTTTGATCCTATGGTTTTGGTCTATGGTATTGCGTCCAAAAGTGTTGATCCCAAGCATTAGGTCCGTGGTATTGTGTTATTATGGTTTTGGACCGTGGTATTGTGAAAGGCCTAAGACTATAAAAGAGGAAGGAGATCATTTGGAAAAGTATCATCTAAATTATTGAATATCTGATAAAGTGCTAGATTTGGAATACTGTGATTGGGTGATGGTGCAGATCTGGATCTGAGCTAAAGAGGGATCTCACCGATTGATGGAGAACAAGATCTAAGGATAGATCGGGATCAAATGGTTTGAAATGAACTATCTCTATATAGTTGATTATGCTTATTCTAGATCTGTATACTGACACTTGTAATGATCTGAACTGGGTATAACTTAAGTTTTAAATCTCTGCAAGTCATGATTGAATATCTATAGATCTGTACACGGGTTGGCTTTGGTGAAAGCGCGTATGTACGCAGGTTTGGTTCATTGTAGTAGCATATACCATTTGAGCTATGATGTTTAAAGTTACAGGTTGTTCAGGTTGTTGATGTGTTCTGATGACTGTTTAATGGTGTCAGTATTCTACATATTCAGTTTGATTGATTGTGTTGATGGATGAGATCTAATAATGGATCAGGATCATAATGACTCATATTTATGTGATCTAATGGACTAGATTGGGTTGCTAACACACATATTATCCTTGCATATGTATTGATCTGGTGATTGGGTGATTCAGAAGATTGATTGATTATGCACTTCAATGATATTAATGGGTCTAGTATGAAAATTGGATGAAACGTGGCCTTTCAGATTATGTGTTGTGCTTCAGGTGTATCCAGTCTGAAAATGTATGAAACATGGTAACTGGAGGAGAGAAGATTGTAGGCTGGTGCCTACATACTAGTATCTTAGCTAGTACAAGAGCTAAGTGGATGGTAGCTCCCTTCCAGTAGTAGTTGAAAACTTTGGAGCATTGTAGCAGGTAGCAGCCTGCATACTAGTAAATGGATCGGCTAGTACAAGAACTATGGGGGTTGTAGCTCTCTGCAGGTAGAAGCCTGCGTACTGGTATAATATTGCACCAATACAGAAATATTGTAAAAGGATTTTTGTATTAAGAAGAAGATTGAGATGACTTGCAGCAGGTGGTTTTCTCCCACATTGGGTTTCCACCTTATATCCTGGTGTTCATGTGTATGGCTTATGTGTGACGATCTGTTCTATTTTACTGCACCTGTTTACTGTTAATATGGTTGATAATGTTCTAATGCACTCATTAAGGATCAACTAAATGAATCATAAGAAGTTGTGGAAGTAGCATATATGAATCTGAATATGGAAATGAAAAAGTTTTATTGATGTGATAATACTGATTCAGCCCCCCCCTCTCAGTATTATTTCCAACAATTGGTTTCAGAGCAAGTCCTTTTGTAGAAGCTTGATCGCTTGAAAGAGATCCATGGAACAATGGGAAAGAAGCTTAAGAAGAAAGCGCCTAAGCAGAAGAAGACATCTCAGAAGAACTATGATAGTGGGAGAATCGATTGGGGATTATGTGGAAGAAGCACTTCAGATTCAGAATCATTTCATAATGAAGATGAACTATCAAGTATGAATTTGTTATCCTCTGATGTTCCAGCTAACTATCCATTTGGAAAAGATGAAAGTGAAAGAGAAAAAACTGAATTTTCTTTTATGGGTGAGAAAGAAAGATATCAAATAGAGGTAGAATTTAAAAGGCTTACAGACAAAATTAGAGATCAACAAGATCTATTGAACAAAAGGGAATGTGTCTTCAATGAAGAAGCTGCCAAACTAAAAGCTCAACTAGAGGAAGGAAACAAGGTAAGAAACTTATTCAAGGACAAATATCAAAAGTTGCAGAATGAAGTAACATCACTAAGAGATGAAGTCAATGAAGGAAGCACAACCATCAAGAAACTCAGAGATAGATCCAGTTACTATGAAATTCTTGAAGCCACGATCCACTCGCTAAAAGAAGATCTTGAAGAATCAAAGAAGCAGAATAAAGAACTACTCCAAGCTCACAAAAATGAAGTTATTGAACTAAGACATCAGTTGGAAGAAGAAAGAAATGTTGAAGAAAACGTGAAGAAGCAGTATCTTGAAAAGGAAGAGCAACATCAAGTTGAGGTAAATATTCTAAAAGATAAATTAGAAGAAAAGGATAAACTGTTACGATTTCAAGATAGTACCAAAGTCTTGGATGATATTCTTAATAGTCAAAGGTCTCCTGCTATCAAAACTGGTCTTGGTTTTCATGAATCTATTGAAGGTGAATCTAGTTCACAAAGTAAGACAAGGAACTCTACTGCAAAAATCTGAAATGCTCAATAAGGAGATGAAAGGTCAATCTCATCATCAACCAAGGAAAGAAATTCTTCAAAGAAAATATTTTACTCCTCCTATGAATAATGTTGAATGTTATGTATGTCATAATCTTGGACATGTTGCAGCCAGATGTAGAAGAAGAAGGGTTCAAGACCATCATGCAGAACGATCATCACATTCAAGGTACTTTAATGGATATTGCTTTGCTTGCAATATGTTTGGTCACAGAGCTCTTGATTGCTATAGAAGAAATATGAGACATGTAAGATGTTACACATGTATCAAGCTTGGAAATATAGCTAAGGAATGCAGGAACAAAGTATGGGCACCATACCAAAAGGAGAAAACATCATCATCACACTTGAAGATGTGGAAGAAGAAAGAAGTATAGTCAAAAAGAGGCATCACAACACAACATACAGACATAACAGAATCAGAGGGAGCTGGAAGTGTAAAACTTCATTGTCCTAAATCTCATACACAAGTTTCTTAAAGAGAAGTCATGTATATACGCGAGTAGGTTATGGCATAGTCGCGCATATGATTTTTTGGGGAAAGGTAGTAGGGACAGGTTCAAGAAAAGGATCAGTTATGATTCGGTTTATTATTTGCGCTGTTTGATAATAGTTACAATTTGCTGATGATGTGTGGAAATGACTTGATGGTTAGAAGTGTTTTGTTTCTAACTTGATAATGATGATGTCTTGATACTTCTTGCTGATATGCATGATCAGATGTGACAGTAAACAAGATGGAACAGGTTTGGGGGAGTGTTAGTCTCCTATACCAATAGGGTTTCATTTTTCATGATTGACAGTGGAAGTGCCAAAAATGTTCATCTTTGATGTTACAAAGGTTCCATATTTTGTGAAAGGAACAGAGAGTTAAAAAATGTAAGGAGGGTATGCCTTAAAATAATAATCAAAAGGCAAGAAAATGAATTGGTCAGAAAAAATAATTGAAATGAACCCCAAAGAAAGACCAGGAAAGTGGCTAACCAAAGTGCCACTGCTATCTTGATGGATGGCCTAACAGTTCAAACTGGACCATGCCATGTTTTAAATTGCTTGTTCTAGACTAGAGAATGAATACCTGTCCAAACAGTTCAAGCTTGGAAGATGAATAGATACATAGAGAAAGGAAGGAGCCCAACTGCTTAATCTGGGCCCTTCGAAGATATAAGGGTAGATTTAGATAGGAGGGTAGCCAAAAGAAAAGAGGATTACCAGGGTTTGCAAGGCTAAGTGCACCCATCCAAAAGAAGAAAAAATGTTAGGTCTATTAGGCAGGGTAGGCAGTTGGAGGTTGCAGAAGCAAGGTCTGACCACATGATATATTGAAAATCATATCTTATCTCATCAATAAGAGAAGGGCAAGAACAATGGTCTATATGGCAAAACTATCAAAGCATGTCTAACTTCCCTCATTCCTTTCAAAAGGTTTCTTACTAATATCCCCTTGAGGACTTTAGGATCTGCCTAAACAGTCCTTCTTACATTTCTCCCTTGAGAAAGTCATGTCAAGTTGTAACCTTCTTCCTCAAAAAAGAAGCCACATTTCTTGTGTAAAATCCCCACTTCATACTTCATCCAATTCTGGTTTCTAAGTTTCAGTTCTCAATCTCAATATCTCCCTCACGCTTCACCTCACATACCCATATTAACTCCTAACCCTATTATATAGCTCCGTAGTACATCCCCACCCCTATTTTCTACAAAAACTATATAAAATTCCCAAAAAATATATTAACTATCCCACCCCCTAGCATTATAGGTAAGTAACACAGTTATGGGAGATATTAGTCCATTTGGGGCTATAATCAACCCTCCCGCGTCCTTACCCCAGAATTAATCTAACCTCTAGTTAAGATTAATAGCCTATATCTAAACCCTCACCCACCTAAACCCTTTCAAATTGCCTCGCAGTCAAACCCCAATGTTTAAATGTCAAAATGTTTAAATGTTTTTTATTAAACATTGTGCCGCATTTTCCCACATTAATCCTACCCACAGAAAACCCACCTGAGCTAAAGTTTGAACCCGCAGCGATAATATATTATTTAAATACGGGCGGGACCCACTCCAAACATGCGCTCCGCGCCAAAGGCCCCGCCAGCTGTCGATCTCTCACCGCGCCCGATCCAACGATGGGCGGGTGTTTTCAGCCCACAACGTGTCGGGCTTTAATGGCCGGGGGATGGGCAGTTTTGTCGTCGTACCCCCGCCACGTGTCGACAGCCCGGGGTGTTCGGAGGCCTCCCCCCCAAAACCGCCTCTGCTCAAAGGTGGTGCAGGGAAACCAGAAACCGTCGTCCAAGAAACCGTCCTCCGTCCCATTACGTCAGCAGTCCCGTCACCATGATGTCACACTCGATCCCCGCCGTTGTTGGAAATAATACTAAGAGGGGGGGGTGAATCAGTATTATCAGATCAATAAAACTTTTTCATTTCATACTTAGATACATATACGCTACTTCATTCAAGGGAAACCGTGTGTATGCGCAACTGTGTCTAAAGCAACTAGTGTATATCCAAAATACTTATGATTCAGTTAATCCATTAAATGTTGATCTTTAGTCAGTGCATCAGAACTTCATTAATCATATGAACAGTAAGCAGGTGCAGTAAAAAGAGAACAGATCATCACACTCAAGAAGCACACATGAACACCATGATATAGGGTGGAAACCCAATGTGGGTGAAAACCACCTACTGCAATCCGTTTCTATCTTCCTTTATTAAGAAACTTCTTTTACAATGTACTGGTGCAGTCCTTTACCAGTACGCAGTCTACAACCTGCAGAAGGTTACAACCTTCTCTCGTTCTCCAGGCTCTCCTGGAAGGGAGCTCCAACCCCCTTTTCTCTTGTACTAGCTGAGATACTAGTACGTAGGCGCCGGCCTACAATCTTCTCTCCTCCAAGTACCACGTTTCATACATTTTCAGACTGGATACTCCTGAAGCACAACACTATAATCTGAAGGCCACGTTTCATCCAATTTTCATACTGGACCCATAACTATCATTGAAGCTCAAAACAATCACTACTAGCATTATCAATTTCTGAATCACTGAAGCACTGAAACCCTGTCAGTCACCAGAACATAGAGCAGACACAGAACTTTGCAAAATCATTCAGACCCAACTGCAACTTCAAATATCAAACTTCAAAATGTATACGCTACTACGCTGAATCAAACCCATGTACATACGCGCTTTTTCCAAAGACAACCCGCATACAGATCTAAAAATAATTTCTCATAACTTGCACCTGTACCAGACATCATTCATACTCATAACACTTATAGAACAATACATGCGTCAGTATGTAGATCTAGAATAAGCATCATAAAGATAGTTCATTTCAAACCATTTGATCCCGATCTCTCCTTAGATCTTTTTCTCCTTCAACAGGTGAGATCCCTCCTTAGCTCAGATCAAGCAATGCATCATCAACCCATAACCTGCATCCTGGATCTCATACGTCTTCAGATATTCAAGACTTTTCGGATGCTTTTGCCTAATGATCTTCTTCTCCTTTTATAGTCTTAGGCCTTACTCAATACCACGGTCCAAAACCATAATAAATCAATACTAAGAGCCCAATACTTGGGATCAACACACTTGTCGAGATACCATGGTCCAAAACCATAGGTTCAAATACCGAGGACTAACTACCATGGACCAAAAGTAAGCTTTCCCACATATGCGCACTTTTCCTTTCGTGAAAGTGCGTGTATACGCATACGCTCCTTTTTCTCCACTTACCCACGTGTATACACGCTTTCATCAAGTATAACCCGCGTATACCTTTCTTTTGACCTACTGCACTAGATCTGCCATCTGATTAAGTTGCCATCACCTGTATCATGCCTCTGAGTGAGTTGCCATCAAGGACAACACTTGTATCATAATGCCAACAATCTCCCCCTTTGGACTTGATGGCAACCACCACACCAAGTCACTCTCCCCCTTTGACATCAAGGGCAAAGGGCGGACCAAGATATTCTCTTCTTGATCTCCATCTGCTGTCCATACTCCCCCTGAGTACCTGCTGGAATCTCTGATTGAGCTCCCCCTTTGTACATGCCAAGATGTACCAATCTGTCCATGCTCCCCCTGAGCACATGCAAGGTCTGTAAAAGCATATCATGACTCTATACATACATCAATCTCCCAATCAAGTGGGAATACACCATTTTTGACTCATCCACCCAACCAAGTGGGGATATACCAAATGTTTATACATGACTTATTACATCATCCATCCCATGCATAGTGGGGTAATAAAATACATCATATGACTCACAAAGACCAAGGACTTAAACAAGACCATGATAGTTATCAGCAGCTATCATACACCATATGATAAGCATCTAACATCCAGACCTATAACCTGCAATCCATTCTTTTGGTCAAGAAAGATATGTCAATAAGCATTATCACCAAGGACTTCTAACCATAATGCCAACAATGCATTATTTGAAGTATATGCTCCCCCTGAACCTGTGCCATGCCATCATCAAAATAGTGACTGAACCATATCAGACTTCTGTAATGTTTCTTTTCTTCAGAACATCATATATGCGACTGTGCAGCATATAACTCGCATATATACACGTCTTTTCTTCATGAACCCCGCATATGAGATTTGGAACACTGATGTTCCACACTTCCAGCTTCCTCTGAATCGGTCATGTCTGTATACTCTACTATGCCATATCTTTCTGGCTGTACTTCCCTTTTCTTCCATATTTTCAACTGTGATGATGTTTTCTTCTTTTGGTTTGGTGTCCACAATCTTCTCCTGCATTATTTCGCTATGTGTCCCAGTTTGTTGCATACATAACATCTTACATGTTTTATATTCCTTCTGTAGCAATCAACAGCTTTGTGACCAAACATATTGCAAGCAAAACAATATCCCTTAAAGTACCTCGAACGTGATGATCTTTCTGTTTGACGGTCTTGGACCATTCTACTTCTGCATCTGGCTCCAACATGTCCAAGATTATGACATACATAACACTCAATATTGTTCATCGGAGGAGTACAAGATTTCCTTTGAAGAATTTCTTTCCTTGGCTGTTCATCCTTGTTGATTATTTTAGATTTTTCATTAGAGTTCCTTGCCTTTCGTTGTGAGCTAGATTCATCTTCAACAGATTCATAAAAACCAAGGCCAGTTTTGATAGCAGGAGATCATTGACTACTAAGAATATCATCCAAAATCTTAGTACTATCTTGAAATCGCAATAGTTTATCCTTTTCTTCTAATTTACCTTTCAAGATATTTACCTCAACTTGATGTTGTCCTTCCTTTTCCAGACATTGCTTTGTCAAAGTTTCTTCAGACTTCCTTCCTTCTTCCACTTGTTGCCTTAGTTTGAGAATCTCATTTTCTTGTTCTTCATTCAGCACCTGCAGCATTTGTCGTATTCTGGAGGCACATTCCAACTGAGCCTTTAAGCTGATAATTTCTTCTTTGAGGGCACTCTCTCGTTTGCTAGGTAGATCTTGTTGATCTATGATTTTATCTGATGCTTCATTTGCTTGTCCATATTCAATCTGAGGTGATTCAGGATCTGAATGCTTGCTTCCACTCAATAGCAGGCTGTCATTATTCCTTTGAGCTGTCTTCTTCTTTTGATGCGCTTTCTTTCCCATTGTTCTACGGATCTCCTTCAAGTGATCAAGCTTCTACCGAAGGACCTGCTCTGATACCAATTGTTGGAAATAATACTGAGACGGGGGGGGGGGTGAATCAGTATTATCAGATCAATAAAACTTTTTCATTTCATACTTAGATACATATACGCTACTTCATTCAAGGGAAACCACGTGTATGCGCAGCTGTGCCTAAAGCAACTAGCGTATATCCAAAATACGTATGATTCAGTTAATCCATTAAATGTTGATCTTTAGTCAGTGCATCAGAACTTCATTAATAATATGAATAGTAAGCAGGTGCAGTAAAAACAGAACATATCATCACACTCAAGAAGCACACATGAACACCATGATATAAGGTGGAAACCCAATGTGGGTGAAAACCACCTGCTGCAATTCGTTTCTATCTTCCTTTATTAAGAAACTTCTTTTACAATGTACTAGTGCAGTCCTTTACTAGTACGCAGGCTACAACCTGCAGAAGGTTACAACCTTCTCTCATTCTCCAGGCTCTCCTGGAAGGGAGCTCCAACCCCCTTTGCTCTTGTACTAGCTGAGATACTAGTACGTAGGCGCCGGCCTACAATCTTCTCTCCTCCAGGTACCACGTTTCATACATTTTCAGACTGGATACTCCTGAAGCACAACACTATAATCTGAAGGCCACGTTTCATCCAATTTTCATACTGGACCCATAACTATCATTGAAGCTCAAAACAATCACTACTCGCATTATCAATTTTTGAATCACTGAAACACTGAAACCCTGTCAGTCACCAGAACACAGAGCAGACACAGAACTCTGAAAAATCATTCAGACCCAACTGCAACTTCAAATATCAAACTTCAAAATGTATACGCTACTACGCTGAATCAAACCCGCGTACATACATGCTTTTGCCAAAGACAACCTGCGTAAAGATCTAAAAATAATTTCTCATAACTTGCAGCTGTACCAGACATCAGTCATACTCATAACACTTATAGAGCAATACATGTGTCAGTATGTAGATCTAGAATAAGCATCATAAAGATAGTTCATTTCATACCATTTGATCCCGATCTCTCCTTAGATCTTGTTCTCCATCAACCGGTGAGATCCCTCCTTAGCTCAGATCAAGCAATGCATCATCAACCCATAACCTACATCCTGGATCTCATGCTTCAGATATTCAAGACTTTTCAGATTCTTTTGCCTAATGATCTTCTTCTCCTTTTATAGTCTTAGGCCTTACTCAATACCACGGTCCAAAACCATAATAAATCAATACCAAGAGCCCAATACTTGGGATCAACACACTTGTCGAGATACCATGGTCCAAAACCATAGGTTCAAATACCGAGGACTAACTACCATGGACCAAAAGTAAGATTTCCCACATGTACGCACTTTTCCTTGCGTGAAAGTGTGTGTATACGCATATGCTCCTTTTTCTCTGCTTACCCACGTGTATACGTGCTTTCATCAAGTATAACCCACGGATACCTTTCTTTTGACCTACTGCACTAGATCTGCCATCTGATTAAGTTGCCATCACTTGTATCATGCCTCTGAGTGAGTTGTCATCAAGGACAACACTTGTATCATAATGCCAACAGCCGTTGCCCCACGTCGCCCGCCACGTTGTCCTCCCGCACCCACGTTGTGCCACCGTGTCCCACCACATCATCATCCCAGTCAGCGTCCACATCACCCGTCTGTACCCGGGGCCTGCTGATGACATCATGCTGACATCATCACGGGAAAGCGCCAAAAGCGCGTATGCGCCAAATTTTTTGTTAAAAACACGGAAAGTGACTATTTACAGTCATTTTCATTGGAAAGTTTGGCTGCACTGTTCTGCTGTTCACACCAAGCTGCCTCCAGATTTCAAGATTTCAACACTTTGGATGCCTCCACCTACAAATTCGACGTCAATCTTCGCCCTTCAATCAACTCAATCACCCTCGGCGCTAGCTAATCCAGGTATTTTCCGATTTCAACCTGTTTGCCCGTGTTCTTCCCGTTCTCTAGAATTTTTTCACTAAATTGCCTACAAACTTCTAAATTTGATGGTGCTGTCCTTTAAAAGATTGGCCTAAATTATCTAATGCACCCCCTGTTTAAGAGAACCAAGACTGTTAATAATTTCACCGTGCTAGAATCCATTTTCGAGCTTGAATTTTCAATACAGTTTCACACCTGCCCGACATTGTTCCCTTTTGTCGTGTTTCACTTCAAACTCTCAGTACATTAAGCTTTATAATCCCTTTCTCCTCTGCATTTGCCCTCACTGTCTCTAAATTCAGAGAGTTTGCCAAAAGAAACTAAAGCTCAAATCAAATTCTGCAAATTGTTCTTTTCAATACAGCAACAAAATATTGAAGACTTTGGCTTCAGCTAAACTCATTTTGCCACTCCTCTTCAAGTCCTCACAAGCTATCATCCTCAGCTTGTTCTGCTCAAAAACTTCATTCTAAAGATAACATATGAAAGTTCTGTAATGGCTACTCCATCAGCTCTTAGTGTCACTCCTATGAATCCACCAAACAAGGAGCTTGAAGCCATGCCTCTTGCTGATAGAGATTACCTTATCCAAGATCTTGTTGGTGACAGAAACCACTTGCAGACTTTCTACCAATTGAGAAACAGCTATCTAAGCAACAATGACATGTATGGTATGTGGGAGTCTAATCTGCCTTATTACTTCCTCCCATCTATTAATATTTTTCCAGAGATCATCCGCTTATGTGCTGAGAACTATGAGCCAACTCAAAGAGCTGTTAAGTCTCCATCTGGGAGCATACTTTTCCACATTACTCCTGACTCCATCAACCAAATGCTCAATTTCAAGAAGACTCAGTTGTTGTTTCCCTTCTCCATGAACTATTTGCTGGATGCAGGCTCCAAACTCTCTAGTGTTGACATTGAAAAAATCACCAAGACATTCATGAGGGAAAAACGCCAGCCTACATGGCCCCCTCCTTTCTTATATGTCCATTTCAATGAGGTGGGCAAGCTTCTAGTTGATATGATCTCTTATGTGCTGGGCTTCAAAACTAGTGAGCACATTGATGAAACAGTGTTGGTATTATTAGCTGCATATAGTCCAGGCTAGCCCCCTGCTTACAAGTATAACTTTGCCAAGTTTATAGCTAATAAAATACATGACCAACTATTGAAAGTGGATAGGGAGGGAGTATTCAAATATTCATCATATATCTACCACTTATTCATGTATTACCAGTCTGAAAGCTTCCAATGCCCCATCAAGAAATTGGATTCTAGGGGTGAAAAGACGTTTGTCATCTTCTGGTCATCAATTTTCCATGAAGTTCAAAACTCTCCATTCTCTTACTGTGAGTTTATTGACCAATTTGTATACCCAGTCTTTTGCCTCCTAATGATATCCCCTCCTCCTAGATTGTCATTTGAGATTCAGAAGACCTTGCAGCTGTCCAAGAACTACAAAATAGGTGATTGGTACCTATATCAAAACCATATTGTCATCAGAATCTATGGCTGCAAGCTCTGTCCTTACAGGCTTCCAAGGTATGTACCAATGAGATTGTTTGCCTTGGAATACTATAGGCAGCTCATTAGTTCTGATCTCACCCATTTTCATAGTGCCAAAAAGAAAACCCACCTCAAATTCAAAGACCATCTAGGCCCCTTCATCATGGACAAGAACGAGGGTTGGCAAGATGTTGATGAAATTCTCAGGGACAAATATAAGCTAAAGAGGAGCTTCTGGTGGGTCCCTTATGACCCGGAAGGTTTTATCAATGCCAGAAGAGTTAAATACAGGCTGCTAGGTTATGATCACTATAAATATCCATAAATTGAGCAATATGCCAACCAAGATGAGTGGTTGCAAGGTATATTAGTTGAGGAATTAACTCAAGAGGAAATAATGGAGAAAAATGTCAAGGATTTAGAAAAAAATCTTGACTTGGAGTCTGTGCAGCAGGTAACATTGAAGCTGCCACATCAAATTGGAGAAGGTACATCTATTGTTGCAGCCACACCAGTCGCCCAGGGACCATCTACATCAGCAACAGGTATAGCAAAGGGCAAGGAGATAATGGGTGCAGAAAAGGAAGTGGTCACAGAACAACCTGCCTCTTCAATAGAGCAACCTCAAGTACAGGCTCCTCCACAACAAACAGAAGCACCAACAGTGCCTGCCTTGCAGACTCCTGCACATGAGGAAAGAGGTAGAAAACGAGACAGAGATGAGTCCACACCTGCTAGTGGGTCCACTCAGCAGCCTGAAGCCAAGAGGCAAAAGGTTGATTCTCCAGTTGTGGAGGAAATCAGTGAAGAAATCCTTGGAAGCCCAAGGAAAGATAGAGAAGACAGTCAACAAACAGCCACAATCTCTTTTCAACAAGAGTAGGAAAGACAACATGGCATGGAGGTGTCCTCCTCCACACAGCAAAGCAAGAGGCCGGCTAGCATCAAGGCCACCTTTAAAGAAATTAAGGCACAAAATGAGCTGCTAAGAGTGCAGTTATATGACCAATTTCTCGAGGCAACACCTGCCAAACAAGAAAGGTTGATGGTAGCATATGACATCAAAGAGGAAAAGATGATCCTCAGCCATTTTAAACCCAAGGTACAGCAGCCTCAGTCAGGTGCAGATTATGTCAGAAGGAAGTTGGAGGTTATGGAAAAAGACATTCACCCCATGGATCAAATAGGACTGCATAAGAAAACAGGGGAAATGGTCTATGCCACATTGGTGAAAAAGGCCACAATGGCCCATGAGTTAAAAGAATCTCTCAGGAACACTAATACTCAGCTTGATTTAGAAAGAATGTCCTCCACAGCCAAAGACAACAGAATCAAAACATTGGAGGACATTATTGTAGACCTGGGGAATGATCCTAAGAATCCCAAGGCTATCAAGGCTCTAATGAAGAAAAAGGAGGATGATATTGCTGCTCTAAAAACCCAAATGAGGCTCTCCTAAACCATGCATCCACAAAAAGGAGAGCTAGTAAAAGAGAAAGAAGTTGAAGATACATTGGACCTCCTAATGCAAATGAATCAAAGAATAGTCCAAATGGAAGAAGAGTTGGAAAAGGAACTGCAAAACAAGCAGGGAGAGTCGACCTCCCAGCCTCCTCAAACTGCTCCAACTACTGCAGCAACTACAGAAGTAGCAGTGACCCCTCCAACGGCTACAGCAACTTCAGATACTGCGGCAGCAACAACAACAGCTCCTGAGGCTAGCATAAGCATGGATGATTTGACAAAAGTTGTCAAGGAGTTGGAGCTTCAGGCAACAGAGATTAAAAAGGCAAAAGAAAAATTGGCTGAGCTAGAAGCAAAATATGACAAGTCCAAAATGACAGTAGCTGAGCAGAACAAAGAAATTAAGGCCCTGAAAGACAAAATAAAGGCCTTGGAAAAGGAACAGAATTTAGAGAAGACTCTGGCTGAAATAAAGAAAATTTTGTGGACCCGCATTGACCACTCTATCACCAAACAGTGGAAATCAATAAAAACAGTGCATGAGCAGATTGAGTTAATAGGCCAAGCTCAAATTGAGAGCCAAAAGACCATAGCAGCACTAGGAAATATGCTTGAGCAAGCTAGCAGGATGATACATTGCCTGAATACTCACACAAAGGAGGAGTTGGTAGCCTTAGACATCAGAAACAGAATAGATACTATTTTGACAGCCAAAAAGGTGCTGACCCTCAGAAATTTTGTGCAGAATTTGGAGAGAAAGTGTCAGGAAATGCAGGCTGAGGTAGATGATTACAAGCTTAGAATGGGTGTATTACAAGGCAGAGGATTGCCCAGCCTACTGACCGGTGCTCGAAGACTGCTCACTCGTGAGCAGTATGCCACCAGGATGACCAATTTCATTTCAAATCAGATCACAGCATCCACAAGCACTTCAGAAGAAGCAGGACCTCCATCAGGACAGAGCCTCTATGACAAGCTGGAAAATTTATTTTACATTGAGCATGAAATTAATCACTTGTTTGAGGTCCCACCCAATTTTTACACGTACACAGAGGCAGATGAAACTCTAATAAAAATACGAAGACACCAACTGCCTAAAGAAGATTGGTGGCAAGCAATGCTGCAAATTTTGTCCCAATGACCTCGGTTTTGTCTCTTCTAATCAGCCTCAGGTCAACGAAATTTAATACAGTGTGAAGACAACTGGCAGAGAGGGTGAGAATAATGACTCAGCAAAATACTGGGACAGCAAGCCCAAGAAGGGAAACGCGCAGATTTTGGCCAGCACAGCTCCAGTCGACTCAGTTGGTCACAAAAGTCAAAACTTTCTGACAAGATGGACAACTAATGCACTAAATATTTACTGCAGCATTTACTCTTTCAGTTGTAATTCCTCAGGGGATTGGCATAGAATTTATGGGCTATTAACTCATCAGCTAGATATTTTGCATCTAATTTTTGTATATATACCTCCCCATACAACATATTTGGGGTTGGTGATTTTCTCTCTGAGACATTGTTTTGTATATTTTCAGACTATCTAATACAAATGGTTGGAAAAGTTCATGATCTATACACTGTTTGATGTCAAAGTGATGATCTGCGTTCTGCTACAGAATTCCTATGTTGTTTGATGGAGCTGTTAGCTACCTATACCAATAGGTTTCATATATCATGATTGGCAAAGAAAGTTCCAAATATGCTCTGCTTTGGTGATGCAAAGATCCCATATTTTCAAGAGAAGGCAATATGTGTATATAGCTTAATGTTGACTCAATGTTGGATGGATGGTCCAACAGCCTAATCTGGATCATGCCATGTTTCAATTTTTTGTTGTAGAATAGAGAAAGAAGTCTGTCCAAACTGTTTAATCTTGGCAGACCAGTAGTTAGGTAGAGAATTAAGGTTCCCAACTGCTTAATCTGGGACCTTGGAAGCAATAAGGGCAGTTCTAGATAGAAAAGCAAAAGAAAAAGCCAAAAGAAAAGAAAAGGCACATGAGGGTTTGCAAGTCTAAGTGCACCCTCCATAAAGAAACAGAAAATGCTAGGTCAGTAGATGAGTAGGTAGAGGGGGTTGCAGAAATGTCATTCCTTTCAATTGAATTTTGTTGGTCCAACATAAAGGAAACATTAGTGGGTAGAGAAGTTCCTCTTCTCCATCATCTTGCAGCAATACAAAGAAGCATGTCTAACTTCCTGTTCCCCCCCCCCCCCCCCCCTTCACTTTCATTGCTAACATCCCTACACCAGTTGTGTTCATGAAAGAAAATCAAGGTTTTATGGTGGTTCTTGTTTCTTTAAAAGCCACATTTCTTGTCTAAAATTCTTTTCATTTTGATCTACTTCCTAAACTAAGTTGATTTCATATAAAACTTAGTGTTTTTCCCCCTCATCCACCTTTTCCACTTATATTAACCCCTAAGTTCTACTATTTAACTCCTTATACCCCCTATTCCCCCTATTACTATGTAAATTATGCAAAAAACCCCAAAATACCTATGTATCCCCTTCCCTAAGCATTATAGCTCTAAGTTTGGTTTTAAATGGTTTAAGCGCTAAAACATTATAGCGCGACCCAAAGAGCGTTGATATATTAATCCTGGGATTAATCCAAGATCCGCTTGGACTAATAACCTTAATCCGGCTTTGTTAATAAACCCGCGCATAATACATTTTGTCCGTAACACAGCTTGAAAACCCACTTTCCTAAAGTTTCCGCCAGGTGCACATTTCAAAAAAAACATTATTTTATTCCCCCGCCCGCTGCCGTATCGCCCTGACAACTTGATGACCCGTCGACTGTCGGATCTGGGTTTTCCCATCCGACGGCCCATATCCATATCGGGTCGGCCCCGACGACCGTAACTTACCTCCCGAGAAACTGTCATAGGGTGACGTCAGGCCTCTGCCACGCGTCACCCCCATATTTTCTCGGGTTGCCCTCTGACAATACTGCTTCTGTATCCAGAGCGGTCCGAGAAAATCCGCTTACCACTTCCGGTTTCCGCTGACCGGTCACGCTCAGTCACGTCCTCGTCACTGCCACGTCGTGCTCACGTCATGCCACATCGCCGCCCTGTCAGCACCCCCGCCCGCCAGTGCTCCGACATGTCCGCCACCTATGCAATCCCCGTGGACCACTCACAGGCTGCCATGTCACTCGATGATGTCATGCTGATGTCACCCGACCCTGATCCCACCTGATGACGTCATGCTGACATCATCCAAAAAAAAGCGCCAATATCCCAAAAAGTCCATATTTTCGCCAAAAAACCATGTTTTTATCACTTTCGCCAAAAAGACTATTGCTCTGCTCTACATGCATTTTACGACCAATCCGTCACCAACCTGCAGAAATCACTACAAAGACCGTGGGCGCGTCCAATCTACCTGCATTTGTAACCATTGCTGGCAAATCACAAGGTATTTATCCGAATCATTCCCTTCGTGCCTGGTTTTGTCCATAATTCTCCAAACATAGCTTAAAAAGAGTGAGAAAGCACTCTACCTACCAGAAAATCCCAGTAACCAGGCCTATTTTCAGTGGTTGGGACGAAATTCCTCTACAGAACCTGCATTTAGCCAAATTTACCTAAATTTACAATTAGTTCGCGCATTCGTGAACTTAAAGACCTGGGCTCCACTAATTCACCTTGGAGAGAGTTTACCAGTCCCGGAATTCACACTATCAGTCCTCTGTGCAGTTTTTCAGTTGCTGCCACTACCAGTTACCCTCTGTTCCTTTGCAATTCACCTCTCTGTTCCAGAAATAACCCTCTGTGTTGCTCTGTTCAGTAACACCAGTTCACATATAAATCAGAGGCCTTATTAGCCATGGAAACACCAATATCATTAAATATAGCACCTCTCAATGCCCCACAGAGAGAGTTAGAATGGAAGGCTCTGGGTGATAAATATTATCAGATGATAGACTCATTTCCACTGAATTCCAAATTTAACATCCATATGTTGAATGAGTTAAAGGCTCAACACCTTAGTGGAGCTGATATATTAGGGATTTGGGACTCCAATTTGCCCATTTTTAACCTTCCTCAAGTCAATTCCCTTCCAGACTTGATCCATAGATGCTGTGAATGCTATGATCCATGTCAGAGAGCTGTTGTCAGTCCCACAAGCTCAGTCTTGTTCCATATCACCCCTGAGGCCATAAATGAGATGCTGCACTTTCACACTGCAAGACCATTGACTCCTCTCTCCATGTTGGACTTATTAAAGAAGGGGGGCAACCTGTCCAGTGCCCAGATCATCAAAATCAATCAGTTATTCATACAGCCAAGCTCTGAAACTGTGAGAACGCCTCCTATTGGAAATCCATACCTCAATGACTTGGGAAAAATGCTTGTAGATTTGATCAGCTATGTCTTGGGCTACAAGGGAATTGAGGATGTTGATGACACCATTATGGCTATGCTGTCCATATTTTCTCCTGGAAAGCCTCCTGCTGTGCACTATGATTATGCTACATATATTGCAAACAAGATTCATGAGCAACTGATGAATCTAGAAAGGGAAAAGGTGTTTAGATACACCTCATACATATATCATCTGTTCTTATTCTATCAACCTGAAAGTTTCCCTATTCCTCTAAAGAAACTTGATGCCCAGGGAAATCCAAGGTCGGTTGCGTTTTGGACTTCAGTTTTTCATCACACCTCTTGCTCACCATACACATACTGTGAATTCATAGACCTTTTCATTCATCCAGCTTTGACCTTGTTATATGGTGTTCCTCCTCCAAGATTGACTGATGAAATGCAAAGAATTCTCCATCTCTCTAAGACTTACAACATTGGTGATTGGTACTTTTACCAACACCATACAGTAATCAGAATATATGGCTGTGAGTTGGACCCTTATAGGCTTCCAAGATATGTCCCCATGGGACTATTTGCCTTGGAATATTTCAGACAGTTTGGAAATGCAGACCAGATCCATTTCCATTGTAGAAACAAGAAAGTGCAACTAAAGGTCAGGAACCATCTAGGCCCTTTTCTTTACAACATAAGGGAGGAGGGATGGAAGGAAGCAGATGGTATGTTAGAGGCCCTCCGATTGGAAACCAGTTTTCGCTGGGTACCTTATGACCCTAATCATTTCATTTCTCTCAGGAGGGTAAAACATAAATTGGGTGGCTATGCTCATGTCAGATTGCCTCACATTGATAAGTATGCCAACTTATTGAGTTGGAAAGAGGGCACCCTAGAAGAGACAGTTACTAGAGAGAAAATGATACCAAGAAATGCAAAGAATATTGAAAAGGAGGCTGACTTGGAAACTTGTGGACAGGTTTCCTCTTCATATCAAAGGCAACTTGGAGCAGCTGCCTCATCTTCTAGAGCACATCAGCAAGCAGCCAAAGCTACTTATCAGGCTTCCAGCAAAGGCAAAGAGAAACAGATGGAGCCAAAACAACCACCTCATGAAGAAGTACAGCAGCAAAAAGAACAACAAAAATAGGAGCAGCCAGTGCAGCAAGAACAAACAGCTGAAGCCCCAATATCCACTGGGCAGCAGGCACAAGAAACTGTGCCTCCTAGGTAGGAAATGACAGTGGAGGCCTCGGTCCTCCAAACCCCACAAAATGAAGATAGAAATCAGAAGAGGGATAGAGAGCAGGAGACTTCCCTCACTACATCCACAACTCAAAGGGAGAAAAGACAGAGGCTAAATCCCCTTTCAGAAGAAGAAATGCCTATTGGGAAATCTTTGGGCATGGGCCCACCAAGCATGGAAGCATCTGCAAGTTCCTTTCAGCAGGAACAAGAAAGGACAGTTGGAGGAGAAGTCAGCTCCTCAAGCCACCAAAGGGGAGCTTAAACAATGTTGTGGGGAAAAATGCCTATGCAGGACGATCCTATCCACCTAAGGTGTGACAGTGCCTTAGCAAGAAACAGAGACAACTATTCTAGTATTCTTCCTTTATGAATTAAGAATGAAGAGAGATGGATGGACTAACCGGTGTCTTCCGTTTGTCCCTCGATCCGGTTTCTCTTCTCTTGGAGAGTTCCCAGCTACTTGCCTTCTCACTCGCCCAGCTTCAAGAGGTTTCTGCAAGATCACAAGAAGAGAACACTACACAAGACATGGATTCATATTCATAACTAGTTCAGGATTAGAAATAAACTAAACATACTAATGCAATCATACATCAAAAATACATCAGTATATAGGAGAAACCAAGATAGATTTATTGATGAATAACAAGGTTCAGGAAGAGATACAACCTAGAGGGCTCCAATCTAGCATCTCCTTCCCAGCAAATGGAATTCCTATCTTCACCCCCTTCAAAGGACTAAGCACCCAATGATTCCAATATCAAACCAACAACAATTCTTTGAAATAACAAAATTCTAGCCTCTAGATCTCATGGAGGAGAGATCCATATATAGATGTTTGGAGAGAGGATGAGTCAGCTTGAGATCTGACTAGTTTCCTCTCCCTCTGTCAGTTCTTGATTCCACTTGGAGGTTCTTTCTTCCACTTGGAGATTTGGAACCTCTTACTCATTACCAGTCGAATTCCCTGAGGCAAGTGTCATTTTGGAAGCTTCCTGGGTTCTCACACCTTGAGAAATGAACTTGCCACATGTCCACTCTCGCTCAGCGCAGGTAGCCAGTGTTGCCTTTGACATTCAACACAGGTAGCCAGTGTTGGCTTTGACATTCAGCGCAAACAGCTAGTGGAGCCACTGAATTGATCCTGAATTGACTTGTTTTTGAGCAGTTTCTGGTGGAGAACTTCTGTGAATTGCTGTGGTTTGTTAGCCTTGTTCCTCTAGGGGTAGGAACAACATGTTTAGGGACTTTGGATCCCTTAGATTATGGACATTTCATGCTCAATGCTGTAAGGCACAAAAATGTCTATAACAGTTGCCCCCTAAAGTATGAGGCCGTCTATCGGGTGAAATGCTTTATCAGGAGGATCCGAAGTTCATCCAATGCTGGGAGGGGACCTGTAATAAGATACAATACAGTACATTATTTTTCATACTGCTTTCATGATCTAGCTGAGGCGGGCATTCCCATGCTCAGCTTTATAAATTCATTTTTCTGTACATAGAACAGACAATCGTCTGATGGTAGACTGATAATTTTGATGAAATTATCATCCTTTGAGTAGGATGATTATCTACTGCAATGATGTACATGTCAATGTCTTTATCTTTCCTGAATATATATCGCAGCCCGGATGGATGAAACTAGATCCGGGGTCTTCAAACTCGTTCGATCTTCACTCTAAGTACAAGTCGATCCATGTGAGAAATGTTCTGAAGTCGAACATGGAAAGACATCGCTTGATTACCGGTCAATGATGTAAACCGTTAACAAGCGTGAGAGGAATCACCGATAATGATAATGACCCTCAAGGTACTGCAGTACAATTCACGTGGTGTGAATAAAGAACTTGGCATCGAACACCACGCAAAAACTTTCGGTCGAAGGTCATTAATGTATACCTGTCACCGGAAGTGAGAAACTTGCCATTGAGGCATGCAAGCTTCAAAGTACTGAAGGGGTTGTTCCTAGATCAACTTCTTGGATAATGAGCTGATGTCGACAAGAAGCGATCCATCAAAGGAGGGACTTAATGAATCCCACATCAGTGACACAGAACGGAGCTAATGATTTTAATGGAGGTGAAAACGATCTGTGACATATGATTCAGGGTGGCGGTCATGAAAGGATGAAGGATAATGTATGGCAGTGGATGGGACACGGTTTGCTTTTCTGAACGACTTCTCTTGAAAATATGGCGACACTGATGCGATGGATTGGTAGCATTACCCAAATATGGATGGTATGGCGAGACCATGGATGTGACTGGCGAATGAAACAACCCAACCCGATTGTGGTACGGAGGAAAAGTGTCATGTTCAAGAGCGACTTGCTACCATCAAAGTTTTCTTTAGTTTCTCCCAATTTTTCCCCAGTCATTGCTGACCAGTACCTCTTTATTTTTGTCAAGCTTGAGGAGGATAACATATGCTTGTTTTATAACCTGCCCTTCGGGCAAGCCCATCGCTATGTTTTAACGAGCTTAGCGATAGTGAAACTCGTTCTCGTCTAAAGACAAGTTTGTCACTATTTAATGATTTTAACGAGTCTAACGACAAAGATAACTCGGTCCTTTTCATTTTTAGAGAGTCTGAAAAGGTACATAAAGTTAACTCCAAAAGTCCTTTTTCGTCATCTAATCCCTTAAGTCCGAAAAAGTATAAAACAATATAGAAGGGATGAGTTTTCGATAGTTTTAACGAGCCGAACAAAACAAGCGCTCGATCTTTTTGTGCAATAATCCCTCAAGTCCAAAAAGATTAAAATCTAAAGGAGGGATAGCACTTCCTGTCCCTTTAACGAGCTGGAAGGCCAAGGCTCGGCAATCTTTTCATATTTTACGAGTCAGATGAAAAGAGCTTAAAGAAGACTCGTCTTTTGAGGAACGAGTGATAAACATGGTTAGCAGCTGATTCCAGGTACAGGTTGGAATTTTCCAATCACGGCAGTGTCACAAGGATGGCTAGGTGAAATCACTCTTCGCAGCTGTTCCTCAAAATGGGTAAACAATCATATGGAGGTGAACGATCGGCCAAATGAAAAGTGGAGGTGACGGTGCAAACACGACCAAGGCTTTAATGGCTGATGATATTACATTCACTGTGGTTATTTACCGGGATAGTTCATTTTTTAACGAGCTTAAACGCGGGTGGAAACATTTGCTCGATCTTATGTTTATTTTTTAACGAGCATGAACTATGCGCTAAAACTGCTCGGATCTTGCGTTTATTTTTTAACGAGCATGAACTGTGTGCTAAAACTGCTCGATTACCCAGTCATATGATAAGAGTGTCTCATCAAGATTCTATTTTTTATGGAGCTTCATCTCACTAAGCTTTGCTCCGGATCCTTTCGTTATGCAAGTTCGGAAACGACTAATCCTACGAGTTTAAAGGGTTAGACCTACAGGTTTAAAGGGAGGACGTAAAAATTTTAAAAAATAAATAGCCGCCCCTTGCTTGCACTCAAAAAGGTTTGCATGCCCCCAGGAATAAAGTACGATTTCAAGGTTACCCCTCAATTTGCAGATAAAACATTTGTTTTACCGGGAGAGGCCTACCTCTTTCAGGCTACCCAAAGATTGTTCTGTTATTCTTTCAACAAAACACTTCTTCGACGATATCTATTGAAATAGACAAAGGTGAGTGACGACGCCCGCCCTCTCACATAGCTTTGACAAAAGAATCTTATTCCAGAACAACCCCACTTCCAACCACGGACGGGGTACGGACTAGTCATATTCTCCCGCAGAAACCTACCCTATACCCAAAGTTTTCCTACCGAAGCAGACCAGGACGCATGCCCCCTGGCTTCCAGTCATATCCTCCTGGATTACTCGTGCTCATCAGGAGGACGGACCGTGGGTTGAGACACTTCTTGCGTGAAGAGACCATTTAGGGATGGTATATGACTATTTGCGATGAGTGACCTGGGAAATGAAAGTTGGTCCACGAGTTTGACCACTCTTCCTTCATGCGGAAAACACATTACTCTAAAGAGTGAGGAGACGATGGCTCCCATGCAATATATATAGTCTCGTCCAAGGAGTAGGTTATAATCCAAGGGTCCTTGAATGACCATCACGTTCATTTGAACGGTCTTCCCTTTCAATGTTATGGGCACATTGGGGAGGATCCCTAAAGGTCAACTGGTTCCTTTATCAAAGCCTGATAGATTTCTCATTTCAGGCAAAAGCGCTAGCGAACCAAGCACTTTCCAAGCAATAGAGGAAAGGATACTCACAGATGTCCCCTCATCAATGATAGTGCCAGCCATTACCACTCTGTATATTTGAACGATAATTCTGAATGGTATGCTTGCTGGCAACCGGGGTCTGCCTAGTTGGTTCTAGTCGAACGAGACAACTAGGTTGCTTGGTGGTAGGACCGAATAGACAGCCGGGTATGACTCTGAAGAAGTTCCTTCCTGCGATAAAGGAATGGGCAAATTGCCCCCTTGTTCTTCGGAGTCTGTGTTGATGAAGAGAATTTGGACGGTGTCGTTTTTATTCTCCTCTGTGATGGTATCATTCGAAGATAGAGCCTCTTAAGGCAAAACCGGGTCAACTGCCGTCTCAACCTTTTGACTTTCGTCAGGTATGGATTCAGACGGTTCATCTTCAATGATAGGTGCTTCGGCTGACCACCTAGGTGGCCCAGCCGGGTTCTCAACTAGTGAAGGACTAGGCAGGAGTTTTTGATATCCAGGAGGAAGTTGCACTGGTAAAACCGGGCGATCTTCCAAAGCTCTTTTAGCCTCGTCTAAGAAGGGACAGCGGTGGATGGCATGGTCACCTTCACACAGTTTGCAGGCAAATCTAGCTTTCCTTGTTTGTCCTGTGGCTTCACTTTCACTAGTTGACGGTGAGCAGTCGACATGGCTATCACAAGTTGACGCTACCGAATTGTGCAAACGGGGAGACCAGTCCCTTAGTATCCGAGGGATGCAGGGAAAATCTCTGTGGAAGTGGTCTCCCTTGCATATGACACATGGCGATTTAGGCCTAGTCATTGTTGTGTGTGGATTTTTGTCGGACGCCACTTGTTTGCCCCCAGTCGCCTTTGGCTCCTTCTTCTTCTTCTCTTTCTTCTTCTTTTCCTTCTTCTCCTTAGGAACTTGGTTTTTTGTTTTACCAGTTCCGTCAAGTGAAGAGGAAGGAGGAGAGGAAGAATTAGATGAAGTGGAAGGCTGGTGGGTAACTCTGGTCTGATCTAACTGTTGACTCGACTATTCAGGAATAGTGGTGTTCTGAATGACATTGGTTGAAAAGAGCCAGACCGGCAGGCCAATCGTCAGTCCTGGAAGTGACAATGTGGCCATATGGGGCGCACCAACATCTCCCCAAGAGGAGAAGGGACTAGGATTTCCACCAAGGGGAATTCCTTGGTTGGTGTGCTCCATTTTTCAACCTAAAGATCAACGCAGGAATAAAGGGTGATTGTTCCGTTTAAAATAAATTTTAACGACGCTTTAGACACAACTTGCTTTTTCAATTTTAAAGAGTCGAGAAAAAGCTAAAGATGACTCTAGTCTCCTTCGATGTTTTAACGAGCCCGAAGTGACAAATGCTCGGATGGACTTTTTCCGTTATAGAGTCTGAAAAAGGCCAAAAGGAACTGCTCTGGAGTTCTAGGCAGAGGGTGTGCCAAACTTTTCGCAAAACCGCAGAATACTTTTTAGGGTATGGGCGGTCGATCTTCCTGAATGCTGTGTTCAGTGCATTGCGATCAGTAGGGCGGCCGACACGGCTTCCTAAGGATAAAGGTTTTATGCCTATAGGGGTCTCCCAATATATACGCGACGGTACGTGGGAGCACAATCTGTACTGGTGCTATCGTCCCTTAGGAGGAATCACCCACCATCCATGAGATCGACAGTCACCAGGCTTTACGATGCCGGAACACGTCTCTAGCCTAGACCTTTATGTTGTGCGTTATGTTGCAAAGCGTTGTTAAGTTCATTCAATTTATTTTAGGTTGATCTTTTTAGAAGTTTGCCTTTCAAGGTTTACCACGAGATGTATGATACAATTCCTAAATGCAGTCTAAAGATGATAAGCAAGCTTTATATCTTTTCAACTTTGAAAATCCTAGCTACTAAGGGAAAAGAAAGACACCATCTTTTCTCAAAGAGCAATCAGCACACTCTAATGCACTTTTCCTAAATCAAACATGCAAACTATCAAGATGCAAATGCACAATGCAGGTGTTTGTTTTCCACTTTCTTAGTATTGATGCCTAGAAAGAAAGCTTTTTGTGCAACTTTGAATTCGCTTTTAAATGACAAATACAAACAAGTTTACTTTTCCAAAATCAAAGAGGGTAGAAGAGATTACAACACTTAACGATTTCCGAAATGAACACTTGTTTCGACACTTAAAAGAGACAAACTCAAACCAATAAGCAAAAGTAAATGTATAATCAACTGTAAACAGCCAATGAACTCTCTCCTAAGATCACAATCAATAGATCTGAATCAAGGGCTACAGGATGACTATTTCACTCTTGCAAACTGTAAATGATGCCACAAACACATAAAAACACTCACAGTCTTTTTGTACAAAAGGAGGCGGAATTTAAGCAGAGAAAAGGAGTTATCAGACTGGTACCTATGCTGGTTACAGGCTGCAAAAATCAGAGATCAAAACAGGGCAAAACATAGCAGAGAACCCCAGCTGCACAAGGCCAAACTGGTTCAGCGCAACCTCAACACAGGGTTTTTGACATTCAGCGCAGGTAGCCTTCACGGGACCTGCGTTGAAATGCAGAATCCCTTCACAGGGTCTGCACTGAAGGAGAAACTCTCGTTTCTCACTGGGTTCTGGGTCACAGATTTCTATTTAATCTACTGTTTCAGGCCAAATAAAAGCAACAAGCAAGGTGTAATCAAAGGGATGCTTTGAGGGAGTACTAAAATCTATCACAAAGGATCATCAAATCATTTGTGAGTCCATTGTTCAGATCATAGACAAGTCCAGTGATTGGATCAAAGCAGAAACTGTCTACTTTGCATCTGGGAATAACAGATGCAGTTCGATTGTTGCTGTCGAGTCTATGAAATAAATAATGATAGAAACACAAATAAAATGACTAAACAGATCTCCCCAGTGGAGTCGCCAATTTGTTGTGGGGAAAAATGCCTATGCAGGACGATCCTATCCACCTAAGGTGTGACAGTGCCTTAGCAACAAACAAAGACAACTATTCTAGTATTCTTCCTTTATGAATTAAGAATGAAGAGATATGGATGGACTAACCGGTGTCTTCCGTTTGTCCCTCGATCCGGTTTCTCTTCTCTTGGAGAGTTCCCAGCTACTTGCCTTCTCGCTCGCCCAGCTTCAAGAGGTTTCTGCAAGATCACAAGAAGAGAACACTACACAAGACATGGATTCATATTCATAACTAGTTCAGGATTAGAAATAAACTAAACATACTAATGCAATAATACATCAAAAATACATCAGTATATAGGAGAAACCAAGATAGCTTTATTGATGAATAACAAGGTTCAGGAAGAGATACAACCCAGAGGGCTCCAATCCAGCATCTCCTTCCCAGCAAATGGAATTCCTATCTTCACCCCCTTCAAAGCACTAAGCACCCAATGATTCCAATCTCAAACCAACAGCAATTCTTTGCAATAACAAAATTCCAGCCTCTAGATCTCATGGAGGAGAGATCCATATATAGATGTTTGGAGAGAGGATGAGTCAGTGTGAGATCTGACTAGTGTCCTCTCCCTTTGTCAGTTCTTGATTCCACTTGGAGGTTCTTGCTTCCACTTGGAGATTTGGAACCTCTTACTCATTACCAGTCGAATTCCCTGAGGCAAGTGTCATTTTGGAAGCTTCCTGGGTTCTGACACCTTGAGAAATGAACTTGCCACATGTCCACTCTCGCTCAGTGCAGGTAGCCAGTGTTGCCTTTGACATTCAGCGCAGGTAGCCATTGCTGGCTTTGACATTCAGCGCAAACAGCTAGTGGAGCCACTGAATTGATCCTGAATTGACTTGTTTTTGAGCAGTTTCTGGTGGAGAACTTCTGTGAATTGATGTGGTTTGTTAGCCTTGTTCCTCTAGGGGTAGGAACAACATGTTTAGGGACTTTGGATCCCTTAGATTATGGACATTTCATGCTCAATGCTGTAAGGCACAAAAATGTCTATAACAAATAGGCATCAAACAACAATTTATTGATATCAAAAAGAGGAATGAGCCACTCAAGGTGCAGCTCTACAACCACTTATTAAAGATGGCTCCTACAAACCAGCAGAGATTGATGTCTGCATATGATGTACATGAGGGCAAAATGATAATGAGTCATTTCATGCCAACCATGCCGCAGCCACAGTCAGCTGCAGACTATATAAGGACCAACCTTGAGGTCCTTGCAAAAGACATCCACCCCATGGATCAGATTGAATTGCACAAGCAAACGGGTGAGATGGTATATGCCACCCTTGCAGACAAAACATTGGTAAATTATAGGCTGGAAAATAGCCTAAACAACACAACTGCCCAACTTGAGTTGGAGAAAGCATCCTCCCAGGCAAAAGACAACCGAATCAAAGCGTTGGAGGATATCATCATAGAGCTTGGGCATGATCCCAACGACACCAAGGCTATACAAGCGCTATTGAAATTAAGAGATGCAGACATGGCAGCATTAAGAAAAATGATCAAGATCCCAACAACTCTTCATCCTCAGACAGAAGAGGTTGCCTAGCTAAGGCATGACCAAGATGCAGCAGCTACGCTGGTATCATTATACAAACAGCTGATCCAGACAGAAGAGAAATTGGGAGAGTCAGAGGCTGCACTGCAGGCAGCCCTACAACAGAAGGAAGGAGGCCAAACATCTCAGCCCCCTCCACAAATAATCAACCTTGAGGAATCTCCTCAAACTACTGCTCCTCCTACAGAGCAGACAGCTCAAACAGCGCCATCTACATCAGCACCAGCACCAACAACAGAGCAGGCTCCAAGCCTTGACATGCAGAAGCTAAAGAATGAAATTCAGGCCTTAGAAGCCCAAATGGCAGAGCTAAATGCAGCCAGGGAGAATTTAGCTAAGCTGAATGAAAAATATGACAAATCAAAGCAAAGCATAGCTGAAAAGGGAAGAGAAGTGAAGGCTCTCAAAGAGAAGATAAAGGAGCTGGAGAAAGAGCTCACCCTTGACAAAGTGGTGGCTGAGCTCAAGACAGTTTTATGGGCCAACATTGGCCAATCAATCACAGATCAGTGGCAGTATATAGAGACCATTCATGAGCAAATGGAGCTCATAGGCAAAGAACACAAGGAAGTCCAGAGAGCTAGGGCATCTCTAGGCAATATGCCTCAGATAGCCAATAGAATGATTAACGTGCTCAATAACCGTACAGGTCCTTAGCTGGCAGCAATAGGAATCCCTAACAGAACTGAAACTATCCTGCTGATAAAGAGGGTCCTTACATTGAGAAGCCTGGTACAAACACTGGAAAGAAGAAGCCAGGACATGCAAACAGAAGTAAACAAATTCATGGACAAGTTTGCAGCATTACAAAGCAGAGGTCTTCCAGGCTTACTGAACAGCGCAGAGAGACTACTTTCACATGAGAACTATGCTAAAAGGGTCAATACATTTGCTACCAATCAGATCACTGAAAGACCAAGTACCTCAGAAGAAACAGGGCCAGCATCGGGGCAAAGTCTCTATAACAGAGTAGAGAACTTATTTTTCATTATGAATGAGATCAAACATTTGTTTGAAGTGCCTCCAAACTTCTACAAATATACAGAGGCAGGTGAGACCTTAGATGCAATTTTGAGACATCAATTGCCCACACAGGAATGGTGGAGCAAAATGATACAGTTGATACTGTAAACAAGAGCCTCTCATCAAGTTTTTTCATCAAAAAACATAAGTCATCATGTTAAGAAAAGTTGATGCATTCAGTATCTATGGAGAAGAATGGACTGAGCCAACTCAGCAAACCAATTCGGCCACCAAAGCAGCACTGGCAGTTACAGATGACAGGGCCGAGAAAGCTACAGCATGACAAAGCCATAAATACACATCATTCAGCATTAAAACAGAACGCTCAACCGACTCAGTGGCCTCTAAAGGTCAAAAAGACTTCTGACAGAATTAAAGAGCATTCATTTTGTATTTAGAGCAGCAATAACTTCCTTATCTGCTATTTTGTAAAGTTGGTGAGCGTATTTATTTATCAAGTGACTCAGCGGTTCAGATATTTTGTGTAACCGATTGTATATATTCCCCCTCGCATAAGCTTGCAGGGGTTGTTGATTTTCTCTTCTGGAGATCTTATGCTGTAAATTTTCAGAGTATTAATACAAAAGCCGATGGAATTTCTAAAGCTCTGTGTTGTCTGAGGCGTTATAGTGTGTTTGCTGAATGCTACAGGATTCCTGCGTATTTCATGGCACAATAAGTTTCCTTTAAACTCTTCGTTATGTGTTTTTATTGTTTCTTCATAACCCATTCATGTTCTATGTTTCACAGTTTAATGGCAAAGAAAAAGAATAGTTCCAGGATTTATTCATAGAATACCCTGGCCTCAATCTATGCTGTTATAAATGTTTTCTTCAATTATAGTTATAAGGGTGTAATTCTTAATTGCTGCACCTCCAGACTATATCTTTCACAGTGGTTATTGTTCAGGAATTCAAATCTCCTCCCGTGTAGTATATCTCTTTTTCACACCCACAGCTTAGTGGAAAATTCTTAATTGCTTTTCACTGGATAAACATACTTCACCATCACAATTTCAAGTTTGTTTCATGAAATAGTTAAATGGCCCTGCAGTTTCAAACACCCCCACTCAATGTTGTAAACAACCTGTAGCCACCGACTCCATTGCCCAATGAACTAATATTGTCTGAAGATTTCCACCCTAGGTACTGAAAGACATCATTCAACCAAAACCTTGAACAAAAACTTAACTCATAACTACCCTAAAATCTTCACAAAACAAAGACAAATCTTAAAGAGAGAGCCCTCTTTGATTATAGGTAGGCTAGAACCTATAATCCAAAGCTTGGTTAGTGGTTACCCCAGCTGTATTCCCTTGGGAGTCAAAGGGAACAACCTGGGAGTTAACATAATTGGCGACTCCACTAGGGACGAGCATATTTTTCAACTGTTGTCTGTCTCTAGACAGTCGTTCTAAAAGCCTGAGCAGTCCCTTAAAATAGTTCTAAAAATATCCTAAAAATACCAAAAAAGAATTTTAGAAGCTGGCTCCTAAAAGGAAAACTAGGCACACCAGGTCAAATCCTTACCCAAATCCTCCTCCTGTTTTCGATAACCCCAATTTGATCGATAAAACTCATGAAAGCCAAGAGGAATGGGAGCAATCTCCTGAATCTAGCCCTGAGGCAATTCAGCATAGTTTTATCCCCACCCCTTCCAAACCTACTATTCACCTCCATACAACTCATTCCTCCCCCTCTTCATCATCCACTTCACAAAACATATTGTCAACATCTAACACACAAACTGCTATTGTTGTTCCTGTTATTTCAGTTGTCCCACTTATCCCACCAAATATGGCTAATCGTTATGCACCCCTCCAGCTGCCTAACAATCCTGGGGCCATGCCTCAGGATTACCAAGGAAAAATAACTTATTTTGATGGAACCAGTACATACACTGCCTTACAGCATAGTAAGAAAATGCAAGACTACTTCGAAAACTATGAGATAGATGATGATGATGTGAGAATGAAAATTTTTGTACAAAGTCTGACAGGTGAAGTGAGAACATGGTTCAGGGCACTGGATGCAAATTCTATAGCTAATTCGGGTGCCCTTTCTCAGTCCTTCCTAAACAGATGGGAAAATAAAAAGGACCCTCTACACATTTTATCTGAATATGACACCATAAAGAGAGGTCCACAAGAAACTGTCTCGGACTATTGCACTAGATTCAATTCTGTCTATAGTGCCATTCCTCAAAACCTCAGACCACCACCTGATTTAGCATTAATTAAGTTCCCTGATGGATTTGATGTTGATATGGCATATCAACTAAGAGAAACAGCCCCTGCAACTTTGGCAGACATGCAAGACATAGCAGTAACTGTAGAGGCAAATTTGATTTCCAAGAGAAATAGGGCAAGAACTGAAAGAAGAAATACATTTAAGGAAGAATCCTCAGCATTTGAGCAGAAGTTAGATGAAATCATCAAAGGTATGGATAGACTTGGGGATAGAGTGGAAACCATAGAAAGAAAGTCATCATGGGAAGGGAAAACAAGTAATATAAGAAACCAAAACTTTAGAAAGAATCAAAATCCAAATATTGGAAGAACTGATCCTGACCAACATGTCAAACCTCCTTTCCAAGAGAATTATGTTGAGGCTTTGGCATCTAGTGAACCCAATGAAGACCCTCACATTAATCTAATGGGTTTGGATGGTAAAAATCAAGTCTTTTTAACACAGGAAGATCATAAGGATGATGACATCAAGCAATTCCAAACCAAATCAGGTGAGTCATATGATTTTAAACAAGGCTATGATACAACTGTTTTTGAAGTTCATAAGCAATACAGATTGAGGAGTAGGACAATAAATGTGACACAACCTAACAAAACAAAGGACACCCCACAGCCTAAGAAAACTATTGTCACAGAGCCAAGTGACAAAATTGGCCCAATTACAAATGAGGTAACAGTTGAGGAAATAACTGAAACATCTCCCTCAAATCAACAACCAGTGGATACAACACCCTTCCAACACAAGCCAAGAAACATTTCTCAAAAGACAAGTAAAAAGGACAAGCCTCAAGATCAAAAAGAGAATCAGGAGGAAGGCATTAAGGATTCCATTGAAAGGGAAAAGGTTGTTAACCAAAACACTAAGACCCAATCTGAAAGACCTTTTGACCTAGAAGCTGAAATTGGAAAATTGAAGATAGCCATTCCTCTCTCAGAGTTGGCCAAACATAACATCTACAAACAACAAATCAAGAGATCCCTTCAACTTACTAATAACAAAGATGATGTTAATGTGTTGGATGATACTCCTTGTCACACGGAATCTGTCAAGGGTGCGGACACGACTGACCTTCCTAGAAGTCTAAGACATTCTAATGACAAACAAGACAAAAAGGAGTGATCTTTCTCTAAATACACCTTTTACAACATGAAGATTACAAGTGTTTAGGCTTACCTTATTCCAAAACGCTGTTGTTGTAGTTTGTCCTTGCCAATCCGGATGAGCTCCTCCTTCAAGTCAATTCCTGCAACCACAAACAATCAAACAATTACCAAGCACTTGCATTTCATATAATAAAACATATATTCAACATGCAGACCGAGGAACACATGAAATAACTCATTAACACAAGCTATTGAGAAAAATAAACCAGTTTGTATTAATAACGAAACAAAGAAACTCTTACAACCTGGCCTTGGTGTTGTGCAAGTTCCTCCCAGGGTCCATCAAGGGTTTTCCTCTACTTTGACAAAGTTCACCCACTTCCAAGTAGAATCAAATGAAGACAATCTCTCCTCACAAAGGCTCTAATGGAAGACCTAAATCCTGCAGCATTTACCCAAAGAAAATGTATAGCTCCAACCTCCTCTCCTTCTGGCTCAATGCCTTTATTTATAGTGCTGTAAAGAGGTTATTCAGGTCCACTATCAATGGGATCATCCCCCTCTTTGGGTGGGATAGCTCCCTTATTGATGGGATAAGTTCCCCCTTAATAGAGATACATGAACCAACTGGAGGCGCATCCATTTCATCAAACCGACCTCTAGAATGTTCTAGAAGTAACCACAAGTAACTTTTTCAAGATAAAACTCGCGCATTTTGCCTTTTACAGAGGGACGCACCTGCCCCTTAACATACAGAGCGTCCATGGATGCAGATTTTGTGAACATGGTCAGCGTCCCCGCAGGTAAGGCTAGAGAGAACCTGCGACCCCAGAGATAAACATAGTTTTTACAAGACTTTCTCTCTTCTTTGAGTTTGAGATGGATAACAGAGGCATAGACTTGCCTAAGAGGGTAGCATGACTGTTGATTTGAGCCATACTAACTGTAAGTAGTCAAGGTGACATTTTTTAGTGTAACAGATTGCCCCCTAAAGTGCGAAGCCTGGAATAGAGTAGGGTTTTGTAATTCTAGGAAGGGTGAAGCGCTTTATCATTTCAAGGATTGCCTTGTGGATGGCCTGGTTGGAACCTGCAATTTTCAACACAAAATACATGGATAATATTATATCATCACTGAGGTAGGCATTCCCATACTCAGATTCAAAACTTTAACTAATGGACTAACTATTCTGATACAGGAATGATCTTGCAGTACATCATTTTTATAGACTTTTGTAGACACAGTATGGACGCAGCCATCTGTTTATGATTAGTCTACATAGATAATGAATACAAAACTCCTCGCAGCCTGGATGGTAGAAACTAGATCCAGGGTCTTCACTTCTACTTCCCGAATTGGTACGATTCTAAGCATGTGATTAAATGATTTGATGTCGAACATGTTAGAAACCACTTGATTACCAGTCAATGATGTAAACTGTTAACAAGCGTGAGAGAGACCACCAGTAATGTCAATGGTTCTCAAAGTACCAAGCACAACCCGTGAAATGTGAATAGATGTTTTAATGTCGAACACTTCACGGAATCCTTTGATCGAAAGTCAATGATGTAAACTGACGTCAAAGGCGAGAAACCTGCCATTGATGCATGCAGACTTCAAGGTACTGTCGATTCCTAAGTCATCTTTCTAGATAATGTGTCGATGTCGATAGAAAGCGACTCGTTGCAGGCAAGCCTGCAACACGAAATCATTGTTCAAGTTGAAGAAATGTTGCTGTAAGGACTGACTCAGGGATGGTCAAATGGATGACAAGTATTTTGCAGATGAAAGTTTTTGCTTGCAGACCTCTTGAACACATAACGACACAACAGATGGCTTGGTGACGTATAACTCAAAGTTAACCCCTGAAACCGGTTAAAGACTTTCAAAGTGATTTGGTCAACTGTGAGGTAAAAGATTTCCCAACCCAGGTGAATGAAAAGTGTCGTGTTCAAGAGCGGTAATAAAGTTTCTTCTGAGACAAAAGGTGACAAATAGGTTCATTCTTCTCTTTTTTCCCCCACCATTTCTGGCAAGTACCCCTTTATTTTTAACAAGCTTGAGGAGGATAACATATGCTTGATTATAAGCTCATCCTTCGGACGAGTCCAACCTAGTTTAAATTCGAACCCTAGGAAGGAGTGGTTCGTTCCTGTTTGTAATTGAACAGGTCCTCTATTGTAAAAGTTTAACGAGCCCAGTATAGGAGAAACTCGGCATTTTTCAATTTTAGAGAGTCTGAAAAAACTAAAGGAGACTCCACGTTGAACTTTTTCGTATATTTGTGTCCCTCAAGCCCGAAAAAGTATAAAATAATACCTGGGGGAACCGCTTGATCTTGCGACCAAGGAGTACTTTCATAATTAGTGCCGTCAACCTGAAAAGTAAAAAGCGATCAAGGACACGTCGTTTTATTTCCATATCGAGTTTGAAACGACAAAAACCCGGCAATCTTTTCCTGTTTTTACGGTCAGAAAAGAGCTATAAGGGGACCGTCTTTTAATTCCGTTTTAACGAGTGTAAAAGAAACGCTCGGCAATCTTTTCATGTTTTAGGAGTCTAAAAAGGGCTTAAAAGAGAACTCCAAGGTTTCACTTTTTCTTAAGTTTTAACGAGTTCGAAAAAGGGATAAAAATGTACTCATGGTTTTCACTTTTTCGTAAGTTTTAATGAGTTCGAAAAAGGGATAAAAATGTACTCATGGTTTTCACTTTTTCGTAAGTTTTAACGAGTTCGAAAAAATGATAAAAATGTACTCATATGGCTGACTTTCAATTTAATTTACGAGCAGGAAAAGACGGAAAGAACTCGACATTTTTCATTTGTTTTACGAGAATGAAAGATAGCAAAATAATCTCGGTATTTTCATGAGTTTAACGAGTCTTGAAAATAACTGAAATTGACTCGAGATAGGTTTCATTTTTACAAAAGCTTGAAACAGATAAAAACTATGCTTCAAATTAGTTTCATTTTTACACAAGCTTGAAACAGAGATAAAACTGTGCTTGATGCCCCCTAAGCATAACTGTTAGAGCGCATGCCCCCCCCAGCTTCATTTCATTCAACTAAAGTGGATGAAAATGAAGGTTCAAGTACGAGATCATTTGAGAGACTGGACCTAAAACAAAAACTGAAATAACTAACCTAAATACACAACTTAACATCTACGAGATCTAGCCAATCTCTCGACTCAAGTAGAGGAGGATTTGTTTCATTTTTTAACGAGCTTGACATAGGAAAAGAACTATGCTCGGATTCGGTTTCATGTTTACACAAGCTTGAAACGAAAAACTATGCTTGTTACAAGTTCACATGCCCCCGGCATAATGATGCAAATCAAGGTACATGCCCCCCAAGCTTCATTGCATTCAATGAGGTGGATGGAATGAAGCTTTACTTTCAAAATCTTGGAAAGACTCGTGGGAGTTGTTTCATTTTTTAGTGAGCTTGACACAAGACGAGGAACTATGCTCATAACTACTTTCTACAAACTACCTAACAAAAAACTTTACTCTAAAAACCTTGATTCATTTTTTAACGAGCTTGACACAAGACAAGGAACTATGCTCTAAAAACCTTGATTCATTTTTTAACGAGCTTGACACAAGACAAGGAACTATGCTCATAACTACTCTACAATCTGCCTACTTAACCTACCCTTGTTTCATTTGTTAACGAGCTTGACACAAGACAAGGAACTATGCTCAAAAATTTCGCATGTCCCCAGTTTAATGATGCAAAATGAGGTACATGCCCCCCAGGCTTCATTGCATTCAACCGGCTGGATGAAATGAAGGTTTACTTTCAATATTTAACTTGAAAAGGGAGTTGTTTCATTTTTAAGGAGGTTGACACAAGAAAAGAACTATCCTCATACCTGATTCATTTTTTAACGAGGTTGACTCAGTAACAGGAACTATCCTCGTACCTGATTCATTTTTTAATGAGGTTGACACAGTAACAGGAACTATCCTCGTACCTGATTCATTTTTTTAATGAGGTTGACACAGTAAAAGGAACTTTCCTCAAACCTGATTCATTTTTTAACGAGGTTGACTCAGTAACAGGAACTATCCTCATAATCCTACTTTCTACAATCTATCTACATATTCTAAAATCTAGCTGATTCATTTTTTAATGAGGTTAACTCAGTAAAAGAACTATCCTCATACACTGATTCATTTTTTAACGAGGTTGACACAGTAAAAAGAACTTTCCTCGTACATACTGATTCATTTTTTAACGAGGTTGACACAGTAAAAGGAACTTTCCTCATTACATCCTAATTTCTAACTATCTATATGACCTAAAAACTAGCTGATTCATTTTTTAATGAGGTTGACTCAGTAAAAGAACTGTCCTCATGACAGCCTGTTTCATTTTTTAACGAGGTTGATACAAGAAAAAACTATCCTCGTCAACTGATTCATTTTATAACGAGGTTGACACAGTAAAAGGAACTTTCCTCGGACACACTGAGCATGGCTTCTAACTGGAAGAAAGACATGTCAATGGACACACCTTGATCATGGCTTCCAAGAGATCTTCATCAGAAGGAAGAACAGTTCTCTGGAAGGAACACATGTCAAGGGACTCAAAAGGGATAAGAACATTGTGTTCAAGTAATCCCATAGAGTTTTCCATGTCAATTACCAGATCTAAATCAAAGGAAGATGAGCAAACAGTGAGAGGCTCACTTACATCGGTAACTGAAATCATGGGACCGGTTGCCACATAATTAACCCGTGGCAGGGTAGATACCACTTTAGAATCAGGAACATTTAGGGGTGTCATATTATTGGTAGTTGAAAAAAAACTAGGGATCGAAAGCTGGTCTACAGTCACAATACTGCCATTGTGAGGGAAAGACATCACGCGAAAGAGTGTCGATACGACAGCTTTCATTGCATAAACATAGTCTCGCCCAAGGAGTAAATTGAAATCCAAGGGACCTCGAACTACCATAAGATCAACACAAACAGTTTTACCTTCCAAGGTAATAGAAAACTTAGGAAGGATCCCTAAAGGTTCACTAATTGTTCTGTTAAAAGCTTTCAGATTCTGCGTAATAGGCGCAAGCTGAGGGGAACCCAAAGCTTTCCAAACAGCTGAGGATAAAATACTAACAGAAGCACCTTCATCTACCTGAGTACGATGTATGTCCCTACCACTAGCCTTGACAATGATTTGGAAAGGGATGGAGGAAGGAAGACGAGGTTCTGTCAGTCTATTCCAATCAAAGGAAAAGACCTCAGTACTTGGAGGGGGTGCTGTAGAAACAGGTGAAATGCCCCCCGGCATAGAAGAATCCGATGTAACAAGAAGAACATCAGCGGTATGAAATTTACTCTCGAAAAGGAGAGTGTGATCGACCGAATGTGAAATTGAATCGACCACTTGATCAACTAATGGATCATCAACCTGAGTGACATGAGTTTCACTCTCCAATGGAAGAGTGTGATTGACTGTACTTGAATTTAGATCAATCACTCCATCAGTTGACGGCAGGTTGGGAGAAAGTTTACGGTAACCACTTGGAAATTCTTTCTGTAGAACAGTAAGTTTTTCCAACAAAGTTGAGGCTTCATCCATGTGAGGGCAAATGTGAGTTTGATGACTCCCTTTGCATAACTTACAAGGAAACCTAACTTTACCCTTTTTCCCAGGAACCTGACTATCACTGGTTGATGGATCAATGGAAAGTTGATGAGATTTTTCTGACCATACTTCCAAGACCTTTGGAATTCCAGGACAATTGACAAGGAAGTGGTCACCCTTACAAATCCTGCAAGGGTATTTGGGTTTACGATGCATGTCGGAATTTTCCTCAACACAACTAACACTTATAGCCATGGTTGGTTGGTTGACTTCTTTCTTATCTTGCTTCTTCTTCTTCTTCTTCTTCTTCCCTTTCTTCTTCTTCTTAGCCTCCTGGTTACTAGCATCAAGGCTTTTACTAGGCGAAGAGGAAGAAATGGAGGAAGAAAAATTAGGCGAAGAAGGTAAAGGGTCAACAGAAGGTTGGTGATGTTGAGATGGTGAACTCTGTTGAGGTGAAGCATCCGGTTGAGATGGAACAATTGGAGTACTTTGGGCCAACGAAGTTGAAAATAACCATATCGGTAATCCTATTGTAAATCCAGGTAATGACAAAGTAGCCATATAAGGAGGACCAACATTTCCAAAGTAAGGAAAAGTACTAGGATTCTCGTTAGGAGGGGTTCCTAGGTTGGTAAATTCTGGAACATTTGCCATTATATTCAACTTCAGTGAATTTTATTAACAATTTAAAACTTAAAATTAACAAGTCACAATTCACACCTAACAATTAAAATTCACAATTCACACCTATGGTCTCTAAAAGTAAAAACAAACAAATTAACACGCGCTATTAAATCTAGGAGTCAAACCACACACAAACAGTATTCTTCCGGACTAAAAACGCTAGTTGGTGATGAAGCCCAACCTCCCTGGATTCAGTACAGAAATGGCGGGTGGAACAGTTACGCCGACAACCTGCTTAATGAATAGACTGGACCAAGTTCCTCCACTTTAACCGTCTCGAGTGAAGTGAACCCCCCAGAAAATCCAAGTGAGTATAGCCGACGTCTGCTCCAGGTACAGTGGGACCTTCCCTCCACCGTCACCTTGGGTAGAATCCTAGAGATTATGGTCACTAAGGTTACCAATCACAACAATTACACCTGGGGGAACAGTCTAAACTCCGACAGCACGCAAGGGCAGAGTAACAAGCTCAATCCCCTTACCGGCTCCTTGACAATAATCCAAGGTTTACCGATAAGTGACCCCTGGCTCCTCGACAATGGTTAATCCGAGGTTTACCGTTTGTAATACGTACTGTCTGGCGTCGTTCCCAACGAGGGAGGAATGATCCCCTCACTGGTTCGGACACGAGCTCGTGCTTCTCCTTTAAGAGGAGCTTTCCCAGAGTGTGACTGAAATAATTGGATTTGATCTACTCAAGATAAACTATCTATTTGGTTTTGTAGTCTTGGAGAGTTAAGTACTCACCTACTCCAAGACCCTAGCCTAAGCTATGTTGGTGTTTCAGAGCCCTAGAAAAATAAAAATTACTAGATGAATTTTAATTAAGCGCTGTGTTATTAAGGCTGTTATTACTCAAATGGGTAAATGGAGATGAAACCAATGGTGTTATGACCCGACTCAACTGAATGCGATCGAATATGATAATGTAATCTTTTCAATTCGATGAATCCTAACTAAAGTAAGGAGAGAGTTTCCATTCACTTCCAACAATGCAAAAAATTGATCATTAAGAGAAAAGATAACAAATTCTCTAATGCACTAATTTTATCAAGAAAAACTAATGCAAATCAATTCCAAACCATTTTTTTATTTTTATTTTTGTGTAAATTCAAATCAAAGAAAATTGATCTAAATCTACGATTGATTTTCCAGAATGTAAACTATGCAATTGTAATCTATGCACAATTCACTCGAAAAGTATGCAAATGTAATCTATGCACATTTTTCATTCATATTCCGAAAATGAGAATTCTAATTATGCAAATGTGATCTATGCAAGAGAATTCTCAGACACAAGACGATTCTAATGTGATCTAAGAACCAATCAAGTGCAAGTCGAGAAAATTGGGTGAGAGTTCCAAAGATCAAAACATAAAAACACTCAAAGGCGATTAACACTCATACACAATTTAGCCCCCCCCGGCGAATGAGGGGGAATTTTTTTTGCAAAAACAGAAGCAAAAAGATGCAAAATTGTGAAAGAACTGAGAGAAACCTCCAAGTAATGACCAAAGGAAATCAAATCAAGAAATTCTGAAGAAAGAGACTCAAAACACCCAATTGATGAAAGTTAAGAGCAGGAACAAGCTTAGGTGAAGATCTTTGACAGGGTACTAAAGGATCTGGGCAGAAAACACTAAGAAAAAACAAAATCTAAAAGCAATTAAAGCAAAAATGGAGTTTTCTTAAATTTTTACAGGAAGACGCAGGAAACCCGTTAGAACAGGCGCGGGCCCGCTCTGTGCAAACGGCAACAGCGCGTCCAAAGACGCACTGTGCAGTACTCAGAGGGTGCGTCCTTCTCGAAAAGTTAAGAAAAACCAAATCTAACTAAATCTAAAGCTAAGCCACCCAAGTACTAATTCTCACAGTCAAAAACCAGAAAATAAAAATGATTTTCTCAGAGCAAAGTTCATTCAAAGGAAAAATCTTTTTCATTAATGGAATCCCCAGCGGAGTCGCCAATTTGTCACACGGAATCTGTCAAGGGTGCCGACACGACTCACCTTCCTAGAAGTCTAAGACATTCTAATGACAAACAAGACAAAAAGGAGTGATCTTTCTCTAAATACACCTTTTACAACATGAAGATTACAAGTGTTTAGGCTTACCTTATTCCAAAACGCTGTTGTTGTAGTTTGTCCTTGCCAATCCGGATGAGCTCCTCCTTCAAGTCAATTCCTGCAACCACAAACAATCAAACAATTACCAAGCACTTGCATTTCATATAATAAAACATATATTCAACATGCAGACCAAGGAACACATGAAATAACTCATTAACACAAGCTATTGAGAAAAATAAACCAGTTTGTATTAATAACGAAACAAAGAAACTCTTACAACCTGGCCTTGGTGTTGTGCAAGTTCCTCCCAGGGTCCATCAAGGGTTTTCCTCTACTTTGACAAAGTTCACCCACTTCCAAGTAGAATCAAATGAAGACAATCTCTCCTCACAAAGGCTCTAATGGAAGACCTAAATCCTGCAGCATTTACCCAAAGAAAATGTATAGCTCCAACCTCCTCTCCTTCTGGCTCAATGCCTTTATTTATAGTGCTGTAAAGAGGTTATTCAGGTCCACTATCAATGGGATCATCCCCCTCTTTGGGTGGGATAGCTCCCTTATTGATGGGATAAGTTCCTCCTTAATAGAGATACATGAACCAACTGGAGGTGCATCCATTTCATCAAACCGACCTCTAGAATGTTCTAGAAGTAACCACAAGTAACTTTTTCAAGATAAAACTCGCGCATTTTGCCTTTTACAGAGGGACGCACCTGCCCCTTAACATACAGAGCGTCCATGGACGCAGATTTTGTGAACATGGTCAGCGTCCCCGCAGGTAAGGCTAGAGAGAACCTGCGACCCCAGAGATAAACATAGTTTTTACAAGACTTTCTCTCTTCTTTGAGTTTGAGATGGATAACAGAGGCATAGACTTGCCTAAGAGGGTAGCATGACTGTTGATTTGAGCCATACTAACTGTAAGTAGTCAAGGTGACATTTTTTAGTGTAACACTCCTGAACTAATTTTCGGCCCAGAAGTTGATGGAAAGACAACAGTTACAGGAATCTTACCTTTTTATGTCAGCCTGCATGTTCATGATAAGATATTACACAATGCAATGTTTGACTCAGGTGCCTCTCACAACCTGATGCCCAAATCAGTCATGGAAAGATTAAATCTAGATATTACAAGACCGTATAAGGACCTATTCTCATTTGACTCCAGCCAAGTTAAGTGTTTAGGCCTGATAAAAGATCTCTGTGTGTCACTTGTCCAATACCCCAATAAGACAATCTTGATGGATGTTGTAGTGGCTGATATCCCACCCAAGTATGGAATGTTGTTGTCAAGATCATGGGGGGCTAAACTCCAAGGTTCCTTGCAGTTAGACATGTCATATGCCACCATCTCTGTCTTTGGGCAACCAAAGAGACTATACAGAGAAACCCTCATGAAATACATGGTCAGCAGTGAAGAAAAACCTCAAAACTTTCCCATATATGCTGTCCATTCTGACATAGACTCATATATTCTCTTCAATGATAATATAGGTCCTACAAATGATGATGAAACCAATACACCCGAACAAGATTAGGATATAAATGAACAAACTGCTGTTCTAGAAATAATGGTTGAGCAATCAATAAACCAAACTGTTCAAGAAGAAAAACCAAGGATCAGCCAAGATCTCAAGTTGTTGATGCCAAGTCCCATACTAGCTGACAATTCTTCCCTTAACCAAGATGTCCTATGGTTCCTTGAATTTGATGGGTCAATCAACAAATTAGGGGCAGGAGCTGGGGTGTGGATTCATAACAAACAAAACAATCATGCAGAAGGCCGAGCTTATAGGCTAAACTTCAGGTGCACCAACAATATGGAAGAATATGAAGCTCTTTTACTAGGCCTCAAACTAGTAAAATCCTTACAAGCCACAAAAGTTTCAATCATGGGAGATTCAGACCTAATTATCCAACAAGTAAAGGGGAATTTTGTCACTAATGACAAAATATTGAGATCTTATAGGTCTGCTGCTACTGAAATACTAAATTCCTTCACTGAATTTCAAATTACCAAAATTTCTAGAACCCATAATCTTCATGCTCATAGTTTGGCCACATTTGCAAGTACCTGTAAACTACCTTTTGAACCCAAGCATTGTTTTATAGCTGAGATAAAACACAGACCTTCTGTCCCAAACAATGTTAAAGATTGGCAAGTGTTTGAGGATGATACACAAATAAATAACTTCTTGACCTTGCAGCAAGAATTCTCAGGACTAAACATTGATACAGAGGCTGCAAGTGAGTTACAAACACTGAATGAACAGAACCACAAGGCAATATCATCCAAAACAGTTAATCAAATGCTACATCCAACAATTTTCAACAAAGACAACATACAGGAAATCAAACAAATCAGTTGTGAGGAAGTAGCTGATGTTGAAGCTGAAGTTATACAATTGAAAGACAATTTTCTTCCAACAGGCCTAACTCCATTAGAGGACATTTTTGACTCAAATGATGTCCCTAGAAAACCAAAAATGCAGCCCCTTAATGCTGCCATTGAGGAATGTAACTTTGGAACTGTTGAGAAGCCCAAGATAATAAAATTGTCTGCATCCTTACCTCCTGATCAGAAGCCTAAATACATTGACCTCTTCAAGGAGTTTCAAGATGTCTTTGCATGGAGTTATGAGGATTTAAAATCCTATGAAACCTCTGTTATCCAACACACAATCCCTCTCAAGCCCAATGAAAAGCCATTCAAGAAAAAATTGAGAAGGATCAATCCCATGCTTCTCCCTTCAATTGAGAAAGAGCTACAAAAAATGTTTAAAGCCGGTATTATAGCACCGATCAGGTTTTCAGACTGGATTTCAAATTTGGTGCCCACAAGAAAGAAAACTGGTGAAATCAGACTTTGTGTTGATCTAAGGAATTGAAACCAAGTATCCCTCAAGGATAATTATCCGTTACCTAAAATGGATCACATTCTCCAAAGAGTGGTAGGGGCTTCAAGGATCTCATTACTTGATGGATTCTCAGGCTTTAATCAAATCCTAGTACACCCTGATGATCAAGACAAAACCGCATTCACAACCCCATGGGGAACTTTCAAATATGTAAAAATGCCTTTTGGATTGAAAAATGCAGGGGCTACATTTCAAAGATCAATGGATATTGCTTTTGCCAAAGAGATTCATGACTTCCTTGTCATTTATTTAGATGACCTCACACCTTTCTCAAAATCTGACCAAGAACACTTGAAACATTTGAGACAAATATTCTTAACATGTAGGAAATACAAAATTTCCTTGAATCCCAAGAAGTCTCTATTTGGTTTGGAAGAAGGTAAGCTGTTAGGGCATATCATTTCAAAGGATGGAATTAGAATTGACCCAGACAGGATACAAGCTATCTTACAAATGCCCCACCCAAGAAACATCAAAGAATTACAAGCCTTCTTGGGAAAGATTAACGTTTTAAGGAGGTTTATCCCAAACTTAGCAGAATTGATCAGATTGTTAGCCTCTCTCATAAAACAATAATAAATCCAAAAATAAATTAATTAATTAAAAATTCCAAGTTAGGAATTTGTGCCTAACTCTTGGGTTGTTCCTCTAAGATAGGAGTTAGTTTAGGTAACTCCTATATTGGTGTGTCTGGTGAGAAATTATCTCAACCAAAGGAGAAATTATCTCAACCAAAGGTGTCTAAGATAGCACACACTATCTTGAGAACGCTGTCTCTCATCTATTTATTTGTAACACTATATTCAATTTTGTAATGGTAATGTAAGAATGTGTAATGAGAGAGAAGCATGAGGCTTCAGCCTTTTTCTGTCAATATTTTGTCTCTGGTTTTTATATGTGTTTTCCTATAATGTGTTTGAGTTAATCTCATTCTCATCATGTGGTATCAGAGCAGCAAGACCGAGGGACATGTATGCTGGTTTGAAAGGCGTGACTGATGGAAAGTCGTCATGTGCTACCAGACTGAGGGAGAGTAGCAGTTGTGGACGCATTAATAAAAATAACAGTCGCTCCAACAACTCCCTTTACAATTACATTCAGCTCAGGGGATGTAAGAAAAGTTATCACGGGACCTCGTGAAACAGATAAGCAGCAGGAACGGCTATTCCATCGTATAGTGCAGGGCAACAATTTGCAGTTGGTCGTGGGAGCTCAGTACAAGCGATGACTACGCAGGCTGGAGCTCTGAACTGAGTTATGGGTGACTTTGGATCCAAAGGGTCAATAATATTTGATGCAGATATCACAATCACGGTGTCCCCAATTCATTTTCATGGTCTCCAGAAGGCATTGCAGCAATAGATGGTAAAGTACAACTGTTGGGAGTAGCCAATTTCTTTTGCCTTTGCATGTATTTTTTCTGCAAATTTTTCAGGAATATCATCATATTTGCCTCCCTCAATTTTGTGACTGGGAGAATCTGTGTTGCTTCTTTCATCCGTGTCTTTGGGCTTGTCTTGTTTATCTCTGTAAACCTCCCACCATTTTCCCAACCTCTTGGCCGTTGTTCAGGCACTTGGCTCTCAATTTTCTTCCACCTGTACCGTATTTTCCTTGAATATTTACCACGAGTTGCTGATCGTCTTCAGATAATGAGCCTCTCTTAATTCCAGGTTTTAAGTAGTTCTTCCAACTCTCTGCACAGGACTTGGGATCTTTGTCCAGGCCTTTATTTATAATTCTTCGTGATACATGGTTCTATTCTTGTTGGTCGTATTGATTCACTCAGGCATTTAGTGGAGAATCCTGTTCAGACACAACTGAAAATAAATTTGCATAGAGAAATTGAAATTGCAATGAAAATCCATTTGGGTAAAGAAATTGTTGAATCAAAGAGGCAGAAATCACCCAATTCTGGGAGAAACTGAGATCAACGGTCCTAAGACATGTCACACTTTTGGGATTCTGAGATAAATCCCATACAAGATTGTGCCATGAATCGAACCTAAGTTGGTTGCCTATTATGCCTGCGTCCCATGCATTACTTCTCGTGGTTGCGTTACTTCCAGTGACAACGCAAACGCTGAAGGAAAGCATGGAATTGTTTGACTGATCCGCGTGGAAACTACAAGTAATGCTTAAGTTTCATTGAAGCATTGATGCGTTGATTCAAAGCATGTCGTTGAAGTGAATGACCTCCAACTCTTCTAGCTTTCACATCGTCAGGTAGATCAAATTTTCAAAGTCAAAACATTTTAAAGCCCTCTTAATGGAGTAATATTTTTAAAGGTTTTATGCTGGGAAAATGCGCATTTCCAAAACGTGAGCTTTTACTTGTATTTTTCTTAAGCCTGATGCATAAAAACGAATGAGTGGTGTAATATGAAATGGAGATAAAAACGAATGAGTGGTGTAATGTGAAGTGGAGATTTTATTATGTTTGAGTGGGCATAAGTTAGTTAAAGTGTGTTTTGGAGAGATAAGGAGTGGAAAATATTTTTTTAATTTTTGTAATGAGGTATGCCGTTTAAAGTGTAAATTTTTTGGAGTGCTTTTGGGAGATATAAGGAGTGACATAAGAAAGAAGATAAGTGGCTTTCTTTGAGAGAAATTCTTTTTTGTAATCCAAAGTAATATTTTACTTTGAGAGTGAGTGAGTGCAGGTAGTTTTTTGCAGACATTTTCTTCTTTCAAAAATTCTAGAACTCTGATTCCATGAAGATGTTGTGAAGTTGAACGCTTATGTACTCCAAAATTTAATAAAGACATATTATTTGTGGTGATTGTGTCCTAGATCCGCCCGAAATTGAATAAGGGGATCTTAGGTACACGAAGAGTGTATTGATGATGGTGTATACTTCATGTTGTTGCTTTTTTATTTTCTGTCTAGTTTTGACACATAAATGATCTCATTTTACACACATAAAGTTCAATGCAAGCAAGCACAACACTTGTAAAAGAATAGCGTCAAGGAAGGACAATTGAACTTGACACTTGCATCTGTGCAAATACAACTCATAATCATAGATTGTCAACATCAACATTCTACATCAACAAGCAACTTCACTTAATCAAGTTAAAGCATTTCAAAGCAAAGTCTACATCAACATTCTTGCAAACAAATTTAAGAACTTGTGAATCAAATTCCAATTACATTGCATTGTATGGGTGCATTCTTGGTTGAAACCGACACCCACGTTTTGATTTGATCAGAAGTCAAGCACGTCCATTCTCTTCAACTTAGTCAAATTAAGACAAGTGAATTCCTTGTTTTATGTGAGTCATTACAATCATTGTAAGCTTTTTTGGGTGCATTTTCGACAGTGTTCGACACCCTTTCTTTAAGCAGACTCTATTGAATGTACGAATTTTAATTCTAAAGCAAATAAGAAACAAGTTCACAATCATCATCAAGCGAGTGTGCCAGTGAAGTCCCATAGCAAGCGAGCCTGTCATTTAAGTAAAGTGAAACAAAATCAAGTGCACGACATCTACAACAAGAGAGCCTGATTTCAAGTGCGCAAGTTCAGATGGCGCAGCATATTCAGTTGTTAAACATTCTTCACAATTTGATCATCTCCAATGATGAAGACATGGTGCACGTCAGCAAAGAAACTCTTGCTGATATTTCACGGCATCTACAGTGGTTGTCAGACTGAAAGTCTCGATAATATCAGCAAAGCAGCCAGTGGGCATCTTCATCAGCCAGTGGGCATTTGTCATCAGCAATGAGCATTAGCAAATTCGCCAGTGGGCGATCGACAGCCAAAGAAGCAGTGAGCAGCTTTCATCATAGCAAAAGCAACATTGAGTTGTTTTTCGACATCTTCAGCCAGTGGGCGATCATCATCAGCAAATACGCCAGTGGGCGTTCATCAAATTGTGTCAGTGGACACCGGATGCTGTTTTCAAGCAAAGGATAGTTGGATCCTTTTGTGGCTTGGCACATGATGGAGTTGTCAAGCGTCCTTCAGAGATGAATCAAGCATGCAGCTGATTCATGTTCTCTTCAGATTTGAGTTTTTTCCAGCATCCAGTTTTGGCGGTTTTTTCAGGCAATGTTTTTGAGGATCAACATGAGAACTTGGAAGATGGTTCCTCGATCTTATTTTGGATTTATCATTGAAGGGGGTAATGTTAGCCTCTCTCATAAAACAATAATAAATCCAAAAATAAATTAATTAATTAAAAATTCCAAGTTAGGAATTTGTGCCTAACTCTTGGGTTGTTCCTCTAAGATAGGAGTTAGTTTAGGTAACTCCTATATTGGTGTGTCTGGTGAGAAATTATCTCAACCAAAGGAGAAATTATCTCAACCAAAGGTGTCTAAGATAGCACACACTATCTTGAGAACACTGTCTCTCATCTATTTATTTGTAACACTATATTCAATTTTGTAATGGTAATATAAGAATGTGTAATGAGAGAGAAGCATGAGGCTTCAGCCTTTTTCCGTCAATATTTTGTCTCTGGTTTTTATATGTGTTTTCCTGTAATGTGTTTGAGTTAATCTCATTCTCATCACAGATTACTAAACAACATGCTAAAGAAGGATTCAAAAGTGAAATGGACAGTAGAAGCCAACCAAGCTTTTGAAGGTATAAAATTGGCCCTTACCCAAACCCCAGTCTTAACAAATCCTCAATTTGATAGAGAATTTATCATTTTCTCTTTTGCTTCCTAGCATACCATTGTTGCTGTCTTATTACAGAAAGATGACCAAGGAAATGAGAAACCCATTGCTTTCTTTAGTAGAGCTCTTAGAGATGCACCTCTGAAATATCAGATCATGGACAGGCAAGCTTATGCTTTGGTCAAGGCCATTAAAGACTTTAGGATCTACATCCTGTACTCCCATGTTATAGCTTATGTGCCAAGTCCCATTGTGAAAGACATACTCACTCAAGAAAAATTAGAGGGCAGAAGAGGAAAATGGATTGCCAACATCTTGGAATTTGATATTGAAATAAAACCTACAAAACTGATAAAAGGGCAAGGTTTGGCCAAATTAATGACATAGGCAAACTTCCAAGCCTTAGACATAAACCAGCTGGACAATGAACCGGAGTTGGCGACTCCAAAGATCAATGTAGCCTTTGAACAATCCTCTTGGTACTCTGATATTTGTTATGTAGTGCAAAACCTGTGTGCTCCCCCAAGATTGTCCAAAACTAAATGTAGGTTCCTAAAAATGAAAGTTTCAATATTTCGTGTCATGGATGGCAATTTGCTTTGGAAAAACCATGAGGGTATATTGTTAAACTGCTTAATTGAGAATGAGACTAACAATGTCATGAAAGAATTTCATGCAGGTGATTGTGGTGGACACTTGTATTGGAATTCCACTGTGGATAAGATATTGAGGGCTGGTTACTATTGGCCCACTGTTTTCCCTGATGTCAAAAAATTTACCACCTCATGTCATAAATGCCAAGTATTTGAGGGAAAGAGAAAGTTACTGCCACTTCCCTTGAGGCCTATTGCAACAGAGAGACCTTTTCAACAATGGGGCTTGGATTTCATTCGGGAAATTCATCCCTCATCTTCAGGCCAACATAGATGGATTCTAACAGCCACAGACTACTTTACTAAGTGGATTGAAGTTGTCCCATGCAGACAAGCAAATGATTCCACTATCATTCAGTTCCTTGAGACCAATATCCTTTCTAGGTTTGGTTGTCCTGATAAGATCATAACAGACAATGTTGTTGCCTTCAGATCTAAGAAGATGGTGAACTTCTGCCAAAAATTCCACATTACCTTGGGCCATTCTACTGCATACTATCCCCAAGGAAATGGCCTAGCTGAATCATCAAATAAAAGCCTTGTAAACATCATAAAGAAGGTGTTGGAAGAAAATAAGAAGAATTGCCATAAGAAGCTGGTCAATGCCTTATGGGCAGATAGACTAACAACCAAGAGATCAATTGGGGTCAGCCCATATGAGTTAGTCTATGGATTAGAAGCCAGATTTCCTTCATCACTAGGGGTTCTTGTTATGAAACTACTTCAAGAAAGTCAAGCTGAGCCCAATGACATGCAAAGAAGGATCAATCAAATAATATGTTTGCAGCAAACTAGAGACCAAGTTTATAGCAGAGTTCAAGTATTACAAGAAAAGTTAAAAAAGGCTTTTGATATAAGGACTAAGGCTGAAGATTTCAACATTGGTGACAAAGTCCTCAAGTGGGATTCAAGAAGGGAAGATAAAGGAAAACATGGAAAATTTGACTCCCTTTGGAGAGGACCATTTGCTGTTCAAGCAGTGCAAGGAAATAATACTTACTTCCTTAAGAATCTCGATGAAATTGATTTGGATGAAGGTCCTGTGAATGGCAGGATGTTGAAGCACTATTTTGACTACTATCCATGAGTGTAGCCTAATTCTCCCTTGTACATACTCAGGTGTATATATTACTTTCTGTTAACATGTAAAAAATGCAGTTTTTCAAGTTTTGTGAATTATCAGCAAAAGGCAAATAAGTTCAGAGATCTACCAAGAGGGGAAGAGCACAATTTTGAGATTTCAAAGAGCAATACTCCAAGTTTTGGTAAAAGAAATCTAGGGCCAAGGCATTCTGACCTGCTGTTCTTGGTCTTTCAAATGGAAAAACCATCCCCATGTGGAGCCATTGTTAGCTACCTATACCAATAGGTTTCATATATCATTATTGCCAAAGAAAGTTCCAAATATGCTCTGCTTTGGTGATGCAAAGATCCCATATTTTCAAGAGAAGGCAATATGTGTATATAGCTTAATGTTGACTCAATGTTGGATGGATGGTCCAACAGCCTAATCTGGATCATGCCATGTTTCAATTTTCTGTTGTAGAATAGAGAAAGAAGTGTGTCCAAACTGTTTAATCTTGGCAGACCAGTAGTTAGGTAGAGAATTAAGGTTCCCAACTTCTTAATCTGGGACCTTGGAAGCAATAAGGGTAGTTCTAAATAGAAAAGCAAAAGAAAAAGCCAAAAGAAAATAAAAGGCACATGAGGGTTTGCAAGTCTAGGTGCACCCTCCATAAAGAAACAGAAAATGCTAGGTCAGTAGATGAGTAGGTAGAGGGGGTTGCAGAAATGCCATTCCTTTCAATTGAATTTTGCTGGTCTAACATAAAGGAAACATCAGTGGGTAGAGAAGTTCCTCTTCTCCATCATCTTGCAGCAATACAAAGAAGCATGTCTAACTTCTTGTTTCCCCCCCCCTCACTTTCATTGCTAACATCCCTACACCAGTTATGTTCATGAAAGAAAATCAAGGTTTTATGGTGGTTCTTGTTTCTTTAAAAGCCACATTTCTTGTCTAAAATTCTTTTCATTTTGATCTACTTCCTAAACTAAGTTGATTTCATATAAAACGTAGTGTTTTTCCCCCTCATCCACCTTTTCCACTTATATTAACCCCTAACTTCTACTATTTAACTCCTTATACCCCCTATTCCCCCTATTACTATGTAAATTATGCAAAAAACCCCAAAATACCTATGTATCCCCTTCCCTGAGCATTATAGCTCTAAGTTTGGTTTTAAATGGTTTAAGCGCTAAAAAATTATAGCGCGACCCAAAGAGCGCTGATATATTAATCCTGGGATTAATCCAAGATCCGCTTGGACTAATAACCTTAATCCGGCTTTGTTAATAAACCCGCGCATAATACATTTTTCCCGTAACACAGCTTGAAAACCCACTTTCCTAAAGTTTCCGCCGGGCGCGCATTTCACAAAAAACATTATTTTATTCCCCTGCCCACTGCCGTATCACCCTGACAACTTGATGACCCGTCGACCGTCGGATCTGGGTTTTCCCATCCGACGGCCCATATCCATATCGGGTCGGCCCCAACGACCGTAACTTACCTCCTGAGAAACTGTCAGAGGGTGACGTCAGGCCTCTGCCACGCGTCACCCCCATATTTTCTCGGGTCGCCCTCTGAAAATACTGCTTCCGTATCCAGAGCGGTCCGAGAAAATCCGCTTACCACTTTCGGTTTCCGTTGACCGGTCGCGCTCACATCACATCCTCGTCACCACCACGTCGTGCTCACGTCATGCCACATCGCCGCCCTGTCAGCACCCCTGCCCGCCAGCGCTCCAACATGTCCACCACCTGTGCAATCCCCGTGGACCACTCATAGGCCGCCACGTCACTCGATGACGTCATGCTGACATCACCCGACCCTGACCCCACCTGATGACGTCATGCTGACGTCATCCAAAAAAAAGCGCCAATATCCCAAAAATTCCATATTTTCGCCAAAAAACCGTGTTTTTGTCACTTTCGCCAAAAAGACTATTGCTCTGCTCTGCATGCATTTTACGACCAATCCGTCGCCAACCTGCAGAAATCGCTACAAAGACCATGGGCACGTCCAATCTACCTGCATTTGTAACCATTGCCGGCAATTCACAAGGTATTTATCCGAATCATTCCCTTCGTGCCTGGTTTTGTCCATAATTCCCCAAACATAGCTTAAAAAGAGTGAGAAAGCACTCTACCTACCAGCAAATCCCAGTAACCAGGCCTATTTTCAGTGGTTGGGACGAAATTCCTTTACAGAACCTGCATTTAGCCAAATTTACCTAAATTCACAGTTAGTTCACGCATTCGTGAACTTAAAGACCCGAGCTCCACTAATTCACCTTGGAGAGAGTTTACCAGTCCCGGCATTCGCTCTATCAGTCCTTTGTGCAGTTTTTCAGTTGCTGCCACTACCAGTTACCCTCTGTTCCTTTGCAATTCACCTCTCTGTTCCAGAAATACCCCTCTGTGTTGCTCTGTTTAGTAACACCAGTTCACATACAAATCAGAGGCCTTATTAGCCATGGAAACTCCAATAGCATTAAATATAGCACCTCTCAATTCCCCACAAAGAGAGTTAGAATGGAAGGCTCTGGGTGATAAAGATTATCAGATGATAGACTCATTTCCACTGAATTCCAAATTTAACATCCATATGCTGAATGAGTTAAAGGCTCAACACCTTAGTGGAGCTGATATATTAGGGATTTGGGACTCCAATTTGCCCATTTTTAACCTTCCTCAAGTCAATTCCCTTCCAGACTTGATCCATAGATGCTGTGAATGCTATGATCCATGTCAGAGAGCTGTTGTCAGTCCCACAGGCTCAGTCTTGTTCCATATCACCCCTGAGGCCATAAATGAGATGCTACACTTCCACATTGCAAGACCATTGACTCCTCTCTCCATGTTGGACTTATTAAAGAAGGGGGGCAACATGTCCAGTGCCCAGATCATCAAAATCAATCAATTATTCATACAGCCAAGCTCTGAAACTGTGAGAACGCCTCCTATTGGAAATCCATACCTCAATGACTTGGGCAAAATGCTTGTAGATTTGATCAGCTATGTCTTGGGCTACAAGGGAATTGAGGATGTTGATGACACCATTATGGATATGCTGTCCATATTTTCTCTTGGAAAGCCTCCTGCTATGCACTATGATTATGGTACATATATTGCAAACAAGATTAATGAGCAACTGATGAATCTAGAAAGGGAAAAGGTGTTTAGATACACCTCATACATATATCATCTATTCTTATTCTATCAACCTGACAGTTTCCCTATTCCTCTCAAGAAACTTGATGCCCAGGGAAATCTAAGGTCGGTTGTGTTTTGGACTTCAGTTTTTCATCACACCTCTTGCTCACCATACACATACTGTGAATTCATAGACCTTTTCATTCATCCAGCTTTGACCTTGTTATATGGTGTTCCTCCTCCAAGATTGACTGATGAAATGCAAAGAATTCTCCATCTCTCTAAGACTTACATCATTGGTGATTGGTACTTTTACCAACACCATACAGTAATCAGAATATATGGCTGTGAGTTGAACCCTTATAGGCTGCCAAAATATGTCCCCATGAGACTATTTGCCTTGGAATATTTCAGACAGTTTGGAAATGCATACCAGATCCATTTCCATAGTAAAAACAAGAAAGTGCAACTAAAGGTGAGGAACCAGCTAGGCCCTTTTCTTTACAACATAAGGGAGGAGGGATGGAAGGAAGCAGATGGTATGTTAGAGGCCCTCCGATTGGAAACCAGTTTTCGTTGGGTACCTTATGACCCTAATCATTTCATTTCTCTCAGGAGGGTAAAACATAAATTGGGTGGCTATGCTCATGTCAGATTGCCTCACATTGATAAGTATGCCAACTTATTGAGTTGGAAAGAGGGCACCCTAGAAGAGGCAGTTACTAGAGAGAAAATGATACAAAGAAATGCAAAGAATATTGAAAAGGAGGCTGACTTGGAAACTTGTGGACAGGTTTCCTCTTCATATCAAAGGCAACTTGGAGCAGCTGCCTCATCTTCTAGAGCACATCAGCAAGCAGCCAAAGCTACTTATCAGGCTTCCAGCAAAGGCAAAGAGAAACAGATGGAGCCAGAACAGCTACCTCATGAAGAAGTACAACAGCAAAAAGAACAACAAAAACAGGAGCAGCCAGTGCAGCAAGAACAAACAGCTGAAGCCCCAATATCCACTGGGCAGCAGGCACAAGAAACTGTGCCTCCTAGGCAGGAAACGACAGTGGAGGCCTCGGTCCTCCAAACCCCACAAAATGAAGAAAGAAATCGGAAGATGGATAGAGAGCAGGAGACTCCCCTCACCACATCCACAACTCAAGGGGAGAAAAGACAGAGGCTAAATCCCCTTTCAGAAGAAGAAATGCCTATTGGGCAATCTTTGGGCATGGGCCCACCAAGCATGGAAGCATCTGCAAGTTCCTTTTAGCAGGAACAAGAAAGGACAGTTGGAGGAGAAGTCAGCTCCTCAAGCCACCAAAGGGGAGCTGAAACAGGCATCAAACAACAATTTATTGATATCAAAAAGAGGAATGAGCCACTCAAGGTGTAGCTCTACAACCAATTATTAAATATGGCTCCTACGAACCAGCAGAGATTGATGTCTGCATATGATGTACATGAGGGAAAAATGATAATGAGTCATTTCATGCCAACCATGCTGCAGCCACAGTCAGCTACAGACTATATAAGGACCAACCTTGAGGTCCTTGCAAAAGACATCCACCCCATGGATCAGATTGAATTGCACAAGCAAACGGGTGAGATGGTATATGCCACCCTTGCAGACAAAACATTGGTAAATTATAGACTGGAAAATAGCCTAAACAACACAGCTGCCCAACTTGAGTTGGAGAAAGCATCCTCCCAGGCAAAAGACAACCGAATCAAAGCGTTGGAGGATATCATCATAGAGCTTGGGCATGATCCCAAGGACACCAAGGCTATACAAGCTCTGTTGAAATTAAGAGATGCAGACATGGAAGCATTAAGAAAAATGATCAAGATCCCAACAACTCTTCATCCTCAGACAGAAGAGGTTGCCCAGCTAAGGCATGACCAAGATGCAGCAGCTATGCTGGTATCATTATACAAACAGCTGATCCAGACAGAAGAGAAATTGGGAGAATGAGAGGCTGCACTGCAGGCAGCCCTACAACAGAAGGAAGGAGGCCAAACATCTCAGCCCCTCCACAAATAATCAACCTTGAGGAATCTCCTCAAACTACTGCTCCTCCTACAGAGCAGACAGCTCAAACAGCGCCATCTACATCAACACCAGCACCAACAATAGAGCAGGCTCCAAGCCTTGACATGCAGAAGATAAAGAATGAAATTCAGGCCTTAGAAGCCCAAATGGTAGAGCTAAATGTAGCCAGGGAGAATTTAGCTAAGCTGAATGAAAAATATGACAAATCAAAGAAAAGCATAGTTGAAAAGGGAAGAGAAGTGAAGGCTCTCAAAGAGAAGATAAAGGAGCTGGAGAAAGAGCTCACCCTTGACAAAGTGGTGGCTGAGCTCAAGACAGTTTTATGGGCCAACATTGGCCAATCAATCACAGATCAGTGGCAGTATATAAAGACCATTCATGAGCAAATGGAGCTCATAGGCAAAGCACACAAGGAAGTCCAGAGAGCAAGGGCATCTCTAGGCAATATGCCTGAGATAGCCAATAGAATGATTAACGTGCTCAATAACCGTACAGGTCCTCAGCTGGCAGCAATAGGAATCCCTAACAGAACTGAAACTATCCTGCTAATAAAGAGGGTCCTTACATTGAGAAGCCTGGTACAAACACTGTAAAGAAGAAGCCAGGACATGCAAACAAAAGTAAACAAATTCATGGACAAGTTTGCAGCATTACAAAGCAGAGGTCTTCCAGGCTTACTGAACAGCGCAGGGAGACTACTTTCACATGAGAACTATGCTAAAAGTGTCAATACATTTTCTACCAATCAGATCACTGAAAGACCAAGTACCTCAGAAGAAACAGGGCCAACATCGGGGCAAAGTCTCTATAACGGAGTAGAGAACTTATTTTTCATTATGAATGAGATCAAACATTTGTTTGAAGTGCCTCCAAACTTCTACAAATATACAGAGGCAGATGAGACCTTAGATGCAATTTTGAGACATCAATTGCCCACACAGGAATGGTGGAGCAAAATGATACAGTTGATACTGTAAACAAGAGCCTCTCATCAAGTTTTTTCATCAAAAAACATAAGTCATCATGTTAATAAAAGTTGATGCATTTAGTATGTATGGAGAATAATGGACTGAGCCAACTCAGCAAACCAATTCGGCCACCAAAGCAACACTGACAGTTACAGATGACAGGGTCGAGAAAGCTACAACATGACAAAGCGATAAATACACATCATTCAGCATTAAAACAGAACGCTCAACCGACTCAGTGGCCTCTAAAGGTCAAAAAGACTTCTGACAGAATTAAAGAGCATTCATTTTGTATTTAGAGCAGCAATAAATTCCTTATCTGCTATTTTGTAAAGTTGGTGAGCGTATTTATTTATCAAGTGACTCAGTGGTACAGATATTTTGTGTAATCGATTGTATATATTCCCCCTCGCATAAGCTTGCAGGGGTTGTTGATTTTCTCTTCTGGAGATCTTATGTTGTAAATTTTTAGAGTATTAATACAAAAGCCGATGGAATTTCTAAAGCTCTGTGTTGTCTGAGGCGTTATAGTGTGTTTGCTGAATGCTACAGGATTCCTGCGTATTTCATGGCACAATAAGTTTCCTTTAAACTCTTCGTTATGTGTTTTTATTGTTTCTTCATAACCCATTCATGTTCTATGTTTCACAGTTTAATGGCAAAGAAAAAGAATAGTTCCAGGATTTATTCATAGAATACCCTGGCCTCAATCTATGCTGTTATAAATGTTTTCTTTAGTTATAGTTATAAGGGTGTAATTCTTAATTGCTGCACCTCCAGACTATATCTTTCACAGTGGTTATTGTTCAGGAATTCAAATCTCCTCCTGTGTAGTATATCTCTTTTTCACACCCACAGCTTAGTGGAAAATTCTTAATTGCTTTTCACTGGATAAACATACTTCACCATCACAATTTCAAGTTTGTTTCATGAAATAGTTAAATGGCCCTGCAGTTTCAAACACCCCCACTCAATGTTGCAAACAACCTGTAGCCACCGACTCCATTTCCCAATGAACTAATAATGTCTGAAGATTTCCACCCTAGGTACTGAAAGACATCATTCAACCAAAACCTTGAACAAAAACTGAACTCATAACTAGCCTAAAATCTTCACAAAACAAAGACAAATCTTGAAGAGAGAGCCCTCTCTGATTATAGGTAGGTTAGAACCTATAATCCAAAGCTTGGTTAGTGGTTACCCCGGCCGTATTCCCTTGGGAGTCAAAGGGAACAACCTGGGAGTTAACAGGAGCAATAATTTATCCTAAACTATGTTTTGTCTTTCTATGTTTGCTTAACCCAAATATATGTTTCACTAGCTTAGCAATAGAGAAAAAGAATAGTACAGGAATTGTTTGAATACACCCTATGTTCAATCTATGTTGTTAAATGTGTTTTCTTCAGAATTAATCATAAACATGAATTCTTAACTGCTCATGTTTGTATTCGTTCTATCATTATGAATGTTTTTCAGGAATTCTTAAATGCTCCTAGGTAATATTCCCACCATTCCCTCTATCAGTTTAGTGAAAGATCCTTAGCTGCCTTTCCCTCCCTGATTTCATCCCATCATATTACAGATTTGAAAAAATTGTTCCATATACGCTTGTCTAGCTCTGTAGCATAACCTTTTTCCTCAAAATACATTTCCAGCAGTTCACCATCATCAACTCCATGCCCAATGGCCTAGATTATTCTGCAAAAACATACCTGTTCTGACTGAAATCATCATCCCAACAAATTCAAAACAAAATCTTGTGCACCATAACTAGCTTAAAATTACATCAAAACAAAGCTAAATCAAAAAGAGAGAGCCCTCTCTAGTTGCAGGTAGGCTAGGACCTATGGCTAAAAGATTGGTTAGTGGTTACCTCGGTCGTATTCCCTTTGCAGTCAAAGGGAACAACCTGAGTGTTAACATAATCGGCGACTCCACTGGGGACAGAACGAATTTTTCAATTGCTGTCTATTTGTTTAAAACTACAGATGAAGCCTGAATGTTAGCCAGGAAGCCTTTGAAATTGTTCTTGCTTTGCATTTACAGGAGTAAATAAAAGCTGCTTCAGTCAAACTTCATGCTAGTTTCAAAACTCTAGATAGTTTTTCCAAAATTTGAGTAGTTCCTAGTTAATTCTAAACATATTCCCAAAAAATACCAAAAAACAAATTCGAAAGTTGGCTCCTAAAAAGAAAACTAGGTATACCAGGTCAAATCCTGACCCAAATCCTCCAGCTATTTTTGACAATCCTAATTTAATCCCTAAGGTTCTTAGGAAGTAAGAGGAACAAGAAGATATTGCTGATTCCAGCCCTGAGGCAGTTCAACAAAGTTATATCCCAACCCCTGCTAAACCATCAATTCATCCTCAAATAACTCGTTCTTCTACCTCTTCCTCATCCACCTCTCAAAACATACTCTTCACACCTTCATCCACTGCACAAACTGCCGTTGTTTTCCCTGTTGTTCCATCTGTTCCCTTCCTTCCTGTTGTCCCATTTATCCCTGTGAATATGGAAAATCATTATGCCCCTCTATAGCTACCTGGTAATCCTGGGGATATGCCTCAGAACCACCAAAGTAAGATCACTTATTTTGATGGTACCGGCACATATACTGCCTTACAACATACCAAGAAAATGCAAGACTAATTTGAAAATTATGAAATAGACAATGATGATGTGAGAATGAAAATTTTTGTCCAAAGTTTAATAGGTGAAGTAAGAACTTGGTTCAGAGCACTTGCTACAAATTCCATAGCCGATCCGGGTCTCTTTACCAATCCTTCGTGAAGAGATGGGAAAAGAAAAAGGACCCACTACATATTTTATCTGAGTATGACACCATAAAGAGAGGCCCACAAGAAACTGTCCTAGATTATTGTGCAAGATTCAACAATGTTTAAAATGCCATCCCTCAAAACCTTAGACCTCCACCTGATTTAGCCTTAATCAAATTCCCTGATGGATTTGATTCTGACATGGCATATCAACTGAGGGAAAGATCCCCTGCAAACTTGGCAGACATGCAAAACATAGCTGTCAGTGTCGAGGCCAACCTTATTGCCAAAAGAAATCGGGTAAGAGCTGAAAGAAGAACCAGTTTTAAGGAAGAACCTTCAACATTTGAACAAAAGCTAGATGAATCATCAAAGGCATGGATAGACTTGGGGACATGGTAGAAACCATAGAAAGAAAATCATCATGGGAAGGTCAACCAAGTACTGCTAGAAACCCAAATTTTAGAAAGAATCAAAATCCAAATGTTGGAAGGGCTGATCCCGACCAGCACATTAGACCTCCTTTTCAAGAAAATTATGTTGAGGCCTCAACATATAGTGAACCAACCAAGGATCCTCACATCAACCTAATGGGTCTGGACAGCGAACATCAGGTCTTTCTAACACAAGAAGATCAAGAGGCCTATAATTGCAATCAATTTCAAACCAAATCAGGAGAGTCTTTTGACTTTAGGGAAGGCTATGATGCAGCGGTTTATGAGGTACATAAACAGTATAAACTAATGAGTAGAACCATCGATGTACCTGAACCTATCAAACCAAAGGACAATAAACAGCTAAAAAATACAAAGGATAACACTGTTCTTCCAGAATCCTCTGATAAAATAGATCTACATCCAAGAGAGGTCATAGTGGAGGATATATCAGATGCACAACCCTCTGGAAACTAGCCATCCCCATCCCTCCCCTCAAAAACAAGTTCAAACAGAATCCTTGAAAATAAATCTAGGACTGATTTCATTCAAAATCATGCCAATCATGAAGAAAGGGTTACTGAAAATTCAACTGAAAAGGAAAAATCTGCTGCACTTAATGCTAAGACTCAAATGGAAAAGCCCTTCAACTTAGAAACAAAAATAAGTAAGCTGAAGATAGTTGTTCCTCTTTCTGAATTGGCCAAACATCAAGTGTATAGAAAACAAATCAATAGGTCACTCCAAATATCAGACAATAGGGATGCTGTAAACGTTCTAGATGATCAACCTGAATTACTGTTTGGTCCTGAGGTTAACGGAAAAACAACAAATGGAGGGGTTCCACCCTTCTATGTCAGTTTAAATATTCACGACAAGGTGTTACACAATGAAATGTTTGATTCTGGGGCCTCACATAACTTAATGCCCAAATCTGTAATGGAAAAACTAGACCTAGATATCACAAGACCTTACAAAGATCTATTCTCATTTGATTCAAGCCAAGTCAGGTGTCTAGGCCTAATTAAAGATTTGTGTGTTTCACTGGTCCAATACCCTAGCAAAAAAAATTTGATGGACGTGGTGGTAGCTGACATTCCACCTAAGTATGGTATGCTTTTATCCAGATCTTGGGGGGCCAAACTCCAAGGATCTTTGCAACTAGACATGTTCTACACCACCATTTTAGTATTTGGACATCCAAAGAGATTATACCGTGAAACATTAATGAAATATGTGGTGAGTAGTCAAGAAAAGCCCCAAAACTTCCCCATCTATTCAATAAATTCCGACATGGATTCATTCATTTTGTATAATGCTGACATGTGTACCAAAGCTTATCCCAAACTATTAGTGGCAGCACAGACAGAGGGAGTGAATGAACAATTTGCTTCTCAAGATCAAAAAACTTTTCATATAGTTGATACAACAAAGGAGAATGATACATCAAAGGATTTGCAAGAAATCAATCTGCCCATGATCCAACTTTCTAAGAGTCTCAATGCAAAACTTGACCATGAAACTTTATGGTATTTAGAATTTGATGGCTCTGTAAACAAGTTGGGAGTTGGGGCAGGGGTCTGGATTCACAATATGCAGAATGACCAGGCTGAAGGCCATGCATATAGGTTAAACTTTCGATGCACAAACAATATGGCCGAGTACGAAGCCCTTTTGTTAGGTCTCAAACTCATCAAGAATCTAGGTGCAACCAAAATTTCAATTCTACGGGATTCAAATCTGATCATACAGCAGATGAAAGGAAACTTTATCACAAATGATCTAAGGTTAAGAGCTTATAAGGGAGTAGCTATTCAAGTACTTGACACTTTCTCAGAATCTCAATTAACCAAAATTTCAAGAAAGCTCAATTTACATGCTCATAGCTTGGCAACCTTTGCCAGCACTTGCAAGCTACCTTTCAAACCCAATCACAGTTTCACTGCTGAAATCAAACATAGGCCTGCAGTCCCGGATAACATCAAGAATTGGCAAGTCTTTGAGACTGACACACAGATAAATAACTTCCTTACTCTAAAAGAAGAATTTTCCGGCATTAACATTGATACTAGCACTATGGATGATCAACAACAGGCATACACAATCAAGCAGAATATATCAGCTGAAATAGCGGATCTGGTTTTGCACCCTACTACCTTTAATAATGAAAATGTACAGGAGCTGAAGCAAAAAGACTTCGATGAAATAGCTAAGACAGAAGCCGAAGTAATTGATCTAAAAGACAATTTTCTGCCCATAGGTTTAACCCCTTTGGAGGATTTGTTTGATTCAAATGATATCTCAAGGAAACCAAAAATACAACCACTGAATGCTGAAATTGAAGACTATAACCTTGGAACTAAAGAAAATCCCAAAATGATAAAATTATCCAAGGCATTACTAGCTGATCAGAAGTTGAAATACATTGAGTTGTTCAAAGAGTTCCAAGATATCTTTGCCTGGAGTTATGAGGACCTCAAGTCCTATGATACCTCTGTCATCCAACACACTATACCTTTGAAAGTAAACAAAAAACCTTTTAAACAAAAGCTTAGGAGAGTGAATCTGGTCCTCCTTCCCCTCATTGAAAAAGAAGTTAAACATATGTATGAAGCAGGAATCATTGCTCCAATCAGGTTCTCAGAGTGGATTTCAAACCTAGTGCCCACTAGGAAGAAGACGGGAGAGATTAGACTGTGTGTTGACCTAAGGAATTTGAACAAAGTATCTCTCAAAGACCATTACCCCTTACCAAAAATGGATCATATCCTACAAAGGGTAGTGGGAGCCTCTAGGATCTCATTACTTGATGGATTCTATGGATTCAATCAGATTTTGGTGCACCCGGATGATCAAGACAAAACTGCATTTACAACACCTTGGGAAACTTTTAAATATGTCAAAATTCCTTTTGGGCTTAAGAATGCAGTGGCCACATTCCAAAGAGAAATGGATATAGCCTTTTGCCAAAGAAATCCATGATTTTCTAGTGGTCTACCTGGATGATCTTACTCCCTTTTCAAAATCAGATCAAGAACACTTAGAACATTTGAGGTAGGTTTTCTTAATTTGTAGAAAATATGGCATATCTTTGAATCCAAAGAAATCACTGTTTGGCCCAGAGGAAGGTAAGCTCCTAGGTCATATAATCTCAAAAGATGGTATTGGGATCGATCCGGACATAATTCAAGCCATCCTTCAAGTGCCTCATCCGAGAAACCTCAAAGAACTACAAGGCTTTCTAGGAAAGATCAACTTCTTGAGAAGATTCATTCCTAATTTGGCTGAGCTCATAAGACTGTTAAACAATATGTTGAAGAAGGATTCTAAGGTCAAATGGACCATGTAAGCTAAACAAGCCTTTGAGGATATCAAAAGAGCATTGACAAACACACCAATCTTCACAAGTCCTACGTTTGATAGGGATTTCATAATTTTTTCTTTCGCATCTGAGCATACAATTGCTGCTTTCCTATTACAAAACGATGATCAAGGCTATGAAAAACCCATTGCATTTTTTAGCAAAGCCCTTAGAGATGCTCCCTTAAATTATCAGATTATGGAAAAGCAAGCCTATGCCTTGGTAAAGGCCATCAAAGACTTCAGAATCTATATTTTATACTCTCACGTGATTGCCTATGTCCCGAATGCAGTGGTTAAGGACATTTTAACCCAAGAAGGAATTGAATGCAAAAGGGGCAAATGGATTGTGAATATCTTAGAATATGACATTGAAATCAAGCCTACCAAACTGATAAAAGGATAAGGGCTAGCCAAGCTAATGACTGAAACCAATTTCCAAGCCCTTGACATTAATGAACTGGACAATGAATAGGAGATGGCGACTCCACAGATCAATCAAGCCTTTTTACAATCTCCCTGGTATGCTGATATATGTTTTGTATTATTAAACCTGCAAGCTCCTCCAGGGTTGTCCAGAACTAAGAAAAGGCTCTTAAACATGAAAGCATCAAAGTTTTGTATCATAGACAATGTTTTATTTTGGAGAAATCATGAAGGAATTTTACTTAATTGCCTAACATTGGATGAAACTAACAATGTTCTCAAGGAATTTCATGCAGGTGACTGTGGAGGACACTTATACTAGAAATCCACAGCTGATAAAATCCTAAGGGCCAGATTTTATTGGCTTTCCTTGTTTACTGATGTGAGAAAATTTGTAATGTCTTGTCACAAATGCCAAATTTTTGAAGGCAAGAGAAAGATGTTGCCTTTACCACTCAAACCTGTTTCAACTGAGAGACCATTCCAGCAATGGGGTTTAGACTTTATTGGTGAAATCCACCCTTCATCCTCTGGTCACCACAGGTGGACTCTGACTGGTATAGACTATTTTAAGGCCCTGAAAGATAGAATAAAGGCCTTGGAAAAGGAACTGAATTTAGAGAAGACTCTGGCTGAAATAAAGAAAATTTTGTGGACCCAGATTGACCACTCTATCACCAAACAGTGGAAATCAATCAAAACAGTGCATGAGCAGATTGAGTTAATAGGCCAAGCTCAAATTGAGAGCCAAAAGGCCAGAGCAGCACTAGGAAATATGCCTGAGCACGCTAGCAGGATGATACATCCTGGATACTCACACAAAGGAGGAGTTGGCAGCCTTAGACATCAGCAATAGAACAGACACTGTTTTGACAACCAAAAAGGTGCTGACCCTCAGAAATTTTGTGCAGAATTTGGAGAGAAAATGTAAATAAATGCAAGCTAAGGTAGATGATTACAAGCTTAGAATGGGTGCATTACAAGGCAAAGGATTGCCCAGCCTACTGACCGGTGCTAGAACACTACTCACCCGTGAGCAGTATGCCACCAGGATGACCAATTTCATTTCAAATCAGATCACAGCATCCACAAGGACTTCAGAAGAAGCAGGACCTCCATCACGACAGAGCCTCTATGACAAGCTGGAAAATTTATTTTACATTGAGCATGAAATTAATCACCTGTTTGAGGTCCCACCCAATTTTTATAGGTACACAGAGGCAGATGAAACTCTAATAAAAATACAAAGACATCAACTGCCTAAAGAAGATTGGTGGCAAGCAATGCTGCAAATTTTTCCCCAATGACCTCGGTTTTGTCTCTTCTAATCAGCCTCAGGTCAACGAAATTTAATACAGCTTGAAGACAACTGGCAGAGCGGGTGAGAATAATGACTCAGCAAAATACTGGGACAGCATGCCCAAGAAGGGAAACGCGCAGATTTTGGGCAGCGCAGCTCCAGCCGACTCAGTTGGTCACAAAAGTCAAAACTTTCTGAAAAGATGGACAGCTAATGCACTAAATATTTACTGCAACATTTACTCTTTCAACTGTAATTCCTCAGGAGTTGGCATAGAATTTATGGGCTATTAGCTCATCAGCTAGATATTTTGTATCTAATTTTTGTATATATACCTCCCCATACAACGTATTTGGGGTTGGTGATTTTCTCTCTAAGACACTGTTTTGTATATTTTCAGACTATCTAATACAAATGGTTGGAAAAGTTCATGATCTCTGCACTGTTTGATGTCAAAGTGATGATCTGCGTTCTGCTACAGAATTCCTATGTTGTTTTATGGAGCAATAAGTTATCCTAAACTATGTTTTGTCTTTCTATGTTTGCTTAACCCAAATATATGTTTCACTAGCTTAGCAATAGAGAAAAAGAATAGTACAGGAATTGTTTGAATACACCCTATGCTCAATCTCTGTTGTTAAATGTGTTTTCTTCAGAATTAATCATAAACATGAATTCTTAACTGCTCATGTTTGTATTCGTTCTATCATTATGAATATTGGTCAGGAATTCTTAAATGCTCCTAGGTAATATTCCCACCATTCCCTCTATCAGTTTAGTGAAAGATCCTTAGCTACCTTTCCCTCCCTGATTTCATCCCATCATATTACAGATTTGAAAAAATTGTTCCATAGACGCTTGTCTGGCTCTGTGGCATAACCTTTTTCCTCAAAAGACATTTCCGGCAATTCACCATCATCGACTCCATGCCCAATGGCCTAGATTATTCTATAAAAACATACCTGTTCTGACTGAAATCATCATCCCAACAAATTCAAAACAAAATCCTGTGCACCATAACTAGCCTATAATTACATCAAAACAAAGCTAAATCAGAAAGAGAGAGCCCTCTCTAGTTGCAGGTAGGCTAGGACCTGTGGCTAAAAGATTGGTTAGTGGTTACCTCAGTCGTATTCCCTTTGGAGTCAAAGGGAACAACCTGAGTGTTAACAAGGAGCATATGCTTTTAATGCATTGTTGGCATTATGGTTAATAGTCCTTGGTGATGATGCTTATATGGATAAATGATTCATCTTGGGGTTACATAGTTGGTATTTAGATCAGATTTGTGGTTGATTCTCTAATGGTGCTTACATGGTGATCTTCTTAAGGATAAGAAGAAGTACATAGCTTGAATTCACATCTTTTTTACTTGATGATGAGTCACTCATATGTTGTTGTCGTCATATGTATAAAGATCATATATTACAGTTATGATGCAAGATTCCTATTGTTCTTGGCACATATATGGATGAGGATTGTTGGCTGGATACATGGATGATTATTCAAAGTTGCATTGTTGGAGACATGATGATGATGATAGGTTGTTTCGTACATATGTTGATTGATGCAGATATTCCCAATTGATGATACTTGGTTCATGCAGATCTGGATGGCTATGGTGTTTCTCACATATGATAGAATGTGAATGATTCTGTATATACAGAATTCTGTTGAAAAGGATGAGTTGATACAGACATACCTTGATGATTCATGCACTAATACAAGTTGCTAGTCTAGTTGCTATTGACAGATGCTATGGAGCAGATCATACAGTGTTGTTGCTGATGTTTATCATGAAGTTATTTAGGTGTTTGGTCTTTGTTATAAATGTCATGTATATCATTCGATGTAAAGGCCATATCAAGACTCATGATGTAATAGTGTGTCTCTATCTATTGTAGTCATTTGATGATATCTCTTCAGGTCATGTAACGGCCTATGTTGGTTTCCCCACTATGCCTAGGATGAATGATGTTATTCTCTTATGTTATCACATGTAAACTTTTGGTATATCACCATTGTGATGAGAGATAGATGTATGTATGAGTATTTGGTGATAGGAAGGTCATTTATGATGTATAGAGTCATGTTCTTCTTGTAGAACATATTTTTGTAGACCTTCCTTACAGTCAGGGGGAGCATGAACAGCATATTTCAGCAGAGCAGAGATTTCAGCATGGACAGATTGGTGCACCATGGCATATACAAAGGGGGAGCTCATTCAGAGATTTCAGCAGGTACTCAGGGGGAGTATGGAAAGCAAAGGAAGAGAATATCTTGGTCCGCCCTTTTCCCTTGATGTCAAAGGGGGAGAGTGATTTGGTATTGTTGCCATCAAGTCCAAAGGGGGAGATTGTTGACATTATGATGCATGTGTTGTACTTGATGGCAACCAACTCGTAGAATATCAACTCACTTCTATATATCTAGATGAATCTACGGAAGAGTGAAAGAGTGCATGGGATGCCGGACAACTCAAAGGAATCAGATGACAGCTCTTAGGTTAGCCTTGCCATCAAGTCCAAAGGGGGAGATTGTTGGCATTATGAGGCAAGTGTTGTCCTTGATCACAAATCACACAGATGATGAATTATAGTGCATCAAAGTTATTTTCAAGTTCACACACTTTCATGCAAAGAAAATTTTCTTTCATTTAGAGAAAAGTTCACGCACTTTCATGTAGAGCAAAGTTCATGCACTTTCATGCAGAGAAAAGTTTCTTTCATGTAGAGAAAAGTTCACATGCTTTCATGAAGATAAAATCTTCTTTCATGTAGAGAAAAGTTCACGCACTTTCATGCAGAGAAAAGTTTCTTTCATGTAGAGAAAAGTTCACGCACTTTCATGCAGAGAAAAGTTTCTTTTATGTAGAGAAACGTTCACGCACTTTCATGCAGAGAAAAGTTCCCTTCATGCAAGAGAAAAGTTCACACACTTTCATGATTGGTTCATGGTATTAGTCCAACAGTTTTTGATCCTATGGTTTTGGTCCATGGTATTGCATCCAAAAGTATTGATCTCACGCACTTTCATGGTTGGTTCATGGTATTAGTCTGATAGTTTTTGATCCTATGGTTTTGGTCCGTGGTATTGCATCCAAAAGTGTTCATCCCAAGTATTGGGTCTGTGGTATTGTGTTATTATGGTTTTGGACCGTGGTATTGTGAAAGGCCTAAGACTATAAAAGAGGAAGGAGACCATTTGGCAAAGTATCATCTGAATTATTGAATATCTGATAAAGTGCTAGACCTGGAATACCGTGATTGGGTTATGGTGCAGATTTGGATTTGAGCTAAAGAGGGATCTCACCGGTTGATGGAGAACAAGATCTAAGGATAGATCGGGATCAAATGGTTTGAAATGAACTATCTCTATATATTTGATTATGCTTATTCTAGATCTGTATACTGACGCTTGTAATGATCTGAACTGGGTATAACTTAAGTTTTAAATCTCTGCAAGTCATGATTGAATATTTATAGATCTGTACATGGGTTGGCTTTGGTGAAAGCGCGTATGTACACAGGTTTGGTTCATTGTAGTAGCGTATACGATTTGAGCTGTGATGTTTAAAGTTACAGGTGGTTTAGGTTGTTGATGTGTTCTAATGATTGTTTAATGGTGTCAGTATTCTACATATTCAGTTTGATTGATTGTGTTGATGGATGAGATCTAATAATGGATTAGGATCATAATGACTCATATTTATGTGATCTAATGGACTAGATTGGGTTGCTAACACACATATTATCCTTGTATATGTATTGATCTGGTGATTGGGTGATTTAGAAGATTGATTGATTATGTACTTCAATGATATTAATGGGTCCAATATGAAAATTGGATGAAATGTGGCCTTTCAGATTATGTGTTGTGCTTCAGGTGTATCCAGTTTGAAAATGTATGAAACGTGGTACCTGGAGGAGAGAAGATTGTATTCCAGCACCTACATACTAATATCTTAGCTAGTACAAGAGCTAAGGGGGTGGTAGCTCCCTTCCAGTAGCAGTTGAAAACTTTGGAGCATTGTAGCAGGTAGCAGCCTACGTACTAGTAAATGGATCGGCTAGTACAAGAACTATGGGGGTTGTAGCTCTTTGCAGGTAGAAGCCTGCGTACTGCTATAATACTGCACCAATACAAAAATATTGTAAAAGGATTTTCTTATTAAGAAGAAGATTGAGATGACTTGCAGCAAGTGGTTTTCTCCCACATTGGGTTTCCACCTTATATCATGGTGTTCATGTGTGTGGCTTATCTGTGATGATCTATTCTATTTTACTGCACCTGTTTACTGTTAATATGGTTGATAATGTTCTAATGCACTCATTAAGGTTCAACTAACTGAATCATAAGAAGTTGTGGAAGTAGCATATATGAATCTGAATATGGAAATGAAAAAGTTTTATTGATGTGATAATACTGATTCACCCCCCCCCTCTCAGTATTATTTCCAACAAGGTTTGGAATTTCCCAATCACGACAATGTCACAAGGATGGCTAACAGGATCACTCTACGCAGTTGTTCCTCAAAAGGGGTAAACAATCAAATGGAGGTGAATGATCGGCTAAAACCGAGTGGAGGTGATGATGAGAACACGACCAAGGCTCAAAAGCTGATGATAATGCATTCACAATGTTTATTTACCGGAAATTGGTTCATTTTTTAATGAGCTTAAACTCTGGGGGAACGTTTGCTCATTGCTTATGTTTAATTTTTAACGATCTTGATATCCACATAAAAACTGCTCGTTTCCAGTCGTATAATAAGGATATCTCATCTAAGATGCCATTTTTTATGGATCTTGCACCTTTCAAAGATTTGCCCCAGATCCTTTCTTTATGCAAGTTAGGAATGACCAATCCTACGAGTTTAAAGGGTTTGAGAATCTACAAACTAAGAAAACAAATGGTTGCTCTTCACTTGTATGCAAAAAGGTTTGCATACCCCCAAGTATAGTGAAAAATTTCTAGGTTACCATATAGAAGTTCCTGTTTTCGCAAGATAATTTCCATCCACACCGCAGATAGAAACACTTCCTGGCTTAGTCGAGCTAGACCAGGGTGGTTCTAAATCCCAACCTCCTAAACTTGATGAAGGAATCTTATTCCAGTCTAATCCCATTTTCCTAAATGGACGGGTGTGTCAGACTAGTCATATATCCTTCGTGGGAACCTACCCTATACCCAAGGTTTTCCTACTGAAACAGACCAGGGTGCATGCCCCCTGGGATTCAGTCATGTCCTCCCGAATCACTCACACTCATTAGGTGGATGGACTGGAGATTGATGAGACATTCCTTGCCTGAAAAGACCATTTAGGGATGGTATTTGACTATTAGCTATGTGTGAGCTGGGAAACAATAGCTGGTCTACGAGCTTGACCACTTTGCCTTCATGCAGAAAACACATTACTCTAAAGAGTGAGGAGACAATGGCTCCCGTGCTATAAATATAGTCGCGTCGAAGGAGTATATTATAATCTAGAGGTCCTCAGACTACCATTACGTTCATGTAAATGGTTTTCCTTCTCAACGTTATGGGCACATTACGAAGGATCCCTAACGGTCAACTGGTTACTTTGTCGAAGCCTATCAGATTTCTCATCTCAGGTAGAAGCGATGGCGAGCCAAGCACTTCCCAAGCAATTGAGGAAAGGATACTCACAGAAGCCCCTTCATGTATGATGGTACCGACCATGATCATTTTGTAAGCTTGTACAATGATTCAGAATGATACATTGGTCGGTACTCGGGGTCTGCCTAGTAGATTCCAATTGAAAGAAACGACTAGGTTGCTTGGAGGTGGGACCGAATAGATGGTTGGATATGACTCTGACGAACTTCCTTCCTGCAGTAAAGGAACGGGTAGACTGCCCCCATGTTCATCGGAGTCTGTGTTTACGAAAACAATTTGGACGGTGTCGTTCTCATTCTCTTCAGTGATTGTGTCATCTGAAGATGGACCTTCTGAAGACAAGACCGGGCCAACTGCCGCCTCAACCTTTTGACTTTCGTCTGGTATGGGTTCAGCGGGTTTATCTTCAACGACAGATGCTTCGACCGAAAACAATGGCATGTCAGTTGGATTTTCAACCAGTGATGGACTTGGCAAGAGTTTCTTATATCCAGGAGGAAGCCGTAATGGTGAAGCCAGACGATCATCCAAAACTCTTTTAGCTTTGTCCAGGAAGGGAAAACGGTGGAGGGAATGATTGCCTTCACACAGTCTACAAGGAAATTTACATTTTCCTTTTTTTCCAGGGAATTCATTTTCACTAGTTCATTGTGTGCTGTCAACATGATCGTCAGAGCTCGATGACACCGGATTGTGCAAACAGGGAGACTAGACCCTCAAGTTCCGAGGGATGCAGGGACAATCTCGGTGGTAGTGGTCTCCTTTGCAAATGACACATGGCAATTTAGGCCTGGATGGTGAAGTATGTGGATTTTCACTAGACAATGCATGGTTGTCCCCTTTCACCTTTGGCTCCTTCTTCTTCTTCTCTTTCTTCTTCTTAGTTACTTGGTTTTGGGCCTTACCAGCTTTATCAGGCGAAGAGGAAGGAGGAGAGGGAGAATCGGATGAAGTAGAAGGTTGGGGGGTAACTTTAGTATCATCTAGCTGCTAACTCGATTGTTCAGGAATCACAGTATTTTGAACGATGAAGGTCAATAAGAGCCATACGGGCAAGCCAATTGTGAATCCTGGAAGCGACAATGTGGCCATGTGGGGTGCACCAACATCTCCCCAAGAGGAGAAAGGATTAGGATTTCCTCCAAGGGGAACTCCTTGGTTGGTGGACTCCAAATTTCTCAACCTAAGACCAACGCGGGAATGGTGATATTATTCCGATTAAAATAAATTTTAGACGCTTTGACACAACTTGTTTTTTCAATTTTTAAGAGTCAAGAAACAACAAAGATGACTCTAGTCACCTTCGATTTTTAATGAGCGTGATGTGACAAGTGATCAGATGGACCTTTTCCTTTAAGGAGTCTGAAAAGGAATGAAAGGGACTACTCTGGAAATCTTGACAGAGGGATTACCAAACCAATCGTAAAACTGTAGAATACTTTTTACGGTACGACAGTCAATCTTCCTGAATGTTGTGTCCAGTGCATTGTGATCGATACGGCGGCAAACACGACTTCCTACGGATAAAGGATATAGCCTATTGTGGTCTCCCAATATATACTCGACGGTACGTGGGGGCACAAGTCCGTACTGGCACTTGTCGTCTCAAAGACGAGGAATCACCCAACCAACAGTGAAAATGATAGTTACCAGGCTTTACGATGCCAGAATACGTCTCTAGCCTAGACTTCTAGATGTTGTGTGTTAGGTTCCAAAGCATTTTTAGGTTCATTAAATTTATTTTACAGTTGATCTTTCTTAAGTAATTTTCCTTTCAGGTTCACCACATGATGTAGATGTATAATTCCTAAAATGCAATCTAAGATGATAAATAATCGTTTAATCTCCTTTTTGCAATGGAAATCCTACCTACTAAAGAAAGAGAGACGGTATTATTTCAACATAGAGCAGAGAGCACACACTAGATGCATTGTCCTAAATCAAACCAACAAGTAGTCTAAATGAAAATGCACATGCATGTATTTGTTTTCAGCTTTCTTAATGTGTGAATGACAAGAAGAATGCTAAGTACAAATCTGAATTATCTTTTCAAAGCGACAATACTAACAGATTTCTCTTCAAAAACGAAAGGAAGACAATGATGACACTTTACTATTTTGAATTGAAAACTACTTTGGACACTTGAAAAACTACTAATTCAAATCAAATATAAGAGTAATTATATAATCGACCATCAAGAACAATAGAATTATTTTCTTTGACTGAAAATGACACTTGCGACACTTTCAAATCAAAAGATGACAATATGACTATGCTACTACTTTGCAAAAGAGAACTGAAAATGGCAGAAAATACATAAAAAAATTCATAGTTCTTTGCAAAATGGAGGTGGAATGATGGAAATGAAGGGGATTTCCACAATGGTATATTGGATCACAAACAATAAAACTCCATAATAGAGTTGAAAAGAGTGAAGAAAAACCAAGACCTGGAGGCAAAATTAGCCTTTTCTGATCATCGCACCTATAACACAGGGAAAGAGGGATGCATCCCACCTACTGCACACAGGAGGTGCAATGCATATTGGTTTCCTTGAAGAGAGGGTGTGATGGTACCAGGACGAGACTTTACTTGGCTCTTGGTCACAGTTTGCAGCTCAGTTCAGGGATTTAGGATGAGCAAATGATGTACAACAAATAGAAATCACAAGGGCTGATCTAATGAGGTTACTAGAGCCACCACTAGGGAAATTAGAAGGTTTGAAAATTAATTGTTCAGTTTATAAACAAAACCCGGAGATAGACTGAAGCAACATTGATCTACTTTGCACTTGCATAGCAAATGCAGTTCGAAGGCTAGTTGGCTTGAATTCAGGCTCCGTCTATAAGTTTATAAAACAAACAAATGTAGACAAACAAACAATCTATTCGCTCCCTAGTGGAGTGGTAATTTTGTTATCAAGAAATCTAGTGTCCACTCAGAGCTGCTAGTCCCACTAAGGCTGGTAGCTAACTTAGAAACAAACAAACTAAAACCACTTTCGTTTTCCTTTATGAGAAGTAGATAAGAGTGGAATGAAGGACACCAAGCTCAGTCTTGCACTTGGTTCCTTACTCGATTCCTCTCCCTTCTGACAGATCCTTGCCGCTTCTCCTTCGTCTACCTAGCTTCAAAGAGCACCTGTGGAATCAAAGCAGCATAATACTACCGAAGAACAGAGATCTACAATCATAAACAATATAGGACCAGATGTATATTGACCACACAAATGCATATACCATCAAACATACAAGAATGTGGAGGAAAACTTGAATAGCTTTATTAATATCAAGAATAAGCAAAGAGGATTACAACTAATTGTTCTGACCCAACGTCACCCTCCAGCATGAAAGCCCTTCTTTCACCTCATGAAAAGCTTAGATCACCCAACACTATGATATTCCAGCAAGAAACCAACAACACTTCCTTACAAGATACAAAATTCCAACCTCTGGATCTCTGGGATGAGGGATCCATATATAGATGATTGCATGGGGGTGAGTCAACTTCTGGGATTTTGATTAGTGTCCTTTCTCTAATAGTTCTTGATTCCACTTGGAGATTGATGATCCCTTACTCATCCTTGGGCGAATTTAGAGAGGCAAGTGTCACAAGAGAAGTTTCTGGAAGATTCCATGATCATCCACCTTGCAAACTGTCTCTACCATTTGTCCACTCTCGCCCATTGCACCCCATAGAAGGGATTTTCAGTACGCATCACACTTCCTATGTGCATTAGGTGGGATGCATCGCACTTTGACCATGGAGCAGGTGAGATGGTCCAGTTTTGACCAATTCTGAGCAGTTTTTCATGCAGAACTTTTGGGAGATGTTGTAATCAGATGACCTTGTTCTTTTAGGGTATGGAACAAAAATTTTAGGGACTTAGGAGCCCTTGGTTTATGGACATGTTTGAGTGGGGTTACAGTGCCAAAAAATGATGAGCCTCGGTATTGAAACAAGAATGCTGCAACTCCCAAGGCTACCAACTTTAATTATCAACCCAGGGTTTGTACAAACTTAAGAGGTATCGACACTATATGTACAGCATGAAATGTTTCCTTCCTTTGATGTCATGATGTAAGGGAGTGCATGTACTAAAGTCAAATCCAAAACTAATTGTAGAAAATCAAATGTTTGAAATAAAACCTTAACCTATTGCAAGAAATAAAGTACAAGGAAAGAAACATATTCTAATTGCATAAAGATCATGAACTAAATGTAAAAGAAACCTAACTTAGCCCTATTTATAACATGTGATGATTTAAACTAACTAAGCGTTGAATATGATCTAGAGAGTGCTAACTGTTGTGTGCATGAATAAATATAAAATAACTTTTTCCTTTTTATTATTTTCTGCTTGAAAAATGTAAATGCTAATCTTGTTTGGTTCTTTGGAAGGGGAGACAGGTGTGGAGGAAAGGGAGTAAAATGGTTCATATGGCTTGGAGGGAAAGTATGGGCCTAATTATGACTTCTAGTGATGATTTTTCTCAATTCCGACTCAAAACATGCCACTACAAGTTTTCCTACACGATGTCTACAGGAAGTACTAGTTCCTACATGATGTCTATAGGATCCCCTGTTTTATTACAAAAAGTAGGAGGAAATCATAGGAAGTAGTCTAGAAGATGTAATAGAGCTTGGGAAAGGTTTATAATGGAATAATAATGCATGGAGGTGGTGGACACTACCCTGAACTCAAGAAAGGGCTTCAAAATGGGTAGATTTGCTAAATTGAAATGACAATTTTTGCTTTGGCGACACGAGTGGATGAGGCTTGGATGAGGTGAACAAGATAAAGTATCCCTACAATGTAGAAGATCCTACAGCAACACACATAATTGTCTATATCTATCCAAAAATTCATCTATACGTGGGAAATATTTATTAAATAACAGAAAATTACTTAGTCTAAAAATTTGAAATTCAAGAACTATTGAGCTAGTAAATCTATCGAATTCGTAACCTAATCAAGTTAAAATTCAAAGGGTTAAAGTTTTCTATTAAATAGAATGATTTTGTGATGTAATAAAATTGGAACCAACTCGATTGAATCTCGTTAGAAGGCTCTAAAAAATAGTGGAAATTTATTGTTCTTTGCTAAAAGGGAGTTCCAGAAATCTAGTTTTGGGAATAAGAAGACTAATCCAAGTAGCTCAATGATTACTATGACCTTCCAAATATTTTCCAATGATTAAATTATGTTTTTGATACTACAAAATAAGTTACATCAACCATTTAACCCAATCCTACAATAAGAAATCATTAATACTAAATGCAGAAATGGAAAAAAAATAAGAACAAGAGATGCATGTGAATAAGAAGTGAAAAGAAGAAAAGAAAATGATACAAAAGGGCTCTGAGGCTCCTGGGATGGCCAAGACCAAGGAAGCTCAGAGACCTATGGAGGAGAAAAATATTTAGAAGTTGAACACAACACCAATCTTCATTATTTTCATCAATACAGTTACGTCCCTGCAAGAAAATACAATGGATCTGTACAAATACGAGTTCTCTTTGCAAGAAGACTATAATAAGAATCTTTCCCTAGAGAAAAATTCAACTTCGTACTTATAAAAAATCATTAGGAATCATTCCCCATGAAGTGAGGAGGCTTTCCCCACCAAAATCCCTTTGTTTGTTGATATGGCTCCCAATACTAGGAATCTACATTAAATGGCAGGGAACACATTCTTAGATTTTCTCAATCATTGGAGCTCCACAATTTGTGTCATACTTCCAACTATCTTGTTTATTTATTATTTAATATTGATCCTCCTGTAGTAGGTAGAAAATAGCTAAATTATCTTCTGCTCCAAATCTTCATAATTTGTCCAATATTCTCATAATATTCCCCAAAAATAAATAATATTAGGCACAAATATGCAATTATTCTTAAACCTTCCTAATGAATATATTAAAGTTAAAAATACATTATCTAATGCAAAAAGAGAGGTTTAAATTGTTAAAGAATGGACATAGGCCTTATTTTATGTTTGATTTAGAGGCATGGGCCTTCATTTATGTCTAATTTAGAGGCCCATCACAATTATAGGAGTTAATGCCCCAAACAGACTGTTAATCTAACGGCTAAGGCATGTTCAATGCAAATAAATATGGAATTTTACAATTTGATTACACTTTCCTTTCATCATTCATTCAATAGTGCTTCTGACCCTATGTGCTGTAATTTCCCCACGACATTTCTATTTTACTTATCATTTTCAATTTTGCAGAGTTCTGCCATTCTAAATTCCCACCATCATTGGGCGCACGGTAATTGTCATATTATCACAAACTTTAATTCTCCATCCTACAACCACCATGGCACCTAAATCTTCTCCTCTGATCAATCCACTGCTCAATCCCCCTATTGATCTAGACCATATCCCACTTGCAGACTGAGATTATAAAATCACTGAAACACAGTGTGAATTCAACTTGTGTGAATTGCATTGTCTGTTTCGAGAGAACTTCCTTGACCAATCTGATGAGATACATCTCTGGCAATATAGACTTCCTCTGTTTGTTGTTCCTCAATCCTATCATTTTCCTCACTTTTTCCTGAGATGCCAATTGTTGGGTCACTATAATACTAGTTATTACCCCATTACTATTGTAGTTGTATCCCTTATTAATATTGTTGTGCCCCTATTTTCCCCATATTGTTATTACTGTGCCCCATAGAATCCCTCTATTGTTATTTTTGTGGCTTTATATTATTATTGTTAGGTCGGTTGGGTTATATTGTGACTCCTTAGACTCCTATATATAGAAAGAAGGTTTTGTCATTTGAATCATCCAATAATTCTTCCCCCTCGAAGAATCTGAATTCCAAGGCATTGATCTATCTTTTCTATCTTTTCTTGAGTTGCTTTCATAACATTTGGTATCAGAGATTTGGATTCTAGGGTTTCGCTGCCCCAAATAGGTCATCGTGGCATTTTCGCTATAACTTTTTTTCCTGCGATGTTTCAGAAGCTAAAAAAAAAACCATTTTAGAAGAAATCACACTGAATCTGGGGTCCAAATTTCAGAGCTTTTCGCGCTATATTTGCAGAGATATGATTTGAGGAAGTTGGTCTTTTTGTAGACTCCTGAATTACATTCCAAACAGGTGACCTGGGGAAAATCGTCATAACTTTCTCTCTGAGCATCGAATTGAAATTTTGTAAGAAGGTATAGAAAGAGGATGGACTATAATTTCTTGTATATATTTTTTAGAGCCAAAGTTCGAAACAGTGACCTGTGGCACGTCGTACAAGTTCGCTCTACTGAACTAGTCTATAATTAGGTCATCTTGGGAGATTGTGCATAACTCTTCCTTGGACAATCCAATTTGGATCATACTGGTGGCATTGGAAAGAGGACATAGAGGGCTACTACAAGTCATAATTTCAGAACTAGATGACACAAAATTGTAGAGATACATCTGATTCAATATCAAGCTTCTACAAAGTGAAAAAATGTGTGTAGTTTTTTTTTAATTTTTGCATAAGATTGGTTTGAAAAATTAGTTTGAATCGGTAATTGATGCCCCAAGGAAAAAAAATGCAAACACCTAGTAAGCAACCTGAAAGATCTAGCATGACTCATGAAGAAGAGGAAGAAATGCAACATGATATATCAAAATTACGAGACCAAGTGCAACAAGTGTCACTTGCACAAAAAGAAACAGAATCTAAGATGGATGGTTTAAGGAAAGATGTAGAAGCTAAGATGGATGGTCTAAAGAAAGGTGTAGAAGCTAAGATGGATTATTTAAAGAGAGGCGTAGAAGCTAAGATGGATGGTATGGAAGCTACGATGAATGGCATGGATGCTAAAATTGATGGCATGGATGATAAGATGGAAGAATTGAAGATAAATATGAATAAGTTGCTACAAGAAATGGTCACTGATGGTGAAAGGGTAGTAAAGGAAACTCATGATGAGAACAAAATAATTGTTAATCATGATTCCATAGACTCTAATGTGGGATCAAAGAGCCACCATATTCCAAAATCAATATGAGAAAGTTTGATGGCAAGGATCCCGCAACATGGATATTATAGATGGAGCAATTTTTCGATCTCAATAATGTGAAAAACACACAAAAGGTACGTATTGCAACTTTATATTTGGAACCAAATCAGTTTGTATGGTATCAATGGCTTTTCTCTCGTAAACAAATTATCACTTGGGCAATTTTTACGGAAGAATTGACAACACATTATGAGGATACAAAATGCAACACTTTTTTTAGCCAATTGATAAGTCTCAAACAAAAGGGTTCAATAATGGAGCACATTGAGTTCCAAAAATTGAACATAAGGGTAAAAAATATTCCAGAGGAGCATAGGATTGATGTGTTCATAGGGAATTTAAAGGGTAATATCCAACATGATGTTCGCCTTTGGGAACCTGATTCATTAGAGAAGGCATTTAGGTTAGCAAGAAAAATGGAAAGCAAAATTATGGCAACCAGGAAGCATACCACTCACACCTATAAAGATGGAAGTGTTGTTGCCCCTAGTCTTCCACAACCTATAAGGTTGACACCACAACAATTGGAAGAAAAAAGAGAAAAAGGGCTTTGTTACAGTTGTGATAGGAAATACACTAAAGGTCATAAGTGTGCTGAGAAGAAATTATTCTACATAGATTGTGAAGATGAAGAAGAAAAGGAGCAAGAAAGGTCAAAAGAAGAGGATATACTCCAGGAACAAAGCCTAGATAAAGAAGAAATGAATCTAACCATATCTTGTAATGCATTGGTGGGAATTACCACTCCTCAAACCATCAAGATAGAAGGACAAATCAAGAAGAAAAAGGTAATAGTGCTGATTGATTCAGGAAGTACCCACAATTTTATTCATTGTAAGGTAGCAAAAGAATTGAATTGCTTCTTATATCTAGCACCAGAGTGTCAAGAGATGGTTGCAAATGGAGGAACAATAAATTTCTCTAGAAAGTGCCATAATATCAAGCTATCCGTGGGAGAATATGTATTGACTAGCCCTATGCTTTCCGTTCCAATGGGAGGTGTTGATGTTGTACTAGGAGTCCAATGGCTACAATCCATGGGTACAATAGCTTTTAATTTTCAAGAACTTTTAATGAACTTTTCTGTGGAAGGAAAGGAAGTTGAATTAAGGGGTATTGCAGGGAAACCAGGAAAGATAATCATCTCTAAAGGTACGACAAAGCTTCTAAAAAAGGAACAAAGAGGTGTAATTGCACAATTATGTTCGCTAGATGTTTCCACATTGGAATCATCTATTTCTCCAGATATCTAAAAAGTCTTGGACAATCATTCCAAGGTATTTGAGACTCCCAAAGGTCTCCCACCTATTCATGATCATGATCATGCTATTCATCTAATTTCAGGAAGTGTTCCTCCAAACATCAAGCCGTACAAATATCCCTATGCCAAAAGAGTGAAATTGAACATATGGTTGCAGAAATGTTAGAGGTTGGTATAATTCAACTGAGTCAAAGTTCTTTTTGTGCTCCAATAGCATTGGTGCACAAGAAGGACGGATCATGGCACATGTGTCGGATTATAAGGAGCTCAACACGCTCACTATTTAAGATAAGTTTCCCATTCCTGTCATTGATGAATTACTAGATGAATTACATGGATCAATTTACTTCACCAAGTTGGATCTTGATTCAGGATATCATAAAATCAGAATGAAGACTGAAGACATTCCAAAAACAACATTTAGAACTCATGAGGGTCATTATGAATTTTTGGTCATGCCTTTTGGCCTTACCAATGCACCTTCAACATTTCAAGGTTTGATGAATTCCATTTTCAAACCATTCTTTAGAAAATTTGTGTTAGTATTTTTTGATGATATAATAATCTACAACAAGTCTTGGAAGGATCATGTTGAACATGTTAACAGGGTGCTACAACTATTGGAGGAGAAATAATTATATGCAAAAAGATCCAAATGTTTCTTTGGAGTACAAGAGGTGGAATATCTGGGTCATATTGTATCTCACGAAGGAGTTAAGGTAGACCCTAGCAAAATTAAAGCCATTAAGGAATGGAAAATCCCCACATCCACAAAGCATTTGCGAGGATTTCTCGGGTTGACAGGGTATTATCGCAAGTTTGTTAAGAATTATGGGAGAATAGCAGCACCTCTAACAACATTATTGAAGAAAGATGCATTTTCATGGACTCCAGAAGCAACAAAGGCCTTCGAGCATCTTAAAGAGGCAATGTGCCAAGCACCGGTCTTAGCTACACTAGAGTTCACAAAAACCTTTATTGTGTAATGTGATGCTTCAGGAAATGGAATTGGTGCTGTTTTAATGCAAGATGAAAGACCCATTGCTTTTGAAAGTCATCCAGTCAAGGGAAAGTTTTTACACAAAGCTATTTATGAGAAGGAAATGTTGGCAATATTCCATGCACTTAAGAAATGGCGACCCTACCTAATGGGAAGACACTTCATGTTGAAAATGCAACAAGATGATGGAGCTTAGTGTAAAGAAGTCGTCTTCACTAAGTGGGCCTGCAGACTATTTTTGGCGCAAAGTCTATTTTTAGACATATGGATCATGGTCTACGAGTTGTAAGATGCTATTTATGGATGATTGGTCATGTTGGTAAAAATAGATGGAACTCTATTTTTAGACATATGGGTGGAGTCTATTTTTAGACTGCTAATCAAAAAATAGAACAGTCGAATATTATTAGCTCTTAATAATATTTAGACAATAAACATTATCTTATCCTCTTGCAACACTTCATTTCGAGCTATGGATGTGGAACATGCAACTACCAGAAGGAAATATGATTTTCCTATGGGTTAGTTGAGCTATTTCATATGGAGTTCAGTTAGAACTCAAGTGATTGAGTTTGGTGGAGTTGATTGAGGAGTTGATGGAGTTGTGTTCAGTTTGCCTTAGTTGAACTAGTTGTATTTAGTCTAACTGCCAAATACACTAGTGATGAGTGATGTGAATTAATTATTAATTAATTCACTAATTATTAACTCATAAATCAAATAAAGAATACATCAGTTAACTGAGTGCATGGACAGTTCAGTGGAGACAAGTGTTAGAGGTGGGTGAAAGGGTGAGACTACTATCAGTTGTGACTATAGTTGTGAATGAGATTTGCACAATCATTGATTGAGATTGCCAATGAGGATTGCACAGCAAGCCAAGGGAATTCAAACATGGATCTGATCTATTCTCAACTTGGATTGTGAAGTAGAGGCAGACAAACAGTGGATGAGATTTGAACCCGTGACTTGTTTAGATCTGAGCTAGTTTGTGTGTAGCATGTGGAGATAGTACAGAGTACTTGTGAGGAGTATTGTACTATGTATAGTTACATGTTCTCTATCATTATAATATACAGATATTTAGGGGTTTTTAGCTGTATGCTTTCCCCGTTACATACTATGTTGATATGTGTGATTGATGTTTTAGTGTGCGCATGCGATTGTTTTTTTAATTCCGCAATTTGATGATCAATGGTAGAGGAGGTTATGCATTATGAATTCATTCCCCAAATAGTATGTAATCAGGATAATCTTTGTGAATAAGTGTTATATTATTCAAATTTCTACATGGTATCAAAGCGAAGTTGATCACCATATCTATTATTTAGAAAGTGATTACATTTTATTTCTTTAGGCATAGTATGTAATCAGGCCAGGTGGCCTCTGTATTCATCCTTCTTTTGGAAGGTGAGATATCTGGTAAATGCCCATACAGTCAATCTTTGTATGAGAAATACTTTGTTCTCACGAATTTTAGATCAAAAGCGGTTGAGTTTTGAGCTGGTGGAATTCGAATTTGCAGTAGTGTTTTCTTGGTGTCGAAGTTGAAATGTCTTTCAACGAATTGCGATTGGAGTATGCCCTTGAAGGCAACTCGAATTATATTGCATGGAAAGATAGGATGGAGGTGGTGTTAGATGAAAATGGGTTGAAGGAGTTCATAGATGCTGAGGTCCCAAAGCCTACTGATGCTGCTCAAGTTGAGGCTTGGCAAAAGAAGACAGCAAAGTGTCAAAGGATTTTGTTGGAGGGCGTGAAGGATCACATTGTATCCAACCTGCATGGAAAGGCTTCTCCATACCTGATGTGGAAAGCATTGATAGATTTATTCCAAATCAAGAGTGACTAGAGGAAGTTGGCGCTCAAGGATAAACTTAGAAACATTAAGTGTGAGAAAGGAGATAGTATGCCCAAGTATCTCACGAAGTTCACCCCATGCCAGGATGAGCTAGGAAGTGTGGGGGTGACTGTCGATGATGAGGAGTTGGTGATCTTGGCTCTCCTTAGTCTTCCGAAGAGTTGGCATTGCTATCAAGACTCTGTTAATGGTTGGGAGAAATTTCCAGGATGGGAGAGACTTTGGTCTGATCTTGTGCAAGAGGAGATCAGGCAGAATACCAGGGACGAATCTTCATCAAAGGCATCTGATGAAGAAAATTGTGCTTTGGCTGCCAAAGAAAAGAAGGGGAAGAACAAGAAAGCTTCTCATTCCAGTGTGAAAGGAAAGAATCAAGACATGTCCAAGGTGAAGTGCTTTCACTGTCACCAGCACGAACATTATGCCACCAATTTTCTGCAGAAGAAGAAAAATAAACAAGCTGCTGGATTTGCAATAGGAGAGCCCTTAGCCTTGTAGTTTGAGCTAGATTTTTCACTGATCACATGCTTGGTATCAAGTGTGATGGGATCGGTATGGTTCTTGGACAGTGGTGCGTCTTTTTACATGACAGGAGGTGGAGATTTGTTTTCTGATCTGGATGAGAAAGATCTTGGAGTGGACATCGAGATGGGCGATGAAGGTAGATATAGTGGGACCGGTATTGGAACCATTTCCTTTGAGAGGGATTATAGTAAACCCTTCGTATTGGAGGAAGTGATGCATGTTCTAGGATTGAAGAAGAATATTATCTCTGTGGCAATGTTAGAAGACAAGAGATATGATGTTGTCTTCATTGAGGGAAAGACTTTCCTGCGTAGTAAGACAACTGGAGAAACCCAGAAGATAGGGGTTCGAGTCAAGAAGCTTTATCAGTTGCATGTAGATGGCTGCGCAACAATGGCATGCAAGGTAAAAGGATTGGTGAGTCGGGATGATGGCGAGCTGTGGCACTAGAGATTGGGCCACCTTCACCATGGAGCCTTGAGGATACTACAGCAGATTTCCACTGGGGTAGTCAGATCAGTGCAAGGGGTGTACTTTGGGAAAATTTGTGAAAGCCACCTTTCACAAGAAGGATAGTCATGCCACAATGATCCTTGAGAGAATTCACACATATGTGTGTGGACCTTTCTCAGTAGCTTCGATAGCAAAACACAAGTACTATGTGATCTTTGTTGATGATTTCTCTCGAAAGTGCAGATCTTGTTCATACAGAAGAAGAGCGAGACATACTCAAAGTTTTGTGAGTTCAAAGCACTGGTCGAGAAGGAATCGGGGAAGAAGGTGAAGGCTCTTAGGAGCGACAATGGTGGTGAATTCATCTCTAGCAAGTTCAAGGATTTCTGCAGCATAGAAGGGATGCGAAGAGAGCTCATAGCTCCCCATAACCCATAGCAGAACTGGGTTGCTGAGCGAAAGAATAGAATGATCATGGGTGTTGCACAAACGATGTTGCATGATCAGGGCCTATCCCTTCACTTGTGGGCAGAGGCATGCAATACTGCAGTATATGTGTTGAACCGTTGTCCTCACAAGATACTTGGCATGAGTACACCCGAGGAGGCGTATTCTGGTAAGAGGCCTGATATTTCCCATTTGAGGATTTTTGGTTCTCCTATTTACATGCATGTGACGAAGGATGCCAGGAAGAAGCTGGAGTCAACCACAGAGGTTGGGATATTTGCGAGGTACACTGATACGCCCCACAACTATCGTGTGTATTTTCTAGACAGTCGCAAGACTGTTGTGCGACGAGATATCAAATTTCAGGAGGAGAAAGCCATTAAGTGTTCGATTGAGAGGAAGCCACACTTGCATGCAGATGAGGATCTATTAGTTCCCAAGGATGAGCTTCAGGATGTGGATCAGCCATAAGATGAAGTTCATGGAGTGGAAGATACCACTCATGCAGTGCCAACCATCAGAGGGCGAAAGCACACTACATAAGTTGAGCGACTGGCTCAAGATGCAGAGAAGGTTGTAGGACCACCTACAGCATGGTGCAGATAGAGACAGTCACCTAATCGGTACACTGGATACATGGCTCTTATGAGCAAATGTGTCGTGACTGAGCCATCCTCTTCCGCGGAAGCTATGGAGGATCCCACATGGGTAGATTCCATGGTGGAAGAGTATGATTTGATTGTCAGAAACAGTGCATGGGAGATTGTCCCAAGACTGGAGGGGAAATCAGTGGTGGGTTCGACATGGATCTACAAAGTGAAGCAGGAAGCTGATGGGAGTGTGGAGAAGTACAAGGCAAGATTTTTTTCCAGAGGCTTCTCATAGATAGAGGGGATCAATTATGAGGAGACCTTTGCACCTGTCGCAAGGTATTCTTCCATACGAATGATTCTTTCTCTCTCAGCGCAGATGGGGTGGCACATCCATCAGATGGATTTGAAGACTGCATTCCTCAATGAAGTCATTGAGGAGGAGGTATACATAGAGCAGCCTGAAGGTTTCGAGATCTTCAGCAGCGAGTCACATGTGTGCAGGCTCAAGAGAGCGTTGTATGGGTTGAAACAAGCACCTTATGCTTGCTACACACAGATAGATAATTATTTCACCAGACTTGGATTCTCCAAGAGTGAGGTAGATCCTAACCTATACCAGATTGTGGTGGAGGGTAAGTTGCTGATCATTGTACTTTATGTAGATGATTTTATTTTGACGGGAGATGAGCTGTTGATACTTTCATGCAAGGAGGATCTTGCTAGAGAGTTTGAGATGAAGGACTTGGGCCTCCTTCATTATTTCTTGGGATTGGAAATTTGGAAGCGCAGTGATGGACTATTTGTTTCTCAGGGTAAGTATGCCCGGGAGATATTGGAGAAGTTCAACATGCATGGTTGCAAACCTGTTAATACTCCTCTTCCGGGAGGTTGGAGGAAGGAGGATGCTACTTCAGTGGAGGTAGTGGATGCCACTGTTTATCGACAGTTGGTGGGGTCGCATATGTATCTGGTCAATACACGACTCGATATTTGCTATGTTGTTAACCAAGTTTCACAAGCTATGGTTAAGCCAACCAAGCTCTTCCGGAAGGCAGGCAAGCATGTATTGCGTTATCTCAGAGGCACATTGGGAGATGGATTGTGATACAGACAGGAGGATGAGGTGAAGCTATATGGCTTAACGAATGCAAATTGGGCAGGGAGCCCAATGGATAGAAAGAGAACATCTGGAGGGATCTTCAGTATCAGGTCGACAACAGTTTCTTGGTACAGTAGGAAGCAGAGATCCGTGGCACTCAGTTCAGCAGAGGCTGAGTATATGGCAGCAAGTTTGGCTACATGCGAGGCTATATGGATGAGGAAGATCTTGGTCGAGTTGTGTGGTTCACACTTGGAGCCTACTGTGATCTATTGTGATAACAGAGTTGCATTAAACTCTCAGCTAATCCAGTATTTCATGATAGACCCAAGCACATCGACATCAGGTACCATCATATCAGAGATTGTGTGCAGCAGAGAATCATATTACTTTCATACATTCTAACATAGGATCAGGATGCTCATATCTTGACGAAGGTGCTCACTAGGAGAAAATTTGAATACCACAGAGGTAGGATAGGGGTTGCATATAATCCATATCTTGTTGAGAGGGAGTGTTGAAAATGCAACAAGATGATGGAGCTTAGTGAAAAGTAGTCGTCTTCACTAAGTGGGCCCATAGGCTATCTTTGGTGCAAAGTTTATTTTTAGACATATGGATCATGGTCTATGAGTTGCAGGATGTTATTTATGGATGATTGGTCATGTTGGTAAAAATAGATGGACCTCTATTTTTAGACATATGGGCGGAGTCTATTTTTAGACTGCCAATCAAAAAATAGAACAGTCGAATATTATTAGCTCTTAGTAATATTTGGACTATAAACATTATCTTATCGTCTTGCAGCACTTCAGTTCGAGCTACGGATGTGGCACATGCAACTGCCAGAAGGAAATACGCTTTTTATATGGGTTAGTTGAGCTATTGCATGATGGACTTCAGTTAGAACTCAAGTGATTGAGTTTGGTGGAGTTGATTGAGGAGTTGATGGAGTTGTGTTCAGTTTGACTTAGTTGAAATAGTTGTATTTAGTCTAACTGCAAAATACACTTGTGATGAGTGATGTGAATTAATTATTAATTAATTCACTAATTATTAAATCATAAATCAACTAAAGAATACATCAGTTAACTCAGTGCATGGAAAGTTCAGTGGAGACAAGTGTTAGAGGTGGGTGAAAGGGTGAGACTACTATCAGTTGTGACTATAGCTGTGCATGAGATTTGCATAATCATTGATTGAGATTGCCAATGAGTATTGCATAGCACAAGCCAAGGGAATTCGAACTTGGATCTGATCTATTCTCAACTTGGATTGCGCAGTAGAGGTAGGCAAACAGTGGAGGAGATTTGAACCCGTGACTTGTCCAGATCTGAGCTAGTTTATGTGTAGCATGTGGAGATAGTACATAGTACTTGTGAGGAGTATTATACTATGTATTGTTACATGTTCTCTATCATTATAATATACAGATAGTTAGGGGTTTTCAGCTGTATGATTTCCCCATTACATACTGTGTTGATATGTGTGATTGATGTTTCAATGTGCGCATGCGATTGTTTTTTAATTCCGCAAATTGATGATCAATGGTAGAGGACGTTATGTATTATGCATGCATTCCGCAAATAGTGTATAATGAGGATAATCTTTGTGAATAAGTGTTATATTATTCAAATTTCTACACTTCAAGGTAAAAATGGATCATGATAGCCTTAAATACTTTTTAGAACAAAGATTATCCTCTGAAGAGCAACAAAAGTGGGTCACAAAGATGTTGGGTTATGACGTTGAAATCATCTACAAAAAAGGGAAGCAAAATGTGGTGGAAAAATCACTCTCAAGAAAGGATGAGGGTGTGGAAGCATTGGTGTGCGCCATTTCTATTATCCAACCAGATTGGATAAACGAAGCAAAGGAGGAATGGAAGAATGACGAAGAAGTGTGGGAACTTATTCGAAAGTTACAACAAGACTCCAGTACGTCTGATACATTTAGCTGGAAAAATGATTCATTATGGTACAAAGATCACTTATACCTCTGTAAGAATTCCCAGCTAAAACAAAACATTCTTATGGAATTGCACACTTCTCCCTTAGGAGGGCACTCAGGTGTTATAGACATTTTTGTGCTTACAGCTATAAGCATGAAATTTCCATAATCCAAGGGATCCAAAGTCCCTAAACATGTTTTTCCTACCCCTAGAGGAACAAGGCTAACAAACCACAGCAATTCACAGAAGTTCTCCACCAGAAACTGCTTTAAAATAAGTCAATTCAGGATCAATTCAGAGGCTCCACTAGCTGTCTGCGCTGAAATGCAGAGATTGCACTGGCTAGGTGCACTGCAATGCAGGTAGAAGCACTACCAGGGTGCGCTGAGCGGGAAGTGACAAATGGCAAGTTCATTCAACGAGGTGGAAAGACCTTGGAAGCTTCCAGAATCTTCTCCAATGACACTTCAATGAATTCGACTAGTGATGAGTAAGAGGATCTTAGTCTCCAAGTGGAAGCAAGAACTGACAGAGGGAGAGGACACTAGTCAGATCTCAAGCTGACTATTCCTCTCTCCAAACATCTATATATGGATCTCTCCTCCATGAGATCCAGGAGGCTGGAATTTTGTTATTGCAAAGAATTGCTGTTGGTTTGAGATTGGAATCATTGGGTGCTTAATGCTTTGAAGGGAGGTGAAGATAGGAATTTCATTTGCTGGGAAGGAGATGCTGGATTGGAACTCTCTTGGTTGTATCTCCTCCTGAACCTTGTTATTTCATCAATAAAGCTATCTTGGTTTCTCCTATATACTGATGTATCTTTGATGTATGATTGCATTAGTATGTTTAGTTTATTTCTAATCCTCAACTAGTTATGAATATGAATCTATGTCTTTGTGTAGTGTTCTCTTCTTGTGATCTTGCAGGAACCTATTGAAGCTGGGCGAGCAAGAAGGCAAGTAGCTGGGAACTCTCGAAGAGAAGAGAAACCGGATCGAGGGACAAACGGAAGACACTGGTTAGTCCATCTATCTCTCTTCATTCTTAATTCATAAAGGAAGAATACTAGAATAGTTGTTTCTGTTTGTTGCTAAGGCACTGTCACACCTTAGGTGGATAGGATCGTCCTGCATAGGAATTTTTCCCCACAACAAATTGGCGACTCCGCTGGGGAGATCTGTTTAGTCATTTTATTTGTGTCTCTATCATTGTTTGTTTCATAGACTCAACAGCAACAATCGAACTGCATCTGCTATTCTCAGATGCAAAGTAGACAGCTGCTGCTTTGATCCAATCACTGGATTTGTCTATGATCTGAACAATGGACTCACAAATGATTTGATGATCCTTTGTGATAGATCTTAGTCCTCCTTCAAAGCATCCCTTTGATTGTACCTTGCTTGTTGCTTTTATTTGGCCTGAAACCGTAGATTAATCAGCAAACTATGACCCAGAACCCAGAAACAACTCTCGTTTCTGCTTCAGCGCAGACTCTGTGAAGAGGTTCTGCATTTCAACGCAGGTCCCGTGAAGGTTACCTGCGCTGAATGTCAAAACCTCTTTGTTGGGAGTGCGCTGATCTAGTTAGGCCTTGTGCAGCTGGGGTTCTCTGCTCTGTTTTGCCTTGTTTTGATCTCTGATTTTTGCAGCCTGTAACCAGCATAGGTACCTGTCTGATAACTCCTTTTCTCTGCTTAAATTCTGCCTCCTTTTGTACAAAAAGACTGTGAGTGTTTTTATGTGTTTGTGGCGTCATTTACAGTTTTCCTTTGCAAGAGTGAAATAATCATCCTGTAGCCCTTGATTCAGATCTATTGATTGTGATCTTAGGAGAGAGTTCATTGGTTGTTTACAGTTGATTATACATTTACTTTTGCTTTTGGTTTGAGTTTTTCTCTTTTAAGTGTCAAAACAAGTGTTCATTTCGAAAGTCGTAAAGTGTTGTATTCTCTTCTACCCTTTCTGATTTTGAAAAAGTAAACTTGTTTGTATTTGTCATTTAAAAGCAAATTCAAAGTTGTACAAAAAGCTTTCTTTTTAGGCATCAATATTAAGAGAGCGGAAAACAAACACCTGCATTGTGCATTTGCATCTTGATAGTTTGCATGTTTAATTTAGGAAAAGTGCATTAGAGTGTGCTGATTGCTCTTTGAGAAAAGATGGTGTCTTTCTTTTCCCTTTGTAGCTAGGATTTTCATTGTTGAAAAAGAGATAAAATTTGCTTATCATCTTTTAGACTGCATTTAGGAATTGTATCATACATCTCGTGGTGATCCAAAAAGGCAAACTTCTAAGAAAGATCAACCTAAAATAAATTGAATGAACTTAAAAACGCTTTGTAACTTAACGCACAACATAGAGGTCTAGGCTAGAGACGTGTTCCGGCGTCGTAAAGCCTGGTGACTGTCGATCTCACTGATGGTGGGTGATTCCTCCTGAGGGACGGTAGCGCCAATACGGATTGTGCTCCCACGTACCGTCGAGTATATATTGGGAGACCCCTATAGGCATAAAACCTTTATCCTTAGGAAGCCGTGTCGGCCGCCCTACTGATCGCAATGCACTGAACACAGCATTCAGGAAGATTGACTGCCCGTACCTTAAAAAGTATTCTGCGGTTTTGCAAAAAGTTTGGCACACCCTCTACCTAGAACTCCAGAGCAGTTCCTTTTGGCCTTTTTCAGACTCTATAACGGAAAAAGTCCATCCGAGCATTTGTCACTTCGGGCTCGTTAAAACATCGAAGGAGACTAGAGTCATCTTTAGCTTTTTCTCGACTCTTTAAAATTGAAAAAGCAAGTTGTGTCTAAAGCGTCGTTAAAATTTATTTTAAACGGAACAATCACCCCTTCTTCCTGCATTGATCTTTAGGTTGAGAAAATGGAGCACACCAACCAAGGAATTCCCCTTGGTGGAAATCCTAGTACCTTCTCCTCTTGGGGAGATGTTGGTGCGCCCCATATGGCCATATTGTCGCTTCCAGGACTGACAATTGGCTTGCCGGTCTGGCTCTTCTCAACCAGTGTCGTTCAGAACACCACTATTCCTGAACAGTTGAATCAATAGTTAGACCAGACCAGAGTTACCCACCAGCCTTCTACTTCATCTAATTCTTCCTCTCCTCCTTCCTCTTCACTTGACGGAACTGGTAAAACAAAAAACCAAGTTCCTAAGGAGAAGAAGGAAAAGAAGAAGAAAGAGAAGAAGAAGAAGGAGCCAAAAGCAACTGGGGGCAAACAAGTGTCGTCTGACAAAAATCCACACACAGCACTGACTAGGCCTAAATCGCCATGTGTCATATGCAAGGGAGACCACATCCACATAGATTGTCCCTGCATCCCTCGGATACTAAGGGACTGGTCTCCCCGTTTGCACAATTCGATGGCGTCAACCTCTGATAGCCATGTTGACAGCACACCGTCAACTAGTGAAAGTGAAGCCACAGGACAGAGAGGGAAAGCTAGATTTCCCTACAAACTATGCAAAGGCGACCATGCCATCCACCGTTGTCCCTTCTTAGATGAGGCTAAAAGAGTTTTGGAAGATCGCCCAGTTTTACCAGCGCGAATTCCTCCTGGATATCAAAAACTCCTGCCAAGTCCTTCACCAGTTGAGAACCTGGCTGGCCCGCTTAGGTGGTCAGCCGAAGCACCTATCATTGAGGATGAACCGTCTGAATCCATACCTGATGAAAGTCAAAAGGTCGAGGCGGCAGTTGTCCCGGTCTTGCCTTCAGAGGTTCTATCTTCGAATGATACCATCACAGAAGAGAATAAAGACGACACCGTCCAAATTCTCTTCATCAACACAGATTCCGACGAACAAGGGGGCAATTTGCCCATTCCTTTATCGCAGGAAGGAACTTCGTCAGAGTCATACCCAGCCGTATATTCGGTCCCACCACCAAGCAACCTAGTTGTCTCCTTCGATTGGAACCAACTAGGAAGACCCCGGTTGCCAGCAAGCATACCATTCAGAATTATCGTTCAAATATACAGAATGGTAATGGCTGGCACCATCATTGATGAGGGGGCATCTGTGAGTATCCTTTCCTCTATTGCTTGGAAAGCGCTTGGTTTGCTAGCGCTTTTGCCTGAAATGAGAAATCTGACAGGCTTTGATAAAGGAACCAGTCGACCTTTAGGGATCCTCCCCAATGTGCCTATCACATTGAAAGGGAAGACCGTTCAAATGAACGTGATGGTCATTCAAGGACCCTTGGATTATAACCTACTCCTTGGACGAGACTATATATATTGCATGGGAGCCATCGTCTCCTCACTCTTTAGAGTAATGTGTTTTCCGCACGAAGGAAGAGTGGTCAAGCTCGTGGACCAACTTTCATTTCCCGGATCACGCATCGCAAATAGTCATATACCATCCCTAAATGGTCTCTTCATGCGAGAAATGTCTCAACCCACGGTCCATCCTCCCGATGAGCGCGAGTAATTCGGAGGGATATGACTGGAACCCAGGGGGCATGCGTCCTGGTCTGCTTCGGCAGGAAAACTTTGGGTATAGAGTAGGTTTCCGCAGGAGAATATGACTAGTCCTTACCCCGTCCGTGATTGAGACAGGGGTTGTTCTAGAATAAGATTCTTTTGTTAAAGTTATGTGAGTTGGCGGGCATCGTCGCTCACCTTTGTTTATATCGGTAGACATCATCGAAGAAGTGTTTTGTTTGAAAGATTAACAGGACAATCTTTGGGTAACCTGAAAGAGGTAGGCCTCTCTCGCTAAAACAATTGTTTTGGCGGAAGTGAAGTAGAGGTAACCTTGAAACTCTGTTTTATACCTGGGGGCATGCAAACCTTTTGGAGTGCAAGCAAGGGGCGGCTATTTATTTTTTAAATTTTTAGGTCCTCCCTTTAAACCTGTAGATCTAACCCTTTAAACTCGTAGGATTAGTCGTTTCTAAACTTGCATAAAGAAAGGATCCGGAGCAAAGCTTTGTAAGATGAAGCTCCATAAAAAATAGAATCTTAATGAGACATTCTTATCATATGACTGGATTAATCGAGCAATTTTAGCACACAGTTCATGCTCGTTAAAAAATAAACGCAAGATCCGAGCAGTTTTAGCACATAGTTCATGCTCGTTAAAAAATAAATATAAGACTGAGCAGTGTTTTTCCGCGTTTAAGCTCGTTAAAAGATGAACTATCTTCCGGTAAATAACCACCGTGAATGTAACATTATCAGCCATTAAAGCCTTGGTCGTGTTTTCACCGTCACCTCCACTTTTCCATTGGCTGATCGTTCACCTCCATATGATTGTTTACCCAGTTTGAGGAACAGCTGCGAAGAGTGATTTCACTATCCATCCTTGTGACACTGCCGTGATTGGAAAATTCCAACCCGTACCTGGAATCAGCTGCTAACCCGTTTTATCACTCGTTCCTCAAAAGACGAGTCTTCTTTAAGCTCTTTTCATCTGACTCGTAAAATATGAAAAGATTGCCGAGTTTTGGCCTTCCAGCTCGTTAAAGCGACCGGAAGTGCTATCCCTCCTCTAGATTTTAATCTTTTTGGACCTGAGGGATTATTGCACAAAAAGATCGAGCACTTGTTTTGTTCGGCTCGTTAAAACTATCGAAAACTCATCCCTTCTGTATTGTTTTATACTTTTTCGGACTTAAGGGATTAGATGACGAAAAAGGAATTTCGGAGTTGACTTTACGTACCTTTTCAGACTCTCTAAAAATGAAAAGGACCGAGTTATCTTTATCGTTAGACTCGTTAAAAACATTAAATAGCGACAAACTTGTCTTTAGACGAGAACGAGTTTCACTATCGCTAGGCTCGTTAAAACATAGCGATGGGCTTGCCCGAAGGGCAAGTTATAGAACAAGCATATGTTATCCTCCTCAAGCTTGACAAAAATAAAGAGGTACTGGTCAGCAATGACTGGGGAAAAATTGGGAGAAACTCAAGAAAACTTTGATGGTAGCAAGTCGCTCTTGAACATGACACTTTTCCTCCGTACCACAGTCGGGTTGGGTTATTTCATTCACCGGTCACATCACCATGGTCTCGCCATACCATCCATATTTGGGGTAATGCTACCGATCCATCGCATAAGTGTCGCCATATGTTCAAGAGAAGTCGTTCAGAGAAGTCAACCGTGTCCCATCCACTACCATACATTATCCTTCATCATTTCATGACCGCCACCCTGAATCATATGTCATCAGATCGTTTTCACCTCCATCAAAATCATTTGCTCCGTTCCATGTCACTGATGTGGGATGCATTAAGGCCCTCCTTTGACAGATCGCTTCTTGTCGACATCAGCTCATTATCCAAGAAGTTGATCTAGGAACACCCCCTTCAGTCCTTTGAAGCTTGCATGCCTTAATGGCAAGTTTCTCACTTCCGGCGACAGGTATACATCAATGACCTTCGACCGAAAGATTTTGTGTGGTGTTCGACGCCAAGTCCTTTATTCACACCACGTGAATTGTACTGCAGTACCTTGAGGGTCATTATCATTATCGGTGATTCCTCTCGCGCTTGTTAACGGTTTACCTCATTGACCGGTAATCAAGCGATGTCTTTCCATGTTTGACTTCAGAACATTTCTCACATGCATCGACTTGTACTTAGAGTGAAGATTGAACGAGTTTGAAGACCCCGGATCTAGTTTCATCCGGGCTGCGATATATATTCAGGAAAGATAAAGACATTGACATGTACATCATTGCAGCAGATAATCATCCTACACAAAGGATGATAATTTCATCAAAATTATCAGTCTACCATCAGACGATTGTTTGTTCTATGTACAGAAAAATGAATTTATAAAGCTGAGCATGGGAATGCCCACCTCAGCTAGATCATGAAAGCAGTATGAAAATTAATGTATTGTATTGTATCTTATTACAGGTCTCCTCCCAGCATTGAAAGAACTTCGGATCCTCCTAATAAAGCATTTCACCCGATAAATGGCCTCATACTTTAGGGGGCAACTGTTATAGACATTTTTGTGCCTTACAGCTATAAGCATGAAATGTCCATAATCCAAGGGATCCAAAGTCCCTAAACATGTTGTTCCTACCCCTAGAGGAACAAGGCTAACAAACCACAGCAATTCACAGAAGTTCTCCACCAGAAACTGCTCAAAAACAAGTCAATTCAGGATCAATTCAGAGGCTCCACTAGCTGTCTGCGCTGAAATGCAGAGATTGCATTGGCTAGGTGCACTGCAACGCAGGTAGAAGCACTACCAGGGTGCGCTGAGCGGGAAGTGACAAGTGGAAAGTTCATTCAACGAGGTGGAAAGACCCTGGAAGCTTCCAGAATCTTCTCCAATGACACTTGCCTCAATGAATTCGACTAGTGATGAGTAAGAGGCTCTTAGTCTCCAAGTGGAAGCAAGAACTGACAGAGGGAGAGGACACTAGTCAGATCTCAAGCTGACTCATCCTCTCTCCAAACATCTATATATGGATCTCTCCTCCATGAGATCCAGGAGGCTGGAATTTTGTTATTGCAAAGAATTGCTGTTGGTTTGAGATTGGAATCATTTGGTGCTTAATGCTTTGAAGGGAGGTGAAGATAGGAATTTCATTTGCTGGGAAGGAGATGCTGGATTGGAACTCTCTTGGCTGTATCTCCTCCTGAACCTTGTTATTTCATCAATAAAGCTATCTTGGTTTCTCCTATATACTGATGTATCTTTGATGTATGATTGCATTAGTATGTTTAGTTTATTTCTAATCCTGAACTAGTTATGAATATGAATCTATGTCTGTGTGTAGTGTTCTCTTCTTGTGATCTTGCAGGAACCTGTTGAAGCTGGGCGAGCAAGAAGGCAAGTAGCTGGGAACTCTCGAAGAGAAGAGAAACCGGATCGAGGGACAAACGGAAGACACCGGCTAGTCCATCTATCTCTCTTCATTCTTAATTCATAAAGGAAGAATACTAGAATAGTTGTTTCTGTTTGTTGCTAAGGCACTGTCACACCTTAGGTGGATAGGATCGTCCTGCATAGGCATTTTTCCCCACAACATCAGGATTTTTATAAACTTACCACAAGGTTAAGAAGGAATTTTTTTGGGAGGGCCTTAAATCAGATATTCAAAAGTTTGTGGTGGAATGTTTGGTTTGCCAACAAAATAAAGTTGAAACAATGAAGACACTGGGTCTATTACAACCTTTATCCATTCCAATCCAACGTTGGGAGGAGGTTTCAATGGATTTTATCACAGGTTTACCCAAGTCTGAGGGAAAGAGTGTCATCATGGTGGTAGTTGACAGACTTACCATGTATGCACACTTTTGTGCATTATCACATCTATTTAAAGCTAGTACAGTTTCTATTGCATTTATGGAAACAATTCAAAAGCTACATGGAAACCCAAAGATTATTGTAAGTGACAGAGATCCCATTTTCTCTGGAAATTTTTGGACAGAATTATTTTCTTGTCTTGGTACCCAGTTAGCTCATAGCTCATCTTATCATCCTCAATCTGATGGGAAAACTGAGATAGTAAACAAATGTTTGGAAGGATATCTTCGTTACTTTGTATATGATAAACAGACACAATGGGTCAAATGGTTACCTCTGGCTAAATAGTGGTATAACACTTCCTTCCATACAGCAACAAAAATGACCCCATTTATGGCACTTTATGGATATCAGCCACCATCCATCACATCATATTTAAGAGAAAATTCTAAGGTTCAAGCAGTGGAACATCACATCGAACATAAAAAACAAGTCCTCCAACTCTTAAAGGATAACCTCATGTTAGCACAGAATAGAATGAAACAACAAGCAGATCAACATCGCAGTGAGAGAATTTTTGATGTAGGTGATTAGGTATTCCTACGGCTACAACCATATAAGCAAATGTCCCTCAAGCAAGCTAAGAATGATAATAAATTATCACTAAAGTATTATGGTTCGTACAAGGTGTTGCAAAAGATTGGTACTATGGCATACAAATTGGAGCTTCCTGTAGCTTCTCGATTGCACCCAGTTTTCCATGTTTCATGTTTAAAGAAGGTTATAGGCGATAAGATCCCAGTTCAAACAATATTGCCAGAACTTGACGAGCAAGGAAAAATTATATTGGAACCAGAAGCAGTCATAGAAACAAGAACTCGAAAGTTACGAAATCGATCAATTTCGAAGTATCTTATCAAGTGGAAGAACTTATCCGCTGAAGATTCCACATGGGAGGATAAGAATTTTATACAGAAGCATCCAAAACTACTCAAGAGTTGAGGAAAACAATTTTTTGAAGGAGAGGGGCACGTTGGGTCCCTATAATACTAGTGATTACCCCATTACTATTGTAGTTGTATCCCTTATTAATATTGTTGTGCCCTTATTATCCCCATATTGTTATTACTGTGCCCCATAGAATCCCTCTATTGTTAGTTTTGTGGCTTTATATTATTATTGTTAGGTCAGCTGGGTTATATTGTGACTCCTTAGACTCCTATATATAGAAAGGAGGTTTTTTCATTTGAATCATCCAAGAATTGTTCATTTATGTAATGTAAAGGAGGTTGCCCCCTCGAAGAGGCTGAATTCTAAGGTGTTGATCTATCTTGTCTATCTTTTCTTGAGCTGGTTTCATAACACCAAGCCTCTTACCATGCAAGAAAGAGGACAATTATCTCCCCAAATGGTGAAATTCTCTTCACTATCACAGTTGAAAACATTATTCAAATATTGTAGGTTCCCCACTGTGACTCCCTCTCCCCTTTCTCCGTGGAAGCTCTCAAAGAAATCTTCCAAAAGTTAACTTTCCCCGAGACAACTTCCATATTTGAACTCTTCCTCCCTTAGGACACCCAAATCCCTAAAAAAAATCCCCCACATCCCTTTTCTATGTTCCCTCAAAGGAGAAGACATATTATTTTTGTTTTGTCTTCCATTCTTGGCTACTATTTAGATGAGTGGGTAGATGATCCTCTTCTAGGCCTTTTGTCCACCCTTTCATCAGAAGAAGAACCATCAGTCACCTTTGACTATGGACTGTTCTAATCAAATATAATTCATGAACAATTCCTTCAGTTTTTAACTGAACGAATGTTCAATTATTCATCCATTCTTATGTATATGTTTATATTTTTCCAAGCCGATAAGTTTCCATTCTTAGTGCATAAACTAGATTAGCAAGGAGAGGCACAATCAATTGTTTTTTAGACTTCTTTAGTCAGAAAACAATCATAGAAATACATATTTTTGGTGTTCATAGACCAATTTGTATATCCAACCGCTTGTTTGTTAAGTGGTCAGTAGGTTCCAAGGATTATTGAATAAATTCAGAAGGTTCTGTAGCTCAATGAACATGTCAAAATAGGGGATTGGTACCTTTACCAATCATTCAAAGAGATTATAGTGTATGGTTCAGAGATGCCACCATAAAAACTGTCCAAATATGTGCCAATGAGGATATTTTCCTTCGAATATATCATGTAGATAATTCATTCTGAAAATGTTAATTTTGTGGCAGCCAAGAAGAAATCCTAGTTCAAGATTAAGACACAAGTTGGACCATTTATTTGCAATAGTAGAGCAACAAGAGAGGAAGTGAACCTCCTGCTGAAACAAATGAACTTTCCTCTTAGCTTCACTTGGTCTTATGACCCTTGGGGTAATTTCCAAGTTGAGAGTAGAACAAAAAACTACACCATATGTGCACAATCAAAGGCCTAAAATTGAAAAATATATGAACGAGTACACTTGGGTGGAAAACACATTGTAGGAGGCCGGGGAGTAGGTACTTTCAAGGACAAATTTAGAGACTCCAATAGCCAAAGAGAAAACATATAAGAGAGCAAGATATGATGATTCTCTATTCACCAAGTATCAGCTAAGGAATTTAAAATATATACTAACAAGCTTAAAGTCAGCTCTGGTTCTAAGATAAAATTTCCATCACTCGAGGACACACAAGGCACTATTGTACTCTCAAGTTTGAAAACTTTCAAGCTAGATAGTGGAACCACAAAATCTCTATCATCTTCCTCAGTTACAAAAGATATTCTAGCTACTGTCCCTCAAACACATGAAACATCCACAAAGCGGAGACACTTGGACATTTTTCAGAGATACAAGGAAATCAAGTAGAGGAATGAGGCCATTCATGATAATATATCAACTCATTTAAGAAAGCAATCCTCTTCCATTCAGTACAAACTCATCTTAGCATATGGAATTCTTGAAGGCCCACGTCCCTCAACCAAAGTCAGCATCAGATTTCAAACATATCACTTTTGAATTTGAGGCAAAGGATGTCCATCCTTTGGATCAAATAGATATGCATAGGCAAGTAGGAGAGATGGTATAATCAACTTTCACTCAAACTGCCATGACTGCATCAAAACTACAACTTACTCTAAATAATGTGTAGTCTCAACTAAAACTGGAGAAAATATTCTCACTTTCCAAAGATAGCAGAATCAAATACTTGGAGGGAATGGTGGTCAAAGAAGGCCTTGATCCAGACAATGCAAAATCTACAAAAGAAATAATCAGAAAGAAGAATGTTGATATTGCAGATTTAAAGAAGCAATTGAAGCTGCCAGCAACATAAGACCCCTCAGGCTAAAGAACTTGCAGAGACAGAGCTACAAAAGGAAGAGATTCTAAAGCTGCTAGTGGAGCAAGATGCCCAGATTATAGCAATGGGAGCAGAAATGGATAAGATTATAATGGAAAATGAGTAGAAGTTACAGCTTGCATTTGTTCCTCTTAATGCCGTTCCAATTTCATCTCTGCTACAATTAGTTGTCCCTACAACAACTACTACAGCGCGAACCTCATCCTCAACAGTGTTTCCCACATTAGATGTGGATGACTCAGTGAAGTTAGCTCAACGTATGGAAAACATGACTATACAAGAAGAAGATCTAAAGAAACTAATACTAGAAATAAAAGTTTTAGAGGAGCAGAGTCTAAATTTTCATAATTCTTATTTAATAGAAACATAGAAGACCCAAACACTATCCCAGAGAGTGCAAAAAATGGAAGAATACTATGCCATGGGAAAAGCATTGGCATAGGTGAAAGAAAATATCTAGAAAACAAATAATGAAGACGTGGGAGAAATTTTGCCTTCAATCCAAATTATTTTTTAACAAAAGGAACTTTTTGAAAGTTTGATTGAAGTGATTGAGTAGGTTAAAAAGAAGCTAGGAGATAAACCAAATGAAGCCAGTGAGTATTCTAAATTTCTAAATTCCTAGAATTGTCAAGAATTGGAAGCATTAGAAATTGAAGACAGGACCGACACAATTCTGGAAGTTAGGAAGGTGATGACTAAAATGAACCTGATGAGACAGCTTAAAGAGAAGGGTCAAAACATGAACACAGGCATACATAGATTCTTTTCCAAGCTAGAGCCTCTCTACAAGAAAGGGCTTCCAAAATTGTTAGTGATTAATGATAGGATCAGTACGTGGCCGGATTACAGTGCATAGATTATGAAAAAGGCAAGAAACAACTCGAAAGTTACAATCGAAAGCCTCAGCATGAGAGGAAGGGCATTCCAAGAAGTACTATCATTTGATCTTGATAGCTAGTATGCAGTTTGAAATGTGTTCATCATCTGGCCAACATTTTCCAAGTATACCTAAGTTGACGAAGTGTATAGGAAATTAATGAAGATGAATATCCCAAGCGAGAAGCGTTGGGATAAACTCTGCGAATTACTAGAGTAAAATTTAATTCAGCAGCACAACTCAGTGTTACAACACATCCATTTTTTTAGCACCAGATAGCTAGTTGTTCATTCATTTCAGTTCCACCACTTCAGACAGTTCGATTTCCTCTTTTCATTGTAATAAGTTAGCTTAATTTAGTTCTATCATTTTGTAAATGCATCCTCTTTTTCATCACAGGATATTTTTTAAATTAGGTATAAATACTTCAATCGTTGAAGTAGTAGAGGTTGGTTTTGTATGAAGAAACACTATTGTATATCTTTCTCTGAAGTATCAACACATTTTCCAAAAGTAATACAAAAGCTCTTTCACAGGATTCATGTGTCAAGTTGTTTGGTGATGTACATCTATATGTTTTGTGTGTTTATATCTATCTATTTATAGCACATGATTATTTTCTAAATATAAATTATTCAATAGATAAATAAAGGGAAAAATTTGTTTAAATCTAAACTCCACCTGGCTAGGAATAATGTTTATGTTTTCTTCTAATATTTGAATATATAATTCAAGTAACAATGCTCTATATTTTAAAGTGAACCTTATTCTGTTCATCTTCTCCATTTCGTAGAATTTAAAGAATCCAGTCGGTTTGGCTACCTTTCCTTGTGAGATCTATCTATAGATACTATAGCTAATTTTTATTTTATGTAATAGACTCCATAGCCTAATGGAAACTTAAGCTATCAACCAACCACTCAAACACAAATCAAACCACAAACTTCATAACTAACCTAATATTTAATCAAAAAAAGTTAAAATTTACAGAGAGAGCCCTCTCTGAAGCTGGTAGGGCTTGATCCCAACTTCTAAAGTTGGTTTGTGGTTATCTTAGTGATTTTATTCTGCAACCTCAAAAAATTACTGAGTGCTAACATTCTGGCGATCATACTGGGGAATTTAAAAATAATCCTTTATTCCACCATCATAAGATTATTTCCCTAGTTTCTATATCCTTATTTCAAGAAATTTAATGATTAAGACATTAGAAATAAGTGATTAGAGGTTGTTTTACTTTCAAAAATAAAAAAAATCTAGCTCCAAAAAGAGTTTATACTCGAGCAATCCTGATCAAGACCTACCTAAAATTCTAGACAATCTTGAAAAAATACTCAAAAGGAGAAGGTTAGCTAAAAGCCAAGGAAGCAATATACCTCTTTCAAGGGCCAATTCCCTTCCTAAGAACCTAAGTATTATTCATGATATACAATTTGACTTACCTTTCGAACACAGTCTTTTAAGGACTAAGCCTGCATCTTTTATTGATCAGACAGTGGTTGATGAAACCATTCTTCAACCTTATAAACCAATAAGACCATCCATTGAACTTGATTCAGATCAGAAATCCCTTCAGGAGTTTGACAAACTACAAGATCCTATTTTAGCCCTTGATTAGGCTATACATCAAGCTTATATACAAAGGTTTATTGAGCTCTCTGCTCTTACTATTGTTGCATCTGCTTCATCCTCCCAATCGATTCATCCAACATTAGTTGGCCCTTCCTCTTCTGTAATTTCAACTAGTCATCCAATAGTATCTCAACTATTCACTCAATTAATTCCCAAAAATCCTATATCTGCTCCTCCCTTAAGACCAAATATCATGGTTTCTCACTATGCATCTTTGGTTCTACCTTCACAATCACATAATATGACCCAAGACTATCAGACTAGGATACCCTAGTTTGACAGTACTATTCTTGTTACTGCACAACAACACATTGATAGGATGAATGAATTCTTTTATCTTCACAAAGCAGATGAGAATGGTGTGAAACTGAGGCTATTTGCGTAGATATTAAGTGGAGAAGTCAGAAAGTGGTTCAAAGACCTAGCAGTAGGCAGTATAACTGACCTTGCTATTTTTAACATTATTTCCTAACTAGATGGGAAATTAAAAAGAGTCCTCTACAGATCCTTAATGATTATAAAAACCTTACGAGAGGTCCAAATGAAACTGTAGAAGAGTATTGTGATAGATTCAATAGGGTTTACAATATGATTCCCATTTCCATTATACCTCCCCCATGCTTGGCACTGATACATTCTCCAGAAGGATTCGATGTTGATATCGCCTATCAACTGAGAGAAATAAATCCCTCCACCTTAGAGGAGATGCAAGCAAAAACAGTTAAATTAGAGGCTAATTTATTAGCCAAGAAAGCTAAGTTAAAGGCTGAAGAAAGACTAATGATAAAAGAGGAACCTTCATCTTCTATTTTTTATGATTATAAATTAGACAATCTACTCAAAACAGTACAGAAAATGATGGAAAGAATCAATATAACTGATAGGAATACTCAAAGAGAAATTAAAATTGGGCAAATAAGAAATCCAAAATATCAAAGAAATCAACCCTTGAATAAAAAAAGGGACCAAAAGAGTCCAGACCAGTAGGTAATACCTTCTTTCTAGGAAAATTATACATATGAGGAGGCTAAAGTAGTTGTTGATACAAATAATACTGAAATAAACCTATTAGGAGTAAATGATAATGACTATATTTTTCTTACTGAGGAAGATCGAGAACATTTTTTGTTATCCCAAAATGAAATAGAACCTAAAGAAACATATGATTACCAAAAAGTATTTGAGAATTCCATTATGGAAGTTCATAAACAATACAACCTCAGGAGTAGAAAAATATCTGATACTCCTCCAAATAAACCATCTAAAATACCTGCCAAAAGGAATATTGAGATTCTTACTAGAAAGAATCTTGATGTTATAATCCAGGAAAAACCTGACACTGCATCCAAAACAATTCAAATAAATGATCCCTCTACCATCCAACCCAGAGATACAACCCAAAGATATGTGGCTAATAAATTCGAAGTTGTCAATTCAAATAAAACATAGAGATAATTTAATATAGAAAATGAATTGGCAAACCTCAAAATCCCTATTCCTTTGACAAAATTGATGAATAAAACTCCTTACAGACCCTACGTAATGAAAGCATTGAGCATAAGAGAAGGCACTGATACAGTTAATGTATCAGATGATCAACCTAAATTTTTATTTGGCCTAGAAGTTGATGGAAAACTTCAATAGGGAGATGTTCCTCCCTTTTATGTTAGTCTAACTATTCATGACAAAATCTTACGCAATGCTATGCTTGACTCATGGGCCTCCCACAACCTTATTCCGAAAGTAATTATTGAGAAGCTGGGATTAGATATTACCAAAAGGTATAAAGACTTGTATTCATTTGATTCTAGTCAAGTTAAGTGCCTTGGACTTATAAAAGATTTCTGTGTAAATTTAGTCCAAATCCCTGCCAAAAGTGTACTTATGGATATAGTTGTTGCCGATATCCCACTCAAATATGGAATGTTGCTTTCCCGCCATGGGGAGTGATGCAGGAGCATCAAGGGCATTTTTTTTATTTTGTAAATATGTTAAAAGGGGGTGTGATAATTTGTAATATTTTATTAATAAATAGGAGGGGTTTTGGAGAGAAAAACATATTGAGATTGGGAGAGGGTGTGAGATTGAGAGTAGGTTTGAACAGCAAGGCATTGTAAAGGGCCACATAATTGAAATATCTAGCCAGCAAAAGTTTGTAAGTCATTGTTTTTGTTTCAGTTTATATACATTGGTTGAGTGAGAAATTGTTTATTTGTTTCCTGAAATTCATGGCATTGTTGAATTAATGAAGAAATGATTGATGGACTTGAAATCACATTTATTTGTGTGAAAACTGTTATGCAAACCATTAAGGGTAAAATGGCATTGAAATCTCTGTTTGCAAATTAATAGGGCGTCGTTCTAAGTGAAAATTTTAGTTGGAAGTCGATTTTAATGGGTGTTTAAGGGCGCAGACTTGAAATGAAATAGTGGCAGCAATTGCAACATTTATGAAATTCGATTTCACATCTTTTGTACTACTACAATGAGTAATAGTAGATATGTTTTGAAGAATGCACAATGCCAGATCTAAATCAGGAGTAGACTTTCATATCTGTTGTGAATTGTGTAAGCGCTACAAGCAGGATCGATTTCACTTATTAATGATGTAAATCAGGTTGACAACTGAATGGTATGAACAGCGTAATGATTTAACATGCTATGTGGGGTTAATTGCCAGCAATGGAGGAAAAGTGAGTGCCCAGCTGCTTCATCATGAAGTAGAAGTTCTATTTAGTTTTAATGACAAATGTCCAAAATTTGTGATTGTATTCGGTCATAATTGTATTAATAGACTCAACTGTAATTGTGTTAAACATAAGGGAAAGAAATCGATTTAAGTCAAACTGTATAATCGATGTTTTTGAATTGATGGAACGCTGGTCAATGGAACACTGTGAAGACTGATCATTACCTAAGCTGAGCTTGAATTAAAATCCAGTTAATTTATGAAGTCACAGGACGCGCAGATTGATTGAATGATAGTTAAATAATGATGTTATTTAAGTGCTTGGAAGGTGTGCAGGTGCACTGAACAAAAGTTGAGGAAACGTTGAGTTTGGAAGGATCGACTTCAGATTTTGTATTGAGCCGAATGTGAATGCAATTCGTGTTGAAAAAAGTAATGAAGACACATTCCATAATCTAGTCAGAACCATGTTGCGATGGTCGATTGGGAAGGTATATTAATTATTTGAGCAGATTGTTGGAATTTCATCATGGTTGGACGCAAATTGTGAGCGTAGCATTTGCTGTAAGCCTAGCATTTGAATTGGAAACGTTGATAAACCAGTAATCAACCAGTATTGTGTGTTGAGCAAAGGATGGATGGCATTGTAATTTTGATTGATTAAATAATGCCCATCTTGTTTAAAAAGATAAAGGTGCACAGGAACAATGAACTCCAAGTCGATTCTTGGCATTTGGGCGATTGGTGATGTTTGAAATTATTAGTTAGACGGGAGGTAATGAATTCTGCAACGCTGATATTCTGACATTAATTTCAAACAAATCTCATTGATATGTGATTCATAAAATCGATATGTGTGCACGTTGAGTAATAGCACATTCTTTTAATTCAGTCACATATAAACGAGAAGTTACAGGTTTTGTTTATGGAAGCATGCAAATGTTTGGTTGGATTGGAAGTATTTGCCAATGATGTAGAGTAGAAAACTTCCCACATACAATAGTTGATTTGGGTTCATAATCATAAAATCACAAGATTGAGTTATAGACAAGTGTTGGGATTTTAAACCTAGTTTTAAAATTTATGGTGGATAGTCAAAAGTCCTTCGTAAAAGTTCTAATGCAGTTTGGGTTTAAATGCATGAAAGAAGAATGGTTGAGTCATGGGAATAAACTTATGTTGAAGGCTTCCGCATTATAATGGTATTGTATGAGTTTGCCAACTATTGAAGTTTTTGATTTGAGGAAAAAGCTGAGATGAACGTTGATATACACAGATGTTAATGATCCTGGGTATTGCAGGCCTAGCCCTGCGTCATTTTGGTATCAGAGCTTGGCTCTGTTGAAATGAAGAATGTTTGCTTTTCTGAATGAGGACAAGAAGGTTTGTTGAACTGAAATGTATTTTTGAATGTATGATGAATGATGAAGATCAGATTTTAAATGCAGCATATACAATTGCAAGTGAACAGAATGCAGGCAAAGGAGATCAGATTCTAATCTGACAGTCAAGCAACCAGAATGCAGCTGAATGAAGGAAGAATCGTGCAGGTATTGTTTTGTTTAATTTTGAATTGGGTTTTACTGACAAGAAAAAGATTGAGGATTGATGGTTGCAGCAAAGAAGAAACTCAGCAAAGAAGGAATTATTGCTGACAGCTGAAGTTTGCCGGATAAAGCCAGAAGATTGGAAGAGAGGATCAGATTTTAAAATCTGATTGACAGTGGTTGAATATCGAGAATTTGTGCAGAGGAAGCATAAAGATTTGCTGAACAGATTTGCAGGAGTGATGAGATTCTGAAGGTAAATGAAGTGCAGGTAAATGGAAGGACAAGATCAGACGAGATCTTGGAGGTAAGATGATATGGTTTTATTTGGATTTGAAGAATAGAATATTGTAGTCTTTGCATTGAAATATTATTGCAACTCCCAAAAGGAAATTGCTAACAGATAAAGGAAGCTGGTGAAAGTTTCTAGGTAAAAACATAGAGGTGGCAGAACCTTGAGGAAATCCAATAGAGACTGGATAAGGAAGACAGTTGTGAACAAGCATATGAGTTGAAGCCAGAAAGAGCAAAGAGAAGTGCTCAAAGGAGGTTCCAGAGATAGAACCAATTGCTTGCCAAAAGACTGAGTGAGGAGAGCTTGGTGAGGTAAGTGGCGGCAGGATAGGACTTGCTGCTGAAGAGGCTTTAGTGCAACTCATAGAAAAGTGAGTAAGGAACTCATAGAGATGGAAAGGATGATGACTAGTGACAGTCGTAACAAAGGTTCTGAAATAAATCACAGCAGAGGACAAAAGGAGAAGGGTGCCAAGGCAGTTGGCATACAGAGACAGTTAAGCAAAGAGGAATATGAAAGGGAGAAGGCTGAGATAGCATTTCAGCTTGAGGTGTTAATGGAGATGTTGCAAAGAAATGAGGAAGACCAGAAGCATGGTTATGTCATGAGAAAGAAGCTGAAATGGCAGAGGCTACAAGAGAAGTGGAATCATCAGGTAAATATGCAGTTGATAAAGGAACTAAGGGAACTTGAACAGGTTATTGATGCCAGACAGAGAATAGAGAAGCTCAAAACAGTTGAACTACAGCAAAAGGAAGATGTTGAAGAAGATGTTGAAGTTTCGATATGTTACCCAGAGAGTGGACCATTACTTTTTGAAAGTGATGAAGAGCTAGAGGAGTTGAATCATATGAATGATTCAAAGCAGCCCGAAGACTTGATGACTGAAGCATCAAATAAGACCGTAAGGTCTTGTGATTTTAAAACTAATGATTTGTGTGTGATTGCAGGTTTGGAAGAAGAGGAAGAACATCTACTGAAGGATGTTAAGGAAGATTTAGGAGAAGAAAGGGCATGTGAGGAAATGGAAGATCGTGTAAAATTTCCAAAGTCCACTCCAAGTAAAATCATTGAGTTATATAGAGAATTGGACTTTCAAAGGAGGAAATTGGAAGAACAGAGGATGAATGTCCAGGATAGATTGCTGAAGAAGGATGACAAAGCAGTTGTCATAAAAGAAATTGCAGATGATGAGCAAAGGAATGTTGCAGAGGGACAGGAAGTTAGGGAGGCCGCAACATTCATAGTGACAGCTAGAGCAACATGTGATGCAACATTTATAGTAGCAGCAGCAGAAAAGGTGATCAAAACAAGTGAAGAGCAAGCAAGAATGAGAATTCAGCAATCAAGGGATGGAAACAATCAGCAAACAGAGGATATACTGGACAAAGAAATTGAGTTGATAAGGAGGTTAATGATAAAAACATCCCAGAGAAAGACAGCCGAAAGAAAGAAAAGGAACGACAACAAGAGAATGACAGTGAAAGATTGCAAGAGCAGAGCAAGTGGAGCATTACAACACAAAATATGGAAACCTGGAAGACAACAACAGTGAAGCAATTGACAAGCAAGGAAAGATTACAAAACAAAATTTGGGATCCAGGAGGAAATATCCAGACTTATGACCAGGTGGTCATGAATTTTCTTACATGGGGAGTCTGATGCAGGAGCATCAAGGGCGTTTTTTTTATTTTGTAAATATGTGAAAAGGGGGTGTGATAATTTGTAATATTTTATTAATAAATAGGAGGGGTTTTGGAGAGAAAAAGATATTGAGATTGGGAGAGGGTGTGAGATTGAGAGTAGGTTTGAACAGCAAGGCATTGTAAAGGGCCACATAATTGAAATATTTGGCCAACAGAAGTTTGTAAGTCATTTTTTTTGTTTCAGTTTATATACATTGGTTGAGTGAGAAATTGTTTATTTGTTTCCTGAAATTCATGGCATTGTTGTATTAATGAAGAAATGATTGATGGAATTGAAATCACATTTATTTGTGTGAAAATTGTTATGCAAACCATTAAGGGTAAAATGACATTGAAATCTTTGTTTGCAAATTAATAGGGCGTCGTTCTAAGTGAAAATTTTAGTTGGAAGTCGATTTTAATGGGTGTTTAAGGGCGCAGACTTGAAATGAAACAGTGGCAGCAATTGCAACATTTATGAAATTCGATTTCACATCTTTTGTACTGCTATAATGAGTAATAGTAGATATGTTTTGAAGAATGCACAATGCCATATCTAAATCAGGAGTAGACTTTCATATCTGTTGTGAATTGTGTAAGCGCCACAAGCAAGATCGATTTCACTTATTAATGATGTAAATCAGGTTGACAGCTGAATGGTATGAACAACGTAATGATTTAACATGCTATGTGGGGTTAATTTCCAGCAATGGAGGAAAAGTGAGCGCCCAACTGCTTCATCATGAAGTAGAAGTTCTATTTAGTTTTAATGAGAAATGTCCAAAATTTGTGATTGTATTCGGTCATAATTGTATGAATAGACTCAACTGTAATTGTGTTAAGCATAAGGGAAAGAAATCGATTTAAGTCAAACTGTATAATCGATGTTTTTAAACTGATGGAACGCTGGTCAATGGAACGATGTGAAGACTGATCATTACCTAAGCTGAGCTTGAATTAAAATCCAGTTAATTTATGAAGTCACAGGACGCGCAGATTGATTAAATGACAGTTAAATAATGATGTTATTTAAGTGCTTGGAAGGTGTGCAGGTGCGCTGGACAGAAGTTGAGGAAACGTTGAGTTTGGAAGGGTCGACTTCAGATTTTGTATTGAGCCGAATGTGAATGCAATTCGTGTTGAAAAAAGTAATGAAGACACATTCCATAATCTGGTCAGAACCATGTTGCGATGGTCGATTGGGATGGTATATTAATTATTTGAGCAGATTGTTGGAATTTCATCATGGTTGGACGCAAATTGTGAGCGTAGCATTTGATGTAAGCCTGGAATTTGAATTTGAAACATTGATAAACCAGTAATCAACCAGTATTATGTGTTGAGAAAAGGATGGATAACATTGTAATTTTGATTGATTAAATAATGCCCATCTTGTTTAAAAATATAAAGGCGCACAGGAACAATGAACCCCAAGTCGATTCTTGGCATTTGGGCGATTGGTGATGTTTGAAATTATTAGTTAGACGGGAGGTAATGAATTTTGGAACGCTGATATTCTGACATTAATTTCAAACAAATCTCATTGATATGTGATTCATAAAATCGATATGTGTGCACGTTGAGTAATAGCACATTCTTTTAATTCAGTCACATATAAACGAGAAGTTACAAGTTTTGTTTATGGAAGCATGCAAATGTTTGGTTGGATTGGAAGTATTTGCCAATGATGTAGAGTAGAACACTTCCCACATACAATAGTTGATTTGGGTTCATAATCATAAAATCACAAGATTGAGTTATAGACAAGTGTTGGGATTTTAAACCTAGTTTTAAAATTTATGGTGGATAGTCAAAAGTCCTTCGTAAAAGTTCTAATGTAGTTTGGGTTTAAATGCATGAAAGAAGAATGGTTGAGTCATGGGAATAAACTTATGTTGAAGGCTTCCGCATTATAATGGTATTGTATGAGTTTGCCAACTATTGAAGTTTTTGATTTGAGGAAAAAGACTGAGATGAACGTTGATATACACAGATGTTAATGATCCTAGGTATTGCAGGCCTAGCCCTACGTCAGGGAGCCAAAATCTAAGGAACCTTACATATGTATATGTATTATGCAACAATCCAAGTCTTTGGTTAGAACATAAGACTTTATAGAGAGAAACTCGTGAAATTTATGGTCACCACTCAGGATAGGCCTAACAACTATCCTATATATTCTGTTCATTTTGATTTGGACTTATTTATTCTTTACAATGATGAAAATACACAAGAACAAATTCAAATCCATAGTACCAATTTTTGTCTCAATGCTAACGGTCAAACATTAATCACTGACCAGGATAATTCATATGAAGTCTCATGGAATTTTGATTTTGATGGATTAGTGGGTAAAGAAGGAGTTGGTGCTAGTGTATGGGTTTCTAATTCATATACTCATCACTCAAAAGGTCACTCCTACAAATTAAATTTTCAGTGTTCCAATAATGTTGAAGAGTACGAAGCCTTACTCTTAGGTTTACAACTTTTGAAGAAACTTGGTGCTAAATGAATTTCCATTCATGGAGATTCTGAGTTATTGATAAAAAAATCAAAGGAGAATACTCTGCAAAACATCCTAGGATGAGAGCCTATAGAAACGTTGTGTTAGGCTTTCTTGATTCTTTCACTGAATATAGTTTTTCTGCAGTTTCAAGAGATCAAAATATACTGCCTGATGGTCTTGCTACTTCAGAAATTACTTGTAAATTACCATTTTTTCCTACTCATCCATATATAGTCAAAATGAAGAATAGACCTACTATATCTGATAACATTAGATACTCGCAAGTTTTTGGCAATAATGCTTAGATTGAAAACTTTCTTCAGTCTAAAGATGAATTTTAAGATACTAATATAGATGTAGAATTTGATATAGAAGATATGGTACATACTAGTGTAAATAAATTATAATTTCATGAAATAAATGAAGAAAAACAAGAAACATATATTTTAAAACTGAAAGACAACATCTTGCCAAGAGTGGTTGTTCCTTTAGAATATCTATTTGATTTCAATGATGTATCTATGAAGCTCAAAATTGAACCCATTGGAGCTAGTGTTGAGGAACATAACATTGGGACTGAACTTCAACCCAAAATGATGAAACTGTCTAAATCCTTACCTCCAGCTGAAAAGCTAAAGTACATTAAATTGTTCAAAGAATACATTGATGTCTTTGCCTGGATTTATGAGGAGCTAAAATACTATGACACCAGCATAATACAACATAAAATCTGATTGAAAGAAGAACATAAACTCTTTAAACAAAAATTAAGGAGGATTAATCCAATGCTTATTGTTGACAAGGTTAATCCTCTCCACAGACAAAGAAGATCCCTCTAGCCCAATGAGTGGGTCTAGCAACTAAAGGGATAATCAATTAGACATATTCCTATATTATAATTGAGAAGTAGAACAAGAGAGAAGGCCTACCTTGCTATGATGCTAATCTGATTTCCTTTGTTGAGATCCTCTAACTGCTTGTGTCATGTACTTGTTCCTACTTCTTCCAACACTTATGTACCTGCACAAGTGACCAAGAGACAAAAAAGCATACCGAAACCAATAGAAAATCCAATAATAACCTATTTAGCTGATCAAGGAATGCCAAACCAATATAGACATGAACATATATATTTTGAGAAGATGAACCAACAATTGTATTATTATTTGAAGAATAAAGGGGAAGCTTGCAACCATAGAATTGATTTTGAAAGGTTCTCCTTGTGTGGTAATCCAAGTCCAAGCCAAGAAACTCTCTAAAACTCCTTCTCCAAGTCTAATTAATAGCCTCTAAGCACAAGCTCATCATAGGGGTGAAAATGGAGATAGATTAACCATTTAGGAATGGTAGAGGGGGAATTTATAGGTTGGGAGAGGGAGTTAAGCCTCCTCCAAAGATAGGATTAGGCCCACATATCAAGGAGGTAGCTCATAGGTGTTATAGACATTTTTGTGCCTTACAACATGAAGCATGAAATGTCCATAATCTAAGGGATCCAAAGTCCCTAAACATGTTGTTCCTACCCCTAGAGGAACAAGGTCAGCAAACCACAGCACTGAATATCAGTTCTCCACCTGAAAACACTAAAAAACAAGCTAATTCTGGATCATGTCAACTGCTCCACTGAGCATCTGCGCTGAATGTCAACTGCTCCACTGTGTACCTGCGCTGAATGTCAACTGCAAAGAAGGCTACCTGCGCTGGGCGAGTTTGGCCAAGTGGCACAGTCATTCCTCAAGGTGTCAATGCCCAGGAAGCTTCCAAAATGACACTTGGATCAGGGAATTCGACTTGTGATGAGTAAGAGGGTCTAGATCTCCAAGTGGAAGCAAGAACCTCCAAGTGGACTCAAGAACTAAAGAATAACTGAAGTGGGAGAGGACACTAGTCAGCTCCATGCCAAGCTCAAGTTGACTCATCCTTTCTCCAAAACTCCTATATATAGAGCTCTCTCATGAGGTCTAGGAAGGCTGGAATCTTGTGAATGTAAGGAAGTGTTGTTCGTTTGAGTATAGAACTATTGGGTGATTTGCTTGAAGGAGGTGAAGAGGAGATTTCTTTGTGCTGGGAGGTGATGCTGGATTGGGCCTTTTATGGTTGTATTACTTCCAGAACTTTACTTCTTCCATTAATAAAGTATTTGAGGTTCTTCTATATGCATGTGTCTCAATGGTGTATTTTTATACTTGTGTGTTTGATTTATTCTAATCCTTGAATCAATTATGAATGTATGCTTCTTGTAGTTTCCCTCTCTTTCCATTTTGCAGGATCTTGGTGTAGCTGGGCCAATGAAAGAGCAAGGAGCTGGGAGCAAGCAGCAAAGAGAGAAGATTGGATCAATCATTAGCGGAAGACAACAGTTAGTGGATCTCTTTCTCCCCTCTCTTACATCTCATAAAGAAGTAATCTCGAATAGCTTTGCTTTGATTGTTGCTGAGGTACTATCACCCTTAGAGTGGGATAGGGTCATTCCGTATTGGATACTTTTCCCAACAAAAAATTGGCGACTCCGCTGGGGATTGTATCTTGTTGGTTGTTTGTGTTTTTTCTATTCATTTCATAAACACTGGGAGTACCGAATCGAACTGCATTTGGATCTTTCAAATGCAAAGTAGAGGGCAGCTACTCTAGCTCAGTTTCTGGGCAAGTTTATGATTTGAAGAGCTGATCCACAAGGACTCTGAACAGCTCTTAGTGATAGCTTTTCATCCTCCTTTTCATCCCTTAGTCTGTACTTGATTGATAGCTTCTGATTTGGCCAAAAACTGTGAATTTTTTAGCAATCTGTGACCCAGAAACTGAGAAAAACGAAAGTTTGTCTCTTCAGTGCAGGCACTGTGAAGGCAGTCTGCATTTCAGCATAGTTCCCGAAGGGGCTACCTACGCTGAATGTCAAACTAACAGTGTACCACCTGCGCTGAACCAGTTTTGCCTAGTGCTACTGGGGTTCCTTGCTGTTTATTGCCCTGTTTTCACCCTTGTTTTTGCAGCCTGTTGTCAATCAATGTACCTATCTGAAACCAACTTTCCTTGCCACTATTCCGCCTCGGTTGTATAAAGAAACTGTATTTGTTCTTTGTGTATTTCTTATATCATTTACAGTTTCCCGTAACGAAAGTGAACTAGTCTTGCTGTGGCCTCTTAGATCTAGACCTGTGTTAAGTGTCGTTTTGATCTTAAGAGTTAGTTTGTTTACTGTTCATAGCTGATTGAGCTTTTGCTTTCGTCATATGGTTTGAATTTATATATTTCTAGTGTCGAAACAAGTAAATCTTAAGGTGTCTTTTGATTTTGGACAAGCTTGTTTGCTTTCACTTGAAATTGAATTCGAAATTATACAACAGCTTTCTTTTTGTATTGCACCAACATTAAGAAAGAGAAAAGAAATACCTGCATTGTGCATGTGCATTTTGACAGCTTGCATGTTGATTTAGGGAAAAGTGCATTAGTGTGTGCTCTATGATCTGTGTGAAAAGATGATGTCTTTCTTTTCCCTCAGTAGTTAAGATTTTCAAAGTTGAAAGATTGAAAACCTTGCTTATCATCTTAGACTGCATTTAGGAGTGTTACTATACATCTCGTGGTGATCCATAAAGGAAAACTGCTAAACAAGATCAACCTTAAAATAAATTGAATTTACATAACAACGCATTGAAACATAACGCAAACACATAGAGGTCTAAGCTAGAGATGTGTTCCGGCGTCGTTAAACGTGATATCTTAGCGTTGAGTGGTTGGGTGATTCCTCCACGGTGAAGCGATAAGTATCAATACGGACTTGTGCTCCCACGTACCGTCGCGTATATATTGGGAGACCCCTATAGGAATAAAGCCTTTATCCATAGGAAACCGTGTCGGCCGCCCTACTGATCGCAATGCAGTGAACACAGCATTCACGAAGATCGACCACTCGTACCGTAAAACGTATTCTGTGGTTTTGCGAAAAGTTTGGCACACCCTCTGCCTAGATCTCCAGAGCAGTTTCTTTTGGCCTTTTTCAAACTCTATAACTGAAAAATTCCATCCGAGCATTTGTCACTTCGGGCTCGTTAAAACATCGAAGGAGACTAGAGTCATCTTTAGCTTTTTCTCGACTCTTAAAAAGTGAAAAAGCAAGTTGTGTCTAAAGCGTCGTTATAAAATTTATTTTAAACGGAACATAATCACCTCCTATTCCTGCGTTGATCTGTAGGTTGAGAACATGGAACGCCCCAACCAAGGAATTCCACATGATGGAAATCCTAGTCCTTTCTCCTCTTGGGGAGAAGTTGGTGCGCCCCACATGGCCACATTGTCGCTTCCAGGACTAACAATTGGCCTGCCAATTTTGCTATTCTCAACCAATGTAGTTTAGAACACCATGGTTCCTGAACAATCGAGTCAACAGTTAGATCAGTCTAGAGCTGCCCACCAGCCTTCTACTTCCTATAACTCTTCCTCCAATCCTTCATCTTCGCAAGGTAGAGCCGGCAAAAGCCAAGCTCCCATGGAGAAGAAGGAGAAGAAGAAGAAGGAGAAGAAGAAGAAGGAGCCTAAGGCGACTGGGGGCAAGCAAAAGACATCTGACAAAAATCCACACACAGCACAGACCGGGCCTAAATCGCCATGTGTCATATGTAAAGGAGACCACTTCCATAGAGACTGTCCCTGTATTCCCCGGATACTAAGGGACTGGTCCCCTCGTTTGCACAATTCGGGAGCATCAACCTCTGATAGCCATGTTGAATGCTTACCGTCAACCAGCGAAAGTGAAGGTTCAAGACAAAGAGGGGGAACAAGATCCCCCTGCAGACTGTGTGAAGGCGATCATGCCATCCACCGTTGTCCCTTCTTAGATGAAGCGAAAAGAGTTTTGGAAGATAGCCCGGTTTCACCGTTGAGACTTCCTCCTGGATACAAAAAACTCGTGCCAAGTCCTTCGTTGGTTGAAAATACAGCTGGCCCGCTCAAGTGGTCAGCTGAAGTGTCAGTCATTGAGAATGAACCTACTGAATCCATACCGGACGAAAGTCCAAAGGTCGAAACGGCAGTTGACCCGGTTCCGCCTTCAGAGGTTTCATCTTCAAATGACACCCTCACTGAAGAGAATAAGGATGACACCATCCAGATTCTTTTCATCAACACAGACTCTGATGAGCATCAGGGCAATGCGCCCATTCCTTTATCGCAGGAAGGAACATCGTCAGGGTCATATCTGGCCGTGTATTCGGTCCCACCACCAAGCAACTTGGTTGTGTCCTTTGATTGGAACCAACTAGGCAGACCCCGGTTGCCAGCCAGTATACCATTCAGAATCATAGTCCAAATTTATAGAATGGTAATGGCTGGAACTATCATTGATGAAGGGGCATCTGTGAATATCCTTTCCTCTATTGCTTGGAAAGCACTGGGGTCCCCAGCACTTTTGCCTGAGATAAGAAATCTCTCAGGTTTTGATAAAGGAACCAGTCGACCATTAGGGATCCTCCCCAATGTGCCTGTTACATTGAAAGGGAAGACTGTTCAAATGAACGTGATGGTCGTTCAAGGACCCTTGGATTATAACCTACTCCTTGGACGAGACTATATATATTGCATGGGAGCTATAGTCTCCTCACTCTTTAGAGTAATGTGTTTTCCACACGAAGGAAGAATGGTCAAGCTCGTAGACCAACTTTCATTTCCGGGATCACGGATCGCAAATAGTCAAATACCAACCCTGAATGGTCTATTCAATCAAGAAATGTCTCCACCCCCAGTCCTTCTTCCCGATGAGTGCGAGTGATTCGGAAAGATGGGACTGGAACCCAGGGGGCATGCATCCTGGTCTGCTTCGGGCAGAGGAAACTCCGGGTATAAGGTAAAATTTCCGCGAGAGAATATGACTAGTCCGTACCCCGTCCATGGATGGAAGAGGGGTTGTTCTAGAATAGGATTCTTTTGTCAAGGTTACTTGTTTGACAAAGGTCATTCACCATTGTCTACTTCGGTAGACAGTGCCGAGGAAATGTCTTCGTTTGAAGAAGTTAACAAGACAATCTTTAGGTAACCAGAAAGAGGCAAGCCTCACCCTTTAAAACAAATGTTTTATCGGATAAGTAGGGGCAGCCTTGAAATTGTATTTTATACCTGGGGGCATGCAACCTTTTGGAGTGCAAGCAAGGGGCGACTATTTATTTTTTAAATTTTTAGGTCCTCCCCTTTAAACCTGTAGGTCTAACCCTTTAAACTCGTAGGATTAGCCGTTTCCGAACTTGCATAAAGAAAGGAGCGGAGCATAGCTTCGTGAGATAAAGCTCCATAAAAAATAGCTATCTCACAGGAGACATTCTTATCTTATGACTGGTATATCGAGCAGTTTTACCGCGGAATTTATGCTCGTTAAAAAATAGAAAAGCGAAGATCCGAGCAGTTTTAGCACATAGTTCATGCTCGTTAAAAAATAAACATAAGATTGAGCAGTGTTTTGGCGCATTCGAGCTCTTTAAAAAATGAACCCAGTACCGGTAAATAACCATTTGAGACCGTAAATTCATCAGCCATAAAAAGCCTTGGTCGTGTTTGCACCTGCCACCTCCACTTTCATTTGGCCGATCGTCCACCCCCATATGATTGTTTACCCATTTTGAGGAACAGCTGCGAAGAGTGATTTCACCTAGCCATCCTTGTGACACTGCCGTGATTGGAGAATTCCAACCTGTACCTGGAATCTGCTGCTATCCCTGTTTATCACTCGTTCCTCAAAAGACGAGTCTTCTTTGAGCTCTTTTCATCTGACTCGTAAAATATGAAAAGTTTTCCAAGTTTTGGCCTTCCAGCTCGTTAAAAGGACCGGAAGAGCTATCCCTCCCGTAGATTTTAATCTTTTTTGACCTGAGCGATTATTGCACAGAAAGGTCGAGCGCTTGTTTTATTCGGCTCGTTAAAATTATCGAAAACTCATCCCTTCTGTATTGTTTTATACTTTTTCGGACTTAAGGGATTAGATGACGAAAAAGGAATTTTGGAGTTAACTTTCCGTACCTTTTCAGACTCTCTAAAAATGAAAAGGACCAAGTTTTCCTTGTCGTTAGACTCGTTAAAATGATTAAATAGTGACAAACTTGTCTTTAGACGAGAACGAGTTTCCCTATCGCTAGGCTCGTTAAAACATAGCGATGGGCTTGCCCGAAGGGCAGGTTATAGAACAAGCATATGTTATCCTCCTCAAGCTTGACAAAAATAAAGAGGTACTGGTCAGAAATGACTGGGGAAAAATTGGGAGAACCTCAAAGCTTTAATGGTAGCAGGTCGCTCTTGAACATGACACTTTTCCTCCGTATCACATCGGGTTGGGTTGTTTCATTCACCGGTGTCATCACCATGGTCTTCGCCAAACCATCCACACTTGGGGTAATGCTACCGATCCATCGCATCAGTGTCGTTATATGTTCAAGAGATGTTGTTCAGAAAGAATCAACCGTGTCCCATCCACTGCCATACATTATCCTTCATCCACCCATGATCGCCACCCTGAATCATATTTCACAGATTGTTTTCACCTCCACTAAAATCATTAACTCCGTTCCATGTCACTGATGTGGGATTCATTAAGGCCCTCCTTTGACGGATCGCTTCTTGTCGACTTCAGCTCATTATCCAAGAAGTTGATCTAGGAACACCCCCCCTCAGTACTTTGAAACTTGCATGCCTCAATGGCAAGTTTCTCACTTCCGGTGACAGGTATACATCAATGACCTTCGACCAGCAGATTTTGCGTGGTGTTCGACGCCAAGTCCTTTATTCACACCACGTGAATTGTACTGCAGTACCTTGAGGGTCATTATCATTATCGGTGATTCCTCTCGTGCTTGTTAACGGTTTTCATCATTGACCGGTAATCAAGCGATGTCTTTCCATGTTTGACTTCAGCGCAATTCTCACATGGATCGACTTGTACTTAGAGTGAAGATCGAACGAGTTTGAAGACCCCGGATCTAGTTTCATCCATCCGGGCTGCGATATATATTCAGGAAATATAAAGACATTTGACATGTACATCATTACAGCAGATGATCATCCTACTCAAAGGATGATAATTTCAGCAGAGAATTATCAGTCTACCATCAGACGATCGTCTGTTCTATGTACCAAAATGAATTTATAAAGCTGAGCATGGGAATGCCCGCCTCAGCTAGATCATGAAAGCAGAATGAAAAATAATGTATTATATTGTATTGTATTACAGGTCACCTCTCAGCGATTGAATGAACTTCGGATCCTCCTGATAAAGCATTTCACCCGATAAACGACCTCATACTTTAGGGGGCAACTGTTATAGACATTTTTGTGCCTTACAGCATGAAGCATGAAATGTCCATAATCTAAGGGATCCAAAGTCCCTAAACATGTTGTTCCTACCCCTAGAGGAACAAGGTCAGCAAACCACAGCACTGAATATCAGTTCTCCACCTGAAAACACTCAAAAACAAGCTAATTCTGGATCATGTCAACTGCTCCACTGAGCATCTGCGCTGAATGTCAACTGCTCCACTGTGTACCTGCGCTGAATGTCAACTGCAAAGAAGGCTACCTGTGCTGGGTGAGTTTGGCCAAGTGGCACAGTCATTCCTCAAGGTGTCAATGCCCAGGAAGCTTCCAAAATGACACTTGGATCAGGGAATTCGACTTGTGATGAGTAAGAGGGTCTAGATCTCCAAGTGGAAGCAAGAACCTCCAAGTGGACTCAAGAACTGAAGAATAACTGAAGTGGGAGAGGACGCTAGTCAGCTCCATGCCAAGCTCAAGCTGACTCATCCTTTCTCCAAAACTTCTATATATAGAGCTCTCTCATGAGGTCTAGGAAGGCTGGAATCTTGTGAATGTAAGGAAGTGATGTTGGTTTGAGTATAGAACTATTGGGTGATTTGCTTGAAGGAGGTGAAGAGGAGATTTCTTTCTGCTGGGAGGTGATGCTGGATTGGGCCTTTTATGGTTGTAGTACTTCTTGAACTTTACTTCTTCCATTAATAAAGTATTTGAGGTTCTTCTATATGCATGTGTCTCAATGGTGTATTGTTATACTTGTGTGTTTGATTTATTCTAATCCTTGAATCAATTATGAATGTATGCTTCTTGTAGTTTCCCTCTCTTTCCATTTTGCAGGATCTTGGTGTAGCTGGGCCAGTGAAAGAGCAAGGAGCTGGGAGCAAGCAGCAAAGAGAGAAGATTGGATCAATCATTAGCGGAAGACAACGGTTAGTGGATCTCTTTCTCCCCTCTCTTACATCCCATAAAGAAGTAATCTCGAATAGCTTTGCTTTGATTGTTGCTGAGGTACTATCACCCTTAGAGTGGGATAGGGTCATTCCGTATTGGATACTTTTCCCAACAACAATAGGGATGAGACCAAGAGGTCAAGTTACGAGGATTCGACCTCATCTATATGAAACCACCTCCATCTCGCCGCTATGGAAGCTTCTAGATCATGAAGCTTCTCATCCTTTTTGGGAAAACTTCCTTTTTGAGACCATCGCGACTATGAGAGAGAATAGAGAGATACCATCACTGTCTTAACAAGGTGCAATATGTGATCATCGCAGTTTTGAGCTTCATAAGGGTGATGACTCTCATTTTAGGCTTTCATGAGCCATTTCTTTAGGGAAAGCTCCAGATATTTTCCAAGAAAAGTTAAAGGAGGGATCTGAGATGTATACATGGATGAGTATATTGTATAATGATCATGTTTCAAGCACTTTAGGGTATGTCACAGGGAAGTGCAGGAGGCATGAAAAAATAATGTGTAACAGATGCCCCCTAAATAATGAAGGGAGAATGAGGAGTGATGGTAGAGATGCTTTACAAGATTTTGGCAAGGACGAGGACATGCATTGTTAGGAGACCTAAAAATCAAGGATGCATAATATACATATTTGAGATCAAGACATGAATCCACGGCATGGATGCAGCCGTATGGATGATGAAGACTAAATAAAATATCCATGGCATCGGTGAAGCCATCCAAATAACAAGGATCATCATAAATATAAAGTCTCATAGTATGGTCACAGCCATCCGTATAGTAGAAACATGTGTACAATCATGAATAACATAAACTCCATGTATCCTGAGCCATAATAGACAAGACCCAAGGTCTTGCACTCCATCCTGACTTGATCAATGTACGAATTCCAGCATGTGAATAAACATGTTGAAGTCAAACATGCTAAAAAACCACTTGATTACCAGCCAATGATGTGGACTGTTAGCAGGTATGAGAGAAACCACCAATAATGAAAATGGCTCTCAAGGTACAACAATACAATTCATGAATGTGATAATGAAGTTGAGGTTGAAAACTTGTGGAATCACCCAATAGAAAGCCAATAATGAATACCTGTTGTTGGATGTGAAGAACTAGCCATTAGGGCATGCCAGCTCTAAGGTACTGAAAGGGAGTTCCCAAGTCATCTTCTTGGATAGTGAGTTGAAGTCGATAGGAAGTGACCCATCAAAGGAGGGCAATGATGAATCCCCTATCATTGACATGAAACAAGGAATAAAGTGGTATGATATTTAGGACTATAGCAATGACTCAAAAAATGTATTGGTAAGTAACTACAGATTGGACTTCTCTTGAACATATTGGCAACACGACTCCGAAGTGTGGCAGCATCTGACTCAACATGGAACTAAAGGTCATGATGATAGTGTGGAATAGTCAAATGAGAGGCAAAATGGATCACCGAAACTCGGGAGGACAAGTGACTGAGTGAGGATATCCCAAACCCGACATGAAAGTAGAAGAGTGTTATGTTTAGGGGTGACATGATGCCTATACAAAGGATGTATCATCTTCATTTTTCCCTACTATTTCTAGACAGTAACCCAATTATTTTTATCACAAGCATGAATGGGATAGCATATTCTTGTTATGTAAGTTCATTCTTCGAATGAATCCACCCTAGTAAGTTTTATGAGCCCTAGGAAGGAGAAGCTCGGTCTCATCACGTTGATGATTCTTTCACCACAAAATTTTAACGAGTTCAACGTAATAATAACTGGACATCTTTTTCATGTTTAGATAATTTGAAAAAGAAATGAAAAGGAAAACTCCATCATGTCCCTTTTCATAATTTGTCCTTCGAACCCAAAAAGGTAGAAAACAATATCTGAGGGAACCTCTTGACCATGTCAAACAAGGTGTACCTTTTTTGTGAATAGTCAATCAAGACCTGAAAAGGGGTAAACATATACTGAGGTGACATTGATTCATTTACTTTAACAAGTTCGAAATGACAAGTACTCGACAATATTTTCAATTTTTCAGAGTCAGAAAAGAGTTGAAAGATGACTCCAGGGGGGTTCCTTTTTCGTTTATTTAATGATTCTGAAAAAGAGATAAAATAAAACTCGTAGAATCGGTCAATAATGATCACTCACATTGAAGTTGTTTGTAACTGCACAAGAAACACATCGATCATCTATATCGAGAAAAAATACTAAAATATTCGATAATTTTTGACAAAATAACTTTCAAAACTTATAAATAGGTAAAAGTAATTTCATTTGTTACCATTTTACCAAACTGAGCTCTGAAAGTTCTTTTGTGCCCTAATTCGCTTGATTTTCTGGTGGCTGTTACAGGAGATCCAGGGTACCATTTCACGATCCGTCTGTGATAGGTAAGAACCTCATCCGTGCTCTTTCATTTCATTACTTTTTTATGCAATTTTAATGGTGAATTCTATTCTAGAAAGGAGGATTTTAAAATTTTAGGTCGTCAGCGACCATCGTGGGTATGGTCATTGGACTAACAATGGTCGCGCTCCATCCCAAAGGCTCACACAATGCCATTGCATTGTTTTGAACAATAGGCGCGATGGCACCAAGAGTGATTTTTTCAGATTAAAAACTCTCTTTAAAGCAAAAAATGTTGACGTTTATCCAAGCATTAATAAGTGTTTAAATGTTGTTTTGTAGGAGAATATGGTCTTGGAGTGGAAATAAAGAGGCCATGAGGCTGAGGATTTCTAAGAATAACAGGATCTGCCATGCATAAATGCTTTGAGAGATTGTGGATTGCCAAAATTCTTCAGGGCCAGAGGGTTGAGGGCTTAGATGGAGTTGCTACCCTATCTGATCAGCCTTTGGGATGTAGATCGAGAGATGTTCACCGTCAAAGGGAAAGAGTTGGAACTGGAGGAGATGTACATCTATTTCATCATAGGACTATCCCATAGAGGAGGAGCAGTTAAACTATTTAGATCTCGCCAAGGAGGTGAGAGTACCAGGAGTCTAGTCTAGAGATACTATCTTGGTGCCGAGATAACTAATGGAGGTAAGGTGAAGATTGCAACAATCACCAACAACCTCATTCTGAGAAAAAATTTGTTCACCATTTCACATGTATCTGGCATGCAATCTTTGCATGAGGCTTCCAAGTCTTATTTTAAGTATGGTATCGCATGTTTGACCCCGACCATCTTCAACTAGTGTGGAGGCCTTTTGGCGAATATGAAGCGCCAACTAACCAAGGGTAAACACGGACACCTGAAGAAATTCGGGTTCGGTTATATACTGGTGACTTTATTTTTGTGGTGAGTGCCCCTCTTCTAGTATCAATGGGCAGAAGTACCACATCCTCCCCCTTGAGATCCGAGGCTCGTGAGATGGAGCCAGCTCATGCCTCAAGGAGGCACGGGTCAACATATGCACTATCCACCATAGTTCTTTCCTTGGCATGAAAGCCAACTGATTATGGTAGATGAATATGCTTATGCTGGCACAGATTTCAGAGGGGATCCAAATCTACCTCTTCCACTAGGTGAACAATCGACCGACACAGGTAAAAACTTGGTTTTTTGAATTTTTCAAGTTTTATGATATTTTATAAAAGTGTGAAATAAGACCCAACTTATGCTAAATGTGTACATGTGGGAACAGAGAGACCACTAGGCATGTCGCGAATAACATGGTGAGCTACCCATCTGATCATGGGTGTGGACTACGAGGAAGGGGTTGAGGCCTTAGTAGTGATGGAGCACAATCTGGAGGCAATCACTCGAGGGGTTCCTGATTATTCCACTATCGACAATGTTCCACTATATTGGCAGAGACATATTGTGGGAGTCTCTGCGAGACTATGTCGGCTGCTAGGCCGAGTGATCAGAGTGGTCTTGTGCTAGCATGAGCACCGTGTAGTTTGATAGTTTATCTAGTCTTTTACACATTTTGTAGGATTCGAAAGCCAAGTGTCTTAGAACACTCTATTTTTTGACATTTTGATGTAAACACTCCGGCAGACGTGATATATATATATATATATATATATATATATATATATATATATATATATATATATATATATATATATATATATATATATCTATATATCTATATATATATATATATATATATATATATATATATATATATATATGAATGTTTTATTTCTACTTATGTGTTCATAACATGATTCGGTTTTACAAATGACGCAAATGTATATCAAGAACAAAATTTTCTAATACATCAGTTAGTGTATTTAAATTATGTAGAATATGTTGATATGTAATGTAATCAAAAACTTTTTCCAGCAATATAACACGTAGAAGCATATGAAATATTTGTGGATTTATCACTGAATAATGATTGTTTAATTGTAACACAATGAGATGCGAATCCAACGTGACAACTAAATCTCTAATGCCAAGAGTGACTGCTTCTGACAAGAGTTCAATAATTGCACTATACTCAACAATATTATTGGTTGTTCGACCAAGGCATATACCTTGTAAGTTAATCATGTCACCATTAGGGTCATAGAGTACCCATGTTGCAGAAGATAGGTTTTGTGTGCTATGACAAGCTCCATAAGCGAAACCAACATAATGACCTGATGATATCTGCAAACCGAGTGGAACACAGGGTATGCAAAAAAACATATTTTTGCAAAGCAAACAAACACAAAAAAATTAAAAAACACACACTAATGAATTAACACACTAATGTACAAAGAGTAAATTTATACAAATTCCACACATAAAAAGTTTAGATGGAGTCCATTTTTGGACTTGGGTAATCAATCAGCATAGAATAAAACTAGAGTTTCACCATTGACATGACGTGTAAGCATCGACTCAGCCAAATAATAGAGTAAAACTCATAAAAGGCTATGCCCCCATTCCCCCCGGGTGTGTTACAGGTCTATTTCGGTACATCACTCCTAAAATTCAGTTCAGTACAATTAGGGCTCATCAAACCCTAATTCAGTTGTTACATGCCCTAGAAAAGTCATCACATTGAATGCTTCCATCCAAGAAAATTTCCTGGCCTAAAGCCTTGCTGAAATTCCTCCTTGTGCCACCACCACAGCCTTGGTCAGGGGTAACTACGTTGTAGAGCAGGTAGACCCATTCAGGCCTACACTATAGTGCACTTAGGGCCTCTTTGACCTGTGCTAAGCAAGAATGAGCGAAATCCACATTGGATTCTAGGAATATTCCTTGATTCTACATCATTCTAGAAGGATCCCATCTCTTATATCCTCCTATGAGCTCGAATTTGGATAGGCTATGGAGCAATTAACCTCCTATCCTCTCATCTCTTACTCCATGGAAACTAACTCCAATTTTGGAAGGCCATTCAATACCCTCATTTATGACAAAACCACCTCCATTTCCCTATAAATTGAGCACTCATCATAGTGATCAAGGGGCTAAAATCTGAAGATTGTAGAGAAATTCTATTTGTTTGAGATTTTAGTTCATGTCAAGCAATGTTATGCTACTGGATTGGTGTTATTTTGATGTGGCAAGGGTTGGACAAAAGCTGGATGAGTGGCACAAGATAGAACTGTATTGGGTGAAACTCTTCCTTCTACATTAATAAAGTGTTTATTCCTTTTTCATATTCTTGTTCATATCTATGATGATTATGCATTTCAATGTATTCAATTCCATTGATTTATCGTAGATAGATCATGTGTGCTTTGATCGTTTTTTTTTTTTGTTTCTGTTGACACAAGTACCTATTGAGCAGATTTAGTTCAAGTGGGAGTGACGGAGGAAATTAAAAGGGGATCGAGGAAGCAAAAGACTACAAGTAAGTTCCTTCATCTCATCAATCTACTATAGGAAAAGGATAAACTACTTTATTTCTATTGTTTTAGGTGTAGCTATGCACCTAACGAAAATGTTTTTATCCGTAGATGAAATTTCCATATAACAGGGTGAGTGAGGGTTGCGATTCATAATATGAAAACACCATTGCGATAATGGGAAAACAGTAGAAAATCGATCAAAAAATATCACGAAAGGAGGCAGGAAAAATTTAATCTCATGGTGAGGAAAAGATGCCCCCAGTTGAAATATCTTGATGATTTTACGATGAACTGAAATGTCAATAATCAAGGTTACAGCAATGTTTCCCATATTACCCTATGACAAGACTTCATGTACCTGGATAGATGTTTTAAGTGGAGGTGTAGGAGTATGAGAAACACATGCTTCAAGACAGGAAGGAATCCCATCGAGGCTAGGGATAAAAGAAGAACTATGATGTAGATTGTTCCATGGAATTTCCTCCAGAGACATGACCTCCATGATACTATCGTCAGTGGGGAATGTCTCCTTCAAAGGATCCAGAGAATCCCAAGAACCAAACCAAGGAGATGGCACGTAAGTGTCCAGGTTCATATTGGAGATAGTATGACTTTCCAAAGCAGCCATTGAAGCTAAAACAATTTCTTAATAGTTTATCTCTAATGGACTTAAAGGCATAGCATCTCCAAAAGAGTCAGTTTGATCATTCAAAGGGGTAATCGAAGGATTCATAGAGTTCGAGATAATATTGACTGAATAAAAATTTGGAGGTGGGAGAGAGAGTTATGCCTCATCCAAAGGTAGGATTAGGCTCACATCTCAAGGAGGTAGCTCAAATGGATGAGACCAAGAGGTCAAATTAGGAGGATTCGACCTCATCTATGCGAAACCACCTCTAGCTCGCTGCTCTAGAAGCTTCTAGATCACAAAGCTTCTCATCCTCTTTGGGAAAGCTTCCTTTTTGAGACCATCACAAGTATGAGAGAGAACAAGGTAATGCCATCATTGTCTTAACAATGTGCAATAGGTGATCATCGCAGTTTTGAGCTTCATAAGGGTGATGACTCTCATTTTAGGGTTTCATGGGCCATTTCTTTAGGTAAAGATCTAGATATTTTCTAAGAAAAGTTAAAGGAGGAATATATGCTATATACATGGATGAGTTTACTATATAATGGTCATGTTTCGGGCACTTCATGGTATGTCATAGGGAAGTGCAGGAGGCGTGACAAAATACCATGTAACACTTATGCCTCTCATTGAAAAAGAAGTAAAAAGAATGTATGATGCAAAAATCATAGTACCTCTAAGGTATTCCAAATGGGTGTCCAATTTGGCTCCCATTCAGAAAAATACTGGTGAAATAAGTCTCTCTATTGATTTTCGGAATTTAAATAAAGCCTCTCCAAAAGACATTTACCCTCTGCCTAAGATGGACCACATCCTACAAAAGGTAGTTCGATCCAGCAAGATTTCCTAGTTGGATGTCTATTCTAGTTATAAACAGGTCTTAGTACACCGAGATGATCAAGAGAAAACAATGTTTACTACACCTTGTGGCACTTTCATGTATGTGAAGATTCATTTTGGTCTAATGAATGTTGGAGCAACATTGCAAAGAGCCATGGATTTCACTTTTGCTGATGAAATTGGTCGTTTCATAGTTATATATCTGGATGACATCACTATTTTTTCGAAAACAGGCGAGGAGCACTTAAATAACCTAAGAATAATTTTTGAAAAATGTCGAAAATTTGGCATTTCCCTCAATCCTAAGAAAAGTTGATTCAGTTTGAAAGAAGGAAAATTGTTGGGACACATAATTTCAAAAGAAGGAATCAAGATAGATCCCAGTAGTTAATCCCCCCAAGAATTTAAAAGAAGTTCAATCTTTTATTGGAAAAATAAAATTTCTAAGGAGATTCATTCCAAATAAAGCTAAACTTTTAAATAATATTACCAATATGCTAAAGAAGGATACTGAGGTGAAATGGAACATGGAAGCTAGACAATCATTTAACAGTGTAAAACAAGATTTAACTCAGGAACTTGTGTTAATTAGTCCATATAAATATTTTATAGTTTTTTCATTTGCTTTAGAGCATACCATTGGTATAGTTCTCCTACAAAAGAACGATGGGGGCCATGAACTACCCATTTATTTCTTCAAAAAAGATTTGAGAGATGCAGCCTTGAAGTATAACATTATGGAAAAGCTAACCTTTGCCCTAGTAAAGGCCATAAAATACTTTAGAGTGTATATTCTCCATTCAAACGTCATTGGTTTGTTCCAGGTTTAGTAGTTAAAGATATATTAACTCAAAATGATCCAGACGGGAAAAGGGGTAAGTGGATTGTTGCTATACTAGAATATGATATTGAAATCCGACCCACTAAACTCATCAAAGTTCAAGGGTTAGAAAAATAAATGGAAAAATCTAACTTGCATGCTTTAAATATAAATTTTATGATAATATTTAATGAACTAGATGAGCTAGCGACTCTTATGGTATCAGAAGACTTTTCTACCTCTCCATAATTTGTAGACATTATTTATGTGCTACATAATTTGGAAGCTCCTCCTAGTTTAACTAAAACAAAGGCTAGATTTATTAAACTTAAAGTTGTTAAGCTTTTTATTTTGAATGAAAATCTGTACTAGAGAGATGCTGGTGGTGTTTTACTAAACTGTCTATTGGAAAATGAAGCAAATAAATTCATGCAAGAGTTCCATGAAGGAAACTACGGTGGACACCTGTATTGGAAAGATACTTCTAATAAGATTCCACGGGTAGGCTTTTACTGGCCCACCCTATTTTCTGATATCTAGAAGAAAGTCACTTCACACCACAAATGTAAAATATTCGAAGGTAAGAAAAAGTTGTTTCCTTTACCCTTAAGGCCTATATCTATTGAGACTCTTTTCCAAAAATGGGTCCTTGACTTCATAACATAAATCCACCCTGCCTCAACTGCCCAACATAAGAGGATTCTAACAACCATTAATTACTTTACAAAATGGATAGAAGCCATACCTACCAGACAAGATTCTGATGCAGTCATCATTAAGTTCCTAGAAAACAATATCCTTGCTAGATTTGATTTCCCTAAGAAGATTATTACTGACAATGTTGTAGCTTTCAGGTAAAAAAGGATGATATATTTTTGCAACAAATATCAGATAAAATTCAAAAATTCTATAACATATTACCCTTAGGGAAATGGACTGGTAGAATCCTCCAATAAAAGCTTGGTTAACATCATCAAAATGTTGTTGCAGGACAATAAAAAATTATGGCACATCAAGCTGGTTAATGCTTTGTGGGTGGACAGGCTTACTACCAAAGATTGAATAGGCATGTCTCCATATCAGCTGGTTTATGGGATAGATGTTGTTTTTCCAACCTCGTTGGGAATTCTTGTTTTAAAGATGATGCAAGAGTTGGAAGTGGAACCAAATGATTTACAGAGGAGAATAAACTAGACCATACATTTGCATCAAACCACAGAAGTAGTTTATAACAGAACTCAGTTGATCCAAGACAACATCAAAAAATCATTTGAACGAAGGAAAAAATATGATGACTTTTAGATTGGTAATCATGTTCTGAAATGGAATTCCAGAAGGGAAGAAAAAGAAAAGCATGGTAATTTCAAGAACTTGTGGATGGGACCTTACACTATTGATTCGTATCGAGGTAACATTGCCTTTTTTCTGAAGAACATAGATGGGACAAAAATAACAGGAGGGCCTGTTAATGGAAGGATGCTCAAAAATTATGGTTTTCAGGACTAGCAAAGTGTTTTGTCACAATCATTGCTGGTACCATTTAATTTTGTACTATCATCAGTGGGTATCTTATATCTCAAAGTTGAAGCCCATGTAGAAGGCCCTAAGATTTAAGACATTTTTCCACCATAACTACAGAAAACAGAAAAATGAGATGCAATAAATGCTGAAGATAAGGACTCAAGTATATTGGTCTACGACGTTCTTGATGCTTCACGAGGAAGTGTCATCCCCAGCTGGAGCCACTCTTAGGCCCCTATAATTTATAAGATCAATGATCATTGAGTATTTTCTTTTAGTATTTTAGATTGTAAATAATATAGCTTTCTGCAATTCATTTCCAAAAAAAGAGATAAAAAAAGAAAAGATGGTATAAATACCAAAATAGAAGAAAAGAAAAAGAAAAGAAATGATAGTTGAACCCCACAAAAATTGAATAAACATGAAAGTGATGCTAGCTTAAGTGCCACTACTACCCTTCTGGCTTTGTAAAAGAATAAATAGATGAAATTGTGTGCGGCTTGTTTAAAATGCCACAATCCATTTCTACTTGAGGCATATAGTTTAATCATGCTCAAGTTGTTTTCAATTTATGTCAATTAGGTTAGAGTGAATAACTTGACCAAACTGTTTAATCTTGGTTAACATTAAGTAGGTAGAAATAGGTGAATAATGTTAATCTAATCGTTTAATCTAGGTTAATTTAGCTGATTAGATTAGTCTAGTGTTTGAAATACATAGTCTTCATCTCTTAAAATAAATTTGAAGGGGTTCGCATACTTAAATGTACCCACATTCAATTTTAAATAGCATTAGAATCAACGAATGAGGATTTTATGTAATATGTCTGAAGTATTTCCATTATCCAAAGTTTTCACTTTGGGATATGTTTCATACACCCCAAAAAGATTTGGTGGGGCTCTCCCATGTTAACCTCCCTTAATATTGTCAATCCCTAATCATTCAAAACATTCATCCAGTGACCCATAACAAAGTTTGGACCCCCCTGAAGCGATAACATTTAACAACCAGGTGAGGTCCGAAAAACAATTTACTTCCCCCCAATTTGACGCGACTAGGTGAGCTCAGACCCCCCTCTCCATAAACTTGATACCACCACACCCCCCTCAGAAAATGGTATTCCTTTCCTGCATAACTCATTACTCTTGCTAACGGTTGCCTCCATGTCTCATTGAATCCACCACTCCCATCACGCCACCTCACCTTACGTCCTGTCACACTTTCCAATGATCCCGCTCCACAAATTCACCAATCCCCAGCCGCCACATCTAAGACCGTTCCGACCTCAGTAATCTCATATCCCTTTGCCCACGACATTATATGAGTCAATACCCCAAACAGATCATTAATCTAATAGTAAAGGCATGTTCACTACAGATCAATATGGAATTTTACACTCTGATTACACTTTCCTTTGATCGCTCATTCAATAGTGCTCCCACCCTTCTCTGTTGTAAGTTCCCCACATAATTTCTATTTTTCTTATCATTCCAAATTTGCAGAGCTCTGCCATTTTGAATTCCCGCCATCATTGGGTGCATGATAATTGTACTACTATCATAGTCTTTGGTTCTGTTATCACTCAGGTTGTTCCCTAAAGTTGTAAGAAAGGGAATACGGCCAAGGTAACCACAGACCAATCTTTTATATATAGATTCTAGCCAATCTGCACCTAGAGAGGGCTCTCTCTTTATGATTTAACATTGTTTTGATATGTGTTAGGCTAGTTATGAAGTGCAAGGGTTACTTTTTGAGTTTTGGTTGGAGGAATGGAGATTCAATAGAATAGTGAGGTAAAACTGAAAAGTTTTAGTTCATTGAGCATGATGGAGTCAAAGAAGTACAGCTTCCTGGATTAAGTTTCTTACCAGAGGAGGTATCACAAAGCAAGGTACTCAAATATGGAACAATTTAAAGGCTTAAGTCAGATGGAATGAAGCCAATGGGTGAAGGGAAATTAAGAATCCTTCATCATGTTGACAGATGGAAAATGGCTGACTACTGTTAAGAAGCAGTTAAGAATTCCTTAGCAAATATTCAAGATGAAAGAATCAGGGGAAACAGGAGCAATTAAGAATTCACTGTTTATTCTAATTCTGAAGAAAACATTAATAATAATAAAGACTAAGAACAGAGTGCAACCAAGCAAATTCTGAGTTATTATTTTTCTCTATTATTCAGATTATGGAACATAGATGATAAAACATATAAACTGTAAAACAAAAATTAGAAGGGACTTATTGATCCATAAGATGATTCAAGAATTCTGTAGCATGATCCCTAGTAGCAATTTCACATTCAGTAAGCCAGACAAAAATGGTTCCAACACCCTTTTTATTCCAGAGTTCTTTAGTATTATAGTGAAAACTATTAACATCCACCACCAACCAACCCCAAATACTTTGTCTGGGGGGGTACTTATAAAAAAATGTCAAAATATCTTTACAAAATATCTGATAGAAAATATTATCTAATGATAATTAATGTGTTTTACATAGATAGAGACAGACAATCTCGAAAACAGGGACACAATAAATAGATGCAATAAATTCATGCTGCGCTGGTTGCTCCGTCTTTATGAGATGTATTGGAGGTAGGTGTTGCAATTTGGTTCACGACCATTTTCTGTTGATACTCTGTGCTGGTTATTCTGCCTTGGACAGACTTTATTTGACTTTTATGTGATGCACTTTGACCCGCATGAGTATGATTCATTCCTGTGTTCTGCATTATAGTGGATGGTCCAAAATTTTCAATTTGACCAAAGATAAGTTTATAAGATTTCTAGCATGCTTTGCCACCACTCCGGTCCTGGTAATTTATGTCTTTACAACTTCCTTAGGGTTTCATCAGTCTCTATGTACCTGAAGAAATTAGGTGGAATGGTGAACAGATGCTTCACCTCATGCTCAATGTAAAACAATTTTTTCAAGCTATCATAGAGGGACTGAACAGATGCAAGTGCTCTTTCTCTTGAAGTACTTGATGAGGTATTAGCTTGGTTAACAGCATATGTATTCAATTTATGTAATAATCAGAAGATGATTATTTCCCAGAGGACTCGGCAAACCTTTTTGATGCAGGGCTGTAAACTTTTCTGTGAAAGAGTTAATATCTACCTACATGTCCTGGCATGTTTTGTCCAAAATTTGCATTAGAGTTCTCATGGTTAGAACTCCCTTGATGTCTAGAATGGTGCCTATTCTATCTCTGATTTCTAGTGCTTCTAGTTCTTCACTGGTCTTGGTGTTTAAAAAATGTATTAGCCGGTTAGCTTGCTCAGGCATCTGTCCCAATAAAGCTCTTGTTTTTTGAATATGTACTTGGGCCACTTTTATCATGTCAATATGCTCATAAATAGTTTGAATAGACCTCCATACATCACTAAGGGATTGAGTGATGTTGTTCGACAAAATTCCTCTGATTTCTACCAGAGGTTTATCCAGAGAGAGATCCTTTTCTAAGGCTCTTACCTTGTTCTCCAGTGTTTTGATCTCCCTTGTTTTCTATGCCACATTCATCTTAGATTTATCATAACTCTATTCAACCTTTGCTAATTTTTCTTTGACTTGCTTCAGCTCTGACATTTGCAGCTTCAATTCCTCCATGGCTTTTATTAATTGCCCTGTGCTCATAGTTGTACTGCTACCTGGTGCTGTTGCTGTTGATGTTGCTCCTGTGATGACTTCTGTTGTTGCTGCTAGGACAGTGGGAGGCAATGCTGTTATGAGTGTGGAAGGGGTAGTAGTGACTGTTGGAGCTACTTCTGGTGGCTGCGAGGTCAACTCTCCCTGCTTTTCTTGTAGAGATTTCTCCAATGCTTGTTCTCTCTCACTCAATCTCTCATTTAGTCTCATGAGCAGGTCCATCATGTCCTCTTTATCTTCCTATTGTACAATATCTGCAGTTTGTGGATGCATAGAAGGAGGAATTTTAAGCTGTTTTCTCAATGCAGAGATGCCCTCTTCTTGCTTCCTCATCAATGCCTTTATGCCTTTAGTATCTTTGGGATCATGTCCCAGTTCAATGACGATGTCCTCCAATGATTTTATCCTATTGTCCTTAGCAAGAGAAAAGGCTTTCTCCAAATCTAACTGAGCAGAGGTATTATTTAAGGAATTTTGCAATTTATGAGCCAACATTGCTTTATCAGCTAGTGTGGAGTATACCATCTCTCCAATCTGTTTGTGCAGCTCAATCTCGTCTATTGGGTGAATGTCCTTGGCTAGGACCTCCAGATTTGTCCTGATGTAATCATCTGCTGATTGTGGTTGCTGCACCTTGGGCTTGAAATAACTCACGATCATTTTTCCCTCTTTTATGTCATATGCAGACATCAACCTTTGCTGCTTTGTGGGGGGCATCTTAAGATATTGATTTTAAATCTGTAGCCTCAATGGATCATTTCTAGCCTTTATCTCTGTGAATGTTCTTTTGATGTCAGAGGTCTGCTTGCCTGGTGGCCTAGTGGATCAAACCTCCACACTATGTTGCCTTTCTCACTCCTGCCTGTGTGAGCTACTTGATGTATCCACCACTGGGGAAGTTTGCTAGGTAACCCTCTCACCTCTTAAACTTTCAGTTGTTTCTTCAATGATTTCCTCTTCTGACAGAGGATCCAATGTTTGCCTTTTTGCACTTGGTTGCTCAGCAGGTCCACTGATAGGTGTGGGCTCTTCTCTGTCTCTTTTCTTGCCCTTTTCCTCATTTAGAGGAATCTACAATGCGAGAATCTCTTATGCTTTGGTCTGGACTGGAGGAATTTGCTCTTGCTGATCAGTCATTTCTTGTTGGTCCGTGCCTGCCACTTCGTTGCCCTTAGAAGACCCAGTCACTGGTGTCCTGGTTTCATGTACAGGTTGTTGTGAAGTTCCAGCAGAGGATGCACACACTCTGGCTCGCTAAGGTAGCTTGAAAGATACATGTCCAAAAGAGTCCAAGTCAAGGGTTTTTTCTAAATCTTTCATAGATTGTTCCATCTTTTCTTGCTAAGTAAGTTCTTCTATTAACGTACCCTCTAACCACTCATCTTGATTAGCAAATTGTTATACTTCAGGGATCCTATGATGTATGTAAGCTGATAGTTTGTTTCTTACATTTCTGTCACTTATAAAGCTATTTGGTTCATATGGCACCCACCAGAAACTTTTCTTCAATTTAAGGTCTTCCCGTAATATCTTGTCAGCATCTTCCCATGCCTCCCTCTTGTTAATGATAAAAGGGCCTAATTGGTTTCTTATTCTCAGCTAAGCCTTTTTATTTACATTACAAAAGTGAGTTAAATCTGCATTGATGAGCTGCTTGAAATATTCCAGTTCAAATAGTCTCATGGGCACATATCTGGGAAACTTGTAAGGGCACAGTTCACAGCCATATATTCAGATTTTGATGTGATTCTGGTAGAGGTACGAGTCACCTATTCTGTAGTTTTTGGAGAGCTGTAAAATCTTCTTTATATCACCACAGAGCCTAGGAGGAGGAGCTCCTATCAATAGAGTGGAGGCTAGATGTATAAACCAGTCAATGAATTCACATTAGGTATAAGGGGATTCACAAACATTGTGGAAGAGTGTGGTCCAAAAGATCACAGACCTCCTCTCTCCTTTAGAATCCAACTTCTTGATGGGAAATAAAAAACTGTCTGGTTGATAGGATAACAGAAGGTGATATATGAATGAGGTGTACTTGAAGACTCCTTCTCTTTCCAGATTTATGAATTTCTCATTGATTTTATTGGCAATGAAAGAGGCATAATCATATTTTACAGCAATGGGCTGTCCTGGAGTAAACATTGACAACATAACTAAGATGGTCTCATCAACAAATTCACTGGTGTTGAATCCCAAGATATAGGATATCATGTCAAGAATAAGCCTGTCAGTTTCAGTAAACCAAGTATGCACATAGGGAGGTGGGATTTTAGGTTGGCAATCTGGTTTCATGAATAATTGAGCAATCTGAGTTATTTCTGCACTGGGCAATTGAGAGCCTTGCTCAAGAAAAGATCCCATGGAAAGAGGAGCAAGGGGCTGAGCTGGATGGAAGTGTAACATCTCATTGATAGATTCAACAGTTATGTAAAAGAGAACAGTTTGGGATGGGGTCATAACTGTGTTACTAATAGGGTCATAATTGGCACAACATTGGTGGATAATATCTGGGAACACATTGACTGAGGGAAGGTAATACCTGGGGAGATTGGATCCCCATATTCCAAGGATATCAGAGTTACTCAGATGACTATTCCTAATTCTACAAAATGCCTGAAGATGGTTCATGTCACCAAATTACTCTTTAATTTGAAAATCTCTATCAGCCTAGGGTAACCAATCCGGTCTTTATGAGGTCCATTGAGGGGCTCGACATTGAGGGCCACATGGGATTCCATGTTTGTTTGTTGTGTTTTTTGATCTGGAGGTCAAGTTTCTGTGGAGAAAATGGGCTAAACAGCAATTTTGGGTGTTTTTTCTAAGAGTTATGGACTGAATTTAGCTTGAATTCGGCTTTTTGGGTAAAATTCACAGAGGAAAAACCAAATTACGGTTTCGAGAGGCAAATTGGGGTAAATACCTGCTTTTTAGAGGTGAAGAGTGCAAACGCAGGTTGACCGACGAGCTGCAGAGCAGGATGCTTGGACCTTGTTTGGCCGGGTGGTGGACTGGACGCTTTTGCAGTTGCTTGGACGTAGTTTGCATGAAACAATTTTGTAGCAAAAATGGGTGAAAATGACACTTTCTCGACTTTTTAACAAATTCTGGCTTCTGCAGGGCTTTTGGTGCTTTTTGGTTGGATGACGTCATCGGGATGTGACGTCTTGTCATGACGCGGGGGTATGGGGGGATGATGTGGCGGTGATGTGGCAATGACGTCAGCGGGTGGGGTTAGCGGGAGGGCGGTAAGTGGTATTGGCCTGCATCGCTTATCGGCTAGAGTGGTTTGGGGCGGGGAGGCAGCGAGCATGACGGGAAGGCGACACGTGTCCCTAGTACGACGTCTATACCACCACCCCTCTGGAGTTAACAATCGGATGGAAGGGGGTGTGTGATATAAGCATGGACTGTCCAATGAGCAGGCTCGGATTTAATGCCTGGCGCTCACTGGAGGCAGCGGAGGCTTAAGACACGAGACCCATTCAATATATTTAAATTTTTTAATACATCAGGGTGATTTATCATTGGTTTGCCATGCTGCGGGTTTGGTTATTGATTAACCAAAGGTTAATAAATCCCATGTTTGCGCATGAAGGGTTATTATAAGGTTTCAAGCAAACCTTTAATCCCCACTCTCATAACAATATGGTTTATATTTAAACCTGGACAGGGTATGTAGAATATAGGGATCTTAATGTATTAATAATATATGGGAAAGGAGATTTTATATAAGGGATTTATATAATGAAGTTAGCGGTTAATATGAATATGGTTTATGAATTGGGAAGTGCTCAGCCTAATGTTTGAGGAACTTAGGCTAAGGGAATGAAAAGGGTTTTACACAAGAAATGTGGCTTCTTTGCTTAAAGTAAAAATGAGGTTTTACTTAGGCCCCTTTTTTTACGAAATGAGATGGAGTGATTTAGTGATATTAAGTAGATCTTAATATCCTTGGGGGGAGGTTAGTAAGTGATTTGCAAGAAGTGTGAAGGGAAGTTAGTCATGCCTCACTTGATTTGTAACCAAACAGTTTCCATGGTACTTATGATAACCATAAGATGAAAATCTTTGAGAGACAAAGTTAATCATAAACATGCTTCTGCAACACCAAAACTACCTACCCAACCTATTATATCTAACATTTTTTGTTCTTCTTTCATGGGTGCACTTGGACTAGAAAACCCTCATTGTCTTCTTTTCTTTTAACTACAAACATATCTAGATCTACACTTATTTCTTCCAAGGGCTCAGATTTAGCAGTTGAGCACCTTTGCTTCTCTACCTAACTATTTATTTGCCAAGTTTTAAACAGTTTGGATAGATTTTATTCTCTATATCTAAAACAGGAAATTCAAAGATGAACTGGCCAGGATTAAGTTGTTTGGCCATTCATCAATTGCAGTATAAAGTTCAACAAACTACACATGAAACTTTATTTACAGAACATGAAATAGTAGTGGCATTTGGACTCGCACACTTTCGTGGTCCTTTTCTTTGGGGTTCATTTCTTTCATTTTTTCTTTTGACCACTTCATTCTTTTTACCCTTTGATCTTTCTTTTAGGGTATACCCTCTTTTTATTTTTTAATTTTTTGATCTTTTGAAAATATGGAAAACCTTTGTAGCAGGGAAAGGATGAACATATTAGGGACTTCTAACCAGTCAATCATGAAATATGACAGCTATTGATATAGGAGCATAACATTGGCTCCACTTGGGGATGATTTTTCCTGGTGAAAAGTCAAGAACAATAGGTCAGATGGCCTTATGTATAATTCTTGTTGCATTCTAAAATCTTCTTTTGTTATAAGTGAACAAACTGTACAGAGGACCAAGTAAAATATACACATCTCTCATGAGCTGAGTCAAATAGTTGCACCTCTGTTTTGTATAGTTTGTTTGAATGTTTGTTCTTATGTTTTCAGCTCCCAAGTCTTCTTCTACAATTTCTAATAAACTAAAAACATGAGGCAACACAAAAAAGTGGTAAAGTTCCTTGACTATCCCTCAAAATTTTCTGCACATTCCTTCCTATTCTTATTGTTGTAATAAAATGCAGAAACTAAACTTCACTATGTACAAGTAAGAGATAGGATGTATCAACAAACTGGATCAAAATAGTGTTTCAGCATCCGACCATTCACTGGTGCATCTTCTACTTCTGTACCATCCAGGCTTTTCAAAAAGTATGTATTGTTGCCTTGTGAAGCTTGGATAATAAAAGGTCCCTTCCATAGGAAGTCAAATTTCCCATGTTTTCCTTTATCTTCTCTTCTGGAATCCCATTTTGGAACTTTTTCTCCTATGAAAAAATCTTTTGCCTTAGTCCTCTTATCAAATATCTTCTTGAGTTTTTCTTGTAGCGTTTGGGATCTTTGGTATACCTCTTCTCTAGTTTGCTGCAAATGTATAGTCTGATTTATCCTTCTTTACAGGGATTCCCAAGGACGAGGGAAATACAGCTTCCATACCATAGACAAGCTCATAGGGACTAGTTCCAATGGATCTTTTGGTAGTTAGTCTGTCTTCCCATAGTGCATTGATGAGCTTCTTATGCCAATTTTTCTTGTTTTCTTCCAATACTTTCTTAATAATATTGATCAAGATTTTATCATAGGACTCAACTAAACCATTACCTAGAGGGTAATAGGCTGTGGAGTGGCCTAGAATGATATGGTATTTGTGACAGAAGTTGATCATTCTCTTGGATTTGAAAGTAGCAGCGTTATCAGTTATAATTTTTTCAGAATAGCCAAATTTAGATAAGATGTTGGTTTCTAAGAATTGAATGATCACTGAATCATTGGCTTGTCTACAAGGGATGGCTTCTATCCACTTGGTGAAATAGTCTGTAGTAGTCAGGATCCATTTATGTTGGCCAAAAGAGGGAGGATGGATTTCCCCAATAAAATCTAAACCCCATTGTTGAAAGGGTCTTTCAGTGGAACTTGGTTTAAGGGGCGGAGGTAGAAGTTTCCTCTTGCCTTCAAAGATTTGACATTTATGGCAAGCAATGACAAACTTTTTGAAATCAACAAACAATATGGGCCAGTAAAATCCAGCCCTTAGGATTATATCAACAGTTGATTTCCAGTACAAGTGTCCACCACATTCCCCTGCATGAAATTCTTTGAGTAACTTATCAACTTCATCTTTTATTAGAAAATTTAATAGAACACCTTCATGATTTTTCCAAAAAAGAGCACCATCTAAAATAAAAAACTTTGAGGCTTTCATTTTCAAAAACCTTTTCTTTGTTCTGGATAACCCTGGAGGAGCTTGCAGGTTTAATAATACATAACATATATGAGCATACCAAGGTGATTCTAGGAAGGCCTGGCCGATTTGTGGAGTCACCATCTCCTGTTCATTATCCAATTCATTAATATCCAGGGCTTGGCAATTGGTTTCAATCAGGAGTTTAACCAATCCCTGTCCTTTTATCAGCTTTTTAGGTTTTATTTCAATATCATACTCTAATATAGTAGCCATCCATTTGCCTATTTTGCGTTCAATCCCCTCTTGGGTTAGGATATCTTTGACCACAGTGCTTGGCACACAAGCTACTATATGGGAGTATAATATGTAGACTCTGAAGTCTTTGATAGCTTTCACAAGTGCATAAGCATGTTTTTCCATGATTGAGTATTTTAGAGGTACATCCCTGAGTGCTTTACTGAAAAAGGCTATAGGTTTTTCACATCCTTGATCATCTTTCTATAGTAAAACAGTAGCAATAGTATGTTCTGATGCAAATGAAAAGATTATGAAGTCTCTGTCAAAATTTCGTCTTGTAAGGGCTGGTGTTTTGGTCAAGGCCATTTTAATTTCTTTAAATGCTTGTTTGGCTTCTACTGTCCATTTAACCTTGGAATCCTTTTTCAGCATATTATTCAGCAATCTGATTAATTCAACCAAGTTATGTATGAATATTCTTAAAAATTTGATTTTCCCTAGGAAAGATTGAAGTTCTTTGACATTTCTGGGGTGTGGTATTTGTAAAATGGCTTCTATTCTATCAGGATCAATTTTGATGTCGTCTTTGGAGATTATATGCCCTAACCGTTTTCCCTCCCCTAGGCCGAATAATGATTTCTTTGGATTTAGTGATATAACATATTTTCTGCATGTTAAAATACTTGTCTCAGATGGTCTAGATGCTGCTGATCTGATTTGGAAAACACGGTAAGATCATCTAAGTATATGACTAGAAAATCATGAATTTCTTTAGCAAAAGCTATGTCCATTGCGCGTTGGAAGGTTTCCCCTGCATTCTTGAGTCCAAATGGCATTTTCACATATTTAAAAGTTCCCAATGGAGTTGTAAAAGCAGTCTTTCCCTGATCATCAGGATGAACTACAATCTGGTTGAAGCCTGAAAACCCATCCAATAGTGAAATTCTAGAGGCATCTACTACCCTTTGTAAAATGTGGTCCATATTGCGTAAGGGGTAGTGGTCTTTCAAGGAAACCTTATTGACGTTCCTTAAATCTACACACAGCCTGATTTCTCCTATTTTCTTCCTAGTGGGCACTAAATTAGAGACCCACTCTAAAAATCTGATAGGTGTGATTATCCTAACTTCATACATTCTTTTGACTTCTTTTTCAATTAAAAGGAGTAGTGCAGGGTTGACCCTTCTGAGTTTTTGCTTGAAAGATTTCTGATTTTCTTTGAGGGGTATTGTATGTTGGATCACAGAAGTATCGTAAGATTTGAGATCTTCATAGCTCCAGGTGAAAACATCCTGGAATTCCTTGAATAGTTCAACACATTTAAGCTTTTGGTCATGAGGCAAAGTTTTGGATAGTTTTATCATCTTGGGATTTGCTTCAGTTCCTATGTTACAGTCCTCAATCTCTGCATTTAGAGGTTGCATTTTGGGCTTCCTTGGGATGTCATTAGAATAAAAAATGTCTTCCATAGGAGTTAATCCTGTGGGAAATAATTAGCTTTTAAATCAATAACTTCAGATTCTCCTCCAATAGTTTCATCAATGTCTATTTCTTTAAGCTCTTTCAACTCTTTGGTGGTAAATTTTGTTGGATGTAGTATCTATGTTGCAGTTTCTGCTGAAATGTTTGTCTCAGTTTTTTTTATTTGATCAACCTCTTCAACAGTGCCCGTGTCCATATTAGTGCTGGAAAGTTCTTCTTTTAGGGTCAAGAAATTGTTGATTTGAGTGTCATTCTCAAACACTTGCCAATTCTTCACATTGTCTGTTACATTTGGCCTGTGTTTTATCTCAGCTGTAAACTGATGATTGGGTTCAAATGGCAGTTTACAAGTGCTAGCAAATGTTGCCAAACTGTGTGCATACAAATCGTGTCTTCTAGGAATTTTGCAAGTTGTGTTTCCAAAAAAGTATTCAGTATTTCAATAGCTGCTCTTCTGTAAGATCTTAATCTGAGATCATTTGTGAGGAAGTTCCCTTTCATTTTTTAAATGACTAAATCAAAGTCTCCCAAAATTGACACCCTGGTGGTGCCTAAGCTTTTGATCAATTTGAGTCTTAGCAAAAGGGCTTCATATTCAGCCATGTTATTAGTGCATCGAAAATTCAACCTGTATGCATGTCCTTCAGCATGATCATTTTCTAGATTATATACCCAAATTCCTACCCCTGCTCCTAGTTTATTGACTGATCCATCAAATTCCAAGTACCAAAGGATTTCATGATTATATTTGGTATCAGGAGTCTTGGAAATTTGATTACTAGGGAGATTTGGATCTTCAGTTTCATGTGGTTTCCCTTTAGTGTGTGTTATATCAATTATTTCAAAAATTTCTTGAGCTTGAACACTAGATTTTTCATTTGTGAATTTTTCCTGTTGTAATGCTAAAGCCTTGACATTAGTTGGGGGATAAATTTTAGCATTGTATAGGATGAAAGAGTCCATGTCAGAATGCATAGAGTAGATGGGAAAGTTCTGGGGTTTTTCCTGGCTGCTCACCACGTATTTCACCAAATTTTCTTGATACAATCTCTTTGGCTGGCCGAATACTAAAATGGTAGCATAGGACATGTCCAGCTGTAAAGATCCCTAGAGCTTTGCACCCCAAGATCTAGACAACAACATGCCATATTTTGGTGGAATATCAGCTACCACTACATCCATTAAAATTGTCTTAGAAGGGTATTGAACTAATGATACACATAAATCTTTGATCAATCCTAGACATCTGACCTGGCTTGAATCAAAAGAGAACAAGACCTTGTATGGCTTGGTGATATCTAGGTCCAGCTTCTCCATCACAAATTTAGGCATCAAGTTATGAGAAGCACCAGAATCAAACATTGCATTATGAAGTATTTTATCATGAATATTCAGAGTTACATAGAAAGGAGGAACCCCTCCATCCACTGATTTTCCGTTTACCTCAGGGCCAAAAATTAGTTCAGGTTGGTCATCAAGGACATTTACTACATCTTTGTTTTCTGAATCTGAAGTGATCTGCTGATTTTTTCTCTATAAGCATCGTTTTTAGCCAATTCTGACAATTGAATTGCTATCTTTAGTTTGCCTATTTCGGTCTCAAGGTTGAAAGGTTTTTTTGTTTGTATTTTTGCATTTCAGGCATCAAGATTTTCTTTTTCTGCTATTTTTTCAGTGTCTTTCCCTTTTTCAGAAGTGCTGTTATGGGCTGAAGTTGTTTCTATGTCAATTTCTGGAGGTTCTTCCACATTTCCCTTAGGAGGAAAAGAAGTTGAAGGTTGTTTGTTAGGTTGTTGACTGTCTGATATATCTTCAACTGTTGGATTGTTTGAGTTAGGATTTGTTCTAGGAGGGGTCTGTGCTGGAGGATTCTTAATTTTAGCTTTGCTAGTTTTCTTAGTATCCTTCTATTTATTAGTTTCAGGAACATCTATCCTTTTGCTTCTGAGATTATATTGCTTGTGAACATCATAAATGGATGTGTCATATCCATCCCTAAAATCAAATGATTCACCTGATTGGATTTGGAATTGATTAAGAGTGTAAGCCTCTTGGTCTTCTTGGGTCAAGAAAATTTGTTGTTCACTATTGAGACCCATTAAGTTAATTTGAGTATCTTCTGTTGATTCACTGGAAGTTGAAGCTTCAACATAGTTTTCTTGGAATGGAGGTCTGATGTTTTGGTCAGGGCTAGCCTTTCCAGTATTCAGGTTCTGATTTTTTCTAAATTTTGGATTTCTCCCAGTATTGTTTGGTTGACCATCCAAAAGAGATTTCCTCTCAATTTTTTCTACTCTATCACCAATTCTATCCATTCCTTTGATTATAGCATCTAATTTTTTTCAAAGGCAGAAGGTTCTTCTTTGAAAGGTGTCCTCCTTTCAGCTCTAGCTAGAGCTCATTTAGAAATCAGGTCGGCCTCAACACTAACAACTATACTATGCATGTATTCTAAGCTTAGAGAAGCTCTTTCTTTAAGCTGGTATGCCATTTCAAAGTCAAATTCATGAGGAAATTTGATCAAGGCCAAGTCTGGTGGAGGTCTAAGATTTTTAGGAATAGCATTGTATACATTGTTAAATTTGGTGCAGTAATCTTGAACAGTTTCTTGTGGGCCTCTTTTCAAGTTTTCATATTATGATAAAATGTGGAGAGGGTCTTTCTTCTTTTCCCATCTGTTCAAGAAGGTCTGAAAAAGGGCATCTGGGTCAGTGATAGTGTTTGCAGGAAGTTCTCTAAACCATGTTCTAACATCTCCATTTAAGCTTTGGACAAAGACTTTCATTCTCACATCATCATCATCAATCTCATAGTTTTCAAAACAATAAGTCATTTTCTTGGTATTTTTTTGAGCTGTGTAAGTGCCAGTACCATCAAAATAAGTGATTTTACTTTGATAATCTTGAGGCATGGCTCCTAGATTTTCAGGTAGTTGCATGGGAGCATATCGGTTTGCCATATTTGCAGATATAAGAGTGACAGTTGGAAGAGCAGGGGCAACGGTGGAAATGTAAGTTGTGGATGGAGGAGTGGAAAAGATGGCTTGAAGTGCTAATGGTGAACTAGGAGAAGCAACAATAATGGAAGAAAGTATTGGTGCTTTTCCAGAAGTAAGCTTAGATTGGATAGGGTTCTGCTAATGTGTGTCAAGGGGTGAGCTAGCAGAATGTTCTTGGCTCAGCTGCCCTCTAAGGTTCTTAGGAATCAAGTTAGGATTCTCAAACACAGGTGGGGGATTTGGATCATGATTTAATCTAGTGTAACAGATCTTCTTCTTTGGAGCCAACTTCTGAGTATGTTTTTGGTTTTGCTTGTAATAGCTTAGGAATTTTTTAGATGAGGAGATTATGTATTTTCCTAAATATTTATTGACACAAGGAATTGATCAAGTATTTGGGACAACTGTTTAATACATAAACTATATTGGAGATAGACTAAAGTAGCATTTATTTACTCTTACAACTGCAAAACAAAAGTAGTTTCAAAGGCTACTCAGCTAACTTCAGGCTCTATCTGTAGCTTATGAAACAAACAGCAGTAACAAACAATTTATTCAGTCCCCAGTGGAGTCGCCAATGATGTTATCACTTAGGTTGTTCCCTAAAGTTGTAAGAAAAGGAATACGACCGAGGTAACCACAAAGCAATATTTTAGATACAGATTCTAGCCAATCTGCACCCAGAGAGGGCTCTGTCTTTATGATTTAACTTTGTTTTCATATGTGTTAGGCTAGTTATGAAGTGAAAAGGTTTTGTTTTTAGTTTTGGTTGGAGGAATGGAGATTCAATAGAATAGTGAGGAAAAACTAAAAAGTTTTAATTCACTGAGGATTATGCAGTCAAAGAAGTACAACTTCCTGGATTAAGTTTCTTACTAGAGGAGATATCACAGAGCAAGGTACTCAAATATAGAAGAATTTTAAGGCTTAAGTCAGATGGAATGAAGCCAATGGGTGAAGGGCAATTAAGAATCCTTCATCATGTTGACAGAGGGAAAATGGTTGACTACTGTTAAGGAGCAATTAAGAATTCCTTAGAAAATTATCAAGATGAAAGAATCAGGGGAAACAGGAGAAATTAAGAATTCATTGTTTATTCTAATTCTGAAGAAAACATTAATAATAATAAAGACTGAGCACAGAGTGCAATCAAGCAAATTTTGAGTTATTATTTTTCTCTATTATTCAGATTATGGAACATAGATGATAAAACATACAAACTGTAAAAAACAAGTTAGAAGGGACTTATTGATCCATAATATGATTCAAGAATTATGTAGCATGATCCTTAGCAACAATTTCTCATTCATTAAGCCAGAAAAAAATGGTTCCAACACCCATTTTATTCCAGAGTTCTTTAGTATTACAGTCAAAACTATGAACATCCACCACCAACCAAACCCAAATACTTTGTCTGGGGGGGTACTTATACAAAAATGTCAAAATATATTTACAAAATATCTGATAGAAAATAATATCTGATAACAATTAATGCGTTTTACATAGATAGAGACAGACAGTCTCGAAAATAGGGAGACAATAAATAGATGCAATAAATTCATGCTGCGCTGGTTGCTCTGTCTTTATGAGATGTACTGGAGGTAGGTTCTGCAATTTGGTTCATGGTCGTCTTCTGCTGATACTCTGTGCTAGTTATTCTACCTTGCGCAAACTTTCTTTGACTTTGATGTGATGCACTTTGACCTGCATGAGTATGATTCATTCCTGTGTTCTGCATTATAGTGGATGGTCCGAAATTTTCAATTTGACCAGAGATAAGTTTATAGGATTTCTAGCATGCTTTTCCACCACTCCTGTCTTGGTAATTTATGTCTTTGCAGCTTCTTTAGAGTTTCGTCAGTCTCTATGTACCTGAAGAAATTAGGTGGAATGGTGAAGAGATGCTTCACCTCATGCTCAATGGAAAACAAATTTTCCAGGCTATCATAGAGGGACTGGCCAGATGGAAGTGCTCTTTCTCCTGAAGTACTTGATGATGTATTAGCTTGGTTAACAACATATGTATTCAATTTATGTACATAGTCCTTGTGTTTCATCAGACGATCATTATTTCCCAGAGGACTTGGCAAACGTTTTTGATGCAGGACTGTAAACTTTTCTGTGAAAGAGTTAATCTCTACCTGCATGTCTTGGAATCTTCTGTCCAAATTTTGCATTAGAGTTCTCATGGTTAGAACTCTCTTGATGTCTACAATGGTGCATGTTCTATCTCTGATTTCTAGTGCTTCCAGTTCTTTACTGGTCTTGGTGTTTAAAAAATGTATTAGTCGGTTAGCTTGCTCAGGCATCTATCCCAATAAAGCTCTTGTTTTTTGAATCTGTACTTGGGCCACTTTTATCAAGTCAATCTACTCATAAATAGTTTGAATAGACCTCCATACATCACTAAGGGATTGATTGATGTTGTTCCACAAAATTCCTCTGATTTCTGCCAGAGGTTTATCTAGAGAGAGATCCTTTTCTAAGGCTCTTACCTTGTTCTCCAGTGTTTTGATCTCCCTTGTTTTATATGCCACATTCATATTGGATTTATCATAACTCTGTTCAACCTTTGCCAATTTTTCTTTTAATTGCTTCAACTCTTACACTTGCAGCTTCAATTCCTCCATGGCTTTTATTAATTTCTTTGTGCTCATAGCTGTACCGCTGCCTGGTGTTGTTGCTGTTGATGTTGCTCCTGTGATGACTTCTCCTGTTGTTGCTGGGACAGTGGGAGGAAATGTTGTTATGAGTGTGGAAGTGGTAGTAGTGACTATTGGAGCTACTTCAGGTGGCTGGGAGGTCGACTCTCCCTGCTTTTCTTGTAGAGCTTTCTCCAATGCCTGCTCTGTCTCACTCAATTTCTCATTCAGTCTCATGAGCAGGTCCATCATGTCCTCTTCAGATTTCTGTTGTACAACATCTACAGTTTGTGGATGCATAGAAGGAGGCATTTTAAGCTGTTTTCTCAACACAATGATGTCCTCTTCTTTCTTCCTCATCAGTGCCTTTATGCCTTTAGCATCTTTGGGATCATGTCCCAGTTCAATGATGATGTCCTCCAATAATTTTATCCTGTTGTCCTTAGCAAGAGAAGAGTCTTTCTCCAAATCTAACTGAGCAGAGGTATTATTTAAGGAATTTTGCAATTTATGAGCCAACATTGCTTTATCAGCTAGTGTGGAGTATGCCATCTCTCCAGTTTGTTTGTGCAGCTCAATCTGGTCTATTGGGTGAATGTCCTTGGCTAGGACCTCTAGATTTGTCCTAATGTAATCAGCTACTGATTGTGGTTGCTGCACCTTGGGCTTCAAATAACTCATGATCATTTTTCCCTCTTTTATGTCATATGCAAACATCAATATTTGCTACTTTATGGGGCCCATCTTAAGATATTGATTGTAAATCCGCAGCCTCAATGGATCATTTCTAGCCTTTATCTCTGTGAATGTTCTTTTAATGTCAGAGGTCTACTTGCCTAGTGGCCTAGTGGATCAAACCTCCACACTATGTTGCCTTTCTAGCTCCTACCTATGTGAGCTAGTTGATGTATCCACCACTAAGTCTGTTGGGTAACCCTCTCACCTCTTAAACTTTCAGTTGTTTATTCAATGATTTCCTCTTCTGACAAAGGATCCAATCTTTACCTTTTTGCGCTTGGTTGCTCAGTAGGTCCACTGATAGGTGTGGGATCTTCTTTGTCTCTTTTCTTGCCCTTTTCCTCATTTATAGGAGTCTGAAATGCGGGAATCTCTTCTGCTTTGGTCTGGACTGGAGGAATTTTCTCTTGCTGACCAGTCATTGCTTGTTGGTCCGTGCCTACCACTTTCTTGCCCTTAGAAGACCCAATAACTAGTGTGTTGGTTTCATGTACAGGCTGTTGTGAAGTTCCAGCAGAAGATGCACCCACTCTGGCTTACTAAGGTAGCTTGAAAGATACCTGTCCAAAAGAGTCCAGGTGAAGGGTTTTTTCTAAATATTTCATAGCCTGTTCCATCTTTTCTTGCTGAGTAAGTTCTTCTATTAATGTACCCTCTACCCACTCATCCTGATTAGCAAATTGTTCTACTTCAGGGATCCTATGATGTATGTAAGCTGATAGCTTGTTTCTTACTTTTTTGTCACTTATAAAGCTATTTGGTTCATATGGCACCCACCAAAAACTTTTCTTCAATTTAAGGTCTTCCCCTAATATCTTGTCAGCATCTTCCCATGCCTCCCTCTTGTTAATGATAAAAGGGCCTAATTGGTTTCTTAATCTCATCTGAGCCTTTTTCTTTACATTACAAAAGTGAGTTAAATCTACAATGATAAGGTGCCTGAAATAATCCAGTGCAAATAGTCTCATGGGCACATATCTGGGAAGCTTGTAAGGGCACAGTTCACAACCATATATTATGATTTCAGTGTGATTCTGGTAGAGGTACCAGTCACCTATTCTGTAGTTTTTGGAGAGTTGTAAAATCTTCTTTATATCACCAGAGAGCCTAGGAGGAGGAGCTCCTATCAATAGAGTGGACGCTGGATGTATAAACCAGTCAATGAATTCATAGTAGGTATAAGGGGATTCACAAAAATTGTGGAAGACCGAGGTCCAAAAGATCATAGACCTCCTCTCTCCTTTGGAATCCAACTTCCTGATGGGAAATAAAAAATTGTTTGGCTGATAGTATAGCAGAAGGTGATATATGAATGAGGTGTACTTGAAGACTCATTCTCTTTCCAGATTTATGAATTTCTCATTGATTTTATTGGCAATGAAAGAGGCATAATCATATTTGATAGTAGGGGGCTGTCATGGAGTAAACATTGACAACATAACTAAGATGGTCTCATCAACAAATTCACTGGTTTTGAATCCCAAGATATAGGATATCATGTCAAGAATAAGCCTTCCAGTTTCAGTAAACCATGAATGCACATAGGGAGGTGGGCTTTTGGGCTGGAAATCTTGTTTCATGAATAATTGAGCAATTCGGGTTATTTCTGCACTGGGCAATTAAGATCCTTGCTCAAGAAAAAATCCCATGGAAAAAGGACCAAGGGGCTGAGCTAGATGGAAGTGTAACATCTCATTGATAGATTCAACAGTTATGTAAAAGAGAACAGTTTGGGATGGGGTGATAACTGCTTTACTAATAGGGTCATAATTGGCACAGCATTGGTGGATAATATCTGGGAACACATTGACTGAGGGAAGGTAATACCTGGGGAGATTGGATTCCCATATTCCAAGGATATCAGAGTTACTCAGATGACTATTCCTAATTTTTCAAAATGCCTGGAGATGGTTCATATCACTAGATAACTCTTTAATTTGAAAATCTCTATCAGCCAAGGGTAACCAATCCTGTTCTTTATGAGGTGCATTGAGGGGCACGACATTCAGGGCCACAGGGGCTTCCATGTTTGTTTGCTATGTTTTTTGATCTGGAGGTCAAGTTTTTGTGGAGAAAATGGGCAAAATAGCAGTTCTGGGTGTTTTGTCTCAGATTTATGGATTGAATTTAGCTTGAATTCGGCTCTCTGGGAAAAATTTACTAAGGAAAAATGAAATTACAGTTTCACGAGGAAAATTGGGGCAAATACCTAATTTTTAGAGGTGAATAGTGCAAACGCAGGTTGACTGACGAGCTGCGGAGCAGGATGCTTGGACCTTATTTGGCTAGATGGCGGACTGGATGCTTCTGCAGTTGCTTATACGTAGTTTGCATGAAATATTTTTGTAGCAAAAATGGGTGAAAATGACACTTTCTCGACTTTTTAACAAATTCTAGCTTCCACGGGGCTTTTGGCGCTTTTTGGTCGGATGATGTCATCGGGGTGTGATGTCTTGTCATGATGCGGGGGTACGGGGGGATGATGTGGCAATGATGTGGTGATGACATCAACAGACAGGGTCAGCGGGAGGGCGGTAAGTGGTATTGACCCGTACCGCTTATCAGCCAGAGTGGTTTGGGGCGGGGAGGCAGCGAGCACGGCAGGATGACGATGCTTGTCCCCAGTACAGCGGCAATATCGCCAGCCCCCCAGGAGTTAAACGATTGGATGGAAGGGGGTGCACGATATAAGCGTGGACCGTCTAATGAGCGGGCTCAGATCTAACAGCTAGTGCTCACTAGAGGCAACATAGGGTTACAGCGTGAGACCGATTCAATATATTTAAAATTTATAATACATCGAGGAAATTTATCATTGGTTTGTGATGCTACAGGTTTGGTTATTGATTAACCAAAAGTTAATCAATCCCATGTTTGCACATGAAGGGTTATTATAAGGTTTCAAACAAACCTTTAATCCCCACTCTCATAATAATATGGTTTATATTTAAACCTGGGCAGGGTATGTAGAATATAGGGATCTTAATGTATTAATAATATATGCGAAAGGGGATTTTATATAAGGGATTTATATAATGAAGTTAGCAGTTAATATGAATATGGTTTATGAACTAGGAAGTGTTGAGTCTAATGTTTGAGAAACTTAGGCTAAGGGAATGAAAAGGGTTTTACACAAGAAATGTGGCTTCTTTGCCTAAAGTAAAAATGAGGTTTTACTTAGGACCCTTTTTTTTTATGAAATGAGATGGAGTCATTTAGTGATATTAAGCAGATATTAATATCCTTGGGGGGAGGTTAGTAGTGATTTGGGAGAAGTGTGAAGGGAAGTTAGTCATGCCTCACTTGATTTGTAACCAGACAGTTGTCATGGTACTTATGATAACCATAAGATGAATATCTTTGAGAGACAAAGTTAAACATAAACATGCTTCTGCAACACCAAAACTACCCACCCAGCCTATTATATCTAACATTTTTTGTTCTTCTTTCATGGGTGCACTTGCACTAGCAAACCTATCTAGATCTACACTTATTTCTTCCAAGGGCTCAGATTTAGCAGTTGAGCACCTTTGCTTCTCTACCTAACTATTTATCTACCAAGTTTTAAACAGTTTGGACAAATTTTATTCTCTATCTCTAAAACACGAAATTCAAATATGAACTGGCCAGGATTAAGCTGTTTGGCCATTCATCAATTGCAGTATAAAGTTCAACAAACTGCACATGAAACTTTATTTATAGAACATGAAATAGTAGTGGCATTTGGACTTTCACACTTTCCTGGTCCTTTTCTTTGGGGTTCATTTCTTTCATTTTTTATTTTGACCACTTCATTCTTTTTACCCTTTGATCCTTATTTTAGGGTATACCCTCTATTATTTTTTTATTTTTTGATCTTTTCAAAATATGGAAAACCTTTGCAGCAGGGAAAGGATGAACATATTAGGGACTTCTAACCAGTCAATCATGAAATATGACACCTATTGGTATAGGAGCATAATAGGTTCTCCATCCTACAACCATAATGGCACCTAAATCTGCTCCTGTGATCAATTCATTGCTCAATCCACCTATTGATCTAGACCATATCCCACTTGTTGACCAAGATTATAAAATCACTAAAACAGTGTGCGAATTCAACTTGTTCAAATTGTGTTGTTGATTTCGAGACAATTTCCTTGACTAATTCGATGAGATACATCTTTGGAAATCCAGACTCCCTCTGTTTGTTGTTCCCCAATCCTATCATTTTCTTGAGTTTTTCCTGAGATTCCAAGCCTCTTACCTTGCAAGAAAGAGGGAAATTATATCCCCAAATGGTGAAATTCTCTTCACCATCACAACTGACAGCATTAATCAAACGTTGCAAGTTCCCCACTATGACTCCCTCTCCCTTTCTCCATGGAAGCTCTCATAGAAATCTACCAAAAGTTAACTTCCCCCCTGAGAGCTTCCATCTTTGAAATCTTCCTCCCTGAAGATTCCCAACTCCCTAAGAAAAATACCCCATATCCCTCTTCTATGTTCCCTGAAAGGAGAAGACACATTATTTATGTTTTGTCACCCATTCTTGGCTACTATTCAGGTGAGTCAGTAGATGAGCCTATTCTAGGCTTTCTGTCCACCCTTTCTTTAGAAGAAGGACCATCGATCACCTTTGACTATGGTCTCTTCTTATAAAATTTAATTCATGAACAATTCCTTCATTCTTTAATTGAAGGAATGTCCAGATATTCATCCATTCTTATGTATATGTTTATATTCTTCCAAGAAGATAAGTTTCCATTCTTAGTGCAGAAATTGGATCAACAAGGAGAGCCATAGTCAGTTGTTTTGTGGACTTTTTTAGTTAGAAAACAATCCCAGGAATAGATCTTTACGGAGTTCATAGACCAATTTGTATATCAAACCAATTTTTTTTTAAGTGGCTAGTAGGTTCCAAGGATCAATGAAGAAGTTTATAATGTTTTGTAGCTCAGTGAACATGTCACAATAGGGTATTGTTACCTTTACCAATCATTCACAAAAATTAGAGTGTATGGTTAAGAGTTGCTACCATACAAACTGCCCAAATATGTGCCAATGGGGATATTTTCCTTCGAATATATCAGACAGATAATTCATTATGACAATATTCATTTTGTGGCAGCTAAGAAGAAATCCTAGTTCATGATTACGACAGAAGTTTGACCATTCATTTGCAATAGTGGAGCAACAGGGGAGGAAGTAGACCTCCTGCTGAAACAATTGAACTTTCCTCTCAGCTTCACTTAGACTTATGAACCCTTTGGGGTAATTTCCAAGTTGAGAGTAGAACAAAAAACTACACCATATGTACACACTCAAAGGCCTGATATTGAAAAATATATGAACCAGCACACCTAGGTGGAAAACATGTTGCAGGAGGTCGAAGAGAAGGTACATTCAAGGACATCGTTAGAGACTCCAATACCCAAAGAGAAAACAGATAAGAGAGAAAGAGATGATGATTCTCCAGTAACTAAAATATCAACTAAGGAATTTAAAATATACATTAAGAAGCTTAAATATGGCTCCGGTTCTGAGATAGAATTTCCGTCACTGGAGGACACACAAGGCACTATCATGCTCTCAGGTTTAAAGACTTCCAAGCTATACAGTGGAACTACAAAATCTCCATCATCTTCCTCAGTTACAAAAGTTATTCCAGCTACTGTCCCTAAGACACCTAAAACATCTACAAAGCAGAGTCAGGTCAACATTTTTCATAGATACAATGAAATCAAGTAGAGGAATGAGGCCATTCATGAAAATATAGTAGCTGATTTCAGAAAGAAATCCTCTTCCATTCAGCACAAACTCTTGCATCATATGATACTGAAAAAGGAAGAGTGCATATGGCATTCTTGCAGGTCTAGGTCCCTCAACCAAAGTCAATAGTAGATTCAAACATACCACTTTTGAATTTGTGGCAAAGGATGTACATCCTTTGGATCAAATAGATATGCACAGGCAGACATGAGAGATGGTATATTCAAACTTTCACTCAAAATGACATCACTACCTCAAAACTACATTTTACTCTAAATAATGTGCAGTATCAACTCAAATTGGAGAAAATCTCATCACTTGCGAAAGATAACAGAATCAAATACTTGGAGGAAATGGTGGTCAAAGAAGGCCTTGATTGAGAGAATGCAAAATCTATAGAAGAAATAATCAGAAAGAAGGATGTTGATATTGCAGTTTTAAAGAAGCAATTGAAGCTACCAGCAATAGAATACCCCTAGCCTAAATAACTTGCAGATACATAGCTACAAAAGGAAGAGATGTTAAAGATGCTAGTGGAGCAAGGTGCCTAGATTAAAGGAATGGAAGCATAAATGGATAATCTTATAAAGAAAAAGGAACATAATTCACAGCTTCCAGTTGTTCCTCTTCATGCAGTTCCAATCTCATCTTCGCTATAGAAATTTGTCCCTACAACTACTACTACAACAGGAGCAACATCCTCAACAGTGTTTCCCACATCAGTTGTGGATGACTCAATGAAATTAACTCAGTCTATGGAAAACATGACTATACAAGAAGAAGAGTTAAAGAAACTAAAACTCCAGATAAAAGTTTTATAGGAGCATAGTCTAAAGTTTGAGAACACTTATTTAATAGAAACATAGAAGATCTAGACACTTTCCTAAAGAGTGCATCAAATGGAAGAAGACTGTGCCATGGGAAAAACATTGGCACAGGTGAAAGAACATATATGGAAAACAATTAATGAGGACATGGGAGAAATTTGGCCTTCAATCCAGATTATTTTTAAACAGAAGGAACTTTTTGAAAGGTCGACTAAAGCCATTGAGAAGGTTTGAAAGCAACTAGGAGACAAACCAAATGAAGCCACTGAGCTGACTAAATTTATAAATTCCAAGAACAGCTAAGAATTGGAAGAATTAGAAATTAAAGATAGGACTGACACAATTTTGGAAGTGATTAAAGTGATGACTAAAAGGAACTTGATGAGACAGCTTGAAGAGAAGTGTCAAAACATGAACATAGCCATACAAAGATTCTTTTCCAAGCTAGAGCCTCTCTACAAGAAAGGACATCCAAACCTGTTAGTGATTAATGACAAGCTCAATACATGGTTGTATTACATTGCACAAATTATTTACAAGGCAAGACACAGCTTGAAAGTTACAGCTGAAACACTCAACATGATAAGAAGGGTGTTCCTGGAAGCACTATCATTTGATCTTGACATCCAGTATGCAGTTCCAAACTTGTTCACCACTCGACCAAAATTTTCTAGGTATATTGAAGTTGATGAAGTGTATAGGAAATTAATGAATATGAATATCCCAAGCGAGCAGTTTTGGGATAAACTCTGTGAATTACTAGAGTAAAATGTAATTGAATGACACAACTCAACATTATAGCACATCCATTTTTTTAGCACCAGACAACCAATTGTTCCTTCAATTCAGTGCCACCACTTCAGGCAGTTCGATTTTCCTCATTTCATTGTAATAATTTAGCTTAATTCAGTCCTATCATTTTGTAGATGCATCCTTGTCATCCTGACATGAAATTTTTTAAATTAGCTATGAATACTTCAATCATTGAAGTAGTAGAGGTTGGTTTTTGTATGAATAAACACTATTGTATATCTTTCTCTGAAGCATCAACAGATTTTACAAAAGTAACATAGAAGCTCTTTCACAAGATTCCTCTGTCAAGTTGTTTGGTGAAGTAAATCTATTTGTTTTATGTGTTTATTTCTCTCTGTTATAGCACATGAATGTTTTCTAAATCTAAATTACTCAATAGATAAATAAAGGGCAGAATTTGTTTAAAGCTACACTCTGCACCTGGATATGAATATTTTTTATTTTTTCTTCTTATCTTTGGATATAGAATTTAGGTAACAACACTCTATATTTTAAAGTGAACCTTGTTTTCTCCTTCTTCTCCATTTCACAGACTTTAAAGAATCCAATTAGTTTAGCTACCTTTCCTTGTGAGATCTATCTATAGATACTATAGTTAATATGTATTTTATGTAACAAACTTTTTAGCCCAATGAAAATCTAAGTTATCAACCAAGCATTGAAATAGAAATCAAACCCGAAACTTCATAACTAGCCTAATATTCAATCAAACAAAGTTAAATCTTACAGAGATAGCCCTCTCTGAAGCTGTCAGGGCTAGATCCCACCTTCCAAATTTGGTTTGTGGTTACCTTGGTGATTTTCTTCTGCAACCTCAGAAAATTACTGAGTTCTAACATCAGGTACAAGAGAAGGGTAGGTTGGTTTAAAAAAATAAAAAAAATTCAATACCAGATTTGAATAGTTTAAGAAGGGGCATGCCTTCATGTTGGGATTGAAATAAAAGGTTAATAGATCTAGATGTTTATAAAGAAATACTAACTATGGTACAAATGATGGTAAGTTCCTCAATATGTTAGGAGACTTATATGGTACTAATGGGCCCCCGAATTAGATAAAAATTAAGGTCTATTTAACCTTTCCTAGGCACAATTAACATTTCCTTGTCCCTAATGCATTTTCCAGCTTTAATATGTTCCTATGAAGGTTAGATATGATTGCCATTTCTTTTGTGCCTCATGCACTTAACGTGCAGGATATTGAGAATATTTCATGCAAACCACAAGAAACTTGGTCTAGATAAAAATAAGGGACTTTCTCCTTGCTACAGGATGACCAAAACTTGTTTGGGTTAGAGAAATCATTACTCTCCCTTGTAGTTGAAAGGTCACAGGAACTAGATTCTATTTTATAGGATTTTTGGGGGGAATAAGTCCTCTCTTAAAGGAGGCTACCCCTCAGTTGTTTTTGTATAAATATGAGGCTTGAGTAGCCCATTATAGGATAACTTTTAGAGGTTAAAGTTAGCAGTAGTTAGTGAAGGATTTTTCCTAACATTTTAGTTCCATAATATTTCATGTATGAAAACATTTGTTAATTAATAAGAATCACTCTTTGGTTTCCATATTGATTTTTCTTTAGGTACCCCAAATAGGGCCCAACCCAAGTACTGAGGCCCCTTCTTTCTACTTTATTTTCCATGCATTATTTCAACTAATCATTTCAACGATAATTATTTTATGAAATTTAGTATTATTTCTTATTCATAGATCATTGGAGGAATGAGACCAAGGAAAGTGACAAAATAATAAGAACAAAAAATTTCCTAGCAAGTCACCCATAAATATACTACGTCAATATACTATTCTAGCCCAAACGCACTTAACTATAGAGTTCTCATGAGCCCTAATGCATTATTGTTGGTGCAATCCAAGTTCTTTAGGAAATAAAACTTAATGGATAAAAAAAGGAATATATCACAATGTAAAAATGTCTAAGAATATGACACATTGTGTAAGAGAAATATTTCAAAAGAGAACAATATAAAAAGAAGAAAGATATTGTTATTGAATGTGAAATATATTGTAAGACTACATTAGGAAAAAAATTTGCTTTAGTCTATGGTTAAGTCTCGTATTTATACATTTTATGGGGATCTTTCACCAAGAGCCATGCCTCTCATTACATTTAAAATGCCATGGGTAAATACTATGGTTTACAAAATCCATGGATGAATACCATGTGAAAATATAATAAATTAAGATACCATGGGTAAATATAATAAATTAGAATACCTAACAAGAATGAGAAAAAACATGGAGGAGAGATTTCTCTTCTCAATATTCAAAATGGTTAAATAGATTACATTGTAAACATAAACAATAAATGATAGAAGTAGAACTTGACACCTATGGAGTAGAATTGAAGTAAAACTGAATTGTCTACGACACCTAGTAGACAACAAAATCAAATGAGATGACACATAACCGGCAGTGAGATTAATATCTCAACATACGCTCCTAAATTCAACTGTTACATTTAGAGTTACTTATAATGCGTAATTGTTCTCTTTTAAAATCAAATACATTCCTGCTCAGTGACCTTGTGAAAATATCTACTAGTTGATCTTTGGAACCACAAAAGAAAGTACTATGTCACCTTCTTTGGCAAGCTCATGAATCAAATGAAGAAAAGTGTCAATGTGCTTGCTCTTTTTTTGAAAGCATGACTTTTTGATAAAGAAATTGTTGAACTGTTACGATAGTATATAGGAGTTGACTCCTTCTGAATATTGGAAATGTCTTTCAATAATCTTCTCAATCGCATAGCTTGAAATTTTTTTGAATTTGATGCTACATATTCTCCCTCTGCAGAAGATATTGAAATGATTGATTGTTTCTTGGATGCCCATGAAATTAGATTGTTTCCAAGATGAAAAGCATAACCTAAAGTGATTTTGCGATCATCTAAACTCCTCGCATAATCACTGTCTGTATAACCTGAAAGTGAACAATTTTCAAAACATGTATATAACAAACCATAATCTATTGTATGTCTAATATATCTTAGGATCATTTTCGCAACATTCCAATGAGTGATCTTAGGTGACTGCATAAACCTGGAGACAAAACTTCCTACAAACATAATGTCAGGTCTAGTTTCAGTTAGATATAACAAACTACCGACTACGCTTTTATACATTGTGGAATCAACTGGTGGTGCTACATCTTCTTTTCTCAGTTTGGTGTCTTGAGAAAATGATGTATCTGTAGGTTTGAAATTGGTCATTCTAAACTTTTGGATGATATCAATCTCATATTTTGTTGACCAACAAAAATTCCATTAGCAGATTGGTGAATTTAAATGCCTATGAGGTATTTCTTGACTCCTAGATATGTCATATCAAACTTCTTTTGCATTGCTGCTTTGAAATATTCTAAAATCATGTTTCCTGTATGAAGAAGATCATCTACATAAAGAAATCCAATAATAATTTTACCTTCATGCATTTTGGTATACAAAGTTGGTTCATGGTTGCTTCTACAAAAACCACTTTTGATGAGATAGGTGTCAATGAGATTGTATCAAGCTCTAGGAGCTTGTTTCAAACCATACAAATATTTCTTCAATTTGTACACCTTATGCTCCTATCCTCAAACTTAAAATCCATGAGGCTTCTCTACATAAATGTTTTCCTACAATATAACATTTAGAAAGGTAGATTTTAAATCAAGTTGATAGACTTTCCATTTGTGTTGAGCTGTTGTGGACAAAATGGTTCTGACAGTATCTAACCTTCCTACTGGAGCAAAGGATTCACCATAATTGACACCAAATTGCTGTGAGAATCCTTTTGCAACCAAACTTGCCTTATGTTTCTCAATCTCTCCTTTTTCATTTATCTTGGTCTTATATACCCATTTTACCAATTATGGTTTTGTCTTTTGGGAGATCAGCTAATTCCCAAGTCTAATTCTTCTCTATGGAAGCAATTTCTTGGTTCATTGCATCTACCCAATGCTTTTCTTTAACTGCTTCTTCAAAATGAGTTGGTTGAGATGAAAGAAATGCAAACATATTATGTTGGTCAAACTCATGCTCTTGCTCATATATTTCTCTGATGCTTCTTGTTTTCTGATTGTCTTCTGAAGATGTTGAATCACTGATGGATTCACTACTTGAAGATGTATCATTTTCAGAATGGTATGTCTCTTCTTCAACCTGCAATATTGGTAGTTGTCGTGGATAAAACTACTGATTTGAAGCTTCATCAACTTGATCAGACCAAGATTTATTTTCAGAATTTTGTACATCTCTGCTTAAAAAAAACTTCTTCGTAACTAGATTATAAAGTCTATAGGCCTTTGAATTCTCACTACAACCAATCGAAATACATCTTTCACTCCTATCATCAAGTTTCTTTCTTAGTTGCTCAGGAACATGTGAAAATGCTAATGATCCAAAAATTGTAAAGTGAGATACATTTACCTTTTTACGATCCTATGCTTATTGAGGCACTGTATCTTAGAGATTGGTTGTTGGAAATCTATTGCAAACATACACTATTGTTGAAACTAATTTAGACCAGTAGTTATTTGAAAAATTCTTCTCACAAAGCATACATCTAACCATATTCATGAGTGACTGATTTTTCCTTTCTACAACTCCATTCTGCTATGGAGTATATCTTGCTATATTCTGCATTATCATTCCTTGTTGTTGACAAAAATATTTGAATTCATTTGAGTTTTACTCTCCTCCTATGTCTTATCTGAGTACTTTCAAAGGATTTCCACTCTTCTTTTCTTCTTCTGCTTTGAATTCTTTGAACCTTGAGAATGTATCTGATTTATTTTTGAGAAAATACACCCATGTCTTCCTGCTATAATCATCAATGAATGTCAGAAAATAAATACTACCACCAATGGACTGTGTTTGCATTGGACCACATAAATATGTATGAACAAGTTCTAAAGGCTCTTTTTCTCTAGAGGAAGATGTGGGAAAGCTATCTCTTTTATGCTTGGACATAACACAAATTTCATAATTACACTCTTTTTCATTCATAGTAGGGAGACCAATGATGATTGATTGTTTATGAAGTTGACTGAGAATCTTGAATGGGATATGGCCATATCTAGAATGCCATAGCTAAGATTCATTTATTCTTGACACAATCTAGACTAAAGACTATGAGAGATTTCAACTTCTAAGTGTCAAAGGAAACATCCTATTCTTGGTTTTTTCAACCTTTGCTATCAGTCTTCTATTGGGAGGTTTTTCAAAGATATAACATATGTTCCCTTGAAATATTACATCATAACCATGTTCCATCAATTGTCCTACACTAATGAGGTTATTCTTCAGATTTGGAACAAAGTAAACATCAGGAATGTATTTATATTGATTCTATTTAGTAAGAATAGGGACAATACCTTTACCTTAAGCTTTAATGTAAGAACAATCTCCAAGAGCAATTTCTGATGTTATGGAAGCATCAACATAAGAAATCAGTTTTTGGTTACCTCTCATATGATTGATGCAGCGTCTCTCCAGCAACCTAATATCCTTGTTGTGCATGTCTTCAAAAATATGGCAGGAAAGAAACATTGTTTCAGAGGATTCTCCTTCATTGTTGGAGAGATGGACATTGACTCTTTTCTGATCTGATTGTTTATTTCTACATTCAAGTTCATAATACCCAAATTTCTTACAGAAATAACATTGGACATTATATCTTCTCCATGGTATACTTATTTGAGTATCGTTTTGTGGAGGTCTCCATTGCTCTACTACACGATGATGTTATGATCTACCTCTGTTTTAGCCTTTCCTCGCTTGTTTCCACTTATGAATCCTCTGCCTCTGCCTCTGACAAATGAGTGTTGTGATTTGAAAACTTGTTCCATGGAATCTTATGCCAAGTTGAGTCTTGTTTCATGTGCCAGAAGTGATCCAGTCAACTGTTCTACTGAGAAAGTTATAAAATCTTTGGAATCCAGAATGGTTGTTACAATCATGTCATATTTCTTGGGCAAACTTCAATGGACTTTTTGAACAATTTTCTAATCTGAAATGGTTTCACCGATGAGCTTGATCTGATTGACTATTCCCATGACTCTACTCATGAATTGATCCACATCTTTTCTATCATTCATATTTAGGGTTTCGAACTGTGATCTCAATGTCTGTAATTTCACTGTCTTTACTATATCATTACCTTGATACACAAATTTCACAATTTCCAAAGCTTCATGTGTTGTGGATGCACCAGTTACCTTGTCGAAAATAGAGTCATCGACTGAATTTTGTATCCAACATTTGGCTCTATGTTCTTTCTTTCTAAGTTCAGTAGCTTCATTCCTCTGATTATTGGACATGGCCGCTAATGCTTCTTGGGTCAGCTCTACATAGGCAGTCTAAAGTGTATCCCAACACTCTTGAGCTTGTAGGAGTGTCTTAATTCTTAAAGACCAAAACTCGTAATTTTTGCCAAGAAGAGTCGAGGTATATGGAAAAGTACTAGAGGAGGCCATTTATTCAAATACAAATTTTCTTGCCCTTTTATATTTAAAAAAAGAATATCCTTAAATGCACTGCCTTTGAATTCAGTGAGCCAAAAATTCAAATTTAAACTTTTTTCATGTGCGCTACTCTGGCGGGATCTACTGCGCTCAGTTCTTTAAATCCATGGGGTGCGAAAATATTGATAATTCAACAAGTTTGAAATTTTACGACTTTGTGTGTAGCTTGTTCTTAGTTGAGCTGCGAATATCGTGTTCTAAGCCTATTTTACAACTACATAATTGCTCTTTTCTACTCGGCTTCTCACAATTTTTCTTTGCAAGCCCAAACGATTTGAAACGCTACTCTCTGTGGAGTCTTATCTGACGTGTTCTGATACCATGAAAAAGAATGAGAAAAACGTGGAGCAGAGATTTATCTTATAACTATTTAAAATGGTTAAATAGATTACATTGTAAACATCAGCAATAAATGACAGAAGTAGAACTAAAGTAAAATTGAACTGTCTACGACACCTGGTTGACAACAAAATCAAATGAGATGACACCTAACCAACAACGAGATTAATATCTCAACACTACCATGGTTTAAAAAATCCATGGGTAAATACTACAGATGAGTATTATAATTACGATGGTAGAATTACAATCATCTTGCTATTAGATTCTCACTTTAATATTATGATTTATTTGATTTATTATCATGCATCATCCATGATTTTAACAAACATTGATATAAAAATAGTTATTAACTACGTTAATTATTTTCCACCTAGATCAATCGTCACGTGCTATTAGATTCTCACTTTAGTATTAAGATTTATTTGATTCATTATCATGCATCATCCATGGTTTTAACAAACATTGATATAAAAATAGTTATTAACTACGGTAATTATTTTCCACATAGATCAATCCTCACCCCCATTCCCTTGGGGAAGCCTTTATTGAATAGGAGCATAATTGTGGGTTTGTGAATGACCAAACATCAAGTGTTGTTGGAGACAAGGGTTTCTCCTGGTTGACCCATAACTATGGGTTTGTGGATGACCCTTAACCATGATGAACAAAGATCTGAGGATATAGATACATTGTAATGCTTGTGGGCCAACTTTGATGTTGATAGTGTGTGGCCTATAAAGTGGACTTCAGTGGCAACGGTTTTGTGCGGTTGACCCATAACCATGATGAACAAAGATCTAAGGATAAATATACTTTGTAATTCTTGTGGGCAACTGTGCTTCCGATAGTGTGTGGCCTAGCAAATGGACTTCAGTGGCAAGGGTTTTTTGTAGTTGATCTATAACCATGTTGATATAGTTCACTCGTCGATCCACATGGTAGACATGTGGTGCCTTATATTTCTAAATTCTCACCATCCAATGATATGTTGTGCAGACTTCGATCATCTCTCTCCTCTGTCGCATAAGGGTTTCCTCGAGAAACAGTTTGATAGGATCTCTTGCTCTATCATTTTTTCTTGTCTGCCATGTGAGGTTGTTGGATCGGTGAGGAAGGAATTGAAAAGGTTGAAATAGTTCAAGTACAAGATCCTTGTATCCTCACTTGGTTGGGGACATGCGCAAAAAATATACAAGAGCATCCTTGCTCTAATACTGCTGATCTAGATCATTAGAGGCATGGGACCAAGGAAATTGAAAAAACAATAAGAACTAAAAATTTCCCAGCAGGTCACCCATCACAATACTATTATGGCCCAAGCGCACTTAAATTTAAACTTATCATGAGCCCTGATGCATTAGTGTTGATGCAATCTAGGTTGTAAGTAATCAAACTTAATGGTAAAAGTGCAAGAGAAATATTTTAGAAGAGAACATAAAAATAATGAAATTATTTTTACTGAATGAAAAATATAGCATAAGACTACATTAGGACAGAAAGCTCACTATACTTCTAAAATCCATGGTTGAATACCATAGACAAATATAATAAATTCATATACCATGGGTAAATATAATAAATTACAATACCATGGCTTACAAAATCCATGAGTAAATACCATGGGTGAGTATTATAATTACGATGGTAAAATTGAAATGATCGTGCTATTAGATTCTCACTTTAATATTACAATTTATTTTATTTATTATCATGCATCATCCATGTTTCTAACAAAATTTGATATAAAAATGATTATATTCTCACTTTAATATTATAATTTATTTTATTTATTATCATGCTTCATCCATGTTTTTAACCAAGGTTGATATAAAAATAATTATTAAGTGCGATAATTATTTTACACCTAGATCACTTATGTAGTAGCTTACTTAGGTTATTGTTCTTTACTTGTTCACATATCTTTTGCAATTTGTTAGCAGATAAATTCATGTTTTTAAGACCTACAAGAACCTTTAGATTTACTTTTTTGGAGAATAAAATGGTTCATCATATCCATAAGGACTTTGGAAGGCCTTATTTACGTCTCATTATTTCTCCTTTACCTTATTCATCTCTCAAACCACAACTACAATGCATAAAACTTCTCTTTTTTGTTCCTATTGTGAAACACTTGTTTATCATTCATTAGCACATTAAAAGACACATTAGACCCCATTGACATATTTTATAGGTTTAGAGACCCCTTTGAAACTTTACTCCAGTAGTTGTAGCAAAAGCCACTTTCTTTCTATAATTATGGTTTATTGTTTAAATGTCTTCTTTCAGTTGTAAGTTGATTTATCACGTATTATAAAATAGACTTGATTTTTCTCCAAAATTATTAAAATGACTTGTTTTCCTTTACTTTAGTTAGCCTATGTTTAGTTCTTGTCATTTAATTTCCTACAAAACAAAGAAGGTTCATTTATGGTCATTTACCTTTCTACAAATAGAGTAGGGCTATCTTCTATCATTTACTTTTTTGCAAATAAAATAGGGTTACATTATTTTGTTTCCTTTTATGCAAACTAGATTATGTCTATTTGTTGTTCCTTTTTTTTTACCATTTCATGCAGCCTAGATAGTAGTACATTTTATCTTCTCTTCAATTGCATTAGATCAACTATAGAATAACTATTTGTATTTTTCACATATAGTGCTAACACTTTAAGTTTGTACATACCCTAGGTTGGTAATTAAAGTTGATTTCCTTAGGAGTTTCAATTTTTTTTTTATAATACTAAGGGCCATCATTTTTTGGCTTCATTTCCACGGAAGTGTTAAAATATGCACTTTTTTTTCCTTAGTTGATTCACTTCTTTTACTTTCGGAAAAAAAAAAAAAAAAAAAATTGCATATGTATCTTTCATTTCAAAAACAAGAAATTGTATTGCATTAGCATTCTCATTAAAAAAAATCAAAAAAATAAAAATACTTCTTCAATAGAACAACCCCCCACTTGATCAAGTGGTGCAATAACAACCTCATTACTATCCACTTTTGTAGGTAGATGTGTAAGAGGTGGCAGAGAAGGTAGAAGAAATGGATAGATTTGATGGTAATGAGGAAGGTCAATTTTGATTTCCCATTCAAATATTGATACAAATGTTCATATAAATAAGATCCCTCCATTTTTACTTCTCCACTTCTATCGTATGAGATTAGGAAACATGTAAATCTTTTTTTTTGAATTTGAAATATGTTGTATATTTTATGATTCTTATTAAACACTAAAAACTTGTGATTCCTTCTAGAAAAATTGAAGGATAAATATCTTAAATGGTTCATGAGTTTAGAGACTAATTAAACAAGGTCATGGAATGATATAAAAATTATATTTCTAGAAGAATATAAATATTATTGCACAGATCATGATCTTAAAGAGGAAATATTTAATCCGTAAAATGATTGAAAAGGAAGATGAGAATATTGAGGATCTTGTAGAATATTTGTGTATAATGTTAAGAGGGGAAAATTACATAATTTACAATTTCACACAATAAAAATCCTCTTACTTAGAACAATTAGGGATGAGTGGATTGATCTCCTTAATTTAATGTGTAAAGGGGATGTGTCCCAATTACAATTTGAAAGAAATATTTAAGCACATATCAAGAGGAGGGCAATAGTAAGTAAACAAACATCGATATCGGTAAGTCAATCTAAACTTGGAAATTTTCTAGATAACCTTAAAAAATTCTTAGAAATTTAAGGAAATAGATTGATATGTTAAGAATGCAAGATAATCAAAACGATAATTCTAAAGTCTGTGTCATTTTCAAATTAACACACAACACAAGAGATTTTCCACCATTACCAAGATCCACAATAGATTACCAAGAAGATATTGGAGAAAATCAAACAACTAAACATGTGGCTATAAGTAGACTTTCACAACCTTGTAAATCATATATGGTGCAATATCCTTCCCAAAAAGTTCAATCGTACACTCAATAGTCCAAAAATAATTAGAATATCCTCTTTTCTCAGCAACCCTAGCTACTCCATCCTTAAAAGAAATCTTAGAAACAAGGTTGGAAAGGATTTTATGGAAGAAATCACAATAATACCCATCGTTTCGTCAATATCCTCAAAATACTCAGTTCCAACCTCAAAACAATCCACCTCTACCACAACTGTAATCATCTCAAAGATCCTCTCCTATTCAACTCCCTGCACAATCATTTCCAAACCCAAACAATAAAGTAACTTATCCCACTTACAATGCTGAAGTACAAAATTTCCAAACATCTCCTCTTGGTCTAAACTATATTGATCTTAGATAAGGATGAATATTGCAGAAAAATAGATTTTCTTGCTTGATTGAAGAACAACATCCAAAAGACTCAAGATCCATAATCGACTAAAGAATCATGATCCAAATTTGATGGAGAATATCCTTTAGAACCTAAGATAAAGGAATTTCTACTATTCTTATCATCAAGTCCTTTAGGTGTTCAAGAGACGAGTCAACAAATAGTAGAAGATTTGAATGGAATGGAATAAGAAGACATACATGGTGATCTAGATATGCAAATGAACTAGGGGAATTATATCTATATTGAGCTTTGGTACCAAACAATCATTAAGCTAGAGCACCAATCTCTTATTTAACAGTTCTTGACATCATGTCAATCAAAAAAACAAGTTTCTCATATTCTGGTACATATTAAAGAATACCTTTCAAGCCTACATATAAGTTCAGTTTTCATTCTATTATGCATGCGGCTCCATTGGAATTATTCCTATATTTGAAAAAAATGTTTTCGAAGTAGAACAGGGTAGAATAGAAAAACAAAAGGAAAAGGGAGAAAAATCCTCAATTGAAAACATCCTTTGAGGAACTTGAGGCAGACTCAATTATTTGAAAACCTCCACGTGGTAGCCTTTGCCTTTGAGAAAAAAGAGAAAAAATGATAAAGAACCCTAGGTTAAAACCTCCTCCAAGGCACCTAGGGTAGACCCAGTAGCTAAAAACCTCCATGAGGCACTTAGTGGGTTTCAAAAAGAAAAAAATAGAGAAAAATATAAAAAATAAGAAATAAAGAAAAAGAAAAAAGAGATAAAAATGTTAAAAATATGTTTTCTTACCCTAGTGAATATGTAGAAAAAAATAGTAAAACAAAATACGCAGGCTAGCCTACATATCTAGCTCTAATCCCAATGCATTCATCTTTAGAGGAATATGGGGGCCTCCCCACATGATTCCCATCTGATGAGCACCAGCATTGCAGCAAGAATGTTGCAACTCCTAGGGCTACCAACTTTATTTTATCAACCTCGGGTTCATACAAACTTTGAGGTGACAGTGTTGTATACACAAGTAAAAGTGATGGGTCTTCTCTTTGTCACTATTAAGTTGGTGATAAACCACTAAGGTTTTTCAAACCATACTTCTATGGATTCAGAAGAAGCTTGATAACTAATGAGGAAAAGAGAAATTTACAGTAAGGGAAAGCTTGTCTACAGTAGTGAAGAAAAAGACTGAAATCAAATGCTAGAACACACCATTTTTTTAACTCACTACTAAGAGGCTTTGCTTCAAAAGAGTGCTAAGTTAACATGTATGCAACCATACTTTCCTAAGCATGCAAATTGAAACATCAAACATTCTACTACTATGCATGTAAGTGACCAAAATAACTTTGTTTTTCTTTTTGTATTTTTTGTGTGAAAGTGTGAAAGCTAATTTCTTTTGGTGATGTTGTTGGAAATAATACTGAGAGGGGGGGGGGGGGTGAATCAGTATTATCACATTAATAAAACTTTTTCATTTCCATAATCAGATTCATATATGCTGCTTCCACAACTTCTTATGATTAAGTTAATCGATCTTCAATGAGTGCATTAGAACATTATCAACCATATTATCAGTTAACAGATGCAGTAACATAAAGTAGATCATCACACATAAGGCACACACATGAACACAATGATATAAGGTGGAAACCCAATGTGGGAGAAAACCACCTGCTGCAAGTCATCTCAATCTTCTTCTTAATAAGAAAATCCTTTTACAATATTTGTACTGGTGCAGTCTTATACTAGTACGGGAGCTACAACCCCCTTTGCTCTTGTACTAGCCGATCCATTTACTAGTACGCAGGCTACTACCTGCTACAATGCTCCAAAGATTTCTTTAGCTCTTGTACTAGCTTAGATACTAGTACGTAGGCGCCGGCCTACAATCTTCTCTCCTCCAAGTACCACGTTTCATCAATTTTCATACTGGATACACTAAAGCACAACCCATAATCTGAAAGGCCACATTTCATCCAATTTTCATACTGGACCCAACAACAACATTGAAGCTCATAATCAAACAACCTTCTGAAACACCCAATCACTAGATCAATACATATACAATGAGAGTCATCAATCAGATCTAGTCCATCAGATCATTAAGAACCTGATCCATCAATTCTGAAGCTAATCATAATCATTTACTCAATCACTGCTGTTATCAGAACATAATACCAGAAACCAGACATCACTTCAAAACCCAGAACACAGCAATGATAAACATGAACAGCTAAATTGATTTCAAGAGAAGTACGCAGCTTCACCCATGTAATGCCTGCGTACAGTACGCATTGTTCTGAACTGTGCACCTGCGTACCCACGCACTGTGCCAAATAAACTTCCTGCATACCTCCGCAACTGCAGCGCTTATGCGCCTGCGTACCGACGCACCTGCAGTGCTTCTGCGCCTGCGTCCCGGCGCACCTGCAGCGCTTCTGAGCCTACGTACCGGCGCACTTGTCTTTCACTGTACCTGCGTACCTTCGGCCATAAATGATTTCAAGACTTCAAGAATAACCCAGACAGTCAGATCTACATATCTGATCATGCGTCGAAGAGATCTCAGTCCATTAGTAGATTCGCCTTCTTTAGATCTGGACCAGATCTAGCCCACATAAGATATTCAACCAAAAACCATCCATAAGCCAAATGATCTCCTTTGCTTTATATAGGCAAGCTCCTCCTAAAATCATGGAACAATACCACGAGCCGACACCATAATAACCCAATACCGTCGGCTAAATACCAAGAGTAAAACATAAGAAAACCCCCACGTGTGCTTTTCTCTGCCTTGAAATGTGTGTACTGGGGGTACGCACCTCCTGAACGGCTGGCCTGCGTATCTGGACGCGGTCCCTGCACGGTGTACCTGTGGGTACGCACTTTCTGTAAGGTGTACCTGCGTACCCCTTATTTTCTTCAATATTTGATAGCTGATCATCAACCTCTGCTGCTGACTTGAAGTACAGTGATCTATCACCTGAATGGGTTGCCATCAAGGATAACACTTTAGCCATAATGCCAACAATTTCCCCCTTTGGACTTGATGGCAAAGCTTACTAAGAACTTGCCATTTGATTCCTTTGAGCTGTCCTGCATCTATGTATTATGTCACATCTGATATCTCTTCTGTAGATTCATCTGAATGTATTCTATGAGAGGGTTGCCATCAAGTACAATACATGCATCATAATGCCAACAATCTCCCCCTTTGGACTTGATGGCAACAACACCAAATCACTCTCCCCCTTTGACATCAAGGGCAAAGGGGTATGCTCCCCCTAAGAACATGCTCCCCTTGACTATAAACCAGATCTGCTGAAGTCTCTGAATGAGCTCCCCCTTTGTATATGTCATGGTGCTCCAATCTGATAATGGTCTTTCTGAGAACAAGCTGAGATGTCTGCTCTGCTATATAGTGTTGTTCATGCTCAAGCTCCCCCTGACTGTAAGCAAGGTCTGCAAAAAGATGTTCTACAAGAAGAACATGACTTTATATATCATAAATGACCTTCCTATCACCAAAAGACTCAATACATACATCCATCACCCTTCACAATAAGGATCATCCATCCAACCAAGTGGGAATACATCAGAAATATGAAAACCAAATACATTACATCTTCATCCCATGCATAGTGGGGGGACATAGGCCATTACATGACCTGAAGAGATGACTACAATAGATAGACCATTACAACATGAGTCTTGCTATGACCTTTACATCAAACATCTAAAGATCATGACAAACATCATCAACAGCACTGTATAATCTGCTCCATAGTATCTGTCAACATCAAGGACTTCTGCATCAACTCATAACCATCAAGATCTACATGAATCAAGAGCCATCAAATGAAAGCATCTGCATCAATCAACATATGTATGAATAATCATCCCTGTATCCAGCCAACAATCCTCATCCATTTGTGCCAAGAAAGAAATCATGCATCATGCACATGTCAACAGCAGCATATGAGTGACTCATCATCATCATGTCTCCAACAATGCAACTTTGAATAATCATCCATGAAATCAGCCAACCTCATCCATATATGTGCCAAGAACAATAAAGACTCCATGCAAGCATCATTAGAGAATTAACCATAAATCTGATCATGTGACCAACTCATAACCATAGCAAGATGAATCATAAGCATCGTCACCAAGGACCATAATGCCAACAATGCATTCAGGACATATGCTCCCCCTGAACCAGTGCCATCTGTCAAATCAATAAGAAGAATCAGCCAATAAATGCCTTAAGACAGGTACGCACTTCATCTTCTGCTCCCCTGCGTACACCCGCAGATATCCTTCTGCTGCACTGCGTATATACGCAGACAATCTTCTATTACAGAGCGTACCCACGCACCTGTTCCATCAGTTGCGCCGCGTACTGCAACTGCAGGGACGCACCCAAAAGTACTATCGTGCCGCGTACTTTTACTGCACGGACGCACCTGAAAATACTATCGCGCCGCGTACTTTTACTGCACGGACGCACCTGAACCTTAGTCGCTCTGCGTACCCACGCAGGTCTCCTGTTACTGCACTGCGTCCCCACGCAGGTCTCCTGTTACTGCACTGCGTCCCCACGCAGATCTCCTGTTACTGCACTGCGTCGCCACGCAGCTCTTCTGTTAAACACCTGCGGCCTTCTGATTAGGGCCGAATTAACAGTCCTCCTTTGTGCTATTGACAGTCAGATTCCCAGATCTGATAGATTCATTTCCAACTTCACTTGCCTACTGCCTTCAAACAAGCATATACGCGATTGTGCAGTATCCAACTCGCGTATATATGCGACTTGCCTTTATGAAGTTTGCATATGAGATTCAGGAACCTGAAGTTTTGTACTTTCAGCTCCCTCTGATTCTGGTATGTTTGTACATTGTGCTGTGCCATCCTTTTCTGACTGTACTTCCTTTTTCCTCCATATCTTCAAGTGTGATGATGACATTTTCTCCTTTTGATATGGTGCCCACACTTTGTTCCTGCATTCCTTAGCTATATGTCCAGGCTTGTTACATGCATAACATCTTACATGTTTCATATTCCTCCTGTAACAATCAGCAGCTTTGTGACCAAACGTATTGCAAGCAAAGCAATATCCATAAAAATACCTTGATTGAGATGACTTGTTTGTATAATGGTCTTGAACTCTTCTTCTTCTACATCTAGCTGCAACATGTCCAAGATTATGACATACATAACATTCAACATTATTCATAGGAGGAGTAAAGGATTTTCTTTGAGGAATCTCTTTCCTTGGTTGATGATGAGATTGATCTTTCATTTCTTCATTGATCACTTTAGATTTCTCTTTAGATTTCCTTGCCTCACCTTGCGAACTAGATTCACCTTCAACAGATTCATGGAAACCAAGACCAGTCTTTATAGCAGGAGACCTTTGACTACTAAGAATATCATCCAAGACTTTAGAACTATCTTGAAATCGTAAAAGCTTATCCTTTTCTTCTAGTTTACCTTTCAAGATATTTACCTCAACCTGAAGCTGTTCTTCCTTTTCAAGAGATTGCTTTTTCAAATCTTCTTCAGCTTTCCTTCCTTCTTCCATTTGTTCCCTTAGTTTGAGAATCTCATTTTCTTGTTCTTCATTTAGATCCTGCTACATTTGACGAACTCGGAAGGCACATTCTAGTTGAGATTTTAAGCTGGTGAATTCGTTTTCTTGTTTTGCAATAACTTGGAGTAGATCTGTATTCTGCTTCTTTGATTCTTCAAGATCTCCTTTTAGTGAGAGGATTGTAGCTTCAAGACTTTCATAATAGCTGGATCTATCTCTGAGTTTCATGATGGTTGTGTTCTTTTCATTGACTTCATTTCTTAGTAATGTTACTTCATCCTGCAGCTTGCGATATTTATCCTTGAATAACTCTCGTTGGGCCTTAGCAGTATCATCCTTTATGTTCATAAGTTCTTCTTGAGTTCTAATTTTGTTTGTCAGTCGTTTGAATTCTGCTTCTATCTCATTTCTTTCTTGTTCACCCATGAGAGCTAATTCAGTAGTTTCGCTTTCACTTTCATCTCTTTCACAAGGAAATATAGCTGGAACATCAGAGGATAACATATTCATACCTGATACTGATTCTGAATCTGAAGAGCTTCGTATGCCTAATCCCCAATCGATTCTCCCACTGTCATAGTTCTTCTGAGATGACTTCTTTTTCTTAGGTGCTTTCTTCTTAAGCTTCTTTCCCATTGTTCCACGGATCTCCTTCAAGCGATCAAGCTTCTATCAAAGGACCTGCTCTAATACCAATTGTTGGAAATAATACTGAGAGGGGGGGGGGTGAATCAGTATTATCACATTAATAAAACTTTTTCATTTCCATAATCAGATTCATATATGCTGCTTCCACAACTTCTTATGATTAAGTTAATCGATATTCAATGAGTGCATTAGAACATTATCAACCATATTATCAGTTAACAGATGCAGTAACATAAAGTAGATCATCACACATAAGGCACACACATGAACACAATGATATAAGGTGGAAACCCAATGTGGGAGAAAACCACCTGCTGCAAGTCATCTCAATCTTCTTCTTAATAAGAAAATCCTTTTACAATATTTGTACTGGTGCAGTCTTATACCAGTATGGGAGCTACAACCCCCTTTGCTCTTGTACTAGCCGATCCATTTACTAGTACGCAGGCTACTACCTGCTACAATGCTCCAAAGATTTCTTTAGTTCTTGTACTAGCTTAGATACTAGTACGTAGGCGCCGGCCTACAATCTTCTCTCCTCCAAGTACCACGTTTCATCAATTTTCATACTGGATACACTGAAGCACAACCCATAATCTGAAAGGCCACATTTCATCCAATTTTCATACTGGACCCAACAACAACATTGAAGCTCATAATCAAACAACCTTCTGAAACACCCAATCACTAGATCAATACATATACAATGAGAGTCATCAATCAGATCTAGTCCATCAGATCATTAAGAACCTGATCCATCAATTCTGAAGCTAATCATAATCATTTACTCAATCACTGCTGTTATCAGAACATAATACCAGAAACCAGACATCACTTCAAAACCCAGAACACAGCAATGATAAACATGAACAGCTAAATTGATTTCAAGAGAAGTACGCAGCTTCACCCATGTAATTCCTGCGTACAGTACGCACTGTTCTGAACTGTGCACCTGCGTACCCACGCACTGTGCCAAATAGACTTCCTGCGTACCTCCGCAACTGCAGCGCTTCTGCGCCTGCGTACCGACGCACCTGCAGTGCTTCTGTGCCTGCGTCCCGGCGCACCTGCAGCGCTTCTAAGCCTGCGTACCGGCGCACTTGTCTTTCATTGTACCTGCGTACCTTCGGCCATAAATGATTTCAAGACTTCAAGAATAACCCAGACAGTCAGATCTACAGATCTGATCATGCGCCGAAGAGATCTCAGTCCATTAGTAGATTCGCCTTCTTTAGATCTAGACCAGATCTAGCCCACATAAGATATTCAACCAAAAACCATCCATAAGCCAAATGATCTCCTTTGCTTTATATAGGCAAGCTCCTCCTAAAATCATGGAACAATACCACGAGCCGACACCATAATAACCCAATACCGTCGGCTAAATACCAAGAGTAAAACATAAGAAAACCCCCACTTGTGCTTTTCTCTGCCTTGAAATGTGTGTACTGGGGGTACGCACCTCCTGAACGGCTGGCCTGTGTATCTGGACGTGGTCCCTGCACGGTGTACCTGCGGGTACGCACTTTCTGTAAGGTGTACCTACGTACCCCTTATTTTCTTCAATATTTGATAGCTGATCATCAACCTCTGCTGCTGACTTGAAGTACAGTGATCTATCACCTGAATGGGTTGCCATCAAGGACAACACTTTAGCCATAATGCCAACAATTTCCCCCTTTGGACTTGATGGCAAAGCTTACTAAGAACTTGCCATTTGATTCCTTTGAGCTGTCCTGCATCTATGTATTATGTCACATCTGATATCTCTTTTGTAGATTCATCTGAATGTATTCTATGAGAGGGTTGCCATCAAGTACAATACATGCATCATAATGCCAACAGATGTGGCAAGGGAATTAAGGATGATGGTGAATGGTCATAAGGCTTAGGAGACAAGTAGGGGTCATATTCTATCTTCCTAGAGGTTTTTTCCAGAATTCGGCCTCAAAACAGGCCACTACAGGTCAACCTATAGGATGTCCTAATGCGTTCTACATGATGTTCTAAATTCCTACAGGATCCCCTGTATTCCTACAAAATACAACCAAGAGAAAAAGGAGGGATGTTGAAGGTGATGGAAGGATTAGGGAAGGTGGTTGGTGGATGAAATGAGGCAAGGGAGTGCCTAGGACTACTTTAGAACTCAAAACCAGAGTTGGCAGATAGTTGGATTTGCTCAACAAGCTTGGAGAAGTACTCTTGTGAAATGATGAAATTGGTGATGGTTTTGGTGAAAGGAAGGAATGATCATGGATTGATGAAGTTGGGATGATGTTTCTGATCATGAAATCTCTATGTTCATGAAATCTCTATGTACTGTTGAAACTCATACACTGCATCAAACATTGACATTTATCCATAAATCATGTAAACAGGAAGGATTTCAATTAACTAAGGAAAACAAAATTTCATGAGTTCGTTGCAAATTTCATGCATGAAGGAAAACTTGAAGAATAAGATGAAACCTTGATGAGATCTAAAGTAAAACTAAAGATATAAGAAATGACTAAATCCTATTCTTGCAAACTGATAAAGTGCTAGCCTAAGTACCAAAAACCCTAAATTCCATGAGAAACTAGAATTTTGTCCTTTTGGGGATGCATAGGGGTTCTTTCCTCAAACAATGATCCCTAAAGGGAGGAGTGAGGCCAAATCCACCTAGTAACAACTTTTATCTCTTCTAAGCTACTGCTGAAGTAAAGCACAAATGAAAGCAAACTAATCAAGTCTACAACTACTTGCAATGAAATAATTCTAAAGAAAATTCAACGATTAATCTATTAAATTTACTAAGAATACAAATACAAGAGGAGCCTTTGACGCTAGGGTTGGGCCCTAACCGAAGAGCTTCAGCCCCCTGAGTCAACTCAGCGATGGATCAAGGAAATGCTCATTCTCATTATCAAAACTAAAAACTACATAACAATGTCTTCCACAAGTCTTGAACTAAAAAATGACTAGTGTTTTTACAACAAAAATTCCAATCCTAATGAGGCTCTAGGCCTTCTAATTTATACAACTGAAGTCTCCAATGAATTCCTTAAATATATGGAGGTTCGACTCCCAAACTCGAGATAAACTAGCTCTTTGACTATCACTTGCTCGGCTACCTTTTGATCTCCATAACTTGGCTACTTTTGCTCCAAGTTGGTGTGATTGATGGACGAATATTTGAATGAGTGAGGAGTAAATGAGGAGTATCTACCTTCAACAATCTCTCCTCCTTGTCTCATTTAAGTTTCAGCCCTTAATTAGCCAAATTTTCCATGATTTTCTCTCAGAAACCTACAATCAGTGCATATTAGTCCACTAGGCATAATATCTCACTTTGACTCATCTCATTAAGAAAATACAAACAAAATATGTAATAAATTATGAGGAGAGTTGATTTGAATAAGCTAGGAGGTGGATTAAGGTCCATATAGTTACCCAATGATGAGGCTCATAATCACCCCCCTACTGAAAGTCTTTCTCATCCTCTGAGCAACTCAATCAATATCCATGTCCTTCATTGCTCTAGTAGCCTCCCTGACATCCCATGCTTCTGTTGTAGTTTCCTCTTCATGTGCATAGAATCATGTCCTGCTTTCTATCTCCTCCCACTACTCTCTTTCTTCCTCTTCCTTCCTTCCTTCCAACATTCCTAAGAGTAGTGGTGGACTGAGTCTCAAGCCAATCCAATTGACTTTGAGTCTTTGGAGAGATTGCTTGTACATGGGTGTCATGTTCAGTGATTCTCTCATTCTATGAGGAGAATGGTACTCTCTGATTTTCAAGATATAGGGTAGCTTGTTCCATCTCCTTTGGAAAGCTTGCATGTTGTCATCCGCTCACAGCCTAAACATGTCCTCAAAGTGTGTGACTAGTTGATCTTGGAAAGCAAGGTACCTAGGTGCAAGTTGAGGGTCATTTGCAACAAAGTTATGGGTGCTGATGACAGCCATTGGATTTGACTGCTCAGCTCTTATCATGAGAGGTTCTATTTCTACCCTTGCCATTATTTTATTCATTTTTGTAGCCCTTGCCTCCTCATGGTTCATCCATGATGCCAAAGCCATCAACTGTAAGTCCCCTAGTTTTGAATTAGTGTCCCACACATTCATATTTGTCAAGGCTAAGTTATGTAGGTAGAACTTAGACAATTTATCTCTATCCTCCAATGTTGTTTGATCACAAACATCAATGAATTGTATATAATCCTGGAACGGCATAGTGCCTCTCTGTGCTAAAGTCTTGATTTGGAATTGTAGCCAATGTTCCCTAAGATACAATGCATAGGACTTAGCTGACATCCTACACTGGATTGCCTCTAAGGATACACTGGCCATGGATTCCAATTTATTCTCTCTCTCTTGTAGGTTTCCTCTTAACCATGCATTTTTAGCCTCCAACTGAGCTTTTATCATTGCCTCTCTATCCCTTAGGCTGCTCAGTTCTCTTCCCATATCCTTTACTTTCTCCTCCATGTGACCTATGCCCTCCACTCCTTTGGATTTTGAAATTTTCATCCATCTATGTGTTCTTGCCCTTTATTTATCAATCTCAAAGAATAATGGGATGGAATGTTTTTAGTGGAATGACCCCACTCCCTTCAATGAACCTATAGTACGAGTCAAGGTTAGATTGAGGACTAGGTTCCCTCAGCTATGGATCCTCATTCTTGTTGCATACTCCCTTCTTTGTTCAATTTCTGAGTTTCCTGTAGGATTGCCTCTACTTTTTTTAGGTCCTTATGTGTATCCTATAGGAGGCCTTTTCCTTTGGATGAGGTGGATCTAGTGACAGGCCTCCTAACATAAGTGATAGGAGACTTGGGAGAGTCTTGTCTTGATGATCCTTCTCCTTGATTTTCATAAGAGGTGCTATCTCTTCCTATTGTTTGGGTGAGTCTTCAATGATAATAGGGACCTTGGTGGGAGTTTGAGGATTTCTTTGCCTTATTTTTGTACTTTTTCTTGTCCTAAACTATAATTGAGTTTGTCTTTGTCTCTTCCCTTTTTGTTCGATAGGGGTACTAAGGACGGTGAGGGTAGCTATTGCCTCTTTCTTAGTGGGTTTTGGGGTTACCTTGGGTGATTCTTCCTTATCTTCTGTCTCCCTTTTCCATTCCCATTCTCATATTTGTATTTCTCCTATCCTTCTCCCTCTAGTTCCTCACTTTGTTCATCAGTTTCCTCCTTTTCATCTCCTCTGTCTCTTCACCACTTTCCTTCTCCTTTTCTTCCTCTTCTTCCTCATCTATTTCCTCTTCATCCCTCTATGTTTCTTCTTCATCATTTTCACTGGAAGTGGGGCTTTTGTCATACTCAAGGGCTTTTATGCCTTCCTCTATCTGCATGTCTCTGAAAGTTTCCCATGTGATAGGAAGTCTGAGGTTTTGGAGGGCATCTTCTATGATAAGTCTAATTAATCCATGACATGCTAGCTATTGATGGTTTCTTTCCTACACCTTAATGCTCATATCTATCACTGATTGAAGAAGAAAGTAGGGTATGCTGAGTTTGTTTTGAGGAGGTGTGTCTGCTCCAAACCTAAACTCTTGGAGAAGCCTAAAGTGGTATCCATATACCACATTGTACCTATCTTCACATGATATATATTTTATAAGGTGGTAGCTAATTTCATTCCAAGGATACTGTAGACTTGCTCTTCTGACACCATTTTTTTCTTCCATGGCTTCCTCTCCTTCCAAAAAGAATTTCTTCTCTGGAATTTGGATATTTCCCTTATCCTACTTTCTCCAAAGCATCCCTAAAGGAAGGATGGTGATTCTATCTATGATTTGAGGGTTGATTTCTATGGAGAGGCCTTTCACCACAACAGTGGCATGGGTCCTAGTCAGTGGAATGAGGGAGAGAGAAAAATCTTTGGCTACTTCATCATCATATCCCCTCAATTTCTCAAAGAAACCCATCCAATTGTGCCTTGTGAATATCTCTAGTACAGGAGGGTGCTGATGAATCCTCACTGTGTTGATGGGTTCCCTCTTATTAAATCCCCTTGTCATTTTCTCTGATGGATGGAGGGTTGTATATGTCTGATACCAAATTTAATGAATGAGGAATTTTAAATGAAAATTATGTGTATACAATTCCCCTAGACTGCAATCTTTTTCAACACAATAGAAGGCTTTTCTATATTCTTTTCACTTGGAAATTGTGGGAAAGTATAGAGCCTACCTCCTTATCACTACTTGATGAAGCAAACCTTTGTTTTTCCCTTGTAGAACTGCTCATTGCCAATCCTATAGGTTCTATTCTATATCCTATAGGATTTCTTATAGGAGCCTGTAGGATCTTGTAGGATCTTGTAGGTGCTCTTGCCTAGAGAAAAAAATGAATTTTTCCTTTCTTGTAGACTGCTTGAGAGCTAAGAGTGAATTTTCTAGTGTGTAGCCTCAAGAATGCGAATGTGCATGGGGATCAATGTTTATTTCCTCATATGGTTGATTTGAGTGGGGTGGTGTGATGGCAACCGAGGTACAAATATCTATTTTTGGACCGCTGGTGCCACTACCACATCATCATTCTCCTCACCTCGTAATCAAATCCCACTTTAGGCATCCATAGCTTAACCACTTTTGACATCATCTCTCATTTTCCTTGACTTGACTGCTGGCATGTGTGTAAGGACTAATTGTCTTCTTCTGGTTGACTGAGCGAAGGTGGCTAAGTTATCTAACCACCTTTCACTAGATTTTTTATCATATTATGCTAATGAGAGAGTAGAAGAGAGATACTTACCTATGGTAATGATGCCTTGATGTTGTTTACTGAAGAATTAAGTCCTTATTGTGTACTAGCTGCATGTGTTTTTTTCATCTCTATTTGTTTAATATTATTTTCCTCTAATGTTTTTCTTTGATGTGCAGGTATTGGGTGTTGATGATAATGATCTTGATGCTGCTTCTAATCTCTGGAGGAGCTTCTTTGACCTCTAGATCTCCATGATTGAAGCTGACTGCAACCTATGATTTTTTGTTTTGTGTGATAGGATGCTACAGGATTTCCTATAGGATGTCCTGTAGTTGCTTCTCCCTCAAAATTTCTTAATCATTTTCCACTCCTGGAGCATGAGGATGGTTGGCATGGGCATAGAAGGGGTCTAGGGATTTGTGAATGAGGAAAATAGCCTTCAGGTGTTGTCCCCTTGTTCTCTGTCTTCATCCTCTTTTCTATGTTATTTTTTGAAAACTGTGATTTTTGAAACTGACTTTTTTGGATGAATACAGGGGTGATCATGATGGAGAGAGGTATGGTGATGAGATGGTGAAGTAGATTTTTTTTTTTGACATGGGTAGGTCATCCCTTTGCTCTAGGATTACTTGCTTTAGGATTACCAATCCACTGTATATCCTATAGGATAATCCTATAGGTTTTCAGGGAATCCTGTAGGTTTACAAGGAATGTTGTAGAAGACACAGAACCCTTGCAAACTGAGCTAAATGAGTAGAAACTGGATGGAATGATGGAATGATGAAGGATAATGAATAGAGAAATAAAAAAATGAACTGGATAGGTCCCCTTTGATCCTCTCTTGTTGCTCTGATCCTCCTCCAGCCGACCTGCAAACAATATTTTCAAAATTTTGTTTTCTCTTTTTTATATATATTATATTTTTCTTTTTGAAAGAAACTAGTTTGCATCCAAGAGGTTTTTATCATAGCTTCTTGCCCTGGGCACCTCACAAGAGGTTTTCACCCAGAGAACTTTTTATTTCTTCTTCTTCTTTTTTGACACCATTGGGCTGCCTCAAGAGGTTTTCAACCCAACAGTGGGACTCAGGTGGCTCATGGAGGTTTTCACCCGAGTCTCCTTATTTTTCTATTTTTCTCTTTTTTTCCTCTTTTTTTTTTTTTCTTTTTTTCTTTTTGAGTGAGTTGATGAGGTAGAAGCTAAGACTTGCTCCACCACCATCACTGTCTTGCTGATGACATCAATAAATTCTTTCTTTGATGATGGATTCTTGTAAACCTTAAATATGTGCCCATTAACAAGTAATGGTATGGCCTCTGCATCAATGGTTCTAATCTGCACTAAACCATGATCATGAAATTTCTTTATGACATAAGGCCCTAACAATCTAATACTTATATTTCCCTTAAAATCTTTATATATGGAATCATATAACAGTCTCCAATCACCTTCTTGAAATTATTTGTCCTTGATGTTCTTGTCATGCTAGATCTTCCTCTGAATTTGAGTCACCTCTATGTGTAGGAGGGTCTACATTCTAAACTCATCTAACCCACTCAGCTGGAGAAATATCTCTTTTTGTACACTATTGAGATCTAGATCTAGATGGGCTGCCATCCTCAATTTATTGTACTCAAATGCAATGGACAGCAAGGCCTTTTTTTCCATAGACCAACTCATAGGGTGTGAATCTAGTGGTGGTCTTACAGGTGGTACTCTATGCCCAAGTGGCCTCAACTAATCTATCTACCCAATATTTTCTATTGTTGCTGGCCACTTTGGTCAGAATGCCCTCCAACGGTCTGTTGGTCACCTTTACTTTCCCATTAGCTTGTGGGTGATAGGGAGTGGATGTTCTATGCTTGATCTTGTGCTGGCTTAACAAGTCTTTAATCATGTTAGATGTAAAATGCCTTCCTTGATCAATGACCAGTTCTCTATGGTACCCAAACTTATAAAATACATTTTCCCTTTATCCTCAGGTACTTTATCCTCTGTTTTTTCTTTAATTTCCTTGGTTTTAGCCCACTTGGTCAAATAGTTAGTGCACACAATGATGTACTACGTTTGTTTGGATGGAGGGTCGATAGGTCCAATGAAATCCATGTCCCACTTGTCAAATGGCTCGAAAGTCACTTGAGGTTGCAGAGCAATTTCATCCCTTGGAGTAGGTTTTCCTATCCTTTGGCACCGATCACATTAACTAATATACCTTCTCACATCTTGATGAAGAGTGGGCCAATAATAATCATCTTGTAACACCTTGAATGTTGTCCTTTTGGCTGCAAAGTTACCTCCACAAGGCCCATCATGATAGGTCTGAAGACATCCTCCTCCCTAACACATCTTCTCAGAATTTGATCCGGGTCTAGTTTGAAGAGGTTGCCTCGAATCTGAGTGAATGGGGTTCTCTTCCTCACAATCTTTCTTTTCTCTGTGGAGGACAAACTCGATGGGAACTATGCAGACACCAAATAGTTTTCTATGCCAGCAAACCATAGAGAGAGAACAGAAATGGAAAATTAGTGTTCATCCAGTAACTAATCATCAACCATTCCTTCCTCCCCTATAGGCAAAGTTAATCTGGATAAAAATTCTGCAACAACATTCTCCTTGCCAGGATTATCAACAATAGTTAGATCAAACTGTTGTAATAAAAATAACCATCTAATAATCTGGGCATTCACATAAGGTTTATTCATCAAATATTTAATTGTAGCATGGTTAGTATGTACAAATGTTTGGTAACCTATAATTTAATGCCTAAATTTGTTTAATGAATTCACAATAGCTAGGAGCTTCTTTTTGGTCACTGTGTAGTTCAGTTCAACCTTTGACATATTCTTACTGATAAAGTAAATGGAATAAGGTAACTTGTCATCTATATGGTCTAGTGTTGCTCCTATGGCTTTGTGTAAGGCATCAACATGTATATGAAAAGGAAGGGCCCAATTTGGGCTTCGAAGAATAGGTGCAGTGTGTTGGGCCATGAATACAACCATTTTTTAATACTTATTTCATTCATTTTTACTCTTCTTTATCATGTCATTTCTTATAATTTATTATATAAATCCATTTTATAATGATTTATGCTCTTATGGAAAAATATTATTTATTCTCCTTTATTTCTAATAAATTGATGATTGTGCATGATTTTATCAATGATAGTTTATTAATAAATTGGTTGTAACATTATTCACCATTTTTAGCCTCCAATACAATTTCCAAATTGAAGATTTGATCATTAAATATTCCAACTCAGAAATTCGCTGGAATAAGAAGTGATAGTTTTACGGTTGAAATTCTGGGCAAATGAAGAAGAATCTGGAAATCTGGAACATGGGTTTTGTCTAGAACGGACCAAATTAACTATAATGAAGAATAGTTTACCCAAATTTGGCTTGTGTTGAGAGAAACATAGGGTTCTTTGAGCACGATTTTCTCAGATTTGTTGTGTGGCCGTTTTCCAAATCTCAGCTACAAAGCCAAATTCGCCTTGCTCTTGTTGAAAGATGGATGGAAATATATTTTCTTGTTGATCAATTGGTTAGAAACAATCCAATTTTGTAATAATGATCATATTGTAATCATCATAGTTGTAACTGCTCTCTTCTCTCTGTATATTTAAATCAGAACAGAGATTAGAGAATGGGGAGGATGGATTTGAGATTCAGAATTGACGATTCAGAATTATGGATTCATGATCTATAATGGATGATTAGAGAGAGATAATAGGATAGGATAAGAGGAAAGAGTATGGGTCTCTATTGTTTCAAATTGTAATTCTGATTTACAGAGTTGTGGTGCCAAGAGGACGTGATCATATTGTAATGCCAACCAAGTTTAATGATTAGTATATGATTTGGGAGTTGTTGTTCATTCTTCTCATCTGAAGTAGCCCAGCAGAATCTGCTAGTGGCTAAGGGCCCAGCCTCTGGTGGATTACGCTGTTGCTGTATATTATATCTTTACAATTTCTACAATGTGATGGTTTGATTTTATTTCTATTTATCGTAATCATATTATTTTACTGCTTGGTATTTCTAGACTGAATGAATTAATCTGTTTTATATATTGTACTTAAATTGCATTGATGTTCATTTCTTTCTTAACAGAGATCACTGCTTTTCGCAAGAATATTGTTGTGTTGTTCATTTCATCTACAGAGCTTCGCTGATCACTGCAGTAATTTAATAGCTTTCTATTCATTATAGCTATAATAGTTTGGTTGTTCATTTCTAATACTTAGCACTGTTGTTCATTTACTTTCTGCAATTATTTAAGCTTGCCTTTCAGCATTCTTCTAGTTAGCGCAATTGTCTCATTTCAATTAAGTTGCAGTAGCACGATTGATTTAGTTCTTTGCAATTTCCAATTGGTTATTTAGTGTTGTGTGTGAGACCAACAACTATAAAGGACATTGGCTGTCACTGCCTAAGTTCTCAAATTGTGGATATTTTTTATGCTTGATTTAATTTATATCAGTTAAAAAAGGAATGAGTTATTGCTACTATATCCTTGACTGATAATTGTTGTGGTTTTTTCAGTGAATGATTTAAGTTTCAGAGTGTTAAGTTTCTTTTAATTGTAAGTAGATTTTATTTCAAGCATTCATTTACTTTTTCATTTTAAGCACTATACTGAAAAACATTACTCTTGAGTAAATAGCTACCTTAGATTGAGTACACTCTTGAAATAAAAATTCATCCCTGGGTTGACAATTAATGTGAAGATAATCAGGAGTTAAAAAGACACCTTTTATCACTCAACATTTTGGTGCCATTGTCGGGGAGAGTGTAGCCATTTCTAAAGAATAGTGTGTATCTAATGAGTGCTTGTTAGGAAAGAATTGGGTATTAAAAATGGAAGGTAAGAACCTACGTACAAGAGCATGTAAAAGCCCTACTCCCACACCCGCTTTCCAATAGAATTGTTAAAGAACTTAGGGTAGAAATAAATGTTTGAATTTCTGTGGGAATGACTAAAAAAAAAACAAAATAGAAATTTTGAAACACAAATCTCATGATTTCTCTCAAGTGTTGATGTAAGCACCACCCATTTCACTAACCAATTGAAAAGAAAATTTGAATAAGGAGCCTCAAATAAACACATGAAGAATATCTTCTATTATGGTAAGAAATGGCTCACATTTCTACTTTTGAATTTCCAATCAAAGATCCAGGAGGAGTGACACAAATACACATAATTCCCCCATCTTCTCTACCAAATTTTCATGGTTTGAAAAATGACGACCCAGATACATTTTTATTTGAGTTCAAAATACTTTGTAGAGGATATGATTATTACACTAATGATCAAAGGTTGAAAGTATTTCCTCTTACTCTAAAAGGAGCAACTCTCTGATGGTTCATGAGCCTAGGTGGGAACTACATCCAAACATGGGAGGACATGAAGAACATTTTCTTGAAGTACCAAGGGTATTACAAGGACAATGAAGATATTTTCGATATGATACAAGGGGAAGATGAAAGCTTGGAGGACTATGTAGATCGATTTCAGTACAACCTTCAAAAATCAAAACATAAGCATTTGGAAAAAGAGATCTTGAAAACACTCCTTCTTAAAGGAATCAAAGATGAATTTTTCGAACTCTTAAATCTGATAGGAAAAGGTGATGTTTTTTGGTTATCATATGATGATTTTTGTGAATTGTGCATAAGGTATTCAAGAGGAATCTCCAATGCTAGTAAAAATCCTAGAGATGTTTGTTCTTTGTTTTCCAAATCTGCTACAAGAACAAGAGACATAAGAGATGAAATCAATGTTTTATTTGAAAATTTTAAAGTTGATTTTATTAGCTCTCTAAATTCAAAATTCGATGTTTTGCAGGTTTGGGAAAAGCAATAATTTGATGAAGTGTTTTTCCCTAATGACCAAAAAGAGCATCCCATAGATAGTTGTACTTCCCTATCTATGATGGAAGTATTATATCAAAGAGATGAGGAAGCTACAACAAGGTCAAAACCATGGAAATCATGGCCTACAGGTATGGTTCAAAACACTTCCTCTCCACTTTCGTACTTGCATAATCCATTATGGAATATTAATGTGTTAGGGCAACCATGTCAATCTCAAAATAACCACCACCAATCTTGTCTACAAGTTTGGCATGGTTCACCTGATGATTGCATGACTACTCTCCGTCATCTTGTAGCACAAACATATTCTTGATATTCTTCACCAGTTCTTCCACAACATCTTGCTTGCCCATCAAAACCATTCACACAACCCAATCAACCACATCATCAAAATTCTCCATTCTGTACATAATTTCCTGCTCAACTAATTCCACACCCTCACCACAATAAACCAGTACAACATGCTTACAACGTTGACTGCAAAATTTACCGACCCTTCCCACCCATTCTATCTCACATGCGCCATTAGAGAAAACTTACAATGAGATTCAGAATGTTTCAAATTCAAAAATTGTAGAAGTTATGGGAAAAAATGAGGTTTCTTTTAGTTTGCATCAACAAGCCATTTTAAAAGCTCAAGAAATTCTTGATATGATGGCTATGGGAAATCAAGAAAGTAAAGGATATATTGAAGATTGGTTTCTCTTCATCATTTGTTTGTAGCATCACTCCATACTTCAACAATTTTTGACACCATATTTTCAAGGGAAGTTGGCTTCTTATACTTTAATACTCATTAATATGCATTTTTTAAATTTGGGTATGTGTATACTTAAAGCATTATTTTGAAAATGGTTCCAATGGAAGTACTCTTATACATAGTCATATTCATTTTTCAAATCAAAATAGGTTAGTGCAAAAAATTAAAATAAATAAGGACATAAATAAATGCATTTTGTTTTTAATGAAAAAATAATTATTTTTGTTGCAACAATCTGTGGAATGCAACATCGGTGATAAATTTTTTTTAATTCATTTGTGTATGTAGATTAATTATAATGGAAATAATAGTTCTACAAACACTCATATTCTTTTTTATCACCAACTTGGAAAAAATGTCTGAATATCATATTTTTTGGCTTGTGGGCTTGATGAAATTTCTGAAAACACGATCGGGACAGTCATGTTCTGAGGCACCAAAAGGGAATATCTTTCAAAAATATTTCTATACTAACTATCCTTTTTTTTCTACTTTCAAACCCAATTTTAATCACTCAATTTGAATTTGAAACGAAAAAGTTAGAACCAAAACATTAACAGGGTGTCTAGCAGGCAGCTCAGGAACAGAGTTGGGATAGTTGATTTTTGGAGGCCTAAATGACCATATTTTAAAAACTTTATTCTATGGTATATTCCCTTATTAATATAGTTTACAATGAAATTGGAATCACTCATTTTCGATATCGTATGGGGACGTTATGATCAAAATACGGATTGTCTATCGTAAATCAGCACTCTTAAAACTCTGTCTTTCCAGCTGTTCCTTAGAGTATTTGACCTATCAATTATTCTTGTCTTCAAAACATATTTCTATTTGAGATAAATAAATGAATCTACTTTCATTTCCAATTTGAATCATTTTAATCTGACATCAAACGAAAAATTTATGTTTGAAATATCAACTGTTGGTCTAAGCTGGAAAATAAAAAATGACTCTATTATGCAGGTTGTTCTAAGTAAAATTGACATATCATATCATTGAATTTTTAAAACTTCTTTCTACTAGAGATAAACCTTTGAATTAGCTCTCATTTTGATTTTGAATCACTCAAATTGGATGAAAAACAAAGAAGTTATGATTGAAACACTGTTGGTTAGCATGATTGGCCACTGCTCTCCCACAAATAATAAATTAATTTTATTTTGTCCGTGGATTTGTTCTACAGAGTAACTACATGTTATTTTTCTTTGCATAATTCCTAGATTAAGAGATCCCACACACCTCTCTTTCTCCATGATTTAATGTTTTATTGCAGGTAGATACTCGTTTTTTGTAGGTCCTAAGAGAAAAAGAAGATCAATTTATGGACAAGTGATTCTTGAAAGAAATTTTAATGAAACAAGGGAATTTCATCCAACTCATTACCCAAAAAATTCATAATAGAAGAAATGAAGAATTCATTTTCATTTGAAAATTCATGTCTTGTCATTGCTGCCAAAACATTTTTCAAAGAGATCATTTTTTTACATCATAGCTGTTGTAACTTAACTTATTTATTTACATATTGTTTTTAAATAAAATGTTGTTTCTTTTCTGATTTATTTTATATTTTTTGTTTCAGGTGTTGCTTTCCTCAAATTATAACCCATCCTTAGCATCAATACCATGAATAGCTAAGTCATTTTTTTCGCATGCTTGCATTTTATGATTGTGCATTTCGTTGTTCCTTTTCAAAAAAGGAACATCACTTTCGCACTTCTGTCGTTCCTTTTCAAAAGAACAATGCTTTTGCATTCTATTGTTTCTTTTCAAAAAAGGAATAGCACTTTCAAACTTTTGTTGTTCCTTTTAAAAGGAACAACACTTCTACATTTTGTTGTTCCTTTTCAAAAAAGGAATAGCACTTTCACATTTTTGTTGTTCCTTTTTAAAGGAACAACACTTCTGCACTTTCACATTTTTGTTGTTCCTTTTTGAAAGGAACAACACTTTTGCACTTTCATGTTTTTGCTATTTCTTTTTAAAGGAACAACATTTATGCACTTTATTGTTCCTTTTCAAAAAAGGAACAACACTTTCACATTTTTGCTATTCCTTTTTAAAGGAACATCACTTCTGCACTTTCACATTTTTGTTATTCCTTTTTAAAGGAACAACACTTCTGCACTTTCATGTTTTTGTTGTTCCTTTCCGAAAGGAACAACACTTCTGCACACTTCTGCAATTTCACATTTTTAGAACAACATTATTTTTTGGTGTATTTTTTTGTTGTTCCCTACAGGGAACAACACCTTTTTCGTGTGTATTTTTGCTTTTTGGTGTGCATTTTCTTTGTTGTTCCCTACAAAGAACAACACTTTTTTTTGAGTGTTTTTGATGTTTCCTAAAAAAAACAACACTTTCGGAGTATTTTTGAGAACAACCCTTTCTTCCTCTTGTCGGATTATTCCTAGTTCATCTCAACCACATTTTACTGATTCCCTTTTATGGCATGAAGTACACTACTTTTATTAGGATAAGAGTTATGGATTCTTTTGAAGCGAGTTAATATCATTCATGTTATGATCTTTAACAAGACAACTCCTTAATGATAGATTCTTTTCAAAAGGGACACAATTATTTATATACTACTTTAATGTATTGTTTTCTGTTGAACGTGATACTGATTGATCATCTTAATACCACGTTGGTTCCACCTTTCCTGGTTATAATCTTCTCTGTCTGTAATAAATGAGATTATGGGTATATTTTTTTTCTATTGACATGTTCAACTTCTTCCACCATCCCTGCTCTTAAGGAGTATTGAGCCTCCCTCTTTTTATCAAAAAAATTTATAATAACAACAAAATTTTGTTTGCAGATGGAGGATAGGGGGTCTCATTACGAGCTATCCTACCATGTTCATAAGGCTATAACAAAGTGACATTCCCATTATGGCCACCACACCAGGGTTATGATCCATTGGATAGCCAAATTATCCTTAGAACAGGAGGTCTCATCATGAGCCGACCTGATCACTTTTGCTACATCCCAGTGAATGGCAGTGTGGTTATCTGGTTACCACGCTAGCACACTGATCTCTTCTGTAGAACATCATTGGAACTCTCCATTTATAAATTGAGGATCTTGGCTCACATGAGTTAAAAAATAACCCTGCCAAGGCTATGGACACCTACTGGCAGCAGAGGCTATGCTTATGGTATTGAAGTTATATCTTATTGTCAATTATTACTATAATACCCTCTTATTATTTTTTTCTTTTTATCAGAGAAGTTATTTCCTTAATTTTTCCCTATTTTGAACCTTTACGCATGAGAAATTATTTTATGATCAATCACATCATTTTCAGCTAGAATACCGTCAGCAAAGCATCTTTTTGGCATATTGCTGTCATTTTTCTTTTTCGCATAACTTATCAAATCCAAAGTGTTCTATCTCTTATTCATAACTATCTTTACACACTCTACTCTCATTATAACCATAACTCTCGCCGTCCTATCATTGATATGTGTACTCTGCTTCATTTACTGTTGTATTGTTCATTCTTTTGCCTTGCCATCAGCACAACACCTTTCATATGCTTTATGGTCATGGAATTCCTTTTCCAATTGGAGGGGCGAATGTATGCATTATGGGATAGCATGCGATATGATTACTGCACTTTTCCATAACTTATTGATTTGACAAATTTGCATGTATACAAAAGTTTTTCTGATTGAAATTTTTGCATGCATCTTATCTGTTGTTATTCAAAACTAACATTGTGGATTCAAGAACATTGTATGCAAAATAGTGCTTTGTTTACAGGAGAATAAAAAGTCTGAGGAGAAACTCTATTCGTAGCATAACCACACTATTGCAACTGACAAAAGAGGCTCGAGCAACTCGCGAACACGAACAACTATTCAGACATGATGTGCTTGCTTGGATTCCACCTTTTGCATCACTTTCAGCGCCAACTCTACCTACATCAGCTTCAACAAATGCCAATACATATATGTCATTCTGGAGGTAAAATAGCATAATTTTCTGATTTATTACGAATTTAGGAGAATTTAATGAAAATCCATTTTGAGCATTATTTATCATCCTTCATTCCACATCTTTACCACTTCCCATTTTTCAGCAGCATATCATCTTTCAGTTTGGGGGAGTGTTTCTTTCATTCATTTCTTTTTTATGACCATGTCATTAATATTCATTATCATCCATTGCTATTCTTATTCATTCTCAACGCCTGCCTTATTCCATGTTGTTTTACACCAAGCATAGATTTCAACAGATGGTAGCATCCACCTCAATTTGTTTTCTAGCATTGCATGAGGGCATGCTAATTCTTTAGAGAGGGGGAGGAATTGCTACGCATGATGGATGTCTTATACTTTCTTTCTCATTTAAGGCATACAATTTTAGTGCAGAAATTGATTTCCATATACACATAACTTGAACGTCAATGTAAAAAAATTTATGCCTTCATCAAGAATGCTAAAATTGAATATTCCTTAATTAAAGAAGAATTCATTTGTTCTATCCATTTCATGAGCTGGGATGAACAAATTTTTTATTGCTTGGTTAAGACATGGGTTTTGTCTTTGGGTTGCATGAGGACATGCAATATATTCAGTGTGGGGGTATGTTGGGCCGTGAATACGACCACTTTTTAACATTTATTTCATCCATTTTTACTCTTCTTTATCATGTTATTTATTATAATTTATTATATAAATATATTTTATAATGATTTATGCTCTTATGGAAAAATATTATTTATTCTCCTTTATTTCTAATAAATTGATGATTATGCATGATTTTATCAATGATAGTTTATTAATAAATTGGTTGTAACATTATTCACCATTTTTAGCCTCCAATACAATTTCTAGATTGAAGATTTGATCATTAAATATTCCAACTCAGAAATTCGCTGGAATAAGAAGTGACAGTTTTACGGTTGAGATTTTGGGCAAATGAAGAAGAATCTGGAAAATCCGCAACATGGGTTTTGTCCAAAACGGACCAAATTAACCTTAAAAGAAGAACGGTTTACCCAAATTCAGCTTTTGTTCAGAGAAATGCAGGGTTCTTTGAGCATGATTTTCTCAGATTTGTTGTGTGATCATTTTCTAAATCTAAGCTGCAAAGCCAAATTCGCCTTGCTCTTGTTGAAAGATGGATGGAAATATATTTTCTTGTTTATCAATTGGTTAGAAACAATCCAATTTTGTAATAATGATCATATTGTAATCATCACAGTTGTAACTGCTCTCTCCTCTCTGTGTATTTAAATCAAAAGAGAGATCAAAGAATGGGGAGGATGGATTCGAGATCCAGAATTGAGGATTCAGAATTATGGATTCATGATCCATAATGGATTATTAGAGAGAGATAATAGGATAGGATAGGAGGAAAGAGCATGAGTCTCTATTATTTCAAATTGTAATTCTGATTTATAGACTTGTGGTGCCAAAAAGACGTGATCATATTGTAATGCCAACCAAGTTTAATGATTAATATATGATTTGGGAGTTGATGTTCATTCTTCTCGTCTGAAGTAGCCCAACAGCATCCGCTAGCGGCTAAGGGCCCAGTCTCTGGTGGATTACGGTGCTGCTGTATATTATATCTTTACAATTTCTACCGTGTGATGGTTTGATTTTATGTCTATTTATCGTAATCATATTACATTACTGCTTGGTATTTCCAAATTGAATGAATTGATTTTTTTTATATACTGTACTTAAATTGCATTGTTGTTTCTTTCTTTCTTAACATAGATCACTACTTTTCGCAAGCATATTGTTGTGTTGTTCATTTCATCTATAGAGCTTCACTGATCACTCCAGTAATTTAATAGTTTTCTATTCATTATAGCCATAATAGTTTGGTTGTTCATTTCTAATACTTAGCACTGTTGTTCATTTACTTTCTGCAATTATTTAAGTTTGCCTTTCAACATTCTTCTAGTTAGCGCAATTGTCTCATTTCAATTAAGTTGTAGTAGCATGATTGATTTAGTTCTTTGCAATTTCCAATTGGTTATTTAGTGTTGTGTGTGAGACCAACAACTGTAAAAGACATTGGCTATCACTGCCTAAGTTCTCAGATTGTGGATCTTATTTATGCTTGATTTAATCTATATCAGTTAAACAAGGAATGAGTTATTGCTACTATATCCTTGACTGATACTTGTTGTGGTTTTTTTAGTGAATGATTTAAGTTTCAGGGTGTTAAGTTTCTTTTAATTGTAAGCAGATTTTATTTCAAGCATTCATTTACTTTTGCATTTTAAGAACTATACTGCAAAACATTACTCTTGAGTAAATGGCCGCCTCAGACTGAGTACACTCTTGAAATAAAAGGTTGTCCCTGGGTTGACAATTAATGTGAAGATAATTAAGAGTTAAAAAGGCACATTTTATTGCTCAACACAATGGTCAACTTCTCCTATAGGGTGTCCAAGGCCTTTTGACAGCTTTTTGACCATAAAAATTCAGAGTCTTTGGCACATAAACCAAATAAAGGAGAAGCTAACTTGTTGAAGTCTTTTATAAACCTCGATGGTATCCAACAAAACCTAGAAAAATTTTGACATCTCTTTGTTTTTCCAGGGGTGGGACCCTTTGGATGATGGCTATTTTGTTTGGGTCAACCTACAGTCCTTGTTGGGATATTGAATGACCTGAAATAGTCCCTGTAGTCATCAAGAACTCACATTTTTCAGGACTAAGGGATAGGTTCATTTCAATGCATTTGTTCAGCACCTTATCTAAGTTGGACAAAGCCTCCTGGAAATCACACCCATAGGGTGTAAAATCATCCATATAAATCTCTACTACATCATGGACTAACTTGGAAAAGATACTCATGACTACTCTTTAGAAAGTGGAAAGGGCATTGCATATGCCAAAAGGAATGACCCTATAGGTTAAATTACCCCAAAGACAAGTGAAAGTTGTTTTATCCTAATCTTCTAGGCTTATGTGGATTTGATTGTACCTGCTGAACCCATCTAGGAAAGAAAAAAAAAAAAATTCCCTGCTAGGCCATCTAGCACATGGTAAATGAAAGATAAAGGGAAATGGTCTTTCTTTGTTGCTTTGTTTAACTCTTTATAATTGACACAAATCCTCCACTTCCCCTTTTTCTTTGGAACTGACACCAAAGAAGAGACCCAGTCATTGTACGAGATAGGGTAAATGAATCCTGCATCTAGCAGTTTTGCAGTTCTTCTTTGACTATATCCTTGAGAGCTGGATTCATTCTCCTTTAGTGTTGTTAGACTGGTTTGCAACCTTCTTTAATATAAATGTGGTGAGTAAACCCTGAGGGGTGCACTCCCTTCATTTCCTTGTAACTCCAAGAAAATGCATCCAGATGTTCCTTTAGCATGTTGCACAACTTTTCTTCTTGTTGTATAGAAAGAGATCTATTGATTTCAAAGTTCTCTCAGGGCTGAATTCTATGGTTTTCACATGAGTAGGATTTGAATCAGCTAAGCATTGGTCAATTTGATGGTTTTTCTGGGTTTACTTTACTACTTCCTCTAAGGAAAATCTGCCGGGTGTTGGACTTCGAAGTATCTGTTCAATCAAATCATGTTCATCCGGTTGTCCTCCTCCCATGTTTATTTCTAAGTTATAGAGTTGGGTTGAATAAACTTCATCTTCTTCCCCCTCTTCCAGCCATAAAGCTAAGTCATGTTCTAGATATGGCTGATCAGGATGGTACAGGATTAACTGCTTGGACATACATTTTTTATAGTCATATTTCCATCCCTGCAACTAACGTAGGCATCGAAAGTGGCTAACCAGGGCCTCCCAAGGAAGAGAGGGTAACCAATAAGCTTGGCCTTAGGCTGGAGAACTAGGAAGTCTGTAGGGTACTCCCAAGAATCAATGGAGACCATTATATCCTCCACAATCGCCTAAGGGGTCACTTTGGAACATTCTGCAAGTTGCAAGACTGTTGTGGTCTTTCTCAATGAACCCTGGAGGTTGAGCTTGAGCATGGTGTCCTTAGTCATCACATTAATGGTAGCCCCAAGATTAATCAAAGTGTGTGAGACAATGGTGCCATTGATGTGCACATCTACTACAAGGCTTCGAGGGTCCGAATACTTCAGAAAAATTACCTACCCTAGCATTAAGTCAGACAGTTGTCCAATGACATTAATGGTAGGGGTGTCTCTTTTTCACCTCCCTGGATGTTTGAAGCACTTCTCCTTAACCAACTTGTTGTAAATAGGTACATCCTTTATGTCTTAGAGAAGTGGAATTTTGACACATAGATTTTTCAATTCACCTAGAAGTTCATTCTCTTCTGGGGTAGGCTGGACTGGATGAGTTAATCTCTCAGGAAAGGGTTGAGGATTTACTCTAGGCATGGTTTCCTCTCTTTCTTCCTCACTCTCCCTAGGTGGAGATAGAGGTTGGTTGTCCGGGAGTACTCTCCCAGCTCTTAGGTTGATTTCCTAAATCTCCATAGCATAAGTAGAATAGGATGTCTCTCCATTGTATACTTGTTGTGCCTGTTTATTGTTCAGGTTCGGATTTGTATGGGTAGACATCTGGGGTTGTTTAGGTGGAGCATGCTGTAAAATATGTGGTTGAGTAGGTGGTTAAAGAAATAAAGTTGGAGAATTATTGTATGGGGGCCTCCACCCCTGGGGCGATGCATTCCATTGAGGCTAAGGTGGAGCATATGGCTGAAATGACTAACTGGTCGGCTGGGAATGGTATTGAGGTGAAAAGTACCAAGGAGGAGGTGTAGACCAGGAAGGATGAGTAGGGGGTTCCCAAGATGGAATGGATGTAGCTTGGTTAGGGTTGTAATAGGCATGGGATGACCCTTGCATGCCTTGCTAGTATGGCCAAGGCCCATGAGGTATCCTTTGATTTATGTAGCAGATCTATTCAGTCACCCCTTCAGTCCCCTGATACACAGCTTGTAATCTAGGTAGAGAAGGGCACTTTTCTATGGATTTCTTTTCTTCAAAGACCAAGAAGACTTCAATCAGATTTAATGGACATTCATTCATAGGGTGCCTCCTTGTGCATCTAGGGTAAAAAATGGCAAGGCTCTCTTTGCTTCCTTCTTCTTTCACTTGATGTGCATAGTGTCCATCTGTAGGGCAAGGGTTTGCAACATCTCACTCTTGAAATCTTCCAACATATTTCCAATTTCACCTTTGATAAATGTGTTGGAAGAGGATGGACTTACCATAGGTTGACTACCCCTACCCTTTTTCCTAACTGCCCTAGAATGGTTGCTAAAGATAGTATTGATATCTTTATAGGGTAGTTGTTAAATGTCCCCTCCTTCTAATAGCTTTAGGGTATCCAGAAGATATTCCCTTACCCCTCTAAGCAGGACTAGCTTCAGTGACTCAGGATCAACTATGTACCTAGCCCTTTTGTAGCTAAGCTGTAATATTTCTTTATAATACTCTAGGGATTCATCATGCCCTAAGGTCATCCTAAAAAATTATTCTTTAGTGCCTTTGGACCTGTAGTAGTCTTAATAATTGTTGTTGAGGGCTTGTTGCATCTGAGCCCAAGTTGTGATGCTATCACCACGTAAACCCGTGAACCAGCGAAAAGTTGCATCCTTGAGAGTGGATGGGAATAGTTTCAACTTCTGCTCATCATTGTTGTAATCATAGGTTCTGCATATGACAACAAACTCAAACAAGAAAGTGTCTGGATCTTCTGAGGTCAAGCCATGGAAATGACGAAGAGAAGAGAGGCTTATATTCCTCATTTTCGTATCCCCATTAGTTTCTCTGATGGGAAAGGTACCCTCAACTCTTTCTCTATTTCCTCTATCCTTTCTATTTTCAGCCATTGGGTCATTTGGAATGGGTCCTTCTTCTTCTTCTCCCCCCTATAGGCTCTTAAAATATCTCTGGTTGTTCACCTAAGGGTTCCTCCACTTCATAGCCACCGAAGAAGAGGGAAGGTTGGCTGTTTGAAGTTGTGGGGGTATTTGGCAGATATTTCCCTAAGTTATCCCTATTCCTACGAGGCATGAAAGAAGATTTTTTGTTTTGTTTTGTGTTTTTTTCAAGATTTGAAATTGCAAAATTGAAGTTGCAAAATGGATGGAAACTAATTGACTAAATGAAAACTAACTGCTTGAATGAAATATCACTTGCAGAATGGAAAACAAAGCAAAGAATATAGAATGGAGAAGAAACCAAACTAAATTACTTTTACAGAAATGAAACTAATAGCAGAATGTCAGAGATAAGAAATGGAAGAAAGAAAGAAGTAATCACATAATACTCAGACACCTCCCCGGCAACTACACCAAAAAGTGATGAGCACCAGTATTGCAGCAAGAATGATGGAACTCCTGGTACTACCAACTTTACTTTATCAACCTGGGGTTTGTACAAACTTAGAGGTGACAGCGTTGTATACATAAGTAAATGTGATGGGTCTACCCTTTGTCACTGCTAAGTTGGTGATAGACCACTATGTTTTTTCAAACCTGACTTCTATGGATTCAGAAGAAGCTTGATTACCAATGAGGAAAAGAGAAATCTACACTAAGGGAAAGCTTGTCTACTGCAGTGAAGAAAAACACTGAAATCAAATGCTAAAACACACCATTTTTATAACTAAATACTAAGAGGCTTTGCTTCAAAAGAGTGCTAAGTTAACATGTATGCAATCCTACTATCCTAAGCATGCAAACTGAAACATCAAACATTCTATTGCTATGCATGTAAATGACTAAAATAACTCCTTTTTTCTTTTTGTCTTTTTTGTGTGAAAGTGTGACAACTAACTTCTTTTGGTGATGTGGTAGGGGGCTTAAGGATGATGGTGAATGGTTAGAAGGATTGGGAGATGAGTAGGGTTCCTCTTCTAGCTTCCTAGGGGATTTTTCCATAATTTTACCTCAAAACAGGCCACTGCAGGTCAACCTACAGGATGTCCTAATGCATTCTAGAGGATGTCCTGAATTCCTACAAGATCCCCTGTATTCCTATAGGATACAACTGAGAGAAGAATGAGGGATGTTGTAGGTGATGGAAGGATTAGGGAAGGTGGTTGGTGGATGGAATGAGGTAAGGGAGTGCCTAGGACTACTTCGGAACTCAAAACTAGAGTTGGGAGATGGCTGGATTTTCTCAACAAGATTGAAGAAGTACTCTTGTGACATGATGAAATTGGTGAGAGTTTTGGTGAAAGGAAGGAATGATCATGGATGGATGAAGTTGGGATGAGGTTGCTAATCATGAAATCTCTATGTACTGCTGAAACTCCTACACTGTGTTATGAAACCAGCTCAAGAAAAAGATAGAAAAGATAGATCAATGCCTTAGAATTCAGCCTCTTCGAGGGGGCAACCTCCTTTACATTACATAAATGAACAATTCTTGGATGATTAAAATGACAAAACCTCCTTTCTACATATAGGAGTATAAAGAGTCACATTATAACCCCATCCGACCTAAAAATAATAATATAAAGCCACTAAAATAACAATAGAGGGATTCTATGGGGCACAATAATAACAATATGGGGGCAACAAGGGCACAACAATATTAATAAGGGTTACAACTACAATAGTAATGGGGAAATCACTAGTATTATAGGGACCCAACATGCCCCCTCCTTCAAAAAAGTGTTGTGCTCAATGCTTGAGTAGTTCTAGATGCTTTTGTATAAAATTCGCATCTTCCCATGTGGAATCTTCAGTGGATAAGTTCTTCCACTTGATAAGATACTCCGAAATTGATCAATTTCGTAGCTGTCGAGTTCTTGTTTCTGTGACTGCTTCTGGTTCCAATATAATTTTTCCTTCCTGGTCAAGTTCTAGCAATATTGTTTGAACTAGGAGCTTGTCGCCTATAACCTTCTTTGAACATGAAACATGGAAAACTGGGTGCAGTCGAGAAGCTGCAGGAAGCTCCAATTTGTATGCCATAGCACCAATGTTTTGCAACACCTTATATGGACCATAATACTTTGGTGATAATTTATTATCCTTCTTAGCTTGCTTGAGGGACATTTTCTTATATGGTTGTAGCCATAGGAATACCCAATCACCTACATCAAAACTTCTTTTGTTGCGATGTTGATCTGCCTGTTGTTTCATTCTATTCTGTGCCAACACGAGGTTATCCTTTAAGAGTTGGAGGACTTGTTGTTGATGTTCGATGTGATGTTCCACTGCTTGAACCTTAGAATTTTCTCTTAAATATGATGTGATGGATGGTGGCTGATATCCATAAAGTGCCATAAATGGGGTCATTTTTGCTGCTGTATGGAAGGAAGTGTTATACCACCATTCAATCAGAGGCAACCATTTGAACCATTGTGTTTTTTTAACAGATACAAAGCAATGAAGATATCCTTCCAAACATTTGTTTACTATCTCAGTTTTCCCATCAGACTGAGGATGATAAGATGAGCTATGAGCTAACTAAGTACCAAGACAAGAAAATAATTTTGTCCAAAAACTTCTAGTGAAAATGGGATCTTTGTCACTTACAATAATATTTGGGTTTCCATGTAGCTTTTGAATTGTTTCCATAAATGCAGAAGAAACTGTACTGGCTTTAAATGGATGTGATAATGCACAAAAGTGTGAATACTTGGTAAGTCTGTCAACTACCACCATGAGGACACTCTTACCCTAGACTTGGGTCTACCTGTGATAAAATCCATTGAAACCTCCTCCCAACGTTGGCTTGGAATGGATAAAGGTTGTAATAGACCCGGTGTCTTAATTGTTTCAACTTTATTTTGTTGGAAAACCAAACATTCTGCCACAAACTTTTGAATATCTGATTTAAGGCCATCCCAAAAAAATTCCTTCTTAACCCTATGGTAAGTTTCTAAAAATACTGAGTGCCCTCCTAATGGAGAAGTGTGCAATTCCATAAGAATGTTTTGTTTTAGCTGCGAATTCTTACAGAGGTATAAGCAATCTTTGTACCATAACGAATCATTTTGCCAACTAAATGTATCAGACGTACTGGAATCTTGTTGTAACTTTTGAATAAGTGCCCACACTCCTTCGTCATTCTTCCATTCCTCCCTTGCTTTGTTTATCCAACCTGGTTGGATAATAGAAATGGCGCACAACAATGCTTCCACATCCTCTTCCTTTCATGAGAGTGCATCTGCCACCACATTTTGCTTCCCTTCTTTGTAGATGATTTCAAAGTCATAACCCAACATCTTTGTGACCCACTTTTATTGCTCTTCAGAGGATAATCTTTGTTCTAAAAAGTATTTAAGGCTATCATGATCCATTTTTACCTTGAAGTGTCTTCCCAATAGGTAGGGTTGCCATTTCTTAAGTGCATGGATTATTGCCAACATTTCCTTCTCATAAATAGCTTTGTGTAAAAACTCTCCCTTTATTGGACGACTTTCAAAAGTAATGGGTCTTTCATCTTGCATTAAAACAACACTAATTCCATTTCCTCAAGCATCACATTCCACAATAAAGGTTTTTGTGAAGTCTGGTGTAGCTAAGACCGTTGCTTGGAACATTGCCTCTTTAAGATGTTTGAAGGCCTTTGTTGCTGCTGGAGTCTATGAAAATGCATCTTTCTTCAATAGTGTTGTTAGAGGTGCTGCTATTCTCCCATAATTCTTAACAAACTTGCGATAATACCCTGTCAACCTGAGAAATCCTCGTAGATGCTTTATGGATGTGGGGATTTTCCATTCCTTAATGGCTTTAATTTTGCTAGGGTCTACCTTAACTCCTTCATGAGATACAATATGCCCCAGATATTCCACCTCTTGTACTCCAAAGAAACATTTGGATCCTTTTGCATATAATTGTTTTTCCTCCAATAGTTGTAGCACTCTGTCAACCTGTTCAACATGATCCTTCCAAGACTTGCTGTAGATTAGTATATCATCAAAAAATACTAACACAAATTTTCTAAGGAATGGTTTGAAAATGGAATTCATCAAACCTTGAAATGTTGAAGGTGCATTGGAAGGCCAAAAGGCATGACCAAAAATTCATAATGACCCTCATGAGTTCTAAATGTTGTTTTTGGAATGTCTTCAATCTTCATTCTGATTTGATGATATCCTGAACGAAGATCCAACTTGGTGAAGTAAATTTGTCCATGCAATTCATCCAGTAATTCATCAACGACAGGAATGGGAAACTTATCTTTAATAGTGAGCTTGTTGAGCTCCCTATAATCCGGACACATGCACCATGATCCATCCTTCTTATGCAACAATACTATCGGAGCAAAGAAATAACTTTGACTCGGTTTAATTATACCAACCTCTAGCATTTCTGGAACCATTCATTCAATTTCACTCTTTTGGGCATAGGGATATCTATACAGCCTAATGTTTGGAGGAACACTTGTTACACTAAAAAATGCCACCTTGACTACTTACAGTTAGTATGGCTCAAATCAACAGTCATGCTACCCTCTTAGGCAAGTCTCATGCCTCTGTTATCCATCTCAAACTCAAAGAAGAGAGAAAGTCTTGTAAAAATCATGTTTATCTCTGGGGTCGCAGGTTCTCTCTAGTCTTACCTGCGGGGACGCGGACCATGTTCACAAAATCTGCGTCCATGGACGCTCTGTATGTTAAGGGACAGGTGCGTCCCTCTGTAAAGGCAAAATGCGCGAGTTTTATCTTGAAAAAGTTACTTGTGGTTACTTCTAGAACATTCTAGAGGTCGGTTTGATGAAATGGATGCGCCTCCAGTTGGTTCATGTATCTCTATTAAGGGGGAACTTATCCCATGAATAAGGGAGCTATCCCACCCATAGAGGGGGATGATCCCATTGATAGTGGACCTGAATAACCTCTTTACAGCACTATAAATAAAGGCATTGAGCCAGAAGGAGAGGAGGTTGGAGCTATACATTTTCTTTGGGTAAATGCTGCAGGATTTAGGTCTTCCATTAGAGCCTTTGTGAGGAGAGATTGTCTTCACTTGATTCTACTTGGGAGAGGGTGAGCTTTGTCAAAGTAGAGGAAAACCCTTGATGGACCCTGGGAGGAACTTGCACAACACCAAGGCCAGGTTGTAAGAGTTTCTTTGTTTCGTTATTAATACAAACTGGTTTATTTTTCTCAATAGCTTGTGTTAACGAGTTATTTCATGTGTTCCTTGGTCTGCATGTTGAATATATGTTTTATTATATGAAATGCAAGTGCTTGGTGATTGTTTGATTGTTTGTGGTTGCAGGAATTGACTTGAAGGAGGAGCTCATCCGGATCGTCAAGAACAGACTTCAACAACAGCGTTTTGGAATAAGGTAAGCCTAAACACTTGTAGTTTTCATGTTGTAAAAGGTGTATTTAGAGAAAGATCACTCCATTTTGTCTTGTTTGTCATTAGAATGTCTTAGACTTCTAGGAAGGTCAGTCGTGTCCGCACCCTTGACAGATTCCGTGTGACAAATTGGCGACTCCGCTGGGGAATCCATTAATGAGAGAGTCTTTTCCTTTATATGAACTTTGCTTTGAGAAAATCATTTTTATTTTCTGGTTTTTGACTGTGAGAATTAGTATTTGGGTGGCTTAGCTTTAGATTTAGTTGGCTTTAGTTTTTCTTCCTTTTTCCAGAAGGACGCAGTCTCTGTGTGCTGCACAGTGCGTCCTTGGACGCGCTGTTGTCGACTGCACAGTGCGGGGCCGCACCTGTGACAACGGGTGGCCTGCGTCTTCCTGTAAAAGTTAAGAAAATTCCATTTTTGCTTTAAATTACTTTTAGATTTTGTTTTTCCTTAGTGTTTTCTGCCCAGATCCTTTAGTACCCTGTCAAGAATTCTCACCTGAACTAGTTTTGTGAGCTTTGAGTGTTTTAGTGGTTTTCAACGAAGTTTAGACCTAGGGTTTGAGTTTTGGAAAGGCTTTGTAGTAACTTTGAGCTTAGAAAGTTGTCCAGCCTTAGATATCTCTGGTTAGTCAACCTTCTTAGAAGTTGAGCCTGTCGTAAAGTCTCCTTGTTTGAGCAACTTGTCATTTGAGTTGTTTTGGGTCAAATTTCGCATTGCTTGTTTTTAAAGTATTGATTTCCATTTTCAAAAAGGACAAAAAGATTAGAATTTTGTTTTGACTAGTTTTTGGTTCTGCAATAAGCTAGTCCTTGATTTGATTGTGATCAAGTAAAACACCTTAGAAATAATCATTGTTAGTTTTGGCCTCATTAAGATTGCTTAGAGTAAATTTGCTTTTAGTTTGCTTATGAGTGCATTTTCATAGATTTTAAGAGTTGTTAAGATTGATTTTTGGTTATATTAGATTTACTTGCTTTATTAAAAGAAAAATACAAAAACATCTTCTTAAAAAGTCTTGTTTCAAGTAGCTTTTTGTTTTCAAAAGAAGAAAAGAGTTTTTTTCGTGTATGTAAAGAGAAGTTATGTTTTTATGCTTGGAAAAGAAAAACGAATTGTTTCTTTGATTGTCTTCAATTAAGAAGTTGTTTTTATAAAGATTGCATTCTCTCAACTTTTTAGTTAAGCAATTCATCGAAAAAGTAAAGTAGTGGATAAATCATTTTAGGTGCATTTTGTAGTGGTTTCGAGTCGAGTCAACACACCACTAGTTTCACTTCCATCACCTTTTGACTTAAGAAACAACCTTAAAAGTAACGCTTAAATTAAAATCAATCTAGTAATTTTTATTTTTCTAGGGCTCTGAAGCACCAACATAGCTTAGGCTAGGGTCTTGGAGTAGGTGAGTACTTAACTCTCCAAGACTACAAAACCAAACAGATAGTCTATCTTGAGTAGAACAAATCCAATTGTTTCAGTTACATTCTGGGAAAGCTCCTCTTAAAGGAGAAACACGAGCTCGTGTCCGAACCAGTGAGGGGATCATTCCTCCCTCGTTGGGAACGACGCCAGGCAGTACGTATTACAAACGGTAAACCTCGGATTAACCATTGTCGAGGAGCCAGGGGTCACTTATCGGTAAACCTTGGATTGTTGTCAAGGAGCCGATAAGGGGATTGGAGCTTGCTACTCTGCCCTTGCGTGCTGTCGGAGTTTAGACTGTTCCCCCAGGTGTAATTGTTGTGATTGGTAACCTTAGTGGCCATAATATCTAGGATTCTACCCAAGGTGACGGTGGAGGGAAGGTCCCACTGTACCTGGAGCAGACGTCGGTTATACTCACTTGGATTTTCTGGGGGGTTCGCTTCACTTCGAGACGGTTAAAGTGGAGGAACTTGGTCCAGTCTATTCATTAAGCAGGTTGCCGGGGTAACTGTTCCACCCACTATTTCTGTACTGAATCCTGCGAGGTTGGGCCTAATCACCAACTAGCGCTTTTGGTCCGGAAGACTACTGTTTGTGTGTGGTTTGACGCTCTAGATTATTTAGGCGTGTGCTTCAAATTTGATTGGTTCTTTAGAAGACTTTAGGTGGTTTGATTTGAAACTTTTTACTTTGATTTCGTGTGTTGTAGTTAAAATCTTTAATTGTGGCGGAATTACCGAGACAGTCCTGTAGACTTCGGGGCAAGTCTCCTGAGATTGTTACCGGAATAGATTTGTTAAGAAAACTCCATAAATCGCGGGGTGAATCTCCTGAAGACATTCCGGGTCACTTAGAAGGGTTAAAGGTCCTTGTAACTCCTCCTAGTGGCAGTAGAGTAGGATCACCTGAAGAAGGAGAATCTTCCTTGGTAGTCCATCCAGATTACCAAAGATTAGAAACAGGTTACAATCCCGAAGCTGTTACAGTTTCCGAGCTTGCTGGTAGTTTTTCATCTGCCAGTGAAACAGGCGAAGAACCTGAAATTTCAGAACCTGTTACTCCAACTCCTAGTGTTCCTGATTCACCAAGAATAGAAAGAATTATCACCGAAAATCTTCCTGTTGGATTAATTGCTATAGAAGAACTTGTTCCAGAGGAAGAAATAGGCGTTTCTGATTCTGAAGATCTAATTACCCTTGATCTAAGGGAGCGTGAATCCATCTTTTACAGTCCTCCTAGAAGTGAATCTTGGTACCTTGCATTAACCAATTTTTTAGACAACTCAGTAGGTTTTTCTACACCTCGTACTCCGGTTCCACCTAGAGGAATTCATTCTCCTGTAAATATGTCTGGTCAGTCATCTGTGTTTTCACCAAGTACTGAATCATTTTTACATGGCGGTCCTTCTGTTCCTACTGGGTATCAATCACTTTCTGGTACCTTTGCAGGAGCATCTCCTCAACCCATTGATCATGGGTTATTAGTTGGAAACAGTGGTAATGTACCATTGAGTATAGGTGAAGTTTATATGATGTCAGGTTCAACTCCCATTAACCAACCTCAAGGTGGCCAATTACCGCCTGGGGGGCAACCTTCGTTAATGCCTGGGGGGCAACCTCAAGGTACTTCATTCGTGACTGGGGGGCAACCTCAAGGGTATCAACCCCAAGGGTATCAACCCCAGCCTCAATATGTACCCCAAAGTCAACCTCAGTATCAGTATCAACCTCAAGGATGGCAACCTCAAGGATGGCATCCCCAAGGGTATCAACCCCAAGGGTATCAACCTCAAGGATACCAACCTCAAGGTCAAGGTCAACCCCAGTATTCGTATTTACCTCAAGGTTATCAACCTACGGGTCAATACCCTGGTCAAGGTTATCAACCACCTCAAGGGCAATCATATGGGACTACACCTTACAGTTATCAACCCTATCCTCAATACGGCTATGGATCTCAGTATCCTCAACCTGTTACGAGTCAATACCCTGGAATGTTAACATGGGATCCGTCACAGGGTCAACAGATGTCACAACCAAGTATACAGTCGGTACCTCAAGCAGGACAACCTGCAGTTCCTGGTCCACCCCAGCAACCGCAACCTGTCCAGTCAAGTGTTCAGACCCCTGTAACTTCCGTAGTTACTCAGCCGCCAATTGCACCTAGTACTCCTCCTCACACGGCTGCAGCAACTACCGCTTCATCTACCATGCTTACTTCTGGAGTATCGGCAGCTCCGGTTTCTACTGTCCCTGTAACCGCTCCTCAGACATCTGTACCGTTGTCTGGACCTACGGTTCAAACCACAGTCCAGATGCCTGCAGGCCAACCTGGTACAAGTACGGTTGTTACTACTCAACCTCAATTTGTTCAACCTCCGTACCAGGGACAGTACCAACCTGGCAAGCTGCCCAACAACCGGTTTACCAGTATCAACCGTATCCTGGGTACACTTATCAACCACCTCAGCAACCCCAGTACGGTCCGGTTAATCCTGGTTTTCCAGGAGGATATAATATCCCAAATGCGACTCCTGTTCCTAGTTATCCTGGATATCCTCCTCCTGGGGCTGGTATTGTGACTCAGAGTTTTAGAGATCCTAACCGGCAGTTACCGTTTATTGCGACTTTAGATTTACCCGACTTGACGCGCCTAACAAACGATCCAATTCAATATCTTCCGTTCTGGCCGCCAATGCCAAATAAGTTGCCCAGCGATATACCCAAGTTCGAAGGTAAGTCTGGAGAGGATCCGTCTAATCACGTGATGACTTACCACCTCTGGTGTGCATCAAATTCCATCTCAGATGATTCTATCCGCTTACGTCTTTTCCAGCGTACACTCATTGGTCTCGCAGCCAAGTGGTACATTGAGTTGCCACGGGCTTCTTTTTACAACTTTAGCCAGTTAGCTACTTCATTCTTAACTCATTTTCAGTTACCAGTCAGATACGATAATGGTACAGAATTATTAACTTCGCTAAAACAATCGACATCCACGTACATTTCTGATCACATCCATGAGTGGAGACGTCGAAGAAGATTAGTGAAAGTTTTTATCCCGGACCAAATTTTAGCTGAATGGTTTGTAAAATCATTATTACCAAGAATTACTGAAGATGTAGCTAAGGCCGGAGTAGTTACTGAGGAGCAAGTCATTGCTCAGGCACAATACCTTGACTTAGTTTACACTCAGTCGGTACGTTACACGAGAAAATTCCGGATCTTCCAAAGTCAAACCAAATCGCTGCTGCTCCTTCGGGATCTCATGCCGCTGATGGTATGATCGGTATCGTGACTACGAAGAGTAAGAAGAAGTCTTCCAAGACCTCCAATACTCCAATTATCACTTTGCCTGATTCTCCGACAGGAGAGTCTTCTCCTCCTGAACTTACCGCCGACATTCACGCTGTAGAGTCATCTACGGCCAAATCCAAAAACGGTGGAAAGAAGAAAGGAAAGAAGAAGGCTAAAGCAGACAAGGCTCCAAAGGAGAAAACGGAAAAGTCGGAAACCAATGACGAAAAGCGCAAACCTCGTTATCCTTGTCTTATTTGTGAAGAAGATCATTTTACGAGAGACTGCCCTCATCGGGCCGAGGTAGTGAAAATAGTCAAAGGTTCTCCGACTCCTGCTGTGTTAAAAAATCCATTTCCCGAGCAGGAAAATAAGATGATAGGTTCTTCTTCGAATGCCAGTGAAGAACCCATTTTGATGATGTCTCATGTTAGGATTGCGACTCGATCGCAAGATTATGGTAGTAAGGCTCCTGTTGATGGTAAAGAAGCAGAATCTTCTCACTCTAACCCATCAACCTCAACTCCTGGTTCCGATCCACTACAGATCGAAAAACCTAACCTAGACTTAGTGATTAAGCCGCCCGCCAAGGGTGTACTTCGAAGGTCTGCTTTCAATCCACATGCGAGAGCAGCCCAGAATTACAACATTGTTGAAGACTTAGCTGTTTCACCTTCAGCAATGTCGGCACTCGAAGTGCTGCAATCATGTCCAGCGCAACGAAAATTGCTTTTGTCGGCTATTGGAGCTGTCGATGTTCAGGACCCGAACCTAATGATCTTTGATCTAGAAAGTAGTACACCGCGTCTCCCCCATCAAATGGCTTTCCAAATTCCAGTCATAGTAAAAAACAGGCCTATTCATCGGACTGTGATTGATGAGGGAGCTTCTACGTGTATTATGTCGATTCAATGTTGGAGATCGCTTGGTTCTCCTTCATTGAACCAATCCCCCACCATCCTTAAGGCCTTTGATGGCCGTGGGTTCCGTCTGTTTGGTATTCTACAAGAATTGCCTATAGGGGTCGAAGGTAAAACCGTTAGTCTGGATGTGGAAGTGGTTGATGCCCCTCTAGACTACAACCTTCTTTTGGGTCGAAGTTGGTCATATGCTATGACAGCGGTTGTTTCATCGGTCTTCAGAGTCATTAAGTTTCCACATAACGGTAAGATCGTGACTATTGATCAGCTGACATACTTTTCATCCGACCCAACCTCTTTAGAAACTATCCAGCATGTTGGTAAAACGACAATCCCTTATAGGGACATTGGTGTAGGTTTAGTTAAGGATTCTGGTTTACTGGGAACTTTTCCTCTCCCTCCACTCAATGCAGATCCTTCATTTGCAACAATTCATATGATCACGTCAGAAAACATTATTTATGATGATCCTTGGTATGTTCCCTCTGACTCTGAGCTAGACTCACTCGGTGATGTTATGCCGTTGAGTCCGTATGAGATTGCTTATGAAGCTCTTATGTCTTTTACCGACTTTCATTCAACCGACCAAATGAATGTGGTCAGTGAGGAGTCATTTTTCACCTCACCCTTAGAACGGATAACGTTTCCCGAAGAAGTGTCATCTGACGAACAACTTCGCGAAATCCTAAGTGTAGATGATCTACCATGGGAAGATCTCCATCACAGATCTTCGTTTTTACCTAAGGATGATGCATTTGAAAATGATTTTTCATCTATCTTTACCGCTGAATATGTCAAAGACGCTCAGGATCCAACGAAACATTCTGATTCAGAGCTGAATTTAGGGAATATTTCTCGTACTATTCCCATTGATATTTCAGTGAAGCCCGGAATTAAGGAAAACATTCATATAGGTGCCGCATGTACTGACGAAGAAATTGAAACTTACAAGGCCCTATTCCAAGAATTCCGCGACGTGTTTTCCTGGTCTTACGAGGAAATGCCGGGAATTGATCCTGCCATTGTTGTTCATGAAATCAAAACCTACCCGGATGCTAAACCCATTCGGCAACGGTTGCGTCAGATTCACCCTCGAAAAGCAGCTGCAATCAAAGCCGAAGTCGAAAAGCTGTTGAAAGCAGGTTTCATTTATCCGATCCCGTTAACGGATTGGGTATCGAATATTGTTCCCGTCAATAAAAAACAAGGAACAATAAGAATCTGTATCGATTATAGGGATATCAATCGAGCTTGTCCAAAAGACAACTATCCTATGCCTTATATCGATCAAATAATTGATGATTGTGCCAGAAGTGAGATGTTTTCCTTCATGGATGGTTTCTCCGGTTATAATCAAATCAATATTCTACCTGCCGATCAACCAAAAACGGCATTCATTTGTCCATGGGGGACATTTGCTTATTGCAAATTACCTTTTGGCCTTAAGAATGCCGGTGCTACTTTTCAACGGGCCATGTCTTATGCATTTCATGACATCAAGCACATTGTGCAACCCTATCTCGATGATTTACCTGCTCATTCTTTACACCGAGCTGATCACCTTGTCCATTTACGAGCAATCTTTATGAGGTGTAGGCATTATCGAATTCGGTTGAATCCCCACAAGTGTGTTTTCTGTATAGAAACAGGTCGATTGCTGGGATTTGTTGTTTCCAAAACCGGCATTCGCGTCGATCCCTCGAAAGTCGAGGCTATCATCCAATTGCCTCCTCCTTCGAGTTTGCGCCAACTCCAAAGTTTGCAAGGGAAAGCGAACTTTTTACGCCGATTCATCCCTAACTACGCCGAGGTCACTAAAGGTTTTACACGGTTGTTGAAACAGAACGTACAATTCTTTTGGGATGAGATTGCTCAACAATCTTTTGATGCATTAAAACACGCGTTGACCCATGCACCGTTATTGCATCCTCCCAACTACAACCAGGACTACTTCTTATACCTCGCAGCTTCGCATTCCACCATTGGAATGGTGTTAGTTCAAGAAGATGAATTCAAGGCAGAGCATGTGATATATTACCTTAGCAGAACCTTAAATCCAACTGAGTTAAAATATTCACATGTGGAGAAATTGGCCCTGGCAGCCGTTCAAGCTGTCCAGCGTTTTCGTCACTACATTCTTCTCCGCAAAACTACTGTTATTTCGGATTGCAACCCTATGATTTATATCTTGACAAAACAACTGCTAGGGGGCAAGTACTCTAAATGGATCGTCATCCTACAAGAGTTCGACTTGGAGTTTGAGAAGTCCAAGTCTAAGAAATCTTTAGTTCTTGCGGAATTGATGTGTGATTTCCCGAGTGCTGACACAGAGACTGTGGCAGAGGAGTCCATTGTGGACGAATCTTTGTTTCTTATTAGCACTGTAGATCCGTGGTATGGGGATATAATCATCTATCTCCAAACCCAAACCTTTCGGCCTGAAGCTTCCAAGGAAAACCGTCGAAAAATTCGGTTTCAATCCCAGCCATACAGAATTATTGGAGATACACTTTATCGCCTGGGGGCAGACTTAGTTTTTCGACGTTGTTTAACTCACGATGAGGCTGAGAGAGTTTTGAATGATTGTCACTCTGGAGCATGTGGCGGTCATATGTCTGGGTATGCCACAGCTCAGAAGGTGTTGCGCGCTGGCTATTTCTGGCCGTCTATGTTTAAAGATTGTATCCTTGCCGTCAGAAAATGCCACAACTGTTAAGTGTTTGATCACAAGATGCGCGCTCCACCTGCTCCTCTCCACCCTATAATTGCCGCTGGTCCATTCGCCAAATGGGGCATTGACTTTATTACTTGTAACCCTCACTCGGCCGGGGGGCATGCGTATATCATCCTTGCGGTTGATTATTTTACTAAGTGGGCCGAGGTGATGCCTACATTCGACGCAAGCGGCAAGACAGCTGCACTTTTCGTATTCAATCATATCATAACTAGGTTTGGTGTCCCACAAGCAATCATTACGGACCATGGAAGCCATTTTCGAAATTTCATGATGACTGAACTTACAAGCCAACTTGGTTTGCGCCACGATAGCTCTACACCTTATTATCCGCAAGCCAACGGTTTGGTTGAGTCAATCAACAAAGTTCTAGTCGTCATGATTCGACGGATCATTGGTATCCATCGAACGAATTGGCATAACATGTTATTTTCGGCGCTATGGGCATATCGAACTTCAGTGAAAAATTCAACAGGTTTCACCCCTTTTCAGCTAGTTTATGGCTTAGAAGCTGTGTTACCTATTGAGTGCGAAATCCCATCACTTCAAATGGCTGTCGAATTACTTCCAGCTACTTCCGAAGAGGAGAAACGGTTGTTATACTTGGCTAAATTAGATGAGACTCGACGTGACGCTACTTTAGCCATCGAGACTCACGCAAAACGAATGAAAGCCCAGTACGATAAAAATGTAACTCCTCGAAGTTTTTCAGAAGGAGACCTAGTACTATTATATGATCAAGCTAACGATAAACTAGGTGCCGGAAAGTTCGTTCCCATGTGGCATGGGCCCTACATTGTAAAGCGAAAGCTAGCAAAAGGGGCTTATGAGTTAGTTGATTTTGATGGGGACTCTTTGGGCAAACCCAGAAATGGACTTTACCTAAAGAGGTATTATGCTTAAAATGATGGATGGAGAAATTTTTTAGATAGGTTAGATTTCCTTTCTAGCTAGCAAGTGTGTTAGTTTAGTCAGTGTGCTTAGCTTAGCAAGTGTGGTTTTTCGTCATTATTTTGGCTCATCTTGGTTTTACTCTTGATATTGTAGATGTCGACGCCTCCCCAAACATACATTGGATTTGCTGATGGTGCTTGTCGTAGTACACGGAATATCTCTTCCGCAGCTTGGGTTATCTATTCACCCTCTGACGAGTTAGTTTCTATGCATGGGGTAAGCCTCGGTCAAACAACGAATAACATTGCAGAATACAGTGCAGTGGTTGAATTATTATCCGAATCTATTTCATTTGGAATTCGACGTTTGATAGTGAGGTTAGATTCTGAACTTGTTGTATTACAGCTTAATAGAGTTTATGCCATTAGAAATCCTGTGTTATTAAGGTTGTTTTTGAGAGTGCGTCTCTTGGAACGTGAATTTGATTACATTGAATATCAACATATTCCAAGGTCTTTGAATACATTAGCAGATGCAATTGCTTCTCGAGTGTTGGACAGACATTTATAATAATAATCATGCAAGTAAATTTAAAGACATTTCATAATACATGTTAAACAAGATAAGCCGGTAATAGTGATATATAGATATAGATAGAAGTGTGTCCAAAAATATATACATCGTCTTCGATCATAGGTTTAACACACCTTATGATCGGCAAAATGATAGTGCAAAAAGTCAAAAATGTCACATGTGACTACAAAAGTGACTAGTCAATCACTGGTGGTGCTCTCTGTACGACACCACTGCGCGGGCTATCTTGCGCAAAAATCTCCTAAACGGTCCAGGGACCGCGACTACGAAGCGCTGAAGCCTCATAGGAATATCGTCCATAGTAGTCTCAGGTATATCTGCCGTGAGACGCTCTAGATCATGCTCCAAATCAGCTAGTACTTCCGCAGCCGCGTCCTGTGGGGCCGGTGCCGTGCAGCTGGATGTCGTCTGTCGTAAGGCCGGAGATTGGCTGGGCGCTGTAGTCCAACATCTGCATTTTTAAAAATTTTACTGTTACTTTGAGACGATATATATGAAAAATAAAAAATACATAATTAGAAAACTTGTGAAAATGAAAGTACCTCTGTCATCCCATTGTTCTCCCTGTGGAAGAACCATGTCCGGATCACCTCTGAAATCCATTCCGGCATATGGAAAGTCTTGTATCACAAAAATTTGGCCCTCTAGCCAGTCGAAGTAACTGTCTGAGAATCGAACCACTGCAGCACCCTCGTCAGGATGCCGGGCCATCACCGCAACCCATCGAACAAGCTTTGGCTCCCGAGGACCCAAGTCATCAACAGTGAGTTGCTGAGGGATCAGCATAGGAACTCTCTCCAAGGCAAAACTCACGACTATAGGCCCATATCCAAAAGTTTTTAGTCGTCCGTTCTTTGCCTTGGTTAGTTGGCTCTTCATATGAGCCGACACAGCTTCGCACCAGTTGAAGATGGTGCCTTGGTAACAGTCAACTGCCATCCGCATTTGGGATCCGGAGGCAATGTGCAAGGCGGCCGCGCCACAAATCCTGGTGACCGTAAATGCAATAACTCTAAGTTCCGCCAGAGCGATGTGCTTTATCTCCACGCCTTTTTTATGGCGAGTCCCTGGTCTGCACCACTCCTCGCGGAGATCATCAAGGGATTGGCCACCCGGCCTGGTCCCCGCAAGGTTGATTTGCTCACCTCTGTTTGGCAAGCCAGTGAGAAAGTATACATCCGAGGGCTCTATCTCGAGCTGGTGCCCTCCAATGTAAAAACATTGATCTTGAACGTTCCATCGCTCAACCAGCCATTCAAAAATCTTACCTGGCCCCTCATGCCCGGTATGGTCCAATATTTGTACAATCCACATGTTCTTAAGGCATCCAGAGAGGGTTGGTGGTTAATCGCAGCTTCATCGTCCTCTACGTGCTCTCTCTCTCTCCAGTCTAACATGTTTAGGTCCTGCACATCAAAAGAATCATTAGAAATTAACTTGAGAAAATTTGGTGGTTTTTTGAGAGAGTTAGGGTTTGAAATGCGCCCTTTGCGGAAGACGCACCCCATCTTTGTAGCACAGGGCGTCCGGACGCAGCTCGCCTGAAGGTGGACTGCGTCCCCCGACCTTTTTTCCCGTGTGAGAAAAAGTCGGGGACGCAGGTCACCCGAAGGGCACCTGCGTCCGCCGAGGGGCGCATTTTGAACCCAAAAACCCCCCAAAAAATGAAGCAGAGACCAAAAACAAAAAACTAAACGGATAAAAATGAACAGTGGGATGTGTAAAATACCTCGGTGAAGCGGCGTTCGATTCCGACGGTCAGATTTTCCGCAGCAACCACAGGAAGTTTCTTGTCAAAAGCTCCTTTTTCAACCTCAACAGTGAAACGGTAAAAATGACATGGTAAAAGGTCTTTTTATAGGTTTTTTGGATGAATTAGTTCATTTTTTACCATGAAAAGATGTTTTCGAATGTATTTTTGCCTATTTTAAACAGGTATGAGTAATGTGTCGCTTTTGTGCAGGACGAAGGGATTTCGAGGGAAATTGTAATTTTTCACAAACAAAATTTCAGAGTCATCTTTAAGCCCTTTTCTGACTCCTGAAACATGAAAAGATCGCCGAGTGTTTCTTTTTCACTCGTTAAAACGGAATTAAAAAGACGGTCCCCTTTAGCTCTTTTCTGACCGCAAAATCAGGAAAAGATTGCCGGGTTTTTGTCGTTTCAAACTCGATAAGGAAATAAAACGACGTGTCTTTGATCGCTTTTTTACTTTTCAGGTCAACGACACTATTATGAAAGTACTCCTTGGTCGCAAGATCAAGCGGTTCCCCCAGGTATTATTTTATACTTTTTCGGGCTTGAGGGACACAAATATACGAAAAAGTTCAACGTGGAGTTTCCTTAAGTTTTTCAGACTCTCTAAAAATGAAAAACGCCGAGTTTCTCCTATACTGGGCTCGTTAAACTTTTACAGTAAAGGACCTGTTCAATACAAACAGGAACGAACCACTCCTTCCTAGGGTTCGAATTTAAACTAGGTTGGACTCGTCCGAAGGATGAGCTTATAACCAAGCATATGTTATCCTCCTCAAGCTTGTTAAAAATAAAAGAGGTACTTGCCAGAAATGGTGGGGGAAAAGAGAGAAGAATGAACCTATTTGTCACCTTTTGTCTCAAACGAAAACTTATTACCACTCTTGAGCACGACACTTTTCATTTCACCTGGGTGGGAAATCTTTTACCTCACAGTTGACCAAATCACTTTGAAAATCTTAACCGGGTTCAGGGATCAACTTTGAGTTATTCGTCACCAAACCATCTGTTGTGTCGTTATGCGTTCAAGAGGTCTGCAAGCAAAACTTTCATCTGCAAAATACTTGTTATCCATTTGACCATCCCTGAGTCAGTCCTTACAGCAACATTTCTTCAACTTGAACAATGATTTCGTGTTGTGGGCTGCCTGCAACGGGTCGCTTTCTATCGACATCGACACATTATCTAGAAAGATGACTTAGGAATCGACAGTACCTTGAAGTCTGCATGCATCAATGGCAGGTTTCTCGCCTTTGACGTCAGTTTACATCATTGACTTTCGATCAAGAGGATTCCGTGAAGTGTTCGACATCAAAACATCTATTCACATTTCACGGGTTGTGCTTGGTACTTTGAGGACCATTGACATTACTGGTGGTTTCTCTCACGCTTGTTAACAGTTTACATCGTTGACTGGTAATCAAGTGGTTTCTACCATGTTCGACATCGAATCATTTAATCACATGGCTAGAATCGTACCAATTCGGGAAGTAGAAGTGAAGACCCTGGATATAGTTTTTCTACCATCCAGGCTGCGAGGAGTTTTGTATTCATTGTCTATGTAGACTTATCATAAACAGATGGCTGCGTCCATACTGTGTCTACAAAAGTCTATAAAAATAATGTACTGCAAGATCATTCCTGTATCAGAATAGTTAGTCCATTAGTTAAAGTTTTGAATCTGAGTATGGAATGCCTACCTCAGTGATGATATAATCTTATCCATGTATTTTGTGTTGAAAATTGCAGTTGCAGCCAACCAGGCCATCCACAAGGCAATCCTTGAAATGATAAAGCGCTTCACCCTTCCTAGAGTTACAAAACCCTTTTCTATTCCAGGCTTCGCACTTTAGGGGGCAATCTGTTACACTAAAAAATGCCACCTTGACTACTTACAGTTAGTATGGCTCAAATCAACAGTCATGCTACCCTCTTAGGCAAGTCTCATGCTCTGTTATCCATCTCAAACTCAAAGAAGAGAGAAAGTCTTGTAAAAATCATGTTTATCTCTGGGGTCGCAGGTTCTCTCTAGTCTTACCTGCGGGGACGCGGACCATGTTCACAAAATCTGCGTCCATGGACGCTCTGTATGAAGGGACAGGTGCGTCCCTCTGTAAAAGGCAAAATGCGCGAGTTTTTATCTTGTAAAAGTTACTTGTGGTTACTTCTAGAACATTCTAGAGGTCGGTTTGATGAAATGGATGCGCCTCCAGTTGGTTTCATGTATCTCTATTAAGGGGAACTTATCCCATCAATAAGGGAGCTATCCCACCCATAGAGGGGGATGATCCCATTGATAGTGGACCTGAATAACCTCTTTACAGCACTATAAATAAAGGCATTGAGCCAGAAGGAGAAGGAGGTTGGAGCTATACATTTTCTTTGGGTAAATGCTGCAGGATTTAGGTCTTCCATTAGAGCTTCATTGTGAGGAGAGATTGTCTCAACACTTGATTCTACTTGGGAGAGGGTGAGCTTTGTAAAGTAGAGGAAAAACCCTTGATGGACCCTGGGAGGAACTTGCACAACACCCAAGGCAGGTTGTAAAGTTTCTTGTTTCGTTATTAATACAAACTGGTTTTTATTTTTCTCAATATCTTGTGTTAACGAGTTATTTCATGTGTTCCTTGGTCTGCATGTTGAATATATGTTTATATATGAAATGAAGTGCTTGGTGATTATTTTGATTGTTTGTGGTTTGCAGGAATTGACTTGAAGGAGGAGCTCTCAACCGGATCGTCAAGACAGACTTCAACAACAGCGTTTTGGAATAAGGTAAGCCTAAACACACTAGTAGTTTTTCATGTTGTAAAAGGTGTATTTAGAGAAAGATCACTCCATTTTGTCTTGTTTGTCATTAGAATGTCTTAGACTTCTAGGAAGGTCAGTCGTGTCCCGCACCCTTGACAGATTCCGTGTGACAACACTTCCTGGAACAGATGAATAGCATGATCATGATCACGAATAGGTGGGAGACCTTTGGGAGTCTCAAATACCTTGGAATGATTATCCAAAACTTTCTGGAGATCTTGAGAAATAGATGATTCCAATGTGGAAACATCTAGCGAACATAATTGTGCAATTACACCTCTTTGTTCCTTTCTTAGAAGCTTTGTCAATCGTTAGAGCTGATTATCTTTCCTAGTTTCCTTACAATACCCCTTAATTCAACTTCC